>JARWMC010000019.1:3469870-8269870 GCA_029959065.1 Colias behrii | reverse complement strand
ACCTATCTTTGAATCTTGCCAAAGACGTTTCACTTCTGACACGTGTGCTCGGCATAAACGCTCTTTTTTTAGTACAGTGTATAAACCCGAGTACTTACTGGCACACATCGCTAGTATGAAAGTCATCTACCGGCGTGCGTCTATCTACTGCCAAGTGCAACAATGTCCCACCGGACCGTAGTCGCGCTGTACGCAGCGAGAACACCGCGCGACGTATCGCACACGTCGTCTCCTAGTAGACACAAAAAATTGTAATGTTTAATTTATTGACGTGACAACGTCTTATAATTCGATAGCGCCGGCTGCACGCACGAAAAAACATGACTCATGCGGCGTTACCTCGCTCTGAGGCGTTCCATGTAAGGCTTGAAGTGCAAGCGAGAGCGCGGAACGAGCGACAAAGAAGCACAATCGGACGTTGTCACGTTCAACTATCGTCAGTAAACCGACTTTACAGACAACCAATTTTTTTTTTTATGTATTGAGGGCTAAATATAAAGATAATAATCTATGGAATAGGATAAAATGATGACACACCAACATTCAAATCGTGAATTTTAGTGTATCCATTTTAAAATTAAATGTAAATATAAATGTTACAGAAAATAAACATCCATACTGACCAACTGAACATTTATTAAAACCACGAAACATCGGTTTTTAGGTAGAAGTTGTCTTTTTTTCTCCTTTTGAAATCGAATCTATAATCTCTTAAAAACTAAACAATTAAACTCTATGCTTACATCACAGCAATTTTTTCATTCCTACCTTCAAAAAATTGTATTATTATGTATTTACCTCATCATTATTAGGATTTTCCAAAAGCCTCGCGGCCACGGCAACCAAATATAGCGCGGTTCGCACATTGCTCTCGTACTCCTCCTGAAACAAATTTCACACTAAAATACAAGTTATAGATTATCTAAAAAATCTAAATCTAGTAAAAAAGATTATATATCCACTATAAATAATCTTTTTTACCTTAACACCAATTTAAACAATCATCCAAATTAGAATATTTCTTTAACATAAGAATTAAATAAATTTAAGTTCAAAATGTACTGAAAATATATGCAACAGATCAAGTATAAGAAACCGTCATTTTCGGAAAAATATGACTAAAAACATTAATTGTTATAAATAAAAATGAACCGTACTATCAAGGCCTCAGGGTCGTGGTTCGCTTGCGGCTTTTCGAGTCTCTTAGTTCCTCTCCTTAATTCCTCCGCGCATGCTTCCAATACGTAACATACCTGCAAATAATATAAATAAATTGTAATAGTATAGATATTATCGAAAAAAATATTTTATTATTTTTAGTAAGATAAACTTACCTGATTTAACGGTAATTCGATACCAATATGTATCATTTGTGAAAACACTTGGGCGAACCTTAAGAGATCTTTTACGACTGACACCTGAAACAAAATCAATGAAATAGTTTAAACACTTCAACAACAAATATGAAGAATAAAAGAGGCGTAATAAAACTCACGGAGGTAAATGTGACGTAAAGTTTTCTCGGCGTTTATAATGAACTTTGAACATTAATGTCACGACATAAGGTGTTAATTTTATTGAATGTTTACACAACGTCGCTCGGACATTTTGGCGACATTTTAATAGACAGTTGTTTATAGTACATCGTATGAAAAAACGTATAGATAGATAAATAGAAATATGAGTTTAGGGTCGGATGGAATGTGAATGGAAAAAAAATCTCACCGCGTTAAAGCGTCGCAGCATGAGCGCGTGCCGCCAAAGCGCGAGGCAGCAATAGAAACACGCTTTGTCCAAAACAAATTCACACATAGGATTGAAAGTTTTTTTATGGTCAATAGGGGAGCGCTTGACCACGACCTAACCTGCTGGTAAGCGTGGTCTAAGAGGGAGCGCGCTTGCAGATCCCCAGATCTTTACTTATTATACGAATCTCACCGCGTTCAGGTGCCGCAACTTGAGAGCGTGGCACCACAGCACCGCACACCTAATCGGTTGTCAAAGTGACACGGCATGATGATCTGTGAGTAAATTCTGGCTAATTAGCCACATTGCAACGAACAAACGTATCTAACCGCATTGGGGTGGCGCAATGCGAGCGCGTGAAGCAGCTATCGAACCTTGCTCGTCTGAAATCTATATATATAAAACTCAAAGGTGACTGATATAGTGATCTATCAACGCACAGCCCAAACCACTGGACGTATCGGGCTGAAATTTGGCATGCAGGTAGATGTTAGGACGTAGGCATCCGCTTATAAAGGATTTCCCGAAATTCTTGCGGGAACGGGGAAATACGGGGAAGCACGTACAAAGTCGTGGGCGGAAGCTAGTTTCACATAGGATCTCACCGCGTTGAGGTGCCGCAGCATGAGCGCGTGCCGCCAGAGCGCCACGCACCAATCGAAACACGCCTCATCTTATATTTCCTACCCAGGAACAAATGAATACGATTCTCACCGCATTACGATGTCAGAGCGTCACGAACCAATCAAAACAATTTGTCCATGTCAGCATGAGCGCGTGCCGCCAGAGCGCGAGGCAGCGGTCGAAGCGCGCCTCATCCTATATTTCCTACCCAGGAACAAATGAATACGAATCTCACCGCATTGCGATGTCAGAGCGTCACGAACCAATCAAAACACTTTGTCCGAAACAAACGAACACATAATCTCACCGCGTTGAGGTGTCACCGCCAGCCCCTCCAAGTGCAGCGCGTTCGGGTTGCGTGCAGGCTCCACCTGCTGCACAGTGCACACACTCACCGCGTTGGGGTGGCGCAATGCGAGCGCGTGAAGCAGCTATCGAACCTTGCTCGTCTGAAATTTCCCATAGGATCTCACCGCGTTGAGGTGCCGCAGCATGAGCGCGTGCCGCCAGAGCGCGAGGCAGCGGTCGAAGCGCGCCTCGTCCGCGAACACGGCGCCGCGGAACACGACCGGGTGCGGCAGGTCGGGGCACGCCGCGCCCAGGATGCGCTCGCGCACCGCCAGCCCCTCCATGTGCAGCGCGTGCGGGTTGCCGTGCAGCCGCTCCACCTCCTGCACGAGGGACGTCTTTTAACCGACTTAAATAAATGAGGTTCACGATTCGACCGTCAAAGGTATCGTTATTTTTGATCGAGTTTTGTTTAGCTTAAAATTTTGAAATGTCAATTATTCCGAGGACACTTGTGAACAAACCGAGGATTAGTATCCTGTGAAACTTAAATGGATACATGTTATAACTAAAATAAAAAAACATACCTCCAACGTAGTGCTTTCTCTCCAATTATCGTAGGCCGGAATGGGATCGGCCGGTTTTTTCAACAATAAACCATATCTGGTGTCGTACCTCATCGTCATTGCTCTGTGTAGATATTGATACGCCATCTGTGATGAAAATGTATGAATTTAGCAAATACAGATAAAATGAATAAAAAATGCAATCAAATTTGATTGATTGATTGATTGATTGATTGATTGATTGATTGATTGATTGATTGATTGATTGATTGATTGATTGATTGATCGATTGATCGATTGATCGATTGATCGATTGATCGATTGATCGATTGATCGATTGATCGATTGATCGACCGATCATAAATCGATAATAAATCGATAATAAATATTTGAGAACCGTCAAATCAAAAATTTTTATCCTTGTTACCTCTGTAAGCTACCACAATCGAGAGTTTCGTACATGCGATTATTGGGCATCTCATCAAAATAAAGCTACTCACGAAAAATTAGCTTGATAGTAATCACTTGCAAAAATGGGCGATGTATCGCGGACTACTCACCCGCAAGCAATAATACTCCTTGTCGTTAGCGAAGGACGCGCCGAGCAGTTCGAACGCCTCGATGGCTTGCGCGCGAGTGACCTCCGACCGCGCCGCGAGTATCTCCACTACAGAGGCGCGCGCCCGTTCCGCCGCGCATTGCAACGGCGTCATACCTGGTGATATACCCTCATTGTATTTTATTTTATTTATTTTAGAAACAAAACTACACAATAATTATACATAAACAGACCTATAGTTTCATTTCTTAACTATTTTTAGTATATTATATTATTTTTTGTTCATATTATAATGTAATATTTATGTGATGTGCGATAATTAATGTAATTAGTGTAAAACCGTTTTAATTATAAATAAATAAATATACGGTGAGGAAGTTTTAGATGGGTAATGAAAATTCACTTGCTTCGACCGCGAATCGAAGTAACTAAATATTTAAAAAATTAAAATTTTCTAAAATATTCGGATGCAGTTCTATTTCTTTTAAAAATAAAGGAATGTTTCATTTCAGCAAAATTTGCTATCTCCCGTATTTCCAGCACTTCCCCTCCAGGGCCCATGGAAAATTGTGTTATGGAAACCAGATGGCTGATACATACATATATAATTTTAAATAAATACCAATCGGAATCGAACCCACGACCTGTGGCTTGGAAGGCACTACCAACCAAGCCAACCGGCCAGTCAAATCTCACCATTCTGGTTAGTAAGTATCTTCGCGTTGTGGTCTATGAGCGCGCAAACAACGGCCGCGTGCCCGCACTCAGCCGCAAAGTGCAGTGCGGTCGCACCGCACAGCGCGCGCTCGTCCACCCGCGCGCCGCTGTCCAGTAGAAACTGTACCTGGGAAATTATTCTTCACATTATTATTACTGGAATATATTATATAGACTAGCTTTCCGCCCGCGGCTTCGCCCGCGTTTTCAGAGAAAACCCCGCATAGTTCCCTTTCCCGTGGGATTTCCGGGATAAAACCTATCCTATCTCTCAAGTTGGATCGAAATGCACATGGTGTGCGAATTTTATTATAATCGGTTTAGTGGTTTAAGAGTCCATTGAGGACAAACATGTATACAAAAATCGATTTTAAAAATCTCTATCCTATATCCGTATGTATGTTTAAATCTTTAAAACTACGCACCGGAGTTTAATGCGATTTTTTGATAGATGAGTGATTTTAAAGGGATTAATGTTGCTGTATTGCATATAATTTTTAGCTAACAGCAGTCAGTATGTTTCTATACAAACGTATTTTTAATTCCAAGGAAATAAAAGCAATAATATAAACATTGAAAAAATAATATATTTAAAAAAAACATTGATGATACTTTCAATTGTGTTTTATAAAAATTTAAAGTAGAAAGTCTAGAAGAATAACTCAGTAAAATATTCTATGTAATAAAGTGGAATCGCAACAAAAGGTTAACTTACGACATCCAAATGTCCCTTATAGGCGGCGATCATCAAGCACGTGTTATTGTACTTATTCGCCTTGTGTATGTCAGCGCCATGCCTGACCAAATACTTGACGATGTCCAAGCGGCCGTCGAAACAGGCCGCTCGGAGCGGGGTACTGAGCGTCTTCGTTGCGTGATTCACGTTTGCGCCGGCCCGCACCAGCCGCTTCACGATGCCCAGGTGTCCAGCCCCCGCTGCACACCATAATGCTGTAGCACCTGCGAATGTGGAACGAACTACTAAATGTCTGCTACCGAAGCCTGGACGAACATTCAAGTCTGCTGGAAATCCGACAAGCGTTACTATAAAACAGTTGATAGCCACGACATACTATTTCAAGCTAGAAATGTGAATATTGTTACGAGTGCAATAGAGCAAGTCTCAGCGAAGCACAAGATGAAATGTTAAAACTAAATTATTTGATTTTTATTTGTTTTAGTCCTTTAGAAACATCCTTAGAAAATTAGTATGGAAAGCGTTAATTCCGTTTTCGAGCGTCCAAGGATTTGACCGAGTTAAACCCTTAACTAGCTTTATTTATCTCCTACTAACCGAATTTGATAACCTTGTCCTCTTCCAAATTAGAAAACTATTTTGGAATCGAGTTAGTTTCAAAGATAGAAGTGACAAATTTCCCAGAAAGTTGGATACGAATAGCGAAAAATCAAAGAATCGCAAGCCAGCGTGACTAGCGAAACGCGTATTCAACATACGTGCTAAAGCAACGCCAGATGGATTTATAACGGGACGATACGTGAATTAATTGGTATAAATCATAAGCACAAAACAAAGCTCTGGACTGTTGCCAGACACAGAAAAGTCGGGACGATCGAAAACGTATACAATTCAGTTTCTTTGTGTACAAACGGAAGAGTTCTAATAATAACGCGCCACGCGCTCAGGATGACTGCGTAAAAAGTCAACGATCTACTCGTCCTCGAAAGATGTGGCTGCGGAAAAGTGTACTTACAAAGTAAAATGCATCGAAAATCGTTTAAAAATTGGCACGAGTCCTAATTTAAAAATTTATCCTTGATTTCTCAGAAAAAAACCTAAATGTAATTCGGTACGCGTTGGGCCTTTTGGCACCTTTAAACTTGAAATATGGTATGAAAAACAAAGAAAATGATTCAAGCTACTCCTCAGAATATCTCTGTAGGAAGAGCAGCAATAAATTAATTAATAGAGAATTTAAGTTTAAAACCGATAAATATTACAACAACCAAAAATGTGATTGTGAAAAATCATGTCATCATAAAATCATAAGATTTATTTGTATATTCCATGAAAAGCTATCTTTTAAATGTTTGTTCTTGTTATTACGATTGTTAAATGTCACAATACTATGTTACTTGTGACCTACTTTACTGTAAAAATTTAAAACGTATGACCCTTGAAAATTTTCAATTTATTTTCGTATACGCTCCATTTCTGATTCACCGAAAATTATTTTTTAACAATTTCTAGCCGATATTCTTATCGCGTATACATTCGACTTTCCGGAAACATTTGCCGGCAAACCGCCAAGAAACTTTCCTAGTTAATGACTTTTTATTTGAACTGATGACACCACATTCTCATATGATACGCTTTGATAAAATACCGTCTTTGTATTACGTTTATTAACTCTACTAATTGAAATGATCTACAAACAAGATACACATGGAACATATACATAGTACCAAGATAGGTTTTATACAAATCACTGCAAATTGAGGAATTTGAAACTGGGGGAAAAGTAATAAAAAAAAGATAAAAAAAAATATTATGTTAAACTATGTCTATTCTTCACGTTAGAATACGGATTCGGATCACAAAACCGATTTTACTTCTGAATTCTCCCTCTCACTCTGTCATTTAAGCATAAAGAAGAGAGTTTAACAACAATTTTAATGATGAATGTGATACAACTTAGCTGTGTATTATTAGTTATGTATGAAAATTGAAAACAAGTGCAGACAATTTTGACTATGAACCACTAACCATCCTGGAGTATCCCCTTACCTGTAAATTGTTCATCAACACAATGGTAAAATACTGCAAAAGAACAAAGGCATAACTACAGTACAAGGCCTATATCTAGTAACTAATTGATTGGTGTAAGATAATTACCTTCAATTACGTATTCATCAAATTTGACAGTTCCTTCTGTCTCCAGTCTTACGGGAGGACGGAATTTCTCT
Source organism: Colias behrii (assembly GCA_029959065.1). Taxonomy (NCBI): domain Eukaryota; kingdom Metazoa; phylum Arthropoda; class Insecta; order Lepidoptera; family Pieridae; genus Colias; species Colias behrii. The sequence continues at coordinate 8,262,445 of JARWMC010000019.1, read as the reverse complement.
AAGAGTATACGGACAGCTGCCTCTCGGCCATGCCTAGAGGCTGCGATAAGTGGGGTGCATTTCACTCCATCACTGCACACGTCCTGAAAATTAAAATAGCTCTTAAGACATAAGAGCGTTAGACTGTAAGTGATCTGTAATCTAAATAGATACTATCATGAAAATCTGGATATAAAATAATTTCTCAATAAACAAGTGTATGTTGATTTGTTAAAATCTTTGTTGCTCAAAACAACATAAATAGTTTAAATACCCAAACCCTCAGTCCAAATCAAACTATTGTTATAGTTGTATGGATGCTGTTTGTATGGATGATAACAACTAAATAATACACCACCAAATTCTTCATAATTCTTCTTAATCTAGGATAAGGAATAACCTTAATTATAAGCATAAAATAAGATTATAAATAAGATATTTTGTCAAAATTAGTATTTTTTATAGTAGATTTTACATTTTTTGTTCAATTTTGCATTCAACATTGTCATTACATACCAAAGAAACTCTAGCTTTTTCAGTAATATAAATGCAATTGTTTATATTCAAAATTTAAATCATTCATAGTAAATGAATGCATTACCACATTACTAAACAAATTTTAAATTGCTGTGTCGTTTAACATGGAATATTTCCAAAAATAAAATGATTAAAATCAACAAAAAACAATCAACAAATTTTTCCAGAAGACCTAATTAATAATATCTCCGAAAATATAGTGTCAATAACCCTACAAAGATGTAGATAAATACAAATAACAAAGATAATATTTAGTAAACATGTCATTGACATTGTGTTTATTTCCGTATAGTATGCTATTCATATATGTACTTAATATATGAGATTGAATCATGATGATCCTTGATTTTACGTTTACCTACTTCTATAATTTCATTATCTGCTTACATACATTTGCAATTTTGTAACAAAACATTGTTGAATAACAATCTTTTGTTACAAAATTGTTCTTGACCCCAATATTATTGAATAAATTTTATAACATTCTACTAAACAGTTGTTTTAATTACTTTTACTCTGCATACATAATTATTTTGTAATTATGATTGTAAAATGAAATATTTGGACGATTTTTAATTTACATAATAAATCTACTGTGTTTAGATTATTAGGAAAGGAGATTCCGAATACATGGTTCCTTCTATTTCATGACCCAACAAAAAATTGCACAACGCACCCGAATCACGCAAAAGCTATCATAAAGTCTAAAGATTTACGTCGATAAAAATAGATATTAATAGCAACGTAGATTTCGTCTTATAAAGATGACTTGATTGAATGAAAAGCAACTTACGTTGTTTAGAAGGTCATCGATCTCGTCAGTATTTTTCTCATATAGTAATGCGTAAAGGGTGAGAGCCATGCCATCTCGAGCAGCAAAAAATACTCTTTCTCTTAAACTGCTGGAAACATCATCCAACATCAACTTGTCCTCCATCGTAATGGATGGACAAAAATGGAAACAACTAATCACTACCACTACTATTGCACTACAATTTTGTATTATCCACTGCTTGATCTATAGTTTTGCATTTGAAATTCTTCAATTCTTCAACATAAACGGAAAACGAGACGAGAACACGATCACTGAAAATATCTGAAAAAATTGTGGATCAGTATCAGTACATTCATGTTGACAGAATCTGATTGTCAAATGTCAATTTGACAATGACATAACCCATCTTGCACAGATGCATACAAGATAAAGATTAAATATATTTAATATTTCAATTTATTAGGACCGTATGGCGTATAATGTTAATAAAACGGAGGCTTTTTTAACTTTAAATTGAAGTTGAAATATATTAAAATATATTTTATCTTACAGCTAACATCGGATAGATTGAACTGCATCACAAGCGCATTTGAATGCAGCTGTAAGAATGCAACTCTTCTGTAGCTGCCATCGGCCACGTCTTGTCCAAGTGGAATTCATTAGCCAATAAGGTTCTACTTTTCAACCTTTCAGTTTGACGTTTTTTGCTATTTGTTTTTGACGTGTAACCTACCGCTATCCATTTATTTACGAAACTTTATTAATTTTCTCGATCTCATTTCTAAAATAATTCTTCGTAATGTCGAGCGGTCAATGGGAAGTTGTTGGTAAGAATAAAAAATCACAGAATGGAAAAATGAAAAACAATAATGATGATAAAAAGCCGGCCAAAAATGGGCCGAAACTGGAAGATTTAGGTAAGCTCCCTCCTTTCTCTGTAGAAACCATTCATATAAAATAGGTATGTAATTAATAATAATTTTGCATAGTTCCGGCATCGCAAATAAAGTCGTTTTATTCGGGAATGGAAATCGATGATACAAAAAAGGCGCCTAAAGAAAAGAAAAAAGAGGGTGAAAAGAAAGGGAAAAAGGATAAGAAAGAACCCGCAAAGCCCAAACCACCAAAAACAATTGATGAAGCTTTAGAAGCGGTAAGTTATAATTCCTTATTTGATTGCAATTTAATTTAGAAAAAACCATATTGGGATCTAATACGAAATATTTTTATGCATTTAAAACCTTGTGTTTAAAATTAGAAATAATCTGGAAACCTTGTAAAGATCAAATAGAAACCATATAAGGACTGATATAGTCATGTATTTTATAGTTGCTTTCGATCTTTATGTATTTTATCAAAAATTGGATTAGTAGCTCTTAGTAAGTCTGCAGGTAATTGAAACATAATAACATATAAAATTATATAACTTAATAATTTGCAATAAAGTTAACAAGCTCCCTCGAAATCACTATAATATTAATTATTATTTTATGCAAATTATATTTTCATATAAGAACAACATGATTAATCTTCAACAATTTTTCGCAGATCGATGCAACTGAACTAGCCAATCTTATAGCAACAAATAAAGTGAGATTTTCGAATGCGCCCTTAGTTTGGTTGAAAGAGCTTGCAAGCTTCCTCAATTCTAAGATTCCCATAGACGTGGATGATCCCACCTTTTCCCACCAACCCCCTACATATCCTGTGAATGTGTTACCGATAGACATAAAAGCGACACTTGACAATGTCCTACGGGACGCCGGAAAGGCAAACACTCAGTTATTCTTTGATGTCACACTTACAGCGCTTGCTAATGACATGAGTAGAGGTTTGTATATATTATTATTTTTTTAAGCAACATTATTGTTGTGTAACAATTACACAATCATTAAAAAACACTGCTGTTTCTTAATCTATACAGTTTTATAATGCCTGACCCAAAAAGATATCAAATAATGAAACAAATTTGAAATTTCAACTATTACTTAACTAAAAAGATCTGGTCCTCATTACTTTGACATTGTATATCAACCTAATTTCTAAAATATGTGACATTATAATATTTATTTTAGGACAGTCTGTGAACGGTCACAGATTGCTTCTCCAGATGTTAGCTCTAGAGAACCCTGAATTCTGTGTGACATCTCTACCAAAGAATGTAAGCCTCAGGACTTCTTATCAGAATCGCCCACCAATCGGTCTTTCGTTACTTTGGGCTTTGGGCCAAGGTGGATACAATCATTTTTCAGTGGGAATGAAAGGTACAGTACATACTAAATAAATAAATGATTTGATATTTCAGTTCTATCATGCAACATGTTTAGATGGTCAATACTATTTCATTAGTAAATGGAATGTCAATGAATATTTTTAGTTATCATTAATCTTGTATCTATATTGTTTTAGTTCACATTAATATTTGTCATTAGTGTACATAAAGTTCAAAATGCAGAAGCAAACGAAAAATTATACAAAGTACTTAATTATTACAAAACATTTATTACAATTAAAACTATTGTCTTCATACATAGTTATCAAAAGAAAGATGCCGAAAAATTGAAAGCTTCTTTGTTTGAAGTTTGTTAATTACATACTTAAACATCTACAGTGATAATAAATTATATAATAATTGCTTCATAATTACTTAAAACTGTAAATGTAACAATTCAAGTCATTAAAAATGTGATAACAGAATGGTATTTTGAAATGCGGACATTAGTCATTATTACACAAAGTATAATTAAGAATTAATCAGTCTCATTACTTTGAACCTCAATTTTTTTACCTTCAGTATTTCTTTTTAAACCATACTTCACGTTGGACTTTCATGCAGCCTCTATAATTAATTATTTATGATGTCTAGATGCATTTTCATTATAACATTATATGCAAAATTTAAACTCATTTCTTAGGATAAATAAAAATAATTATTCTTCATTCAGTACTAAGGCTTTTATACTTATTCCAAAATGTTACAAATTATATAACATGCTTTCAAATTTTATTTTAATTTTTATTGTCAACTTTCAAACCTACTTACACACCGAAATAATTTTAAGTATCCAATAGGTACAGTAAATGCTTTTGTAAAGTAAAATACTCGCAAAAATATGGTAACTTGTTTCATTCTTTATCTATTTTCTTATAGAAACAGTTCACAAGAGTATTAAATCTCTCCCATTCATTTCTGATAACCAGTTATCATTTTGACACCTCACAAGGTAAGCTCCTGATAACAGATAGCTCTCACTTGTGTGTTCTCACAAACTATCGTCATATTATATTTTAATATAATTTTATTGGTGAATATAGTTTTTATTTCGTTAAAGCAGGTAAATATTTTAAAAACCTCAATTGTTTTGAAGTTATTATCATTTAAAAGAATGTAGGTAAACGTGTTTGGGATTTTCGTATTTAATTACGTATTGATAGTGCTCTATCTATGAAAAATTATGTACCTAGTGTAGCTATGTAAATTTTATTGTAGCCTGTTTTGTTTTTGTTACAAAGATCATTTCATCTAAATTGATTTTTTAAGCGAAAAACAATTCCATAAAGGAGAATGGGCAAATTGGGCCTGAAACTTGGGCTAGGACCAATACACACGAAATATTGTTTTTGTGATATATCATTACACATACCTTACGAAAAAAATAAAATAAAAAAATAAATCAACCGGGTTCTTGTACAGTCAAGGCAAAAAGTTTTATTTATTTGGCTATTATTTTGCGCACAATAACGGTGTTTTTAATTCGAGTGAAGTAAATACAAATCAAAATGTCACTGGAGTGACTGAGTTTAACCACAAAAAACGTCTAACTACGTTGAATTATAATAAACACGGTATAGGTACCTGTTACAAAACATAATATTAGTGTATTTCGTTTATTAGAAGCTTAAGATTAGTACGTATTTGTAAGTGAAAGTGAATTGGAGTAACATAAAGATATTGTCATTGTCTTATAATAGTTATTTATTGCAAAAAATATTATACACAAAGAAATAAAACTTGATGTGACTGTACAAAAACCCGGTTGATTATTTTTTTATATATATTTTTCCCGTTATGTATGTGTTATGATCTATTATAAAAACAATATCTCATGTGTATTGGTCCAACTCAAGGATTCAGGCCCAACTTCCATAGTAAAATGCCCATTCTCCTTTATGAAAATAGCCACAATGTTACATGACAGGCGCTTCTTTTTCAACTACACAATGTAGTATGTTTATTTAGAGGGTTTATATCGTACCTATTAGTAAAAATAATACGAAGATATATACTAATTTTAATGCGAATTAAACCAGGAGATTTCCTCAAAGAAAGCTACAAACGCTTAGTAGATAGGTACATAATAATAACTTTTAAGTTATTTTTATCCTGCTGCCATTTGATTTAAACTACATGTAGAAACTATAACCGGTAAAAACCGGGTCTTTATTTGTTTTCCTTTCTTTACAGCCTGGCAAGAAATATTCCTCCCTATAGTCGAACTGAAAAATTACTCAAAGTACATAATTGGTTATCTATCAAAGCATCTAGACAGGCACGCAAGGATGGATAACACGAAAGTCAGTCAGGACCAGCTTTTGGCGATGTTCGACACGATCAATGGCAAGAAGAATAGTATGTCCAAGGAACTGTCAAGTGACCTTATCAAACAATTAGTTAAATATAAGGTATGTTTGGAAATGTGGTGTAGCTAAAATTAATAAATAATTTGCGCTGGCACTTCTATCAGCAATTACTTTACCAATTTTGAGGTAATAATAAGAATATTCTTAGAGCGATGATATAGGCCTATAGCCTTTCTCGATAATTATGTTTGAGTATATAATTTATTTAATAGCGGGCAAGACGGAAAGTAAGTAAAAGAAGGAATCCTAATGCATGCTGCTTCTTTTTCTCCTATATGCATTATTCATATACCATATAGCTAAAGTTCCTCAATATTTCAGGATATATACTTCAGTAAGAGTGGCAACAAACTGCAAGTGACATTCAACCAGATGATGAAGAAGTTGCCCAACCAATACCTCAGTGGTCCCACGTTAGATCCATACAATAAAGTTATTATTGAGAGTCTCGTGGACTGTCTAGCTATGGACGACTCCTGCAATGCCACCTGGAGACAGCTGTTCAATAGATGCAGTAAGCAAAGTGCCACGTTGATCGAATATATCGGTAAGTTCTTATTATTGTAAGGGCTGATTTTTCAATCGTTGGTTAAAACTTATTCATCGAATAACGTATTGAACTACCATTTCAAAAATGTATTCTAATTGTCCATATATGACAGATTAAAGGTGACATTTTAAAATGTTTGTGTAATACTTTATTGGACGGATAAATTTTAACCAAGGATTGAAAAATCGGCCCTAAGTTTAGTTGAAGTTATATGTCAATTATAAATGGAGAAATGTTGTCCGTCTAAGGAAGACAGGCATATAAATGTGCAACGTAAGGAAAATCTTATGAAAAAATACTGAACTGTTAACAAAAATATATATATTTAGCTCTTCTTTTTTTCTTAAAAAATTTAATATCTCTTAATTTTTAGACACGAACTGGGAAGAAGTTAGCCGAAGACTGAAGAAAAAGTCTTTGAAAATTACAATAACTCAGTTCAAGGAAGTGTGCGGGGAGACCTTGAAGGGAAAGAAGAAGGATGAAACTGTTGCAAAGGCGAATAAAATCTGCCAGGTATGTTATCTAATCTTTAAAAAAGAGCGTGTGTGCCGAGCACACGTGTCAGAAGTGAAACTTCTTTCGCAAAATTGTCGCCTTTCTTCATGACGTCATGTCATGTTATTGCCATGACGCGACCTTGAAGTTTGTCTCTCATCGCGCATAAAGAAGTTCCACTTCAAAAAATTGTTTTGCTTTCTAGAGCGTTGTCGTATTATCTTAACTTCTTTGCAAGAAAAATCTTAAATCTCTGCGAATCAACCAGTTTCTATCTAAAATAATAATAAACAAAGCTTTCTAATAAAGGAAATTAAATATCATATTTGAACAATTGTAATATCATATGTTCATATTCGAATATATTTCATATTCTAGAATATTATTCCGACGAATATAAAAATATTCTCGTTTCTCTTTCTAAAACAAAATAAATAGGTATGTGTCATTTTCAATGCTACAACCACTTTGAACTATAAAAATTAAGAACTAAGTATATAATATACATATGCATGAACTATGAAGTAGATAAAGCCTAATTTACATGACGAATTTAGCGACGTGGAATTAATTTAAAAAACCGGCCAAGTGCGAGCCGGACTCGCGCATCGAAGGCTCCGAACAAACTTTTTCTTTTGAGGTTACAGATCCTAAATAGAATGTAACGCGAAATTAGAGTAGTAGTTGAGGAGCATAATCTTCAATTATTAACAGGCTTTTCAGCTTCACCTATATTATGTAACTGACTTCTCTAGACTTGATTTTGCCGAACTAAATGGACAGATTTAATTCAAACTTATCAAGCCGGATAACTTATAAATGGATCCGTGACAATACAACAATTTCGTGAAGCTTTTAGTTTTTAAACTGTGTTAATTATTATTTACATTTTTAGGCGTTAACAATATTTTATCCATTTCCTTTTTTGATACCTATCCTTAAAGACACGTAGTTTCTTTTGAAATAATATTTTCTTTTTATTTAAAATATTACATCCGATCAACAAAATATTGCATGACACTAATTATTGTTTTGTTATGTAAATTTTGCTATATTTGCTTATAAATTCATTTGATTATGTTTTCTTGTATGGCGCCTGAAGATCTTAGTATTTTCTATTTTTCTTTATACCTATGTCGCACATTTATATTTATTTTTCGTGAAGTAATTACATATTATTATGTCAGTCTCATATTTTATTTAGAATATTTACATTTTTTTTTTTTTATTTATTCATTCGATTTAAATGTCGCTAGCTCTATTCTAAAAGCGATCTTTATGATTTTATTTTAAAACAACCAACATTTATATCAATATACTAGATATCCGCAGGCGGCTTTGCCCACGTTTTCATAGAAAAACCCGCATAGTTCCCGTTCCTGTGAGAAGTCCGGGATAAAAAGTAGCCTGTCTTATTCTGGGTCTTCAGCTACCTACATACCAAATTTCACTGTAACGGTTAATTAGTATTTGCGTGAAAGAGTAACAAACATCCATCCATCCTCACAAACTTTCGCATTTATAATAGGTATTCGATCGATTATACCCAATCTATTTACACCCAATCAATTAACCATTTATCCGGTTTCATTTTATAATGGAAGTAAAACCGGTTTTTCATACATGCCTACATTCCAATTTCGAATTCTATCATCTGAACATTACACGTGCTTTCTCAATCAATGTTGAAATTTATTAAAGCTTTTTATTGTAGTTAAAATTCAGTTTTTATTATGTACTTAATTTGGTATTTTTCATTATATACCTAATATTTATAATTTTTCCGTTGTAAAATCAAAGTGACAGAATATATATACCTAAGAAACTAGAAGAAACTATACGTTGTCTATGGACCTAACAACTTTTTTGTGATGGTCATACTGTCAATGTCATGTCAGTTACGTGACAAGAGTTCGAGGGGGACTGTGTTGTCTCGACCCTCGTCCAATTATTTTAATTTTATTCGAAAACTAGGTACCAATTACGAGGCGTATCTACTACGATTATAATATCAAGACGTGTATAAATATTTTTTTCAATCGATAAAGTTCTGTGAGTATCCCTTATTTTAATAATTCTAAACGTGCGCTAGCATTTAGTAAATTTCCAAAGGGCGTTGTTTATAGAAAACTACGTGGTTTATGGGTAAATTATACTAGAATTTCAAGTTACTTAGTTGCGTAGAAATGTTCGGGCATCCGTATTTAACTGTAAATTTTAATACGTACATCCGTTTACACGTATTACTTTGCGGGAGCCTAACATTCCTATTATAGAATGCTGTTTTATGTACCACCGCAGTTTATAAATAAAGTATTTAAAAATGAAGTTTTATTATGTCCTACTCCATAATTATTGCAACCCGAAACTACGTAATATACATATATTACTTTATTTCTAATTAAAGTTTTATACAATTTTATTAATAATAAAAAGAAAATAATAAAATAAAAATACATACTTCATAATTATATTAATTTTAACTGAGTTTAAGGCAGTTTAAGTTTTAATTAGAGCAAAAGCAAACACAATAATTGATTGATATTCAAAGAGGAAATTAACAGTGTAATTATAGTGTTTACAACATGTACTTGCTACAGCTATAGATTTACCTACTTGTAACATGATATTATTAACACAAGTTCTAAGATACTTCTCAACTCGCATAAACAACAAGGTTCCTTTTTTTCTTGTCTGTTAAATAATAATAAATGCATTCTTTGAATTTAGCATACCTTTTTTGAAATTAGTAAAATTTGTATTGTGAAATAACATAAAATACAGACGTACAACATAGACAGAAAGTTGGTCTTACCACAAAACAATTTAAATACAGTCTAACTTTAAACCAGAGATCTGTCACTTTAATAGTTGTCTATGTGAAGTACAACAAAACCAGATTAAAGTGAACCCGCGCTTAAAGTTAAACCCTGTCTAAAGTTTTTTGTGGTAAGACAGTTAATTTAATATTGTAAAGAACAAATTCTGTCTAGGTTTAGTATGTGAAGGATATTTACTTTTATAGCATATGGGTAGGTATATATGGAAAATCGAGGACAGTGAATTTCTATATTCATTTTTAAATTAAGTATACATTAATGGAATATTTTAACATAATATTGAAAATGACTTCTTTATGTAGAATTTATTTAAAATCACATTATCTATACTAATATTATAAAGCTGAAGAGTTTGTTTGTTTGAACGCGCTAATCTCGGGAACTACTGGTCCGATTTGAAAAATTATTTCGGTGTTAGATAGCCCATTTATCGAGGAAGGCTATAGGATATATATCATCACGCTAAGAATAACAGGAGCGGAGCAATGCGGGTGAAACCGCGGGGAACAGCTAGTAATTAATAATACTTATGTTTTTTTCTCATCTTCAATATACAATTTAATTTATATTGATATCATTTTAATTAGGTTTTAAATGCAACTTGAGTACAATACAATCTGCATTATTCCACCTTCCATGTTACATTATTGCTTTTGTTTATGTTTAAAAACATAATTTTGTATACAAAATTATCTCCTATTATTAAACTGATAACATGTTTTATCAGTGTATATTTATTCAAGCTAGATTCTATATATTATGTTTAATTACATATATTGCAGAAACAATGCCAGTTAACTCCTGTGTAACTACAAGTTTCTTCCGTATTCACATAGAATAAAAACTACAGCATGGAACTAAGGGTAGATAGATAATTTAGTTGTAACAGACCGTTGAGCATTCACCATATTTTAATTTTGTGTGCTTTTTAAATGTGATACTCAATGCGGTAACCTTTAACCGAACTAAAGTAAAAAGGAGGTACCATAAACACTAAACTGTTAACAGATATATGTTCATTATCTGTAAGCAATACACTCGGCAGAGCGTCTAGCATTTGTTTAATGTTAAATTATGTAAAAATCGTAAAATACTCTAGTGTATACCCACCCTTTTTTTTAATGTCTTGTTGGCAATGTGCCTCTAAATGCCTAACAATTTAGCTGGTTATTAAGGAATTATTGGCATGAGTGCTAAACGCCTAGTAGCATATCTATATAAAATAATCTGGGTAGATCAGAGTCTACGGTGGAAGGAGGCCTTAAGGAGCTATTATATTATGTTACTAGCTTTCCACCCGCGGCTTCGCCGGGGTTTTCTTTCGCCCGCGTTTTCAAAGAAAACATCGCATAGTTCCCGTTCCCGACGGATTTCCGGGATAAAACCTATCCTATTTATTGTGTTAATCCAAGTTACCCTCTATATGTGTGCTTAATTCCATTGTAATCGGTTCAGTAGTATTTGCGTGAAAGAGTAACAAACACACACACACACACACATACACATCCTCACAAACTTTTGCATTTATAATATTGGTATTAAGTATTATGTTACTAAAATTAAATAAAACAATTGTCTCCAGGATATTCTAGACAGAATGACGAGCACTAGAAGGTTCCCATGGCTGTGGGCGAGCTTCTTCCTGCTGGTGGGCATTGCGGGCATCATCTCGTATGATGTGTCTAGAGTTGGCGGCAACTTCCCAAGTAAGTAATAGCTAACTGAATAATTTATTTGTAGTGTTTTTATAATCTATGCTATAATATTATAAAGCTGAGGAGTTTGCTTGTTTGTTTGTTTGAACGCGCTAATCTCAGGAACTACTGGTCCAATTTGATAAATTCTTTCGGTGTTTGATAGCTCATTTATCGAGGAAGGCTATAGTGTATAGGCTATATATGACGCTAAGACCAACAGGAGCGGAGCAATGCGGGTGAAATCGCGTGGCACAGCTAGTACAGAATAAATGTGTTTAATAAACAAAAAGTAAATCTTTCGTCTTTGTCTATTGTTTTTATTAACTTCACAAGTATTTTAGTTATGTACATATTTTTGACATTGATTTTTTTTAACAGTTCACAAAATATTGTTATATTTATATACAAGCTTTCCGCCCGCGGCTTCGCCCGCTTTGTCTAAAACATAATAAATTATATACTAAAACCTTCCTCTTGAATCACTATCTATTAAAAAAAAACCGCATCAAAATCCGTTGCGTAGTTTTAAAGATTTAAGCATACATAGGGACATAGGGAAATAGGGACAGAGAAAGCGGCTTTATTTTATACTATGTAGTGATACATGTGAGCAAACTAACATTTATTTTTCACTTTGTTGATTGTAAATTCCCGTTATTATGTATCTTTGTTTCATTTTTTATTACTCAACTAGCTTACCGACCGCGGCTTCGCCCGCTTTGACTAAAACCTAATAAATTATATACTAAAACCTTCCTCTTGAATCACTCTATCTATTAAAAAAAACCGCATCAAAATCCGTTGCGTAGTTTGAAAGATTTAAGCATAAAAAGGGACATAGGGACAGAGAAAGTGACTTTGTTTTATACTATGTAGTGATGTGCTCAAATAAGATGAGTAAGAGATAAATATCATTGATTCATATAATCATACTTGTTCTGCCCTGTGGATTCACCTGTGGGTCTTACCAAACAATATATTCCATGTATTCAACTATTTTCATTCTAAATACCATCAAAATCAGTCCTGCGATTCAGCCATGGAGATGTATTAAATGTAATTGACTTTCGCATAATAATATTATAATAGTTATTTTTTTTCTTATATCTATATTATAATTCTTTGATAATATTAATTTAATATTCATACAACTAGATCTATATTCTCAAAGTATATTAAAGAAGCATATGAATTGCACATAATATTATGTTACTGTGTAAAGGTCAACCTGCACTTATATAAAATATCACATCATATAATGATAATAAATCATTGAAATGAGTTTTAAATGCTGCTTATTATAATTTTACAAACATTGTAAACAGTATAGTGCATTGATAAGAGAAATGGTATAGGATAAGAACTTTGGCTGATTAGATATTATTGTTAACCCATGACACTACTTTAGATGCAGTTCTTTTTAAAATAAACTAGCTCAAGTCCGCGGCTTCGCTCGCGTTTTCAAAGAAAACCCACGTAGTTTAATTTTTAACCCAAGGTTAAGTGTGAAGTCCCGTGTCCCCGTAGTGGGGTAAGGGTCAGATGCATTATTCATACATCTGTTTCACTGATCGATTTTATTTAGGGACAAGTAGGTGATCAGCCTTCTGTGTCCTGCCAGACCGAGACATTTTTTTTTTTTTCTTCGTCTCCACCGGGAATCGAACCCAGGACCCCTCGGTTCTACGCTCACGCGTCAACCACTGTACCAAGGAGGCGGCGGTAACCGAAGGTTAAAAGTTCGTATATTTATAATGTCTTTATTTATTTCAGAAAGCACAACCGGGCAATTATTAAACGACCTCGGCCTATTGGAACAAAGTCAAAGGGCGTGGCAGAAATCATTGTCCAGTTCGGCGAGGGGCTACCTCTGGTTGGAAACCAATGTTCCTATCTACTACGGCCAAGTGGTAGAATTCTCCAAACCGTACTCACAACTATCGAAGGACCTCTTCACTATAGCTGTGAAGAAAACCGGAGTTCTCTACGTCAACATTAAGGACTATGTAGCAGAGAAAACTCCAATGGTGATAGCGACCATCGACCAATACGCACCAGGTGTCATAGAAACAATACAAGTTAATACGGCCAATGGATTTTCCGCCGTGAAGAAATATTCAAATTATTATTACCAAGCTGCCGGCGAATATCTGTCGACGAAAGTTTTTGTGTAAGTATGTTGGGGAACCACCTTTTTTTTGGCATATTTCTTGTTCTCAAGGACAACAAGTCGTTTTTATGCTTAGATACGTTAATTATTGCAAATAATTAGCTAGATGTTTTTGTAGTTTTTTTTTCTATGCTATGTTAAAAATATGTAGGTTATATAATGATCATGTTTAAGATATTATATACTTATAATTTTTATATTAAGAAACTAGGATATAGAATATTCTTCCAACACATAACTCTTCTCCAGTTCCGTCTATTTATTACATATTATACAAATTCATGTTATTCAATTTTGTTTTGATACATAATGTAAAATTAACTGAAAATCAAGAGTTTTTATTAAATTCAATACACAATTTATTTTCATTTTTAAAGTGAAACTTCTTTAGGTACATTGAGAGTAAAATTTTAGGGTCGCGCCATGGCAATACCGTCACGACATAGTGTAAGGCAACGATTTTTGTATCTTTGAATCTTGCCATAGACATTTCACTTCTGACACGTGTGCTCGACACACACGCTCTTTTTTGTGTTTATTCTTATTAGATGATGTTACAGAGGCGAATGGGCCCCGGAGATCCTGCAGAACAAGACGCAGTTAGCGCTAAACGCGACGCGATCGCACGTCAATAACTACTTGCACTGGTTCAGGCAACAGGTGCACATCTACTCGAAGATTCCCTGAAGAATTGCCCTCTCGTGATGAATCTCAGTGACATTGTGAATGTTTTGTTAAATGCTTTAGTGCGATTGTGTCAACCGGCGTTCAGTTTGTCATAGTTTTAAACAGTGAGCAGTGGAAGCAATAAATAGATTATATTTACGGTACAATATGGATATTCGATGGAATGTTAAGTGAATCTATTTTTGTTGTGAATCTAATGCCGAGTTTTGTATATCTTTTGGTGTAAACCTTGTAACAATGAACTGTTGTATTGTATTCCTGTATTTTGATTTTTGTTCTATGTATAATCGAAAGTATTTTTAGTATTCTAATGTACAAATGAATTTCCGCTAATATAGATATTAAATTTTAAATTATTTTGAAGGTTGACACAATTTTACTGTTCTATGTTAATGTTTTAGCCCTATGAGTTATGTTTCTGTGCTGATTTCAATTTGTGTGGTGCTGCACCACTACCTTTATAAGGAAAAGTATTTTAATAAATTATTCATTCGGTTACAAATTTAAATTATAATGATATACATGAATATTTTACTGGTTATATTAATTTTATCAATCAATCAAGTATTTTGTTGGGAATAATAAAGCACCACAATTATTCCTATTCTGATTTGAAATTACTCCACATTTTTTTTTTCATATTACTAAGTTTTTTAAAATATATAATATTAATATCTAACTTAAGCAAACTAAGGCACAAATTGTTCTTGATTTTTATTATTTAGATGTAAAGCCACAACGAAATTTGTTATTTGGAAATGTAGGGGTGTCTTGCAAAACACATTGCTGACTGTGTATAAAAGACTTATAATATTTACACCCATAACTAACTCTTAAAATCTAAATTATGCAGTGAATAATCCATGACACTAATTAGATCGTTACAGTATTCAAAAACATTCCTTTTGCATTTAGTGAAATTTCTTTGAGATCATGATTTGCAGTCATCTGGGTATTGTCAAATCACAGTGTTAAGATAGATTATGTTAAATATAGCGCTATAAGTTTTTGTAGTGTATTTATTTGTGTTGAGAGTGTGTTTTAAAGTTTAATACAGAATCGGAATTAAACCATCTTTTATTTTCCTCCATATTTCCGGCATGTTTTTTTTTATATATATTATTATGTATTAAAAAAAGGCCTATATTACTTGAGAATGATGATAGAATAGATAGGTATGTATTATAAATCGGTCTAGTAGTTTTTGAGTATTGCCATTATATACAAAAATACAATTGTCCATCAATGATGCCCGCGACTTCGTTCGCGTAAACTTTAGGGGTGAAAAACTGGAGAATTTTAATTAAATTAAATACGTGTTACACGTAAATATAAATTTTACATAGTCATATGTAACTACTTATTATATGCCAAAGAACTGTCCTCTGGTTCTTACGCGACAACCCTCCATGGATTTTCATCTTCCATATCATATTCCATAACGCTGTTAATAGGCTCTCTGAACTAATACATTTTTTAAATAAGTTTTAAATTTAGCACTACTAAACTCTTTAATACAATGTGGAATTCTGTTGTAAAAGCGTATACGTTGACCCATAAATGAATTTTTAAGTTTAGCTTAACGGTAAAATAGCATTTCAGTTTTATTTCTGATCCTTGTGCCATAAAAGTGTCTCTCTTAGTGAGTCCCAAGCACGTAAATTATATATACCTATATTTCTCTTTTCTGTAAGATAAATTATATATGTAGTTTCTATATCTGCAGCCCTGCCTCACAGCAGAATTTGAATATTTAGTTGTATGCGTAGTTATTCGTTACAATCTTTATATATAAAAATGAATCGCAAAATGTGTTGGTAAGCGCATAACTCGAGAACGGTTGAACCGATTTCGATAATTCTTTTTTTATTATATTCCTTGAAGTACGAGGATGGTTTTTATGTAGAGAAAACGTAAATATGTACCACGGGCGAAGCCGGGGCGGACCGCTAGTTTATGATAATATCGATCAGCGATCGATCCCTCTTCATCTGTGAAGACCTATATAGAAGTAGATGTGCAAATACGCTGAGAACTCAAGCGTTGAATTTTAGTTGATTCCCTATCCGTGAACTTCTACTACAGGTAAATTAGCTTGGAGAAATTTTTGCATATGTAGTGGTATGTATATTACTCAGATCTTAGAGCGCGTTTCCACTATATCGTTCTGGCCTATACAAAAATGTTTCGATATCCTAACATTACTATTTAATTTTATACTTATTCGTAGCAACACTTTTGTTTTCAATAAAAACAAGTTTTTATTTGAAAGAATATGGTTTTGACTTTATAAAAAAAAATATATCATTCAATTTCACGTCCTAGAGCAAACGACAAGACGACTACCGTGAAACAATAAAATATCGTGTCCATAATAATTTGTTTCATAATTAATATTTGACCATAATAATTACGAAACAAAACAAATAAATAAATCGTCACTTGATAGTGGAAAGTGGAAACACGCACAAAAACAGAATAAACCAGTTTACGCTGTCCGCAGGTGCCACGTGCAGTCGTTTGGTACCGTTAGAACATAAAGCACACATTTCATTCAAAAATTATAATTATTACGTATAGACCGGGAGATATTGACACAAAATTTCGAGTCATTTGTAACAGGATGGCGGTTCTACAGGGGTCTTAGTACGCAATGACAAAAAGAAAAACGATGGTGTGAACACTGGTACCGGCGGCTTAGTCGCGTGGGCGTTAGTCGAACTCGTCGGAAAAATAGCGAAGTCAAACAATTTGTAACACAAAAATTTTAGAATTTACCGATAGCCCATAAAAAAGAAGTAGGCGGTAGTGTCATGCCATACTTTTCCGGTGTGACTTACAGCCCGCCATACCGACGCGAATGTGTTGATTAAAAAAAAACAATTCAACCATTTGTACCAGGCTAACTTTTGCACAGGTAACCATCGTCGTGCAGCCATTTACGAAAATCGCCATGCCATACTTTTCGGACGATTCCAAATGGTCGCCATACCGCCGAAAAACTGCAAAATTTTTTTTTTCGCCAAACTTTTTGTACCAGTATTGCATTTGGATTTTTGGAGAGTATTTGATAAAATGTGACCATTATTATATTTACCATACTTCTAGTAGGGGGAAAAAGTGCTGCCATACTTGAAAAATTAATTTAGTATTAATTTATATAAGTGAAGATTTCCACCACCTAGATCTTTGGAATTTTGTATTTATATTCGTTGAACCTCAAACTTACAGGAAAAATTAGTGCCATACTGTTACTATTCGTTCAAAATACGAATAAAATCTTACAATAAAAAAAAATCTTATACACATTCGCCACCTCCCACAGGTATGACATTATCACACTTCTATTTATAATCATTCAGGAGTTGTTGAAAAAAAAATTTAGGGTGGTAAATGGTTCGGCGAAAAAAAAAATTTGCAGATTTTCGGCGGTATGGCGACCATTTGGAATCGTCCGAAAAGTATGGCATGGCGATTTTCGTAAATGGCTGCACGACGATGGTTACCTGTGCAAAAGTTAGCCTGGTACAAATGGTTGAATTGTTTTTTTTTTAATCAACACATTCGCGTCGGTATGGCGGGCTATAAGTCACACCGGAAAAGTATGGCATGACACTACCGCCTACTTCTTTTTTATGGGCTATCGGTAAATTCTAAAATTTTTGTGTTACAAATTGTTTGACTTCGCTATTTTTCCGACGAGTTCGACTAACGCCCACGCGACTAAGCCGCCGGTACCAGCGTTCACACCATCGTTTTTCTTTTTGTCATTGCGTACTAAGACCCCTGTAGAACCGCCATCCTGTTACAAATGACTCGAAATTTTGTGTCAATATCTCCCGGTCTAGTAGTTTAATTGTTAAATTTTGTATTTGTTGATTGTTGTTATTATTTGTATTGTTATAATATTTGTTGAAGTGTTTAATTTGTGTGTAAGTGTTGTAACTTTATATTGTTAATTCAAAATGGCTCCAGTGTTAAAACATGGTCGAGGCAAGCCTTTGACTTCTCAAACTAAAGAATTAAACTTTAAATGTCGTTTCTTTTTCAGGTTAGTAAATTTTTCATTTTAGTAACATTGTTAATGTAAAAGTTATACGTATGTTAAATGTGCAAATATTAAAATAAAGTCTCATCTTTTTCAGAGGAGAAACACATATAGTTTAATTTAAAATCCCTTATATATATAAAATAAAAACTAAAAATAAAATGTTGTTTTATTTTATTTGCTGACCATACACCACTACAAACGCAAAAATTTCTCCAAGCTAATTTACCTGTACCTACATTAATATAATTAGCTACTTATATTAAAAATGCATAGCGCACACGCTGCCACCGTTTCAACGTCCATTGTCTCACCAAGGCAAATGACAAGTGAGGAACGTCGCGAGTAGAGCAGTGTGTGGGCAGAGAGGGCAATGTCGCGACAAATAACGGCAGCGAGATGAGCAGAGCAATGAGCAGCGCGAGGAGCATAGTGTGGCAGGAGCATTAGAATTCTACATCAGATGTTCTCAATCGAATCGGTTAAAATTTGGCATGCAGGTAGATGATAGGACGTAGACGCTAGGCATCCACTAAGAAAGGATTTTGATGAATTCTACCCCCAAGGGGATAAAATAGGGGATGCAAGTTTGTACCATGAACATTTAACTAGGTATCTTTTCCACGCAGGCGAAGCTGCGGGCAACAACTAGTTTGTTATAATGTGGCTGGTCTTTGAAGGTTCCAGTTTCCACATCAGATGTTCCAGGTCTTAATTTTTTTTAATTATTATTAACAGAAAATGCCCATCAGATCTTTTTTTTTGTATAACAAAAAAACTTTCATTCAAATCCGTCCAGTAGTTCCGGAGATATAGCGTGTACAAAAAAAAACAGATTTTTTTTATTCATGCTCTATTATTGTCTCTTAAACCCCCTCCAATTAATATTATTTTTTTAATACATATATTATGTACAGATGTAGATAAATTGAAAATATTGAAAAAAAGACCTTTACATAAACAAACAAAATTTATTTAAATAATAATATGTAGGTACATATTATAACAAATTTCACTTATAGCTAAAAAATAATCTTTCGGTATTTTCATAAATAGCTTGAGCCAATAGATCGATGTCTTCACCGCGTATCGCTGCTAACACTTCCAATACGTGTCTGAAATATAAAAGATTGGAATAAATCATCAAAAGAAAATTTTTGTTTTCTAAAAAATGTTTCTGAATTATTTTAAGTACATCACTACCATAGTATAAAACAAAGTCGCTCTCTCTGTCTGTCCCTTCTATAAAACTTTGCAAGGGTTTTTTTGATGCGGTTTTTTGTCATAGATTTAATTCAAGAGGATGAATGAATGAATGAATGAAAATTCTTTATTGCTTAGAAATAAATAAATACAAATGCAAAAGCACACAACACATAATATAAAACAAGCAAAAGGCGGCCTTATCGCCAGGTAGCGATCTCTCGATAATAACTTCTAATAATTACTGGAGAAACACTTTTATTTTGAGGTTTCTCATGTGATGTCGTAAATTATTTAAAACATTTTTTCCTCTTACCTACTTTGCAAATGCAGGGTGCACCTACGAGAATTATCCAAATAATGTACTACCTACTTAGCATTGTACTCATTGAAAAGGTCTACAGAAAACTCCGCGATGGTATACCTATATATATATATATATATATATATATATATATATAAACACACAAAATTTCGCGTCATTTGTAACAGGATGGCGGTTCTACAGGGGTCTTAGTACGCAATGACAAAAAGAAAAATGATGGTCCGAACGCTGATACCGGATGCGTTAAGATACTGTGATATAAAATATTATAGTATCTTCACCGTGAGTGACAGCTAATGTGGGACGCATAAAAAAAGTCATAGCATGTTTTTTTACAAAAAATCCTTACACTATATTTACAGGCTCATTCCTTCCTTTAACTTGATTGTCTGATTCTGGAGAATATTTTTCCTTTTTCACAGATGGAAACTTCGTTGTAACATGCTTAAAAGAGGGATGCGTCTGTTTGATTTCGCACCAAGGACAGTCGGTTTCTATCAACAGTTTATCTTGTGGTATTTTTGATGCTACATCCAGATTTTCTACAGTGCGTAAAGAGCTGAAATAAAAAAATAATTTGATAGTCTTATTCTGTAGATGTTTTAAGCTTGTTTCTTGAGATACTTAATTTAAACTGCCAAAAGTAATTTTTCAATATTGTGACTGTAAAATTTTGGAAGTACGTAGGTAGTTAGCAAGGAATATAAATTTAATTCTCCTATTTTTTTAACTTACAGCAATCAGACTCTATGTTCAATGTGACATTATTGTAAAATGATATTCTAGTGTATGTGTGTGAATGTGCGTGTGTGTGTGCTTGGGTGTGCAAACTTACCAGCCATTAATTCCTATATGCATTCCGAGCTCCAATATCTTTTGTAGACAGTCATATGATCCATCAAATGAATGTACAACGCCTCCGGTAATGCTATCCCTATGTTTACCGAGTATGCCAACAAGATCGTTAGTAGCACCACGACAATGAAGAAATAGAGGCAGTTTATGCTCACTACATAGTTTTAATTGTAGTTCAAAATATCTGAAAGACATCTTTATAAGTAAGCCCAGTTGCTTACCCTGGGTAAAATTTATTTTTAAGATTATATTTTCACATTTTAAACTTGAAATTGCTTGACAAGGGTTACAGACCTGCTGAATAAATATAAAAATAAATAATTTACTGTCTTCACTATTTTTCATCATTAACTATTTTTCTAACTTTTTAATGACAGTCACTCTTATTTACCAGATCAATGTTAATTGGATATTAAAAATAACTTGTTCACTACTAGTGATTTTAATAATTAATATCACATCTATTTTGCATATTAAATAAAATAGGTTCATAAACTAATAAGATAAACTCATGAAATGGGTGTATTGTCACAAATCCTTCATAATACGTAATTGTATGTACATATGTAGATATATAATATGAATCAAATCTGTCCATTTGAAGTGGATCAAAATCAAGTACTTATTTATTTATTTATTTAACACTTTATTAGTTGTACAATCAGGAAAACCTTAAAATTACTTACAGCTAAAAAACAGAGTACAACTAACTTGGCGGCCTTATCACTACGTAGTGATCTCTTCCAGGCAACCACGGTAAAAGGTAACAAGCAAAAAGGTACGCGGGACGAGAACAGGAAAAAAAAAATAATAATAATAGCAATACTTCCTAATAGAGTAGTTTATAATACACTGCAAGTATACAAACATACAATTAGTGAAGCTCATAATAGTTTTTTTTTTTTTTATATATTTGTAGGAAGACATTGAATTGATGTTTGAATTTTGATGATGTTGATTGGTTACAAGATCATAAAATGTGAAGTCCCATGTCCCCTAGTGGGGTTAGGGGCAGATGCATTATGCATTCATGTTTCACTGAACGATTTTCTTTAGTGACAAGTAGGTGATCAGCCTTCTGTGTCCTGCCAGACGGAGACATTTTTTTTCTTCCAACGGGAATCGACCCACATACCCTCGGTTCTATACTCACATGTAAACCAAGTGTACCAAGGTGATTGATATAGTAATAAGCAATATTAGAAATAATATATTGATTGGATCATTGGATCAACTCACTTCATCTGTGTTTCCTTATCACAGAAGTTCAATCTTTCATAATCCAAACCAAATTCACCAATTGCTACAACTTTGTCCTTATTTTCTGTGATTAAATCACTTAGATCTTTAAGATATTGTTCAGGATCAGATAGAAAATCATTGCATCTAGTTGGATGGCATCCTACAGTGGAAAATAAGCGAGCTGAAAATTATACTCACTAGTATACTATGAATAATTGCATACATATGTATTTCAGAAGCAAATTTTAAGCTTTTCACTATTTAAATTTATTTTTATTATACAAAATTGAATTCATTAAGTATGGCACCTTTGATTTAACATACTAACATTATGAGTGCTATAATTAACAATCATACTTATCACAAACAACATAATTTACTGTTTGTTGTTATCCATAGTCATAAATGAATGGGCTACTAAAGCAGTTTGACAACCAATGCCATTAAATTATTGACCAGATTAACTTACAATCAGTTCTGGCAAGTTCCAAAGCTTTTTTGCTATCTGCCAAGTTGCCTCCTGTTAGAATCATTTTACTCATTCCACCAGACCAAGCCCTGTCTAAAACCCTGTTGAGATCTGGATCATGCTTCTTGGAACCATGATATAAACCTTGATACATATCATCGGTCAAATTTGCTCCTATATCTGATATAAAAATATTATTGATTAGAAAATTATAATATTATGTATGATATTAAAATAAGTACCTATGTTGATATCTTTAAAATTGAAAGACCAATAAATAATTCCTCTCTTTTACCTATGAATTTTCTCACATTAGTCATTTTTCTCATTGATGCAATGTTGATTGTTGAAATAAAATTAGTCATACACAGTTAGCAGATATCTTTAGCAATAAGGATATAGTTGGAATCACAGTTGGAATTGGCATCTCAGCTACTCTTGCCGGTATACATTATTCCTCTATGAATTGGCATGAGAATCATTAATCAGTGTTGTTCACAGGTGTTCACAGGTTCACAGAGCAAGTGTTGTTCACACAGAGCAAGTTGTTCAGACAACTCTTGGTTACTATCACAGAGCAAGTAATAAGGCCTATCCGCACTCGCACTCGAATCACGGCGCGAATCGCGCCGCAAAGCGCGGCGTGGTTCGCGCCTCGATTGCCCAACAGTCCACACTCGCAGGGTTCGCGCCGGGCTCACAGTATAGTGCGCGCTTCGCACCTGCGAACCCTTTGACGCGGGACAAAAAACCGACAATTTTCGGGGAACAAGCCGCGAAACCGCGAAGAATATGCGAATCGGATCCACACTCATGCTTCGCGGGTACTTCGCGCCTTCGCGCGCGAACCGTGCGCGAGTGTGGATAGGCCTTTATAGGTTACTATAATTACTTGCTCTGTGCCTCTGTCATCTGTGGTTCCTGAACACAGATAAAATCAATGTGGGTTAATGTCATTAATGTAGAGTGACACAAATTTCAACCTTATTTCTATTTATTGAGGTACAAAATTTTATCTATCGAAAATTAACGCCCTCTTTTTTTGAATAAGTAGCCGAATTTTTTCGATTTTAATAAAAAGGTATAAAAAAATTACTTAAATGATTTACAGAAAAAGAGCATGTGCGGTCTGCGGAGCACACGTGTCAGAAGTTAAACTTTTTTGGCAATGCCGTGACCGTATTGCCATGACGACCTAGAAATTTTACTCTCAAGTCTCAACGCGCTAGAAGTTTCACTTCAAAAGAATTAAACTGATAGATCGTAGTTAGTAGTTACACATACACTGAAAAAAGCACTCATTGATCTGTGGCTCAATGACAACAATAAAATAAACAGCACAGTAAAAATTATTCCGGGAATTCCCCACATGTTATTTTTATACTAATATCACAGACTAATAATAATATACTACGTATACAATATAAAGCTGAAGAGTTTGTTTATTTGTTTGAATGCGCTAATCTCAAGAACTACTTTTACGATTTGAAAAATTCTTTCGGTATTGGATAGCCCATTTATCGAGGAAGGTGGATTGGATCATTGTCAACAATCATTAAAATTTCCGATACTTTGTAACCGATCAATGTGCGATAAATCCATTTTGAAACATAGGCTGTATATCATCACGTTGCGTTAGGACCAACAAGAGCGGAGCAATGCGGGAAAAACCGCGAGGCACACCTAGTCTATACTAATATCTGAAGAGTTCGTTCGTTTGTTTGAACGCGCTAATCTCAGGAACTAGTCTGGTTTGAAAAATTCTTTAGGTGTTAGATAGCCCATTTATCGAGGAAGGCTATAGGCTATAATATAATTGCATCACGCTAAGACCAATAGGAGCGGAGCACAGCTAGTCACTACATAGTATAAAACAAAGTCGCTTTCTCTGTCCCTATGTCCCTTTGTATGCTTAAATCTTTAAAACAACGCAACGGATTTTGATGCGGTTTTTTTTAAATAGATAGAGTGATTCAAGAGGAAGGTTTTAGTATATAACTTATTAGGTTTTAGACAAAGCGGGCGAAGCCGCGGGCGGTAAGCTATATATAAACCTGAAGAGTTTGTTTGAACGCGCTAAACGCGGGAACTACTGGTGTGATTTGAAGGAAGGCTATAGGCTTATATCATCTCGCTGAGACCAACAGGGGCGGAGCACTGTGGGTAAAACCGCGGAGCACAGCTAGTATTTTCGTTTATGAAAAAAAAATCATTATAGGTACCCATTGTCAAGTAGAAAACGTAAGTGTGAAAATTAGAGGTAACTTCGTGATTTATTTTTTTATTGAGTCAATTTTAATATTTTATGTTTTTGATCAAACAGAATTCTCGAAAATTTCATCTAGTTTGATAAACATATATTTTACTTTTTATATTTGGCCATGAATATTAAACGTATCATGTGGTATCATCTTAGAAGATTGTTCATTTTGCTCTATTCTCAACTTAACGCAGCGCTGCTCCAACGTACCTACCTTTCAAATAATACCCGCGAGGCGGGTACCTGCCGCGTGCGCCCGCTTAAATTAATTTTCATTTTCTATCAAACACTTCAAAAAAAAGTTAATTATTAAAATCATTCTATAGTGAGACAAATGAATGTATAATAAATATACAAGTTTCTTAGTTTAATACAAATATGTAGTTCCTAACTATGAAAAATAGAAGAGAGCATTTTTACACATTATAATATGTATGAAATAAAATTAAACTCCCTTACATAAACTTTGTTATTTATAGTAAGTATGAAGTACATAATATTTGCTCAATACTATATTTGCTTATTTATTTATTTTATTACTAGTTATAATGGAAATGTAATCAAAATTCAATCATAACCAATTTAAATTATATTTATTGTGTTATATCATTTTGATACAATTAAAAAAAATGCTCACACTTTTCTTTCCACTTTACCCATACATTAAATACATAAGACGGTTAAAGTTTAGGTCCATGGTACAAAAATGAGTTATTTACTTATTTATTTATTCTTACATGAAAATATATTATTCTACTGCAATAACTATAACAATTAAACAAAAAACATACATAATATGTGTTATCTTCATGAATGAAATAAAATGAGACCTATATTATTTTATTTTTAACCTCATTTATAAAATGTTTCCTCATATCTTCAACACTGACCTCCCGACTCTGAACAGACTCCATTATTGCAATTAAAAGTCTTGTCATCATATGTTTTGCAGCAAACTCTAGCAAATCACATGCATTTTCAGCTGTTAGACAGCTGTTCATCAGCCTATGCACACATAATTCTTCTAAATCTGGCATCATATAATAAGAAGCAAGAAGGAGCAAATGTTCCAAACCAGTGTCAGGTAAAGAATGCAAATATAAATAGTCTTTAAAAGCTTTCAGTGTGGTTTTGGACATGCCGGGCACATCTACAAGGCCTTCAGTGCTCTCCTTCCAAGAACCACCTAACATCCTATGTAAAACTGGACTGGAAGCGGCAAGTACAGCTTTATGCATGTGTACTGATCCATCTTCACCTCTTAACTCAAAATCAATGAAATCCCTGTCCTTATGCAGAGATGCAAAGGCACTAGCAGGCGGTAGAATGTCCATTACAATTGAAACATCAATGGTATATGGACTATCTCTCTTGTCATCATAAATTAAACGCCAATTTCGATCGTCACTTGTAAAATTTTTGTTAATAATTTTCAATGCACGGCTGGTGAATTCGATATTGTATTTTAAATTATCCTCTTCTCGCCGTTTTACGAATTTTATGAAAATCAAATTTTTGTATTCATATGCTGGATTCGCGAAACCTGCAGTATCTAAGTTTTTACTAATTATACATACTAATTTTAATTGGAACACACCAAGGCCACTGATAATGTAGTTAGGACTTTCGAAAGTATCATATGTACGACTATAATTATTCTTGACAACTATTTCAACTTGAAGGGTATTATTACCTCGTTGTACTAAGTTTTTACATTCCATGTTAAATATTATGTTCGATGAAGAGCAACGAATATTTATGCCGAATCGACGGCTGTACGGCTGTGATTATGCCGGACAGCATAGAGTAAAGTAATACTGTGGGAACCGGACAGTCTGTCGCAACTTCATAGATTTTTTTTTTATGCTAGGCGTCCACTAGGCGGATCGGGCCGGGCCGCATCGCAACGCAAAAATACGCCGGCCTATGTTTTGTATGAAACATCGTCCATTAGCGACGGATCGGGTCGGGGCGGGCCGCAACGCATTGGCGGATATCGCTTCGCAGGCGGATTTCTGCCGGCGGTGCGCTGCGGCCCGGCCCGCCCCGACCCGTCTAGTGGACGCAGGCAGGCGGATTTGTGCGGCGAGCGTCTGTTAGATAAAATCCGCCTAGGCGGTCCGCCGCGCCCCGTACAGGTGGACGCAGGAGCAAACAGCGCGTCCATTAGAGACGGCCCGTTGCGATGCGACCCGCCCCGATCCGTCTCTAATGGACGCCTAGCATTATATGAAACGGGGCAAAATTTTCATGGCGACTATATTTGTTTCGCTCACTCCCTCAGTGTGTTTCACTCTTCATCATTGTCTTTTGTCACAACTCACAGTGACATTACTCCATATTGTAATTTATTTTATGGTTACCGGTAAATATTTTGTAATGCGAAATAAGTTTATTTACGTATAGTTTATTATAATAAGTAAGTGTTTAAAAGCTTTTTTGTGCAGCTTGTGATATTCTGGACCTTTAGTTGCTAAGAATGGCGTACGGAAAATGTGAAATATGTGGTTTGAGATCGGAGCGTAAAGACGGGATAAAACGCTATTTTATGGCTAGATTTCCTCTAGGTGAACTGCGGTCAGTAGAAATTTCTTTATGCAACAGCGTTATCTTGGTATTTTCATTCATATAACTTATATTTTCACTTTATCAGATAAGTTGTTATAATTTTGAATCGGGGAAACAGTGTCCCAACACTGCCCCAGCACGGAATACCTAATTCATAATTGTCGACATTTCATTTTCAGGTGTGAAGAATGGGTTAAAATGACAGGAAAATAGGATCTTGCTTATTTATCTATTGAAAAACTACATCAGTTGAAATTTGTGAGTGGAAATCATTTCAAAGACAGTAATTCCTGTTATGATTATCTGATGGGTATTTATAATGAATAAATAAATAAATGGTTGTTTGTACGCGTTTCTTTTATTTCACATTTAATTAAACGACAATAACAAATTTCTTTAACGAAAGTGCAAGTAAAATTATTATCGATGTCAAGGGTAGGTACCTACATTATGCCATTATTCTTATGTTGGTAGCTCTGTCACACTAGTTGTTATGTTGGCTTTTCTAATCTAGCCTTGTTTTGACGTTTCTGAAGTTTATTTTTATCTATGGGAGTCCCGTCTCTTCTTAGGGCGTATTCAGAAAGAAAGCTTGAAACTTATAAGCGCTTATCGGCGCTTATAAGCGCTGGTAACCCGCGCAGGAAAATATATGAACATGCGCTTGTAGCGACGACAAGCCAATTTACGAGTTACCGAATTTCAAGTGTAGTACCTACTAAGAAAGTTCACACCATAGGTTCACACGGTAACTCGTATATAAACAGTTTGTGCGTTATGCATAGAGTTACGGGCTTGTCGGGACGCGGGTTGGTCGCATAGGTCGAATATTAATTACATACGAATAAATATATGTAGTTAACGAAATATAACCTTTGCGTAGTTATTCATCTTTCATTACACCCGCACATAACAAGCCCCTACATTGGTGACCCCCGACGAAAAGTGAACATTATTATAGTGAATTGCATAGATTTCGTTTGTGTGATTATTTAATTTATTGATTAAATAAAAATTTAATTCAAAATGAATCCGGCAGTTCCAATTAGAGCGGATGAGAGTGAAAATGCTCTCGCGCAGATCACTGTGTCGAGTAGAATTCCAGACTTCTGGAAAGAATCACCACGACTTTGGTTCGCGCAGTTTGAAGCAGTGGTGGCGAATCAGAAGCTGGCGGACGAATCGAAATATAACCTGGTGGTAGCGAAATTAAGTCGCGAACACGTTGAGCAGGTTAGCGACATTGTATTAACACCACCCGATACAAAGAAGTACGAAGCATTAAAAACACGGTTGCTCGTAGTATATGAAGAATCGGAAGTGCGTCAGGTCCAAAAATTATTAAAAGAGCTTGAGTTGGGCGAACAGAAGCCTTCTCAACTTTTACGGCGTATGCGAGACCTGGCTCGGAAAAAATTCTCGGACGAAACACTGACGATGCTGTGGATGGGACATTTACCCGCAGCTGTGCAAGCAGTCCTCACAGTTAGCGAATTAAAAGATTTAGAAAAATTAGCTAACATGGCGGATAAAGTTATAGAAACGACACGTTTCGCGGAGATACAGGAGATATCGTGTGCCAGAGATAAAATATCCTCAATACAACCTACGCTGGTTGAACAGATTACACAGTTAACGCAGCGGATAAACCAGCTGGAATCTGCAGGCTCGAGAGGCAGATCGTTTAGCGGTCGAAGGTACGGAAATCGCACGCATCGCTCCGCATCCCGAAGTCGCGATCGTGCAGGGATATCAAAACAGAAAAATCCCAATTGGCTATGTTTTTTCCATTACCGCTATAAGCATAACGCCAGCAAGTGCATTCAACCTTGTGCGTGGCAGAAGCAGCAAGAGAGCCGACCAAAAAACTAAATACGGTACAGACAGAGGCGGATGTCTGTTCCACCGAAAATAAACGCCTGTGTATAAAAGATAGGAAAAGTAATCTTAAGTTTTTAGTGGACACCGGCGCTAATGTTTCAGTTTTACCAGTGTCGAAAAATAACCGATTCGCGAGTGAGTGTAGTGACTATAAACTATACGCGGCAAACGGTAGTGTAATTAAGACATTCGGTACTAAATTAATGACTTTAGATCTTAGTTTACGGCGACCGTATAAATGGTCATTTATTATCGCCGAGGTAACTCAACCTATATAAGGTGCAGATTTTTTAGCACCCTAGGGCCGATGCATCGCTCGCACTTATGACGGACGCATCGGATACTCATGTAGGTTATTTTTCTAAGAATCTATCTAAGATTGAACGCAAGTATAGTACGTGTATGATAGGGACTTATTAGCAATTTACTTGGCTATTCGTAATTTTCGGAATATGGTCGAAGGACGACAGTTAACGGTGTATACGGATCACAAACCGTTAATTTACGCGTTTTCTAAAGTAAATAGCAAGAAAGAGTTACCCAGACGTACACGACACTTGATATTCATTAGTGAGTTCACAACGGATTTGAGACACGTTAGTGGGCAAGATAATGTCGTTGCGGATTCGTTATCTCGAGTCGCAACAATAATTTGTCCCACTGTAATAGATTACGCGGAACAGGAACAACAACAAGATTCTTATATGTTACAATTATCTAATTCGAAAGACGCTAATAATAGGTTAAAGAAAATTATGTTACCTGAAAGTGGTACATTTATTTATTGTAATTTAGATAATGATAAAATTACCCTATTTGACTGATAAATTTCGACGTATTGCCTTTGATAGTGTACATAATTTATGTCATCCCGGAATAAGGACTACACGCAAATTGATTCAAAATCGTTTTTATTGGCCAAATATGAATCGTGATGTTGGCCAATGGGCTAAAACATGCATTGAATGTCAACGATCGAAGGTTAATCGACATACAATGTCAGGTTTAGGATCGTTTCCGCAGTGCGATAGGTTTGAACATATTCATGTTGATTTAATTGGACCTTTACCCACTTCACCCGAAGGTTTTAGGTATTGCCTTACCATAGTTGATAGGGGGACGCGATGGCCAGAATGTTTTCCTACGAAAGATATAACTGCTGAAACGATTTCGCGTGTAATATATGAAGGATGGATCTCTCGTTTTGGTTGTCCGAAAAAGCTAACAAGCGATCAAGGACGCCAATTCGAAAGTCAATTATTTGCTACGCTAATGAAGTTATTAGGTATTAATAAGTTGCGTACGACACCTTACCACCCACAGAGTAACGGGGCGGTAGAGCGTTGGCATAGTTAGGTCGCTTAAACCCTCGTCTGTCGGAACACAGATCTGAGCCAAAAATTTTGTACCCGTTGTCTGTCGTGGCACAGATCTGTGCCAAATCATCGCCGGTTGGAAATTAGCTCATTGTAACGCAAATATAGTTCAAATCTGCATAAACGACTATTTAGTTGATAGCTTATGAATTACTGAATATTTAAAGTCCATCAATTAATAATTTGACCGATAAATATTCGAAATATAACAGTAATTATGTCATACTTTAGTCGAGTAACTTTTAAATTTTAAAGTTTTAAAAAATGTAAAATTTTGCGGAAAGTTGATAAACGGTAAGTATTTATTGTTCTTTTTATTATTATTCATTATATATCCTAATGTTTATGTGCCGAAATAATGAAAATTACCAATAATTATACCACAAATAATGGCTCCAAATATGTATCTACCATTTCACTGTACGTTGCTTAGTTTTTGATCCCTGGTTAATCGTATTTTATTTTTAATATTGTATTTGTTTTTTACATCATTTTACAAGAAATTTTATGAAGATTTGTATAATATAATTCAAAATTTGATACTGTGTTCCATTTTAAAGATATTTCGTTTTCAATTCAGAACCGACAATAATTTCCCCGTAAAATCCGCGTACAGGATGTTCACAAATTCAACGTCACTTTTTTTTTTTAAATTTCGTCTTCAATGAAATTTTTCAATTTCATACAATATAAAATGTACATATGTTTTGTTTATATTGATAGGTATCGTTTTTGTGGTATTTATTGTCCTCAGGTTTAAAACGATATAATCAACTATAAAAATTATAGTCCGTAACCTCTCTGGAATTCTTTTAATTTTAGTATATTATGGTTAAAAGTGTATATATATGCTGGAAAAATAGTAAAAAAAACCTACATCGGGAACAATGGTTTTCACTATGACCTATATATAGGACAAAGTGACTATGTTACTATGTAATTTGTGTAGGACAAACTGGAAAAGAAATTTAACACATTAATTGTACAACATATTCTTACCTTCATACAAATGCAACTTATTATTTTTATTGGGGAACCATATATTTCTGAAAAAATAAAAAACCGGCCAAGTGCGAGTCGGACTCGCGCACCGAGGGCTTCGTACAAACTTATTTTTTTAATTATGCTGTAGGTATCTTTTAATTCATATTTTAGAATTCTTTATCTGTGCTATAAGACGTTGCTATTGTAAGTTTTTATAACCTTGCAAATGTCGAAAATTACGAAAATTTGCAGCATAAACGGTTGTATCTTTTGATTGCGTTGGCATATATTATGTTTGATTAACTGTTTTTATTTTGTTTTTCTGTCGTCTCACAATTTCAAAATGAACGACAACACGGGGGTTGTCATTTTTGAAACCCAGATAGTCCAAAGATGTTTTTACACATATTTTGGGGTTATTTCTTTAAAACTGGAAGAATGTTTTTTTAGAGTTTTGAACCTCAATACGATTCGCGCTTCAAGGACTCCGAACAAACCTACTTTTTATTATGTTTTAACTTTAAGTGTTTTTAGTGAATTTTTCTTTATCTGTGCTGTAAAACCTTGCTTTTAACCAAGTCCACTTAACTTTTGACCCATAGGTTTTGATTCCCTTGCTAGTAGTTGCGGTTTTCAGAATATGCCGCATATGAATATTATTTCTTCTGATTGCGTCTTAATATGTATTATAAATCTGAGTTTTTAATGTGAATATCAAGTTAATACATGTAGCCGTTCATTAGTTGTAAGTTGAAATTATTATTTTTTTTTATATAAAGTGTAATTAAAAAATCATGTTATTTGCGATTATTCTTATATCTGTTTTATAAAACATTGCTTTTACCAAATTTAAAGATTTTATGTACTTGGGAAGTACCCTGTCGGTTTTGATTCCGTTGCAAATGTCAAAATTTGCTGCAGCATTAACGGCTGCATACCAAAGGGTTTGGTTTTTAAGGGTCCAGAACCCTAATAGGATCACGTCTGTCCATCCCATCTGCCCATCTGTCTGTCAAGACCCATTTTCACAGGAACGCGTGATGTGACATAAAACTGAAATTTATATTGATTACTTGAGTCGATTGAAGCTGTGAAAAAATCAAAGTTATAAACCAACGCAATCAAAAGATAAAGCCGTTTATTAACTCAGGCCCCGGAATCACAGACACAATAGAAAATCTATTGTATCGTGGACCGATCGGGCCATTCGGGGCTCAATGGGTTATGCTGCAAATTTCGACATTCGCAAGGGAATCGACACCTACAGGGTACAGGGTATTTGTTAGGTAGGTAGTTGTAACATAACTTATTTGTTAGGTAACCCTAAAATAAGCTTCCGTCTTGATATTTTAATTTTCTTTCGAAAATTTTCTTTTTTTGATAGAATAACCTTTTCTGATTCGTAAGCATTTGAGTAAAAGAGAATTCAAATGGATCCAAACAACGATCCTTATGGCAATGGAAGACAAGACACTCCAAGGCTTACTTTAACAATAGGACGTAACAGTATTTGAAATCAAGAAATATAACTCTGTATATTTTGTCAAATGAACAGATAATAATACTAACACGATTAGTGTTTGGGAATTTACAGCTTTTAATTCCTGATACCAGGATTCTTCATGAAATTCTACACATAACACGTCTTACTTTATTCCAATCAAAATATTTTTAAGTTTCATGCTGTTTGTGTACTATGGACTCCCTAAACTACTGAACCGATTTTAATACAATTTTACCGATTAGTTTATATCTTAATTACAATATGCTTGGAAATACTGCATGTATTGAAGTACAACTAGATTAGATAGCGTTCATCACTTTCCTGATCACATTCAAGTGGAACCTCGTGGTAATAAATCGTCGTCTCGAGGCGGTCGTTGTGTCCGATGTATTATAAGAAAAAATGAACAGAAGTTAACGTTATTTATGCTAAGTTGCAAATATTCCTATTTATTGGCCAATGTTGGCGTCAACACCACACATTACAACCACATGAGTATATAAATAGTACAGACACAAAGCTTCATAAGAATTTTTTTTTCTGTCAGTTAAGTAAAATTTATTTGAGTAAATAAAACATTTAGATGTATAATTGTTTATTTATTTTGAATCTTTAAGTTTATTGATTTTTATCCTTAACATAAGCTGTATTTTATAAAAAATATTTAAAACTCGAATTTCCGAAATTTTTGATTTATAAGTTAAATGTAACGGTTTATATTTAAGTTATGGTATAATTTAATGTAGATTTCACTTTTGTACAGCTTAGACATTTTTCTGTATGGATACAGTGCCTTTCGATTTGTAGTTGGACAACATTTCATTTTATAGGTACTATATTATAATAATTAAGAGCATGAAAGAAAAAAAAGCATTTCTTCATAATAAAATATTTTCTTAATCGCTAATTTTAAGAAAAAATAAATTTAAATTTAAATTGATGTGGAGGCGTTATACATACAGACGTTAGAACAAAGTCCACCATAAGAATGACGTCATTTAGGAATAAGACGATTTTTAAACATTAATAAAAACCTCAATATTTAAAAAAAGTAAAAATTACTGTTAGTTTTTATCTAGTTTTGATTAAAATAAAAATAAAAACAAGTAGCAAAAAATTTTGAAATGTTGTAATTTTGGAGCACCCTGTAAAGTCTGTATTTGTATGAACATATGTGGAGATCGCGTCCACTTATTTTCATGCGTAAACGATGATATTCATACTCAACTTTCTCGAATTTTTATAAAATAAACCTATGTTTTTGTTATATTCACTCAAAAGAATGTCTGTTCTAGTGTGAAAATACAAAAATAAAAATCTAAAATACCTTGATATTATTTTTTTATGAGTATTTTTCTTTACAATGTCTTATTTTTTCAAAATGTGTGGGAAAAAATGCTTCTAATAAGTAAAATAAACACGCCAGGGAGTAAGTAAGGTAACTAATATAAAGTTTGGTTATCTAGTTAACATCAAAATTTACAAGAGTGTCACAGGTTAAAGTTTATATCACAAATTTTAATATCAAAAAAAAATCGGCAAATCAGCGCCGACCGCTCGAATTTCTCCGATAGACAGCACCTTTTTGACGCGGCGCGCCGCGACAGCTGAGGGGTTAAAGCGGCATTAACGGCTCGTTTATGCAATATATCATCATCTTGGGTTACGGAATTACCAACTGTGTTGCTAGGACTTAGAACAGCAGTAAGAAGTGATACTGGCATAAGCGCAGCAGAAATTACGTACGGAACAACTTTACGATTACCAGGTGATTATTACGATAAAAAATCGAGTTTAGAAATAGATAGCAGTCTTGAGTATGTAAGTAAATTACGAGACTCTATTAGGAAATATCAGTCAGTAGCTATTAGGCAGAATGTAAGACGGAACATATTTATTCACCCCGATTTAGAAAAGTGCGATTATGTTTTTGTAAGAAACGACGCAGTACGTAAGCCTTTATAACCAACATACGACGGTCCTTATCGTGTGTTGAGTCGAGAGGAAAAGGTATTTTACATTCAAATGACTGGCAGGAAAGTTAGAATATCTGTAGACCGTCTAAAACCTGCATATTATTTGAATGATGATAGTGATACGACATCTGGGGCAGATACTGAGGTTCCATTACAGATTCCAAGTAAGTAGCGAATTGCCTAGTTCCATGCTAGTACACATACCACGCGTAGTGGAAGAGCTATACGATTACCAGTACGATTTAGGTAATTATAGTATTGTATTTGTAATTGTTTCAACTATTTTATATATTTTATTAGAATTACGATGATTATAAGTATTCATAAGACTTCATAGAAATGTATAATAAATACTTAGTAATCAACACATCGTATTTAATAAATAATAGCACTTGTGAAATTTGAAACGAGTTCATTGTTAATGGTTTAACGTTTTAAGTATGGTATTTCAAATTTATGTTTGTGTTGAGTATTGATTGAAATGTTTACTACTTAGAAATTTAAGTACTTTTGATTTATGGCTTATGAGTGTATAGTAATAGCCTTTGTAATATTAAACGATACAAGTGTAAAGAACGTATTGAGATTTGAAATGTTAATGTTACTAAGTGTTAGATGACGTGTAACAATAATTATCGCACGCCACTTAGAAGAACCAACCAAGTTTTTGTAATAACATAAATAGTTTAACGAAATTAGGTGTTAACTGTTAACCACTTGTATACGATACGTATTGATTGATTTATATTGTGAACATTTTTTATACTTTATATTGTAAACATTTTGTACCTAACCTTATATAGCGACACTTTATATACATCTGTTTATTGTTTAATTTTATTGTAAGATTTTTTTACTTGTATACCCTTTTTTTATTTTAAGGGGGGAATGATGTAGCGACGACAAGCCAATTTACGAGTTACCGAATTTCAAGTGTAGTACCTACTAAGAAAGTTCACACCATAGGGTCACACGGTAACTCGTATATAAACAGTTTGTGCGTTATGCATAGAGTTACGGGCTTGTCGGGACGCGGGTTGGTCGCATAGGTCGAATATTAATTACATACGAATAAATATATGTAGTTAACGAAATATAACCTTTGCGTAGTTATTTATCTTTCATTACACCCGCACATAACAAGCCCCTACACGCTTATAAGCGCTGATCGGCGCCGACAAGTTCCAACAAGTTTCAACAAACTTGTCGGCGCCGATCAGCGCTTATAAGCGCATGTTCATATATTTTCCTGCGCGGGTTACCAGCGCTTATAAGCGCCGATAAGCGCTTATAAGTTTCAAGCTTTCTTTCTGAATACGCCCTTACGTAGTATTTGTATTCTCTTTGATGCCGGACGCACAGAGTAAGTTATAATCACTTATCACTTTACGCAGAAAGCAATATTGGGATAAAATTTAGAATATGGACCGTCGAGTTGGATATCGGCGATTTTATAGCGATAAGATAAGACTCTGAGAAGTAATTTTACGAAGTTTCAACTTGTGAAGCCGCGTATTTTTTTTATAATAAAATAAACAAATTTGTTTAATTTTGTACTACTTTTCGTAATTTTGACGTTGACAGATGCTTGCAAAGAATATACTATAATCTCGGAGCAATTAACAAGCCTGGAGAAGTAACAATTAATTGAACGTTTCTTATATAGTGGCTCTCTTTTATTCAATACCCTAATTAATGCGATAGAAAGAGACAACACACTGTTATCGGCTTGGCATTCAAATCCACATGTAGCCACTTTTTGTTCTAAAAAGGTAGTGCTTGCCACTTTATCGAATACTAAAATATCGATAAATAAAAAAATTAAGTTATAAAATTGCTTGAAGATAATTTAAGATTCTTTTAATTTTGAATTATGGATAGGTAATTCCAAATTTTAAGATTCGTTTAATTTGGAATTATTCATTTACGATGCGTATTGACTGCCTTGCATTGTATGGTAGTGGTATTTATAAAAAAATATTAGTAGGTATTTCGGTTTAGGTTGTTTTTTATGGTTTCGTAAAAAGGTACGTATTTTTTCCTGTTTTCATAGAATTATACGGAACCCTTCGTGCGCGAATCTGACTTCCACCTGGTTGATCTTTTTACAAATCAATAATCGTATCCTACTAATATTATAAAAGCAAAAATATATAAGAATGGACATTTGATATTCTTTCACGTAAAAACTACTGAATGAGTTTTTATGGAACTTTACAATTATACATATTATAGATTAAACATCAGAATAACATATAGGCTACAATTTACCGCGGGAAAATAACTCATTCCCACAGGAAAAAATTGGTAAAAGTTTAAAATAAATTGCTTCAAATAAAACAAATAAAATTTTAAATTTTTTTTTACAACATTTTATTTCGATACTTAATTAACAAATTACAATATTTATTATTTAAAATAGATGCCACCTTAACTTGTGGCACAGCATCTCTGCAAAGCACTTTACTTTTCTTCCCGTCTGATTCGAAATGATTTGAACAAGGCCGAGAATGTTTTGAAGGCTTCCAATTTTCCCTGTGCTATAGCTTTAACCCAAACATCTTTTAATTTTTCTCAAGCCAGAAACCTGCAAATAACAATAAAATCCATACTTAAATACCTTTTTTTTCTCCTAACCTAAAGCAGTCATTATCAATGAAGTACTTCGTACCTACTCAAGTATCGATAATTGCACAACACTATGGAAGTTATATTTTGCATTTTTTCTAAAAACTAAGCTGATTATGATTTCATTTCAATGATTACGGTTAGATAAAACATAGATGATTATGAAAATAACGTAAATTAACTTATTTATAATACAATTAACAAAAAAATTGATCAAAACACTAACCTGTGAAAAGACAAATTCCAATCTTCATCCGATTTCCCAGTACTACGGCTTTTACAGCCATGAACAACACAAGCCATGTAATCTTTAGTAAATTATCTTTTCAGAAAATAACATAAGAAACTAGAAAACACGATTTTCACTTCAAAAACAATAATTAAAATCACCATGCGTTAGTGACCAGACTGGTCACTAAAACAAATTGAAATGGCTACATGTCATTTCAAACTGTCGAACTGACATATATCTGTCCTCTTTTTTCGCATGACATTTTGCCATAAGCCAAAAAGGCCAAACTAGTGCTTTATTGTTCAATTAATTGTTACTTCTCCAGGCTTGATAATTGCTCCGAGACTATAATATACTCACATACATTATTCCTCTATGATACTCACCATAGAGTAAAGTAATACTGTGGGAATAGAGAACCAACTTCGTGCATTTTTTGGCCAACTAGTTTATGAACGCCATCTATTAGACGTATTCCGAAACTTTGATTGCAAATATATATATATATATATATATATATATATATATATATATATATTTGCTACTTATATATTTTACAGATTCATATTTTTTAATAATGTATATACTACCGAGAACGTATACACGCAGCTTTGGAATTACCAATCTTGTGGGTTTTTATTTACAGCTGCGTATGTACATTCCAAGGTAGCATACACATAGTATTCTTCGATGATGTGTATGGGTACAATCAAGGGTAGGTACAGTAAATAAAATAAAACGCATAGAATCATTTCTTATTTTTATTGTGTTGGTGTTTAATGTAATAGGCCTTAGCATAATTTTTTATTTCGTCATCCCCATCATAATTTATTTTGCCGCTTAATATTCTATTAACCGAACGGCACCAACTATAAATTAAAACATTAACAGACTTGTCGCGGAATAATTTAATGAAATTAATTTTGTGTTCATCACAATTAAATATTTCAAAGTTAACAAATATGTCAATAATTTTGTTTATGTTACTTTTTACACATATAAGGTCAGGTGGGGTAAGAGGAACATATTTCATTTTCAGTAAAATATTTTGACTGCTAGGAACAACATTTATAGCTTTTTAAGATGTTTGAAACACACAGAACTTACCTTTATGTATTAGCTTCCCGTAGGCTAAATGTCATTACTCTAATAACAGTTCTTACGAAGATATTGACATTAATGTCAAGATTGAGTAATCGTTCCTCTTCCCCCTTACATGGGGTAAGAGGGACAGTCATTGTATTTCCTAAGATTGGAGTTTGAATTAAAATATTCGTTGCTAAATGTTCGTTAATTTGTAGGTAGAATGTCTTTAGTCAATATTAGATCTTAATATCGATGAAATAAGGTATAATTTTGAATAAAAAACAAGAATACATCAATTCGGGGTAAGAGGGACATACAGGTTCGAACAGGGGTGGCAAACTAAAAAGAAGTCGACAAGTTATACTGCTATTTTTATTTAATCATATTAACTATGTGATATGAGATCAACATTGCGATTCAGTCTTTAACCCTTAATCGGCCATGACTTCAAACAAGTTTATTTTAATACATCAGTACGGGGTTATATCGAGATTAAACACTTGAGTATTAAAAAGTAAAATATTGGGTAGCTTATAGGTTTTTTTGGCGGTGGGATATTATTTCCCTATAACCATTAAAAGTTGTTTTGTGGGAAATTATTTCCCTATATCCATGAACATACATGTGGGAAATAATCTCCCACTTGACTAGCTTTTGCCCGCGGCTTTACTCGTCGATTTTAACACAGGGACAAAAAATAAAAATGCATCATTAAATTTATTATTTATTGAATATGTATGAATTTTTAAATTACTTTTTACTTTACTCAACTTTTTACTTTTTATAACTACTTGGTATCCATACGGGATATAGAGAAATATATTCCCACTTGAAGATTTCATGCACGGCTACAGGGTATTAATTTACCACCATTTTTGAATTAGAAAAAATAACCCAAAGTAACAGCTTTCGTACGTTATTTTGTTAATATTTGAGAAATAAAACGTTCTTCTTTACGAATTAAAAACAATTGCATATTTACAGGAATTTTTCTGGGCGTAGATCCAAAAAGTTTAAACCTTTGCGATCATAGGGTCATTGCGCTGGTTTTCGTCCAGTTATGGGAGTTGCCAACTTTGTGATGCGAAATAAATATTTTGGAGCACCCTTCCTTAAACATATAATATTTTTATTTAGTCCTTATATAGTCTTCTTTAAGATAATATTAAGTGAAAATAAATCATTTTGACGTATCTTTTTATTTAAATTATTTTCTGCAAAAGTAGGGTATATGCTAGTTTTCGT
This sequence comes from Colias behrii, assembly GCA_029959065.1. Lineage (NCBI taxonomy): Eukaryota > Metazoa > Arthropoda > Insecta > Lepidoptera > Pieridae > Colias > Colias behrii. Next base: position 8,222,189 of record JARWMC010000019.1, on the reverse strand, counting down.
CCAAAAAAACTGGTTTTCGTCCTAGTGTAAGCTAGTTTTCGACCACCGTGTAGAAAAAGGAGGGTAGGTCAACTATTAAGTTAAAAACCAATTACAGGTAAATATATACTTTTATTTAATCAACATCACAATTTCTCACTACCTTTACAGGTTTAGTTTTACTAATAATAATCAATATAACTAGTCAACACTGAGATCTATGTAGCACTTGGCAGTCTTTATATGCGTTAGTGATGACTGTTTAATCATTCGTAATAAAGAAAGGAATGCGTTACTTACAATGTAAATGAATAAAGTAATAATTATAGGACTGAGAAATTACATCAAAAAACAGAAATATTCATTCTTATACTTTGTTTATCAAATGAAACGTACTATATTAAACACAGCCATAATAATACGTTTTAGCTACTAAAATAAACTATACTATACCTTACTGAACTATGCATTATTGTCTTACTGATGCCTTTATTAAAGATTCTTCAGTGTACGTAGCGTTTTTTTTTTCTAGCTTTCTTAGACTCCTTCGAGGCCATCTAAAAACAATAAGATCTTTCTTAGGATACGTTGAGTAAGTAGAATAAAAAAATATTGCATTGGCAAAACAGACCTAGAATAAAAGATGATACTCAAGTGAATGATAATCAAGAAAAATACAGTGTATTATGTCTGACCTACCCCCATTTATGCTACGAATAATTGACTCTACTTCACATAAGGAGAATGATACATGACTGAATGAATGACAATATTAGGTACCTACAGCACTCTGGCCCTCACCAATTATTTATAAGGAAGATACTGAATAGAAAACTTTTCAATACGTAAAAAAGACGAAAAGTAATGCAAAAGAATAGCTATTTTTAATTTTTGTCCACTCCAATACTCATTCATGGACGAAAACTAAAACGTTTAAAGCTAAATTTAGTTTTCGTCCACTTCTTTAAATATTTTTTTATTTTGGCAGCACTGACAAAGCAGTGGACGGAAACCAAAAAATCTAAACTAATAGCAATAAAGATCACTTCTGGAGAAACTATTCAGTATTTTAAAGGTCCGATAGAGTAAAAAGAACCTAACAAATATTCACGTAGCTGTTTGAGTTTTCGTCCACTTGGACGAAAACCAAATATTTTGAGAATTTGGTAACCTAGTATCCGTCCACTTAATTTTTCGAAGAGTATTATAAAAAAAGTATAATAAACACTTCTAATGCGTTTAATAGGCTTATAACTAAACATACGTACCAAAAACATTACGTAAACTAGCTAAAACAGTGATTTAACTTACCATGAACTTTTCTCGCCGGCAAATTTTTCTCTCGCGCGATGACATCTGCAAGGTACGGATGGGAAGCGGCCACTTTTACGTTAATTTTTTGAACTCTCTTCTTGTCAAATCAAATTTTCATGTTGATAGTACTGTTGCTTACACATTATGGAACGTAAAAAGTGCAAACTTGCGCGGGAAGGTAGGTTTGTATTCAAGTTTTACGCACGTGATTGTAGCAGGTCAGTCAAATGGACGAAAACCGAAACTGGACGGCAAACCGGCGCAATTACCCTATACACGGTTAACAATTGTTGTTCTTGGTATATTATAAAGTTTTGATGCGGCGTATGCAGATATTGTTCCATTTTTCACTGCATTGACAGCCTCATTTAATTTATCATTATCATAACTGCTTCTATTAGATTTTCTTATATATTTTCGCGGCATGTTTTATCTTACATTCCTGCAACAGTCAAACAACAAGAAGTCAATACTTATTACAATTAAAGAGAAAGAGACGTATACAAATCGCATGAAATTTTATTTATCTATATAGGTATAATATAATAAAAAAAATATTTAAATTTTTATTTGTTTGTGATAATAATAATATGGTTTCAAAAACTAAAAGACCGATTGAAAAAAAAAACTTTGTTATAATAGCCCCTAGACAACACAGGCTATAAATTATAAATTATACTAAAAAATTAATCAAAATGTTGGTCACCCCTGACACGGGGGAAGAGAAACGTATGTTCCTCTTTCACCGTCAATAGTGAGCCTCTTACCCCAGCTATTGTTTTTGGAGGCTAGGATTTTCAAGCGAAAGAAACTCACATAATTAGTTGTTTCTTAACTAAAATGATTAATAAAAGAAATACTTACAGTTTTTTCCGTGTATCACTGTATTTAAAATATTTCTAGCACTATTTTATCAACAAAATATGGGTTCGCAAAAAAACGCGCCAACTTGGTGTAAGTCGAATGACGAATTTGCAACTGTCACATTTGTTTACATTTTTTGTGACGTCTTTGCTACGTAGCGACATCTACTCAAAACCGCTCAAACTAATTCGCCTTCACTGTTTTACCGACGGAAAGTACATAGTCATAAACGTTTCGGTTTACTAGTTATGGTCTTTAGGCCCTCTTCCCCCAGTGACCCTCTTACCCCACCTGACCTTAACATTAATATTTCTTTTTAGTGATGCAGTGGTTATATTTTGAATTTCACTAAAACATTCCACGACTTCATTGGAAGGATAACATAGCCATTTGGAATTTGCATATTCTTTTGATTTAATAAATGATGAATGAGATGAAATATGTTCTGTCGCAAATATGGTTTGTTCCAATACGAAGGTTTTGTAAAATTTTTTTCAGGACCCAACCACAAACATATCCTTTACTTTGCATTCCATCAGATATGTTTGTATTCTGCAAAATTTCTGATACTCACCTTCGGCGAGGCCTAAAACGCAGCGCTGCTCCTGCCGCGTGCGCCCGCTAACGCATCGAACGCCCATATTAAACCAAATTAATTTTCATTTTCTATCAAACACTTAAAAAAGAAGTTGATTATTTAAATCATTCTATAGTGAGACAAATGAATTTATAATAAACTAGCGACCCGCCCCGGCTTCGCACGGGTGCAATGCTGATACTAAATACACTACAGGTACAGAAAAACTTATAAAAACATAGCGGCCCGGCCGGCTGGTACCGCCGCAAACGGTACGTCCCGCAATTTTTAAATCTGTAATATCTTCGAAAATATTCACTTAAATCATACGGTGTAAAGGGCCATATAGATCTATATTAAATAAACAATGTATTCAAGGTATTTAATTGGTTAAGGATTAATGCTGTATTGGTTAAAATCGCTTCGAAAATTAGCCATTATTTGTCGTAAAAAGTAAATGACAAAAAAAGTTATTGTGGGTTATCCGAGATAGACATATGCCATCGCGGACTTTTCTGTAGACCTTTTCAATGTGTTTAATACTTAGTACATTATTTTGATAAAACTCGTAGGTTTCAGCCTGCGTTTGCAATGTAAGCGGAAAAAATGTAATTTTTTACGACATCACATTAGAAACCTCAAAAATAACAGTATTTCTCCACTATTTAATGGATGTTATTATACATATAAACCTTCCTCTTGAATCACTCTATCTATTAAAAAAAACCGCATCAAAATCCGTTGCGTAGTTTCAAAGATCTAAGCGTACAAAGGGACATAGGGACATAGGGAAATAGGGACAGAGAATGCGACTTTGTTTTATACTATGTAGTGATATAAAAGTTTGTTAGTTTAATACAAATATTATGTAGTTCCTAACTATGAAAAATAGAAGAGAGCATTTTTACACATTATGTATGAAATAAAATTAAACTGCCATAAAGTTTGCTAAAGTATACAGTAATAATATTATGTATAGTTATAGTAGCTCAATGACTACCTATTACCATGGACTAATAAATATATATATTTGTCTATGCTATTACCTAATACCTATAGTTTCCGTCAGGGGGGGGACACTTAGAACAAACTGACATTTATAATTTATTAAAGAAAGCGACGCCATCTATACTTTGGCGAGTAAAAACGTATTTTAATCAGTTTATATTAAATCCCCAAAAGATGGCATCGCACTTTCCGAAGTTATTGCAAATTGTTTATAGATATTTAAATAAATGGCAGGTATTCTTCAAGCATTGTTTTATTTTATTGGATCGAATGCGAAGCTTACCTTTTTTCAAATGTCAATAAATGATTTTGCGATTTAAATTGTTTCATATGGTATCAAATTAATAAACTTGCAACATCTTCTGAAAGCTTCTCAGTGTTGTCATAATGAAATCAAAGTATTATAATAAGACAAATGAAAACCTTTCTGTATTTCAAACTAATTTCAAGTTTAAATGAATTAGAACAATTATCTCAGATTTTTATTTCAGTATCATATACAAATATAATTCAGGAAAATATTTTACATAAAAAAATACTGTTTCTGGCTAAATAAATATTAAAAACATTTTATTAATTTACATGAAAAGTGTTAAATATGATTTATTAATTGGTAACATTGACTAACTGAAAATATTTTGTTTGTAAACATCACAATTGCTGCCATAAAATGGCGGCTACTATACGTGAAGCATGGACGTATAAAAAAGACGGACGGTATATCGCCTAAACATTGAGTGAAGCCTAGTGTAGGGGCTTGTTATATGCGGGTGTAATGAAAGATGAATAACTACGCAAAGGTTATATTTCGTTAACTACATCCGTATGTAATTAATATTCGACCTATGCGACCAACCCGCGTCCCGACAAGCCCGTGACTGTCTATGCATAACGCACAAACTGTTTATATACGAGTTACCGTGTGAACCGATGGTGTGAACTTTCTTAGTAGGTACTACACTTGAAATTCGATAACTCGTAAATTGGCTTGTCGTCGCTACATCATTCCCCCCTTAAAATAAAAAGGGTATACAAGTAAAAAATCTTACAATAAAATTAAACAATAAACAGATGGGTGTATATAAATGTCGCTGTATAAGGTTACAAAATGTTTACAATATAAAGTATAAAAAATATTCACAATATAAATCAATCAATACGTATCGTATGCAAGTGGTTAACAGTTAACACCTAATTTCGTTAAACTATTTATGTTATTACAAAAACTTGGTTGGTTCTTCTAAGTGGCGTGCGATAATTGTTACACGTCATCTAACACCTAGTAACATTAACATTTCAAATCTCAATACGTTCTTTATACTTGTATCGTTTAATATTACAAAGGCTATTACTATACATTCATAAGCCATAAATCAAAAGTACTTAAATTTCTAAGTAGTAAACATTTCAATCAAAACTCAACACAAACATAAATTTGAAATACCATACTTAAAACGTTAAACAATGAACTCTTTTCAAAATTACTTAAGTTCTATTATTTATTAAATACGATGTGTTGATTACTAAGTATTTATTATACATTTCTATGAAGTCTTATGCATACTTATAATCATCGTAATTCTAATAAATATAAAATAGTTGAAACAATTACAAATACAATACTATTACCTAAATCGTACCGGTAATCGTATAGCTCTTCCACTACGCGTGGTATGTGTATTAGGCAATTCGCTACTTGGAATTTGTAACGGAACCTTAGTATCTGCCCCATATGTCGTATCACTATCATCACATCATTCAAATAATATGCAGGTTTTAGACGGTCTACTGATATTCTAACTTTCCTGCCAGTCATTTGAATGTAATATACCTTTTCCTCTCGACTCAACACACGATAAGGACCGTCGTATGTTGGTTATAAAGGCTTACGTAATGCGTCGTTTCTTACAAAAACATAATCGCACTTTTCTAAATCGGGGTGAATAAATATGTTCCGTCTTTCATTCTGCCTAATAGCTACTGACTGATATTTCCTAATAGAGTCTCGTAATTTACTTACATACTCAAGACTGCTATCTATTTCAAAACTCGACTTTTTATCGTAATAATCACCTGGTAATCGTAAAGTTGTTCCGTACGTAATTTCTGCTGCGCTTATGCCGGTATCACTTCTTACTGCTGTTCTAAGTCCTAGCAACACAGTTGGTAATTCCGTAACCCAAGATGATGATATATTGCATAAACGAGCCGTTAATGCCGCTTTAAGCGACCTATGCCAACGCTCTACCGCCCCGTTACTCTGTGGGTGGTAAGGTGTCGTACCCAACTTATTAATACCTAATAACTTCATTAGTGTAGCAAATAATTGACTTTCGAATTGGCGTCCTTGATCGCTTGTTAGCTTTTTCGGACAACCAAAACGAGAGATCCATCCTTCATATATTACACGCGAAATCGTTTCAGCAGTTATATCTTTCGTAGGAAAACATCCTGGCCATCGCGTCCCCCTATCACTATGGTTAGGCAATACGTCCTAAAACCTTCGGGTGAAGTGGGTAAAGGTCCAATTAAATCAACATGAATATGTTCAAACCTATCGCACTGCAGAAACGATCCTAAACCTGACACTGTATGTCGATTAACCTTCGATCGTTGACATTCAATGCATGTTTTAGCCCATTGGCCAACGTGACGATTCATATTTGGCCAATAAAAACGATTTTGAATCAATTTACGTGTAGTCCTTATTTCGGGATGACATAAATTATGTACACTATCAAAAGCAATACGTCGAATTTAATCAGTCAAATAGGGTCTAATTTTATCATTATCTAAAATATTACAATTAATAAATGTACCGCTTTCAGGTAACATTATTTTCTTTGACCTATTATTAGCGTCTTTCGAATTAGATAATTGTAACATATAAGAATCTTGTTGTTGTTCCTTAGCAAGTTCCGCGTAATCTATTACAGTGGGACAACTTATTGTTGCGACTCGTGATGACGAATCTGCAACGACATTATCTTGCCCACGCGACGTTGTGAACTCGTAATGAATATCAAGTGTCGTGTACGTCTGGGTAACTCTTTCTCGCTATTTACTTTAGAAAACGCGTAAATTAACGGTTTGTGATCCGTGTACCTACACCGTTAACTGTCGTCCTTCGACCATATTCCGAAAATGACGAATAGCTAAGTAAATTGCTAATAACTGCCTATCGTACGTACTATACTTGCGTTCAATCTTAGATGGATTCTTAGAAAAATAACCTACATGAGTATCCGATGCGTCCGTCATAAGTGCGAGCGATGCATCGGCCCTAGGGTGCTAAAAAATCTGCACTTTATAAACCAAAACATAGTTTGAGTTACCTCGGCGATAATAAATAATGACCATTTATACGGTCGCCGTAAACTAAGATCTAAAGTCATTAACTTAGTACCAAATGTCTTAATTACACTACCGTTTGCCGCGTAAGGTTTATAATCACTACACAGTACACTCACTCGCGGATCGGTTATTTTTCGACACTGGTAAAATTAAAACATTTTTTAGTCGGCTCTCCTGCTGCTTCTGCCACGCACAAGGTTGAAGATAGTACAATCTGGCGTTATGCTTAAAGCAGTAATGAAAAAACATAACCAATTTGGTTTTCTCTGTTTTGAGCTTCCTGCACGATTGTGACTTTGCGATGCGGAACGATGCATGCTATTTCCATACCTTCGACTGCTAAACGATTTGCCTCTCGAGCCTGCACATTCCAGCTGGTTTATCCGCTGCTTTAGTTGTGCTAACTGCTCGAGGTTTAACGGTACCGACGAAACTGCTCTAACTGGAACTGCCGGATTCATTTTTAATTGTTAACAAACGATATCTATGCAATTCACTATAATAATGTTCACTTTTCGTCGGGAGTCACCAATGTAGGAGCTTGTTATGTGCGGGTGTAATAAAAAGATGTAATGACTACGCAAAGGTTATATTTCGTTAACTACATATATTTATCCGTATGTAATTAATATTCGACCTATGCGACCAACCCGCGTCCCGACAAGCCCGTGACTGTCTATGCATAACGCACAAACTGTTTATATACGAGTTACCGTGTGAACCGATGGTGTGAACTTTCTTAGTAGGTACTACACTTGAAATTCGATAACTCGTAAATTGGCTTGTCGTCGCTACACTAGTAATGGCGGCGAAACATCCATGTGTGTGTGCCATGTTGCCATGGCAACAGCTGTCCTGTTGACAATGGCGGCTGTATTTTTTTCTATAAATTTTGCCGTAATAATTTTGTCATTAAAACATAAAAGAAATAACTTGCTTCCCTGTGGAATGTAATCCCTCGTGTTTTGTTATTTAAAATTGTACTGTTGCGACACCATTTAACCACGCAAGACGGCATTTTAAATATTTTTTGTGAAACAGTGACGCAGTTAATCAGTCGGTAGTTCATGACGTAATGGCGGCCGACTAGCTTACTATGGTGAGAGTGTGTGCGTGTTTATTGTCTTTACACGATCGCTAGCTTACTATGGTGGCTTCACGTTGTTTGTTCGTAATACGGCGTCCGTCTTTTTTTATACGTCCATGACGTGAAGTTTATTTACTTATTTAGTTCCATTTTAGTTCATTTTGTTGATAATCGTGTGAAGTTTCTAGTTCTCGTGAAAGTGTGGTGAAAGTGCGTTTAATTCAGCCCTACGTTCAGGCTTTCAAAACTTCTACTGAAAATTATGTGCACGGACTGTTTTGTTTTAGGTATATAAAATGTAATATTACAATAAGGGAAAGCATTTAAAAAATAAAGAACTAATTTCTTTTATTGTTGTTTTCTTCATTATTCTTAGTAAGTACTTCAATATGTTTTAAGAAATTTGACTGAATAATATTTAGCACTTCCAAATATTTTATTTTTAAAGACTCCGTAATATTCATATATTATAATGAAACTATTTTATAATATTGTTAGACGTAACTTTTGATTTAATATTTTTGTGGATGAATAGTTGTCAATATAGCTGTCACTGTCACCTGTCAGAACATGCTTAGCTGTCGAATACTATAAATTGCCGCTTTCCTTTGACTCGTGGCGCAATCGTACGGATCGTGCCTAGGGGCTCGGACGTTGTTTATACGACGTTTGACCCAACTACCTTCACTTTGCTAATAGTCGTTGACTTGCTGCGATTTGTTAATCAATTAGGTAGCTGTGTAGAATCGCAGTACATTCTTATTACATTTCAAACTAATATTTAACTCGCCCTCTCGCGTGTAATTTCTATTATCAGAATTGGGATAGAATTCAAGCCCACTATTTTTTAATGTGTTTAAGTTTACGTAGTTTTGTAACTGGCATCTGTGTTTTTTTTTTCTTCGTGCGTTGTGTAAAGTAAAAGATTGTTACGTGGATTATTGTAACGGGAATGTAGTCCATCGAAGAAATTGTGTGTGCTATCTGGGCTGCGGTCCAGTGTTTGTAATAAAAACCTCTCAGTTCACAGGTAAATTAGATTCAGGGATGCGAGGGCCCTACGAAGTAATGAACATCCTGCCTAGTGGTCGATACGAGTTGAAACTCGTTGTGGTGACTACGGAAAAAAGACTCAAGCCGCGGCACAGCATAATATGGTGCCCTGGCGTGGCGAGTGGTGTCCCGAAGCATGTGCCGAATTTTTTTGACGATGAGTGTTATTGGCTCGTAGTGATTCAAATCGCTAGTCGAACCCTGGCGTTGAGGTATTGTCTAGTCGCTGACGTATCGTAGTGATGTATTTCACTAGTCGTACGAGCGTAGATATACCGTCAAGTCGCCGTCTGTATGTCCGTAGTGAGTTGTCTCGCTAGTCGGATTTGAGCGTTGAGGTATTGTCTAGTCGCTGACGTATCGTAGTGATGTATTTCACTAGTCGTACGAGCGTAGATATACCGTCAAGTCGCCGTCTGTATGTCCGTAGTGAGTTGACTCGCTAGTCGGATTTGAGCGTTGAGGTATTGTCTAGTCGCTGTTTTACTAACGAGTGCGTAGAAAAGTATGGTCAGTGTGGCCGAGGCAGTGTGTTTTTGAAATCCCGTGATGAACTACCGTTGTATTGTAATACGAAAAAAGGCGTACGAGGACGTACGTTTGTCAGTATGGCCGTGTTAGACGTAACTTTTGATTTAATATTTTTGTGGATGAATAGTTGTCAATATAGCTGTCACTGTCACCTGTCAGAACATGCTTAGCTGTCGAATACTATAAATTGCCGCTTTCCTTTGACTCGTGGCGCAATCGTACGGATCGTGCCTAGGGGCTCGGACGTTGTTTATACGACGTTTGACCCAACTACCTTCACTTTGCTAATAGTCGTTGACTTGCTGCGATTTGTTAATCAATTAGGTAGCTGTGTAGAATCGCAGTACATTCTTATTACATTTCAAACTAATATTTAACTCGCCCTCTCGCGTGTAATTTCTATTAATATACTAATTATCTTGTTATTATTATAAGTGAAAAGTTTTTTTAAATCACCTAAATCTTTAAACACCATCCATTTCGTAATCATTAATTAGATCTTTAGTCTTATTTCTTAAATGTTGAAAATAAATGATATTTCAGTTGTTTTCTCTGAAACAATGCTCTCCTATTTCAATAACGACGCAAATATATGTGAGCATTTATTCCAGGCACATATTATTTTGAAGTTTGATTTCAACTATCAAGTAAAAAATAAATTGCCTGAAATGATTGTTCAAATTAAATTGCGTCGTTTGTCACAGAAGAGAAGTGCTAAAAAAATATAAATAATATATTATGTACGTATATGAGTGTATATGTATGTAGGTATATAGAATTAGTTTTAACCCCAAAATCCAGAGAGCCCATAGTCGCCTGTCAAAGTCAAATAGGTTTGCCTTCATATGCTTCAAGAGGGCTCTCTATGCCCTATAGCGTCTTATTCACGGTCCATCCCCGACGTACGTCAGCTCAAGGCCGCGGTGCTGGATGTATCCTACTGACGATCGTGCGCGCATCAAGCATGGCTAGGGTTGCCAACTTTTATTTGAAGAAATAGAGTATATCTGATTTTAAAGGAGGTAAATAAAGAGTAAATAAATATTTTTAAAAATGTATTTTTTTGTACTTTTTGCAGTACCTAACAATTTTTCATTATTTTTAAATGAATTATATGAATCCAAACATTCCAAATCTAAATTTATATATTTCAAGAGCTTGAGCTTTAATTAATTTTTAATGAAGCTCGGTTTCTCTCTTCCCGCCACTTCACATTCATGTCAGAAAAGACTCTTTCAGTAAATGCTGAAGTGGCGGGAACAGAGAGTATATAGCTAATCATTTTTTTTTAACAAACAAATTCGTTAGGACATTTTTTAAAATAAATTGCCATTTTTCTGCAGTGGACTTTTGCATAAAATCTGTGTTATTCAACAATTCGCCTTGGAGTTCTTTTAAAATAATAACTTCTGAATATAAAATGTCCAAGTGTACTAGGTTGATCCAAAAGTAATGATAATTGGGTATTTCCTGTGTACATAAAAATATAAAATAACTGTTTCTTGCTTGCTCATGTACTCACTAAGTTATCACAAAAAAATCATATCAATAGGCCACGTTTCCAAGTATTTACATTAATTTCTGTTGGCAACACTGATCTGCTGTACAGCAAGCCTATTCACTGTCCATCTGCACGACGTTCGCGGTGGTGGGGGTGCTCGCTGGATGAAAAATTGGTCGTGCACATCCAGCAACCTAATAATAATAATTATTGACGTACGTCAATACTATTCACTGTCGTTTTGCGTCGTGCATCGTGTATGACCTTGGCGGGACGTACGTCAAGATGGACCGTGAATAAGACGTTTATTATACATTATACTCTTTGGTTTCCGTTTATCTCTATGATAAACAAGACTGAACTTTGATTTTGATGGAACTCTTTTATTAGGTACTATAATGGAAATGTAATCAAAATTCAATCATAACCAATTTAAATTATATTTATTGTGTTTTATCATTTTGATACAATAAAAAAAAAAATGCTCACACTTTTCTTTCCACTTTACCCATACATTAAATAGGTACATAAGACGGTTAAAGTTTAGGTCCATGGTACAAAAATGAGTTATTTACTTATGTATTTATTCTTACATGAAAATATATTATTCCACTGCAATAACTATAAAAATTAAACAAAAAACATATGTATGTGTTATCTTCATGAATGAAATAAAATGCAACCTATATTATTTTAACCTCACTCATAAAATGTTTACTCATATCTTCAACACTGACCGCCCCTCTCTGAACAGACTCCAGTATTGCAATTAAAAGTCTTGTCATCTTATGTTTTACAGCAAACTCTAGCAAATCACATGCATTTCCAGCTGTTAGACAGTTCACCAGCCTATGCACACATAATTCTTCTAAATCTGGCATCATATAATAAGAAGCAAGAAGGAGCAAATGTTCCAAACCAGTGTCAGGTAAAGAATGCAAATATAAATAGTCTTTAAAAGCTTCCAGTGTGGTTTTGGACATGCCGGGCACATCTACAAGGCCTTCAGTGCTCTCCTTCCAAGAACCACCTAACATCCTATGTAAAACTGGACTGGAAGCGGCAAGTACAGCTTTATGCATGTGTACTGATCCATCTTCACCTCTTAACTCAAAATCAATCAAATCCCTGTCCTTATGCAGAGATGCAAAGGCACTAGCAGGAGTAGCAGGCGGTAGAATGTCCATTACAATTGAAACATCAATGGTATATGAACTATCTCTCTTGCCATCATGAATTAAACGCCAATTTCTATCGTCACTTGTAAAATTTTTGTTAATAATTCCCAATGCACGGCTGGTGAATTCGATATTGTATATAAAAATATCCTCTTCTCGCCGTTTTACGAATTTTATGAAAAACAAATTATTGTATTCAAATCCAGCCGGGTGGCCATTATTTACGTTTTTAATACCTATACATACTAATTTTAATTGGAAGACACCTCGGCCACTGATTATGTACTTAGGACTTTCGAAAGTAATTGTACCAACATAATTATTATTCTTGACAACTATTTCAACTTCAAGGGTATTACCTCGTTGTACTAAGTTTTTACATTCCATGTTAAATATTAAGTTCGATGAAGAGCGACGAATGTTGATAAACGGCTGTGATTATGCCGAACGCACAGAGTAAGTTATAATCTTACGTAGTATTTGTATTCTCTTTGGTTATAATCACTTATCACTTTATGCAGAATGCAATATTGAATGAAGTGTGTACTCATCGAGAACTAGTTAGGTTGGTACTAACAATCTGCGATTCTGTACAAACTGCTCTTAAAGTATAAACAGACGTTCGAACTGGTGCGACCGGACCACCGTACTCGTGCGGTGCGATCGACTCGCCACACGACCGCACCGCACCTAGGGTTGCCAGTATTTGATTTAAGGGTTAACAGTCAAAAATACGAGTTTTAGTTATTTTTTACGGGAGATAATTAAAACAGCAATGTTAAATAGAGAAAATTTATTTTTGGCATTTATATTTGCTGTTGGAAGAAACAGCTTTTAATAGCTCTTCATTTTCTAAAGCGAATGTATAAAAATCTTTGCACGATAATTTAAAATTACATTTAATTAATTTGCAGCTTCGCCTTTACAGTTTCAATATTCAATCGGTTTCGGCTATCCGTCCAGGCATTGCCGCACAAAGAAAATATTCTTTGTTTAAAAATTACGATTAAATTTACGATTTTTAAAAAAACATTTAAAATATTGGAATTTTCGCGGCCGACTGAGCTAAATAAATTCGTATAAAAAATAGATACACTAGTGACTAGATAATTTATTATGTTGCTAATATATGAAGTGATTAAAGGCGCAAATTATCCCTTTTTGAAATTTTCGATATTGTCGATAGAGGCGAAAGTATTGTAATTTTTACTGATTTTCGTTTTTATTTTTTTATATTATATGCAGGCGTTACCGTTAGTAGAAGCTCTGTTTAATACCAAAAGAAACCTTGAACTGAGTTCTACATGTGACAAAAATACCACATTCTAGCCACGAAGTTATTACGAGATATAGATTTTCAAAGAATGTCAGGGTTGTCCCTAGTAAACAAAATTATATATAATATCATCTATCTATTACCAAGTTTTTGTTTATGTTTTAGTCGTTAGTTATAGTCGATATTTCAATATATTATTATAGGTAGGTACTTAATCCTTATATGTAATAAATTAACGGAACAAAAAAAATATCTTAGATTTATAAGACAATTCAATAATATCAAATTAATACAAATTAATCTCCTTTTTTGTGAATATTTCGAGCATTGATCATAGTAATCTCATTAAAAGTCAAACCGAATTCTTTGAAAATCTATTTCTCGTAATAAATTCGTGGTTAGAATGTTGTATTTTTTTCACATGTAGACCTCAGTTCAAGGCTTCTTTTGGTACAAGTACAAGTACAAGTTACAACCATTGAAAAGAAGAAAACGAAGAGAAAAGAATGGGCAAAATTATATTTAAAAGACAGGGATTCATTCAGACATATGCAGTCATATCATAAATCTTTGTAGAGTTCTAAAATTTATATTATTAATCTTTTTTCAGTATTAGCCACGTCATCCGACGCCATCGCCATTGATAACGATCGACCGACGTCCGTTTTGTTTGGCGGTAGAACTGTGACTGAAGCTGTAATAAGTATATAGTCTATGACTAATGCGCTGTCCGGTGCGATCGCCCGTCCACACGCGCGAATTTGGTACGGTCCGCACCAAGTTCGGAAGAAAAAACCATCGAACCAACCGTACCGTCAATAATAATAATTATGTCCGGCGGACCACTGTACACATGATCGAATATGGTCCGGAGCGCACCAAGGTCACGGTGCGGTCCGTACCAAATTCGAACGTCTGTTAATACTTTAGCACCGGAGCACATAGGCTAACAAGCACAGCTAAAGGCCTATCCACACTCGCGCACGGTTCGCGCGCGAAGGCGCGAAGTACCCGCGAAGCATGAGTGTGGATCCGATTCGCATATTCTTCGCTGTTTCGCGGCTTGTTCCCCGAAAATTGTCGGTTTTTTGTCCCGCGTCAAAGGGTTCGCAGGCGCGAAGCGTGCACTATACTGTGAGCCAGGCGCGAACACTGCGAGTGTGGACTGTTGGGCAATCGAGGCGCGAACCACGCCGCGCTTTGCGGCGCGATTCGCGCCGTGATTCGAGTGCGAGTGCGGATAGGCCTTAACAAGTGGCTATAACCATTAACCAGAGGACTTCCCTAAACATAGACACATATTTTTTTTTTTTTGCTTTTCATGGCAAGAAGATGTGACTATTTGCCAATGTCAAGTATGTAAGGAAACAATTCGCGGTAAGGAAAAGGTTAGGAGATTTAGATTTAAGTCAGAGGAGTTGGGAAATATTTATATATTATGTATACTTAGATTATTAGCTAATATTATTATTTACGTATTATAGATACATTTTATGTTACTAGATACAAATATATATATTTATATTATTATAACTTTAAATTATTACTTATTATAAATGATGCTAAGGCGTTGTATAACTTTATAGGATTTTGTAGTAAACATAACATACGAGTAGGAAACGAAATACGAACGGATAGTAGGTTGGATATATAAAGGAAGAGTGGTCAAGTAAGGGGCATGCAAAAAATATATGATCTTTGTCTCTTAGATCAGTTCCACATTCACAAATGGCACTGTTTAAAATACCCAGTCTCGCAAGATGAGCTGGGCATTACATGTATGACCAAGACGCATTCTTATAATAATAGAGGTTACAAGCTTACAGCCTGTAACTTCTGTAACCTGTAACTTTGAACGACTTCTTGTAACTTATAATATTGCTTTCCTTTATATAATATACTTTGTTTCCAGAGAATTTCCCAAGACTCGTGCAAGTATTAAGGCAAACTGACCAAGTCATGGCAATAACTCTGATAGGGAAACATGTCTCCACATCGCACAGCAGACCTTGCCAACTCATCAGCTTTTTCTTTTCCTTGGATATCACTGTGACTTGGTATCCAAGCAAATGTAACAGCATAACCTTTGAATGAACATTCTAATAATTTACTTTTAATATCAAAAATAATGGGGTAAAAGGGTTTATTAAGAAATGAAAATTTGTGAAGACTTTGCAAGGAACTCTTGGAATCTGTAAATATAATTGTTTTTGGCAGTTTCATTAAGATTATATACTCTACGGCCTTAAATGTCCCTATGCATTCTCCAGTAAAAACTGACGATTCTGGCGGAAGTTTATTTTTTATGTAAATGTTGAACTGCTGGTGAAACACTCCAACTCCTACACAACTCTGAGGTGATGATTTTGATGCGTCAGTATAAATGTGATTATATTTTTCCCATTCTTTACAATTCAATGCATTTTTAAAGTCTAAATAAGCATATGAATCATGTTTCGTTATGCCTATATTATAAACTATATCTGGAGATATAAGAAGTGATTTGAAATTATTACTAAATAGCGGCAACGCCGAAGACCGATGAATCGGGGAAGGTATAGATTTGATTCTGTGATAACTTTGAATCAGACATGGTAACATTTTATGGTCCCAATACCTACAATATATATCATCACGCTAAGAGCGTTTTCACATTATCCGATCCGATATCGGATATCGGAAGCCGATAGCCGATATCCGATATCGGAGGGAAGTAAAATGTATGAAATATGTACCTGTCTTTCACATTGTCCGGTCCGATATCGGATATCGGAGCCGACACCGATATTCCCAGTGGCCGGACGATAATGTTCAGTGTTGCCAACTCAATTTTCGAAAAGGCAGTATACCAACAGCAAAAAAGCACTAGTTTGTGTGTTTTCAGTCTTATAGGGCGCTCAATCTTTAAAAAAATTCTTAATTCTTTGCTTTTAACCTAAAACCCTTTCTTTTAAAAGAAACCTTTTTTTATTAAGAAAACACACATTAATTAAGTATTTATAGGCATTTAAAATACGATTTATACGGCAGGTATTTTTATTTGCTGTATTAAAATATACGGCAATTGGCTGAACTGAAGTAAACAAAAATATATTGCGTTCTTAAATTCAAATATCTATCTTCGAAAACATTAGTGTCTATCATCTTTATTTTATCTCATTCTGCCTCGCTCCTCCTCCTACTCGGATGTTGGTTGTGCTGTTTATTGTATTGTTGTCATTGAGTGCTTTGTTTTTAACCAACTTCAAAAAAAGGAGGAGATTTCACACCGATTTTATTTTTATTTTGAATTTACAACAAATAATACAAAGTTTGAAAACTCTTAATTCTAAAATAATTGCTTATGACAATAAAATAATTTATGTATCTTTACTTACAGGAAATTACAACAATCATATTACAAATATATTTGAACGAGTGACAATATTATTTTAGGATATTACAGTGTATTAAGAAAAAGAAAAGAAAATGTGAACAAAGATTGTATCACTTAATAAATTTATCATAGTTACTACATGAACTTTTATAAATGTATGGCGTGAAAAAATGACTAAATGACTAGGTACGTCTTGCTAAAAATACATTTAATAGATTTTGAAAGGTATTTACTAATATGTATTACTAAAACTATTAACTAATACTAACTAGGTTGTAGTAGGTATTGATTTTTTCTTTATCGTAGTTATTTTTAATGTACATGTACAACTATGATATAACATTTGATTTTTTTTAATTATACCTTTTTTTTATCAACTGGCAATTTAGTTTAGTTTTCTCTAAAAATTTCTGGCAACACTCATGATGATATCGGAACGATTTTATCGGACAATGTGAAAGGGCAAATTGTATCCGATATCGGATAGATCAGTTGATAAAAAAAAGGTATAATTAAAAAAAATCAAATGTTATATCATAGTTGTACATGTACATTAAAAATAACTACGATAAAGAAAAAATCAATACCTACTACAACCTAGTTAGTATTAGTTAATAGTTTTAGTAATACATATTAGTAAATACCTTTCAAAATCTATTAAATGTATTTTTAGCAAGACGTACCTAGTCATTTAGTCATTTTTTCACGCCATACATTTATAAAAGTTCATGTAGTAACTATGATAAATTTATTAAGTGATACAATCTTTGTTCACATTTTCTTTTCTTTTTCTTAATACACTGTAATATCCTAAAATAATATTGTCACTCGTTCAAATATATTTGTAATATGATTGTTGTAATTTCCTGTAAGTAAAGATACATAAATTATTTTATTGTCATAAGCAATTATTTTAGAATTAAGAGTTTTCAAACTTTGTATTATTTGGACGTAGTTAAGCAGAAAGGACTCAATCCACACTTTGGCCAAAATTGAGTTATGTATGCCATCATACTCCTGAGAGTAGAATCTATCATTTAGTAAAATCCCTATTTTTTTAATGTAAATGGAAACTAGTTTTTCTGACTATGCCGACTCAACCCACAGTATGAAGAGCATACAAAACGTATTTGCTGAACAAACTCAGACCACTTGAATTGTTTCTGAGTAATGACCTTTCTGTGAGTATGTTCTTAAAGTCGATAAACCAGCATAAACTCAAACAGTTTGGATCCTTATTAAGAATTAATTTTGATTGGAAATAACATTTTATCAAATACCTGAAACGATTCAAACAGGTTGGGTCGTTTCTGTGATATAAGTTTACTGATATAATATATATTTTTTTGTTTGCCAGAAACGACTCAAAACACTTAAGATATTTTAGAAAAACAGTTTTTGATCAACTGCGCACTTTCCATCGAATAACCTAAAACGGCTCAGGCACAATGAGTCGTTTGTAAGAAATAAATGTAGGTAACAAAAATTTACTTTAAATTAATTTAAATTTAAACAACTTAAAATATTTGTGTTATTTTATTGTTTTAGTTTAAGTAATATTTGATCAATTTCTATTTTAGTTGGAAGGTTTCAAATTACTTTTTTTAATAAGGCAACAGGCCTAAATATTGTAACAAGTTTGAAAACAAATATTGTCTACTAAATATTGCAAAATTTTGTTAGTAAATTACTGTCAAAAACTGGCAACTCTGCCAGTTTCTTGAAATCTGCCTGTGTGACGTGACGCGTGTGTTATTTTTATTTCGTTTATATTGTATGTGAACAAAACAAGTGAATAATTAAGATGCGACGAATTGATCGAATTTTGTTGAATGCCTTGGAACATAAGGTTACCGATAAATCTGAGTTTCCAGATGGTAAGTATTTCTTTTTCACCAGGCTTATTTCTAACCTCAAATAATTAATTTTGCTTTGTCGTATAAGGATACATAAGATTCCTTGTCACTATTTTATTATATTCGTTACTTAAACTGGTTCTAACAATCTGATGTAACTAACTTATTACGATGAACAGAGAGCGATATGGAAGAGATCTCTGCTGCGAAAACGACGGTGCAGCCGCCTGCAAAGGATGCCGTAGTTCCATCAGGTATCATACTATAATTTATTTATTTTATCTGAGTAATAGTTGGCAGACATATTTTATTGACTATTTTTAAAGTAGGTACTAACTTAATTTTATTATATTAAAATAATGAATTTGTTTAAAAAGTAAAAATAACAATATAATATGAATATTTTTTTCCAGCTATAAACTGACGTGAAGATCAAACGACAAACTAAGTAGATTTTGTTACCTACCTGTCTAGGTACTACTGTCAATATAATTCGGAATCTACCTGCGTAAGAATTTGTTAGTGACGTATTATTACGCGTTTGCACGTTTTAATGAGCTTGATAGGTACAACTTTTTGGTTTGCGATGTTCGTGATAATATTAAACCTTTGTTAATACTATTATTTTGCAATCAATAAAGCATGATTGAGCAAGGCGGGCAGGGCAGGATTCAATGTTTGTGGTATTTTGCTGTACTAAACACTCTTATTTTGTTTTTGCTTTCGTTTTGGTTTTATTACATTTTATTCTGATAATATAATAAAATTGCACCTACTAAGCTTATGCGCACTAATAACCCTTGGAGTACTAATAACCCTATTTTCTAATTTAATACTTCTATTATGATAATTCTCAATTTGTAGATGGAAATATATCTGGGGCTCCGTCAGAACTTGAAGCAGATTCGTCCAAAGACATCAATTGCCAAGGTAGGTACTTGAAAAATACATTGTCTAAGAAATGAATTAGAGACCTAAATTAATACAGAAATTAATGGTCTTTTCTATTTTAATACCTTCAGATGACGAATTTCAAGATACAAGTAATCCTTTGTGCCCTTCAATGAGTCTGGCGGTAATTAAAGCTAATGAAATTGTGGGATCAGGTGAGTATATCACTTCCCTACATAGAATGTTATTGTAAATTGAATTAATTTATGGGGGATATTAATTAAATTCTTATGCAACTAGATGTGGAATCTCCAGCTGCGCCTGCATACTCTCCACTGACTCCGCTTGTGACTACGCAAAAAGCCATAGTGACGACATGTAAGTTAGAAATAGTGACTTATATTTTGTATTCTTCTTTATTCAAACACGCAAGAAAATAAGCTGACTAAGATACCAATGACTGCTATGACTCTAATGACCTATTTTGATTGTTCTTGCCAGGTGTTGAATCTCCAGCTGCCCCAGTATATTCTCCGCTTACTCCTCTTACTACACGGAAAGAAGCTGAAAACAATAATTCACCAATGCCGCCAATGTCACCGAGTACATTAGAGCTGTTGGAAACCCTAAGCGAAGATTTCTTTACAGTTAGGCATGAGTATGATGAGTTCGCAAAAAGACGCCAAAGTAATGGAATTAGTAACCTTAAAGAAGATGGAGACTATGACGACGATACAGACTCTGATTATGTACCTGACAGTGGAGCTGAAACTGATGCATCGCACTCATATGTAAAGCAAAAAAAAAGGAAGAGTATCGCAATCCCCGAGAGTGACAGTTCGGAGAATGAAACTATAACAGAGGGTTTCATTGAAAATCATGTAATCCAACACATCCAATCACACGATAATCCAACTAGAACTGACAGAACCACACAAATAATACACAATGAAAACCCACCCATTGTTACAAATGCTGTTCATAACGACATAACGGTTGGTGAAATAATTTCAACGTGTCAAAGTTCTGATCCTCAAGCTGTTCACCCCGAAGCTGAAGCTGCTCATCCCGTTACTGAAAACAATGACGCGCTGCAAACTATAGGCCGCTCAAAATGTGGACGCAAAAGAAAATACCGGGAATATTGTCTCTCTGAGAAGAAGGATAGGAAATACAAGAATTTACCATATCATGTCAAAGACAAACTAGTAAGGTCGAAAGAATTCCACGATTATACGTGCACTTGCAAGCAACGCTGTCACTTGCTTGTTTCCACAGAAACTCGGAAACGAGAGTTTGATAAGTTTATAACATTGGGATCATACGAAGCTCAGCTATTATTTATTTTGAATAATGTTAAAGAATCTGAAAAAGCTCGATCATACACCTTAACTAAAAGCAAAACTGGTAAGACAAAACCTAGACAGTACAGAAGAAATTATTATATTTGCGAGAATTGTGTTTGTAAGCAAATGTTTCTAAACAATTTTCAAATATCGTCTAAACGAGTTGACATATGTTTGACCAAAAAGCGAATGCTTGAAACTTACAACGACAAGAGGGGTCTTAAACAAGGTGGTTGGAATAAGACTCCTGAAGAAGATATCGATTTTATTAAGAATGTGATTAATTCCCTCCCAAAATACGAATCTCATTACAGAAGGGAACGAAACAATGGCGCACAATATTTAAAACTAGGTATGACTGTCCAAAAAATTTACGATATCTATCTAACGGAATTTAAAAAAGTGTACGGCAGCGAGAAGAAATACGTCTCGTTTGCTACCCTAAAGCGCGTATTTTATACGAATTTCAATCTTCGCTGTAAATCTTTGAAGAAGGATACCTGCAAGAAATGCGATTCATTAGCCCTTGAGATTAAGACGTGTTGTGTACCGGAAGAAAAAGAACGGTTGATCCAGCAAAGAGATATTCACCAAATGAGAGCGGAAGATCTTCGTAATAAAATGTCTCAAGACATGATGCGTGCTAAAACAGATCCTAAATTTGAATGTCTAACCTACGATCTCGAAAAAACGCTACCTTTGCCCCGTATACCTACTAACATAGTATTTTACAAACGTCAGTTATGGGTTTATAACGCCGGGATCCACGTTGGTTCTAACGATCAAGGACGATGCAATATCTGGGTTGAAGGGGAAGCCGGACGAGGAGCCCAAGAAGTTGGCTCGTGCCTTATTAATTTCATTAAGAATGATCTGAGGGATGGCGTGGAGAATTTAGTTTTATGGAGCGATTGTTGCGGGGGACAAAATAGGAATATCAAAATAGTTCTCATGCTTAAAACGATACTTAACAGCCACCCAAACCTTAAAACGATAACCTTTAAGTATTTAGAAACAGGCCATTCTTTTTTGCCTAACGACACAGATTTTAGCAAAATTGAATGTGAGCTGAAGCATCATGAGCGGATATACACAGTAGAGGAATACATAAATGTCATGAAAATCTGCAAAAAGAAAAATCCCCTTATAGTTACTAGGCTGAAAACACAAGATTTTTTAAGTACTAAAAAAATTGAAAAAAAAATTGTTAACCGCAAAATATATACAAATAAAGACAAAGTGAACTGGCTAAGAACAAAACAAATTTTATTAAATAAAGAAGATCCACATTTAATTACCATGACGTCAGAGAGTGGAGATATACAAACGCTGGATTTGTCAAAAAAAAGGAATGGGGATATAATTCAATTTGCAGAAGAAGATTTTGAAGTTCTTTGGCCTCAAGGAAAAGCCATCCCTCAAGCAAAGCTTGATGATATTAGATCGATGTTTAATTTAATACCTGAAGACTGTCAAGAGTTCTACAATACCCTTAAGGGAAGTAGCTCTATCAACGAAGATGTTGATGGATACGGGCCAACTCTTGATTTTAACTTAGATGATGACAGAAATTGATACACCTTAGGGTGTATCAATTTCTGTCATCATCAGGTGTAAATTAAATAATTAGTTATTTCGCTATTCTTAACCGACTTCAAAAAAAAGGAGGAGGTTATCAATTCGGCCGGTATGTTTTTTTTTTTTTTTTTTTATGTATGTACACCGATTACTCCGTGGTTTCTGAACCGATTTACGTGATTCTTTTTTTGTTCGATGCGGGATGGTGTCGAATTGGTCCCATAAAAATTTTATTTGGATAGGCCTAGTAGTTTTTATTTTATGAGCATTTTTGCCTGTATTTGTAAATGTTGCAAGTGCAAGTTTGAAGTCGGTTGTTTTTAACGCAGTTATTGACTTGTTTCTATATTTTATTCTTAATAATTATGGCGTTTATACCTGATTCCGTTAATTTTATGATTGAGGTCAATAAATATGTAACTTTTTGACAAAAACACTTGTTTTTTTTGTTTAAATAACTTATTTTTTAGTCGATGGGTAGTTTTGAGTCCATTCTGAGAAAGTTAGAAAAAATACCTGTCCTTGTAAACTTAAGTTTAATTGTAAGGACTCAACCCACACTTTACTTAATATCTTAACATATAATCAAAATATATTACTATATTGATGAACAATTAAATAACACATAATATCTTCTTAATAATAACGAGAAAAAAACTGTAAAATATAACTTAATGTTAGAGAAATTACATCTGAAACTTCAAACGCAATTATCTCCAAAGTCATTTATTGTGGATTGAGTCCTTTCTGCTTAACTACGTCCATTTGTTGTAAATTCAAAATAAAAATAAAATCGGTGTGAAATCTCCTCCTTTTTTTGAAGTTGGTTAAAAACAAAGCACTCAATGACAACAATACAATAAACAGCACAACCAACATCCGAGTAGGAGGAGGAGCGAGGCAGAATGAGATAAAATAAAGATGATAGACACTAATGTTTTCGAAGATAGATATTTGAATTTAAGAACGCAATATATTTTTGTTTACTTCAGTTCAGCCAATTGCCGTATATTTTAATACAGCAAATAAAAATACCTGCCGTATAAATCGTATTTTAAATGCCTATAAATACTTAATTAATGTGTGTTTTCTTAATAAAAAAAGGTTTCTTTTAAAAGAAAGGGTTTTAGGTTAAAAGCAAAGAATTAAGAATTTTTTTAAAGATTGAGCGCCCTATAAGACTGAAAACACACAAACTAGTGCTTTTTTGCTGTTGGTATACTGCCTTTTCGAAAATTGAGTTGGCAACACTGAACATTATCGTCCGGCCACTGGGAATATCGGTGTCGGCTCCGATATCCGATATCGGACCGGACAATGTGAAAGACAGGTACATATTTCATACATTTTACTTCCCTCCGATATCGGATATCGGCTATCGGCTTCCGATATCCGATATCGGATCGGATAATGTGAAAACGCTCTTAGCGTGATGATATATATTGTAGGTATTGGGACCATAAAATGTTACCATGTCTGATTCAAAGTTATCACAGAATCAAATCTATACCTTCCCCGATTCATCGGTCTTCGGCGTTGCCGCTATTTAGTAATAATTTCAAATCACTTCTTATATCTCCAGATATAGTTTATAATATAGGCATAACGAAACATGATTCATATGCTTATTTAGACTTTAAAAATGCATTGAATTGTAAAGAATGGGAAAAATATAATCACATTTATACTGACGCATCAAAATCATCACCTCAGAGTTGTGTAGGAGTTGGAGTGTTTCACCAGCAGTTCAACATTTACATAAAAAATAAACTTCCGCCAGAATCGTCAGTTTTTACTGGAGAATGCATAGGGACATTTAAGGCCGTAGAGTATATAATCTTAATGAAACTGCCAAAAACAATTATATTTACAGATTCCAAGAGTTCCTTGCAAAGTCTTCACAAATTTTCATTTCTTAATAAACCCTTTTACCCCATTATTTTTGATATTAAAAGTAAATTATTAGAATGTTCATTCAAAGGTTATGCTGTTACATTTGCTTGGATACCAAGTCACAGTGATATCCAAGGAAAAGAAAAAGCTGATGAGTTGGCAAGGTCTGCTGTGCGATGTGGAGACATGTTTCCCTATCAGAGTTATTGCCATGACTTGGTCAGTTTGCCTTAATACTTGCACGAGTCTTGGGAAATTCTCTGGAAACAAAGTATATTATATAAAGGAAAGCAATATTATAAGTTACAAGAAGTCGTTCAAAGTTACAGGTTACAGAAGTTACAGGCTGTAAGCTTGTAACCTCTATTATTATAAGAATGCGTCTTGGTCATACATGTAATGCCCAGCTCATCTTGCGAGACTGGGTATTTTAAACAGTGCCATTTGTGAATGTGGAACTGATCTAAGAGACAAAGATCATATATTTTTTGCATGCCCCTTACTTGACCACTCTTCCTTTATATATCCAACCTACTATCCGTTCGTATTTCGTTTCCTACTCGTATGTTATGTTTACTACAAAATCCTATAAAGTTATACAACGCCTTAGCATCATTTATAATAAGTAATAATTTAAAGTTATAATAATATAAATATATATATTTGTATCTAGTAACATAAAATGTATCTATAATACGTAAATAATAATATTAGCTAATAATCTAAGTATACATAATATATAAATATTTCCCAACTCCTCTGACTTAAATCTAAATCTCCTAACCTTTTCCTTACCGCGAATTGTTTCCTTACATACTTGACATTGGCAAATAGTCACATCTTCTTGCCATGAAAAGCAAAAAAAAAAAAATATGTGTCTATGTTTAGGGAAGTCCTCTGGTTAATGGTTATAGCCACTTGTTAAGGCCTATCCGCACTCGCACTCGAATCACGGCGCGAATCGCGCCGCAAAGCGCGGCGTGGTTCGCGCCTCGATTGCCCAACAGTCCACACTCGCAGTGTTCGCGCCTGGCTCACAGTATACAACAATCATATTACAAATATATTTGAACGAGTGACAATATTATTTTAGGATATTACAGTGTATTAAGAAAAAGAAAAGAAAATGTGAACAAAGATTGTATCACTTAATAAATTTATCATAGTTACTACATGAACTTTTATAAATGTATGGCGTGAAAAAATGACTAAATGACTAGGTACGTCTTGCTAAAAATACATTTAATAGATTTTGAAAGGTATTTACTAATATGTATTACTAAAACTATTAACTAATACTAACTAGGTTGTAGTAGGTATTGATTTTTTCTTTATCGTAGTTATTTTTAATGTACATGTACAACTATGATATAACATTTGATTTTTTTTAATTATACCTTTTTTTTATCAACTGGCAATTTAGTTTAGTTTTCTCTAAAAATTTCTGGCAACACTCATGATGATATCGGAACGATTTTATCGGACAATGTGAAAGGGCAAATTGTATCCGATATCGGATATCGGCTATCGGCGTCCGATATCCGATATCGGATCGGATAATGTGAAAACGCTCTTAGACCAATAGGAGCGGAGCACAGCTAGTCACTACATAGTATAAAATATAAAACAAAGTCGCTTTCTCTGTCCCTTTGTATGCTTTAATCAAGAGGAAGGTTTTAGTATATAATTTATTAGGTTTTAGACAAAGCGGGCGAAGCCGCGGGTGGTAAGCTAGTATATTATAAAGCTGAAGAGTTTGTTTGAACGCGCTAAACGCGGGAACTACCTGATTTGAAAAATTCTTAAGGTGTTAGAGCGTTTTCACATTATCCGATCCGATATCGGATATCGGACGCCGATAGCCGATATCCGATATCGGATACAATTTGCCCTTTCACATTGTCCGATAAAATCGTTCCGATATCATCATGAGTGTTGCCAGAAATTTTTAGAGAAAACTAAACTAAATTGCCAGTTGATAGAAATTCAAATGATAGATCATAGTTGTACATACATTAAAAATAACTACGTTAAAAAAAACAACTTCAAAAAAAGAAAAGTAAAATGTAAAAAAGATTTGATATCATTCCCCGTTTTCCAATTACAGCACTAGAGCGCATTATGCGGCATAATGCTTAACGTTGAATGTTCCAACTACAGCAACGCTTCGCACAATCGAGCACTAGAAAAAGTAATGCGCGTGAATTGATGCGTGCAATCGATTTATCGTTAGTAATTATTAATTGTTGGAAAAAAATGTAAAGCTTTCGTTTCATTGTAGTTTTTTCGAAATAATCAAAGTTAATTCAAATTGTGTTAAAAAAATAAATATAAGTATGTATGAAGGTACAAACATTGAAAAAAATGTTAATGAAATAATCAAAATCCAAATTACTTAAAATAACCGTAAATATTTTTCAACCAATTATTATGTATACCACTTTATTTACACATTAATGAGGTTATTGCTAACTCTATGAATATATTTTTTTTCAACACTGAACTTAGCGCAACCTGCTGGTGCGTTTCATGTTCCAATTAAGCATCAGCATAATTCGGCATTGTGCGGCACTGCGCGCTTGTCGCTCGCCAGTGCTTGCCATACGCACACATGCCGTGGGAACGCTCAGTTCAAATCGCGACGGATGGCGACAAGCGCTTGTCGTCTGCCAATGCTTGTGAAGCAAACATGCCGTGGGAATCAGGCTTTACACGGCTGTGATTATGCCGAACGCACAGAGTAGGTAAGTTATAATCACTTATCACTTTACGCAGAATGCAATATTGAATGAAGTGTGTACTCCTCGAAAACTAGTTACTATGTATTATATTACTTCAAAGAGTATAGTAACTACTAGCTATGTAAAAACTGTGCTCATGGAGCACATAGGCTATAAGTTATAACCAGAGTCCAGACTCCAGAGGACGAAATGATAAATAATATCTTGTTTGAAACCAGAGTATAATAATTTACACTAACTTGAATACGTCATAATCTGCTGTGGTCATTGCGATTTGATTGGGAGAGGGTAGTTCCCATGCATAGAGTAAATCTATACTTTATGCACCACAAATAACAATAGAAATTCCCAAGACAAGTGACAAGTGACAACCAAAGACGATAACCACACAATAACTATTGAGCACAAACCTGTAGACGCCTGTAGGCTCTAATACCCCAGCCACACTATGCTACTCGTCCTGCTCATCGCGCTGCCGCTCGCCTCGATATTGCCGTCTGGCCACACACTGCTCTACTCGCGCGATTAATCGCGACGCTCTTCACTAGGGATGGGTCGTCGACGTATTTTTCATCAACGAGACTAGATCGTTAAATGTCGTTCATCAACTAGTCGTTCAACTAGTTAAAATCTTCGATTAGTCCATGTGTAAAATAAATAACTATTATTAAATAAATTCTTAAAACAATAATTCGAATCTCAATAAAACAATTAATAAATGTTTATGCTTTCTTACAAAAATTATACTCCCTAAAAAAAGTATTACTAAAAAACTTATTATCGTTTGTTTTTATAGTTTAAATTCAAAACATTGGTCTTGTAAACCAAAAATATTTTTTTTTTAAACTTCAAAGAAAAGAATTTATTCTTATCAATAAGACTGTTTAGCCGTTGAATTCAACTAGTGCATTGGTGAGCGATGGACTAGTCGAATCGTTGAGTGTACATATTATAGACGGTTAATTTAACTAGTCCGTTGATTCCATGACGCCCATCCCTAATTCGCACTCGTATTGCCGGTCCTTTGACTCGCGCGCAAAAGCCGACAAAATAGGGAGCAGTGAGCAGGACGATGAGCACGACGAGTGGCATGACGAGTAACGTGGCCACACTACGTCCCTGCCTACTTCCCTCGTCACTTCCCATACCACTCGTCGAGTCGTGTGGCTGGGGTATAAGAGCCAGCGCGCACGAGCAACTTTGTCTCCGCAACTATTTTGTCT
Organism: Colias behrii; assembly: GCA_029959065.1. NCBI lineage: Eukaryota > Metazoa > Arthropoda > Insecta > Lepidoptera > Pieridae > Colias > Colias behrii. The sequence goes on along the minus strand of JARWMC010000019.1, from coordinate 8,193,563 downwards.
CTCCACCCATGGGCTAGTATGAAAGTGCGCGCACGTAGCGACGCAACTCCCGGGAGACTTTTTTGTCCGCGGGTTCGGAGACAAGCCCGCGACGCAACTGTCGCCCTATCTATTGGTTTCAATGCAAGTGCGCGCACGGCGACAAAAACGTTGCCGGTCGGCGGCTGCCGGCCAGTTGCCGCGTAACCGGCGTAGCGATAGTACCTACGTATTTATGTCAACGTATTTATTTTCGTACACAGTAGTTTTAACCGACTTCAAAAAAAAGGAGGAGGTTATCAATTCGGCCGGTATATTTTTTTATGTATGTACACCGATTACTCCGAGGTTTCTGAACCGGTTTACGTGATTCTTTTTTTTTTTGATGCGGAATGGTGTGGAATTGGTCCCATAAATTTTATTCGGTTAAGCCCAGTAGTTTTTATTTTATGAGAATTTTTGTCTGGTCTCGATGACTTAATTGAAATGTAGCAAGTAACTTTGATTCATTTCCAGGTAACCGATTGAGCTGAAATTTTGTATACGCATGTAAATTGGATAGCGATGAAACATTATTATGAGATAGAGCTGATTTGATGATGGAATCGGAAGGTGGCCATAGGAACTTAGTAATATATTGACTCAACTTTATCGAGTTTGAGCTCGTTTGATTCGTGTTGAAAAATACACTAAAAAGTATGAAATAAAAACTACTTTACTTTTTACAATTACGATTACATATCTATACTATCTAATACTAATATTATAAAGAGGAAAGGTTTGTAGGTATATGTATGGTTTTCAGTTTTCACGCATAAACTACTGAACCGATTACAATGAAATTTAGCACACATATAGAGGGTAACTTGGATTAACACATAGGATAGGTTTTATCCCGAAAATCCCACGGGAATGGGAACTATGCGGGACAAGAGCACAGACCACAACCGTTTCTTCGGAATCCATGTTGATAAATGCAGAAAATTTTAAAGAAAAAGTTGCGTTGCTGTCGCTTTCGTGAGCGCATCGTTCAAAACTTTGCGAGGAGACAGCGACAGAGACAAAATGGTTGCCGGGCAACTAAGTTGCTCGTGCGCGCTCGCTCTAAGAGCTAGCGCGCACGAGCAACTTTATCTCCGCAACTATTTTGTGTATCAAAAACTATCAGTCAAATAAATTTCATTTGGTTATCAAAAGTACAGTACTCCAAAATTAATAATGCGCATGCAGATCTTCGCTAATTAGAGCTAAAAGTATGAAGGTGATGAAAAAAAATCGATAAAAGTTAATTTAATTAAAAATAAAATGTTGTATAGAAACCAAATAAAATATTAACATAATATGTAGTTATAAAGATTTACTTTTTTTATTACTTTATGACAAACCACAGACTAATAATGACAAACAAATAAAACTACGAGAGTAATTTAATTTCTTTTAATATCATGTCGTCAGAATTATAATTTACTAGATTCTTCCGATGAGGAGTCTTCTGTAATATTATGAATGATTAGCTCTTGTATGCGTTTACTATATTATTATCAAATGCAATATTACGGTCCCAATTATTAGAGATTATGACACGTTTAGTTTAGTGTATAACATAAAATGTATCGATATGTGTTCTGATTATTAGAGATAAACTACGATAACATGGCGCGCCCCTCCAAAATTCAAAACGTTTGAAAGTATTTGTGAAAGTATTTACAATGCACCACCAAGATTCACAACGCATGTGTGCGTAATGAGACGGCCGTCAAACAAAAACAAATCCACGGATTTGTTGCTCGACTAGTCACGCTCTAATCGCTCATTATTATTAGTAATGGCTGGTTCACACTTTGATTAGTGCGAGTGCAGGTGATTAGTGCAGGTGTTTAGTAACTACGTGTGGACAGCGACTGTTTAGTGCAAGTGTTTAGTAGGCTGTGTAGTAAAGTGAATAGAAGCGTGTTCTATTTTTTTGCGAGTGGACTGCGAGTAGCCACGTCCCGCGCGCCCTCCCTTCCCCCTCACTCGCAGTGTGCCTGCCTAAACACGTCTGGACACGAGTGTTTAGTGTTTAGTGTTTAGCGTAGTGTGTAGCGTCGCGAATTGCACCATTGACCTGCACTCCCACTAATCACCTGCACTCGCAGTTGAATTGGACACTACTCGCACTACACACCTGCACTCGCACTAATCACCTGCACTCACACTAATCAAAGTGTGAACCAGCCATAATGGCGCTGCACTGACGTATTCTATGAAAACGACACGTGCGTTGTCTTGGGCGCTCGGCAACTTATGATTAGTTGACCAACAAATCTGGTAATAAGTGAGATATTACGAGTACTGATTGCAAAAGAACTATGAATTAATTTTATTGTGTTCAAATACTGAAATGTAATTTTATTATTTACTCTATATCTTGCATGTTTAATGTTTTCAATAAAATGAAACCTTTATTATGTATTTATAACACATTTATTTTTAGTGACTAGTTAAGACATCAAAATCATTTACAAAAATACGTAATCATCATTTATTTTTTATTATAAGAAAGTTTATAATATTATGTTACGAGCCAAGTGATAACAAAGGCATTAATAATAATATCCTCATTAATCACTTGGCCCACAACATTAATAATGAACTAAATTGATATGTTTTTGTATTATTTCAATAGCTGTGTAACTCTTGTATTTTTTATTTTTACCTAACGGATCTTAGTCGTCCATTAATCTACATAATAATTCAATAAAGGATATTTTATTTATTATTTATTTATTTATTTAATAAAACATAAATCAAACAAACTTAAATCTTATTGATCTCTATTGGCACTGGAACTAAAATTTTCTTCATCACTGTCATAGAAGCTTGATGTGTCATTTTCAGAATCGGATTCTCCTACGTGAATAATAAATTCTTGCTCGTCGTCGTAGTTTTTCCAGTATTTGGATTCAGTCTCCTCCACATGTCTGCAAGTGTTGGTCCACATCGTGCAATCGATCATTTCTAGACGTTCATGAAGTAATTTCATGATGGATGTGTAGTTTTGGTCTACATTTTTGTTTGCGACATAGTTTTTTAACACTCCCCAAATTTTCTCAATCGGGTTTAATTCGGGATGATATGGAGGAAGTCTTAAAATATCGCAATTATATTTTTTTGCTTCGCCATCAATGGCGTAATTTCTAGAATTATCTTTATTTTTTAGAATGAGATCATAGAGTCTTTGATTATATTATACTCCCTAGATAACGCCTCACGCAATGGCCGATGCAACAAAAACTGGCCAGTATTTACAAGCATGTGTGAGTGAGGCACGCACACACGCTTAGCGATTGCTATGTCTTACACCAGCGTCGTTTGTATCAGGGAGTTACCAGCTAATGAATTTTTCCCGATAAAATGGGGCAAAACCTGTAAAATTATGTCATGTTAATAAAATAGTTTAATATTGTACTTTCAATTGTGTTTAGTTGTCTCTTGAGTTATAATATTATTTTTATAGAATAGAAAATACAATCAAATAAAAATCAATTAGCATTTACAAAATATGTTTTATTAATTAATGTAATAATATAGTGTCGACTTATAAAAATACTACAGGTTTGCCGGCAGCTTCGCCTGCATCATTTTTAAATTTAACCCAAATTCGGCGCCATTTTGAAATTCTTTGTTAATTGACCGATTTCGTTCAAAATCGATATCTGAGGATCCTTAGGATCACAAAACAGGAAACTGTTACCAAAATTTAAAAAAGTCAACGCCATTTTGATTTTTTTTGTTATTGTACCGATTTAAAAAGCCAGCGCCATTTTGAAATTCGTTGTTATTGTACCGATTTCGCTCAAAATCGATATGTGAGACTCCCTGGGATCGCAAAACAGGAAACTGGTACCAAAATTTTAAAAAGTCAGCGCCATTTTGAATTTTTTTGTTATTGTACCGATTTCGTTCCAAATCGATATCTGAGGATCCTTAGGATCACAAAACAGGAAACTGTTACCAAAATTGAAAAAAAGTCAACGCCATTTTGAAATTTTCTATTATTGTACCGATTTCATTCAAAATCGATATCTGAGGCTCCCTGGGATCACAAAACAGGAAAATGGTACCGAAATTTAATAAATTCAGCTGGTAAAGAAGCAAAATATACAATTCTTGCAGTTTCTATGTCAGTTAACTGTCGAATCTTTCTGCCAGCGTAAGCAGCAGAGCTGAGTTTGGCAGCAAGAGTTGATATATGGGTGCTGACTTTTTAAATTTTTGGTACCAGTTTCCTGTTTTGTGATCCCAGGGAGCCTCAGATATCGATTTTGAACGAAATCGGTACAATAACAGAAAATTTCAAAATGGCGTTGACTTTTTTTCAATTTTGGTAACAGTTTCCTGTTTTGTGATCCTAAGGATCCTCAGATATCGATTTTGAACGAAATCGGTACAATAACAAAGAATTTCAAAATGGCGCTGACTTTTTAAATTTTTGGTACCAGTTTCCTGTTTTGCGATCCCAGGGAGCCTCAGATATCGATTTTGAACGAAATCGGTACAATAACAGAAAATTTCAAAATGGCGTTGACTTTTTTTCAATTTTGGTAACAGTTTCCTGTTTTGTGATCCTAAGGATCTTCAGATATCGATTTTGAACGAAATCGGTACAATAACAAAGAATTTCAAAATGGCGCTGACTTTTTAAATTTTTGGTACCAGTTTCCTGTTTTGCGATCGCAGGGAGCCTCAGATATCGATTTTGAACGAAATCGGTACAATAACAGAAAATTTCAAAATGGCGTTGACTTTTTTTCAATTTTGGTACCAGTTTCCTGTTTTGTGATCCCAGGGAGCCTCAGATATCGATTTTGTACGAAATCGGTACAATTTAAAAAAAATTATACTGCGTCGATAGATATTCTTAAACAGGTATACCTTTGAGACGTATAGATTTTTTTTCTGTTTTTAAGTAGCGGAAATTGTGTCAACAGACTATAGAGCGTTATTTCCATCCGAAAAATAATCTCATTTACTCTCAACCGCGCCTAAAGAAGTTTTACTTCAAAAATAAATATTAAAATATTTAAGACTAAAAAAAAACATCCGACTGCGCGGAAGCTTGCAAAACAAAAACAATCGGTCCAACCATTAAGGCTGTAGGCTCAGCCAAACAGTTTTTAAAACACACCCACATACATTCATACATACATACACACACCTTCCCTGATGTATTTCCTCCTTCTGGTGCAGTCGGGTAAAAATGAACATACATCAGCTTTTAAGACAACTAACTCTATGGGGAAATTCGCAATCCAAGACTGGCAACACTAAAAAACGACGCGTTGATTTTGTGAAAATAATTATGAATTTGTTATTTTTGTTTCCGTAAATTACTATTAGTTTTGAGTTACTTACCGATGGTAGGAGATTTTTTTAGTTGTTCGTAAACGTCCTTTGTAATTTCTGCAGATTTTAATCGCGCAGCTTGTCATTTTCACCGAAATAATCAAACGCAAAAAATGAGCCGTGCGTGCGTATCTCTTGACGTTACAATTGACACTGAGGAGTGGTGAGCGCTTTGGAGGCTAACAGTTAGCTGACATTTTTATCGACGCTTTTGACGCGCCGATACTCTATCTAGGGAGTATATAATCAAAGCATAGAGTTCGATTTTCTTCATGTCTTCCTCGAAGTCGATGTTTTTATTCACCAGCCAATTTTTCATGGCTGCTTTGTTGCTGTTGGAGTTGGGAACTTTTTCTGTAAATGTGTTATGGTAGGAGGCGTTATCCATAACAATTACGGACTTTTCTGGTAGGTTAGGCAGTAGTTGTGTTATGAACCACTTCTTGTAATTGTCATGGTTCATATTGTCGTGGTAGTCGCTTGTCTTCGAACTGGCCTTGTAAATTAAACAAGCATTGGGGACAAAACCATTTCTTCCACCAGCGTGGACTATTATGACACGTAACCCTTTAGAAATTTTTTTCTTTGCTACAGTTCCTTGTTGAGTACCCCATGACTTATTTTGTACATGTGTGGTATGAATGTAGCTTTCGTCAGTATAAACAATATTCCTCCCTTCTTCTCTAAATTTCTTCAATTGTTTTAAATATTTATAGCGAAGGAACTGCACATCATGTTTTTCAACAAGTGCTTGACGATTGTCTTCAGTAGTTTTCCACTCATAACCTAAATCAAGAAGTATACGCCGTAATGTCTCCAAACATCCATCAAAATTTATCTTTTCAGTAAGCACCCTTTTCAGAGCTGTTTGTGTTTTGATGTTGGATATTGTTTATACTCTCTATGAAAGTTACTAACAGTACACCTTATTACTCCCTTGTCAAATTCATCAATGTTACGCTTTAAACGTTTGCGAGGATTTTTGTTTTTACGCGGTGAACTCATTTGTGTGCCAGTTGCATCACATTTTGCTTTTTCTTTGAGAATTCTTGTTACAGTCCTTTCACTAACCCCCACAGCTCTTGAAGTTCTCCATCTAGCGTCTGTCAAGCGCTCCACTCCATTTTCAGCCTCGTACTTCATATGTTGGTATACTGTAGCTATCACTTCTCGTGCCTAAAATATATAGAAAAGATTTTACATTAATTAATTAATAGACATAAAAGTCAATCAAAACATTACATAAACTTATTTCACAAACAAAATTACCTGACTCCGCATCATTTTTTTTCTTGAATTTTCCATTACTAACTTGTTTTGCAATCAGTACTTTCGTATTACTGAGCGACGTAGAATTAATAACTTGACTGTCTCAGACCGCTGCCGGCCTGCTACTAAAGAACTAAAGACGAATACGTACAACTACATACAAACTCCTTCGTAAGGATGTCACTACACACATTGAAACAGTAATTTGGAGGGGCGCGCAATGTTATCGTAGTTTATCTATACATTATTTATTATAACGTTTACGTAGTAATTATTATTTACGTACTTGATTCGATTAATTATAATAATATTATAAATTTATAATCGGAATGGTAACACAATCGATAATCTTTTGGACATCACGTATCAACCCGCAACCGTCGAGCTGTCAAAAGACAATTCCTATATTGGACAGACTATAAGTACCGATTTTTCAAGACTTATCCATCCATTAAAGTTTTACGCAGATATAAAAATGTCACCTGTAAAATACAAAAAGCGACAATTAATACACTTTTGAAGTGGTTGCTTAATATCTACGATATTCGATTGATAAGTATTAACCAAGGATTGAATCTGCCCTAAATGAATAAAACAAATAGGTTTATAACTAAAAATCGAAAACACACGTTTTAATTTCATAAATATATTATGTCGATACTTTCACATCATTTTGAATTGTTTTTGTTCACGAATTAGTGATGTAAGTGCATATTTCCAAAGCGCTTGATTTGGAGTCGAGTGATTGTCTAAATAATTGTGCGTGTTGCCAGGAAACATCTCCATTTCCACCAGAGAGAACAGCTGTTATTGTAAGAGTTTGGAAACGATTTTCAAACTCTGTAGTCGATTCTGAAAATAAATAATATAATTAAATAATCCCAGAATTCATAAATATTCGCAAAAACTGCAATCTTTTTATCCTACTCTCTATCAAACTATTGAAAAAATTAAACAACAGGATTTTCAAACCAGAGAAAAGTCATATTATAAGTAATTGATATAGCTACTAAATATACATTGAATTATCTTGAATTATAAAAATATTATTATACATACATAATACGTAACTACAATGTACATACCTAGTGAACATAGTTACAATAAGTATTAAGTGCTTCTGCACACATGATTGACTTACTTGACTTACTTTGGCTTACGTTTATTAAACTATGGAACATAATATATTTTGATTATAGTATTGTATTTATTATTTAATAAAATAAAAAAACGTAAGACTGATTTTTTTCTTATCACAAATATACCTACCTCCTAATTTGACATTAACAGGTTGTTGTTCGTCAAATTGTAAATTCCAATCGACGTTACCAGTCTCATAAACTGCAGAAGTGAGGCGAATGGATAATTTTGTGAAGGCTAAATTCCCCTTCACTGATAACCTCCAGGATATCATTCCAGATGATTCTCCCTCTACAATATATAAAGATTTACTTTAAAAATGCATACTAAATATTCTGACTGATTTGTATATTTTATTTCCTCCAAAGAAAGTTATAGAATACTAGCTTACCGCCTGCGGCTTCGCCCGCGTTTTCAAAGAAAAACCCTCATAGTTCCCGTTCCCGTGGGATTTCCTGGATAAAACCTAACCTATGTTGCTCAGTGAAGATGCAGCTTTCTAATGTTGAAAGAATTTTTGAAATCGGTCCAGTAGTTTATGCGTGAAAACCATACATACATACATAATTACAAACCTTTCCTCTTTATAATATTAGTATAGATAAACAACTTTTGTTTATAATTAAAAACTGCAAATAAGCTATATACACTAATATACTATTCTGATGAATAAATTATGAAATCTAACCTTCCCTCGCCAGATAAACTTGGCGCCAATCCTTCTCGATCTTTCTAAACACATTTTTACACTGATACACGCCCGCAGCCCACGTGCTAACAGTCGATTCTGTTCCATCACAATTTATCCGGTATTTATCCGGACTGCAGTAGTACCGGATATTAATTTCACCCGGAGTAGCGAATTCGAATATATAACCGGATCTCTGGCCGATTTCCCCTCGCTGCGTCCGCCATTCCTCGGAGCCCGATATTCGGCCGTGCGACTCGTAGTCGCTCGGCTTTCTGGACATGCAAATTAATACTGTTCGTTATTTCTGTCAAAAACTGTTATTTTTATGACATAGATGTTTATTCCTGTATAGCAATGAAATTAGATTTCATTGAATTAAAAAAAAAATGAAATAAAAATTGTGTGTTTCAAGAAACCACGGCAAAAGTGAAACTTTCACAGTATAGACATTAACTACTACTTTTACAACTAAAATTTTTCGGAATAATATTCCACTGAGGGTATAAAAATGACTTTTATCCCGTAGCGGCCGGTCGTCACGCGACACAAAAAGTTTGAGGCGATGTAATAAGTTTCACTTAAAAAAAAATTGGTTGTCTGTAAAGTCGGTTTACTGACGTTAGTTGAACGTGACAACGATTGTGCTTCTTTGTCGCTCGTTCCGCGCTCTCGCTTGCACTTCAAGCCTATGGAACGCCTCAGAGCGAGGTAACGCCGCATGAGTCATGTTTTTTCGTGCGTGCAGCCGGCTCTATCGAATTATAAGACGTTGTCACGTCAAAAAGTGACCTCTCGACCATCAGTTGCGCCAGCTCCCTTAGCGTCCTCACGGCGAGATACCTCCGCCTGCACTCCGACACTTGCGCCTGCCTCGCGTCGCGGAGCAACAGCATACAGCCGATCAGCTCTTGCTCCGTGCATTGTTTCCGACGCGACAATACCTGACAATAAAACGAATTAAAATAAAATAAAAATCATTTATTGAACAATTTGTGGTATAGGACAGGTACAAATATGTCACATTTGGACCCCAAACTGCTGGGACACAAGCCTCCTATGAGGGTACAGGGCTACAGGCCATAATCCACCGACCACCACGCTGGCCAAGTGCAGGTTGGCGGATGTCACATGTCGTCTAACTTTGTTCTTCGACAAGTCGGTTTCCTCACGATGTTTTCCTTCACCGTTCGAGCATTGGTGTTGTTTTATATATCATATTCATTCATTAACACACTAATATGGTAAATAAAATTAAATTAGGACCACTAGTTTTCCAATTAACAGTAGCAAACAAACAAACTATATAAGCTTCATCCCTGTCAAATTTCATTAAAATCTATTCAGTGGTTTTTGCGTGAGAGAGTAACACTAACAAGTAACAACCATATTATTATATCGATCCACTTCACAAACATTCACATTTATAATAATACTAGCTGTGCCCCGCGATTTTACCCGCATTGCTCCGCTCCTGTTGGTTCTAGCGTGATGATATAAAGCTTATAGCCTTCCTCGATAAATGGGCTATCACACCGAAAGAATCTTTCAAATCGGACCAGTAGTACCTGAGATAGCGCGTTCAAACAAACAAACTCTTCAGCTTTATAATATTAGTATAGATTAGTGACATAAGGTATTAATTTTCTAACACTTCTCATTTAATATAAAATAATAGAATTGTAACAGAAATGATATGTGACGCTAAGAACGTTTCAAACCATAGCATAGGAGACATTGTTCAAAATGTCACAATAAATGTATCACACATAGTTATTATATTATTATGTAAGTTGTTTGAGGTGTTGTAACCATGTTTAATTGCAAATAAAAAAAAAAATGATTTGAAATCATTCTTAAATGCTGCTTAGAATTAAAAATATTTTTCTCAAATCTTGATCAAATCAATTCTGAATTCATTTCCCCTGTGACCCGCCCCCCCTCGGAAAGCGCCTGTTCTAATGCACACCAAAGGTCTCAAAGGCTCATCACCTCACAAAAAATTAATAAAAAAAAAAGATCACCTCTGCATGGTTCATAGTATAGCGCCAGGTGACGTCCTGTATATCGTCGCGGGACACCGCTATCACGTAGGACAGTTTCTTGCCCCAGCCGTGGCTGTACATGAGCGGGGTGTCCAGCACAGCTTCGCACGGGTCCACGTGACACCAGCTGTTCGACTCGTAGTCGAATACCTGTATCCATGGTTTTTTTTTAATAAAAAGCAAAAAGCGAGCGTCTGTGCCGAGCACACGTGTCAGAAGTGAAACGTCTTTGGCATGATTCAAAGATACCAAAATCATCGCCTTAATCCAATGACGTGACGGTATTGCCATGACGAGACCTTGAAAATTTATAATGCACAAGAATATTACAATAAATATAAAAATATGATATAGTTATTAATGTACAATTTGTCGGTCTTATCGCTTGGACGCTATTTTTTATATTTGTCCAAAAACTTCAAAGCAAAAAAAAATTGGTTGTCTGTAAAGTCGGTTTACTGACGATAGTTGAACGTGACAACATCCGATTGTGCTTCTTTGTCGCTCGTTCCGCGCTCTCGCTTGCACTTCAAGCCTTACATGGAACGCCTCAGAGCGAGGTAACGCCGCATGAGTCATGTTTTCGTGCGTGCAGCCGGCGCTATCGAATTATAAGACGTTGTCACGTCAAAAAAGTAGGATAGGATAGGATAAGGTAAACCGTAACAAGCGGCACTACATACCCACCTCGCACCACACGTGGTCGGTCGTGTCGTACACGTACCGCGTGTCGTACCCGAGCGCCCTGCAGAACATTGTGAAGCAGTTCGCCCACTCGCCGCAGCGCCCGCGCCGCGACCGCATCAGCGCGCGCACGTCGTTGTACCGCGGGAAACGGGTTTGGCAATTGCACTCCTTGCATTTGTACACCTGAAATAATCTATACTCTTAGGCCTCTCACACATTATGCCGTAGCGGCAGCGGCACCGTCGCCGCCGCGACGCCGCTGCGATAGTCTGCCTGATTTATATATGGAGCCTTACATACGACGCCGCGGCGGCGACGGCGAGTCTTTATGCCACGGGGGCCAAAAACGCTGCCGCCGCGGTATCGTGTGAAAAGGCCCTTAGGAATCACAAGGAGCCGTGTTAAATATTAGTTTGAATGTAATAAGAATGTACTGCGATTCTACACAATTGCCTTATTGATGTAGACAATTGATAAAAAATCACAGCAAGTCAACGACTATTAACTAAGTGAGGGTAGTTGGGTCAAACGTCTTATAAACAACGTCTGAGCCTTTTATAGTATTCAACAGCTAAGCATTTTCGGACAGGAAATAGTGACAACTATATTGACAACTATTCATCCACAAAAATATTAAATCAAAAGTTATGCCTAAAAATACATATTATAATAAAATCGTAGGGAAGTCAAAACTGTACATTGAATTTTTTTTTAAATAATACTTGGGGCATGATCTACAACCAACATCGAAGCAATAAATATAGTTTTAAGAATTTTTGTCTCTTTGTCTGTATGTATGTCCGGACTTAAATCAGAAAGAAAATTACTTCAAACTTGGTACTGATAGCTTGAGACCTAAGTAAAGACATAGGTTTTATCCCGAAAATCCCACGGGAACAGCGACTATGCGAGTTTTTCATTGACTACGCGGGGGAAGCCGCGGGCGGAAAGGTAATCTTAAATAATTAAAGAACACGCTTCAATGAAAAAAGAAATACAATATTACATAATTTAAACAATATTTGTTTTGTATGAACCCTTATACTTTGTTGTCTGTCTGTCTGTCAAGACTCTTTTTTCGGGAATGGTTAGAAGTATCAAGCTGAAAGTTATATTGAATACTCAAGTCTAAGGTCCCATGAACTTGTAAAAAATCTGCTGTTTATGCTGCAAATATTCGAAAATATTGACATTCGCAAATGAATCGAAACCTACAGGTACTTCCCGTGAACACAGAATCATGCTGAAATGGCAGTTAGTCTAGATGTGGCCAAAGCGTTCGATCGGGTGTGGCATAAGGGGCTCCTCTCCAAGCTGCCTTCATACGGACTACCTGAGAGATTATGCAAATGGATAGCCAGCTTTCTCAAGGCACGAAGCATTAAGGTCGTTGTCGACGGAACATGCTCAGAATCCTTGCCTGTGAACGCTGGTGTTCCACAGGGGTGCGTGCTATCGCCGACGCTATTCCTTTTGCATATCAATGATATGTTGCAAGTACGTGATATACATTGTTATGCCGATGATAGCACGGGCGACGCCGCATATACCGGTCTTGCAAATCTCTCTCAGGACCAAGTGGATGAGCATCGGAAACAACTTGTGTCTAAAATTGAGAAATCTCTTGAAGAAGTCTCAATATGGGGCCAAAACAATCTTGTCCAGTTTAACCCCTCAAAGACGCAAGTTTGCGTATTCTCAGCTAAAAAGAGGTCTTTTGCAGTGTCACCTACATTCCAGAGCACTCCTCTCAAAGCCACGCCTTGTATCGGAATTCTCGGTATCGACATTGCGAGTGACGTACAATTCCGCGGTCATCTGGAAGACAAGGCTAAATTAGCCTCAAAGAAACTTGGGGTGCTCGCTAGAGCGAGACAGTACTTCACGCCAGCTCATCGCCTACTACTCTACAAGGCCCAAGTTCGGCCACACATGGAGTACTGCTCTCACCTATGGGCTGGAGCACCCCAGTATCAGTTACTTCCTTTTGACCGCCTTCAGCGTCGTGCCAGCCGCATTGTCGATCTACCTGAGCTCACCGATCGGCTGGACCCTCTGGCTTTGAGGCGCGATGTTGCGTCTCTGTGCGTATTTTATCGCATATACAACGGGGAGTGTTCTGAGGAATTATTTGCCTTAATACCACCTGCACAATTCCACCATCGCACTGCCCGACACAAGCAAAAATATCATCCACACCACCTGGATGCATGGCGCTCGACAACCGTGCGTTTCGCACGTCATTTCCTACCCCGTGCTACAATCTTGTGGAACAATTTACCACCTTCCGTGTTCCCCAACCAATACGACATGGGAACCTTCAAGCAAAGAGTCTACACCTTCCTGAAAAACCAACTTCCACCTTAAAGCCGGCAATACGATCGCAGTGTTCCCAACGCTGTGATCGTCATGGGCGGCGTCTATCACCTACCACCAAGTGAGTCGCCTGCCCTATTGCTAGGGTTACTATAAAAAAAAAAAAAAAAAAAAAAAAAAAAATGCAATTTGGTACGAAGCAACGTCTTATAGCACAGAAAAATAGTTAAAAGTATATATTTACAGTTACAACTTATAAATTCTATACAACATTTGGTTATTTACCTCAACGTTACAAGTTTCAGTCTCGGTTCTCATAGTAGTGTGTTGCAGTAATTGCGTGGGCCCGTCACACTGTTCACATGCAGGAGCGTCTACCCACTGGAAGTATTTGTATTTGAACCATCCAATCAACTCCATTAACAAGGCTCTATCGTACGGCAAATCGTGCTCCTTAGTGTCGCCTGTAAGAGTAAAATACATGTATTAAAATTGTGCTAATAAATAATGTGTATTTTATATTCAGACTGACCGGTTGGCTTGGTTGGTAGTGGCCCTGCCTTCCAAGCCAGAGGTCATGGGTTCGATTCCCACCCAGACAAATATTTGTGTGATGAATATAGATGTTTGCTCTGTGTCTGGGTGAAAATTTTTTTAAGCATTTCACATTAGTTATAACAACAACATTACATTTGCCGTACATACACTTATTTAACCTCTCAACCACCGAGCGGCCAGATCCGACCGCGACACAATAGATTTTCTATTGTGTCTGTGATTCCGGGGCCTGATGGATTAATAAACATTTCAGTTGGCAGTTGCACCATAAAATTTTCTCATTTTATCTTTGAAATTTATTTTAACACTAGCTTTTGGCCTATGACTTTGCTTTGTTTGTGCTTCAGATGTGACAACATCCAAGCTTTTTTTGGCAAAAACATATTTTCAAATTAAAATAAATTACCAGTTTTTATTTTCTTTTGGTGTTCTCTCATTCTTTCTAAAGCTTGTATCTCTAGAGTTGTAATGGGAATTTGTTCTCTCGCTAACTGTTGTAATTCCTCATTCTCATAGTTTAAAATGGTATTGAACAAGCTCTGAATTGTCAATAAGAGTTCTTTATTAAATATCTGCAATAAAAATACATTATGAAAACTCCTATAGAAAAAAACCTTCCCATAACACTTCAAAATCTGTTGCACAGTTTGAAAGAAATTTAACCATATTATATAGGGACAGACAGACAGAGACAGTGACTTTGCTTTGGACTATGAAGTGATTAGAAATACTTACATCCACATAAACTGGCATTAATTTGTATTGCTTTTTTGGAGTTTTAATTTTAGTATTACTCAGCTTCAATTTGTGTGGTCCACAGCAGAAAGTGATTTTCTTTTCTATTGCCAGTTTAGCTAATCTTAGCTTGTTCAATGTTGCTTCTTTGGAAAACAGAAATTCATTGTGAACCTGAAATAGATTTCAACATAAGATTTATAAAAAGTTTTTGAGTTATGAGTATTATCTACTTGGTGAAAGTAGAAATGGTGTATGTTTTATCTTCTGTATGTATCGGTAATTGAATTGTTAACAGAATAATAAAAAATATTTAATAAACGACAAAGTTTTGCAGATAGTTATTATAAAATTTACTCAAATAATATGATCCATTTGTAAGAATATCTAACAGTAATTAAAAAATCATTATAAACACTGAATCCTTTAAATAAGCTTTAAAATTTAAAGTGTTATAGGAGAATAATAGCAAAATTAAGTATAGGTATATTTTTGAATTGAATACTGAATGAATTGGGCATTAATTATAAAATAATTATTTATAACAAGATGGATAACACCAAGAATGAAAAAATATTATGACATACCCATTGGAAACCGATGTAATTAAGATAATCTTTTAATTCATCACAGCCTTTTTTAAAAAAATCACTTTTTAAGGATCTCGCACTTTTATCGTGAGGATTTTCTAAAATATTATTTATATTGTTTAGGAGTTCTTGCAGAATTAAACCGAACTTATCAATGTCTCTGACGCCTTGTTCGACAACAGCTAAACGTGCCATATCCTCCATTTTTAGTTTAAATCATATAATTGGAATGTAAACACAATAAATATGACTTGTAATTTCGTTGCAATGTTCACAAAATAATTATTTTAAACACACTTGCAACCAAAACCTATCAGTATATCACTTAATTGTCAATTTTGATTTGTCATGTTATTGTTCAGCATACGTTCAGAAAAGCCCAAAAATTACAAAGTTATAATATGTACTACAAAATATTCATAACTAGGTATTGTTTTATTTTTGGTGAGCATTTTATTATTATAAATTTAATAATATTACCTTGTTTACGTTAAAATAGAGGATAGTAATAAATCATACTATTTTATTATTTGAATTAGTTACTGTTACCATAGCGATAAACTAAAAACAAAATTTAATTGGTTTTTAAGAGTTAATAATTAAAACAATGAAGAAAAATAACATAACGGATAATAATTACATAAAAAATGGTAAGTTAACATTATCATCAATAGCGAAGGGTGGAGAAATGAGAATATAATGTATAATTACGTATTATATTCTATTAAAGTCGGTTAATAAAATAAAGTTATACATATTGTTTATTTAAACATTTATTTTAATTGTAGAATTTATGTCGGGACCTCGTAATTGGCTTTTACATGCCCGATATGTAAGAGGTGAACATGATCTATGTGTAGCTTTAGCCGATAAACTGCAACATGATACAAGCAATACGCACAGATATGCTTTTTACATAAAGGTAGGCAAAAGGCAATCATTCGTTATTTTTTTAAATCCAAATTTGAAAAATGTCGTTAAATATATTAATAATTATTATATGTACTACTTATTGAAAATTATAATAGTGTAAGAGTTGCATCTTACTTTTTAATTTACAAAATATAGAGTCAGTATTATTTTAATAAACATTCCATTTCTATTTATTTCTTCTTCAGGGTTCAATATTGGCCGATGTGGGTCGATTACAAGACGCCTTGGACAAGTTTCACACTTGCATCAAATTACAACCTCATGATCCTGAGCCTTTAAAACAGGTAGCTAAATGCCTGTAAGTTTTGTATTAAATAACCAATAGATTATTGCTTTCTCGTTTCTACCGACTAATGAAAAAGAAAATATCTTTTGTAGATTTCGTCAAGGTCGCTATCAGTTGTCCCGTGAAGCATACTTGGAGGCGGATAAGTTATCGAAACATCCTGACCCTGAAATATATGCAGCTCTAGGTATTTATGGCTCTATTTTTCGTAACGTTGTGGGCATTTAATTTTAGTAGCAAAAAAGCGTATGTTAATAATAATTATTAACATAACTACGCTTTTCGCAAACAATTGTTTGGCAAAATAAATAATCGCTAAGTTTGTCCCAAATTTTATACTGTACTTCATGATGATGTATTTTAAAGCGGAATGTGCGCAAAAACTTGGTGATATCGAACATGGCGTGGAATGGGCGAGATCTGCAGTTCAAGCTGGTGGAGGCGAAAGAGCTGGGGCTCTGCTCGCTAAGTTACTGCTCGAAACAGGAAACCTTGATACGGCATTAGTGGCTTATGATGATGCTATAAGGTATGGTAAAAAAAGCGTTCAAGCTCTGCTTGGGTGTAGAATATTATTAACTAGCTGCTCCGCGAGGTTTCACTCCCGTGGCTCCACTCCTGTTGGTCGTAGCGTGATGATATATAGCCTATAGCCTTCCTCGATAAATGAGTTATCTAACACCGAAAGAATTTTTCAAATCGGACCAGTTGTTCCCGAGATTAGCGCGTTCAAACAAACAAACAAACAAACAAACTCTTCAGCTTTATAATATTAGTATAGATAAATAATTAGTACCCATTCGTATGGAAAGAAAACCGTTATATTATAATCACAAATGCTATGCCTTGTCTTTTTGTATATTTCGTACACCTGTGACGCTGATACTCCTGTGAACTTTACCTACTTTTTATTGTATCTGGTGAATTACTTACTTTATGAATCTATATATATTAATTTGGTAGTATGACCTTATTGAAATTCTCGTAATGGTATCCTTTAGCAAATTTGCCACTGTTTGCGCAGTTCGCACGCATGCGGCGCTGACACATTAGCCGCGGCTGGCGCATTACGTCTCCGAGCTGGGGATCCCAGACGAGCTTTCCAACTTCTCGGTGAAGCGTTGTCACAGCAACCGACACAGCACGCCGCGGCACTAGCGCTGGCTGCGATGATGCTGCAACACAAAGACGTAGATGCAGCATTGGCTAGGCTAAAAGCGGCGTTGACGGCCCATCCCACCTGTGTAGCAGCTCATGCTAATCTGGGTCTGGCGTTGCTATCGAAGAAGAAATATATAGCCGTAAGTCGCATATAATGAGTGCATCCATTTGATCATTGTATTTCAAATATGTTATAATACTTTTAGCGAAGTAACTATTCTTCAATACAATTATTTGGATTATAATAACAGAATAATTGTTTGTGTAATGAACAGATCAATCAAACAAGATCATACTATTATGAAACAAAATATTTTACTTTGATTTGATGATGTTGCATTTTATTTTATTACCTACTTCGTTTAGGCTTTAACATGTCTTCAACGTGCTGTATGCGCAGCTCCTCTCAGCGCAGGGGCTTCTCATGATCTCGGTTTTGTTTTACTGATATGCAAAAGACCAGCTTCAGCTTTATACAGGCTTGCTGCAGCAGCTGCACTGCAACCATCGCAGCCATATACCGTAAGAAGAAATTTTACGTGTCTAGATATATTTTTATTTCAACCTCTCATGTTAGCATTATTATTTAGAAAGGCAAAACTAGACGTTCTCTTAATTATTTGTTAAAAGATACTTACAGAAACCTCATCTTTAGACAAGCTATATAAAGCTTTTTATGGAATTCTTTTCTCTTAATACCTAAGTATAATATGTGTTGTCTTAGCCTCAACATGTTTTCTTTTTATAACAGGTGCTCTTAATAGCAATAGCGTTGGAACGTTTGGGAGATTCTAGATCAGATTCAGCATACTCTCGAGCAGTGGCCATAGACCCTGAAGATGCTCTACTTAGATTAAATTTAGCTGCGAGACATGCTAGAGCGGGTCGATTTAGAGACGCCATAAACGAAGCAATTATTACAGCCAAATTACTCCAACGAGAGAATAATGTTCACGTAAGTGTTTATTTACTTGTTTGAAAAAAAATGTTGCTCTTTTTCGAATTGTTTAAATATGGATTAAAAATTTAACCTTCTTTACAGTAATAAGGACTATGGTCTTGTTACTTCTCCGTTATGGGAAAGACTCGATACGCGTCAAGCCATTTTTGATTTCATCTTCCCATATACACCTACATATATACACTTAGTACCTAACTCATAATTGCACCGTATTTATTAGATACTTATCATTTTCTATTATATTTTAATTGTAATAACTGTTGCAGCTGGCCAGTTCTCTAGCCCTTCTAATGACGTCACTGCGAGATGCTGGTGTAAATTCATCAGAGTTACTTGACTGTGGACCTATACCTTCAGAACGGAATAGTGTTGAAGCAATCAATTCACCAGAAGACGACGATTTTGCAGCAGATGAAGTTTAACTTTAATGTATAACAAAATCAACTCTAGTACCAGCCTTGAATAAAAAAATTTAACACAGTATTTCATTTATTTCATCCCAACATAAAACTTACTTGCATGTTTCGTAACAAGAAATAAAATATATTTCATATTATCACCTATTCCATTAAACAAGAATAAGGCTAACTGTAATAAAATATAAATAAAATACCCACACTGTAGCGTATACTGACTATTTAAAACAAAGCATGCATTTTAGATTTATTATTCTTATAACATTGGGAAAAGCAGACATTTATTTGGTGAGAAGCTCATTTAAACGATTGAATATTATATTATTACCCAATAACAAATTAATTCTAATCTATAAAAAAACAAACAAATTATGGGTATCCAACTTCATTCTTGATATTTTGATTAGTATTTAGGTAAAGTTTCGAAATAAAAAAAGTTAAATTTAAGCATATACCTAGTCTAAGAGCTGATGATTTTTTACCTATCCTCAGACTGAAAACCAAACAATAGAGCAACGAGAAGCGAGCCTGATTATATTACCACCAATTATAATTGGCTATGATGAATTATACAATGACGCCCAGACAGAAGAAAAATCGTTGAATCCAAATAATGTTAGCAACGAAAATAAAAACCACGTCAGTGATCACGATCAGCCCTCACATGATGATGATATTAAACACAGCGATGATAAAAAAGTTGACAAGAGATCTCGTAATAGTGTACAAAATTTAAATCTAAATGAAAAGTGCAGAGATAAACGAAACAATAAATTAAATGCTAATCTCAGATGTCCCTATAGAAATTAGGTTCTAGGTAGATAAAAGGGTATAGTCACAGTATAGTACCGAGTTTCTGAGGAACCAAATTGTTTATTTTAATTCACAATTTAATTTTTGTCATATTATGTACCAAAGTATCATGGAAATATAATATATACTTTTAATAATTCTAATTTATCTAATATTCCACAATATTCTATAATTCAAAATTGTCAATGATTTACGTCAACTGTCCTCTGTCAAGTGTCATTTTTTTAACTTGCATGAAGTATGAACAGTGAGCTCTTTTACGGGTTTATTTACATTTCTTTGTGTTTAAAATGTTGATCTTTTACGAATTCTTGCCGTATATTAGTTTATGAAATGTTATAGCACTCCACTGGACATTTATAAAATAACCGGTGGTAGTATGCAAATAATTTAATACAAAGAATTTTATTGTGTTACTTCTGGTCGGCCAATTTATTTAATAATTCCGTTACATACTTTGTTCTATAAAAACAAACTTAAATATTCGGCAAATTTTTGTCGGTATGACGACAGCTAAATGTAAGTAAATTTTTCTGATATTAATTCTTCATTGTATATACAAATTATTATATTACGAATTCGTATTATTTCTTTATTTGAGCAAACCATTGAGGTGTTTGTGTGCATGCAACTTTAAAGAAGACAAGGGCAATTTATTTAGTGGTTGCTTACGTAAATCTGATTCTATTCTTATAAGTATAAGTAATATATATAGCGCATAATATATTTAAAGTTGTAGTATATTATTATAAAGAAATAATATTAGTATATTGATATAATCAAATACTTGTAGTATTTTCATTCTTTTCTTCACTCTTATTGTCTTATGATGACTGCATTATGATGTAAAATTGTTATCCAGTAAAAAAAGTATACCTACTTCCAGACAAAAAATAGAATGTGTGTGCCGAACACATGTGTCAGAAATGAAACTTTTTTGGCAAGAGTAAAAAATCCAAACTTGTAAGAGCTAGCGCACACGAGCAACTTTGTCTTCGCAACTATTTTGTCTCCGCAACTATTTTGTCTCTCCCACCTATGGGCTAGTATGAAAGTGCGCGCACGTAGCGACGCAACTCCCCATACAAATTGATGGGAGAGACAAAATAGTTGCGGAGACAAAGTTGCTCGTGCGCGCTAGCTCTTACCTTACTCCATGACGTGACGGTATTGCCATGACCTTGAAATTTAACTCTCAATTTGCCAAATGAAGTTTCACTTAAAAAAACCATAAAATCTCAACATGCAAGAATGACAACAATTGAACACACACATCTGTAACAAACTAAACTTATATTATTCAACAATTTAATAATTTGAAACATTTTAGTTGTGAATGGAAGGCCAATTTATTTTATGTTCTAGTGCTAATGTTTTGCTAAAATAAAAATTTTTTAGCAGATGAATATCATTACAATATAGCAAATTCAAAAATTGAATTCAGCAATCTCAAATCATATGTTTTTTATAATATGCAAAATATTTTTTTAATTTTACAACACTCATAATAGGAAACTTGCTGAAACAAATTATCCCCAAAATTACAGTCAAGTTGTTCATTTTCAAAGTGAGGACATAATGTTTATTAAAGGTATGTAAATAATTGTTAAAAATAAAATAAATACATTTAGTGTATTAAAAATAAATATTTTTTTAAAGCAGATTATTAAACTGTTCATGATTTTTTATCACAAACAATTAACTTTTTTTTAGGGATGCATCCGATACCGATACCGATACCGATATATCGGCGATACTTCGGGTTAGCCGATATATCGGTATCGACGATATTTTTATGACCGATACACGATACTTTTTAATTTAAAAATGTAGTGTAAACGAGCGTGTTGTCTCGTCTATTCCGTTGCAAATGAGGCATGAACAATGCTCGGGGAAACCCTGCGCTTGTTGAGTTGTCCCAATATATCGAGAGATGCAGATCCATTCGTTTTCTGGCGCAATGACGTTTTATACCCAAACTTGAAAAAAATTGCGCAGAAGTACTTTAGTTTCCAAATGAGTTGTGTTGCATCTGAGAGACTATTCCAGGGTAGGTCTTATTCAAACAGACTTGCGAAATCGCTTTCTCCGCAAAACTTAAGATTATGTACTTTGTTTTTTAAACAAAAATCTTATCAATGTTAATTTTAATTAACTACTAAAATTTTTAATTGCCTAATTATGTCTCTACTTTTTATATTAATAAAAGAAAAATCTGACTTGTGATTTATTTATTATACCTTCATTTTTAACCGACTTCAAAAAAAAGGAGGAGGTTATCAATTCGACCGGTATAATTTTTTGAGGTTTCTGAACCGATTTACGTGATTCTTTCTTTGTTCGATGCGGGATGGTGTCGAATTGGTCCCGTAAAAATTTTATTTCGATAGGCCCAGTAGTTTTTATTTTATGAGCATTTTTGTCTGTACTTGATGACTTATTTGAAATGTAGCAAGTAAATTTGATTCACTTCCCGGTAACCGATTGAGCTGAAATTTTGTATACGTATGTAAATTGGATAGCGATGAAACATTATTATGACATAGAGCTGATTTGATGATGGAATCGGAAGGTGGCCATAGGAACTCGGTAATATATTGACTCAACTTTATCGACTTTGGGCTCGTTTGATTCGTGTTGAAAAATACACTAAAAAGTATTAAATAAAAATAAGTACGTTAAAAACAACCGACTTCAAAAACGAAAAAGTAAAAAAAATAAAAAAGATTTGATATTATTAATTACTACATATTATTATTTAGATGTGCTATTTATTAAATAGGTTTGAAGTCGGTTGTTTTTAACGTAGTTATTTTTATTTTTGAATTCACAGTAAGCGTATCGGTATCGGCATCGGTATCGCCGATATTTTTATAAGAGTATCGGTATCGTATCGGCGAAAAGGCGTATCCATGCATCCCTACTTTTTTTATTATTGATAAGATGTTAATATTCAGAGTAAAACATAACACTAAACAAAATAACATCCTTCTCTTATAACTTTCATCCACCTCATCCATTAATTTCGCAATCCATGAAGTGATAACAAAATGGAACAGTTGGGTTCCATTGAGAGGCATGGAAATTGTACAGAGTCGAGATCGGGGGCGAATATTGATCAAGGGCTGAGTTGCGCGTGTGTGCGCGCACCCCTCACACCGACAGGGCGGTGCGCGCCAATGTGCGTGCCATCCGCCCGTGTGCGGACATACCGACGAAACGATCTCTCCATTATTACAAATGCTCTATTTATCGTCTAATATAGAATCAATTCCGTTCGACGCGTTCTAAATATAGTAAAAACGTAATCAGCATCTCCACTTCGTGTCCACATCTCACACCGGCCGCGATGGCACCGCAAAAATCAATAAACCTCCGCCGCTCGCGTATTGCAACCGAGCGACTCGAGCCAATGTGACTCGAATGCATACGCCGCGACCGTGCATAGTGAACGCCTAGTGTATTTGCATTTCAGTGATACCGAAAGGTCGAGATCCCGATGTTTAATCACAAGTTACCGACTGACTTTCCAATGCAAACCCTCCGTAAGAAAACCAGCCCTTGCAAATGTGAGTTTTTGCTGTGTAGCTCGAGAGGCTTTCATCACGGTACCTTTCATACGACGATTGCGGTGTTTAGATAGAGCTAAGTGTAACACATTAACGCATCCCCGGCTTTGTGATTTGTATATTTTGCGTATTTTTTATATTTGCATGGTTCGGCTGTGACATTCACCTTACTAATTATGTCAAGTCACCCGTGCTATGCTAGTCCCATATCATAATTAGTGAACCCTGGTTTTGAACAGAGGGTGGGCCCCGGAGGTGGAGTGGTGCGACGGGGAAGTAACTAACTTTAGTCAGTTTGTACGGAATAATGCAGGTGTGTCATTTCCAGCACCTCCTGCGGCAGTTCGGTGAGTATCGCGCTCATATTGCACCTCACGCTTGTTACAACTAATTCATCCTCCCCTTCACTACTTTATTCTCCCCTATGTCTAATTATAACTGAGCGCTTAATAGAGCAAAACGATTTCATCTGCTGTTTTTTTCTTATTTTTCTATTCTCTCACGAACGCTGGTTCCTATGTATAAAACTTTATATCGCATACGTAACAAATACCGAAACACTGTTGCAATGTATTGTATAGCACACGCTTTCGTGAGATGTGTGAAAATATAATTAAATATATCTTTATCGGATGTCTAGCCTTGACAGTGAAGCTTTGTAAACATTTCTGCGATTTATTATGTTTTATTTAATGCATGATTTGTTTATGACTTCGAAGATGCGTAATGTCCTTCCGCGGTCAGTCACACTAGGCTTAACACAAAGAGATAAGAGTTAACATCAGTCAGGAATGGATACGTAAGAGACAAGGATTTTTGTTTGATTAACATCGCAGCGAACAATTGATTGTTTATATAATGCGCTGAAAACTGAAGTTGCCTTGAAATGTCATAAATTTTTTATTTCAAGCTATTTAAAACAAAACATGATTTGATGGTTTATAACAATTGTTTTTCTTGTTAAAGAAATTGGACACAAATTGGGTCCTTGGTACAATGACCAATAATATTTAATTCATTGTATTATTTACGATTGCTAATGGCTTCACTATAGGTATCTACTATATGAATGTCAAAATTAATTGTAGGGTTAGAGAGAGAAAGTTAGTAAAATGAACATAAAACGTAAGCTCTACATAGTACTTATTAATTATCTTCACTAATAGGGTTTCCCTTCATGTTATCTTCTTATACATATTAATTTGTGAGGGTTATTATAATGTTACTAGCGGTCCGCCCCGGCTTCGCCCGTGGTATCTACATGTTTAAACTATCCTATCTCTCAAGTTGGATCGAACTGCACATGGTGTGCGAATTTTATTATAATCGGTTAAGTGGTTTAGGAGTCCATTGAGGACAAACATTGTGACACGAGATTTATATACATATATGTATTAAGATAAAGATATCTTGAAAATATGATTGACATACAAACTTACAAAAAATAGTAGATAAGTAGAGTGAAGTAGAGTTTCAAATTTCAAAATTATAGTCATCTATCAAAAAGAGAAAAGATTTACCAGGTATATGAGAACGTCTATATTTCTTGTTTTTGTTAAAATAATTTACGAATAAAATTAATTGAATCTGCATGTAGGCAATAAATTTGTAAAATGTCTTAAAATTACGAACTTTTCTTGTTATATCTAATCCTTATATTGGTAACAATGCTTAGGTATGTACTAGGATATGAGAAATTATAAACAGCTTCGCTAACTAAGAGCGAGGCTCAGATTCTGAATTTAAAAAGAGGAAATTCAATTTAACCGTGAGTGATACACCGTAAACAGGGACCGAAATAGGACAACGCTCACTTTTATTTAGTTCTCGAACATTTACGGTATCATTTGCGGCCAGTGTTCTCGTGATAAAAAAAAAATAAATGACTCTCAAAAAAGTTGAACGACAGTTTAATAAAGGTAAATTATGAACGTGAAATTTTAGACACTGAATGGTGAAGTTAGAGAATAAATCTAGGTTAATAGCTTTATGTGTTTACTAACCTTGTTAATAAAAAAATTGATTAAATTTTACATAGCTACCCTAGCATATATTATCTCAATAACTAAAACTTAACCAATTATTGTCCTACTTTACTATTATGCTCTCACGTTTTGAATGGATTGTTTCTTAGTTCCATTAATAATGGTAGTTTTGTCTAGACAGCTTACAAATAAATAATTAGGATTGTAAATTGTCTCCATTTTCAAATAACATCACATAACTTTATTACGCTACTGGTGCCAAGTTTCGAGATACGGCACTGGTCTCAGTTATAAAATTCATTGTTTTATTGTAATCTTTTGGGTAGATAAATTGGTAGATGTAAAAAGTCGACTGGTGTATTTAAATTAACTCGTTTTAAATTGTATACCAAAAAATATTTCTTCACTTTTTAATTTAATGCTCTAAGATTTAAATATTCAATGAATTAGGTAATCTAGTTAGATTGTCAGCTGTTGACAGTGTTACATTTTCGTTACATTTATTTTTCCTATAATTAATAGTACATCGTAATGTTTGAGTCTGAGAACATACTTATAATATAACCTATAGTTTTTTATGCTCCTCTCGCAGACAAGAACGAGCCGGGTCGATTTCTCGGGGAAGGGGTGTCTTTTCGCGCCAAATTAATAGGCGTTCTTGAAGTGCCGGAGGCGCGCGGTGACAGGATGTGTCAGGAGGCATTGGCAGATCTCAAGATGGCGATTCGCGCGGCGGGCGAGCACAAGCAGAGGATACAAGTGCACGTCGCCATTGATGGATTGAGATTACGGGACGACAAGACTGGCGTAAGTTGTCACCTGTAACATAATTAGGCTATGGGACAGCCGCAACACAGGGTTGGTAACAGGAACTGTATAGCATGGTCGTGGAGTCACAATCATTTTGTCAGAATGAACATTATTTTCAGCTTCGCCATGGGATGTGCTATCTCTGATGGGTATAATTTCAACTTATAATGAAAACAATGTTACAAGAAATGTTCAGTTACCAGGGAGAACCCTGCTAACTTCCCAACAGTAGAGTAGCGCTAGAGTAAGTGTTCTCGAATGAAGCCCCGCAAAATATATTTTAAATATTTGGCATCCACCAAATTGCTGTTGTTCATTTTCTCGTTACCCTATTTCGTTGTAAAAACGAGGGCTAATATAAACAAAACATCCCATAACGATTGAAATTGAAAAGAAAATTGAGGCTAATGGTGAGTACACAGTTAATCTATCACAAACAATGTCGAATGCACTTACGGCCAGCAATACATCATCGACCTTTATCAATAATTGATTCACCAATAGCCATAACTAGCGCAAAGTCCATGTAATCTCGCCCTAACACTGTAGCAACGAGCTGAATAAATCATAAGTTGGTAAATGAGGTTTAAATATAACATTGAGTTGCTTTATAAATATGTAAGCTCGTGCATACGCAAATACGTTGAACCGAAATATCCTTTGGCGCATTTACCTTCAAGATTATGCTTATATCAGATCTTTGAAATATTTTATAAGGGCAACATTGTTGTCGTAATGAATAATCTAGAATACTAAATGTTTTTTCATGATTAGTAGGTTATGTATATGTTTTTAGGGAAAATTAATTATACCTTACGTGGATATAGCTTCGCCAGAACAAAAATATTGACGGCATAAATTCTTTGCTGTTGACTTTTGATCCATTGTTTGGACATGCAGATAAATTTTCAACGAATATTTAAATTCCGTGCGCTCGATATTTTGATTTAAAAAAAAAAGAATTGTAATGTACGCAAATTAGAAAAAGAATTTGAATACATAGTTACCTTAATTATTAAGAGCTATTAGAGCTTAATAGCTCTTCACTTAATGAAATATAAGGATGATATTAAACGGACAATAAAATAAAATATGTACATTATAAAATAAAACTATTTATAAATTACCCAAACAACATAAACATGAACAACTAAATTAGTTATTTGCTCTCCGAAATTATCTAAGTTTAGATACGATCCAGACATAATAATAGAATTCACTTCTAGCTGACAATGTCCATGATATCCTATTGCTTTTTGACGTACAAATTTGGTACATTATTTTCCTTTTTTACTGACAGATAAGCATCCAGAAGCTGTGGAACCGTTATATTGACAGAGCCTTCAAGGATACAAGTTAAATCAATGTTAAATAAGTAATGGTATTTCTTCCAGGATTCCCTTTACCATCACCCCGTTCACAAGATCTCGTTCATCGCACAAGACATGACGGATTCGCGCGCTTTCGGCTACATATTCGGCTCTCCGGACACGGGGCATCGATTCTTCGGAATAAAGACTGATAAAGCTGCTAGTCAGGTAAATATATACTTGCTTCTCGCCAGCGGGTTCGCCCGCGTAGTCAAAGAAAAACCAGCATAGTTCCCGTTCCCCTTGGATTTCCTGGATAAAACCTATCCTATGTGTTAATTTAAGTTACCCTCTATACAGGATGTCCCGCTATCGGTATACTAAGCGCGAAAGGACTTGTAGTTTTGCATACACTGATCACGTAAAAAATAGGTACATAAACAAAAAAATTACGCCAAAAAAATTTTGACAAATTTTTCCTTAAAATTCATGTTTTCTTCTCTAGCTTCGCGCAGCAGACATATAACGCTTCGCTAATGTGAGCATTTTGTCTATGAAAACATAATCTAATGATCCTGCTCACGTGCTGGTGGCAAAGTTGGGCGGGTTGCTTGTTAGGGGTGTACACAAAGAGTTTTAATAATTCATCTATTTGAAAAAAAATGCATCTGGAATTTTATAAGTATTTTTTACGTACTTAGTGTATACAAAACTATAACCTCCATTGAGCTCAGAATGCCGTTGGTGGGACACCCTGTATATGTGCTAAATTTCATTGTAATAGGTTCAGTAGTATTTGCGTGAAAAAGTAGTTTATTATCGCCTTAAATATAGCTTAGACGATTGCATTCTACAGGACTATACAATATTGAATATAATATATTATACAATATACATATCTAACGTAGGTATTGCGGTTTTGACTAAATTAAGTGCTAAATTGCTATATCCATACATAGTTTAATACTATCTACTATTATAATTAATATTCCACTACGCATTAGCATATTTGCGTGTCTTAATTAATTTTCTTATCACCTTTCATACTATACTATGAGTATTTTGAATAGATATTATTTATTAACTCTTAGTATAGTTTTAGATAATTAGATATGAGATCATGTTTAGGTGATCACAAATAGCAAATAGATGGTTTCAAGATTTTTAATTAAAAACATATTAAACAAAGTCAATTTTAGATAATTTTCTGACTCCTCTAGTCTCGTTTTTCACCTGCTTTTAAAAGGACAGATTTAATTAAACCTTTCTACACTTATCAAGGATCGGTGGCAATACATAAATACATAAGTAATTTATTGAGTTTATCTTATAAAGGTGTTTTTTTACTGTAATTATTTTCTTTAATGTACATCATCGAGTAATGTAATTTAATTAGCGGACAAGGGAAACCTTTTACGATCGTAGGGCGTACTACAGCGAAATAACCCCTAAAATATAGTCGTCCCTTCGTTTGATTTGTATATATGTAGTATCGTCGATCAGGGGAGTGATTATAAGGTATCATCTGTTGCAATCAGAAACACACGAAGTATTGTAGATATAACGTCGAAAGAAATATCTGGGGCCGTATTATGACCTCTTATTTCCAGATAGTTTACGCCGTGAATTGAACTGACTGGCAAATTCATATTATGTACGCAATAACCAGCAAGGTTAATTATGGTAGAATATGAATTTGCCAGTCAGTTCAATTCACGGTGTAAGTGTAAACTGTCTGTAAAATATAAGAGGTCATAATGCCCCAGTCCGTTTGTGACAACACATTTTATGTATCTATTATTATTGTTTATTATGGCAAGAATATAACTCTGGGATTACTAATTCTGAATTTAACGAGTAGTCATAAGGCTATATTTTTCACTAGGTCAACTATACATAGTCACAGACAGATAGTTGGAAGCGACTTTGTTTTATACTATGTAGTGATAAAATTTGTTCGAGACATACAGTGGCGTAGCGTGGGTATCGGCTGCCCGGGGCGGAAGACAATTTTGCCGCCCTCTTAATTAGGTATTTCAATTTAATGTACCTATACTATACATTCTATACATTAATTCTAGAGAACTTTTCGGCAAGAATAGTCATCATTATTTTGCATTATACAGGTTAGATTTTAAATAAAAAAGTTTATTTGTTTTACAATCACGTTTATTAATACAAAAATTCTTACTTCAACCATTTATATATAACAGGTACATAGGTATTATATAACTTTCAAAGCATCACTTTCTTAAAGGGACGTAAACAATATTGAACTTAATATACAGGGTGTCCCACTATTGGTATACTAAGCGCGGAGGGACTTGTAGTTTTGCATACACTGAACACGTAAAAAATACTTACTTAAACAACAAAATTACGTCAAAAATTTTTTGCTAAATTTTTCCTGAAAATCCATGCTTTCTTCTCTAGCTTCGCGCAGCCAGCATATACCGCTTCACTAATGTGAGCATTTTGTCTATGAAAACATAATCTTAAACGATAGCTCACGTGCTGGTGGCAAAGTTGCGCGGGTTGCTTGTTATGGGTGTACACATAGTTTTAAGAATTCATCTATTTGAAAAAAATGCGTCTGGATTTTTATAAGTATTTTTTATAAACTCAGCGTATGCAAAACTATAACCTCCTTTGAGCTTAGTATACCAACAGTGGGACATCCTGTATATTATGGAATAGAAGTCATTCTCGCTGATTTTAAGTCATAAACCTGTGTCATAAACAATCCAAGCATAAAATAAAACACGGGAAATCGCCGCAAATCAGTATAGACGGTGTTGCCATTCGCTACAAAATATCATTCAAAGAAAGGGGATTCCCCGAATTCGTCACAGAATAAATAATGAAAAATTCCGTGCTCTTTTCAATCGGTCCGAATTTAAAGTTGCGTTAAAAATATGAAATGGTTCAAATATTTACAAAATATATTTTATTATTTACTGTGAAATTTTGCCGCCCTCTAAAAAGTGCCGCCCGGGGCGGGCCGCCCCCCGCGCCCCCACTACGCTACGCCACTGGAGACATAGTAACTACTGTGTATTAATTTAAAGGTCAGAATCCAGTACATAATCTGTAACACATTTTAAAAGCACATAATGCCGGTGGATGATCACATCGACTTGTTTACGAAAGGGAAGCATTCAATTGAGAATACTTTGCCAATTAAAACCGACCGTTTCGAATATCTAACTCATTATCTTATAAATAAATCTTGCCATAAATATATTCGTGTTACAGTCCTGAGTAACCGTTTTAATAATTTGAAATAATGAACATTTAACCAAGAATTTTAATTGCAAAATACTTCTATATTCCGAATAAAATAGTATAGGTAAGGGAGCCTGGAAGAAATCGCTGAAAAGTTTAAACTTTACGTCCAATTTGTATTCTATTCTATATATTTTATTGTTAAATGGTGTTGTACATTAAATATTTTAATACCTAGATAATAAATATGTAAATATAAAATAGGAGCATGAAATAGAAACCTAAATTCGTATGATATCTAAGACATAAACTCGATTTAGTAAAAATACACATGTCAATAGTTGATGTTAATATCTGATGGATATAGGCGACGCATAAGGGGGCGTCCATAAAATACGTTGAGTTGTAAAAAAATAAAAAACATCACGTATTTTATGGACGCCCCCTAATTGAATCTACACATTTCAATTATTTCTAGACCAAAATACTTATTATAAAACGATTCGTGTCACTTCACAAACGGCAACTAATTTACTAATAAGTGCTACTTCATAATTATTTGATGATATTTTGTTATTTGTTATAAGAAGTCGGTTCTAATTACATTATTTGTAATCCACACTTCTCTACTTTCAGGTAGTTATAGCAATGAGGGACCTATTCCAAGTAGTTTTCGAATTGAAGAAGAAAGAGATAGAAATGGCGAAGCAACAGTTGGAAGGCAAGACTGTGGCGAGCAGCCTTGTGCGGCATCCGACCGCAAGTGCCGCTGAAACTAAATCTAATAAGGTATGACTCTAATACATATCATTTTTAGTTTGATAGCATTTTGAAGTGAAGCTCTTTAGGCGCGTTGAGAGTAAAATTTCAAGGTCGCGTCATGGCAATAGCCAATACCGTCAAGTCGGAGAGGCGACGATTTCGGTATCTGAATCTTGCCAAAGAAGTTTCAATTCTGACATGTGTGCTCGGCATACGTTTTTTTTTTTAGTTTGATAGCATTTTTAAATGCTTTGAATACATATATAAACTGACGTAGAAGCGGTCTATGCCTTATCTACATAAACATTCTACCCACACACAATAGTAGCATACGCATTCACGTACTTCGTAGTGAGACAAAGATAGAATATACATTTAAGCCATTAGCCGAAAAGAATTACGTAACCGACTAAACGTAACCTGGCTAATTAGCCGACTTCAAACGGAACGTGTTTTACGCGTATGCCGCTTCTACCTCAGTTCATATATTATGTATTCCCAGTTAAAATGTTTAGAAATATTTGTATATTATCATTAGTGGCCGAGTGGCCATGCTTAAGTGAAAAATGTTGTGCTATGATCGAATTGTATTAATTTTACTATTGGAAATACCACCTTTATAACCCTAATGTAAAAAATATAGTCTAGTTCACGAGATTGAAAAAAATATATAGTCTAGTTCACGAGATTGAAAAAAAAATATAGTCTAGTTCACAAGATTGAAAAAAAAAATACAGTCTAGTTCACGAGATTGAAAAAAAAATATAGTCTAGTTCACGAGATTGAAAAAAAAATATAGTCTAGTTCACGAGATTGAAAAAAAAATATAGTTTAGTTCACGAGATTGAAAAAAAAAATAGTTTATCCTGTTTCGTTATAAAACTGTTAGATAGATTTAGAATAATTCCTAAACTTCATGCAATATTACATAATAAGAAATGCAAAATACAAACTGACTCTAGATAAAAAAATACAGTTTTTATCTATAACAGTTTATGCAGCAATACCTTGAATCGGAATACTGTAGATATTTTGACAAAGAAGTATAAAATGTTGATGTTACTACCTACTCCTTGTTATAAGATTCATGTAAAAATCGATAAAATGTGGATAACTTAATACCTAATAACGTCTTTCTCATATACAACTAAGAATCTTCACGCGAGGTTTCCTTTAAAAATATCTATTGTACTATGAACAATGGTGTTTACGCATACCCAATACTAACAAACAAATATTTGTTTTACGTCAAACGCGTAAAGTATGTACGTTTGTAAGGAATGAAGTCAGTATGTATAATGTACGATAGAAGTGTGTTGATGCGTTTTGTGAAGCGCTTCCCGAGCGTCAGTGCGAGCTATGTGCGTATGTGTGATGGCCACACTGGGGATTTTAATGTAAGTAAATTTAGTTTAAAGTACTATAACTGAATGGTATTTTTAAAAGAGGGAAGCTCGAGGATTAGGAAAGCTTTGTATTTTGCATTCATAGCACATTCCTCTTTATAAACAAAATTATCGAGCAGAAAAAAAAATCCAATTTTTTTTTTTTTCAATAATGGTCGATTAGATTTTTTTTTCAATAATGGTCATAATATGGTGTTGTTAGGGAGTCTCCCCTCTCCAACATGTATCATAAATTATACAATATACAGATTTAATTCAATCATTAACAAGGTCATGAAAAATAATGATTACTAACCGGATGATAATATACCTTCTATTAAGTGTCAGGTACTACAACTTTTGAGCGTAGGACTAAGATGACATACCACGCAATTTGTAGGACTATGTTGGTGATAAACTATGCAAATGTTCTCATCATCATCAACTATGCAAATGTTAGCCAACCAATAATAAAAAAACATCAGCTGGTGAGTAATTATTTTTCATGACCTTCTTTATGATTGAATTAAATCACCCGCGTGGCTCCGATACTGTTGGTCTTAGCGTAATGATATACATATAGCCTTCCTCGATAAATGGGCTATCTAACACCGAAATAATTATTTTTCAAATCGGACCAGTAGTTCCTGAGATTAGCGCGTTCAAACAAACAAACAAACTCTTCAGCTTTATAATATTAGTATAGATAAATTAATATATTTCAGAGTGTAACAGCGGGTGATAGTGTGACAGTGAAACAATCGGAGGGCGCGGAGGGAGGTGTAGCGGAACTAGTGGATTTGGAACAAGAGCTGTGTTCCTTGAGGAGAGGGCTCACACAGGTGGAGGGACTCACTCCCTCCAATGATCCCTTCGGTGACTCCTTTACAGCTCCCCCGCAGGTAATTTTCTTAAAATTTATCCTTTATAGGATTTTCTTTGATGAATTATATTTTGTAGTGAATTTGTGTCTATTTGTTGAACATGAAGTTAGTTAAGATTGAATTACGGCCATTTTGGATTTCATTGAGTTTTAGTATTTGAAGTTTATTTAAAAAATATGATAGTTTTAAAGTGTCATTTTTTAAAGCTACCTAGAATTGTTATGATACAATTAAATAGTACCTAACTGACTTTAAATAAAATTGGCTCTCACTGACTAACATTTAACGATTTACGGAAACATATCATAAGATTTTCTTAGTCAGGAAGACAACCTCATTTGAATTATTCGGTGTTAATTTTTATTATTATTATTACAGAAGGGACTCCTCCCCCCACCGCCCGGCGCAGGGCGGGGACGGAGCACCCCGGGGCGAAGCTCCGCAAGCCCCAGCAAGCCCCCGCTGCCTTTCGACTTGTCTTCTGTCGCAGCGGACTTCGAACCAAAACCAGCTTTGGTCGATAACCCCACTGAACAACCGGTAAGCCATACTACATTACTTTATGAATAGAAATAAATATAAATATGTGTATGAAATTGCATTTTACCATTGACGTATAAGCTTAAAACATTTATGAACTTTTATGTTTTTAATGTAACGCATTGTCGTAACAGTTGTATTATTATGTGACATGTTTATACAGTGTAGAAATTTTCGATGGGCCCTGGAGGGAAAGTACTTGAAATACTAGAGATTTTGCGGAAAGGAAACATTCCTTTAATTTTAAAAAGAAATAGATTCAAACATTTTCGAAAATTCACTTGCTACGACCGGGCATCGAACTAACTAAAATTAAAAAAAACATCTTGTTTTTATTTTCAAATGGACACAAATTATATTAAAGATAATTAACTTCTTTTAAAAATATTTGCTCTTATAAATAATGGAATGGAATGGAAATTTATTTTCTTCTGAAAATATTGGTAATAATTACAAGTTAATCAAATAAAATCAACTTTTCGCAGACGTTGATCAAGGCTCATGTGTACTCAATAATGAAGATTTAATATTTTACGGATATGAGTTGTAGAAAATAGCTCTACCAATTCGTGTCGATTTAAAGAATAAAATAGAAAATTATATTTTTTTTACATTTTAGTTTATTCGATTCCCGATCGAAGCAAGTGAATTTACGAAAATCTTTGAATGCAGTTCTTTTAAAAATAAAGTAATCTCCAGTATTTCTAGTACTTTCCCTCCAGGGCCCATCGAACATTTCCACACTGTATAGTGAATATGTTTGTTTTTAAATTGCTGTTTTCGTTAAAATATTAAAATAATTAACTTCTTTGTTATTTAAATTTGTTTCAAATATGATAGGAGAGATTAAATTAAGCAAACTATAATTTGCTTTATATGTTAATAATGATTGTCGTATGCAAACTTGCATGTACTCTGTGATGTTCGAAACCCTGTAAGGAAAAGGAATGTAGCGACTATATACTCGTATGTCTTTACACCTGCACACCTTAGCACCGTTTTTATCGTTTGCTCTTCAAGATACTACGCTTGTTTTTATTTATTTGGCTGCCCTCGCTATGCAACACATACAGGTTGACTCGAAAGTGTCAAACGTTTACACAGAATATGGTGTGAAACAACGGTTTCGATTAAGTACTATCACGCCGTATTCGAGTCGTTTATCGGAACGTGTTTCGTTTCACACAGAGCAACCTGTATAGGTACTCGCATGATTCGATACGCTTAAAGTCTCCGAATGCGCCACGTGGCGTGGTACTAATACAAGCGCAATAGAACCGTGATGGGTGTTGCAGGTGATCTCGCAGGCCGCCGCCGACCCGACCGCGTACGACGTATTCACCGAACTAGACCCGCTCGGCACCGGCCGGAGTAAACCTTACGTTGACAAAAAACTCTTCTTTCAGGAGCTCAAAAATCCACCAAAGAAAGTACTGAAAGACCTCGTCCCGCCGACGCAGTCGCTCCTAACCGACATAATGCCGGTGGCGGGCGGGCGGGACTCGTGCGCGCGGGACGCGTACGGACGGGAAGCGTACAGGCGGGAAGCGTACGTGCGGGACGCGTACGGGCGGGACGCGTACGGGCCGGCCACGAGCCTCACCTCGCTGTCGCGCCACTCGGGCGGCACGGTGGCCGTGGCCCGGACGGACCGGACCGATCCGACCGCCGGGTACGCGGGGGGGTTTTTCGCGTCCGATCCGTTCGCCGAGACCGATCCGTTCGATAACGCGGACCCGTTCTCGGACACGTTCAAGGACGATCCGTTCACGAGTATGCAAGAGTTCCCCAAGACGAGTTTTTTGCGGGCGGACGATTTCAAGAGTAAACCGAGCAGAGATACGCAGGATAAGCCGGAGGTCGGGCCGGAGAGCGGCAAGAGTGTGTTCAACGGGCCGCTGCAGGTCAGCTTGCCGCCGGAGCCCGTGCCCAAGTCGCCCAGGCTGCAGAGACAGGTAGGAAAACATTCAAATAACGAATTTGTCTTGGCACTCCATTCTCATTGACCAGTGTACACATTCGTACTCAGTTATTAGTATACATATAAAACATTGTCTTAGACGTATAAATATTTTTTTTTGTAAATATTTATTTATGGGAACTATATTTTCTATCACCAACATTTATATTTGTCATCAAGTTGTATCACCTAATAAATAGATCTATCACCACGAAATATTTTCGTTCTCAGATAAACAAAAATTGTTCCCAGGTATGAATTATCAAATTAATGTTAATATATGTGTAAAATAAGAGATCGATAACCAATAAA
The DNA here is from genome assembly GCA_029959065.1 of Colias behrii. Classification (NCBI taxonomy): domain Eukaryota; kingdom Metazoa; phylum Arthropoda; class Insecta; order Lepidoptera; family Pieridae; genus Colias; species Colias behrii. The sequence continues at coordinate 8,156,856 of JARWMC010000019.1, read as the reverse complement.
ATTATTTATTTATTTATTTACTCTTTATTGTACAACATATTACAATGAAAGTACATAAAACAAAACAATTTAAAATGTACAAACGGCGGCCTTATGGCTCAAAGCCATCTCTGCCAGGCAACCTTCAGGCAAAGGACAAATTATAACTTAAGGTAGCCAATTAGCAATAATAACGTTAAGAAAGAAGAAAAAAAAAAAAAAAAAACTGAATTAAAACAAAGCATAATACATAAAACACTATATGTATATAACTACAATATAATATATACATATACAGTATATATACCTACATAAACATACTAAACATATATTATACTAAATATATTATTCATACATACTTATTGAATATATTACATACATAATTACATAAACATAGTATACATAGACAGTACTTATATAGATAGATAGTAGTCTTTCAGCATCTTTTTAAACGATCGTAACGTCTGGGCGCGTCGAATCGTTTCCGGAAGGGCATTCCATAAGCGGATTGCCGATACCGTAAACGATGTACCGTATAATTTAGTGCCATGCACAGGGAAACGAAGAAGAAAGTTATTAGAGGAACGGAGTGTGTAGGAGTCGGAAGCAAGATAGTGGAAATTGGATTTTAGGTAGCTAGGAGTACAGGGATTAAAAAGGATGGAATAGAGGAGATGGAGAGTGTGAGCATTCCGACGCAGTCGGATAGGTAACCACTTGAGTTTCTTGCGAAACTCAGACACATGGTCAAATTTGCGAAGACCAAATATAAACCTGATGCAGAAATTTTGCAGTCGCTCAAGTTTATTGAGCTGATCTTCGCTGAGGTTCGTGTAGCAAGAGTCCGCGTAGTCTAAGAGGGGAAGGAGAAGGGATTGAGCTAGCATAACTTTGGTGGGTATAGGCAAGAAATGACTTAACCGCTTTAAAGAGCTAGCTGCTCCAAATACTCTTTTGCTGACAGTTTTAACTTGTGGCACCCAAGAAAGAACCTCATCGAAAGTTATACCAAGATTTTTAACATTCGAACTATAAGGTATGACAATTCCATCCAATTGCACGGGGGGTAAATCGGCGCAGCTAATTTTTGAGCGAAGATGTGGGCTTCCAATTATAATAACTTGGCTTTTGTTAGGGTTGATCTGTAGGCCAAAAAGTGTACTCCAATTACTTATGGAAGCTAAATCAGCGTTTGTCACTCTTATAGCCTCCGGTAGAGACCCTGCATCTGAATGGGTGTAAATTTGAAGATCATCTGCATACATATGGTAGAGAGACGTTATATGAGGAGTCAAGGAGTTTATAAAAATGGCAAAGAGAAGTGGAGACAACACGCCACCCTGAGGTACTCCAGCAACAATATTACACCACGATGAAAATTGATCATCATACATAATACGCTGCCGTCGACCAGTCAGGTAACTACGAAACCAATCAATTGCCGCAGGAGAGATATTAATAGACTTTAGCAGACTTAGCAGGATTTTAAAGTCAACGGAGTTAAAGGCATGACTGAAGTCCAACAAAGTTAATACGGTGAGCTGCTGCTTGTCCATACTTAAGCGAATATCGTCGGCGACTTTGACTAAGGCAGTTACCGTGCTATGACCAGGACGGAAGCCGGATTGGTAAGGGCTAAGGATATTGTTACTGTACAAGAACTGGCTTAACTGTTTATGAATTAAGCGTTCCAGTACTTTGGACAGAAAGGGTAGGATGGAAATGGGACGATACTCATTGAAGGATGTCGGATTATTCTTTTTAGGTAAAGGGATAACATGAGCATCTTTCCAAATGGTAGGGAAGCTGTGGGATGAAATTGAAAAGTTCAGGATGTGAGTAATGATTGGAACGATGATATCAAGGATAGGAATGATCATATCACGGCAAATGGAGTCGGTGCCAACGGCCTTCGAAGATATAGACAAGATAATCTTCTTAACATCAGCTACGGCGAATTGAGTGAAAGTAAACGGGGGATAGTTAGGAGTTGGAAGACTAGAAATATGATTTATACTTATTTGATTATTGAAATTAGGAATTGAATTATACGAACAAAAGAAGCTATTAAGGTTATTAACGTTAAGGTCGGATGGTAGCTGATGACTATTATTTTTCCCAACTCCTAATGATTTAAGAAATTTCCAGACATGTTGGGGGTCGCCGTTTTCGACCGAATCATGGATATGGCGTCGTTGTGCATCCCTACACATAGTATTGCAGTGATTTCGAATATTCTTATATTTTTCACGATTTGCATCAGATTTGCAGGATCTCAATTTAGCTTTAGCGCGATTTTTCTTCTTCATCAAAAGTCTGATTTCGGGAGTTAACCAAGGTGATGGCGCGTGCTTTAATTTAACTGGCCTAAGTGGTGCATACCTATCATATAACTGAGTTATTAGGAAATTAAAGTTCTGCACCTTTTCGTCAATCGATTCAGCGTTTTTGACAGACAACCAATTAATATTGCGGGCATCATCACTAAGTCGCTCTATGTCTATACCACCAAAGTTACGACGCAAAACGGTTACTTTCTTAGCACGGGGCAACTGGATATTATAGGAGAGAAAAATAAGGTCGTGATAGGAAAAAGAGACAGCTGGGAATTGCCCGTGCGTAGGAACATGATTAGGATTCGACACAAACATTAAGTCTAAGAGGGAAGGAGTAGAGTTCGGAAAGAAGTGTGTTGCTTTTAAAGGTAGACAATGTAAATTAAAGGAATCAGTGATAGAAAGGAGTTTAGAGCTACGCGAATCTTGTTTTAATAAACACGTGTTAAAATCTCCCATCAAAATAACGTGAGTATATAAAGGAATGTGTTCATCAAGAGTGTTTTCAAAGTAGTTGAAGAAATTAGTAGTTAGAGAAGGACTGTAGAAAACACCCAGAAGAACTTTTGTATGAAGCAAAGAAATTTCGATGAGAAGATGTTCCGCCGCATCGGACGGAGGAGGTTGAGGTGAAGAGCTAATAACAGTGAAGGGAATGTGTGATCGTAAGTATATAGCCACACCCCCACCACCCCGCCCGACACGGTCGTTACGAATTAAGTGAAAACCAGGAAGATTATAGAAGGAAGAAGGGAGACTAGGTTTGAGCCAAGACTCGGACACCAGGATAGCGTGAAGATTTGCGCAGTCAAAAGAGACCAGCATATCAGAAAAGTGCGCCGGAATGCTCTGAGCGTTTATGTGAACGATGTTAAAATTTTGGGGGTAAGAGGAGAATTCGGAAGAAATTGAGGAACTGATAGAAGGAAAAGATGCATCGTAAAAATTATCGCCACTGCACGAGCTACCAGACGATGAAATGGATAGAAATTCATCAGAGCTACTATTTAAACTGCTAAAAGACATTCTATAAAATAAAATAAAAATATATAACTATATATTATATTATAATATATATATATTAAAAAATAAATACTAATAAAATAAATAAATATTATAATTTATAAATAAATTAATCGAAGTTTTTAGATTTATCCTGTACCCTCCAGCAAAATAAAAGGAAATAATTACATTACATAATAAACGCTTCACATCATCATACAAAAAAAAAGACATTAACTATTTAATATTTATAAAAATAAAAAAAAAATCAACCAAAGTCTTAGTATCCAGGACTCCAAAAAGTATTGATAATACAGATTACAGACAAGAGTACACTTTGACAGATAGTGTCATTGTGACATTGACTTGACAAGTGAATTAATAAGAGAAATTAAAAAGTTTGAAGGTTGTACTAATGTTGTTAGCTATAGTTTACCTTACTTTGATCCAATAATTTACAATAAATGTTTTATATTGCATTACATGAATATAAACTTCGTTCTTTTAATAACAGTTTTGTTACTTAAATAATAGCTCTGTGCTCAGAATGGTAGATCTGTCACCAAATAAATCGATTATCGATCCCTGACTGCGACTCCTTTTTATTTGATATTTTGTCACCAATACAGTAGTAACATTTTATTTCGTTCAGATATTAAATTAATAGTATTCGTTACCAATTTAATACATCAATTAATAATTTTAATGAAAAAATGATCAAAGGGGCGGAGACAAATTGGCGCGCTTTAAAAATTGATTATTTTAACTTTAATTAAGTGTTTTATCTACAATTATGCTAGCCATAAGCCAGCTATTAAACCAGAGCTGATTATTCAGTGGTTATTATTTTTAAGAATAAATATTGATTATTTTAACTTTAATTAAGTGTTTTATCTACTATTCTGCTAGCCATAAGCCAGCTATTTTAAACCAGCGCTGATTGTTCAGTGGTAATTATTTTAAACAATAAATATTGATTATTTTGACTTTAATAATTGTTTTATTTACTACTCTGCTAAAATTTTTTTTTAAATATAATAATTTATACTACCAGTGGCAATTTAGAACCTTGGGAGTCTAGTTAAGTAGCAGAATCTTTTGGTTGAAACGATGATGACAACCCTTATTTTTTATTTGAACTTAATGCAATTTTCTAGTAACATAATATGATTTATTGGTGATCTCTTTAAATTAGTTTGCTTAAATACTTATTAGGACACACCTATTATAATACATACAAAAACATTTATTTGGTACTAGACCTTATATCTCAGGATTTTAGGTGATTTATTGTGGAACTGATTTTGCATTGTTTGGTGACTACATTTTGGTGACAGATCTACTATTTTGAGGACAAACCCTATTATTTAAGAAACACAAAACTAATTAAATTGGTGATAGCTTAAATGATACCCTTTATTTATTTCATATACATATATTATTAAGGTGGATGTTCCGCCCGTCCCTCCATACATTTTTGATGACGACTAAACACTTAACACAGACACTATTTCTTTAAAACTAATCATTTTATCACTTCTCTACAATGAAATGTGTCCGCGTTCGACCTTTTTAATCAATAACTTACATTATTTACTTAGAAAAACAACAGTGAAATACCGGCAAAATTTGACACTTCTACAGTAGTGTGCGTGACTTTTGCCAAGCGAAACACGACATCTAGCGCGTCAATGTCTAAACGAAAGGCGATGTTTAGACATTGACGCGCTAGATGTCGTGCATTCGCGTTCGTTATCTTATACATAATTCTAATAAATCAAAGTTCTATGTGTAATAATTGAGTAATTTCATTTCCAATCGTTCAAAGAAAATAACAATAAAATAAAATAAAACTAATGACCTTAGAAACTATGTTTTTTTTTGTAAACAATTTATTACTTATTATTGTTGTTTGGTCGTCCGTCGTAGGTCTGTAAACTGTATTGTACACTGAAGGTAAATGGTACTGTAGGTACTTTAGTTCGGCGTCGTCGTCGGCTTGATATAAAATTACATTCTTGATTTCATTGACACGCGCTATGATTTGCGCGCGGAATTTCTTGTGTTGTGAATTTATTTTTGTATGCTATGCATTTTAATTGATTCAAATTGCAATATTTCTCTAGTATGCATTTGAGACTATATTGTAAATTGTAATAATTGATCGTGGGTATAGTAATTAATTATTCTAATAACGCAATTAGTAATATATGTATTTTCGGTGGGATTCAAAACAAAAAATTGGCCCGTGATTTTTATGAAATTTCACTACATTGCAAATCACATCAATCATACACATGTATGACGAAAGTGATTAGTATTGTGGCTAACATTGACTCATCAGTTCATCACTGAAACCAGTGATAAATCAGTACCTATATCATATTGTGTTTGAATATTTTTAAACAATGATATAAGTATGTACAATTATTATAAATCGGTAAACTATCAAAGTAATCACAAACTTGCAAACATTGGTAAAATATGCTTTAGCGAATTTTCAGACAGACACACAATTTTATTACTTAGTTTGTTTTAGCAAAGTAGGTACCTACTCCGTTTGTACACTGAAGGTCCAATGGTATTGTAGGTACTTTTGTTCGGCGTCGTCGTCGGCTTGATATACAATTACATTTCTTGATAAATCATTGACACGCGCTATGATTTGCGCGCGGAATTTCTTGTGTTGTGAATTTATTTTTGTATGCTATGCATTTTAATTGATTCAAATTGCAATATCTCTCTAGTATGCATTTGAGACTATATTGTAATAATTGATCGTGGGTATAGTAATTAATTATTCTAATAACGCAATTATATTTTCGGTGGGATTCAAAACAAAAAATTGGCCCGTGATTTTTATGAAATTTCACCACATTGCAAATGATATATACAATTACAATTACAATTATTATAAATTGGTAAACTATCAAAGTAATCACAAACTTGCAAACATTGGCAAAATATGCTTTTCCGAATTTTCAGACAGACACACAATTTTATTAGTTTGTTTTAGCAGTAGGTACCTATCTGTGGTACCTATACTCTACTCCGTTTACGCCGCGCGTCGCGTCGTCGAAAACGGTGCGCCCAAAAACAAACATACCTAATTACCTAATTCAGTTACAAACCTTTTTTTGTTCCGTAATTTATTGTTTAAATTTATTCTAATACGATTTTTTTTATTCGTCTGCCAGTTCTACCAGATATAATAAGATACGGGTTTTTTTTTGAAAATGCGGGCGGAAAGCTAATCGTTCATAATATAAACCGTAGCAGGTGGCGTTTTGAAGCTTTGTCTACCCATACAGAAAAATGAAAACCACAACCCGAAAATTTGTGGGTCATTTGTAACAGGATGGCGGTTCTACAGGGGTCTTAGTACGCAATGACAAAAAGAAAAATGATGGTCAGAACGCTGATACCGGATACCTTAAGATACTGTAATATAAAATATTACAGTATCGATAAAATATTATAGGTAGTATCTTCACCGTGTGTGACGCGCTCTACATTCACGCCATCTAGAGTTAAATCTTTATAATTTTTGTATACGTCTGTGTGTGTTCAATCGACCAACAAAACGCAAAAATTATAAGATAACTTTTTATTTACAAATCAAAGTAGATTTATTATTTCTATTGTGTTATATGTACAATAAATCGTCGCAAATAAATAATTATGTTTTCTAAAAAGCTACCCCACCACACGATCTGTTCGCAGATGACGGACACGTCCACGATCCGGCAACGCCCGCAGCCGAGCTCCAAGCTACTGGACAACGCGTCCCCCCCTCCCCCCCTGCCCCCCAAGAAGGTCACGGACATGGGCCTGCCCCCCCCACGGCCGCCCCACGAACCGGACGACGATGGGGATACGGGACCACCACTGCCGAAGCCGGTTAGGAAGAAAGAGCCCGTTGTGAGTAATATGTGTTTGTTTCAAGAATTTAATTTGTTAAAATTTTTGCACGCCATTTAAAATTGCAGTAAACATTGTATATAACCTTTAAATTACCAAATACGAGCAAATAAACATATTTGATTTGATTTGAATCTTTTGGTACGTGGCGAAATACAGAACTAATACCACCTTCTTATAAAATCTCTTCCAAGTGTCAAAAAATCATTGTAGCATAGCTATACCAGTATACATGTAATATTTACACCGACAATGTTTGTAAAATGACGAATTTTTTTCCAAAATACCTAAGTAATAATAGATTTTACGTCTACCTACAACAAGTGATTACTTGAAATTTATTCCTTAAATTAATAATCAACTTCTCGAATTACTGATTACTATATTACATTACCTAATAATTGATATTTTATTAAAAATCACATAATATTTCGCGTATAACATCACTACATAGTATAAAACAAAGTCGCTTTCTCTGTCCCTATGTCCCTTTGTATGCTTAAATCTTTGAAACTACGCAACGGATTTTGATGCGGTTTTTTTTAATAGATAGAGTGATTCAAGAGGAAGGTTTATATGTATAATAACATCCATTAAATAGTGGAGAAGTACTGTTATTTTTGAGGTTTCTAATGTGATGTCGTAAATAATAACATTTTTTCCGCTTACATTGCAAACGCAGGCTGAACCCTACGAGTTTTATCAAAATAATGTACTAAGTATTGTACACATTGAAAAGGTCTACAGAAAAGTCCGTGATGGTATATGTCTATCTCTTATGGATAACCCACACTAACTTTTTTTTGTCATTTACTTTTTACGACAAATAATGGCTAATTTTCGATTTTAACCACTACAGCATTAATCCTTAACCAATTAAGTAGCTTGAATACATTGTTCATTTAATATAGATCTATATGGCCCTTTACACCGTATGATTTAAGTGAATATTTTCGAAGATATTACAGATTTAAAAATTGCGGGACGTAGCGTTTGCGGCGGTAACGGCCGGCCGGGCCGCTATGTTTTTATATACAACGTTCACAGTTTTTCTGTAGTGTATTTAGTATCAGCATTGCACCCGTGCGAAGCCGGGGCGGGTCGCTAGTTGATATATAAACGAAAAATAATAAAAATTAAATAATGGGTGAGTTTAGCGCCTTCTAGTAATGTTCATCACATACCTCTGCTGTGCCACGTGGTTGCTGTGTTTTTAATATTGTGCAATAGATGGCGTAGTTATTAAAATTTATTTGACATGGATTTTCTCAGTTTATTTTAAGATTACACAACAATAATTTGAGTTGAGAAGAATTAGATATTTTATTCACAAGTTTATTTTATTATTCACATTCCTTTGTCAAACGAATTTGCAAGGAATAAATTAATCAAAGTACTACTATTGCAGATGTTAGTATCAGACACGGACCCCTGCTTATAATATGTACTTAATTTTATTGTTATGTACTTAATTATTTGACATTGATTTAACTTGTACCCTTGAAGGCCCTTGAATATAACGGTTCCACAGCTTCTGTATATGTTTATCTGTCAGTTAAAATGAAAATAATGTACGATGATGAAAAGTATAAAATAGGCTATCAGGCACATTATCAGCAAGAAGTGAATTCTATTAGTAAAAAATTATTTCGTTTGATTTTTTTTAATTTATTCCAGGCCGACCGCAGTATGAAGCCTCGAATGTCGTCCATAACAACCAGCAGCGAGGATGAATACTTAGCGCCTGCACCACCGCCCCTACCAGCTGCTAAGCGATTCGATATCACGCTTAGCCAATTACTAACGCTCACTATGGACGAGCTGGCTGCCAGGTGAGCGTTGACCCTAATGTGGGGAAAATACGCAGGTTGAGCAGTTAGGTGAGCGGTGACCCTAATGTGGGGAAAATACTTACGCAAGTTGTGCAGTTAGGTGAGCGGTGACCCTAATGTGGGGAGAATAACTGCTCCAATTGCGTAGTGAACGGACTTGACTTGACTCAAAAACACACACTAACATTACAGTTTCCCAATACGATGGTGGTTTTACATTTAATTGGTTACATTGAAATTATAAATATTTAACATAAAAAAATAAAGACATTATCACTTTTTATAGCATATTACAAATAAAGCTACTCGCGTGAATTCATCCCAAGTGCAACAAAATATATCCGACTTAATGTCCTGGCCCCTGTTTCGGGCGCAGGGTGGTTGTTGCGGCGAAAGTGAACTGTAACCTTTTTAAAAGGTATAGGATTGTTCCTTTACAAGTTTACAGCTACTATTTAAGTGCAATTAAAAAGCTAATGATACCTAAAATTTTTGAGGTTGTGTATGTGTATGTGTTTTGGCTTAAATTGATCAAATTTCCCTACACTTCTAAGTCTTTTGAATAAAGTTAAAAACTAAAAAAGCTTTCCTAATTCTAAAATCAACTAAAATCAACATTCTTGTTTTTAGGTTACGAGTCCCAGCTGCTACTTTATCCTCTATGACGCTGCCTCAACTTACCGAGTACCTGAGATCGTATTTAGCTGCTGATGTCGAACGATCGGTAATGTGTACCTTATTATCTGAATAATTAGGTTTATATTTACATTTTTGTGAATTTAAAAGAATATTTCAATTTAGTAAAGTAAAAGAAACGTACTAGCTAATATCACAAATCTAAAAGATTTTATGTAATATTTTCAGCATATACACGTTGAACCACCTCTTCAAAAAGAAAAAGAAAAACCGCCCGCGATCCTTCCAACTACAACTATACCAGAAAAACCGAGCCCACTTCCATCACTCGCCACAGAATTTAAAACGCAATTCGAAGATAATTTCGCACCGAGTGACACCGCCGAAACATTTGTTGCTAACTTCGACGATTTCGACAAGAAAGCGAACCCCAGCTACGACAGATATGCGGCGTTCAGAGAAATACAAGAACAAGAATTAAAAGCAAAGTCCATTTTGGACCCGATAGACACCGGCCCGAAGGAAGACGATCAAGAATTGACTCATATACAAGAATTATTGAAGACTGAAGAGAAGAAGGAAGACAGAGAAATGGACAAGAGCCCCTTAAAGTCTTTAGACGAGTTGACGCTGGATTCGTTCAATATGTTCCGGAATTCAGTTAGTCCAAAACCGGTGGAAGCCAAAATAGAAGATATAAAGACGGTTATGAAGAATTTGCAGCTAGAAAAAATTAGGCGAAGCGTGTCCCCGCGTGACAACGGAACGGATAAACAAGACGAGATGGACAAATATGCGGCATTACGTGAAATTAAAATTACTGAGCCTCAGGATGAATTCGAATCCTTACCACCGGAAGTACCAAAGGAGAGAAAGAAGTCAGACGAGAAATCTGACGGTTTTGACAATTCGGATTTCTTCGATTGCATAGATAATAGTTCCTTGTCGTTCACACACGTGGAGGATGCGTTTAGAAAGAGTCCTGCGGTGAAAGAGAGAGAGGAAGATAAGAAAATTGAGGTGAAGAAAGAGACGCCTATAGAAGTGATGCCGGTTAGTTTGCAGCCGCCGGAAAGGTTATCTGCCGGGTCTATCAGTGATGTGGCTAGCGGTTCGTCACCGGATACTAAAGGTAAATTGATATTAATAAGTTATTGTAATTTTACTTTGAAAAAGAGCTTAATTTAAGATGATCTTCTTAATACTATATAGCATTGAATCCAGAATCCATTTAATTTTTATTGGAAAAAAAGTTATGGTACTTGCACAAAAACTACACTTAAACTTAATGTCTCACGGAAATACCAACGCACAGACAAAACTATTTAGTAGTATTACAAATTTTGCACGTTATAGTAAATCATAAAAAATACGTTTGAATGGTCCTTAACGGGAAATTTCGGTAACATCAATTACATTCACGCGCATTTAATACATAAATAAGTTTCGCATCATCATTAGTGACACCCGTAGCATAGAGCATTACTGTATAGTACTTATTTTATCAAAAATCGCGGTATAGTTTATTTAAAATCCATTGCTCGTCCACCATACAATATACACGCTCATACAAATGGTACAGAACTAAGCGAGTAGTGTACCGTGCGGTGTGCGCAGAGCGGTGTGCGGGCGGGGTATATCAATAGCTATCCATTACAATCCATACAGAGCTATACTGTGCGTTAGGAATTTTTATCAAATACGTGACATTATTCCTTCATTTGCAATCCATTGCTCGTCCACCATACACGCTCATACAAGTGGCGAGTAGTGTACTGCGCAGAACGCGTTGCGGGCGTCATTAACTGTGTATTGGAATTACTATCCGTAACAGTTAGGAACTTTTCAAAATCTCGGTGTAGTTTATTTGCAATCCATTGCTCGTCACCCGTATACGCTCATACAAGTGGTACCATAAACAGTAACATAGCGAGTAGTGTACTGTGCGGTGTGAGCAGAGCGGTGCGCGGGCGGGCCATATCAATAATAGTTCGTCGTTTGTTAGGATTTTGTGTAGTTTATTTGCAATCCATTGCTCGTCCCCCGTACACGCGTGTACAAGTGGTACGAACATAGCGAGTAGTGTAGCGTGCGGTGTGCGCAGAGCGGTGCGCGGGCGCGGCGGGCGGGCTGCGGCGGCTCGCGTGGACCGAGGGCTGGTCCAGCGACTCGCGAGACTCCGAGCCGCGCTCCCGGCGCCGCCGCGCGCACACAGCCCACACCGGTATGTGCACACACACACACATACGAACACTTACACACACACACGCTCGCATATAGAGACACGCACACCCATTCGCTCGTATACACACATGCACACGCAAAAACACGCGGGCGCAAACGCACACATAAACACACGTACACACACACACAAGACGAACAGGTACACACAAGCATACGCACATGTGCACACACACATATACATACGTACACACACACACACCCGACCACACATACGCATAAACATGCGCGCACGCCCACACACACGTAAAAACACGCGGGCGCAAACGCACACATATAGACACAAACGCATACACATAGGCAAATATACACAAGCAAGTACACACGCATAAATAGGCAATTAGGCCGTTCCACACAGAGCGAACGGCCTCGCGAATAATCTCAGCGCAAAGCAGCCAGTCAGAGTGGTCGTGGCTTGGCTGAGGAAAGTGCGTGTACCGCTATAACACTGAGAAAATGCATACACACATACACGGAGATATAAATGGATTTTCCATTCGAAAAACTTTACATTGCTTTTATATTTTCTGGTTGTATGACATAACAGCATTGTGTATTTCGTGATTTATTTTTAAAATCATGTGTATGTCATTCCTCGTTGTTAAAGAGTATTTAAACTACTTTTTTTCTCATTTTTTCTCATTTTTACAGCTCCAGAATACAAAATAATTTTAATAGTAAATATCCTATAACAGATTATTTGCTACCTACTAATTTTGTGATTTTAGTGCAAACATCATCATCGTCTCGAGACGCGTCGCCGTGGGAGGAGGAACGGACTGTACCAAGGCATACAATACGACGTGATAGGGAGTCTCGGTGTGTTCCTTACTTTTCTTTTAAATTAGCTTTTTTTATATTTTTAAACTATTTACCGGTCGTGTCTGTGAAAAAAATTGCGCAGTTTGACTGTGTATGGTTGTAGTCATTTTTGCGGAATAATAGGTGCACATAAATAATTTTAACAAATGGTATTTACTTTAATAAAAATGTATTTACTAAAATTAATAATTTTGGTCATAACTAATTGGTGTATTTGGAAAATAGAATATGCACTGCTTCGCTCCTGTTGGTCTTAGCATGATGATATATAGCCTATAGCCTTCCTCGATAAATGGGCTATCTAACACCGAAAGAATTTTTCAAATCGAACCAGTAGTTCCTGCTATTAGCGCGTTCAAACAAACAAACTCTTTAGCTTTATAATATAAGTATAGATTAGTATAGACTATAGATATGTGTATTATATCCAATATTTATCTACAGTCACAATTCATCGGGCTCGCGAGAATGCCTCGACTCTGGCAGCGGGAGAGAGAAAGAGAAAGTAAGGGAGAAACGCGACAGAGAGAGTAGAGACCGGCGCGACTCGGGCGGGGGGAGGGACCGGCGTGACGTCAGCAGGGAGAGAAGAGACCGGAGGAGCCGCGAGAGGGACGAGTGGGAGCGGGACAGGACGTACAGGGAGAGGGAGTACAGGGACTCGAGGGGGAGGGAGAGGTCGAAGGATTACAGGGAGATGGATAGGCACAGGAAGGCGCGGCTCCCGTATGATGATGAAGAGTAAGTAAAAAATATAGTAAATAAAAACTGAAAAACTGGCTTAAACTCATGAAATTTTTGTATTGTCACCGATCCTTAATAAATGTACAAAGCTTGAATTAAATCTCTCCGTTTAAAGTAGGTCTAAATCCCACCAAAAACATAAATGTAAAAATGGGAGCCAAGTTCAATCGTCGACTTAATTGCCGAAAAAAGAAATGAGATCTAAATGTGTGCTAAGTTCTGTAGACAGTCCAGAAATTTATTTACAAAGATGTATTAAATTCTTAGGTGAAATGAAAACTCAATTGTTTTATTTTCCGTTATAGAACAACGTTTATTCCAAAATATGACTTTTTTAATTGGAATAATAGAATTATTTTCACAAAGCAAACAACTAATGACCTATTGAACCCCATAATTTGATCAGGCTAGTTTTTACCTACTATTTATATATAACTTCTCAAATTGATGTTATTGAACGTTATTATTTGTGAGGTTCTAAAAACTATTATTTTAATAAAAGATTGCTTTTGCTTTAGCAAAAAAATTTTTTTTTTTTTTAACTTATTTACAAACTTGAACATATCATCGAATTTGAACATATTAGTTACAGTGACGGGTGCGGTTCGGGCCGGTCCTCGCCGCGGGAACGTTGGCCCGAACAGCGCTGGAGGAGGGACGGTACGTGTTTTACTTTTATTTCTATGAAAATGCATTAACCTTTTAACCGCCCGACTTCAGAACAGTTGGCGTGTCCCTAGCGCCCGGCACAGTGAATCGAAAATTAAATACCTAAAAGAAAGAGGGATGTGCAATACTTAACTTTGTGATGTCGATATTTCGTTTTAATAACGACATTTGCATTTGCGAGCGTGGTTAACTAACAACTACATCTCACCAAGCTAAGTTTGCACCTCGCGTCGTTTACGTCACACTGAGGCTTAGGTAGGTACGGGCTGTAAAAAAGGATTCGCTATGACTTTAAAAAAGTAAACAAATGTTTGTTAGATTTTACTTTGCATTTGTTGTTTTTAACATTATATTATACGGGTACATGCCGCATTCCAGCGAGGTGTTAACTTAGCTTGGTGGAGATATAGGTACCTACCTACTTGAATACTACTTAGGTACCTTACGAAATTATTCGACATTTTTCGCAAGTCAGTAAAACAAAAAGTGTTTAAAAATTTGAACGATTTATTAATTATTACTTAAACTATTCACAATAAAATCAGTCCAGAGAATTTATCGACATACGAACGTAAAACTTCATGCACAAGCACAACACTGATGGAAAATTCCAGAAGTCGGCACTCGTTTATGACGTAAGAAGCGGTCGTCTTTATCCGACCGTAGCGCAGGGCGTACTAACAAAGTAAGTTTCGGAACATGTAGGCTAGGGATGGGAACCATCAATTGAATCGCTGACATTTCATATGTAAATTTACTTAATTTTAAAGGAATTAAATGAAATACTCACAAATATTTGTAAACAAATGTTTTATTAACAATTGCTGTATTTGTTTTAAAGTTAATTAGTCAGTATAACGAGAAATATTTTGATTTATGTTTATTTTTGTATCGCATATGTCCCGTCCCTCATGTCGGATTTTGTCGTCATGGGCGTTGTATATCAATACAATTTTCTAAAAATAATGTTAGTAATTCATCCAACTTTGGACATTATTTTTAGGACTTCTAATTAAGAGACTAAAGTGTATTAAACTGTAAATGATTACTTAGTTAACTATTTGCCTAATATAAACATATTTTTGATAGAATACAGCGTAATTAAATAAAAAAGCTGATTAAACGAGCAGTGATATTTTGGTCGTAAATATACGACTCTGGCGAAATGGGCCCGAAAATATTTGTCGGATTAATCCGACGTAGGCGGTTAAAAGGTTAAAATATATAAAAAATAACCTATATCATATTTGGTTATCTAACCTTAGATTTTTTTTGGGGACAAACATGCAAATAAATTTCACTAATTTCCAACACGGTAAACTGTGTCCGTCTAAGATCTAATTGATCTTAAAGTTTAAATTGGTCAGTTTAAAACATTTTTTAATTTGTATATTACAGAAAGAAATTACGGGTCGCTCGGTTGGCGGGAGACGAGACGGCGGAATGAGTTGAGGCAAACTGAAGATCCCTCGGAACGAAGGTACATTACTTAATTTTAACAGATAATTTCAAGATGTAGAGATACACATAAATTTTTGTTTATTTTTATTAACATTTATCTGAAAAGCAACTTAATATATAGTCTTCATCATTTTCAAGTTAAGAAAAATAGGCACGAAATTGTGATAACTTTTAAGATGGTTTAGGTCAAATTTCACCACTTGTATATTTTCACTAGACAATTCGCACATTTTTGAATGTGTTTGTGACATTTTATCATATTGTTTGATAATTTTGTATGCATGTAGATTAATTTATGTGATTGGGAATTGTGAGGAGAAATAAATAAATGATTTGATTTGATTTGATTTGATTTGATTTGATTTCACGTGACACGTGATTTGTTTCACTTGGATAACACTTTACACACTATTGTATCTAACTTAAGAATTTAGACTATATTTTACTTGAGTTTTATCAATATTTTATTTTTAAGGTTAATATTATTCATACAGTTGTTTTTCAAGGCCTATTTTGTATTCCTTATAGATACGGATCGACGCTAGGCTGGCCGGGCCGTCGTTCTGCAAGCCGGCGCGAGTCAGACCGTGACTTGCGGGACTCGGGGCGGGACTCACGGGAGCCGCGGGACTCGGGGCGGGACTCACGGGAGCCGCGGGACTCGGGGCGGGACTCACGCGAGCACCGGGACTCAGGGCGGGACTCGGGGCGGGACTCACGGGACCCGCGGGACTCGGGCCGCGAGTCCGGTCGCGACTCGAGGGACCCGCACTCGGGGAGGGACTCGGGACGTGATACCCGGGACCCAAGAGACCCTAGACGCCGAAGGAGGGAAGACACGAGGGTACGGCCGAGGGACTACAGGTTCTCCAACGACTTTTCGCCGCGGGAAAAGGAACATTCGCCGTTTGATGATTTTCAAGAATCGCCCGCGGCTGTGGTTAAGAAGCGCGCGCCGTACTCCAGCTTGGAAGGCACGAGGTCAGTAAATATATCATTATAGTAATATGTAATGTTTTTGAACAAAAGTTTATATCAATGCTGTTTTGAAAAATCAATATAGTGATCGATAACTTAAACTTTCTACTAATAAAAATAACTACGTTAAAAAAACCGACTTCAAAAACGAAAAAGTAAAAAATAAAAAAAAATTATTAATTACTACATATTATTTAGATGTGCTATTTATTAAATAGGTTTGAAGTCGGTGCCAAGCCAATGTAAATCTTACCGGCTTACACGGGCTTAATTCTAACTGTTTAGTGCTTGTCACCGACTTCAAACATATTTAATAAATGGCACATCTAAACTACTGGGCCTACCCGAATGAAATTTTTATGGGACCAATTCGAAACCATTCCGCATCAAACAAAAAAAGAATCACGTAAATCGGTTCAGAAACCTCGGCGTAATCGGTGTACATACATAAAAAATATATACCGGCCGAATTGATAACCTCCTCCTTTTTTTGAAGTCTTTTTATAAATGCATAAGTTGTTAAAAACTTACTGTCCGTCAACGTGTTAAAGATGTGTTTAAATTGTGGTAAGACAAGTAAAAAATAGCGTACCTCTATTTAAATGACTAAAAAGATGATGTCTAACTTCTTTTTTTTTTAATTCTCACAACAGATTCGCATTCGAAGAGGACACAACCGCGTCCCCCATATCAGCGAGTTCAGCGCGCGCACGTGACGGCGACTCGCCCGCGACTCGCTTCCGATTCGACTCCGACTCGATGTCGCCGCGCTCCATGTTCGAGGACGACTTCACCGCGCCACCCACACATCCAACACATCCAACACATCCAACACACCCAACGCATACAACACATCCAACACATCCAACACATCCAACGCATCCAACACACCCGCCCCGCCCGCGAACCGCGTCCATAGCTGAAGAAGAAGAAGGCGACATTCCCCCGCTACGAGCGAAGCCTCCAACACACAGAGATATAAAAAAATCGGACTCCGTTAATATATTCACGCGCGAATCGGACCCGTTTGAAGGCGACTCGTTCTTTGCGTGCACGGGCACGGACAGAGTTGCCAAGCGCGAGAACTGGCCCGGGGACTTTGTTGCCTTTGAGGATATATGAAAATAGCGGTGCCAAGTGCTTTGCTCTTTGCGGTCTTTTGTTGTTGCAAGTGACAGTGGTTTGGTTTGCGTTATGAGTTGAAGGTATGAGCGCAGGCTGTGACTCGAAAGGAAATGAATATCGCGTGTAATAAATCGTTGAGTGTAAAGTTCACTTTTTTAAAGGAAAAGCCATTATAAATAGACGTAAGCTTAATGTGACTCAATGTTAAGTGCAAAATGCGTGTCACTTGAATCAATATGTTTGTAACGCGAATTTGTGTACTTGTTACTGTGGTATTTTATTATTTCAATTGTTTTTACTACTTTAAAAAATTATCTCATTCACTTTTAATTACATTTTATCACTGTATATTTTCGGGAATATACCGATTGTCCATCAAAATATTTTATTAGAAGTAAAGTGTGCTTGCTGGTCATTCAGATTATTATTTTATGTACAGACTTTATTACCATTTGGTAGATTGAATGAATTACCTGTATTGCGTAAAATGAACTATTAAATCTTAAATAGATTATTTTGTTGTGTTTCACTTTACGCTAATATTTATTGAAAGAATACTTTATAATAGATTTAAAACGTGATTTTTTTTATCATATATCTTATATGACAGGACTATGAAATATTTTTCTAATTAAATCAAAATATCGCCTTCGCTATAATGTGATAGCTGACTTGAAAATATTAAATTAATCGCGTTTTAAAATATGTAAAGTATTAAACTTCTTAAAATTGACACATGGTAACACGCACTATTACTATTTTTATGTAGTCGAGTTAGTCATAATTTTTTATAGACGTACATACGAAATCACAATATGCAATATTTTCCCAAGTGTGGCAAACGATAATTATTCATCTTATAAATTCACGAAGTTGAATGTTATGTTTGTAATATTATGTTAGAGGTCTATTCCGTAGTTTTGGATTGTTGAACGTTACGCTTTAAAAAATTAAATTTAGCTAAATTGCTGTCATAAATTTTCTTGCCAGATACACGTTTAAAGTTAGGGCACAAAAATGTTACGATTAAATGTTTTCAATTCGAGTCAATTTGTAAATATTTTGCTATTGAATTATAATGATGACGCTTTGTAAATAGATTATTTATTGTTTGGTAAAAATGTTATGTAATAAGTTTATAGTTAATCAAGGAAACGAGAGTTAAAATTTGACGCTAACATGGCAACAGCCGACTTCAATCATTTTCCTCTTTAACTGATTTTATTTTTAAAGGCTCTGAACCGATTAGTAAAATGTAGGTCATTATATTTTACTATACTAGGGTTTATGTGGGACCACCCCCATGGGGGTATTTTACAAAAAAGTATGTGATTACATCAAACAGAAATACTATTTGGAAGTCGGAAGCTTACAAGTTTCAGTAAAAAATGCTTTGCCAATATTTGTATTGCAATCATCAAAATAGTTACCTTCATAAAAAAATGTATGTACAAATTGGTTGCATAGCATATTTGAACATTCTGTTTAATCTAAGTCATAATCATTCACAAATATGTAATCAAAATGAATCTTATCGAATTTAATGCTTATTTGCTATTTATTAATACGTACCTTAATTTAAGTTTTTATTAAGTATGGTTTTGATTTTGTGATAACTTAATTACAATACTCAATGTGAAGTCAAGTGTAATAATTTTGTAATTTAATTTCTGTGATATTTTAATATTTAGTGGATGTTTCGTTTTGAATACTAGTTAATGTAATAATATTTACTTGACATGCATTTTATTTAGGTGTAAGATTGTATTATTTTTTTTCAGTAACTACGCAGTATAAAGTCACTATGTATTAATAATGTATAAAGTTTCTCAAAATGCTATAAAAATATAAACATCTATTTATTGTAACCAGTTATTCCATTGAGAACTTATTCTAAGGGCTTGTCCTTCAAGCCTCACTATCGTACTTGGTACATTTGTAATAATGTTAATCAAAAGAGAGACGATTCCTGAAAATTCGACTATGCAATTCATCGTTTTTGATGAGTCCATTTATCCGTAACATTAACCTTGTCATGTTTATAATGAACTAAAATTAAGAGGATGGTTCCTCTGTTTTGTATTAAAATATTTTGTACATAACGTAGTTAGAGGAAATGAATAATGTGCAATTATTGTCACCTCTATACCGCGGTACCAAAGGTATTTAAGTTCCGTACCTTACTGTTGTGTATAAACTTGAAGTTAATAAAATTGTAACACAGAAATGGTTTTTTATTTCATTCCAAAACCTTAACCTCACTCAGCAAGTTTTAAACTACAGGCCCATGTTGAAAAAGTTATGGGTCATTTGAACCACCAGGTGACCTATCTAGAACGATTGTAGGGACACACATATGCAATTCGCTGATCGAGCTTTTTGTATATGTGTGCGTCCACATTGTTTCCCCGACGCTTTCTACATTTTATTAGAATTATTATTTGGTAGTGCATAACGGCTAGCTTAAACAACACATATTGTAAAGAGGAATAAAAGTGATTCAAGTAAAGGCCTTTATTATTTGGGCAACCTTGGGGGCAGCAGCACTACTCTACATTATTCCCCCCCCTTTTAAAAAAAAAAATAATGTAGGGACACACATATGCAATTCGCTGATCGAGCTTTTTGTATATGTGTGCGTCCACATTGTTTCCCCGACGCTTTCTACATTTTATTAGAATTATTATTTGGTAGTGCATAACGGCTAGCTTAAACAACACATATTGTAAAGAGGAATAAAAGTGATTCAAGTAAAGGCCTTTATTATTTGGGCAACCTTGGGGGCAGCAGCACTACTCTACAACGATTAAGAGTATAAAATAATAAAATTCAGCACTATGCCGTCACTTGTAAGAGGTCCAACTGTGTGCAGATGAGAATTCGAAAGTACAGGTAGAGTGAGTACATTTTGGTCACATATTTTTGTACGACATTACCACCGATAGATCCATTAAAAATTATCAGAAAACGCACAGTGCCGTACAAAAATAGTGCGCCACAAAGTCGGATTTTTTTTCCGACAATTACCGGGATAAATTTGGTCATTTGATTTTGTACGGCATCTGTGTCACTCTACCTGTACTTTCGAATTCATTACTTGCTCTGTGATTCTCATCTGCACTCAGTTGGACATCACAGAGCAAGTAATATGTTGGACATCTTACAAGTGACGGCATAGTGCTGAATCTTATTATTTTATGCTCATAAATCGTTCCAGATAGGTCACCTGGTGGTTCAAATGACCAATAACTTTTTCAACATGGGCCTGTCGTCTATTTGATTTACAAAACGTATTTGTGTGGGAGGTAAAATCATTTTTTAAATCTGGCTAGTAATTCCTAAGATTAGCGCCTTCAAACAGTCACTCTAACTTTATTTAACATATTTCTCAATTAATCTAATAACTGAGAGCAAGACAGAATAAATAGTTTTGAAGAATAGAAAAAATCGATCTTGAGGCGGGATTCGAATAAACTGGCCATAAAACATTCTTTAACCAAATATGTAATAAAAAATAAACATTAAAAATATAATATAGGATGTAAAAAACATGCTCTTGAAATAATTAAAGTCTTACATATGAGAGTGAGAATCATGTCTTATTATGCTTAGAGATGTTGCAATCACTTTATCCTGCAATTGCATCGTTGAATTATGACTACATATTTTTCGAAGTGTTTAGATTTAAAATCAAATTTATAAATCAAGCTCAAGCTATGTAGCTCAAGTTATGTAGATCGTAACTTTTCCTGGAAATATTGTTGTAAAGAGAAAGACCGTAGTTATCAGTCTATCGACTAACTTAGTGCTTTTATTTTTATTAGACTAATGTGCTTATACCATGGAAGCATCACGCAGTATTTAATTATAGTTATCTCAGTTCTTCTGCTATAAATATTTCACAAAAAATATATATTATGCCACAGACTAATAATAATATACTGTATACAAATTATGCTATGCTTTCATTGCATATATTTATTGTGAAATGGCAACATAATGACAGTATATTCTATGAAAAAAACGTAATCATCGCTAATGACATTGGCAGCTATCAATGTGGCAAAGCCAATGTCAAAGACCAAAATTATTTGTCAAATAAAATTGCAATCGAACGAGAATAACAGCTGTTTTTGTGTTTTCGATTAATTTTATTTCATGTCTCTACGTTTTTAAAGGTAGATCAGTATTTTTAGAGTAGGTCATGCTAGTTACTTATAGTTGTAGTGTCCATTTTGAAAATGAAACAAAGGTAAGAGTAGCTTAGCTAATAACGTAAGCAGAGAGACAAGTATTTTTATTGTTTACTTGAAAATAATTAGGTTTTCAATCCAGGACACGTCCTTTACATGGTGGGGATGATCTATTGACCAACATGAACGGTTCATTAGAGAACGATATAAATTTTAATGGCCATATACAGCTGCATAGGATAAAACCCCAGGATCATTTTATAGAAGCGCAAGTACAAGAGGGAGATACTTTACAGGCTATTGCCCTTCGATTCCATTGTTCTGTAAGTACTACAACTGATGCATACACTAATATGATTGTAAAATTTGTACTAAGTTTTAAACAAGAGATTCAATATTATAAAATCTCATTTTAACTGGTTTTACTCAATATTTAACAATATTATTATTGACAATTAAATATAGGCTAATTGATGTTGATAGCTTTTAATGTGTTTTTTGCAGATATCAGAACTAAAGAGAATCAATCATATTCATAAAGACAATGAAATTTTTGCGAGGAGAACAATCAAAGTTCCTGTCACCCCATATTCAGTTCTTACGGAACTCATACCATCCACACAACCACCGGAGCCAACTCCCTCTACATCAAACCATGCCCCCACTACGCTCACAATGGAGAACTTGATGGAAAACCCTGTCGCAAACAAATTAACAAAACAAAATGATGATTTTGAAATAGATTGCAATGCAGTAGTACTGAATAGCACAGTTGCGCCATCTGTCATTCCATACACAGATACAGAACCAAATGAGCCTGTGACGGAGGATACTAAACTGCTGCCAAATAAGGAGAGAGTATCTGTAGAAGCTGTTGTAGTGAAGCAGTTGACTTCACAAGGAGCAGATTTTGGCTTGAAGTGGTTTCATTTAGTTTGCTTTGTGCTCATACTCTGCGTAGTTGTGCCGATTGTGTATGTACTGTTTGTTTTGGACAAACATGAACATTCAGATATACCTCCATTACATCCCACATGATCATGGACTTAGCTAATCTGATATAAGAGCTTTAATACATTTGATGGACCTTTTTTTACTAAATTTTGTACTATATTTAAGGAAATAAGATGTGATTCTAAAATATATGTAATTTTTATCATAAGTATATTTCCGTTGTTTTATTTTTCAATGACATTGATTACTCAAAGTAATATACCTTTTCAAATGATAAGTAAATATAATGTATTCTCAGAAATAAGAATTGATTCCATCATAATAGAACTGGTTGTTTTGTTTACCTGATAATGGATCTTAGAATTAAATGCCATTATAAAGGATAATGTTGCATAAATTACTATACACTTGTAAAATATTTGCACAAAAATAGCTTCTTTCTGTTACACAACTACACAATTAATGCAAAATCAACCAACTTGTGTTGCATTTCTGTATGCAATTGGTTTTAGTAGAGATAGGGAATAAAAAGAAACTACATTTCACAAAATATACTATTTATTTCATTGCTATACTCTATCACTTAAAAATAGATCGATGTGACAAACCATCGCTGAATCGAACCATTGCTATTGATTAATCTTAATAAACTTTGTATTAATAATGATAAATGCACATCTCATAAAAATTTCACAAGAATATTACAACCCGTAGCAATTGATTAGATTTCATACAAATATGATCTATGTATAATGTAATCAGAATAGGTACAAAATGAGCCTCCGTGTTACCAAAATATCTTATTGTAGGTAACGATTTCATGTTAATACCAATCAAAAGTTTCCGCCGCGGCCGAGAGACGGGTTGCTTTCGTGTACACTGTAAGGAAAAAATACGAATATTAATATTACAAATAAAAATTTCATCAACAAAGCTTATCAAAATGCATAATTTCGAAAATCCCATTAAATACATATAACATAAGGCAGTAACAGATACCAAAGTAAGGAATACATGATTAAACACATATAAATTAGTAGAAAGAGAAATGTTACAGTCACTGTGCGAACCAGTCTTCATTCGACGTGTATGCAAACACTTTGTAGGCAGACTTGTGATTCCTTGTTATATTCGAATCAAACAACAAAATCACTAGTCTTCCATACAAAGAGTCGCTCCGCCCGTTAGTCACGTACACACCTATAAAAATGTTAATCACAAAA
This sequence comes from Colias behrii, assembly GCA_029959065.1. Taxonomy (NCBI): domain Eukaryota; kingdom Metazoa; phylum Arthropoda; class Insecta; order Lepidoptera; family Pieridae; genus Colias; species Colias behrii. The sequence goes on along the minus strand of JARWMC010000019.1, from coordinate 8,132,740 downwards.
CAGAATTTCACACATAGAAAGTTAATACACATTTGATACATTATATGCACCTTGTTTCTAAAATAATGCACTATAGTTCTAAAATAGATTACTATTAACTAAATTTATTTTAGAAACATTTTCAACATATATGGTTAATTAACAATATAATACAATAAATATATGACAGAATGATGAAAACAGGCCAAAGATTACAACTCGACAGCTACATAAAATTTTCAAATAATTTTACCTTAACCAAAACAACTGTTGATACATTCAAGCTGAACATTTACATAAGCTTAGCTTTGTTTGGAGCCAAATCGGGGAACTCTTGAAACATTCTATTGTAAAACAATGCATGTTAGTAATGATTTGATTTTCCGTCTTATTACAAAACATGGACTGACAGAGACAAGCACAAGTTTTAACTTCTGTACTAAAGTTAAACCATAACTTTTTATTCTGGGCTTAAACCAGGTACTAAAATTTTGTAATAAGATGGTCTATTTTTCTGACGCTAGGGCAAATTGGTTTGTATGAGACATGCTATAGCATGCTTATTAATATAGCTTACAAAGCACAGGCTCATTAAATGTTATAAGTTTAATAAGCTGATGCTTCATTAATATGGAATTATTTATTGAAGCATGCAATCAATTATGCAACTGAATGGCTCTAATGGAATTAGTGTTTCAAGGTCGGATTTTATTTCGAGGCACATTTAATTACTTTCACTATTACTGTGATGGTAAATGTCTATTTCATACAAATAAGTGCTTACTACTGATATACAACTATAAATAAATGAATGAATTGCGTAATATATTTTAAATACTTAATTATGTGTTCAGGGATTTTGTACAAATCCACCAGACACCAGGGAAGGTACAAATAAATTATTGAATACCAACAAAAAGAAAAAAAACTTAATACTAATATAGTACACTTTCACAGTTCAATATATTATCTATCAATTTATCAGAAACCTAGTTATTCTGATCACCTATAATTATTGTGATATGGTACCAAAATATATCATGCATCGCTTAAATAAAAACCTATGACTATTAAAAATAAAAATAATGAATCCTACTACATCATACTAATCATTCCATTCGGACCTGAGCACATCATGCCTTATGTAACAATCAAAATAACACGTCACGGGATTCTAAACCGCACCCTTCTACAGGGTGTCCCACCGTCGGTATATTAAGCTTAAAGGAGGTTATAGTTTTGCATACGCTGAGTACATAAAAAATACTTATAGAATTTCAGACGCATTTTTTTTAAATAGATGAATTCTTAAAGCTCTATGTGTACACCGCTAACAAACAACCCCTACTTTGCCACCCGCACTTGAGCTATCGTTTAAGATTATGTTTTCATAGACAAAATGCTCACATTAGCGAAGCGGTATATGCCGGCTGCGCGAAGCTAGAGAAGAAAACATGGATTTTAAGGAAAAATTTTGCTTTTGATATGTTTATGTATTAAGTATTTTTTACATGATCAGTGTAAGCAAAACTACAAGTACCTTCGCGCTTACTATACCGATAGTGGGACATCCTGTATATTAAGCATGCCTTTATGACAGGAACCTAGGGATCCTAAACCACAAGTGGCATACCTCTGTTGCAGCAGATACTGCGCCATCTGTATGCGGTGTGGTGTGCCCGTGATAGTGATCACTCTGTCACTGGCCCCGGCTAAAGGTTCCGCGATCTCTATCGACGCACCACTCTCCGCGCGTATCTTTCGGATCCGGGACCCCGCTTTGCCGATTATCGCGCCCGCTAGCTGTAAGGTTAATGTTTTGAATAAATCTTCAAGCGAAGAGTGAACGGGTACCTTCTAGGGAAGCGCGCTCCATCATAGGCTACATCTCAGTTTACCATCGGGCGAGATCGTGGTCAAGCGCTTCCCTATCACACAATAAAAAAATAAAAAAAATATTGTTACGTGTGTAAGAAATAAGAAAAACAGGGCGTGGCAATAGAAATAATCGTATTTTCGGTTTATTATGTTGTCCCACAAATCACATTGTAATATCTCAAGCCAAACTTTTAATCATGATAAAAATAATTGTGGTCAACAATAAGACATAAAGCACTTGAGATGAAGAAAATAATTCTAATAAGTTAATTTAATGAAATTAATTATTACAACATTATTCTACTCTTTGCTCTACCACCAAAATTGACACAATCCATATTTATAACATTAAGGGCCGATTTTTCAATGCTTGGATAAAACTTATCCGTCCAATAAAGTATTACACGATAATATTAAAATGTCACGTAAACTGTCAAATACGGGCAATTAGAATACATTTTCAAATGGTAGTTTTATACATTATTCGACGAATAAGTTTTATCCAAGCATTGAAAAATCGGCCCTTAAAAAGTTAAAACATCACAAACATACATAACAATTTAACATTTTAAAAGTTTTAACTACTCACATCTTTCGGTATAGTGACTTGTGTGGTGGTCTCTTGCTGGCTACTGCTACTGCTGTTGAAGCTACTCCCCCCCCCACCGCCGCCGCTCCTATTGCCTCCAAACGCACTACTACTGCTGCTGCTGCTACTGAACCCTCCTCTTGGAGGTCCAAAGTTCCCTCTGGGACCTGACGAGTTGAAGTCGTTGAACGGTCTTGGGGGAGGTCCGTTTCTGGACATCGGGGGCCCTCCACGAGGAGGGGGCCCCCTGTTCCCGGGCCCTACGAGAGGTCTGGGGCCCCGGCTGGGAGGCCCTCTGGGGCCTCTGCTCTCTTGCCCGTTTCCGAACCCGCCGTATTCCTCAGCGTAGAAATCATCGTAGTTGTGCGGGTCGTAGTTCTGCACGGGTCCTCTTACGGGCACCTGTAATTTATAATATTATGTTCATTGTAATGGAGAAATTATTGTTGTGTAAAGTGCAAGTGACTACATAGTATAAAGCAAAGAAGCTTCCCGCGTCTGTCCTAATGTCTGTATGTATTTATGCTTAGATCTTTAAAAGCACTCAACGTATTTTGATGCAGTTTTAGATAGTGATTCAAGAGGAATGTTTTAGTATAGAATAGCTTCGCCCGCTTTGTCTAAAAACTAAGGCGATCTTCACACTGCCCCGCATCATGCTGCATGTTGCGTGTCGAAGCACCTACGCGCGTTCCTGCGGGAGTGCAGATCTGCATCATCGTGCGGGTTTTTTGCGCACTCACGCGCGTAGGTGCGTTTGTAGATTCACGCACGGCGGCTCTCATTTATTCGCCGTTCTCTGTGGTGGTCGTACAATACTGAGCATCACGACGCGCGGCACTGCGGGTTCGGTGTGCCATACCTTGCGTCTCGCCCCGCACCTACGCGCGGGGATGCATGTTTCTCCGCGTGTATGCGCGTGATCCGCATGAACGCGCGTGGTTGCATTTTCAGTGTGTTGGACTGTGCGTGTTTTCTATACAAACGGAGATACTTACAAGTAACGTTAAACACGCAGTCACGCAACATGCAGCGTGGTGCGGGGCAGTGTGAAGATCGCCTTATAAATTATATACTAAAACCTTCTACTTGAAACACTCTATCTATTAAAAAAAACACATCAAACTCCGTTGCGTAGTTTTAAATATTTAAGGGATACAGGGACAGAGAAAGCGACTTTGTTTTGCACTATTTAGTGATTTACGAAAAGCGCAATACTAAAATTTCTTGTGAACGTGGAATAGCAACTTTAAAACTTCCATACCGGTTGTAATTACACTTAATTTAATGATTCAAAAGTGGGTTCGAATAGAGGCCTAGTTAGAGTAAATATTAGTGTTAGAATTTGTGTACGAGTTAGTTTAGTTACTGACTTTTAGGTCGACGATATTTAATTTAACAATCCTGACTGGGATTTAAATGGGTCAAGTTTAATACGTAATTATTTGAGTTAGACTTAAGGGTGAGTTAGCTGCTAGCTTATCCAAGCATGTCTTATTTAACAACCTAAAAAGTAGTATAGAAAGAGCTGACGTAAATGAGAAAATATAGATCAAGTGAAAGTTAAGCTTTCAGTTTCAAGTTACTTTTTTCAGACTGATCACTTCTTATTTACCAATGCCAAATGTATTTGAAAGAGATTTAATTTAATGCGTTTATACTTAAGTTAAGAGTACGAGCAAGTTATTCACTTATTTTCTCACCAAATTATTAATTGCATTGGCTCTAATAATAATTAAGGAATTTTCAAGTATGATTATGACAATGCATTAAAAGAAGAGTAGGGGTTGATTGAGTTTCCATTGGGATTTGAGCATTAGTCCATTGAAATGTTACATTTTTTAGGCCTAACCTTGCATTTTTAAGAGGACGCAATTTTATTTTTTTTATGTGTAGGGGGGGTCAGTGTGAAGCTATCACCAAGTTTGTGGGGTCGCCACCCTTGTCCCACGGCCGGCATCTTGAAAATAGCGGTTGAAATGGTTTTTACGATATATCTCTTAAACTATTTATCTGATAAAAAAAATTTGTTAACATTATTTGTTGCAAATTAAATTCTCTACAACTTTGGTCCAGTAACTTTTTGACGTAGAACTATAAATAAAAAAGTTATAAGCGAAAATGTTCAGAAATTAGAGCTATTTATATTTTTCAATAAAACTTTTAAAGTGAAACTTTTATTACATCGTCTCAAACTTTTTGGTCTGTGTAGCGCATGTCGCGTGTATCGCGGCTGCCGAGTAGGTATACCTACTCGGCAGCCGACCGACACGCGACATGCGCTACACAAAGCAGTGTTCGGAACCGTTCGAACAGTTTCACTTTTACCGTGGTTTCATAAAACCACACAACATTTTTTTTTTTTTTTATCATTTTACAAAGAAATAATATCAGACCATTTTTGTAGATTGTTTTTCGAGGAACAACTATTATATACAACATTTTTTCATTACGTCAATAGCTAAGGTTTTACAGCGCTCCGAAGTGAGTACTATTTTTCAGTGAGTACTGTTTTCAAGATGGCGCCCGTGGGACAAGGGTGGCGACCCCACAAACTTGGTGCTAGCTTCACACTAACCATCAAAAAACTACACATCAAAAAAATAAAATTGCGTCCTCTAAAAAATGCAACCCCAAATGTAACTTTTCAATGGAATACATATAAAATTTTCAATTTGTGTGCGTATGAGTATGTCTTTGAATGAAAATATCTATTTAAGTGTTTGAATTCATTTATGTTTGATATTTTGATGTTAATTTGAGTATGTAAAATTTAAATTTTTGACATCTTTGAGTGTATGCTAACGTGGAGTGTGTCTGACTTGTATGAGCTTAACACAATTTTAGTGTTTTTAATACATCTTTGAGTGTAAATGAGTTTATGTACTCAAGTGGTTTTATAGTAATATCTCTGAGTGTGTACGACTTCTATGACTATAGTACAATTTTAGTGTTTTTAATACATCTTTATGTGTAACTGACTTGTATGAACGTAGTGTATGTGTGTGTGTGTGTATGTATGCGTGTGTGTGACGTCACTCACCTGCTGCACAAGCTCGAGCACCTCCCGTATGCCGGCCGCGATCGCCTCCTTGCGGCCGACGAGCTGCACCACGCGCTCCGTGCTCTGCGGCGCCGGGTTCGAGAATATCTTGAGGCGAGCGCCGGTTTTCTATGCGACACATATTATATCCACATTTTATTTCCACTTTCGACTATATACTATGTACTATATTTTTTTGTATTTAATCTGTCTAGCCCCGGAACCACAGACACAATAGAAAATCTATTGTGTCTGGGACCGATCGGGCCCATTGGGGCTCAATGGGTTAAGATAGCATTTGAGGTAAGTAGTGATGCAGTCTATGGATGGGCATGCCTGCCTAGAAAAAGCCTATTCGGTTTTACCTTGAAAAGATTTAGATATATATCTATATATGTATGCAAAAGAAAGTCGTGTTAGTTACGACATTTATAACTCAATAACGGCTGAATTGATTTGGTTGCAAATGGGTCGGGGGGTAGATTAGAACCAAAAGGAAATAGCTGGTACATATTATAGTAAAATTGAATAGCCAAATCGCGTAAAAACTAAAATTGGAGAACGGCTCGAACAATTCGGCTAATTTTTCTATATTATATGGCTTTGCCAGCAATATGAATTTGCCAGTCACTTCAATTCACGGCGTAAACTGTCTGGTAATAAGAGCCAAGAAGTCATAATACGGCTCCTGTTATGGCCCAAGGGACGTTCATATGGAGAGAAAACATGAAAAGGGCAAAACAACGTCTAGCGGGGCAGTTAGAATATTATAATAAATAAAAAATAGAGTTCAATTCATAATGATGCAGTTGTAGTTTTTGTAAACACGACCATGATTAAGGAGAAATTTCTGATCTGTTTTTTTGATTTAGAGCACGATGATAATGCGTTTAAAAGAATAACATTTTCCAAAAAAAAAAAGAGTCGTGTTCTATGTGTTAGCTCCTTAAAGTACATGCTTATATTTTTAGAAAAGATAAAAAGTGCATGTATTGTAAATATTTATTAACACTAATTATCATTTCTACTAATTATTTTAATTTAAGAGAAGATGGTGAACAACTAAAATGTCGATGTAAACATGGATAAAATCTAAAATAAAAAAAATCATATTAAGAATTTTAAAAACATGTTCATCCGATTTTAACTTGATATACCTAAATATAAAATTCTAGGATTAGACAATATTTAGGTAATAAAAATAAAGGGGTATTATTTGGAATTAAGATATGAACTGAATTTCCAAAAAAAAAAAAAAAAAAACAAACTGGTTAATTATGACTTAATCAATACGAAAATATCAGGCCAGACTTTGTGGCACGTACAAGTAATGGAAATGAATAATTAAGTAACAGAAATCTCTATCTCTATTGCTTTGTACATTCATGTCTGTCATTATAGCGACTAATTGACCGACTGGTACGTTTTATCGATGACCTAAATCTCTTCACCATATTGACGGTTGACATAATGGATCTGTGATATTTTATTATTTTTTCACTTTTAATGTCGAGTGACGTTTGTAGGTGCGTAGTGCGCACGCTCTATCAAATCGACCGGCGCACGTGGCCCACCCGTGTCGTCACGCACAAACACTAGATAAGCCGGACGAACACTCACACGGAACACAATAATTATAATATCAAATATATTTATAAAATTTCAAAAAATCACAAACCCATTTTTAATTTCAAAGATTGATCACTGATGTACTAATTCTCAAGTCTCAAATAGAAATCACAAGTACAATCAATTAAATTCACTCGCGTATGATTTGAACCGAATAATTGTCACATGCTCCCGACGTCGGGGCGAGGCACGACCGTCTTCGGAGACGGTTGACGTTAGAATGAGGCAGGGTGCCGCCGACGTCGTGCAACACCTGACTACCCTCCCCCGCGCGCCGCGTAAAGGTGCACTTGTAGGGCTCCGCCACCCCCGCCGCGCCACGCCTACGCTGTGACGCCGGGCTACTCCAAATGTTTATCAAACTTTACCCGTGTGTACGCCTAGCTATGTCACGTACATGCGAATTTTCAGTTAGGGAAATATCTAATTATAGACATTTAAGTATACGCCATAGATAATGCCTAATGTAACAATTAAAATATTTAACAGCAGCTGTATACTACTTAATTTATATGTGCGGAATGCGCAAAAAATAACATAAGCTTACGTAACCAAAATTAGAGGTCGCCTATTTTTATTTCCTCTAGAGCTATAGCAAACGAGAGCCAGTCGGCGTCTTAGAACTGGGAAGCACACAATGAGACCGGCAGAATAAACAAGACGTTATGTGAAACATTAAAAATCGATAAGCGGCTAAGCGTTATGAAGTATCTAACGATGGCATCTAGCCAGATGTGGGAGACAAAAGAGTGGTTCGTGGGTCGATACATGGGGTAGGTATTTGATGGTACGACGAAGCCGTACCGCGGCGCGCGATCCGATCGGAAACGGAAGCGGCTCGCGTGCCCCGGCTGGTAATTGCCATTGTCACCACGACAGACCCGTCACTCCGCCCTATAATTACACCTGGACGACATATGCACTACGCTCAAATTACATCTTGCGCCAAATGTCATTGTCGTTATGTTTCAATTAAATGGATACATTGTTTGTGAATTTTAGCTTTTTGTTATGAAATCGTAGAGCATTGTATGGCGCGCTGAAAGCTTCGCTAGCTAATTGAAGTGCATCTAACTCTGCGATTCGTAAGAGTGTACGTTAATAGGAGTTCACATTATACATATTTGTTTAAAGAATGCTCATGAAAATACTTGTAGGCATCTGGGGTTTATTGTATAGAGCATTTCAATGATAGCAAAGACTGCGATACCTTCAAGTTGTGTACCACATTTATTGTTCGGTATATCCGTTCGTTCGTGGTTTTTGTACTACTAGGATGTGGGGGAGGGCGATCGTACAAAAAGCTCCCGTCACGTGCGCCGCGGTAACTCGAGCTCAGCGCCGAACGCTTCCGACGGATGGAAACCCCTTACAAACACGTGTTCCCACCCTTTTCCCAACACACAATAACTCCATTGCCGTACATTTGTCGTCAAACCTCAAAGTTCACAATTTCAACAATTCAATGAGGTTACCGAGCCTTGCCTACGACGAATTTCTGTGGAATTGTACGACTGAAATCTACGTAGTTTGGCGTTTCACTTTTAATTAGATTACGCGTATGTACGAAACCCAAATAAACATATACAAATAACACGTTTACCTCGTCTTTCGCATTCATCTTCATTATATTCTTATTTCTACATAAAATTAAATCAGAGCCACTAAAAACACCACACATAAAACTTAAGGAACGGGATCGATATCCATATCCAAACGAGAGCGTAGAACTACGCCAAACTAGCACGAAGCAGTTTATACCTGGCGAGATCTTGGAATGGGACGGGAATGTATTGCGTTTTGAAATTTGTAAAGTTTTCGAGTGGCAAGGAAGGTCTGAGCATTGTGCAAGTAGGTAGACCGTGGGGCCCAGGTGCGCGCTTTTTGTGCGGCCTTCCGGCGCGCGGCGGCTGCGCTAGCACCTGCCGCGACAGCTGCCGCCTGCGCACGCGCACCGAACGATAACTACATCTTATAACTTCGCCTAACACCGCCTAGATCGACGCTCGATAAACTAACGCCACCGTGGTGCACTTTAAAACGCCAGACTGAATAATTTACGGGAAAGAATTTCTATTTTCTATATACGGTATGTGTAAGACACATACGCAGTTGATACAATGATTTTAAACTTTAACTTACTACATCTTTTAACTTCGCCAACACTACCTAGATCGACCCTAGACAAACTTACACCACTATAGTTTAGGAGACGAAGTCCATAGTTTACGAATAGAAAATAATTCCTACATTCAGGATGCGTAAGACAAACATGCAGTTGATTCAATGATTTTTATACCTAAAATAAGCTACAATGGCAATTCACGAAACAGCTGATTGCAAAAAATAACAATTGTTGTATAGTAAGTTCGCTAGGTAGAGAAATATTTATCTTCGTGGATTGGAAAAAAAATTGCTAACGTGCGACTTCATTTAGCGGGATAGGAGCATCATTGCGTACAATCTCTTTACTATAAGGATCTAATTCGTACAGACGTCAATGATCTTAAAGATTCGACTGGCCGAACCAATTTTTTGCGCACCAGCTGATTTGAACAAAACCCGTTTTACAATATAGTACGCTGAGACGAATCAATTCAATTGTTGTAAATTGGTAATGTTCAAAACACCTCGACGATGTTGAATGGATCTTTTGTTTCCTTTGTGCGTTCAATCCTGAGCATTATTTTTACGCACGCCGTTGTATGAAGGTAAAAGCGTACATATTTGTGGCTAATCAAGTGCTAGCTAAACTACAAACATCGTTCCTAACTCACTTAATCACAGTTATGAAACATTGTGTCGGTGGCTGATAGAGATTGTGAAGTTGTTAAGCCCATTTGAAACTTTGCAAGTACCGGAGTCGTTAGTGATCGGAGCGTGCACTATTAGGTTGGATCCTAGCTACTGAATTACCTAATGCTACAGCCTACACCACTCTTACTATCTGCTCAATTATTTGTCTTTCTTAGATAAATTGTGTACTTTTGGATGGTAACATAACCAAATCAATATTAAAAAAATCGTTCATGTGTCCCTATAGTTGGAAAGATTCGTTTTATTTTTGTTCTAATTTGATTTTACATTATTAGCGATGTTAAAAATATTTCATCATTCTATTATAAACTTGTGCATGTACCGTAATGTGTTAGTATTCCGAGTACACACAGCAGACAGATTAGTTTAAGTCTAGATCGTGAGCAACCAGCCTTACGTTAATATTATTTGCGTACATGCGATGACAAAGTGGCAGAGCTTTTAAACTTGATTATGTCGCGTGCACAATGCACTGTTTCTAAATAGGATATCGATCGTATGTCACGATGGAAAGCATGGCACATTGTTTGCGGTATAATAAGCGAATTATTTCTCTAACATGAAAATGTTAAGAGAATTTGTGACCGAAAATTAGATTATCGTCGGTTTATTGCACATAATGCAATATGTTATTTAATAATTTAAGAAATTTCATTTATTAAAAGCCACTTTCCTAATAACCACAGCCAATCACTCGCGGGCACATAAAACTATATTCGAACTCAGAAAGAAGCCATTAAAATGTAATTTGGGTGTATCGATTGTTACGTCCACGTAAGTAATGCAAAGCTCGTATAATTTAAACAGCTAGGTGAATCTATAGCATCGCTCCGAGATAAGACGGGATACATGCGGCAGCTGCTTTCACATCTGCCCTTCATCCGCCATCCCACGGCCAAAATAACGCTCAGTGAAAAAAATCTAGCACTCATGATTGCCCGCGCCTCGAGTCTCGACCGACAGATGATCGGCGAGTTATGACACATCTGCTATACACCTTTAATTACGCGCGTATACAATATACATACGTCGAGAAGTTATTAGATCCCCATCTTAAAATTAATTAAAACGGTGCACAGGTGCTCGAAATATAAAACTACAATCTCGTAGACAATGCCCTCAAAGAGTTTAGCTAAACGCATTTCAGCGAAAAAACATCCCTTCATTTAAAAACTTGTTATAGAATAAAAGTGCTTTACAGGTAAATTAGCTTGGAGAAATTTTTGCGTTTGTAGTAGTGTATGGTCAGCAAATAAAATAAAACAACATTTTATTTTTAGTTTTTATTTTATACAGGGTTACTTGTAAAACACCAGCAACCTCGCAGGACAAGATAGCTAACATCATAAGTAACAACATTTGTTCTACGACTTTTGGCATAACGCAATAAATTATTTTTAAATGATTTTTTAAACTTTTATTGTACTCTCCTTACATTTGTAAGTCTATGTTCTATTAATTATCGGATGGACGACGCGACGCCCCCTTCCCCCTCTCGTTCGCTTTTTGTTTACGTAATTTTTGGGAGGCGTAGAGTTTATAATATTCAGACGGAAAATTAAATGAATATTTATTTTTGTATGAAAATAAAATCTAACAAATTATCAAAAGTCGAAATGTTGTTACTTATGATGTTAGCTATCTTGTCCTGCGAGGTTGCCGGTGTTTTACAAGTAACCCTGTATATATAAGGGATTTTAAATTAAACTATATGTGTTTCTCCTCTGAAAAAGATGAGACTTTATTTTAATATTTGCACATTTAACATACATATAACTTTTACATTAACAATGTTACTAAAATGAAAAATTTACTAACCTGAAAAAGAAACGACATTTAAAGTTTAATTCTTTAGTTTGAGAAGTCAAAGGCTTGCCTCGACCATGTTTTAACACTGGAGCCATATTGAATTAACAATATAAAGTTACAACACTTACACACAAATTAAACACTAGTTATGGCCCTGCCTTCATACAAAACTGCTGAATACGCCGTTCGCACGGGAATAGAATGTGGATGCGATTTCCCTTAGTTAGCATCCAAGCTTACGTCTTTATAATTATTAAACTGTATAAATTCATTCTTTAACTCCAGTCTGCATCGTGCAGACATGGGTGTAAAAGTCTCATTTTAGCTATTAAATGTAGTTTTTAAGTACATCTGAGTTTTCATTTGGGGCCTCCGGCTGCGGGACATGTAATTCACTTCAACAAATATTATAACAATAATAACAAATAATAACAACAATCAACAAATACAAAATTTATCAATTAAACTACGTACATAATAATTATAATTTTTGAATGAAATGTGCTTTATGTTCTAACGGTACCAAACGACTGCACGTGGCACCTGCGGACAGCGTAAACTGGTTTATTCTGGTTTTGTGCGTGTTTCCACTTTCCACTATCACGTGACGATTTATTTATTTGTTTTGTTTCGTAATTATTATGGTCAAATATTAATTATGAAACAAATTATTATGGACACGATATTTTATTGTTTCACGGTAGTCGCCTTGTCGTTTGCTCAAGGACGTAAAATTGAATGATATATTTTTTTTTATAAAGTCAAAACCATTTTCTTTCAAATAAAAACTTGTTTTTATTGAAAACAAAAGTGTTGCTAGGAATGAGTATAAAATTAAATAGTAATGTTAGGATATCGAAACATTTTTGTATAGGCCAGAACGATATAGTGGAAACGCGCTCTAAGATCTGAGTAATATACACACCACTACATATGCAAAAATTTCTCCAAGCTAATTTACCTGTAAGCCAACAAGTCTAGTAAATAACTTATTCAAAGAACGTCGCGAACAAAAGCCGTCACTCTTTTGACAGTTTTTCCAGCTTGTAACAATAATAAAATAAAGTGCGTCTTTAATGTTGTTAGAAATTGCATTTAGAATAAAATTACATAAAATATAGACAGCATTTTATTAGTTTAAAGGTTGTGAGTTAGTAGAGAATCATTTGAAAGTGCTATCAAAGGATTGAATGGATGAAATTAAACTACCCTCACTCGCTGAAAGACACATTTTTGGATATTTTTAAGTCGAGGATAACTTCATTATTTAGAAACAAATTAAGTCAATTCAATCGAAATAAACCAAAAGTCAATTAAAAAATGCGCTGTAAAGAAAAAGAAAAGAGAATTTACTAACCTCTCTAAGTTCCTTGATCTTGGTACCAGCTTTGCCAATGACGCAGCCAGCTCTGCTCTGATGTATCAGTAGACGGACATCCAAGTCATCGCTGCCAGCCTTCGTCGCCTAGGATATTATACAATTTAATATCAATTACCTGATTTTTCAACCTTATCAAAATTTTTAAGAAGTTTGAAATTCTGAAGTATAGGCTAATTACGCAGAGTTGGATCTATCCCTAAATATTAAATAAGCATACCAAAACACCGGAATTTTCCTTTTGGAGCGTTTAAAAGGTTACTGAGTTGAACATACTTTATTTAGTAATTACTAATTAGTAATGATTTTTATATACTTAGAAGATTTTGGAATTAAACTAAGTGTTCAATGTTTTTATTTATACGTCCACTGTCCAGGACTAATAATACTTACATCAGCTAAATTTGGCAAGATCTCTCTCACGATATCCATAATCGTATCCAAATCCCCAGCAGTGATTGTGAGTACACTGAAAAATGAAACACGCTGTAGCAAACTATCGTAGCGCTCATAGCATAAAAGACAATATATTCAATTACGGCGTAATCAACAGAAATATAATCAACGGTCAGGGATTTTCTATTTTGGACTGTAATTATGAAGCATGAAATCAAGATAGCCGTTACGTCATCGATACAGTTGTAGGACGCGTCGCGGGATCGTCCCAAACGGAACCTCTGCGGGAATCTCGACACTTCGGTCTCGAAATGGGATAGCGATAGGTGATGTGCGTCCGGTGAGGTGGTGGTGGGGATCGGGGATAAAGCGCGTAACTCCTGACTGTTGACGTTAAAAGATCCGATTTGAGAGTAGTCTGGGATTGTGTTTACCGTTCGGGGCCGAGGCAATCGGGGACTGTTATAGAGGCTTTAAACTGCGTGGCGTGGCGGGTGCGGGGCGGCGGCGTCCAGCGGGGCGGGACCGACAACCAAGAGGCGTTGTAGCGGCGCACGGCGCGTCCCCCTTGCCGCGCACCATCGCGCTTCCCTGTGCGACCCAGACGCGGCTCTAACACCAGTCCTTATATTATGTAGAAGCGGTAACAGAATTTCAAGCAGTTGAAATCCATTGCGAAAGTGGAAGATTTCGAGACTTTTGTCTTGAGTTAAACGAGGTCGTCGCACAGGGAAGATTCGCTCATAGTTTGGTAATAAATGGTGTGCGGCAAGTGAGTGGCGGAGGCGCGCAGTGCGTCGCGCTACCGACACATGGGCGCTCGGGGGCAGTAAGAACCTGTAACTGGCTGCCGGGGGGTTATTCTGTCTACGGACTAGCCGCTCACTTTAGTCCCGTAGGATCATATAATTCGATGTTCTTGAAATATATCAAGCTATACAAAGACACGTATTAAAGAGATAAGACAGGTAAAGTATTTTATGACACTTTTATGGAATATTCTCTCGGTCACATTATAGAACTTGTATTCTAGTATAACTCAGTCTACAGATGTATCTTGTAGGTATTCACACCTAAATAGACTTCTCTACGATGTTGAAAGTAAAATGGAAAATTCTATAATATATTCATACACTAACTACCGTAAATACATACCTAAAGAATCTAGTTTATTTATGGGAAATACAATTTTATAGTATGAATAAATATAATATGGACCTTACTTGATATTAAATCTAAATACTGACCTGACTTCTCAGCTTTGAAATATTCGATCCCCCTTTCCCAATAATTGAGCCCGCCACCTGTTACATTCGAGAACATAAAATAAATCCATAATTATTACTTCTTATAAAATTGGTTCAAGGTTGATATTATAATCGAGTATATTTGAATACACACCTTACTCGGTATAAGGAAGGTGAGCTCCTCTTCAGTATGCCGGTGACGCTTTTGTATGGGGCCATCGTCTCCATGCGCTTCGCGTTTCATCTCGAATATTTAATTATTTACCTAATACATACAAATTGAATCAGACATAAAATCTTAGAGATGTCTACAAAAACTGGCTTGATGAAATAAAATTTTAATTCTGTCAAAAATTTTAGTAATTTTATTTTTACAAAATTGAGTGAATTTGTAAGTTATGAAAATGACATGCATAGAACAAAATAAATTAAACACGTTTCAGGATAAAAAACGTTTCAGTGGTCTCGTGTTGTGGAAATATTCACCTAACAAATAAATAAAGAAAATCGCTGCATACTCTGGAAATTTTCACCGGCATTCGGAAAATGTTCGTGTAAAAATATTGCAGAGGTGAGATGGCTTTCTGAATGGCCTGATAAGAGCCGGCTAAATCGCATACTTCAGCAATGAATTCTACTTATTTCTATTTTATGGGAATATTTTATTTTAAGCGATGTCGAATGTTTGCATGCCGCTGACAATGTAATGGCATGTTTTATGATATTATGGTCTCCGTTAATATTCATATTTATGTCCAATTTAAAAATTCCCTGGATAAGTGCTATTTTTTTGTAATTTAATTTAGGCTTTTAACTTAGCGATAAAATTTCATAAAATATTTTTATGGAATTAATCTATAATCTAGCACTAGATGTGAATGCACCACAATTCAAATCTATTTAATACATAATATTTAAGTTAAACATAAACAATATTTTTGTAAAAAAGCATTATCGAATTAAAAAGGGCAATAGATGTATTGCACTAGCATGCAATCGTAGATGCATTATCTTAAGTGTTGAGTCCTAAATATGCTAATGTAACATTCTGGCGGGCAGGTGAACAAGGTCATTGACTCTGCTTGGGTTCGTCGTCCATTACAATAGCAATTATTGCGATATATTTGCAAACATATATCAGCTGCCGATACGGTTTTCTACGTAGCCTATTCGAAGCTTTATATTCTCAATTATTTGACAACTACTTTTAAACTGTTATAAAGCCTGTAAGGAACCTGGGACATTTATGCTGAAGATTTATAGACTTCGCAGAAGTTTAATCAACTTGTCCAATAGCTAGGTTATTTATTTTATTGATAATAGTTAAAAATAGGTATACCGCAACTATTTTACAAATATTATTGGAATGTTTTATGTCAGAAAACTTATTTTCCTCAAGAGCAGTATTTAATAACAGAATATCAAAGAATACGAAAATAATGTAACAGAAACTATTGATTGAAAGTCACGAAGGATCAAAGCGTATGTGAATAGGTAAAGCGGGTTGACGGCAGGTGTGCGCTCCACAAAGAGGTACCTAGGGACCGTCTCGCGCAAAAAAATGTAAAGAAAAAACAACGCACCAAATGTCACTACCAGCTGTCTCACCTGCTACCATTTCTTATATGGGCTCGCTCGGTTTAATACAAAGGTGACTATGCTGAGCGCATAAAATAACATCTTTATATTATAATAATTTACGTAGGTATAATTCGCTGAACTTTCCGACGTATGCTCGTTAGCTTAAATGGGACAATGATAAATTCCCGATGGATGATAAACTCACCTCCTCTATGTAATCCGTGCTGGGTGATCTCGAAGTGCGTACCTAGAAACAGAATACTTATGAGATTGATGCGATGCGATTTATAAATGCGATAAAACTTCTATCACGTCAACGTACATTATTAGGTTATCGAGTATTGTTTAGGGACGTTCGTTTGGCTGGTTGTCCACGAGTGAACTGACACCGGTCGGACTCCGCACGGGCGTAAGTAGGGCCTCGCGAGACTTTAGGGCGCCAGTGCCGCACATGCGCAGTGCGCCACCGATAACCCTGCCCTAAAGGCTCTCCTTGTGCCCCGGAAAAGGCGATTTACTGAGACATCGAGACATCAGCGAGACCTTGGTACTCGCCTAATAACTTGACTTTTTGAACTTCCGTAGCATTCAAAATTTTAAAGACTGATTTTTATAGTGATATATTGAACTCGAGACTTTAAATTTTAGCGGCAAAGCGACGTATCAGCAATACATTCTGAATAAATATTTCTTGGTCCTATAAATAGTTTTATTACGTTTCAAAAATCCTTCTATCTAAACCTCCAATTAGTTCCACAATTAACAATAAAGTCATATGCATAAATTAGGGGATTCTAGAAAAATACAGCAATACCTATACTTCGCGGTTGCAATTTGTTAAATAGGCATGACGACAGTATCCATAAATGATCGTATTAGTGTTTTTAAGGGAAAATGTATAATAAATAAAATTAATATAGTGTCTTAGAAATCTTAAAAACATTAAGATTAATGAGATTATCAATAAAATAAAACATTGAAATTCTGCAGTTGGCCATTTTGACTAAAACACGCGTGACGTCACGCCTATGTAAACAACTCACGTCAGATGTGTTTTGTTGTTATGAATATGTTGAGAATACGCATTTTTATTTATTTTCTATTGTTTTACGTATGCTTTATCGACTCAGAACAGAAATATAATTGCGAATTCACGAATACGTGGTTCGGGGTTCTCCGCACCAACTTTATACAATCATTTCTTATTATTTTCTCGCTTGAAACAATTACTAACACATTTTTGGGCATTATTTTTATGTGGATTCACACTGCAATACTGCACACCACTTATAAACTTTGAAATTCGATTCTTTAACACATATTAATTAAATATTTTTTTAATTTTCTTCGCAATGCGTACAAATAATTACGTATTTACTAAAGAGTGACGTCACGCCTACGCCATGACACCTGCGAGCTGTTTTGGCACAGTTAATAAATATTTTTTGAAAAATGGCTTTTATCTTCGTTAAATTTAAGTATATTACCGAAATATAGGGTTTTTCTTGTATAGTAAACGCATACACACATTATGGAAGAGGATTTCAAAATCTTTCGTCATGCCTATTTTGAAGTCTTACTTCCATTTTCACCCCCCGATATATCATTCACCCCATCTAGGACTAATAGCTTCGAGTAACCAAATTTAAACAAACCCGTTTGCAGCCATACGTTATCCATTACTGCGTAAGAGCGTAATTTCTAAGAATAATAAATACATATACATTTTCTTACTCTTGTGTTCTGTTAATATACCGAAATCTCAATTCTATTTCTGGAATACCTTATACAATTACCTCTACCCTATCTGCCACAAATTTTTATTTTATGTCCATATTTACATATGGAACTTCTGGGTTCCATTATGCACGTCTAGGTACTCTTTTATTGATTACATTTAAAAAATTCTGCATATGACGTGCATCTTGGTTTGTAACAACACCCTCGTGTTATGTTAGTTAACTAAATAATACAAATGACAATGAACAGAAGCAATTACAGTAAATATTACTAGACTTGTACTAATTACAAACAATAAACAATATAGTTATGGCTGATAATGAAATCGTAGTGTTTTAATTCAATTAAAAAATTAAAAATTAAGTAAACACAGAAGGGTAGCATGCAACACAGTCGTTAGCCCGTCTATGTACAAACTTCACTTAACAAATTGACCACATCGCGAGCATAATAGATGAACTGCTCGAATTTACAGAGACCGCTTACCGATATTGTTATAATGTTCGAGAAAAAAATTATGGATACATATCATATAAAGAAAAATCAAATCGATCGGTTCAAAAGTTCAATATTGCATGCATCAACATATTATAACTGTCTGGTGTAATTTGAGCACTACTTAACCATTTAAACGGATTTCTTGTGGTTTTGGCTGGCCTGACAACTATGGCGCTTATGCAATGTCTCTCGTGTTGTTTTTCAACGCCAAATTCATTGCACGGTCTCTTTTTGTATAATTAACAACTTCGTTAAATCCTTTATAATAATTTGATATAAGATGTTATTTTGTTTCTTTTGATAAGTCAATAAATTAGTGAAGAACAACAAATATTATTTTTGTCCTCTAATAAAACGTCGTACGTATACATTAGAGATCTTATCTTCACGCTAGTTTTCCCTCATTACCTACAATTCCTGCTCGATGTCCTTTCGAAAACCAGTCGGTAATGGTTCTCTCAAATTGCTTTCACAACTTTTGTTTTCACATCAATCAATACCACAACCAAATAATCATTACGATCAAATACATCAACCTCGATTTATGAGTATTTGGCCGTACTAAATATGTGAACATACAGAAATATAAATTGTTCAACCTATTTGTCAATAGCTAATAGTCGACCGATGAGTCGAAGACAATCGTAACCTAGGTAACGAGACACCAACAAAATGTAACAACTATAGAAAGTTCTAAGAATTGGTTTTATAGAAGAAAAAAAGTGTTACGATGTCCGTTCCTAAAGAATCCTACTATACAGGACATAGAATGGCCATATTTTGGCCATAGAACCATGCTTGGAAGGAATGAAAACCACACATTTTAATTTTAGATATAATTTGCGTAAAATTTGTTTAAAATATTACTGTGAGATAGTAGCAGGTGATTAGTTACAATGCAGCATGTCAAACGTGTGAATACAACGGCTGTCACACCAATCATGCGGCGGTGACCCAATTAGAGTAGACGTAGGTACTTTTTGAGGACTAAGGTATTATTGTCAAAGTATAGAACCAAGTCTGTAATTTGTTCTTTCCAAGTTGATAAAATATTCACGCTTTCTGTGAGAATACCCGCAACCAGCAAGTGGCGCCAGCCGGTGGGGTTCACGTAAACATGAAACATAAAGAAATTGACAGAAGTGATGTAAATGCCAAATTGCTAACTTCAACTGCAATAATAGGCTTCAATTTGAATTCGTTATAAGACATGTAAGGGCATTTTTTTTTCAATTGGTACCACCTCTCAAAATATGCTACTGAATATTGTTTTCAGTATTTTGGGCAATTGTTGGTTTATTAAAAATGTTTTTGAATTTTATTTTAAACCCCGATTTTATATTAAATAGTGAAAAATAGTAACTTAGGCACGTTTTTTGGTCCAGAACGTTACCTAAGAATATTTTGCTTTTGAAATAAAACTAAAGTTAGAATTGGGTTTTTTTGGCATGTAGTAGCTTAATAATTGTCTTGTCTAGCAAATGAACATAAACTCTAGTTAAAAACGAAATAATTACTTATTGTAACTTGTAACAAATTGTCATGACCGTTACTTTTACGAAAATGCAATACTTAACTTTTATTTTATTAATGAAATAACTAGGGGCAAATCTAGAATTACAATACCAATCAGTACTTGAGAATGCATTTGTTTCGAAATTATATAAAAAATATTAATTTTTTTTCACAAAATAAAGAAAAACTATCAAAACTCTTCAATATTTCAGGGGACAGTCACGTATATCTGACCAATCAGTAACGGTCCTGACATAGTAAAGTTGAGGACATACTGGGACTAATTAAGAATGACTACTTAAAGCTTTTACTTGATGTAGTTTTGTAGCTAGCATATTTATCTCATAGTTGACATGCAATTTGTTTTAAATTTAAATTCAGAACAAAAGCAAATTTATAAACCTCAAGTTAAATTTGGCAGGTGGCTAATAAGCAGAGCAATTTTATAGTACTAAAAATTCTCTCAGTGTATCCATATGTTTACGCTGTCCTGTTCGTTACTTTTTTGGTCCAGCTAATACGTTACCAGCCATTTGGTAACGAAAAGGACGTAACGGTCGCACATCTTTTCTTAGATTTTTAATCATTAACTGAATATATGTTAAGATAATTGAATATCTTTAATCTATATAAAACCACAAATAATGTCACCATGTGAAACTACCTTTGTTTTAACATTAACATTACAAAATCGTTCTAGAATCGTGAAACATTTACCGCTCAGTATGAGGTGAAAACTTTGCAAAATGACCGTTACCGCTCACAGCACTGTCAAAAAAGAACGCTAAAAAGGCTGACACTTCAAATGGCTGCTGACATAGCTCGTGTTCGATTTGGTGTTGCTATTTGTATAAAAAAATTGTGGAAGGTAGAAAAAAAACCGAACGAAATTATTGAGCATTTACGGTAACGGTGCAGGACATGTCCAGTTAACAGATACCAAGGGGACACGATTAAAACTAATTTAAAATAATATAATTGTATTATAAAATGTATTATGAGTTTATTACACTTGAAAACTACAACGAAATTACAATAATTTAAACGTTTGCAGTGAGTAATAAATAGCGAAATTGCTGAGAAATTGTTAAATAAAGATCACATTTCGAAAAGGGGACAGTACTGCAATCCGTAAGATGTCAGTTTTCAGGATTAAATTTTGGAACTTTGGTTTAATTTTCTCATATAGTAAAATTAAAACAAGAAATCTAAAGTCATCCTAAACTATTTAAAATTAATTCAACACTTCTAAATCATAAAATCCTGAGTTTTTTGCAATTTTTATGTGTGGGACATCCCGTGAATTGGATTGTAGACATTTTGGCGAAAATGCCCGTAAATGTTCTCTGTGAATATTATAACAACTTAAGTGGATAAATTAGTATTGAATTGACTAGCGCTATACGACTGGGCTAAGTTTTAGAAAAATAATGACTTATCAAGTAATATTTTCAAATTATAAAAATTAAAAAAAATAAAGAAAGGAAAAGAAATTGCGCCGGTCTAATCTACATTAAACACAAAATGAATGATGCTAAACATTCGTCATTAGCTCTACCATTTTGGTATTTTCCGTCGTGTTTTGAAGGATGCCGTGTATATTAAATAGTTAAATGTAGATCGTATAAAAAGTGGTTCGCCTCGGCTTCGCTCGTGGTTCATGTTTACGTTTTGTCTCAATAAGAACCATCCTCGTACTTCAATAATATTATAAAAAAATAATTCAAAATCGCGGTCCAGCCGTTCACCCGTCATGTTTTGACCAAGGAAAATAGGGATTCATTTTTATATAGAGATTTTATATTATAGAAGATACATATGTATATCACAAAAAATTACATAATAATAAACAGAAATTATCTTTGAAAAAATACTACTATGCAATAAGCTTTACACCGTAAATTTGTATTCGGAATAGAAATAAACAAACTTAGAAGTTTGAATGAAGGAATTATATTTATAGCTATTAAAAAAAAATATATATATAATAATAAGGATGGAGAAAATGTATTCAATATAATATGTATAAATAATAATTTCCCTTCCGACGTCTAGGAAAATTGATGTCTCGTGACAACTTGGCCCCTTGAGGAAATTATTCATTCGAAAATTACGATAAAAACCCAATAGATGTATATTCGTATCATAAGTATAGAATACATTTGTATAAAACAATTATTAATGTTAAATATATCGAAGAAATATAGTTATATACTACTCATCCCGGATTCGGCTCGGATGATCCTGGATTATATAAATCCCGGATAAAAGCAGAATAATGTAACTTCTCATTAGTAAAAATTTAGAAAGTTTATTTATTTATAATAAGTACCTATTGATTAACTTACTACATATTTAATTTAGTTGTGATATAGGTACTTGAAATAATTACAACTTAAAAAAACTCACTTGATAGATTTATTTATTTTGCAATTCATGGCTCCCGTTGTATTGATTGAAAATTTACACTCGCATCAAAAATAAATCCTTGAAAAATATTTCATCCGTAATCCTGGATCCTGGAGTATATTTTGATTAGAAGCATTCGCGGTTATTATACGCTCGAAAGCGCTCGTGCCTCACTTACTACGCAGCGAGCCGTAAGTTGTATAACCCTGCGTAGAAATATTCATTTATGTAAATTGTTACGCAATATCGTGTAATTTTGTGGATTTGATTCTACAGAGATTAGTATGTTTAAAGGTATGGTTTAAAGCCTAAAAACTTTCATAGATGACAAATATACATACACAAGTAATACTTGTAGCTAGATCTTCTGAATGCAAGATAAGAGATGGCACACATTTCGGCCAATGCGAAAGTTTGCTATCAAATGCTATGTGAATAAAGTAATGGATCATAATGAAGCTGTTTCAGCATAAGGCTGAATGTATGTAAATAATATATCCATTAATCGATAAAATAATAACGTTACTACTTAAAAAAGTTGAAATATTCCCATAGCCTCCGTGAAGATGAAGCTCCTATTCTGAATCGCCAATACAGGGAATGTAGCGAAATGGCGCTCAAATTTCATGTTCAATTAGTCATGAATTACATAACAATTATTAACATTCATTAACGTAAAATTTTTATCTAATGGAATTTGTAGGCTGTTTGCCCTAGCGACCTTTTAGGAAACAGTTATCTATTACGTTTCCTCGTGGGTCGGCGCCGTTTGAATATTTGATGATATATCGATCATAACTTGCGCCGCACCATTGGATTCGGGGAAGGGTCGCTACATCCCAACTCCATATTGAGGTCTTGACTTAGAGTAAATAAGATTACATCTTTACCTATAAAGTTAATCAAAACACATTGGCTTGTTTGCTACCTGCTACCCGCAATTCGATTCACGCTTGGAAATGTCAAACATTCGGAATGCTATTTTTGGCTTTAAAAGCTCCAGAAATTAAAGTAGGTAATAGGTATGCAGTATTATTAGGATTATTTTTGTAAAATACGTAAGAAGCAAGTGATAAGTTTTTAGGATTCGTTTAGTAAACATAGAACCTCCTTCTGTTTTGAAATTTGTCAATCAAGGCATAGGTATATAATAGAAAAAAGTACGTATGCATCCATGTAACTAGAGGTGTACATTTATGTTCATAGTTCAAAGTAACTTTCGCGTGCACGTCTATAAAGGCAAAAAGAATTCAAAATGATGCCTTCAACTACCTACGCCCTACACAATGGGGTTGTCTCATCACTTATGAAGAAGAGGTTATGCGGTAAAAATAGCCGAGAATAGTAACAAACGTTGGACGTTTCGTGAGGGTAATTGGAAATGCTTGAGAAGTCTTGGGCGTGCCACACGCCACCGCAAAGTCGAGGAGACATCTTATATTTGCCTCTAGTAATTTCCCCCGCCGTTCTTGTATATTTAAGCGCTAGTGTCGTCCATGCCGCTCTCATGCATATGTCATGAGCCGTTGCCTGGCGACCGTTTGTTGACGGTTATCGCGGGAAAGTAACCACTGGTCGACCCACCACCACAGATAATTATAATGTTCCACTTTTCAATACAGGGGGCTATCGATGCCATTTCCACCCTGCCATGGCCTCGGCGCGATAGGGATGAGGCGGGTATTGGATTCCCGTCTACGAACCTAATGACCATGTGGTGTGTATTGCATGTAGGGTTAAATTAAATGGTTGGACAGCGTAAAAACAGTAATAAGTACCCACAATGCATTCAGCTACTTAATTGGTGTCAGTCAAATAATATGGAAACAATCATACACCTTTTTTCATAATAAATGAATCAAGAACATAATATTTTATCCACCTACTTAATTTTCGAAATAAGATTAGATAAAAGAAAGACAGGCAGAGGTATTAAATTGTGATAATTATAATTTACAGACTTAACAGGCTTTTTTCGGATCATATTATAAGTAAAATTAGTTGACCATTTTCTAGGATCAAGTCAATAAATAAGACTTTGTTTCTCCAATTATTTCTATAACCTAAGGTAATTTGTATTCTGTATTGTTTTATCGAATACTAGACTAGATTCGATATCAAGGTTTACGAACAGAGGCTATCATTATAATAACAACCTTTAAACAAACACTAGTACAATATATTTGTTTTCATTCGGTTGAACTCAATCAGAATTACTGATACAATATGAGGCAATATTTGTTGTCCTTTTTATAAAACTATAGCAATTATTAAAGTACATAGTTTTTCTGATCATACAAAAAAGTTTTTTTTTTTTGAGCAAATAATAAGATTTTCTAAAAATAACTAGAGCCAGCAAAGTCTTGTTGTAATTTTTGTTATGTTTAAAATTTCTTATTTGAATAAATAATCATTTCAGTTTTAATTTTAAAGTTCCTTTCAGTCAAGAATGTCTTATAATTAATTTATCACCCATTTGAACATATAGATAAGAGGTCAACGTAATAACATAGTGTGACAAGGGGTGGATGAGTCATAAAATTTGATGTTGACACATAAATGAGTTATTGAAACTGAACTATGACCCTAGAATAAATTTTAAACTACCAATAAAATAAGGGTAGAATAGGTTTGACAAATATGATCACCGTTCCATGAAGATGTGAAATGTATATATATTATGTACAGTATTCCAAAAGTAATAATGCGCATTGAAATCTTCGTCGCTGTTCGGCAACTGTCATATTCCCAGAGCGTCCGAAGATGATATCTATATAGAGTGGTTAAATGCATTTTCTTCATGCATAATTTAGTCAAATTATATATTTTGTGCTAAAAGAAATTAATATGTATTTGTAAGTAACGATTTTGTTTCGATAATTCCTTGTAAGTAAATAGCGAGTATAAACCCACGATTGCGAATATATCTTTGTTGGATTGATTTACTTGGAAAATTTTATAGTACTTTTAAGTGTCTTACTGAAGCTGGTGTAATGATGGAAGAAAAGAAGGTTAAAATAACACACAAAATTTATCACTACATAGTATAAAACAAAGTCGCTTTCACTGTCCCTATTTCCCTATGTCTTTTTGTATGCTTAAATCTTTAAAACTACGCAACGGATTTTGATGCGGTTTTTTTTAATAGATAGAGTGATTCATATAATTTATTAGGTTTTAGACAAAGCGGGCGAAGCCGCGGGTGGCAAGCTAGTATTGTATAAAATATGGTTTTCAAACACAGGTTTATATTTAAACCATATATCTAATCATTAAAATCTCAGTTCAAAAGTATTTACAGTACTGATCATTCTTCAATATTGTGACAATTATAAAAAAATAAAAATAAAAACAATCAAAATCAGGGATTATCTTTATTTCTGACATTTTAGATACATCGGAACTTTCATTATGCTCTTCTTCATTTTCACTTTCCCTACTGCCATCACCTGTGTAAATCATTTCATCGATTAATTTAATTCACCTTTAAAAACAAAACCAAGAAGGGTATGTAATAGCAGCTCTATATAATTCCACACAGAGAGAACACGTGCAGTCACCACCAATATTTAAAGACGACTGATAGAGCAGGCTCCAAGGAGATGTTCGTTTGCAAAATTAGCGGACCTAAATCTGACTTCTGATATATATTGTATAGGTCCCAGACATCCTATAGACAGATGTTGCCAACCAGTTTTGTGGTCCCCCTGCCCGCACCCCGGTAATTAAATATGGCATACAAAGAAAAAAATAAAAATTTCCAAAACATGCCGTGTGGGGTATCAAATGAAAGAGCTTATTGAGTAGATCACGAATATATAGCATACTATATACATTTCTTACACTTTCTCTAAGATTTTTTAGAAAATTTACGAAAATGGTCCATTTTTGAGTTAACTTTAAACCACTATAGATTGAAAACTCATGAATATATTTTTTAAATTATTATTTTAAATAATTAACAATAGTCCATTGTTTATAATTCAATAGTTCGTAATATAATATAAGTGAGCTATGTGGTGGATTTGATGAAAATAACTATATACTATATGAACTTGAAAATATACTCGCCATCTTTGAATGCTCCCCCCACTCCCCCATGCAACTATTTCACTGTACGAAATATTGAATCGTAAACAATGGACTATTGTTAATTATTTAAAATAATAATTTAAAAAATATATTCATGAGTTTTCAATCTATAGTGGTTTAAAGTTAACTCAAAAATGGACCATTTTCGTAAATTTTCTAAAAAATCTTAGAGAAAGTGTAAGAAATGTATATAGTATGCTATATATTCGTGATCTACTCAATAAGCTCTTTCATTTGATATCCCACACGGCATGTTTTGGAAATTTTTATTTTTTTCTTTGTATGCCATATTTAATTACCGGGGTGCGGGCAGGGGGACCACAAAACTGGTTGGCAACATCTGTCTATAGGATGTCTGGGATCTATACAATATATATCAGAAGTCAGATTTAGGTCCGCGATTTTTGCAAACGAAACTCCACTGAGAGTCCGGTCTATGACGGATTTTTGAGTTTTTTGACTGACAGGCTACCGTCACCTACCGCCCGATTTGTTTTTGATTGTGTATGACCGTGAATTGACTTCTATTTCTTTTGAACAAGGTGTAAAATGCAAGTGCATTGTTTAGGGTTCTTACGATTCAAATTTCAATGATTCGAGTGTCTTCGGAAATACGACAATTAGCGAAGATTTGCATGCGCATTATTAAGTTTGGAGTACTGTATATTTAATTCATGTGATATCTAATGTGCATTATTGACTTTATGGGTACATATTATATTGTTTTCTACGAGGTATGCAATACCTTTACAACTGAATATAATATATTAGTAGTATGTCGGCATTTATTTAAAATCAAACATGGGCAAGCTGGATATTTTAATAAAAAAAAAATTCCTCAAAATTCATTACATTGTATAAAATATGATATGGCAAGAAGAAGATATGGCATACCTGCTGTTTCTGTTATGTTAACAGAAAACTTAGGAAAGCTCTATTGATTATGAAATAATCTACAAAAAAAAATAGATTTCATTTCATTGAGATTTTATTTTAACAGTGATAGGACAACTATTTATCAAGTTGGCTGATTGTTTTTCTGCCCAACTTAACTGAAGTTAAAAAAAGATAAATGCAAGTTATAAACTTTTTTATAATATAAAGTCTATAAAGCTATGTTTATGTTTAAGTATATGTTTTTTGGCCAAAACATTATAATTCTAACAATAAACATGCATTCTTACTGTCCGTCTGACAGCTGACTATCCATCATACCACAATGCACAAGCCACTATATAACAGTATGATTTTGGATTCTTCTACATTGATCAAAATGATATGACTATTCAAATTGTTTGTATTTGCTTAATGCCTAATTAAAACAAGTGTTGTCTACTTTGTATTAAGGCAGTAGGTATTGGTTTAAGAAAAGATTTTTGAGCATTTTATGTACCTACTTACCAACTCTGTAAGTCTCATACTTTAATTTTAATTTAATCCTTGCCAACAACTTAGCCAACAAAAAGTTATTAGCCAACATATTATTAGTATGTACTTACATAGAAAATTATGAATTGTGTGAATAAGTAGAAATAAAATATTACAACCTCTCAACCTCAGCGTTTCATTAAAAACTACGTTCTTAAAATTTCTGAAATAATCAGATAAGCATAAAAACAATAGACTTTTACAACACCTAAACGTTTTCAAACGATAAAAACAATACACCGGTGGATAAGAGATCAATATTTAGCTAAAATTTTAGCAATAATGCCTTATCGAATAATAATAACTAATTAAACTTACCTGATATAGGAGTGAAATATACCACAAAATAAAACTAACTTTTTACGAAAAATAATTGTTATTGAAATAGTATGTAACGCTAAAACAATAAAAATGGCGGCAATGGCAATTGGCAAATTTATAGAATCGAAATACCTACGGCCACGAGCAACAAAAGTTTTTTTAATGTTACCATATAATTAAAAAGTTACCGGTGTTTCGAACCATAGATTGATCGTAAATAGAGTTTATTTTTGAACAAGTTTTGAACGATAAGACATGACCGAATCTAAAGTGTAAAGTGTGTCCAGTCATTGCTTGAGAAAACCCGAGGAAAATCCCCATAGAAATTATATCATGTATAAATTATATGTGTTACAATAATTAATTGCTGTGATGAAGTTTTCTGAGTGCTATAAAATCACTTTTGTTTTTTAATTTCCAAAATTGTCTAAAAAATGGATACCCGTGATTTATATATGTATAAAGCTGAAAATATAAGGGTTTTGGTTTGGATTAATCTCCGTTAGGATTAGGAAAATACGTTTTAAATTTTACAAAACTTACCTAAACGACGAAGTGCTAGAATACTATTAACCTGCAACACCCGTTCGCGTTGGTTACACCTCTCAAAAACAAGTAAACCGTAGAGGGATTTTAACCGTAAGCGGGTTGAGACTTGAGAGTAAGATTTCATGGTCGCGTCATGGCAGTACCGTCACGTCATGGAGTAAGGCGATGATTTTGGTATCTTTGAATCTTGCCAAAGAAGTTTCACTTCTGACACGATATGTGCTAGGCACACACGCTCTTTTTTATGACTTTTGGTTTAATGGATGTGTTATTCAATTCAAAATTATTTGTGATATTTCAATTCAAATATTATTCAAGTTCTAGACTTCCTAACTTAGCTTTCTAAAGAATCGCTATAATGCATAATTTTTTTTATATGTATTTTACCAATAAGGAAAGCAGTTTCTACAGAGAAGAGGTAGCAATTATAAACTCTGAACGTACTGTTTTAAAACGTGCTGTTTGAATAAGGATAAAATATTATACCTTAGAAAAGCTAACAAAAATCTACCTGGGCGGAGCCAGGCCTAGGTATAGTTACAGTAGACAAGAAAATAAGTGTTGAAGTATATTTAATTGGGAATAATTGCAACCAAAGAGTAGGATAATACCTGTGGATATTACTGTATATATGTATAGCAACTAGGAGCAAAACACAGAGCAAAATAATATTACTATTAATTAATAATAAAGTATTATTAACCGACTTCAAAAAAAGGAGGAGGTCATCAATTCGGCCGGTATGTTTTTTTTTATGTATGTGCACCGATTACGCCGAGGTTTCAGAACCGATTTACGTGATTCTTTTTTTGTTTGATGCGGAATGGTTTCGAATTGGTCCCAAGAAGAAATTGATTCGGGTAGGCCCAGTAGTTTTTATTTTATGAGCATTTTTGTCTGATCTCGATGACTTAATTGAAATCTAGCAAGTAACTTTGATTCACTTCCCGGTTACCGATAGAGCTGAAATTTTGTATACGTATGTAAATTGGATAGCTATGAAAAATTATCATGACATAGAGCTGATTTGATGATGGAATCGGAAGGTGGCCATAGGAAATCGGTAATTAATTGACTCAACTTTATCGAGTTTGGTTTGATTCGTGTTGAAAAATACACTAAAAAGTATTAAATAAAAATAACTACGTTAAAAACAACCGACTTCAAAAACGGAGAATATTATAATATAGTAATGAATAATATCAAATCATTTTTATTTATTACTTTTCCGTTTTTGAAGTCGGTTATTTTTATTTTATCTGTTGATTTTTACCATAGTGTCCAAATTATTATTGTCAATGTCTTTCATATCACATATGTCTGTGATCTGTCAATTCATTTTATTTTTGTG
This sequence comes from Colias behrii, assembly GCA_029959065.1. Taxonomy (NCBI): domain Eukaryota; kingdom Metazoa; phylum Arthropoda; class Insecta; order Lepidoptera; family Pieridae; genus Colias; species Colias behrii. The sequence continues at coordinate 8,102,491 of JARWMC010000019.1, read as the reverse complement.
GATTTTATTTGTTGCGGATTTGGTGTTGGTGATGAAATTTGAATGTTGATAAAAGTTTAAATTTTACATATATTTTGGATTTATTTTTCTTCTTGATATCTGGTGTTCTAAGTCTATCATTAGATATGTGTGTCAAGCTTAAATTTTTATAAAGTATTATAATACACGGAAAAATAACGCAGTTTATTTTACTTCTCGTACATCTTTTTGAGATGAAAAATGAATGATAGTTCGGATGTTATCCACTGGTCGGAACCGCACTGCTCAAAAGATGCTTTAACCGACACATATGGTTGGTTTCTGCAATTTTTGCTTGCAGTTTTAGCGTTTACATGTTTGATTGGTAAGTTGCGAGATCAGAGGTGAAGGTTGAATACTAATACAATTATGATACTATCGAATTTTTTCTGCTATGTCGATGTAAAACTCATGATATAAAACCTTACTTCTACAAGCTTATCTTTCTATGTCATATAAAATTGAAGTTAAAATGTTTCTGTAAATGGGTAACAATTTTTAGTACATATATGAATATCCTCAACAGTCTCTTACAACCAAGTTTAGCTCATAATCCACTAGTAAATTACAAAACTTAGAAATAGAAATTAAAAAATAGTTACAAATGTTCTATTTATAGGTAAAAGATTCTGTGAGCCACGCTATGCAAGAAGACCATGGTTAATTTGGTTCTATGATACATCGAAGCAAGGTTTGGGAGCGTTAATTATACATGCGGCTAATGTTTGGCTATCTCCATATCAGACAGGAAACCCATGTACTTGGTAAGTTTTGAATACAATAACTTGTATGAACATACTTAGTGTAAAGATTGAAAATTAGAATCCAAACTTATTTTTAATGTTTTAAAATATTATTAGAAACTTATTGTTTCTATAGTTATTACAAAAGCAAAATTTTATTTCAAATGTGTATCTACAATGTACATATTATCATCCATACTAATATTATAAATGCGAAAGTAACTCTGTCTGTCTGTCTGTTACTCAATCACGCCTAAACTACTGAACCAATTGGCATGAAATTTGGTATGGAGATATTTTGATAGCCGAGAAAGGACATAGGCTACCTTTTATTGCGAAATATGTATTATGTACCACGGGCGAAGCCGGGGCGGACCTCTAGTATAAAATAAAATGAATAATTATGAGAGACAAAATATTTAACCTTCACCTAAATATATTACTGTCCAAAGATCATTTTAAAAATGTGGAAATTTACCACCTAATACTTAATATTAATAGGAGATGTAATAATGTAACATATTAAATACTGTTATGAATAATTATATTTTTATTATTTGTTACAGGTACATTGTAAATTTTATGCTAGATTCTACATTAGGGCTTCTTATAATATGGGCAGGTATAAGACTTGCTCAATACTATGCCAGAGTTTATGATATACCACTTATCAATTTTGGAGAATATGGTAAGCATTTGTAAAATATATTTTAAATTTTTTTTTTGAAATAGAAATAGAAAAAATGTTGGAATTTTCTAATGGTCATGTCTCATATTATCTTCATGACCTCAAGATATTTCTGACGGCCGGACTTTGTATTTTTCAGTTTTAAGATGGAATAATCTGTCAAGTGATGGATGGTTAAGTTATTTCATACAAAAGCACTGCAAGAAATAAATCAATTCTTAAAATAATATAGATTCACTGAAGTAAACCTTGGCCTTCTTTAGATATAAAACAACACAAAAATGTTTGTGCAAATAATACATAACTTTCTCTTTTCATGCTCTAAAGTCTAAAGTTTACATAACTTGAGAATTCAGTAAATATATGATATGTTGAAAGATCCACACCATTATACAATCAGCTAAACAAGTCTCGGCCGATTCTGTTTGTACACATGGCAGGACATACACATTCGTAATGTAACTAAGAATTTACTAAAAATTGATTGATTGCACAAAAAAATTACTATTAATTAATTATGTTGTTGAGATTTATGTGATTATTTTTTCAAAATGACCAGAATGATTATTTTTTAAGAAATTATGATTATGATGTTTCTGATGTATCTTTGTGATTTCTTTCTATTGTATAATATTACAGCACTAGCGACCCGCCCCGGCTTCGCACGGGTGCAATGCTGATACTAAATACACTACAGAAAAACTGTGAACGTTGTATATAATAACATAGCGGCCCGCTCCGGCTTCGCACGGGTATAAAATATATAGCCGGGCGGCCGGCCGGTACCGCCGCAAACGCTACGTCCCGCAATTTTTAAATCTGTAATATCTTCGAAAATATTCACTTAAATCATACGGTGTAAAGGGCCATATAGATCTATATTAAATGAACAATGTATTCAAGGTATTTAATTGGTTAAGGATTAATGCTGTATTGGTTAAAATCGCTTCGAAAATTAGCCATTATTTGTCGTAAAAAGTAAATGACAAAAAAAGTTATTGTGGGTTATCCATAAGAGATAGACATATACCATCGCGGACTTTTCTGTAGACCTTTTCAATGTGTACAATACTTAGTACATTATTTTGATAAAACTCGTAGGGTTCAGCCTGCGTTTGCAATGTAAGCGGAAAAAATTTAATTTTTTACGACATCACATTAGAAACCTCAAAAATAACAGTACTTTTCCACTATTTAATGGATGTTATTATACATATAAACCTTCCTCTTGAATCACTCTATCTATTAAAAAAAAACCGCATCAAAATCCATTGCGTAGTTTCAAAGATTTAAGCGTACAAAGGGACATAGGGACATAGGGACAGGAAAAGCGACTTTGTTTTATACTATGTAGTGATTATGTTTTCAACATGCAGTAAATCAAAAATATATAAAAAAAATTGGTTGTTTGTAAAGTAGGTTTACGATCGAGATGTTTACGTGATAACGTCTTATTGGTGGCAGCGCTCGAGATGAGACGGGAGATCGGTCCGTCTCTCTCTCGTCTCCTGCGATCGCGCTCGTGAGGTTTTGGTGTGACACAAGTTTCTGAACATGTCACCCGACTAAAACGATTTTAAAAACGTTATCACGTTAAAAAACTTTAAATTTGCAGTAATCTCGAGATTGCAAACTGTCGAAAAATTGAGAACTGTAACATTTGCTCGCATGTATGATGATTACCATTTAACAGTGTTGAATATATTACATTTATTTTACTAACTAGATAGAAATAACATATATAGATAGCCCGCGGTTTCGCCCGAGTTTTCGAAGAAAACCCGCATAGTTCCCGTTTCTGTTGGATTTCCAGGATAAAAAGCTAGCCTATGTCTTATTCTGGGTCTTAAACTACCTACATAACAAATTTCATTGTAATCGGTTCAGTATTATTTGCGTGAAAGAGTAACAAACATCAAGCATCCTCACAAACTTTCGCATCACTACATAGTATAAAACAAAGTCGCTTTCTCTGTCCCTATTTCCCTATGTCCCTTTGTATGCTTAAATCTTTAAAACTACGCAACGGATTTTGATGCGGTTTTTTTTAATAGATAGAGTGAGTCAAGAGGAAGGTTTTAGTATATAATTTATTAGGTTTTAGACAAAGCGGGCGAAGCCGCGGGCGGTAAGCTAGTTTATAATATTAATAGGATTTATACAACTTTATATGTTAAAATCTATTAAGTTTACTGAAGTAAGTATATGGTACCAGGTAAACCACCAATGTGTTCAGCGTGGCTCTGCCAGTGTGTGCTGTACGCAGCGCTGGCTACGTTCGCCAAGTCCATGCTAGCTCTGGTTCTGCAACTGCCGATCGTTCAAGCTGTGCTCTCAACGCTGAGACTGTCACCTGTGTCCGATCCACGGCTTGAACTCGCTGTTGTTATGCTCATCATACCTTTCTTTGTTAATGTGAGTATTTTTTAGTATAGTGGTATTTAATGTTAGTATTTTTTTATTTTAGTACTTACATAATATATTTCTAATTTTAATATTTTTTAGTATAGGCAGTAGTAAGAACCGGTGGGGGACCAACCTTCACTGATCTCATAACCAGATGATTTTTTATCAAATATAATTTATAAACAAATATGCCTATGATAACTTGCCTATCAAAAAATCCTTTATGTAGTGTAGTCATTGAAATAATTAATGTAAGAGAGTGTAAGATAGGCTAATAATAATTGAAAGAGTTAGGAAGAAGGGTAAAAGGAAAGGAAGAGATGGAGATTGATGTCTTTACAATAATTTTATTTCAAATAATTGTCTGATCAAAATACTAAAGACTCAGAATTTGATCACATAAACATAACAATGTGAAATCATCATCTATAATTATTAATTAGTCAGTACTCTAATTAGGAGGATATCACTATCTCTAGCTAAGATTAAGCAAAGTCCAATAAATGTTGGCATTGCAAGGACATAAGTACATAAGTACAATTATGTCCTGTAGTAGAGTTTCTTATTGAGATGACTCCACTATAGGACTGAAAATTGAATTACGTAGAGAGAACCAGTTTTATAATGCAATTTTACATCTAGGGTTATTAAAAGTATCTGGTAAAGCATTATGTTCGCCTTTTAGTATTCACTAGCTGTGCTCCGCGGTTTCACCCGCATTGCTCCGCTCCTGTTGGTCTTAGCATGATGCCTATACTCCATAGCCTTCCTCGATAATTGGGAACCGAAATAATTTTTCAAATAGGACCTGTTCTTGAGATTAACGCCTATAAACAAACAAACTCTTCAGCTTTATAATATTAGTATAGTATAGATTTGTTCTCCTGTGACCTATGATAATTAAGTGCACATGTTTAAATATCATTGAATTGATAACCAATTGAAATTTTATTTACTTCGTAATGTCTGATTATTCAGCTTGAAAGATAAATAATTATTCATGTTTTCATATTATTCCATTATTTTTTTTTTAGCTATTGCATAGCTTCTATCGCGGGCCTTGAGCGCGGGGACCGAATCGAGAAATTCCGTAACGAAAAAACCTCACGCTCCCCACACCGACGGGCTCGGAGGTGTGGCTTGAAGGCATGCTATGCAATAGCTTTACCGCGGCAGTACCCGAGTGCCACACGTCTTTTTTTTTCATTTTTATGATGGTTTTTTTTTCACAAACTTTTTTTTAAAGTGAAACTTTTATTACATCGTCTCAAACTTTTTGGTCTGTGTAGCGCATGTCGCGTGTATCGCGGCTGCCGAGTAGGTATACCTACTCGGCAGCCGACCGACACGCGACATGCGCTACACAAAGCAGTGTTCGGAACCGTTCGAACAGTTTCACTTTTACCGTGGTTTCATAAAACCACACAACATTTTTTTCTTTTCAGATTCTCATATTTTGGGTAACAGATAACTTCCTTATGTATCATCCGCGAGGTGTCAGCACTAAATTAAAGACAAAGGTAAATAAATATATGTATCTATGTAAAATAACATGATTATAATATGAAAACTTTAAGTACCTACCTTATATTATAAATATTAAAAGTAAAATTAATTATTTTTCAAATCAGTTAACAATTTCATTTTTTACATTAATTACAATTTAATCATGGCCTTACTTCTATATAATATGAAATAATGAACTTATAATATTAAATGCGGAGCTGATGTAATTTGCACGCCATTTATGGCTAATGTGTTGATTCGAATTGTAATGTAATTTTGTTATCTTTGTACCAACACACATTACGCAAATAAAGACATTTATTTATTTATTCTTAAATGAGGTCTGACCGAGAGACAAACAATATTGAGATACTTAATAACAATTATTAAAATCGACCATTTATTTTCCTTTAATTATTATTCATACAGTTAACGTTTTTATTTTGCAAATATGTATAATAATAACGTCACAAAAATAATATGTTGTGCTTTATAAATGTTTCAAAATATATTCCTACATTATGCAAGTCTAATTTAATTCAAGAATTATTAGAGAAATCTTTACAATTATATGTAGAATAATACAACATGGGAAATAAAACAGTTGATAAATTAAGTATTTTAAATAAACGAATCGATCGGCTGCATACAAATTAATTATTTACTACCGATTGGCGACTGAATGTCGCAGTTATGTTTTATAAGACATTGTTTATCTATTGGATAGTGATTAGTGACATAATATTATGCATTGTCGAATTGTATGGATTATTTTAAACTAATATATATAACACGGCTTAAGAAAATGTACACGTTTTCGTTTCTTGATAACTATCGAAAGTTTAGTGATACCAACATAATTTTAAAGTGATACATAATATACGGTGCCTTTCTAAAAGATATTATCTAAATGACCGGGGTATTTTAGATAGCTCATCATTATTTATCTCTTATGTTCATGACACTATGAGATAAAATAAATAATAATAGACTTAAAATACATGTATAAGCTGACGTAGATAAAAATTCAACACACACACAAACATAGTAACGTACACATTCAAGTACTCCGTAGTGTGACAAAGATAGAATATAAAACCATTAGCCGAAAAGAGTAAGCAACGTAACCGATTAAACGCAACCCGGCTAATTAGCTGACTTTAGGCGGAACGTGTTTTTACGTGTATGCCGCTTCTACTTCAGTTTATATATGTATTCTAAGATAATAGATAGCACAAATGAAATTACGGTCCGAGTATTGTCGAGATAACATTACGTTCTGGTACAATTATAAATATTAATAAATAATTATAATTATAACAATTACATTAAAAAATGCATCAGAAATTGTTTAATATTAAAAAAATGTTTCTTCTATACATATTACAGACATAAATACTTCTCAATAATGACGCAAGTAAAATTAAAAATCTTACGTGTCAATGTTGTATTAAATTTGGTGGTAATAATATAATGAGCAACATGGCTCATTACTAAGATTTCAGTTGTAGGTCAAGGTAATTATAAGGTTGGGTGAACGTGCAAAAAATCGAAGTTGTTCATTTCAGAGCACGTACCAATTTTCTTGTAATATATGAGTTATGACGTTTGTTTCTTGTTAAGCAAACCAAAGACAAAAAGTAGAGGCCCCAAAATAATTGACAAAATAAGTTTTGTGTTTCAATATTAATTTAAATTTCGCATATTAATATACTAACATATATTTTTTCATTCATTACAGGTGCGTTACCAGTCCATAAAGAAGGATAAGACCTGTTCTGATGAGGAGGAGCATTCGGCTGATGAACGTCTTCTCGGCGCGAGTGTATGACCAACGTTAAAGCCCAGTGCATTACGGGCCTAATATCTTAGATAAGTGCTCTACTCACATCACTATAGTTATAGTTTTTTTTTTTTTGCGCGGGAAATACCTGGCCATTTACTTTTTAATATTAAAAAAAAAAAAACAATCAACTGGCCGATAAAACAGCATTCGAAGAATAGTAAAGTAAAGGAACTCGTCCTTTTTTGAATGTATTCTAGAAGGAGATTGATTGACTGGCCATGTGCTGATATTTCGATTTTAAAAACGCAGTAAATGTGTTATTTTCAGTGATATTATCATACTTTTTTTTATTTTGTATTTTATGCTGTATTTCTTTCAAATAGTTCAGACCAAAGCGTAGCCCGGCATTATCTAATTAGCAGTAATTACATAAAAATCGATATTACTATGTAACATACATCAATGTTTTTAAATTGGTAAAATGTGAACTAGAAATATTTTGTATATTGATGTTTTGAAAGTGGTTGTCTGTGCGTAAGTTATGGTGCTTTTTAATGAATATATTGTATTTATTTAATCACAGCTTGTAATGGATAATAATAAGGATTATAAAGTTCAATCAATATTTCTCTGTAAAAGCAAATAATTGATATTTTTGTGCAGGAATGATAGCTTGTCTTTAGTTAAAAGCATCCGAAGTAGAACAATAAAGGTATTTTTGTAATCTATGAAATAAATACTCTACAGAAAATTCTGTAAGATTTCAAGACCTATATTTATTTTTGATATTTAAATATGGCAGCTCTTATTTTGTATATTTTGACAATTTTCGTGCTACTTCGGCACATGCTTTTATAATTATGTACGATCGCGATGTACACAGTAAAAATGCAATTTGTCAGCTTATTTTGAACACATATAACATATATTTAACTAAATTCAAAAGAAAAATCGATATATTAATCGGAGTGAGTAGGGTCAAAATATTTTGTGTTCGCAAACTCCGTCATTGTGAAAAATTAATATAGGAAAGTACTTATATTATTGTATAGTTATATATATCATATTCAAGCTTACGATGCATATTTTGAGACGATTTTTTGGGATTACTCAATTGTATACTGTATGCTTCGTTTTGGCAACATTTAAAATAGTTAGATAGAAGATAAAATTTTTGACTTATCGATGTCTATGGTCTTTAAATTATCGAAGTTCAAACTTGACTGTTTAAAAGTAATCTTTATTGGACAGGAATAAAGTCTATTTTACTGTAACGCTGTCTCTTTGGTGCAACAGTAGTTATGTATAATATGCTGTTCGGGAAAATTCTCAAAGGTAAGAAAAAGTACTGATATGTACCCAAACCCAGTTTTGAGGAATTGACTTGCTCCATATTTTCCTAAACATATCTAATGAAATATCATTTTAGTTCTCATATTATATTTCCTTGTTCTTTGGAGTGTTTTTAGTTAATATAGTCCGGTTTGATAATTTGGCTTACAATTTCTAGATTCGTGTAAAGTGTATGTTTTAGGGTAATTTATATATACCTACTGTGATTTCTGTATCTTTCCAATTAGTTTCTTTTGTAAATGTAATGTACATAATCGCAAAACAATTTGGTCTCGATAAAAATTTGCCAAATATTTTCATACTATTCCATTAGAATATGTATACATTATATACAACCTATACAGTGCTTAAGTATTAAAAATAAAAATATTTTTTGATTTTTTAATGATGTTCCTAAAATAAGTACTTATTATTAACCTCGTAGTGCCATTTTATCGAATAAAAAGATAACATCGAATAAAGACTGAGAAAGTCGATTGTTAATAAATTTTTGGTTTTATTTATAGTTGGACTTAAATTTGTAAATTTTGTTATTTTTAACTTACATTCCTTAAATAATTGTTCCTTAAATAACCTACATGTACCTATTTTGTGCCAAAATTGCTTATCTTATTTACTTTCATCTAATCTAAATATATATAAATACATAGCGAGATGCACATAATGTTTAACCAATTTACCTATTTGTCCCAAAGAAATTAACGTCACAATGTTAATAAATTTATTTGAATACGTTTTGGTTTTATATAATCGCTTATAACACGGACTAAGAAATATAGAAAAATTTACAAGCACTGAAAAACTAACGATCTGATATATTCGTTGATTTGGGGGATCAATCACTAGAAGATAAACAGGTAAATAGCTCAAGCAGTGTCATTCTTTTAAAGATTACATTCACATTAAAAATTTATAATTCTCATACTCATTGGCGACCATTAACTTAGTACTCAATATTTTATCCATTTTAAATAACTTTTTATTATAAAAAGATACGGATTCATTAAATTAAAAACAAAATCTTATAATGTTTTAGAAGAAATTATAAGAGATATTAATAAAAATCTGTACACACAGAACATAATAGATAAAAATTACAAACGAAGAGGTTAGACAATTGTGCATTGCATATATCTCAAGTATATTGTAATCTCAGAATATCTCAATCTCGTCAAATGGTTTTTATGATAAATGTCCAAAAATTTGGGGAAAGAAAAGTAAGCAAACACTTTGTCTGGTTTTGTCTTACAGCTATTATCTATAATTATGTATCTTAAATTCCGTTTAGATCCATTCAAGTAAAATAGATACAGTTTTCAACTATACCCGCAAAATCTATTTTTTTTAAATAAATACGATAAATACTTTATATATCTGGTGATTGATCCTCGTTAAAATATTTACCTATTATATATTTGATATAAAAGATGGAATTGTAATAGAGTATCGTGTAAATAATAATGTAAGACAAGTTTTGTGGGAACTGAATGTACACATGTATATAAGTACTATATAATATTGACACGTACGTGTTTGTGCATTTGTTTATTGTTTGTGCAAATATATTCACGTCATGTGTTAAAAAATTGTTTTATTTGTCCTTCTCTTTTGTTTACTATTCGAAATTTTTATTGGTTTGTCTAACGATTGAGTTGAGTTGAGTTGTCTTACTATTTCTTAGTGTTCAAATGTTTGATTTAACATTTATTTGATAGTGTGTTTATGACCTTAATATGTATAATTTATTTTTGAAGATATCAGATTCCAATATAATAATAGAAATGAATAGGCTATGAATAATATTGAATATTTATATATTTATGTACTTTGCAGTAAATTTACTTCTAAAAGTTGTTACACATCGGAGCTATACCACCACATATACCACGCTATACATACTCTTAAATACTGGTGTCACTGGTCATATTTACAAAACAAACGTAACTATGACGCGGACGTTACCATGACTACATCTTTCAGTCTATAATTTGTCAATCATAGTTGTCAATAACAAAGTGCACTTTTATAATATTACTTGATTTTTTAATTTTATTATAATGTTCTAGTTAAATATAATTTAAAACATGGATGAAAGTGAATTGAGAAAGTTGCTGACAACTAAAAATGGATGTCGAATTCCGAAGATGTTACCCATACCAGATGTTCATAAAATGGATAAACTACCATTTGAACCATTACCACCTTATAATCGGATTAAGGTAAATTATTATTGAGAGTTAAATGCATTTCGGACAATTGTCTTATTATATGAGGTACGAGTATCATTTGCGATCTCGAGTGAATTCGTTTAACTGCTTTAAGTCAACCAAATTGTAATAAGTATATTAAACGAAATAACTATACTTAAATTATGTTTAAATCTAATAGAAAAAGTAGATAATTTAATGTATCTAAGTAAAATTACCTAATTTCTAAAAGAAGTAAGATTTTCGTTCATTTTACCTGTACAAATTATTTTTAATTAAAGTTAGACTCATAGTTAAAAGTCCTCTTTTATCGAACCGGTTCATATTCTATGTTCATATTTAATGTTGTTAAATTTCAGGATAAACAGGCAAAGTTTCGTACAATATTGAAGGAGAAAGCTACAGAGAGGAAAGTCAAAATAGCCCGTCCGATATGTTTACCGCGCGAATTGGACAACTTAGAAATATCCCAAGATAGACATATTGCGGTACTCAGAGAATGTGCTGATAAAATCAAACCACCTCCTATGCTGAAATCATGGGAGAGAAAGATAATAGGATTGATACCAGCTAAACTTCGTAATGCCTTTCCTGCGTTAACAGAAGAACTCATTGAGGAGAGTAAGGAAGCATGGAATAAGAATTTGCATGACTTAGCAGTAAGGACTGTCATCCGTGACGTTCCCGGAGTCTCTAGGAGAAGATATGTGGAGCCGCCGTTCAAATTCCACGGCGTTACGCCAAATTTCGATAGAATGGTTAAGTTTCGGAAAAAACTTAAAGATGGTTCATTGCTTTTGCATCCGTTTATAAGGCTTGTTCTGGAATCTTCTGAGAAAACATTCCCACCTTATATCATAAACTTGGCAAAATATCGTGCACGAGGCCCGATGGATTTAGAAGAATTCCAAACAAAAATTTTAGAAGAAATCAAACGTGCGGACTATCTAGTGTCCAGTACGTGGTATTCAATTCTTGTTACTTGGCTTAAAAACCCACGATGTTTGAAGGGAATGCGTCCTAAACGTATTCCAGAATTTGTGAAATGTGCAACAAAAATGATTTCTATGCAAATTCAAGAACTCATGCGTCGATCTATCGATGCGATTATAGACTCTTTGAAAGATCCAGATTGCGTCCCAATATTAAACGTAGATTTAAATTTTGATGGCGAATTCTTTTATGAACCGTCTCTCGAAAATTTATATGAGGTTTATCATAATATTGCTAATGTTATTTCTCGTATATCTCAACGACTTATGCCTATTGAACAATATCTCAAAATACCATACAATTACGATGCTCTGCCCGTTCAATACAACGAGTGGCTACATAAAGATGGACATGACAGATTACAGAAAGTATTACTTGAAGTGTTCTCACCCCTTGTCAATTACTTAAATAGATTGAGAAAAGAATACAGCATGCTGTACGGAGCTCCTGCTAAATCAGCACTTTTACAATTTATTGAACAAGCTAAAGAATTCGAAGAATCACGTGATAAAATAAAATATTTCCAAGGCATTGATTCTGAAATAACAGCGATTCTTGAAAATGAATATTTCAATTGTGCTATTATATGTCAGCTTAAAATGGTCGACGGTTTAAAAAGTAAAGCCATGGAATTTATAAACGACATAATTGCCGGTATAGTTAAAACCCACATGGATGAAAACAACAGTATATGCCATGAATTTGAAATAATCGCTGCTAAAGCACTTAAAGAACCCGAAAATGCCGCGGAATTAATTGAACAAGGCGTATATATTTTACACGCTAAAACTGTGTTAGTTGAAGCATTGAAAGAAAGAATTCTTAGGCAAATTGAAATCATATCAAATTTATTAGAAATGACGTCTCTGTCGTCGGACCATGTGGCATCTAATACGAAGACTGTGAATTGGTTGACGGACATTAAACCTATATTTGAGAAAAATGCCGCTGCTTATGAAACATTTAAAGGTGAAATGGAAGACAACTTGCAATCAAAAATAGCATTCTTAAATAAAGAAGTTTTAGAGATGATTCCTTACTTACAACTTTTGGATAACATGGATGACATTAATTATACATTACAATATTTAGAACACTTGCGTAAACTTGTGCATCGATTGGCCGATTGTGATAAATTAGTTGCTTGGATAAATAATGAAGAAAAAACTTTTAAATTTCCCGTTTCGCAATATCCTGATTTAGATGAGCTAAAAGACTTTATACTGCCTTTTCATAGCCTTGTTCATCTTGTACACAGATGGAAACGAAGCTATTATACTTGGATGGATGGTCCTTTTGAATATTTAGACCACGAAAAAATTGAACAAGACCATGATTTTTTCTATAAAGAATTTCTTAAACTGTCTAAAGCATACAGGACCAAAATAAAACAACAAATTTCTGAAGGCGTTGAAAAACGTTTTCAGGGACTTGTCGATGACCCTGATATAAATAATTTACCCGCGCCTATGAAATTATGCGCTCAATGTGTCATTGAAATTAAAGATTGGCGGCCAAATGTACAAATGGCACATATTATGTGCAACCCAGCATTAGTGCAGAGACATTGGGACGAGATGTCTGCAATTGCTGGATTTGATTTGACCCCAACCGCTGGAACAACATTGCGAAAAATAATTAATTTTAATTTGTGGGATGATATAGATCAATATGAAATCGTAAGCGTAGCCGCTACGAAAGAGTTGGCATTAATAACCAATTTGAATAAAATGATATCAGAATGGACTGATATTTGTTTTAAAACCAGTCCTTACAAAGACACTGGTATATTTATACTATCTGGTCTTGATGATATTCAGAGTGTTTTAGACGATCATATTGTGAAAACAGTCGGCATGCGAGGTTCAGCTTTCGTCAAACCTTTCGAAGCACAAGTGCGGGCTTGGTATGAAAAAATAATGCGTGTTAATTCAACAATCGATGAATGGGGTAAAGTTCAAAGTCAGTGGCTGTATTTACTGCCAATATTTTCATCAAAGGATATCGTAGCACAAATGCAAGAAGAGGGAGTTATGTTTGTGGAAGTTAATAATATCTACCGACGTTACATGGGTTCTGTAGACAAAGATCCGCATGTTCTGGATGTTGCTGGTGGAGCTGGAGTTTTAGAATCATTTAAAATAGCCTCAGGTCTCCTTGAGAAAATAAATGACGGCGTTAATAATTATCTCGAAAAGAAACGATTATACTTTCCACGTTTCTTCTTCTTATCTAATGATGAAATGTTGGAAATTTTATCAGAAACTAAGAATCCACTCAAAGTACAGCCACATCTCAAAAAATGTTTTGAAGGTATTAATAGATTAGTTTTCGATCCTGAATTTAATATATCAGCTATGATTTCCATGGAAGGCGAACAAATTGAATTTCTCGAAACCATAAGTGTTGCAGCAGCAAGAGGATCCGTTGAAAAGTGGTTACTTCAAGTCGAAGATCAGATGCTTAAAGCTGTGAAATCGGAAACTGAGTTATCTTATTATGATTATCCTAATATGGGCCGTGTAGAATGGATTTTGTCATGGGAGGGAATGGTTGTATTAGCGATTTCTCAGATTTACTGGGCGGTTGATGTTCATGAATGTCTGAATACACACAAGCTAAGTCAATTACAGGAATTTCATGTCGGCTTAACAAAACAACTAAATGAAACTGTAGCAGTTATAAGAAGAACTGATCTTACAAAACTAAACAGCATAACCGTAAAAGCACTAATTGTAATAGATGTACATGCTAAAGATGTCATATTTGAGTTAATTGGGAAAAATGTTACTGAAGTTACTGATTTTCAATGGCTTGCTCAATTGCGTTACTACTGGGAAGAGGAAAGGGTGTTTGTAAAAATTATCAATGCGGTGGTAAATTATGCATATGAATACCTAGGTAACTCTGACCGTCTTGTCATAACACCATTAACAGATCGATGCTATAGAACATTAATAGGTGCGTATTATCTACATTTAAATGGTGCTCCTGAAGGACCGGCTGGGACAGGAAAAACTGAGACTACCAAAGATCTCGCAAAGGCTCTTGCAGTACAGTGTGTAGTATTTAATTGCTCGGATGGTCTAGATTATAAAGCCATGGGAAAATTTTTCAAGGGCTTGGCTTCGTGTGGTGCGTGGGTTTGTTTTGACGAGTTCAATAGGATTGAAGTTGAAGTATTGTCTGTAATAGCACAGCAAATTTTATGTATTGTACAAGCAGTAAGGCAACACTTAGAAACATTTGAATTTGAAGGAACAACTTTAAATTTGAACCCAGCTTGTTATGTTTGTATTACCATGAATCCCGGTTATGCTGGGCGATCGGAATTACCGGATAACCTAAAAGTATTGTTTCGAACCGTAGCTATGATGGTACCTGATTATGCTATGATTGGTGAAATATCATTATATTCGTTTGGTTTTATAGATGCTCGGAATTTATCCGTAAAAATTGTGACAACTTACAGACTGTGTTCGGAACAACTATCTTCACAAAATCATTATGATTATGGAATGCGTGCTGTAAAGACTGTTTTATCGGCTGCGGGTAATTTAAAAAGAAGCTTCCCGAACGAAAGTGAGAGTATATTATTGTTGAGATCAATTACAGATGTAAATTTGCCCAAATTTTTGTCTTTTGACGTACCTCTATTTGAAGGCATCATATCAGATTTATTTCCAGGTATTACTCTACCCAAACCTGATTATGAAAACTTTTTACAGGCTTGCCATGATGTTTGTGAAATAAACAATTTACAACCAATGGAATGTTTCTTGATAAAAGTTATTCAAACTTATGAAATGATGATAGTAAGACATGGATTTATGCTTGTCGGTGATCCATTTTCGGCTAAATCAATGACACTTAAGGTATTATCAGAAGCGTTAACATTAATGGAAGAACGGAATCAACCTGATGGTTGTGCTTGTACTTATAAAGTTTTGAATCCAAAAGCCGTCACAATGGGTCAGCTATACGGAGCTTTTGATCCAATTTCTTACGAATGGACTGATGGAATTGTAGCAACGATGTTTAGAAACTTTGCTTCAGAGGATACTCCAGTTAGAAAATGGATTGTTTTCGATGGACCAGTAGATGCAGTATGGATTGAAAATATGAACACGGTTTTGGATGATAACAAGAAGCTTTGTCTCACGTCCGGTGAGGTTATGGCTATGTCCAATGTTATGTCCATGATTTTTGAAGTAATGGATTTAGCTCAAGCCTCCCCTGCAACTGTTTCTCGGTGTGGTATGATATATATGGAATCTGCATCACTCGGCTTTATGCCTTTTTATAAATCTTGGTTAAATACTTTGAATCCTATATGGCTAGAAGAAAATGAAGAGTTTATTTTTGCAATGTGTGAATGGCTATTTGATCCGTTGGTGTATTATGTCCGGAGACAGTGTTCGCAACTTGTGACAGCCGGTGAAGTGAATTTGGTTATAAGCACTCTTCGCCTTATAGAAATGCTAATGGACAGTGCAATAGAAGGAGAAGAAGACACAAAATACACTAGAACATGGATATCAGCTTCGTTTATGACTGCTTTTGTATGGGGTGTTGGAGGTATATTGAACACCGAGTCACGTGAACGGTTTGATGACTTAGTGAAAGAATATTTTAAAGGAGAGAATGGAATTCCTCCTGAAATAGACAGGCTCGATGTGTCCATCCCAACGGAGGGAATGATAATTGATCATTATTATATGTATAAAAGTAAGGGTTGCTGGAAACCTTGGCCAGATGCCGTTAAAGCAGCTCAAGTTAAAGAGCAAATAAACTTACTTCAGACCGTTATTCCGACTTTAGAAACCGAAAAATATATTTTTCTTTTAAAATTACATACGAAGTTTTTGAAACCTCTGCTGTTGATTGGACCCACTGGTACTGGAAAAAGCTTTTATGTTCAAAATTTTTTGATGAATATGATTGATATGGAAAAATATACGCCTGGATTTATTACTTTTACTACTACTACTTCAGCGAATCAAACTCAAGATTTAGTTATATCGAAATTAGTAAAAAGAAGAAAAAATAATTATGGACCTACGAAGGGCAAACAAGCAATAATATTTATAGACGATATGAATATGCCAGCTAAAGAAGTTTATGGTGCGCAGCCGGCTATAGAATTATTGAGATTATATTTTGACATAAAACATTGGTACGATTTAAAAACTACAGATAATTTATACATTTACGATACAATATTCTACGGGGCTATTGGCCCTGTCGGTGGTAGTAGACAGCTTATTTACCCCAGAATGTTAAGACATTATAATATATACTCGATTAACGAATTTTCGAAGGAAAGTATGTCAAAAATTTTTACTTCTCTCTTGCAACTCGGTTGGAGAAGAAATGGATTTGGACAGGATACGCAACCTGTAATAGTAAACATAATCGCTGCTACAATGGATATATACGACCAAGCCACTGAAGGATTAAGACCAACTCCCGCAAAATCGCATTATATCTTTAATTTGCGAGATTTTTCAAGAGTAATTCAAGGTTGCGCTCTGCTAAGAAAAGAATCCGCTGACAATAAAAAGACATTCACAAGAGTTTGGGTTCATGAAATCATGAGAGTATTTTATGACAGACTTGTCGACGAACCTGACCGTTTATGGTTTTACAATATTTTGAAAAAATCTACTAGAGATTTTATGAAAGATACATTTGAATCTGCTTTGGATACTTATCAAGATGACAATGGTGAAGTGACGCAGGAAAATATTAAGAAAATGATGTTTGGTTGTTACTTGGACACTGATAGTGTTGAAGGTGAACGACGTTACGAGGAAATGCCATCAAAAGAAGTAGTACTAAATGTTGCTATATCAATGCTTGCAGAGTATAATAGCATGCACAAAGCTAAAATGAATATTGTATTGTTTGACTACGCATTGGAACATTTATCAAAAATTTGTAGACTTCTTTCGATGCCGGCGGGCAATGCCTTGCTTGTTGGTGTTGGTGGCTCTGGTAGGCAATCATTAACAAGATTAGCAAGTACTATTTTGGGGCAACAAACGTTTCAACCGGAAATCACAAAATCTTATAGTGTTAAAGATTGGCATGACGACATTAAATTAGTTTTACGTGAATCCGGTGGTCTAAACAAAGATACCACGTTTTTGTTTACTGAAAGTCAAATTAAGGAAGAAGTGTTTATACAGAATTTAGATAGTTTACTAAATTCTGGTGAAGTACCAAATTTATATGGATTAGACGAAAAACAAGAAATTTTAGAATTAGTACGACTTGCAGCTCAAGGAGGGAATAGAAATTTGGATATAAGCCCATTGCAAATACTTTCATTCTTCGTAGGCCGATGTAAAGCGAAGCTTCATGTTGTTTTATGCTTCAGCCCAATTGGGAGTTCGTTCCGAACAAGGCTTAGGTTATATCCTTCATTAGTTAACTGTTGTACAATAGATTGGTATGACAGCTGGCCAGAAGAAGCTTTGGAAATGGTAGCCAATCATTATATGGGTAAAGTCAATGTTCCAGATCCAGTCAAGCAAGCTGCTGTTATTGCATGCAAACAATTCCATGTCGATGCACGAAAAGTTTCAATCGAGTTTTTCAATCAGTTCGCCAGAAAAACATACATAACATCTGCATCTTATTTAGATTTGATAAAATCATTTACAACCTTGACTAACCGAAAGCAAAGGGAATTACGTGCAGCTAAGCTAAGATATACTAACGGTTTAGATAAATTAATGCAAGCCGCTGATGCTGTAGCTATAATGCAACGTGATCTAAATGCACTTAAACCTCAACTCATCATTATGGCGGCAAAGTCAACCAAAATGATGGAAGAGATTGCAGTTGAAACAGCTATAGCTGATAAAGCTGCAGCACAGGTTCGAGAAGATCAAAAGGTCGCGAATGTTCAAGCAGCTGCCGCACAGGAACTCAAAAAAGATTGTGAAGCTGATTTAGCATTAGCATTACCTATTTTAGAAGATGCTATAGCTGCTCTTAACACCTTGAAACCAGCTGATATTACTATAGTAAAATCGATGAAAAACCCACCGGCAACGGTTAAGCTAGTAATGGCAGCAGTTTGTGTGATGAAGCAAATTCCGCCCGATAAAATACCTGACCCAGATAATCCCGGGAAAAAAATCTTTGATTATTGGGGCCCTAGTAAAAGAATATTAGGTGATATGAGTTTCTTAGATTCACTTAGAAATTTTGATAAGGATAACATACCTGTTGCTGTCATGCAAAAAATAAGAAAAGAGTATTTGTCAAATAAAGATTTCAAACCACACATTATTGCAAAAGCATCTACTGCCGCTGAAGGGCTTTGTAAGTGGATAATCGCTATGGACATGTATGATGCCGTTGCTAAAGTAGTTGCACCAAAAAAAGCAAAGTTGGAAGCAGCAGAAAGAGAATTCGCGGAAACTATGGCAATTTTAGAAGAAAAAAAAGCCACAGTAGCTCGATTGGAAGCAAAATTAGCTGAACTAAACGAGGCATTAGAGGAAGCTAATATAAAGAAAAAAGCTTTGGAAGATGAGGTACAATTATGTATTGACAAACTTTATCGAGCTGAAAAACTAATAGGTGGTTTGGGTGGGGAAAGAGTTCGTTGGACTGCTGCCGCTGAAAATCTTCAAATGCTTTATGATAATTTAGCTGGGGATATTTTAGTCTCGTGCGGCATAATTGCCTACTTATCTCCATATACGTTACCAATTCGTACAGCAGTTACAGAAAAATGGCGCGATCTCGTTATTTATTTAAAAATGCCTCATTCAGAAACTTTCGTATTTAAAGACATTTTAGGAACAGATATAAAAATTCAAAATTGGTACATTGCCGGCCTACCCAGAGATTCATTCTCTACTGATAATGCTATAATACAAGATAATTCAATGAGGTGGTCTTTACTCATAGATCCCCAAGGCCAGGCTAACAAATGGATTAAGACAATGGAAAAATCAAATGATTTACAAATTATGAAATTTACAGATGGAAACTACATGAAAGTTATTGAGACGTGTCTAGAATATGGTAAACCCGCGCTTATAGACTGTATTCTGGAAGACGTAGAGGCACCGTTAGATCCTGTTTTGCTTAAAAATACTTATACTCAAGCTGGAAAAGAGTTTATTGCATTGGGTGATAACGTGATAGAATATCATCCCAATTTTAGACTATACATGACCACAAAACTTAGGAATCCTCATTATTTACCAGAAATATTTAACAAAGTCACTCTTATTAATTTTGCTTTGACCAAGGACGGTTTAGAAGATCAACTTCTCGGTATTGTTGTTGCTAAAGAGAGACCAGACTTACAAGAAAAACGTGAAAAATTAATAGTGCAAGGAGCAGCTAATCGTGCTGCTCTAAAACAGGTTGAGGATGACATTCTAAGAACTCTACAAGAATCTAAAGGCGATATTTTAGAGGACGAATCTGCTATTGAAGTTTTAGATTCATCTAAATTACTGGCTATTGATATTATGAAAAAGCAAGAAGCTAGTTTAGAAACAGAAGAGATCATTGAAAAGTTTCGATTAGGATACAGGCCGATAGCGTCACATTCAGCCGTACTTTATTATTGCGTAACAGAATTACCAAATGTAGATCCTATGTACCAATATTCTCTCACGTGGTTTATAAACTTGTATATTATATCTATTGAAAATGCTAATAAATCTAAAGATTTAGAGAAGAGATTGAAGTTTTTGAGGGAAACATTTACTTACAATCTTTATAGTAATGTATGCCGGTCTCTTTTCGATAAAGATAAATTAATGTTTTCATTTATCATGTGTTCTAAAATGATGTTATCTACTGGTGAAATGGATCATGAAGAATATTTATTCCTTATAACAGGTGGTATTGCTGTTGAGAATCCACACAAAAAGCCATTTGATTGGTTACCAGATAAAAGTTGGGATGAAATTTGTAGAATAGACGACTTACGTGCTTATAAAGGATTTAAAAGTCATTTTCTCAATTCAACATCAAAGTGGAAAGAAGTTTATGATGCCCTCGAACCGCACAATAAGCCATTGCCCGGTAACTGGGATGAAAATCTGACAAACTTTCAAAAACTATTGGTCATAAGGGTCTTAAGACCTGATAAGTTAAAAATTGCTATGACAGATTTTGTAGAAAAACAATTGGGAACTAAGTATATTACCCCACCGCCATTTGATATAGCTAAATCATTTGGTGACTCTAATTGCCTAGCACCTTTAATATTTATTTTATCACCTGGGTCTGACCCAATGGGTGCTCTCATGAAATATTGTGAAAGAATGGGTTACTCCCACAGATTTAATTCTATATCATTGGGACAAGGACAAGGACCCATTGCAAGAGCAATGATTGAAAGGGCACAACTAGAAGGCGGGTGGGTGTGTTTACAAAATTGCCATTTAGCAGTTTCTTGGTTACCTGTGTTGGAAAAAATTGTTGAAGGTTTCGATTTGACTAATACTGATCTAAGCTTTAGATTATGGTTGACTAGCTATCCTTCAGATAGATTTCCTCAGTCTGTTCTACAAGTCGGAGTAAAGATGACCAATGAACCACCTACAGGTTTGCAACATAATTTAAATCGATCTTATCTATCTGAACCATTAAAAGAACCTGAATTTTACGAAGGCTGCCCTGGTAAAGATAAAGCGTTTAGTAAATTATTATACGGAATAAGCTTTTTTCATGCAGTGGTTCAGGAAAGAAAAAAGTTTGGCCCTTTGGGATGGAACATTCAATATGGCTTTAATGATTCTGATTTTCATATATCTGTCATGCAATTGCAAATGTTTTTGAACCAATATGAAGAGATCCAATATGTTGCAATAAAATATCTAACCGGAGAATGTAATTATGGTGGTAGAGTAACAGATGATTGGGATAGGCGACTGATAGTTACAATTTTAGATAATTATGTAAATACCGGGGTAGTTAATGATCCAAACTACTCATTTTGTGACGTGGGGCCCCAATATGGTCTACCTCGTAGATGTGAATATCAAGACTATCTTAAACACATAGAATCTGTCCCCGTTAACCCGCCTCCGGAAGTATTTGGCTTACATATGAATGCTGGAATAACGCGTGATTATACTATTTCTATGGAACTCGCAGCTGCTTTAGTCTTAGTGGAAGGTACCGGTAGTGGCGGTGAAGGTGGTAATACTGAAGTTATTTTAATGCAAATGGCTACTGAAATCGTGTCTAAACTACCCGAACCATTCGATATCGAAACGTCTCAAAAGAAGTATCCAGTTGACTATAATGAGTCAATGAACACGGTACTTATACAAGAAATGGAAAGATTTAATAAACTATTGAGAGAAGTTAAAGTGTCTTTACTTGATTTACAAAAAGCTGTTAAAGGATTTATTGTAATGTCACCTGCGCTTGATTTACAAGCAAATGCTATGCTTCTAGGAAGAATACCAAATAACTGGGCAAAAGTTTCTTATCCTAGCTTAAAACCTTTACCAAGTTACATTGCGGATTTTATTGAACGTCTTGCAATGTTAGAAGATTGGTTTCAAAATGGAAAACCACCAACGTTTTGGTTATCTGGTTTCTTTTTCACTCAAGCGTTTCTGACAGGTTCTGTTCAGAATTACGCGCGAGCGAAGAAAATTCCAATTGATTTGCTTATATTTGATTTTGAAGTAAGGAGAGTCGATTATGAAACTACGCCACCGGAATCTGGAGTTTACGTACAAGGTCTGTTCATGGACGGTGGACGTTGGGATCGTGATAAGCATGTTATCGGAGAACAATTACCTAAGATATTGAACGATCATATGCCCGCTGTGTGGCTCTTCCCCAAGTTAAAAACAGAATTTGTTGAAGGTACAAGATACAGATGTCCCCTTTATAAAACGTTAGAAAGAAAAGGTGTTCTTGCAACCACTGGTCATTCGTCTAACTTCGTTTTGGCTTTCTATTTACCATCAGACATGCCTTCAGCCCATTGGATAAAACGAAGTGTTGCCTTGCTACTTCAATTAGATAATTAAACTAATATAGAATGATTTTTGAATAACTAATCAATTTATTTTCTTCGTCTTTTTTACATTTTTAGCTACGTATTATGTTTAATAATTGTACCAAGTCTCTGTGCGTCTTGACAAAAGTATTACATTATTATTTTCTCTATTAGTTAGTTATTATTTATTAGATTTTATACTCATGCATGTTAATGGTTGTATTTAAATAAAACCGTAAACTAATGGATGTTGTTTATTTTCATAGCTTTTCTCTAATAGAATTGAAGACATTGTTAATTTTGAATTTCATTTGTATTTTCCTTTTTCTTCGTGAATTCGCGCCTTATATCTTCGGTTTCAACAAGTTTTTTTCTTAATTTTAACATTATCGCTTTGTTTCTCTTCTGAAAATTTTAAACATTCGTTATTAATAATTCGAAGGCATAGCTAGGTTGCAGATTGCTTACTAGGTTTTATAACAGAAAATATAGTCCAGATGTGTTTTTTAAATAATTACCGTCAAAACACTACACTCCCGCTCAATAGCTTCACATTCCTGTTCAATAGCCTCTGCTTCCTTCGCTTGCTGTTCATTCCTCTCTAGAATTTTCGTTAATTTTACTTTCTCTATCTCTTCTTCCTCAGCTTCTTTTTGTTTTAGTTGTATGTTTTGCTGGTCTACTAAATCGCGTTCTATAAAGTTAAGTAGGTATATTATTAATGTCAGTACCTATTATATTATTCTGATTTGTTCTGATCCGATGTTTAGTTTATTATATAAATATATTCAAGTTTGGATTTGGATTATCTACAATTATTTTATTCAAGGTGCACTGGAAGTTTTAATTAATCTATACTAATACTAATATTATGAAGCTGAAGAGTTTGTTTGTTTGTTTGGACGCGCTAATCTCAGGAACTATTGGTCCGATTTGAAAAAAATAAAAATAAAACCCACCTTTTTTATACAGTTCATCATACTCGTTTTTATAAACATTCAAATTTGATTCAAGTACATTTATTTTGGATTCCTCAGATGCTCTACAAACATCTATCATTATTCTTTGCGATTTCATTTGTGATATCTGAGAGGTGAGTTCCTATTAAGAAGAGAATTGTATGATTATAAAAATAGATAAGGTGGTAAGGTTTGTATAACAAAGAATTTCATCTCCGATGAAGTTCGAGATTGGCGCTCGCGGAGCTATGTATTTAAAAAGTTTGCAAATGCACGTATTACATTAATTTGTTGCATGAAAGATTCATTTTCTTCTTTTATAAGCGAGATTTCTTCAGTAAAACTGCTTCCTTGACTTCGGAGTGAATGTAAAATTCGTTCCTTCTTTAGCTTTTGTTTTGCGGCTGAAATAATTTAAATATATTTATCATAATCATTTAATTGAAATACTGTTTTTGTCATTATTTTAGTAAACCTGAATTTAGTTTAAATTTCAAATCCGTTAATTTATCCGGAATAGCCATTATTATGCGAATAATTTATAAAATGTTTTCTTAAATGCCCAATTTATTTAGTTCAGAGTACTTGTTTACAAATCCCGCCTTTTTTATGAAATTACGCAGAGGATATCAATAGAAGTTTGTTACAGCTAATGCAAAATTTTTGTAGATAGAGAACATTGCTTATATCATTATGACTTGTTTATCTGTAGTATTTCATGTTATTGGTGTGTTTTAAATATACTGTGTTTGTCAAAGTTCACACGACGCGTGATTTCGGCGTCACCTCTTGACATCTGTCAGTTGTCACTTTTTGCTGTTCAGCGTGTGTTGCGAATTTCCTTGCCTTATTTTCAAGAAAGTTCTATATTATCAAAAGTAATAATGAATAATAAATAGTCATTATTCATCATGTAGCATAAATTACACCAACGCCAAGGATTACTCTTCATCAAAAAACTGTACTATATGAGTCGCCTCCATGTGTAAGTCTTCAAAAATGGTTTCCAGCAGTACACGGGTGATACAAGTCACCAATATTGCTCCCCAAGCTACCAAAGACCAAATGCAAACGCTGTTTGGTTACTTGGGGAAGATTGATGACATTCGATTGTATCCGACGATAAGAGACGTGTCGTGCCCGGTGCAGTCCCGAATCTGTTACGTGAAGTACTACGATGCGGCGACGGTGAACGTCGCCCAGCACATGACGAACACGGTGTTCATAGATCGTGCTTTAATCGTCATACCTATGCAATCTGGCGAAATTCCAGATGAGCATAAAGCGCTAGAAATGTCCAGTAATGGAACTTTAGTGCCAGGTTTAAACTCGGTGGAGCCGCGTCTGCCAGCTCACGTCGTTAATTCTCTGGAGGGCATGCCGCCGAATCAAGTTATACAAACATATGATCCTAAAATGGCGGCAGCTGGTTTGCCACCTTACCCTCCCATCCCAGCTGCATATGATTCACGTAAGATAGAGGAGATTCGAAGAACGTTACTAGTAATCAATGTGGGTGATCTGACTCATCAGCAGTTGGTCGATCATTTCTGTCAGGCTGGGGAGGTAGCGTACTTACGATTTTGTGAGCGGGATGCTGATAAACTAAAGTATGCATTGGTTGAAATGACGGAACAAGAGAGTGTGTTGAAAGCTTTACAATTAAATGACACCACAGTCGAGGGACAAACTATAAAGGTAAAATTTTATAACATTCCTTCAATTTAGTATGAAATCTGTAATCGTCACAGGTCTTATATAATGTTTATTTCATTATTATTTTCAGGTACATCACGCGACACAGGCAATTTGCAAACCTCAAACAAAGAGTAATGAGGCTGCCCAGCGTGAGATTGAAGAAGCGATGTGCCGAGTGAAAGAGGCACAGAACTTAATCTCTGCAGCAATTGACCCAGTAATTGGACTGTTATCTAAGGACAAACGGAGGTACTCCATTTTGTATTTACTATCCCATCATTTTCTTAATACTATGTTTGTTAACAGAATCAAGTTGTGCACTGTATAATTAAGAAGAATAATCATATACATTCATGTTAAATATATATACATATTATCATATATTAAGAGCATGTAACGAAAAAAAATATCATAAGCTCTGTATAAACA
This sequence comes from Colias behrii, assembly GCA_029959065.1. NCBI lineage: Eukaryota > Metazoa > Arthropoda > Insecta > Lepidoptera > Pieridae > Colias > Colias behrii. Next base: position 8,076,703 of record JARWMC010000019.1, on the reverse strand, counting down.
TTAAGATTTGATTCTGTTATCATTTAAGATCCTGCGTTATCTATAATGCACCTATCCAACCCCACTGCAAGTAAAGAAGCGAATATGTAATAGGAAGTTGTTTAATAACTAATCAGTAAAGGTAGCGACTGACTTGCAACATATGTAATGTGTTTGTGGCGATCTTGTTACATTGCAGAGTAGCTATATGATGCAGCGTTTCCGTGCGTTGATTAGTCAGCTCAATCGTGCTCCGTTTATACTCGAATGTACTGCGTAGAGGTAATGTCTACAATTATTTAACAATTTATTATAATAATCCTCTCCTCAACAGCAATGAGACAAGTTTTCATGCAATAAAGCTGTCATGTTTCATAGATTGTGCGATTGTAACTTGTCTGATTGCAAATTGTACCATTATTGCAAGTCAGTTGCTGTCTTTATTCATTTGCATTAGGTATATAGTGTAATGGGGTCCATTTTAATAGCTATGTTTTATTTTCACCAGCCATTATATGCGTTGATGATGAATATAAACTTAAAGAATAAATTAAGTTAATCAGACTATGATAATAACAAAAACATCTTGTTTATAATGTTTACTAAACAAACATTGTCTTCTCAAAACTGACTTTGTGTTTGAAAATTGTGCTCTAAACGAATATGGCTAAAAAGTTTCAATAACTTTATATTCAGAATAGAATAGCCAATCTTTACATTAAAATAACAAAAGAAAACAATTTAAACAATAGCACATCTAATTTATTAAACTCTCTTAATGTTAATGAAATATACTTTTATAATTAATTATCAGTGATAAGATAGTTAGTTAGTCGAAGACTAAACTTCAGTAAACTTGGAAATACACAATTTTATTAATGGCTCTTATCTTATTCAAGAAATTTTAAACTTCATTTAAAATTGTTATTTTAATTATTACTAACCTCTAATTTTAAATCAAAAAAATTACAACATATTATAATATAGCAAATAGCAATAGCAGTAGTATCACCATCTATTCAGGGGACCAAGATGCGGCGTTTCCTCATCGATTTAATAAAAATAACCTAATTCTTACAGATTTTTTTCTCAACTATAATCTAAGTTCTAACCTTTTATTTCTTTCCATGACACAGGCTAATCGTGATAATAAATATTGCTGCAAGAGTCCTCTCATAATGTTGTTCTATATCTATCCTAAATAATAAAGCTGATAACTATTTATTTGTTTTTGTTGAACACGCTAATCTCAAGAACTACTGGTTCGACTTGAAAAATTATTTTGTAAAAAGTCTATGTATTGAGGCATTCATTACAACCACAAAAAGCAGAACATCAATTAAAAATGTTCCAAAAATGACAAAAACTCCATTTAGAAGCAAACAAAGCTGCAAGGGTCAAAAAATAAATAACTAGCTGCATCCCGTAGCTTCACCCACGTAGCACCCAGATAAAAAAGTAGCATACATATGTGACAAATTTTATAGATGTGAGCTGTTTTTGTTTGAAAGAGTAACAAACATCCATACATTCTTTCAAACTTTCGCGTTAGTAATATAAGTAGGATTGTCAAGTAAAATAGAAGTTTTCTTGTACCAGTAGGAATTCTAGTAATTGTGTGGGATTGTCAAGTAATATACAAGTTTGTGTCAGGACTCGTTCCCGCTCTCGTTCGAGACGCCGCTCCCGCTCGCGGCACCGCGCCAAGCGCTCACGATCTCGCTCCAGACATCGCTCCAGACGGTCTAGATCGAGGAACCGACATCGTACCAGGTAATGTTATATTGTGTTATTTGGTGTTATTGGTTATTTGGTACACTTAGCTAATTTTAGTATATAATAAATTAAATAAAATGCTCAATTGAAATATTTAATCAATGAAAGAGACAATTTTTAAAAACCTGTTTTAACCATTATACATATTATGTTAATGTTTCTACATATTATTTAAATGTTTATGTATCTAAGTATCCTTAAGAAGTCTAGTCAAATTAATTTATTCAATAAAATTAATTTCCTCGATATTAAATTTTCCATCTTTACAGGTCTCGCTCTCGCCACCGCAGTTCCAGACGTTCAAGATCTAGATCACGACATCGCACTTCGAGATCTAAGCGTGATAAATCCCGTGACCGTGACCGCGATCGCGACCGTGACCGTGATCGTAAAGATAAGAAAGACTCTGACAAAGACAAAGAAAAAAGTGAAAAACCCAAATCGCCACCCAAAGAGGAGAAAGAACAAGAACCCAAAGTTGAAATTGTCGAATCTGAGACTAACGGAGTGAGCTCCGACACTAAATCTAAAGCATCATCACCAACCGAAGAGAAAGAAAAGGTAGAACCGGAGAAAGAAAAGGAAAAAGAAGTGAAAGAGAGGTCGCCCTCAAAGAAGAGAGAACGATCCCGTACCAAGGAAAGGGATAGAGACAGAAAACGCGATCGATCGCGCTCCAAACGACGGTCCAGATCCAAATCTAGAAGGAAGCGATCCAGGTCTAGAAGGAGATCACGCTCTAAAGACCGAAAAAGGTCTCGCTCTAGAGAAAGAAAGAGGTCGAGATCGCGCAAACGGACTCGGTCCAGGGACAGGAAAAGATCTAGATCGAGAGACAGGAAGCGCTCCAGATCTAGAGATAGAAAAAGAACCAGGTCAAGAGAAAGGAAACGTTCGCGGTCGAGAAGCCGCAGATCGAAAAGCCGGTCCATCAGAGACTCGAAGACGCCGCACGACAGAAAGTCGCGCGATATAACTCCGAGCCTTCCCACGGTTATTGAGGAAAAAAATTCTTCCATTGTTGAAAATGCGTCCCCTGAATTGGGAAATGAAAAGAATTCTCCAGACAACATGGATATTTCCAATTCTCCCTAGATTTAAAGTTACCGACTTCATGAAATAGTTCAACAAGTTATTTTTTTAATGTGCTGTTTGTATAATTTGCTTGATTGTTCTCATTTTGCATAACTAGTGTTTTTCGCATAGTATAATTAAGTAATAAATCAATTTAATAATATGTTTCGTTTTATTTATTAACTAATGCATGATTGAATAATGGTCATGATTCAAATTAAAAACTATTGAGAAACAAACTCTCAAAAAAATATAGTTTATAAAACTAAAAAACACGCTTTCAAGATAGATACCACTCAAAAGTAAAAAATAATTATCACTCTAGGAATTAAACATTACGGATTTTAATTGTTTATTTTAATTTCAATAGATATTATAACCGATTTAATTTAATAGATAGGTAAAACTGACTGTTTAAAATCGTGTGTTAAGAAATCGGTTAGTTTACGTAAGTCAGAAAAAATGTGAATATAATGTAACAATGATCAACACTGTAATGAGAATCGAACAGAGGTTGTATGTCCTACAATAATTATTATACGATTGTTAATTAGGTACTTGACTTTTACGAGTGAAATGTTTTTCTCGTAATTTCATTCAAATGGCGTGTGAAATGAATTTTTTAATCGCCGTGCTACGGACTAACAATTTGATTGTTGTATTTGTGTAAGTTTATATATTATGGATGTAGATTTTACCGAAATGTTGATTGTTTATTATTTCTTTCGCCCAGGTCTTAAACTGAATTATTTCATACAAGTAAAATTGACCGAATTAAGAGACATTATAGACGGAATTTATTTTGAAAAATGGTTATTATCAAATACGAGAAGATGGTTACAGAAAAGCGAAGCCCCTTATCCAGGTTACTGTAGAGCCCCGGGAAGTGAGTTGTGCCTACCTGTACTTTGCAATTGCAAGAAACTGACTGAAATATGGAATAAAATTAGAAAAAAAGGTCGATAAATAAAACAAAACGTTTCTTTGAGAATATTTATTCCTTATACAACAGATTACAGAACAATAATTTCTTAATAACTTAATACACAGCCGATACATCTATTGATTCAATTATAATACGTTTTTGAAATTGTTGCGTTGAATGGAATTAAAAAATGCGTACAATCATGGCAATACAATATCCATCAGTTTTAAAAAAGCTCATATATTACCTAGACAGATATTATAGTTTATTAGCAATATTTTACAAGAATGCAGGCCATTTTACACAGATTATTATATACAATTACTAAGCTATATTATAATAATAATTCAGAAGGGCAGAACGTCAAGCATGGCATATTTCCACGTCCACTGACGGGCTAGGGCTTCGAACCGCGGTCTGTCCTTCACGTACATCGCACCGAGCTCCGGCTCCATACATACCTGTAGAAATAAATTATTATGATTCATTTATGTTAATTTAATATTAGGATCCTAGAATACAAAAAACAAATATCTGGAAGGGAACATTTAAGTAACGTAATCATATTCTACGACGAAAATAATGTTTTTTTTTTATCAACATTAATGAACTTACTGGGCATATAAATAATTTCCCATCCAGCAATTTATTCCTTGAAATTGGACCATATTTCTTAAAAAAAAAAGACGGGTTGCACTCCGGGAGTGCCGGCAGAAGTGAAAACTTGATTATTAACGTTGAGCATGTTTGATATCCATCCGTCTTACGCTTTTTCGATCAGGTCACGTGTCCTGACGCGAGTTTAAGATTTTATACCCAACGCCGCTAAAGAAGTTTTCACTTCAATTAGACAATAATTTCGTGTTCGTAAAATATTTTTTTTTATTTGTATTATGTTTGTTTATACATACATCAACTTTTTTAGAATTATATATGTGATTTCTAATACTAACAATCAAACCAATTCACATTAATAATTAGGGTTGTAACGGAACTCCGCCTCCGCCTCCGTTACTGCGGAACTTCCGCAAAGAATTTAACCTCCGCCTCCGCATCCGCCTCCGCAAAATTTATGCGGAGTCATATCGGAAGTTCATTTACGATCACAAACAACGCGCAAGGAGCGACGCTAGGCGACGCAGCCGCTCGGCTGCGTGTTTTCAAGTGAAATGGTCGAGAGTTTGCTTAAGCCGCGGGAACACGGCCAAGCGGGTGGTGGGAGTGTGAGTGAATGAATAACAGGAATCAACTTGTCAAAGCGTTCGGTACCGCGTAGTTGCAATTGAGCCGTGATTGTTTTAAGTAATTTTGTGCGTAATTATTAGTTATTGTTATTTAAATAACGTGATGAAGCCGAAAACTAGTGAAATTTGGCAGTACTTTGTAGAAGTAGACGATAATTATAAATTTTCCCAACAAATTTCACCTCCGCCTCCGCCTCCGTTAACCTCCGCATCCGCGGAGGCGAACCTCTTCACCTCCGCATCCGCCTCCGCCTCCGCTAAGTAGGCCTCCGTTACAACCCTATTAATAATGGCACATAAATAATTTCTCTATTCCTTGTTGTTGGAGAATTTTCGTCCTAAAAATGAAACAATAATTTCGTGTTTGTAAAAGATTTTTTTTTTTATTGGAATTTATTTCCCCAAACTCCGAAAAAGTTAATGAATTTTCCCCAAAAATCACCCCAAATAAAAAATCACTTACATTAGTATACGGATCAGTCAGCAAGCTCTGTATCGAGATCAGCACTTTGCTAATAGTCAGCGCCAGGGACCAGTTGTGATGCACCGAGTCTATACCCACGTCCCCGTGACGGGACACGTTGGGGTGAAGGATCCTAGTTAGAAACCTGACCACGGGCGGGCTCATGGGATACCTGGAATTGATAATTTAACGCAGCTTATACCCGCTACTGATACTGTATTTTTCATATATTTTTTGGTAAGATCATATAACCAAAAAAAATTATGCATATAGGTAAGTATGGAGGGAAAAAAAAAAATTACATACAGTGAACAAGTCGAGACCTCATAAAATTTAATTTAGTTTAATAATGAGGTTTAATAATGAACGAATAGATACCGGATTTTTTGTAAAAGTGTGAAAATCGTCTAAGCTTTTATTGGGCTATGTTGAAAAAGTTTAATAAAAAAATTTATTATCTTTATTCAATTTTTAATCTTTTACAAAAATATACTACAAATAAGAGAATAAAAAATTACGGTCACTTGGTTCAAGTTTAATAATTATGTAACAAACTAAAAAACTAAAACTAAATTAGGCGAAAGGCGAAGACGGAAACAAAAAAAAATATATATATACAAAAAATATAACGGTTTCCCTTTTTATATTTTCATTTAAATGTTCATAAGTAGAAAATAGAAGGTAATCAGGTAAAGATTATATGAAGGTAAATTAAAGCATTAGTAAGAAGTAAGTAATCAAAAATCAAAAGCACATATTATCAAATTAGCAATACCAACATAGACGCATCATAAACAACTAGACTCAATCTTAAGACTTCGCCAAAAAGGTCAACACCTTCGAATTTGTAATATTCAAAGTCCACACTCAAACACAACAAAACTCCCTAAGTCCGGCCGTACGCGGGCGGCTCGAGCAGTTACCCGCTGAGCGATGTACACGGACTGCTCGAGTGGTCGGTAACTGCTCGAGCTGCCGCTACAAAACGCGCAGTTGACGGCTTGAAGCGGTCGCGACTGCTCGAGCAGTACGTGTACGGCGGTGAATGAATGTCCATAGTTCACCGCGCGGTCGCGGCATTAAGCCGTCGGTCTCAACTGCTTGAAGCGGTTCGTGCACGGCCGCCCTAAGAGACAGAGTCAGAGACAATCACAGATTAAGTACTAGTTGCTACCAGACAATTGACACGGATCCAGAGATAACACTTTGCGACAATCGAACCGTGATTGCGTCTAGTTGTCTATACACAACAGAACCAAACGTCCACCTGGCAACTCCACCACCGCCCCAGCGTCCCCAGCGTCCCCAGCACGCGAGGCATACTCACGAATATGGCACCTGCACATAGAGGTAGAACACGCCGCCCTCGTACGGCGAGCCGGCCGGGCCGGTCACGCTCGCCTGCCAGTGGCAGCACTTCGCGTCCAACGGCGTCGCGGCTATACCTTCGGGCGGGTCGTTACGCAACATCTGACGCAGTAATTTATTATCCTTAAAGGGAAATTGACAACGGCTAATACGATCTCTTTTCTGTGACACGCATTTTTTTTTTAAATAGGCTGTAAAAAAAATTCGAACTGTCTTCCCGCAACGGAACGTCAAAATTAAAAAAAAATCGAATTCGGAATTTGGAATACGTCACAAGATAATTGTTGAAATAAAATTTGGGTGCGGGATGTGAGTGGTAGTAGAAAATATAAAAATAAAACACAGAAAAGCAATACAAATCACACATAACATATTTTGTACATCACAACATTTAAAAATTATTGTTACCTTTACCATGTTTACTGATCGACAGAATGCTGGGCAATAATAATATTAAAACACAAAAACTCCAAAATAAATGAAAGTATCATTAAATTACGATATATCATTTTATACTACGATAATTTTAATTATCAGTTGTTGAAAAAGTTAATATGAACCAAGCTGGAACAATTAAATCCAAAAACAATTTGATCAAAACTCTAAGATTGTAAAATACTGCAATATTCTTAGTTATCACATAAAGTAAGTAACTTCCCTTAGTTTTTAAAATCTATGAGTTTAATAAACCACATTTTCAATGGACACAAACAAAAAAGCACCATAGACTATACAAGTCTTTATAATCTATGGTCTCATTATATAATCTGTATGTTACCTTGAGCTCGCTGCGTAGCCGGTTGCGTCTCCAGGCGTTCTCCTCACCGTCGGGCGGCGCCTGCACGCACATCTGCACCAGGCAGTTGCGGCAGAAACAGGATTCCACTAGCGACTGGTATTTCTATAGGGGAAAAGGTTTAATAAAGTTAGTGTTTTAATAATATGTTAAACTTTTAGAGAGATAGGTCAAATAAAGTCAAAGTTTTGATAAATAACTAAATTATTGTATTAATCTGGGCTGTGATGTTGACCATCTTCCATTGTTTTATGCTAAATATAATCTGTACTAATATTAAAAAACTAAAGAGATTGTTTTTTTTTGTTTGAACGCGCTAATCTCAAGAACTACTGGTCCGATTTGAAAAATTCTTTTGATGTTAGATAGCCCATTTATCGAGGAAGGCTAACTATATATCATCACGCTAAGACCAACAGGAGCAGAGCAATACCGGTGAAACCGCGGAGCACAGCTAGTTTTGTATAAAATTGAAGAGAGATATTCAAATAAAACATAATATATTGATCATATTTTGATTTAGAAAACTTAAGTAAAAAATAAAGTTGTTGAATTTTGTTGCTATTTTATTATTTGACGTATTTCATGAAATTTAATCAACTTTCACTTCAAGACTATCTATCATACTTTTACCACATTACTACCTTAATCAATAACGATAAACATCCAACACAAATTACACACAATAAAAACTCACCCGCTGCCAATCAAAATCAGTAAATATCGGTCGGAACAGCGGCCACCTAGCCGCAGCGAAGGCCGCCCAGCGTGGGGTCGGCACACGTGCACGTACGAGCCGCTGCCAGCGAGTGCACACGCACGCACACGCGCACAGAGACATGTCATCCAGGTATTGGAATATGCATAGCAGCACTGGGGTGGATATTTATTTATTTATTTATACTCTTTATTGCGCTGCCAAAATACATAAAATACAAACAAAACTTATTCTAAGAGAAAAACAGCACAGAAGGCGGCCTTATCACTTAAGAGTGATCTCTTCCAGGCAACCAACTGATAGAAGGATAAATAATAAACTAGAAATAGGAGGTAGGTAGGTAGAAAGTATACGCAAAGATAAATAAATAATAATGTTATACAAAGATAACAAAAATATTATTAAATAAAGATTATAAATTAACTAAATACTATAAAATAAACACATACATAGACAAAAATAAACATTAATATAAGTAATATATATATATATATATATATACATTTACATACATATAAATACATATACATATAAAATAATAAAAGACAAAGGACAAGGAGTCATCAAAGAAATAATATTATACATATTATAATACATAATATAATGAGCTAAATATGCTATACCGAGTCAAAAGCCAGATTTAAATAATGAATTCGGACGAGATTTTTAAAACAAGTAAGGGATTGGGCTTGTCTGATGTTTATCGGCAGTTCATTCCATAGGTTTATGGCAGTGACTGTAAAGGAATTACCAAAGTAATGTGTGCGATGAAAAGGAGTAGACAGAACAAGCCTATCGACCGAACGAAGAGAATAGCTTTCACAATGCAGGAAGTTAAATTTCGTTTTGAGATAGGAGGGGGTCTTAGGGTCAAAAAGGATACGATACAGGATAATAAGTTATAGGTGAAAAAAATGTGTGAAATAAAGAATTTTAAAGTTGGTATTGTCTCAGTCTCTAAGACATAGGTGAATAAGCTCCTCCTTTTTTGAAGTTGATTAAAAAAAAAAAATTTGAAGATTTGTTGTTGCTGCTGCTTTCTGAATCGGTGGTAAACGTTAAAAATATGTAATGACGATTCAAAAGTGCTTCTAAAAGTCTAATTGAATAAATAAATGTTTGTGTTTGAGTTTTAAATGTGGTAGGTTATGTTTTAGTTTATTGACCTACAAGTTGTTATAAGTTTCAACTGAATTATAATTATTTACAAATAATGTAATCTATTTTCTGTTGATTTATGTGTATACAGTTAAATCATAATAAAATTAAACAATATTTATCATTGATATAAAGAAACTTCAATTTTGAAATAGTATAATTTACAGTAAAAATATAACATACCTTCAGAAGGCAAATGTTCAACAATGCCAAATGGTACATTATCTGGGAGACGTGGGGTGGTCAAAGCTTGTAGAGTTCTAACTAAACTGGGTGGTTGTGGTGGAGATCCCCCATAAAACACCGCTCCTTCCTTTGGAGGGTCATTCCCTGAACCGTTGCTGCCACTACCACTGGGCCCTGAGTTGCTAGCTTGACTTGCATCATCTTCAGGACTTGTTTCACTGTCTAGAGATGTCTGGAATTAGAATTGGTAGTTTAGCAAACTCTCAAATTGTATCCTTCTGTATGCCCATTTCAATTTCAATTTCCCTTGCAAGTTCTGCATCAAAGGTTTATTTAATTTATTTAATATGTAATTGTATATAAGATAAACTTTCTTTTGAATACTGAACTGTTTTGTGAGTGTCTTTTGTATAAGAATTATATGGAAAATATTAATGGTTATTTCATTTTAAATTTATTTATTATTAATAGGGATCATTAAAAATAATAAAATTTTGGTGATTAAAATAATGGTCAATTGGAATAGCCTTTAATATTTTCAATAACAATTCAAGCTTCAATAAAGTAAACAAAAATACCCAATTAGGTAATAACACAAAAGCTAAGGCCCAAAATTAGATGAAAACTACATAATATATCACTCACTCTGTAACGCCACCAAGCTGGTATCGGAAATGTCCTATTAGATTTCTTTTCGGTGCCGAAATTTAGATCTGAGGGCTCATCGTTCCCTGAATCTCCATCGTCAGTTTTTTCAGTGGAAAAATGTGAACAAGGCAAATATGAAGGAAACTCCGGGAAGAGAAAAGCGTGACATGTTACACACACTGGTTCACCAAAACTTGGGCCGTAATATCCATTGCATACAGAACATACTGAATTCTGGAAACATAGCGCACGTTTAACAAGAGTAAAGGGCATTAAAATATGAAAAAAATATAAAAAACTAACATACATTAAATTCAAACTCGAGTGGCTGTTCTATTGGCGACACAGACATCAATTTGTCTTCACCTTCTTCCAGCTTTTTAATGAAGTTTAAAAAATCAGGGGCCATCACCGACATTTTAATGGTCGGAGTTTTAGGCTTTAGATCGATACTTCTATCACTTCGATAGCTGTTATGTAGTTCCTTAACGTTTTATTTTAATATCTAGTTTGCATTATCTTAACCATCACACAATAATAAAAATAATCATTTATTTTTATTAGATAATAATAATTAGAAAAACGTTTATAATTTTACGTTGTTTATTCATAGAGAAAACTAATATTGACAAATAGAAATTTGTGAACAAAATATGTCAATTTGACTTGTCTATGCCCATAGGCCATAAACAATTTTTTTTCTTTAGAAACCACAGAACAGTAAAGTAGATAGAAGTGTGATGTGGGCGTGGCCCACGTGTCACTTGTAAGGTAAGATCACCTTACTTGCTCTCAGTTGTGCGCAGAAAAATATTCGAGTCGGTTGTCAGCTGTCAAACCTTTTTTCCATATTTATTCATTAATTAGGACGTGTTGTTCGGTATTAGAGTGCAAAAATGATAGCAGACGAAATAATATCAGCAATGGAGGCATTTCATACCATCGGTAAGTCTTATTTTTATTTATTTTACATATAATATTTTATGTTATAACTTCGCTTGTAATTTGTCAAAATTGTATACAAATATCTAGTTAAAATGAACCTTAATCCGTAAGAAATTAGTACTATTATAGATTGAACAGCAAACAAGAATTTCTGGAATATTATTGCAATAAACAAACGAATGTCGCTTTAGTGATGCTTGTGGCGCATATCGACAGTATCGATACTTTAGAAAAGACAAACATTATAAATATTAAATTTTATTTTATTTTTCCTTAGCTTTCATTTGTCCAATTTATTTATAGATTTCCCAAAGAGGCTAATTTAAAAGAGAAATTGATAAATTCAACGTGACGAGTTAACTGGATGCCGAACAGCACTAAGCGGTCTAACAAAGGCCACCGATACAGCAAACCTACGGCAGTTCCAAGATTTAAAATAATGCATATTTTCTGTTTGTATTTTGTAAATATAGATTAATACTATTCTATTCCGTTTTTTATTTAATAATCTTATATATAAAAATGAATCGCAAAATGTGTTGGTAAGCGCATAACTCGAGAACGGCTGAACCGATTTCGATAATTCTTTTTTTTATTATATGCCTTGAAGTACGAGGATGGTTTTTATGTAGAGAAAACGTAAATATGTGCCACGGGCGAAGCCGGGGCGGACCGCTAGTAATAATATAAAAAGACGTACTTAGTAGTAATAAACATACTCCAAAATGTGACACATTATACTATACTCATATAATAGAAAGAAAAAAAAAATACACAAAAAATATTTATTTGTGAATTATCGATAACAAGGCTGACATCTCTCAGGGCATAGCATCAGATAAAAATCAAGTTAATGTCATTCATGTTGAGTGACACAAATTTCAACCTTATCTCAATGTGTTGAGGTTCAAAGTTATATCTATCGAAAACTAACGCCCTCTGTTGTGGAGTAGCTGGATGTTTTCGAATTTGGAATTTCTGTGCAATGAGAAACAAAACAGCTAATATACCTAGGGATGTTATACTAAAATAAACCGTAACATGGTGCGTTAGGGTACATATTGAAATGCTGAATTTATAACCTAAGTCAGTTTTTACTCAAATTAAGCTGTCCAATCAAAGGCATAGATTACTTGTAGTGTACTGTATAACTATCGGTTTAAATGTGTGGGTTTGGCGACACTGGTTTTCATACTAATTATGACATTATAGCACTTCTATATGTTTTTAATGTTCTGTGTTAGAAACGATTCTGTTCATGGATTTAAAAAACGAGAGATAAATTGGGATGTTTATGGTATTGTCACTGATTATTTTACTGAATAAGTATGTAATTAAAGCTTAGATCATTAAGTAATGGATAACACTCACAGGCGCTTCCCCTTTTGCCGAGGTATAAGATTTTTCAAATCGAAAAATCTTATGCATTCATAAAAACTACTTGCGTAATCGATTACAAACACTGTGCGTATTCGTAAAACATCGAAAGGACGTCTGCGAGTGCTCCGCTAAAAATGCCGTTTTGTGCTGTCAAGTCTTGCAGAAGCAAGTCAAACACATCAAATATTAAAAAAGATGGAATAACCTTTCATTTGTAAGTATTTTTTTATTTTTTTTACGTAAATATCAATTTAAATGCAATTTCTAATAATCGTCGATGTATCGTTTAGCGATATGATCAAGACAAATAATCGAGTCATGTGTTTACTCGATCATTGATGCCTCGGAGCAATTATCAAGCCTGGAGAAGTAACAATTAATTGAACAATAAAGCACTAGTTTGGCCTTTTTGGCATATGGCAAAATGTCATGCGAAAAAAGAGAACAGATATATGTCAGTTCGACAGTTTGAAATGACATGTCATTTCAATTTGTTTTAGTGACCAGTCTGGTCACTAACGCATGGTGATTTTAATTATTGTTTTTGTAGTGAAAAACGTGTTTTCTAGTTTCTTATGTTATTTTCTGAAAAGATAATTTACTAAAGATTACATGGCTTGTGTTGTTCACGGCTGTAAAAGCCGTAGTACTGGGAAATCGGATGAAGATTGGAATTTGTCTTTTCACAGGTTAGTGTTTTGATCAATTTTTTTGTTAATTGTATTATAAATAAGTTAATTTACGTTATTTTCATAACCATCTATGTTTTATCTAACCGTAATCATTGAAATGAAATCATAATCAGCTTAGTTTTTAGAAAAAATGCAAAATATAACTTCCATAGTGTTGTGCAATTATCGATACTTGAGTAGGTACGAAGTACTTCATTGATAATGACTGCTTTAGGTTAGGAGAAAAAAAAAGGTATTTAAGTATGGATTTTATTGTTATTTGCAGGTTTCTGGCTTGAGAAAAATTAAAAGATGTTTGGGTTAAAGCTATAGCACAGGGAAAATTGGAAGCCTTCAAAACATTCTCGGCCTTGTTCAAATCATTTCGAATCAGACGGGAAGAAAAGTAAAGTGCTTTGCAGAGATGCTGTGCCACAAGTTTAAGGTGGCATCTATTTTAAATAATAAATATTGTAATTTGTTAATTAAGTATCGAAATAAAATGTTGCAAAAAAAAAATTTAAATTTTATTTGTTTTATTTGAAGCAATTTATTTTAAACTTTTACCAATTTTCCTGTGGGAATGAGTTATTTTCCCGCGGTAAATTGTAGCCTATACGTTATTCTGATGTTTAATCTATAATATGTATAATTGGAAAGTTCCATAAAAACTCATTCAGTAGTTTTTTCGTGACAGAATATCAAATGTCCATTCTTATATATTTTTGCTTTTATAATATTAGTAGAATAGATATTAATATTAATAGAATGAATCTATGAAAACAGGAAAAAATACGTACCTTTTTACGAAACCATAAAAAACAACCTAAACCGAAATACCTAATAATATTTTTTTATAAATACAACTACCATACAATGCAAGGCAGTCAATACGCATCGTAAATGAATAATTCCAAATTAAACGAATCTTAAAATTTGGAATTACCTATCCATAATTCAAAATTAAAAGAATCTTAAATTATCTTCAAGCAATTTTATAACTTAATTTTTTTATTTATCGATATTTTAGTATTCGATAAAGTGGCAAGCACTACCTTTTTAGAACAAAAAGTGGCTACATGTGGATTTGAATGCCAAGCCGATAACAGTGTGTTGTCTCTTTCTATCGCATTAATTAGGGTATTGAATAAAAGAGAGCCACTATATAAGAAACGTTCAATTAATTGTTACTTCTCCAGGCTTGTTAATTGCTCCGAGATTGATGCGGCCTCACGAGACTATCATGGAAAGAAAATATACAAATTTAATCTTTATGAACTAAGAGATAAAGTTGAATTTAAAACGCGATATTGAACCGCATTCCCCACGAGACTATATTTTAAAGAAATACAAATTTAGCGAGACTATCTTGAAAAGAAATACAAATTTAATCTTTATGAACTAAGCGATAAAGTTGAATTTAGAACGCGATATTGAACCGCACTCCCCACGAGACTATAAAGCGATGTAGCGAGACTATCTTGAAAAGAAATTCAAATTTAATCTTTATGAACTTAGTGATAGAGTTGAATTTAAAAACTCGTCGCTTAAAAGGTCGTAAATTTTTACGACTTTCTTAGTGACGGACTGCTTTTAACTTGAACGTCGATAAAAAAATATTTTTCTAAGTATAATTTGAAATGAGATGAGAATTAATCTTTATTATAGTAAAATTTTACACAACTGCATAAAAAGGAGTATAATGTTTATTTTGTAAGTCTTGTATATATGTATTTATTAAAATTTACGCTCGGTTACTTTTAACTGGCAGAACATTTTAATGGTACGGAACCCTTCGTGCGCGAGTCCGACTCGCACTTAGCCGTTTTTTTGTAATGTTAATCTTGTAACCTTTCTATTATGTAATCTATACTAATATTATAAAGCTGAAGAGTTTGTTTGTTTGTTTGTTTGTTTGAACGCGCTATTCTCGGGAACTACTGGTCCGATTTGAAAAATTCTTTCGGTGTTAGATAGCCCATTTATCGAGGAAGGTTATAGGCTATATATCATCACGCTACGACCAACAGGAGTGGAGCCACGGGGGTGAAACCGCGCGGAGCAGCTAGTTTGTTTATATGTATGTATTAATATTGCGTATATTTCAGATTTACAAAAAATCCTGCTTTAAGGCTAAGGTGGATTGAATGCTGTGGGAGAAAATCAGAATGGACACCTCGGTACAGAAATAATAAAAATTTCTGTACCGATATTTATTTTATTGAATATAATATGTGATGTGTTGAATAAATACATATTCAAATACAAATAAAATGGCGTTTTATTGTTTTTTCGTATGCATATAATAATGATGAAAACGTTACAAATGACCTGTGTAGTATTTTTTATGAATATAATATTAATGTTATTTCTAATTTCAACAAAATTATTATTTTTGTAATATCGATATGGTTACATCCCTTTAGAGCGATTGTATTATTACGTATATACATGTACAGAGATTTTTCTGTGTAATCGATGTATGTGTGCAAAAACATGCTAGTCTGTCAATTTTGTAATAGTTTGAGTTTGTAAAGACACAAATTATTTTTGTGAATGTGTGATTGTGTTTCAAAGTGTGAGTTACCCTCCCCGCACCAAAATCGGCAGAAAGTTTAGTTAGAACATTTGCCAGCGTGCTCCATCCATTACTTAATGATCTAAGAATTAAAGTGAAACTTTTATTACATCGTCTCAAACTTTTTGGTCTGTGTAGCGCATGTCGCGTGACGGTCGGCTGCCGAGTAGGTATAAAGCAGTGTTCGGAAAGTTTCACTTTTACCGTGGTTTCATAAAACCACACAACATTTTTAAATAATTTATTCTCTTATAAATATTAAATAATTTTATTTTAATTATCAGTTGAAAACAGTTTAGGATACAATGCTTTTTTTGGTGGAATGTTAATTTTATTTCTTTGTTGATAACTATGCATATGACATGAAAAAAATTAAATTAGTATCTCAATGATTGTTTGTATTTAATGTAACAAAATTTCACGAAATTCCTCTTTCTCTTATTCTAGGCAATCATGATTTTAAAAATGAATGTCTAAATATAGAGCAGTAGATTTCGTATCATGAGTACGATTTTTTTGCAATTCCAATATCATTGCTATCTGAAAGGTAGTTACCACAAAGATGTTATGATAATATCAGGCACCAAATAAAACAACGGACTTTGTTCTTAAAATTATTCTTATTCAACACTCTTTTCCCATTTATCCCATATGAATTTTTAATTTTTGTATAGGCATTTTTTATTCTTTTTTTTTTTTTTCATCAAACAGGAAATTAAGTGTACATTACCGTGACATAGTTATTTCATTATTTACACAGTAACACAGCATTTTTTTAAAGACAGAAATGTACATTATTTTTTAATATTTCCTTGAAGTCCGTTTTTAGGATTGAATACTTACATAAAAATATAAAGCATGATGATAAAATTGAATTAACATTAAATTAATTAATATTTCCAGGTACGAATTTACTTTAATTTTTTCTGATCTATATTTTTCCAGAACATGACAAAAATATGACTTTTTAGTTGTTAAAAAATACTCTTGTTATTTTGTTGGTAAATCGCCTTCGAATCAGTATCAACTGCATATTTTACATGTTGTAATAAAAGATAACTTGGATCATTAAAATCTATCTCAGTTAAATACTTCTTTTGTTCAATTATTCGATTCATTACAACAAAAAGAAATCACAAATATTCAGTGTTTAATGATTCAAGTTTATATATATAGGCTATAGAAGATATTCAAGCAACAATTCAAGTTATACAAAATTATTAGAAACTAAATTGAAGCCAACTTTTTCTCTATGGCAATACCATGCCATGTCTGCGATGAATTTTTAATAAAATTAATGTACAAATAATTTTTTGGGATATTCTGGCCGACAGTCGCCATCTTCAACTGTATTTTTACATAATACATTAAAAATACTGTGTCGCTTACACTCACTAAGGTGGGGATCTGATTCTTATAATTAGGACTTTGCCAGATAGAACGAACTGACGCCGCACTATGATGCCATGTGTGTGTGTTAAGCGGTAATATATCGTCAAATAGAGCGTCAACGTCTGATATGCGCTAAGTACGATTCTATCTGACAAAGCCATTACTGTTTCTCAACGTCCAAATATAAACATTGAATAGTGACATGTCATTCGATAAAAAAAAAAGAGCGCGTGTGTTGAGCCCACGTGTCAAAAGTGAAACTTCTTTGGCAAAATTCAAAGATATCAAAATCTTCGCCATACTCGCACCTACGTGCATGATGGACGTGATGGTATTGCCATGACGCGACCTTCAAATTTTACTCTCAACGCGTCTAGAGAAGTTTCACTTACCTATATGAGATAATTATATACCCTCCAATTTTTACTACTCGACTAAATTGCTCATATTCTTATTTTTAAAATAACACTTATTAATGAACAAGTGTATTAATTACATGACGTATTAAAGATGTCACAACTTCGATATTGAGATATTACATATACAATTTCCATGGTTTATTATACTTCAAGGAAATGTATCCTAATTTCCCATTCAATCATTAAAATCAATTACAAACAAAATTAAAAATCAATTATCTTTAACCTACCTACTAACAATTAGTTCATTTACAAAGTCTCAATACGTTAAACACACTTATTTCACTATTATTGCATCCGCTGTATTTTTACAAAAAGGACGCTAATTCATGAACTACCCATAAGGTTGGGTCCTTAAAACTTCGTTTTTTATCCTATCATAAAGCAAAAAAAAAAAAAAAAATACACGTTAGTGTTAAATAAAATGATAAATAAAAATTACGAACATAGCATTTAAAGTAGAGCAAAGGCGTTCAATTTTATAACACTTATTGATTAGTCAGCGTTGTCTTTGCTAAAATAATCAAGTATTACATAGACGCTTGTTATCACCAATTACAATGTATAATTATTGAATTTACAATTAATTTATCATATTCCACTGCATAACACTGTAAAACGGTTTCTGTAATTTCAAAATTGTATCTTAGAATTTAATTGTTTAGCCACTGCACTTCGTCACTTGTAAAAAAATCACCAATGAGCCTTAAAGGACGTAGTCCATTTTAACTTATTCTACACTTCCTGTAGGGGGGCCGTTCGCCCCTCTACCACACTCAGTAGGGTGAGTAGTACGAGCCGCGCCTCATCCCTCTGCGAACAAGGCAGAACATCATATAGGGCCTAAGTGTGTTCATATGGAGTACTGGTACCGATGATGCAGTAGTTCTTTACATGACAATATCGGACAGATACATTTCTAGCAAGTGAATTTATTTGTTTTAAGTGAACAATTTTATTAGTATTAACATGACGTTCTGTGTCCTTAAGGATTGCACTCACCTACGTTCACAGCTTACTTCCGAGCTCTTATGGTTAGGTTTTTCTTCATTGAAATTGTCAATTTGTTCCAAACATTGTTGCAAAACATACATACGAATTTGTATCATTTAAGGCGGGGTCGATTCCGTTATTGTCATGTAAAAATAATACAAAGCATAGAGCGACAAAGCTACTATGGCGAGTCTGAAAATGCTTGATATACTTCGTGGTAAGTGGAAACTGTAACTTATTTAATATTAAAATGCACTTCGATTGCTTTATACCAATTATTACTTATGATTATATAAATTGAAGGTCCACAAATTGAAATAAAGGCACTAATTCAAAATTTAATATCATAAAAAGAGCAGTGCTTGTTCTACATTTTAGATATGGCTTCTCGCCAGAATTTTCTTGAAGCTTCATTTGTCAAAACAGCTACTTCTTGCAACTTTAATTTAGATTCGAATAGTAAGCCAATTCTAATTTTCAATAGGGCACTTAATTTTGAAATATTTTTAAGGCCGTCTGTTGGCCCTTTATCAAATTGCATGTTTTAAATATACCCTCAATATTCATATCTAATAAAATTGGCCTATCATGCAATTACTAAAAGTGCAGTATAATGAAGTTATTTTGACTTCTCTCCAATAATAAATATTTGATATAGGTGAGACCAATAGAGGTGCTACTAATTTCTTTACACACAGTGAGATTATTGAACAAGAATAAACAAGGTTGTAAAGTTAATACAAATCTAAAGTACTAAAAGTATGTGCATAAACTAAATTTTAGCGTCATTTGAAAGTCCCTCTAGCTGTGATATTAAAAGGGTACATTTTTGTCTCTTTGACTCAAGACATTGACTAAGGGTTGGATAATAATAAAATCAATTCCAATAATCTGGCAACACTGTTCTAAACCTTAATAAAATCTCACGCCCATTATATTGTATGAGCATTAAAATTTCCAAAATCTAACCCACAACCGAATAGTGCACTACTTTCATATGTTTCCTTGCTCATATAGACCATGCACATGATATAGGAATAGGAAGGATGCGATATTAAAATACATGAAACTGTCGTCATAAAGTTTATTTTGTATAAATAAATTTTCCTCATAAAGATTTTTTTAACATTTCTTTCAAGACTGTACTTAAAGCATCAAACAAAAGATATATCCATGCAATTGCATACTTGAAACATTGCTGATACAAAATAATTTATTTCGGAAACATTACTACAGGAAATACTCAACAAGCATAAGTACTACACATCATATCAAACCTCTATATATATAAAATAACCGCGACTCCTGCAAGGCTACACTCAAATTTAGTGCAAGACACAAATGTAAAGGCTTCTCACTCTATTCTATAGAAAATGGGCGATATTTCATATTACACAACCGTATTTTAAGAGAAAGCAACATCATACCGGCGCATGCGCATGTTATATATTTTTATTAAAAGAAACAAAAATAATACTTTTACTTTACGACGGACAAAAATGAAGCCTTTTCGATGCGAAATGCATTAAATTTTAAGTATATTGAGCACACGAATATATTATGTTTATATCAACATCTTTGCATAAAAAACAACATTGTACTTATTCAGTTAATAAGGCAATAACATTTTTTATTGAGTGTGGTTCAATGTAGTATGTATATTTGGTTCATTTTACTTTAACACAAAACACATTAAAATTATTTATTTTAAAATATTAATTAACTACGAGACTTAAAACTGTATAAAATAGTCGATTTTAGTTGTAAAAATAACTTATTTGGATGGTCCCCCATACAAATGTATTATTTATTTCAAGGCACTTATTTTGAAATAGGACAAACTTGTATTGGGTCAATTCTCGAGCGCAGTGGTTATTATATTTATATCAAATATTCATATAAATGGGAAGACTTGTGGATCAACATAGTAATTATATTATGTTTCTTTAACTGACGAGTATGGATTTAGATTATTTTGGATATGTTATAACAATCCCCTATTGTAAAAAAATTTTGTGAGTGTTTTGTTGAATGAATAGCCTCCAGATTTAGTAGTTTGATAGAATTCAATCATTTTAATGATACGCAAATGCATGAAATGTTCAATTGATTTTCAATTGATTATTACATAATCAAGATTATGTATGTTTATTGTAGGACAGTTAAGTTTTTATTTATAAGTGACAGTTAAAATCTGTTATCCGTTATAATGCGTTATGCCTTTTTCTGTTACAATTATGTATATATGTACTATAATTGGAACGTAAAAAAGATTTTAGCGTAGCATATTATTGTAAAGTATTATACATTCTGTACGTATGTACGCGTGCGCGCGCGCGTGTGTGTGTGTGCGGGGGAGATTTAGTTCATTTGTACGCATATCTATCGCATGTTTGTGTCCTATATGTGAGTGTATGTTATTTTTTACGCATGACTATTTGTATCCTATGTGTCCGCATGTATCTTTTTATGCAAGTTCAATTGTATCCTATAATATGTCTGTATTTTTTTTACGCATGACTATTTGTAGGTATCCTTTATCTGTATGTGTGTGTGTGTGTATCATTTGAACGCCTGCCTGCACCCGACTCGCAACCGTGTGTTGATATAAACATGCAGGCTCAGTATGGGTTGTACCTGCCGCGGCGCATCGCGGCCCGCCCGCCGCCGAAGTAGGGCGAGTAGCCGCGGTACGAGCGGCCGCGCCCGCGCGACCCGCGCGGCGGCCGGTTGGTCGACGAGAGGCCCGGCTTGTTCGTGCGCTTTGGCATCACCTGCGAACGGGTGAATGGCTTTTAACGTGATAACGTTTTTAAAATCGTTTTAGTCGGGTGACATGTTCAGAAACTTGTGTCACACCAAAACCTCACGAGCGCGATCGCAGGTATAACGAGAGAGAGACGGACCGATCTCCCGTCTCATCTCGAGCGCTGCCACTGCATTATGTTATCACGTAAACATCTCGATCGTAAACCTACTTTACAAACAACCAATTTTTTAGCACAAATTATAAAACTAGCTGTCCCGGCGAAGTTGTTCTGTTCTAGGCCCTGTTCACATGCATACGGTTGTCGGCAAAACGGCTCGGTGCCATGCCGTGCTAACCCTTTCATATGTACACGGTTTTCGCACAGTCACCCAGCAAAGCGGCGGGTGAATGTGGTCTGTTTCTACATATAAGGTTGTTCCCTCTAAATAAGGGTGCGCTTTCACTATAGAAATCAACGTCTATGCTGTTTTCATCAGGCATTCCGTTCATTAGGCATCATAAAAACTAATTGAAAAGAATATTTCAGCCATGAAACATGGAATATTATATGAATTTTCATCTATAAAATCTCATAAAACTACTGCACATTTGTATTTTAATCAACTACTAAACAAAATCCTTTATTAAAAAATAGATAGATAGATAGATAGATAAAACGTTTATTCATAGAACACAATCACACTTACAAATAAAACACAAAAGACAAAAAGCAGTAAAACAATACAGAAAACACTCATACACACAGAAAAATTAAAAGTATAACAATTAAACTGTTAATGTGCACAGCGTTCTACGAACAGGCCTTGGCTCAGCATAAATGTCAGAGTTTTTAAAGAGACCCCGACGCTGATATTCTGCCAATGCCTCTTGAGGGCAGAAAATTAAAATAAACTTAAATAAATAGATAATGCAAAGGAGATAAAGGTTAAATATTCATAAAATTATAGTATATTATAATATCAATAAACATATAGGTACACAAATGAAAGGGCAATACACAATATAAGAAATAATAATAAACTTCAGGAACCAACAAGCATTCCACAGGTGTGGTAACCCTATAGGTTTACGCCTTACGGCAGAAACAAGACTGTGCAAATGAATAAAAATAAACAGAGAAAAATAAATAAATATATCAAAATTATGGAACTGATTTTTGTATTCCTAAAAGGTAGTCTCGATAGACAGTTTTGAATCTTGATTTGCAACAAATGTTGCGTATGGGTGGAGGAATGTCGTTCCAACATTTTGTTGCACAGTACTTGAAACTGCCGCGAAATAAAAGCATCATGCTAAAATCTGATGTATTGACATCAAACTGACAAAACTTCAATCAATAAAACATTTAAATACCTTATCCTTCTTACATCTATCATTTTAGCTTACCTTAATCTGACGCCCTCTAAATAATGATTCATCCATCGCCATTGCTGTCTGTACACTGTCCTTATCACCAAATTCAATGTATGCAAAACCTTTGGGATGACCATCAAACTTATTACATAATATTGTAACCCTGAAATAGAACAACAAGTTGGATTATTCAATAGAAGTTTTTTGAAGTGAAAATTCTTTAGACACATTGAGAGAAAAATTTCAAAGTCGCGTCATGGCACTAAGGCGACGATTTCGGTATCATTGAATCTTGCCAAAGTAGTTTCACATCTGACGCGTGTGCTCGGCCCAAACGCTCTCTTTTTGTATTGACTTTAAAGTCCCTTTTTAACATTATAAAGGGCTCGACAGACTGGTAAACAGGTTTTCTAACAAAACATATCCTTTTGAATAAGACCAGTTTTACCAGGTTAGCCCTTTTTTCTCACTACAACTTCTATCTTTAAAAGATTAATTAGATGCAACAGCCGTCATCATTTAGTATAATAAATTAGGCATTAAAACTACTCTATCCGGCATTATATTTAATATGCACATCAAATATACTAGATATATTTCTAAATGTTTTCTTTTACTATTTTAATGTATCATATTTTTAAATACCTCCATAACCAACCAAGAAATCATGAATTCAAATTTAAAATAAACCAACACAACTTCAAGAACCTTTATTACACAGGCACACAACTAATCAATTACTGATTGTATTTAAAAATAAAATCTCACCTATTAATAGAACCACAGCCATGAAAGTGTTGCTCCAGCTCCTCGGCAGTGGCTCCATAGTCCACATTGCCGACATACACTGATCTATTATCAGCTTCTATCTTCTCCTCCAAGGACATGTTTAGTGGACTCGCTGTAACACATTATGTGACTTCTACAAAAGGTTTATTGTCCTATTTTTGTATAGTTTAGTAATGTTTAAACATGTAAACAACATTTGAAATTATTACTTATGTTAACAACTAGGTTAATGTGGTCAGCAAAATTTGCACAATTTTATGCCTAAGCTATTTCTTTCAGTACTATAAAATGCAAAGGTCTGACTGATCTATCAATGCCCAGCTCAATCTACTTTACCAAGCAGGCTGAAATATGGTGTAAAAGCGAAGAAGAAAGGATTTTAATAAATTCTACCCTCAAATGGATAAAACATGTGACAAAGCTTTAGACAACTGCTAGTATGAATATAATTTTAAAATTCAAATGCTCAAAAAATTCAATTGTTTGTGAACATTGGTGCATACAACAGCTAGGATAATAATAAAGCGCATCTGAGTCAGTTATTTACACACAAAAACTAACAATTTAAATAAGAAAGTTTTTAATTTTTGTTCCTATTACTAAACAGATACACAAGTGAGGAAATAGGATAAACAATACTAGCATTTAGTATTAGAGTAATAAATACATACTGAGTCCCGGTGGGCTGCCCATGCTCATCTGTTTATCAACTTCAGTCTGCATTTGTTTTAGTTTCTCCGCCTCTTCTTCCATCTCCTGCACTCTGGCTTTAATGGCAGCTAGGTCTGGTACCTCAGTACCAGAGGCCTCATCACCTCCCTATGCAAAGAATGAGTATTAATAATTAACTAAACAAAATATAATCACATTATATACAATTACCTTAAGTGGCCTCATTATGACGATATTAGGAACTAATTAACTTTTCAGTGTAACTAATACCAACAATATTATTGTTTTCAACTTAGGGCTCTCAATGGTCAACACTATTGTTAGGCTTACTATTCACCAAATAGATTCACCTTTGTATCACCATCTTTATTACAACGACGCTTTTTTACGTCCATCGTGAGATTCAGCACAATGTAATGTGTAAATGTAAACAAAGTTTAAACGTGCCAACATCGTTTTCGGCCGGTCGTTTTTGTTGCGAATATAAGTTCTACATGTTGCATTAAAAATGCAATGCAATAAATCATGAAATTGCCCATTAAATACAGACTACGCCTAAAGTTCCTGAATGTTTGCGACCCCATAGATACTAGATCTAGATAGTAGCGCCGCTGCGTGGTCTTTAACTTG
Organism: Colias behrii; assembly: GCA_029959065.1. Classification (NCBI taxonomy): domain Eukaryota; kingdom Metazoa; phylum Arthropoda; class Insecta; order Lepidoptera; family Pieridae; genus Colias; species Colias behrii. The sequence goes on along the minus strand of JARWMC010000019.1, from coordinate 8,051,776 downwards.
AATGTCAAAAACCATAGCCTGCAGTTCGATTTTTACCGCTATTATTTAAAATAGTTGTAAACTTATGTAAACATACTTACACCCATGCTATTATCGGTCATGTTTAAGGAACCGTTAGCTCCGTCTAAATGATTGTTCTCCAAGGAATCCAAATAATCGTTTTCTGCCATTTTAACACTTTAAAGTACTCGTCATAAACTTAAAAACACACTTGAAATAATCACTTCACACTGTATTCAATTAACCTGAAAAATAATCTCCAAGTTTAACTTTTCTGAAACCGATTGTTTTGCCGTTTGTAGTTTCTTTCGCCAAGAGAAAGCCTTCTGACGTACCGGTAACCAAATTGACAAAACTTACAACTGACCTAATTATTTTGTTAAAAATATAATTACATTCAAATTCTTTCCAATCACTAAATGCAGATACTATTATTTATTTTTACAAACATTTTAATATTGATGTAATATTTACGGATTTATCTTATCATTTTTATTTTACGCCAAAATATTTGACAAACAAGCGGTGACATAAATGACACTAATGACAGTTCATCAGAAAAATAAATATGGCGCACAAAGTTTGACAATAATTTTAAAACATAGAGCTTGCTATAGAGAAAGTCATTGTATTACCCCGTTTTCCAATTACAGCACTAGAGCGCATTATGCGGCATAATGCTTAACGTTGAATGTTTCAACTACAGCAACGCATCGCACAATCGAGCACTCTTAAAAGTAATGCGCGTGAATTGATGCGTGAGTGCTCGATTGTGCGAAGCGTTGCTGTAGTTGGAACATTCAACGTTAAGCATTATGCCGCATAATGCGCTCTAGTGCTGTAATTGGAAAACGGGGATAATTAATTGTTGGAAAAAATTTTAAAGCTTTCGTTTCATTGTAGTTTTTTCGAAATAATCAAAGTTAATTCAAATTGTGTTAAAAAAATAAATATAAGTATGGATGAAGGTACAAACATTGAAAAAAATGTTAATGAAATAATCAAAATGTTGAGTGCTGTCGAAGTGCGTTGCTTTGGATTTTTTTTTCATATTTACGAATAAACATGGTGAAATGTGCAGTTCTATCTTTCCAAAACGATACTAGAAAATACACAAAATTGAAATCCAGTATCACATTTCATCAGTAAGTCGATTGTTATACTTATTTTTATGAAAATAAATCTAGCATCGCGGGGGTGAAGGGGAGGTCGGAGGCGGACTCGCGCAGGCTCGCTCGCGCGCTTCACTGCCGCCACGTGATCGTAGTTAAAAAATTAAAAAATTATTTATTTAACTTTAAAATTAAAACTCTTTTATAAATTTATTATAAATAAATTTGTGGTGTGTTTTGTATGATACACTTTCTAATATTATGAATGCGAATGTATTATAGTGTTAATGTAAAGTATGTAATGTTACGATATATTTTCTGAACCGCTAAATTGATTTCGAAGATTTTTATAGTAGAATGGATAAAATAAAAAAATGTTTGCGTGTACTAGTGTACACACGTAAGAAGTGAAACTTCTTTATGACCTTATTTTTCAAAAAATAATTTACTACATATACAGCTTTACAGAAATACGTCGAATCAACGAAAAATGTTACACTAAATTTTTTTCCAACCCCGATAAAGAAGTTTCACTTCAAAAATTATTAATATTATTTATTATATTATCATTTTTAATTATTAATTATTTCTTATTTTTATTTAACATTTTTAAAACATTATTATTATTGTTTGATTTATTATTAAAGAAATAGCACTAAACCCGATCTTTTATTTTATTAACTTTATTATTTAAAAAGTACTCACGTTTTTCTGATATTTCAATTAAACATATTTTTTTAAAGTACCTACTTATAATTAATACAAGAAAATTTCTTATATATTTAATATTCAAATGGAATAAACAAACTTTATTCAGTTGGTAAACAAATTTAAAATTACATATTTATACTTTATTCATATATTTTTCCTTTAATAACTTATTGAAAATAAAATTTACTTATGATACAAATTTAATAACATAACTTATCGATAAATCAACACGCAATTGATACCTACCCATCCCTATTTGTCACACACACATCTATATAGTATCTTTAGCTCATCTGCCTACGATAAGCACTAAGCAATTTGTGCAATACACGCGCTCTATACTATTGTAATATATACTCTAAGGTCTGAAACTACTGGACTGATCTAACAAGTTCATACTCGACACTGGCAAATAGTCACATCTTCTTGCCATGACGAAAGAAAAAAAAGTTCAACTGTCAATTGATACATCCTTCCTCTATGGTCAATTATTGTCAATTGTCATTATATAGGTACAACAAAAATAATTGTTGTTTACGATTTATTGATGGATTATTCATTATTCCATAAAATGAAACATAATTTATAAAATATGTATAAATTTGTCTGATCTTCAGCAATCTACTCATAAGAGTGTATTGAGATATTTAATCAAATAAACGTAATATTGATAAAACATCTGGTTGTATCTATGAGTGCGATCTATCTTCAAAGTGCTGTGCTTGTAAGTATAATATTAGTTTTAACTAAAATTGACGGTGCTCTGGCCCTAATTAGCTAAACTATATGAATGTAAGCTAACGCTACGTTTTCCAATACAATTATTAATCGTTCGATATACTTAAGATATGTCATTTTTAGGTATTCGTTTGTCTGAGTTGGATGCACGTAGTCTACTTGAGTTGGAAGTTATCTGAGTTTTCCGAAACTGCACAGTGATGCCTCTCACAGCTGATGTCGCTGCTCAGCAGGTGCAGGTAGGAAATTCCTTCTATTTCTACACAATTCAGTAGTTCTGGCTTGTATGAAAAATGCATATTTTTTATAATAAATTGCTTGTTAATGTATTATTAGGAGAGATTGAGGTCACTGCATAGGCTGATATATGACATTGAGGCAGAGAGAGGCAGGAATGAGCAATGCATTGAGTCAATATTACGAGCTGAAAAAGCTGCTGAAAGTTCACCTTCTACAGAGGATTCATCTGGGTCATCACAACAGGTCTGTTTTTATGATTAGTTGCAAAAGTCCATAAAGAAAAATTGTTGAATACAAATTTAATAAATTGCAGATAAGATTAAATTTTGATGTGTTGAAAATATGTTTCATGAACCTAAATATAATTAACCGTAAATTGACGTGACAGTAGACAGTAGAGTAATCAATTGATAAAACGTCACATAAAGACATAGAGTTGTTAATAAACTAGATATAGAAATGTCTTGCATCCAAATATTTTTATTTTCTTACTGTGACAGCAAATGCAGTTGAAAGGTCTGTATAAGAATGGTCTCAATGCTGCTGAGCAGGAAGAGAGAGTTCTACGGGCAGCTCTAGCCAGGATATATGAAATTCGTGCCATTAAAAATGAAAGAAGAATTCAGGTACTTTTGGTTATTTTATCTTTTTGGGTGTAGTGTAGTTATACACTTATTTGTTTTTTTATGTGACATTTTACATATTATGAAAGTTTAAAAGCTAATGTCCTAACGATTTATGAAGCTCCTCTTATAATATACGAGTGATATGATAAAAAAAAGTTTGTTTTTAAATTTTCTGTGAAACAAAGTAAATGAAAACTTCCATAGATTTGTGTGTCATAATTTCAAATTACTATAATCGACCACTTTAGTAACAAAATATTGTTCATCCAAAATTTACAGGCTCGTCACGCAGGCAACAAAGAGACGATAGGTTGCGGTGCGCTCATGAAGATGTTGCTTAGTGCCGCACAAACATTGCCGCTACACGTCGGGCGGGTGGGGGAACGGGCGCCCCCCCTGTGTGGGGCGGTCCCAGCTGATGCGGGGCATATTGCGCGCCCGGGGGACGCTGTGGCCGCGCTCGTGAGGGTCTCGGAGAAGGAGGAGAATTGGATCTTGGCTGAGGTGAGATTTTATGCAGTTGCATTAAAAGTATTAAAACTTAGTTATTATGTGGTGCTATGAAAAATTGAATGTTATTCTATAATCAGATATGATAATCAATTTGGAGTTGAAACTTGTAAATTTAAAATCAATTTAAATCATGCTGTTCGTTTTTTTTTTGGCTAATTATTCTCATTAATTTATTTTTGCTAATAATATCTAGTATGTATCGGGCAATTACGGGACACGAAAGTGATATTCGTGATACCGTTCTGGAGCGTGCAACATATGTATCTGAAAAAATATCTTCCTTTACAAATTTTTCTGATGACGTTATTTTAAAACTTATTTAAAATCAATAAATTTTATAACCAGGTGGTCAGCTGGCTGCCAGCGCAAGGCAAGTACGAGGTAGACGACATAGACGAAGAACAGAAGAACCGCCATGTTCTCAGCAAGCGTCGAGTTGTACCACTACCTCTTATGAGAGCAGACCCTCGAACGGACGAACACGCGCTATTCCCTAAAGGCGCGGTGGTAATGGCGCTGTATCCGCAGACCACGTGCTTCTATCGAGCCGTTGTTAATAGACTACCGGCGTCTGCTGCTGATCCGTACGAGGTGTTGTTTGAGGTTTGTATCTTTTTTTTTTAATTCATCTGAAAGGTTAGTTCAAGAAAAATATTTGCAAGTCACCAAAATAATGTGACATGTCTTACGTGATTAACAATTTGATGTGATAATTACATTTCATATTGTGCAACATTTATTTTTAAATATTTATTTACGACTTTCTCAAAAATGTTTCCTGTCTGCGCATCACTATATGCATCGTGATTCAATATTTTCTGCATAGTAAGAAAAGATATATTTTAATTTTAAAGGATTCCTAACACTATCACGAGAACAACGCCCTACTAAAAATTACAGTATAATAGTAAAGCCAATTTAATAGGCAACATTTGACGTCTATCAATTTTATCTTCGAAGAGAGGTAACCTGCTTAAAAACATCGATTAAAGTGAATTAATCGATACGGACTTGAAACATTTGTCAATCGAACTTGAAACACATGTCAATTTTAAAATTCATCAGGCGAATCCCTGTCCCAGTAATATACTTTCTTTTGTAAATTTAATTAGCAAACTAAGACAATTATAATAAATAATTAAAAAAACACAACGCATTTATTAATTTATGATGATTTTTATTCACAAGTAATCAATGCATTCGATTCTAGATGTCAGATTTCGATTTTTAGAGTAACGTCTCTGGTATTTAAAAAGAAAAAAGGTTTAGTGACACAAAATTGTAGCGACGTCAGTTCTTTAAGTCAGAAATTGTTTATTATGTTTAGAATGGTTTATCAGTAAAATCAACTCTTAAAATTACTTGTATCGGTCATTATTATTATAAATAGTAATAAAGTTAAGCAAATATGCAGTTCTAACAAAACGAAATATCATGTTATTCTATGTCGTCGTTACTAGGTTACATTGTTCAATTTTGTTGAACTGCCAAATGTTGCCTATTAAAATGGCTCTACTATAAAAAATTAACTACAAAAAATTACTAATAATATAAAGCTGAAGAGTTTGTTTGTTTGTTTGAATGCGCTAATCTCAAGAACTACTGGTCGGATTTGAAAAATTCTTTCGGTGTTAGATAGCTCATATATCGAGGAAGGTTATAGGCTATATATATCATCACCCTAAGACCAACAGGAGCGGAACAATGCGGATGAAACCGTGGAGCGCAGCTAGTAATTTATATTTTATATCCTACATTCCAGGACTCCTCCTACGCGGACGGGTACTCTCCCCCCGAGCGGGTGGCGCAGCGCTACGTGATCGCGATCAAGGAGGGCAAGGGCCGCGCCACCTGACCCCGCCCTTCGCCCTCCCTTGCCACGCCCTCCACGTCGCCGTCTTTCATGTCCCTACAGTCGTTGAGAACGAGCCCAAGCGACTCGGATTCTATGAACTAATTAACGTTCAATAAAAACTCTGCCTACACGTTTAGTTGGGCAGAGTTTTCTTAGTAGCTATGTATAATAAAACTCTGCCTCCGCGTTTACTAGGCCGTCATCATTGCCCGCGGCTTCGCCCGCTTTGTTTATAACCTTTTAAATTATATACTAAAACCTTCCTCGAGAATCACTCTATCTATTAAAAAAACTGCATCTAAATCCGAAAATTAGTGCTTTACGACAAATAAGACAAGGGAAGTAAAGACGAGTGCAAATCTTGTTCAATTTTTGTTTTCAAAACCTTGAATCTTTTACGATTGCAGAATGTGAATGTGAAACAAAAGTTTATTGCTAGTATATCCAAAATATTACTAAAGGTTGATACATCGTGTTAAAATTGTAACACGCATTTTTCATTTGTGGCGTTTTAAATCTGGTATTTTGTATTAAGTATGTAAAAAGGATCGTCGATTCTTACTTTTTTACTCGATTGTTTTCATTAATTTGTATTTTAAGTTACATAGGTATGTGATTCTCTCTTTTACTGTATGGCAATAAAAGCTTTTAAAAGTAAACTCTGTGAAATTCAGTTTGAATATGTAAATAAATTAGGTAATATAGGAATTATAAATTATTGTTAATACACCCTTCAACATATTCTTGCTGTAAACTATAAGTAAATGTTTGAATAATATAAAGCCCTTCAACAAATTTTTAAGAAATAATTATTGATGCGAAATATAATAGTTATAGTTGTATACGTAGTATATTATTATTAGTCTGTGGTTATAATTTCTATAAAGTAAATAAATAGTTGTGCAAACATTTTAAACTACATTTTAGTTTATTTAAAAACATGTCTTCAATTCGATATGTAGTGTTAATGTTGTGTACTTTGATATTATGAAAATATAATAAGATATTAATTCATAAGCATTTTTTATTTTCTTTTCTTCCTTTTCCCCAAATGGTGGACAAAAAATAAAACAACATATAATGTGAATATCTTTAATACTCTAAGAAGTAAAATCTACATACAATATGATATTTTCTATGTCCGAAATATACAATCATATAATTTTGATTGGAAGAAAAAGGAATTGATTTAAAACTTCTCTGATCATCAACTTACTAGCTACGAAAATAAAAATATAATTATAAGAAGCAAATAAAATAGCTTTGACTGAACAATACATAATTCTCAGTCGACGAAATAAAAAGGAACTTATTCATAGGTAGATCGTACCTAAAGTAAACTGTTTATATGCTTTGACTAAATCTAAATGATATATATGCTATATCGTCCGCTTATTATATAAAATAAGTGATTTGTGATCAATGAAAACATGTTTTATCTACAATAATGAGGTATGACGGGTATAAAAACAAATTCGCACTTGCCATAAACTATTTTGAAATAGATAAAAATAAAAAATTCATGTAAAAAAATCTGACGATTTGATTTTACACCCTTCAATAATATAAACATAACATAAAACGCGACTCCTACTAAAATAATGAATAATGCAACTTAAATTACTTTACAGATGAGCAATTTTCGATAATATGGCATATTATTCAATACTATTCACACTCAAGTTAAATAAATGAGATCAATATACTTCATTTGTGTCAGTGCAATCTCTGTATATTCAATATAGAACACCGTCACTTGTTATTATTTCTAATTTAAATTTAAAAGCTCTGTATTGGAATTTTTATGACTAGTAATTATTATTTTTCCATGTTTTATGTGCTTTTAATTCGTAGATATAGGAAAAATGGGCTTCATTTTTTTATTTTACGTATATAAAATTTGTGAAGTATGTAATAAAAAAATCACATTTACATCATATTCATATTGCAGTAATCTTGCCAAATTCTGTTGAAGAAATTTTGTATAAAAAAGGTTTTGGTATGCTTCTGATCATCTTTCTTTTATTTCAGTGTACAAATAAGTGCTTCAGCACTTCTCTTTGATAGTTAGGGCCATTAATTAACCTTATTATTATATACAAACTTTACAACAGTGACAGTGTTCAGAAAAATAAAAAACAAAATACATAATTCGACCAGAGATTGGTACTTGTGACAAAATAATAATTTTGATATAATATCTTGATTTGATATTCCATGTTTTAGTCAAGTTAAAATAAATAATTGTGCAAAAGAAACGCCTAGAGAGCTAAAGCTTAATTTTGATACTAAAATAATTTAATTTTTAATTTTGAGTTGTTCTTTTGTTGATTCAGCACTTTGTTGGATCAATCTGAAACAATAATTTGACCATTTATAATGTTAAAATCAGTCATCAGATTCCACTAGCGGCGAAAAAAAAATTTGTCACCCACAATACAAAGAATTCACTGACCGCCAACAAAAAAAAAAAAAAAAACCCTGACCGGTAACAAAAAAATAAATAAAAATGTCCCCCACCTAATAGTGCCTGCTGATTGCTCACTTGCGCGCGAAACTCGCAGCGACAGAAAAAAAAATCACCGCCGTTCAGCAAAAAAAAAAAAAAAAAAACACTAGCAGCCTTAGAGTATATATTACAATAGTATAGAGCGCGAGTATTGCACAAATTGCTTAGTGCTTATCGTAGGCAGATGAGCTATAGATACTATATAGATGTGTGTGTGACAAATAGGGATGGGTAGGTATCAATTGCGTGTTGAACTATCGATAAGTTATGTAAATAAATATGTATCATAAGTAAATTTTATGTTCAATAAGTTATTAAAGGAAAAATATATGAATAAAGTATAAATATGTAATTTTAAATTTGTTTACCAACTGAATAAAGTTTGTTTATTCCATTTGAATATTTCTTGTATTAATTATAAGTACTTTAAAAAAATATGTTTAATTGGAATATAAGAAAAACGTGAGTACTTTTTAAATAATCAAGTTAATAAAAATAAAAGATCGGGTTTAGTGCTATTTCTTTAATAATAAATCAAATAATAATGTTTTAAAAATGTTAAATAAAAATAAGAAATAATTAATAATTTAAAATGATAATATATTAATAATATTAATATTTTTTATTTTTATTTAATTTTATCCATTCTACTATCAAAATTTTCAAAATCAATTCAGCGGTTCAGAAAATATATCGTAAAATTTAAATTACATACTTTACATTTACACTATAAGTAATACATTCGCATTCAGAATATTAGAAAGTGTATCATACAAAACACACCACAAATTTATTTATAATAAATTTTTAAAAGAGTTTTAATTTTAAAGTTAAATAAATAATTTGTTAAAATATAGTTCTTCTCGTAAACTTTATATCGAGTACAGCGTTGGTCAGGTCACATCACTACGATCACGTGGCGGCAGTGAGGCGCGCGAGCGAGCCTGCGCGTGTCCGCCTCCCACCTCCCCTTCACCCCCGCGATGCTAGATTTATTTTCATAAAAATAAGTATAACAATCGACTTACTGATGAAATGTGATACTGGATTTCAATTTTGTGTATTTTCTAGTATCGTTTTTGCAAGATAGAACTGCACATTTCACCATGTTTATTCGTAAATATGAAAAGAATTCCAGAGCAACGCACTTCGACAGCACTCAACCACGACTACGAGCGCTCGCGGCGGGAACGTCGTGTTGTTCCCACCTGTGCCTACTGTTCCCACTTGGTTATTCTCACTCTATAGATAGTATATATACTCTAAGCTAGCAGCCAATAAAAATCACTGGCCGCTAACATAAAAAGAAAAAAGTTATTGTACCTCACAGCGCCTGCCGATCGCTCACTAGCCCCTGCAGTTTGCGCGCGACTCCCGCAGCGCCACAGCGCGCCCGCTTCACGAGCTCGCCGCCTTCACCGCCACGCTTCACGCCGCCCACCTCGCACGATACTAGCGTGTTGATCGCGTGCAGGTCCTGCAACCATACCATGGTTATATAGGAAAAACTAAACTACTACCACAGAATACATAATAGTAGCTAAACGCTACAGAACGGACACTCTCCGCCTCCCGCCAAAATTAAACACTTACCTCACCCCGCACGATCAGTCTAAAAATGGTCCACATTTTTCTACAGGGACGATACGCAACGATGATTGACAACATTAATCAAATTGACTTAAAGTAATTTTATTATTTTGGATTTGTGATTATCGTTTTTCGTAGAAAATGGTTAGATATTGTGCTGTTTACGGATGTATTTCATCAGAAAAACGCGAATTTCTTTTACGCTAGTCAAAAATGTGCCAACCATAAAGCGTTAACACACACATTTGCAGTCTCTACAGTGTGACTGTCAAAACGATAATTTTGTATGGAGTGTCCGAGGTGTGCTACTACTACTACTAGAGTGGCGCAGGGGCCCAAAGTGAGTCTTGGCCTCCGACAATAAGAGCCTCCATTTGATTTGATTCGGCAAAAGCGAATATATGCATATGCGCCGATACAAAACCAGCAGAATACCCAGGATCGATCTTGTAGCAGGAGCCACTACATATAAAGGTGTAGACAAATTTAAATACTTGGAAAAACTAAACAATATGACAATATTATAATGAGCTAATTTAATGTTTTTGTGGACATACGGAGCGATATCCGACTAAGATTCTTAAATAAAGAAAAATATTAATAGCTTGATACGTAGATACTACATTAGGGCACGCGAATATGCTCACCTTAAAGTAAGCTAAAAGATATGTACAAACTAACGTTTGTTAAGACACGCAAGTATGGTCACCACGCTAATAAGTACAACCTAAAAGTGAGCTAAAACTGACAAATAAATAAGTGGGTACATGACACCCGCTGTCCAGTCAGTATGACGAAGTAATTCCTATATTATATTATCTAGTATAGTAAAATATTCTACCTTAGCAGGGCTCCGGCTAAACCGATAAGTAAGGTGGTGATGGTGCGGTGGTGAAGCAGTGAGTGGCTTTACATACAACTGGTGGGTGCATGACACCCGCTGCCCACCCGGGGAGTAAGATGCGTCACCACGACCAGCCGGTAGTGGGGATAGACTGCACTCCTGGTGGGATAAAAATATTATTATTTATTAGATAAACTCATGATGATTAGATAGTGCTCATTTAAAAAAATAGTTAGTCATGTAGGTATCAGTTTTTTTCAAACATAAACATAATAGACTTTTAACAATACTGCCACAAAATAAGGTGTTCATTTCAATGAATGTTTAATTATGGGTTATATAAGATACTAGCTTTCCGCCCCCGGCTTCACTCGCGTTTTCAAAGAAAAACCCGCTTAGTTCCCGCTCCCGTGGGATATCCGGGATAAAACCCAACCTATGTGTTAATCCAAGTTACCCTCTATATGTGTGCTTAATTTCATTGTAATCGGTTCAGTAGTATTTGCGTGAAAGAGTAACAAACACACACACATCCTCACAAACTTTCGCATTTATATTAGTAAGAGTAGGATAGGATAATGCATTGCCTCTCAATAAAACATTACTTACATCTCTATGCCGTCCAGTGAATCTAAGCGCAAAGTTTTGCATACACTGTACATACACTCTGTTGTAGAAATTAATTAAATCTCCTCTCTCTGGCGATCCTGAAAGTACAATATAAAACTTAGTCATCAAGTTGATAATTTTATTTTATTACCAACATCAAACTTTATCTAGTAATAAAAAAATAAATTAAGAGCGTGTGTGCCGAGCACTTGTGTCGGAAGTGAAACTTTTTTGGCAAGATTCAAAGATATTACAATTACTTGACAGTATTGCCATGACGCGACATTGAAATTTTACTCTCAATGCGCCTAAAGAAGTTTCACTTCAATAAATCTGTGTAAACAATTTTCTCAAACATCATAACTGTATAAAATTAATTATTATTTACTTAAAATGTACACAATAAACAAACATACCTTCTTCACCCTGATTGATTAGGACCGATCTATACACATGATTGTCCGCTAGCGGCCTCTGTCTGTAACATCGCATTATATCCGCGAATGTTCGCTCTACTTGATTACTTGCACTATTTGATACCTGAAATTAATTTAAAATAAACATTTAGCAATCAGACATTTTTAAAGAATTGAAAATTTGGTATCAATTTTTTTTATTCTTTAAAAATTTCAAATTTATAGGTAGCGGGTATCCCGCTGGCACGTGATTAAATCTCTTACGAAGTATATTATAGAGACTCTAATCGCATACCGATCGGTATAATCGGAATAAGATTTCCTGTTATAGCATTCAAATGCTTTGTAATGTTTTATTTTTTACGAATTATGATTGCTCAGGCGGGATCATGGGTGGCCGAGAGGCTAGGCATTGCCCCGGCATGGCGAAAGACGCGGGTTCAAATCCCGTCTCGTGATCTTTTTTTTCTATTCTTTAAATTTTTTTCATAACTTTTGGCAGTTCATAATTAAGTAAATATTAGTTCCCATTTTTTTTAAACATTTTAAGGATTAAGAATATTCTTTGACATAAGATTCATCTAAATTGTAAGAGCCACTTTCGATGTATCAACATGAAAAAATGTTGGCTTTTTAAATACAAAATTGATTATCTTTAAAAGGTTTTACTTCAATACCTATACAATTTTTTATCAAACGATAATGTAAGATTTCAAAAGGACACTAAAAGGACAAAGATAACATTTTTTGTAAAAATGAATTCATGACTTCATGTAATTTCCTTTGTGTAATAATCTTATCAAGAATGTCATTGCTTTTCGGCAAATAATCGTTCATTCAACTTATAATGCACACATAGTGCACTTTATCATTACATAATAAAACAAAGCCGCTATCGCTGTTTGTCCGTCCCTATATCTGCCTAAATGATGCGGTTTTTTTTAAATAGATAGTGGTTCTCGAGGAAGGTTTAATATATAATTTACTAGCGGTCCGCCCCGGCTTCGCCCGTGGTACATGTTTACGTTTTTTCTCTGCATAAGAACCATCCTCGTACTTCAAGTAATATTTTATATATATCTATACAAAAATAGAATTAACGAAATCTGTTCAGCCATTCTCGAGTTATGCACTTACTAACATATTTTGCAACTCATTTTTATATCATAGATTAGGGTTTAGAAGCTTGCGAAGCCACGGAAAGCTGGTAAAAACAAAAAAATACTCACTTTACATATAACATATACAGCGCACATCAGAATCTGATCCAAATGCCTGTCCTTCATAAGTTGCGTTTGATGCATGATAGAATATTCTAGACACGTCCATATTTTCCTCTTTAGCTCGTCGTCGGTCAGACGAAGCCGCGTGCACAAGTCGTTCATTCGTACTACAGCTAGACTATAAAACTGGAAAAAATAAATTGATATTAATAATTTTGCGTAAATTTGGAAAGAATTTTTTGTAATAATGGAGTTCAAAATAGTTTAATTACATATTTATTTAAGTAGTTATTTTTAGGTAGAACTCTATATATATTATGAATCCTCAATCATGATATCAATTTACGATAAGTTAATGCAATTTATTTGTTTTGACTTAGGGCTGATTTTTCAATCCTTGGTTAAAACTTATTCATCGAATAACGTATTAAACTACCATTTCAAAAATGTATTCTAATTGTCCGTATTTGACAGTTTACAGGTGACATTTTAAAATGTTCGTGTAATACTTTATTGGACGGATAAATTTTAACCAAGGATTGAAAAATCGGCCCTAAATTGATTTAGGGCCAATTTTGCCAATTGAAAAATCAGCCCTAAACTTGAAATTTTTTTTTAAATCTAACTCACTCTTAATATAAACCTACCTATATTTTATATAAATAAAACTAACATACCTTTCTAAAGAATAAAATTAACGAGTTATTAGCTTTCTTGGGCGTGGTATTGGGAGTGGTGTCACCATTTGTGGTAGATGCGGCACTTGTCGTCGCTTGGGAAGTATTTGGCTCTGATTTTATATTTGTTTGTACTGAAATCATAGGAGAATACATTTTTTTGCGATGTGAAAAATATATTGTAATTCTAGTAGAAGTTTAATTTATACTAATATTATAAAGATGTATGTTTGCTTGAACGCGCTAATCTCAGGAATGGGTCAGACTTTAAAAATTATTTCACTGTTAGATAGTCCATTTATCGAGGAAGGCTATATAAGGCTATATAGTATATATCAACACACTAAGACCAATAGGAGTGGAGCAATGCGGGTAAAATCGCGGGGTATAGTTAGTAAATAATAAAAAATAGTGTACACTTACCTAACAATGATTGTCCAGGCTTAACAGTATCCTTAAAAAGTTGTTTTTTAGCTTGATCCGCTATGGGCGCTAAATAACGATCTATTACCGACGAAACTGGAGACTGTAGACCACCTAAAGTGAAAAATTAATTTATAATGTAATTAAACAATTTAATTTATTATTAGTATGAAACATATGAAAACATAATTCTTATATTTTGTTAATAATATATTTCACAGATTCCTTGTGAATATGAAGATAATTTATTAAAATTATTCTCATATTATGATAAATTTTTTTTTCAAAATTCTGTATTTTTTTGTTAGTGGAACAATTATTATTTCCTCTATGGGACGGTTATTAATACATTACTATACAAATAAACTTTAGATATTTTAGAGAATAAAAATATACTTACTCCTCCTATGTGGAGACTCATGCACATAAACTTTGGTAGAAGCGGGGACGGAGGCTTTGGCTAGCTGCTCCCACAGGGGACTGTCTGACGTCCACACTAAGGATTCCAATACTTGTTCCTCCACCTGAGAAGAAATCAAAATAATGAATCATATAAAAGGAAAATAATGTAAATAAAAAATTGAATTTTTACTTAATTTTTAAGAAAATAGCACTGTATAGACAAACATCTACTATATGAATTAAAGTTATTCTAATAGTTTTATACCTACTAAAAAATAATAATGATGTAAAAAAATATTTCAAACTAGCTTTCCGCCCGCGGCTTCGCCCGCGTTTTCAAAGAAAAACCCGTTCCCGTAGGATTTCCGGGATAAAACCTATCCTATGTCCTTTCTCGGGTATCAAAATATCTCTATACCAAATTTCATGCAAATTGGTTCAGTAGTTAAGGCGTGATTGAGTAACAGACAGACAGACAGAGTTACTTTCGCATTTATAATATTAGTATGGATTTTATGATTGAATACTTACTGCATTCAAATGTTTAATAACATCTCTGCTCAGTTTTTCGACAACCGCCTTCACAACCAGCTCAATAATCTTATAAAAGTGAAAAGCGCTGAGCCCATATATTTGCAGCACTCGTGGGAATCTCAACGAATGTACTCCGTACGAGTGTAGGACCACTTCCGTACAACAAGCATATACTGTCAGCTGATAGGTCTCTTGCGATAGAAGCATCTGGAATATGTTCTGTGAACATTATTATAGTGTATTGACCCTACATTTTAAATTTTTGAATTGATATACTGCATTGTTTATAGCCTGATAAAGAAACATATTAATTTCTTCTTTTCAAAATGATTCCTATGTAACTTTAAAATAAACTATCAATTCGTTTAATTAATAACAACATCAATTGATATATTGATCGCCTGGATAAATTATAATATAATACATGCTAATTCCTTTTTTTTGTTTATTCTTAAAATTTTTTAAAATAATAGTATATAATATATATATAAGAACAACATTTATTTTGATTTTGGATGTGTTACTTGTTTTGTTATATTCCAAAAATCCGTATTCTTTGAAATGTATCATATTCAATCATATAGAAATTTATTGCTTTGTAGAAAGTTCTAGCACAAAAAATCAGCACCAACCTGCAAAGACACCTGTGGTTTTTTCCTATGTTCCTCCCTGATTATATGCTCAAAGACCTTATAGTAGAGACATGTGACCATGTTACATCTGTAGGCTATAGTTTCCGCGCTACAGTTGCACTCCTTTAGGCTGTTCGAGAACTGTTCCATCCATGTGTTGCATGGCTCTATCACTTTCTTTGTTATCGTTTCATCGCTGACGCCGTATTCACTAGAAAATATAAATTTATTTTGAAATATTTTACTATTGAATCCGGTATTCAGTATTCAGTAACCGTGATAAAGGAGGCTGTGTTTTTGTAGTATGAATAAAAAATTGATGTATTAAAACAAAACTAAATAAAGTATTGTAGATTTAAGTTGTCTTTTAACTTTTTATGACACACCCCAGTTCAAGATTGAAATGTACAAACACATGATTGAAACACATAACTATGAATATGTATCTAATCTCTTATGAAATAATAAACTAAATAAACTGTAAATAAAATCTGCAGTTTTGAACTGACCTGTTGCTGTAGTGAATAATTTGGAGCTGCAAAAGTTGTACTCATACATAATACTTACGCAAAAAGCCTCATAAGCGACGTAGAAGGTTGCGGTTTCGACTGTCTCAAGAACGTAGCGAGTCGAGCCAAGCTATTAGTTGCCTCCGACACTGGAGTGAGTTCCTCTGCCCTCCGGCCGAGGTATCTACGCCCTGTTAATGGTGTGTCCGGACATGCTTTACCACTCTGAAAGTATTATAACCAATGTAATATAATGACTCTCCTGAAAAGGTGTCTTTTGAAACAAAATTAATAGAATAAATAAAAAAATATTTAAGACTTTGGCTATGATAATCTGAAACTAATATTTAGCAAAAAATAACCAGTGTCAGGCAATGGCAAGTGTTAGCTAAAAATACCAAAACATATGTATTGTTATTTGTTGATTATTATTTCTATATTGAGAAAATATTAACAAATACTTACAGGTCCAAAGTTAGCGATAACTTGCGATATTTCATCTCCAGAAACCTTTTTAGTGCCAATTTGTTCATGGGCATGTTCACCTGTAAATAAATAATATTTTTAAAACCGGTGTCTCTTGGTTTCGTTTTACACATAACAAGTCAATAATAAATTATTGTTAATTAGCGACAAAAAAAAATAAAATAATTAAATCAAATATCTATTTATACATTACTTTTAATATTCTTAATAAAATGTGAGAAAATTTCATTCAAACAATAAAATCTCGACATTTTGAAGTCACCTGACAATGTCACGTAATTTTTATTATATTGTTTTTTTTTAACAGTCTATTGTTTATTACTTTACATTTTTAGTAAATAAAAACTGCAGTGAAATTTAAAAATTAAATTCATAGTTCATAACTGAAAATGCTGTATTTGTGAAATATAAATAAAATTTAACTCATATAAATTGCCTCATATACATTAGCTTATTGAACAAATAGTTTAAATATTAATATATACAAATATTCAAGTATTAATTACCTAAGAATATCCTTTCATCAAACTCGCCCACACTGAGAACATAAGTCTCATACAGGTTGTTCAGTGATTTCTGATTTACATCAAAATTTCCCACATCTAGGAGGCCTACAAGTTGTTCACTATTACCCTTAAGAATCTGAAAATAAAATATAAATATCTATAGAATTTTCTACAATGATTAAACATAATAATTAGTAAGAAATATTATGGTATAGAAACTAGTATTAAAATGTGTAGAAGTGAAACTCAAAACATTATTTTTTTGAATCAATGAGGAACTTATTTATAGATGCATTTTTGATGTAGATCCAACAAAGATAATGTTTATGTCAGCCATATCTTTATTTCAATCAAAAAAAATAAGGTATATTATAAAAGGTATTATTGAAAATGATAGATTAAAATAATATAAAAAATACTTACGCCTTTCTCAAAGAAGGATTTAATAACTTTATTCCAACTGTAGTCTTTCATAGTGCTAGCTTGAACGGCTAACCCATCTTTTATTTCACAAAGCACTGATATTATGCAAGGTGGCTTTTTCGGTAATTCGAAGTCATCTTGCAACCAGTCTTTGGGAAGACCTGAAAAGTAAAAAGATTTATGTTTAATCTAAAATACAAGGTTTTTTTTTAAATATTTAATGTAGAGGTACATTCATTTTAATAGTAAGGAAAGACCATAACAAAATTATAAAATTAACAAGGGACATACCTTTAAAACTGGGATTTAGTAGGTCAGTGCGTCTTGACATGAATGCATTCGCAAACATGAAGTCTAAGCATGATAGAAGTAAATGATACATATCCACAAGATCATCAGCTGAGTTGTGGAATTCCCCTTTTACGCACACATATAAACACCATGTTAAATTAAATAGAGCGTTTGTTGAGCACCTTTGAAGCCTGCAATTGGTACATAACATTTCATTTATCTTTTAGTAGTAAAATTTTTGAAATAAGTATTGTTACAGAATTAAAATGTATGCTTTACTTACTTTTGTTTTTTACTGCTCTTAGTTTTAACTGGTTCATTTGTCAAGCCAGTGAATATTTCTTGAAATAGAGGTTGGAATTTTCTAAATAAAATAGTAGATACTGCAAATTTGCGCTCTAGTCTACTAATTCTATCTTTAAAATCAGATGGCATGAGTGTCATTTCCATCCAGTTTTTGATTTTTGTGAAGAACTGGATCAGACTGAAATAAAGTGTATTTATTTTACATGCATATAATGCATTAGCTCACAATGTTATCTGTATAGTGACTTGTATCAAGATACTGCAATTGTATGATGCATTTAGAGATAAAAGAAAATGACATCATTGCACAAAATTTTCCAGATACTTTTTCTTCGGTATTACTTTTTGATTTCATTATGAAAAGATAACTTAAAATACCAGGTTTAGAATAAATGTTATAACATTCATTACTTACTTAATCTTTATATTAACATTTTTATGCATAAAAAATTGTTTTATTACCTGATATTACAAAGTCTGAGTAATCTTGTCAAGCTTACACAGTTTCCCTTCACTGCTTTTCCTGATTCTACAGTGGGAGTGATCGATGTACGACATGCCACATATAAGGCACATGCCATCCAATGTAAAGCTTCGCCCTAAAAATATTCTCAAACATTGAAGCATAGGAAATAACATAAATATATTTCGTCCATACATGCATCTTTTTTTTTAAAACTCGTATCCAAATAAACTCGACTTCAAAAGCCAGTGGGTATAGGGACTTGAATTAAATAAATAAGATTAAATAACTTACGTCCAATGTAAAATTTCGCCTTATTTCTGCAAATGATTCCTTTGATTTTTCAGTAGCAACTGGATCTACGTTTAATTTTGAACATAGATCATCCATAGCAGCAATCCAATTTTCATCACTTTCTTCTGGTTTAGCCATTTTTATTTAAAAAATTGCTAATAATATAATATTAATTCTACAATGAAAAATACAATCAATACGGGCTCTAAAACTTATCCCGATTTTGGCGAATTTTGACAGCTGCTTGGCGGGAAGAATACACACCTCCCACACATGCGCGCCCAATACAATGACAGCAGCATAATGTTTAGAAATATGAAAATTTTGTATCAATTAAATATTTACGATTTTATGTTCTAGATATGTTCTATATAAATAATTATTCATAAAATTATTCATTCATTGTTATTTTTTACATAGAAGTATATCATCAAATCTAGTAGACGAATCTCTTTACATTAATATATATCCATTAGTCAATTTATTGTATGAACGTTAATGGATAGCGTACTGAATTGTAATTATGAAATCTAAATCCAAAATATGTATTATATACAGAAAAATTAATAAATCGTGCATTGGATCAGTATCGAGTGAGTTTTTTAAGTATTTTATCTTCTTCTTCTTCTTTTTTTCAAATGGCAACTCCCGATCCCAGCGAGGACGGATTCTGCCATTAGGTATTTTAGAACGGCTGATTACTTGTCAAGTTTAAAATGTCATTTGTCAAAAACGCTTATTTTGGTTGCGAATTTTGAAAATTAGCTATATTTATTTTGAGCAAATGTTTATATACAAAGCAATGGCATTTTGCCTAAAAGTTAAATAATCTTTATAATTTGCATGCCAACTGTGTAAACTATCAAATACATTTAAATTGACTTTCATATTATAAATTCAGCAACTGCAAATATGATCCGTAGATTTTACAATACTTCTTGTGTTTTATACAGTACTAAGAAGCAAGGGATGAAATTATGTAAAATGTTAAATCCTAAAGGTAAACGGTAAGTGATTGAAACAAAGAACTCTGTACAGACGCATAAAAAGACAACTAACGAGGTTATGTTTTCAGGCAATGGTATCCTTCGCAGTCAATAGATATGAATATGCTGCCTAGTGTTAAAAGTCTTACAAAAACCACAAAAGAACCCGATAATCGAGGTGTTCGCAGAATGGCTGTATTGAACAAGCTATTTATGAAGCATATCACTGATATTATGTCTACTGGTACAGTTTCTATGGATATTGTGGGTCGCGGAATTGAAATATCAAAGGTACAAAATGGAAACTAAATTCTTAACTCCTTAAGGCTAAATGATAGTGATTTTCTATGTATACCATGTAAAGCTAACATATTATTTATTTGTAAATGTTTTAACACAGAATAATATGTTACAATACTAAATTCATACATTACAATTTATTTCTACATTGATTAAGTGAGACATACATGAACAAATAATATTCACACTTTAAATCTTCCCACTATTGCAATAACAGCTTTATCAGATACTACACAATGCTTTTTTCACATACATTTATTAAATAATATTTACAATATTTTTTCACAGGTGCAAGTGACACCAGATTTCAAGACAGTCAATGTGTTCTGGGTGTGTAAAAGCAACTCAACTGATGAGGAGACAGAAAGGGTTCTAAAGAACACAGCTGGTCCTCTCCGTCATGAATTATCTACATTACGTCTTATGGGAGAAATACCATATATTGGTTTTGTTAAGGGTAAGGGTTTTTTTTGTTTTATTAAATTATAAACTTAAAACACAAAAAAAATTGGTATCATAAGTTTATATTCATTTATAAAACTAAAAATCCTCACTAATAGAAATAAGATATTAAAAAATTATAGCCAAGTTATATTTGTATCAAATATAATCATAGATAAATTGATTTTGTACACATTGAATAAATTCATTTCACATCTTCAAAATTTATTAATTTTTTTAACAAACACTTTACAGTAAACATTTGAAACATTGGGTACATAAAACAAGAATAAATTGCGTATAAAATCCGTTACAGAGTCTTTAATTTTAAATGTAAATACTCAAGTAAAGTCAATTGCAAGTTAATACTCATTCCACATTATTTTATAAGTATGAATATTATTCTAGATAAGCAAGAAGCACGGATTGTAGACCTGGATCGGCGCCTAGCTCAAGCTGATTATGGCGACGACTACACTCCCACGGATGTCGGACAAATTCTTAAGTCGGAATTTACATTAGATATGAAACTACCTCCTGATGTGAAGGTAAGGATATATAGATTATCTAGGATAGCATTTTTTCATGTATGTATGTAGAAAAGTAAAATTTATCATACATAGATTTTGATGTTTTAAGGACTTGTCCAAAATTTTTGTGCAGTATGTTTTTTACAGTTCTCAAACATAGGAACTTTTTATTGATATGCTAGCAGCTAGTGAAAGTTACTATGTTGTCAGCAAGATCATGCAGACAACCAGACATACGTTTTCGTAACTACATATGTAATTTTTCAGGCGACTATTAAAAAAATGGAAGATGAACAGGAAATTGTCGATGATCCCATACCAGATATGACAAATAGTATTTATGGACTTGATCACACGAAAATAATGAACAGGTAATATTCATTAGATAGCATTTTTTGAATAAAAGAAAATCTTTCTTAGTTTTCTATCTTAGAATTTATGTAATCTGTATATGGGTATATGGGTATGTGTATTTATGTAATCATGTATATGGGTTTTTAATAAAATATATAATCAACTTTTGCTTTTATTTTATTAATAGGGTAAGGATATTTAAACACTGATTTATAATATTTTTTTTTTTTACTTTACTTTATCTTTATCATCAGCTTCTAGCCAATGGAAGTAGAGCAAATAAAAACATCAGCTTTTTATACTACTTCAGCTCCATAAAATATCATACCAACCACAGTCGTAATTTTAAATTAAAAAAAATACTTATAGACTCCTAGCAGCTAGAAAAAGGACATCGGACGCGTGGGCCAGCCTAGACTCAAACTCGCCTGTGATATCCTACAGGAAATCTGAAGAGGCATCTTCTAATGTAGATCTCAAGAAACAGAAGCAAGAATTAGCCGAATTTCTTCTTAAACGACAGGTAACTACATTTCTTTTATTCTTAAACTAGCGACCCGCCCCGGCTTCGCACGGGTGCAATGCTGATACTAAATACACTACAGAAAAACTGTGAACACGCTCTTGCCGCACCGGGCGGCCGGCCGGTACCGCCGCAAACGGTACGTCCCGCAATTTTTAAATCTGTAATATCTTCGAAAATATTCACTTAAATTATACGGTGTAAAGAGCCATATAGATCTATATTAAATGAACAATGTATTCAAGGTATTTAATTGGTTAAGGATTAATGCTGTATTGGTTAAAATCGCTTCGAAAATTAGCCATTATTTGTCGTAAAAAGTAAATGACAAAAAAAAGTTATTGTGGGTTATCCATAAGAGATAGACATATACCATCACGGACTTTTCTGTAGACCTTTTCAATGTGTACAATACTTAGTACATTATTTTTATAAAACTCGTAGGGTTCAGCCTGCGTTTGCAATGTAAGCGGAAAAAATGTAAAAATTTACGACATCACATTAGAAACCTCAAAAATAACAGTTCTTCTCCACTATTTAATGGATGTTATTATACCTATAAACCTTCCTCTTGAATCACTATCTATTAAAAAAAACCGCATCAAAATCCGTTGCGTAGTTTTAAAGATTTAAGCGTACAAAGGGACATAGGGAAATAGGGACAGAGAAAGCGACTTTGTTTTATACTATGTAGTGATATAAACATGGTAAGATAGTCGGCTGTTAAATAGTATGAAAAAAAAAACCGTGATATTAACTACTGAATAGTTACAAATTTATTCAGAGTAACATTTTTTCTTCCAAAAGACTATGAAATTAACGCCAGAAAGGAAAACATTTCTGAAGCACTAACGTTTTACTTTTTGATGGCAGGATGATGGCATAGTATTTTTTGAAAAAATATTTTAATCATTTACTAAAATAAAAAATAAAAAAAAACACGGTCATATCTTATTTAAGTACCTACGTACTTATACATCTCAAGCCAACTTCCAAACATGTTTATTTGAATGTATGTACTATGCATTACAAGTTAAAAAAAATTACGTATCTAACTAAATGACAGTAACCCATTATATTAAAACATTGTAGAATATAAGAAACCCGAAGAAAACATACAAAGTATCCTCATTATCGAGTTATCACGCAATAAAATGCATTTTATTGGCATTATGTTTACGTATCGACCTCAATATGAAAATATTTATATTATGTCCTGATTATTACGGAAAGCATTCCAAACTGATAATGGTTGAACTTTTCAAGGCTGAATCACGTCAAAGGGTTTTTTTTATTTTTTATCTTATCAGCTTGCATTTTTTTGCAAAAAATTTAAACGTGGATCTTATTTTCCGCCACCTTTTATAATACGTAATGTTTAAGCATACGAATAAGACGCAAACGATATTAAAATGGTGTTTGTCGTAATTGGTACCCTCATAAAAATATATTTTATGACGATATTATTTTGCATCACTGATTCGATTATAGTTTTATATTCCATAGATTGTTCTTGTAATATTTTTTCCAAGAAATAATTTATGAATTGTGGGAACTAAGAACGTTTTACTAGTTCGTACTATCAGCGAATGGATGCGTTTCTTTGTAAATACACAAAATTTAATAGGATTATAACTTTTATCTGTTTTAAGAATTACATATTCTTTCAATGCGGAATTAGTGCGAATTGTTATTATATTCCAATATAATAGTATAGATAAGACCGCATACAAACGTAATAACCGTGACAATAGAAATACTAGTATAAAATGAAAGATGAATCACTCAAATGAATCATGTTTTGTAAGTGCTATAGAAAATATAAATTAGAGTTCGCCTAGTTTATTATTATTAAATAAAAGGATAATAAAAATAACTACTTATGAAAAGGAATGAACGCTGAAAGCCTCCAGCTAAATGAATTTATTCCAATCTGGGTCAAGTCTCGCTCTGAGTATGCCGTACTATTGGTGTTATTTTTTCATTTTTTGCGCAAAATATGAAGTCACTGAATTTAGTTGCTATTTATAAATGAAATGTTAGTTTTAATAAATCGTGAATGAGATCGTTGAATTAGATTTCCTCTGGTCTATTTAAATAATCTGAAAAATGATGTAATTTTGAAGATTATCATTAGCATTGCATTGCTCCTTATGATTATGCCTTGCATTATTTCTCAAAGGAATTAATTTCTATTCCTATAGAAAAAATAGCAGATACTGGTGAAGAACAAAATAAACGAATTATCCTTTATGATGTTCTCCCTCTAATACATTTTTTATTGTTTTTTTTGGCAATGATATTGAATTAGTTCTTTGTAATATAAAATTGAATGTGTAAGGAACAAAATGTAACTCCGAAGGTACGAAAAATCGTAACATTTTTACGGTATTCCAAGTTAAGCAATCACATTCTTGCGAAATTAAGGAATTCATGAAGACGAAGGGAATCTGAGATAAATATAGGTTTAAGTTTTTTTGTTTATTATTTTTAGATATTTTATAATTGTAAAAATAATGATTCATATTTATCAATTAAAATTAGATTTTTGATGTAGACTGCGTTGTATTAAAATTAGATATTTACAAAAGAAAGCTTTTCCCTCGTTCACTATAGCATTTATTCATGAAAAGCACCGGACATATTATAATTTTTAATTTAAATAGAAGGTTTAAATTGATATAATTATTTATTTTTTATTAATTTCATATTCAATTAGTTTTTTATACTTAACTATGGTTTCGAATTCTTTTACACTTTCAGATTCTACAAAATAAACTTCACAAAAAATCAAGGGAACGTGACGTGACGACTCCGATATACGACCAATACGACGTCGAGGAACGACCCGAAGATATAAAAGAGTACTGCGACGACTATAGAGACGATTACGATATCGAAATGTATGGAAATACGAATAGCTTACAGAGAAATGTAGCGGATGAAAAAGTATAGACACGACACGATTAGTCGTTGAGTGTAAATTTTAGTGAATATGAAATTTTCAATAGACATGTAAATATAATTTTAGAATAATAAAATACTGAAATAAGTTAAAGTTTTTTTTTATTATACATAACTAGCAAACCGGGCGAACTCCGTTTCGCCACCAGAGACACCTTTTCTTTGCTATAAACCTCACGGAGCCCGAGACCTTTCCAACGAATGCAAAACCGTGGAAATCGGTTGGTGCGTTCTGGCTTCTGGAGTTATAGCGTCAGGAAGGAAAACCCAACTTATTTTTATATAGTAGATATCCATACGTTCGTTAGTTGTTACATACATACCTGAAACGATAAAGTTGAACTAAGATTATCCTGTCCATAAGTTTTACTCTTGCCACAACTGTTCTAATGAAAGTACTAAAGCAACATATTTGGCAAAAGTTTACAAATACACATTCTAGTCATTATTTAAAATTACTGCAATACTCAGAAAATGTAAAAAGATACGTTCATACGTAGGTAGTACTTCCCCTCGCTATAAACTCCTGAAACTCTGCAAAGTAAAACATTTCTATTTCAAACAACTGTAATTAAAATGTTAACAAAGTCCTACGTGTAGGAAACGTATCTCGCTTTTATTGTTGTCCCAATTAATCTGCCCTTTTAGGTTTTCACGACCTATTTTAAAGCCTACACGCAAATTAAATTTTATGCCTGTTTCTTTTGTATATGTAGTGAGTTCTATTTTCAATTCAGAGGAAAATTTACGTGGATTTCTCCATTGAACAGTAAACCTATTCAATGGGACTATTTACCAAATTAAAAAAATGTACATACTTTTTTAATAACTAAACTTCGTAAGTTCTGATATGCGCGTATTACAAGTTAAAAATCTTGATTCCGATACTAATAAAAATAGGACACGCAACTTTGCATGTTCAACTTCAAATAGTTAAAGAAAAGTCTAGGCTAAAAGGCGTAGAATATCGTTTAGTCAGGAACTCATTGTGGACTTCCCAGCAGTATCTGCGATCGATAGCAATCTGGGTCTGCTAGCGAGACTTTTTTTATTGATTTTTCCGATATCAAGTCTATAGGTAAGCGAGCTACGTGCTTTCTGAATAATGAAGACGTATTTCTTAAGAGACACTCGACTTTTATTATTTGATGTTACGTGCCATATTACTTGTCGACAATGTTTCAAATTTCAATAAGTAACCTACTGACGTTTTTACTAAGAATATAAATTGATTCCGAAAAAAGATTTACAATAGCTAGTACAGAGTGCCCGTATTCACTTAGTGAGGTGACGAATAAAGACAAATTGGTTTAAGTAACGACAGAGAAATGTGGGGGCCGAATAATGCTTTATCGAATGAAACTAATCTTGTAATGGCCACGCTCGTGATTGATACTAAATTAGATGTCTATGGGTTTTTCAAAGAGCATTTTTTCCGAGATTCTTTACGTAAAAAAGATTCCCTTATTTTGTTTCTTTTGTTATAACTTATCGCGGATTTTGTTCTATACCTACCTAATATTTTGTTGAAATTTATTCTGGGATTCAGTAAAATGTAAGAAGGGGTACATGTAGCTTTTACAGGTAGAGTCGGTCACTTCTTAGGATCAAAAGCTGTACGTAAATTTCATATTCACTGTATGTTAAATACTTTGACTAGGTATACATAGGTATACCTATGTCCTATATGGACACAGTATGGAAGAGGTAGGTACCTGAAGCTGAGCGCTAAGTAAAATGAAGACTCATGAGCGCTATTCTCTTAATGGACCATCCTATACGTTAGGTACCTACATAAGTATGTAGTGTATACCACATAACGTGGTTATAGTATCTGTGCTACTACCTATATAATATATGAGTACTCTTATAATCATACTAAAGGAATAACATTGGACAATGCCTATGAAAACAGAAACTCTTTAAATATCTTGAATATTCAATTTCTAAATATCGTGATGTAAAATGGGAAATAAGATGTCTATATTGAAAGACAATTTGATAGGAAATTAATAAATCTCTATAGAAACAGCATTTCTATTAAAATTTATTAGCAGTATTAAAGCTGAATAGAGCTTTAATAAGATCGTTCACTGAACTGATATTTTCACATTTATGCCTGTAAGGCTATGTCTTTTGTTAGAGGCAATTTTAAATTTAGGAGTTAATTTATCTATAGTTCGCTATTATAGCGCTCGCGCTTATGCATATTGTTCTGAGTTTATTATAGTTAATTAGATCCATATTAGATCATTCATTATGCCAATTTAGACCTTATTAGTAAAACTACGAAAAATTGAGCGACGAAGGGTGAATATTTAAAAATATACCAATACCGTGAACATTCTTCAGTCTTAATTAATTTTTAGTCTATATAACACGTTAATCAGCTTTTATTATGAACTAGCTGTGCCCGCGACTTCGTCCGCGTGGAATAGTGACTGCATAGTAGTTACTACTTAACTTTTATTGAATAAACACATTTTAATTATTTATGGTAGTAACCATAAATAATTAAAAGAACAGTTAGTAAAATTTATTACTAAACTGAGCTAAAAAATAAAAAAATAAGTGCCTAATTAATTTTCTACGTAAAATTTATTTTAAATTATGGCATATTATTTTTTAGGCACCAGGAGGGAGAGGAGCAAATTTATTTACCTTCCTTCCTTGTATGGATGTTTTTGACAATATATTGTGCAGCAACTGAGTGCCGAGGCAAACGTCAAAACGTAAAGGAATAGAATCCGCTATCGATACTAATTGACATAAGCGTATGATGTTTTGCTAAGGATTTGTTCACCCTACCAACGACGACGACGACCACGAACAAAATTTTCATCCAGTCGCAATTTAATAAAATTGTGCAAAACACAATTAAAAATCAATTATTAAAATTTCCTGTCGTTCTGGTGATTGGAATTTTTATTTTTGAGATCAACGATGAATGAAAAAATAGATTTTTCGTAGAAACAGTGGCTCCTAGAAAAAAATGTATGTGAAGTTTTTTAAAGATAATTTTATAATCTACAATTTTGGTAAAAGATAAGGATACCATACCATACCATCATTATCATAATAATATATCTTATATATATATTTTTTTATAATGGTACTTAATTTTAAAGATCGTCGGGAAGTTTGTAAAATTATATATATTCCTTTTCCTTCGTTGCGTTGGGTTTTTTTTTTTAATTTTTAAACTTCGGTTTCTTATTTTCATTTAATATTTTCAAGTGAGCGAGACCTACCTCTACCTCCATAATACATTCCTACATCTGACATCTTTTAAGTTGGGCTGTAACCGTGCATAAATTGTAATGGACCACAGTGGCAAAAGAAGTGGTATATTTAAGAAAAAAAATTGCCAAGGGCCAGGCCTATGTGGCTTTGAGAAGAGTTCAAAATTTCCAGGGTGTGGCTATCCTCTCGCTCCCATGTCCCCCTCTTCTTTCACATACTTTCAACCCTTCCCTTTCCATCCCTAGTAAATGGCAGAACCGATTTTGATGTAAATAATATTATCTAATTGTACCTATATGTACACGTCATATCCTATCGTTTGATGCTCCATTTGGTTTATTTATCTAACCACTGTCACCCCTAAAGTGCCCTATATGTAAAAAACGGATGAACCGATTTCGATAAAACATTACTAATTGTAATTCACCCGTTATGCACATTCATTTGATATATCACTTAGGTAGGTACTATCACAATATTTGACAACATTCGTTTCTTTCATTCCCTATACCTATACAGGGTGTAATCGTTAAGTGTGCACAGGCGATTTTTCCGTAAGTATTACAGATAACAAAAAACTTTAAACTGATATCGAAAGTACTTAACCTAATGAGTAAAATGGCGGTAATAAATTTTTAAAAATAAATCGAGAAATATCAAAAAAATTATCTTTAAACCCTCCCATTCATTAAGTATGAAATATGAATATCCCATATACCTACATTTAATATGAAAGATTTTAGATTTTTTTTTCTTTTTTTGGTTTTCTGCTTTAATTACTTCGCAAATTTGAAGTGACATTTTCCACATTTTTCCGGACATTTTCACGCATTTTCCGGATATTTTCCGGGAATTTTCCAGGCATTTTCCGGACATTTCCCTGACATAGCCTGTAAATGTCTGGAAAATCCCCGGGAAATGCTCGGAAAATCCCCGGAAAATGTCTGGAAAATCCCCGGAAAATGCCAGGGAAATGTCCGGAAAATGTCTGGAAAACATCGGGAAAATCCAAGGGATATGCTCGGAAAATCCCCGGAAAAAGCCTGGGAAATTCCCGGAAAATAACCGGAAAATGCCTGGGAAATGCTCGGAAAATGCGTGGAAATTTCCGGAAAAACCGTGGAAAGTCCCTGGAAAATGCCTGGAAGATATCCGGAAAATGCGTGAAAATGTCCGGAAAATATCCGGTAAATGCGTGGAAAATCCCCGGAAAATGCCAGGGAAATGTCCGGAAAATGTCTGGGAAACATCCGGAAAATCCCCGGGAAATGCTCGGAAAATGCCTGGGAAATTCCCGGAAAATGTCTGGAAAATCCCGGAAAATAACCGGAAAATGCCAGGGAAATGTCTGGAAAATATCCGGAAAATGCGTGGAAATTTCCGGAAAAAGCTTGGAAAATGCCTGAAAATGCCAGGGAAATGTCTGGAAAATGTCTGGAAAACATCCGGAAAATCCCCGGGAAATGCTCGGAAAATCCCCGGAAAAAGCCTGGGAAATTCCCGGAAAATAACCGGAAAATGCCTGGGAAATGCTCGGAAAATGCGTGGAAATTTCCGGAAAAACCGTGGAAAATGTCTGGAAAATATCCGGAAAATGCGTGAAAATGTCCGGAAGATATCCGTAAAATGCCTGGAAAATCGCCGGAAAATGCCTGAGAAATGTCCGGAAAATGTCTGGGAAATGCGTGGAAAATCCCCGGAAAATGCCAGGGAAATGTCTGGAAAATGTCTGGAAAACATCCGGAAAATCCCCGGGAAATGCTCGGAAAATCCCCGGAAAAAGCCTGGGAAATTCCCGGAAAATAACCGGAAAATGCCTGGGAAATGATTGGAAAATGCGTGGAAATTTCCGGAAAAACCGTGGAAAATGCCTGGAAAATATCCGGAAAATGCGTGAAAATGTCCGGAAAATATCCGGTAAATGCGTGAAAATGTCCGGAAAATATCCGGAAAATGCCTGGAAAATCCCCGGAAAATGCCTGAAAAATGTCCGGAAAATGTCTGGGAAATGCGTGGAAAATCCCCGGAAAATGCCAGGGAAATGTCCGGAAAATGTCTGGGAAACATCCGGAAAATCCCCGGGAAATGCTCGGAAAATGCCTGGGAAATTCCCGGAAAATGCCTGGGAAATTCCCGGAAAATGTCTGGAAAATCCCGGAAAATAACCGGAAAATTCCAGGGAAATGTCTGGAAAATATCCGGAAAATGCGTGAAAATGTCCGGAAAATATTGCGTGAAAATGTCCGGAAAATATCCGGAAAATGCCTGGAAAATCCCCGGAAAATGCCTGAAAAATGTCCGGAAAATGTCTGGGAAATGCGTGGAAAATCCCCGGAAAATGCCAGGGAAATGGCCGGAAAATGTCTGGGAAACATCCGGAAAATCCCCGGGAAATGCTCGGAAAATGCCTGGGAAATTCCCGGAAAATGTCTGGAATATCCCGGAAAATAACCGGAAAATGCCAGGGAAATGTCTGGAAAATATCCGGAAAATGCGTGGATATGTCCAGAAAAAGCGTGGAAAATGCCTGGAAAATGCCCGGAAAATGCTCGGAAAATGCCTGGGAAATTCCCGGAAAATGTCTGGAAAATCCCGGAAAATAACCGGAAAATTCCAGGGAAATGCCTGGAAAATATCCGGAAAATGCGTGGAAATTTCCGGAAAAAGCTTGGAAAATGCCTGAAAATGCCAGGGAAATGTCTGGAAAATGTCTGGAAAACATCCGGAAAATCCCCGGGAAATGCTCGGAAAATCCCCGGAAAAAGCCTGGGAAATTCCCGGAAAATAACCGGAAAATGCCTGGGAAATGCTCGGAAAATGCGTGGAAATTTCCGGAAAAACCTTGGAAAATGTCTGGAAAATATCCGGAAAATGCGTGAAAATGTCCGGAAGATATCCGTAAAATGCCTGGAAAATCGCCGGAAAATGCCTGAGAAATGTCCGGAAAATGTCTGGGAAATGCGTGGAAAATCCCCGGAAAATGCCAGGGAAATGTCTGGAAAATGTCTGGAAAACATCCGGAAAATCCCCGGGAAATGCTCGGAAAATCCCCGGAAAAAGCCTGGGAAATTCCCGGAAAATAACCGGAAAATGCCTGGGAAATGATTGGAAAATGCGTGGAAATTTCCGGAAAAACCGTGGAAAATGCCTGGAAAATATCCGGAAAATGCGTGAAAATGTCCGGAAAATATCCGGTAAATGCGTGAAAATGTCCGGAAAATATCCGGAAAATGCCTGGAAAATCCCCGGAAAATGCCTGAAAAATGTCCGGAAAATGTCTGGGAAATGCGTGGAAAATCCCCGGAAAATGCCAGGGAAATGTCCGGAAAATGTCTGGGAAACATCCGGAAAATCCCCGGGAAATGCTCGGAAAATGCCTGGGAAATTCCCGGAAAATGTCTGGAATATCCCGGAAAATAACCGGAAAATGCCAGGGAAATGTCTGGAAAATATCCGGAAAATGCGTGGATATGTCCGGAAAAAGCGTGGAAAATGCCTGGAAAATGCCCGGAAAATGCTCGGAAAATCCCCGGAAAATATCCGGAAAATGCGTGAAAATGTCCGGAAAAAGCGTGGAAAATGCCACTTCAAATTTGCGAAGTAATTAAAGCAGAAAACCAAAAAAGAAAAAGAAAGCTAAAATCTTTCATATTAAATGTATATGGGATATTCATATTTCATACTTAATGTATGGGAGGGTTTAAAGATAATTTTTTTGATATTTCTCGATTTATTTTTAAAAATTTATTACCGCCATTTTACTCATTAGGTTAAGTACTTTCGATATCAGTTTAAAGTTTTTTGTTATCTGTAATACTTACGGAAAAATCGCCTGTGCACACTTAACGATTACACCCTGTATATAGGTATAGTAAATGGATGAACCGATTTTGATTAAATATGTCTAATTATACTTTACACGTCATGCCCTTTCATTTCATATGTCACTTGAGTCAAAATTCACTTTTTTATTATCTACCACTTTTATACCTATATCAAATAAATGGATGAACCGATTTTGATAAAATTTGACTTATTTTTACTGATAGGTCGTTTACTTTCATTTAATATATCACTAAAGTATATTCGACAACTTTAGTTATTTTCATTCCCACTTTTACACAATAAATGGATGAACCGATTTTGATACAGTTTATTTAAGAACCAGCGTCGGAAAATATGCTGCCTAACAAAAAAACATCATCTAATTCGGATTACCTGCTAGCGAGCTACGGTGGCACAAACACACACACACACAGCGGTCAAACACTTATCACCCATATTTTTGCATCGGGGGTTAAAAATATAATATTATAAATACGACATAATTTAAAGGACATTTTATGTATAAAATTTACCTAGAAATAAGTATAATTTTAATTTGACCCCTCCCCCCTACTACCTCAGCTTACCCCCCCACCCTTGGGGACTTTCGATATGATCACTTGGACATAACTGTAGCGTATAACAGATAACGTTTTATCGTACACTGTATGTGTACCATAGAATGCCTTAGCAAATGTTCGCCGTGAGTACTTAAATGGTCATAACTTTTTTATTTATGAACCGATTGACATGAAATAAACACTAAATGTTAAATGAAGATTACCACAATATATTAGTGAAAACCGCATCGAAATCGGATAAGCCGTTTCTGAGATTAGCGTGTTCAAACATACAGACAAACAGACAAACAGACAACAAACAGACAAAAAATTTTTTAACTACAGTTTTGGGTTTGGGATCGATTTAATAATAACCCCTGCTAATTTTTTTTACATATTTTCATTGTACAGACACCACTTTTCTAGAATTTTATTATATGTATTGATTGATTGATGATGATGATATGGAATTTTTAAGATATACCTTTACTTATTCCGTAGAGATACGACGGTATTATGGACGGTATTATTTTTCTTACAACAGAGATGGTGATTCTTAATACATATTGTTGTAGTCTGTGGAAATTAATAAGTATAGACCGTAGGTAATTTAAAAGACCTAGTGATATTTGTTTTCACATAATGACGATAACAATTGCAATAACTCAGAATGGGAGGTTTATATGTACATTGAAGTATGGTCATAATTAATAATCCATATGATTAAGTTTCATCACGTATATGTATTTTTCCATACGCGTCGCCACTTTGAAAATAAAGGATTATGAGCAGGATGAGCGCTATACGGCACTCGCAGTAACTAAATCTATACATATAATAAATCTGTAGAAGGGTCAATTCTGTACATTGAAAATATTGAAAAAATAAATAGCAGGGGGTGTTACTGGATCGATACCAAGCCCAAATATGTGATTAAAAAATTTTTTGTCTGTCTGTCTGTCTGTCTGTCTGTCTGTCTGTCTGTCTGTCTGTATGTTCAGGCATCACGTGAAAACTAACGGTTCGATTTCGATGAAACTTGGTATAATTATACCTTATTATCCTGGGCATAAAATAGGATACTTTTTATCCCGGAAAAATACGTAGAAAAAAAAATTCTATACATAATATAATAAATCTGTAGAAGGGTCAATTCTGTACATTGAAAATATTGAAAAAATAAATAGCAGGGGGTGTTACTGGATCGATACCAAGCCCAAATATGTGATTAAAAAAATTTTTGTCTGTCTGTCTGTCTGTCTGTCTGTCTGTATGTTCAGGCATCACGTGAAAACTAACGGTTCGATTTCGATGAAACTTGGTATAATTATACCTTATTATCCTGGGCATAAAATAGGATACTTTTTATCCCGGAAAAATACGTAGAAAAAAAAATCTTAATTTTTCTTAATTTTTCCGCGCGGACGGAGTCGCGGGCGGAAGCTATCTATACATATAGATAATAAATCTGTAGAAGGGTCAATTCTGTACATTGAAAATATTGAAAAAATAAATAGCAGGGGGTGTTACTGGATCGATACCAACTACCAAGCCCAAATATGTGATTAAAAAAATTTTTGTCTGTCTGTCTGTCTGTCTGTCTGTATGTTCAGGCATCACGTGAAAACTAACGGTTCGATTTCGATGAAACTTGGTATAATTATACCTTATTATCCTGGGCATAAAATAGGATACTTTTTATCCCGGAAAAATACGTAGAAAAAAAAATTCTATACATAATATAATAAATCTGTAGAAGGGTCAATTCTGTACATTGAAAATATTGAAAAAATAAATAGCAGGGGGTGTTACTGGATCGATACCAAGCCCAAATATGTGATTAAAAAAATTTTTGTCTGTCTGTCTGTCTGTCTGTCTGTCTGTATGTTCAGGCATCACGTGAAAACTAACGGTTCGATTTCGATGAAACTTGGTATAATTATACCTTATTATCCTGGGCATAAAATAGGATACTTTTTATCCCGGAAAAATACGTAGAAAAAAAAATCTTAATTTTTCTTAATTTTTCCGCGCGGACGGAGTCGCGGGCGGAAGCTAGTAATCAATATTCTACTATTAATAACTTTATCTCCGTAGTTCCAAGTTATTTTTCTTTTAAATTGCAAATCAATATGGGATGAACTATGCTTTATTATTTGCAAAGCTGCAACAGCATAATATTTGATAAAGATGTTTATTTACGTAAGATAATTTGAAACACAGGTCTGACTTTTTGTGTGTGTGTGTGTGTGTGTGTGTTTGTGTCTATGTACTTTTTACCTATTTATTGTTCATGTAGAAGATCTTTATTTTCTTAAAACATATTCTTAATCATTCATTTCTATTCATAAAATTAACTTCAATTTGTTTATCTTAGTATGACACACGACTTTTGCTAGGTTGAATTATATCAAGTGCCCGTAGACCCACTGTCATATCATTCTATAGCAGTGGGTCCACGGGGAAAAAATATTACCCGTAGACCCAGCAGTGGGTCATAGCGGGGGGATCACGGGTAATACGCCATTTTTTGCAGGTCAAATATTATAATTCAGAGTTATTGCTCCTAGCAACACCGTCTATTTGGTTTAAGTTTCATAAAAATTAATTAAGGCACACTAGACTAATAAAAATTTACTTACTTTCATATATACATTTTTATATATTACAAACACACGTTTCGTTTTTTTGTATTTAATATGTACCTAGAAGAGTTGACTTTGATGTATTTGCGAGAGAATACGTAAATATAATTTGGAGCGTATTCCAGGAGCGGCAGGGTTTTAGGGCGCCAAATTATTGAATGAATGAAATTAATTAATGAATGAAATGTTTTGTTGATTTAAAAATAAATACATAAATAAAGACAAGACTTAAAATAAAACAGCAAAGGGAGGCTTTATCGCAAGGTAGCGTTCTCTGGAAATTATTGCAAATTTTTAAATTATAATATCCACACATGTTTAAACATAAGGAATTTCCGAATCAAAATTGAGTCTTTCCTATCAACTTGAGTTATAGCTGTTCAATAAAGAAACAATCAGAACATTGATTGAGTGAAAAAAGTAAAAGAATTTCATCTTAAATCCCAGAGAAGCAAGCGTGTCTCTTGAATTACATTAGACGTTGGGAAAAGAGACGTACGAGTTCGGGTTTTTAATTTTTATATTCAATATCACAGGTTTTTGGTATAAAGTGATTTTCCCATAATGAAACTTATAATAGTTCATTTCTCTTTTCCTATATTGTTTGTTTTTTTACGCATTGTTTGAAGATTTTATGTTTTAGGTGGGTTATACCTATTTGTTAAGGCAAAAAGATCAATATGAGCAGTCCAGGATTGTTATTACCATTAATAGTTGAGTCTGCTCGTTTTTCCGCGGCGGCTGAATGCGCCGACATTACAGTATTACAATCTGACATTGTATGCATAAAGTGTAGGTCTAAAATGTGCTTGCGTTATGTTTGATAAGTTTAAATCGCTTTTATTTTTTTAATTAAGGTCACGTTGATAGTTAACAGCCGCATCACTGCGCAAACAATGTTATGTTATCAACATAAGAGAAGGTCATAATCGATGCACAGTAAATGCATCATCATGTTTACTCGATACTGCATTAAATTTTGTAAATAGGAAATTACAATTTTAGGTAAAAATAACATTGACTCCATCTCGCCATTGCAAAACCTGCCGTTATATTCAACAAGTCGCAACATTGTCGGAAATGCTACTCAAGTTGCACAAACTATGCGATTGGTAAAGTTAAAATTATTCTCAATCCAGGTCTAGGTTCGGCTGTACTGGGACTATTAACATAACAAACGATATTGTACAAATATCGTATCATTTTCTGTACTGGAGCGAGCGCCCTTGTAACGGCGATCCCGTTGCCAAGTCACGTTTGGGTTGAATTACGCACTTCTTCGAGAGTCGGGGCTAGGATTCGCGGCTATGGTTTTTCGTTGGCCACGGTGTAATAAAGTTAATCCAGGTCCTGTGTAGTGTAATATAGGAGGGGTGAGGGGTGAGCGGGGCGGCGCGGCGGCGGCCACCTGTTCGGCGAGCACCCGCGCCCGACGCCCCCACGCCCCCGCGCCCGCGCCTCCGCGCCCCTGCTGCCGCGCCCCCGCGCCCCGCGCCCCTCGCCGCGCGGCACCCTCGATGCGCGCGCTGCGCCCTTCCCTACTCATTCGTTTCGCGACGCGTTGTCTCGCCGGCCGGCTTCCGCCTCATTCGTACCGCGTACGCTGCCCGCTACACTCGATCGTACACTTAACTAATCAGACATGACAGAAAGCACGGAAACCCCTGCGGCCGCAGCGGCCGAAAAGACCCCAACTGAGAATGGAACCACTGAAACTCCCCCAGAAGAGACCCCGGAAAAAGCCACAGAGGAGAAGGAAAAGGAGACCCCGCCACCCAAGGAGATGCGCGCCGTCGTCCTAACCGGCTTCGGCGGTCTAAAGACTGTCAAAATTCTGAAGAAACCAGAGCCGACACCGGCTGAGGGTGAAGTCGTCATTCGTGTAAAAGCTTGGTAAGTTTTGCATTTATTATGTACCTTCATTGTATGTTCTATAATTTTTTCGACATATATTTTTTTAGAAGACATACCGGCACCTCCCTAATATTTTCATGTTAAATACCGGTCAATAAGAATTTATTTCTGCAGAATACAAGTGCTATTGCGTTAATTGGTAAATGTTATACTGTTTAATGTTCGATAAATCATACTCGTGCGTTGTACGCGTTGTGAAACGGGTCCCTGTTCTCGTCGCGGCCGCGGCAGCTTCAACATCTGCCTACCGAGGCGTGTTTCACTGCACAGCTTATGTACCCGATTCAAAATTCTGCACACACTTGCACCAACTGCCACCGGGTGACGCGCCCTAAGCGGATTTACACTCTAACGACCGTCGTATCATCGATTTAAAAATTTGCATTGTATTTCACTCATTCAATTCATTCCCCGAATCTTATTTGCTTACAATGTACAAAATATGTCCATATTGGGTAGGTATCATTTAAAATGTAAGGATTTAAAAATGGAATACGACAGAGAGGGAGTTTAAACTTTACCGGCATTGTTCTTTGTTCGTTTATCGTTTCAGTGCTTCAGATAATGCATCATGCCATCCGTCGACAGGCTACTTACGAAGGCACATGAGTTATCTGCCACTTTTCTTGTTAATGCTTTCGAGCTTAACAAAGCGGCCACTTAACTGTAAAAGATCGCTGACGATTGTTGGTTTAATAAAATTAAAGGGTATTTCACACAATTTCACATGTGTTTTTTCGCACTGATTTAGTATGGAGCGGCGTTGAAGTCTAACGGTAGACAGTAATGGTGCGTTTCCTGTAGATAATGTCCGGCGGGTTACGGGTAGTGCTGTGAGCGGTGCGCGGTGAGCGGTGGGCTCGCAGCGGCAGGTATGGCTGGCTGGTGCGTAGGTGTGAACGAGGTGCGAGGCAGGCGCAAGTCGCATCCCTGCTTGCGCTAAAAATAGCACGCTCATCGACAACTTACTATGTTAATGACCGCGACCACAGCTGCCGCTAAAATATGAACTGAACTGTCCTTGAACCGGTACTTGTTGCAAAACATATTGGCTCCTTATCTTGCACTTTA
Organism: Colias behrii; assembly: GCA_029959065.1. Classification (NCBI taxonomy): domain Eukaryota; kingdom Metazoa; phylum Arthropoda; class Insecta; order Lepidoptera; family Pieridae; genus Colias; species Colias behrii. Next base: position 8,013,488 of record JARWMC010000019.1, on the reverse strand, counting down.
CTTGATTTTACAATTGTCCGTGGCGAGATCGACTCGACGCGAAAGTGAGAGTCACAAATGTTATTTTTAGCTTCGAGCAATACATTTCTTTTCGCGTGCATCGTGCACGTAATTTATCACTGTCGAATCTAAATCAAAATCTTATCGGATGAATATTTCATGAAGGATTCGAATCGTCAAGTAATTCAAAATAAATTACTACAATGCGGACTGCAAAAAGATCAAAACAGATTTCTATATGATTTAAGATGTGCATGAAAGATTGAAAATAAACTTATATTGCCCAGTACCTACCTACTTATACTACATATTACGCAAGTGCGTACAATTCAACCAAATAAGGTAGTATTCTTTAATACTTTATGTTAATTATGAAATTATAATCAAAGGTGTTAATATTTTTGTTTAATATAATATGCAAGAAAATGAAGAAAACAAGAACCAATTGTTTCTTTCTTTCTTTCGAACATCTCAACAATCGTTCGTTGTTGTAGGTTCACAACAGATCCACACATGAATTCCCTATTTAATAGCGCTATTAATTTAATGACATGTAACAGTTATATGAAATCCAACCTATAACTCGCCGGACGCTTCGTTCAAACTTTCTATAAGACCGCCTGTAATACATTCTCGTAATATAACATGGGATCAGCCAGTGAATAACACCATTATATTCAATTAGGTCAAGTCAGTGTCAGAAATGCGTCTTCCGAGAACAATCGACGTACTCACGCCCTTGTACCAGAGTGGTTTCTGAGATTGCTTAATTATATATGAACTCAAGACAAAAAAAAATCGTGATCGTTTTTTGTTCCTCTCGATCTCGGGTCAGTCTCACAGATGGTTCAATTGGGCATTATTACATGATTAATATTTAATTTCACTTAGTTATTCTTCGATGGTTTATCTTACAATGCATACAGGATACTGAATTTGATATCCTTAATAATATACCTACTACGATACAAAGTAGTATTTAAAGTATTGTTTTCAATGAGAACTTTAGTTTAAATTCTTTTTCGAGGCTGTCATTTTTTTAATCCCTGGGGATTTACAATATCTATAAAAGAACAGTAATTAGTATCGTAGAAATTTATAGGCAAAGGGTTATAGAAAGATAGCAAAAATTACGAAAAGGAAAATTTATTGCGCTGATGATATAATGTATAAACGATGTTTTACTCAGTGTTGCACCAAAAGAGCGCGTTAATTGTTTATATCCTGCTCTTTGTTGGTACCTATTTAAGTTCTAAATTTAGCGTCTGCCCCTCGAGAAATGATGCCGGTCTCTATGGATAAAGTGCAGTATTGTGCATTTTAATGGGCTACGAAGCCACATAAGATGGGAGAGATGAATTTGTTTATTACCCTCTTCCTTATTGAGAACGTCTGCGCGAGATAGCTCTCTTCCTATGAGTCACTAGAAAGTAATGTTCTTGCGAACTTGACAACCAAGTTGCTTGTTGCTACGACTTCTGACTTTGTGTGGGCGGATTCGCCATATCCCTAACTAATATGCTGCCATGTTATGCTTGTAAAAATGATCCAGAAAATGATTGTCTATTGACCTTTCTAATCTCGAAGGCAAAGTTATTAATCATTTTCTTATTTTATTGGTAGTAATGGTTTAATCGCTTCAATTTCTTTGTAGTTGAAACATTTGACAATCGATTGATTAGATCTGTACCCCTATCGTTGCTTCGCTTTAATGGGATGATGTGTGTACTTCGTATCGATTATGACATTTTTCATTAGGTATTTAATTTATTTCTATTGTTATATGACTTTATTAATCATAGGGGTCCATTTGAATTGATACTATTTCTATAAATGCTCACAATTATCCCTTTGTCTCGTGAAGGCATTAAAAATGCATTAGATCGGTCGTGATAGTTGTTAAAAATAAATTAATATCCCTTTGATCCAGCAATTTGTGTTCGGCTTATACACGATCATTGAAAGAAATTATGATTGTTTAATAAATGTATCTTTTTACATAACAATTGAACGCTCTTTTAGTATGACTACGCACTGCGTGTGCGTCACGCACATATTCTTACTCCGAAGTCAACTTGCATTGATGAGTCAGCATAAGTTGCTAATATTGACTCATTGCGCCTGAAACTATCACCGTCGTTCATCAACATAACGTATTTGCTTTCCCTCGCTTTAGCAGGAAAACCATAATGGCTATGATTATCAAATAGGGGTGAATGCAGTAGTAACGTAGTAAATTGGCTCCCATTACTAGGAATTTGTATGAATCATACGTAGTACTAGACGGGGTCTAGCCTGGCTTGGCCCTGTGCCACGTTTGGAGAATAAAATCTTTTCGTACAAATGCTAAGGGTGGGCTCAATAGTCGTCGAGCACATTGTCCAAAGTCAATGAACTCACGAAAATGCCTCCTCTCTTATTGTGCCCATAATAATCGAATCAACTCTCAACTCTATATGGCAACAAACATGTCGTATGCTCTTAATTTTTTTTCTGACAAAACGCGCACAGGACAAATCCTTGCGGCGCATTTCTCAGAACATTTCGTGCATTCGTAACGATCGGTGTATACAACTGTCGGTTACGCATTATCATCCCCTGAATCGCGTTTAGTTTTTTCAGTATTTAATTTATTATGTGGGTATTGACGGCTAGGTAAATTGAATTGGAAAATCCCGTGACTCGATGTTCGCATGAAAAAGGGGTGTGGTTGCGTTGCGCCGGGGTGTCAGCCCGGTGGGGCGGCAGGGGTGAGGGTCGCAAGTGCTTCTGTAATGTCTGGCGGGGGTGCGGGGCGCGGGGGCCGCGGGGGTGGCAGCCAGCGGCAGATCAATACGGCGCGTCCCCTACCGCCCCGCGCCCGACCAATCTCCGCAGGCCTAACGTCTTTCGACGCTGATGCTTGTTTTTTATAGAGCCCATCAACCACACTCTTCGAGACATGTACTCTCACCATATGACGGTATTTTACATCTACCGTCTAGCGGAATTGTTAAGCTCTCTCACTAATCCCTGGATCCGACGACAAATCCGCCTATTCAACTTTATATTCAATAGATGGTGACATTGCGTGCTTCTTTTCGTATACATGAATTCGTAATGCACCTGTTGAATTTGGGACTGTATTATTTTTTTGCGTGACGGATAGGAAATTGAAAGTTATTGAATTATATTTTACAAACATGTTTCTAAATAATTGATCCATATTATAAGGATGCCGAAATTTTTTGGACAAATCAGGATATGGAACCGGTTTTATCCAGCGACATTATAACATGTGTTTTTCGTATCTGGAAGCAATTATAAAAAATCACACACATGTATAACAGAACAATAATAAACATAAACGTGTGAAAGTGTGAGGAAGTGTCTGTCACCTTTCCCGGATACATTGTACGGATCAAGTTTTATAAAAATAATCGTGTTTTGAATACATAATATTTTAAATGGATAAAGCAATTCAATTTACTTGGTTATTCGTAGCTTGTAAACAACGATGAGTTATATTTATTAAGTATAAATAATAATCAGACCGTTTCGCTGAGATTCTGTCCGTCAGTTTGTGATTTAATGGTCCATAAATTGTTTATAGGCGCGAATCAGATTCGAGAAATTATACCATATTCTTAAAATATTGAGTACGATTGTTTCGTTATTGTATGAATTAAAAGTATGCGTTTGGATAAAAATTGATGTTAATTGATTAAAGCCAATCATGTTTCTAAAGATTTTGATTGTAATGGCCAAGGGACACGTGCCTGGTATAAAGGGGATCATGTTGAAGAACCACCCTTCAAATATGAAGCATTATTGTACGTTGAAAATTATAAATTAAATAATGTCTACGTGTATATATTTTGAAGAACGGAAAATTTTATTATATCAAATAGGTTGGTACGCATAAATTACGCACCTGGTATAAATTATTGATCGACGTTTGCTACTACAAACTACAAAGGTTCTGTATGTACTTATATGTATATTATATGTAGTTATATCATTATTCTTCATATTCTTATATTAATAGGGATTATTCCGTTGTTAAAATATAATCCGTGTAAGGATGTTTTTTCATCGCAAAATAAAGATACAGATCTTGAAAAGCAATATGTCTGATTTTATTAAAGTTTAATCTTTATAATCTGGTTTTAAGATGACGGTCATGAAAATAATATCCCATGCTACCGGGCCTTTTGTGGAGTCTGTTAAAAATTAATAAAGCGTTCGTATCAGGTTACCTTCTGGAAAGAATCGTACGGCCTTCGTCAAACTTGAAATGTATATTGTTTCAAGTCATTACTTTACAAGGGTTGTTGTTAATAGCGGTACTAGACTTCATGATTACTTATAAGTATTTTTATTAGAATTATACTCTGATCAAAGGATATAAATATAAAATAAATTTTACGGATTCCGTTTCAGCTGCTATTCATAAACAAACAAGTAACTATACTAATAACCAATTTTACATGTTAAAATAGGAATAGGTACAATTAGATACGAATCATATAAATGATTATGTTTATTTGTTAAAAAACAACTCGGTATAAATTGCGGAACCCTGTTACTTGGACCTTAAATTGCGAATCGAAACACGTTCGCTTTGGTCGTCAGTTGTTATTTACTCTGATGAACCCTTATAATTGAGCCTACTCTATTTTATTGGACCGGGTAAATAACTTCCAAGAACATTGGTTTAGATAAAAGAAATACACTTTCACGATGATTATGGATTGGACCTTGTAACTAATACTTATATTACAGGTACGAAAATGTTCTTACGATAGTACCCACCTACATTAATACCTACCTACATTAAAATACGCAGATTCCTTCCAAAGAGACCTTCCAAATTCAATTTCTCCTTCGATTAAAAGTTCGTACTTTTTTCTGATATAAAAAATAAAACTGACTGGAAAGGAAAGCAAATAAAAAAAAATCTGAAATATTTTTTTTTTATATTATGCGCGTCCGATCCAATTTTGAGCAGAGAAATAAGCCGCAGACTGTTCTTGCTGGACATATTTTATTTAAAGCTTAAAAAATGAATGTAGATAAATAATGAGTGGGGTGATCGTAAAAATATTTCGGAAATGTGGGTCACGCGACGCGACCCTACGCTCCTAATGTTTCGACTCATCTTTTTTGCTCCAACATTTAGGACTACTATTATGATCCTGTTGATACGAAGCGTCATTTGGGTTGTATTTTTCCCGCCCGCATGGCAATAAGGGCTCCCTTTCATTCAGTGTAAGCGTCGTTTAATAAATGTTTTTGTTAAACAAATTCGGGTGTGAGCAATAAAAGCAGAGCTAAGTTTAGGTAAACATTGTATTTGTCAGTTTATGTTTCTTCAAGTTACGTACTATTTTTGGAGTGAATTTTGAGGTGGAAATTTTAAACGTAAGATATTTGAATTTTACCTGTAGGTATCTGATATTAAATTATTAGTGAGGTCATTTTACCTTTAAATATTTAAGGAAATCGTTATCTTTATTTACATTGTTCTTAGAAGATCGATAAATATTCGAGAATGTTTGGAATGCCGCAGCCGATAGCATTATTTGTGAAGTCACGAAACAACTGATATCACCATTATGCACTTCTTATCAACTATCTGCTTCATATTCTTGATATTGACAATACTTGTTTGTAAATATTGGTTTAAAAAAGGTTCTGTAAATTCTAAAATAGATACATCGCGTAGAACATTGGAATGGCACTTTAGGAAATAACTTTTTTGCCTCTAGAAAAAATGTAACGAATAGGTATGCAGTTCAAAATAGAATTTACATAAGTTTATTTGCTGTAGTGCGATTCATGTTTAAGCTTTTAAGTTTAAACATTACGTCAAAAGATTGGAAATAATTTGAAATATAAAATGTTACATGACTATACATTTGGTTTATAGATGCGCGGGCTCCGGCAACTCCGGGTCACTTTTATGTCAACTTTATGGTTGTTTAGCCACCCCAAAGTGAATCGTCAGCCATCTGTGGAATGAGGCTCGCTTCCTGTGTACAATTAAAACGACTGCAGTGACCGATTTGACGAGCCTTTGTATCGAACAAGGGTGACTAATGTTCTCATTAATGATACGATACAAGTTTTTATATACTCATTACAATACTTTATCATTGTTGTTACATGACTGGTTTTAGCATAATATATCGGAAATTGCATAGTAAAATTATAGTTATATACCTTTAGCTTGCATTGTTGACAACCGCGGCTTCTTGTGTTAAATCAGATCTGCTACCTACTAATCCGTTTCGACCAAATGTTTTACGACTTTATCAGGATATAGAGACAGAAAAAATTAATAGTCCTTTCTTTGTTATAGCTTTGCAGTCGCATTAGAAAACCTCATTACTTACTATATTCATCTCGACATTAAAGAATGCACCAATCAGTATGTGATAGAACGCACGTGGTCTACTGTCTAGTCATATCGGAAATAGAAGGTGTCATTGTTTGTGACGAGAGGGTACCGCTATCCGGACGTGTCCGTAATGGTCTGTTCCTGTTAGTTTTAATATAATTAAGGATTAAAGCAGCCGCTTCCTTTTATAAAGATCACTATCTAATCTATAACTTGATTGGCGATATTGAATGTTAATGTGTTTCGTTGGAAGCTCGTTTGAACGCTTATCAAGTGTTGGTACTTGAAGTTCAGTAAATATTAGGTACGTTAGAGTTATTTATTACTCTAATGTCCCCTTGACAGGAAAATAAGTATTTTGTCGTAAAGGCAACTGAGCCCTTAAATTGTTTGGGGGTAAATGCTGTAATTAATTGATTTAGAACATGAAATAACGTGAACATTCAATAAATAAAGCTTTTACATTTATTGAAAAATAAATTAATTCAGTTTGTATAAAAACGAAGAAAAGCTCTGCCCCAAATCCGGCCTATTGAGCTAAAATTGAAAGAGTTACAGTCAAATAAAAAAGTCTTTGAAGGTAAAAAGTAAAAACCCATTTCAATTACCTTTTGGCCTATTAACAGGCCGCTAACGGGTTACCTAAATTCCTAACAAAAAATCGTATTTAAAGTAGTTCAGTCACGCTATTCGTTTCAATCGACATTTATCAACACACGCTGTATACACGCGACATTTTTTGATATAAATTCCATTTCAAAACGGCTTACACTTAATAGTAATTGACATAGTAAATTTTTAAATAAATTTGCTGTTTAAAACACATATAAAGACCTAAAGACAACAATTCTAGCTAGGCATATTTGAGGAGACGTTTTTTGGTCAAACATTCCAATTCTTAGTTGATATTATTTATTTTACAATATCACACGTATGTTTACAAGTTTTTTTTGTGATCCTTTTACACTGACACTTTAAATATAACCTATAAACCAAGGCGATACAAAATTACTTCGTAAAACATTCGCAATATACACCTGTATATCTTACTTCGGTTCTCCACTGATTAGATACATCTTGAAAGCTTCGATATGTATCTAAGGCTTCGGCTTCACTATCTATCGATAGACAGGAAACTAGGTCCATTTCCACTAAATTCATAAATATAGTTGAGTACGTTAACTCGTCAGTGCGGTACAGAGAATACAAATGAGCGAGAACACGCGAATCAGGAAATTCCTTTCGGTGCGCTTGTACCGACAGCACGCAAAACATATTTTATTCAGCGATACGTCGTGTATGAATAGCTTTATCTTTGTAGTACCGTTTTATTAATTAATAAAAATTTAAACTGTTATTTATGTTCTCTGTACAAGTCTTATATCATTGTAAAAATAATTGTATAGCTGTATTACATTTAATATTTATTGCACTAAAACTATATCTGATTACTCAAATTATTTATTATGATATATCACACAACGAACCTGAAACATTTTCATAATAACTCCTTATGCAATATGAAATATCATGAGTCATCTTTTACGTAGAGACTATAAAGCCTACATTACAATTTACACATCACAGTGCGTAGCGGTCGATAGTAGGCAATATAAATCATTAGATTTCCATAATATTAACTATAAGGCAGAAGTATGTACGTGGTCGGAGTATAGAGAGCACATTATCATTCATCTGAAGCCTTCAATGAGTTTCATTAGTCAATGAATGAGTCCCCCACATGGTATTTTTAGTCATAGTGGTAGAGTGACTGTACATTAGAGGAAGTTATTTCTTGTACCGACATTTAAAGCTCCTCTATTAAGTTTGACATCTAAATTGGATCCAATTAGCTGGATTATGAACGACAGACCCATGAGAATTGCCGGGATATTCTTCAGTTTAATCAAGAGTTTCTTAGCCAATAATTGTGAGTCTCTAATTGAATTCCTACGGAGGAATTATTACGAGAAATATTTTATCAAAGTAATTTTCTTTTGTTCTTACATGATTCAGTTACTTAGTTGATAATTAAATTTCAAGTAATATTTCTGTCTGGGAAGTTTTGTGACTTTTTCAAAGGTCGAATAAGTTTCCACTTATTAATGTGTCTGCGTTGCACGCACAGACATGTATCAAGATAGACTAAGCGAGTGTATGTACTTCCCGTGTCCAAACTAAGTTTATGAAACTTACTTGACGCTGGCCTACACTCAGTCCGCGCTTGCAGTTCGCCAAGGAAAGACGTGAAGCTGAATAAAGTAAAATGCCGAATTGCGCCGTTATAAACTGTAGAAACTCCACAACTGTGAGTGGCCGAGTTATCGGAGATGTTTCCTTCCACCGGTAAGTAATTTTCTAATCAGAATATGCACTATTTATTTTAAAATCAAATAAAGAATATCTGTGGAAAACGATCGTGACAAACATGGATACCAAACCATACGGAATGATTCGGAATACATTGCGGCTTTTACTTGGCACGGTAAAGATCGCGTCGTATGATAATAAGCAATGAATAGCGTCTTCTCATTTTTCTGTTCTCATTTTTCTGTCCAATTTTGTGGTTAGTGATGTTCATTTGATGCAACAGTTCTCGATTCTAATCGATTTTATAATCGAACAGAAAAATGATAATTTGAAGGAGCAATTTTTCAGAAAAAAAGGCATAGATTTTTTTTGTCATTTAATACGACTAGACATAGAACTTTTAAGTATTTTAATACAAAGGTACTAAAAATAAATAAAATGACATGGACGCCATTAGTTAAAGTGTCATCTTGGGAGTTTTTTAAGAAAACTCCTTATTGCTTAGACTATGTTTGTTTTTTCAGTTTTCCAAGTAACCCGAACATAAAAGAAAAATGGATCGATGCAACGGGACATAAAGATTGATGGATTGACAGTTTCATTACTTTCTTTCGATGGCCTCTCTAGTACGTAGTACATGGTAACTCAATGGGCATATGTAAGAAAAAGCTAAAACACATTAGTTTACTTGTTAGAATATTAAAAGGTTTATAACTTTATTTTATCATTCCTCTGTCTATGGTAATTATCATTTTTCTGTCTTGAATCGATTTAGTAATCGATTACGATTCATTTATTTGACTACCTCTTAGACATAGATCTAGTTTGATCTGATTTCTTTCGATTTACTTCGATGGGATAGGACGATACTAGAATCGCCGCGCGAGTGGCGTCCTAATCGATTTAGCGTAAAATGAAATTACCATCACTAAAAAGCGCTCGTGACGTCATAACGCGTCAAGGTCAGTACAAAAAATATGACACGCTTGGTTTTCACACAGATCGCGGTACTTGCGTTGTCTACTTAATACATGTCTGTGGTTGCACGGGTGCAGACAATAGACCATGCGATACACGTGAAAGTTTTAATGAATCCTGTAAAGGCTGTTTACCTCCTAAGTAAAAGCCTTTTCATTTTAATATATATGTACTAACTATTTAACAACGCCAACATCTAAGCGAATTTATGGTTGCGTTTATTGTATGCTCATATTTTTAAAATTAACGTTAGTCCGTCACGAATAAAATAGATTCCTGAATTCACATTTGCAGGGTTTAATGGCTTCTATTTAAAGGGTTTTATGAACTAATTTACGTATAATAGGCATGTACAGTGTAAACATTGACGCCTCGGCCACGTCATGTCGCGCCGGCCGTCGCCGGGCTGACGGTCGCCGTTGCGTTATTACAACCCCGATGCAATTTCAAATTACCCTGAACTGGGGTGAAAATCCATCTACATTACATACAAATTAAAATCATTTACGAGGGACTCAGCGCTATTTATACCCAATATTTCTGTATCATACGACGTTGCTTAATAAACTGGAAAGCTATTTGAATTGCGTGAATAGAAATTCTGCCGTATGAATTAATCGCATTAATAACAACTTGGTTTATAATCACTTCGTTATGAATACAGATATTGAATTTGCATTTCTCTTACCGAAATAATTTACGGGGGATCGTAAAACAGTCTCGTTAGCTTTGTCGGGTGACAGGTACATTTGGGCGCTGTAAAAACGGGTGGTAAGGGGGAAGCGAGTGAGTGCTATTATTTGTCGAAGGAGGGCTGGGTCGCCGGTCTGCGGTGGTCGTTTATCGGCTCCCACTCGAGGTGCTATTGACCTCAAGGCCACGTTTAAGCGAGGACTATCAGACACGCAATTGGCAACAGGCCGTAGGTACGCCGTACGACTTACGAGACGTGATTATTACGAAATATTAGCATGAAAGGATGCAAGCTAACTGCACCGTACGAGATGAGCCGCGAGTCTACCTGCGCGCCCATTTTAACATTGTCGATGTAAATGGAGATTCAACATTCTGTTGAATAATAATCCGTCAGGTAGCGTGCGTGTAAATTTCATTGTGAATAAAAAAGGATCAGGAACGGGATTAACTGGCTTTGAAATTCTAATAACAATTATTCGATAGGATCACGACGACGGCCATGAAGCCGGTATTTAACAACAATACCTTTGTTATTTTATGATAAACTTAGCGCTTAGTTTGCGTGGGCTTTGTAGCTAGAACGAAATTTATAACCTCTTAATATTCGGTATACCTACTTTACAAGCTTTTATCAGACTCGCCATAATTAGGGTAAATCGCCTGACCTATACTTACTACTTATACTTTACTTATATTTCTAGTACCTACTTATTGTTTTTAATACAATACAATTATTTTAAACATTATTTATAAAATATTATGTTAAAATAATTGTATAATAGCTTACGATGATTGGTTTACGGTTGCCTACCTATATTATTAACTGTGATAATTTGAAAATAAACTAACACAATTAAATATAAATACTTTATACAGTCTTAATTGAGTGGTACATATTCTATGCGGTTGAGGCTAAAAATATCTATATAATTTCATGTAACTACTTAGTTGTTTAATGTACTGTATGCGGGTGAACGAATAAGCTGTAATTAGCTATCGATTTTATAGAATCAGCAAAGTACTTGGGGTATGTTTATACAATTATTGTCTACGTCATGGCAAGGGGGTCCGCCGTCCGAGCCACTCCCCGAGTCCCCAGACACACGCAAATACCGAAACAATGTCAACAATACCGGCGTAACCCCAAATGATTCGTTCATTTTGGATTAAGGTCATTTTAATACAAAGATAACATTGTGATTCATGTCATATTTTCATTAAAATGCACTTTGTCGCTCACATATGTACCTGGTTTGTGTTATGCCTTGTTGCCTTATTGTTTTGTTATAAGAAACGGAGACAATGATCTAATAATGAGAAACTAGAAACAATTATTCAACATTTCTTTGCGAGTTACGAGTAAGTTGTAAATGGGATATCTTTATAGCAACAATTACAAACAACTTCGCTAGCTTTTGTTAATTGGATTGCTCTGTTCTCTTTTGTCTGGAGAAGTTCACGTGAAAATATTTGATTGATAAGAATTTGAATGATATTTTTGGTTTTATGGCATTCAAATGCTTTATAGAATTCAGAGAACCTGCTTTATAGAATTTATTGAATTCAGACTTGAAAATCCAAATCGAAAATCCCGTTAAGTTCCTAATTAAGAACTTTATGAAGTCTAGAACAATAAAAATATAGACCATACACTCAAAACCGGTATTTTAACATACAAATCGTAAATGAATCCATAGCTGTGTTAACAAGAAATTTCCATTGTCTAACCACTTGCCACTCATATTATTTGCAATGTAAAATTAAATAGAAGATACTGTCTGTCGGTCATGTAGGTAAGCTTAAGCGTAAACAATGCCGCGCGTCATCACAGGCATTGTTTGATATTCTGGAGTGGGGACAATCGCGAAATATCGATTCCACGATGGCTCATTATCAACCCAGCCACGTATACCTCACACAACAATTATACGTGTTTGAGTAATGTAGATGCAATCGATATGATTGACATTAACTTGTGCAGCTTATTTACAATTCATGTACCTACGCATTATATGTTTAATAACTATGGTTAGGGAGCCAGGTGCAAATTTGGTTAATTATTTCCTCTCAAGAGATAATTCGTCAGACGCATCAGAGTATAGTATTATAAAGCCTCGTGAACGTCAGCTGGCGCTCGGTTGGGGGGGTGAGCGGTTGTAGCCTCCCACGCACGTAGGAAAAAAAAATACATTCATTCATTTCCTCTCAGCTAAAAATTTGTCAAATTGTAGCTAACCCAATATCTCAACGAAAAAAAATAATCAGCTGGTTACAACATGGTGTATTATACGTCAGCTGGTGTCTCGAACATGAAAAAAATAAAATTATTTTCCGTGATTTCCTCTCAAACAAAAATTTACCTGATGATAGCTTATATGTAACTGTGGATATATATATAGGTCAGCTGGCTGTATCTTGGTGGAAAAACCGTCAGCTGATACTTTGAAAGTTATTACATAGGAGTTAGACAGAAGCATCTATTGCCAATTTATATGCATCAACTGACTAGGTTTTCCTCGAATTATTGCTAGCTGATTTTTTTTATTTATCGCATCAGTATATTAACAATCAGCTCACAAATTTTCATCTGAGATGAAATGACGTATCTTTAATTATTATCGTTATTTTTAAAAATTCAAGCAACACACGCTAGCATAATATATAGACAGTAATAAGGTTCTTGGAGGTGGTTAGTTGTGCGCATGATCGGGGTACTACGTACATTCAGCCACATCGGTAAACATGTTTTTACAAATATTATAAACTGCATTTAAAAATAACTATCATATCATCAAATTCACATAACTACCTAAAAGTGTAACAAATATGAAATAACCCACTAAAAACATTAGTTAACTATAATTATTAAAAAAATAATAGTATAATATATAATTAATAAAGTTATTACTTATCTTTTACGGGGACTTATGTTGATGGAATTCCACGTATCTCGATGATTTTGTTAATGTCTCATTATATTCGAGACACCAGCTGACGTATAATACACCATGCTGTAACCAGCTGATTATTATTTTTCGTTGAGATATTGGGTTAGCTACAATTTGACAAATTTTTAGCTGAGAGGAAATGAATGAATATACTTTTTTTTCCTACGTGCGTGGGAGGCTACAACCGCTCACCCCCCCAACCGAGCTCCAGCTGACGTTCACGAGGCTTCATAATACTATACTTTGATGCATTTTACTAATTACCGCTTGAGAGGAACTTGGTCATAAAATCTGCTTCTGGCTCCCGGACCACTACATATCAGTTGAAATTAGTATGTACAATGTACATGTTGGTACTGCAACGTTGAAAACACCTGAATTTTGTTTAAAAATACAGAAATAAGGTGGCGAGACATGGTTCGCACCATTTACACCATTTACACAATTTTTACTTATAATATTATGGTAATCTGGTTATACCAAACTTCATTCAGATAATTAATGGCATGGAATAGAAGTAGGTACTAGGCGCCAAAGATGTTTCAATTAATTAAAATATACACTTACATTCTTAACTTGTCTTAAAAAACTAATCGGTCAGTCATCGAATTCTGACAAATTGTATACCCATAGGCTACGCAAGAGATTCGGGCCTATGATAAAAATGTTGCCTGTCCTCACAGACAATAATTCAATTGTGTTATTGAAAGTCGTTGTTTCGAGGTTGGCAACGCAATAAATTATTAACTCCAATCGTTTATAAAGTTAATCGGGTCGTACGATGCACCTTGTTCGTAAATGGTATGCTGTCTTCACCAATTTCGGCAGTCTTGAGCTCGTTCAATAACGTAATGAATTAAAATTCACTTAAACCAAAAATTTCATCGGCATTTCGTTCGTCTTATTCTTTTACGCATCATACATATGCCCCATTATTACGATATGTATTTCGCAATGCAAGACATCTGGACTCGATTTTATGACTGCCTAGCCCTCAAATCGGCATCGTTATCATAATAGCTTATTCCATAAAACTTTTATGTTTCAAAGGAAACATTTGATGTTACGGACGTTTTATCGAAACGTTTTTCTAGAAAAACAAAGATAAAAAATTAAATGCAAGTGCGTATAAAAATGTTCGTTATGGTTGCTCGACGTGACATGACTTTAATTAACCTATATTTTATGCTTTGCAAATATTGCGAAGTCAGGTCGTCCTGGAAGTAGATGTCATTTTATTATTTAAATGTAGGTCCATTATTCTGATCGTGATCTACTCTGACGCATAATAACAAATGGCAGCCGCATTCCAGCCATGCCTCAATTAGGCACTGCGCAGCTTTATTAAACGTAGCAGGTCCATAACTTGAAGTATAAACGATGGAATAATTTAATTAAAATGTCTGAAAATAAATGGAGTAACTTCTGTTCGCGTATTTTCAAAGCGTCCGCTGTTTATTTTATGGGAGTGAATAACAGTTTCTAATTAATTTTGTTCAATAAGTAAATTTCTAAGCGCCGTATTTATCGCTTTCATAATTATTGAATGGTACCTAAATAGTATTCATCAGTGTAAGTAGTAGTGTTAAAAGTATTCTTCACCAATATCAACAATTAACTTCTATCGAAATGACCAACCATCAAAGAAACAAATCAAGTTGCAAATCACAATGAAGACACCAAATAGCTATTACTTATTTGCAATTATCTTGCGTTAATCCATTCATAAATTCTTTAAAACATTCCACGAATCATAATTAAAACATTCCACGAATCATATCTAACCTAAATATTTGTTACAGCGGTCTCAACTTCCAAGATCTGATCGTGCGACAGGGGGCCATAGATTCGCCACCAAAGACACCCTTCATTCTGGGCTTCGAATGTGCTGGAGAAATCGAACAAGTCGGGGAAGGTGTCACCAACTTCAAGGTAAGGCATTTGTGTGCAATTCTATCCTTCTTCCTTGAAGACTAGTCTAGTAATATTATAAACCTAAAATTGTGAGGATGGATGTTAGTTTGTTACTTATTCAAGCGAAAACAACTGAAACGATCTGGGCAGTGATGTATAGCATTATGTTCCAGAATAACACAATAAAATACTTGCTTTTGCTATCGGGTTAGACAAAAGGTGAAACCGCGCGGCACAGCTAGTAACTCATAAATGTATAATTTAAAAACAAACAAAACGAACAAAATATGTTTTTATAACGTCTATAAGCCAATATTAGATTTTCTAATAATTTGGTAATGTTTAATAACCTTGCTTGTTATGTAATTTGGAAAGGAAGTAGCAATTTCTATTATTCCGAAGCGAAGCCAAAGATGTTATTAGTAAAAAGATTAACTGAATAACCACTTTGTTATTTAATTAGATTTAATTAACGCTAATGAGGTTTTCGTGCTGAGATTCGTTTATGAATACTGTGAATGAATAAAACCGTATAAAATTACCTTTTGAAAGTGATATAATGATAAAGTACCTATATAAAAACATCCAGACATATTTTTGGTACATTTTATTTTTATCTATTATTATGCTTCTGAATTATGGCTATGTTGTTATTTTACTTGATAAAATACTTTGAGTTAGTTATAGTCAGATTTATGGTTACCTACATAACAATTTTTAGGGGTTATTTAATTAACGAAGTTAGACAAGCAGATATCATTCTTAATGTTAATTTTCTAATTGATTCCACGTCAAATATTCTAGATCGATTTTGCTGAAATTCCATGTCCCATACAGATTATAATACATTACCACTTTCTTAACACTATAATAAGCAAATAATGTATCTACTAGGTTGGAGACCAAGTAGTGGCCCTGCCAGAATACCGTGCCTGGGCAGAACTGGTCGCGGTACCAGCGCAATATGTCTACGCGCTGCCTGAAGGCATGTCTGCGTTGGACGCAGTGGCCATCACAACCAACTACGTGGTGGCCTATCTGCTGCTCTTCGAGATGGCCAACCTGACACCTGGCAAGAGCTTGCTGGTGCACTCGGCTGGAGGTGGTGTGGTAAGTTTTACTTTATACAGGATTATTCTGACGGTTTTGGGGGGCTTAATAGGTATGCTGTAATTCGGTGTAAAGATAAGCAATTGGAATGTGAATAGTATACACATTCCAATTACTAATCTTTACAGAGTATACACTGTATACTCTGCCTTAAGGCAGGATTGTTTGGCAGTTTTGGGGGGTTTATAGGTGCTGTAAGTCGGAGTGAAGATGACCAAGTGGTTTTATGAGATCAATTTAATAAATTACAATGATGTTATAAATATGTATTCAAATTAGAGCTGTTGGTATTGGCACTTCTTGTGACAAACAATATATATTCTCGTTAGAATTGATGATCCAGCTCAATTAAAACAATGCAAACACAGTTTGTATCGCGTACGTAGTGTACTGAACTATATTTATGTCTTGATTAATCGTTTTAAACATTACGTTTTATATGCATTACACAATCATTGATAAATTAGTCTAAATGTGTTATGAAAAGACGATCTGTGAGTTCAAGATCTTTATTTACATACCTTTACAATTTATAACCACTATAACTGTATGTAGATATTTTTATTAGTACATACCATTTGTTACTTTGTTGCATAGAGGCCTCGTACTAAATGAAAAGACACACAGATAGCACTCTGTATATCATAACTTGTATGAATAGCCCCTTGTCTTTTATGGATGTTATGAAAGATGAATCAATCTTAGCGTTATGCTTCATTAGCAGGAAGACGTACTGGCTCACAAACAGTTGATTACATTTTGATTTATTTCTTAATAATAAATAGTTGCTACATTTAATCATTTATTATACTATTGTAGGGTAGTATTATGTAAGACTGTTGTTTGTCTTTTAGAGATTTACGACAAAAACACGCTACTAAATGTTTTGATTTTGTTAAATTTGATCAACTGATAAATAAGGAAAAAAGAACGTTTTAATATTTCAACAAAATCAGGTTGACCAGTTAGTTTCTGGTGAAGTAATTAAATCGGTAATTAAATGTGACCGTTAAAAATAATAGTAATTTAACTAGAAACGACTCAGCGTATAATTTGTGTTGTGGTCGTGTTGACTAATAGCAATGTGGTAAGTACAGTGACTGTCAAGTGAAGCGCTGTTTAATGTCCAAACAATATGGAAGAAATAATAAACATAGTATTCGAGCTTTTAAAAATAGGCGTATTGAGCATGGAATACAGGAAGTTTGAACAATGTTGGGAAGCTATAGGCTTTGATTATATACTCCCTAGATAGAGTATCGGCGCGTCAAAAGCGTCGATAAAAATATCAGCTAACTGTTAGCCTCTAAAGCGCTCACCACTCCTCAGTGTCAATTGTAACGTCAAGAGATACGCACGCACGGCTCATTTTTTGCGTTAGATTATTTCGGTGAAAATGACAAGCTGCGCGATTAAAATCTGCAGAAATTACAAAGGACGTTTACGAACAACTAACAAAATCTCCTACCATCGGTAAGTAACTCAAAACTAATAGTAATTTACGGAAACAAAAATAACAAATTCATAATTATTTTCACAAAATCAACGCGTCGTTTTTTAGTGTTGCCAGTCTTGGATTGCGAATTTCCCCAGAGAGTTAGTTGTCTTAAAAGCTGATGTATGTTCATTTTTACCCGACTGCACCAGAAGGAGGAAATACATCAGGGAAGGTGTGTGTATGTATGTATGAATGTATGTGGATGTGTTTTAAAAACTGTTTGGCTGAGCCTACAGCCTTAATGGATGGACCGATTGTTTTTGTTTTGCAAGCTTCCGCGCAGTCGGATGTTTTTTTTTTGTCTTAAATATTTTAATATTTATTTTTGAAGTAAAACTTCTTTAGGCGCGGTTGAGAGTAAATGAGATTATTTTTCGGATGGAAATAACGCTCTATAGTCTGTTGACACAATTTCCGCTACTTAAAAACAGAAAAAAAATCTATACGTCTCAAAGGTCGGTATACCTGTTTAAGAATATCTATGGACGCAGTATAATTTTTTTTAAATTGTACCGATTTCGTACAAAATCGATATCTCAGGATCCTTAGGATCACAAAACAGGAAACTGTTACCAAAATTTAAAAAAGTCAACGCCATTTTGAATTTTTTTGTTATTGTACCGATTTCGTTCCAAATCGATATCTGAGGATCTCTAGGATCGCAAAACAGGAAACTGTTACAAAAATTTGAAAAAGTCAACGTCATTTTGAAATTTTCTGTTATTGTACCGATTTCGTTCAAAATCGATATCTGAGGCTCCCTGGGATCGCAAAACAGGAAACTGGTACCAAAATTTTAAAAAGTCAGCGCCATTTTGAAATTCTTTGTTATTGTACCGATTTCGTTCAAAATCGATATCTGAGGCTCCCTGGGATCACAAAACAGGAAACTGGTACCAAAATTTTAAAAAGTCAGCGCCATTTTGAAATTCTTTGTTATTGTACCGATTTCGTTCAAAATCGATATCTGAGGCTCCCTGGGATCACAAAACAGGAAAATGGTACCGAAATTTAAAAAATTCGGCGCCATTTTGAAATTCTTTGTTAATTGACAGATTCCTGTTTTGCGATCCCAGGGAGCCTCAGATATCGATTTTGAACGAAATCTGTCAATTAACAAAGAATTTCAAAATGGCGCCGAATTTTTTAAATTTCGGTACCATTTTCCTGTTTTGTGATCCCAGGGAGCCTCAGATATCGATTTTGAACGAAATCGGTACAATAACAAAGAATTTCAAAATGGCGCTGACTTTTTAAAATTTTGGTACCAGTTTCCTGTTTTGCGATCCCAGGGAGCCTCAGATATCGATTTTGAACGAAATCGGTACAATAACAAAGAATTTCAAAATGGCGCTGACTTTTTAAAATTTTGGTACCAGTTTCCTGTTTTGCGATCCCAGGGAGCCTCAGATATCGATTTTGAACGAAATCGGTACAATAACAGAAAATTTCAAAATGGCGTTGACTTTTTCAAATTTTTGTAACAGTTTCCTGTTTTGCGATCCTAGAGATCCTCAGATATCGATTTGGAACGAAATCGGTACAATAACAAAAAATATCAAAATGGCGTTGACTTTTTTTCAATTTTGGTAACAGTTTCCTGTTTTGTGATCCTAAGGATCCTCAGATATCGATTTTGAACGAAATCGGTCAATTAACAAAGAATTTCAAAATGGCGCCGAATTTGGGTTAAATTTAAAAATGATGCAGGCGAAGCTGCCGGCAAACCTGTAGTATTTTTATAAGTCGACACTATATTATTACATTAATTAATGAAACATATTTTGTAAATGCTAATTGATTTTTATTTGATTGTATATTCTATTCTATAAAAATCATATTCTAACTCAAGAGACAACTAAACACAATTGAAAGTACAATATTAAACTATTATTTATGATTTTATTAACATGACATAATTTTACAGGTTTTGCCCCATTTTATCGGGATAGATTCATTAGCTGGTAACTCCCTGATACAAATGACGCTGGTGTAAGACATAGCAATCGCTAAGCGTGTGTGCGTGCCTCACTCACACACGCTTGTAAATACTGGCCAGTTTTTGTTGCATCGGTCATTGCGTGAGGCGTTATCTAGGGAGTATATAATCAAAGGCTATAGGTATTCATTTGGAATTTAGTTATTATAGTGGTCAATCATATATCACAGGCTAAATAGCTTGTGACATAGGTATGATTTTTCTACTTTTAATACTGCTGTATGCAAGGGAATTATTATTTTCTTCTAAAATATGCGGTTGCAATTTGCGGATACTTTTGTCTTAAGCTTAGTACATGACTTTTTCACAATCCAAGCGATCCAATTATGTCGTCAATATCAGAAAATTAGTTGCAAAACATCCACTTACCTGCCGTGACGCTTACTTATTTCTAGCGGAGAAATAAACAAGTTCCGATTACTTTACGATTTCCTGTCGGATTGCTAACCTCTGTTCGAAATCGCTTGTAGGTACTGTTGAGACCGCGTTTCCGAAACTATTTATTATTGTAATTGTAATTATATTTATGCATCCGCATTGTTTTTGATAAAAACCCAAACCAATAGAATTCAAATTGTTTATTATCACAAGACATTATGGTAGATAAACTGACATTAAAAATATTCCCAAAGATTGGCGAAGAGAGCCAATAATCTATTAAACCAGCAGTCGAGTCTGTAATACAAAATGTACTATTATTTTTAGTGAACGCTCGTAAAACAATTGCACGGTAGAAACAATAAACATTAATCTTTACGTATAATTAATAACAAGATGAACTCGTGTGAAATTCTTTATACCTACTTCGTGAAAAAGTTTCACGCCGCCGGTGCGGACATAAGTAAATAAATGTTTTGTCTAAAAATAGCGTAACATTGACCCTGAGATGCGCTGTTAATATCCGTTAACCACATGTTACATACAAGTTATACGAAAGCTCGATAAGTACGAAAACAATTATCGTCTCTAATTGTGTTCTGAATTAGGTGAGAAAAATTCATTTGTGCCGTGGAATGCTCCGGCTTCCGTCAATTACATCATTCATTACCCTCTAAGTCAATGAACTGTGGTAATTTGAGAGGATGGCTTCAAAAGCGTGATGGGTGGGGTTCGTGCTCTCAATTATTCTGATACGGGTTTGAAAAATATGCCGTCAAGGTCGACACAACTATACCAATGCTGTAACGCTTACCACTTGTAAAAATTTATGCTTTAAATACATGAAGTGCTCATGACTAAATCGCTCTACTAAATAATCTGCCAGCTGTGGTCTGCAAATTCAATTATTACGTTATACGTAGCCATTGTAAGAATGTGCGAGTCACGACCACGCCAAATTTCTTTGTTAATCATAGCTTATAAAACAATCAGTAACTCCAATTTATATTGATCTAGTAAGTGTGAACACATAGATGCGTAAACATATTCATAGTAAGTTTCCAGTCTTTAAAAACATTTCCATGGGGCCACTGAAATTTTGCAAACAGTTTGTACCAAAAGGAAAATCATCACGATACAGATGGTGTCTTTGTTTAACTTTAAATTTTGCCTAATCGAATAAAACAAAGCCTAGAAGGATTTTCTATCTTTACCAAATTTAAAATCTGTTCGGAGTATCTTCTAAACATCTCCCATCCAACAGGGCCAGGCTGTCGCCCAGCTAGCGAAGACGGTGGACAACGTGACGGTGTTCGGAGTTTGCTCCAAGAGCAAGCACGAAGCTCTCAAGGCTAACAACAACAACATTGACCACCTGCTCGAGCGTGGCAGCGACTACACCAGCGAAGTTAGGAAGTAAGTATGGTTTTATGGTACTAGACTACAGCCACAATTGTAGTTGTTTGAATGACTAATATCCCATGTAAAAGGATAAACCAATCTCATCAGATTGTTCTGATGGAGAGATATTCGTGATACAGATATTCAGATTCTTTATCATTAAATGCTATTTAAAATTTTTGCAGAAGCCAAAATTTAATTCTTCCCTTCGTTTTTATTCAAACATGTTTTCTTCAGCACTGATTTATTTGTAGCCATAAAAAGTTTACGCTTTCAAAACATTTTGATCTCTCAGTGATTCATATTTCATACCGGGACTAATTTCAAAATTATAATGAGATCTCCAAATGTGGAGGGAACTGAAAATGTGAAATCACCGCTAAAAATATCCGTCGGCCCTTGCACCGTTCTGCGTGCATCTTATTTCGGTACTACAACCCTTTGTAAATATTGACTGTGCTGTCATCGGCTATTCATATCTGCTTAATTAAGAGAGCGTGAAATTTCCCACGTATTCGACTTTCGTTTTCAAGACGCCCTCGATGTAAACGGTATTGTCTTTTCCCCTTCCGTAACGC
Source organism: Colias behrii (assembly GCA_029959065.1). NCBI lineage: Eukaryota > Metazoa > Arthropoda > Insecta > Lepidoptera > Pieridae > Colias > Colias behrii. The sequence continues at coordinate 7,991,296 of JARWMC010000019.1, read as the reverse complement.
TATGCTCCGGTGACGCTTATTTCCATTACATTCCAGCCAAAATGCTTTTTCCGATCCCTATTATTACTTCATTGTTTGTTTACATTTACATAACAGCGTTTCATTGTTTTTATTAATTAATAGCCGCGCGTTAGACAAATATGCCGTGCACGTTCCCATAAATTCCTTAAGCAAATAAACCAATTGTTCTAGATCCCATGCTTTCTTAATTGGTCGTTATTAGTGTTACATATTTGTGTCCCACCCATATCGTTCTCTCGTCGATCCGTCCAATTTAAAGAGAGCCACACTGAACCTTGGCTTTAAACCGCTTTAGCGGTCGAGAGGATCGTCTCATAGTAAAGTCAAGGTCCATTTATGTCTGGCACAGCGCATTAATTGTACCGTTTATATCTCGTTCCTTAGGGCAGCTGCTTTGTAACAGCCGCGCAGCGTTTAATTCTCGTAAATAGACAGATATTTTTATATCTGGTTAGCTCTTCGTAGCATAAACAAGATGAGCCTCACAATCCTTATGTAAACAAATAGACGGTGTTCCTGATACCGTTCATAGGTTGGACGCGGTCGTAGAATTAAATCAGTGTAATTACAAAGATATAAATAGAACGGAATGTTCATTGAATTTAAAATCGTGTTAAATAATTTTGAGCACGTGTTATTGTGACAAAGGACCTTGAGGTATCGAATATATGTCGCAGCGCCTTATGAGTATTGACTATTGATTAATAATAAATAATGAATGTGTATTTTTGTAAAGGATCACTCCTGATGGCGTTGACATCGTGCTGGACTGTCTCTGCGGCGAAGAGTGCAACCGCGGGTACTCGCTGCTCAAGCCTATGGGACGATACATCCTCTATGGTATGATTCTACATTTAGTCGATAGTGTCTTCCATTTGTTTGCATATCCGAATTCTTCCAAACCCTTTTGAGTAATCTGGACCTTTAACGTAACAAACTGCGTAAATTTCGAACTTAAAATCAAAAGTTCAGCCGTTTTGATGTCTGGTTTTCGAAAATGTAATACACCCTTTTATTTGTTAATGTTTTGGCAGCAATAATTAAACCAAGTGTTGCATTTGTATGTAAAATATAATTGACTTTAAGATTATAAGTGTGTGTAAGGAATGTGGTTTTATCCCAGGTTCATCTAACATCGTGACCGGCGAAACGAAGAGTTTCTTCAGCGCCGCGCGTGCCGTGAGTAGCAATGTTTAATTATCTGATTTATAGACAATACCACGCACATTACTTTATATATTTCCTGAGTATTCATTTTTATTACAATTTTTATTTCAATAAACAGTTCAATCGAATTGGAAAAGGAAACATTTGAAAGGTTTTTGTTAAGAAAAGGAAGCAATAATTTCAATAATTGTCCAAAATAATATAATAATTCTAACATCAAAAGATGGCCAAACAATTCGCGTTCTATCGACACAATTAATCTATTGTCTATAACGGTATGAATATTATTAGCTTTCTATAACAATGAGCGGACGCAAGTTCGCTGTGGGTAACTTTATTCCCCTGAAACCGTATGAATACGGAAGGCAACATAATCCAATACGTAATGGCAATGATTACGTATATATTTTGCAACGTTGGAACTTGGATATCGAATGGTATTGTGGTAAGCGTTTTGGTTGGGGTTGAACGGTGAATCATTAGATTAGTGTTCATGTAGTTATTAATGAAATACGGTAATCTATACTTCTATTCAAAACATCTTAAAGCCAGAAGAGTGTTAGTTATAAATGAAATTGGGTAAACGATACTAGACTTCTAGAATATTATAATATTACTCTAGAAGTCTAGAAGTATCGTTTATAGCTTGACAGAGCCCGCTTATACGCGATAAGGCCGCTTATTAAACATGATAAAATATGTTCCTCTCGTTTTTCTTATTTTATTTTTCTGCATTGTTTTCTATGTGTGTATTCAAATAAAGCCTAGAGTTTGTTTGTTTGAACACGCTAATCTCAAGAATAGGTCCAGTAGGTGATACCTGAGTGCTATATATAGGCCATATAATGATGTACAAGTGTCTGAATTAGTGAAGTAATATGAAAATGTTTGGGGAATGGAATTTTTTTGCAAATTAACGTCCAGCGTATAATTTGCCAGAGTAATTGGATGATTAGATACTTACCTAATTTGAGGAGTGCTTATGAACGAAGTAGCTCATTTCCATATTTATCATGTGTAGGTACTACATGTACCTACGCATGATGTATAATTATTGTTTAATTACTTAAAACAATTATTGAGAAAGCATGTGTATACTAAGGTATAATCTTAATATATATAAATCTCGTGTCACAATGTTTGTCCTCAATGGACTCCTAAACCACTTAACCGATTATAATAAAATTCGCACACCATGTGCAGTTCGATCCAACTTGAGAGATAGGATAGTTTAAACATGTAGGTACCACGGGCGAAGCCGGGGCGGACCGCTAGTAATAAATAATTATGTCTTTGACACAATCGGTCCATATATTACGACCTTATTTCGATTTGCCGCTTCCAAAAACAGGGCCGTACTTAGTTTTCAAAATAATTCCTACGTTGTTCTCTCTCAATAAAAACAGGGTCATTCTTATTTCTTCTGAATATCAGACTCTAACAACACATCTCTTGCAGTGGTGGCAAGTGGACAAGGTATCCCCGATCAAGCTGTTCGACGAGAACAAGAGCCTCGCGGGTCTGAACCTGCGGCACCTGCTGTTCCAGCACGGGCGCGCGGAGTACGTGCGCCGCGCGGTCGAGCGCGTGTTCGCGCTGTGGGCCGATGGGAAGGTCAAGCCGCTTGTTGACTCCACCTGGGCGCTCGAGGATGTACGTATGAGTTACCAGCGTTGCTAGGCAACCGACAGTTAAACTTGTTTAGTTTAGATTTTCCATGCACAAAAATTACTATTATTGCTATAGTAAGTCGTATTGTTTATTCTTGTACTTTTAGGTGGTGCACAATAAAAATTTTTTGTTGTTGTTGTTGTTGTTGTAAGTCTAGATTGATCGTGAAATTGTAAACCCAAAAAATTCGTGGATACCTCAATACATAATAAATCTGACATGCTTAATTCATACATTGTTGTTATAAAGTACTTACATGAACCGTAAACTTTATTAAAATGACAAACTCCATAGGTCGGTGAAGCGATGCAGAAGATGCACGACCGCAAGAACATCGGCAAGCTCGTTCTAGACCCGTCTCTGGAGCCAAAGCCGAAGCCCGCGACTCCCGCCAAGGGCAAGTCCGGCAAGGAGAAGAAACCAGCCAAAGAGAGTTCCGAAGAGAAGAAGGAGAAGGAGACCAAGGAAGAGGAGAAGAAGCCAGCGGAGAACGGGGAAAAGAACGGTGAGGAGGCGCTCACTAACGGTAACAGTGATGAAGGTACGTCCCGAACTATGACCAGGCATGCGTAATGCGTAGCTCTAGACGCTTTACGGCGGTTCTATTGACTGATGACGTTTCGCGGCTTTACACATTTTCGTTTGAATTAAGAATGTATTGTGATTGGATAAGTAGTAGGAAAGTATCAGTTAGAAATTTGAATTTCAAATATTTTCTATCCGATTGTAAGGTAGTAAGTTGAAATGTTATATAACTTCAAAATCAACCTAAATAAATATTTCCTTAATAGTTATTTATTGTATAAAAAGTTAAATTTTTATTAAAGTATTCTAAAACACTTTAAATCTCATTTTCTTAAATATTTTGATATCAGTATTAAACCCTATTAAAGTCAATACGACTCTCGATAAATCAAAAACTTGTAAAAGAAAATGTGTAAAGTAGAAAGCGCTAACATCATATTTTGCAATATCACGTTTATCATATTATCCGCCTCTTACACATATGTGGTTTACATTCCAACACATTTCTATAATCATTATGCAGTTTAGATAATTTTTGGCTTCACATTTCTATCATTATTTCATAGAACTTTTCTTTATTTATCATTAGAACATAAGTAATTATTCACTGTATCAAAACAAAAACTGTTTTAGAATAACATATCAACTTTATTCGACATGATCACAGCACAATGTAGATATATTTTTTCTGGAATCAACCTACACTCGACTAATACTATCCATCAACGATACTATCTGAATCTTCCTGACATATGCTCACACAGCAATTGAATATTATCGCCTTACACTACCTACCCATTACTTAAGTATTACTTAAGTCAAGATTTTCTTACTTAGCACAAACTACACTTGGTAAGTCGCTTATGTGTAAGAGGTTTTTAGCTTAGCATTTACTACGCACGGGCTAAGCGCACGTCAACGGCTTCCTGAAGCCTTTACATTGCAGCTTTTAGATTTGCTTTTGCAAAACTTATTTATTCTCATTTATATCGTTGATTCGTAAAGCTTAAAGAGAATAAAGGTAAATTACTGCTTAATTAAAGAAAAAAAGAGAAGAAAAATACGTTTTTGGTGAGACGCTTTAATTTAAAACGCAGACGTTTCATGTACATATATTCCGTTCTGTTATGTATCAACATGGATATTTATTAAATCGCCAATCTTTATTCTTATATTTTTTATTTTATTAAATTAAGAATCCAAAATTGGAGGATTTTTTTTAAATTCGATCTTTCGGTTCGTCCATATTCTTTTACATAATTATTTAGATAAAACTTTTTACTATTAAATTCTTCTAAAGTAAAAAAAAAACAAATCTAAAGGTTGCAGTGTTGTTGAGCGTTTAGTCAGCTTGGTCATACTGAATCGGACGCAAACTCATTACTGTTCGTTTTTATCAATTAAGAAAAGATTTGTTTTATTTGCGGGTAGTAACATATTTAAGAATCAAGCTTAACTATTATTAAACTATTCTAGAATAAAACGAATCATTTACATTCCGTTTAAGTAGATACTTAAATATTATTTTAAAATTCATGCAAATTATAACACAATTATTGAAAAAATGCTTTTGCTGCAAATATTATTACGTAATTTATTTAACAGCTTTTATATTACAGAATTATGCATATGCAAGTATCAAGCTACATCATGCAATATTTTAAAATTATGGCTTACTTCAACAAGATAATAATTATTAAATCATTTTGCCGATTGTTACGGTAAGTAAAATGATTTTTCGTAAAAAAGTATTCAAAAACTAATGATAATTTTTTTCGATTATTCCAGAGTCTAAGGAGAAGGAGAAGGAATCTAGCTGAATTGTTTCCCCAGAAAGCTGGACCAGATAAACCACCGCCAATTAATTATTTTAGTGTTGCTCGTTTTAGCGATGCGAAGCCGCGCTTGCACTCCGGCGCCGCTACAACCACTATATTATGTTGCCTCATGTTTGATTTTATAAGTCTGAGTACGGCCCTGGACGATCTTACAACTTTATCAAGATTTTTCAAAAGCGTTTCGAATGCGATTAGGAAATATAAAAACCTTATAAAGGATTTAATGATTAATTGAAACGAGGCTATACAATGAATTGATTTGATTTTGGATTCGTTTTACAAACTCTTTTGGAAAATCGCTCTGAAATATCGATATCGTTGCAAGAATCGACATCGTCGTAAATGTCTCATTTAAGTTAGTCTTTACGTTTTTTTATTCTATTATTCATCACATTTAAATAATTATAATGAAATTGACGATTATGCAACAACATAACGGTACAGCGAAATTGAAATCGATTGTCTAATTTAATTGAAATTTATTTTTATACGTTTCGTTAATCTCTGGCCTAAGTTAATCGTTTCCACAAATCTCATAGTTTTAAAATTTTTAAGACTTTATTTTAGGACGAGATATTTTTGTCAGCGGTTATTTTGAATGGCTATTGTATAAGATGCAGAGATGCTTAATCTTTATGTATGTTAAGCTTTAATATTTTATTAGTAAATGTTTAAAATTTGGCCCTGGTACCCCCTCCCGGCCCCGCTCCGCTCGTCGCGTTCTCGCTACTTTGAACTTTAAACTCACTTGCACTAGGACACTAATCGCACAGACATCCTGAAACTATCCACGTTCGTGTCGCAAAGCACACATTAAAAACATTTTTCATAAAATCGAAACCCTATGTGTGATATTTTGTACTAGACATGCTAGTTTTTATACGATATGTACACTGCCCACCGTTTTCATTCTGTTCAAACTTCAAAAACAACCAAAGTTTGGAAATTTACTATATTTTTGTACTGTAATTTTATATGTTTTTTTAAATAACAATGAAATAAATCCTTGTTAGCATTCGGGATGGAATCGAGACTACTCTGAGAACAATAGCGAGATTACGACGACGTCTTATGGTGAAAATTTTCATGTCTATGTGTAAATCTATGTAAAATTCAATGTAATCGGTGGCATCTTTTTAATAATTATACCCTAAATTATATTTTTATAGACAAAAGTCTAGTAAAACTTCTGTAAGGCTTTCTATGTATCTTTACACACAAATATCACATATCTACATACATACACTCTCACACGATGTATATTAATGTTTTGATAACAATATTACTCTGCATTTTTCGATATAACTAGTGTTTATAATAAATATATCTGGTTTAAGGTTGTAAGTAACATTTACCGCCATAAATGTACAGTACGTTTATAGGTGTTTGTACGCAGTACTAAAACTTATCTGTATAACATATCACGTGCAAGAAAGGTAAATGAGAAAGGCTGAAAAGTAGTTGTCCGGGACTCCGGAATAAAACGAGGCTGTTCCATTCCTTGCGATCGTATACTCGAACTGCTCAATGAAACCTGCCATCGCACTGACAGACTAGAATTTTTACATTTTTTACCCTTTTAGAAAATGTTAGCGCATAGTTGCGTTATTAGGGTCCGACCGCGGCACAAAGGACAGCTTACAGTTGAGAATGAAATCCGAGTCATTTTGAACGCTTGGCAGAGTAAACAAGAGTGGCTTGGTATCTTGTGAAGCATTTACAATTCCAACACTTGACTCGCTGGCTAACAACAGCTTGATTCAGTTAGGATCTGAATGCGTTGCCGTCGGTCGTGGGAGCTCACGAGTGAACTGTGAAGATCAATGTAGTAGCGAAAACCAATAGATAGCTTTTGTATTGATATGGCGGTAGGACGCCACAAGCCGCTTTGAATGTACATTGTACGGTGGCTTGGATTGTACGGTGGCTTGGTGCTAGTTTCGTATTTACGCGGATTCGTCGCTTCTGTGTTTCGGACCAATATCTTAAAGCTATAGTCTTTTTGTCAGTAATCTTTGTCGCTTTATGTGTCAAATTTGTGCGAATTTTTAAATATAAACATAAAATTTTGTGTATATCGACCTCTATAATGGTTTATTAGATTTATCTGAATTATCTTCTATAAGGATATCCGTAATTCAATGTATCTAACTGGAGCGACGGCGCACTTAGTGAATGTGTCCAAAATTGTTGTAGGTTAGTATCAAATTTGATGCCAATATTTATTATGAAGAAGGTCGAAGATGGTCGGCGCTGTCGCACCAGTTATTTCCATATAGGCTGGGTCGTTGATGTATTACACATTTATTTTTGTAAGGGCGGGCCAGTGTGATATCTATAATATGAAATGGATAAATAAATATGTATGATCTGTAAAAATGCTTAAATACGTGTTTTATTTCACACCTTTATATCCATGTAGATTCCCAGAAGTACACATTGTTCAGAAATTGCTGAATACAACTTTAACCAGTTTTTTCATAGTTTAATACAACATTACTGACATAATTTTATTAACTAACTGATAGATCCTATTATTACCTACCAGTTTTAACCTAGGTATGAATAAAAGAAAACATGCTTATAGTGCACGCGATTTTTTATTAATAGCCTTTATCGATGATAGTATATAATATTACTTATTATTAGATACACGCACGGACACAGGCGATTTACTTGACGTAGGTTCAATTTTACGAATTGCAAAAATGCATTGCTTTGAAATTAATAAAAGTCTAGCATAGGCCATAACTATTTTGTAATCTGTGAATAGGCTACTACTCCAGAATATGATCAATATCTGCTATGACAAACCGTGAATGAAAAAGCAAATAAATAGCGAAGGTAGGTACCTACTTCTATACAAATAGACGTAGATATTTAATATAATCATATGATATTTGTACAATGGAACAGAATAATAACTAGTAGCTAGACAATGGTTAGTTACCACGGTCTGCATAAAAGAACTGAAATTGCAAAAATTCGACGGGTACCTTTCCATTTTCAAATTTTTCCGTACCTCAAAAGGAAAAAACGGAACCCTTATAGGATCACTTTGTTGTCCGTCTGTCCGTCCGTCCGTCCGTCTGTCAAGACCCTTTTTCTCAGGAACGCGTGGAGGTATGAAGCTGAAATTTATATCAATTACTCAGGTCTACTGTCCCTTGAAGCTGTGAAAAAATCAAACTTCTAAGCCAACGCAATCAAAAGATACAGCCGTTTATGCCGCAAATTTTCGACACTTGCAAGGGAATCAAAATCTACAGGGTGCTTCCCGTGAACTCAGAATCTTGAAATTTGGTACGAAGCAACGTCTTATAGCATAGATAAAGGAAAAATTACGAAAACCATAAATTTTTAGTTACATCACATAATATATATTTTTTTTAATAATTTTAAACTTACTACCCATTTCCTCATAAACGCGTAGAGGTATTAAATTGAAATTCATACCAAATACTCAGGTCTATAATACCTTTAAGCTGTAACAAAATCAAACTTCTATGTCAACGCAATCAAAAGAAACAGCAATTTAAGCTGCATATTTTGAAACTCGCAAGTACTCGCAAGGGAATCAAAACCTAAAGGGTACCTACTTCCAGTCGACCTAGAATCTTGAAATTTGGCATGAAGCAACGTTTTATAGCACACATAAAGGAAAAATTCCGAAAACCTTAAATTTTTAGTTACATTACAAAATATATATGTATTTATTTTTTAATAAATATAAACTTATTACTTTTTTCCTCATGAACGCGTAGAGCTATCAAGTTGAAATTCATATCAAATACTTAGATCTAATTGCCTTTAACCCGTGAAAAAAAAAAAAATTCTAAGTCTACGCAAAAACGCAAAACGCAAAAGTACAACCATTGATACCGCATATTTTGAAACTCGCAACTACACGCAAGGGAATTAAAACCTAAAGACCACTTCCCGTTGACATAGAATCTCGAAATTTGGTAAGAAGCAATAGCTTACAGCACAGGTAACAGAAAAATTCAGAAAAGCTTAAAATTTTAAGTAGTTATACCACCAAAAAAATTGTGATTGTAAACATAATTGTAGTTACAGCAATGACCGCGAGTTATTATACTTTTCATCCATAAACATGTTTCCGTTAATAAACAGTAGCACTACACGAAGTTGTACAACTATTGATAACGTTTTTTCGAACTTCAATGTTCAATGTGGTACTATTCATAACTTTTTCAGTCACCATTTACAGGTCTGGTTCAAATTTAATACTTAATTAATATTTTTGAACCAGATTTCTAAATAGTGACTAAAAAACTTAGTAAATAAATAACTTTAATATAAGAACTTTCGCAAGTCTGCTGCAAGGCTAGTATAAGTGTTTCAGTTATATTATAGATAAATGAAAGGATTACTTAAACGATAAAGAGATCTTTGTCTTAAATTTATGCTCCTCCATCTTTCCCCATTGTAATGTTATGAATTTCATTTTGCAATAAAAATACCATAGTTATGACTCGATTGTCGTAATGAACGAACTTTGTAAACCTTGCAGGTTTGTACGGAACCCTCGGTGCGCGAGTCCGACTCGCACTTGGCCGGTTTTTTTCTGTTTTATGTTTCAGAATACACAAAAACAAATTAATATCACAGTATTACAATTAGGAAATAATATTGCAGTAATACTGTGTTAATATGTAAGATAACAAGGAATCGTAGAGGTCATCTCTTGGTCTAAGCTTGGTTTAAGAGCCTGCCACGGAACGATGTCTCTAGCTAATATATCTGTGTATTAATACAAAAAGAAATACAAAGCTTACAACGTACAATTTATTCAATCATATTCAGTCCAAATACACTCCATAGACAACCACGTTAGCATAGATCTGGCAATTCTCAAAATTGTAGGACGCGAAAGCATCTCGGTCGTGATCCCAGAGGAATGAATGGAACATGTGCACACTTTGCTGGCGTCGCTGACCGATAGTCACTAGTACTATTATACGATATCTGGAATTAAATCACATTATAAATATTGAACTTGAAATGCAAGCTTTAGAAATTAGAACTAAAATGAAATATGAAAAGGTTGCATACTCCTATTATCCTATACCAGGGCTGCAGGGGATAGAAAGTTGGAAATATTGGTTTCTTGTCGGGCATTTAAATGTAGGGCATTTGAAAGAATGTTATAGCTCTGAATTAAGTAATCTTAGGAAACTGTAATCATGGATTGATTATATAAACTTACTACATAGGTAATAAATTTGGTAAAGAATCAGCAAGATTTTCTACAACAGAAACAATATAAGCACGACATAATGGACATGCCGGCTATCATGGGCAATATGTACATCATTTTGCTAAATTTTGTCTTGATTTATATGAACAAAGGCTTCATTTTTTCCTGTATTTAGTTATTGCACTAAAACATGTTATCTCTCAATCAATATCAATCTATCATAGACAGTTACCTAATTTTTATGCAAGTTTGATGCTACCTCAGTGGCTTTCTCAATTTTTTATAGATTATAAAATTCGATTTGTAAAGAGGTTTAATATCAAGCATGCATTGCAGAACTTATGATATAGAAAAATAAAACAGCGCATAATTATTTTAATTACCCCGTGTGCGAAAGAGAAATTTGTAATGTTCTTTATACAATACCTACCAAACCTAATACTGATTACGTACCTACAGTCATATTCAGTATTTCTTAGTTTAAAATACGCCTACAGAAGACATAGTTATTGACTCTAGGGATGAGCTAATTTCGAAAAGATTCTTTGGTTAGGAAAGAGTTACCTGTCATAGTTCTCTTCTTTAATCGCTGTGCGTATATTTTCCGCTAAACTTACGCATAACTCAGGGACAGCTTTCTCGCTGTACTCTATTTCTTCCAATTCAGAGTCCACTATGCGTCGTAGAATCTTCTCGATGATCTCTGTGTTAAATCGCTTTCGAGGGTTCAACTGATATGTTGGTTGGTAGGTCCTGACCTGTTTAGAAGTCGGTTTTGATATCGACATTTTGTTTGTTTAATCGATATCTACCTATGTAAGTACTATACTATACAGTACAATTAGTAGATTATAAAATACATAGGACTTTGAACTGTTGTTGAAGGGGTAGGTAATTTGAGAGTGGGACTACTACTTTAAAACTACCTTCTTCTCGCGTTAGTAGTCGCAATAAATTTATTGGAGTTTTAAAAATTTTAATTCATAGCATCCGAGTTTTAGATACACTGAAGATTTTAATTCGGTCCAAATATTGTGAATATCGTATCTCCCTCTCCTCTATCAATGTTTTAATGAAATAGGTAGGTACCTCACTGAATACCTTTATACGTTCATTGTTCGAATATACTTACATTATAAAATTTACCAATTACCAATCTTTGCTTCGCGCTCGTACGTCGCCGTAATCCAATGCTTAATTTGCCTAACGATTCTTTTGTAGATCTCCTTATTTCTTTTGACATGTTTTTTACTTAACTAGACTACAATTTATTAAAGAGTTATAAAGAAGTCATGGCAGTCTCGATTACAAATTATTAAGTCACGAGACGTTACCCGCGGCTTCGCCCCTGTGAATGAAGGAAATTCCCACTTGCATGACGTGATATTTCACTGCGGTATAAAGTAGCCTAACTATATCAATCTCTTGTATTCTTAAAACTATCACCAGACCTTAGAATGCACTACCTATGCACAAGCTTTAGTGCAGTCGTTTTCGTTTATCGTCATTTTTATAGTCACGACCGCAGAAAGATCAAGTAAAGAAAATTACTTGTACTACACTGTACACTAGTAATTTTCTTTAAATTATTTGTAAATAAGTATATAAGCTGTTGCATGTTCTTGACTGTTGTTGTGATCACCATGTTAGAAAGTGACACATTTCTTCCCTCGCTCGGCTTGTTTTTCAGCCACGAGTGCTCGACTCCTCGATCCTGTTTAAAAATACATAGATACTCGAAAATATTTTTTATCGGTGCATTTACTTCTTGCTCATTCCAACCTCAATAGGTCAAATTCTTTTAGTAATTTAGTGTAAACAGGCTTAGTGCACTCTTTCGTTGTTCATAATGCGTTCGAAAAGATTCTTTCATTCTATACTTACAATGTTCTAAAATACTGAGCAACACTGAATACGAGTTTTTGTTTACATTAAAAAATCACGGAAGAATGCTCTTTCAGCTCTAGCTCCAGCTCTGTGTTCGTTTGATGTATTAGATCCTTAGATCATTAAGTAATGGATGGAGTACGCTGGCAAATGTTCTAACTAAACTTTCTGCTGATTTTGGTGCGGGGAGGGTAACTCACACTGATGAAACACAATGAAACACAATCACACATTCACAAAAATAATTTGTGTCACGAAAGTCGTAAAAATTTACGACCTTTTAAGCGACGAGTTTTTAAATTCAACTCTATCACCAAGTTAATAAAGATTAAATTTGTATTTCATTCCAAGATAGTCTCGAGGGGAGTGCGGTTCAATATCGCGTTCTAAATTCAACTTTATAACTAAGATCCTAAAGATTAAATTTGTATTTCTTTACAAGATAGTCTCGTAAGGAATGCGGTTCATTATCGCGTTTTAAATTCAACTTTATCTCTTAGTTGATAAAGATTAAATTTGTATATTTTCTTTCCATGATAGTCTCGTGGGGCCGCATCAATGATCGAGTAAACATGACTCGATTATTTGTCTTGATCATATCGCTAAACGATACATCAACGATTATTAGAAATTGCATTTAAATAGATACTTACGTAAAAAAAATAAAAAAATACTTACAAATGAAATGTTATTCCATCTTTTTAAATATTTGATGTGTTTGACTTGTTTCTGCAAGACTTGACAGCACAAAACGGCATTTTTAGCGGAGCACTCGCAGACGTCCTTTCGATGTTTTACGAATACGCAGAGTGTTTGTAATCGATTACGCAAGTAGTTTTTATGAAAGCATAAGATTTTTCGATTCGAATAATCTTATACCTCGGCAAAAGGGGAAGCGCCTGTGAGTGTTATCCATTACTTAATGATCTAAGATTAGATCATTATTTATTGATCTAAAATGTAAATCCACAGTGTAAATCTTATGTAAATACTACGGGTAACATTTTAGATGTCAAAATAATGTCAAATGTCAACTTGAGTGTCTCTGTCAAACGTCACAGAGCAAGTACATCGTAGACAGATTCTCTGTCTACGAAGTACATATTCCCTAGTACATAATATTCAGTAATAATCTGTGGTAATATTCAAACGTGCTTTGAATAAATAATAATTATTGAATTGAATTGAATTGAATTATAATGTTCTAAAAATAATGCATTTACAATCCACATACAATCAAAGAGAACTATTATATGAATTTTATATACAAATTATTGCTGTATGTTTAGCATGTGTGATGTGAAGTGTGATAAACATACCTGTGGTTTAAACCAAGGTTTAAACAGTACGAACAGGATTAATAATTGCTCTGTAGATTTTGTTCATTAAAGTGGTACACGTACACGGTATAAGTGTACTGATTGTGATAACAATAATTGTGTTATCGTGTGTGTAAATCTACGGTAAGGTATTATAATGAGCCGGCAATTAACATTGGACAGTTTCTATAAAAGTAGAGTTTCTAAAACTTTAAAATTTGAGATGGATTCTGGGACCAAAAAGCGGATAATTGAAAGTCCAGCAACAGTATCGCCGAGCAAAACACCAAAATTAAAACAAGAAAATGAAACTGAAAATGTAATTAACTTGGTAAGCGATGATGAGGATGAACTTTTTAATTCGTTGATTGCGGAAAATGAGAATACAATTGACGAGCTGTGCTCCGATTCTTCTAACGTGACTGCTATTTATACTCCACCTGACACTAAATCTTCACCAGTCACTCCAAAAAGTACACCTAAATCTGCGAGAAAGTACTTTTCACCAAATAAAAATCGTAACATGTATGTGAAAACACCATCAAAAGCTAAAAGGAATCTTAATGAAGAATTAATTAGAAATACTAATGACCAAGATAAGATTACAGAATTTGAGCAACTCTGTACTGCATTGGATGATAAAAGTATGTTAAATATAGATGATTTTGATTCTTATTTTCTTTTTACTTCATTGTTTAAAGAATACATCAACAAATCATGAATTTGTTTGTGATTTTATACAAATTCTTTAAATTTATTACTAATTTCAGCAATTTTTATGCTTCAAATAATTTACCAGTATTTGAATGATGAAGCCTTAAAACCTCTATTGGATCCTACTTCACAGGATTTATTAGCAAAATGTTTGAAGTTAGTGAAGCCAGGGTTGCAGTTGGTGTGTAGGCTTTATTGGCGAAAAGAGGGCTGGTACAGGGTCAGTACATTACAGAACATTGTATCTTCTGAAGCAATCAATGATATGGCATTTAAAAAGATGTTAAATTGCTTAGTGGAAAACAGACTATTGGTAGCTATTGGAAATCTAGGTAAGGCACAATGTCTGATTTTAATAGTGTATTTATATTTTTGATTTGAGAAAAGCTACTATTACTGAGTGGTGTTTTTTTAATAATCCTACCATTGTATACAGTACGCGCGGCGAGAGTTTGGTTTTGACCTTCGGGTGGAGGGGATTACTGCGCAACGCACACAATACTTTTCCCCGCCCCGCACCCCGCTAATTGCCCGTTGATACCCAATTTCTGATTTCTGCGCAATAACGGTCAAAGCCAAACTCTCGCCGCGCGACCTGTACTTTATGTACATGATTCATTGATATTTTTTTATAATTCAAAGCTGAAAAGGAAGACCTCCAACTAAATGACTATATTGATATGCTGAAAGTAAATGAGGTCAAAGCAATTTGTAAGGAATTTAAATTGAAATTTACAAACAAAGAAGATGCTAAACACTCCTTGGAAGAATTAAGTCGACAATGTAGCATTGGTAGCTTTATGGGGCTTTCCAAGAGTAACAATAGAAAAAGAGTTCTTAATATGTAAGTTTATTTCATTTTATTTTAAATTTTACAGAATACACAGTATCCTAGTAAGTTTAAGAGAAATGTCAGGACCCTTAAGTTAAAGTTGTGTTCTTATAGTTGAAATTGAATCTATTTATAATTTTTTTTTCATTATCAGAAACAAAAAGGTTTACAAACATATTGGTGTATTGTTGTGGAGTAAAAAACCACTGGTTTATAGTAATCTTCGTATACAATAATTTATATATAACAATTTAAGTTTATTATAAGTATTTAGGATAATTATTATTTATGCAGTTAGTGTAGTCGTATAAATGATATTGAATTGATGCTACTAAGGCATACATTATACAATGAATTTTTAAACAATGTATCATTTGAATTCTAACTGCCCATTCTTTTATATCACCATGTTCTTGCACAAATGTGTTTAATATCTACAAGTTGATAACTTTTTAATGTAAAAAGATTTTTATCTTTTAACGATTGAAGATTGTACAATTATTATTAAATAGTATTTCGTAAAATGATTCATTTGAATAATATTTTGGTTAACATGTCACAGATTATTTAAAAATTCATATTTTATTTTCAGGATTAATACAAAATTGGGTCCCTGTTATGAACTAAGTGATCAATGTCGCAGGACATTTAACGAGTTATACATTCTTATGTATTTAGGGATGGATTACAATATACTAAGAGAGAAGAAACTAGAATTGGTGATTCTCTATGACAAAATAAATAGAGAACCTTATCCGATTGCAAAGGATATGGGCATAGATAATGCAAGTGTAGTTTTCAAGAATAGACAAGAGTTTCAGAGGTTTGCTTTCATTATGTTATGCCCAATAAAACACCATTATGGATTTAGCCTTTTTATATTTACTTAAACGGTAAAGTGACATAAGTTAAGCACTTGAATAGCCTTATTCTAAAATTTAATTAGCTTAGTTACCACTTGAACACTAGCATTTTGGCTGTGGCGTGTTCAAAAAATTTTCTTTACATTAAAAAGTAACCTATAGGCTACTTATACATTCTCTATAGCCTCCTTACTGTCTCCATAGACAAAAAATAATATCATAGGAAGAAAAACAAATAACATAAACCATAGTTTTTATAGTATTGTTAAGGATGACATTATTTTTAGGTACATAAAAGCTGGTACAATATATGAACAGTTTTTGGACAGCACAGATTCACGAGAAAAATGCAAAATAGTGGAAAAAGTATATAACCTATACTTGCATATTAATAAAGCAGACATGACAAGGTATTTTTAACATTTACTTATTATATTTTTAATATAACTTAGCTTTCTAAAATACTTATACTAAACATTCTTTAACACGTTCAGTGCCACCGACTCGCCCGGAGAGTCCACGTAAATTTTATTCCAGCGCCGTAGACTCGCCCGTCGAGTTCAATGTGTTTGCTATTTTTTTTCCAAAATGCATGTGTATTTTCTGGTTAAAATGATACTGAAGACTAAATATACCCTAATCTAAAGAATTACGTGGTGGGCCGGGTGCGCAGACCCAGTTTATAATCGAAAGAAAATAAACTATTCTGCAATGCCTTGAACTCGCTAGGCGAGTTCACTGACATAGATTCTCAAACTTTTATTAATGAAATATCTATATGTACGGTTGATATTTATTTTCATTTTACCAAAAGTCACATTCACTCGTAAAACAACGGCGGATTGTGTTCTACACCTTGCAGGGGCTCGAATTTGGTGTTATTATATAGGCAAAGGTTACCTTACACGCTACTTTATCACGCAATTGCCGACCTTATGTAAACACAATAAGGATAATAAATTGCATAGTTATTATTAGGAAAAGCATTCCGAACCAATTCACATACTAACACGCAATTATCGAACTGATTATAATATAAGTTAAATATAACTTAAGATTGACAGCCACTGCATAAATTACGAAACAAACTTACCTTTTCTTTTATCTATAGTGTTTCTTGCCATTTTTATATGTTAAATTACACCGTATGTTAGTTAAACTCTTTTTAATTGCGTTAAACACGTAACGTACACTGTCACGGCCACAAAAATAACAAAACATTGTTTTTACCCTAACGCAATGCCACTGAACTCGCCTGGCGAGTGATTCAATTCGTGTTGCAGCGCCGGGGACTCGCCTAGCGAGTCCAACGTAAAATGTAGGCGGCATCCGAGAAAACATCGTGAAAATCGTAGTGGTAATGAAAGTGTTAATTAAAAACAATAAAAAATCCTTTGTTCTTAAAAATAAATATGCATTCAAGTTACTTAATTTAGGTACATACTTAAAAGTTAACTATTATAGCTTGACTGCAGTGGCTGTACCCCGCCTTAGGTATATGCGGTGAGGCGGGGACCGGTTAAGAAAGAGCACGAGTTAGAAGTTAGAAAGAAACGGAACGGTCGGTACTCTCCCCCGCCTCGCTGCGAACATAACTACCTATACAGCGGTCAAGCTATAATTAAATATTCTATGACATTCATTCCAAATACATACTAAAATAAACAAAATAATTTATTTCAGTTACAAGTCGCTGCCCACTTGGTTGAGAAGATTCACACCTGTATATTTCTATATCAAGATATTGCATAGTGGTATTGTAGATTTAAAGAAATTATCCAATCAATCGGAGGGCTATTGCCAACTAGCATTGGATATCTTGACGGAATTATTACAGCAGGATGCTTTTAGAGTACATAAGAAAGCAGAATGGTATGCAGAGAAAGCACTCATATATGAGAACTTGTTGAAATGTCCTGATAAAGTAAGTAATAAAAAATTATTTGTTTTTCAATAAAATTTCTTTAGGCGCGTTGAGAGTAAAATTTCAAGGTCGCGTGATGATAATACCGTCACGTCATGGAGCAAGGCGACGATTTTGATATCTTTGAAGCTTGCCAAAGAAATTTCACTTCTGACACGTGTGCTCGGCACACACGCCTTTTTTAGTAATGGGCAGTAGTAGTAAGTTATTTAGTATACCAGGTAATAGGTATTGATTCTTAATGTGTCTTTAGTCAGTTTTTCACAAAACTGTGTAAGGGTATTTTAACAGAAAGGAAAGTTATTTTGAAAAGTTTGACACTAGAGGGTACTAATTTGGTTTCAAATAAGAAGGTATTAATTTTTTATTACTGAAATATTATATTTTAAACATCTCTAGGTATTAATTTCTTATTACTGAAATATTATATTCTAAACAACTAACTTTCTAATAAATTTTCTACATCATTTGTAGATATTGTAAACCAATATACACAGAACAGTAAAAACAAATAGAAGTGTGATGTGGGCGTGGCCCACGTGTCACTGGTAAGGTAAGATCACCTAACTTGCTGTCAGTTGTGCGCAGAAAAATATTCGAGTCGGTTGTCAGCTGTCAAACCTTTTTTCCATATTTATTCATTAATTAGGACGTGTTGTTCGGTATTAGAGTACAAAAATGATAGCAGACGAAATAATATCAGCAATGGAGGCATTTCATACCATCGGTAAGTCTTATTTTTATTTATTTTACATATATTTTATGTTATAACTTCGCTTGTCGTAATTTGTCAAAATTGTATTCAAATATCTAGTCAAAATGAACCTTAATCCATAAGAAATTAGTACTATTATAGATTGAACAGCAAACAAGACTTTCTGGAATATTATTTCAATAAACAAACGAATGTCGGTTTAGTGATGCTTGTGGCGCATATCGACAGTATCGATACTTTAGAAAAGACAAACATTATAAATATTAAATTTTATTTTATTTTTCCTTAGCTTTCATTTGTCCAATTTATTTATAGATTTCCCAGAGAGGCTAATTTAAAAGAGAAATGGATAAATGCAACGTGACGAGTTAACTGGATGCCGAACAGCACTAAGCAGTCTAACAAAGGCCACCGATACATCAAACCTACGGCAGTTCCAAGATTTAATATAATGCATATTTTCTGTTTGTATTTTGTAAATATAGATTAATACTATTCTATTCCGTTTTTTATTTAATAATAATAATATAAAATGTCGTACTTAGTAGTAATAAACATACTCCAAAATGTGACACATTATACTATACTCATATAATAGAAAGAAAAAAAAAATACACAAAAAATATTTATTTGTGAATTATCGATAACAAGGCTGACATCCCTCAGGGCATAGCATCAGATAAATATCAAGTTAATGTCATTAATGTTGAGTGACACAAATTTCAACCTTATCTCTATGTGTTGAGGTTCAAAGTTATATCTATCGAGAACTAACGCCCTCTGTTGTGGAGTAGCTGAATGTTTTCGAATTTGGAATTTCTGTGCAATGAGAAACAAAACAGCTAATATACCTAGGGATGTTATACTAAAATAAACCGTAACATGGTGCGTTAGGGTACATATTGAAATGCTGAATTTATAACCTAAGTCAGTTTTTACTCAAATTAAGCTGTCCAATCAAAGGCATAGTTTACTTGTAGTGTACTGTATAACTATCGGTTTAAATGTGTGGGTTTGGCGACACTGGTTTTCATACTAATTATGACATTATAGCACTTCTATATGTTTTTACTGTTCTGTGCCAATATACATAATTTTATATAAAAAATTGAAAAAATTTTTTTACTAAGTGAAATCAAGAATAGTTATTATTACACGACTTGATGTTTTGCAGGCAGCGGAAGTACTGATAGAAGGTTTTAATTTAGATATTTCTGAAGAGGAAATGGATTGCATGCGCCCGCGAGCACTCAAGCTCGTAAACAGACGGACAAATAAACTGTGCGAGAAATTAGCGTACATTCTGTCGAAATATGCACAAAAAGAAAGCATTTTAGAAAAGAATATTAAATCCAGGCACATAAACAAGCAACCTATGGAGTGAGTTTATTGTTATGTTTCCAAGACGCCTCTTTAACCGACTTAAAAAAAAGGACGTGCTCAATTCAACTGATTTTTACCTCAGAACTTTTGACTGAGTGAACTGATTTTGATATTTCTTTTTTATTAGAAAGCTAAATATTTGTTTATCTCTTTTAGGAGTTATGGTCGGGGAAAATTAAAATTTGAAGTGTGGTCAAGTGATGGTTCCCTTACAGTATTGGAGGCTGAGGAATATTGTAAATATTATTACATACATTCGGGAGAGTACACACACGGTAAGCAAAAGCATATCATGTATGTGAATTGTGAATTGAATTCATGTAGTAGTAGTATGGTAGGCTTCGCTTAGTCAAGTAAAAACCCGCATTTTTCCCGTTTCTGTGGGATTTCCGGGATAAAATCTATCATATTATGTCCTTTCTCAGGTCTTACACTTTCTCTTAAATTTTCATTCAAACAGGTTCAATGGTCAAGGCGCGTAGAAGAGACAGACAGACAGAGTTACTTTCGCATATGTAATATTGGGAGTGATATCTGTTAATATTTATTTTAGGTTAGTTCATCCATAATAGTGTAAGATAGTTAAGAACATTATTAACTATCTGTGCTCCGCGGTTTTCTCCGCAGTGCTCCGCTCCTGTTGATCTTAGCCAAATGATATAAGTATAGCCTCCCTCGATAAATGGGCTATCTAACACCGAAAGAATTGTTCAAAACTGACCAGTTTCCGAGATTAGCGCGTTCAAACAAACAAACTCTTTAGCTTTATAATATTAGTTAGATTACAAAACCCCTTCCAAAATATTTTCACATTTCACATAAATATATTAGGCACTATTTAATTCCAATTAAAATCACATTTTCCACAGGTGGTCACTGGGAAGGCAGAATAATAACGACTCTATTCTTTCTTCTATTCTGGGATATAATATATGCGAATTTACGCGGCGTGCGAGGTATATTCCTATCCCACTATCAGAGGTACCCGCTAGATATGTTCGACGATTTCTATGAGAATAGAAAGTGTTTAATAGAAGAAAGATTAAAGGAGATAGAGAATTTAAGTGAACAGGAGGTTATTGAAAGCATGAAGCGAATTTGGGACGCACGGCCGGAGGGTAAGATTTTTAACGTGATAACGTTTTTAAAATCGTTTTAGTCGGGTGACATGTTCAGAAACTTGTGTCACACCAAAACCTCACGAGCGCGATCGCAGGTATAACGAGAGAGAGACGGACCGATCTCCCGTCTCATCTCGAGCGCTGCCACTGCATTATGTTATCACGTAAACATCTCGATCGTAAACCTACTTTACAAACAACCAATTTTTTAAATATGTTTTTGGCAACATTAACTCCTATGCTGTAGTTTAGTTTGATTAATTATATCGTGAAGTACCTATTTATTATGTTAAAAACATATCTATCGCAAACTTGCGAGCCGGTTCTCTATGCATTCATAAGAGATCGTGGTGTCAATTTTATACGAATTCTTTATATCTGGTATCTCGATTGTGAACTGGTGTTAGTGGTATTACGACAATATTTAACTTTTTCTTTTTGTCTGTCGTCCATATTAAATGTTTAATTCAATAAAGGCAATTTTATTAAAATCTAATGCTTTTGATATATTGTCAATTTATAGCATTTAAATGTTATAAATGAAACATAATAAAATAGATAATGAGGTGGGAATAAGTTTTTTCTATTCTTTAAAAAAATCTCAAGTTAAAGTACTGTTGACTGGCCGGTCGTTAGCCTTCCGAGCCACTGGTCGTGGGTTTGATTGAAACCCGGGGCAAACTTTGCTCTGTGTCTGGGTTAATATTAATTAATTTTATCTTCTTATATATAAAAATGAATCGCAAAATGTGTTGGTAAGCGCATAACTCGAGAACGGCTGAACCGATTTCGATAATTCTTTTTTATTATATTCCTTGAAGTACGAGGATGGTTCTTATGTAGAGAAAACGTAAACATGTACCACGGGCGAAGCCGGGGCGGACCGCTAGTTATCTATATAAGTATTTTAATTTAAAATAATAAAAAATTATGTTTATCAGCCATCTGGTTTCCATATCACAAGCGAAAGCTTAGTATGGGATCAGATCGTGCCGTGTGTGAAAATTGTCTCGAAATATCTTATGTATAAATCTCGTGTCACAATGTTTGTCCTCAATGGACTCCTAAACCACTTAACCGATTATAATAAAATTCGCACACCATGTGCAGTTCGATCCAACTTGAGAGATAGGATAGTTTAAACATGTAGGTACCACGGGCGAAGCCGGGGCGGACCGCTAGTTTATTTATATTTTACTAGAGGTCCGCCCCGGCTTCGCCCGTGGTACATATTTCGCAATAAAAGGTAGCCTATGTCCTTTCTCGGGTATCAAAATATCTCCGTACCAAATTTCATGCAAATTGGTTCAGTAGTTAAGGCGTGATTGAGTAACAGACAGACAGACAGAGTTACTTTCGCATTTATAATATTAATAAATAAAGTATGGATTATTTAATGTATTTCAGGTGAGCTATCAGGTATAGTCCGCTCCATAACCTGGGAGGGCGTGTGCGGGGTGGCGCGGTGTGTGCGCGGGCGCGGGCTGGCGGCGCTGTGCGGCCGGCTCGCCACGCGGTACAGGTACTCGCAGAGCGGCTTCCCAGATCTTACGCTGTGGAATGACGCTACTGGAGAGGTAATATTGAGTTTTCTGGTGTTTAATTTTATGCGAGTATTTTTTTTCTACCTATATACACATCCAACTACAAAATTTAAATTTTAACGTGATAACGTTTTTAAAATCGTTTTAATCGGGTGACATGTTAAGAAACTTGTGTCACACCAAAACCTCACGAGCGCGATCGCAGGTATAACGAGAGAGAGACGGACCGATCTCCCGTCTCATCTCGAGCGCTGCCACCAATAAGACGTTATCACGTAAACATCTCGATCGTAAACCTACTTTACAAACAACCAATTTTTTTTATAGTGGGGAAATCTTCCAAAGATACCCACGGCCCCCGGGGAAGGAGCCGTGAGTTATGTCAGATTCTTACCGACTTGGATAAAACTTATTCGGCAAATAATGTATAAAACTACCATTTTAAAAACGTATTCTAATTGCCTGTATTTGACAGTTTACGTGACATTTTAATATTATCGTGTAATACTTTATTGGACGGATAAGTTTTATCCAAGCATTGAAAAATCGGCCCTTAAGTGCGTTAAAAACATAAAGACAAAAATTTGGATAAAAAAAGTTGTTTTTTTTTTGTAGGATATAAGTAAATAGATAATTAACCGAGGTTAAAAATCTTGGTATTAAATCTAAGTTAACAAGTTAAAAAACATAAATTAACCCAGATCATTTTGTGATAACCTGTCGGGACCTTATTGGAACACTCAGTATTCCATACCCAATTAGTTTACATGCTTTATTCAAAACAACAAAAAATCAGTTTACATTTTTTAAGGAACTGCTTAAAATCTGCGAAAAATAGACTAGTCACTAGACTATAATAGTATATTATATCGTAAATCTTTTAGTCTTCTTAATATAATTGTAATCAATTTCCAGATAAAATTCGTCGAAGTGAAAACAGACTCGGACAAACCATCAATGAAGCAGTTACAATGGATGAGTTTTCTTCGCGAAAACGGCATTAATACTGAAATATGTTATGTTGGAGTCAACACCACGAGGTGTAAGGCGAGGAATAGAGAAGATTTATAAATTTAATTTTTTGAGAATATTTTTTTATAATTCAAAAAGATTGAATTGTTTGTTTGTGTTTTAGAAATAATACTAAGATATATTAAGTCAGGAACTGGGCCAAACTGACAGAGACTCTTTTTATTAGATTGAATATAAAATAATATTTTGATATAAAAATCGCATTTATATTTTATCTATTAAGGTCTTGATTTCTGTAAATATCGATCTCGATAAAGTTAACCCTTAATAAGGCAAAGGGATATAGTTTCCCACCAAGACTATTTTGAAAAACATGTTTATTTTACATGAAAGATAGCCCATAGAATGAACGCAACCGAAATATACTATTCTTTAGAAGATTTTAAATTTCATAACTTGCAACACTTTTCAAAAAATGACTACCTTATATTGAAATGGCAATGTCAAAGTTCAGTGACGTGAAAAAGTGCTAAAATAACGGTCGATTTTTGGTTACTTCCGAGAAAAAATCTTTAATTGTTCAACGAAAAATCTTGTAAGTAGATTATGTTTCCATCTTTTATGAAATGACAACTTTAGCTATGTTTTAATATTGATTTTATGCGTATAACATTGATAACAGCGTTAAAATCTGCGAAATACTAAGTGGGAAAATTATTCCCTTGGCCCGATTGAGTTTATAATTTATTTCTTATTATATATATGAAAGTTTGAACTCACAAATATGTCAATACAAAATACAAATAATAATAGAATGCTGAAATTTGAATGAAAGTAAGCTTCTTAGGGGATGTAGATGTGATATTTACATGTAATAATTTATTTGTAACAACTTTGGAGTTCCAGATGCGATACGTTTACTCAATGTCGGCGTCCATATTCCAGATGAAGGAAATACTTACAAAAGATGCCGATTTTGTAGCACAAAAAAGAGGAGAGAAGAACAAAAATAGTATGTTCCACGTGCCAAGTTGCACTATGTGCAAAGAAATGTTTTATTCCACGAGGCTTCACCCCAAGAATAA
This sequence comes from Colias behrii, assembly GCA_029959065.1. Classification (NCBI taxonomy): domain Eukaryota; kingdom Metazoa; phylum Arthropoda; class Insecta; order Lepidoptera; family Pieridae; genus Colias; species Colias behrii. The sequence goes on along the minus strand of JARWMC010000019.1, from coordinate 7,966,494 downwards.
TTATATTTTTAACACGCTTTTAGCTTACTTGTAATTAGCTATATTAATTATTAGAATAAAAATGCGATTGCAATACCGCTTTTTATTTAGCATGCATGATAATATTCATAGGTAAATAAAATAAAAGTTCGTAACGCATAAAAAAAAAATAAAAAATAAATGAAATCACAAAAGCGAAACCAGGTGAAATACTAGTATATGAATAACAACAAAACTAGACATAATTCCCTTTGCCTAAATAGGCGAAGGGAATTATTTTCCCACTTCGAGACACAGTGCACATACATAATCGGGCAAAGGGATATTATTTCCCACCCAAAAAAAGGGGGTAAAAAACCATCCCCCCTTTTTCAAAATACTTTTTTTTAATTCTGCAGTATCTATTTACACTATTTCCACTGTAACTTACTTTCTAGCTGTAACACAGGCGCGAGCCTTATTAAGGGTTAAAAAAAAGAATAATAATGCAATTATTTTATAATTTTAAATAATATTATAGTTAGTGTGAAATAAAATGCAATAACGCACATATATTTTGTCAAATATTTTTTGGAATGTTAATCTTCCTTAGGAATTAGGATAAGTACATATTATTTTAATAACTAGATTAAGTATAAATGGGAATGTTGATTAATTATTTGTATTTATGTCTGTGATATACGTAGTATTAAAATATATGACTTTTATATGTTGTTTTATTGTTTGCCCTCTTCTAACTTTTCCTGGGAGTAACTTCTATAATCTCTATATATAAAAATGAATCCCTATTGTCCTTGGTCATGGCATCATGCGCGAACGGGTGGACCGATTTCAATAATTATTTTATTATAATATTCATTTTAGTACGAGAATGGTTCTTATGGAGAGAAAACGTAAACATGTACCACGGGCGAAGCCGGGGCGGGCCGCTAGTTATTATATAGATCTTCTAGTGCCATCGAGTTCCCATACTGGAAGTAATACTACTTAGTACTTTAAGACTTCATGGTACCAGTACTCTTATAGTATTGTATTATCGTAGTACAGGGAAAAAGTTTAAAATATTTATTTAGTGTGTTCTTTAGGAAATATTTTTGATTTAGGCCCGGCGCACATATGGTGATTGGCGAGGCGCAGCGTAGCACATTTTTCATTATCAAACTATTATCGACATTGTCGTAATTAAAATAATATTCAAAATTAAATAACAACAATTTATTCCCGAGAAGCATCGAATCGTCAGATGCGAACGGTAGCGCGCGACGCGCTACTCCGCTCACGCGGCACGCAAACGTCAACACAAAACCATGGACGTATAAAAAAAGACGGACGGAGTATCGCCTAAACATTCAGTGAAACCTAGGAATGGCGGCGACACATACATGTGTGTGTGCCAGGTTGATTGCCAGATACAATAAAATTACCCCACACTTTAGTATTTTTATTTTTCAATTTGATATACTTTTTATGTGTACTCTAACTATTAGAACCTATGCATAAATACAATTTCTATTTAGCTTTGACAAATCAACCACTGGACGCGAAACCAAAAGAAAATGTATGAAAACTTGTTCAACCAATATTGGGGGGAGGAGAGGTAATGTCTCGTTAATTATTATTAAAATAAATAAAATAAAATAAATAAAATGTCAGTTTATAACCAAACAAATAGGAAACATGCTTCATACGATTTCAGTATACATATACTTGAAATTTTCAAATTAACTGTCTTATAACAGATGTCGTAGACAGTATTAATTGGCTGTGATATTTTTTTTTAAATATGGTTTTTATATAAGGGTTAGCATAGTATACATGTTTTTGTGAGAAGAAAATGCAAAAACAAATTTGCATTTTGTATCAAATAATTTTATCGTAATTTTAAAATGAATTAACTTTACATCAACTCCCCGACTTTTGGGAGAATGAGATTTTGAAATAATGGCAACACTATGGCAACAGCTGTTGAGCTGTCCTGATGACAATGGCGGCTGTATTTTTTTCTATAAATTTTGTCGTAATAATTTTGTCATTAAAACATAAAAGAAATAACTTGCTTCCCTGTGGAATGTAATTCTCTGTGTTTTGTTATTTAAAATTGTACTGTTGTGACACCATTTCACCACGCAAGACGGCATTTTAAATATTTTTTGTGAAACAGTGACGTTGTTAATCAGTCGGTAGTTCACGACGTAATGGCGGCCGACTAGCTTACTATGGTGAGAGTGTGTGCGTGTTCATTGTCTTTACACGATCGCTAGCTTACTATGGTGGCTTCACATTGTTTGTTCGTAAAACGGCGTCCGTCTTTTTTTATACGTCCATGCACAAAACTTTCTGTTTCTTTTTTACTACTCTTATTTATTTCCTTTTATTCTTTTACAAGTAAAGTAATCAATAACTTGTCCCAATCCATCATTTTATTCGCGAATGTACACGTGTATCCCTTGAAAAATTGCAAAACGAATGACGATTAGGTAGTATGTCCGATGTCGAGTATTATGGACAATCTTGCGCATGCCCGCGCATCAGCCTTATAATGTTTCGCGGGAATGCGCCACGCTGTGCTTCGCTATATCTGCGTCAGCCTTATTAGACACGACTATTTTAACTAGCTTGCAAAATTTTACAACGCAAATTTTTAATAAAATAAATTTTCTGTGAACATATTTTGTTCGATTTGATAGCTTTAAAATGTGTGTTATAAAAGAGTTTTTTTTTTTTTTTTATAAATGTATCAGGTTATCCCACTCCAATCAGGTGTTTAAATTTGAAGGTCTCCTTTATTGTATTGACAAACAAACATCATTAATTATAAAAATATAATTCTGCCAGAACATATTGTCACATTGATAGACTTCTCGTATTATTTGTGTACAATTACATCGAAATATTTAGATAATTTTACAAGAAGCATGTTTGCAGTTTACATACCCTTACTGGCGATGTCCGCGGTGTCTGCAGTTTCTGTTATTTATTTATATTGCAAAAACAGATGTACACGAAGAAAGGGATATGCTGATGTAAATGAAAAACCGTTGACCAAGTAACTACGATTCTACTCGTAGTACGCATTAGCTTTTAGAAGTATTTATATTGTGAAAATAAAAGGCATTTATTGTAACAGATTATTTAATTTTTCAAATACACTAAATTACATAACATGGTATGTACATTTAACAAAAAAGGCACCGTTAGGAGCTTTTACACGGGCGATTTATTCATAGCCAATATTCGAATAGAGGAAATCCAATAATTTACACGGGTAATGTTCAATATTGTTTTCTTGTATGGAATATCGCTTCAGTAAAAATCGCTCCTAGGATACTCGCTACAGTCAAGGCCACATCAAATAGTCTAACTTTCACCAACTTACCACCTAACCACTTCCAATAATATAAAATTGAGCATTTAAAAATATAACATTAAAACTATATCCTCCAAGTTATCTCAGTCTACGTACTATACACCTATATTAGTAGGTACAAAATCAAGACTATCTTACGTTCAAGAAATAATATTTTCTTAAATACAATGCACTCACGATCGATCTAACATGGACACGCCTAAGATAAAGTTGGTAACACAAAAAATCTTAAAAATTCATTTATACTCGTATATTTCGAATTTATCTGATAAGTCTTTCTCATATCTTAGATAAGCCAAAAATGTTAAAACACAGGTATAGATTTGCTCAATATATTTATTAAAATGTTTTATATAATATATATAGTATATTGTACAGCACCAGTACAAAGATTGTACATGTGACATTTTTCGAAACGATAAAAACGCTTCTTACAAAGTATTACAGGCTCGTTTTAGTAGTAGTATATAACTCTTTCATAAAAAATGTTTATAAAATAGATAATATATAAAATTTTTATATTAGGCGTGGTTCAACTCTCAAAAATAATAACTTTAACCGACACCTTTACTTCCACCTAAGAAATTCCATATCTAAAATATCGAGATCTCTAAAAATATATAATAATATTCATATATTTCAATAAAATTCATTCTAAACTTTGGCGATACATATAGAATAAATACATCTAGACAAGGCACTTGAAGATATTTAATATCTAATAATTTTCGTCTCAAAACTTGAGATTTGCGAATAAAAAAGGGCTTCAAAATTTATACATATAAAAATACCTGTACAAGCCGTACGATAATACGAATACAATAAAACATCAGTTCCAAAAGCGCGCGAAAGATGACAGATTGACATTGACGTTTATTTTTTTTTTGTGTTGACATTGACATTGACGTTTATTTTTTTTTGTGGTACAATATCAAAGACGGTTGGTTTCATAGAGCTTTATTGGTCTACATGTTGGGTTCTTGCTTGAAGGGCGCGGGGTCGAACAGCGGCTCGGGGAGCGGCAGCTGCGGCACGAGCGGCGGGGACGCGGCCGACGACAGCGGGGACGCCGCCTCCACTGCGCCGTCCGTCTGACCTTCTTCTACTGCGCTCTCTGTTGACGCACCTGGGGAAATTTAATATTTTTTTAGTTTGTTGATGTTGGCTGTTGTTGACTGTTGACTGTTGACTATCGTTGTACTGTACTAAAGTTGGATAAGCTTGATGATATTATGTTGTTTTAATTAATGAGATTTTTCGAAGTAACTTGTTGCAGATATTTTGACTCATAAGGTCGTAGATCCGTAACGCATATACCTAGCAAATTATTCCAGATTTATGTATACATTTTTTTATTGGAAGTTGCCAGTAACAATATCATCAGATCTGCCAGGTGATGCTCTGCAGCGGCGGCAGGCAAGCAGCAGCTCTCCTCTCACCTCCCAGCAGCATCTCCTGCAGCAAGCTGTCCACGTGCGCGACGCCGAACAGCTTGGCGAACTGGATCTGCTCGATCATCTGCCAGGTGATGCTCTGCAGCGGCGGCAGGCAAGCAGCAGCTCTCCTCTCACCTCCCAGCAGCATCTCCTGCAGCAAGCTGTCCACGTGCGCGACGCCGAACAGCTTGGCGAACTGGATCTGCTCGATCATCTGCCAGGTGATGCTCTGCAGCGGCGGCAGGCAAGCAGCAGCTCTCCTCTCACCTCCCAGCAGCATCTCCTGCAGCAAGCTGTCCACGTGCGCGACGCCGAACAGCTTGGCGAACTGGATCTGCTCGATCATCTGCCAGGTGATGCTCTGCAGCGGCGGCAGGCAAGCAGCAGCTCTCCTCTCACCTCCCAGCAGCATCTCCTGCAGCAAGCTGTCCACGTGCGCGACGCCGAACAGCTTGGCGAACTGGATCTGCTCGATCATCTGCCAGGTGATGCTCTGCAGCGGCGGCAGGCAAGCAGCAGCTCTCCTCTCACCTCCCAGCAGCATCTCCTGCAGCAAGCTGTCCACGTGCGCGACGCCGAACAGCTTGGCGAACTGGATCTGCTCGATCATCTGCCAGGTGATGCTCTGCAGCGGCGGCAGGCACAGCAGCAGCTCGCCGAAGCGGCCGCGGCCCTCGTACTGCCGGTCGCTAATGTAGTCCTCCAGGTTGATCTGGATCTGGTACCGCAACTGCTTTATCTTCTGCGGCTGCGAGAGACCCTTTGCGTCTGGAGTGGGACGATGTAGAAATGTATTGGTATTGGTAGGAGGGCATAATTTTTGTGATTTATTAGTGAAAATTGTGATAACTTTTTGAGACATTGCACTGGAATATTGACATCACATTGACATCAACAAATTATTTACTATTTGATCGGTAAAAGAAAAAAAAAATATGGAAAAATCATCCCACATTATATTTTACTTGATAGACCCACCCACAAAACTACTCATACACACCACCAGAAAATTTGATTTATAAAAGACAATAAAAAAATCCCACATTTTACTATCAAAACCAATTTAACAAGCAAAATTACTACAAAAACTACCACAAAACTGTCCAATACTCACTAGGGTCAAAAAAGACGATCGCCTTGAGACACGCGAACTCGGTGTCATCGATGTCGATCTCCCGGAGCGGCTTCACGATCTCGTCCATCACCCGCATGCCGATCATGCTGATGTCCACGTCCATTCTGCCGTCTAAAAAAAGTTATTATTATGAGCATAGATCTTATAAGAGATAATTTGACGCTCCCCTATAAACTGTTAACATTATTTAATTCAATTTTTTTAGTTTTTTTTTAGTAATACTGAGGAATCTTAATCTCTCTAGTCACTAGTGGAATAAAAACAGCATTAACATAATAAAAAAGTGTGTGTGCAATAAAAAAAAATAATAATAGTAGCCATCCTCGTGATTGTTGATGTTCGTTTGTCTTTTATTTCTCCTTCTAACTCTCCTAACGTATAAACTATAGATTTTATTCTATTTTATTATGTTCTTATTAAATGTTGTCCTTAAAATACATAATTTTAATATGAATTTATATGTTTTTTTACTATCCTAAACCCAACAAGTTACACCATACAAACATTTGGCATTAAAAAAATCCTCTAAAACTGTAAATAACGTACCTATGTGATGTTTAGTGATGATACAGTTGTTCCCCAGTAACAGCACGTCCTTCAAATGTATGGACCGTCTCGCGCAACCGAGGAGGAGGTGTTCACCCGCGTGCGCACGTAATAACGCCACCTGTAAGCAATATTCAACTTTATTGCTGTGGATTAAGGCACATTTTGCAAAAACCGTGCGCACGTATTAACGCCCCCGGCGGGAATATTGTACTTTAATGCTATGGATTAAGGCGCATTTAATAGAAACCGCAGTACGTATCATATTTACGGATGTGTGCACGTAATAACGCTATCTGCGAAGGATATTGAATTGTAATGCTATGGAATAAGACACATTTTAGAGAACACAATGCACTTCAACTTTTATGATACTCAACTTTATAGCAATGGAAGGTGCAATCCAATTTTGTGATGAAACAAAATTTATGCACCTATTTTTAAATCACAGTCGTGAAAGCTTTAGTTTGGCATGTTGATGCATGAGGATAGATGGCAGTTACATGTACATATGTATGTCTTCTTTGTCCAAAAAATATAATAATACATATATTTAAATAGAAATTTAATTAGTACACAGATTATCATTGATTTTTGAATAAGCTTTTTTAATGAAATAGTAAAAATGGAATCGCCTTATTTCTTGTTACCCTGAAACTAAAATGTCCCTGTGTTTTCTAGTATCATGATGCCTTAAATTTGATGAAAAAAATGTTCTATTTTACCCTTGAAAACTACCAAAACCTGTCATTACCTGATCATCCAGATGCAGTTCCGTGAACGCCGGTATGTACTTCGCCCACTCAACCAGTATGAGCAGCTGCTGCTTGATGGAGTCGCACACGTCGTTGATTTTGGCCAAGTTACGGTTGCCTATCTCCGCGTCTGTTGTGTTGTTTGTCTGTTTAAGGGTGTATATAGATTAATATAGTCCTTGCCAGTCCTTACTTATACTGTATAGTATATTTGTGTCTAGAAATAGAGAAAAGTAGGCTATTTTTACCACAGTGACACTAGCCATTTCCATTCACAAGTCTGGCAAAGCCGCGGGTGGAAAGATAGTTTTAACTATATATGTCATTTATTTATTATAAGTATTACTTTTTATATTTTACAGACATTATATATTCGAGTTAAATAGAAACGACGAGGAAAAAAAATTCAATTCAAGAAATTGAACCCTCCTGCAATCCATATGCAAATAATATTTACCACTATTTACCATATATATGTATATTTTTTTGTTGACTCATTCTTATTCGAAATATATGTACGGAGATGATAATCATCTAATGCACTTATCTCCAATATACTTATCTTGACTTATATATGTTACAGTCAAAACCCTGAACCAGTCAATATCCTTATTGACGGTTATTGAGGTTATTGACTAAGGGCGTCGGTTAATATCCATATTGACTGATTTTATCTGATAAAATCAGTTAATAAGGATATTGACCGACACCCTTAGTCAATAACCTTATTAACTGATTTAAAGAGCAGACATTCAGTCAATATAGGTTTTAACCAACGTACTGAATAGATTTTAACACTTAAATCTTTCTGTAATGGGCAAGTAAAACAATAGCGAGTCGGTTCTGGCACTCGCCGGCCGCTCCCGCTGCCGCGGCAAGCTCGCTTCGCTCGCTCGGCTCGTGCGTGAGGGTCGCAGTTCAAACCTAACCTAACCTACTGGGTCCAATTTGACACTTAAACCTTTCTGTAATGGGCAAGTAAAACTCGCTATTGTTTTACTTGCCCATTACAGAAAGATTTAAGTGTTAAAATCTATTCAGTACGTTGGTTAAAACATATATTGACTGAATGTCTGCTCTTTAAATCAGTTAATAAGGTTATTGACTAAGGGTGTCGGTCAATATCCTTATTAACTGATTTTATCAGATAAAATCAGTCAATAAGGATATTAACCGACGCCCTTAGTCAATAACCTTAATAACCGTCAATAAGCATATTGTCTGGTTCAGGGTTTTGACTGTAGCATATATATACATATAGTGTATTTTTGTTTACTGTATTTATGTTTTCTTCGTTAAATACAAGCTTTAATGTTGCGATAAGGACAAAAATATAGATGATGAAATTATATACCCTCTTAAAACAAGTTGACAATTATTCACTTGGATGTTTAAGCTAGTAATAAGCATACGGCCCGCGGCTTCGCCTGCGTATTTAAAGGAAATTCCCTTGGCAATGAGTTATTCCACTCCGGTAGAAAGTAGCCTATGTCACTCTCTAGACTCTTAACTATCTCCAGAACCAAAATCGTGAAGTGAAGGCAAAGCAACACACTTTCGCACATATAATATTACTCGCTGTGCCCCGCGGTCTAACCCGCATTGCTCCTATTGGTCTTAATGTGATAATATATAGCCTTCCTCGATAAATGGAGTAGTTATCTAACAGTGAAATATTTTTTTCGAATCGCGCCGGTGGTTGAACAGATGAGTGCGTTTAAACAAACAAACACTTCGGCTTTATAGGTACAGATTAAGGATTAGCTGCTTGCTTTAACATTTTGCATAGTCTACTCTTATCAACACTTAAATAATATTATTTTGAAGATTTTTTTAAACTAAAACCTTAATACCTCATCTGTGACTTTTCTGCTCAACAGTTCAGCATTGAGTAGCGACACCACTGAGAGTCCATTCGCTTGTGTCGGTTCTTCATACGATGGCCTCCTGCAGTTGATCCGGTCCCGCTCATTTTGTACGGCTGTAGAGATAAATACATTTTTATATTAAGATGGTTAAAATTAGATTAAAATGGTTAATATGCAGTCGTCAAGTGTAAAACGTATTCTAGAATGTTTCCTCCATAAGTTTTTTGTTTATCGTGATTATAATACTCAGTATTATAAGGCAAATATACGATGTCTGTGAAATCTCCAAATGTCTTAAGATTGAAAGGTGATGCACGAATTTGAGTTAAATAACTAAAGCAATTAATATCCATATAAATTTATAAAGAATAGAAAAAAATTCATCAAAATTAATATCCAATTTATAAAAATAATAATTTATAAAATTTATCAAATAATTAATTTCATTAACAGCTTGTTAAAGTGAAACTTTTATTACATCGTCTCAAACTTTTTGGTCTGTGTAGCGCATGTCGCGTGTATCGCGGCTGCCGAGTAGGTATACCTACTCGGCAGCCGCGATACACGCGACATGCGCTATACAAAGCAGTGTTCGGAACCGTTCGAACAGTTTCACTTTTACCGTGGTTTCATAAAACCACACAACATTTTTTTTAATTAATCGTAATTTGATACGGGTAATTTTTCATTTAATTTCTATATATTTAAACTATAAAGTTTAAATATGTATATAGAAATTTCGCAGATAATTACGTCATAATATATAGCCTTTATTTGTTTATTCGTCTTTTTTTAAAAGCTAATAATAAATTTTGCTAATGAATCATAAAGCTTTTGTTATGGGCCATTGACAAAAATTTCGGCGAATCAGAATATCCTTTTACAAAACATTCAGGACTTCATTATCACCAAATAACAAAGACAGTAATTACAAAATTAACTTCCCCGCGTTAATGCTTTATTTATATAAAATAGCAATCAATATAATTAATGTTATGTAAACAGTGCGAACCGTTAAGTGAGTGGAAATTTTAAACAAACAGAGCATGTTGATATATTTCTGATTTCTCATACATCTATATATAATAGGCTAGGCGTTACTTATCAGTTTTGTTAATGCCATTTCTTCAATTATTTATCACCAATTAGAGTTATTCGACAAATATTGTTCACTTTGTGCTCACTAAGTCACTACAATTAGACTAATTATTGTTTTGATTCTAAGAAATGTAAGTATTACACAATGTGGATATTAGAAATCGTCTAAACGGATACTAATTTCACTATTGGGTCTAATTTGGGTGCATTTATTTAATATTTTGAAGTATTATTTGTATAATCAACAAGGATTTTTAAAATAATAATTAAATTTAAAAATGTAGTTTATCTTCAAATCTCCAATTTGACAAATTATCTGATTAACCTGTGTTAACAGTTTAGTTTATGTTTTTTCCTAAATGGTATTTATTTGTGTGAAGTTATTGTTACAGCAATAAACTCAAGGGTACAAAAAATACTTTCATCTTTATATTGAAGCATAGTATAACACTTATGAATTAATTCATATTATGGGTAAATAATATATTTTGGAATCAAATCCCTGAATAAAATGTACAGCATATGTAGGATGATTGCTACGAAGGTGATGTAGTTTACTATTAATAGTATTCAATAAAGCCATAATAAAAATGTTTAATTCTTTGCAAACTTGCAAATATCTATTGGTTATGATTCAAATTAGCACATTGTTATTGTTAGGTAAATGCATTTGTTTTCATAGATAGCCGTAAAATAAATCCTTTGTGATTATTACTTAATATTTTTATGCAATTATTACTCATAGTACCTATTTTGCTTATGCATTGCATATGACTCATAGTCTGTGTAAGCCATTTTAATAATTATCTCATCACTTAGTGTAGACTACATTTTCATACTAATTAATATTATGTTTGTGATTTGTATTTATTATTTCAACACATGGCCATATTAGTCCATGTAGCGTGAATTATATTAATAATTTTATTCACAAATTAAATAATTTTGTTCCATTTAAGATTGTTATTGAACTCTATTTGCCGAAAAATGTGTAAATTTCAATTCTGTTAATTTTATTACATAGTACATATACAGATAAAAATTAAAATCTATCTAATAAACATTTCAGCAAGCACTCGTACAAAATATACGAAGCATTTTACATCGGTAATTCAAAATATTTATAAGTAATTTCAGTACATTTAGTTGGACTATAACAGCTACTATTAAATATTCTGTGCTATCACATTAAGGGATGATTTTTCAATCCTTGGTTAAAACTTATTCGTCGAATAATGTATAAAACTACCATTTTGAAAACGTATTCTAATTGCCCGTATTTGACAGTTTACGTGACATTTTAATATTATCGTGTAATACTTTATTGGACGGATAAGTTTTATCCAAGAAGCTTATATCTAATACACTGGAGATTGCACTATGACCATTAAATTGTAACAAGAAAATATGACGTTGAATGACGCCTGTATGTTTTTTTATCCCTTTCACACCTAACTTGGCAAGTTGGTAAGTTGGTTGGTTCGCAAACGTAATGACGTTTGCGTTTACATTACTTTTTGTGAACGTCATTTAAATTCTGTCAGGAGGTACCTACAAGCGTGCTTATGCGTGTATAATATCCAGGATAAAACTTAAAAGCTAATACATATTATAAAACAAAACTATTCGCTAGTTTTTTCTGGCTGACTATTCGCGAAGACTTCAAAAATAATTAAGTTACTATACACTAAATATTATAAAACAAATCCCTCCGCCGCGTCTGTCTGTCTGTTCGCGATAAATTCAAAAACCTACACCTATTTTCTATTCAAAAACCTATTTCTATTCTGACTTCACTTATAATAATAATGGATATCATTGTATGGTATTTCTTAAGTTAGTTCTCTAGATATTCGCGGGCGAAGCCTCGGGTGGAAGTTAAATTATACAATGTCGATATGAATATGTTTTTATTCATGGCGTAAAAGTATAGAATACCGCAGAATTTTTGAGGTGGTTGAAATTTAGACTAGATAAGATAAATAATTTGCCATATCAGTGGGTAAAGTTCGTCTGAAGCCTCGTACTAGCCTCTTTGCGCTGTACAAGATTAATTTAGGAGCGCTATGTTGGCAATTTAAAATTTTAAAATTTGTTCACTTTATGATAAGACGCTTATAAGTTATAACCCATACTCTCATACATGTTTCCTTCATTATGTTATTTTATTATTTGGTACAAAAAAGGTACCTATAAATATCAATTAAGAAAAATAAAGAAATCAATGTTTCTACATATCTATATGGTAATGTACAAACATTCGAGTGGAATAATTTTAAACTACAATGACCATGAAATTGAAATTAAAAACACCGCCTCACCTTCCTTTTTCATTCCAGCCTTAAAGCACTTCCTTAATCTACAATATCTGCATTGGTTCCTCTTATCCTTATCAACTACGCAGTTTCTGCTAAATCTGAAAACAGGAAAGTATGGATTACTTAATTATATCAAATATACTAGATGTGACCCGCGTTAGAGGGACAATAAATTCAGTGATTTTGGTTTTGTCACTTTCGGGATCAATTTTTAAATAAAGGAATCAGAATCGGTTTGTTTTTAGCCACGAAAGCGTAACTTTCGCATTATAATATTTTAGGGTGGATTAACTATATTTTTCTGTTTTGTCTGCTCAAGTTAAACACAAAATCATGTGCACACATGCATAAGTTATGTTATACTTAACCACAAACTAAAGCACGTTACTTCACACATAGTATTATACAAGGTGTCTCAAAAGAAAGTTTATATTTTGTGGATGAATAAAAAAAAAGTAAGCGGTTTATTGAAAAAATGTTTATTAATTATTAAAGTGCATAATATGGGAATTTATTTCTTAAAAACAATATCGTCCAAATGCAGTCCATTGCGTTCACGGCACTCATTTAATCGAACAGTAAAATTATTTATGACAACTCGGCAGGTAGACACAGTGATGGCTGCCATTTCGTGCCGGATATTTTCTATTAAATGCACTAGAGAAGTTGGTTTGTTGGCATACACTTTAGATTTAAGATACCTTGTATTATCTGCGCTTCACACTGTGTAAGAAGCGACTGGCTTTTAGTCTTACCGGCAAGTATACAAATGGTTCTTCCTGACGCTCCTCCTAAAGAATCCCTTGCAGCCGTCACACGAGGACGCGCCATAGTGTTTCCCCGTGGCTCTGTCCCCACAGATCGCACAGTGCTGGGACAGGGACGTCGAGCTGGTGGCACTCGCCTCGCTACTGCTGGTTTCCAGTTGCATGTCGCTGTCTGCAAGTAAAGAATTACTGTGAATAACGAGTGATATACTGATTAAACTTGGGAATAGTTGTTTGTAGTAGTAGGGCATAGTTATGCAAGTACAGATCTTCAATGTTGATATTCGTTATAATTTGTATTTTATTATATGATTTAATGGTATACCATATCAACCTATTTATGTAATTTAAGGCTGTATGTCGCAATTTTATGTAGTATAGTACACTGTTTTCATAATTGATCGCAAGTTATTTGGGCGTTTAAAATTCGTAATTCAGTGATTTTTATGTACTAAAAACTTCCAGATTTTGATGTATTAACAGTAGATACTTTGCATTTTACGTAAAAATAGCCAGTATGTTAATATGATCATAGCCAGAAAACTACGAAATAATAATTATTGTTATAATTAACTCGCAATTGTCGTGATCTTAAAACGTTTTATAGTACTAGCTTTCCACCCACAGCCTCACCCTCTTTGTCTAAAACCTAATCTATACTAATATGATAAAGCTGAAGAGTATGTTTGTTTGAACGCGCTATTCTCTGGAACTACTGGTCCGATTTAAAAAATTCTTTCGGTGTTAGATATCTACGGTCAACAGGAGCGGAGCCACGGGGGTGAAACCGCGCGGAGCTCACTCAATTTATTAAAAAAAAAAATGCATCAAAATCCGTTGCGTCGTTTTAAAGATTTAAGCATACAAAGGGACATAGGAATAGAGAAAGCTCAAAGCGTCTGTTTAGTGTTTTATACTAGGTAGTGATAGTGAATAGTGATACCTAGCATAGTGATACCTTCCTGTCGCTATGTTTATAAATACAAATTACGTATTTACGTGAGCTGGACCGAATACAACACAAAAAATCTATCTTGACGTCATTATGAATTGTAATAGCAATGAATTTTGTACATATGCGGAATATATTTGCAAACATTATTTATTGTTTCTAATATCCCGTTTTTTTTAGGTATTCGATTTTGTTGATGAACATGATGGCTTAGGTAGATTTAAGTCTAGTTTAAAACTACATTTATAAGAAATTTCCTAACGTTCTGCAGCTAGCAAGTTTTTGTCTACTAAGTTTAACCGTCTTTATTTACTTATTGAAAGTATTATACTGATTTTAAAAATTACCTAACGATGAAACTTTAATACTGGTTGTTGTACTTATTGTCAAAAGTTTTTAGATACACTCAAACATAATTTAATTTTTTTTTTTTTTTTTTACCTAAAATAATGAACCTAAGGTATCATTATTGAAAATTACGATCTAGCCTTTTACTATAGGCTAATGAGTAATATAAATCTAACTTAATTTGCTAGGTATAGTATGTCTAAGAATGTGTCCATTAACACTTTTCTTAATGTCTCTATTTAAGGCGAAGACACTTTGTTCATGTGTTCTTTATGAATAGCACTCACTATATTACACTGACACTTCACTAAACAAACTCAAAAGGTTTTGTCCTTTTTAGTCTTCTCACTATGTCCGTGTTGTCAAGGAGCTGGATAGCCTCGACGTTCACATGATGGTGAAGTCTGCGTTCGTGAGCTTTGGCGTTTTTTTTAATTAAGTCCGTGACGAGATCTACTTTAAGGTCCCGATGTAGGTCGTCATTTCTAATGTACCAGGGAGCATTCACGATCTCTCTCAGTACTTTATTTTGGAATCGTTGTATGATAGTGATATTACTTTGTTTGGTACAGCCCCACTACCATACCATAAGTCCACAAAGGCATAAGGACTTGTTTATACAAGAGTAATTTGTTTTGCTTTGAAAGTGAAGAATGCTTGCCAATTAGCCAGTACATAGCCTTATAGCGAAGCTCTAGCTCCTCGCGTTTCTTTTTGACATGAGCCTTCCAGCGAAGCTTTGCGTCTAGAGTCATACCCAGATATTTAGCTGTATTTTGATAAGGTATTACATGATTATTTATGTATACCGGATGATAATTTGGCTTTTTGTTTGTGAAGTCTATGTGAATAGATTTAGACTCATTGAGTTTTACTCTCCATTTTTTCGTCCAGTCAAAGATCGTATTAACAGCTGTCTGAACTTTTTCTACTGCTTCTTCATGAGTGTCACCTGTAGCCATTATAGCTGTGTCATCCGCAAATGTTGCAATGGTGTTGTTCTCTAACTCAGGAATATCGCAAGTGTACAACAAGTACAGAATAGGACCCAGGACACTTCCTTGCGGTACTCCAGCTTTTATAGGCTTAAGCTCTGAATATGCATCATCTTGTCTTACTCTAAACATACGTTGTGATAAGTAAGACTCTAAGATGTCAGCAAACTGTTTTGGGAGCATATTTCTTAGTTTGTATATAAGCCCTTCGTGCCATACTTTATCAAATGCTTGCGCCACATAATTGCATATTTAAAATGTGGCAATATTTTTTTATTGTAGTAATATTTTTTTCAAATAATAAATATCCTTTTCATTAAGTTAATATTTTAGTAGGTACATATTTAATTTTAAATTCGCATTATTTATAATTTGAAGATATCTAATTTGTAATAACCGGGCTTTAACCCCCATTGACATTTGACAGTCAACGAAACAATGAAAAATACCTACGTGTTAAATTGCTTTCTATAATTTGGAAAATAAACAGCTTTATATTGTACTAAATATTAATAATTCAAATTAAATAAAACTTGGTTGAGAATAAAAGAAAAATTACAATACGGTTCAAATTAATGCAACTGAATTAAAATAACGTAGGACATAAGTACACAATAATAATATTTGCATAAATAATAAATTTTAAAATAAATTTTTAGCCTCACCTTGTTAACAGTAAGAATCTATACTAAACTATACCAATTATAAAGCTGAAGATTTGTTTGTTTGAATGCGCTAATCTCAAGAACTGCTAGTCCGATTTGAAAAATTCTTTCGGTGTTGGATAGCCCATTTATCGAGGAAGGTTATAGGCTATGTATCATCACGCTAAGAACAACAGATGCGGAGCCACGCGGGTGAAACCGCGGAGCGCAGCTAGTTGTTAATGTGAATCGGGTGCTACATTTAGGTATGGTCTTTATATACGATTCTATTGTTGACTTAGTTCACAATCACTACATAGTATAAAACGAAGTCGCTTTCGCTGTCCCTATGTCCCTTTGTACGCTTAAATCTTTGAAACTACGCAACGGATTTTGATGCGGTTTTTTTTAATAGATAGAGTGATTCAAGAGGAAGGTTTATATGTATAATAACATCTAATAAATAGTGGAGAAGTACTGTTATTTTTGAGGTTTCTAATGTGATGTCGTAAATAATTACATTTTTTCCGCTTACATTGCAAACGCAGGGTGAACCCCACGAGTTTTATCAAAATAATGTACTAAGTATTGTACACATTGAAAAGGTCTACAGAAAAGTCCGTGATGGTATATGCCTATCTCTTATGGATAACCCACAATAACTTTTCTTTGTCATTTACTTTTTACGACAAATAATGGCTAATTTTCGAAGCGATTTTAACCAATACAGCATTAATCCTTAACCAATTAAATACCTTGAATACATTGTTCATTTAATATAGATCTATATGGCCCTTTACACCGTATGATTTAAGTGAATATTTTCGAAGATATTACAGATTTCAAAATTGCGGGACGTAGCGTTTGCGGCGGTACCGGCCGGCCGCCATTGCACCCGTGCAAAGCCGGGGCGGGTCGCTAGTAATGAATAAACTCCTCTTGTATTTTAACTACTATTTAGGGTTTAAATACCATACTTATTTTTTTTTACTGAAATCACAAAATCCTAAATTAAATCATTGCAATGGCCACATTATGATCCATGTGTCTATAGTAAATAGTAATGTACCTACATACTTGTATTGTTGAACTGAAGATTGACTGATTTAACGCGTTAATCTCAAGAACTACGGGTATGATTTGAAAAAAATATTTCAGTGTTCAATAGCCGATATATCGTGTAAATCTATAGGCTGTATATCATCACGCTAAGATCAATAGGAGAAGAGTAATTCGGGTAACTCCGAAAGGCACAGCTAGTCGATTTTATAATAATAAACACATATAATTAACTACAATGTGGAGATATTGTCCTACCTATTAAAGGTTTATTTGCCTCCGACTTTTTGCGCTGATTTAGTTTTTTATCAATATATATTAGCTATTATTCCTATAATACATACATGGTGCAATATCAAAAATAACACATAAATTATTATCCGTTATCGCCATGGTAATTGGTATTAAGGAATTAAGTAATCGAAGTCTGTTTTTGATCTGTAAACATTGCACAACATTTACTTGAGATAAATATTGCTTACAAAGCAAAATATGTCAACTGGATGTTATTTGGATATACATATTGAAATTTCTGTCGAGAAAAACCACTTCGTGCTACATTAGGAATATATTCAATAATCTATAGCATAGGTTAATCCTTTAAGTTAATACTTAATAGCTTTCATTTGAAAATAATATCAATGAGAAGACTACAGAGATAAGAGGAGTTTGGCAAAGATAAGAATCACATTTAGCACATTGCCGAATTATAATTTCGTACGAGGTTTAACAAAAACAAAAATGGTCCGATGTTTCGATAAGCAAAGACCTTGTGTGTATCTCTTGATAATGAGCGCTGACTGCCGCAATCTTTAAGAAAAAGAGAAAAATTAAGGAAATTTAGACTTAAAATCCTACTCAATCTTCTCTTAGAACACAAATGTTTCAACTTCATGCAAAAAACTAAAAAGGAAAATATTCATACAATATTTTCGAAAAATTGAAACTTAAAAGCGGTTTGCTTACAGTTATCTACCACTGCGATAATGTTTAATCCTTTGCGATATCGCCACCTTAACATGCACAATCACGATTAAAAAAAGGGCAAGTACTGTAAAACATCGCTGTCTCCATCCGCTGCGGCACGTCCTGCGCGGGAGCCCTGTGCATGTACGTCGAGTACGGGCTGGGCGGGTGCTTCTCCCAGAGCTGCGGCATCATGTACTCCTCATTCATCGTGTACCGCGTCGAACACATCTCAAACGAAGTCGCCATCTCGTATTCCACACTTGGCATTTCCAACAGACGTCACCGTGTCACCACACTCGAACGCGGCCGGTAACTGAGCGCCGCCCTGCGAAACGCTGATAGCGGCCGCCGATAACGCGATTAGCTAACAGGTGATTTGAATGTTTACATCACTAGGGGCTATCGACATCGACACTGTCGCCTGTAAACGAATGCATGCGTTTGTTTTGGTGCTACCCGTTTCACGCGGCTCCCGGATGGCGGACGACCTTTCGCACTCGACATGTATCGAGAACTGGCTAGTTAAGTTACGGGTCGTCACCTAGTGGCTTGAATGGAGTCGAATCTGTTGACGGCGCGCCGTTCGCCTACATGATAGGCCAATAAGTGTCCGATCAGCGTTGTTTCGTTGTGCGAAGTTGAGTCACGTTGTTATCGGAAATGCAGCGGATGTAGTCGGACGTACTGGGAACTCGTCATTCGGTAGCAGCTGATGAAGCTTTATCCATAAAGAGAATGCCTCCGACCGGATGAGTAATTGATTGTCGCGTGCTCGCTTTGTCTACCGACGGAATCGCGCTTTCTTATCACAACGCTTTTGTTATCGCAGAGATCCTTATTGGTTACGCTGAAAGTTTGTATCGAATGCGATAGGAGCATCCTTTTCAACATTTGTGCATATTTTATTGATATGATATTAACCAATTTATTTGTTTATGTTATATTCAGTGTTCACTTTTCAATGGTGAATCGTTATTTAGGGGCTTGTTTAGTATCTACTATATTATAATGCATTTAAAATAAAAATTCATCATCGACAAACATTTTCTTAGTTTTATATATATTGGATGCCTTCTTTACTTTCTGCGTATGCAACTAGAATTAATAATATACGCACAAAAATATAGAGTAGATATAAAGTAGATCATATCAAGTTCCTATAAAATTCAACTATGATTCACTGTTAACCTGAACCATGTATTATTTTATATGTAATCATGACATAGTGCTTACCTACCTTATGGTAGGTACCTATACTATAAGTTTTTATTAGGTACTGAATTCGTTTTATTTATAATACAATTAAATATGAAATAATAATTAATAACAGTAGGTTACACGAAACCCTTATTATCTACAAACAATTATGTGTATTGTATCTATCTATCTATATATATAAAAGAAAGTCGTGTATGTTCCAACACTTATAACTCGAGTTCTGCTGAACCAATTTTCATGGTTTTAGATTCGTTGGATTTGTCTCCGTCCAGAATAGCAGAATAAATCATAAAAACAACAAAAACTAGACGAATAAATATTTTCCCAAAATTTTGATTTTCGTACATGTCAATCATTAGTTGTCAATCCTGTCAAATACGGAAAATAATGTTTGACATTCATGCGTTCAAAAATGTGTAAAATAATTAAAAAGTAAAAAGGGTGAATAAATATTGTGTGTATTTATTTTAAAATCAATTATTAAAAAGTGCAATAAAAGCAGATACATAAAAATTCCTCAAATGTTTGTGTTTACGCGTGTTTTCAGAAATTAATAAGGTATTTTTGGTGGGGAAACTAACCAAGAAGGTTAGGTCGATTACACTTCGATAAATTATTAAAAAAATTCTATAATAATGTAAAAATTCTGACCATTATTTGTTGCGATTTCGTCGACTGCGTCAACAATAAACAAGCTAAATTGCGTTTTGAAGATTACCATCCATTTATGGGATGCAATTAGCACAGAAGAAGATGCAGAAAATGTTGGTCTATTGATTATTTTACCGGCGACATACACAGGTAGCCCAAGTGAATATGCGCAAGATGCAATGACATAATAATATGTTCGTCATTATGGTCGGCCAGATTTATTCATTACATTTATATGTAATCCGAAATGGATGGAAATTATTCAACTGCTGCTTCCCGGACAAATATCAAGTGATCGGCACGACATCACCGCACGTGTTCTCAAGCAAAAAATCCGATCACTGATGAGTTACATTAAAGGAACACATCTTTGGGATTATTCAATGATGGATGTATTCAATCGAATGACAACAATCTGGCTTGCAGCATGCACACATTTTAATTTGGTTAGTCGAAAGGATTCGGGCAGATAAAATATATGAGTGTGCGGGGATTGCTAATGCTGAAACCGATCTAGACCGACATAACGTTGTTATCACGAATATGATTCATGGACCGTGTGACACCATCAACCACCAAACACCATGCATGGTTGACAGTGAGTGTACCAAAAGGTATCCACGAAAATTGATGGCAGAGACCATCACAAGCAACGATGGTTACCCACTGTATCAGCGTCGATCGCCCAATGATAATGGTAAAATTATTATCACAACTAAAGTGAAACGAAACGATGGCGTGGTCGATAACAGTTAAAGAATGAAAAGAGTTAATCCATGCTGCACAACTTATTAAAATTCAATCATTTTTCTCTGAGACGTGTTTGAAGTAATAAAATAAAATACTATTACACATCAATCCATATAAATATTTATTTTGTATCATTGTATTACGTTCATCAAAGCCTAAATTAGTTCAGCTAGAAGGTAACAAAACATTCATTGACAGGGCGGTACAAAGTTCGCCGGGACAGCTAGTTTATTAATAAATACAGCTAATGAGTATGAAATTGATATTTTGTTTACGTTAACATTAATATTGAAATAGTGACTATGGCTTAAATCCACATTTCACTAACTAATTGCCCGTTCCGTTACCTTTTTTTATGGAAAAATATAAAAGGTTGTAAGAGCTTTCGTATCGTATGGTTTAAAAAAACAGACAGACAGATACGTACGCGATGGAGGACTATATTATAGTATATTGTTAGTTACTGTTTCTGTATCAGGGAGATATTTTACATGCAAGTTAAAACGCATAGAATCCAATGGAATACAACGTAGTTTATTACGCAATCTGTCTGAGTAAACATATATTATCGTAAGGGCAGTGCGGGTCGCGGCTATCACTTACAGTCTTACCCTCGCTGACACTGTCCTATTATCCCAAAATATACGTATATGTAGGATATGAGCCACTTGTTCTATGGTAAACAATGATAATGGGAAATATATTAAGTAATTGTGTAATGGGAGTTACTTTTATAGGGACTACATTTGAAAAAAGTGTGTGTGATCCTTTAAAACTCAAACATTTATCTATATAATATACTAGCGACCCATTTACCGTTATACCGCTACCTGCTAGCTGGACCCGGATGAAGATTACCCAGCTAACTAGCACTGCGCAGAAAGCAGAATGGTCAAGCAGATCTGACTGCAAGCAAGCCAGAGAAGCCCTACCGGACATTGACTCCAGACTTGCACGTCGGCTTCTCAACCTACGTAGAGTGCAACTACGTGTAATAACAGGGACCCTCACAGGGCACGGCCCCTTTAACAAACATCTCTTCAATCTAGGGATCACAGACAGTCCGCTATGCAGAGCATGCTTGGCGACCGAGGAAACGGCAGCCCACGTCATCATGGAATGTAAGGGGGTTGCGGAGTACAGGGCAAGACACCTGGGGTCTCCCGGGTCCCTCCCTGAAGCCTTTGGCAGCCCTCACAAGCTGCTTGGCTTCATGGAGGAGCTCGGGTGGTTTCAGTTTTAGCTGGTTTCCCCCACCTCCCTCTCTCACGCAAAATAGGCGCATAGACGTCGAGTTGCGGAGAAATGCCCGTATTATTATTATTATGTTTCTCATTTCCATAATACTCGGGTACCACCAGAAGGACGGTACCCGGATCTTTGGAAGGCTTACGTGGGGACACGGATCCAACACGCAGAGGCCCTTTCGAGAATTTTAATGTGTTGTGGGACACCAGCCGCAGCCTGCCCATGACTGCACTATAGAGATACAGTCCTAGGCAGTCCGCGGCCGATGTAGGACTATTGCAGGGTATGGAAATTTAATAACTGGGCTATGGATTGGGATGCTAAATGGACTGGTATTGGGGACTATGGGAAACTATGGCACCTGCCTTTCTACTAAAAGAAAGTAAAAATATGTTGGCAGGTGATGACTCGCCCTCTCACTGTATGGGCCCCCGAAATAAGTCGCTGCAATAGTGCGACAAGGGGGCAACATATTGTGAGCAGCTAAGGGTGGAGAGGCGTCCCTGGACTTTAAACGACGATCACGCGCTCCCTGAGGGTCCAGCATCACGTGCCCACTCGCCACTTATGATTCGCATCCACCCTTCGAGCTAAAAGCTCTCGCGACTCCACTCTGGCCGGCCGGTTAAGGCAAGCCAGAGGTGGGGGTCCTGTCCTCGTCAGGCTTCACTCCGACCGGCCGGTGAAGGCGAGCCGGAGATGAAGACAGGGGCCTCCCCCGGGAGCACTCGGTTCCCGCGGGGTCGCTACTCCCCGACACCACGCCACAAGGTGTCCTGCGGGTTGACTGATTGCACGGGTGGAATATCTGTTGTCACGTAGACAACAGATATTCCAACCGTGGGCGATGGGGTCGTCACATCCCTACGCCCTTATTATTATTATTATTATACTAGCGACCCGCCCCGGCTTCGCACGGGTGCAATGCTGATACTAAATACACTACAGAAAAACTGTGAACGTTGTATATAAAAACATAGCAGCCCGCTCCGGCTTCGCATGGGTATAAAATAATATATAGCCAGGCGGCCGGCCGTTACCGCCGCAAACGCTACGTCCCGCAGTTTTTAAATCTGTAATATCTTCGAAAATATTCACTTAAATCATACGGTGTAAAGGGCCATATAGATCTATATTAAATGAACAATGTATTCAAGGTATTTAATTGGTTAAGGATTAATTAATATAATAATGCTGTATTGGTTAAAATCGCTTTGAAAATTAGCCATTAAGTATTTGTCGTAAAAAGTAAATGACAAAAAAAAGTTATTGTGGGTTATCCATAAGAGATAGACATAATATACCATCGCGGACTTTTCTGTAGACCTTTTCAATGTGTATAATACTTAGTACATTATTTTGATAAAACTCGTAGGGTTCAGCCTGCGTTTGCAATGTAAGCGGAAAAAATGTAATTTTTTACGACATCATATTAGAAACCTCAAAAATAACAGTACTTCTCCACTATTTAATGGATGTTATTATACATAAAAACCTTCCTCTTGAATCACTCTATCTATTAAAAAAACCGCAGCAAAATCCGTTGCGTAGTTTCAAAGATTTAAGCGTACAAAGGGACATAGGGACATAGGGACAGAGAAAGCGACTTTGTTTTATACTATGTAGTGATAAACTCAAAGGTGACTGATATATAGTGATCTATCAACGCACAGCCCAAACCACTGGACGTATCGGGCTAAAATTTGGCATGCAGATAGATGTTAGGACGTAGGCATCCGCTAAGAAAGGATTTCCCGAAATTCTTTCGGGAACGGGGAAAAACGGGGATGCACGTACAAAGTCATGGGCGGAAGCTAGTTTATTCAAAAAGACTTCTTTTAGAAACACATTTTTCATGCGTCCTAACATAGTTTTACCATCTAACTATAAATTCCTGGTGAGATTGGAAATAATAAAGGAGTTTTACACCAAAAGGCCATTGGCGTACGTTCTGATAATAGAGCAAGTCTGACTAAACAAAATTAATATGAGTAGATATCTAGCAACAGAATATCCGGAAAGTAATTCATGGTGAAATAAATGCAATAGGCTTTTATCAATATTTTTGATTTGAAATTTACTTATTCTACTTTAAACTATATTGGGGTATATATAGATAACGAAGCTAAAACATACCAATATTCAATACACTGTAAAGTCATTTAAACAACAATATGCCTGAAGGTAGCTTACTACATAAATATATTCTCTAGTATGGTCATTAACTGCTTTATAAATTGATATATTTTTCTTTAATGTCACATAATTAATCACTTCGTTTCATCATACAAAGCCAAGTAACTTCCTTATGTTTCAAAAGATAAAATTACTAAAACTGCCCTTCTAAACAGTTAATAAAATCAAAATTATAATGCGAAGTCCTAAAATAAGTTAATACGGAAATGAATAAGGTTAAATATTTAAGAGTTGAGACAATATGTAAGTTTTAATTAATTCAAGGTGGTCGTTAATTTCAATTTTAAAATAGTTTTATTAATTTTACATAATTTTACCATTTCTTGGAGTGATATGCAAATTAGTTTATTTATAGATCTTTTGATTGTATAACAAATTAATAATATAATAGATATGTTACAAACCAAATGAGAAATAGAGGCCTGTAGTTATTTTTGTTTAGAATAGAATATTGACATTTATTAGCAACAAAGTCGTGATAATTATTTGTAAATTGTATTGCTTGATATGAAATAGTAATTATTTTGAAAAAACACGTGTATGTGTTTAGTTTATTTTATGCCCCACTATTCTATCCCTACGCATCAACAAATATTATTATCATTGACAATGAATTTTAGAACAATATATCAATGTTATGTCAATGTTATATGGTATTTAGTATTTAACTTAGAGTATTTAAATACATCATATATCTTTCTAGTTAGAAATCGTAGTTAGAAATCGAGATACCTCAGAAAAACATTGTGTAGCCTTCTGGTGAACACAAAACATGAAGAGGATGAATTATAAGGGGGTGAATTAAAGTATTGAGAACAACGTGTGGAAAATGTAAGGCTTTAAGTAAACAGGCTATAATACTAATACATAACGCCGTATATGATAACTAGCTGACCCGGCGAACTTCGTAAATGACCACAGGATGACAGGAAACCATTCACTTAAAGGATAAGGCTCAATGTAAAAATTGGCCCTTAAATTTCAATTCCGAGATGCTCTGAGATATTTGATACTGCAAATCACAATGTCATAACACTTTAGAGACGAGTCAGGACCCCCCAGGCCCCCAATTCAATAAAGACAAACTAACTGCAAGTAAACATTTGTTGTTCAGCACGTTTATTTCCTTACATTGAAACACAATATCATTATGAAGGCATTGACCTAGGGCCTTATCATTTGCAAACCTACTCATATATTTTCACAACTCTCAATTAATATGCAACATGCACGCGTATGACATATAAACTACGTAGCATATTTCTCTGCACTTGCAATAATGTGATATTTCAATAAAAGTAACATTAATATGTGAAATAAATGTTTTATTGGTACGGTGAAACCAATTTCTTCATTCTTGTATTATTTATTAGTGCTAGAATAATTAGTCGAAAGTTTCAATTTAAAAGAAAAAACAAAGGACGAATATGATTCATTTTCAGATTTTTCTTATGGGGAAATTTCTATGGTTCAGGAATCAGGATAGATAATATCCATCTTGGAATTTTCGTAGATATCACAACATATTATCGAATAAAAGTATCTAGATTCGAAATTACTAATTAATATCTTACTGTTGTGCTCCTAATTCTTTATGGGAGAATAATTTTCCATTATTTTTATTATCTAATTTTCATTTTGCATTTAAACATAACGGTCAAATTAGGATTTTATTTTCATCCCAAAATATCTGGTTGATCTTTTACTATTTTTTCGAACGAGGTTCATATTAAATCAAATCTTCGTTCATAATTTTATATTAACCTCAGAGGTATAATTGGTAATAATTTTATTGTTAGGTAGCTTATTATTTTTCTTCGTCATTTTACGCATATGTGTGAAGACAGGTTTGTAAGTTCAAATATATAAAAAAACAAGAGTCAATGATATCATAGATTTTTTATTTGTAATTTAAATATTTGTTTTATTGTCAACTACCTATCAGCAACTAAAATAGGTACATATTATACTCGTATAGTAAATATTTGAACATTGTATTTTGAATCGCGTAATTAGGGATCCGTACCCAAAGGGTCAAACGGGACCCTTTGGGGTATTACTAAGCCTACGCTGTGTTTCTATCTGTCTGTCTTCAGGCTGTATCTCATAAACCGTGATAGCTAGAAAGCTGAAATTTTCACAAATAAAGTGTTTCCGTTGCCGTTATAACAACAATATACATATTAAGGTGGATCCCCATACAATATACGTGTTTTTTTTTTTCGTATTTTGCTCAATATATCTACAACAAACGTGATTTTCTATTATAGATGATAGTACGGAACCCTTCGTGCGCCAGTCCGACTCGCACTTGGCTTTTATATTATCAGTTAACAGATATAAGATCAAATATTGTGATTGTAGGTGAAGAATTAAACTATGTATAAAATGTTAATTCATTGTCCATCTCTTTATTGTATTTTAACATTTTAAGAATTAATATTGTTTTGCCACAAAAATATAAACAAACTTGATTAAATATATCTTTACATACAAAATTTTTGCAAATGAGACAGGACAGAAACTGATAGACGATGTCTTACTGCAGTGAAATCATAATTTTGATTGCAAAGCATTGAATGAAAAAAATAAACACGAATAATCTTTTACAAAATCTACGAGTCAACCAGAGGCATTAAATAGTGATAAACATCAGAAAAACTCCATACGTCTGAAGTTTTTGTGAGCTTACATTTTGCCACAAAAATTAGCCTTCATTTTATATTTTGTAATAAATTAAAAATACAAGTTGTGAATCTTGTATGTTTTTATACTAACATAATATCGTTGTTTTTCCTTTTAATAGAAGTCGTTTTTTGTTTGTTACCGACCACAGATCACAGAAACTAAAGGTTACCGACATTATGAATTTATGCAACTTGTTTTACTATTGGTGATTGGATCTAGGTATATTATTATGATATGTTTTACATTTATACAAAGTTATTTGCTTGTTCAAAGAAAAAGGTATGTTCATTATTAAATTTTGATAGCGAACCACATTAATCTAGTTTTTAACAAAAAGACCCGAGTGGGTTGAAATTAGTTGGTATTTTAATGGAAAAGTGTAAATGTTGTGGAATCGAAAATCAATCGAATAACTATAATAATATTAATTTTGAATGAATTATGATAAAAGCAAGTGAAATTGGAAGTCTGAATATGGTCAAAAAAGTATCGTCGAGAACAAGTAGCTTCTAAATAAATACACAGCACATTGTTTTGTACATACTATATTTAATATTTGTCAAGTATGTATATGTATGACGTTTTAACCTCAGCCTTGACATCAAGAATAGGCAGACGTATTCGAGGAAAACTGCTATTCTATTATATAACACAAACAGGTAAAATGTTTTTTGTTTTTGCTAGCTACGACTGTTGAAGCGTATTTAGGTACTGATTTTCCATTACAAACAGATTGAAAAGTTGTAAGACTTGAAAAGGAAATGCAAAGGGTGAAAACTATTCTTCATATTACATATAATAAACGTGACCATAGAACCGAGGATACAGAACCCAGAAGACTGATCATCTACTTGTCCGTTAAATCGATCAGTGAAATAGATGCATTATGCATATGCCCCATGCCCCATAACACACGAGACTTCACTAACATTTTATAGGTACAAACTAAAATAAACAATCTTCGGTCGAATTAGAACTAATATTGTAATTATTTGTAACAGAAGGTTTAATGAAGCCAAACACATTACTGAAAGCCCCAGTTCTAAATAAGAAAGATATCAATTCCTGATGATTCCTGATGATGAAAAAATGATTTTTGCAGTCGTAAACTATTGTGAATTAATAGATTAGCTCAGCAGAAGTGCAATTTCAAGCAATTCAATGACCTAATGGGGAAATAATCTAATCACATTGTTTGCAAAAAATATGCATGATTTTCAGGTAGACAGTTTTCTTAGTGCAAGCTTTTATTAGCAAAGAAGATGTTTATAATAACTTACTTTTACAGATACAGAAGATGAAAGGAATTTTAATTAGCAGTTAAGACTGAACAATGTATATTAGGTAAAACCAATTACTCGCAAACAATCATTGTATTCGCCTTTTACAAATTGATAACCATTTAATAAGCATGACTTGCATTTAATTCTAGAAAAATCGATCATGAACTATTGCATTGCAATTCATTATTGACAAACCAAACCTACAATTATTATTATATTGCATAATATGTAAAATAATGTTATGTTTATATTATTATTTATACCTTTTATGGTAGCAGATACATCATACAACCACGTACTACCTAATTTTTATCGATTGTATTTTGATAAATTCGCTAAAGCTTTAGACTTAGCTTTGTAAAAGCATGCGTAATTTGTTAAATCATAATATGATATTAATGGTTTAAGTACGTTAGTACTTATAAGTATACTGTGGTTTAATCCTTATCAACAGACATGACTGTATGACTAAATAAAATTCCTATTTAAGTATTAATAATTATTATTAGAAGAATTCCTTTAAGCGGATGCATTATAGGAAATGACAAAGAATTTGCAGCTTCATGGTAGGTACTATTCGTATAAGATGAATTGTTTTCATAGAGGCAATTTTCCTTAACAATTAAGTTATTTACACACATAATGTGTATTTCTTTGAATGTCTATATTTGCTTACATCATAGCGAGGTAAAACTGGTATCCGTTTTGTTAAATCTGAATAATAATGCTTCATTTTTTTTTGTTAGAAATTAATGTTTTCTAATAAGTTATACCTAATTCAATGCTAAAAAACGCCGAAAATATATTTCGAATAGATTCGAATGTCGTCAGTTTTTCTCTTTACATTTCTTATTTAAATACATATTATGCTAGTCTTATGCTAGTATTAAAAATGCCTACATTAATAGCCCACGTCATACGTCAATACAATAGGTTTTTAGAGGTTTGGCAACAAGAATAAAAAAATTAAAGAATCTATTTTAAAACCTTTAATTATAGTTGTAGATATGTTGCATAATTTTATAATAAAGACTTTCTAAAAACGAAATTTACCTATATCTGTAGTTTATTATGAATTGCATATAAAATATACTTATTAAAACTCAAAGACTGATCTTGTATAATTTTGGTAAATAGTAATAGACTACAAGCCGGTATAGGAAAAAAATATGGGTCATTTGAACCACCAGGTGACCTATCTAGAACGATAGAAGAGCATGAAATAATAAGATTCAGCACTATGCCGTCACTTGTAAGCTGTCCAACTGAGTGCAGATGAGAATTCGAAAGTACAGGTAGACTCGGTAAATTTTGGTCATATATTTTTGTACGGCATTCTTAACCACCGATAGATCCATTAAAAATAATAAGAAAACGCTCAGTGCCGTACAAAAATGGTGGTCCACAAAGTCGGAATTTTTATTTAATTTCCGAGAGTTACCCCGGTAAATTTGGTCATTTGACCATGTACGGCATCTGTGTCATACTACATATTTCAATACTGCTTTTAATCCATTATTCCGCAACGCCGTACAAAAATCATGGGGACAAGGGGAAAAAATCGAGAGATGCAATCCCCTCTCTTTCCCCACTCCAGGGGGTCATTTGACAAAGTACGGCTTCGGTTCCAAAACATTATCTAGCACTCAAAAGTACTATTAAAAGCAATGCCGTCAAAAAATAATTGTTCTTTTAAGTAACTGGAAGCATCATATTAAATTATTGTCCTCTCGTACACGCAAACTTATGGCTATATTCATAAAGCTTCGCTCAATAGCTGACGAAGATGTCGTTAAAAAAGTTTATTATGCAATATGCCAATCTATATTATGTTATTGCATTCAATCGTGGGGTGGAGCTGCCAAAACTTAAATGCTGAAAGTAGAAAGAGCTCAAAGAGCGGTATTAAAAGTAATGATGGCTAAGCCCATATATTATCCCACTACTGCTCTTTACACAGAATGTAAAATACTATCAATTAGAAAGCTCTTCATACTACACTGTGTTCTTGCTTATCACAAGCAGACGAACTGGCATGAAATAAAATTTGAAAAAAGGCGCAGGGATAAAATTTTTAATTTACCGTTTGTCCGCACTGCAGCTGCAAAACGATTCTGTGTTTTTTTGAGCCCACTCCTGTATAATAAAATTAATAAAATATTAAACGTTCGTACTTTGACCTTATCCGATTTGAAAAATAAAATAATCATCTTTTTACTTACCTTATCGTACAGCGAGACCGAAGACTTCATGAAAGTTTAATACGCATAAATACTTATAAAGAACCGCATATTGATATTGAAATATTTTACACACTCGTCCACTCAATCTCTCAAATAGGGGAACATCACACATACACACACACACACACACACGAACACACACACACACACACACACACACAAACTGCATGCCCGAAATGTTATTTTTAACCTCAATTAGTTCTTAATGATTCTCTATTTTATAAATTTATGTAATAGTATATAAGTTAAATTAACAATACTGGCTAAGTCTGGAGAGGAAGGCGTCGATCGTCTCTAGCACAGGTATATTCCTAGTTGAGGCGATCGTCGTGTCTAAATTGTTTTTGTTTGTATGTATTGTTTCTAAGTAAACGATTTTTATTTTTTATTTTTTATTTAAATGTATACCAATAATCATCTTAATTTCATCGTATTCTTGATATAAAGAGCTGTAAGGTCATTTGACCCTGTACGGGAACTTTTTTTTTAACATGATATTGTAAAATTCAATTGTTGTATAGTATTGCCGTTCAAAAGAAACCGTTCTAAAAAAAGTTATAGAGAAATGCAAAAACTGAAATTTTATAAAAGTTTAACATCGTAGATTAATGAAATATAATAGTTTTCTACACTTTATTCGTTGTTTTAAATAGTATTAACATAGATAAATTAGGAAAAAACGATGCCGTACATTTTTTGTGCAGACCACATCTTTTAGGCTGATGAAAGCGACGAAAGCTACAATTTTAAGGGTGCTTTATGGCCATCTGATACAGTACGGCATTAACATATTTTTACCCGACTACGGCAAAGAAAAAGGAGGGTTATGATTTTGACAGGCCATGTATGTATGTTCATCTATTCCCTCGTAACTTCTAAACTACTTATCAGAATTCGACAAATGACATATCATTAGAAGCGTCTGAATTGTTCGCTGGATAACCAGCGACCAGCTAGCTAAAGGCTATATGGGGTTTCACAAAATCTAATGTGGCGCCCTCTAGAGGACAAAACATACAGAGTAAAAAAATTAAGTTAAGATAAATATGCCGTGTTTGGTATCATTTGAAAGCGCTTTACTTGTACATTTTGAATATGTATATATTACTAGCATGTGCTTGTGACTTTACCTGTATTCATGGGCTGATTGCATATAATTCACATCTTTTCGTTCATAGCTTCTTTATTAGTTCATCAATTTAACGGAGTCCATTCCACCTGACTCCGACTTTCCAAGGTGATAATTAACCACCTCGAGCTTCTTAATATTAATGTATATTTATATTTTATTATCAAAATATAAAGCAAAATTCACCTTACATTTCGTTATATGGATTTTTTCTTTTTCAGTTTTTTCCCCTTTGAACCAACGAAAATGTACGGCATATGAAAAAATATTATCTATGCATAAAATACTTTAAAAATAAATTTATTTCGTGTTGTGTCAAATGACCCCCTGGAGTGGGGAAAGAGAGGGGATTGCATCTCTCGATTTTTTCCCCTTGTCCCCATGATTTTTGTACGGCGTTGCGGAATAATGGATTAAAAGCAGTATTGAAATATGTAGTATGACACAGATGCCGTACATGGTCAAATGACCAAATTTACCGGAGTAACTCTCGGAAATTAAATAAAAATTCCGACTTTGTGGACCACCATTTTTGTACGGCACTGAGCGTTTTCTTATTATTTTTAATGGATCTATCGGTGGTTAAGAATGCCGTACAAAAATATATGACCAAAATTTACCGAGTCTACCTGTACTTTCGAATTCTCATCTGCACTCAGTTGGACAGCTTACAAGTGACGGCATAGTGCTGAATCTTATTATTTTATGCTCTTCTATCGTTCTAGATAGGTCACCTGGTGGTTCAAATGACCCATATTTTCTTCCTATACCGGCTTGTAGTCTATAAGCAATCAACTAACATAGAAACATGGGGTTTTTTCGACACATCTTCATTCAATAGTATTTATATCTTTATGTCTTAATTTACCTTAAATACATATGTATTAACCAACATTTTCAAAAACAAAAGGTTCTATTATTAATATATTTTTGTTCTATGTTCAAGGTCGTACATCATTTTCCATCTATTTATATTTCTATATTAATTTATTGAGTGCAAAGTTGTGGCTGCACTGCAGGGCGACCAATTGGCGATTCTAGTTTCACTACAATTGATACTAATTGGCTTCTTAAAGTACCTCAACGGCAACCGTGAGAGCAATTACAACCATTGATTATATGTAATTTTATATGTTACAATTGTACATTAATAAGAATAGCAATGTTGCATGACTATCAACATACATCATATTATGCATGCATCTTGTGTTTTGTATGGTCAAAACTAGGTTATAGATATTTGAGTTGTAGTGTTTGTTTGAGTTCCATATATTGTGTACTGTTTATTTCTTACTAGCTGTGCTCCACGGTTTTACCCGCAGTGCTCCTCTCCTTTAGGACTCAGCGAGATGATATATAGCCTATAGCCTTCCACGATAAATGATCTATCTAACATCGAAAGAATTTTTCAAATCGGACCTGTAGTTCCTGAGATTAGCGTGTTCAAACAAACTCTTCTGCTTTATAATATTAGTTTAGATTTGCCATAATATTCTCTTAAACTATATGATTTAAGAGAATATTCTTTATCTCTTAACTAATAACTGATATGATAATGATTAACTATTTCAATATGTGTATAATATCGTCTTGACTGCCTCCTTGGTATAGTTGTTAACCCATGGGCGTACAGCCACAAAGAAAAAAAATGTCTTGGTCTGGCAGGACACAGAAGGCTGATCACCTACATCCCATACCCCACTAGAGAGGACAAGACTTCACTATAATATGTATTGTCTTTTTGAGAAAAATTGCAGTGATTTAAATTAAGCTAACTACCAATTATATTCAAAGTGGTAGCAAAATCTATTTAACATTTATAACTTTTTGAATTTAGAAGCCCCTTTACATTTTTTTTTCATATTGATAACATAAATGTTTACACATCATAATAATGACTCATGTACTAATGAATGTCAACAATAATTATTGTCTAATTAGTCTATTACAGATTGATATTGGTAGTTTAACTTGAAAACAAATTTTACACATGATTGATAATTATTGTTTGTATCTGGATACAAATAAACAATTACATAGAAATAACAATTGTAAGTAACTGCAGTAATTTAGTTATTTCTTATCACTACATAGTATAAAACAAAGTCGCTTTCTCTGTCCCTATGCCCCTATGTATGCTTAAATCTTTAAAACTATGCAACGGATTTTGATGCGGTTTTTTTTAATAGATAGAGTGATTCAAGAGGAAGGTTTTAGTATATAATTTATTATGTTTTAGACAAAGCAGGCGAAGCCGCGGGCGGAAAGCTAGTTGTACCTATAAATTAATTAAGTTTAAATGTGGAGTCATTCAAAATTACCTAATTTAACATTTACTCTAGTGAGTAATAAACATAAATCTCTTAACTATCATTTCCCTAGAAAGAATATTCATTATTCAAATACCACCGAAACAATTTTTTTCTAGTAGGTGTAGAAAATAAGTATAGTCTCTCCAGATAGGTGTTCCTATTTACATTCTTAATTCTTATCAGTTTTGAATAAACAGACACAAGTAAACCTTTTATCAAGTGCAACATTTTTTTTTCTAAAAAACTAGTTCGTAAATAATCTCAGGGAACATTTTAAAATTCATCATCATCAGCCCATATACCTACATTCCTACTGCTGGGATACGACTCGTATCCCAGCAGTAGGTCGTATCATACGAGCCTCCTATGAGGTTTTAAATTTGCTTTTATAAAAATTAATCTTTTGGTGAAATTTGTATGGGCAACACGGGTTGCACACTACAACAACGGGTAGGCTTTTTTATGAATACTATGGAAAAATTATCAAGATAAGGTCAATAAAATAAGGTTTAATGTAATTAAAAGGTTTTCTTCAAGGTAACATTCATGAGATTGTAGGCACGATATATTACGACTCCTGTTTATGCGCAAAACTAGTTTTCATGATAAACAATAAATAAAAACCACTTAACACATAAACATGTTTAGCATTTGTAAACTAATTTGAGGTCAAACTTGTTCGGTAGTTCCGCAATACTGCCCAGCAGAGGACCATTAGGTGTTAAATAAACATATTGCGATCCTATATTAGTTATCGTCTTTTAAGGTAATTTCCAGCCAGTACTTGAAATTATTATGATTACTAGCCAGTAACGAGTAATTATATCTATGTAATATAGTGACGGAAGGACGGACGGACGGACGTGAAGGAAGTGTATAACTCTAATTGTGTCGAGATAATTGACTTGTTTACGTTATACGTATTTCCAATGACGTAGTATAAAACCAGAATCTTTGCTTACCTTCGTCACATAGTCCCATATTTGAACACTTGCACAATACTGATTGGATATTGTTACGGTATTGTTGTATATAAAGAAGAATATTTATTTTAACCACGAAAAAGTTTTAACAAAATAGACAAACTCCGAAGTTCAACTCAGAACTGACAAATGACAACTATAGATCTGCTGACAGCCTTGACAGCTTTAGCTGTCAGCTTGACATTCAAATTTTATGAGACATCATTTGATATTAACGCCATCTATTGTAAACCTTAGTTTGATAATTATAATTCAGTATTTTATAACACTCAACAGATGGCACTAGTCACTCGAAATTAGAATTTAAAAAATAATTTGCATACCGTTAATATATTAAAATATTATCCTTATCCATTTTAACGCAATTATTGCGAAATGGATTTTTTAAATTATATTTTCAGCCTAATAAAAATATTTTATTCGGATTTTATACGTTTTTCTCACAATACCTAACTATATCTGGAGTATCTATATTTCCCAAACAAAAACATAATATTTTGCAGAATTCTACGTGATGAATAGTAGCATAATATAGTAGTGAACATAATTAGCAAAATAAAGGTGCCAATCTTGGTGCCAATACATAGGGGAATTTCGAATGGCGGGTAATTCGGAAAATTATTGTGAATCACGTCGCGTCGTGTTATTGTGAGTATCCGTGTCGTGAAGGTATCGCATTAAAATAAACGGGTTTGATAATAATGGCACAATAATAGCATTTATATTTGATTAATCAATCACTTGTTAAGTATTAATATAGTATTAGCACAGTTGACAGATATATACGTACATACAGGGAAACTAACTAAGCCCCTGCGATGAAATTATGACGTAAGCACTGTTATAGCTATAGGGCTGTTACCTTTTTGATATTTAACCGACTTCAAAAATAAAGGAGGAGGTTATCAATTCGGCCTGTATATTTCTGTTTCCTTTTTTTCACAGTCGATTTTGTGGTAATTTTGAGATTAAAACTCGTTAAAATACAAAAATGGTGTAGCCTAAAATATATGAATTTACAAGAAGAAACAATCCGAATTAATACACCTTGTAAAAGTAAATACGTTTTTATCAGTGCTATATTTCGAAATCTTGTTTTGTTATGGACGCCGAAGGTTATTTAATGTACCTAAATTATTTATTATACATATATATAATAATTATTTTAAACCAGAATTTACAATACTTGTATTTACAGTACGACATAAAAGAGATGAAATTAATTAATTCTACGTCACTATCTGTCTCGCTCACTCATGGCAAACATGTGCACTACCTATCCATCTCTCTCATCATTTTGCCGTAAAACTAAGAACCTACCAAGAGTTTGTGCGAATAAAAAACATTTTAACTGAATAAAATGGGTTAGCAAAAATCGGGTTACTTGAGGTTTTTATTTTTTCATTCATTTTTTTTAGTATGAAACTAACAAGTATTGTACTTTTTTACAATCCTGATTAAATGCGCCAACTTTTAATGGCACTTGCCAAGGCACTCTAGTACATTTTTTTTTAAAGGAGGGGCCGTCAAAGTCGACAAATTTTGAAAATTTTAAATTCATAGTTTAACAAATAATCTTCAATTCAAGGAAACTTGGGGCAATTGTGTCATTATTTTTGACTGTGATTCTAGAAATGTTATTTAGGGTTACGGTTCCAAAGTTTAAATGAACAAAAATAATAAAAATTAACCACAATAACCGAAAAATAGTTACAGGTTGACCAAATTTTTAGGTTTTTCTTAAATGCCCATAATTTTCAAACTGCATGGGATAGATTTTTTTCAGATTTTTCTCATGATGGTTACAATCAATCCTGTCGCCCCGTTTTGGCTTGACGTTGAGTTTTGGGACAACCTGTATAAAGTTTTCATTCAGTGTTTGTCATAATTTCAAGCTGGAAAACGAGAAAAATATTTGGAAAACGTTTACAAACGTACAGCAGATTATACCGGTGAGATTCCATTTATTTTTGCTCAGTACTACGTAAAATAGAATATTCCATTAGTGACGAGTGCTTAATGTATGTATGTATGGCCATCATTACGTTTTTGCAATTTAATTTGAGGTTATTTGTATGAAAACAAAAACAAGTTTTTATAGTGCGACCAGCACAATTTGAGTCAAGAAGTTATATCCAATCCAACCAGCCTTAAATAGTATAGTGATAACTATTTTCATACAGCTATCTATGAATTCTTACTTACTACTTACTAGAGTGGCGCAAGGACCCAATGTGAGTCTTGGCCTCTGACAGAAACTGAAAAAAAAAATTGGTTGTTTGTAAAGTTGGTTTACGATCGAGATGTTTACGTGATAACATAATGCAGTGGCAGCGCTCGAGATGAGACGGGAGATCGGTCCGTCTCTCTCTCGTTATACCTGCGATCGCGCTCGTGAGGTTTTGGTGTGACACAAGTTTCTGAACATGTCACCCGACTAAAACGATTTTAAAAACGTTATCACGTTAATAATAATAAAATAAAGGAAATTTTAGTTTTAAGCTACTAAATAAATATATTAAAATGTACTATTTGATTTTATTCATCTTAATTCGTTTGTTATAGGGGTTTCTAAAATCACAGTACGCAGGATAGTAGAGCAAGGGAGTAAAAATGAAGGAGAATATCGACAAAAAAAATAAAAATATGTAGTTTTCAAATCACCTTGTTTTTTTTTTACCTGACGGTCCCAGAAGGTTTGTATGTTTGATTCTATGTGCGCCTCTGCAGTCTAAACGGCTTGACCGATTTTTATAAACAAGTTGCAAATACATTTAAGTAAAATAATTTGACCTAGGTATGTCAATTAAAATACTAATGTATTTTTGTCTTAAATTTACACGATGATGAATTAAACAAGTTTAAATCGCGGTAATTATTACTTTTTATATTTTTCATTTTTAGTCTATAGTATCAAGATCGCTTGCGTCGCAGTATCAGTGTTGCTATATGAGCGACGGTGGCGCCCTCATTTTTTGTCATCTCTTTTGTGTCGCACTGTAGGTATACCTACAAAATTATTTTTAAAACGATAAATTAAATTAAATTAAAAAACACAAAATATGCAGAAATAAATTAAAATTATTATTATACGAGCATAGAACCTCCACCTTTTTGTTTTAGGATGAAAAAGAAAATAGTTTGACAGGCTTAGTGCTTGACAAAGTGGTGACGTCACGTATCGATAAAAATACAATAATTATAATATCTATCTTTTATGTATTTATGTTTTAACATTTTGGTGAAATATATTATTTCAGTTTAATTTGAACACGTGCTTGTAGATAAGTAGATTTCGGCGATTATTTTAAAAATGCCACGTACTTATTGCGCAGTATTCGGCTGCTTGCTTGAATTCAAATACCACCAGATGATTTAGTTCAATATGTCGAGAAAATGGATAACAAAAAAAAAATTGGTTGTTTGTAAAGTAGGTTTACGATCGAGATGTTTACGTGTAACATAATGCAGTGGCAGCGCTCGAGATGAGACGGGAGATCGGTCCGTCTCTCTCTCGTTATACCTGCGATCGCGCTCGTGAGGTTTTGGTGTGACACAAGTTTCTGAACATGTCACCCGACTAAAACGATTTTAAAAACGTTATCACTTTAATAATAATAAAATAA
This sequence comes from Colias behrii, assembly GCA_029959065.1. Lineage (NCBI taxonomy): Eukaryota > Metazoa > Arthropoda > Insecta > Lepidoptera > Pieridae > Colias > Colias behrii. Next base: position 7,927,931 of record JARWMC010000019.1, on the reverse strand, counting down.
AGGAAATTTTAGTTTTAAGCTACTAAATAAATACATTTTCGTTGCTGCTTTAAGAGAGAACACATAAACTGTAAAGTGGCTGAATTAATTTACAACGAATTAAACATATTATTAATCAGTTACTTAAAAAAAACTGTTCATAAGATTGAGAATATTTTACACTATAAAATTTAACAATAAATTCCGAATTAGTCGTAAGGTAAAAGCATCAGTAGATGACCACTTAAGGAGACAGAATATTCTTTTTAAATGTTTGACTTTAATTATCATATGAATTCAGTAAGTTTCTTTTTTTGGAAACCCTGTGAAATGTGTTTTAACATATGAACAAGCATTTCACCACGTACAATGGTCGAATAAACTTAAAAAAAATTAAAAATGTTCTTATATTAGAAATTTAGTAGTTGACCATCTAAAAACTAGAAGATGACCATATTTTGCATCAGTAGGTGACCACTCAGATGCTACAATTTTAATTGGGTTATTTGTTAAATAAGAAGCAATAAGATGAAAAGATAACGTTTTATTTGAAATATAATAATAATTAGGCCTTTTTAAGCCTATAATTTAAATAAAAACAAGATTCTAAAAGATCCGACAGATGGTTATAAAACAAAATCACACTGTCAAACACAAAGCGTAAACGTCAAACTTTTTGCCAAATTTATCATATCAAGGAATGTATCTCTGGAGCATCATATACATTTCTCGTAGAACTGGTCTTCTTGGGAGCCTCTATATGAGCAACTACTGCATCCCAGGGATAGTCGAGCACATCTTTATGCCATTTTTTGCCATTTTTTGCACCCAGTCGCATATTTTATGCTCCTCTTCTGGTGTAAGGATGGATGTCGGACCCATTTTTCGTTCCATCGCGATCGGTGACTTCCCTTTTACTTTATTTGTAAGCGTTATTCTTGGTACACCGAACTTTTTTGCAGCCGTTCGTATTGGTGTTTTATGAAGACGAACATCGTTCACTGCTGCAAGCATTGCAGCTTCAGTATAATTTAGGAATGCGCCCCTTTTCCCAGGCATCTACAAGATAAAAATTGGTTTTAGTAATAGACCATAGCCATAAATTCGTACCATAAAGTTAGTCAACTACTAAAGAAAATCAATCTATTGTTAAAGTAAATAAAATAGTTTATTTTAATTAATTATTATATGCAGTATATTTAAAAGATACAGAACATAATCAAAAGTTGACCACCATGGTCAATTACTAGAAAATCATAGTCAAACGGTAATTCGGTAATGGACCACCATGGTCAATTACTAGAAAATCACAGTCAAACGGAATCAGTATTGGACCACCCCCACATCTCAATTTTGTCAACAAATCTTTAAATTTTAATTACCCTGTCATTTAAATAAACCATAAACTAATAAAAATGTTGTGTGGTTTTATGAAACCACGGTAAAAGTGAAACTGTTCGAACGGTTCCGAACACTGCTTTGTGTAGCGCATGTCGCGTGTCGGTCGGCTGCCGAGTAGGTATACCTACTCGGCAGCCGCGATACACGCGACATGCGCTACACAGACCAAAAAGTTTGAGACGATGTAATAAAAGTTTCACTTTAAAAAACGAAAAACACTTACCGTCAACAAGGTGACAAAGTTCCTAGTATTCAGCTTCAAACTTTTTCAATCTCTACGAATATTATTACAAAAAACGAATTTATTGATTTTATGGTCCGTCACTCAACAAACAACTGACAACCATTTACTATATTTGACAGATATGGATGCGCAATTTTCGCGCCTATTTGACCAGATAGCAGCACTAACTACTTATTAACGAATGAGTTTTTAAAATTGCCGCGAATTCTTATTATAACGGTTTATGTGCATTAGCGGTCAACTACAGGTACATGGTCAACTACTAGTGACTTTACCCCTAGTAGACGAAAGTATTTTTCAGTAAATAATTTGTAATTTTTTTTTCGAATAAAGGCTTATTTATGTAATGGTTATTTTAACATATAATAAAATCGTAGGAAAGTCAAAATTGTAGATTGAATCTTTTTTTTAAAGAATACTTGGGACAATAGATACCGAAGCCAAAAATATAGTTAGGCTACAAACTGAAACAATCGATATTTATTTAACGTGAAGTGTATCATTGACATCACTTTTCTATACTATGTATCTTTGTCATTCAAAATCTGTGGATGTGTCACCCGCTACTATCGATCCCCCTGAATACCCTTATGATTCTCGTAAACACGCATGCTTGTGTGCGTGTGCCATTTCGAACGTTTTGTATGAAGTTTCCTTACTGTATGCACAGACTGTATGTATCTGTATATTGTGGTATTAGTGCATTTATCCCGTCATCCGGAATTCAACTATTCATGCACTTAGGTTTTTTATGCAGATACCTTCTTTGATATGAGTGCAAATCACGATAACATGTCTTCTTTTTCTTCTTTGTTTATGGCCCACCCAATAAAGGGACTTCGCCAATGTCCAGTGTAAAACGATAACATGTCATAAAAAATATAAAATCAATTGATTTAATTCATATTTTTTCTGAATAAAAAGCGTATTTAGTTATTTACCTCCCCATCTCATACCTAGTACCTACCTACCTCCAGCTTTTCATTATGTTCCTCTTATCTTAATAATATCGACACATATCGATACAAATATACAATGCATACGAGTAGGTAAGCAAGTTAAGCGAAAATAATAATAATTATAACATAGAATATATTTATGTGCATAGATATAGCTTTTAAATGCACACTGGAACACATCCAGAATCTATTTGCACGACGAATCCATCTGTTATGATTTACGATTAACGTAATTTATTGGTAAACAGAGTTATGGTAGTTTAGTGCTTGAAAGTATTGAGGCAGGATTCATTGCATTGTAGTAGGGAATAGGGACTACCTACCTGTATGAAAATAATGAGGCTTATCATGAATGTTTGAATTGCACCAACGAATGAGAATGGAGAGGTGTACAATGAGCTTTCCCACCGGAGATTCCGAGATCCCCTACTTACACTGAAAAAGGCCACCGTGAGGTTTTAGTCAGTAGGAGACAGGAGTCTGACATAACCCCCAAAGTAGCCGGTATTCATGCAGTATTTCTTCACGTTAAAAATATAAAAATGTAACCTACTACTACCTAATTACTAATAAAACCATTGTTATTGTTATATTAAAGGGGAAACAACCAAGATTCAGATAGATAACATAACATATCTTTTCAATATTATTTTCTATCTATAAACACTGTTTAACGACTGAAAGTATTTTATTGCGTAACAAAAATTTGGGTGTATCCTGATAACAAAGATAACAATTGATAAGTAATACCTAAATGTGAAAAAAATGTTGATTCCTCATAAATATAAAAGGAAGGTTGCTGTGGAAGAAATTCGATAGCAACGATTCACTTATTGCCTATTTTTACAGACCTCTTTAACCTATTAGCACAGATTACTAGAAATATGTAGTTACAAAGTAACTATAAGTCTTAGTAGACAGTAAGCTAATATTTTTTAAAAATCTTTTATTACATATAAGATAATTATAATAAGTAGGTACGTAAAATATGTGACTTTTGTTTAATTTTTACTTAGATATTATATTATTTACCTGTGTTTACAAGATGTTGTAAGTACATATAAACATATCTAATTTCACTCGCAGAGTTTATTCTTTTCTTTTTTTAAGTTTATCGACTAGTGTCAATACATGCTTATTGCGATTTTTTATAAAAATTCAAAATTCAAATTCAAATTCAAAAATTCTTTATTTGGAACATAATAACAAATTGTACATAAACTTAAATTACGATGACATCCGTAAAAGCATGAGCTGTGGCACGGATGCCAACGCCCACCTCCATACATAAAATAAGTTCCATCTTAATAATATAACAAGTTTAACAATAATATGCAAATTAAGTCGGTTAAAAATAGAAAAAAAAAGTAGTACAAAATTCTAGATAGCAGGTGTGTTTGTGAGACTGAATATGTGTATTCGTGAGTGTATGAGTATATGAGTGTGTGAGTATGTGAGTGTGTGTGTGCGTGTGTGAGTATGTGCCAGTGTGTATGGGTTTTTCCAAGTTTTAGACTGTAAATTTAATAATTTCTTCAGTTTCTTCATACGAACGGGACAAAAGCCAATCAAGGACTATATTTTTAAGTTTAAAATTACAGAGTGGGTAGATATTTAAAACCTGATTGAGTTTATTATAGATTAAGGAACTAATAAATGGATAGTGGCGACCAGCTACCGCGGTTCTGCGACGTTCAATAGTACACACCCTGTCATATCTACGCCTGGAATTTATAAGGTTGGGGTCATAAGAAGTATCCAAGTAATAATTAAAAGAACGTAGTAATGCAGATTAAATAAGCACTGATAATAGTTTAATTTATATAATCACGTGACAGTATATAAACGTGATTAGATTAATTATTACTATGTGTATCTCACTTCCATAATACTCGGGTACCATCATAAGGAAGGCACCCGGTCCTTTGGAAGGCTTACGTGGGGACACGGATCCAACACGCAGAGGCCCTTTAGAGAACTTTACTGTGTTGTGGGACACCAGCCGCAGCCTGCCCATGACTGCACTATAGAGATACAGCCCTGGGCAGTCCGCGGCCGATGTAGGACTATTTCGAGGTATGGAAAACAAAATCAACTGGGCTATGGAGTGGGATGTTAAATGGGCCGGTAATTGGGGTCTATTGGGAACTATGGCACCTGCCTTTCTACTAAAAGAAAGTAAAAATATGTTGGCAGGTGGTGACTCGCCCTCTCACTGTATGGGCCCCCGAAATAAGTCGCTGCAATAGTGCGACAAGGGGGCAACATATTGTGAGCAGCTAAGGGTGGAGAGGCGTCCCTTGACTTTAAACTACGATCACGCGCTCCCTGAGGGTCCAGCATCACGTGCCCACTTGCCACTTACGATTCGCATCCACCCTTCGAGCTAAAAGCTCTCGCGACTCCACTCTGGCCGGCCGGTTAAGGCAAGCCAGAGGTGGGGGTCCTGTTCTCGTCAGGCTTCACTCCGACCGGCCGGTGAAGGCAAGCCGGAGATGAAGACAGGGGCCTCTCCCGGGAGCACTCGGTTCCCGCGGGGTCGCTACTCCCCGACACCCCGCCACAAGGTGTCCTGCGGGTTGACTGACTGCACGGATGGAATATCTATTATCACATAGACAATAGATATTCCAACCGTGGGCGATGGGGTCGTCACATCCCTACGCCTTTATTACTATTATTATTTAGATATTGTCAAATTAATGCCAAATTGACTGATTTGCCACTCTACAATTTGATTAGGATTGCTGTTGTACCTACGATATATTATTATAATATGCACTATCATACAGCATACTATCATTGATTTTTTTTTCAATTTTGTTCTATAGCATCTTTACTTGCGTTATTCCTATACATTTAATAGGTAATAATTAATCTGGGGTAATCTGAACCGATTTCAAAAAATGAGAATCTCCATGATGACTTGTAAAATATTCTAGATATGTAGGTACCTATATCTCTGTCTTAAAGTTTAAGATATTCTACTTGTAAAATATTCTAGATATGTAGGTACCTATATCTCTGTCTAAAAGTTTAAGACAGAGATATAGGTACCTACATATCTAGAATATTTTACAAGTCATCATGGAGATTCTCATTTTTTGAAATCGGTTCAGATTAAAGACATCTTAAGTTTAAGACAGAGATATTATAGGTACCTACATATCTAGAATATTTTACAAGTCATCATGGAGATTCTCATTTTTTGAAATCGGTTCAGATTAAAGACATATTGTGTCATACGTGGTCATACTTTGTAAGATATGTCGTAGGCAAATTGTAGAATTTCGCCGTTTATAAACGCTCGGCACTTAATCGGCAGTTCGTCGAATTCAGAACTTTTTGGCAACTCAATAGGTATGCTTTAAAGATTGTATTTTCAATAATACGGTGAAATTAATCTCTATCGTTCAGTAGTAAGTATGTCCTACAAAACAATACACATGGCCTGAGACATACTTGGTTGATATATTTACGAGTTTGTACATTTCTCGACTGTAGTAAACTTGTATACGTAGTATATTATTATTAGTCTGTGTAGTAAACAAACAACTAGGTACAACTACAAAGTTATTTCATAGTTCATACCATTTCACATTTATATTCATATTATATTATAATTCAATGTATCACTGGTTTTAACAATAGATTACTCTATGATTAGTTAAAATATTGGACCACAATATTTAGGAAAAATGTTCTCGTAAATTGCTAACCTGTAGCGTGAACTGTGAATGTCGACATAAAAATAATAAAATAGTATTATGTCTGAATTTATATTTTTGGTTTTATGGCATTCAAATGCTTTTATAAATATAAATTTATAAAGAATAGAAAAAATTCGAATCCCGCCTCGTGTTCGAATTTTTTCTATTCTTTATAAATTTAGTATTATGTCTATTTTATTAGTGGTCCATCCCGACTTCGGGGTTGTGGCATAGAATATACAGGGTGTAATCGTTAAGTTTGCACAGGCGATTATTCCGTAACTATTGCAGATATCAAAAAACTTTAAAATGATATCGAAAGTACATAACCTAATGAGTAAAATGGCAATAATAACTTTTTAAAAATATAACGAAAAATATCTAAAAATTTAACTTTAAACACTCCCATATATTTATTTTCCCATACATTTTGTATTCAAAGCAAATGTTCGAAGTGACGTCCTCGTTTTGGAATACCATTGTATTCCACATCCAGCTCTATTTACAGTTTCTAAATGAATTTTCATTAAAATTTACGTAATTTAAGCAGAAAACCAAAAAAAGAACTAAAATTTTTCATATTACATACATGTTTGGGATAGTCATATCTCATACTAAATGTATGGGAGTGATTGATGTAAAAAATTTTGATATTTCCCGTTTTATTTTTAAAAAGTTATTATTGTCATTTTACTCATTAGGTAAAGGGCTTTCGATATCAGTTTAAAGTTTTTTGATATCTTCAATAGTTACGGAATAATCGCCTGTGCACACTTAACGATTACACCCTGTATATTATACTCTAACGCGACGTTGTGGTTAGTGGTATACAGTACATATTATCACGTGCGTCACATTTAAATAATTTGGGTGAAATAATTTTTAAAATCGGCCCAGATTACCATTCAAACACACAAATAAATTCTTCAGCTTTATAATAAGAAAAAAAATAGTGTAGTAAAAAGTCTCAATTTTGTAATTTTCAAATTATTCAGTGGCTCAATTATGTTATGCCATTAAAAATAAATTGCCTTGCCTTTCTTTTAAAAATTTTATGACATAAAAAATGTTTCTAAGTTGCTAATCATCTTTGCATTCTTAAAAATGTGTTTTTTACAGTTATGTATTTTTGATAGGTAATCGTCATAATGAGTTTATGAATATTATCTTTTTTGTGATATAAAACGTGTTTGGATTCGTAACTACCTGCTCGTTTTGTTGAAAATTAAAATTAATAACCATGACGTGAAGAATGTAGCTTTATATACAATGTATATTATAATAATTATCCAAGTTATCGTCTAGACTCTAAAGTTATCTTGGGTTGAGAGAGGTATTTCTTATGTCGTAGTATTATCAACATATTATATTCTAACAACACAAATCAACATTAGAAAAATGAAAAAAACATATGTATTATATTAGGTTCCAACCTCACCACCTGACGGAATATTCAGGGTCACTAACCGGCGGCAACCAGGTCATCTATAAACGTTCAATTAAACGATATAGGAACATTCCCAAACTATCAACAATCAACAACGTGATATTATGAAACAGATGCTTGACCACAACATTGTTATGCAAACAAAGTATCTGCACTCAACGTCACTTGGCAGATGCAATGGCGGCATTTGGCAAATCCTCTCCGCCCGCCGTTCAATGACACGTATAATCTAAAATAGATGACGTTGCACTGACGCGATCCATTCATACCTCTAGGCTCTAAGGGTTCATACGCACTATGCGGGTAGCCGCATTGCGGGTAGCCGCATTGCGGGTAGCCGCATTGCGGGTAGCCGTCCGGCTGACCGTAGGATGCGGTTGCGAATGCGGCCAGCCGGATCGCGGGCAGTCGCATTCGCAACCGCTACGTGCGGTTGAAGAACCGTTGCGATTTGCGGTCATGTCGATCTATTTCAAAGATGGAAGTGGAAGAAGTTGCAGCTATTTACTACATTTACACACGTTACGTAAAGAAGAAAAGCAAAGAAAGAAGTACTGGGTGCATCCTTATTTGCAAACACGAGATGAGAGCAAGCATTTTGCAACCACGTGCACACACTCACTCAATTGCGGGCAGCCGCAGACTGAACCGCACAGTGCGTATAGCAACCGTCCGGCTGGCCGTCACTCGGGCCGCAGCTCTCCGAGCAACCGGAGCGGTCTGCGGGTAGCCGCATCGCAGTGCGCATAGAAATGAATATTACGTACATAATTGTGCTTGCGGTCAGCCGGACGGCTACCCGCAATGCGGCTACCCGCATAGTGCGTATGAACCCTAACACCTGTGGTATAGATTTGACTTGTTTATATCTTGACTTTTGCCGAACTTATTTAAAAAAATAGATTACAATATGTGGGAATTTAATCTGTCGAAAAATTATGATCCATAACATTTGCTTGTAATTTAATGCATTGTTTTTCGGTATATTAATATCTAGCGTTATTAAACCGATAAATTCTGAAATTGGTATTCGATATTAGATTAGGAGGCTAAATTATTCGACTAGGATACCTGCGACTCGAAGCGGAGCTCCGTCTACCGAAACGTTTGACAGACGTTTGGGCAAAGTAGAACTCCCCTGAGTATATATATATATATATATATATGTTCTGTGAAGTAGATTCACGGTATAACATAACACGGGTAATAAATACCCCGAATATATTATAGTCAAACAAAATATAAGTAAAACGTTAAATTGAAAATGTTATGGATCACAATTTTTCAACAGTTTACAATATCGCGAGTTAGATTATAATAAACCAGTTTTTACAATATGACGGCGACATTTTCATATCATAACGCTTGATAAGAGCTATAACTTCTAGACGTTACATTAAAATGATTTTTGAAGCATAACAACGCCATGTTGATCGTGTGGTCATGCTCACGCTGTATTTAATTATCTGAAGAAATCTCAGGACAACATACTTTAATAGTTCTACATGAATTAAGGCCATTTCAAACATTGCTAGTTGTTTATATGTTTTTCGAACAATCGTCACTAATAAAAGACATATTTTAAAATTAGCCGCGCAGAAAAAAGGATAAAATTAAAAAGTATTTCTAAATACAACGGTTAATCGAACTTAAGGCAATGGTCTCATTAGCAATGTTTAAAATCGTTGGTGCTGTGGTGCAGAGGAATAATAAATATATAATTACTGTTTAGCATTAACCTTCGCAGGTTAATGAATTCCTTAAAACAGGAACATAGGTACCTACGTGTACGTATAGGCTCGTACGTAAGTGATATAAGAATTAATAAAGGGAACTATATTTTCTATCACCAAAATTTATATTTGTCATCAAGTTGTATCACCTAATAAATAGATCTATCACCACGAAATATTTTCGTTCTCAGATAAACAAAAATTGTTCCCAGGTATCAATTATCAAATTAATGTTAATATATGTGTTAAATAAGAGATCGATAACCAATAAAATTATATTGCATTACATGAATATAAACTTCGTTCTTATAATAACAGTTTTGTTACTTAAATAATAGCTCTGTGCTCAGAATGGTAGATCTGTCACCAAATAAATCGATTATCGATCCCTGACTGCGACTCCTTTTTATTTGATATTTTGTCACCAATACAGTAGTAACATTTTATTTCGTTCAGATATGAAATTAATAGTATTCGTTACCAATTTAATACATCAATTTATAATTTTAATGAAAAAATGATCAAAGGGGCGGAGACAAATTGGCGCGCTTTAAAAATTAAGAATAAATATTGATTATTTTAACTTTAATTAAGTGTTTTATCTTCTATTCTGCTAGCCATAAGCCAGCTATTTTAAACCAGCGCTGATTGTTCAGTGGTAATTATTTTAAACAATAAATATTGATTATTTTGACTTTAATTGTTTTATTTACTACTCTGCTAAATTTAAATATAATTTATACTACCAGTGGAAATTTAGAACCTTGGGAGTCTAGTAAGGTAGCAGAATCTTTTGGTTGAAACGATGATGACAACCCTAATTTTTTATTTGAACTTAATGCAATTTTCTAGTAACATAATATGATTTATTGGTGATCTCTTTAAATTAGTTTGCTTAAATACTTATTAGGACACACCTTTTATAATACATATAAAAACATTTATTTGGTACTAGACCTTATATCTCAGGATTTTAGGTGATTTATTGTGGAACTGATTTTGCATTGTTTGGTGACTACATTTTGGTGACAGATCTACTATTTTGAGGACACACCCTATTATTTAAGAAACACAAAACTAATTAAATTGGTGATAGATTAAATGATACCCATTAATAAATACTTACCTATGCATAGTTTTGATAAAACATACGTATATGGTATTAAAGCTACTTATTTCTGTATGTTCTGTATGTTAGTCTGAACCATAAAAATATCTAGTAGATATCGAGTAGGTATCTACCTGGATATCTACTAGATATTTTTTTGGTTTTATTCATTGTTTGGTAATTTTTATGCATGAATATATAATATAATAGTTATGTATGTTGAAAATGAAAATTATAATAAAGTTATTGTGTAACCATAATACCTACTTACTAATTTTTCGGGTAAAACAAGCTTATGTGTCTATATTATGATGATTTATCAATATCAGTCAAGCATCAGGAGTAAATTAGTAGTTAGCATATTAAAAAGAGAGAGCTCTCTATAAACTAATTAGTTAAAGGCTTATTAGACCACCCAATTTTTAGGGACCCTAACCCTAACTAAGAGTGGTGTAATAAGACTTAGGGAGTTAGTGTCCCGATTTAGGGCGATCGGGTCTGCCCGATCTGCCTAGCTCCCTAAGCGCCCTGCAGATTGGGTAATGTAATAACGTTTAGGGCGGTTAGGGAGCTCAGTTGCCGCGCGACTAGTGCGTGGAGTGGCTGGTTTTGTATGTAAGGTGTCACCAAACTTCCCTACTACAGGTTTATATAACTTAAAAGGGAAGTTCCAAATGTTTGTGATCACACCGCCATGTTAACAAATAAATAAATTGTTAAAATCAATTGTTTATTTAATTGTTTTAAAACTCAACAAGTGTTCAAATTGTTCTGCACCTACTCTAATTAATTCATTAAAACTCCCGGTTCAAGCACGCTTAGTATTTGCATATTTGAAAGCTTTTCACGTAACCGCAAATACTCTTTCACCCAGATCTTTCTCTTCTTTTTTTAATATTTGTTATTGCGTCAACGGTTGCCACTGCTACAGCAACTTTTTGAAGTTTCGATACTGACGGCGGCATAATGTAAAATGCAACAATACGTTTATCTCTCTAGACATTCGCGTATAAACTGAGTTAGGGCCCAATTCGCAGAGAAGTGTAATAAGCGCCACACTAACTAGGGAACACGCCCACCCTAGATGCAGGGCCCTTCATATCGGGTAGTGTAATAAGCCTTTTAGCAAACATGCTCAAACGCACACATACACACAATCTATAATATGCTGTCTGACACTGTCAAGTGTCAGTGCTACCGCAGTGCCAAAAAATCATTCATTAGAATCTTGGTAGGCATTTGATAGGCCTATGCAATTATGCATATTTCATGATGAAAGTACTTAGTTGTTTTTCTACAGTAATAAATCTATTTTATTGCTTTGAAGAGTGGTTAGCACGATTTTAAATAGCGTATTTTATTCTGTATCGTATGGAAATATTTGTAAACATGTATCTAGTTGATTTTCTCCATTCAAAGCAATGATAATAGAAAAAATGTAATGTTTTGTATCATTAGTTACAGAATGAAATGAAAATATACTCTTGTAATGTTATATAATTACACAAAAATTTACATTATATACATAGTACCTACCTAATTACATACAAACGATGCATAAATTAAAATCATAATTTAAAAAAATCCAAAAGTTTACTTAAATATGGGAAACGTGTAACCTTGTAAGTTGTAATGTAGCAGGTTTCTACAACATACTTCTATTATATTTTACTAAATTATGCTTAACAATAGGTGTATGAAATTACCTATTAAAAAAATGTTAACTAGTAGTGTTTAAAAAATATGGACATGGAGTCTGAACACTCATCGCATATTTTTACAGTAACCACACTACATATTTATAGTTTTAAAACACTTATAGTTTTTATTGCACAAATTACTGTGTACTATAATAACGACCTTGAATTTTTTTACATAATTATGCTCATTTACTTTTTTAGCACTGAAATATTGACTGTGAGATTTGTGCGACTTATCTAGGCACGCGGCAGCGTGTCAAGCCAAGTTCAAGCGAAGAGAACTGGCGAGCAGCAGCCGTGTGTAGGTAATATTACACGAACCATTTGGAGCCACTTTTCACCCCCTTATAACTCGAAAACTATTTAACTTAAACAAACCAAATTTGCTACATATAAAGAAAACCCCAAATAAATTGGGCACAATTGGGCATTATCACAATACTGGCCTTCTTCTGAAAAACTCCTCTCGTGAACTCGTTACGCAGTTTTACCGTAATCTATCTACCTAATACAACTTGATATAGTCATTAAAACCATGCTTTAACGCTTAGTATTTAAAAATACATACATATTTAATTTTCAATCTCTACAACCAATTTTCACAGTTTATCTGTACTCCACTTAGAGCATTAAACCAGTACTCCATAATAAAATGTACATTTTTCAAAGTTTTTGAAACTGAATAATTTTCAACCACTGCTTCAATATTGTTTATCTGTATTCTGTAAGACGTAGGTAAGTTATTAAAAGTTTCTTAAATTAAATTCCGGATTGTTAACCTCCAATCCTTCCTCAAATCATGACCTTACTTATAGATAACATGACGTATCAACACATAGTAAATTGTATCAGTTGGCATAGGTTATGAATCCACTGGCAAGAAAATCACATGTTTGCATTCTCCATTATAAATAAAGTGATACAAATAGGTACAACCAATCACTAGTGGCAATTTCCACTGACTTTGTATAAATATTTGTATTAAATTTAGATTCTTTATAAATAAGTATATTGTATCACTTTTATAATTTATTGGCTCGTAATGAGTGTCGGTTATATGATGAAAGCGTGTTTATTTGGAACGACTCAGATATCATTGAGAGTTATACATTATAATGGCTGGCGTCCACTAGGCGGATCGGGCCGGGCCGCATCGCAACGCAAAAATACGCCGGCCTATGTTTTGTATGAAACATCGTCCATTAGCGACGGATCGGGCCGGGGCGGGCCGCAACGCATTGGCGGATATCGCTTCGCAGGCGGATTTCTGCCGGCGGTGCGCTGCGGCCCGGCCCGCCCCGACCCGTCTAGTGGACGCAGGCAGGCGGATGTGAGCGGCGAGCGTCTGTTAGATAAAATCCGCCTAGGCGGTCCGCCGCGCCCCGTACAGGTGGACGCAGGAGCAAACAGCGCGTCCATTAGAGACGGCCCGTTGCGATGCGGCCCGGCCCGATCCGCCTGTAATGGACGCCTAGCATAATAGAGCTATGGTAAGTGAATATCTGTTGAGGTAGCGTGCAGCGCGAGCGGTGTGAATCGTAGGTACGTTCTCCGTTATTGAAAAAATATCCTGTGATCGTTTTGTCTTTTGTGTCCGTGTTTCACATTTATCGTGCGTAACACTCCTTAATAACTCAGGCCCCGGAATCACAGACACAATAGAAAATCTATTGTGTCGTGGACCGATCGGGCCGTTCGGGGCTCAATGGGTTAACAAGAAAAGGCAATAAATATGGTACCTACTTATACGATAATAAATAATTTGGTGTTATAAATTTATAAATTTATAAAGAATAGAAAAAATTCGATCACGAGGCGGGACTCGAACCCGCATCCTTCGCGCCATTCCGGGGCGGATGCCTCACCAACTCAGCCACTCGTGACCCGCCCAAGTGATCGAATTTATTCTATTCTTTCAGTTTTATGTGTCTGAAGGGACACACCGCGCGCCATCTATTGAGATGATTAACAACCATTTCAACCAATATGAAGCACTTTTCAGTGAATACAATATTGTAACGATGGAACACGACCTTTTTTGTTGAATTTATATTTTTGGTTTTATGGCATTCAAATGCTTTATAAATATAAATTTATAAAGAATAGAAAAAATTCGATCACGAGGCGGGACTCGAACCCGCATCCTTCGCGCCATTCCGGGGCGGATGCCTCACCAACTCAGCCACTCGTGACCCGCCCGAGTGATCGAATTTATTCTATTCTTTCAGTTTTATGTGTCTGAAGGGACACACCGCGCGCCATCTATTAAGATGATTAACAACCATTTCAACCAATATGAAGCACTTTTCAGTGAATACAATATTGTAACGATGGAACACGACCTTTTTTGTTGAATTTATATTTTTGGTTTTATGGCATTCAAATGCTTTATAAATATAAATTTATAAAGAATAGAAAAAATTCGATCACGAGGCGGGACTCGAACCCGCATCCTTCGCGCCATTCCGGGGCGGATGCCTCACCAACTCAGCCACTCGTGACCCGCCCGAGTGATCTAATCTTTATAAATTTATATTTATAAAGCATTTGAATTGAATTGAATTGAAGTTTTTCTATTCTTTATAAATTTATATTTATAAAGCATTTGAATGCCATAAAACCAAAAATATAAATTCAACAAAAAAGGTCGTGTTCCATCGTTACAATATTGTATTCACTGAAAAGTGCTTCATATTGGTTGAAATGGTTGTTAATCATTTCAATAGATGGCGCGCGGTGTGTCCCTTCAGACACATAAAACTGAAAGAATAGAATAAATTCGATCACTCGGGCGGGTCACGAGTGGCTGAGTTGGTGAGGCATCCGCCCCGGAATGGCGCGAAGGATGCGGGTTCGAGTCCCGCCTCGTGATCGAATTTTTTCTATTCTTTATAAATTTATATTTATAAAGCATTTGAATGCCATAAAACCAAAAATATAAATTCAACAAAAAAGGTCGTGTTCCATCGTTACAATATTGTATTCACTGAAAAGTGCTTCATATTGGTTGAAATGGTTGTTAATCATCTCAATAGATGGCGCGCGGTGTGTCCCTTCAGACACATAAAACTGAAAGAATAGAATAAATTCGATCACTCGGGCGGGTTTCGAGTGGCTGAGTTGGTGAGGCATCCGCCCCGGAATGGCGCGAAGGATGCGGGTTCGAGTCCCGCCTCGT
This sequence comes from Colias behrii, assembly GCA_029959065.1. Lineage (NCBI taxonomy): Eukaryota > Metazoa > Arthropoda > Insecta > Lepidoptera > Pieridae > Colias > Colias behrii. Next base: position 7,912,472 of record JARWMC010000019.1, on the reverse strand, counting down.
GATCGAATTTTTTCTATTCTTTATAAATTTATATTTATAAAGCATTTGAATGCCATAAAACCAAAAATATAAATTCAACAAAAAAGGTCGTGTTCCATCGTTACAATATTGTATTCACTGAAAAGTGCTTCATATTGGTTGAAATGGTTGTTAATCATCTCAATAGATGGCGCGCGGTGTGTCCCTTCAGACACATAAAACTGAAAGAATAGAATAAATTCGATCACTCGGGCGGGTCACGAGTGGCTGAGTTGGTGAGGCATCCGCCCCGGAATGGCGCGAAGGATGCGGGTTCGAGTCCCGCCTCGTGATCGAATTTTTTCTATTCTTTATAAATTTATATTTATAAAGCATTTGAATGCCATAAAACCAAAAATATAAATTCAATAATTTGGTGTTGTTAATCGATTTCATAGAATTAATCGTTTTAATATACATATATACATATATGAAACTCATTAAAGAAATGATTCTGGGACTAGAATTCCAACTCCTGATATTATGTCCACTATAATGTAGAGACAGCTCTATCGGTGACGAAATTTAATCCTATTTCAATTCATGTCCTATATTATAATTTTATAATAATATGTACTAGGTCACTTGACTTGATTTCATAATAACTTTGTTTTCTCATTATTTACTAAAATTACCAGATAACGAAATATGAACACTTATTTAATGCTTGCCAGGTTAGATAAATCAAATACGTTATCCAAAACGTATTTGATTTATATTGTGCAAAATATTATTTTTATTAAGAACCTAGGGATCATTTGTAAAACAAATTGAAAAACGAAATTATATAACTAGTGATAATGAATTGTCCATTTACTACAATAAGAAGTCGTTTACGTTCATTATGCATATAGAAATAATAGAAATGAAATAATCTCCATTACCCTTGACGAGTCGTCACGATCGGTCATAGCATAATAAAATTGAATATAAAATATACCTATATAGGTATCATCAAAGAGAATACAAATATGTACTGGTATCATTATCACTTAGTTTGAACAATAAGAAATATTGATATAATCAGATAATAATAAAAGATACTCGATGGAATTGTGCTTGATTAAAAAGAAAATTTGTCAGGAAAGAGGTAAGTAAATGAGAATTAACTATTAGGTATTTATTTTTCATAAATAAATAAAAACGAAGGGACTAGGTACAATTTTATTAAGAGCAATTCTGATTATTTTTAAATTTGACAAGAAAATAGATTTAATTAGTGATAAACCACTGCAGGCTACTGTATAACGTAGTAGGTACGCACTGAAGCTTGTATAGGCGGAGTTATTTTTTTTTACGTAAGTATTTACTATTTATTTAGTAATGTATGGTATTACAAGCAATTCGTGTGATCCAAGGAGTCCTTATAGGTATCTATATATAACTACACTACTAGTTTATAATTTTTCCATAAGTTAACATAACCTTAACCGGGTCTCGACCTCTTTTGAATGATTAATGCAGTACTTTCATTGTATTTGGTGATAATGGAATATCATTATTGATGATCTAATAATACACTTCTGTTTTAGTAAGTCGAAATTACTCATAGGAAAAACTTTGAATACCTGAATTAATTCACTCTCACAATTTGTTTAATTTTAGGAGGCTATTTTCTACAAATTATCTCGATCACGGCTAAAAATCGAAAGTTCTCATCAATCAAACCTCTATTTCTATTTTTAGGGTTCCGTACCTCAAAAGAAAAAAACGGAACCCTTATAGGATCACTTTGTTGTCCGTCTGTCCGTCCGTCCGTCCGTCCGTCCGTCTGTCAAGATCCTTTTTCTCAGGAACGCGTGGAGGTATGAAGCTGAAATTTATATCAATTACTCAGGTCTACTGTCCCTTGAAGCTGTGAAAAAATCAAACTTCTAAGCCAACACAATCAAAAGATACAGCCGTTTATGCCGCAAATTTTCGACACTTGCAAGGGAATCAAAACCTACAGGGTGCTTCCCGTGAACTCAGAATCTTGAAATTTGGTACGAAGCAACGTCTTATAGCATAGATAAAGGAAAAATTACGAAAACCATAAATTTTTAGTTACATCACATAATATATTTTTTTTTTAATAATTTTAAACTTACTACCCATTTCCTCATAAACGCGTAGAGGTATTAAATTGAAATTCATACCAAATACTCAGGTCTATAATACCTTTAAGCTGTAACAAAATCAAACTTCTATGTCAACGCAATCAAAAGAAACAGCAATTTAAGCTGCATATTTTGAAACTCGCAAGTACTCGCAAGGGAATCAAAACCTAAAGGGTACTTCCAGTCGACCTAGAATCTTGAAATTTGGCATGAAGCAACGTTTTATAGCACATATAAAGGAAAAATTCCGAAAACCTTAAATTTTTAGTTACATTACAAAATATATATTTATTTTTTAATAAATATAAACTTATTACTTTTTTCCTCATGAACGCGTAGAGTTATCAAGTTGAAATTCATATCAAATACTTAGATCTAATTGCCTTTAACCCGTGAAAAAAAAAATTGCAGGTTTGTACGGAACCCTCGGTGCGCGAGTCCGACTCGCACTTGGCCGGTTTTTATTATTAACTAGACAAAACATAATAATCGACATTTATAGTTTCAACTTTCAACCTTATCAATGCGACCTTGTCTAAACTAAAATTATCACTACACTATAATTTACACCTTTGTGATTTGTCTCTACACTAAAAAGTAAAAACTGATAAACTATAAAGCGCTTTCTCAACGAAAGCTATTCCGTGTGTCAAATTTTATAAATAACTATAAAAGAATAGTGTTCGTAAAGTAGCATTCCAAACAAAAAAGTGAGAAGTCTGCCGTTTTTTTGTTCCTTCCTAATTAAATTAAATAATTCAATTGCAGATATGTAAAGCCTTTAAGTTACCTATATCTATGTGTAAAAAAAATTATAAGGATATTAATAGATAATGAATTTTTAATTTAATTTCACTGGTTTACACCTAGCAACAACAGCGTTTCAGTTTTATTCATAAGTAAGATTATGGAGGTATTAAACGAAGTAGCTTATTAAATTCATTCATTATCACCTAGATAAAGTTACTTATACACTGAGATAAAATAAATGTTTTTAACTATTGAAGGTTAGATAAAACGGTAAAATATATGGCCATGAATATTTGTAGAGTTGATTAACCGTAATAAAATCGGTGAGGGGTGTACATATCTTTTGGCTTTAAAATTTATTTATTTATTATTTATTTATTTATTTATTTATGTAAAGGTACCTTACAGCTAAACTTACACTAGGTATAACATTAACAATTCAATACGCCAATTAAAAGGTACACCAATAACAATCATAATACTGTGAGTGAGCAAAGTATAAAAGATACGATATTAACAATTACAAACCCTATATTATAAATATAATTATAGTTAAATAAAAAGGTAACAATAAATATGAGTGAGTACAAGTGTGAGTGTAGGTGTGTGTGTGAGTGTGTGTGTGTGCGTGTTGTTTGTGATTATCTTTACAAATTTTGGTCAATAAGCTATAGTATTACTTTTTCAAACTTAGAGCGAGATAATTGAAAGGGATCTGCCAAGGAGAAATTATTATTATAATTATTCGGAATTCTCAGAAAGGGTGAATGTTTGAGATAATTAGTAGAGGTTGCTGGGACATTAAAGAGAGGCGTATGACGAGTACGTTGTGATGGCACACGATATTGTAAGTATTCTAAAGCAACAGGAAAATCAAAGTTATTATTGACAATATCATACAATAACATAAGGTCGATTACGTCTCTACGATCCTCCAAGGTATTGATTTTATAGTGAGAGCAAGCTTGTGAATAGGTTAAATCATATTGTTTATTTTTATACAGTTTCATTCTATATACAAATACCTTTTGAAGCTTTTCCAATTTAGTTATATGACATTTATAACTTGGACGCCAAATAACGCTGGCAAACTCTAGAATACTACGTACATACGCGTAGTACAAAACTTTCAAACATGCCGAATCATCAAAGGGTTCCGCCTGCCTCAAAACAAATCCTAAATTTTTGTAGGCTTTTTGAGATATTAATTCAATGTGCATGCGGTAACTAAGTTTGTCGTCGAGGATCACACCTAGGTCCCTTACTGACGTAACGGATGGAATAATTTCGTTGCTAATTTTATAGTCAAAACATATAATTTTAGTAGCCTTATTTCGAGAAAAAGTTATTTTTTGGCATTTATTTGTGTTTATTGATATTTTGTTTAATTTATAATAATTGGTAAGCCTATTAAGATCGTCCTGAAGCAAGAGGCAGTCCTGAGGAGTTGAGATTTTTCTAAAAATTTTCTTGTCATCTGCATAAAGCAGAAATTTTGAATTTTTAAAACAAGTATCGATATCAAATAAATAAATGTTGTACAATAAGGGACCGAGGTGCGAGCCTTGGGGGACTCCGGAAGTGACATCAACAAAGTCAGATCTATAGCCTCCCAAGATAACAGACTGACTACGATTTCGAATGTAAGATTCCAACCACCTAAGGAGATTCCCTCTGATGCCAACCGCGTATAGCTTGCGAATTAATATATTATAACAGACTCTATCGAATGCTTTCTCAAAATCCGTATAAAGCACGTCCACCTGCACTCCTTCATTCATGCTACAATTCACAAATTGTGTTAATTCTAATAAATTCGTTGTGACATTACGCGACTTAACAAAACCATGTTGGTTGGAAGGGATGCAATTAATCGTTGAGCTATATAAGTGTTTATGTACAATTTTTTCTAACATTTTCGCAAATATGTTAAGTAAAGATATACCTCTATAATTCGTTATTTCATTTTTAGATTCTTTTTTGTGTATGGGTATGATTAAAGCTTCCTTCCAGCATTTAGGAAAGACTCCTTCGTTTAAAGAACGCTGGAAGAGTAAACGTAAGGGTATAACTAAACTAGACTGACATTTTTTGACAAAAATTGCAGGTATTCCATCAGACCCAGCACCCTTCCGACCATCAAGCTCTCTGAATAATGCTTTTATTTCCTTGTCAGTAATCAAGATAGAACAGATACAATCGGCCAGATTTGACTCAACAATAGGATTCACAAGATCAGAAGAAACATCTGATCGAAAAACAGATTGAAAGCGCTAAATGCCGAGCACATATCTTTTCCCGAAGTTAACATATGTCCACGATAAGACATACAACGTGGATAGCTAGAATTCGTACGTTTGTACGATATAAGTCCAAAATTCCTTAGGAGAAGATTTAATAGAATTTTGACATCGTAAGAGATAATTTGAGTGTGCTTCTACTTTTAATTCTTTTACTCTAGCTCTGAGTAGTGAAAAGGTTGAATAATCGATAGGATTCTTGTATTTTTTCCATTTAGAGTGAAATTTAAATTTTTCTTTTATGATATTTATTAAAGCCGGAGTGTACCATTTAGGATAACGCCGACGCGAAGAAATACGAACTGAAGGCACGTATCTATCTATTAATGAGCTTATAATAGCATAAAAATTACTGGTAGCATCATCAACTGATCCAGAATTTAAAATTTCATCCCAGTTAAATTTCCATAATTCTAAGTTGATAGCATCGTAATCCGCTTTAAAAAACTTTTTTATTCTACCGAAATCTATCCATGTTGATTAAGAAATTAGAGGTAATGCCCTGACAGTTAATACTTAAATTAGAAAAAACTAGATCCAAAATATTTCCACAATAGTTTGGTGTATTGTTAAACTGACCCATACCCATTAAATTAGTTAGATTTAAAAAACCCAAAGTGGCTTCTAAAAGATCTGAATTGTAATAATTGTTAATGTTGTAGTTAAATTTATCCACCCAAGAAATAAAGGGTAAATTAAAATCACCAATAACTAAATAATTATTATTGGGGTAATTGGCATAAATTGAAAGCAACGTAGAACTGAGAGATCTTAAGAGATTAGGCAGATCTGACGAAGGAGGCAGGTAAGCGGCAATAATGTGAAGATCCACCTTACCCTCAAACATCTCACCCGACATTGAGAGCCATACACTTTCTACATTACCACGCTGAACATTTTGAGTGATGAGAGCATTGTAATTTTTTTTAATGCAGATTAATGCGCCACCGCCTTTCCTATTGTGTTTTCTATCGCATCTAAAAACCTCGTAGCGAGAATCGCAAATTTCCGAGTCTAAAATTCCGTCACATAACCAACTTTCTGTGATAATAATTAAATCATAATTGTTCAACAAAATGTTTCTGTGCAACTCCGGTAATTAAGTACGTAAACCGCGAGCGTTTTGATAATAAATAATTATATCCTTATTTCTCGAAGCCATTGAAATAGAATGTAATAAACAAAATAACAAACGATCTTAATAAATGCAACTATAAGAATAACAATATGATCAATTAAAACTTTAATTACAATAGAAACAAATAACTCGGTAATGCAAAACATATTGATTACTAATACGGCTTTTATTATACTATACGAATAATAACTAATTAAATATTCGCGACAAAGAAATGCAAGATCGTTAAAAAAAATATTAAAAGTCTCGCGGGCAGTTCTAAAAAATGTCGTCAGGGTCAATGTCCATTGCACACGAACACAGTAAATCAGGGGAGAGAAACCTTTTAAAGATCGGAAGTAAACATGGTTATGCAAAATTATGGAGTTATGAATAATTGATAATTGATTGAACAACACTTTAATATTAAAAACTGGAGTAAAATTAGGTCGATAAGATAAATATGTATGAGATTTATGATTAGTTTTTAAGTGTAAATATAAGTTTGGATTTGTATAAAACTGTGAATATGTGTAATATGAGGTAAGTTTTAACTTGTAAATTGTAAACAATAACAAATAGAAAATTTCTACAATTTGGTGTGTAAAATTATTTTTGAATCTATTAGATAAATAAATATAATTATATGTATGATTAATTTTTATGTGTAAATATGAGAGTGGATTTGTGTTAAGTTGTGAATATGTGTTATATAGGGTAAGTTCTAAAATTAAAATTTTAAACATAAACAAACAGAAATTTTCTACAATTTGGAATCAAAAAAATTTTTTAAATCATCTTCGGAAGATATAACTTTGGCTGGAGTCTTCTCGTTTGCGCGTATGTACAGGGCCGCGCCGACCCCCGGCAGCGCCTGTGTGCGAAACCTATGAAGCGCCTCTTTTTTAACGAATCATCATAAAAAACGAATTTAATTTTTGAATGAATATTTTTAATTGTTAATTTTGACTGAAATAAATGTTCTCCAGTTTTACAGTACTTAGATAATATTATCATTAATATCTAAGTGTACAAAACTGTGGAACATTTAGGGGGCGTCCATAAATTACGTGAGGTGTTTTTTTTAAATTTTCTGCCCCTCCCTCCCCCCTGGTGAGATGTCATGAGATTTTATTCAACCCCCTCCCCCATCCCCGAATCTCACGTGAGATTTTTCATAATATGAAAACAAAGGACGGGCTACACTGTACCTACCGTAAGTTCAGATTTGAGCTATTCATTAATTATTTTCAGAAATTGAGCTATTTGGTATAAAACAAATATGGTGGTTTGACAGTCAGTAAATGTATAACGTCGAAGTATGAATAAAATTATTTTCTTTCGAACGAATTAGGGCCGATTTTTCAATGCTTGGATAAAACCAGATAAAACTTATCCGTCCAATAAAGTATTACACGATAATATTAAAATGTCACGTAAACTGTCAAATACGGGCAATTAGAATACGTTTTTAAAATGGTAGTTTTATACATTATTCGACGAATAAGTTTTATCCAAGCATTGAAAAATCGCCCCTTAGTAAATGATCTTAATCGTACTACGATTACGCTTAAGATTAAATCTTAAGCATGTACAATCTGGATTAAATAGACCAAAATAGTATAATTTGTTTTTGTTTCAATCAGAAAAAAAATTGCGTGATATTTGCCGAGACCCCCCCCTCTCTCCAACGTAAGATTAGATGAGATTTGACTCGACCCCCCCCCCCCCTTAAACACCTCACGTAATTTAGGACGCCCCTTTAGGAATTAGGATACTAAATAGGTAAATCCCGTTCGCTTCTGCTTGCCAATTACTGCGAAAAATAAAACTCGAACAAAATTTTAACATGCTTTATTAATACAAAGAATTTAATACTTAAATATGAATAACAAAGAAGCTGACTTTTTTCTAAGAATAATAATACATACTAATATTATTATGACTATTACCTACCTATGTTATGTTTAAAAAAAACAACAAGAGTCTTAACATTTGCAAGAATACAAAGATTACTTAAATTATAATATTTCCACTTTTCTCGCTTTTTTGTTTGCGAAATCCTTAATTATAGTTTCATGTTCATGAAAAAAAGTTAATTTTTCTATTCAAAATTGAAAAAAAAAAAAATTTTTTTTTAAATATCCCAAACAGATATTTATTTTATACAAAATTACATAAAAAGTACACACTTACCACTACATGAAGCGTTTTTTGAATCAGATTTAATAACACTTTCATCGATAACATGACTGGTTTCTGTCTCTAATGATTGTGTCGAAGTGGATGGTTGAGCCGTAAAATATTTACTTATTTTAGTTGCATTTTTATTACGTTCTTCTTCTTGTTTTCTTTTCCATTAGATTCTGGTAACCAGATAATTTCTTTTTTTTATCATGATTACTATCACTCATCGTGAAAACACGTTAAAACAATCAGTAGGTAACACCCAAACAATGATTATAAAAATTCAATGCGCACCTTACACACACACACTTTCAATCAAATGATTGTTCATTTGTTTTGTTTTGCCTTAGCTATCTCGTTCGTTAAAATCGGGGAATACCCGTGACCCCACCCCCGGGCCCCGCTTGCGTCGCACGCATCGCATCGGGTTGCGTTCAGAAACTCACTCATACTCATCAACTCATGGCCTATGTTGCGCCTATTGTACCTACTTACTTGTCGATACTCCACTACAAAAAACAATCATATAGGTAACAAAAATAATTTAGGTGGCAGTGCAGTGGCGGCGCGGCGCCCCTATTGTCTTGGCGCCTGTGTGCGCCGCACACTTCGCACACAGGGGCGGCGCGGCCCTGCGTATGTATATGGTACAGTTTTTAATCCATACGAACTTAATATTCCTCTCTTTGGCACGTTTCTTACATGTATTTAATAAAATTTTATTTGCCACGGTGAGGTGTTCGTTTATGAAGATCTTCGATGCGTTACCAGTAAAGCCGAGGTCATGCGACATAATACTCTTAGTTTTATTACACTTCTTGAAATTGCTTATTAATGTATCTTTAGTAAGTTTATCTCTTAATTTAGCGACAATTTTAAGGAGTCCCTCTTCTCTCTGAATGACTGAACGCGAGTAATAAATTCAATGTCCTCCTTATTAAGATCACAATTAATAGCTGATGCCAAACGCAAAAAAACTTGAAGAAGATTTTCGTTTGATTCTTCAGGTATTCCAACTATTTCCACGTTCAAAAATCTACTTTTTTGTTCAGTACGCTTGGATTCCCGTTCGAGGGATGTAACAGTCGTTTGAAGGTTGTTTATAATATCACGACTCTTTACTGAATCCACTTCATACTTTTGCAACCGTCCCTCGAAACCCTTAACTTGCGATTTCAACTTCTGGATATCTTCGTTCAATCTGTCCACTAAGGATAACTTAATGTCAATATCTTCGATTCTTATATACATATCTTCAATAACATTGGGATTAATTTTGCTCGTTAAGTCATTAAGATCGTTTCTTAATTTTTCGACCTTATCAGGCAACGAAGAAAGAGTCGAGAGCATTTCCTCAATTCGGTTTAAAGAAAGTTGATATGAAGAAGGTTATTCGCTGGGCTTAGCGACTTCACCAGATGCAGCTAAATTTCTACACTCCGAACAACACCACGCACTCTGTCTTTCGTACCCGAGCCTACGCCAGCCGATTTCCGTTAAAGTAGCACAATGAAAATGATAATATGTGGAACGGCAGCTCGAACAAAATGCTCCATCAGACACTAATTCGCTACAACGTTTGCAATTCATGCCGAAGGTTGTAAGCACAGGCGACAATAGAACGTCGTACAAAGCTAAATACGTTCACTTATTTCGCGTAAAGTCTCTTAGCATATATGTATAGCTCGAAGTCGCAACCGTTGGGCCTACGATCCGCGAAACCAGAGTTCAAATCCAAAGCGGGCAAAAAATATTTTTAATTTTAAGCACAATCTTAGAAACACGGACGGAATGTCTTGCCGCACACAAATCTAAATTCGAACTGTATTTTGTTATAAAATTAAAATATTTTGTTTATATAAAAGAATATTAATATTTGGTACTACACATTAAAAGTTGCTAATAAAACGATCGTGTATGTTATGAAAATGTACCACTAATGTCTTACTAATGTAGGTTACGTAATTTCAAAAACTATAATTTAATATTAATAAAGGAAAGATATAAATTAGGGATGCATCGATACGCCTTTTCGCCGATACGATACCGATACCGATACGCTTACTGTGAATTCAAAAATGAAGGTATAATAAATAAATCACAAGTCAGATTTTTCTTTTATTAATATAAAAACGACATAGGTTAATAATTAGGCAATTAAAAATTTTAGTAATTAAAATTAACATTGATAAGATTTTTGTTTAAAAAAAAAGTAATCTTAAGTTTTGCGGAGAAAGGCGATTTTGCAAGTCTGTTTGAATAAGACCTGCGCTGCAAAATAGACTCTCAGATGCAACATTCGGAAACTAAAGTACTTTTGCGCAATTTTTTTCAAGTTTGGGTATAAAACGTCATTGCGCCAGAAAACGAATGGATCTGCATCTCTCGATATATTGGGACAACTCAACAACACACTCACAAGTCACAAGTGCGGGGTTTCCCCGAGCATAGTTCATGCCTCGTTTGCAACGGAATAGACGAGACAACACGCTCGTTTACACTACATTTTTAAATTAAAAGTATCGTTGAATCGGTCATAAAAATATCGTCGATACCGATATATCGGCTAACCCGAAGTATCGCCGATATATCGGTATCGGTATCGGTATCGGTATCGGATGCACCCCTAATAGGCCAGTGGAAATTAACATTAAATTCGCAAAGCACGATGTAGGTAGTGCTGCATTTTTGGTATGTTGTTTGGATCAGTTAGGGTGATGTAAATCCCAATTTGCAACTTCGAAAAAGTTGTGCTTGCTGCGCACCACGTGATAAACTGCGAAAATTTTGGACTTTTTGCACTTTTTGCTCTAAAAGTCATAAACTATGCGTTTCCGACAAGTAACATTCAGTACATAAATGCAGCTTATTAAATTTGCAAGAATTTAAGCCTAGCCGCGGCTCTCTAAACCTTATAACAACTAAGCTGTGGCCTTTCAAAGATAGTCAGTTTTTCCCGAAAATTTGAAATTTTTAGTTTTGCTCCTATTTGAAGCAAAATATTGGCAAAACCGCTCGTTCTATGAGAAGGTCGTAAAATAAAGTTGTAGAAAATTTAATTTTCTTTTATTAGAGCACAACACAATCACTCACAAACTGCATATCAAAACATAAGCTGGGAGTACTTCCACGCGGTGAAGGCGGTAACAGTGTAAACTGGCTAAAACTCCCATCAACTAAACAAATGCCTTCGGGGCTCGGGCTTATGTTTTGGTTTTGATTTTCGCACAAGATAGTAATTGGAAGTAGCCTACCCGGTAACGCAGGGGAGCAGCCAAAAAACTATTATCTTATTAACGCGAACGAAGTCAGGCTAAATAGTCATAAAAATGTCGGTTCCACCGGGAGTCAGCTTTGTGTGTCGGCTGGCACTCAAGGAAGGTGAAAGTACAGTGGTAATTGTAAAAAAAACGTGGCATCCAAACTCTAGTTAACTCGAGCGTGGTTTCAAAGAGGATGAACTTTTTTTGAAAAAGCTAGACGTAGTCAGTGTTCACGATGCTTGCAGAAAGAGATTCACCGCTCGGCATAATACTGACGCATGTGCTCGTCCTGGAGGTGATCAAATTCCACAACCCCGCCCATCAACCTCTAGAACATCGGGCCCTATGAATCTTCGGAGCATTTGTTTCCTTTGTGAATCAAAGGAAATGAAATGAAAGGAAATCACTGAGGAGTTTCTCCAGCTCCAAAACAAACTTCCCAAATCACGCAGAAATGAGGTGTTCAAAGTAGAATCAATGACAGTTAGGGAATCAATGCTCGATGCAGCCAGTCATCGAGGTGATATATGGGGACGGCAAGTCATTGATCGTCTTATAGCTCAATTTCAATATTTCGGAAAAAACGAACCATTTCGACTCCCGGTGGAACCAACATTTTTATGACTATTTAGCCTGACTTCGTTCGCGTTAATAAGATAATAGTTATTTGGCTGCTCCCCTGCGTTACCGGGTAGGCTACTTCCAATTACTATCTTGTGCGAAAATCAAAACCAAAACATAAGTCCGAAGGCATTTGTTTAGTTGATGGGAGTTTAAGCCAGTTTACACTGTTACCGCCTTGACCGCGTGGAGGTACTCCCACCTTATGTTTTGATATGCAGATTGTGAGTGATTGAGTTGTGCTCTAATAAAAGAAAATTAAATTTTCTACAACTTTATTTTACGACCTTCTCATAGAACGAGCGGTTTTGCCAATATTTTGCTTCAAACAGGAGCAAAACCAAAAATTTCAAATTTTCGGGAAAAACTGACTCTCTTTGAAAGGCCACAGCTTAGTTGTTATAAGGTTTAGAGAGCTGCGGTTAGGCTTAAATTGTTGCAAATTTAATAAGCTGCATTTATGTAGTGAATGTTACTTGTCAGAAACGCATAGTTTATGACTTTTAGAGCAAAAAGTGCAAAAAGTCCAAAATTTTCGCAGTTTATCACGTGGTGCGCAGCGAGCACAACTTTTTCGAAGTTGCAAATTGGGATTTACATCACCCTAACTGATCCAAACAACATACCAAAAATGCAGAACTACATCGTGCTTTGCGAATTTAGGGTTTTTTAGCGTCGATTTCTACTGGCCTATAATATAAATAGAACAATAGTAAAGCTAAATATGTATGTATTAAAATTATACATGGACTTAGTTAACACATTAACAAAGGAAATAGATTTATAGATACTTCCCGAATAAGAAAATTACCAGTGTGTCAACGGAAGAATAACATGAAGGGGATCTCTTGGGAAATATCCGTTCGCTGTCAATTGTTGAGAACTGAAGTAGTACTACACATAATATAAAACATACATATCTAGGTAGTAGTATTAAATTATTTAAATACTTTTAGTTCTTTATTCATTTGTTTTAAATGTAATATTGTTGTGAACTGTACGTTACAATCTTTATGTGTCTTCGTTTTATTTTTATCAAGAAAACAACGCAACAAATTGATATTTATAGCAGTTGTAGAACTACATAATAGACCGGGTAGATTAATGTTATAAGTGACTAGCTGTGCCTCGCGGTTTCACCCGCATTGCTCCGCTCCTGTTGGTTTTAGGGTGATGATATATTATAGCCTATAATCTTCCTCGATAAATGGGCTATCTAACACCGAAAGAATTTTTCAAATTGGACCAATATTTCCTGAGATTAGCGCGTTCAAACAAACAAACAAACAAACTCTTCAGCTTTATAATATTAAGTATAGATATAATATGTATGTATTTTTGTTATGGTAAATGTCTGAAACTTGTATTATTTTAATCGGTTAAATCGGGAAAATTTTTGCTGATTTGGTTACTAAATTATAGCGGGCATCGTAAAATCTTCTAGTAAGAGTATACAAAACCGATGTCATTTAATTTTTTAAATGCAATTCATATGGCTATTAAATAATTTATCTTGAGATATTCTTCATTAACTTACTTATAATTTTAAAATTATTATGTGTAGGCGTAGCATGTAGCATGAGTGACATGCTACTTAATTCAATTATTTAGCAGTTTTTATAAATGTATTAATAAATATAGGTAGCCGATAGTTTGGTTTTTGAGGTAGTTGATAGAAACATCCAAATGTGGTTATCAGATAAAAATAATAGGTAATAGAAATAACTACGGTGTTTTATATAATTCCCTGAATGCTATACTATGAGTCACTTAGATAATGTCGTTATGAAGCGTTTGTAGATAAGGGGCTTGATCGCGCATTGACCCGGATTCAAACTGTTTATCGTTTTTAATACTAATGTAAACAAAGTATTTTTAGGATAACGCAATTTTCTACACCATTAAAGTTCCAATTAATTGCGAATGCCAATAAGCTTTATAGATAAATTTTATAAGCTGTTAAATCTGGATAAACGGGATTCAGGAATATGACTCAGCGAGAATGTTGATGTCCACAGCGCGACAACTATAGCATCCAGACTTAGTGGAAAAATACTAGGTATTTAAGTAGAGTAATCGTAGCATATTATTTAGATACGTGGAATAGTATTAGGTATGTCACATTGTATTGAATACTATATAAAAATTTTACAATTGATAGGTACGAAAAATAGTAATTGTAGATGGACTGTAAAGATAATAGCACTAATCTTGAATTAATCTAACCATGAATCATGATTACTATCTGTATTGATTTTAGTAAAAAATAAGTTGTACACGTGTATTTAATAATAAATATTTGTAGAGTCAACCCTCAAAGCAAACAGGTTAGGAATTTATAAGTTATGTTCCGGATAAATAAAGATAACCCTAGATATAAATTAACACTAAATAATTAGTGTATGAATCATTAATATTTATTGTGTAAACAGTTATTGGATATTTCATATTATAATAAAGATGTAAACAGGTATATGTTTTGAATACAACAAAATAATATAAGTCTAAAACCGCTACAATTTTGATGCCTATAAAATAGGAGAATCTAACTTTTTCAATACCTCTAGCAAAAATCATAATGCTAGAATTGCTAGAAATGTTACAGTTGTTATTTCTCTTCCTACAATTTTCTTCCCTTTGTATGCAAAGATTCAATAAAATTGTCGATAGAGTCGTCATTTATACGTTTCGTATAATATACTATAATATTGTAGAGCGTATATATATACTTTAATAATATAGAGCGTGGTAGAGCTAAGAGAATATAGGTGTAGTTTGCTTTACCTCGTAAAATCCAGTTAGTAAAGTTTTTTGAAGGATATAATAAAATAATAAAAAACTACAATCATGTGGAATGTAGTTAATAAAACACAGCGTTGTATAGTAAAATTTTGAATATATCTTGAAATAATTTTAATATGCAACAGCCAACAATCATATCTAGAGACTACATTGTAAATAGCAAGATTCTAGTCCATCTAGTATAAACAACGTATCGTCTAATTGCAAGCAATTATTCATTAAAATCCATAGAACGTGCGTGTACTTGTGTCTCGGTATAACATTGCATTTCATTTTAATGTTTATGTCGTATATTCAAACAGCCTTGCTCTATGAGCTCTATGACACTTGCTTTCGCTCCCGGCTTCGCTAGAGTGTAGGTAATTCAGTTTGCTCGATTATCCTTTTATTTATGGTCATATATCATAATACCTATTATGGAATGATATGAACCTACCTATATGGACCGACTATCGCTCCTGCATTCTCTTGACACCTTTACTTGATACCTTCAATTCCTTTCCTGTTTTTATTTAGTATTTTCACCTAATTTCACCTTACATATTAGTTTGATCTACCTTTAGCTAAATTGTAATGCATTCAACACGTTTTGCTGCTTTGGTATTAAAACGGAATATCCGGATTTATAAGAAGCATAACATTACATTCACACCTTATCAGATATTTAATATTTGCATTAATTTATACTTACGCAATTTTAAAATTAATATAAATTTCGTACCTTTATCAAAAATTGGCATGAATTGACATACATTTTTAAAGATACAAGTCACCTAGACCTAATTCTTTTCTATTTTCATCAAGCTTCTGTATTTATAAGTTTATAACCCTTCCACAAAATATTTACATGACAAGATAATATAAAATAGAATTGTATTGTTCAACATTCATAGAATTTTCCAAATCCAAATTGGAATATGCATGTGTTTCACAAAATTAACTATTTTAACAACATATTAAATGTGTCCTCAAATATCCTATCAGATATTGAGATATTCCAATAATGTTACATATGGTTACAAAATTCATTTTATGCATTTATTAGTGCAATACTATTTATTAATTCCCAAGCTTGAACTTGTTTGGCTACTTTCCAACTTGGCAGTCGTACTTGCAATTGCTTTCACATGGCAACATTGTATCATTTTATATTTAAGGTAATCATAATGTAAAGATAGTGTATCTCAGCTGTATCTTATATCACAAGGTATCAATTAATTATTTTATTAGATTCGTTAATATTGTTATCTAGGAAAAATGAAATATCTACGTAAATTATGAAGTACGACTAAGGATAAATCTTTGTATGCCAAGTTGACCTTACAACTGCACATTTTAATACCAAAACGGCAAAACCATTACATATTGTACAAGTTATACATACAATTGTACATTTAACATGCTATTCAGACTATTAAAAGATATACTTTAAAATGTAAAAGCTTTCCTTTGAATAAAATGTTTAACTATAAAATTAGGTAGAGATTAATTCATAGGAGTTTTTTAGTGAATAGCGTCAGTGAATGATCTTCCTAATTTTGTATTTAAAGTAAATAAATATACAGTACTACCTACGTGCTTATTATATTTATAATTTATTTCTTTTGATTTCGATGTGATATTAATTTTTAAATTTATAAATATGGGCTTTATACCATTTGCTATTCAATTTACAGAAGAAAACTGTTACTCAACCGGAAATCTTTAAATAGTTTTGAGTTCAAGGTTACTAACCTTGAACTCCTTAAAATATTCCGATGCAGATTTATTTTTAGAATATTTGCAATGTAGTTATACCTACCTCCCTATCTACTAGTACAGTTTTGGCTCCAATTATTGAACTCAATGAAAAGATTATGTGAATAATAAAATTTAAATAATTTAAATCGTATGGATGATAAAAAGATCAGCAACTGGAACGATCTACAAAAGTAGGTATCACAGGTTAAATTTACAAAATCGGCTAAAGAGGCTGTAAAATCTGGCACGCCGGCCATATCAGTGAAAATCAATGAACACCAGAACATTATGAAATAAATTCATAAACCATCTGTGGTTTATAAATATACATAAAATAATAAAATGTTTTATGTATATTTATCATACAGCCATTTGTACATACTTGTCTCTGTTTGTCTTTTTCTGTGTTTTATGTAAATCTTGTGTGTGTGCAATAAATAATTATCTATCTATCTATCTATCTAAAATCAATGCACATTCCACAACTTATAAACATCTTCAACATTGCATAACAACCACAAGTTCTAAGCTAATAACATCTAATAATGAGTATCTGTATGTTTATTCTGCTCTTAAATGAATGGACAGGTTTACGGCATTTAAACCAGATATATAAGCCCAGGTTATTATTACCTTCCACGGGTCGTGGTCGCATAATATTATAATTTAAAATTAATTTCTTAGATGTTTTATAATGCATAGTGAATTAAATTATTATTCACTAGATGCTCCATTCAATGAAGATTCAATGAGCCGGGATAAAAACTCATGAGTGATGAGAATATACTTTTGGAATAATGTAGCTTTATTTTTTAAAATATGATAACTACCTAAAAAATAATATAAAGAGTATAATATACAAACTTTACCTAGAGGCTAGAATATAGGGAGGTAGTAACCTAAATACGGTGTGATTCAAATATCTTTGAAATTACTGAAACAATTCCGAAAATTATTTTATCTGTAGAAAATTGCATTACGTATTCCCGAATTGTTTGACGCCGCTGAAGTGGGCACTCTAGTCGCAAAATATATCTACTTACGAATTCTATGACCTCCTATCTAGTTTGCTCTAGGATGTTTAAAAATAAGTATTATTGTATGCAATAATTCCGTAAATTATTGTTGTTGCCTTGGGACTTATCTATGTTGATAACAGTCTAGTAAACATATAAGCGTACATTTTCTTGAGTTATCGTATATAATTATAAAAAGCCGCCCGGCGACTCTACATTGAATAATTAGCGAAATAGAATATTACGTACCTATTATTTTCTAAATTTTGTTTCATTATATGATTTATATGTTACTAGTAACGTATTTATTGATTTAATATAATTGGGGAAAGTTAGAATCGCATGATTTTAACACGTTCAGTGCCACCGACGCGCCCGGAGAGTCCATGTAAATTTTATTCCAGCGCCGTAGACTCGCCCGTCTAGTTCAATGTGTTTGCTATTTTTTTCCAAAATGCATGTGTATTTTCTGGTTAAAATGATACTGAAGACTAAATATACCCTAATCTAAAGAATTACGTGGTGGGCCGGGTGCGCAGACCCAGTTTATAATCGAAAGAAAATAAACTATTCTGCAATGCCTTGAACTCGCTAGGCGAGTTCACTGACATAGATTCTCAAACTTTTATTAATGAAATATCTATATGTACGGTTGATATTTATTTTCATTTTACCAAAAGTCACATTCACTCGTAAAACAACGGCGGATTGTGTTCTACACCTTGCAGGGGCTCGAATTTGGTGTTATTATATAGGCAAAGGTTACCTTACACGCTACTTTATCACGCAATTGCCGACCTTATGTAAACACAATAAGGATAATAAATTGCATAGTTATTATTAGGAAAAGCATTCCGAACCAATTCACATACTAACACGCAATTATCGAACTGATTATAGTCCATTGAATGAGTCCCTCCAAGGGGGGTCTAGAGTGCGTGAGTTAGTAACGTAAGATGTTTCTTCGGAAACATGTCAAGAGTCCCTAGGTAATAAACATACTAAAACCCCGGGACACTAGGAAGAGCCCCGGAGGGGGGAATGGGTCCATTTTTTTCATTTTTCGCTTAAATCTCAAAAACGGTACATGTTAGAGAAAAACTTTCAAGGAAAAGTTGAAAGGCCATAAAATTATCTACAAGTTGTACCTAAATCATTTTTTTCTATTCGCAGCCGTTTTCGAGCTACATCCCATGAAAGGTGAAAAATTCAATTATCGTAACTACCCTAATAAAATTCAATTCCTCCTAAACGCCTCCATGGTAGAATTTGGTATTTTTATCAATGATAGACCTAATTATGAGCATTCTATCTGTACCGGTCACAAGTTGCACTTTTGAGTTTTTTGGAAGAAAAAAAATAAAAAGTTCAAGTATCGTAACTACCCTAATAAAATTAAATTCCCCGTAAACGCCTCCGTGGTGGAATCTGGTATTTTTATCAATGATAGACCTAATTATGAGCAATCTATCTGTACCGGTCACAAGTTGCACTTTTGAGTTTTTTGGAAGAAAAAAAATAAAAAGTTCAAGTATCGTAACTACCCTAATAAAATTCAATTCCCCGTAAACGCCTCCGTGGTGGAATCTGGTATTTTTATCAATGATAGACCTAATTATGAGCAATTTATCTGTACCGGTCACAAGTTGCACTTTTGAGTTTTTTGGAAGAAAAAAATAAAAAGATCAAGTTCAGTAACTCAAACTACCCTAATATAATATTTTGACAATTGATTCCTCCTAAAGGCTTCCATGGAGGAATGTGTTTATTTTACCAATTATAGATCTAATTATGAGCAATCTATCAGTACCGGTCACAAGTTGCACATTTGAGTTTTTTTGGAAGAAAAAAATAAAAAGATCAAGTTCAGTAACTCAAACTACCCTAATATAATATTTTGACAATCGATTCCTCCTAAAGGCTTCCATGGAGGAATGTGTTTATTTTACCAATTATAGACCTTAATAAGAGCAATCTATCAGTACCGGTCATAAGTTGCACATTTGAGTTTTTTGGAAGAAAAAAATAAAAAGATCAAGTTCAGTAACTCAAACTACCCTAATATAATATTTTGACAATCGATTCCTCCTAAAGGCTTCCATGGAGGAATGTGTTTATTTTACCAATTATAGACCTAATTAAGAGAAATCTATCAATACCGGTCACAAGTTGCACATTTGAGTTTTTTGGAAGAAAGAAATATTTTTTGATCGATTGATGTGATAAACATGGGTATGTAGTAGTATCATTTTTTACTGCGTGTAACTCAGAAACGGTAGGATATAGGAAAAAATGATTTAGGTACAACTTGTAGATAATTTTATGGCCTTTCAACTTTTCCTTGAAAGTTTTTCTCTAACATGTACCGTTTTTGAGATTTAAGCGAAAAATGAAAAAATGGACTCATTCCCCCCCTCCCCCCACTCCGGGGCTCCTCCTAGTGTCCCGGGGTTTTAGTATGTTTATTACCTAGGGACTCTTGACATGTTTCCGAAGAAACATCTTACGTTACTAACTCACGTACTCTAGAACTTTTTATTCAATGGACTATTATAATATAAGTTAAATATAACTTAAGATTGACAGCCACTGCATAAATTACGAAACAAACTTACCTTTTCTTTTATCTATAGTGTTTCTTGCCATTTTTATATGTTAAATTACACCGTATGTTAGTTAAACTCTTTTTAATTGCGTTAAACACGTAACGTACACTGTCACGGCCACAAAAATAACAAAACATTGTTTTTACCCTAACGCAATGCCACTGAACTCGCCTGGCGAGTGATTCAATTCGTGTTGCAGCGCCGGGGACTCGCCTAGCGAGTCCAACGTAAAATGTAGGCGGCATCCGAGAAAACATCGTGAAAATCGTAGTGGTAATGAAAGAGGTAGTTAATAAGTTAATAATTAGGTACTTTTAACTTATCTACTTGATCGAATTGATTTTTTTTTGTTGAATAGTCCATTTATCTAGAAAACTATAATACATATAAGATTACGTAGAGACACGTAGAGTTAATAATAAGTAAGTATGTTAATTGAAATAAATTTTATTATCATTCTTCAAAAGTAGGTAAACCTATGAGGTAAACTATGTTAGGTACCAAATCTCACATGTGATTAAATTTTTGATAAGTATGATGAAATTGCAAAATGTAGGTATATTATCAGATGACCTGGCTGCTTTTTTTATTAATTTAAAAATTAACATTAGAACTTACATCAAATGTGTTGAATTATATTTTTCGGTTCTTGGATAATCTTACTGGATTATTCGACGGGATTTACAGAGATATTGTATTCGATTACATGCATATTATAATATACAATATTTATCTTTATTGTGTATTATGCAGATATTATGTAGGTACATTGTACATTGTTGTTTTAAGAGAAAACGTAGACTGTAGAGTAATGTTAAATATGTTTTTAAACAAGTTGTTTATCTGTACCCACTTTACAGCAAAAAACAGTTGTTTAAGGGAAATAGGAATTCATTATGCGATCAGTGAGTATAACATAAGGTGTGAATTAAATCATTTGTTTATTGAGTTTGAGAATCGTAGGTACAGTACTCCCAAACTGATAATGCGCAAAGAAAAATTCGTTACTGTACGGCAACTGTCATATTTTGCCCCGAGCCTCCGAAGACAATACGTATATAGAGTGGTTAAATTTATTTTCTGCATGCATAGTTTATTAGAATTATGAGTTTTATTGTGATTTTATGGCAAAAGAGATAACTAACGAAATTTGTTTCGAAAATTCAATGTAAGTTAATAGCGAGGATAAGCCACACGATTGCGAATATACATACATATATATGTACAATTTTTGTATTGATTTACTTGGAAAATTCTATACTTAGAAGTAACTATTAAAGTGTCTTACTGAAGCTGGCGTAATGATGGATGTATGGAAGGTTAAAATAAGACAAAGTTTATATTAAAAAAAATATATTTTCAAACACTGGTTTACATTTAAATTGTTAAAATCTCAGTCCAAAGGATTTACAGAATCAGGGATTATATCTACCTATTTCTGATATCGTAGAATGATGAAAACTTTCATTATGCTCTTATTAACTTTCACTTTCCCCACTGCTCTCTGCTACCTGTGTAAATAATCATTTTATCGGAAAATTCAACTTTGAAACAAAACTAAGAAGGGTATGTAACAGCAGCTCTATATAATTCCATACAGAGATAATACGTGCGGTCACCACCAATCAAGAAGCTTATATCTAATACACTGGAGATTGCACTATGACCATTAAATTGTAACAAGAAAATATGACGTTGAATGACGCCTGTATGTTTTTTTATCCCTTTCACACCTAGCTTGGCAAGTTGGTGTGAAAGAGATAACAAGTTAATGGTCATAGTGCAATCTCCAGTGTAATAAATATAAGCTTCTTGCCACCAATATATAAAAACGACTGACGAATTTTTGAATTTTTTCACTGACAGGCTACCGTCACCTACCGCCCGAATTGTTTTCGATTGTGTATGACTCTGAATTGACTCCTATTTCTTTCGAACAAGGTGCAAGATGCAAGTCCATTGTTTAGGGCAGATTCGGGTGTTTCTGGAAATACGATAATTAGCGAAGATCTGCATTCTGCATGCGCATTATTAATTTTGGAGTACTTTACATACGTACCTACTTACTTCTAAACTTGTCGCAAAACGAACAAATGTTTTTTATTCTGTTTTAAGAAAAAACAAATCTTATAAAGAATAACCTTGAGTGTAAATACATAACTAGTGAGTATGAGAATAAAACGAGTTTAATTTTACTGTAGTAACGTGTAACCACGTAGATATATAATTTAAGTTTAATACATAGGTAACGTTTTCACACAAAATGCATCGTAATTATTTGCTTCGTCATGATTTTATTAACGTGGTATTTAGCAATACATATTTTTCAAGGTAAGTACATAGGTGTTTTTTTTAATAAGTCTGGTTTTAATAGGTACTGTTGTAACCTACACCGAATTTGGTAGAGTCCTTTCACATGTTTTAAATATGTGTTACTTAGGCGGCCCTTGATATAGATAGTATACCTAAGTGCAATAAATAAAATAATAAATTTATGAACAATTACGAAATAAATCAAGATAATTATCAAGGCATTACCTACGTAGTTATTTATTGCCTTGACGCTTATTTTCGCGTGCACAAGTTAATACTGTAAGTACCTACAGGTTAAAATAACCCGTATAGACAGACAAATATAAGTAATACTTGCAAAATTAATTTCAATCATTAAGACTTTACTTACTTTCACCTATGAAAAATAAGATAATCAGCGATAATTTGAAACAGTAATATTTGGGCTTGTCACTTCCGTACGTAGGTACGTACCGAGTATTTGCAGAAAGCTGTCCTCAAGTCTAATGGTCGAGGAGAGGAGGTAGTCGGACCCCTCCAGCTCGCTAGGCGCCATCAGATCGCTCCTCATTTTGACACTTATTCATTTAACTTTGGGTTCAATTTCCAATCACAGAGTGGGCATGCTATAACACTATTCTCAAATCCAATTGTACACAGCACTTTGTAGTTCTATCGAAGGGTTTACCAGTCGGTAATGGTAGAATGAATGCCGTATTGAGGACGATCGCTATACGCGCGTAGCCACGGCGTGCGCGCCGCTCACAAACTCGAAGCGAGTCGCGCACAGCTGATTCTTCAGTCTTCACTATAAATAATACACCGTGAATGCAGTTCCACTGACAACACCGCCTCTATATCACATGTGCTATACATTAATGGAGAGATTTTTGATATTGGGTATACACTGGGTGTGATATTTACATATTTATCAGTTAAGACTTCAATTAGAGGGTCTAAATACGGCGATATCGTAAACACGCGTAGTTCATATCTATTCGATTGCTTAACTAAACGTATATTCATATAAATGTCCATATAAATAACTTTTGGCGCTAGACGGCTGGATATCACACTTTTAACGAAATGTTTTATGTCAATATGGAGTAACCTAGTTAGATAGTAGAGCCACAGAATAATAACTAGTAGGTAGAGCCACTGAAGAAAAAAAATAATTAACTTTTTAAACGACTATTGCCTTATCATTTTATTTCCGATCCACAAAATACGAAAATTCAAAATACATTTTGTCGATGACCTAATTTTTTTGAGTTTTCAATACACAATACAAGGAGGGTGATCCTGATTTAAATTCGTTACTAAAGTAAAAACTAAATAAATAAATACTAAATAAAAACTTATAAAAACTAAATAAATAAAAGAAGGGAGCGAACTTTAGTTCTTTTATTTATTTTCCCAAAAGTAAGCTGTAAGATAGAGTTAAATACTTGAGTTTTTCGTTGAATATTAATTATACATGTAGACTCAATAAGTCATAGGTAATTTATTTTGTAGAATTCACCGGATTTCCATACACGATTTTGGATGAGACCCAATACAATAACCGCAATACGAAAACCATTCCTGTTTAATAAATCGGAGTTAATTATTATTATTCAAGGATACTGTTATTTGAATTTTTTAATAATTATAAAAAATAGTAACTAAGTACCATTTATCTAGTTTTTACATAATCCTACAACATTGTTTATGTTATATTGTATAAAAAATATAATTTGTGTAGGAGAAATAATAAACCTCAGGTAGATATATATTTTTTACAACGTATTTCTGGGTCGAGTCATGGTTACAAGGTCGCTCAGAACAAGATGTATGTTTGTTATGAATTTTCCGATGGATAATTTTATGTTATTAGTAATTTTGTGTAGGTAATTCATATTCAAAATAAAGATTATTTCTAAATTATTCATAGCTTTTTTCTAATTTACTTTTTTTAATTATGAAGGCTCGTGTAACTTATTATATATACCTAGGTAGTATTCGAATATTCGTAGATCCTAATTAGAGATTTACGCCTATCAACACATTTGGCGATAAATTTTTATGATTAAAAATGATGTATTTCACACACATGGATTTACAAAAAATATATAAATATAAATACAAAAAAAAAAACTCCAAAATGTATTTTGGAGTTTTTTAGTATAAGTAAGTATTTAGAAACCATAATAATTGTTTAATCTATTGATTGATCGTCCCGATAAAAATATAAATAGATATATGTAATGACTGTAATCTTTCTCATTAAGGTCGTATCATAAAATATTTTTTATAGTAGGTACTGTATAGTAAATAATAGGTAGGTATTGAACATTTTTATGTAACGCACTTTATTTAGATAGCATTAGTGAAAATATCTTTTAATTACAGTCTTATCTTATAAATTTTGAGTTTTTGTGACTGTCATAGAGATAAAGAATCTTAAGTTACTGACAAATGGTGATTATTAAAATATCCAATTAGTACAATCACACCCGTAAAAAATAATTTTTAATTTTTAATTAATATTTGATAGATTACCTTCTGATGGGATTGACATTTACTGACTAAAAACCCCGATAGAAGTATTTTTGCAAGTATAAGTATATTTTGATAGGTAATTAAAAAAATTAAGGTAAAAAAATATAATTTTAACTGATAAGAAAAATCGAGTCATCGTGTCACGCTTTTTTCTCATTTCATTTCACGGACAATAGTACCACGAGGAAGTAAAAATTTATATTAAATCTTTATATATAAAAATGAATTCCTATTTCCCTTAATCACGGCATCACGCGTGAACAGCTGAACCGATTTTGATAATTTTTATTTTAATGCTTCGCTATTGTCAGGAGAAGGGTTTTATAAAAGAAAACCTCAAGAAATTTGCGCCTAAAGATTAAAAAATGCGAAAACTTAACGGCTATTTTAAATTTCACGGGATTGCCAATTTGCGCAAAGACAGGACAACGGATGTCGGGTCAGCTAGTATATTATAATTTATGACTATGTATTTATAATAATATGTATACATAATTTTATTGCAGTTTTTGTTTTGGTGGACCTTAACTTAAATTACATACTGTCCATGATTTATACTTAACTTTAAACTAATTGATGCTACAAAGATGAAAGATTTGGTGTTTTGTTTCTTAAGATATCTATAACTCAAAAACTACACAATCAATATTAAAAATTACTTGACCATTTCAAAACTGCTACTGCTTAATCCTGCGTGGTAGAGGCTATACTGCTCTATTGTTTTTATCCCGGGTAAAAAATCGAGAGGAAACTAGTGAAATTATTGGATAGTTTAACATGTTCGGTCGAATTTGGACCACCTTGTATATAATTCTCACGTACTCTATCTCGAATAATTTGACATAATTTAAAACATATGCTAAACAGAAAAATGTAGGTGTGAATAATTGCGATAGGTGCACACATCGCCTAACCTACATATTATGTGTTTCTTTCATACGAACCGTAAGTATTACATGGTATTACTGCGTGTTTGGCTGCGACAATTTTTTAACAAAACACGTAAACAAATTAGTCATCTCAAAAGGCGGGCTGCTGCACCTGTTTTTAATTCTGTCTGTATGAATGATACGACATCATTGAGTGAACGCTAACATTTTATGCGTTAATTTCCCTCAGGCGAAAACGGGATGTTATATCCATTTGTCAGACAACGTCTCTGCGTTTTTTGTTTTTTGCATAACTTTATAGTCAGGGTTTAAACCAGAATATATTTTACTAGCTGCGCTCCGCGGTAGCGTGATGATGTATAGCCTATAGCCTTCCTCGATAAATGGGCTATCTACCTAACACCGAAAGAATTTTTCAAATCGGACCTGTAGTTCCTGAGATTAGCGCGTTCAAACAAACTAACAAACTCTTCAGCTTTATAATAATAGTATAGATTTGTAAAAAGACAGTCTATGTTTTATTTACTAAAACCGTTCAGCCACATCCGTTTTTAATATGTTATTGTGTTAGAACTCACAAACAAGAGCGAGCCTTTACAAAGATACAAATGATTTGACATATTTTCAATGTATGTAACGTCTTCGATGCCTAGGTTCTAGTAGACAGAACATGTTATTTATATTTATTTATTAGAACATTATAACTGTTGTCTATTGGTCTTATGTATTTCTATATTTATTGATTTAATAAATTAACATTTTATGCATGTGTGTTTGTGTATATGTTACGGCTAAAGGTAGGTGAAAACATAAACTTAAGATTAGCCGGCTAAACTTAGGTTTATATTCGACGAGGTGTTAATGTTAGTTTGTTCTATCTTTAGCCGGCTAAACTTAAGTGTAACCGCAGGCCCTTGGCTAAAAATGTAGAAGGAAATGGAAAAGGAAACAATGTAATAATGTTTACTATTTTGACACGAAAACTTTATTAAAAATAATAATAAGTGTTTCGAGATTGTGCAACGCCGACATTTTAAATACGCGCAACGACTGCAAAGAAAGATGACGCAATACTAAACCAAAACATTACCACGTGTGCGCGCGTTGTCTCCCCACCGCCCCCTCAAGCCCTCCGCCGGCCCGGCGCGCCCATCGAATACATTTTTAGCCGTTTCGTTTCGGTTAATGTGCACATTAACCGGCTAAAGATGGAATATCACGACGCAAACAAACATGTTATCGAACTTTAGCTGCTTCTCGAAGATAAACCTAAGTTTAGCCGGCTTATCTTAAGTTTATGTTCACACCTACCTTTAGCCGTAACATATATATACTAGATAGTAATTCGATTAACACATAAGTAAACAATAAAAATAAATCAAATAAATTGTATACAATACTCATTTATTTGTCATGAAAAATTACAAAAATACATCAAAATGTAAACTTATACATAATAAGGCACTTAATTATTAAAAATGGCAATACAATTTTAAAGATTCTTAATTTCTTTCAACTTTAAATAATGGCAAACTTTTGTACAGTCAATAATGTTTGGCACATATGAGAAATTCAAATTAATGAATAATCAAAATTGGATAATACTTAAAAACTACTACAAAAATATAATAGAATAGATACATAGTCAATATATATTT
This sequence comes from Colias behrii, assembly GCA_029959065.1. Lineage (NCBI taxonomy): Eukaryota > Metazoa > Arthropoda > Insecta > Lepidoptera > Pieridae > Colias > Colias behrii. Next base: position 7,884,572 of record JARWMC010000019.1, on the reverse strand, counting down.
TTTTTAATGTCGATAGGGAAGCGCTTGACCACAATCTCGCCTGATGTTAAGCTGAGATGTGGTCTAAGATGGTACGCGCTTCCCTAGAAGGTACCTGTGCACTCTACGCTTGAAGACTATTCCTTCTTTCATATGATATGATTACATATTATGTAATTGTGCTGATTTCCTCAAATAAAAAGAAATGTGAGCGTGTACTAGTGTACACACGTAAGAAGTGAAACTTCTTTATGACCTTATTTTTCAAAAAATAATTTACTTTATGCAACTTTACAGAAATACGTCAATCACGCGTGGTAGGGATAAAAACAAGATAGCGCGTAACGGAAAAATGTCACGCGTAACGAAAAAATGTTACACTAAATTTTTTTCCAACCTCGATAAAGAAGTTTCACTTCAAAAATGAATGGACATAACATATTATTTGTAAAGAATACACGAAATAAAAGCTATATCAATTATAATTCGATCTAAGAGAGAGTATATATGTAAATCGTAAACTTAAAGACGAAATATTGCCTATACATTGTAGTAGTAATAAAAAATATCAAACATACGTATTACCTTGCAAAGGTTACCTTTTGTTACTACTTTTAATTTGTGATGTGTTACCAACTGAAATCTTCTTAATTCTATTACTTATTGGCATCTTATTACTTATTATCTACACAAATGGCAGCTTTCTATTTTTAAGCTATTAAGACTCAAAATTTCAATATAATGAATACATACAAACACAGATCTAAAATGTCGAGTCTTAAAATATAAAAAAAAAAAAATATCAAAATCTTAGTTGGTAATGTGATCGTTGATTTAAAGCCAATAGAAGAGCATTTTACTTGTATAAATTTAAAAGAATAAATCAAGACATATTATAAACTAAAAAATTTCTCATTTTTTGAGATTCTTTATTTATTTATTATCAATTAAATTAATGTTCACTGGCTGAAAACATTATATTAATAAGCTTAAAACTACATAATACATAAATACATATTTCATTCGAGGACGGAAATTTTCCTTTTATTTAAAACACTTTTATCTTCCAAAAATACTTTGTAAACATTTGTAAAATTAAATCACTATACTCGGCACAGCGAACCTTGATCCCTATGACAGTTCGTCTTAGTGATTACTCGTATAATGGGTCGTGTCGATACTTTACTATTTTATAGGCAAAGGCGTGGCTTTGCATTCAGCCACGTCGGTAAACATGTTTTTACAAATATTATTAACTAAAATTTTTAAAGTTTACGGCAAAAATATTATAAATACTTATTTAATGGACTGGTTTTGAGAGAATAAAGTAAAATTATGTACCATAGTCGACAATAGGGCGCCATCTTTATAAAAAAATCTTTCTATACAACAGTGTCAAATAAAAATTGAAGTTCCACATACTTCAATTTAAAGAAATTTATATTATAAACAACATTCTAATCGTCATTATCGAAATTAGAGTTAGCTACACTTTATCAAATATAACCTGTGCCAATAAATAACGTAATTTGAATTTGACAGCACGCCATCTCGCTCACACACCAACATTTTACAACTCGCCATCCCACTCGCACTTTGATTCTATCCTTCATTGACACATATAACACCTATTTGACGACAATGGTACTAAGTTAAAGTTATTCTAAGTTTACACTGACTGGGCATCGACTTCTTCACCGTAATCTAAGTCGTCGTAACTTAAATCGTCGTCGATTACTGAATCAGGGGTTTCCTTGCCACCTGGACAAGCTAGGCATCTGAAAAACAGAAAATATAGTAAAATAAGTATATAGTAAGTGACTTTTAAAAATGGTTTGATAATTTATTTCAGCAGAGTTGTATCTCTTTTACGTAATATTTATTTGGAAAGATACAAGTAGGCCTATTTCAAACGACACAAAAATCCCCAATAGATAAGACACTAATATTATAAATACGAGATTAACTTTTTACTTCTATCTTATTATGTATGTTAAAATGAATGTGAATAATTTGGATCAAAGCAATTAAATACCAGACTTTTATTGCATATATGCAAGTGAAATAGTGTGTGGCAATATGTTTTTACATAACCAGCTAACGTTATGTACATGTGAGCGAACCTGCAGGCAAAAACTAATAGTTTCTAGGAAAGTTGCATATATAAGCAATAATAATATTATAAAGAGGAAAGGTTTGTATGTATGTATGTATGTATGTATGTATGGTTTTCACGCTTAAACTACTGGACCGATTTTGATGAAATTTGGCACAGATAATCTTTAGACCCTGAGAAAGAACATAGGCTACCTTTTATTGCGAAATATGTACCACGGGCGAAGCCGGGGCGGACCGCTAGTAAGCAATAATTGTAAAAAGAAACAATGCATTAATATTATTTTCATGTTTAAATAGCTTCGTGTCACGATGACATCGTTACTACCTTCGATTTTATTTAATTATAAATAAAAATTATTGATTCAAATGTTGTATTCTATTCCATAGGTCATTAATTTTTCCTTTAATATTCATGATCTATGAAACTTAATACCAACTTTATAATTGCCGCTTAAATAAAAATTAAATAATACAATTTTGAATAAATAGCACACCTGTGCGACATACGATATCTATCCCGCAGTTTGTATAATGATTTATACATAATAGTATATATTGATATATTATGTATATATAATATGACGCAACGGCCTTGTTCGCGCACAGGTGCCTGCTTTATATTCCACATATAACATGTAAACAAGATGACATCTGATTTGAGTAAGCTCTTAAGTTATCTAAACATTTTCTCGACATTTAAACTACCTTTATGTATGTTGGTTTTGGGAAAGCCTGAGATAATATTCTATAGAAGTTACTGGTAAACGGTTGACTATTTTTATTGACGACGCGGTTGGCGCAGTGGTAAAGTAACTGCCTACTGAGCCGACGGTCCCGGGTTCGATCCCCGGTCAGGGCAAATATTTGTGTGATGAACTCAATTATTTGTTCTTGGGTCTGGGTGTTATTATCTATATATGTATTTATTAAATATTATATTTATCGTCGCCTAGTACCCACAACACAAGCCATAATTGAGCTTACTGTGGGACTAGGTCGATTTGTGTAATAATGTCCTATAATATTTATTAATTATTTTATTTATTTATTTTGGTTAGACGTTTCTTATTAAGCGCTAGTCGAAGCTTTAATAAAAAATACGAGCGGAGTTCTCTTTACATTATATTTTCGATATTTTTTTGGTATTTCACTAGCTAAACATTTTATTCAACATGCATGTATTTATCATTATACTATGGGAAGAAAGTTTAGATGTATCATTAATTCTCAAATAAGGTGAAGCAAAGCACTAAATGATAAACTTTATAAAATAAGATTAAAAAGTTTTAAAAGCTTCTTATTATTCTACTTACACATCTCTCTTATCAAAACGAAAGGTACAACATGCATTACAACGATACATGATTACGTTATTTAAAATCCATCAATAAACTAAATAGGTTACAACCTACTACTAGTACTCATACCCACAAACATCAAAGCTATTTCGATCCACCATACAACACACAATACCGCGAATCTGTAACATTACCTGCTCTCATTGATCCCGTAGTATAAACACTTGTCGCCCACGCACTCGCAGCAACCGTCGTGGAACCATCTGAAATTTGTATGGGAGTAATTAGGTTTTGTAAGGATTTTTTTTCTGATAAGTAAACTTTTTACGTTTTTTTTAATATTATTTTGTGACTTTTTATGCCACATATCTACTTTTATTGTATGTATCAAATCTTATAAGGATTATTTATGACAGAAAAAAAAAGTTTCCTTCGAGAATCGAGAACAATACCCAGCTCAGTCTATAGAACAAAGATTCAAATAATTAGGAATATATTTTATAATAGTTGTAGTAAAATTTTTGAAGCATGTATTTAGGAACAATAGTGATACAACCAATGTTTTTGAGGAAAAATTGGAGACAATGACACCTGGCATCTTCAGCGTGTACTACTAGTATTATAAAGACGAAATTATTGGTGTATTTTAATAACTCTTTCACATGAAATGCACAGAATAGATTTTGATGTTATATGGCACGTTTGATTTAGTTTATGAACTAGAAGAATAAACAAGCTATGTAAATATTTAATCGTATTCTTTCTTTCAAATACATGATTTTTCATCACATTGTTAATACAATACCTGAAGCTATTAGACCCCATGGATCTACAGGACGCCCGGCACTTGTCACACGACATACACTGCGAGAGGAAAGCCACGGTGCAGTTGAACGTCACTATGTCACGGCTTACCGGCTCCGATTCTTGTTCCACGCTTTCTGTAGACAAATATTGAAAAAAAAAAAATTTAAATTGTAAAAAAATTATAAGGCCTGCTAAGAATAAAAAAAATTGTAATTACGAGGGTGACCGATCTTTTTCTATGATTTCTATAATTGTTGTCAAAAATAAAATTAATACTGCAGAAAATGAGAAAGAATGAGAGAGAGAAAGAAAAGGCGAGCGAGCGAAGCAAACATGACGCGATAATTCTTTTATTTATGCTTTAAAATGCTTTTTAGTAGTATGTACATCTCAAATTTGAATTTGTTTAAATATACATTAAAGTAACATTTCATATCAGTATATCATAATACATATTAACAACATACAAATGATTCTGAATTCCAGCTACCAAATAAAAATCATTGTTAAGTTACTTTTAAAAGAGATTACAATCCATGTACTCAACATTATTTCAAAGAATTTCATCAACAAAATGTTAAACGTATTGATAAGAAACAATGTATTTCATTGACTGAGGTGGTTTAGATAATAAAAAGTTTGAATCACAGGAGCAGGTAGCATTCCAGGTTAAGATGACTCATTGCTAACTCAGTAGGGGTCTGATGTTCTGAGAAATATTAATGGGTAGATAAAATTGGTTATTAATGACTGTGAGAAAATTATTATAATGGTGGTTTACCTTTATGAATATATTAAAAATATTTATTTATTTATTTATTTATTTATGCTTTATTGCTCAAGATATTGATAGCTAGTTTTGCACCAATGGATTGTTAATCCCTCAGCCCCCGGAATCACAGACACAATGGAAAATCTATTGTGTCGCGGTCTCATTGGGCCGCTCGGTGGTCAAGGGGTTAAAAATGAATTGCTTCATTCCATAATCTAGATCTACTAAACATTATTTTAATGCTAAAATATGTAAAAAGAACCTTCTATTGCTTTTGAGTTTCTTTCTCAAAAATTAATAATTATTTGTGGTTCAGTAAATCAACATCAGGGTCTTTTCAATCAAAATTGTTTTAATTATACAAGCTGATGCCTATTTAATAATATTGCATATGTATAATGACTTGAATTTTTAACCTTGACACAGGAACATAGCATAATACACATTTTTCAAAGAGATTTGATTTCTCATGAAAGTTTTAATTAAAGTTAGAATACCACTTTATTTTAACTTCCATACATACATCCATACTTTTAAAATGTTTAATGCTATAAATAAATAGATTACAAATACTTATTACTACTTCGATTTGAATATTAAAAGTATCCATTTATACTTACGAAGGTGGTAAACAAGTTGTTTCTCCGATGCTGGTCTATAAGCAGATATATCAATGTCCACTGGATATGTGATGGACAACCACCTCTGTTGAGGGTCCACATCACTGGTCAGAGCAGCGAAGAGGTCAGGTACGTTGTCTGATAACTCTTCCACATATGATGATTTGGAAAGCTCAGTTTGTGTGTCGTTTGGTTTCGGACACATGTCTAAAATAAACAAATTGTATATTTATCATTGTATTTTTTTTTAGTTTTTACAAATGTTTAACACAGAAATAATCTTTTTTTTTTTGTAATAATTTGGCCATTAATAGTATATACGCAAAATAGCCATGAATGAAAAATATACTATACATAATCTTCTGTGAAAATTGTATTATATTTATAAAGTTTTTACTAACCAACACAACTGCAGCATTCACTGTACAAGTAACTGAGACAGTTGAAACAATCCTTGCAACACGTACAATCCTTTAGATCACACTTACAAGATTGAGTTAACATACATTTTGAGACAACGCTGGCACAAATAGCCTCATTACAAGCGTAAATTATCGGAACAGCACATAAAAATGCAAAAATAGCATAAAATTTTACTCCCATTTTGAAATAATATTCTTATTAAAGTCTGAATGCAATTATTTGTTTGTTTTGGTGAGGAATTTACACACGCACTTAAATATAATATTATAATGTCAAACAAAACAAATTGCATTAAGACATAGAACAGACTAAAGTTACAAGATACAACTTATTTCACTGACGTATTTAATATTTTATAATGCTAATCACTGTTTGTCTTGATTCACGTATGAGGAATTAACACGTAGTATTTGTATTCTCTTTGGAATTAACACGGAAAAAAATTTTTAGTTTCCAAACGCGAGCGTTGCTAATCAAGTGACAAGTAGTCAGCAGACAGCAATCTGTGGAGTGTGGTCAGCACTCAGCAAGACAAGCATCAGTCGTCAAATGACATATTTTGGCAAATGGCAAGACTTGGGCAAGACGTACTAGGGATGGGTAAAAAATATCGATATTTTTTGGGTGATATAAATCGATATATTTGAAAAATATCGATACGATAAATATCGATATTTTTTTTCCATTTGCCCATCCCTAAGACGTACGAAATTCAAATGTCAGGTGTAATGTTGCTACAGTATAAAATCTTATTATCTTAGAGTATATATACTATCTATAGAGTGCGAATAACCAAGTGGGAACAGTAGGCACAGGTGGGAACAACACGACGTTCCCGCCGCGAGCGCTCGTAGTCGTGGTTGAGTGCTGTCGAAGTGCGTTGCTCTGGAATTTTTTTCATATTTACGAATAAACATGGTGAAATGTGCAGTTCTATTTTGCAAAAACGATACTTGAAAATACACAAAATTGAAATCCAGTATCACATTTCATCAGTAAGTCGATTGTTATATTTATTTTTATGAAAATAAATCTAGCATCGCGGGGGTGAAGGGGAGGTGGGAGGCGGCCACGCGCAGGCTCGCTCGCGCGCCTCACTGCCGCCACGTGATCGTAGTGATGTGACCTGACCAACGCTGTACTCGATATAAAGTTTACTAGAACTATATTTTAACAAATTATTTATTTAACTTTAAAATTAAAACTCTTTTAAAAATGAATAATTATAAATAAATTTGTGGTGTGTTTTGTATGATACACTTTCTAATATTATGAATGCGAATGTATTATAGTGTAAATGTAAAGTATGTAATGTTACGATATATTTTCTGAACCGCTAAATTGATTTTGAAGATTTTGATAGTAGAATGGATAAAATTAAATAAAAAAATTATTAATATTATTTATTATAATTATAATCATTTTAAATTATTAATTATTTCTTATTTTTATTTAACATTTTTAAAACCGTATTATTATTGTTTGATTTATTATTAAAGAAATAGCACTAAACCCGATCTTTTATTTTATTAACTTTATTATTTAAAAAGTACTCACGTTTTTCTGATATTCCAATTAAACATATTTTTTAAAGTACTTATAATTAATACAAGAAATATTCAAATGGAATAAACAAACTTTATTCAGTTGGTAAACAAATTTAAAATTACATATTTATACTTTATTCATATATTTTTCCATTAATAACTTATTGAACATAAATTTTACTTATGATACATATTTATTTACATAACTTATCGATAGTTCAACACGCAATTGATACCTACCCATCCCTATTTGTCACACACACATCTATATAGTATCTATAGCTCATCTGCCTACGATGCGCACTAAGCAATTTGTGCAATACACGCGCTCTATACTATTATAATATATACTCTAAGCTTATTATCTTATCCACAGAGTATCCACATAAATAACAAAAAAAATGTTCTGTTTACTTGTTCTTGTTTACATGATGTAATATTATCATATTTTTTTTTTGTGTTTTTGTTAGTATAATGCATTATTTTTCTGTAAATTATATAAATCCATCCGAGTGAAACGTTTATGTAGGGGAATTCGATATGATGGTTTACCGTTACGTTCGCTTTAAAAACCAAACGCAAAGCGTGGCTCTATCAACCCGGCGAACGTTTGGGAAAAGTAAATTCACAACAGAATACATTACTGAAAGAATCGAAATATAGTGTTAAACGAAACAGTATAATATGTTAAATTGCTAGCAAAATATATTGAACTTATTTGCTACGGGTTACAATCTCACGAGTTAGATTATAATCTCACGGTTTTTACAATCTTGCGGCGACAGATACTTAAATCGTAATTATGATAAAATAATATTATAATATTTTACATTATGACTTCAATACGACGTTGCATTGTTGATACGAATTCATATTATAGGTATTCTATTTCCGTGTTTGCGTATCAAACCGGCAGCTTACGTAGGCATAAAACAACTTCTGGAAAAATCAAAAAGAATCGGTTAAGTGCGAGTCGGAGTCGAAACACCAGGGATTCCGTAAAGTTTTTTTGGAGACCTTTTGATTGCTTAAAATGGTATAATATTTTACATGTTTTAATCGTTTAGTAATTTTCTTGTGTTTCGTTTACCGAACTCGAATCTCCCCGTCTAATCTGTGCCGTAACTACGCTCACTGTAAAGTTTTTCCTTTTTTGAAATTTCGTGACAATATTAATTAAGGTTAATTGTATTTAAAATCTGCATAGATCCAAATATATTCATATTATCTTGTTTTATTATTGTTACAGATGCCCTATGTTGTATCTCTTCTATCTATATCTTCTGTATACTAAGTAAGCGCAAAACTCGAGAACGGCTGAACCACAGAACAGTAAAGTAGATAGAAGTGTGATGTGGGCGTGGCCCACGTGTCACTTGTAAGGTAAGATCACCTAACTTGCTCTCAGTTGTGCGCAGAAAAATATTCGAGTCGGTTGTCAGCTGTCAAACCTTTTTTCCATATTTATTCATTAATTAGGACGTGTTGTTCGGTATTAGAGTGCAAAAATGATAGCAGACGAAATAATATCAGCAATGGAGGCATTTCATACCATCGGAAAGTCTTATTTTTATTTATTTTACATATAATATTTTATGTTATAACTTCGCTTGTAATTTGTCAAAATTGTATACAAATATCTAGTCAAAATGAACCTTAATCCGTAAGAAATTAGTACTATTATAGATTGAACAGCAAACAAGACTTTCTGGAATATTATTGCAAAAAACAGACGAATGTCGCTTTAGTGATGCTTGTGGCGCATATCGACAGTATCGATACTTTAGAAAAGACAAACATTATAAATATTAAATTTTATTTTATTTTTCCTTAGCTTTCATTTGTCCAATTTATTTATAGATTTCCCAAAGAGGCTAATTTAAAAGAGAAATGGATAAATGCAACGTGACGAGTTAACTGGATGCCGAACAGCACTAAGCGGTCTAACAAAGGCCACCGATACAGCAAACCTAACCTTCCAAGATTTAAAATAATGCATATTTTCTGTTTGTATTTTGTAAATATAGATTAATACTATTCTATTCCGTTTTTTATTTAATAATAATAATATAAAAAGACGTACTTAGTAGTAATAAACATATTATTCGACCAAGCCAACTAGACGCTCGGGTGGAATGCGGCCTCCCCGCCCGCTTACCGCCTCAGGTACCGCGTTCGCCTTAGTACGGTTCGCAGCATCGACGCATTATTTCTGTACTTTTTATTGTTAATCGTAAAGTTAGTTCTAGGTGGTATGAAAATTGATAACTATGTTCAAGTTGTATATTCTAGTATTTTTATATGTAGAACACGTGTTTCGTAAGGGTACAATTAAACAGTGTGAATAAATAAATATTATTATTTTGGTGTTTTTATTAAATCAATTTCATATACGACGGTGATACTAATAATTTATTATTTATTAGTATATATATATTTCTATACATTGAATATTAGTGATAAAACTGATTTGAATAAACTGTTTTGAGTGCATTTATAGATTTGAGGTTATTTGTCGGTATGTATTTAATTTAATTTATGTAATTATGTAATTTATTTACATCGTGAATTAAAAATTATTACATTATCTAAAAAATATTTTTTTTTTGCTATCTGTACCCGAGACATGGGCGGGTGACGTCACAGTTGAAAAGGGTCTAGTTGGCTTGGTCACGTAGTACTCCAAAATGTGACACATTATACTATACTCATATAATAGAAAGAAAAAAAAATACACAAAAAATATTTATTTGTGAATTATCGATAACAAGGCTGACATCCCTCAGGGCATAGCATCAGACACAGACTAATAATAATATGCATCAGATAAATATCAAGTTAATGTCATTAATGTTGAGTGACACAAATTTCAACCTTATCTATATGTGTTGAGGTTCAAAGTTATATCTATCGAAAACTAACGCCCTCTGTTGTGGAGTAGCTGGATGTTTTCGAATTTGGAATTTCTGTGCAATGAGAATCAAAACAGCTAATATACCTAGGGATGTTATACTAAAATAAACCGTAACATGGTGCGTTAGGGTACATATTGAAATGCTGAATTTATAACCTAAGTCAGTTTTTACTCAAATTAAGCTGTCCAATCAAAGGCATAGATTACTTGTAGTGTACTGTACAACTATCGGTTTAAATGTGTGGGTTTGGCGACACTGGTTTTCATAGTAATTATGACATTATAGCACTTCTATTTGTTTTTAATGTTCTGTGGGCTGAACCGATTTCGATAATTATTTTAATAATAGTATTCCTTGAAGTACAAGGATGGTTCTTATGGACAGAAAACATGAACATGCACCACGGGCGAAGGGCCGGGGGGACCGCTAGTATGTATAGAAAATTCTCGTGTCACAATGCTAGTTACCATACTCCCCCGAAACGGTTGGAAGTTGGACTGATCCTAATGAAATTTTGTGTGCCTTATGGGTAGATCTGAGAGTCAACCAACATCTATGTTTCATATCCCTAAGTAATAAGAGTAACCAAGGCAGAACAACGTTTGCCGGGACAGCTAGTTTTTATATGAACTTATTTGAACTTGAATTTATATTATAATGGCAATAGAAATAAATACATCATCATTGAAATTTTCATGTCTTATTATCACCCTTCATTAGATACAGCCTGGTAACATTTGGACGGACAGGCAGACAGACAAACAGCGAAGTCTTTAATTAATGAGGTCCCGCGCTTACTCTTTCGGTAAGGAACCCTAAAAGAAAGTTATAAAGGAGATTTTGAGGAGATTGCCCAAGTGACTATGGCACTTGGTATCGCAATCAAACTTATTGTGTCAAGATGAAATATAGCTCAATTTAAAGCTTGATGTGATGACTTTTAGAAACGATTAAAGTTTTTATGTAAATAAACCGCAGTTCGCGACAATAAAAATAAAACAATAGTTTTATTCAACACTAAAAAAATACTTTATCGAGTTTAAATTAACGACGAACGATAATTTTTACATTTATTACATAGGTAATATTTTAATTTACAAGACAAATGTGAAAAGTAAATCGTAATAAACATTATTTCAAAATAAATAACGTCGAACAATGCGTCGAACACAATTTCATTCAACATTCAGAGTTTCAAATAGAAACTATGACATATGACGCAGGACGCTTGCAAGAGAGATAGATATGTGTCAAAACAAAAACTTTTACTTTTATTTCTATTTATTCGGTATAATTACGACTTAATAGTGATAAATATGATCATTATAAATACAAATAAGAATTAACAATACCACGAACACGTGACACAACTAGTATTTTACCGATTCCATACGTGGTCATACATGTTTCAAAACACAAACTTTTACTATTATTTCAATTTATCCGGTATAATTAAGACTTAATAGTGATACATATGATCATTATAAATACAAATAGGAATTAACAATATCACGAATACGTGGCACAACTAAAATTTTACCGATACCACCCGTGGTCATTCTCCTTTAAATTGGTGTGGGGTCTTGTTATGCGGGTGTAATAAAAGATGAATAACTACGCAAAGGTTATATTTCGTTAACTACATATATTTATCCGTATGTAATTAATATTCGACCTATGCGACCAACCCGCGTCCCGACAAGCCCGTAACTGTCTATGCATAGCGCACAAACTGTTTATATACGAGTTACCGTGTGAACCTGTGGTGTGAACTTTCTTAGTAGGTACTACACTTGAAATTCGATAACTCGTAAATTGGCTTGTCGTCGCTACATCATTCCCCCCTTAAAATAAAAATGGTATACAAGTCAAAAAACTTACAATAAAACTAAACAATAAACAAATGGGTGTATATAAAGTGTCGCTATATAAGGTTACAAAATGTTTACAATATAAAGTATAAAAAAATTTTCACAATATAAATCAATCAATACGTATCGTATACAAGTGGTTAACAGTTAACACCTAATTTCGCTAAAGTATTTATGTTATTACAAAAACTTGCGTTGGTCCTTCTAAGTGGCGTGCGATAATTGTTACACGTCATCTAACACTTAGTAACATTAACATTTCAAATCTCAATACGTTCTTTACACTTGTATCGTTTAATATTACAAAGGCTATTACTATACACTCATAAGCCATAAATCAAAAGTACATAAATTTCTAAGTAGTAAACATTTCAATCAAAACTCAACACAAACATAAATTTGAAATACCATACTTAAAACGTTAAACAATGAACTCGTTTCAAAATTACTTAAGTTCTATTATTTATTAAATACGATGTGTTGATTACTAAGTATTTATTATACATTTCTATGAAGTCTTATGAATACTTATAATCATCGTAATTCTAATAAATTTAAAATAGTTGAAACAATTACAAATACAATACTATTACCTAAATCGTACTGGTAATCGTATAGCTCTTCCACTACGCGTGGTATGTGTATTAGGCAATTCGCTACTTGGAATCTGTAATGGAACCTCAGTATCTGCCCCAGATGTCGTATCACTATCATCATTCAAATAATATGCAGGTTTTAGACGGTCTACAGATATTCTAACTTTCCTGCCAGTCATTTGAATGTAAAATACCTTTTCCTCTCGACTCAACACACGATAAGGACCGTCGTATGTTGGTTGTAAAGGCTTACGTACTGCGTCGTTTCTTACAAAAACATAATCGCACTTTTCTAAATCGGGGTGAATAAATATGTTCCGTCTTTCATTCTGCCTAATAGCTACTGACTGATATTTCCTAATAGAGTCTCGTAATTTACTTACATACTCAAGACTGCTATCTATTTCAAAACTCGACTTTTTATCGTAATAATCACCTGGTAATCGTAAAGTTGTTCGGTACGTAATTTCTGCTGCGCTTATGCCGGTATCACTTCTTACTGCTGTTCTAAGTCCTAGCAACACAGTTGGTAATTCCGTAACCCAAGATGATGATATATTGCATAAACGAGCCGTTAATGCCGCTTTATGCGACCTATGCCAACGCTCTACCGCCCCGTTACTCTGTGGGTGGTAAGGTGTCGTACGCAACTTATTAATACCTAATAACTTCATTAGTGTAGCAAATAATTGACTTTCGAATTGGCGTCCTTGATCGCTTGTTAGCTTTTTCGGACAACCAAAACGAGAGATCCATCCTTCATATATTACACGCGAAATCGTTTCAGCAGTTATATCTCTCGTAGGAAAACATTCTGGCCATCGCGTCCCCCTATCACTATGGTTAGGCAATACCTAAAACCTTCGGGTGAAGTGGGTAAAGGTCCAATTAAATCAACATGAATATGTTCAAACCTATCGCACTGCGGAAACGATCCTAAACCTGACATTGTAAGTCGATTCTTCGATCGTTGACATTCAATGCATGTTTTAGCCCATTGGCCAACGTGACGATTCATATTTGGCCAATAAAAACGATTTTTAATCAATTTGCGTGTAGTCCTTATTCCGGGATGACATACATTATGTACACTATCAAAAGCAATACGTCGAAATTTATCAGTCAAATAGGGTCTAATTTTATCATTATCTAAATTACAATAAATAAATGTACCGCTTTCAGGTAACATTATTTTCTTTGACCTATTATTAGCGTCTTTCGAATTAGATAATTGTAACATATAAGAATCTTGTTGTTTTTCCTTAGCAAGTTCCGCGTAATCTATTACAGTGGGACAACTTATTGTTGCGACTCGTGATGACGAATCTGCAACGACATTATCTTGCCCACGCGACGTTGTGAACTCATAATGAATATCAAGTGTCGTGTACGTCTGGGTAACTCTTTCTCGCTATTTACTTTAGAAAACGCGTAAATTAACGGTTTGTGATCCGTGTACCTACACCGTTAACTGTCGTCCTTCGACCATATTCCGAAAATGACGAATAGCTAAGTAAATTGCTAATAACTCCCTATCGTACGTACTATACTTGCGTTCAATCTTAGATGGATTCTTAGAAAAATAACCTACATGAGTATCCGATGCGTCCGTCATAAGTGCGAGCGATGCATCGGCCCTAGGGTGCTAAAAAATCTGCACCTTATAAACCAAAACATAGTTTGAGTTACCTCGGCGATAAATGACCATATTTTATACGGTCGCCGTAAACTAAAATCTAAAGTCATTAACTTAGTACCAAATGTCTTAATTACACTACCGTTTGCCACGTAAGGTTTATAATCACTACACAGTACACTCACTCGCGGATCGGTTATTTTTCGACACTGGTAAAATTAAAACATTTTTTAGTCGGCTCTCCTGCTGCTTCTGCCACGCACAAGGTTGAAGATAGTACAATCTGGCGTTATGCTTAAAGCAGTAATGAAAAAACATAACCAATTTGGTTTTCTCTGTTTTGAGCTTCCTGCACGATTGTGACTTTGCGATGCGGAACGATGCGTGCTATTTCCATACTTTCGACCGCTAAACGACTTGCCTCTCGAGCTTGCACATTTCAGCTGGTTTATCCGCTGCTTTAGTTGTGCTAACTGCTCGAGAAGGGTTAACTGTATCGACGAAACTGCTCTAACTGGAACTGAAGGATTCATTTTTAATTGTAAACAAACGATATCTATGCAATTCACTACAATGTTCACTAATCGTCGGGAGTCACCAATGTAGGGTCTTGTTATGCGGGTGTAATAAAAGATGAATAACTACGCGTAGGTTATATTTCGTTAACTACATATATTTATCCGTATGTAATTAATATTCGACCTATGCGACCAACCCGCGTCCCGACAAGCCCGTAACTGTCTATGCATTTTTTTTTTTTTTTTTTTTTTGTGGTGTCTCTCAATGTTAGCCAGAAGGGCTTCTACATTTTAACGCGGACGCGGGGGTGAACTGAAGGTTCACCCTGGTAGCGACATGCACAAGGGCGTCCCCCCTTGACGGGGACCACGAACCTCGGCTTGGGCTGTCGCTTGAGTGGAGGAGGCCAGAAGGGCTAGGGCCTAATCGGACGGGTGTCTATGCATAGCGCACAAACTGTTTATATACGAGTTACCGTGTGAACCTGTGGTGTGAACTTTCTTAGTAGGTACTACACTTGAAATTCGATAACTCGTAAATTGGCTTGTCGTCGCTACATTGGTATTACTGATAACTAGGGCCCGGATAAATATGTATTAAAAATTTCGAAATATGTAAATATAAAATGAAGTGAAAAAACTAAAATATGGAAAAAATATGTACAATAAAAGTAACCTTTTTTAATAAAACTATTGTTAATAGTGAAAAAAGTTAAAAATTACAATTTTATTCAACTTCCATTTCACTAACATTTGAAAAGCAGTAAATAATCACGTGTTCTTTTTTTAATTTTCGAAATTGAAACTATTATTTGGACGTAATATTGCTTTGTACTGACTGAATGATCTTTCAACATCACAGGATGTGATTGGAGCATATTTAAATTTGCCTAATTCTGCAAGTGAATAGGGCACGTCTATGTCGCCTTCTAATCTTCAACACAGCATGTTGTTAATTTTTTCCGGATACGGACATGATACGCATACGGACGGGTAGTGCGAGCGGTTTTGCCAGAATTTTTTAGAAAACTCAGAGACGCTGATAAAAATATGGATACATTTATTGATATTTTTTGGTATATGGATTTTCATTTAAAATATGGAAAATAAAACCTGAATTTTCACGATCTAAATAACATATTTACTGTGGACACCATGATTAATTACGAAAACAATTTCAAATAAATATATGTAAATACATATTAATCCGGGCCCTACTGATAACCATTGTTTGATACATTAAATACCTACATATATTTTGTATACAATAAACAAGGATTATCACTTAATTATGATAAAATTTAAAAAGATAGGAAATTAACCTTATTATTATTTATCAACATATTCTTATACATTTTAATCTGAATATCATTAATTAGTCCTGGGAGGTCGTTGGAAATGACGGTGAGTGAACTATAAATAAAATATAACATTTTTAGGTAAATTATGAAACAAAAAAAATCTAAAAATTTCTACCTAACTAACTAGGTACTACAGCTGTTGTACCTACCCTTTTTGAAATATTAGGTATATTTTATACGTCTTCGAAGTCGTCGTCATCAAATAAACAAACACCGGGAATAAATTACAAGAAATCTTGGTGAGCTTTTGAAAAACTGTTTTAAAGTTTGATAACTACATATTATTATGTATCTCTACAACATGTTCGCTAAGCGTATCTTCAATTATCACTACATAGTATAAAACAAAGTCGCTTTCTCTGTCCCTATGTCCCTTTGTATGCTTAAATCTTTAAAACTACGCAACGGATTTTGATGCGGTTTTTTTTAATAGATAGAGTGATTCAAGAGGAAGGTTTTAGTATATAATTTATTAGGTTTTAGACAAAGCGGGCGAAGCCGCGGGCGGTAAGCTAGTTGAGTAATATTCTGTACATGTCTATTTCTTGCTCAACATAGTTTAGTTGCGTTCGTAGCCTGCATACTTGCCTTTTCAATAACTGACAAAAAAAAAATAGATTTTAATAATTCGTTTTTAAATGATACGAAATAACAGCTAGAGGTATCGTATACTTATTGTACATACCTTATTTCTCTCTAGCAGTTATAGCCATACAGGTCGGTCTCATTCACGTACCAAGTAGAATTAAGAGCACACAACATACACTATTTCGCAGATAAAAGAAATTGTAGCAGTCCTGCTACCACTTATAGCACTCACAAGTGCTTATAAGAACCCCTTCTATGCCAGTGGGAGGTCCGTCAATGTCCATCTTTTTGAATGGAAGTGGGATGACATAGCTGCGGAATGTGAACGGTTTCTAGGACCCAAAGGATTCGGCGGCATACAAGTAAGTAAAAATGTTCATAAATTTATTATTTGTAGCCTAAGTTTGAAGCATTCCATATAAAAAGAAAGAAAAATAGAGACGTCAATTTTTGGAAACATAAGTTTAATTTGGTAACATCTGATAAGTATGCTTTCATTTGTTTAAATAAAATAGCTGGTAACTCGGTAATAGTAGTTAGGTATATAATAAATATAATTAATTATTATTATCTAAAGTCTAATATTTTGATCCAAAAATGCCATAATTGCATGCACCGATTAACGTAGCGAAATCTGAAATGAATTATCGGCAGTTGTAATACCTACTTATTGATATAATTTTACAGAAATTAAAGACTTTAATGGATTTTAAACGCGATTAATAAATTATATTATTATCCCGACGTTTCGCACACTTTGCAGCGAGCGTGGTCACGAGACTCAGACTTAGTCGTAAATCTATATTATTAATATTATTGACAGATTTCACCCCCCAACGAGAATGTAGTGCTATGGCATGCCAATCGTCCCTGGTGGGAGCGGTACCAGCCCTTGTCTTACGTGCTTGTCACACGGTCAGGCAACGAAAGACAATTCGCTGATATGTTGAGGCGATGCAATAATGCTGGAGTAAGGTATGCCTGTTTTTTATTGATCTTAGCAACTAAATAGGACAAACATAATATGTCTGTCTCATTTATTAGAAAGATGAAAAAATAAAAAAAAGTTGAAAATATAATTGAAAGTTGAATTCATGAGTAAAATATACTTGTAAAATAAAGTTGGCCGTTGGTGGTAATGTAATAAAATTATTAATTTAATGCTCTATATCGTCCAGAATTTTACATTTATAATATGTTTTTATTGCATTATTTTCATTAAAAATAAAATATCTATCTAATCAAGTTGACAGTTTTTGTTAACTAAACCAAGTGATTACAGTTTTTTTTTATATTCGCAGAGTTTACGTAGATGCAGTGATTAACCACATGACAGGCGAGCCCCCAGAAAACGTTGGAACAGCTGGCAACACAGCCGTGTTTAGAGACTGGTATTACCCTGCTGTACCGTACAGGCGGGAACATTTCAACTGGCCAAACTGTGGTATCGATGGATCCGATTATGTTAACAATGCTTGGAGGGTAAGTCTAGGAAATAAATTTGAAGAAAATAAACTATCGCAAATTGATGTAAAAATACATTCGTTGAATGCTTCAAAGGCACGTACTTACTTAGATGATAGCATATAATTACATTTTACTTGCACATTCTATAATATTTTGCTTTGATTAAACACACGTGTATTTCTGAGTTACCACATATACCACATATACATATACCACAATTTATACCACGATTACCACCTTTCATACCTACCTCAAAAGTGTATCCCACTGAAATGACAATAATTAAATTTAATCGACATTATATTCAATAATCATTAATTTTTATCAGTCAATTCCTAGGATATTCTTTTCAGCAATAATGTTTTCAGGTCCGCAATTGTGAACTAGTCGGACTGAAAGATTTGGACCAATCCAATGAACATGTGAGAAATATGATTGTGAATTTCATGAATAAACTGATTGATTTAGGCGTTGCTGGATTTAGGTAACGTATTTATTCTACATAATATGGTCCACATTTAGCTATAGCTAACGCTATAGCGTTATATATTTTAAAAAGTAAAACCTTATTCACACTCTTTATTACAGAATCGACGCAGCAAAACACATGTGGCCAGAAGATTTACGTATCATTTACAATCGTCTTCACAACCTCAACACCGCACATGGATTCCCCCAAAACGCTCGTCCATACATCTACCAAGAAGTCATAGACTATGGAGGCGAAGCTATAAGCCGTGATGAATATACTCCATTAGCAGCGGTGACAGAATTCAAAGCAGGAATGGCCTTGAGCAACTCTTTTAGAGGCAACGACCAATTGAGATGGCTAAGAACCTGGGGTACAGGTTGGGGCCTTTTAAACAGTGGTGATGCCTTAACTTTCATTGATAACCACGATAATGAAAGAGGTCACGGCGGTGGTGGAGGTATTCTAACGTACAAGGAGCCACGTCAATATAAGGGTGCTATTGCGTTCTTGCTAGCCCATCCGTATGGAGAACCGCAAATTATGAGCAGTTTCGCGTTCTGGGACTCTGAAGTTGGACCGCCAATGGATAGGAATGGCAATATCATATCTCCCTCAATTAATTCAGTAAGTATAATTGGAAGCGGCGAAAATAATGATCTAATTTCTGTGATAAATACCTTTCTTTCCAAGAAAAACATGTTCGTCTGTTTACTGTTATACATTATTAAAAACTGCGATCCTCTGTTATCATATACAAAATGTACATTTTTCAGAGATTACTATATGAAATTACTTTTTCCAGGATGGTACATGCGGCAACGGCTGGGTTTGCCAACATCGTTGGCGCCAGATCTACGAAATGGTAGCTTTCAGGAATATAGCTGGCAACACTGACGTTAGTAATTGGTGGGATAACGGCAGCAATCAAATCGCATTCAGCAGAGGCAATAGAGCCTTTATTGCATTCAATAATGAGATCTGGGATTTGAATCAGAGCTTGCAGGTTAGAATTCATAAAATCTAAATAATTATAGGATGTTGTTAAATGAGCGTGTAACGAATTTTCCTCTTTTTTTGAATTCAACTTTATTATTGACAAAGTTTTAATTTAATTAATATTCATACGACGCGACAGTCCTGAAGACATTTTTAAAAACAAAAAAAATGTGTGCGTGTACTAGTGTACACACGTAAGAAGTGAAACTTCTTAATGACCTTATTTTAAAAAAAATAATTTACTATATGCAACTTTACAGAAACACGTCGAACCACGCGTGGTAGGGATAAGAACAAGATGTCACGCGTAACGAAAAAATGTTACACTAAATTTTTTTCCAACCCCGATAAAGAAGTTTCACTTCAAAAATTTTTTGGTTTTCAATGCAATTTTTGTTTTGCAAAAAAAATCCAACAGCCTGGATAATTTCTACAAACAGTTTTAACAATTCAAAGTTCATTTTGCATGTAAAAACAAATCGTTTTTATCCTCGCAAAAATCAATCCATATCAAGATAAAGAAAAAGTTATTAATTCTTTCAGACTGGTCTCCCAGCGGGTAGATATTGCGATGTGATATCTGGAAGTAAAGTGAACAACTCTTGCCGCGGCAAAACTGTGACAGTCGGAAATGATGGCCGCGCACAAATATATGTTGGAGCTCACGAATACGACCTTATGTTGGCTATCCATGTCGGAGCAGAGGTAAATTTAAAATTTGAAAAAAAAAATACTTAAGATCTTTTTCGAAAAAAAAATTTACTTTTTTAATTTTCCAAGGCCCGTCTAAGACCTTTGTGAAACATCCTATGTCAAAAAATTCAGCACTGTGTTTTTTTAGACGTTAATTAAACTCATTTCTAAAGCTGTTAATTGCTGAGTAAATATAAAAGATTATAAAAAACGTTGGATATTCTTATAATTCGTGTATGTTTTTTTTGTATTTTCTGTGGTTACGCACATATGACCACGAATATTTGATTTATAAGAAGGCACGTTTATGAAAGTTAATGTTTCGTTCTTTTAAAATAAATATTCTTTTTTTCAGAGTCGGCTGTAAACGGAATCCACATACAATCGCAACGAAGAAACACTTGTTATAGTGTAAATACATCTTCGAGTACATATTGATCATAAAGTATTAAATTAAATCTAGTGTTCCGATAATTCTGTTGTCTATTTTGTACACCCTTTCTCCATAGTCCATATCCATATATCATATCAAATCTATATGTCTATACCTTAATTCCACACTAGCTTACCGCCCGCGGATTCGCCCGCTTTGTCTACACCCTAATCTACACTAATATTATAAAGAGGAAAACTTTGTTTGTTTGATTGTAATGAATAGGCTCATAAACTACTGGACCGATTTTAAAAATTCTTTCACCATTCGAAAGCTACATTATCCACGAGTAATATAGGCTATACAGGGTGTCCCAAAAAGTAGTGATATACTGAAGCTGGGAGGTAGAGGACCTAGAGGGCTATCCGAATCAGCCCCATGTATGTTATGCGATTTTTCGTATTTTCGGAGTTATGACGTTTTTTTTTTTCAATTTTTCAAAAAACGCCGAGTACGATGAGATTTTCACTCATGTTGACGTCAATTATTGCGGAAGATGCTTGATTTTTTTTTGTGTGCTAAGCTGAAAGATAGGCCAATTCAGTATGGTAACATTTAGTATCGTTAGATCTTCGAATGGAATAAAAAAAAGAATTAAATGCCAAGAAAGATAAAATTACCCAGTATGATCACCACTTCAAGGGCCCGTAAAAAAATAAAATCACATAAAAAGAGTTTTCCGCTTGGCTTTTAAAAACTTTCTCTATCTATCAGGTAGCTACCCTGAAAATTTCATTTTATTATTCAGAAGGCTTCAATCGAAAAATTGAAATCTAAATTTGGTAAGTGCAAAAATTGAATTAACATGATGATTAATAAAAACAAATTAAAACCAATAATAAGGTGTTTAATTACCAGAAATTTTAAAAATGACCCCGCTGTTGCTCAGTGCAAGTGCGACATCACCGTAAAAAGTTGTCTTTTAAATGTCTGAATGCCCTTTTATCATTTTAAATGGTTTCTTCTGCTACTATGAATTTCCGAGTTTTTTCGTCCAAATTGTGGCAGTCTCTCGTCTTTGTAGTATCCCCACGGAAAAAATCAATAGGGTTTATGTCCGGGGACCGTGGAGGCCAGGCTAAAGGGCAAAGATACCCTGAAAGATGGATTGGTCGTTGCAGCCTGCGCATGCGCCGATGAGGCCTGCTTTAAAGCCTGGTCTCCACGGTCCCTCGACCTAAACCCCATTGATTTGTTTCAATGGGGATACTAAAAAGACCTCGGCTACTTGAGAGAATGCCACAATTTGGACGAAATAACCCGGAAATTCATAGTAGCAGAAGAAACCATTAAAAATGATAAAAGGGCATTCAGACATTTAAAAGACAACTTTTTACGGTGATGTCGCACTTACATTGAGCAAGAGCGGGGTTATTTTAAAAATGTCTGGTAATTAAACACCTATTTACTGGTTTTAATTTGGTTTTAATGATCATCATGTTAATAAAATTTTTGCACTTACCACGTTTAGATTTCAATTTTTCGATTGAAGCCTTCTGAATAATAAAATGAAATTTTTAGGGTAGCTACCTGATAGATAGAGCAAGTTTTTAAAAGCCAAATGGAAAACTTTTTTTATGTGATTTTATTTTTTTATGGGCCCTTGAAGTTGTGAACATGCTGGGTAATTTTATCTTTCTTGGCATTTAATTTTTTTTTTATTCCATTCGAAGATCTAACGATAGTAAATGTTACCACAATGAATTGGCCTATCTTTCAGCTTATCACACAAAAAAAAATCAAGCATTAGGCGCAATAATTCACGTCACCATAAATAAATATCTTATCGTACTAAGCGATAGATGAAAAATTGAAAAAAATGTTATAACTCCGAAAATACGAAAAATCGCATAACATACATGGGGGTGATTCGGATAGCCCTCTAGGTCCTCTACCTCCCAGCTTCCGTTCATCACTACTTTTTGGGACACCCTGTATATCATCATGCTAAGACCAACAGGAGCGGAGTAATGCGGGTGAAACCGCGCGGCACAGCTAGTAAATTATATACTAAAACATTTCTCTTAAATCACTCTATCTATTAAAAAAACCGCATCAAAATCAGTTGCGTAGTCTTAAAGATTTAAGCATAGAAAGGGACATAGGGACAGAGAAAGCGACTTTGTTTTTAGTATGCTTTGATTTGTTAGATTTGCCTGCACTTGAAGAAAAAATTGAAAAATTCATAGAAAAAGTCCATCCTAGGCTCAAGCAGATCATCACTACATCATCACTACATACTTAGTATAAAACAAAGTCGCTTTCTCTGTCCCTATGTCCCTTTGTATGCTTAAATCTTTAAAACTACGCAACGGATTTTGATGCGGTTTTTTTAATAGATAAGAGTGATTCAAGAGGAAGGTTTTAGTATATAATTTATTAGGTTTTAGACAAAGCGGGCGAAGCCGCGGGCGGTAAGCTAGTATACGATATTTTAGAATTACTATGTCCACTAATAATTAATTATTATTACTTAGTGTAATTAATATTTGAAATACAATTAATATAAACAACGTCTTTATTTGGCTTAGGTACTCGTGGTTGAAAAAAGGAGGAACTATACTGGTTTCCATATTTTAATAAGAATAGGATCTTGTCATAAATAACGATAGTGATAGTTCTCTATCTCTCTACTTGTTGTAGCGTTTTTTTATTTCGGCTCTATAGGTAGGTACTTTATTTGAAACGTCAAGACGGATATCTAGAGTCAGGCGAAGCCGCGAAGGTGGTGTTTTATTTCTCCTATTAATCACTACATATTTTTTTTTGTTTTAATCTATAAACAAAAGCTTTATAATGCAACCGAACACAGGTTTTCTAGCTTAAAAGGTGCTTTAAGTGGATTTCGAGATGATCCAAAATCTCACTCTCTATAGATAACTACATCACAGATTACCAAATAGCATATCCTTAGTAATTGAATCAAAAGCCTTTACAACGTGACGTAACAATTCGATTCCGACCTCGTGCCAAAAGTGTAGGAAAACGAAACCTGCGTGACTAGTCTACAAAACACGCCCGCCACACCCGCGCTAGCGCCGCGGCACTATTGGCCGGCATTTGTCGTGAAACAAGATGGCACTACGCTCGCAGCTCCTCCGCATCGGTACGTATTTATTTATTTACGTTATTTATTAGCTGTTTAGTACAATTTGGTGGTATAAAACAAGATGTCAATGACTTTATTTTTTAAGTTTATTATGGGAACATGATTAGAGAAATCGATGGCTTGTGTCTAGTTAATTTTCTTATAACATTAAACTAGGTTTAAAGAATCATTTATTCTCATATAAAGACTTAAAGCTAAATAAAAAATGAAACAGTCGTCCGGGCACAGCTATTCCAAAGTACCTATCTATTATTTAAACAATATAACATTTAGGTATCTATTATTTAAACAATGTGTCTAGGCTATAAATGTTATGAGCATAAAGTGTCAATAACATAATGGTTAAAGCCTGATGACTGATAACGTGTAACAGTTAAGTCTAGGCTCTAGGTGTATTTACAATTTATTTAAAATCTACATAAATATTGCAAATCTATGAATCTATAAATAGCGAAATGATTATATTTGTAAACACAAACAAGTTTCCATTTTTGTGTTGGAAACTGCGAAAAGGCTCTACCTATTTTATTTGTATTGAATTAACTCCAAATTGTCGCGACAGTCGAACGACCTTGGCGGTAAATAATACGATTTGCACATGTTATAATCTCGTTTTTCGTTTACGTTACTTATCACGTACTCTGTTTGGATTCATATGGAATTAGGATAAATGTGAAATACAATTATGAAAAGTTGAATCGAGTAAACAATAATAATTTGGAAAATCCAAAAGTGCACGCCTCATAATTTTTTTTTAATAATTATTTATTAATTATTATTTTTGTTTATTTAATAACAATTAAACCACATCGAATCAGACCCTGAAAAATGAAAGGGTTCTATTCCTGAGCATACTCAAGCGTAAGAGAAAAAAAAAGACTCGATTAGTAAAGTATTTCGGTCGCTATCGTGTTAACAAGAAAATCCTCCGCACATACAGACACACGGACGTCCAAGACAGAACTTTTTTAAACTGTTTTTTAACTAGTTTAATTAACAAAAATGACATCAAAAATATCATGAATGTTAAAAATAGTGTTTTTTCTTAATATGTGTGTGTATGTATTATCTTACAAGTGCAATGTATGATACATAAAGACATTTTAAGTTTGAAAAATCAGATGTTTTGCGCGAAGTGACAGTAGTACCCACCTCAACGCTTCGCTTATGAGGCGTGCAAAATAAAGCAAAAGACTCTATCAGGAAATATTAACTTTTTATACTCATACAGATATAGTTTTATAAGTATACTAGCTTTCCACCCGCAGCTTCGCCCGCGCAGTCAAAGAAAAACCCGCATAGTTCCCGTTCCCGTGGGATTTCCGGGATAAAACCTATCCTATTTCCCGGGATAAAAAGTAGTCTATGTCCTTTCTCGGGTATCAAAATATCTCTATACCAAATTTCATGCAAATTGGTTCAGTAGTTAAGGCGTGATTGAGTAACAGACAGACAGACAGTTACTTTCGCATTTATAATATAAGTATGGATAGTATGGATAAGTATATTGTTTATACAGACGATCCTGTTTCACAAACGTCAACTAAATTGTAATAATATTCAATCCGGCTCTTTTGTTTTCATTCATGTGACACACTTACCGAGTGAATCGAAAACTATTGTAAAATTGGTAAAATCTCGTGTAGAAAATGTACCATTAACTATCAATTGAAAGAATAAAAGTAAGAAAATTTAAATATACATATTTTAATTTTTAAACTTACACTTTTGCATGTAACATATTTAAGTATGGTTTTACTACACGGAACACGTCTCCATCATTTTTAGGGTTCCGTACCTCAAAAGGAAAAAACGGAACCCTTATAGGATCACTTTGTTGTCCGTCCGTCCGTCTGTCAAGACCCTTTTTCTCAGGAACGCGTGGAGGTATGAAGTTGAAATTTATATCAATTACTCAAGTCTACTGTCCCTTGAAGCTGTGAAAAAATCAAACTTCTAAGCCAACACAATCAAAAGATACAGCCGTTTATGCCGCAAATTTTCGACACTTGCAAGGGAATCAAAACCTACAGGGTGCTTCCCGTGAACTCAGAATCTTGAAATTTGGTACGAAGCAACGTCTTATAGCATAGATAAAGGAAAAATTACGAAAACCATAAATTTTTAGTTACATCACATAATATATTTTTTTTAATAATTTTAAACTTACTACCCATTTCCTCATAAACGCGTAGAGGTATTAAATTGAAATTCATACCAAATACTCAGGTCTATAATACCTTTAAGCTGTAACAAAATCAAACTTCTATGTCAACGCAATCAAAAGAAACAGCAATTTAAGCTGCATATTTTGAAACTCGCAAGTACTCGCAAGGGAATCAAAACCTAAAGGGTACTTCCAGTCGACCTAGAATCTTGAAATTTGGCATGAAGCAACGTTTTATAGCACACATAAAGGAAAAATTCCGAAAACCTTAAATTTTTAGTTACATTACAAAATATATAGGTATTTATTTTTTAATAATTATAAACTTATTACTTTTTTCCTCATGAACGCGTAGAGCTATCAAGTTGAAATTCATATCAAATACTTAGATCTAATTGCCTTTAACCCGTGAAAAAAAAAATTACAGGTTTGTACGGAACCCTCGGTGCGCGAGTCCGACTCGCACTTGGCCGGTTTTTTTATTTTCTTTATTACACCTAGTTGTAATACTAACTTTCAATACTGTACTCAGTAATATAGTTATATACATATTATATTGTTATGTGTACTTTCAGCATACAATGGCCAGCAAGCCCGTTGCTTGCACGAACTGAAATCCAAAGAGAGAGCCGGTGTAGAGAAATTACGGGAGGTGTTGGAAGACCGACTGAAGGAAATAAAGAGAGCTAAGACTTGGAAACATGAACGCGTCATCACATCGCCGCAGGATAGAAAGGTAACTTAAAATTAATTAAAATATCCTCATCTACCAACTTATAAAAATATGTATTCCAAAATCTTTTTCCCTTCTGTTTTAAACGATTATAGGTTTGTCGTAGAACCAAAACCAGGTTCTGTATTCATATTTTTATTAAAAAACCTAATCTATTTAAGTCAATGATTAACGTGACTAAAACCTTACA
Source organism: Colias behrii (assembly GCA_029959065.1). NCBI lineage: Eukaryota > Metazoa > Arthropoda > Insecta > Lepidoptera > Pieridae > Colias > Colias behrii. Next base: position 7,857,263 of record JARWMC010000019.1, on the reverse strand, counting down.
AAATCGAGTATCGTGTATCATTGATGTATATAACGTGCGAAGTACCTAGCTCTATTCCTAAATCCTACGTCATAGTTCATACTATAATGTTAGAATAAAATTACTTATGGAATTACTTTATTATTTTGGACAAGAATGTCATTTATCAATAATCTGTGTGTAATTATTACATCCTATCCTACTAATATTATAAATGCGAAAGTTTGTGAGGATGTGTGTGTGTTTGTTACTCTTTCACGCAAATACTGCTGAATTGATTACAATGAAATTTAGCACACGAGAGTAAATTGGATTAACACAAAGGATAGATTTTATTCCGGAAATCCCACGGGAACGGGAACTATGCGGCTTTTTCTTTGAAAACGCGGGCGAAGCCGCGGGCGGAAAGCTAGTATTTAATACTTTCTTACCTACGAGCAACGTAGTAAGTTAATTTATACATAATTTTCCTACATACTAACTCTCATTTATGTTTAAATTTTTCATTTATTTAATCATAATTTTCCTAGCTACATATTTAGTTGTTGAGCGTGACTCTATTCGCGTGGTGGTATGAAAACGTATTTAAAATAATTATGATATTGAAAAGATACAAAGAAAGCGTGAAAATTGTAACAAAATTTTTCAACATCCCACCAAGAAAAAGAAGGTATATAATTTACTAGCTTACCGCCCGCGGCTTCGCCCGCTTTGTCTAAAACCTAATAGGGTAAAAGTGGGATAGATGCCCCACTTTTTGAAATAGCCTCATAATTTTAAAAACATGAATCTTATACGAACACTTTGTATGAATATAGCTAGGTTAATTATCTGTTTTGAATTACTATATATATTTTTTATCCTATCATTTATAGATAATGTGTAATAAATATTTTTGTAGAACACCTTTTTTGAGGATAGATGCCTACCTAGTTGGATAGTTGCCCCACCAGGAAAATACTAAGGAGGATAGATGCCTGCAGAGTGGGATAGATGCCTTACATACTCTATAAACGCGAAATCTAATAAAATTTATATGATAAACCAGCAAATGTCATGTTAACATAGTTGTTCTGTTGTCCAAGAATATACTTGCGCTCGTGCTCCTTCTTTTCTTTTGTATTTTCGTGGCGTGGTTCTCCTACAATCTGTATAAGGGCAGATCATTAATAAGTAAGTATGCATAACAAAAAAAGCAAATTAAACGAGTAAAATCGGTTAACATAGAGAAAACCTCTGACGCAATCAGGTAAAAATATAAACAGTACCTGTGATTATCGATAATAACATGTACATATGTATTGAGGGATAGATGCCCTTAGAGGCCCCTAAGGGCATCTATCCCTCGAAAAAAGGGGCAACTATACTTTTTGATAAGGATAGCTGCCCCAGTATTTTTTTTTTATTAAATAAAAACAAAAGAGCCACTATTTTCACTTAGATTTGTACTTAATGAACCAGTGTATAGACATAATAAGAAATATAGTGAAATTTATAAATACTTATAAAGTTATGCAAAGGCAAATATCAACCTTTTTAAATTGTGTTCGAAAAGTTCGCCGAGGATATTATAACACGCACTAGCGAAACACGTCTTCACCAAACAACAGCTCATGCGTACCCGAGGGACGGGGTGATAGGAGCTCCTATTTAAATCATTAATTCGTATCTAGTGCTGTTGTTGAGGAAGTGATTATGAGGAAGAGGAGGAGGAAGAGGAATTTTCACACGCAAATTTAGGGGATGCGGATGAGGATGAGGATATTTTTTTGAGGAAGAGGATGCGGATGAGGAAGCGGAAGAGGAAGCGGATGAGGACGAGGATGATAGGAAATTATAATCAAAATTAAAAATTAAAAAATTAAAACAAAAGCCACTCTCCTGTCTGTACATATTGAATATTGATATTTTAACTACTAGCAAAATTGCCCCTTTGTCATAAAAAGCATCTTACTCAGTGTTCATATTCAATAAAAATATTAATTGGTCCAACAGTTTTCGAGCTTATTAATTGCAAAAAAATATTATGTATATGCAGAAACAGGCAAGTAACAGCGCGGGTGGCATGGTCTCGCTCGCCCGATCGCGAATTTACAAAGCCTAGCCTATACTATACTATTTGAGTCACGAGTCGGACTCAGATATGATTTTGTTTATGCATATTACTCGACAAAACCTAATCTATCTCAGTAAGAAAAGTGACTCAAATCGATTAGATTTTGTCGAGATATTTTCATACATTACATACGAATAAAACCTAGTCGAATAGAGTCTTACCGCCATATTTATATCTACGCCATCGTTTGATGTCATAATGATCATTATCGACTTTAAAATTCGATATTCATGAAGTCCTACTGATGTTTATCATAGCATTTTTATCCCTAAACATAATAACATAATATTTACTCAGAAAGAAACATTTACTAAAGAATGTGTGTTAAAAGTCATTTTAAATTAAAAAACAAACAAGTTGTTTAAGCTTACATAATATGTACCAGTTAGTTTTTTTTTTAGTGGGAATCGCTCTAATGTCGTTTCTGGCACTCGCCGGCTGTGAATTTAAAGGTAAGACTCGACCGACTAGATTTTGTTCATATGTTAAGTTTGAAAATATCTCGACAAAAGCTAATCCATTTGAGTCACTTTTTTACTGAGATAGATTAGGTTTTGTCGAGTTATATGCATAAACAAAAGCTCATCTATTAGAGTCCGACTCGTGACTCAAATAGAATATAGGCTTTGTATATTCGCCGCCCGATCGGATCGGCCCGGCATCGCGCTGCAGCGAGTGCGTTGTCGTAGATACGGCATCCTCATAAATTTCCTCTAAATTTTGAGGAAGCGATAGCGGAAGAGGAATTTTTTGATTTAATTTTTGAGGATGCGGTAACGGTTGCGGAACCCAAAATATTGCGGAACTTCCGCATTATGAGGAAGCGGAAGAGGAATCCTCAACAACCCTAGTATCTAGTCACGACTCTGGGAAGTGAGGTTTATTGAAAATGAGGCATCTATCCCGGTGCGGCATCTATCCCACTTTTACCCTAAATTATATACTAAAACCTTTCTCTTGAATCACTCTATCTATTAAAAAAACTGCATCAAAATCCGTTGCGTAGTTTTAAAGATTTAAGCATACAAAGGGACATAGGGACATAGGGACAGAAAAAGCGACTTTGTTTTATACTATGTAGTGATTATCATTGCATCGTTTTCCGACGAATCAAAATAAGTAATTCATTGTTTAAACTCTCACGCTCTAAAAATTAAAAATTACAAACATCTGCCTGAATATTTTCGAATTATTCCTTTAAAATCGTTAATTAAATGTGATTTATTAATGCGCTTTGCAAGTTAATTAGGTCAACGGATGATGATAACAAATACTAAGTTATTCGACGTATTCGTAACATTGACATGATTGTTCAATAATGTGCAATTTGTTATAATAAAACTGATTATTATTTTAGGTGACGGTCAAGGGAGCCGATGGAGAATTTTTAAATTTCTGTGCGAATAATTACCTAGGATTATCGGTAAGTTATAAATATATATTTTATCTTATTTTCTTAAATAATATTTTGAGTTTTTTTTAAGTAACTATGTACTAATTATTTTTTTGAACTATAGAATCACCCTGAAGTCGTTAAAGCAGCTCAAGATAGTGCGAACAAATATGGAGCCGGTCTCAGCTCAGTTCGTTTTATTTGCGGTACACAAAGTATTCATAAGGTAAGAACACAATGAATAATTCCTAGGTACCATATAATATTAAGTACAAAGTGAAGCCAAATATATTGACCCTGTTCGAGACGGGGATGTTTTGACTATCAATTAACAATGTTCGATAAACGACACGATACCTAACTTTTGAAGGCTGCCTTGCCTACCTACATATCTATTACGATTACCATTTTTATTGAAGATTTTCTCAGTTCGTATTATGGGAATTGGGTTATCATATTATTTGAGTATAAAAACACTTGAGAATAAGTTTTACGACAGTTTCACTTTACTTATTTCTATAAAGAAGAGTAAGGTCATAAAAATATACGAAGATGACATTGAATTCCATAAATCTTACTAAGTTACAATTACTTCTTCTCAATACATAAAATATGCAATCTATACTTCCAGGAATTAGAAGACCGTCTCTCTAAATTCCACGGACGGGAAGATACAATACTGTACGGGTCATGTTTCGACGCAAATGCCGGTCTTTTCGAGTCCATGTTGACGCCAGAAGACGCGGTCTTCTCCGACGCATTGAACCACGCTTCCATAATTGACGGTATACGGCTGTGTAAGGCGCAGAAATACCGATATCCTCATAGAGATTTAAGTGGTAATTATCGTTATATAGACCATTAATTCACAAGATGCTGAAAGAAACATGAAATTTGCCCTTGCATGCATCATACGCGAATTAACACTTATTACATACCTATTTTAATTTCAAACTGATAATTATATTATAACTATAAATTATAATTATTTAATTCTAGAACTAGAACACCTCCTGGCACACAGTGAAGCCCGTGTAAAGTTGATAGTAACCGATGGCGTGTTCTCTATGGACGGTACAGTCGCACCCATCAACGGTTTGAGAGATCTGGCCGATAAGTACAGAGCATTGCTTGCTGTTGATGACAGCCATGCGACTGGCTTCTTTGGAGAGACGGGAAGGTAATATTGTGTTTGTTTATTCAGATTAATTAGGAGCCTAGACTCTTTATTAAACGGCTGTTTAAGATCTTTAACTCTTCCGATATCAAAGGTTGTCTGGTAGAGATCACATGTGAGTGATAAGACCTCCTATTGTACAATATTATTGTGTTTTCTTCTCTGATATTTTCTTTGGTGCTCAATATTATTATTTGAAATTATATTGTTTTGTATGAGACGTAATGAAGGTGGGATAATCGATTGTTTATAAACAAATAAATATAAATGCCAAGGACATTTTAGGTCCATTCGAAAACAGGAAAGTGCATTGGTATGTTTTGTACGACGCATTTAAATAGGTACCTACTCATATTCAAGATAATCGTTGGGTAACAGCAGTGTATAATAAAATAGAATATCTTTGCCAGAATAAACTTTTCTTACTAGGGAATCTGTTGTTCCCGAACTGGGACTACTAAGTTTCTATAACGTAGGATCTTTCAAATAATTTTCCTATTACTTAAATTTCCAGATTAATAATCCTGAAAAATTCATTTAGATAGATAAACCCTAGTATAAAATGTAATTAAATATTTCTTACCAGAGGTACAGAAGAATACTGCGGTCTTATGAGCGCAGCGGATATAATCTGCTCGACTCTTGGCAAGGCAGTGAGTGGAGCCGCGGGAGGCTACACCACCGGGCCGAAGGAACTAGTCACTTTGCTCAGAAATGTGTCCAGACCGTATCTGTTCTCTAATGCCCCTCCACCACCTGTTGTTGGCGCTTCTTTGAAGGTAAGATTAGATACATAGTACATATTATAGTCATTTGAGAATCGGAGATTGAAAAAATATCAAGCATTATTGACTCAATTTATTTACTTACTGCGTTTGATACTTACACTGTATTGGTCATGTTCATTTTTAATTTTGGATTTGCACATGCCCCCTTTGTTATTTTCAACGGCACAAGTACCCTGTTTTACATTTAAAGGAAGATATTTGCATGGATAATCATGATTTCAGTCTATTTCAAGATAGAAATACATATAATAACAATTTTACATCGATAACGACACTTACCCAACAAGAGTCAAATTAAATTCAAAACAAGAACTTACAAAAAATGTATCGTTTCTTCAGGCCCTGGACCTTGTAGAAAACAGCAACGAGCTCAGACAGCGCCTACACGCGAACACCGAACTGTTCCGCGAAGGCATGACACAAGCTGGCCTGGTAGTGGCGGGGGATGGCCATCCGATCTGCCCAGTGATGGTGGGAGAGGCACCACTCGCTGTGGAACTGGCTTCGGGAATGTTGTGTAAGTTTTAGTATAACTTGTTTGTTTTACTTACTAATTATTAGTTGTAAAGTTCAGGAATATTTTAGTTACCTTTTTGTGTATATTTCTCTTTTATAAAGGAAGACAATTACGAATGACGTGTCTATTTATAATTTATTTTAACTTGTGTGTCCTGGTCATAATATAAAATAATTAATAATGTCAATAGTTTATTTGAATACCTTAAACAATTAGCATTCAAACAGTGTGACTTTCTCCAAGGTCTTATCTATAATTACTAAACATCAGAATCAGAATTTACTTGAACTCCTAATGATACATAGATACCCGATAACACAATTTAGAATTTCACGATAAATTTGACTATAATATCAATTTTATTTCCAGTAAAAGGAATCTACGTGGTAGCATTCAGTTACCCCGTAGTACCGAAAGGCCAAGCGCGAGTTCGCGTACAGATCAGCGCAGCTCACACCACAGATGACGTAAAGAAATCCGTCGACGCATTTGCGGAGGTCGCTCAGAAAATTGGACTCATCAAAAAATAGATGTAATTTTATAAGACTGCTGAACGAATATGATTTTTATTTTGTATGTTATAAATATGTATTTTGTATGTGTACTTGATCATTATTTTGTATAGAATATATATTTTGTGTAAATGCATTCCAAACATTTCTGTCATGTACTTTTGATGTAAATAATTTTTTTATCTGTTTTAATTTGTTTTCTTTGGCATTTTGCTCTTCACTTGAACACAAAGCAATGGAAAATTAAAGTAAATAAATAGGCGTACAATCAATAAATGTCTTAAAAATAAACAAAAATGCTTTTACAAGTTGGAAAGGTTACTGTAGAATATAATCATTAATTAATAAACAACTAACTGATAAATGTATAACAAAATTAGGACCTGTCAGAAAATAAGAAGTGCATAGGTATATACATATACTTATTATATTATCTGTGGCATGAACATTGTCATTTTTTTTACTACCATCATATCTCCATAACAAGCAAAAACAACAGAAAAATAAAACACAATCTATAATAATTATTGATCTATTAACAATAATTTATTACAATAAAATCCACACACGACAACTCAGTAACACGCAGCGGACCTCTTACTGGCTAAATAGATTTATTTATTTACATTGGTATCGAGTTCTCACTCATTTGTTATTGCACTAATCACTGCACACATCGCTCGGTTACATACATCGCGACATAGTTATTAAATTAAATTATTAAATATTTTATTTAAAATAAAATATTTTTTTTTAATTTATTTTTAATGTGAAAAAGATATTTTACGCCAAAAGACAGACGGGCGCTGTACATTTTAAAAGCGCATCTTTTAAAGATTTTAAAACTCTTGTCAAGCTTTAATATAAAAAGAAAATCCAGGCTAATGAAATCAAAATTTATGATAGTTTATGGTTACACAATATTTCTAAAAAACGTAAATCTATAAACATTGAGATGTAGTGATTCAATAATCTGATAAATTTTTTGTGACCGTTACACACTATAATCTAAGGCATTTTTAATATTCGGTCATTTAAAATACGAATTCCTTGACAATTTTTTGTATACTCTATAAAGGCATGAGCTAAAATTTTACAGAGAGCATCTTTTAAATTTAGCTATAACAAAATTACAAACAAAATATGTCACTAACCTAGCTTACTATTTTGGGGCATTTAAAATTTTTATATTCTACTAAACTTTTAAATTTGATAATGTTGCGAAGTATGTAAACGAGCTTAGGTGACTATCATACATCAATTTGTGGACTTTAACCCAGTACATATAATACGAATCAATATTTATTTCAAATTTAACTTATTATTGGACAACAACAAACCCAAATTTTATTTGTATTAAATATATTTTAAGCTTGATATTTCGTTTTACAGCATTCAAATGTTTTATAAATAAGATTTTTTTTTTAATAATAGAAATAATTCTAATTAAAAAAATCTTATGTTTGAGAGCAGAAATCAGTCGAATTTTTGTTTAAACTTAAGAGCCAACAAAACGAGTCAGAGAATTCAAAAATAGGTTTTCCTATTATCTATTGCTATCGCGCTATGCCTCAAGCCTCCCCCGTAGAGCGCGACAGGGACAACTGCAGCTCGGGCCGAAAATACCTAGGAGAATTACCCAAATTCGACGTTCCATAGTCCCCTGTTTCCTCCTCAAATACTGGACCGATTTAATTACTTTTTTCATAATTTAGTAGAGAAAAGTATAGGCTATGTTTCTACGTTTTTTTTTTTTATATAATGTTCATAAATTAGTTTTATAGAAGACGGAACATAACGGAAAATCTGTCCTATTTCTTACGTTTTGAAAGATTCATATCTTTTTTAATAATTAAGATATTATGACAAAAAGGAAAACGTAGGAACATGGCTAAAGTTACCATAGATTAATAGTAAATATATTGCTCTAGTGGCACAATCCAGGGAGGAAACAGGGGACTACGTTTGTATGGAAAACCAGCTCTTTTGTTTGCTCTTAAGATGTAATTTAGTAGAGAAAAGTATAGGCTATGTTTCTACGTTTTGTTTTTTTTTTATATAATGTTCATAAATTAGTTTTATAGAAGACGGAACATAACGGAAAATCTGTCCTATTTCTTACGTTTTGAAAGATTCATATCTTTTTTAATAATTAAGATATTATGACAAAAAGGAAAACGTAGGAACATGGCAAAAGTTACCATAGATTAATAGTAAATATATTGCTCTAGTGGCACAATCCAGGGAGGAAACAGGGGACTACGTTTGTATGGAAAACCAGCTCTTTTGTTTGCTCTTAAGATGCATTAAATTGTTTATTAATTATTTATTTTCAAATTTTAGTTCGATTTTATGTTCTCGCGATTTTCTTAGTAACTCTATATACTGGGTTAAACTCCTTATAATATTATTTATCGAATAAAAATCACCCAGTGTGTTCCTATCATCGTTAGTCTGAGATCGAATTCGTTGGCATCTCTGTAAAAATTACTTGACACATCTTTATTCCTTATTTATAATACTCTATTACAATCCTTTCATTCTAAAAATATTAAAAGAGAAATGCTGAAATAAACTCTATTACAAAATAAAGTATATTTTAACGTGTGTAACTTAGTTTAAATAATTTTAATATTAAAATATAAATACAAATTATAAACTTAAATTAGACTAGTTTCTATTAAATACGTACTTACGAAGGCCATATTGAATATTGTTAATATTTTTCAAGGTTTTATTTATTTTGCTTTAATACAATTTTTAGTTTTGTAATACTTCCCGAACTACCCTTTTACAATAAAATGTTTATTTTAAATTTATTTAATTTATTATTATTTTATTTATTTATTTAATTTTATTCGAAAATAATACTAATACAAAAATAATAATAAACTCTATTATTAAAATCCCATAAATATTCAGGAAGCATTTATTTGTAATAACGACTGTCTTAGGAAAAAAATGTTCTTAAATTTATTAAAACTTTAACATTATATTTTTTTTTTTTTATATTCAATATGGTCTCCATAAAATACACAGCCATGTATACCAGCAGCTGAAAAATAAACAAATGAATTTTTGTGTACGGCAACTCTTAACTCATCTAAATTGGAGGGATCGTTCACTACATGTTGGCGTAACTAGCGTAACTAGGTAAAAACTAAAAAATATCAGTTCTCAGTGCAAAAAATTGAAGCAATTATCTTTATAGAGTCGTCTTTCTAAGATTTAAAAAAAATGTTTTTTCATTACTTAAAAAAATGTATGAGCGATTACAATTCCCGATACTTAAATATTTTAACCTCAAATCAACCACGTTCGAGTCGATTTAACACGTCTGTAAAAACTTATTTGCAAAAAATTTTTCACACTTCTTTTCAAACATTTTTTTACTAGATTTTTTACGATTTTTACTTTGAATTTTCGGATTTTGAGTACCCCTTTACCCATACCCTTCTCCCTCTAGTTACGCCAACCCTACCCCGTAACTACGTCATATTTGACGCGTGGACGCAATGTAGCCTTGAAAAAATTCTGAGCAATCGTTGTTTTAACTTGTGGCCGGCTCCCTCATTGTGAGCACGCTTGGCTTTGCTGGACCTAGAAAAAATGTTTTTTTTTTTTAAGTATTTTTCGAAGTAAGTATAATAAATTCTTCAAAACCAAGTGAAATGCGTGTAAGTAATTTACTTTATGTCTTTAAAGTGAAGTTATTAGGGAATATTTTAATCCAATATAATTTAAGAAACCAAACACTTTTGGTTTCTTAAAACTTCGCAAACAATTTTCAATGTTAGTTGTAGTACTTTATTGAGAAAAAAAATGTACCTGCTAATTTGTATGCACAAAGTTTAAAGATTTGCCACAAGAGATACTTTGTACATAATATTATATATTTTGAAGTATAACAGTGTAGTGTATAAATTCGGTGACCTTACCAGAGAATTAGGTATTACTTTTTTGCTTCTCTTTGGCCCTGAATAATTTGTGCTTATTTATAAAAGACACCGTATTATCAACTGAATAAAGAAATCGAGAAAAAAATATTCTCTCTGACCCTAAATTCACAAAATGACTCCAACCTTAAGTGCTTATTAATTTGCTTATTTATTATTCGAAAAACATCTCAATTCAAAGTTTATTTTTAACTCAAGGTCATGCTACAAGAATACAACAAGTTATTGAATAATTAAATGTTTTGTTTCCTTAATTTTTTTGTTTGTTTTTCACTACTTTCCTTGAATCTATTCTAAAAATAATTATTATTTTTTATAGAAAACAAATATAATGTAGAAATAAACATAAGTTTACTTAGGGAAGTAATTAAAGGTTTCATAATAAAGCTTCCGCGTCTTAAAGGGCTAACAGTAACACTTGAGGTCATCAAGTGATCACTATTCTCTTATATGACCTTAGCATAATGTTTTTAAAATGCAGGAAGATTGAACATGTTAATTCGTTTTTAACATAATTTTTGTTTATGTTCGTTATGTAATGATTATGTAAACATTTGGTGACGTAAGCTGTCTCGCAAATAATTTTTTTTTAGATGTTTTAATGTATTTTTTTTTGAAGTGAAACTTATTAGGCGCATTAAGAGTAAAATTTCAAGGTCTCGTCATGGGAATACTGTCACGTCATGAACTGGCGACGATTTTGGTATCTTTGAATCTTGCCAAAGAAGTTTCACTGCTGACACGTGTGATCGGCAGACACGCTTTTTTATGTATGATTTATTGTGCTATAAATAGACTATCTAACTTGAAATTGATATTTTTTGGTTAAGGCATTCAAATGCTTTATAAATATAAATTTATAAAGAATAGAAAAAATTCGATCACGAGGCGGGACTCGAACCCGCATCCTTTCGCGCCATTCCGGGGCGGATGCCTGACCAACTCAGCCACTCGTGACCCGCCAGAGCAATCGAATTTATTCTATTCTTTCAGTTTTATGTGTCTATCTAACTTTACAACTTATTTAATACAAAACATTATGAATGGGTTAAATTAAGAATCAATGACAAGCAGGCAAAGGCTGAAGGAAAGTGGATAGCATTTTACATAAGTGATAGATCATAAATTGGATAGATTAACTTGCTGTTTAGATTCCTCTATGTTTTATGTTCAGTTTTCGCGTAACACGTTTCATAGAGAGATGGACATTAGTGATGGACTATCCGTAAGTGCATACTTCCGGATGACGTTACAATTTCATCAAGCATACATTACGTTTGCAATACGTACGTCATATCAAATATGGTGATATCAAAAATAAATAAGAGCTTATCATACATAAACAAAAACGACATCTATATCTATTTTTTCTTTTTATCCCATAATCTATATATGTATATAAAACTCAAAGGTGACTGATATAGTGATCTATAAACGCACAGCCCAAACCTGGACGTATCGGGCTGAAATTTGGCATGCAGGTAGATGTTAGGACGTAGGCATCCGCTAAGAAAGGATTTCTCGAAATTCTTGCGGGAACGGGGAAAACGGGGATGCACGCACAAAGTCGTGGGCGGAAGCTAGTCACTGAATAAATTTCAATAACATTTGTATATAGCTCTAAAGTGTAACATGACCTGAAGTATCGTAATCGTATCATACTATAGTAGAGCCATTTTAATAGGCAACATTTGACACTTCAACAAAATTCAAAAACGTAACCTAGTAACGACGACATAGAATAACATGATATTTCGTTTTGTTAGAACTGCACATTTGCTTAACTTTTTTCAATTACGATTACATATTTATGATAATAATGACCGATACAAGTAATTTTAAGATTTGATTTTACTGATAAACCAATTCTAATCATAATAAACAATTTCTGATTTAAAAAACTGACGTCGCTACAATTTTGTGTCAATAAACCTTTTTTCTTTTTAAATACCAGAGACGTTACTCTAAAAATCGAAATTTGACATCTACAATCGAACGCATTGATTACTTGTGAATAAAAATCTTATTAAATTAATAAATGCGTTGTGTTTTTTTAATTATGTATTATACTTGTCTTATTTTGCTCCTTAAAACTACGAAAGAAAGTATATTACTGGGACAGGGATTCGCCTGATGAATTTTAAAATTTTCATGTGTTTCAAGTTCGATTGACAAATGTTTCAAGTCCGTATCGATTAATTCACTTTAAAATCGATGTTTTTAAGCAGGTTACCTCTCTTCGAAGATAAAATTGATAGATGTCAAATGTTGCCTATTAAATTGGCTCGACAATAACAAACCGAATAAAAATATTACAATTGTCAATTTCTATTTAAAAATCATAAATAAAAAAAACTTTTTTTACTTGTAAGAAGGTTTACATCAATAATAAAAATCTATCTAACTATTCAAAAACTAAAAAAACTCTTATTTATTTGTTTACTTTTAAGACCATCTTACCTGGTGGTAAAGTAGTGGTACTGGTGGGGGCAGCAGTGGATGCATTAGTTGCTACCGGCGTTTCACTTACTGCCGCTTTTTCTACTGGTTTCTGGAATAAATGATAAAACAATATTATAATGCTACAGAATACGTTTTTGTTGCGACCGGAAATAGGTCGAAAGATGCCAAAGAAAAATATTTTGTCTGATTCTATAATGTAGCAAAATTTCGCTTTTGTCTCATTTTACTTTGTTCAATGATTTGATTTACTGGAAATATAAAGCTTACGTACTTTAATGGTGACACCAAGGCACACAATTTTAAAATTTAAAATTAATTTGAATACCCTAGAGACATTCTGACTAATCATCAACCACCAAACACAAGCACCAAATGTATCACAAAGCTTATTACCCTATACATTGCCCCTACTAATTCTATAGACCTACCTTCATTCCATCGAGAATCGCCTGGAATCCATCCATCCTACTCCCTAACGTCGTATTCAAGGCCACTAGCTGAACTTTAAGCTCCTCCCCCTTCTTCCAATTGGTCGACACGTTCGCTATAGTGTCGTTGGTTCTCTCTTCTAAGTGCACTACGTAGTTCCTGAGCTCCTCTATACTGGATGTATTGCTTGAGCACCTACTCTATTTTACCCTAAACTTCCCTACAAATTCGACTCACCTTCATTCCATCGAGAATCGCCTGGAATCCATCCATCCTACTCCCTAACGTCGTATTCAAGGCCACTAGCTGAACTTTAAGCTCCTCCCCCTTCTTCCAATTGGTCGACACGTTCGCTATAGTGTCGTTGGTTCTCTCTTCTAAGTGCACTACGAAGTTCCTGAGCTCCTCTATACTGGATGTATTGCTTGAGCACCTACTCTATTTTACCCTAAACTTCCCTACAAATTCGACTCACCTTCATTCCATCGAGAATCGCCTGGAATCCATCCATCCTACTCCCTAACGTCGTATTCAAGGCCACTAGCTGAACTTTAAGCTCCTCCCCCTTCTTCCAATTGGTCGACACGTTCGCTATAGTGTCGTTGGTTCTCTCTTCTAAGTGCACTACGTAGTTCCTGAGCTCCTCTATACTGGATGTATTGCTTGAGCACCTACTCTATTTTACCCTAAACTTCCCTACAAATTCGACTCACCTTCATTCCATCGAGAATCGCCTGGAATCCATCCATCCTACTCCCTAACGTCGTATTCAAGGCCACTAGCTGAACTTTAAGCTCCTCCCCCTTCTTCCAATTGGTCGACACGTTCGCTATAGTGTCGTTGGTTCTCTCTTCTAAGTGCACTACGTAGTTCCTGAGCTCCTCTATACTGGATGTATTGCTTGAGCACCTACTCTATTTTACCCTAAACTTCCCTACAAATTCGACTCACCTTCATTCCATCGAGAATCGCCTGGAATCCATCCATCCTACTCCCTAACGTCGTATTCAAGGCCACTAGCTGAACTTTAAGCTCCTCCCCCTTCTTCCAATTGGTCGACACGTTCGCTATAGTGTCGTTGGTTCTCTCTTCTAAGTGCACTACGTAGTTCCTGAGCTCCTCTATACTGGATGTATTGCTTGAGCACCTACTCTATTTTACCCTAAACTTCCCTACAAATTCGACTCACCTTCATTCCATCGAGAATCGCCTGGAATCCATCCATCCTACTCCCTAACGTCGTATTCAAGGCCACTAGCTGAACTTTAAGCTCCTCCCCCTTCTTCCAATTGGTCGACACGTTCGCTATAGTGTCGTTGGTTCTCTCTTCTAAGTGCACTACGTAGTTCCTGAGCTCCTCTACACTGGATGTAGCGGTTAGTGCTTGCTTGTGCGCTGATTCTATCGCACTGTCGAAGCCTTTTATCTGTAAAGGTGATTGTTGATTAGTAAGGTAATAATATAACAAAAGATAATGCCACATTGTATTAATTCAGAGCATTTTGTATGCTCATGAATGTTTACAAATTGTTGTCACAGATAATTTTGAAACTTTAAAAAAGAAACAAACTTGAAGGATTGGAACTGAACCTATATCTTTTCCAACTCAGAAATATATTTTTTACGATCTATTTTGAGGTAATTTCTCGGATTGGAATGCCGATAATTTCAAAAAAGTATGAAAAACGTTTCTTCGCTTTTACTCGTCATGTAAATAATATTAATTTATTCTACAACAGAAAATGTTACAATGAACTTATTATATCAACAAAAATTAACAAATATAATATGTAATAGGCGCATTGCGGCTGTGTCAACTGCCAACATGCCACAATTTCGAAACGCTTGTTACCACGTCCAAGGTATTATGGTTATATCTTTTACATTGCAATGCATAAAGAAATTTAGAAAATAAATGTAATACTTTAATCGTATTATTGATAAATATTATTTGTGTGAGGTTCAAAAAAAGAAAATCAAACAATTTTTCTAAAAATTAAGTTTTAAAAGACTTATGAAATGTTTTCTAGACTCAAGACCTCACTGACAATTTAACAGACAAGCAAATATCACCAAAATGATTGAAAACATTCAAATTTTGATCTATCTTACATGGCCATAAGCCAGCTCATATTCTTCATCTATCGCACATTTATTTACATGGCCATAAACCAACTTAATCCTACATAAATCAACAATTTACTACACCATTAATGCGCAAATTACCTGTGAACCAAAGTCAGCAACCGTCCGTTGCAACTCTGCGATCCTCCTCGGAGTATCAGCTAACTTTGGCGCCGCGGACAACTGTCCGGACACGAGGGCCAACTCCTCTTGGGCATTCTTCATTCGCTGCGAGAGCTCTTCGTGTTGCAACTCCAGTTTGAGTATCCTTGCACTTAGCTCGCTCGCGTTCGCTTTTAGTTCTTTCGCTGCTGTGTGACATACTTGTAGGGCGTCCCCGACTCCGCCACTTGTGGTTGTTACTGCGAACAAGTAATGGCGGGTTATTTATTGTTTTATTTAAAATAGATCATCAATGAACAGAGATCGTCGTCTTGTACGCATTTATTGAGTGTAAAAGTTTGTTCGTTATTCACGTCGCAACGAAGCGATCTTATGACATGGTTTTTTGTGTCTGGACAAAGAAACGAATGAAGTTTTAACTGCAGTGAAATATTTATTCCTACAGGAATTACCTATGTGGAAGCCGCCAGAAACGTAGTTGTCATACACTATTACATATTTTTGAAGGGTATATTTGATTGGGACAGGGAGAGTTTTTTTAAATATTTGAATACCTGATGTGTTAAAATTTGGTGATATCACAGTCTCTGATAAGCAAAAGCTGTCCATCGACTCAAAAATGCTTAGATACTTAATATGTTCATAAACCAAATAAACCTTGACACTAACATTGAAAACTGAGTTCAAAATATCATACGCTGACCTCAACGATCTTTGATGACGACAGTAAGTCGGTAGTTAAACAATGGCTACTTAAACATATTATTTGCCTCTATAAAATATCGTTTGCATTACATTATTTGCCTAGCAAAAAAGTGCGTTAATTGTATTAGTTAAATAAATTCATATTATTACTGTCGGCTCTAATTTTAACTACATACTTAGGTACTGTCTGTGTATTTTTAAGCAAGAGGTTTTGTATAAAACATACTTCTACAGTATACGTTCGTTAATGTGTTAATACTTAACAGGTAATTTTCTCCATATAAAGTGTGGCATTGAAATACAAATGACAAGGCATGATATTGATTTTAATCGATGGATTAATTTTTGAATTTTACTGTATTTATTAAAGGATTTCGGCCTTCCTTTTACTGATTTTAATAGCGTAATTATACGTATAGGTTGTCTTTGAATTGAAAAAATCTTTCGGTGTTAGGTAGCCCATTTATCGAAGAAGGCTATATATAGACTATATATCTTCACGCTAAGGCCAATAGGAGCGGAGCAATACGGGAAAACCCGCGGGGCACAGCTAGTGTTATATTCACGTATATCATCACGTTATATGAATTAGGCTAATTAGTTAATTACTTATAAAATAAATTGCCACAGGAAATTGTAACGTACGGGTCAAGGTCACCTCGTTTTAACAAAGTAGTAAGTATCGATTTATGAATGAATTTTTAATATAATGAGGCCTGATGACCTTTGTGAAGTAAGACAGGCGGTGTGGCCTCCTACTTCAATTGTTCTTTACTCACGAACTTTTACAACGTGGGTTGTGATCAACTTTCTACCTTACTAGGTCGAAAAGTTTCCTTGAGATAGCAACGTTGCTATACTAAATACGCTAAAATGTATATCGTATTAGCAAACCAAACACACAGGTATGGAAATTAGCCATTTAGAACTATATATTAGGACTTTATCTATATAATGTTTATTTAATTCTTCTTATCTCGATCTGAATGTTAAAACTTTTTTTAATGTAATTATCACCATGAAGTTTTAAATTATGCACTGAGACTTCAATAGGTAATTTCATAAAGTAAATAGTAATTGAAGTATTGCGTATAAATGTTATTATTATTCAGATATATTTAGAACATATTTATTTTCAGTATATAGGTACCTATTGATACCTGAATTAAAGACTATAGAATTAAAACTGATTTATCGAATTCGCAGACTTTGTTTCCTCAATATAACCATTGTGTACTTTTTGCTGTGGTAAATAAATATCAATGTACTCCTTTTTTGTTTACATTTGAGTTAAACGTAGCATTCTTTATAAATAAAATGTTTATTGATAAAATAATCTATAATTTATTGCTAGACCCGGATAAGTGGAATGCGGTACACGGAAGATAAAAAGTAATACGGATTTAATTATTATCTATAACGGTATAAATGCGAGTAGGGAATCAGGAAATCTTTCGTTTTTATGGCTATAAAAAACACCCCTATTTTCACGCAGCATGCTGAAATTTTTAAGCTATGCCGAAGAAAGGCTTGAATGATTTCATTTATGTTTTAGTTTGTATTAATTACTTTAGTTTGATTGTAAAAGTTACTTTACAATAATTGGTAAAAGTTCTTAATTATCTTGACGTTTTTAATCAAGAAAAATATAAACAAATGATCATTGAAACGTCATGTTTTACAGCTCGCGCGTCAGATAGTTTATTAATAATTATTATTGACCTTATAACATTATTGTGTTTATTTTGATTTTTACTACTAGTAAGAATAACCATAACTGAATGATATGTACCTCTATCCATCTCAATTCTGAGCGACACGATCTGCCTTCGAACATCCACGAACAGCCACAGTACGGTAGCTGCTGATACAACGCACACACACAGCGCCAGAGCCGCTGCCAGACGCACGAAGGGTCGGGATCTTCGTCTACGACTCGTCCGTCGTCCCCACGGCTCCCCTTCATCACTGGACGCTGACAAAAGTCTACCACTTCTAGAACCCGGCCCGCCAACTAGAGCGTCCAACTCCCTTCGTTTCCTCATTTTCTTACCAACCCGCAACGGCACTGCTGCGTGCACGCCGCTCTCCATCATATTCCTTCACACTCTCCAACGCTACCGTGAACACATCCGAGTTTCGAGCACTGCACTAGCGACATTCACTGTACACGACCGCGCGGCGCGACGTCCGTTTATCGAATGTTCAACTTTGTATGTAAACAAATAAATTGCGACTTCACTTCACGGTAGGAATTGAGATTATTTTATTGGCTAGACTGGATTAATTAGTATTCGATCTGTGTTAAGAACTTTATCTTAATTGTGTTTATAGCGCGATTATCTACCCAGGGGCAATGAAGCAAGTGCTTTACAAGAAATAATATTATACTTATTATAAGTATATTATGACGCAAACAACTTTCACATTTAGGGCCGATTTTTCAATCCCTGGTTAAAACTTATCTGTCCAATAAAGTATTACACGATAATATTAAAATGTCACCTGTAAACTGTCAATTGCGGGCAATAAGAATACATTTTGAAATGGTAGTTTTATATGTTATTCCACGAATAAGTTTTAACCAAGGATTGAAAAATTAGCCCTAAATAAGATAATAAATTATAACCTCATGATATTATGATAACTGCAGACTTATTCTACCCTATTAATATCTACTTTGATATTAAAAGCTCTTAAATGAAAATATGAAAATGTCTTCGAGGGAAAGTATCACCTACAAATCTCAGTTCTCTTTTCTGATGCCGGCTGTACACACTCGCCGAGACACACCGAGACAGGCCGAGAACGAGTATGTACATGGTGGCATTCGTCTTGTCTCGCTCTCTCGTGTCTCGCCTCGGTTGTCTCGGTTACTGGTCGGTTTTTTGCGCCCGAGTCAAAGGGTCTCGTTGAGTCTCGCGAGGAAAACGAGAGCGAGCATGTACACACTTGTTCAGTTAGTTGCTCGCTGACGTTATTTATGAACGCACGTGTTTCACTATGTGGTCTAATGAACGAGAATTACAGTTTTTGGAGTGTTATCAAACAGAACCTTTTTTATGGAACTTATTTTTTATGGATTTATTTTAAATTGGCCAGAAGGTTCTGCCACCAACTCAGCCAATTGATTTTCCATTGTACTTCTGAAACAAAGAAGCGTTTCTATTGATTCCTTAAAAATACAATAAAATACATTAACTATTCAGGAAGTTTTTATATTTATTTCCCTGTTTCTACTGCGGTGCATGGTAATCATCCATCATCTTCTTTTTCTCCATGGTTTGAGAAATTTTTTTTATAGTAAATGTTTAAAAAATTATAATAGCTCACGGCACAAAGACAAATAGCAGCAGCTTTTTCTACGTCCATTCTCGTGTAAGTCTTCAGTTCAAATGTTAGAACGAGTGTGTACAGGCATGCTCTCGACGAGAGTCTTTTCGGCCGAGGCTCTCGACGAGAGGCTCTCGACGAGTGTGTACAGCCGCGGTGAGATTTTCACGAATGTAGTTCAAGTGTGTCTACAATTGCCACAGCGCATTCACTAGATTCTCTTCGTTTGAAAAGGAAAAGTGCTTTCATATTTTCCCTAGAATATTCGATTCGTTTATTTTTGTTAACCGTTTTATATTATAACTAATCATATTGCAAAGAGATTGTTATGTTGATTAAAAATTAATTATCGTAATAATTTCATTTGAATAAAAGTACTTTCGAATTTTTATTTGCGTAGAGATGGAACCATGCTTTGTCCTGAGTTATTACACAACCCTTACAAAAGATGCACATCAGTAGCAGGAATCTTTACAGTAACGCATACCCTACAATGACAAAAGGGAGACGGAGATCTTTGTCCCTTGCTCATACTTTTCTAAAGAGCCATCTAAAACCTTAATCCCAGTTCGCAATGGCAACTCTAGATGAGGCACAGAATATATTTATAGGCACATTATCATCCAGACTGACTAGCCTTCCTCAATAGCTTCCTCTATAAACATAATACTATCTGTTCTGTTGAAGTTTGAATGTTATTTGCTATAGAATCACTTCATTACATTAACCTAGGTCGCAATTTAATGCTAGGCGTCCATTAGAGGCGGATCGGGCCGGGCCGCATCGCAACGGGCCGTCTCTAATGGACGCGCTGTTTGCTCCTGCGTCCACCTGTACGGGGCGCGGCGGACCGCCTAGGCGGATTTTATCTAACAGACGCTCGCCGCTTACATCCGCCTGCCTGCGTCCACTAGACGGGTCGGGGCGGGCCGGGCCGCAGCGCACCGCCGGCAGAAATCCGCCTGCGAAGCGATATCCGCCAATGCGTTGCGGCCCGCCCCGACCCGATCCGTCGCTAATGGACGATGTTTCATACAAAACATAGGCCGGCTTTTTTTTTGCGTTGCGATGCGGCCCGGCCCGATCCGCCTAGTGGACGCCTAGCATAACTACGTGACTGCCTGAACTCAGAACGTTAGAAGGGAACCCTCATTTGTGAGGCCATGCCATTGAAATGTTGCTAACCTTGATCTTGGGAACTATCGAGATATAATTTTTTGTAAAATTTTATCATTTATTTTATGTGTGAATTTTTAAGAAATATGCCTAAAGAACGTTTGTTTTTCTTGTGATCATAAATGGCACTATGAATAGAGTTAGTATATTATAGCGTGTCAATTACAAGTATTAGCATTTAATCATAGTAAGTGGTGCTATGTTAATTGATTTTTTTTATTATGTATGACGTAGCTGCAGAAATAATATCATTTTTGGTGGAATATTTTTTGTACACGACCGATGTATTCTTTGTTCAAGATTCTCACATATAGTAGGAGGCCAGTTTTGTATTAATATCATATACAAGTAAATTTGTGTTTCTAGGCCACTAAATTGGCACAGTATTTGAATGATCATTAATGAATGAACATTAAACAACATCGCAATTGAATGTACTTAAATGTGAACTGTAGACATGTATATTACAATCATCATCATCAACTGCATAGGCCCTTGATAATTGACAATCACCTTATTACCGAAGTGCATGTAAGGACGCACGATCGCGTCCGCATCGAAAGGTTTTCCTATAAAAGAGGAAAGTCAACGCGGAAGTACATAATTTACATTAGAGGAAATAATGCATTGTCGCGAATCTGTTTGTGATTGCATGCACCTACGAACTTGACGAATGTTTTAATGTATTCTGTACAGTTCTCTAGGCTATTGGTCTGATTTTTTTAATAAGCCACTTAATATCTTCAATTTTATTGTATCGACAACGGTTCGATAGACTACTACAGATATTTTTCATATACCTAAGTAATTTATAAATAAGACACTTTTCCTTATTGACTACAACGACCAACCCTACTTAGAAGAAAATATTTAATTGCAATAAAACAATATAGAAAAGAAAGTGTTTCCTCTAAAGGAAATAAAACAGTTAACAAAGGAAACATTACCTACACACATGCTACCAATGCGATTTACGATAGGAATTGGCTGGAAATAGAATTACGGAACCACCCCCGCCCTGGCAATCCCGTATGGAAGTTCAAACGTTATTGACATATTTATTTATTTATTTAGGTACCTACAATATAGACCACCATCATTGAGTATGCGTGTTAACTGGTGACCTCTCTAGCCTGATAAGGTCTATCTGTCAAGTATTTTTTCACATTTCTGGGTATTTAAGAATCGGGGATGTGAAGACAAAATTGCCAGCTATTAAATTCTGACTTGTCAGTTATGAATACCGGTACTACAGAAGACTGCATAAGTATGGTAAAAGTTCACAATTAACAGAATGTCGAATGGACGTGTATTAAGAAGTAACGTTCAGGATTGATTATAGCTCATACTACTCATAGAGATCTTTATCCGATCTCGAAAACAATAGATAATTCTTGCAATGCTAACAAATAAACATCATCAGATCGTTCCGAGCTCTTAAAAACTAACGTCAGGTCAATATTACTATCGTCACACTGTCTTTATTATGCATTGGAAAAATGTTCTCATAAACATAATGGCCTATTTAATAGCCACATTTTCCCCATAACACTTACACAAAGAGTACCTTTATGTTTATTTTCATTAAGGTACAATATGTCAAGGCGACATTTTTCTTGAAAAGCCAATAAATTATTAATCGTTTTCGGTAGAGGTCATGTAAATTTTCGATTCTGGTTATAATCAGTTATTATAACGATGCATTTATAACTAATTTGACCTTCACAACGCCACAACGGAAAGGGTTTTTGTATGCAGTTTTAAGAATTCGTAATTACAAAACCTCGAGATGTTTCAATCCATATATGGTACCTACATGGAATCAAGGATGTGACGAAAAAAGTGCCATATACAGGTAACACACACTTTATTTTATATTTAAATAAATTAGAAGGTAAATAATTCAGATGGATTCTCATATTTGGATGAGTCGTATCTACAATTACTGGGAAGGTCTTTTTCGAACGATTAATGTCTACCAGAACTTATAATAGGTACCTTATTACATTGAATAGACCGTACGTTCTCGAAAATTTTTATGGAATAGAAAAATTTGGATCACGAGGCAGGACTTGAACCTATTTCATCAAGCCATCGAAAGCATTTAACTAAATCCTAGGTATAAAACTTAATATCCCATTCTCATACGTCTGCTGATTATTACAAGGAACCGAAGCAGAGAAAATGGTATCAAAAGAAACCTAACATTTAAAAATATCTTTATTCATATAACGTAGGCGGAAAGTACACTGCTGCTTTAAATTATATCACAATTGGTATCTAGTGTTTAACAAGATAACGTTGTTATGATTGCTGTGACAGCACGGCAATTATAAAATTCTTATCGTCATTGTTGAATTCGCTTTACGATTCTATCTTATTATTATCTGTTATCATCCGTATTAAGAGGCTTAAATCTCTGTTCGCAAGATATTATATTGAAGGTTCATTAAATGAACAAAAACAATTTACACTCGACTTAATAATTATTAACGCTTTTGTTGTAAACTACGTGTTTTAATTTAATCGATTTAACTAAATGTAAATAAAAGGTACTCTCAATAATTATACACTTATAAAACAATTCCCCAAAATTGCGCCATGTAATCAAATATATGATAAGCGAGACACTATCTTATATCGACCTATAAGTTCCAGACGCAGTGAATGGACGTAGCGCATGCGTATAGCAACTTACACCACGCCAATTCTATATATTATTTAATAAATAAACAAAGTATTACAATAAATAAAAATCTCATCTAATAAATACTTCATAAACATAACAAAAACGAAGAGAATATTACGCAAAAATTCGTAACACAGATCGTAATATATAAGAACTAATTAATATGTTTACTGAAAGCACAGACGTGTTTTTGCACAGAACAACAGTTCACCACTTTTCAACAACAAATACTGATAAAAACACTTATAAATCGAATTAAAAGACACCAGATAGTGATAAATACGAGAAAAAAACTGAGCGCTTTGTAGTAGACTGCCTCCCAGGAGGTCAGAGCAGCGTAACTGTGACGTCAGGACGCATGCGCGAACACTAGACACTTAGATATCACATAGATTAGGGAACAAACAAAAGTTCTGGAATCGTATATTACTTTTGGGAAATTAGGCGTACGGTGACAAGGCGTCGGAGCAAAAGTTAAACTTGATTTATTTTACGGATAAAACTGGATTGTGAAACCTTCTTATTATTTAACACGCAAATAGTTATTAATGCAGAATAATTAATATGCAGAATTAATAAAGTACATTAATACAATACTTTAATATTAAAGAAATTAAGACTATAACAGGCGTAGAAAACGCAATTTCGAAGTCATATTATTGTACCAGATGAAGATTTTCAAAACAAATTAAAATGCTCGCATTATTATCTGTTGCACAATGGTAAGCAAATTCGTAATACTTAACAAAGAAATAACTATTGACCACTATTTAAACGAATTTTCATTGCTATTTTCCTAGTTTTATTTTCGTAAAAGGAGGATATCTCGTCAACCGTGCATCTCTCTTCATATCCAATTTCATTAAAATCTGTTTAGCCGTTCGGGACAGAGAGTTACTGTTAGCCCAACTGCACTAGGTAGGAAAGCGTGTAATGGTTTTCGTATAAACTAAATGTACGATATAAATTTTAAAAGAATAGAAAAAAATCAATCACGAGGCGGGATTCCAACCCGCGTCTTCCGCGATTCCGGGGCGACAATGTAAGATGTACTATGACGCAAGTTAAAAAATTGTTTCAAAATATATAAAAAAAATATCCCCTTGCAGCGGATTATAAGTATTAAATAATACCATTAAATGAATAATTTTATATCATATCGTCCATTGTATCCACCCTTGTTACTGAATTAATTATAAGACAGTGGCCTCGGAACGCAGCGCTACATGCATGTAACAACATCATTTATTATACAACAAATTCGATCCTGTAATGTCCTTCGTTACTAGAATGATTTATGGAGTAAAATATAAAATTTATTTTATTGTCACTTGTAACTCTGGTCAACTTTTTTAGTTGATGTGTTTAGTAATGCCTCAAAAATAGTTTTGTTATGATTCACTGTTTGTTCCACATAAACTTTTCTCACTGAATATTTTATTCAATTACACAATTTTTTAAGGAACAGTCACTGGCAGATATCTGATGGTAAAGTGGCAAAAAATAAATGCCAAATAATGTCCTGTCAAGTGTAGTTGCTATTTTAGGCGATAAAGTGTTTACAATTTTTAAAGATGTGGGATGTGGTATGGTTTTTGCAAAAACTTGATGTTTAGCATATAAAAATATTCCCTTCCCGTAAAAAAAATACATCTTATGACAAACGCAAGCTAGGTCCTTAGCCCTAAAAGTGTCTCATTTCTATGAACCAACATTATACACTTTTTAAAAAATTTGCCACAGTACGGCGATAGATGGCTCAAATGACACGTTATTATTTCAAGCATTTTCAAAATATAATACTAAAAATTTAATTATGTACAATTTGTGTAATTCAATTAATCAACTCAAAAGTACTTGTCAAAGACGTTATATTATTAAATGTGTTATGTTATACCAATATTAATTAATATAACATGGACCACTAACCTTTAGCAATGTCAACTCTCATGGTAGTGACCTGGTCGTACAGTGCAGCACAGATCCACGTCAGCATCAGCAGCCACAACACGAGAGTACCTCGCACGGCCCAGCATAGCGCACATTGTACCTCCTGTCCTATATTTGGTTCTGCTCGAGGTTGGATGCCTCTGTTCCGCTCTTTTCTAGGAAAAACTTTTGTTTTAAAATTTTGATATAAAAATATAATTTTTCAAAGCTGTAATATTAAGCTGTGTAGTATTTAAAAAAAACACTTGAAAACCAACATCTATTCAAATCTGTAGTCAGTATTGTTATAATCGTACATCTTTAATTCATTTTATTCTTATTCACTATATTCACTATATGATGCTATTAATGTTGCCATAAGATTGTAACACCATTAGATTATAATCTATGTTCTAATTTGTGTGATTGCAAACTACATGACAAAGATTGGTACCTAAGGCCTCTAAAAACCTATGCATATCATACTTGAAGTGGCATTGTGGCAAAGGCTGAAAGAGTTAGAATAGGTAAAAAAAAAGGTACTTCACATAGAAACAAGCACTAAAAACTATATAATTTAATAGAAGCTTTATTTTGTTGAATTCACAAAAATAAATAATGCAGCAAATAACATCAATGTAACAATTTTGCGCGTGCAGAAAAATATTCTAATTGAGAACTGACAAAGTTGCATGAGTCTGAGCATTTGTCATAATATCAAATTAATAAACGAAAAGAAAATAGATATGAGAGTTATTAAGGTGAATTTGAGGTATGATTAAAAGTATAACAATGTCGAATTTAAATCGCTGGATTGGATAATTTCTAGATTATTCTCTGATTCTCAGTAGGTAATAGTCTATCAAAACAACTATTGTTATCAATCCTATATGTTTTATCGATCCTTAAATAATATCGTATTTAGAAGAAACACATACCTTGATATTTTCTTCTTTCTATTCGGAATTATCTCTAATTGCAAATCTTCTGATTCTTCGTCACTGGATAAATCCAAGAGGCGAAAGTTTTCTTTGTTGGCCTTTGAAGTAATCGACATTTTCTACATACATATAAAACATGCCGTGAACAATGTTTTGATTTTATCAATACATATGATCTTGATTGTTGTATTTGTAGTAAAATAACCTTAAAGTTGAAAACTGATAGTAATAATGACGATGTTTTTTAATTACGATATCGTTTAACTCAAAACTATAAATACTATGGAATATTCACAACATCAAAGCATAACTATTGAAATTAATAGAACATTATTTGAAAGTTGAATACTATTTAAAACAGTACATTTCACTTTCATAATTCTATGCAATTTTTCAGTTCAGAAATTAAGTCAGTGATCAGTCATATGTCAGTAAATTGTCATTTGTCATCTGTGTTTGTCAACTCGCATGCGTGCTCGCATGGTTGCTGACGAGTGGCGAAATTCAGAAATAACAAGGAAATAACCTGTGGAAATAACCGTTTTTGAAAATAACACCGTCACTTACATGATTTAAAACCTGTGTTTAAAACGTTATTTAAGGCGATTATAAATTTTCCGTGTTTGCAATAATTTTACAAGACCATTTCAATAAATCGAACTACAGTAGGTAATTTAAATTTATTTAGTCATGAAATCATAAATTCATCACTAATGCACTCCAGTTCACAGATGCACTACGTAGTTTTCCAATTACAGAGCATAATGCGACTCAGTGGCGCACAATGCCGAATTATGCTGATGCTTAATTGGAACGTGAATTAGTTTTCAAATGCACCAGCAGGTTGCGCTAAGTTCAGTGTTGACTGTTGAAAAAAAAAATATTCATTTAGCAATAACCTCATTATTAATGTGTAAATAAAGTGGTATACAATAATTGGTTGAAAACTATTTAAACACTTGCTTTTCATGGTTTTCTTTATTTTCATTATCGTAATTATGAACAAATAAGATTGAGTTGTCTTCTTCATCTTGATAAATATATTCTTTTCCACGAAAACATTGATGATTGCCTGCTTCATTAAATGATTCGATCAAGCCATTACAATGTTTACAAAAGTATATTCCTGTAAACAAATTTGTTTGTAGATTCGAATTCTAAAATGAAATTGTATTCACATTTTAAATGTGAAATATAAAAAAAAAAGTTAATGTTTGTACCTAAGAGCGTATACGCACTATGCGGGTAGCCGCATTGCGGGTAGCCGTCCGGCTGACCGCAAGCACAATTATGTACGTAATATTCATTTCTATGCGCACTGTGCGGTCTGCGGTAGCCGCATCGCAGTGCGCATAGAAATGAATATTACGTACATAATTGTGCTTGCGGTCAGCCGGACGGCTACCCGCAATGCGGCTACCCGCATAGTGCGTATACGCTCTTAGAGTATATATTACAATAGTATGTATAGAGCGCGTGTATTGCACAAATTGCTCAGTGCACATCGTAGGCAGATGAGCTATAGATACTATATAGATGTGTGTGTGACAAATAGGGATGGGTAGGTATCAATTGCGTGTTGAACTATCGATAAGTTATGTAAATAAATATGTATCATATGTAAATTTTATGTTCAATAAGTTATTAAAGGAAAAATATATATGAATAAAGTATAAATATGTAATTTTAAATTTGAAATATTCAAATGGAATAAACAAACTTTATTCAGTTGGTAAACAAATCTTAATCTTGTATTAATTATAAGTACTTTAAAAAATATGTTTAATTGGAATATCAGAAAAAACGTGAGTACTTTTTAAATAATAAAGTTAATAAAAATAAAAGATCAGGTTTAGTGCTATTTCTTTAACAATAAATCAAAAAATAATAATAATGTTTTAAAAATGTTAAATAAAAATAAGAAATAATTAATAATTTAAAATTATAATATAGTAAATAATATTAATAATTTTTTTATTTAATTTTATCCATTCTACTATTAAAATCTTCAAAATCAATTTAGCGGTTCAGAAAATATATCGTAACATTACATACTTTACATTTACACTATAATACATTCGCATTCATAATATTAGAAAGTGTATCATACAAAACACACCACAAATTTATTTATAATACATTGTTAAAAGAGTTTTAATTTTAAAGTTAAATAAATAATTTGTTAAAATATAGTTCTAGTAAACTTTATATCGAGTACAGCGTTGGTCAGGTCACATCACTACGATCACGTGGCGGCAGTGAGGCGCGCGAGCGAGCCTGCGCGTGTCCGCCTCCCACCTCCCCTTCACCCCCGCGATGCTTAATTTATTTTCATAAAAATAAGTATAACAATCAACTTACTGATGAAATGTGATACTGGATTTCAATTTTGTGTATTTTCTAGTATCGTTTTTGCAAGATAGAACTGCACATTTCACAATGTTTATTCGTAAATATGAAAAAAAATCTGGAGCAACGCACTTCGACAGCACTCAACCACGACTACGATCGCTCGCGGCGGGAACGTCGTGTTGTTCCCACCTGTGCCTACTGTTCCCACTTGGTTATTCTCACTCTATAGATAGTATATATACTCTAAGGTTTTTACCTTCATCCATACTTATATTTATTTTTTTAACACAATTTGAATTAACTTTGATTATTTCGAAAAAACTACAATGAAACGAAAGCTTTAAAATTTTTTCCAACAATTAATAATATTACTAACGATAATAATATATAAACAAAATATTTCGATCAATGCTAACCTAAAGGGGAATTGGGAAAACACTTGTTAATTTTCTGTCACAGTTGGCATCGATTGCACGCATCAATTCACGCGCATTACTTTTATGAGTGCTCGATTGTGCGAAGCGTTGCTGTAGTTGAAACATTCAACGTTAAGCATTATGCCGCATAATGCGCTCTAGTGCTGTACCTAATTGGAAAACAGGGCCTGTTTCCTAAGAATTATAAGATCACATTAAAACTTTGAAAGTCTCTAGGTACATAATCTACGTAACCAAGGAGATTTTTGCGTAAGCCAGTTTGTCATTCAACGGTCAAAAAATCCGATCGGTTTAGGTTTAATTATGTAATTCAGTACTATGTTGTATTAAACGATTAGAGACATCATCCAATATATATTTAAATAAATAAACAAAATACTGTGTTCACGCGGTTGTGTTATTCTTTCCGTTTATCGACTCAAATTTTAATATGAACTGTTTTGGACTTCGTTCGAAGTTCGTTCGTAAATTATGTCTATCATGAACAGTCTGTGGATTTATCTGTCTGTGCATATTCCATTATTCTATTGACTGTGAGTTGTGACAGTGACAATCAGACGCGGTGTATTTTGACAGCTTTCCTCAATCCTCATTCCTCAATTCCTCATTCCTCGCATTTAAATTAATTTTCCCGATCCCTGTTCTTTCTAATTGATTTAAGATTTTTCTATGATTTAATGAATATTTCTATATTATTTTATTCAAGAATTATTCTTGACACTTCAAGTCAATGACCTGATACAAAAACAAGTATTGAATCAGCTAAAAATGAAAGAGAAATGGAATTGTATTTTGTATCTTATCTGGTTCTCTTATTTAATAATTGCCGGGATATTAATGTTTGGGCACGGATTTCTACTATCACGAAAAACTCTTGATGATGTATCACAATGTGTATCTTATGAAAAAATTGGTTGTGATGGGCAAGAAAGTTTAACCGCGCCAGTCGATTGTAAATCCGATGATTTTGAACTTTTTTTAAACAATCCTGGTGCGCCCTTAATATGTTCTTCATTGCGGAACAGAGTTGTGCTTATTTTAGTTGACTCGCTACGGTACGACTTCACAGAATACGACGAAAATCTAGAAAGCCCTTTGTATTATCAAAATCGCTTGCCTGTTATACACAAAACCCTAAAGAAATGGCCGGAAAGATCCAGGCTATACCGCTTTATGGCAGACCCACCTACAACTACGTTTCAGAGAGTGAAGGCCCTTGTAACTGGATCTCTTCCTACATTTGTTGATGCAAGTTCAAATTTTGCAGCATTAGAGCTTCATGAAGACAATATAATAGACCAGGTATGATTATCATTCTTTTTGTATTGTGAGGTATCAAATATAAGAAAAATAATGCATCTTTAAATTCTAATTTTCATTTTTTTATAAGGTGGTTAAAAGTAATGGTCATGCTGTACTCCTTGGTGATGATACATGGTCCAGGTTGCTGCCAGGGCGCTGGCTTCGATCACATGCTATGTATTCATTTCATACTTGGGATTTGGATACTGTTGATACAGGTATAGTGTGTAGTGTGTACTATGTATTTATATTAGAACTTTTTAGTTAGTTATAGCAAATAGAAAGACAAAATTATTGAAAGGGATATTTGAAAGCAGATTTAGTCCATAAAAATGAAAATACCCACAACAACACAAGAAAAATTGCTTTAAAAAATACCTTAAATACCTTACAATATTTTTGATTTTTGTTGATCTTTATAAACTAAAGATATTATAACGCGAATCATGTAAAAAGAACGCTGGATGAAAGTGATGGGGTGTGTTTTGGCATGTATCGAGTTTAGCACGAAAGTTATTTGCTGCTTATTTTATTTTTGAAGTAGGCTCTCGAGTCGTGGCTTCGCAACTACATATTTGTTATTTTTATACCACCTCATAACACCAAATAGACCAATAAATCGCCAATGCGCAGCTTAACCGTCAGCGTTCTTTTTACATGACGCGACCTATACCACAGATGATATAATACTAATATTACTATAAATGTTTCTCTTTTTGTAGAAGTTGATTCCAAAATCTATGATGAGTTAAAGCAAGATGACTGGACTCTATTACTCGCACATTATTTGGGAGTAGACCATGCCGGTCACAGATATGGACCAAACCATCCAGAAATGACGAGAAAACTGAATGAAACAAATAATAGACTGGAGAAGATAATTGATGCACTGCCATCTGATGCTATTTTGTACGTCATTGGTGATCATGGAATGACTGAAACAGGTATTTTCTATTCATTATAAACTAGAATTTGTAATTGGTTTAAGAATACTTGAATGAAGATATATTTTGAATTTAATATTTTTTTAAATCTAATTTAAGAACTCTCATATAAAAAAAAAAAAAATTACCAGTAACAGTAAGTAGTTAATGTAATATTCCAATCAATTGTAAAATTAAAAATTGTAACCATTGATTTTATTCTGTTAAAATAGTGTGCAGAAACAAGAATATTTTAATTTTTATCATTTCTAAATTTCCAACTAATAATAAATAACAAATCTTTTGCATGCTGACGAAGGCGCAGGTAATACCTCATCCATTCTTAAATAATCCATACTAATATTATAAATGCGAAAGTAACTCTGTCTGTCTGTCTGTTACTCAATCACGCCTTAACTCAGGGGTTCCCAACCTTTTTTTGTCTACTGCCCACTTTAAGAATAAATTATTTTTTAACGCCCCCCTTTTTAAACATACAGTGGATTTCGGTTATAACGACGGCGGAGGGACCACTTTAATGTTGTCGCTATATCCGGAGGTCTCTATATCCGAAATAATAAAAAATCACGTACATTATGTATATATACATACGTAGTTATTTATTTATCACTTATTTATATTATACAAGGCTTTTATTAAAAAAACGAGTTATAGTGCACTGCTTAAGTTTAGACTTTTGTGCACGCTGTAAGGTATATTCCATTTTCATAATTCCCTCTACATCTAAATTATTACTGGCTTCTCCAAATAAACAGTACTTTTTGAGCGTTGTAATAGCACATAATGCATCTCTAATTGTTGGAATCTCGTTTACATTGCAATCCTCTTCTTCATGCTCCTCTTCTTCATGCTCCTGTTCTTGAGTTTGAAGTACAGACTCAATAATTTCATTATCCGTCAAGTTATCAGTAGTGATAACTTGATCATCAATATTCACATACGTTTCCCAATCCGTAACTGTTGGTTCCGCTGATGATAATCTTGCCAATGGCAAGTTATCCATTTCATCATCAGAATCTTCATCATTTGTATTAATGGTAGAAAATTTACCAAACCCAGCATGTGAAAAACATTTTTTTATTGTATCTGCAGTAACTCGTGCCCATGCTGTTGTTAACATTTCAATGCCGTCCAGAATATTGACGGCAAAAGGAGTTGAGCTGTTTTCATTGTCATTTACCATTTTCTCGACAAGAAGCTTTCGATAATGGCTTTTAAGAGTCTTAATAATACCTTGATCGATAGGTGGAATAACTGACGTAGTGTTTGGTGGTAGAAATGCCAGTTTTATGTTAGTCAATTTTTGAATGTGTGGGTGAGCTGGACAATTGTCAATAAATAAGATGATTTTTTTATTGTGTCTTCTTAGCTCAGAGTCCCATTTCCGTAAAACTTTTTCAAAAATTTCTGATGTCATCCACGCCTTTTTGTTGGCTTCGTAATCAACTGGCAAAGTTTTAACATTCTTGAAACACCTTGGTTTTTTCGCCTTACCTATAACCAGCAATTTACGTTTTTCACCTTCCATACTTGAAGCAACAAGCACCGTTATTCTATCTTTTGATAGTTTCCCTCCTGTACATTTTTCTTCTTTGAATTTTAGCGTTCTATCGGGAGTCAATTTAAAAAATAATCCTGTCTCATCAGCGTTCCATATTTGACTGTCGGTATATCCTTCAGTTAATTTTGGTAAAACTGTTCTCAACCAATTATCACAGTCGTTTTGCGATACACTAGCGGCTTCTCCACAAACTTTACCGACCACTATATCATGACGTTGTCTAAATCTGTAAATCCAGCTTTCTGAACATTTAAAGTCTGTTTTCCCAAGCTGTCTGGCAAAATGATTAGCTTTCTCTTGCAAAAGAGGACCGCTTATAGGTACATTTTGGCTTCTCTGTGCTTTAAACCACACTAGAAGTACATTTTCAATATCTTGATGAGTTGGATTACGATTTTTCTTTATTTTCAGGGATTTTGATTCAAAACACTGCATAATTTTAGCGCGGTTTTTCCACATCGTTGATATTGTAGAATGAGAAACCCCAAATTGTTTACACAGATCAACATTGTTTTCACCATTTTCCAGTCTCGAAATGATATCCACTTTTTCTTTAACAGTAAATGTACGTCTAGGAGCCATGTTCACAAGTTTAAGAAACGATGTTTACTCACTGGAAATTGATACGTAACTGATTCATAATTTTAACTTCATGCACGTGCTAAGTAATCCTACACAGAAACAAATCACTTGACCATCTGCGAATGTAAACAAAAGATTCTTATCCTTTGTTTACATTCCTACATAATACAAGCTTAATAGTTAAAGTTGATGAATGAGTCTTTGCGCCTTTGCCGACTCCGTCTCAATATCCGCAATGAATTTCTAGGAATCTGTCCCAAATAGTTCATAAAAACAAGTCGTTATACCCGAATTAGGCGTTATATCCGGAGTCGCTATTGCCGAATGGATTTATACGAAAGTATGCTTCAAATTCTAGGGACGTAAGTTCGACGTCGCTATAACCGAAAGGTCGTTACAACCGAGGTCGTTATTAATGAAATCCACTGTACTTAAAAACCGCTAAGTACTTATAACTGATTATTGAAACGCAATTTTATAGTATTCGGACAGAGTATCTTTTATTGAAAATAAAACAAACATAATCAATTCTTATATAAAAACTAATGTGAAGGTTGAATCTGATGCTGTTCAATAAGTTTGTTGATATCAGGTTCCAATTTACTCAAAAACAGCCGCATGTCGCCACGTTCGGTAACACGCAAACGATTTCTCTTTTTAATAAGCAGCGTTGCCACAGCACTAAATCCACGTTCACACAAATATGACGATGGGAATGCTATCAAGAATCGTTGAACAATTGACCACAATCCAGGGTACAATTGCGGGATCGGTTTTTGTAGCCAAAATTCTTGATATCTATTTTTGAACTTGATTTTTGTTTCTTCGTTTGTTGTCAATTCTATAAGTTCTTCTTCCAGCTGAGGTGACATTGCTGTGTTGACATTTGAAAACGGATCCAACACCCAGTCTGGTATTTCCAAGTTTAAAATGTCCTGGTAACGTTCGGTGAAGTCAATGTGGAGGTTTTCCAAATGTTGGCAGTAGGCAAACAAGTCGTCGTTACTGCAGAATACCGATAAATTCGGAAAATTGTGAAACTCACGTCTGCCCATATTCTTTTTGTGCAGAAGCAGTTTGGCTGCGAAAGCAGCAACGACATTTTTTGTTTTAATTAAATTTAGTTCATCGCCTTGCAGTTGGAGGTTCATGTCGTTGAACAATTTATACAGGTCTGTCATGTAAGCTATATCATTCTTTGATGTTATGAGCTTGTTGCGCAGTTCTGTATCTTTAGTTTCCAAGAACTCTATCACAGAGTCAAACAGGTTGTAAAATCGCATCAGACAATTGCCTCTTGACAGCCAACGAACTTCAGTATGAAGCAACAAACGGTTGAAATCTTCGTCATTAGTAGCACAAAGTTGATGAAATAATCTATCATTCAAAGAGCTGCTACGGATTTTATTGACTGCTTTGATGACATATTGCAGTGATTGAAATAGTCGTTCACTTAAGTTTCTAGCAACCAAATGTTGTCTATGAATAACGCAATGTATAGCAAGGACATCTGGAATTTTATTCTTTATGTATCTTCTTCTTTTTAGCAAATGGCAACTCCCGATCCCAGTTCTTTATGTATGCTATGAAGCCTTTATGGCGCCCTGTCATAGCCGGAGCGCCATCCGTAGCAACTGATATAATATTTTTCAAAGGAATCTTTTTCTCTTCACAAAACTTTTCCAATGTATTGAATTTGGTTTCGCCTTTTGTATCTGTCTCCAAATTTCTGGCAAACAATAGTTCTTCACATATTTTCTCATCTTTAATAAACCTCCCGTAAGATAGCAACAACGCTTCATTAGTTGGTAAAGTGGACTCATCGAGCTGAATTGAGAATTGACTAGTCCTCAGATGATTGCACAATGATTCTTCAATGTTTTCAGCCATTTCATCAATTCGTCTTTGCACAGAATTATTACTCAAAGGAATTTTTCGGATAATATCTGCGGCCGGTTTATGAAGCACAGCAGTTATTACTTCCTTTATAGCTGGCAATATTAACTCTTCTCCGATGTTGTGTGGTTTGCCTTTTTTGAGCAATTAACAAAGAGATATTGTACGAAGCTCGAAGTCCGTCGTCATCTTGCTGAGCAGCCGCCGAAAATAGTTTTGATACACTTGGCTGAGTATTATGCTTCTTCTCTAGGTCTTGAAAATATGCTACATTCTTGTCTTTCTTATCTGGATGCATTTTATTCAAATTATCTTGCAGTCTTGAAGGCTTCATTGCTTCGTTCGAAAATGTTTTTAGACATAGAAGACACAAAGGCGACGACGGGTTTGTGGGATTTTCAATAAATCCGAATTTAATATATTCCGCAGAGTATTGCCGTCTCTTCTTTTTTACTTCCGACATTGTTTTGTTTTGAGAAATACGTAAGTGTTGAAATCAAGTACTGCTTATCTATTATGCGCGAAACCGCAAATGAAAATAAAATAAATTTACGTCGTTTATATAGGATTGCATAAGCAGCACGCACCAACAGGAATAAGACAAACGTGCTTAAACTCGTTTATCTCATTCGACGCCCAATCGTACTCGACAAGCAAGAACAAGTATTATAGAACCAGCCGATTG
This sequence comes from Colias behrii, assembly GCA_029959065.1. NCBI lineage: Eukaryota > Metazoa > Arthropoda > Insecta > Lepidoptera > Pieridae > Colias > Colias behrii. The sequence goes on along the minus strand of JARWMC010000019.1, from coordinate 7,821,154 downwards.
ATACAGGAATGTACAAATCGGATTATTTAACAAAAACTTGTTAAAACATGATTGTCCGCGGTCTATTATATCGAACCGAGTTTGAGCTATATCTTAATAATTAATATTAGTTGATGTTCACAAGATGTCGACTCTCGAAGTCGAGAGCTCAGTCGGCGTCTAAAAGTCTTCCTAGCTAGGTAGATGAAATTATAAATCGACCCCAAAGCCCTACACAACGCCCCCTTTTTTTTCTGGGTCTCTTACCGCCCCCCTTTAGGCCTGCAGCGCCCACAAGGGGGCGTTATCGCCCACGTTGGGAAAGACTGGTCTATGCATAGCGCACAAACTGTTTATATACGAGTTACCGTGTGAACCTGTGGTGTGAACTTTCTTAGTAGGTACTACACTTGAAATTCGATAACTCGTAAATTGGCTTGTCGTCGCTACATCATTCCCCCCTTAAAATAAAAATGGTATACAAGTCAAAAAACTTACAATAAAACTAAACAATAAACAAATGGGTGTATATAAAGTGTCGCTATATAAGGTTACAAAATGTTTACAATATAAAGTATAAAAAAATTTTCACAATATAAATCAATCAATACGTATCGTATACAAGTGGTTAACAGTTAACACCTAATTTCGCTAAAGTATTTATGTTATTACAAAAACTTGCGTTGGTCCTTCTAAGTGGCGTGCGATAATTGTTACACGTCATCTAACACTTAGTAACATTAACATTTCAAATCTCAATACGTTCTTTACACTTGTATCGTTTAATATTACAAAGGCTATTACTATACACTCATAAGCCATAAATCAAAAGTACATAAATTTCTAAGTAGTAAACATTTCAATCAAAACTCAACACAAACATAAATTTGAAATACCATACTTAAAACGTTAAACAATGAACTCGTTTCAAAATTACTTAAGTTCTATTATTTATTAAATACGATGTGTTGATTACTAAGTATTTATTATACATTTCTATGAAGTCTTATGAATACTTATAATCATCGTAATTCTAATAAATTTAAAATAGTTGAAACAATTACAAATACAATACTATTACCTAAATCGTACTGGTAATCGTATAGCTCTTCCACTACGCGTGGTATGTGTATTAGGCAATTCGCTACTTGGAATCTGTAATGGAACCTCAGTATCTGCCCCAGATGTCGTATCACTATCATCATTCAAATAATATGCAGGTTTTAGACGGTCTACAGATATTCTAACTTTCCTGCCAGTCATTTGAATGTAAAATACCTTTTCCTCTCGACTCAACACACGATAAGGACCGTCGTATGTTGGTTGTAAAGGCTTACGTACTGCGTCGTTTCTTACAAAAACATAATCGCACTTTTCTAAATCGGGGTGAATAAATATGTTCCGTCTTTCATTCTGCCTAATAGCTACTGACTGATATTTCCTAATAGAGTCTCGTAATTTACTTACATACTCAAGACTGCTATCTATTTCAAAACTCGACTTTTTATCGTAATAATCACCTGGTAATCGTAAAGTTGTTCGGTACGTAATTTCTGCTGCGCTTATGCCGGTATCACTTCTTACTGCTGTTCTAAGTCCTAGCAACACAGTTGGTAATTCCGTAACCCAAGATGATGATATATTGCATAAACGAGCCGTTAATGCCGCTTTATGCGACCTATGCCAACGCTCTACCGCCCCGTTACTCTGTGGGTGGTAAGGTGTCGTACGCAACTTATTAATACCTAATAACTTCATTAGTGTAGCAAATAATTGACTTTCGAATTGGCGTCCTTGATCGCTTGTTAGCTTTTTCGGACAACCAAAACGAGAGATCCATCCTTCATATATTACACGCGAAATCGTTTCAGCAGTTATATCTCTCGTAGGAAAACATTCTGGCCATCGCGTCCCCCTATCACTATGGTTAGGCAATACCTAAAACCTTCGGGTGAAGTGGGTAAAGGTCCAATTAAATCAACATGAATATGTTCAAACCTATCGCACTGCGGAAACGATCCTAAACCTGACATTGTAAGTCGATTCTTCGATCGTTGACATTCAATGCATGTTTTAGCCCATTGGCCAACGTGACGATTCATATTTGGCCAATAAAAACGATTTTTAATCAATTTGCGTGTAGTCCTTATTCCGGGATGACATACATTATGTACACTATCAAAAGCAATACGTCGAAATTTATCAGTCAAATAGGGTCTAATTTTATCATTATCTAAATTACAATAAATAAATGTACCGCTTTCAGGTAACATTATTTTCTTTGACCTATTATTAGCGTCTTTCGAATTAGATAATTGTAACATATAAGAATCTTGTTGTTTTTCCTTAGCAAGTTCCGCGTAATCTATTACAGTGGGACAACTTATTGTTGCGACTCGTGATGACGAATCTGCAACGACATTATCTTGCCCACGCGACGTTGTGAACTCATAATGAATATCAAGTGTCGTGTACGTCTGGGTAACTCTTTCTCGCTATTTACTTTAGAAAACGCGTAAATTAACGGTTTGTGATCCGTGTACCTACACCGTTAACTGTCGTCCTTCGATCATATTCCGAAAATGACGAATAGCTAAGTAAATTGCTAATAACTCCCTATCGTACGTACTATACTTGCGTTCAATCTTAGATGGATTCTTAGAAAAATAACCTACATGAGTATCCGATGCGTCCGTCATAAGTGCGAGCGATGCATCGGCCCTAGGGTGCTAAAAAATCTGCACCTTATAAACCAAAACATAGTTTGAGTTACCTCGGCGATAAATGACCATTTATTTAACTACTGAACCAATTTTCATGAAATTTGGTATAGAGATATTTTGATATCCGAGAAAGGACATAGGCTACTTTTTATCCCGGGAAATAGGATAGGTTTTATCCCGGAAATCCCACGGGAACGGGAACTATGCGGGTTTTTCTTTGACTGCGCGGGCGAAGCTGCGGGTGGAAAGCTAGTAAATGAATAAATTTATTTCTTTCTTTCCAGAGAATGTACAGTTTTTTATTCTTAATTTTATTCCACAAATATCTTGCCATATTCTAACATAAAACATTATACAGGTGATCACGGTGGTGAGACGAAAGCAGAGCGAACTGCAGCTTTATTTGCGTATTACAAAGGTGGTTTTGCCGGCGAAGGCAGTGACATTGAAATCGGTAGAGAGATACAGCAAACTGACTTAGCTCCTACAGTCACCGCGGTTATAGGAAGTGTCCCCCCAGCTCCGTCCTTGGGCAATGTATTGATGCCGTTACTGCCTAAAATGTCGAAGACTAATATGTTGTTGCATTTGAGCAATAATTTGAAACAAGTGAGTATTCAAAAAAAAAAAAATTAATGTGCTAAAATTTAATTTCAACTGTGTTAACTTGTGAGTTAGTAAAAAATACTTATTTCTTAAGTGGATGTGATGATTTGAGTTGTTAAGCAAGACAAGTGTGTGGTAATATTTAAATTGCTTTGATAATTTATTTTACATCGAGGAAACTTAAAAAATCTTTCTTTATTGTTGGAAAGTGTTTTTGTGTTTAAAAAATTGTGTGTAAAGTGTCGCTATATTTTATTATAAAAAAAAGGAAGTGTAGTAAGATATATAGTTTGTTTGCCGAGACTAGAATGCATGACATTGTTTGGAATGCCACAATAACTTATTTTTTATGTTTTTAAATTTTAAATTGTGTCCTTTGTTTTAGATATCACAATATTTAGTGAGATATGGAGAAGAATCTCAGCAAGTGTCCCTAGATAGATTGGCTGAACTGATTAATTCTACAAGAGACCAGATAGAAAAAACATTTAATGTAAAGACAGAAGAAGATCTTAAAACTTATGTAGCTGATGTCAGGTAATGATATAAATAATTAAAAAATGATATCTCAGTACCTTTAAAATTTGAAGTCTATAGGATAAACTGATTTATTTTTTATCATCATAATGTAAAAATGACTTTTTCTGAGCATTGTTTATATTCAAAAGATTTTGTAGATACTAGCGGTCCGCCCCGGCTTCGCCCGTGGTACATATTTCGCAATAAAAGGTAGCCTATGTTCTTTCTCAGGGTCTAAAGATTATCTGTGCCAAATTTCATCAAAATCGGTCCAGTAGTTTATGCGTGAAAACCATACATACATACATACATACAAACCTTTCCTCTTTATAATATTAGTAGATGTTTATGTGTTGCACGTGCAATCATTAACTTATGAAACCTCACTAGTTGAGTTGATGCTATGTAAATCATAGATTCAAATTCTGATTTTGTCTGATGCATAGGGAATTTCCTAAAAGTATAAAGTTTTTGAAGGTTTTACTTTTTAATTATTTTCGAGTTCGTGTTCGGATGAACGTAAAATATTACGAATTTGTAAGAAAAATTATTCTTTTAACTCTAAGTAAATTCTTATCTGATGATTAGAAATGTTGACGCAATTCATTGCAGTATAGTGATAAGAAAACTATGACGTCAATTGAATATGTACTACTTACAGTTTCATATATTTTAGAATTAATTTTAGAAATTTGACCAATCGTTTTTTTATATCATAAAATTTTCGTCATTTCCTTCTTTTAGAGTTCCATATTTATCCTTTCTAATCTCATGCTACAACATAATAGTTTCTATGTAAATAATTACCTATGAAAGTAAAACAGTTTAAAACTTAATGTTATTTAAAACTAGCTGCGCTTCGCGGCTCACGTGGCTCCGCGCCTGTTGGTCTTAGCGTAATGATATACAGCTTTTATCCTTCCTCGATAAATGGGCTATCTAACACCGAAATAATTTTTCAAATCGGACCAGTAGTTCCTGTGATTAGCACGTTCAAACAAACAAACTGTTCAGCTTTATAATATTAGTATTAGTATAGATTAAACTCTATTTCCTACAACAAACTATTCTTTTTACATTGTTTCAGGTCCCTAATAGACACCATAAGGAACGTATTCAGAGAAGTGTGGGTTGAATTCGATTCGCTATCGATGTTAAGGGCTCTTCTTTTGCTCCTTTTAGCAATCTTTTTCAACTGGATCATAGCTGAAGGAATCCCAGTAGAACGAATTCCTCATGTATTTGCCAGTTCCTTTGTCCCTACTGGTATAATATCCAATGCAGTGTGCATTTCATTGGTGTACACTGGATATTATTTCGAATTGTATGAAGATCTGGAAAGTGCAATTATTCTGACGACTGGGTTAGTTTCAGGGGCGATAACTTGTGCGTTAGCTATACTCCATTGGGATGGGATTACTCAGAAATGGTACGAAGGTCGTACGCAGTTTTACGAGCGATTCGCCCGTTCTGCTTTATTCGCATCTGCAGCTGTTTTAGCATCCAACAGCTATATAATAGAAGAAGGTTCGGTACTATCGTACTTGTCTTTGAGCGTTTTGGGCGTAATTGCCTGGAACATTAGTAATTTGAAGGCGTTAGGTTTATGGGCGGGGTGTGGGGTAGTTTTAGCTTTATCTAGGTCGTATAGAGGTTGTAGGGAGGAACAGGGGGATTGTTGGACGTCCGGGGGTAATTTGCCAACTGGGCAAGCTTCTAGGGCAGCGTTGGTAATAGCGTTAGGTTCGGTAGCGGCGGTTGTAGCAGTTGCTAGGCGACACGTGGCTTGGCGGGGATATGGAATAGTTATAGCGGGTATTTTTACGTGTGCTCATTGGGCTGTAGGTTGGGGATCACTTGGGTCACCGACTCGTTCTAGACTATTGGCAAGAGTGGCTTGGCTGTTCATTGTGACTATGTTTGGACTTCTTTTGAAGAAAGATCGCAATGGTCCGACGGTTCCTTTAGTAGTGGTTGGATTGCTGTTTTACTTGGCGAACTGTTTGGTGCTTGGCGCCTCGTATGCGCCGGCGGCTGCTTTCGCGTTGTTGACGGGATTTTTAGTTTTGAACAACGTCGCTTTAATGAAGATTGAAGTATCTACGAAATATTGTAAGTATATTGAAATTTTTAATGTGTTTTGGTTTTTATGTGATTTAATTTATTACTTTGAAACCTCTAGAATATGCAACTAAATAAAGTACTCTAAATATATTTAATTACCGATAATTTTAATTCCAAATATTATATTTCTCCAATTACATGCAATTTTAAAGTATATACTTAGTGTAAATTTAAAACTTTCTATCATAATATTTCTTTCCAATTCAAATGTTGTCAAAAACTTAACTATTTTCCAGCCCTATCCTCCCGGTGCAGTTCAAGCCTAGCCTGTATATGGGCATTACTAGCGTCCTACCATTTCTATGGGGCTGGTCACCATCCCACGTTGAGCCATATTCGTTGGACAGCTGTCTTTCACGCTGGTGACCCTAATTACCTGCCGTTTGGACATGCTATATCGTTTGTGTTGATGACTGTCAGTTTGTTTGGTGAGTTTAAGGGATTTTTATATGGGTTGATGGTTATCGAAGTTTCCAGAACGTTTATTTATTCGTAAATCACGTTAATTGTCAACGGAACGATTATATTTATTTAATATTCGCTATTATTTGAAGTAACCTAATTGTAAATTAAATAAAAAGAGCGTTTGTGCTGACCCCACGTGTCAGAAGTGAAAGTTCTTTGTGATTCAAAGATACCAAAATAATCGCATTAATCCATGACGTGACGGTATTGCTATGTTGCGACCTTGAAATTTTACTCTCAACGCGCCTAAAGATGTTGCAGTTCAAAAAATTATTTGGGTTTATCACATCTTTCATATTAACCCATTGAGCCCCGAACGGCCCGATCGGTCCACGACACAATAGATTTTCTATTGTGTCTGTGATTCCGGGGCCTGAGTTATTAAAAATTAGGAAATTATGGCATTAAGGCTAATATTTATAAATGCAAAGTTACTATTGTATCTTACCACTTGCGTTTAAAGCAAAATCTCAGTCCTATTTTTTAATTATTTACTTAAACTTACTATGATACTATTAGATAGGGCTTATCTTGATCAAATACCTACACTGAAAATTACGCATGGTTACTGAATTCCTTGGGTTGTAACTTGTAGTAAAATAGGACAGATTATAATTTGCATTACATATAATATGAGTATGAAATATGATTTTTCGAATATTGTCTGCCCGACGTTCTAAACGCAAGATAAAATAAATATGAGCCAGCTATTGTGTTATATTTCATTGGAATGAAAATTTGATCTTCTAAAAATTGGAATAGGAAGAAATACTCGAATTTATGTTAAAATTATTCCAAGATAAATCCAATAAATCAATCATTAAAATCAGTTCAGAAGTTCTTGTGTTAAAAGTGGCGTAACGACGTTAGTTAAACCACTTACACACTTCCATATTATGATACAATGTAATTAAAAATTTCCAATACGACTTTCCCAGGTATGCCAATGATGTACGGTGCGACGGTGCCGTTATTAGCCCTTTGGGGACGCAACGGTACTTCAATGGGCCCTCGCTCGCAATTGGCGGCTGTTTTCACGCTTTGCCTAAAGTTTTCACTTTGTTTTGCTGTCAGGGTAAGTTATTGCAGAATGAGGTCCTAGTTTTATGTATAGAATTTTCGTCATTGAAGTACAGTACTCCAAAATTAATAATGCGCATGCAAATCTTCGCTAATTGTCGTATTTCCGAAAACACTCGAATCATTGAAACGTAAGAGCCCTAAACAATGCACTTGCATTTTACACCTTGTTCAAAAGAAATAAAAGTCAATTCACGGTCATACACAATCAAAAACAAATCGGGCGGTAGGTGACGGTAGCCTGTCAGTCAAAAAACTCAAAAATCCGTCAGTCGTCTTTATATATTAGAGGTTACCGCACGTATTATCTCTGTGTGGAATTATATAGAGCTGCTATTACATACCCTTCTTGGTTTTGTTTGTAAAGGTGAATTTAATTAATCGATGTAATGATTTACACAGGTGATAGCAGTAGGGAAAGTGAAAATGAAGTAGAGCATAATGAAAGTTCCGATGTTCCGATGTTCCGAAAGTACATGTCAGAAATATAGATAATCCCTGATTTTGATTGTTTTTATTTTTATTTTTTTGTAATTGTCATAATATTGAAGAATGATCAGTACTGTAATTATACTTTTCAATTGAGATTTTAATGATTAGATTTATATGTTTTAAATGTAAACCTGTGTTTGAAAACCATATTTTATACAATATAAATTTTGTGTTATTTTAACCTTTTCTTTTCTTCCATCCATACACCAGCTTCAGTGAGACACTTTAAAAGTACTATGTATAAAATTTTCCAAGTAAATCAATCCAACAAAGATATATTCGCAATCGTGGGGTTACCCTCGCTTTAGTTTTACTTACAAGGAATTATCGAAACAAAATCGTTACTTACAAATAAATATTAATCTCTTTTAGCACAAAACACATAATTTGACTAAATTATGCATGAAGAAAATGCATTTAACCACTCTATATACATATCATCTTCGGACGCTCCGGGAATATGACAGTTGCCGAACAGTGACGAAGATTTCTATGCGCATTATTACTTTTGGAGTACTGTAACTTCGTTAAAATTTTGAATTCTCTCAGCTGCATATGTATATCATTCGATTCCATAAAGACATGATTCTAATTTTTAATGAATAAATCATTTTATATTTCTCAACAAAATATTATCCTGTGTGGTTTCATAAATCTAATCTACCTATTATCACTTATGTAAATTTAATTGCCGATAAATGATTTAAAAAAATTACTTTATTGCACACAAAAACATTATTTTCAATTTTTTTTTACATTTTGCAGGTATTCGCATGCGCACTATCAGCCACGATCCACTGCCGGCACCTAATGATATGGGGCGTGTTCACACCGAAACTAATTTTCGAAGCCGGTGCCTGCGCATCGGCACTTTTCGGCACTTTACTCGGCGCGGCACTTACCGCGTGGCACTTGCCAGCACATAACAGAAACAGTTGACAAAAAAGAAACAATGCTTGATAGACTGATTTTTTTTGATAATGCAATAATTAGGAGGTTGATGTGCTAAATAAATTGTGCAAGTGGTTTGACAGGTAGGAGACTGTGCAGTTTTTTGAGTTATCTGTGGATTTTTTTTTACTTTTTTAAATTTTTTGTGGGTACAAATGCAACAAAATTAGAATCGATCCAGCCGTTTTCAGGTTGTTACTTGTAAAAGAATGATATCCTAAAAGAAAAGTGCAAGATTATCATCGTCTTTTTCTAATAAAATCCTTCATATTAACAATGTGAGTCACTAAATATTTAAACAAACGTGTTTTATACAAATTAATCTGAAAATTTTATGCGGCCCTAATAAAAAAAAATGTTTCATAGATGATATTCATAGGAGATGTTACCATTAAAAAGTAACAAAGTGACTATTGTTATAGATACAAGAACAAAATATATTCACTGCTTGTTTTCATTGCGAAAGAAGCAATATTATTATCTTTTTACTACGATTTATACAACCTGTGGCTGTATTGTATTAATAATAATTAATTACATTCGAACTTTATTAGAGCAAATGTGTGAGATTATTGCTTAATTATTTTTATGGAATGTTAATATTTGAGTGAATTGAGTGATGTCTAGATTTCGAATACAAACGATTTTTCGAAACCAGTTAACATTTTTTTTTTTAATTTTTATTTGTTTAAAGAGATAGGTATCTAATATGATTTGTATAAAAATATAAAAGTGAACCAATTATTTTTGTCGCGAATGCTAAAAGAAGATAATCTTTAGTGTATGTTCCAAAAAATCCCAGTGTTATTTTTTATCTATTACCTAGTAGATTAGTTACCGGTTTCTTGGCATTTCTTGTGCATTTAGATTTTAGAGCATGCCGCGTATTTTTATTATGTATTATATTATGTTGAAAACACAATAAATAGTAAATATTTACTTAGCAAGGTTTGTGACTCCAAATATATTAAAGAATTATGGATATGTATGGAACAGATTAGTTCGTTTTTAACACGCTTAATAATGTTGTGTTAAGCCCGATTAAGATATAGAAGCCCTCCTTGGCTAACAGCGCAGCGACACTATACAAAAAAAAAGTTGAGTGACGGAGATGCGAAATATATTTTGCGTATATCTATCCCTTTCACTCGTTTAATGTAATACTATGCTTCTAAAAAGGTCCGTTTGTAATATTCTACAAAATATTAAATTGTACCTTAAAAATATTGTTATAATCATATACAACTAAGGCAAGTTACAGATATATGAAATGGCACCAAGCAGGTATTTCAACGTGTAAATTTAATAACAATATATTATAAAATAATGTTTACTTTCAGTATTGTAATATTTTATACAAAAGACATGACCAAATCAAACGAAAATTGTGAGTAATTTTAAATAACATAATAGGTATATTGTAGTTTTTAAAACGTCCGTGTTAAAAGTATTATTTTATTTATTTTTTATCATAACTGTTGTATAATAAGTAGATTTCTTAAACAGATCAATATTTTGCTTTTCAATACAAATTTCTAATCTTATTTAAAGAGCAATTCAAATGTTTGTGAAAAATATGATTTATGTGCTATGTATAAAATAAATATATCACTGCCGTATTGCAAGCTATAAATTAGTTGTTGTTTTACAATGAAATAATGTTGTTAATTTTATAGTTTTGAAATTTAGAATATATAAATAAATTAACATGAAAATTGTTTTAATTTCAATAAACCCATGTTTGATAAAATGTTTCTCTACAGACAAAACATGTTTGGAAAAAAAATTGTGTTAAAAAAGTGTTAGTGGAAAATAAAACAAACTTATAACAATTATAATTTATTTCAGTATGTTTACAAAGTCTTTTAATATATATTACACTTTGATATTCTCCTAATTAATACTAGCAGAGACACCTGATATACATTTTACATTATTAGATCAATGTTATACACACTAACATCACGTATTGTTAAATCTTTCACCTTCAATTAAATAATTTAAAATATACTTAATAAAAAAATTGAGAAGTCTTGGATCGAATTGAATAGGCTTCGATAAAAGCGGCACAAATCATGTTGGGCTTGAACCAATTATAGTATTTCGTAATTTGTGTATTAAAAAAACGAATCAAGTTCTATAATTATATTGTATTTTTACTAGGTATGTTTGGAACCCCTAAAAATCTAAATCCTCATTCCTGCTTTCAACAAAAATGGAATTTGCAAGTACTGCAAAACGATTAGCCTATATTCTTATAAACATAAGAAAAATGCTTGTCATGAATGAATTTTATGATAAAGTTCATGACTCATGTAGTTTTTACTCATGAATAAAAATGTATGATAGTATAGTATTGATAATTCTATAAATCCTATAGCTTTATAACTACATGTTATAAAAATATATCTGATAGTATAATTTATTATCTTTACAAATGGCAGTGCTGCGGCACGTAAATCTTTTGTAGGCTTTTAAAATTAATATTATAGCCAGACAAAAAGTGTATATCATTTTCTTCAGATAAGTACATTTTTTTCATTAAATATAGATTTTATGCAATAACATCTGCCCTATATTAAAAAATGAAAAGGAAGTACTAAATAGTAATTTTTTATTATGTAATATAATTGATTTGTTAAATTTCTCTGTAGTAATGCAAACTCATAATCATTTTTATTCACAAGTACAACTCAACACTTCTATGACGTCGCGGGTGGTGGTGGTACATATGGTTTGAGCAAAAATTCAGAAAACGAGTTCACAGCCGACGCACCTCGCACTTCTTTATCTAGCAGCGGTAATTTAGTCACATGGAAGTCTTCATACAAGTCTGCAATTTGTTCTAGATACTTCTCTTGGACTTTATGCCTCGCGGCGCATAATTCACAAGGAGCTGACGTTTTCATCAACAACTGGTTGACTATAATGTTATGTGTGTCTATTCCACACCTCGTCAGTTCTTGTACAAGCCTCTCAGTTTCGTATAGCGAGAGGAATTCCGCGATACAAACACAAACAAATGTCGTCTGATTGGGATCTTTGAACTGTGTGTTCACTTGACGAATGACTGACAACATTTCATCCATTTTGTTACTGAACATGTCCGAGTTGAAGTCGGCGAGGCCGAAGAGTGAAGCGATTTGGTTGATGAATGGCGCAACCTGTGTAAGAAAATATAATTACTGGTACCAAGTATTTGTTTTTTAGATGAAATAATATAAAGAAAATGTACAGGAGTTGAGAGATATCATGGAGTTATGGATTTGTTAAATTTGTGTTGTTTTAGATATTTACAATTCAAATTTTCAGAGCAATGTGCTTGTGTTCACTTTTGGGTCATTCCGCCTCCCAGTAAGTAATGTGCTTGTTATACAACATATTATCAGCTAAAGTTTCAAGCAATATACTAAAATGATAAATATGATAAATACAACAAAATTATAAATAGTGTTCAATAAACTATAACCAATGTTTGATTATCAATAAACTTACCTTAGATTTCAAGCGCATCAGTTTACCAAGTCCCTTCTCTACAACCTGCGGGAATGAGAGCAAACGCAAAGTGTGCCCAGTGGGGGCTGTGTCAAACACCACTGCACTGAAATTCATGCCTTTCACTAGTTTCATTACCTGAGAAATTATTAGAAAAACATTTTTCAACTATACAAAATGAATTTGCACTTGCTGACTTTGAGACAACTGTAAAAATATTTTATTAATGTTATCTTGAAATGTATAGGAAAAGAATATTTTGTAAATGATGGTGTTAATTGGTGATTTGAAAAATTTGTTGTGGAATTAAGTGAAGGTAATAGTCAAGAAACAATATTCAGTCAATAATCAACAATCAGAACTTGGAACACATTGCAATTATAATTATATAAACATAACTAGCAAGATTAACAACATTAATTAAATTATGTATGTATTAGCCTGTTATTTCCATTTCAGAGCATTGTTGTTTTCAAACATTTTATATCCAATTAGATTACATTTATACTAAGAAAATGTTATCAAAATTTGTAATGTACTATTATGATTATTCTCAGAACAACAATAATCAGCAATCCATAAAAAATAATCTTAAAATAACCTCGGAACTATGTACCAAAAGGCTTATACTATTTACTTATTAAGATCAAATATACCTCTGCGTAACTCATAGCCTCATCAATACCAGGGAAAGCACCAACAATCTCCTGCATCACACCTTTACCAAGTCTCATGGCTTCAGCCTCTCCCTCAAAGTATTCTTCTGGTAACTCTGTTAGTCCAACATTAGGATCTATTTCCATAGCAAATAAATTGTCAAAACCTTTCACTTTGGTTGGCACCTGCAATATAAACATTTATCAATGAATATATTCTTATTGGGGGAAAATGAGTAATAATCGTCATAATTACGCCATATTTTATATTTGTTGTACCATATAAGAAATGAGCGTAAATACAATTTACCTTTGAAAATTTTTGATCAAATGCATCTGAAATATTGTGTGCAGGGTCTGTAGATATAATTAATACAGACTCCCGCACTTTCGAAAGCTGAACAGCCAAACTGCAACTGAAATTATTAATAATATCTTAGTACGTAACTAAACGTTGACGTGATTTATTAAAGAGTGCGTGTTTAATTAAAATTTCTCACCTGCATGTTGTTTTTCCAACACCACCCTTACCACCAACAAAAATCCAACGTAATGATTTCTGTTCTACTACATTCTTTAGAGAAGGCTCCAAAGGCTCAAAATCAACATTGTCACCCATACTTGAAATAATTTTCTGTATCTTTTTGTAAAAGCCGAGAAGAAAATTAAAATCTTGAACGATATTACAAAAGTAGGTGAACAATCAATGAAAAGTCAAATTTGAAGAGTCAAATTGACTGATGAGTTTACTTATTGCATAGATAATTTATTTCAAAGAATTGTCTGATCACAGATAACCGCTTTATCGCATGAGACGTGTTTTGTGAACAAGTTATCGTGCCTTTGATTTAATTTAAATTTCTTTCAAGCAATATATTAAATTGAGAAAAATAAGTTTTCAGTAGCAGAAGATCTTAGAGTATATATACTATCTATAGAGTGCGAACAACCAAGTGGGAACAGTAGGCACAGGTGGGAACAACACGACGTTCCCGCCGCGAGCGCTCGCAGTCGTGGTTGAGTGCTCACGAAGTGCGTTGCTCTGGAATTTTTTTCATATTTACGAATAAACATGGTGAAATGTGCAGTTCTATCTTGCAAAAACGATACTAGAAAATACACAAAATTGAAATCTACTATCACATTTCATCAGTAAGTCGATTGTTATACTTATTTTTATGAAAATAAATCTAGCATCGCGGGGGTGAAGGGGAGGTGGGAGGCGGACACGCGCAGGGTCGCTCGCGCGCCTCACTGCCGCCACGTGATCGTAGTGATGTGACCTGACCAACGCTGTACTCGATATAAAGTTTACTAGAACTATATTTTAACAAATTATTTATTTAACTTTAAAATTAAAACTCTTTTAAAAATGTATTATAAATAAATTTGTGGTGTGTTTTGTATGATACACTTTCTAATAATATGAATGCGAATGTATTATAGTGTAAATGTAAAGTATGTAATGTTACGATATATTTTCTGAACCGCTAAATTGATTTTGAAGATTTTAATAGTAGAATGGATAAAATTAAATAAAAAAATGATTAATATTATTTATTATATTATCATTTTAAATTATTAATTATTCCTTAATATTAAAGTGAAACTTTTATTACATCGTCTCAAACTTTTTGGTCTGTGTAGCGCATGTCGCGTGTATCGCGGCTGCCGAGTAGGTATACCTACTCGGCACGCGACATGCGCTACACAAAGCAGTGTTCGGAACCGTTCGAACCACAGAACAGTAAAGTAGATAGAAGTGTGATGTGGGCGTGGCCCACGTGTCACTGGTAAGGTAAGTTCACCTAACTTGCTCTCAGTTGTGCGCAGAAAAATATTCGAGTCGGTTGTCAGCTGTCAAACCTTTTTTCCATATTTATTCAATAATTAGGACGTGTTGTTCGGTATTAGAGTGCAAAAATGATAGCAGACGAAATAATATCAGCAATGGAGGCATTTCATACCATCGGTAAGTCTTATTTTTATTTATTTTAATTATATTTTATGTTATAACTTCGCTTGTCGTAATTTGTCAAAATTGTATACAAATATCTAGTCAAAATGAACTTTAATCCGTAAGAAATTAGTACTATTATAGATTGAACAGCAAACAAGACTTTCTGGAATATTATTGCAATAAACAAACGAATGTCGCTTTAGTGATGCTTGTGGCGCATATCGACAGTATCGATACTTTAGAAAAGACAAACATTATAAATATTAAATTTTATTTTATTTTTCCTTAGCTTTCATTTGTCCAATTTATTTATAGATTTCCCAAAGAGGCTAATTTAAAAGAGAAATGGATAAATGCAACGTGACGAGTTAACTGGATGCCGAACAGCACTAAGCGGTCTAACAAAGGCCACCGATACAGCAAACCTACGGCAGTTCCAAGATTTAAAATAATGCATATTTTCTGTTTGTATTTTGTAAATATAGATTAATACTATTCTATTCCGTTTTTTATTTAATAATAATAATATAAAAAGACCTACTTAGTAGTAATAAACATACTCCAAAATGTGACACATTATACTATACTCATATAAAAGAAAGAAAAAAAAAATACACAAAAAATATTTATTTGTGAATTATCGATAACAAGGCTGACATCCCTCAGAGCATAGCATCAGATAAATATCAAGTTAATGTCATTAATGTTGAGTGACACAAATTTCAACCTTATCTCTATGTGTTGCGTTTCAAATTTATATCTATCGAAAACTAACGCCCTCTGTTGTGGAGTAGCTGAATGTTTTCGAATTTGGAATTTCTGTGCAATGAGAAACAAAACAGCTAATATACCTAGGGATGTTATACTAAAATAAACCGTAACATGGTGCGTTAGGGTACATATTGAAATGCTGAATTTATAACCTAAGTCAGTTTTTACTCAAATTAAGCTGTCCAATCAAAGGCATAGTTTACTTGTAGTGTACTGTATAACTATCGGTTTAAATGTGTGGGTTTGGCGACACAGGTTTTCATACTAATTATGACATTATCGCACTTCTATATGTTTTTACTGTTCTGTGGTCATAGTGCAATCTCCAGTGTATTAGATATAAGCTTCTTGGTAGTAACTAATGGTACATAATCTGTGAATATAATATCGATATGCTATTTCCTTAGGCTATTTCAATACCTTTGATCAGAGAGCCCAAATAAAACATACACATATTTTTTTAAGTTAAAAATTAATTGAGTTCTTGTCGTTTGATAAAAATTACAAATCAAATTACATTATTTAATAAAAAAGCTCTGGCATTTGAATTTTTTAAGGTACTAGATTCTGGACATATTGGCTGTTCGATGCTTCCGATAAAAAAATAGAAATAAAATAATATTGCATAAAATGACAATAATTTCGTAGGTATCAGAGAATAAAGTGAAAATTCGATTTTATCAAATACCTACCTCAATAATCCAGTTGTTGGTCTTCTTTATAAAGTTTTTCTGAACGAATTTGAATAAACCAAATTATTAAATAAATTACAATATAGAGGTGATAGAGTGTTATTAAGAGATGAATAATTACTACTGTGTTGATAACTGACTATTTTTAGATAAGACTGGATAAGACATGTTGTTATCATGTTGTTATCTATATATTTATTTGTTTACGATATCGTTGTCTTTAGCTAATTTTGATAATGTAATATCTACATCACATATACATAAACACAGAACAGTAAAGTAGATAGAAGTGTGATGTGGGCGTGGCCCACGTGTTACTGGTAAGGTAAGATCACCTAACTTGCTCTCAGTTGTGCGCAGAAAAATATTCGAGTCGGTTGTCAGCTGTCAAACCTTTTTTCCATATTTATTCATTAATTAGGACGTGTTGTTCGGTATTAGAGTGCAAAAATGATAGCAGACGAAATAATATCAGCAATGGAGGCATTTCATACCATCGGTAAGTCTTATTTTTATTTATTTTAATTATATTTTATGTTATAACTTCGCTTGTCAAAATTGTATACAAATATCTAGTCAAAATGAACCTTAATCCGTAAGAAATTAGTACTATTATAGATTGAACAGCAAACAAGACTTTCTGGAATATTATTGCAATAAACAAACGAATGTCGCTTTAGTGATGCTTGTGGCGCATATCGACAGTATCGATACTTTAGAAAAGACAAACATTATAAATATTAAATTTTATTTTATTTTTCCTTAGCTTTCATTTGTCCAATTTATTTATAGATTTCCCAAAGAGGCTAATTTAAAAGAGAAATGGATAAATGCAACGTGACGAGTTAACTGGATGCCGAACAGCACTAAGCGGTCTAACAAAGGCCATCGATACAGCAAACCTACGGCAGTTCCAAGATTTAAAATAATGCATATTTTCTGTTTGTATTTTGTAAATATAGATTAATACTATTCTATTCCGTTTTTTATTTAATAATAATAATATAAAAAGACCTACTTAGTAGTAATAAACATACTCCAAAATGTGACACATTATACTATACTCATATAAAAGAAAGAAAAAAAAAATACACAAAAAATATTTATTTGTGAATTATCGATAACAAGGCTGACATCCCTCAGAGCATAGCATCAGATAAATATCAAGTTAATGTCATTAATGTTGAGTGACACAAATTTCAACCTTATCTCTATGTGTTGCGTTTCAAATTTATATCTATCGAAAACTAACGCCCTCTGTTGTGGAGTAGCTGAATGTTTTCGAATTTGGAATTTCTGTGCAATGAGAAACAAAACAGCTAATATACCTAGGGATGTTATACTAAAATAAACCGTAACATGGTGCGTTAGGGTACATATTGAAATGCTGAATTTATAACCTAAGTCAGTTTTTACTCAAATTAAGCTGTCCAATCAAAGGCATAGTTTACTTGTAGTGTACTGTATAACTATCGGTTTAAATGTGTGGGTTTGGCGACACAGGTTTTCATACTAATTATGACATTATCGCACTTCTATGTTCGAACAGTTTCACTTTTACCGTGGTTTCATAAAACCACACAACATTTTTTTTTTACCATTTTTAAAACATTATTATTATTGTTTTATTTATTATTAAAGAAATAGCACTAAACCCGATCTTTTATTTTATTAAATTTATTATTTAAAAAGTACTCACGTTTTTCTGATATTCCAATTAAACATATTTTTTTAAAGTACTTATAATTAATACAAGAAAATTTCTTATATAATATTTAATATTCAAATGGAATAAACAAACTTTATTCAGTTTGTAAACAAATTTAAAATTACATATTTATACTTTATTCATATATTTTTCCTTTAATAACTTATTGAACATAAAATTTACTTATGATACATATTTATTTAAATAACTTATCGATCTCGGAGCAATTAACAAGCCTGGAGAAGTAACAATTAATTGAACGTTTCTTATATAGTGGCTCTCTTTTATTCAATACCCTAATTAATGTGATAGAAAGAGACAACACACTGTTATCGGCTTGGCATTCAAATCCACATGTAGCCACTTTTTGTTCTAAAAAGGTAGTGCTTGCCACTTAATCGAATACTAAAATATCGATAAATAAAAAAATTAAGTTATAAAATTGCTTGAAGATAATTTAAGATTCTTTTAATTTTGAATTATGGATAGGTAATTCCAAATTTTAAGATTCGTTTAATTTGGAATTATTCATTTACGATGCGTATTGACTGCCTTGCATTGTATGGTAGTTGTATTTATAAAAAAATATTATTAGGTATTTCGGTTTAGGTTGTTTTTTATGGTTTCGTAAAAAGGTACGTATTTTTTCCTGTTTTCATAGATTCATTCTATTAATATTAATATCTATTCTACTAATATTATAAAAGCAAAAATATATAAGAATGGACATTTGATATTCTTTCACGAAAAAACTACTGAATGAGTTTTTATGGAACTTTCCAATTATACATATTATTAAACATCAGAATAACATATAGGCTACAATTTACCGCGGGAAAATAACTCATTCCCACAGGAAAAAATTGGTAAAAGTTTAAAATAAATTGCTTCAAATAAAACAAATAAAATTTAAAATTTTTTTTTGCAACATTTTATTTCGATACTTAATTAACAAATTACAATATTTATTATTTAAAATAGATGCCACCTTAAACTTGTGGCACAGCATCTCTGCAAAGCACTTTACTTTTCTTCCCGTCTGATTCGAAATGATTTGAACAAGGCCGAGAATGTTTTGAAGGCTTCCAATTTTCCCTGTGCTATAGCTTTAACCCAAACATCTTTTAATTTTTCTCAAGCCAGAAACCTGCAAATAACAATAAAATCCATACTTAAATACCTTTTTTTTTCTCCTAACCTAAAGCAGTCATTATCAATGAAGTACTTCGTACCTACTCAAGTATCGATAATTGCACAACACTATGGAAGTTATATTTTGCATTTTTTCTAAAAACTAAGCTGATTATGATTTCATTTCAATGATTACGGTTAGATAAAACATAGATGATTATGAAAATAACGTAAATTAACTTATTTATAATACAATTAACAAAAAAATTGATCAAAACACTAACCTGTGAAAAGACAAATTCCAATCTTCATCCGATTTCAGTTCCATTTTACAGCCGTGAACAACACAAGCCATGTAATCTTTAGTAAATTATCTTTTCAGAAAATAACATAAGAAACTAGAAAACACGTTTTTCACTTCAAAAACAATAATTAAAATCACCATGCGTTAGTGACCAGACTGGTCACTAAAACAAATTGAAATGGCTACATGTCATTTCAAACTGTCGAACCGTAGACAGAGTTCTCTGTCTACGTGTCGAACTGACATATATCTGTCCTCTTTTTTCGCATGACATTTTGCCATAAGCCAAAAAGGCCAAACTAGTGCTTTATTGTTCAATTAATTGTTACTTCTCCAGGCTTGATAATTGCTCCGAGCCGTGCACAAACCAATAAAGGCCTATCCACACTCGCGCACGGTTCGCGCGCGAAGGCGCGAAGTACCCGCGAAGCATGAGTGTGGATCCGATTCGCATATTCTTCGCGGTTTCGCGGCTTGTTCCCCGAAAATTGTCGGTTTTTTGTCCCGCGTCAAAGGGTTCGCAGGTGCGAAGCGCGCACTATACTGTGAGCCCGGCGCGAACCCTGCGAGTGTGGACTGTTGGGCAATCGAGGCGCGAACCACGCCGCGCTTTGCGGCGCGATTCGCGCCGTGATTCGAGTGCGAGTGCGGATAGGCCTTAATAACGTCCACTGGACACAAAATATACGAATAAAAAAACCAAAATGTCTGAAATGTCAAAATGTCTATATAATAAAATCGTTTATAATAATATCAATATGTCAATGGTTGTACGAGATTGTTTTTATTTTTAATTGCTTTGATTTAAAAATAAAATTGTAAAATATTATAATATGATTGAAATAATAAAATCTCAAAATGAGATTGATATTAAATCGGTTGTTCCGGAGTCGTTTTTCATTGAAAGTTTACATTTTTATAATCGGTGCAATAATTATTTGCGGATACCTTTTGCCGCATTATAAGCTATATCCTATAGCTCCTGTGACTATAGCTCCCGTATTGGCTCAATCGCGAATAACAAAGCATTTAGCTAAATTGGTAACTGTGGTGTTTCGTCAGTTCGAAGATTTTGAGAATGATGTTGCTGAAAGTGTTCAATCTTTCGTGGCTGCATATCCAAATATACCAGTGTTGATTCTCAGCCAGGGCCCGCAGTACCCGCCCTTCCAATTTTCCGCCTCTAATAATACACTGCGTAATGTAAAAATCGTGTCCTTAGAGCTTAAACTCGATTCATCTCCAAAAGAATTGAAACCTTTATCTTATATTTCAACAGAGTATACATTGTTCGTACCTGATTCCACGAGGGTATCTCGTCGTTTATTACAGCAATTAATTACGGCTGCTACAAGCAACCCATCTCAAGGTATCGCTGTTGCGGTTGGTAATTCCCATACAGTTTGTCAACAAGTGAAATGGAATTTTGTTGATTGGACCTTACAATATAGAAAAGATGCATCAAAGAAATTATGTGATGCTGCGCAAGGACAACATGCTGTTATATTCAAAACATCTTTACTTCAAACACTGCCTGACCCATTTGTGCTGCCCTTTCCAGAATCTCTTTACCTTCAGACAACAGTTAAAAATATTAAAGTGAGTACAAATTATGAATTATCTGAAAATTACTTAATATCAATTTTAGATACAAATGTGGTTAGAATGTAAATACAACTATCCATTGGGTCATAACAGACATGAATTGTCTAATTTTTTTTAGGAAAATAGTAGTATATAAATGTAGTTACATATATAGTGTTTTAACTATATTCCTTATTTTTAATGACTAATAAATTAATGTTAATGTAATTTTCCAGATACAAATATTAGACGGTAAACTCGCTGCTGGCAGGAGTGTATTAAAGACACCAGTGGCAAAACAAAAAGCATCAAGGCGTATGAGAGATTACAGAATGGCCCTCTACAAGCAGCTTGGTGTGAAGACTGTCATACGAGATGATGGTAGGGTGCAGTGGTATGGCTGTAAACGGGAATCTCAGGTAACTTGTTATTTTGAAAATTTTTGCCAGCTTGTCTTGATAATTTTTTTTGAAAACTGTTTTTTGTCAGGGCTATAGGAGGCTACAGTTATGCTAATTACACTTGGGATTTAATATAACTAACTGTGTTAAATAAATAATTTATTTATAATAATGCATTTGTTAAAGACAATCTTGTTTCATCTTGTTAAGCTTTCTGAGAGTTTAAACTTTATCATGTTCATTCAATTTGATATTTGAACAGACATAAATTGTTACTACATAAATTGTTACTACAGATATTTGTTTATTTCAGCGATGTTTCCCACCTGTGCAAGGCACTCCATCATACATTCTAGCAGGAAGGAACACGCCGCCCTGTTGCAGAAGGAACATAAGACGTACCGCTGCACATGTCCTCAGGGCTTTGTTGCAAGCTGGAGCCAGGTGTTGGTTGGAAACCACGTCACTGCTAGGGGCTGTTGCTAGGTAACTGTATAGTGTTGATTGCGTGTGACTATACTGTATGTAGGTTTTTTTCTCAGTAGCTATTTAATGCGCCTTTGATATTGTTCATCTGCCTCATTGAGACTAAGGATATATAAAAGATATACATATAAGGAATTATTAAAATTATTACAGTATGTAAAAAATATAGGCATGTGTATTATTTTACAAATTTTGTAAATGTTAATGTATGGCAGTGCATTTCTTTGCTTGTCTTTGCTTCTTATCATACTATTTTTTCATCAATTCAAGTTGTTTTTTTGGTGCTCAGATATTCAATCATTTCTGATAAATTTTTCACATATCAATCATTTTTGATAAATTTTTCTACAAAAATATATTATTTCAGAGGTGATCTTCTTCCATGGGCAGAATACGCCGAAATAGGCATTCACGCGGCAGACCTCTCTCGAGTATCCTGGCTTCAGCGAGGAGGGGCTGATAACGATGGGTTCATATGGGAAAGAGCAACTAAAGGTCATTACTATAGAGTCGCTTATTCCGCGACAAACCGGGTGTATGTATTGATACTGCCGTTCAACCCAAAGAATGGGACTATGTGGCCGGCTGATTGGGTGATGGCACATCAACGGGAGTTCCCTGAACGACATTTGCATCCACTTGCTCAGGTATTTTAATAAAAGTTACAAAATATAAGCTAGTAATTGAAGTTACTTGTATGAATCATAAAAAAAAAAACTATACTTTTTTATTCTATGGCACTCACAGATTAAAAACCAAGTCACAAATGATGCTAAAAAAAAGAAGCTAGAAATATTCTCCAGTTAAAAAAATTGTGTTCTTCATCAGTTTACTTATATTAGTATTTATTTTATGACACAATATTTTAATTATTATTTAATAATTGTAACCTCCTTTCAGATACAATTCGCGGGTCGCCAAGCGCCGGCACCGAACGACGCGCGCGCTTTTCTTGACTTAAAATTAGGCGCCAATTCTCTTGAGAGATGTCAAAAAATCGGTCCTAAACTCATCTATCCATAAGAATCGCTTTTTAATACCAAAGATGGGGGAAATAATATAGCATCGGGCTATATTACATAATTTTTATAGTCCTTAAGCTACGCTTTGCATTTTATATATGTTTTGAATTAATGTACCAAAGACTAGAACATAGAAAAAAAACACTGATTTCGGAAATTTATGGTTTTTGTTTATGATTTATTATTTTTTTGATATCTCAGTATTAATAAAATAAGTAATGAGTAATAAACTATGATTTTACGCCCGTGCACGACCGCGCCACGGTCAGTCATGAAGCACTTTATACAAAAAGTATACAATAATGTTTGACCGTGCCGGTCTCGACACGGTGTAGCGTGAAGCATTCTTTAGTGTAAAAATAATGCTATTTGAGGCTAAACATTAATTAAATTAATATTTATCTAATAATTAATAGTACATGTCATATTTTCTTGTAAATTGTGTAAACTCAAATTGACTTGAATGTAACTAAGGAAAGGTGTTAAAATGTTGTTAATATTAATATATAATAATTATCCGTTTCTATATTCAATGGGTTCTTTATTCTGTAACTGATGAAATAGTTATCATTATAAAATTTCCTAGAATATACCATACCATAGGTACCTATAATTTCTCAAATATTTTTACTTAAATGTCGGTTGAATATAGAAATTTGGTTAATTGCTATATGAATAAAGATCTCTTTATCTAGTCAGTTAAGTTTAACTTCTAAATGTTAGCAGCCATTTAAAATGGTCTTGTTTTGTTTTTAGAGTTTATGAGATTATGATGGTATGTCTTGAATTTAAAAATTAACACAGCTACGATCACTGCATCTATTTCTTTTGACAATAAATTTACTAGCCACCATTTATAAAATATATACATGCTTCGTTTATTCAGACACTATACAATAAATATTCAAATTGCATTGTCTTAGGCGTAAGAAAGGATATTTTGATGCTTTATTAGAATAAAACGATGAAATGAATGTTGTCTTTTATTTATTATAATAATATAACATTACAACTAAATAACAATAGGAATTACAAGTAAGTAATCAGTCATCGTCGAATTTTTCGTCGACTACTCCAGTTTGGAAGGGCGGGTCGCGGACCAAACTCAGCAGTTTGTCTAGTTTCATTATCTGAAAAAAAAAACAGTATTATTTCTTACTTAAAATAAATGAAAAACAGCACAGGATGAGTTATATGTTTGCCTTCTTTCATATAAAAAAAAAATAAAAAAAAATAAAACAAAAAATCGGTTTGATATATTTTTTAAAGGGTAGCTGAAAAAGTACTTATTTTCTAAAAAAATATGAAATAAGCGACATGAAGGGCATGTGGGAGGTACTACAGCATAGTATATATTATATTATCTGTGCTAGTACTTAGTTAATAAATAATAGCAAATAGTGGATTTCTATAAAAAGTAAAACCTGTAGAGTTCGTTGGTCGACGCCCTGAGCCTTTTTAGGTGGTTTGCACATAACCCTTAAATTTGGAGAAAGCTTCACCACGTGAGAAGTTCCCCTGGAATTTATAGAGATTGTAGAAGTTAAATATATTAACATAGCAATGAATTATTAATCATAGACGATCTGATAAAAGAAAAAAAAAAATGATCATATTCCTTAGTATAAAGGAAAGCATTTAATTATATATGCTTTTATATTAATATTTTTGGCCTTATTGTTAACATCTTAAAGTGGTAATCTAAAGTAATAAACAACAACAAATATCTATAGGTTATTTTTCATAAAAGTGATACATATTAAGTAACAACTATAAAAACTTCAAAAAATATTGAAATTAACACAAAATAAAAAATAAAAAATCCATTTCGATGCCCCCAGAGAGATTTGAACTCTCGACCCCTGGTTTACAAGACCAGTGCTCTAACCCCTGAGCTATGGAGGCGATGAATGCTAGAACGAAATATTAGAATATAAACAACGTAGAAATATTACTATACATTCTATACAATACACTTTTTTTCCTAACATAACAAATGTCATACTAATCATACTAATCAAATATTTATTTAAAATATTGAAACAATTGTTAGCATTCAATAATAATTATGTATTGTGAAACAAATGTTTTACTTTGTCATTGTATAATGACTAATGAGCAAACTAAAATATTATTGATACAATGGATTATTAATTTTACTCTACCAATACTTATTTAAGGTAGTTACAATTAACATTTTTTTTTTGTAATTAGATATATGTACCTAACATATAAATACATTGTATTTATTACTTTTCAAATGAGAATTATGGTCAATATATTAATAAAATGGTAAGCCCATATGGCTGGTGGGATTTTACCATCTAACGCAGCCTGTAAAAAGTAAAAACTAATAAATATTAATTGTAATAATTATTATCTTAGTTAACGTACTTGGTATCTCCACACACTAGAACCGGAAGCCGTGCATTGAAGTCAATTCTCGTCAACTTTTTGGTTTTCTTGGAAACGACCGCTTGCACACAAATTGGCCGGTATTTGTTCACATTCAAATCGTATACGTACACCTAAAATTAAATTTACTCTATACCAAGAACTATTTAAAAATTTAATACAAAATTTAAGTTATGATGAACATTTACGTTTTAGTAACTACATTACTTTTGACTGCGCCTTTAAGAATATTTTATCAAATGCATGACTCCTTACAAAAAAGTAGCAATTTCACCCAAATATAAAGAAAGATGCGACTTGACAAAAGTATGTTAAAAGAAATTCTTTACTTAATCGAATATCATGTAGTTATAATAATATCTTACCTTTCCATCAGCGGTACAAGCCGCAAAGACGGTGCTAGAATATGGTGCCCATTTCACGTCACCAACGGGTGAGCCCAGCTCGAACATGAATAAGGGCTCGCTAAATAAAATAAATAAAATAATTGGTATTACATAATATTATTACGGTTAACTCTATTTATGTAGAGCTGCGTGATAATTTACGTCTAAATAAATTTTTATACATTCTTAAGTATTTATATTTTAAATAGCTATGCCCCACGGTTTCGCCCATGTCATACATAATGTTTTATAATCTATAGTCTTTCTCACAGAATAAAAAATTTTCAATTCGAAACAGTAGTTTCTGAAATTAGCGCGATCAAACAAACCAACTCTTCAGCTTCAGTACATAGTATAAAACAAAGTCGCTTTCTTTGTCCCTATGTCCCTATGTCCTTATGTATGCTTAAATCTGTAAAACTACGCAACGGATTTTGATGCGGTTTTTTTAATAGATAAAGTGATTCAAGAGGAAGGTTTTAGTATATAATTTATTAGGTTTTAGACAAAGCGGGCGAAGCCGCGGGCGGAAAGCTAGTTATAGTCTAAAACTCTCTCTACAATATTCATCTCTTCAAATAAGTAGTCATTCAGTCCTTTAGTTATTCGAATAATAACATTTGACATTCAAATATTTCCCTTTACTTCTTACTAGTTAGAAAACGACCTATTCAAACAAAAATTATCAAAAAATACTTACTCCCGTCCATCCTCCCAGATCTTAACCCTCCAATCACCCGAGCAGGACGCATAAATACTATTATTGAAGTAATTATAATGTATCCTGTACACCGGCATATGGTGGCCTTGTACAGAACGCACGTAGTTGCGATTGTACTTGAGCGAACAAGTGTGGATCATACCATCCTCTGTTCCCACCATGAAAATATCCGCCTTTTCCGGGTGGAAGCAGATGCAACTGCCGCAACCTGGTTTTAATGGACTTAATATGAGCAATTCCTTTGATTAGAAACGAATTTATTTTTCTTATTATAGACCGGACTCTCAGTGGAGTTTCGTTTGCAAAAATAGCGGACCTAAATCTGACTTCTGATATATATTGTATAGATCCCAGACATCCTATAGACCAGGGGTTCCCAACCTTTTTTTGTCTACTGCCCACTTTAAGAATAAATTATTTTTTAACGCCCCCCTTTTTAAACATACTTAAAAAACGCTAAGTACTTATAACTGATTATTGAAACGCAACTTTATAGTAGAGTATCTTTTATTGAAAATAAAACAAACATAATCAATAATTCTTATATAAAAACTAATGTGAAGGTTGAATCTGATGCTGTTCAATAAGTTTGTTGATATCAGGTTCCAATTTACTCAAAAACAGCCGCAAGTCGCCACGTTCGGTAACACGCAAACGATTTCTCTTTTTAGTAAGCAGCGTTGCCACAGCACTAAATCCACGTTCACACAAATATGACGATGGGAATGCTATCAAGAATCGTTGAACAATTGACCACAATCCAGGGTACAATTGTGGGATCGGTTTTTGTAGCCAAAATTCTTGATATCCATTTTTAAACTTGATTTTTGTTTCTTCGTTTGTTGTCAATTCTATAAGTTCTTCTTCCAGCTGAGGTGACATTGCTGTGTTGACATTTGAAAACGGATCCAACACCCAGTCTGGTATTTCCAAGTTTAAAATGTCCTGGTATCGTTCGGTGAAGTCAATGTGGAGGTTTTCCAAATGTTGGCAGTAGGCAAACAAGTCGTCGTTACTGCAAAATACTGATAAATTCGGAAAATTGTGAAACTCACGTCTGCCCATATTCTTTTTGTGCAGAAGCAGTTTGGCTGCGAAAGCAGCAACGACATTTTTTGTTTTAATTAAATTTAGTTCATCGCCTTGCAGTTGGAGGTTCATGTCGTTGAACAGTTTATACAGGTCTGTCATGTAAGCTATATCATTCTTTGATGTTATGAGATTGTTGCGCAGTTCTGTATCTTTAGTTTCCAAGAACTCTATCACAGAGTCAAACAGGTTGTAAAATCGAATCAGACAATTGCCTCTTGACAGCCAACGAACTTCAGTATGAAGCAACAAACGGTTGAAATCTTCGTCATTAGTAGCACAAAGCTGATGAAATAATCTATCATTCAAAGAGCTGCTACGGATTTTATTGACTGCTTTGATGACATATTGCAGTGATTGAAATAGTCGTTCACTTAAGTTTCTAGCAACCAAATGTTGTCTATGAATAACGCAATGTATAGCAAGGACATCTGGAATTTTATTCTTTAAGTACGCTATGAAGCCTTTATGGCGCCCTGTCATAGCCGGAGCGCCATCCGTAGCAACTGATATAATATTTTTCAAAGGAATCTCTTTCTCTTCACAAAACTTTTCCAATGTATTGAATATGGCCTTTTGTATCTGTCTCCAAATTTCTGGCAAACAATAGTTCTTCACGTATTTTCTCATCTTTAATAAACCTCCCGTAAGATAGCAACAACGCTTCATTAGTTGGTAAAGTGGACTCATCGAGCTGAATTGAGAATTGACTAGTCCTCAGATGATTGCACAATGATTCTTCAATGTTTTCAGCCATTTCATCAATTCGTCTTTGCACAGAATTATTACTCAAAGGAATTTTTCGGATAATATCTGCGGCCGGTTTATGAAGCACAGTAGTTATTACTTCCTTTATTGCTGGCAAAATTAACTCTTCTCCGATGTTGTGTGGTTTGCCTTTTTGAGCAATTAACAAAGAGATATTGTACGAAGCTCGAAGTCCGTCGTCATCTTGCTTAGCAGCCGCCGAAAATAGTTTTGATACACTTGGCTGAGTATTATGCTTCTTCTCTAGGTCTTGAAAATATGCTACATTCTTGTCTTTCTTATCTGGATGCATTTTATTCAAATGATCTTGCAGTCTTGAAGGCTTCATTGCTTCGTTCGAAAATGTTTTTAGACATAGAAGACACAAAGGCGACGACGGGTTTGTGGGATTTTCAATAAATCCGAATTTAATATATTCCGCAGAGTATTGCCGTCTCTTCTTTTTTACTTCCGACATTGTTTTGTTTTGAGAAATACGTAAGTGTTGAAATCAAGTACTGCTTATCTATTATGCGCGAAACCGCAAATGAAAATAAAATAAATTTACGTCGTTTATATAGGATTGCATAAGCAGCACGCACCAACAGGAATAAGACATCAAACGTGCATAAACTCGTTTATCTCATTCGACGCCCAATCGTACTCGACAAGCAAGAACAAGTATTATAGAACCAGCCGATTGATACAGGAATGTACAAATCGGATTATTTAACAAAAACTTGTTAAAACATGATTGCCCGCGGTCTATTATATCGAACCGATTTTGAGCTATATCTTAATTAATATTAGTTGATGTTCACAAGATGTCGACTCTCGAAGTCGAGAGCTCAGTCGGTTTCTAAGAGTCTTCCTAGCTAGGTAGATGAAATTATAAATCGACCCCAAAGCCCTACACAACGCCCCCTTTTTTTTCTGGGTCTCTTACCGCCCCCCTTTAGGCCTGCAGCGCCCACAAGGGGGCGTTATCGCCCACGTTGGGAAAGACTGCTATAGACAGATGTTGCCAACCAGTTTTGTGGTCCCCCTCCCCCCACCCCGGTAATTAAATATGGCATACAAAGAAAAAAATAAAAATTTCCAAAACATGCCGTGTGGGGTATCAAATGAAAGAGCTTATTGAGTAGATCACGAATATATAGCACATTTCTTACACTTTCTCTAAGATTTTTTAGAAAATTTACGAAAATGCTCCATTTTTGAGTTAACTTCAAACCACTATAGATTGAAAACTCATGAATATATTTTTTAAATTATTATTTTAAATAATTAACAATAGTCCATTGTTTACGATTCAATAGTTCGTACAGTGAAATAGTTGCATGGGGGAGTGGGGGGAGCATTCAAAGATGGCGAGTATATTTTCAAGTTTATGCCAGAAATAAAGGCCTAATACAAAAATATCGGTGTCAGGGCTTAGAATAATTATCTCTGCACTGTCGTTGTGTTTGACAGAATGAAAAATATGGCAGAACATTCTTGAATCAGCCTCTGTGTGATTAGATTTCAAATCGGTAACTTCAGTGAAAGTTGCGCCTTGCAATTTAAAACATTTTGTGGGGTCATCAAATCCACCACATACATATAGCTCACTTATATTATATTACGAACTATTGAATCGTAAACAATGGACTATTGTTAATTATTTAAAATAATAATTTAAAAAATATATTCATGAGTTTTCAATCTATAATACTTAGTGGTTTAAAGTTAACTCAAAAATGGAGCATTTTCGTAAATTTTCTAAAAAATCTTAGAGAAAGTGTAAGAAATGTTATAGTATGCTATATATTCGTGATCTACTCAATAAGCTCTTTCATTTGATACCCCACACGGCATGTTTTGGAAATTCTTATTTTTTTCTTTGTATGCCATATTTAATTACCGGGGTGGGGGGAGGGGGACCACAAAACTGGTTGGCAACATCTGTCTATAGGATGTCTGGGATCTATACAATATATATCAGAAGTCAGATTTAGGTCCGCTATTTTTGCAAACGAACATCTCCTTGGAGCCTGCTCTATTAGTCAGTTGCAAAATAGCATAGTTCTGTTGTTAACAGCACGTCTGTTGTCAAAAGTACTATGCTATGATACGATAGAACAGTTATTTGGATTAAGCATTGGATATATTTTAATGTGTGAATCGTTTTCATTGCATATTATTTTTGTTGTTACAAAAAAGCTAACAAATTAAGAGCACATTACCGAAAGTTTCTTTATTTGAAATTTAATCGTTTTTTATTATTTAAACTTTTACGACATTTCTTCTCTTCTCTACTATAATACTTACTATTAACAGTGAGTAAAGTGCCATCCGGTCCTGGTATGGGCGGTACACTGGATTGTAACGTTATTATAGTCGTGGCTTGTAACTCGCCCGGCATTACTGCCCATTGGACTACACGACCATCCCCGGATATTGAGAAGAATGATGCTTCGCCATCTATTAGACGAGCGCCCCAGCGTATCTGGGTTTGGAGACAATATTCCGTCAGAATCATATCGTTTTGTAAGGCAAATCAAAAAATAGTCTTGTAAAGGCGATTTTCTTCATTTTAATAGCTTCGATACAATGTTTCTTTGTATACTTAATATACATTATGGTAGTGGCTTGTAACTCGCCGGACATTTCTGCCCATTGGACCATTCTACCATCTCCGGATATCGAGAAGAAAGATGTTTCCCCATCTATTAAACGGGCGCCCAGGGTATCTTAAAAATATTTTTCTCTAGGCCATTTCGAATGAAAAAATAGTTTTTTAAGCCTATTACGAGTCAAAAATAGTCTTGTTAGACGATTTTATTATAGAAGTTGAAAACAAAGAAGTAAACAACTACGTACCTCCCAAACAATATTGCTGTGTTTGTCTCTCACAGAATCTGATTTATACTGGTAGGAAGATTCCAGTGTGAGTTGAGCGTTATACACGCATACATTACCATCGTACCTGCCTGTTATATGTATAGATTAAACACAAAAAAACAATTAAGTATAAAATTATATCAGTGCATATTTTACATGCAAATAGCTGATAAGAGTGATAGGTGATATACTGTTGCAAAGAACAGAAATTTCAAAACTTGGCTTAGAATTTATTTAAATAATACATAATAATTAATCGTTTATTAAACATTCCAATTTAATAAAATATTAATCTGATTTCAGACTTTTTGTTTTTATTTTAATATTTATACATGAAATATGTACTTACCAACACATATTAGGTATGGAGTCTCATAATAGACATCTAAGCAAATTATTGGCGATTCAGTTATAACTGCGTACTCTGGGTACGCTGGATTCTTTATACTGTACAGACAGAGACATCCATTCTTTTGCTGTTGTGTAAAATCCACTAGAAAAAGTATAAAAAAATAATTGAGATGAATAGAGTCTGCTGTCCGTCCGTTCTAGAAGGTAGTAAAACTTAACTACATATTTTTATTAAACTATGTATACCTATGTCATTATTGAATTAAAGTTTTCTGTTGTCTACTCAAGGTTTAGCTACCTAATTTCTACTGCAAAAATAAAACTACTACAAAAATAGCATAGCATAAATCAGTAAGAAGAAAGTTTCATAAAGAAGTATACAGATAAGGAATTTTAATTTGACATTTTATAAAAAAAACAGAGTAGAAGGTAAACATTTAAGGTAAAACTAAATTATAAAGAGCCATCTAGAGCTAAAATGTCTGCCCGAGACCATGCTTGTTTTACAGCGTCCTAACCGTGAGACAAAATTATACAATTAAACACATTATACAATTAAATCCCTAATAAAACAACTCAACATAACATATTTATCATATTTACTTACAAGATCCATAAGCAACAGCAAACAGATCCTGATAATGTGGGTTCCATTGAACCTCACACACCGCATGACTCCTCATGGGTTCGAATTGGAACTTCCATAGCGGTAGTAAAGAGCCCATGCCTTCGCGGAATTCGTCGGACGGATCGTCCCAGTATCGGTAGTCTTGGGCTAGAGTTATGTGTTATTCCAATAAGTGAAAATATATAAAAAAGAGCGAGCACACGTGTCAGAAGTTTAACTTCTTTGGAGATTAAATTAGATTAGATTTTTTTTTTAAGATTCAAAGATACCAAAATCATCGCCTTTCTCAATGACGTGACTGTATTGCCATGACGCAAACTTGAAATTTTACTCTCAACGCGCCTAAAGAAGTTTCACTTAAAAAAATCTTTGATATTTGCTGAAATATTAAATTTATACCAAGAAGAAGAAAAAAAACTTACCAATATCATCATAAATGTTCTGATTGACGAGTCTCTCGAGAATGGTCCAAGCCTCCCGTATTCTTTGCGCCAGTTGTTCGTCGTGAATTTGTTGCGCTGATTTCGCATGTTTCGCTGCTTTTTTGCGTAGCTATAGAAAAAATTTAGATTTAGATTTAAAGTAGTGTTTGGAAAGAAAATGGCTACCTAAATAAATATTTGAAAAAGATACCTAAGTAAGTGTGAAGGCTTAAAAATGACTAATATTAGTGCTTAAAATGCAATATAGCATAGCACGCATTTGCGAATGAATATATATTTATTTAATTCTTCATTTCTTTTAGATGAAAAATAATAGACTGTGCAATGTACCAATTATGTATCATTAAATAATGTTTCCATTTATTTTAACATATTTTAACTTTTTTTTATATCTTACCCTTTTAGGCTTCTCGTCTTCTTTTTCTTTCATCTTTCGAGCGTAGTCTTCTTGGTAGAAATCAAAGATGATGGACTGCAGGCAAGTTGATCCATAATTTGCCCTCGGTGGTGGTATAGTTTGTGTGTCGACGGACTATTATTTGTAAGTTTGACTAATATTTATTATATTACAAAAGGTTTTACAAATTTCATAATTTTGTCTGTTGGGAGTATGCAAATTACGTATTTTTTGATGATAATGAATAATGATTACTGATTCAAGGCCGAAATATTAAAGAGCACACTTGGAAATTTGTTTATTAAGTCATGGGAGAGCGATTTCAAAATATATAATATCAAATAAATGCAAAAATGTTTGCAAGTAAGCATATTATGTGCAATGTGGAGCACAATTATTTTTTAACTAAAATGAAGAAATTTAATACTAACTCTTCTCGGGTTATTGTATGTGAGAGCAGCTCTTTCACAGAAGTTGAACTGGTTAGCCAGTTTCTTGACCCGGGGCTTTATTGTAATTACTTCTTCGATAAGAGGTTCTTCTCCTTCTGTAAGGTTTAATTTCTAAGCTATAAATGACTATTTTTTGTCTTAATAACATTTCAATACTAGAAAAATCATATAAAATGGGTATGATTAACTATCAGCATTTTTTGATTGCTATCAAAATCAAAATCATTAGGCTAACTAACCATTTTTCGATCGCTATCTTATAGATGTCGTGGCCATATCGTAGATTTGCTCATTTCATGAAATGGCCAACATAGTTTGATCAGATCGTTAAATCGTCAACGTTTCACGATTTGGTCATCGACATTTGGCCAGATCGTATAAAATATCTTAAAGAGTCCATAAAACATTAAAAAATTCAGAATATTTTAAGAACTTGTTTATTGTCATTTAAGTTAGTGCCGCGGTAGCGCCGGCGAATACCAGAAGCGAATGGTTTTTTCAATAGAAAATAGTTAGGTTAGGTTAGACTTTAATAAACAACGCACGAGCCGAGCGAGCAAAGCGAGCGTGCCGCGGCAGCGGCCGGCGAGTGCCAGAAGCGAATCGCTTTTTAAAAAAGAAACAAAAATGGTCGCATTTCGTGAAATGGCCATCCACGTTTGGTCAGATCGACGATCTGGCCAAATGTGGATGACCAAATCGTGAAACGTTGACGATTTAACGATCTGGCCAAACTAAATTGGCCATTTCATGAAATGAGCAAATCTACGATATGGCCACGACATAGATACCATCTATGTTAGTTATAAATAATAATATCTGTATATCTCTGTAAATAAATGACAAGAAAACTTGAAATAAATATATGAGAGAAAAAAAACTTACTCTCTTCCGGCGCGGCTTCTTCACCACCCTCCTCTCCCACCTCAGCCTCTTCACCAGCAGCCGCTTCATCAACTGGCGCTTCCACTTCCTCAGGTGCCGCTGGCTTTTCTTCTTCTTGAACTGCATCCTCTATGAAAAAAAAAAACAATAAATAAAGATATTTACATTTAATTGCTCGCACACTTTCTATTTCTCATCAAAAATGAAATAACGGAAACAATATTATGATCCATGACTTATACATGCAAATATTACTAATACCAAATTATGTTTATTTGTTAAATACATTATTTTTTCGCGTTTATGTTATAGTTTGACCTCCGTTTGTGAAGATAGTTGACTGAAAAGTAACATAGGCGAATAATAATTGTAACCGCTACAAAACTTATCATTTTCATGAGCAGGTCTCTCCTCCTTTAACTCTGTAAAAGATTCGTGGATTGATAAATTTTTAATTTATAGTTGTACCAGGAAAGTGTGTTTCATTGTTAATTCCTGTATTTTTAATTGCTCATTGTTTTAACCACGCTGATGATAGTCACGGGAAACGGCTTGTAAAGCAATATTTTATACCTTCTCCTTTAGCTTCCTCTGCTGGTGCTGCTGGCTCCGGTTCTGGTTCTTCTTCCTCTTCTTCTTCAGCCGCAGATTTCTTCACTTTGGCTCGCTTGGGACCAGCATCATCAAAGCCAACCATTCCTGTTTCAATAGACTGTATCATAATCTATGCAATACAATACAATCTAACAAATCCAAGTTCCTTTTTTATCAAAAAGTCATGGCTATAAATAATAAAAAATGTTCTAATTAATAAAATATTTAACTATTTCAAGAATTTGCTTAAATTTAAGAATTTTCTAAAAGAACTACAACAATATTTTTAATTCATTATCATACCATAACCAGCAGCTATTTGCGCCTTCGCTTCTTCAGAGTCTTTCCGTATGGCTGTCCCTTGGTATATATACAAAGGATATGCCTTTCCAAATGTCGGTTTTGGCTTAAGGACAAATTTTCCCTGTCCATAATGATAGGCTACTTCATCCGCCACCCATTGAGGGTTGATAGTAGTGAGAACACGCCCAACCTCCTCTTCAAGATCCTGACAATATTATTAACTTATAGTGAGTAAGAATTAAAATTGTTCGTGATAGAAATAGTGTCCACATTAGGTTAAAACAAAAACTGCAGTACGTATAAATAGCAGCAAGAATTTACTAACCGCCTCAGGAACATCTTCTTGATCGTCAGGTTTTAAGAGCGTGCGTGGCTTAAGCCAGTCTAATGCTTCATCTTCCGCTAAGTTCGCGCGGGATTTATTACCCTCCTTCTGCTAAATATACAAAAAAATAACAATTATTTACGTTCACATCATATCACTAATTATCAAGCATAAGCTATTAATGGTGCCTACATCGAATTTTGATAACGTTTTAGTCAAAAGCACTGTCTCCTCATCTATTTTCAATGCCCTCTTGACCATAGCTTTCAGCATTTTTAATAATTAACGGAACGGATTGCCTTCCAAAAAACACAAGCACGCAAGCTTAACGCAAATCAAGAACTGCTCAGTCTTCTAAACGTTTAAGCACCACTTTGATTTACGAGTAAATATTCCAGATTTGCATATTATTTTATGTTAGAATTTTATTGGTCGTGATCATGTAACAGGATTGTAAATAATACTTCCATTTTTAGTTCAGCGAAAGCAAGCGTAAACAAACTTTTAAAGCTCATTGCGTGCATTAAGCATTTGAAATGGATTTGTAATTTTTAATTCGTGGTAAGCTTGTTATTCATGAACACGCAACAAAGTGCGGGAAAAGCGGTACTCACGTCGCTGTCATCATCGGACGACATAATATTTTGAATTTTATTTAATAGAGTATTTGGATTTACCCGATTTGTACCAGAGTATGCCCCTAACTGCAGTATCCTCGGTAAGGAAGGAGCAGTACAATTATTACAGGTGTAAACTGCATTGCATTGATTTAAAATCACGATAGTGCTAGTTCAGTATAGGATACCAGAATAACCTTCATTATATTCAAGAAGTAGATTTCATCAAGGAATTTTTATATTTTTTATAGCGTCTATTTTTGTATAGGAGTGTATTTTAGACTTTAAGCCAAAAGTTTTTATTGGCTAATGTTTAAATTTAGTTTCATTCTATGTGACCTAACTACAGTTAGTATAATAAAAAGTTCAAGTTTTTTTTTTATTTTGCGTGATCTAAGTGTTCAAGAACGAAAATACTTTGACTTTCTTTCGCACATTCCATCTAAGTTCCACAAAACGAGTTGGGTTGAACAAAAAAAAAAATTATCTGAACGTTAATCCATATTATAAATTTTATATTATGTGTGTGAAGATTTGTGATGAAAGTCAAATTATACCGAACAAGGTATAAGCTTTTTCTATTTATTGAATTAAAATAGGATTACAACATATCTAGAGGCAGAAAAGTGAAGGGGTCTTGAGGCATTCATAAATCTCATCGAGGATAAAGTTGTTGTATTGTACTTTTATACCAATTAATGCCTTTTCAAATATTTATTTTTCCTTTTTTTTATTTTTTAATCACCAAAATACGTAAATCATTTAATGACAATGGAAACAAACATATTTCCGGCGAGCGTGTCACCAAATTCTAATTAGCGCCGGTGTCTGGCATTAGCTTGCACAGACGACAAGACAGTTTTATGCCAGTGCTATTTGCAACCCCTTTTTAAGGATGGATCATACAAAAAGCTATACTGTAATCAATCTTAATTATGAAGCCATCCGTCGATCAATTCTACTATCATGAAGATTAATTAAATTTCTTATTAATTCCGTTATGCTTCTACATGTGAATGCCCGTGTCCCCTAGTGGGATATGAGGCAGATTATATTTTCTTCATCTGATTCACTGATCGATTTTTTTATGGACAAAATATAGGTGACAACAGTCTTCTTGGTCCTGCTCGACCGAGACATATGTTTGTTAGTCTCCACCGGGGAATCGAACCCGGGAACCTGCGGTTCTATGCTTGCACATTTAGGTTAATACACCTTTTTTTTCAAGTTTTCCACAAGGGGCTTTGGTGAATTATAAATTCGTAATCATTCGCTTTTGATGTGTACACAACTTTGTAACTGCGCATAATTTAAGCCTTCAAAACGACCTGCATTTAGACTTCTGCGGTTCGACAGTATCATCGCGTTTGGAAAATGAGTTCACGAGTTAAAATTAAAAGCACATTGAGCATTGCGCTTTACAGTGGAAAGTATTGAATCATTCACAGTAGGCATTTCTTTGAGGCTAGAAATATTTTCAGAGATGGGTTAAATAAAATTATCTATCTCGTTATTAGGACTTTTGCTAATGGAAAGAAAAATAATATTATCAAAACTATCGAATTTTATACGGAATTTACCATTTTATTTATTTGAATTCACAAAAAAAGACCGTTAAAATTTTGTGTGAATTTTTTATGATGTACATCCTTTTTTCATATTTAGGAGAACAATTTGAAGGAGTAAAAATAAACAGGAAAGATGTCAGGGTGCCGCGAAGAAGATTGGCATGTGAAGTTATAAAGTAGGTAAGTTCAGGTAATTTAATTTTTTAACACTAACCTAATTGATAATATGTAAACCTAATCTAAAGATCAGTATTTGTGATTTAACAAAACTTTCTTAATCATTTATAGATACCATACCATACCATGTTGGATGGATGGCGCTAATATCTAAATTCTAATGTAATTAAAAGCTCGTAATTATTATATTATATACAATATTTAGAATACGAATGTCTTGAATATCGATTGGAAACAAGTTAATAACGGCAATAAACCCGTTTATGTTGACATTTCCTCCTTCCGTTGCGTGATGGGCGTTAAAACCATATAACCGTTTGATCGACAATATTACTGTTTATTATTTACGTTATTATGAACGTTATCACAATAACGTTGATAAGCACACAATCGATAAATACATTCAATACAAAATTTCTGATTACAAAATTTTGTTGGAGAATCGATGGTCGTACTAACTTAATTTATAGGCTTTTTGGGAGCCAAGTTAATGTTGAACAAACGAGTTGGTAGTATGGTAATTAATGTTAATAATTATGGTAAACATTTAAGTACCCATGTAGCCTGGAAAACCATATATTCATTGATCATATAAATGTTGTAATTTAAAATGAGAGAAGATAAGAAAGTTCGAGCTTTAACACTCTATCTCTATCTCGAAGTTCTTATGTTCTCTTGTCTTGGATGGTGTCATGATTGTGTTAACAATAGTTACAAAAACGTAACTCTAGTCATAATTTAACTAATATGTTAGTTCTTAGAAGAATCAATTAATGAAATTGATATGGAGGACTAAACTGTATTTAGAGAACTTATCAAACTCCGCTTTCGGAAGTTTGACTTATATAAATACCTACCTACTGCAATTTATCACTTTATTAGCAAATTCTTTGGAAAGATCAATTTAAATTATCTTTAAAAATATGATTGGCGAGCAGCGAAGCGATATCATATCTAAGCTTTGAAGTACATGATTCGAAAAATCAAACACAGAAATAGTTATTGTTATTTTCATAGCAGAAGATATAATATAAAATCATAAAAAAACACATGTATCGCGTAGTTCTAAATAATGGTAATACACAAAATTTGCATTTGCGTAAGCTTTTCATACGATTAGACATGCGTAGACGATAACACAAGACTCTTCTATTCATATCGGTATCTTAGCGGTTATGATATTTTGTGTTAAAAATAACTATGCGTATTTTTTCAATACTATATATTATGTATTTCGTTGTACATAAAGCCCCTTATTCATGGTAAACATCTGTTTATCACACGTTGTTGTGTGTTGCTTTAAACATATTGCTAGTAAACCTGCGTGTGGTAGAGTTAATTACGCATTTTGAAAAGTTACCCCAGAAGCGACCAACTCTAAACATTTTCTAGCAATATTGTTGATCAACCGTTACAGCATTGCAATTTGCAACAAATGTTTCCCTGGCTGGCTGCGGTAATGAATGCGGGGCTTTATTGGCTAGTACCTATTACAATATCACTTACGAGTAGGTATCTTTCCTCTATATATTATCTAGTATACCGGTATGAATATACGAGCCAAAACCCAGGACAACGGACACACACACAGATTGCCAAGGTCATATTTACAGTGAGATTTTCTTACACCTATTAGTACTTACTCTAAGGCGTTTAAGTAACAACCCAATTGATTTTTCTGTTGACTTACTGCGCCACAAGTCGGGTAGACGCACTGGCTTTGCCATTTCTTTCAGGTTAGGAAACTAAGTGGCAAAATCTTCTTTAGAATTGTAAGATCTTGGTTGTGCTCAGAGTCACTGTAGTAATGACGTACTTTACCAGAATCATATCAAACATACCACATTTAATGTGCCATTCTTGTGTTACTGAGGTTCAAATTTACTTTGATTTTCATTAGCCTTTGAATTTACCTACATACACGAATGATTTTAACAGCACTGATATAATGAGTGTGTGTCACATCAATCAAGTAAATAAAGATTGGTCTCTTGAAATAATTAGCCTAGTAGATAGTAAAAACCAAGTATTCTTTTAGAGAGATTGAGCTTTCAAGCTATTAATTCGTATAAAACATTTTCAGTGACAACTATCCAAAACAAAATCTAAATACAGCTTTATTAATAGATTCGGAAGTTAATAGATTTTTCTTAAAGCTAATATTTAAAAACACAAATAATTTGTGGAAACGATGTCACTTGCCAATCAAAAATAAATTCAGGGTCTGATTTTGCTCTATAATAATGAAGAGGGAAAATATCATTAGTTATATGAAGCTTCACATGTAAATGAATGAAGATTGAAGAGTACTTGAAGCAGTGTGTGACCGTTGTTATAAGTTATTTAGTTGTAGTCTTTATGGAATACTAGCTGTCCCGGCAAACGTTGTTCTGCCTTACTCTTATCACTTAGAGGTGTGAAAAATAGATGTTGGCCGATTCTCAGACCTACCCGATATGCACAGAAAATTTCATGAAAATCGTTCCAGCCGTTTCGGAGGAGTATGGTAACTAACATTGTGACACGAGAATTTTATATATTAGATATTTATGAATTAATAATTCCCCTCCCTGGGAACACTATTTATAGCTTAGAAGACGAATACTTATGACGTCGAATA
Source organism: Colias behrii (assembly GCA_029959065.1). NCBI lineage: Eukaryota > Metazoa > Arthropoda > Insecta > Lepidoptera > Pieridae > Colias > Colias behrii. The sequence goes on along the minus strand of JARWMC010000019.1, from coordinate 7,780,404 downwards.
ACGAATTGGTGTTTTCTTTATTGTTCATAAGTATTAACTGAATCTTCTAAGTTACGTGGTAGAGCTTTCAAGCATTACATTTATTTTAAGTAGTTTTCCACTTAAACTTTCCGATTTATACAAGTTACTGGGAAACTGAATAAGTAACTTTTAGACAAAGTAATATGTACATCTTAATTATTAAATAATCGCCTATATTTAGGTACTATTGAGGAACTAAAACTGATATTCAGTTAATTATACTTTAAAAGAAGGTAATAAAATGAAAGTATATGTTTGTACATGTAGGTACCTGTAGGTACATATTTGAGATTATTAACTCAGGCCCCGGAATCACAGACACAATAGAAAATCTATTGTGTCGTGGACCGATCGGGCCGGTCGGGGCTCAATGGGTTAAGTATATGTATCGCTGTCGATCTGTAGCAACGCATGTTAGATCAATGATTTTGTAAAATTGCATAATACCTACTAATAAAATTGTTTTAAATGTTACGTGCTGGGTAGAGAAGCCTTTTTTTGGTATGCAACTACCGGTTATACCGAGTTAATTTTTTATGTACGTAAATAATTCTAATATAAGTAAATGGAAATTTAGTAAGTATGTATAAGTAAGTGAAAACTAAAATACCTACCTTCTTGGGCGCCATATCAAGGCTCTACGCCGAATAAACGCACCACAGCATGTTGGTTGAAATAAATTATTTATTTTACAACTCGATGAAAAACTTTGATAATAAATAAATGTGACGAAACGTCTGATTTGAATAGAGAGTTTCAATTGCGCGCGCACGTGCCCGTTACCATGGCAACGCGGGGCGGGCGGCCAGGCAGCACCGGATTTTCGTGAAATCCGTGGAGGTTCTATAACGTGTATTTGCTGCCAGTGATATTGATATATTTTGTGTTTTCAAGGTCCTGTAAGCATCAGGTAATTATTTTTAATATTTTTTCTGAAATTCTAAATTCATTAACTGCTTTTTCTTGTGTATTAAATGCGAATTGTATGTAGTATCCTGCAACCTTTAGAATTTATCAGTGACATTTAATTATAAGGCTGTGCAATTTGCCATTTACCTAGAAAAGTCTGATTGCATTTTATTGATTGATAAGTTTTTTAAAAATTACATCATTCGTCTTAATACATCGGTGCTAAATTATTGATGCAAATCTAATAGGAAATATATTTTATCGAGATTTTAGGTTTCAAGGACCAAAATATCTATTTTCGAACCCTTATGGTGGCTAGATCTAGGAAAACGCACAATCTATATAAAGCTTATCCTAAGGCTTATCCTGGCTTTGCTTGAGCTGAAAAGCTTGTTAATAATAAAGTTTTAGACTAATAAAACGATTAAAAAACAGTAGGAGGTTCTCAGATAGAATGTATTTGTTTTCTCAGAATTTTCTTCTGGAAGAACAAGAGGTGAACCGTTTTTGATTATTCTTTTTGAAGTGAAACTTCTTTAGGCGCGTGAGAGAAATATTTCAAGGTCGTGTCATGGCAATATCGTCACGTCATGGAGTAAAGCGACAATTTTAGTATCTTTGAGTCTTGCTAAAGAAGTTTCACTTCTGACACGTATACTTTGCCCACACGCTCTTTTTTTATTTGAAAGCCTTTCTGGTCCCATTTTAATATATTCGTGTCGAGTCGAGAGAAATCCATTGACAATAACAATTTCAATCTATTATTGAAGAATTTCATATTGTTATTTTCCTAATCACTATTTGAAATTATTTTTAACAACAGAAAACATGGCCGTTGATGAATTACTCCCGCTGCGGTTGAATGAGCTTGATGACAGTGGCATCGACAGCGATGACGACAGGATGGCTCGTGCTAGACTTGCAGAACTAAACGTAATATATTATTATACTAAATGTAATAGTTTTGCCCGCGGCTTCGCTCGCATTTAAAGTCTACACCTGAATCCACCCTGTGTTGTGCGGGGAAGGGGGTAAAGAAAACGATATGATATGTCTTGTCAACAACTGCTTTATTAAGACTGATTCTTAGTTACATTGTATGAACTTATATACTAATCCTTATAAACTATGCTAATCATACCAGATCACAACCTGCAGACAAAAAAAAATCATTAAAATCGGTCCAGCCGTTTAACAGGAATTCAGTGACAAATGTGAAGTGGCTTGAAGAAGAGGCAGACAGACAGTTAATTATATAATCTTATCAAAATATGAACTAAATCGATTCGATCTAGGCAGTTTTTAAATGGTAATTAATCTAATTAACAGAATGTCAAATTAGCTCTATCATACATTATTATTTTATTTCCTGTATCCATAAAAATAATTTGGGAAAATTCACCTTACGTGAGCTTGGAGATAAGAGTGGAGAGTAAATATAGTCTTTCTATACATATAATAATAAACCTTCTTTATTACAGCAGGATGAATCCAGCAGTAGCGAAGAGGAGCCAAATGAAAACGATGTCAATGATCCTTTACTAGAATCCATTACAGATGACTTTGAGAAACTGGTGAGACCTTTTCGAAGCTATTCACATTTAGAATAAATAGAAGAAATAGTCCAATTCCTTGTTCAGACATTGTATAATTCGTCTATAGAAAATTGGATATTGTAATTGTGTTTGAACAATGCATATAAGCTCTTTTCTTCACTTACTAGCAAATATATTGAGACATAAAAATGGTCTAAGAACTCGGAAATGTTTGGAATGAAACCAATAATTTAAATAGAAATGTAAAAGCAAACTATGTACATATAAGAATAGTAGACGTGCTAGTTTGTATGCAATATTTGAATACAATGGCTTAGTTAATAATTTTCTGTATGCATATTTACATTATCTCTATGTAGAGCATAACTATTTAGATACTCATTTTTATACTTAAGAGCTATTGTTCACTTCACTGTATAATTGTAAAAAAAACTAATGTGACCGTTAAATTTCCATATGTGTCATTCAAAGCAGTATTCACTATATGATTTAGGTTTAGAAACGTTTTATTTAACCTCTATTTATATCGATATTAGTTCCAGTTACAAATTCGTTAGTAAAAAGATTCGGATAATCTTGTTGTAACACGAACTAATTTGTTCCAGAAAATGATGTCTCTACGCAGTGCAGAGCGTTACGCTGACTGCGAAATAGACCGCTCTTCACCACAATTGTTCGAAGTCGAGTTAACAGCGTCAGAGGAAGATGAAGACAGCTCTGCACTCGAGCTGGTGATACCATTACAATCTTCGCGCTATAAGCGAGTGCCAAAGAGTTCTCCGTGGTTCTGGCTTGATATCTTTCTATGCTACTGCTGCCTTCGATTGTCTTAAATATGATTGAATCTTGGAGATCGGTGTCAATTCTTCTAGTCATTTATTTTGTTTAATACTATTTGTATTGAAACTGTCGTGTCTTTAATACGAATTATGTAATCAGTTTTAAATGTGCAATTACTTGGGTAGCGAGTAGCGACTTCGACTTGACTTTCAAATAATAAAATTATTTTTATTAATGATGGGCTATGCTCATTTATGTATAAATATTATATAAAATGAAATAGATTTATTATTTTGGTTACATATTAAAAAGTTTATAATAATTAAAAGCTTCCATATTATGAATTATGATTCCCATTCTGAATGTATTTATATTGGATTCGATTTATTGGTTATAACCTGAAAAAAATAAAAATATAATAATGAATAAAAAAAACCCTTCAATTATAGTATATAAGCTACTTCGTATTTTATAAATGTTTTTAGGTTATCAATTAACCCCTTGATGTAATATTGTTAAAAACTGTCTTTTAATATGTATGACGTATGTATTATATAAGAAATAAATATGAATTATAATTAAATAATTGATTCAAATTAATTTGAATTATAAATTAGATTATATTGTCAATTAAGATAGTAAATTGTTATCAATTATATTAACTTTCCCCTGTTTTGGCTTTGTTAGCGCACATAATATGTGTAATATGAAAGAATTTATTTTATAAGGCAATCACTTTTTTATATTTTAGATTGAACTGTAATAAAAAAGTAAAATAGTAATAAGGACCTATTATTTGGCGATAAAAAGAGTTGTGTGTACATTTTAAATATATTGCCCGAATATAATTTAGGTAGCTTTTGTAACACAATAATATGTAGATATGTAATTTTTTTGAAGGTTTGTTTATTTCAATAAAGAGTTTTCATTTATTCGACTTTTTTCTTTACCTAGCTTTAGGATAGTTACCAACTATTATGAGTTCTGTAATAGTTACATTCAAAATCATTTGCTATAACATTTACCTTCGTTAACTTTAGCGCATCAGACGAACCTTTGTCATTAACGATAGTTATTCCTATGTTTTCCATACGAAATTATTGAGTAACACCTCAACGTATGAAATTCAGACCAATTATGTTGTACTGTAACAGGACTTCAACATAATTGGAGTAATTTGCATGCACTACACATTGACATCTAGTTTTCGTTTTGAATAATGCAAGCGAAACGTTTATTTTGTCGTCTACTCGACAATAGATGGCGTTGTTATAAATATATGAAAATGAATATTAATAACACGAAATCAAAACTGCTAATCTTAAAAACGTTTCTGTTTTATTATATTACATAAAGAGTTGTTTATTTTCGCAATATCGTAACAAAACGAAACATTGAATTGTTGTAGAGATTTAAGTAACGTCACAAGATGGCGCGGAAATATAGGTAAAATAATCAACAAAATATTATGTTCAGCGATCAATATGATACACCCACACTGATGTCATGAAGTGATATGAGAGATAAGGGTTGTAGAATACAAGCCCGCATAGGAAAAAAATATGGGTCAAATGAACCACCAGGGGACATATTATCTAGAACGATAGAAGAGCATAAAATAATAAGATTCATCACTATGCCGTCACTTGTAAGCTGTCCAACTGAGTGCAGATGAGAATTGAAAAGTACAGGTAGACTCGGTAAATTTTGGTCATATATTTTTGTACGGCATTCTTAACCATCGATAGATCCATTAAAAATAATAAGAAACCGCTCAGTGCCGTACAAAAATAGTGGTCCACAAAGTCGGAATTTTTATTTAATTTCCGAGAGTTACCGGGGGTAAATTTGGTCATTTGACCATGTACGGCATCTGTGTCATACTATGCCTATACTGCTTTTAATCCATTATTCCGCAACGCCGTACAAAAATCATGGGGACAAGGGGAAAAAATCGAGAGTTGTAATCCCCTCTCTTTCCCCACTCCAGGGGGTCATTTTATTAACTCTATGGGGACTCGATTAATAAAAAAGAAGTATACTTAGATAATAATTGTAGAATACAAATTGAATGCCATTTATATTAACTGTCTTCATAAAAGGTTTTTTTATAATTTACTGTAAAAAAAAATAAGTGAAATTAACTTGATTAAATTGAATGATAATTGTTTTGAAAGCGTTCAAATATAAAGTTTTTTTCTGTATGAATAAACGTAATATTATTTCTATATATATGCATTTATTTTGGCACGCTCTGTAGCGAAAATGGTTTGATGGATTTTCAGCTTGAGAGATTTCGTTAGATTTTTTTAATGGCATGAATGTTACTGCATCTATATGTCGCAGGTTTTTCATAAAATTAGGTTTTTGATCAAAAACCTAGGTTTTTCATCAAAAACCGGAAGATGACACATTTTAAACTCAATTTCATCAAAAACCTGTAACAATCCAGATTTTTGATCAAAAACCTGAACTAGTTTGGGGTTATGATCAATCTGATTGGATTGAAGGAGGAGAATATTGATTGGATCATGGATGTAAAATTTTGATAAATAAATGATTGTTTTCTTTCTACTAAGTTGCAAATGATGATGGATTGTTTTATTTATTTCATTTAAATTTGTCATAAAACAAAGCAAACCCGTGATTTTGACAAGAACTTTATCATAAACCCAAACTAGTTCAGGTTTTTGATCAAAAATCTGGATTGTTACAGGTTTTTGATGAAATTGAGTTTAAAATGTGTCATCTTCCGGTTTTTGATGAAAAACCTAGGTTTTTGATCAAAAACCTAATTTTATGAAAAACCTGCGACATATATAATAACAATGAATCGCCAAATGAGTTGGTAAGCGCAAAACTCGACAACAGCAGAACCGATTTGGTTAATTATTTTTTTATAATATTCCTTGATCTACGAGGATGGTTCTTATGGAGAGAAAACGCAAACATGTACCACGGGCGAAGTCGGGGCGGACCGCTAGTTTGAAATATATTTCAAAAAATATAACCAAAAATGTTTGGCGCTCTTGTGTTTTACATTTGCCTATCATTGTAGTCATTGAATGTAAAACATTGCACATTATTTATCAATTTGCAAATTGCAAGCAACGTATTGTTTTATAGGAAAACCTTTTTTTTGTGGTAGTTACAATTTTTTTTAATACTTACATAAAATTTGCGTTTTTTTTATTTTATGTAAAAAAATCTTAAATTGAATTAAAAATAATTTCCATTCATATCATGCAATCCCATCTAAGTTAAATCCGATTGGCAATGGCAACGCATTTGCAAATAGATAGGTGCTTTGAAACAATGCTTTGTGACAGTGCAATCCAACTTCAATCAAATAAAACTTCTTGAATAAGAACATTAATGTAGTTATTCTTTTTGTAGTTTCTTTCGAGTTCTTTAGTTATTTGAGTCGTTTCATAGTTGAAAGAATAAAGTGGTTAGATTTGAGAAATTTAAAGAAAATAAAAAAATCGATCATGAGGCGCCGGGATTTGAACCTGTATTTTTCACAATATAGAGACGAAATTTTTCTTATTTTTAAGATTTATGGGATAAAAAAGGAATTGATATGTTTACAATTCGTGATATACTTATGTATAAGAGTGTGTATAGAAAAAAAAGTCGTTGTTAAGTACAGTTCAATCGCATAAAAAAACAGATTTTCCTTCCCCATAACGAATAGTCCAATGAATTGAATATACATATTCTTATTTTTGTATGACGTTTTAATTGATCACAAATCTATTTAATACAGTGCACACAACTCGCCAAACAATTCAACATCTATTAAAGTTATGGTTTGTTTTCTTACAATTTTCTTGTACTATTCAATGTGTATTATAGTCTATAGAAGATTAATGAAGCATTCACATGTTATAATGAATATTTATACACACAAGCATGTTTAATGGAGTCATTTCTACTCTATTATGTTCTACCACGTACATACATGTTCTATACAATGAATTTCGTTGTTTCATCTTACCGTTGAATATTGATTCAGAAAATGAGAATATAAAACAAATTTCAGGAATGAATGTTATCTTAAAGTCGTTATGTTTTATTAGTTTTTAGAAAATGTTATCTTTAAGTAATATGTACGTGGAATTGTTTTTATAATTTTAATATTTAATATTAAGTGGAAAAGCGTAACTAGACTTGAGGGTTGTTATTTGCCGAAAAATCTTTGTATTTGTACATAATTTATTCATATTTTTATGCTCCATACCTTTCATGTTATGAAAAAGTATATTATATTAAGATATTAAGATAATTATAAATATTAAAATGTCTGGCGCGTAAATTGGTAGGTAGAGTCAAGTAAGAAACTAAATAATATATTACGCGAACACTAAAACAGTTTTATAATCACGCAAGTGTTATTTTTCTGTATACATTTTATATTAAAAGAAGCTTATAAAATTCAAAACCCTTACAGCATTCCTGTGCTATAAATATGAATGAAACCTACACACATCGACGTGTATGCCGCCCATTCATATATTCAATATTGTATACGATTAAATAAGTTGCAAATTCCTTACATACAAATACAGGCTATATTTTTACCCGACTACGCCAGAAGATGAGTAATGTTATTTGAGTGCAGGTTGTTAAAAATAAATTGGCGAATTTTGATTCTATTTTTTTTTCCTCATTGAATATAGATACTATAAATATAAATCTAAAGAGTTTGTGGGTATGACTCTACATCAACTTATAACATAAAGTAACCAATAAGGACTTAAAATGGTTAGGTTATTTTATAAGAAAGGTTAGGTTAGATTTACTTTGGAAATATAATTCTGCAAAAAATATGTCCTGAAGTCGCGGGCGCCAACCACTATTTAGTGAAAACTTAAGGACATATTTATTGTTCAATAAAAACATAAATAGGGGATAAATTATACAGTTTTTATGTAAGAAATGTTTATTTATTATGTAAGATCCATACTTTAAGTTGAATTATGGTACCTAACTACATTTTTAGTCCTATCACAATAATAGTAGGCTATCAATATAATAAAATGAAACAAATTATACTAAGTAAGTAGAAAAGTAGGTACATAATCTATTTGAAGTCTGTTGAAAAAGCTGTAAGAACGAATTTATAAAAGCCTTTTAAGTTTAATATGTTTTTCTACATTCATACGATTTTCTTACTCTAGTTAACAGTCAAGCAAATCGGCCTGGATAGATCACTTTAAAGCTCAGATCACCTTTTCACAACCTCAGATACTTATCTGCAGCTTTCTTCAATTCATCTTTTAGCTTTTATTTGCTCTGTAAAATATCCATTCACTGATACCCTTAAGTGCATACACTTATAAACGTAGGAATATTAAGCTTATCGTACTTATATTCTGTCAAAGTTCCAAAGCTCTCGAGATATGAAATGGCCGCTTGAAGGATGTATTAAAATCCTTGAATCGGAGCGTAGTTAAGGTTTATTAGCCTCGTATTCTAAAGCGTTCGCATACGTGAAGGCTATTTAATCGTCTGGGTGGTATCGCCCAGCGTGGTTCAATGGGCGGCGACGCCCGAGCGGTCTCAGTCGCCAGTCGCGCTCCATGCCCCAGAGGGGCTGCACGTGTCCTCGCTGTCTCTCGCGACTTATGTAACCATCCGCACGGTGAGTCCGCAGCCTCCGAGCCCCTTCCACCCTCGCCTCCATCGACCCCGCGACTCCGACCCGCTAATTCATTCCGCCGCGACGTGCGAACGCTCGCTCTGCCGCCTGTTCCACACGATAAACTCAAAACTTCGCTTGACCCTTACGTTCTATGCCAGCTGAGTGGTGACATAATCGATGCAGTAAGTACCGGTGTTCGAATATCCGCGGATGAACGTGTGTTATATAACGGGACCGTGTTTGATCGAGCGCGGAAGAATAAGTCATGCGAAGGACCGCTCCGAGAAGAATTTCAAATGTTCTGGCCGCTGGTCGATCACTGATAAGTATTTCTTAGAACGCAACTTGGCACACGGGCCTCGCATACTTAAACTATTTTTATTCTTCGTAAGTTAGATGTCTAAGAATAATAATAATCATTCTTATTAGACGATAAATGCAAAACAAACTCTATGTTCAGTTATTGCAAAAAGTACATAATGTAGAGTTATTTATTCTAGTCATTAAAATGGAAAACAAAAGAGTTCGTAAGGGCTGTTTAAGTTATAGTAGAATTTCATTCATAATTGGAAAGCCCAATTCATGAAACTCACCTATTCACAAATAAAAAAAAGTTGCACAGAGAGATGCAACTTTTCGGCTGTAAAAAGTGGAATAATAAGAACGAATCAACTCATTCAACATTCATAACTGTTTTTGTTACTATTAAGTGGCTTATGGTGTCCATTGTTCTCGTCTTTTGTTTTAGTTTTATCGATGTTCGGTTACCGAATGTTTTTGTTTGTATCCAAAAATGCTTGGCACTTAATATTCGCAATGGAATTTTCAGGTCATTAGAATTCTTTTCTAAGTCATAATACCTATATTGGAATTTTCGTTACGTTTATGTTATCCTTTTAGTACTGTTTAACAATTGTCTTAATGTTTGATAGAGTTTAAATGTACTTCTAATTGAAGTCATTGTTTTATTATTGTAATAAAAGATACTTGAAATCTTTAAGATACAATTTTAATTTAGTCATTATGCGATTCAAGACAAGGATTATTTTAATGAACTTCTTCGGTTGAGGCACAAATTTTTCCTTGTAGAGTCCTACGTACCTATTTACATTTATTTGCAAATTTTTGCTATTGTTTGATTTTATTTTGAATATATCTAATAGTATGTATCTGAATAAATTAAATGTAAATAATTTCTTATCGTATCTTTTCAATGTACGCATAACGTAGGTATTATATTTACAATTACGAATATATACCGATCCTAAAATTTTACTCTTTCGGTACGGAACCCTAAAAAATTGTATGATGCAGTCTGTTCTTTATTAGCTATTTTAAATTCCTTGCGAATATGGTTTTAAAAAAACCTCAAGGAACTTCTCCCAGCCATATTGGAGATTTTATTGAAAAACTTGTTTTGTCCTCAATAAAGGACATCGAACTTCAGGGCGTCAGTTTGTTAAGTTCATTATTGTTATTGTTCACACAGATTGTTAAAGTTTTAAGTCTTGTATGAATTATATTTTAAACAATTTCTAAAATAATTTCAGAAGAGATTATACATATTTTAAAGTTATCATGCGAAAATTAATCCGTTGTTTATTAATGATTTAGAAATAGGTATCCCTTTGTTTATGTTTGGTTTGACATTTGTACATTTGCGACTCGTTATATCGTAAATTAAGAAACTTTACTAAAATTGAAACCATTCACCATTTTATTCTAATAATATTCCTAATTTAAAGAAAATTAGGACATGAAAGTTATCATTTCGGAAAAGCTCAACTTATTGGGTCTAGCATAGTTATTATTAACGGTTCACTTTTAAAAAGGCCCTGGCGGCATCATATGTTTAATTTCTAAGTACGAGATATCCTAATAAAAATTATGGATATGTTTGTCTCCTATTTTAATGAAGTGATATAAATCGAATGTGAAATTTCATCGTATTTTTCAAATAAGTTGAAGGCGACAAAGCTTTCATGTGTCATAAACATAAATTTCTATAAAACGATAAAAAATCATCCTTGCAAAATCACTTCTTATTTGAATCTACTAAAAACCAAGAGTTAGTTAACACTTGTGATAAATTAAAACAGCTATACTTTGTAGAATGCACACTAAGTAAGTATATTCAATCCTATTTAGAGCCCGTCTGTAATTGACAAATCCATTGAAGAATAAACTAGAATCTTGAACGAGTTTAAAAGTACTTCTATATATAGATTGCTATAAGTGTCTTCAAATTAAATAAAAAGCACAAAACGCAACCAAGGGATGTGAATATTTCTCTTTATGTTAAATGAAATGTGCTTCTAGTAAATGGGATTTATAGACACATTTTACGCAGGATATTTGCGTAAAATGTGTCTACAAAAATAATTCTTTTCACAACTATGTTTTTCATGACACCTACGTGAAAGCAAAAAAGCATCTCATTTAGAATGCATGACTTTATAATCGTTTATTAAGTCTGTCACTTTGCAATATTGTTATACTAATCGAATACCTACTATCATGTGGGATATATTGGATTGTCGAGAAGTAATTTAGATGCTATTACCGCTAAATATATAGTCAATGGATATATGTATATTGTTTTTATTTTTGAAGTGAAAACTTCTTTAGCGGCGTTGGGTATAAAATCTTAAACTCGCGTCAGGACACGTGGCCTGATCGAAAAAGCGTAAGACGGATGTTTTTTTTTTTTTTTTTAAGCCCTTATATTCCATGTGTAAGACGGATACCATTCCAAAATATCAAACATCCTGAACGTTAATAATCAAGTTTTCACTTCTGCCGGCACTCCCGGAGTGCAACCCGTCTTTTTTTTTTTTAAAGCTTTTTATAATATGCATTATAAAAGTTGATAGATAACGAGGGGATACATATTAATTGATATTATCATATTTTACCATTTGCCATAAAATGTGATTTTTTTATGTTACCTATTTATCAGTTTATCACTGCATAATATACAATAAAGTCGCTGACGCTGTCTGACCGTCCCTATATTATACCCAGTGCCGGTGTAAGGGCCACTGACACCCCGGGCGAAAATATTGTGGCGCCCACTTGAGGTGTTCTGATGGTTTGCACCAGGAGAGGCAACTTCAGACTTATACCTACATATTAAGTACACAGGCTTAAATCTTTAAAACGCAACGGAAGCGGTTTTCTTTTAGTAGATAGTGATTCAAGAAGGTTTATTATATAATTTGTTAAGGTTTACAACACGCGGGCGAAGCCGCGGGCGGAAAGCCAGTTAAATATTTATTAAATAAACATAAAATACTGAATTTATACAAATATTAAAAAAATATTGAAGTACCTACGCGAGTTTTGAAGTGGAGCATGAGTTGAAATATATAGCATAATATGTGTTCTGTTAAGTTCTTCAACTGATTGATTGATTTTTGCTCGTTAGTGATATTAGAGATTAAAAATATTTTTGTATTATTCTTCGCATTTTTGCGCATAAAGAGTTATATAATTATAGCACGATGATTCATAAATATCCAAGGTCTACAAAGGCTATTTGCAGATTTTTGCATATCATTTTCTGAACAGTTAAGCGGTAAGAATTCCTTGAAGATGTTTTTGTTTGTGATGCCAGTCTATGTAATTGATATGGCTTAGAGCGACACGCTTACGATTCCTTTAATTTAATCATAAGCAAAAAATAACTAGCAAATTAACCAGTAAATGCATGGTTCAATTTTAAACATATCATACCGTTGACGGTATACAGTTCGTTATAATGAAAATTCACAAGTTAAGTTCATTCTTAAAAAGTTATCTGTCTTCTTTTTCTCTAATTTAATTTTAAACGTCATATTTGCATTGGTAATATGTTGGTATATTGTAAATTAATAAGACTACTTTACTATACGTAAAAATAAACCTGATATGTTTAATCGTGCGCCTCACCGAATTTTCAAAAATTATCATTGAAATTTTTGACTCAATCTTCTTCCATTCTTAGTTTGAATCCTATATACCCTTACTACCTCTACTATGTTTATATTTAACACATTATATCGTTCCAGATATTTGCCTCACTTGTCAACCTGTGAATGGCTATAAAATGGTATCTTTTGTTGGGGTCTCTTTGAGCCCAAATGGGTGTATACAGCACCCGTCAAAATTGACATGCTTAGACTGAAAATGATTTATTATGTCGCTAAATGTCGAAGACTCTGTAATATTTCCCGCGTCTGAAATACGCAATACAAGTTGAGGGAAATTAAACTATGCGTACTGGTTAATATATTTTACTTTTGTAAAGTAATTTTTTGTATTTAAATAAATAATTAATATTATAGTCTTACAAAACTAAGAACACGCTTAAACTCATGAAATTATTATTTGGTCACCGATCCTTGATAAGTATACAATAGAATATTGATATTTGAATTAAATCTGTCCGTTTAAAGTGGGTCAAAATCGAGTCTAAAAGTGTTGGTTACATACAAACATACAGGTGAAGCTAAAAGAAGCATTAAAAAAAAAACTTTAACGTAAACGTAAAGTAAAATAAACGTAAGTAGGGTAGATGAAAATTGGAAATGCTATTTCTGCTTTATAAGATTGTATTATAATAAATCTTAATCTAAATTATCATTTAACCAGCCATTGCGTCTTTAATTGGCATACATTTAATTTGGAATGAACATCAAAACTCGCATTGTTAAGCAAAATAATTTATGCTTTGTAATGAGTCGGCAATTCTTAGAACATAGTACCATATATTTATTACATCTAATCTTATTATATAAAAATGAATCCCAAAATGTGTTGGTAAGCGCATAACTTGAGAACGGCTGAACCGATTTCGATAATTCTTTTTTTATTATATTCCTTGAAGTACGAGGATGGTTCTTATGTAGAGAAAACGTAAATATGTACCACGGGCGAAGCCGGGGCGGACCGCTAGTATTTTAATAGATTTGAATGTTACGTGATGTTTTATATCGGATGACATATTATTTCTAGTCTTCTATTTATCATTATCGTTATGTACGTTTAAAAGTTCAAAATATTTCATACTAGCCATTTGGCGTGGCGTGGTTTTACCGGTTCAGACGGTAAAACAAATAAATATAGAGTACTAGTCTAGTTTTTCAGTAAAATATAGGTTATGTATATTCCTAATGATAAAATAACTTTTAATATCAGTCTTGTAGTTTTTGATATTAATTTTTTCACGTTTTCTAGACAAAAAAATAAAAATCTTTCCTATCCCTTTATATTATATCTCTAAAATAATATTTGTTTAGGTAAATACGCAATTATGTATTCGATACGTTCCTGTAGTTTCGTCTATTTTCGATAAATCATCCAACCAAATCATTCAGCTGTTTTCATGTGCATGTATTATGATCAATGCTCTCTGTTTAGTGATGTGCATATTTGCGTATTCGAATCGTGTAATTTCAACAGATTGTTGTTAATACTAAATTATAGGAACTATCTGCAAATATTTTGTTTGATTTTAGAATGCTTTCAAATGTGAATACATGTATAATGTGGGATGTAGAGTAATTTATCGTTGCGCTTGTTAAAAACGATGTTGGTAAGCGTCTGATCAATGGCTAGAGAACAGTAATTTTTAGTTTAATTTTATTTTTGGTATTGTTAAATAGCAATTTCTTTTGCGAAAGTGAATTAAGAGAAAAAATAAACACGAAAACAAATGCTTTTTCCACCGTGCTCGGTACCCCAATCGGAATTTAGCAAGAAAACAGATTATAAATTGCTTTTTCTTCGAAAGGAATTTCACAACGATATACATATAAATAACGGTATTTATAAACTAATGTGTGTGTAGAGTAAAATAAACGATTCCACAACGACACAAGGGACGTGTACCGACTGCTGAAATGAGCGGAGATAGCAGTAACGCGTTATTAGATTATTGATTGGTACCGGTATTGGTTCATTGATAACGGTATTGATAGCGTTAATTAAATGGGTTTGTTATTCGGTTTTTATTGTATTCTGCCCTGTTCTTCATTCATGTTATTCTCTCTCTCTCTCATCTTGATAGCGCTTTGTTGATAATACCTAAAAAATAAATAGAATTATTTTATGGAAACGTGTAATAACTAGGCTGTTAAAATAAAAAGTATTGTGAAAAATTCCTGAACAAGATTTAAACACATTTTTTATTTAGATAAGCAACCTTATCTATTCCCTAATTAGATCTAGAGTGATTCCTTCGTTAGACACGCGAAGGCAATAATCGTAGTAATTTAACAAGGTATTTAGTGTACAGCCATACAGAGTAACGAAATTACCTAATAAACTTTTATGGCGCGATTCGGCTCGATTACACTTGTTATAATCATGATTATTTGTAATTATATAACCTTTATTGCTATTTGTGGTACTTTGAAATATAAGTCTGATTGGGATTAAAAATAATGTTATTACTGCAATTGCTAATTATTTAGCCGACGTACTTATATTTGAAAATGTCAATATATATTATTTGTGTTAATCTACCTATATTGATTTTATTGAAACAGCTTTATCATCTAAATTAACGCATATCCAATTTGATAAAACTCGTTGAAGGTTGAATTTAACAATCGTATCGATCGAAAAGTTATATGATTTCTACAAACAAGTATTCTATCCAAGAATAAACTCAAAGCAAGTGTTTACCAAGTATCTAATTTGGTTACTTACATTATACAGTGATTAGTACTTTAAATACATCTCACTCAAGTCACAATCAGATTTGATTTGCAATATTAATTTATCCATAATGGCGTTATAATAAATTCTTAAAACCTACGATAACCCGAGCTCGCAGCATAGAGTAATATTTTTCCCCTTGTTACAGAAATGTATTTCGGACTATTATTAGCTATATAATTGCAACAATTCAATATAATATGTACACATAATATGTGAAGAATTTTCATTAATTACGACCCACAAAGCGAAATGAATGGCATATTATTTGGATTTATAATACCTATTGTGTAGAGTGTAAAAATCATAATTTTATTTGCCACCCATTATAACGAAATGGCTGGAGGGCTGTTTAAATTCCAATGTGTTAAAATTCGTTTAAAACGGTACCGAGGTTCGTTAAAAAGGGTTTCAATGGGTTAATCTGAACGACTTTTTTAAAATGTAGATTATGTGTTGTGTTTTCAAATACGTCATTTTATTACATATTCTATTGTTTTTATCTGATTGAGTGAGGGCTATTAAATGTGTATTATGTTTTGTCCGTTGTGATAACTAAAATAGGTTATCGAAAATTCTAATTTGAGTTGAATTTGATCACAATCTAGGTATACGTTTTGCGGTTTTTATGATATATTTTCTACTCCTGTCTGCAATAAAGATATGTATTCCTATTATCTACATTATTTAAAAGATCATTCATTACTTTGGATTTGATGATATCGATCTTAGGTAGAGTAAATGTAGAAGCTATCTTTTTAACGAGATATAAACAATGTAAACATCTTAGATTAACGTTTTACTGCGGTGATATTGTTCTATTTCAAGCTATACATTACCGAAACGTTTCCTTTGTCTACGTCTCTGTTCTTTGTTTTTAAAGTAATAAATTCCTTAGTTACACCGCACGCTACCAAACATTCACAGTGGTTTAAATTCGCATCATATATCCTTGAATATTCTTCACTCTTTTATACCATTATTTCCAAAAACCATTTCAGGTTTATTATATGTTATTCATTTGATGTCATTTTTATTCTTATGTACGTTGCTTTTGTTGTTTTGAAATATAGAACTATAAAAATAGATAGATAAAACTGGTAAATTAAAACAAAAAAATTTAATTAAATAAGTTAATGAACCGTATGCAGTAACCATTTGTCAATAAGACGTAATCTTGGTATACGTGCTTCCACCTACGCTATCTACTATGCCCTTTCTTTTCAAATAGACAATAAATTTCCACTGAATTGTTGGCTAGAAACACGTCTAGTCGTTTATCCCATGGAAAGAACCTGAAAAAGGTACAATACGGTATTGTGATCGGTATCTCTCGACAAAGTGAGCATCGCAGTGAAATGATGCAAGAATGAGCGCTTGTTGTACTCTCGAGTCTAGACAGCTCAGTAATTATACGTGCTGTAAGTCAGAAGCAGAATATTAAATAACTTTTTTAATACCGTTTTTACGTTTAACACATGCCGCATCACCCGTGATAGGAAAGTTGACAAGCCTTTATGAAATGTGTTAATCATGTGTTCTGCTTTCGTTTTATATGTTAGCTTTCATATTAAATACTAGCTTTTTCATGTGACATTATCTGCATCATTTTCATTTATTTAGTACCTAACTAAACTACTTACAAGATAGGTTTTTGTGTGGGATCCAGATGTTTTAAAGTAATAATAGGAAATAATGAAATAAATTAGGCTAAACAGAATTTTTTAAACATTTAAAAAAATAGTTTAATACCAATATAATATGGTAATTGTTTAAAGTGAATAGAATGAACTTCTATTAGATCAATACATCAGTTTATGTTTCTATTAGACAATTGAATGACACGGAGGCTTGGAAAGTTGCAATTTCCATCCAGTGAGATGTGTTACGGAGTTTCCTTGATGAATATATCAGAAGATTTCATTATATATATAATATCCTTGTAATATTATAAATGCGAAAATGTGTTTGTAGGTTTGTCTTTATTTAACGTAGTAACGAAGCGATTTTATGGTATGATTTTTGGGACTGAAGACAGGACTCTAGATAGTTGATACCTGTAGATTACCTTTTACCACACTGAAACATTTTCATGGAAATTTCCTTTTACGCGGACCAAACCACGGATGGAAAGCTAAGAAACTTATTATAAAGATTAGCTCCTTTATCGAAATGAATTCGCTGCCATATCTTGTGGTGCTGCAAATACATTTGTTGTGTGGGAGAAAATAAATTATTATTTGATATCAGGTGTCATGTTTCTGCGCGAATATCTCTACCAACTCAGTGAAATAATATTGCTCGAATCTTAGTATTACTTTCAATGATATCACGTTTGTCCTTTTATGATGGCATTATTCAGGCACAAATCAAAATACAATTGTTTCTTGTGTTCTTGGATTCCTAAATGCCTAACGGGTTTCTGTCAATTTTACTAATATATTTCTAATTTAATAGAGAGTACTTAAGAAAGACAATAGAATAATTTAAAAAATAAGTTAATTGTAACACAGAATAAAATAAAGCTTTATAGATAAAAACTAAAATAGAACCTTATCCAATTCATTATAACCGTTGATAATTATTCTTCTATTGTTTCATTGTTCTTAAATGAATAGAAGAAAATATAAGCAACAATATAAACAATTTTATTATCATATTAAACTGATATACACATTAACTTACTACGATTACCATCCACGTTTCTAATCCTAAAGTAATATAAATATCAAATGTAGGTAATAAAATGATTAACTTAATTCGACAGTACCCAAAGGCTTATCCATTAAAAGGTAGTCAGCGTATCTGAGTGAGGTCTGCTCGTAAGATTAATGGCTGCCACACAATGGAATTGTATGTGTTAATAGTTTTTATAAGCCCTTGTAATTATCTGAACATGCTTTTTGTTAAGGAAGTACACGAGAACAAGAGGACTAGATTGTGCCGCGGTTTTACGTTGCGAATTTGCCAAATTTTATTCGAAAAAGAATTATATTATAATAATGTGTTGAGGCATAGAACACAATACTTACAAAAATAATAGAGAGGGGAAAATGGGAGAGCCGTTTTGTGTTAAAATGATCTCTCTGATGATAGGAATAATTATGACATCCTTTTAGTACATACTTAGTTTGGAAATTGTGTCAGATATTTTACTGATAGAATATGAACAGAAATTAAATAATTGTGTTTTTTATATAGTAGATAATGTCTTTTTATTTCCCATGTGATCAATAAATTCAATACGAGATACGTTTATTTCTCTTTAACCTAATTATTAACACAAATGACATATGGGAATAAATGAAGCTTGAATTTCAGAATAAAAACATGATTCAATTTATTCACTTCCAATTTCATTAATGGAAATACAAAAACAAAGTTTCCGTATCTCAGTATCAGTGCATAAATTTATTATTGAAACGGGAATTTTACCTTATAACTAAGTATAAGTACTACAAATACAATGCTTTGGTTCGTTGAACTTTGCGTCCAGTAAATATTGTTAATCCTACAATAAGCATAGGTACTACGTGCTTTATACTCGAAGTATATAATTAATAATTATAGTCGAATCAATACTACTTAACTAGTTAATAAATTAACGTGTATTTTTACTTTATTAGGTATCAATTCCATATTATTAAGCTATGAAAGTTTAATTCATTTGTGTATCGTTATTATTACTTTTCAAGTAGCGCTTGATTTATTTAAAAAAATGTACCAGCTGATTTATATTTTCTCTATTGGCATTATGCGTTTTAATACCACATTTATATTGTCATTACGAAAGAAAATAAGCCATGTTTTAGACGAACTTCACCGCAAATCCGTCAATAAAGACTATATTTCAAAGGTATACAATTCGTGTAAATACAAACATACTAATTAATGAACAGCAAACATTGAAGAGAGTTAGGATTCAAATAGTTTCAATGTACAAATAGCGTGTCTGTTACATGCGCGTAATTGTTGATTTAGTTATATGATACGATAGATAGAACACTATGTTTTTGCTCCTGGTAATAATTTAGAACAGGAATAAAATATAACGCTTTTTCTCTACTAACGAACCGCTTTCCGCTTCGACTTCCCAAACTACGTAACAAAGACAACTCAATTGCATTGAGCGTGATTAGTGAGCCAAATTCTCACAGACAAAATAACATTCAGTGAACATACGGACGCTCGACAAATTCTGTTATATGATTTGACTTTTACTGATTCTTTTTTAACGGAAAACTGAAAATTGTCATAACTAAACTCAAAAAAGGGACCACAGGAAGGTACCACTTTTCATGTAAAAAAGAATTATTGAAGTCGGTTTACCCAGTCGAAAGTTCTGAGGAAGACCCAAAAAAATCTAATGTAGTACCTCTTTTTTTTTAGCCGGTTGAAAATAACAAGCAACATACATATAGAAGGTCTGCAAAATTATGTTATATGGTTTGTCTGTTACTGAGCGCTAATAATATTAAATCATACCTATTGTAGTTTGAAGGACGGTGGATTCGTGACCGGTTATTAAGTCAAGAATGGAGAAGGATGGGACGTCTCGTGGGTTGTCACGCGAAAGATTAATGAGCTCTGTAAGCGTTTTATGTAGGGCTGCCCCTTTTGGGTATTAATATTTTATTCCGATCGGACGATCAAGACTGTTTGATTTGTTATGAGTAAGCAAAAACAAGGCTAATAATATACGTTACATAACTTGGATAAGGAATAAAAAAATATTGAATATTGTTTTCTTAATGTGCAGGAAAATGTAACAATGGAAGTCTTCCTCCTTTAAGCTTACTCATTTCATAGTTAATGCGAGTGAAATGCAGCCATTTTATAGGTTAGGATAGATATAGATCTACAACCTCATAATCTTTACATTTTGTTTACTGTTATTGCAGAAACAGCTACAGTACAAGTCTATATTTTATAATAAAGCCCCACAGGCTAGAGTTACTTTCAATAATTTATATTGTTTGCATGTAATAGCATAGTCATTAGCAGTTACGAACACATTCTTAACTTCTAAATCAATTTATATATGTTATTATATTTGTTACATTTGTTACCTATTTTATATTCATAACCTTCGTGCCTGAATTATTTCGTAGCATAAGTACTGGAAACAATTGAAGGTGATTAGCCGGCTTATTAGTATCGGAACACCAGGCTGGGGGATAATTTCGGTCTTTCGCCTCGACGACCACGAGTTTGTCTATTAATATACTTAAGTGCGAAACCGTCGGTCGATAAGCCGTAGCAATGTCTTGGCACTGACATATAAAACCTCATTCCTTTGTGAGCAGCAGGGCGTCGTCTTGATGGTTAACCCGGTATTAGTTTCATAGACGATAAAATACGTTGAAAAACGTGAGCGAAGATGATCACGCCTGTAATATCGGGGAGGTAGAACGTAGACAGGGTTGCGTAGTACATCCATACAGCACACTTATCTATATGTATAGAATGGGCATATTGGACTCCAAATTCAGATACTATTCTAGTAATACTTTTACGTAAGGTAAAGAGAATGAGAACTCTATACTTAGTAGATAATATTACTGCAGTTATGACTCTCCATTCAGATTACGAAATAAAAGTAAACAAGCTGCAATTTTTTTAAGGAGTGTCAAATTCAACAACACCAATTAAATTGCGTTGTAAATACAGTAATTTAATATTGAAAACATCCGTAAACTTATCTAGACTCTTTGGAATATGTATAATCTGATATTGCCGACCGTTTGTATTTCAATACATCTAAATAACTTGTGATTTTCCTTTGATCCTTTCATGATTTGAATATAACTAGAGCGGCATGGAAAACCATTACGAACTTTATTTTATAAAAAATTAAGTTTCCAACTTGTGTTTTAATTAACGTTGAAAAATATAACAATGCACTTTAAAATAGAAATATAACTGGATTCTGAGGACGTATTCATACAAAACAAATTTGCTTTTCATTCATACATGTTTCTCTAGGAGCGACTTACCATACCTTACCATGTTAATCTCATTACGCGTGTTTATTGTTTTGTTTGCTTTGGAATAACAGGCTTTGTGTCTGTGTTTATATTGAGTCAAGACGTTGTTTTTGGATCTTTTTGTGGGGTAGTTGTCAAAAAGATAAATCAGATTTTGATTTACACTAAGTTTTACCAAAATCCATACTTAATATTATAAATGCGAAAGTAACTCTGTCTGTCTGTCTGTTACTCAATCACGCCTTAACTACTGAACCAATTTGCATGAAATTTGGTATAGAGATATTTTGATACCCGAGAAAGGACATAGGCTACTTTTTACCCCGGGACATAGGATAGGTTTTATCCCGGAAATCCCACGGGAACGGGAACTATGCGGGTTTTTCTTTGACTGCGCGGGCGAAGCCGCGGGCGGAAAGCTAGTTATTTAATAAAGAGAAAAGTTATTCTTTATCTTTAGACTTTATTGGATTTTTAACTATTTCCCTACGTACCGTTTGAATTTTTTAAACAATACATTCTTCTCATAGTATGTTTATAGCATTCTCATCAGCAGAATACATTATTATGTCTATTTTAGTGTAGAATAATAATTTCAAATGTAACATATTAAAACAATACCATGCAAAAGCTGATTTAAATACATACAGGCTATAAATAAGCAATCGAAACGTATCCAGCCTGAACTAATTCAGGAAACCCAGTTTAGACCGCCAATTCATGCCGATATCTATATTAAGGCGAAGTGTGGTTCTAACAAGAATTTGACCTATTTCATAAATTCGTGAGAGGTCAGTGTAACATTGTAAGAAATTAGATTACAAGTATCAAAGGATTATATGGACTTGCTCACCGGTCATTTCATTAACGTGAAACATTAACGTGAAAAGTGAAAAGGACCAATGCCTTCTTG
Organism: Colias behrii; assembly: GCA_029959065.1. Lineage (NCBI taxonomy): Eukaryota > Metazoa > Arthropoda > Insecta > Lepidoptera > Pieridae > Colias > Colias behrii. The sequence continues at coordinate 7,757,889 of JARWMC010000019.1, read as the reverse complement.
TCGTATAGAACAAAAATAATTCGCGACTTAATTAAACAAGCGTCAGCTTACATCAAACATTGAATTCATAATGAATGAGGTTTTGCTGTTGCCAAATTGTTTATCTTCACGTGTATTTTGTGTGCTTTAAAATGAGAGAAAATATTATTTTGTGAGATATAGATTGACATTCGAATGTTGAAAAGATTTTAACAATTGTAGAGCAAGTTGGGTTAAAATAAGCTATATGTATAACCAACCAATTGCTTTTTTGTGTAATAAATAAATACCTAACACAAATTTCTTTGTTTCAGATTCGACGATACGAAGCACCAATAGGACGATAACAAATTATTTACACAGTGTAATCGACGAAGCGCCTTAAACAATTATATCAATTAATAAGCTAGCTGATAGATAGTCTTATAGTGTACACAAGTGCCAAGCCGTGCGCGGTATAGTATAGACATATACACATATATAAAGCTACGTTCGCATGAGTCGGTCGGTGTAGTGTCTCGGTGTTAAGGCCGTGCGGTTCGCCAAGATTGAGGTGGTCGGGTGCGGGTGGGGCAGGCGCGCGCGCGTGCGTCCCTTGCGCGCGAGCGGCATGTTGGCGTCGCAGCGCTCGCAGTCGTGCAACGAGGAAGGCGCGTTCTTCGGCGCGCGCGCGCTCCGCCGGCCGCGCGGGAAGGGCAGCGGCAGCCCGCCCTGCTAGGGGTACGCCATGTCGCTGCGCAGCCTGCACCGGAGGCTCTCCTCCGTTAATAACACGTGAGTGACTTTCTTTTTTAAATTAAGCTATTGGAAAGATCAGATAGATAGGTTTAAGTTATGGTTTATCATTAGACTGTATCACAATTTTGGTACGATTGGTATGTGACGTTATTACGACTTAAGCGTAGGATTTCAATCACCTTGAACACAAGAAGAGTAAATTCAAAACGCAGCGGAGGCTCTGCTCCGCTAATAACACTTTAGTGATCTTTCATTTCTTATTTAAGCTATTGAAAGAAATAATAAAAATAGAGCGTGTGTGTCAGAAGTGAACGAGCAAGATTCAAAGATACCAGAATCGTCGCCTTACTCCTTGACGTGATGGTATTACGCGCACGCACCTTAAGAAAAATGTATTTTGCCTAAGGCCAAAAAACATACAAAATTAAATAGAACAGAACTACAAAAAGAGCTCTACATAAAGAAAAACAAAAGCCCTTTGGCAAAAAAGGGGACCAACTCAGTATTTTGCTGTGCCTTTTAACAGCCCAGCACTGATTTTCAGTGGCCCCTGGTTTGACAGATTAGATAGATAGGTTCAGGATGATTAAGTTGTAGTTTAACATTCGACTGTGTCCCGATTTTGGTGCGATTGGTATTTGATCACTACGACTTAAGCGTAGGATTTCAATCATCTTAAACACAAGAAGAGCAAATTCAACAACAAATTATATTTTAGTGTGTGCAATGGTGTGGTAGGATTCAGTGTACGATAAGTTTTTAATCAACGTACATCCTTAAAGATGGTTTTGGTTTGTTTACTTTAGAGTATAAATACCTATATAAGGAACTTCTTTAAAATTGTGTTATTCGATACTAAGATGGAAAGAATAAAACTTTGGTAGGTATTCATATTCATAAATTATTGTACACTGACTAAGTTGTTTAAGGGGCCATTGCCCAAAATGTATGTTTCTAAATCATGGTTTTTGGATAGAAATCATCATATTTAAAATCCTAAAAAAATATATAGCACAGATAAACGTTTGATCTAGTGACTTTTTTGGATAAAAACACAATATTAAACATTTAACTCGATCAAAAAAAAAAAAATCAGAAGTAACATCGATTTTGAAAGCATAATCAGTTTTATGAGAATTAGGGGAACGTTTATGAAAATTTTACATTTCATTTACTAATCAGGTTTTACAGGGAAATTTTTGGATAGATTTATAATTTAGCCCTTATTTTTTTCTGTATAAAAATATATAATACGTAAAATGCGACTCGCGCGCACCACGTCAGTGCCGCCAGAGTCCAGCCGGACGTCATCGAGGGAGGACCTGTGCTAGTTTTGCTCCCGACCACGTTGTAGTCGCCGCTCGCGTATTAGAACCGAGCGGCGAGTAAAACGGCGAGCACGCCACGGTATAAATAAATCAGTAGTTTGATTTTATTAGTTATCCTAGGATTATTGTTGTAAATATAAATTAACTTCTTATTCTATACTATTAAACGAGCAATATTTGCATATTAATATATTTGTTTGTAAATACAGTGTGGAAATTTTCGATGGGCCCTGGGTGAAAGTACTAGAAATACTGGAGATAGCAAATTTCCTTTATTTTTAAAAAGAAATAGAACTGCATTCAAAGATTTTCAAAAATTCATTTTCTTCGACCGGGAATCGAAAGAACTAAAAATGTAAAAAAATAAAATTTTCTATTTTATTCTTCAAATCAACACGAATACCTAGGTCTATTTTCTACATTGAGATAATATTACTACGTATGGAGGAGCAGGGCCGGATTTAGGGGAGGGCAAACGGGGCGAAGGCCCGGGGCCTTCACAAGAAGGTGGCCCCCACAATAGAGACTTCGGAAACAAAATCTTTCAAATTCCAACTAGTAAAACTAGTAAACATCTTTTCCTTTGATATTTTTTTTCACTTTTACCTTTACCTACAGCCTACAGTACATGATTATTTGATTATATTAATCTTAAATATTAACAGAAATCATTGATCTATATTTGTTCACTCTAATCAGGCAATCAGTGAAATATCAAAATCTCAAATGGCCCTGATAAGCACTTCCAATTTACTACCCATCTTGAGGGAGTACCCCAATGGCTCAATGGCTCAGTGGGGTGGTACTTGCCCGCAACCTCGGAGGTTGGGTATTCGATTCCGTGAAAATTTGCACGCTGCAGCAGAGGCATTGGTGAAAGTGTATACGGATGATTTAGAGCCTAGTCTTGGTAATGAGTTGGTTCAATTTGTGTCTTTGATTGATTCATACAAAAAGGACTATGGAAAAGATCAATCGCCGGAACTATTTTACTACAAAATTCTCGAAGATCGAAAGGAGAATGGCGAAACTGGGCCTAACTGTTAGAGAAATCATAATATATTTAAAACTAGATTTCCGCCCGCGGCTTCGCCCGCGTTTTAAAAGGAAAACCCGCATAGTTCCCGTTCCCGTGGGATTTCCGGGATAAAACCTATCCTATGTGTTAATCCAAGTTACCCTCTATATGTGTGCTAAATTTCATTGTAATCGGTTCAGTAGTTTTTACGTGAAAGAGTAACAAACATCCATACATCCATACATCCATACATCCTTACAAACTTTCGCCTTTATAATATATTAGATTAGATTAGATTAGATTAGATTAGATTAAGATTCATTATGTTAATTTTAATAATAATTTGTAAAATATTGACTTCTGATTCTATGGGAAAACAAATCTTTGAAATAAAAATAATTCGTTCACTACCGGTCTTATCAAGCAGAGATGTCAGTGTTGTCAGAAGTAAAATAGTCAAATATAATAGATTAATACCACATACGAATGAATGTTTATTAATTTTCATTTTTAGTTTTATTAAATTCAAATGCTATAAAAATCAGAAGCAAAACTTAACTTTTTTTAATACACATCTTAATTTATTTAGGTCATTCTATAAAATAAAAACATATTTTACTTAATCAATAATAACTATAACCTTTTTATTTAGGTAGCTGGCCATTAATAAATGTCAAATTATTAATCATAATTGTGTCAGTGATGAGTGATTTGTTATGTTTGTTGTTTGACTTTTGAGTGAAGTTTTAGTAATGTTATATTCAAAATTGCCTTAAATCTATTTTTACTCTAAAGATATTATTTGAATTGATTAGTCTTATTATGAAAGCGAATCCTGATTCATCCATTTATAAAGATATAAGAAATGTACCTACCAAGTGATTGTTGATGTTTTGGTAAGTTAAAATGTGTGTTGAATAATATGTGTTGGATCCAATATTTGTATTACCTGACTGTTCTACTGTTACACTATTATTAACTAGACAATGTAGATAGAAAATAAACTTACCTGGACCTAGAAAAAGGCAATGCAATTCATTTAATTCAAGAAAACTAACTTTTATTTTTGTTACTTTACACCCCAATATCTCTGCTATCCCATAGAACAGATCTATAATTATTATATTCATAGAATCTGTATATTTTTATCTATTTAATCCCCTATAAATCATCAGTGTAACGATCAGGCCCAGAGTCCTATGGGAGTTTGCCATTCTCCAAACAGAGCTACATTCCCAAACCTCAAAATTGCATTGAGAATGTATTTGGTCTTGATGGTATCAAATTGCACTGGAGAGCGCTCATTTTCAAAAATGAAAATTATAAAAAATAGGCTTCGAACGACGATGGGACAAAACCGTCTATCAAAGCTTTCTCTCCTGAGCATTGAAAGCGATTTACTCCGAGAACTGGATTTCAGCGAAATCATCAACGATTTTTCGGCAAAAAAAGCTCGAAAGGTTCCGTTCGTTATCACTAAAATTTAGTTCAGATAATTCATGTTTCCGATTATATTTATATGCGTTTGTTAAATACTAAGAGAATCTACTTGGTTTCACGATAAATTATTTATTGAAAAACTCGACTGAGAAAAATTGTTCATTTTATTTGGAAAATAATTTGGGGCGAGGGGGCCTCCACTCCTTTGTTGCCCCGAGGCCTCTGGACCTCTAAATCCGGCCCTGTGGAGGAGACACCACGAACAAAATCTGTGCGCCATTTTTTTGCTCTAACTAAGTTTTAAAAATTATTATCTAGTTAGGTACTTACCGATTAAAAGTTATTCCTTTGCACTTTTCCGTATTATTTGTGCAATATCGTAACACACACGAAGGCATATTTGATGCGTTTCACTTTAAAACAAATAAAAAATGAGCGTGCAGTTAAGCCATATGGCTTATGGTGAGCGGAACATAAGTGATGTAGGCGGTGTCGTCTCCCTATGTATATCTCAATGATTTTCTACAACATATTATCCGTAAAATATTAAATCTTTATTATTAAAACACATGGGCCTTGACCGACGACTACGAACAGTTGTCCGTCTGTCAAGTGTGAAGTGAACAATAAGTTACAATTTTCTTATGAGTAAGAGAAATTAATACCCGAAGTTGTTTTATTAATGTCATGAATTATAGGTAAGAAAATAGTTTCATTGGTCATTAATCAATAATAATAATTTAATGCACATATTTTCTTTATGATACGTTTCTTTTTGATTGAAATTTTAAGGAAGTAGGACGTTAAGGACGCTATAACGTTTTTTTACAAAATACGCTGTTTTACGGTACCATTTTAACTTAAAGCAATTACACGTGAGAACATAGTAATATCTTAATTTAAAGATAATATATTCAGTTCTACGTTCATCTTATAAAAATTGTACGACGTCATACAAAATTGTCGCTGAAATACGTTTTTCCCATCACAATAAACGCATAAAATGCAAAAAATGGGGTCTAAAACGGTACCATTTTAAGTACATTTTAATTCTTACCTATAAATTATTGAGGGATATATAGTCCTTTATAGATTCTGATAATTTTTTTGTATCTAAATCAAAATTTTATTTCAATTATGAGCTTAATTAAAAATACTTGTCGATTTCTTCATACATTTTGTTCTCGCGGTTCGTCAGACCGCGCTCAGAACCAGAAGCGCTCTTGGAAGGACGGGTGTATCGCTCCTCGTGCCAAAAATAAAAACGAAATAAAAAAGATTATTGTGCGTGCACTGTCTTTTTCGTGATTTGAAATATTTGATACTTTATAAGAGTAAACTGTATAAGTTTCATATTACAATTATTTGTAATTTAAAATTATGTTTTAAAAATTACCTTGCCTGAGATCCTCTTTTTTATGGGTTGTTGAATAGGAATAGCGGCAAAGTTTTGAAGTACTAGTAGGAAGACTATTATGATGTTGGTTGATCTGTATTCAATGAGTATGACAAATATTATTTTTATGAAACAACAATCCAAGATGGCGCCGACGAAAATTTGACTTTTTTCGTGATGGGTATCATTTTCATGGTTTTTGGGGTATCTATTAACGAATATGAGGTCAAAACTATAATCCAAGATGGCGCCGACGAAAATTTTACATCTTTTCGTCATGGGTGTCATTTTCATGGTTTTTGGGGTAGCTATTAGCGAATATGAGGTCAAAACTATAATCCAAGATGGCGCCGACGAAAATTTTACATATTTTCGTCATGGGTGTCATTTTCATGGTTATTGGGGTAGCTATTAACCAATATGAGGTCAAAACTAAAATCCAAGATGGCGCGGACGAAAACTTTACATCTTTTCGTCACGGGTGTCATTTTCATTGTTTTTGGGGTAGCTATTAACCAAAATGAGGTAAAAACTAAAATCCAAGATGGCGCCGACAAAAATTTTACATCTTTTCGTCACGGGTGTCATTTTCATGGTTTTGGTGTAGCTATTAACCAATATGAGGTCAAAACTAAAATCCAAGATGGTGCCGACGAAAATTTAATATCTTTTCGGCATGGGTGTTATTTTCAAGGTTTCTGAGACAGCTATTAACAAATCCCCAATGTAACCGTCGATAATTTGGTATATTTTTCTTACAACCGTTTACATATTAAAAGTAAGTAATACCGCATTAAGTTAAGCCTGTAAAGGTAATTGATGTAATGATAAATAAATAAATAAATAAATAATAAATAAATATTTTTCGAGCAGAATTCAAATTCTGTGGAACTGTACACAGCTACTAGCCTTTTGAAGTGAAACTTCTTTAGACGCATTGATAGTAAAATTTCAAGATCGCGTCATGGTAATACTGTCACGTTATGGAGCAAGGCGGTGATTTTGGTATCTATAAATCTCGTCAAAGAAGTTTCACTTCTGACACGTTATCTCGGCACACACGCTCTTTAGTATTGAAGCCTTCTGAATAATAAAATGAAATTTTCAGGGTAGCTACCTGATAGATAGAGCAAGTTTTTAAAAGCCAAACGGAAAACTTTTTTTATGTGATTTTATTTTTTTACGGGCCCTTGAAGTGGTGAACTTACTGGGTAATTTTATCTTTCTTGGCATTTAATTCTTTTTTTTATTCCATTAAAAGATCTAACGATAATAATGTTACCATACTGAATTGGCCTATGTTTCAGCTTAGCGCACAAAAAAAATCAAGCATCTTCCGCAATAATTGACGTCACCATGAGTGAAAATCTCATCGTACTCAACGATAGGTGAAACATTGAAAAAAAAACGTTATAACTCCGAAAATACGAAAAATCGCATGACATACATGGGGGTGATTCGGATAGCCCTCTAGGTCCTCTATCTCCCAGCTTCAGTATATCACTACTTTTTGGGACACCCTGTATATTGCCGGTAACATAATATTATGATGTATGATAAGTATTAATAATTCATAAAAAAGTATTTTATACATTTCTTAAAAAGCTTCGATATTGTATACAATAATACAAATCATTAATTGATTATTATTCAAATTGTTGTAAAATAGTCACACTTTTTTAAGTTGGTTGAATACACTAACATACTTATTACATACTTATATTCAATTATTATTTTGCCTTTTTTATTTGTTTTACTTTTAATTATTATTACCAATATTTTCAGAAGAAAATAAATTAATGTATCCAGAACGAGAGTTTCATTTTAAACTTTAAATGTATGTATAAAATAGACTAATAAACCAGAAGCGTTCTTTATGTTTAGATGATGTTGATTCTACAATAAAAATGTTCGATTCCATGATATTTTTATTTCTAAGAGCAAATATTTTTACGAGAAATTAACAATAAATTATCTTTTATATTGTTTCTATCGATTTGAATAATAAAATAAAATTTGAAAAAGGAATGTTTCCTTTCCGAAAAATTTGCTATCCCTAGTATTTCAAGTACTTTCCTTTCAGGGCACATCGAAAATTTCCACACTGTATATATACAAACAAATATATAAATATGCAAATATTGCTCGTTTAATGGTATAGGATAAGTAGTAAATTTATTTATCAACAACATTCCTACGATAGCAAATAAAATCGAACTACTGATTTATTTATACTGTGGCGTAATCGCCCGCCTTCATAGGTCACCGGAGTTCATGTCGCGCCGGCTCCTGCGCAACGCGGGCGCGAGCCGTCTCAGTGCCAAATATGCCTAAATTGTCTGAACTAACCGCCCTTAAGGGCCGATTTTTCAATGCTTAGATAAAACTTATCCGTCTAATAAAGTATTACACGATAATATTAAAATGTCACGAAAACTGTCAAATACGGGCAATTAGAATACGTTTTTAAAATAGTAGTTTTATACAGTATTCGACGAATAAGTTTTATCCAAGCATTGAAAAATCGGCCCTTAAAGAAACAATTGAGAAATTATAACGGTAGCAGTTGGAAAAATAATAAAATTCAACAATCTGTTAAAAGAAAAGCGAAGCGTCGATCGATCAAATAAGAATCTAATAAAAAAGCCTTTTACTGTAAATGGATGAATGGATAAATGTTTGTTTACTCGAAAACACGAAATAATAAACTCATATCGTTTATACGATTATCATATTCCGCATTGTGTTGAAAGCTTCGTCATTTCGCATTATACTTTTAAATAAATGCTATGTTATGTAGCTATGTTAGTTCTAATATATAGAATAAAGGTACCCGTAGGTAATACAAGTTTTAAGATAAAACTTGTCAAAATTAATGAACACAATATTGTATTGCTAAAGATTTACCCCTTACAGGCGCTCTTATTACGAGTATAAAATAATAGAGCGTACATATTATAGTATTAAATTGAAAAATAACACTTTGATTTATTTATTTTATCATACTGTGCACACTAACGAATGTGCTTTTTTATTTTCTGCTTGAATGATGGACTAGGAAACTTTATTTTAAATTAACAATGATCCGAAAACAGTTCACAATAACTTGAAGAGAAAATACACACAATTCACATTAAAATTTTCGGTCCACGCTCATTTAAAATCAACGAACATCTTCAGTAATTTCGTTCAATTTGACGTACAATCTTAATCTGAAGTTTCAGCGTTTCTAGCGAGACGCGATCCGCCACGGCAGTGAACAAATGTGAGTCGAGGTGTGAATATTCGATTACAAGCAGTCAGGTGCAGAGCAAAAACAATCGACGATCGATAAAAAGTTTTGTTCTGGCGCGTTGGTAATTTTTAAAGCGCTGCTGCTGGTTTTGGAACTACGAAAAGTGTAGGGGAATTCTTATCGACGCTCACATTGATGGTTAAAAGTGTAATTTTAATTTTCGAGATTATTTGTACTAATAACTATGTAACACACAAGAAGTGTTAATACGGCTCTATTTTTATTAATTATCAAACCGTTATTTTCGTTTTTTTGTAGGCACTTTTAATGTATTATCCTATTATGATTTAAAATAAAGTCATGGTCGTACCTATTTTCTAACGTAGGAACCAGCTAGTTTTAAGCAGCGGCTTGTTTAAAAAAAATGGCCAGTCAATTTAATTCATGGCGTAAACTATCTGGAAATAAGACGTATACGGCCCCAGACTATCCTCATGGTGAACTTAATGTTACAATAATATTGTTCCCAACGCTATTGTTCCCATGAATATGTAATTATGTACACAATTTACTAAGTCATGGTTAATAACTGCGATTCACAATCAGCGATATAAATCATATTGATTGATGTATCACTTGGCAAGGTCGGCTGATTGTTGATATTGAAACTTAGATCGCACCTCGATAGTCACGCTATCAGCGACGCCATTTTCTTTGCGATTTCATACATTTCGCAAGGACAGTTGTATAATCCAAAGGTTGTAGGAATTTGAATTCTTTACAATTGTTAATTTAGGCCTTCATGTTTGTATAACATTTATTTGTGTTTATGATTGTAACGAAACAAAGATAATTGTCGTAATACCGATAAGTAAGTTTTAATGTTTTAACACGATTTATATTTTGTAAGGGTCAATATTCATAACTATGACTATAGACCCGCGTATTCATTCGTTGTGCATCAATCAAATACTACAGATAGCGGAAAATTTGAGCATTCAGTGATTTGATAAAATTGATGTTTACTGCTTAAGAATAATGCATAATAACCTCATCACCCACAGAACAAGTCATACCTACTTTAATTACTGAGACACTTAGAAAGATAAAATCTTATGAATTATAATATTAACCTATTCAAACAGTTTTGATTCGCCGATGCTATAGGATACATTAAAGATTAGGTTAAAACTGTATCAGACAACCTAGCCTTAGGAGTGTATAAATTCCCATTTTTAAGTACCCAATTGAAATATTTTTAGTAGGATACATTGATGATTGTGCAGTGATGGTATCTGACTAAGTTATTCCCACAGATAACAGAAACTAAAGGGAGATATGGTTAGGGGGCGGGGCCGGTGTTGCAGCAATATGCCCAAAAAAAGAACACATGCTGTTTGTTGCATTCAGTTGACGTTCGACCGTCGGCCGGGTATTATTTGACAATGCCGTGTTGTTCCGTTAAAGTTTGTAAAAAACCGAAGTGAAACCAGCATCTTTAAGTCAAATGGAATCACATACCATCGGTAAGTACTGAAAATTATACGATTTTCTTACTAAAATTTCAAAAACAATATTACGTAGAGTGATTTCTTGGTTTCTTATCTTTTATATTATGTGACAGAACGACAGTCACAATAATTTATGTAAATAGTTTACAATGCTTCTTCTGTACGTGACTCTATTCAAACGCGGAGTTCGAATACCGCAGTGTATAATGAACATACTAAAGCTAACAATCGTGTAGTACGGCCGCTGCTCGCGGTCGTTAGTTAAGGATGCGAATCGAGCGTGTCCATGTCGATAAGATTCGGATTTTTACCACCTTACTACCTTAATTTTATATCATAATGTATTACTATTAGCTTAATATCTGATTGTATTATTATTATTTGATAGGTACTCGAGCAATAATTTTATAGTAATTATTATACATGGATTAAAAAAAGAAGTCACTTATTTCATACTTATTTTACTTTACAATAAGTCAATAGGCAATGCTTTATGGACTTCATCACCATGAATGCTACCATCAAGGTGTCCATTTCTACCTAGTTACTGTATTGCCTATAAATTGTTTTAATTTTAACGTTTCTCATTTTATCGACAAGCAATCCCTATCATAAACGCATATCTTGCGGCTGTAGTGGTGCTGTATACGTACGTCACTTACAATCTAGTGTGCGAACGAATAGTCGCTCTCAAATTTTTGTGTGATGACACGCACACAACGCGAAGTATTGTTTTTATTTTGTTTACTGTTGTGTGCGTAAATTTGTAATGAGACACCAGGTTTCGTACTCAGCGCAAGCGATTGGCATCTCTCTAGATCTCTATGGTTATTCCACTTTAGTCCCCCGCATTTGAAACCCCATAACTCAAAGAAAAATCGTACCCGATACATAGTACTGCATGCGCAGGCCTAACTTCGATATCCGTATGTTCGCTTCTATTTGCTATGTGTATACTCAACATTGGAATTGAATGAAGGAAGAACTATTCTGGAATAGTTATTTATTTACTTTATTTTCGGATCTGTTCAAGCTTGAATGAGATTTTATACCCAGGGTTTCGTATCTAAATACATTTTGCAAATTAAAAGATATTTTCTCTGCTTAACAACTTGTTTTTCTTTAATTCCTGACGTAGCTCTGGTTCCTGTGAAATCTGCTACTAATTACAGTATAATTCGATCCATTCATAAAATCTTGTCAAGAGTTTATTTCAAAGCCTTAAAGATTATATAAAAGCTTTTTCTACTACATGCAATTATAATATGCACTAAGAATCGTATTCATAATCAAATAGGTAGATGTCTACGTACATTGTGCACAAAAAACCCTACCAAGGCGAAAAGCAAGCCCATAAAAAGAGCATGAGCGTGCATAAAAGATCAATTTCTCGTGCCGGATTATAAATGTTTTGTTTTACATCACCTGTCGGATAATATATTGGAGTCCAGCCAATATATAACCAGTGCTTTGTCCAATATCAGATTTGCCCTGATTGAATTGCACTGCAAAAGTTATGCCCTTGTGTATGTAATGAAAATGGTTTCCACACGGAAGCGCTGATAATGTGATATTTTAATAAATGTAAAATGAATGGATATGCAGAATTTCTGGTATATTCTACGGGAATGTGCTGTATCGTTCTACGACTCGATATTTAATGTCGTATTGCATTTCAGGTGTATTGAAAATGTATTTCAAGAGGTACATTGCCTCGTGGGCCTGTAGTAATGTCTTCTGTAAGTAATATGAAAGTAACGTCGTCATAACTTTACCGTGGAATGGATTTGGAAGTACATTGACACAGATATTAACATTGGTAAAGATTAGGTATAACAGGAATTTCTTCGATAAGAACACTAGAAAAAGCAAAAGGTATTAATAGTTAGACATTTAATGGTACGGGAGCCAGGAACAGATTTTATGACCAAGTTCCTCTCAAGCGGTAATTAGTAAAATGCATCAAAGTATAGTATTATGAAGCCTCGTGAACGTCAGCTGGAGCTCGGTTGGGGGGAAGAGCGGTTGTAGCCTCCCGTATCAGCTGACGGTTTTTCCACCAAGATACAGCCAGCTGACCTATATATTTATCCACAGTTACATATAAGCTATCATCAGGTAAATTTTTGTTTGAGAGGAAATCACGGAAAATAAATTTTTCTTTAAATTTAACTTTCATGTTCGAGACACCAGCTGACGTATAATACACCATGTTGTAACCAGCTGATTATTTTTTTTCGTTGAGATATTGGGTTAGCTACAATTTGACAAATTTTTAGCTGAGAGGAAATGAATGAATGAATGTATTTTTTTTCCTACGTGCGTGGGAGGCTACAACCGCTCACCCCCCCAACCGAGCGCCAGCTGACGTTCACGAGGCTTTATAATACTATACTCTGAGGCGTCTGACGAATTATCTCTTGAGAGGAAATAATTAACCAAATTTGCACCTGGCTCCCTTACCATAATGAAAGGGAATCAAACACAGTGTAAATACCGACCAATTTGGCTTTGCAGGTCTGAAATCACTTTCAGTCACTTTTTATTGGAAGACACCGCGAATGAAATCACTAGCATAAGTCAGCTAAATTAATGAAAGTTATCTAGGTAGTACTGACAAACAATAAAGTGGGCGTTGAAATATTAAATCCATGTATCCAAATTATCTACAAACTTTTATACTTACTATAGATATTGTTAGCGTAGATATGAATTTATAAACTCAGCGAGAAACAAAGTTATTCAACCACCTACATAAGACGGATAAAATTGCGAACAAAAACTAACACGGGAATATTGTTCTGAAGAAATGTAGGTAGTTGCAACTCCTTAGTTCAAATCTAGGAAACTGCTCTCAGTTATCTTCCGGGATAATGGACTGTAACACGTCACGATAAGGTTTAAATTTGTTCATTTATTAGGTTCGGAAGGTCTTTGGCCAGAGTACAAGGGTCACACCGCAAAGTGGATTTGAAACCGCACAGAATGTATTTCCGGACTAGGAACATGCAAAGGACGATGTTTAGATAAAACTGAATGAGAAGATTCCGTGAATATACCTTGCGATTCATGTCTGAATAATCTAGAGTCAAATATTAATGCTTTCAAGTTAATTAACTTGGTATTTAATGGAATATGCTTTGCCTAAGAACAGGGTTACGGCAACCCACTATCTTACGCTTTTTTTCATAAATTAATAAATAACTAACACAAAAAATACAGTTTTATTTGTATTCCGCTGAATAACAAAATAACGCAATATTTCAAATTAATAACGAATCTAATGTAAATGTTTTCTCTATTTCAAAATATTACAAAAATACACTCAGGTTTCGATATTGTTTTAGAGTGCAGCAACATTTTTTCGCTAAAACTACCTAACAACTATATCTAAATTTGACACTTTACTTTGTAATACTATGAAGAAAATCACATAACTCACTTCATTAAACAAATATATGGACTATAATTTATCAGATCTTAGCAGTAAAAACTAATGTATATGCAAGACAGAACAATGAGTTAATAAAACCTACATTATGTCGTATTATTCCATTGAACATATATCATATACATATTTGTCCCATTGTTCTTAAACACGAAGATAATTTATCGTTCGAAACATTGTAAGAATAATAAAATAATTATATTATCCTCTGATACATCTGTCTAGAAATCTTCGTGGCGGGAAACAAAAGCCGGAGGTTGTAATTAGTATCTTTATTGTTCCCACGATCCCTTCTCGTTATTACCTGTATTTCTAGAATAAAATACATTATCTTATGATGCGATATCTTTATAGAATATTTGAGAAAATTATATTTGAGATCTGGCTTAAAATTATATTACATGACAATTTAATTATGATTTGTGAGGTTCAGTCAACCTTCTGTTTGCGTGAAAGAACTGAAAGACAATGCTACACTCACAAATATTAAATTAATACGTGCTAGCAGTAGATTTTTTTATATAAATAGTAATTTACGCATTAATTAGCATAGCCCCTTAATGAATAAATTCATTGCAAATTACATATAATTTGTGGGAGAGCATGCTTGATAATTATGTCGACTTATTTAATTTCATTATTTATTTATTTATATCAAAACTCTTTTAGAGCATTTTAAAAATTGTATGGGCCTGAATAAATTGTCTGTAAGTCAATTAGTCAAATGTTTATTGCATCACTTCCATACACTGCACACAATATTGCTAACAAAAACGCAATCCCAAAAACGCACAACATGAAATGTAAATCGCGTAGCAACATCTATCCTATTTATTTGTATATCACTGCAAATACCCATACAACAAATATATAGCTTGGGTAACTATTGAAAGTGTAGGAGGACCTCCCGAGAGGCAAAGAACCTCCACGAAGCGATTCTCCCAGACCCCTATCTATTGGATATTTTCCATACGATATTTTTAGTTTCATCGATGTATTTTTCCCGCGTAATTATAGAATTCTATTAAAAGTGACATGAATATTATAATACACGCGGTTTTAAATAAACCAATGTACAATAATTAGTGGCTTTACAGATTTAAATGGTTTTGTATCGTGTTAAATTAATAAATTCGATACTGAAAATGGTTTTTCCATTACTTGTTATATATTTTCTGTGCGTTTCAATTTGGCGTTGAAAATGTTTTCATCGATTGTAAAAATTCTCTTAGTTTGTAAATGTTATTAAATAAGTTTTTATGTAATTAAAAAATACCTGCTGAGTAAATATAATTTAAATGCAAGCGAATTCTTTTTAATGTGATTATAACATTAATATTATGTTTGACCTTGTTTATCTTGCTATTAAGTAATAGATATATTAATTTCAAATATCGTTTAAAATCCGTCAAAACTCATTTGTTTCACTAAAGTATTTAGTTAAATTTTCATGAAACCTAAACATGATCCACCTAGACATAATTCGTTAATACGCTAACGTAATTAACTTTACCAAAATATCACAGCCATTCATAACTAATACCATTAAGAGAAGCACAACTAAATGTTAGATAATCCAATATTAGTGCTTAGATAGAACTCGATACAGAGAATTCAAGGTTGATGTGACGAGATTCAATGACGTCAAACCATTCTTAGACGATCTATTCTCGCCTGCATCTTTTAGATATTTTAAAAGTGCATAAAATTAATGTTACCAGACCGCGATTTGATAGAGATTTGATATAAGTTTTTGTGAAGGTATAACGATATAACTATAGAAGATCTTCAAATGTTGTCTGTTGATAAGCTTTAGTTTCTAACCTTAACGAAATCTGAAACTCACAATTTTAAATATACTACTGAAATTTATAAATCAGCTATGGAAGTATTTACTGCAATTGACTCTAAAAAGGTACCTGTCCACGAGCAGTGAAGTCCATGTCGCCACAAATATCAAGGTATTTGGGTCAACGAGGCTTCTTAACGTTAAAAAGAATAAATGAAATCATAATGAAATGAATGGGACAAAAGAAATGTATAAAGTTTAACAAAGGTCGGTTAGGAGAGGGCAGGCGAGTGACTTTTCATGCCGTGCCGAAGTAGGTTAATGAATTAATTACGTTATTGTAAGGAGGATAAATTGTTATTTAATAAGAGATTTTGAAAGACATGTTTCTATAGATCATATTTTAAAGACGAACTAGACTGAATAGCATTAATTGCTTTTTCCGTAATTTTCTTACGGATGTGAAGTCGATCTCCGCAGCAATTAACTTATTAATATTTAAGAATTTGCTACAAACAAAAAGACTATTCTAACTAGCTTTTCGCTTCTAGGAAATATAAGAAGAACTGTTTCGTCTTTTTGTCTTATTTCAATGTACACGCAAAATAGTTCGTAGCGTTGAAGAACTAATGTCTGCTAACAAAAAACATATTCAGAATTCGTCGTTATATTTTAAATTTTACTGTTATCATTCTAAATATATGTTCCAAGTTAAATTTAATTTGAATAGAAAAACCACATCTACCGCGCATTTTGTTTATTATTTTTTTATTCAATTGTAAGTAATAATACTGATGTTAAAAGCGGTTCTAGCATGTTCATACGATAAGACTGTGTAATGCTGACTGGATATCTGCCAACTATTAATAAATCAATACTAAGTTGTGTTGCCAGTAGGAAAATGTGATATTGATAAGCACTTTAATGAATGGCCGTATCATTTTATAAATCTATTGGGGAATCAATTGGTGAGTCATGTTGAGTTAAAAATGGGAACAAGACTCTGAATAAGGCTATAGAATTATGGAACGTCTATACCTACGGATATTTAGTTCTAGAATAGCATGTAGGTACGTGCTTTTTACCCTTAGAGTAAGTATATATTATTACAATAGTATAGAGCGCGTGTATTGCACAAATTGCTTAGTGCGCATCGTAGGCAGATGAGCTATAGATACTATATAGATGTGTGTGTGACCAATAGGGATGGGTAGATATCAATTGCGTGTTGAGCTATCGATAAGTTATGTAAATAAATATGTATCATAAGTAAAATTTATGTTTAATATGTTATTAAAGGAGAAATGTATGTAGAATGGTCAATTTTGAGATTTAAGTTTCTCTATTTTATTGCTTTATTGCACCTTTGTTCTTAACAGATGTTTAGTTAAGATAGTTTAGAAAATAATTTGTATGCGTGGGAACGTAAGCATAGATTGCGGGGTGAGAAACCCAGGTAGTAAGTAAAGATTTAATTGTATGGGACTCGAAGAGGCAGTCCCTATTTAACTTCGATGTAAGACAGACGTCTGTCCTTTAACTCTGTCAATGTTTTCTAATAAATACTCACTTTAAATTAACCGCCCCGTGATTCCTAACTTATAACAACTTAATAGACATTTAGTATCCTATCCTATAAATTACCGATACTACATTTTGTGGGCTCGTCCGGGATCACAACGGTCAAGAATCACGGAAAATTGGAAAATTAAAAGTGTGTAAAAGACGTGTCGGTGTTTTGTGAAAGTTCGTATACGTGCGCGAGTTAGTAAGCCATGGAAGGTGTAATTGACCAGGTTGCAAGAGGTGTTGCCGCGGCGGATTTGGAAGACGACCAACTTCCGCGACTGAGAGTCCCACAGCTCAGAGAAGAGCTAAGGCGCCGGAACCTCCGGGTGACAGGTCGAAAAACAGAATTGTTGGCGAGGCTAAGAGCTGCACTGTTGGTGGAACGGGATCATGTAGCCGACTATGATGAAGAAAATATTGCAGACCTTATAGACGACGAAGAAGAAGACGACTGTGAAGACGCTCGAGCTGTCAATGTTGATGGACTCCCAGGAAGAGGAAACCATGATGAACGTATCCGAAATCCTGTGAATGATGGCCGAGGATACAACGACGAAGACGACGACGATGGCACAAATAGTGAGCGTGTCAATCGTACTCCAGTGATTCGAAGACGTGAAGAATCACGAGTATTACTTACCTTTAAAGACGTTGAAGGTTCGTTAGAGAAATTCAGTGGGGATGACCACACAAATGTCCAGCAGTGGTTGGATGATTTTGAGGAAATGGCGGAGCTTTGTAAGTGGAACGAGATCCAGAAGATTATCTACGCCAAAAGGTTATTAGACGGATCAGCAAAAATGTTCGTGAACTACGAAAAGTGCGCGAAAACGTGGAAGAAGCTAAAAGAATCTTTGAAAGAAGAGTTCGAGGAAGCTGTCGATTGTTTAAAAATTCATCGAGAGCTGAGCAAGAGAAAGAAGAAGAGTGAGGAAACTCTGCAGGAATACGCATATAAAATGTTGCAGATTGCATCACCAGCGAAGCTAAAGATACAAGATGTGAAACAATACATAATAGAAGGTATTCCTGATGATGTCGTAACTAAAGCTGTGTTATATGGAGCTAAAGATTTTAAACAGCTTAAAGAGAAATTTGGACAGTACGAGAAAATGAAGCAAGAGATGTCCAAATCAAAAGCACGACCACCGGAGAAGCAGTTGGAGAAGACAGGACGACCACAGAGCTACAACCTAGGAAGAAAAGGAAGTCCAGGAGGTGCAGCTTCAACTTCAGATAATAAGACGAGTACAAAGTGTTACAACTGCGGCGGAGAAGACCACGTGAGTGTGATGTGTCCCGAAAAAGAAAAAGGGAAAAAGTGTTTTAAGTGCGGAGAATTTGGGCATATAGCCTCCGAGTGTCCACCGAAATCGAAGGGTATTTAGTGTCGCGTCCTGCTAAGGAAAAATACCAGAAGGAAATTAAGATTAAAGACAGTAAGATTTTAGCATTAGTAGACACTGGTAGCGATTTAACGTTAATTAGTATGAACGAGTACAAGAATCTAGGATCACCACCTTTGTGTAACAAACATGTATGTTTTGAAGGTTTGGGAGCTGAGATGACTGAGACCTTAGGTATGTTTACAACCAGCATGATGGCAGATAATTATAAGTTTAATGTAGATTTTCATGTTGTACCCGACTCAATACTTAGACGTTCGGTTATACTGGGCACTGACTTTTTGGACCAGGTAGAACTTAGAGTCAGACGGGGTACAGTTACTTTTTTTAAATTAGACGTTAATGAAAGTACAGACGAGGAGACAAAGCCGTACATTTATAAAATAAACACTATAGACGAGACGAAAGAACTTGAATTATCACACATTAAGGAGGAGCATTATCGTGAAGAAATTAAAAAGATCGTTTCAAATTATAAACCGGAAGCTACGCGTGACGTTGGTATACGCGCGAAATTAATTTTGACATCAGATAAGCCAGTAGTATCACGACCGCGCCGATTGGCTCCTTCAGAGCGAAAAGAAGTAAATGACATAATGAATTCATGGTCGGAAGAGGGTATTATTCGTTCCTCTACTTCGAAATATGCAAGTCCGATTGTTTTGATTAAAAAAAAGGACGATACGCTTAGAATTTGTGTAGATTATCGGAAGATAAATGCATATTATGTTAAGACCTCTTTCGCCATTACCACTTATTGAAGACTCAATAGTTGCTTTAGCCGAAGACGTTTGGTTTACATTAATAGATTTGAAAAACGGATTTTTTCATGTCTGGATGGACGAAGGTAGTATCAAGTATACAGCCTTCGTAACACCCGACGGTCAGTACGAGTTTGTTAGATTACCGTTTGGTTTATGCATTGGTCCAACGGTATTCCAAAGTTATATTAATTACATTTTTAAAGATTTAATACGTGAAGGAATTGTAGTAGTGTATATGGATGACATTATTATTAAAACTAAAACTTCTGAAGAGCATTTGCGAAGAGTAAAGTTAGTGATTAAAGACGCAACTAAGTATGGGTTAATCGTAAAATGGGAGCAATGTCAATTTTTTAAGACGACTGTCGATTATGTAGGATATGTAATATGCCAGGGTACTGTTCGACCGTCAGAGGCAAAAACATTAGCTGTACGAGATTTCCCCCGGCCTACGACAGTAAAATCGCTTCAAAGTTTCTTGGGTCTGACAGGGTATTTTCGTAAATTTATACCTGGATATGCACTAATTGCCCGACCGTTGACTGATTTACTGAAAAAAGATGTTAAATTTGTATTTGGTATGAGAGAGATAGAAGCCTTCGAGAAATTAAAAGCTGCATTAGTGTGTGAGCCTGTTTTAAAATTGTATCGTCATGGTGCAGAGACCGAGTTGCACACAGATGCATCTAGTTTAGGGTATGGTATGATATTAATGCAGAAAGATTGTAACGACCGCAAACATCCTGTATATTATGCAAATGGAAAAACGACGGATGCTGAATCTAGATGTAGTAGTTATAAATTAAAAGTATTGACTATTGTGAAAAGGGACTTCTGGTTTAAAGAGATGCGTCCGAAGATTGAGCAGGTAGTCACAAATTGTATTGACTGTATATTAGCTGAAAGAAAACAAGGTAAACAAGAGGGATTATTGCATCCTATTTATAAAGGTGATACTCCACTCGACACTTACCACATTGACCATGTTGGGCCAATGACTAATACACATAAGAAATACAAACACAACAACAGATGTAGCAGCCGACGAGGACAATTGAGGGCAATTGTCGATGCAGGATGGCCGAATGTAGAATGGTCAATTTTTAGATTTAAGTTTCTCTATTTTATTGCTTTATTGCACCTTTGTTCTTAACAGATGTTTAGTTAAGATAGTTTAGAAAATAATTTGTATGCGTGGGAACGTAAGCATAGATTGCGGGGTGAGAAACCCAGGTAGTAAGTAAAGATTTAATTGTATGGGACTCGAAGAGGCAGTCCCTATTTAACTTCGATGTAAGACAGACGTCTGTCCTTTAACTCTGTCAATGTTTTCTAATAAATACTCACTTTAAATTAACCGCCCCGTGATTCCTAACTTATAACAACTTAATAAACATTTAGTATCCTATCCTATAAATTACCGATACTACATGTATGAATAAAGTATAAATATGTAATTATAAATTTGTTTGCCAAGTGAATAAAGTGTGTTTATTCCATTTAAATATGTCTTGTATTAATTATAAGTAGTTTAAAAAATATGTTTAATTGGAATATCTGAAAAACGTGTGGACTTCTTAAATATTAAAGTTAAAAAAATAAAAGATCGGGTTTAGTGCTATTTCTTTAATAATAAATCAAATAATAATAGTATTTAAAATTTTTTAATAAAAATAAGAAATAATTAATAATTTAAAATGAAATAATAAACAATATTAATAATTTTTTTTATTCAATTTTATCAATTCTTTACCTACCAAAATCTTCAAAAATCAATTTACCTGTTAAAATATAATATCGTTACATAACATACTTTATATTTACACACACTATAATACATTCGCATTCATAATATTAGAAAGTGTATCATACAAAACACACCACAAAATTATTTTTAATACATTTTTAAAAGAGTTTTAATTTTAAAGTTAATTAAATAATATGTTAAAATGTAGTTCGTCTTATAAACTATCGAGTACAGCGTTGGTCAAGTCACATCACTACGATCACGTGGCGGCAGTGAGGTGCGCGAAGGGTGCGCGAGCGAGCCTGCGCGTGTCCGCCTCCCACTTCCCCTTCACCCCCGCGATGCTAGATTTATTTTCATAAAAATAAATACAACAATCGCTTTACCGATGAAATGTGATACTGGATTTCAATTTTGTGTATTTTCTAGTATCGTTCTTGCAAGATCGAACTGCACATTTCACCATGTTTATTCGTAAATATGAAAAAAATCCCTAGAGAAACGCACTTCGATAGCACTCAACCACGACTACGAGCGCTCGCGGCGGTAACCGAACGTCGTGTTGTTCCCACCTGTGCCTACTGTTCCCACTTCGTTGTTCGCACTCTATAAGTTTTTACCCATGGCAATATTCCTAATTCAATTTTGAATACGTTATGTACTTTAGCTTTTGTGATAGAAGAATGACAACGTGAATCTAAACACAAAATTGTAAAGAGTGTTCACGGAGGTCATTATGAAGTTTCGTATTAATTCAGAAAACGCATATTATATTATCTCTATTATGTTATGAGTATTCCCCACAATGCAACTGATGATTTAAAAAAGTTTGTGGTTAGACACTATTTTCATTTGCATTTATGACAGGAATTAAATTTCATTGCAAATACTTCTTTTGATTTTTGAATCGTTCCAACGTTTTGGAATGTGTTTGGAAAGTGTTGAACAAATGTTAGGTACATATATTATTGTTTTTATTTTTGGCTAAGTAGATGTGCCTGCTTATTGTATCTGCTTAAATCATATAAATTAAAAAGATACGAAATAATTACGTGACCAAAATTATAACAAAAAATTTCATGAAAATTTTTTGGCATATTTAAAAACATGGAAACTTTATCACACATTATTTTATATTGAGCTTTCAACTACATATATTTCCAACTCTTTTACATTATCTTTAAACAGTAATATTTCACGTTGCAGAAATATGAACGGCTCAAAGTATTTTATTACCGTATAAAATATCGCGGATCAGTACAAGAATTAACCGCACCTCACGCACGAAACAATAAGCCTTTTAAATGTTTTCACATTTAAAAAATATATCGAACGCTCCAGATGGCAGCACTTGGCGTGGCGCCAAAATGTTTGTATCAACCGACCCTCGACTGATATAATAGCGTTTCCAATTTTCGCTTTTTTAATTATCATGACTTTGACGCCGAGGGACTGCATCGCGTTCATTAAATTTTTCACCGATACCCTTGACACAAATGCATAAACAACCACAACAAAATGTTTCCGATAATTCAAGGTCCTTGTTGCTTTCAAACAAATTCCTACGCGTAGTTTGAAACTTTAACTGCAATTTCTTTTCAATTATTTACCAACGCGTCTCTTATATTCCTTCCCATATTGTTAAAGGTTTCTAGGTAAAGTATTCCAAGGAGAAATAAAATTTAATAGTTCACCTTTATACGTCTTTGCATTATGTATCCGCGCTAAAGAATTTCTTTCCGAACCGTTTCCTTTTATTCTCTCTTCTACAAATTCGTGCGATCTATACATATATAAAAAAAACGCTTAGCATATGTCATAAAACCTAGATTAATTAATATTTCTGTTCTATTAATTAGCTTTCGTATAAATAAAATTGGTTATATGAAAAAGTTTTCTACGATTCAATTTAAATATTAATCCCGGTTAAGTAATTGGAAGCGAAACCACTTACGATCGGTCGATGCAATTAGCGGAAAATAAAAACTGTACGAGATACACATACTTTTTATATTAAATCATTTCGATACCAGATTTATATTTCTTGGTAAAATTATTTTTGTACTTTGATTGATTTGTAAATTAATACGCTCTCATAAAATCACTGTCATTATTTTATCGTTCCTTTCCTATTATTTTGAGTTGCTATTTCTTCTTTATTAAGGGCTCGTTATCTAGTTCTATTTCTGAGCATGTAGTTGAAATAATTTGAAGAGAACTTAGCTGGAACTAGATTCAGAATGAAAACCTATTGTTACGTATCATTTGCGAATGAGTAAGCGAACTTCAGTTCTATATAAAACTTAGGCCATATTCGTGGTTTAATTTGGCTGTATTTTATGTCTCCCCAAGCAAGTAGGGCGCTATAAAAGAGAAACGTACTCAAATGTATGTTAAAGAAGTTATCCAGGACACACTGGCGTACCGAGTGTGCTAGGTCAAGTTTTTATTTACGTAATGCGCTGGATGGAAGCCAGACGGTATGATTCCTAAGTTATAGCCGTCAAACTAGTTAGCGAGTTTGCAAGTATCGACTTGACTATCGAATATCGATATTCGAACCGAGTTTTCGGTACAACATCGACTGATACTGTATTGGAGCATCTTTCATTATCACAAAATTAAACAACAACGGGGTTGTAATAAAGATTCTCACTTGAAACTTGTTCAATATTCTCGGTATCTAGAATGTATGCTGTAAGAGTATCTGGTTTCAATCTATGGCATTATTAGAAAATTGTGTATTGTATAATTGAGATACTATCTAATTGGCCATGATGCACATGCATCGAATAAAGGAAATTTAAATATAACTCGAAATAGGTACTCAAACAATACCCATGTCAATGACATTATTTTATTAAATATCTTTAGCCTAGCCTTACGTTGTGCTTAAATATTTGCGAATTTATTTCCTAGATTCCTTATAAAAATAATCTAATAATCTAATATAAAAAATACGCTCCAATGCATATTTTTTATATTTAAAATAATATTAAGCAATGATTATGCTGTAATAAAGGCACACTTGAAACTTGTATAGTTAATGTTCTTGGCGGTCGCATCTACATTGCATATTAAGCGAACCATTTCTTACGAAGAAAATGGGTCATGTGTCAGACGCATATTTGCGTGACTTTTTTCTGTTATATTAAGGCACTTCTATATTACCGTTGGGAAGAGAACACTGAAGTGACATCTTCTAGTCCAGAGCCAGTAATTTCTGCTTGTCTTTTGAAATTACTAATCCCGTATCTGATAGTTATTTTAGTATTTTCTCAAATACTTATTCATGACTCAGTTAAAACCATTCTATTCATTAAAAATATGTGGATCTTGACGAGTTTATTAATTGCAAATGAATGGAAATAAATTATAAATAGGTAGGAAAATACTGAATAGATTTTAAAAGCGCCACGTTTAAATGCTTTTTATCCTGTAAACGTCTAGTGGTTTTAGCTGACCTTAACTATCAATGAAAAGCTAAAAAGTGCAACCGTAATTTGTGAAAATGTTGCCGCTCTGCGAAGTAAAATTAAACCTTGCTTAGCAGATAATTTCGTATTTCAATGCAATTAAAACTTAAATTGTTATTGTCAGTATTAAATTCAAAAACAAAACAATGCAGAATCTCTTTATTCAGTTGAAATACATTTATCTAAAAATGGAAAAGCCCCTATATAATTCACGTCATTTATTTTCTCTCAAATCAAAGTTCTTTGTCGGTTTTATTTACGTAATATCACTAAGTACTTCTCTAACGCTAAAGAAACCTTTAGATTTGCTCTTTATAAAGTTTACAATGCGGGAACTAGTTGTACAATACAAGTTTCTTAGAACGTTAACTCGTGTTATTTGCATCGGTACACAAACTGGGAATCCTTTGCAAACTTGATGCGTTTATGTGTCCACTACGAAATACAATGCTTTAAATATTTACGACATCGACGCTCCCATTGTATTGTTCTAAATTCGTTATTACTGGAACACTGCGCTCGTTTACGATGTATAAATCTGTCACTTGCTCTAAACTTATGTGACTTTATTTCAGGCGAATAAAAGGAGATAATTTAAGAGTTTTTATTGTGGTGTGGTCATGTAGTTCTGTGAAGAAGAAATTTGGAGAGCTTGGTAAATGCTCTGTCAAAGTTTGTAGTTAAGCTGTGGGATGTTTTACTTTTAGATTATTAGTTAAGTTACAAATGAAAATCAGCATAAAGTTTAAGTATGATTGTAGGTTAACTGTTTTAACGTAATGGTAACAATTATTATTGTCTATTTCTTTAAACTTTGTTGGTTTAGTGGCCACACACTGAGCTTTAAAAGTATTCGAAGTCTGTAATAAAAGTAACTGTCTATAATGTTTGAATTGGGATGAAATTTGCTTAATATCATGTTTAAATACTGGCAATAGAACTCCCTTATAAAATTGGACTAACATATAGACAGCTCACTATAGGCTACTAATAATCTTCTATTTTGGCTGGAATGCAGTTTGATGGGATGATATATTCTATCTTCTTGTCTCATTATTATCTAAACATGCATTATTTCAATTGTACAATAGGCAAGTCCAAGTGGTTTGGAATGATGCAGATATTTGTGTTTATGTCTTGTTTTCGAGAACAGATTTGCTCGTCTGGCTGTTCTATCTCTGGAGCTTAATGAAGTAGTAAAATATTTATTGACACCTTGTTCGCAAACATTTGCTATGTTGCGGTGGTCGGCAAATGCTTGCAAACGAGCGAAATGTATGTGTCCTGTTCATTCATTATTAGTCTCCTCTATACGTCAATATTATTTATTTATAGATGATTTGTATCAATTTGTATGAATAGGTTCTGGTATTGAATGATGTAGTGTAAGCAAACACGTTGTAGGAAGGTCAACAACGAAGCTTATTTAGTGATAAAGTTCATGTATAATGACGTAGTTCATAACTATACTTATTGTATAATATATTGTAATACCGTGGTATAATTTAATATTGGTATTTGTCCGAGTTTCAATATACCTACGTCCTCTTTTATACTCCAATGAAATTCTTCTCATCATACTATGATATCCTTACGTTAGGGGACACCATTATGTTATACCATATTTTAGGACTCTTGTATATAATATGAACCCATATTGAATTCATAAGACAATCCTGAGCTTAATATACATTATTTATATATTCAAGAGGTACGTTCATCTAAAAGTATTACCGTTTCTGTCATAATATCCCGGCCGGCAATCAATTAATTATTTCACTTCATTACTCGACTGATCCGACTCATCAGGCCTTTTGTTTATTTCGCCGTTTGCAGGTAAAAAACGAGGTAATCTATTTAAATTTGCAACGTTTGTAGGAGTTATTTCGGTTACGATTGCGAGTTTTGCTTTCAACAGCTGAATTATGTTTCGCAATTGGACGGGTTCACGGCTTATCTGGAGTATTTATATGGTATTTTTTTTCTAGTCTCCTTTTTTATTGTGTTCAGTATGATGAAAGTTACACATTCTGTTTTATATAATTGCGTAATGTATTTCGTTAAATCTTTGGTTAAATAAATACATTATGTTTTGCTCAAGGTCTCTTTATAATCATTTTCCCCCTATTATTTAATAGGTGAAAAAATGATACTTTAAAAAGCTCAATCATCTATCATCAAAGGTTATGTTACATTTGAAATATCTCTGCTAGCTCGAAATATAATATCACAATATGATTAATATTATTACGCGGTCCAGTGTTACATGATCGAGGTGATTAGCGCAAATTAATCCTGATCAAACATAATTATCTATTGGTATTATGCGTGGATAACATTGACAAATATCTTATTCAACTGAAACAAGAGTTTATAATTTATCAAATTTAAACGCACAATTCTGAATTTGATATTTGTTGGTGTTGGTATAAAGCTGTACATTTTTTTAACATGTCAGTGCAAAGAGTTTTAAATATGAATAGCGATGGCTTCGTGCTATGTGACATAAACCACTTATGGAATTTTTAAAAGTTAAGTCTTGTAGCACAATTGGCTTAGTGACGTACGTGACGTGAATTTTGGCCTTTATACGAATTTTATGTGATTTTACACAAGTTATTAGTGAACATTAACCCAGAAGACAATCTATAAAAAACACAGCTTTATATTTTAATTTCAGATACAGGTAGAGGCAAAGAATATCAACAACAAAACTGTTAGGTGAATTTATCCATGAGGTTCGATCTTAACTTAGTGACAGTTTTCCCGATAGAACAAATCTCATAATACTACATGTTACAAGCAAAATTGCAATCACGTATATTTTATTTAGTTACACAGACCGAATAAAATATTCTTCGTACTTATGAATATTTAAATGTACTCCGAACTTAATATAACTTATAAGCTGAAACAAAACTTTCCCACTACAAAATTAAAAACCATTGTTTTAAACTGTAAAATGTGACATACACTTACTTAAATGCCTGTTTTATAAATGTTTACTTAGTGTATGTGTTTAGTTCACCTGCGTTATGTAAACATAAGGGATGGAGTGGTTTGACCTACTTTGGAATTCCTTTTGCTACTAACCCGGTTATAACAGAGTGCGTTTTATTATGTCATCCCACATTGTAACTTTTATTTTGGATTGCCTGGTTTGAAAGGCAATTCAACATTTTTATACTTTTTGCATAACAAGCTAGTATGTTACCTGAAAATAAGGAATATATTATTTATATCGTATGTAAGGATTCACAAAAATATATGTACGTATTAGGGATGTAACGATACATGATTTTGCCGATACGATACCGATACCGATATTTGTAATCAAATATCGGCGATACCGATACCGATATCGAAGGCTTGGTAGAAAAATAAATAGTGAATTATGCATAAAAGTTACCAACATTTAACAGAGACTCAACTGTAAATCGTATTCTTTTAAATAACAATGCCAAATCAAAAAACAAGAAAACCATTTATTTTAGTATTATTATTTTCCAAAGTCAGTTAAACTTTAAGTTATACACATACAATCAGTTCCTAATAAAAGTTTACGATTAGTAGAGTTTTTTCAAAAAACAAAGTGCGCACGCGCGGGCGGCCTCCCGCATCGTTTTGAATTGTTTGATATCGGTATCGGTTGTTTTATAATCGGCGATACCGATATATCGGCTTGCCGATTATATCGGCCGATATATCGGTATCGGTATCGGTATCGTTACATCCCTAGTACGTATAATGAACTAATTATACTTAGGTAACGTTCTAAATTTATGATAAAGTTATAACTTTGTATTTGTTATAACACGTAGTGAAAGTATTTTCTTGAGTATTTATTTATTTATTAATAAACTTCAAGTGTAACAGTACCTACTATCAGATTTGATTTGCGCGTAGGGAACATTCATAGTCTGCGAAGGCCGAAGGGGTCTTAACATACATACATTCATTGTCTCTCAAATTTATGAGGATTAAGATTTTTAATTTTAATAACACTTTATTTATCAAGTTAATATATTTATCGATCTTCTGAAAGTTTGGTAAATTTAATAAACAGTACTTCACGTTGAGTCTGACCCAATTTATACGGTTGAAATTTGTATCCGATAACTTACAAGTTACAGGTAAATATCACAGGAAGGTACATCATCACAATCTTGTCATATATAACCTCCTTAGATGTGGAACTTTAGGGGCATAGTTGTGGGTTAAGAGAATGAAAAATTGGTTGGTGTTTACTTACTCTAGTTGTTCAGGACACATAGGTGTGTCTCCAGTTGTATTTTGATTATTAATATAGTTTATATTTAATAATAAACATACATACTTTTTAAATTCAAGATTAAGTCTAATAATTAATTATAGCGAGAGCAGAGAGAGTAGATTTGCAACCCTTTACTGTGTAAAAATAACGATTAAAAATATAATACAGAAAAAATTTAAAAGATAAAACATTGTTTTAAAATTAACGTTAAAAGATCAGTTTGCTTCGCGTCGTAAAATACTTTCCGCTTACTTAATTTGTTTTATGATCAAACAGGCGTCACGGGCGGGAATTAATAGGATAACTTTATTGTAGCATATAATATGTACGAGATCATGACTGGGTTAAAATAAAATTTGCTTTACAGTAGTTGTTCCAGCTCTAGCTTCGAGTTGAGACAGATAATTAGCTTTGAATGACAAGGAATTGCTGGTTAAATTAGGCAGTATGCAATGTAAATAATAATAATGTAATGTTTGTGTATTATTTTATTTAATCTATCACTACATAGTATGAAACAAAGTCGCTTTCTCTGTCCCTATTTCCTTATGTCCCTTTGTATGCTTAAATCTTTAAAACTACGCAACGGATTTTGATGCGGTTTTTTTTAATTGATAGAGTGATTTAAGAGGAAGGTTTTGGTATATAATTTATTAGGTTTTAGACAAAGCGGGCGAAGCATCGGGCGGTAAGGTAGTTTTTTTTATATAATTATAAATAAGCATGTGTATTGTGTGTGTAAGAGTGTATTGTTTGAAAATACATAACAAATAACATGTGTATGTGAAAGAAATGGATGCAAATATAATAAAATGATAAATTCTTCTTCCTTAATCCGCTATCGTTTTAGATATTTAATTCAATTATTAAAAAAAGAAAACATTTTTTCTCCAGATAGTATATCATCAAACCATTAAAAATACTGGACTTGACTGATCCTAAAAATACATACCTATTGTTTACTCAAGACACAATATCAACATTTCACCATCAAAACACTGAACCTAAAAATAGTTGGCACAACTGACAATTATAACTACGTCTTTGATAGCAATTAATATAATGAAAAGCTCTATAAATAGAAAGAAAACACGATCGCTTTATTAATTAGATACTGCTGTTAACAATTCGCTAGCTCAATCATCGTATTAACGAATTAATGAATTAAAATTAATTTACACAGCGCACGAATTCGATGCAAATTCTACTAATGAGAAATCGATTCAGCAATTTCAACGTAATTCGTATTGCACACATTATCTTCAATCATATGATGGCTTTGCGCTTCCATTTCATATTGATTATTGAAATATCTCGTTGCAACGAATTGGCTCATTGGTTTATAGCTAAGTTTGGAGCTACAAACCACGCTACAAATTACGCTAGTACTCATTATTGTATTATGCTATAAACGTTGCAATTGCTCCTACGAATATCGCATATTTCGGTTGACATAATTTATACGAAAATAATGTGTATAATTTTTCAACAATCTTTATTAAATTGTAGAGTGTATTGTATTGTAGTTTTAGACTGAAAAAAAGTTATAATTTGAAATAAGAATATTTTTGCAATGTTTACTTATTTTCAAAGGCAAAATATGTTATAAAATATGATTAACAAGGACGCTTGTGAAAGGTCCAAAAATATCACTATGACTCTCTATGAGAATTATTAAAGGTAAGACTAAGAAAATTTAAAAGTTTATTTCTAAATTATGAACACGATATATCAGCATATTACATCGTTGTACAGAACCACAGAAATCAGTTTAATTAGCCATAAAGCAGATGTGGAAACGGATAGTAATTAGAAGATGGATTAGGGGACAGCGCTGCTATTTCCCTCCAAAAATGGGTCGACAGACCCTCACTGTATATCTTTAGTACGTATCTATGGAGTAAATGCCACCTTTATTTATTAAGGTGATTCGTACACACCTTTAAGTTCAAAATATACATAAATAAAACTAATTTATTCATTCTGGTTTAAGGCATTGTATACTTGAAAGTAATCTTTATCTATTACAGTAATAGAATTGATTAAAATAAATAATTTTAACTAAATACACAGGGTTTTGATTTCGGTAAAGACATAGGATTCTTTTCCCCAAAGATAAAGAGAGCTTTAATAAGTATTTACCATAAAATCATGTTCTTTATAGTCTAATTCATAAATATAATTTCCTTTGTTTAATCACGCTGTAAATAAACTCCACAGACGCATATTAAACAAGAAATATTACGATTAACAACTGTAAAACGAGTTATTACGAAGAATTAAACATAAAACGCGGCGTCGCGACTGCATTTCCCGAGCTAGAAGTAACAGCGTCGAATATAATTTATTTTACAGTGCGAAAATGTAATAACAGGAAATGAAAAGGCGATTACATGGCAGATGAAGTGTTTATTATACTTTATTGCAACTTTTATTGTATTTCTATCGTATATCTATATTAATATTAAAAAGCTGAAGAGTTTGTTTGTTTGAACGCGCTAATCTCGGGAACTACTGGTCCGATTTGTAGAAATTATTTCGGTGTTAGATAGCCCATTTATCGAGGAAGGCTATAGGCTATATATATATATATATATCATTACGCTAAGACCAACAGGAGCGGTGCCACGTGGGTGAAACCGCGAAGCGCAGCCACTAACATATATGTATATACAGGGGATTTTTGTATCGCACTGAATACATTTTAGCTGGTTGAAAGCAGTCGTGCTATGGTTAAGGTGCTATATTTCATAACTAAACCTATTGCTTATTATAAAAGCGAAAGATCATATGCATGGGATACTGATAGTCAAAAAGTATTGGCTTGAAAGGTTAATTAGTTTTGTTATATACGTTAGACAATATAAATAGTTCTATATAGGTTATGGTCTACTAATTAAGGAGCGGAAGTAAGTATTTTAAAGTGCTTATTGTATTATGCAGTCGATATACCTTCTTTTATTTATGTATAGGTCAGGAACATAAGCACAAATCTTCTTCTAATTAATAGAATAAAAATTCTTTGATACTTTATAAATTATCCGAAAATCAAGCTTTGTGACTTTTGTTCAATGCTTTTTCCAATAATTCCAGTAAAATCAATATCCAAAGCAATTTGAAATTAAATCTACATCCGAAACGAGTGTGCTAATTGAAGAATAAATGAAAATCGAAATGTCAGTTTGAACTGGTAAATTTTGTTTGCATGTGCGTTTTATTCAGTTAAAATGTTCGTAATACAGTGGTTTCGAAATATAAAACTTTTGTTGTTGCAAGATAAGCGGATTTGCTACATCGAATTTATTGCGTGTTAATTTTTATCCTGTTAGTCTTTATTGGTACCAACAGAGATTGAATGTACGATTTACATGTTAAAAGACGAGCAAAAGCGTAGAAATTATTAGGTATTTATCTTTGTTGCGATTTTCATTGTGCTACGAAGTGCTACGAGCTTAGACAATATTGACCGATAAAATGTATTTAATTTACATTATTACTAATAAAAAATAAGATAGAAAGCCTAAATCTATAAGCTGTTTTGAAGCATTTTACCTATTTACTGACAACCAAAAAGTACAGCAATTGAAAAGCGAAAACTACCTTATTATCTGCTTTTTAGTCATAATAATAAGCACTAGTTCATTAAAACTCCGAAACTTGCAACGCTTTAAAATGGCTGGCCTTGGTAGCGTTACTTCACAATATTTAACATTTAATTTTTGATGACTTTTGTGTGTTGTTGAATTACTTTGCAATTGTAAGTACTGCATTTCACTTGCGGTTTGTTGTTTTACGTGCATTGTTTTTTTCTTTTTATACAAGCCATTCATTTTGTTTATTTGTGATATTCTCTCAGCTATTCTCACGGAATAGGTGACAAAATTTACTATAGTTTTATAAAAAAAGCTTTGTGAATCTTTTGAAAATGTTAAATTTAGATTTAAACATATTTTGGCGTTAAATAGATCCCTCTTGCATTGGAGAAGTTACTACAATTCGAACGTTACAGAAGATTAGCGTACTGTATATTTTGAATGTGCATATTTATACTATAGAATGTAACACTTTTCTATTGTAGTATCTATATTCTTTACACCCTGCCGTAACCAGAAGTTTTTATGGACTACGACTACTACTATTTTAATTTTGAAATTTTTGTTACGTATATAAAATTATGAAGCCAATTCAAAAACATGTTTGTAATCCATTGTGGTTATTCAATTACTAAGCTAAACTACCCCATTATTCAATATTTTGTAAACCTATTACGTTTCGTTTCTATTTGAACTTTGTAAATAGGGAGGGAAATAAACGAGCGGCGGCTCTATATATATACCTAATTTAATTAAAATATAGATTTGCAAATCGTCGTGAACTAGAGACATCCACAGCACATTTAAAATAAGTACCTACTTACTTCAAAAATAATAAGTACGTACGATTAGACATCTAATAATACTTCTGAAAATAAGGCCTTGGTCTAGACAGTAGAAGAAGAAACCACCTTTCTAGCTACGTCTTCGAAAAAATAATACTCAAAAACTATGAAAACCTAATAAAGGTCGTTGTTTTAATTCAACATAAAGGCTACATGCCATATCCTGTTATCTATATCTATCTAAATTGTCGTATCCAAATGAGCATATTTTACCCTACACACAAAATACATGTAAACGTTAATCTTTCAGCTTAGTCGGATAATTTTCGACAATCAAATCGAAAGTCAGAGTATTCATTAGAACCGTTACTCTGAAATTAATCTCCCCAAGCGCCCTTTGTGCAATCCCTTCTAACAAAGACTTCTGGATACGAAATCATATGGGAATTGATATTCGATACGAGTCATCAGATATTGTCTTGTTTCAATGTTGAAAATGATATATTAAAGATACGCTTTTTGTGTGGAGCGGGTGCAGTTTATGTCTTTTCTTATTTATTTTGGATTCGGTATTTTATAGTTTTTATTTGATATGTTTTTTTAAGGATCCGTTGATAGAAAGCCTATTTTAGTCCTGTGTATCAAAAGATTGTAATGTTATATTTTTCTTCTCGATTTTCGATAGCTTTGTGTTCTTGTTTTGCCAGAAAGTTATAATTATATTTCAAATTGACTCTATCTTTTATTTGTTCGTAAGTTGTCGTAGAAAGCATAATTTGTAAGAGGATTTTATGAAAAGAGATGAAATTATATTCTTGAATTATTGCATTTAATTTCCGAGCTTCCACGTGTATTTATAGCTTTTTCAGTGCATATTGTAACAATTTTAAGTTAAACTGTTTATTTTTCATATAATGCAACGAGTTTTTAGTTTTATATACAATCTCAACCTCATTTTAGTAAGGAATAGACAACAGATTATACAAAAATTATTGAAGCAAATAATCACAACCGCGTAATGAAGTTAGTTAAAACAATACAACGATTTATAATTGAAATTCATTAAGCCATTATAAGTTTTAATTAATACTTGGAGATAATCGCAAGCCCACAGAAAAATTTATGAAGATTTACATTTTTCGCACTAACTTTTTCGTCTTGGAAGGATCTTTTTCGGAAATTAAAACAGGATTTAATTATAACTAGGGTTTGGGTCCCGGGACGTCTCGTGTCTCGAAGTCCCGGGACTTTTTGTAAATTTCGTTGTCTCGTGTCCCGGGACTTTTGGGTCGAGACAGAATTATGTGAAAGCTGAATTTGGGAAAGAACTCAGTTTACTACTGGATGTCAAAACAAGGTGGAATTCCATCATTGTGATTGCAGAACGGTTTCTGAAGCTCAAAAATTGCGTGAAGAAAGCTTTGATTGATTTAAACATGTTAGACAAGTGGAATGAAGACAATCTTCTTCTTTTGCAGTCGATTGTTGATTTGTTGCAGCCAGTCAAGATAGCTGTAGAAGCCTTAGGGAGACAAAACGCTACGTTACTAACAGCTGAAGCAATAATTGATGTATTGCTGAAAAAAATTCAATCGACAACGACAAATGATGATTTATCGAGTCGGTTCTTAGAAACTTTAAAAGCTCGTCTAGAAGAGAGAAGACCACAACGAGTTATCTGTTTATTAAAATATTTACACACTGGTCATCACACCTCACAGTCTCAAAACACGGACTTTTTTACTTCAAATTTAAGTAAAACTGCCCTAATTGGCTTTGCGGAAGAACTGTATTGCAGGCTTTTTGAAAATATACAAGAATAAGAATAAGAATAAAATACATTTATTAGCATCACCAAAGTACCACCACCACATAAAAAAAAACAATAACAAAAGCACTCTTAAACACTATAGAAAATAACAAGATAAAAAAAAACTTAAAAGCTAAAAATCTAATACATATTTGTGTGGCGACTGGTGACCTAAAGGGTAAGGCCACTCAGCGTATGCTATGCCGCACCGGTATGGTTGGCATAGCGCTGGTTTTCAGGGCCCAACCAGACAACAGACGCGTAAGTCTAAAGTGTCCCTAATAATAAAATTTAGTTATATAACATAAAATAATATAAAATTAAACAAAGTAGAAAAATTTAAATAAATAAATGAGTGTTTGTATTTATAAAATATTAACATTTACAAATTAATGAAATACACATCAATACCTATATAACATAAATAAATAATGATAAATTATATTACATATATATTGAATGCAATTATAATATACAACGCAACTAAGGTTTCCCGACGAATTCGCTAATCAGGTGTGTTTTATACTTATACTTAAAAGAGTGTTTGGAAATCGACTCACGTAGCGGCGGCGGAAGGTTATTCCAACACTTAGTTGCGTTGTATACAAAACTGCCTCTAAAAGCGGTTGTGTGGTATCTTGGCATAGCCAACATGTAAGTGGATGCTCTTGTAAAGTGCGAGCCATTTTTCTCACCAACCCATCTAAGCTTCCTGTGCAGGTATTTTGGTATTTGAGACGTCACCACCTCAAAAAGCATCACAGCAAAGTGAAGGCGCCTGCGTCGTTCCATGTTGAGCATTTTTGCTTCGATGAGATATGGCGTAACATGATCTCTTGCAGGTATGTCCCAATTTATAACAGACCTGCGTCGACTTAATTGTTCGTAATTTCTATTTCAAATTATATTTTAAATTATGTCCGTGTGTATTGTTTAATTAATTTTAACGTACCTTTATTTTAATTTTTTTATGAAAATTGTTTTGCGGAGTTTAGCACAGATTATTGAATACGTAACTATAACTCTGAAAATATAAGTTCGTTGCAATTTGTATGTATTCATTAACTAATTGATTCGTTAAAGCAACAATTTCATAATTAGTCAAAAATAAATTATTTCATAATATATTAGTTAACTTTATTGCTTACTTATGTCTCGAAAGTTTTACCAAAAAATCACGAAAAAAATAGTTTTCTTTTTATCTTTATACATTTAAATTTTAGTCAAACTTTACATGTATCTCGTATTTATGAACTACCCAATGTAAATGTTAACAACAATACATGCATTTTCCTATATTTTCGTTCCTTGATAGAGAACCATTTTACAGAACCTACAGGTTGGCGGGAGCTTTTTCGCTTACCGTCGATCCAATAATAAATTCAAAATGCATAGAACACATTGACAGAAAGGGATGGCAATACGTGGATATTCTATGTATCCCGGTATACATTCGTTTCCCTCCCTATTTGCCTAATGCTCTCTCAACAGAAGCTCGCCTCATTGCAGGGGATTGCCAATGCATTGTCAATACATGCATGTTTCATGAAGGCTGCTAGAAATAACGATTTAGACGTATGTTAAGCAGTTTATTTGGAAAATTCATATTGTTTTATTGCTCGATAAGATTTTATAGGTAGGTTGTATTTTTCATGTACCAAGAAATGCTGTATGGGAAATGGTTCTTTGTTTTAACAAGCTATTATTAGCTTCACATTTATATATTTGTTTGTAACCCAACTTTTCTTACTGATTCAACGAATTTAAAACATTAAATCACTGCCTATATCCCCATATAAGGTCGTCAACGTGGTCTTTAATTTATTCATATTTTAACAGGATAAACGGGATTACCACATCATATATACAAAGCGGTACTTCATCTAAACAGATAGGACG
This sequence comes from Colias behrii, assembly GCA_029959065.1. Taxonomy (NCBI): domain Eukaryota; kingdom Metazoa; phylum Arthropoda; class Insecta; order Lepidoptera; family Pieridae; genus Colias; species Colias behrii. The sequence goes on along the minus strand of JARWMC010000019.1, from coordinate 7,720,685 downwards.
ATTATAAATTGGTTGAACAGCAGACTCCTTGTTTGTAATTTGTGAAGTACATGATTGGCTGGAGCAATAAAACGATCGAGCCTTCCCACTTAATTACTACGTAGAATGTCGTATGCCAGTTAGTTGATTATTAGTTCGAGTTTCGCAAATATCACATGTTTAATAAATAGTAAAGCATATAAATGGGCTGCACGATATAAAACATTATAGACGTAGGATTTTAAAGAAGTTATTGTTCATCCGTAAGTTTGTCCGTAACGGATTCTGCATAAAAGTAAAACTATAAAGATGTTGTATTTTATTTAGGATATGTCAAAAACATTTCAGTGAAATAAAATGAAAATTTGCATATTATTGGCATGAATAGAATTTTAATGATGTTACGTTGACCAACTGAATACTGTGTCCTGAAACACAGCGAAAGCTTATTAGGAGTCTGGGGTCCATATACTGTGTAATGTATATTTGTTCAATGGCTGATTTGTATTTGTTTTGATTTGTAGCGTACACGGAGAATAAAAGATCACGTAAAATGCTAGGAAATGTGGTATTGTAAACAAATATGAACCCTTATCATTTCAAGCAGGGTCAACTTTTTGCCACTTATTATATTGTTTATTTTAACAAGCGGTCTTATTTTAATGTGTTTGTTGTATATGGTTAACTGACTCAGTAATTAATATATTCAGGAAGCTTTGATGATTCTCTTTGATACCGCAAAACAATTTTCATTAGCTGTACGTGTAGAACAATGTAATACATACTATAATATTATGAGCAAGAGATAAAAGCTTGGGTTTTTTTTCAATGCTTGGTTAGAGATTATCGAGTATCATTTTAAAATAGCATTTCTAAAATGTATTCTGAATGCCCGAGTTTTGACGATTTACTCTGTAATTTTTATTCGATGTTATTCATTATAGGCGACTTATTACTGTGTGAAACTTTATTAGAATAGACGGATAAGGTTAAACCAAGGATTGTAAAATCGGCACTAAGTAACGTAAAGAAATGTAGTCGCTCGTTTGGTATTCGGATTAAAAGTAGCTTTTATTCCAGACTATTTTAGTGCGAAATATATTTCAGATTCATCCATCCGTTTTAGATGGACGGATGATTACGTAACAAACTACCATCCATGCAAACTTTCTCATTGATAAGATTAATTATGAGGATAGTAGGATAATAAAGTAGAAGTTGTTCCAGTAAACGCGCAGGTTTTTGAATAGTGCATTTTTAATTCTTATTGTAAACTTTCGTATAGTATATACGAATTTCAGAGCACCAGTAGGCGATTATTGTGACTAGAAAAAATTATATAGCTTTATAGAATTAATTTTTAATCTGCCAAAAAATAAAATATTCGAACAACTAAATTATGATCACTTATAATAAATTTTTACATTACTTAATAATGTAGCTAACTAACTGTACCTTATGGCCTAAAAAATATTCGCTTTTATAACTTCAAATAAAATTCAGCATTACAAATTATTGTACAAAGACGAGTACTCAGAACAACCTTGATATCTTGATCATCAAAAGCTTTGAAAAAAAAAAGAAATTATACGATCAAATCTTTATTTTAATTAATCCAGTGTCATTAATTCAAGTGTTTCTAAAGTGATTTGAATCTGTTTTTTACCCAGTCGCTTGTCTTTGAAATCGTTGACCTAATTAAAGAAGATATTTAAAAGATGTGCGCGAATCTTTTATAAAGCTTAGCCTTATTTATATTTTAACCCTCAAAACAAGGACAGGTACAATTGTATATCTGTGGTCTTAGAAATTCAACTACCAAACGGATGAATTAATTTTAAGTTCAGTTTTATTATTTAATGCCCTTTAAGTCTTACAAGTAATAGATAATCTTTGTTAGTAAACTTCGGTAATAGATAAGATTTCAGTAGCACGTAGGTACCTATACTCATTTTTCATCGTTATATTCATATATTATTTACGTTATCCTAAAATAAAATATACCCAATAATCATAATGCTTCCTATTATAATAAAATAAATTAATAACTTTTGTAATAACTAATAATGTTACTTTATGGAATTTTCGTCATCCTCATAGGTTTGTAAATTCTCTGTGAAAACATATTTGTGAACGTGTCATTATTTCTGCAAAAAAACTTTGAAATAGCATTTTTATTTCAGCTTCATCAATTATTTTTAAATCCAAAACTGAAAAATGTTTCAACTTTACAAATTGTAAAACGTTTCCATTTAAACTATATCATCCGTTTTATATTTGTGCCCAAGACAAGCGATTAAACTCAGTCTGATTTCGAAGCGTAATAGAGACGGCTAGAGAAAGATAAATGTGCAAAAAGACGGCGTCGGAATGAAGAAAAATAACGTTCGCGGATCGTGGATGTGGAAGGAATGAATGAACTGTTATATCGCTAATGTGGGGAACGAATTGTTTCGCTCGGCTTCCTTGTTTGACTAGATGGAGCAAAACATATATAGCATAGAGATGGATAGAGCAACATGTAGCTTGTGCATAAGTATCGTCGAAGAGGACGGCGAAAAATTTTGTTGCTAAAAATCTTAATAATTTGAAAAATCTGCATCACGATATAATAAAAAAGTTAAATCTGATGAACGGACTTGCATAACAAATAAATTATTTGATTTGATAATACGCATAGGTTTTGTTTCTGTAAAAGCACCGAGATGTTAAACACAGACTGACTTCAAACATAATTTTAATTAGAATGTTGTAAAGAAAAGGGTTATAGAATCTTCTCGATGAATGAGGAAAGTTTTTAAATGCAGATCTATATCTCCTTCTCTCGACACGTGTAACAGTATTTCATTATGTAAATACATATATTTTTACAACAATGACGCTAATATTATTCACCAGCTCTGAGCGTATAGTGAAAATCCTATATTCTTTTATAAATTATATGCCTATTGTCTTTAATTAAGCTACTAGAACATCACTACTAGGATATAATTAGTGTTATTGCGAACTTTGCGTTCATAAACTAAAATTTAAGAACCCGGTTACCAGACAATGCCAGACGCTTTCCGTGTAAAAAGACTTCAACTTCTATCAGACGCTTTATGTTTCCAAAAAAAAATATTAGTGGTACTTATTTTCTAGTGTCTGTTGGATGGAATGGATGTTATTTTATATTAAATGATATTGTTCAATTGTGAATAGATTTTGTAATTAGGTCATTTTCAACTCATGTCTGATGGTTATAATTTTATTAAAAGTGATTAACCTGTATACATCTACTTGTAGATTTATTTATCAAGGCAGTCGTAGATAGATAAGGCGATTGCTTAAAAATACATAGAAAAATTGACAGCATAGCATGTACCTATGCAAATTTGCAGCCTAACAACTTTTGACCTAACTAGAAGTTTTGTGGAAATACGTGCCTACTAAAATTCAGCTTTAGTTTGAAGTCCACTGTTGGATTAAACGCCCAGAATTTCAAAAATATAATGCAGTTGGTAAAAAAGAATTCGACTATCAATTCACTTTTTTAAAACGTTATTATTAAAATTAATATAACTTCAAATGCGACGAATGAAAGTAATAGTTATAAACAATTTTGTGTAACATTTCACAAATAAAACTGTATAGGTAAAATCTTATCTGTTCAAACATAACATTATATTTTAAAATTTCTCAAATGATTTATAGTATGGTAATGTATTTTTTTATAAAACCGAACATAATTCAAGACCAATCGAAATAATATACATGTCAAAGAGAAAAGATCGAAACGCAGTGAATCTTATCATAATTTTATCACCAAATCCGAACATAAACAGAGAGAATCTCGTATTTTACCAATGCTAAAAAATAACTTGTATTCCGTGGTGCGAAAGTTTCTCCAAAGCTCATATTTACAAATTGAAATGTATTTTCAAGGCAAATTTGTAGCAGTCACTTCGATGTGCCATAAACGAGTCCCGAGACTTACGTGCCATGAATAAATTCGTAGGAAAGAAAACCAGCGACTCTATAAGCATATTATTTATTGACTAGCGACTAGCCCGGACGTCGGTTGAGTTTGTTCTATGACGCTTCCTTCTTTCATCTTCTTTATTTAGGGTATTTATCGATAATTCAGGCAATTAAGGGCTTGGTCTAGTAGTGCAAACAAATGCATCCTGTCATCCTATATGTAAATAATACAAATGTACTAAGGGAAAGTTGCTCCACTTAATTTTTAAAAATTAAATCATTCGTATGCATAATTTAATATTCGTAATAAGTACCAAAAATGACAATTTGAAACAATTTTCGTGAAAATTACACCGGGTGATTTTTTTTATCAGTACACAAAATTTGCGAATACTTTCTATTGATATCTTCAACTTCATGTTTATATAACTGATCAACTTTTACAAAGAAATTTGGACGAAATATACAACAAATAAGCTTTCCATACAAAATGCATAACTCTATACATTTTTTTCGACCTAAGTTTCTTAGTGAAAGTTGTTCAGTTTAACTAATAAAACGGATAAACAAATTTTGTATATAATAAAACAAATGTAATGTTTGTGTTAAAAAATTATAAAATAGAAAAATACGCAAATTAAAACAAAAGATATTTATTTCTGACTAGCTTTCGCCCGCGACTCCGTCCGCGCGGATGTCGGTCTTCGCGTGTATGGTTTATTTCTCCATTTTGAACTGGGAAGACGTTTCTCACTAAATTAATATTAGACGGTCACTCTCGCTCGCCACACTGGACACGTCCGCTCGCATCAAAATTCATAAATTATATGCATCGCGCGGAACGCCGTCCTTATATAGGAGTCGACGAGGCGTGGTGTCGTGCGGCCCGCGTGTGCCGCAAACGGTTTAAGCCAAATCCGACTTTTGGCGCTACAGGTTACATCGCTGAATCCACTGCGGGTAACGCAACGTGTGTTCGCGGTTCTACAGAACAACGTCTATGGATAAAACTGAAAAATTAAGATTTATTTTTTTTCTTCGTATTTTTCCAGGATAAAAAGTATTCCATTTTATGCCCAGGATAATAAGGTATAAATATACCAAGTTTCATTGAAATCGAACCATTAGTTTTCACGTGATGCCTTCACATACAGACAGACAAAAATTTTTTTAATCACATATTTGTGTTTGGTATCGATCTAGTAACACTGCTATTTATTTTTTAAATATTTTCAAAGTACAGAATTGACCCTTCTACAGATTTATTATATTATGTATAATATATAGATTTATATTGATAAACCTAATAAATCTTTTGCTAGCATTCTGATGCTTTATCGGTTGCATTTTTCTCATATATTTTTCTCTTTTTTTTTTTCAATCGCTTGAATGATATAGGATGGGTTCTTGATGGGCATCAAATGCTGAAGTCTCGAATCAATCAATTCTGACAGTAGGCAATTTATGTAAAATCTTGATAATGGTCCATCATTTTATTTTGCCTAAACGTTACTTTTTTATATATTCTATTTTTAACGAATGATTCACTCCAGTCCAAACAGCAAATAAGCAGACTTCTGCTTCTGCAACGTTTAGTTGTCCCTGAATTTGGAAAAAATAGTCATGATTCTTATCTATGACAAAAGTGTTATTTTTTTGCATTGTATTTCAAATATTATTTTTTTTATTTTTAACCGCATCTTCCGCATTCATGTCTTTTGCCGGAATTAGACATTTAACTTCTACTAGTCCCATTTTCCCTTCTTGATATGGGAGTGTATAAAGTCAATTTTTTAGATATTTCTCGTTATACTTTTAAAAAGTTATTATTGTCATTTTGCTCATTAGGTAAAGTAATTTCGATATCAGTTTTAAGTTTTTTGATACCTGCAATAATAACGTCATAATCGCCTGCACATACTTATCGATTACACCCTGTATACAATCCACCATCCACATTCATAATGTTTTCCTGTCCTCCTCTCTTTTACGCTGTTCACCGATACATTTTAAATGAGTAAATCTGCTACCACTGAAGGATTTATTTATTTATTATAATTAAAAGGATGTTTCATTGTGATCAGCAAATTTTCACCACTGTTGTCGATTATTTGTTTTTCATTTTTAATCAGCAATTGGGAATCATCAGTTTTGTTTTTTGCAGATTGGTGATGTACCCTAACAAAAAAAGTTCAAGTACTCAATACAAGTTTATATTATATTTTGTATTTCTCAAACGAAAAATAAACATTTTTGGAACTTCAAAAAAAAATTATATTAAGTATAAGAAAATTTATGACCTTACTTTAGTTTTAAAGAAATATACATCCCTTTACTGACACCCCGTAAAATAAATAAATTGTTGCCAATCACCTTTGTAATGTATTTGGTTTAATTAACTTTATGTTCGAAGATAATTTTTTTTCTAGTAGTTACACGCATATTTTTTTCGTTTATTTTCCATATCGAAATCAAATGTTTAAAAATACGAATATTTGCACAAAACTAAGATAAAAATAATCAATTAACAAAAATATTAAATTTAATGAAGTAGAGCAACTTTCACTTCGGTATGAAGGAAAATCGAGCGTAGAGCACACGTCAGAACGCTCCGGCCCAAGGAGCGCGACTAAAGAAATTCGCTAGGATTTTTCCTAATTATTTTAAATATTTTTTTAATATTTAAAGAATTATCAAAATTCAAAAAAATAAATTTTTAAAGGATTAATACTCATTGGTCTTCAACCAACTCGAATAAATTAATGGAAAAAATAACTTTTAGCAGTATTTATCAATAGATTTTGTAAGGCAAAAAATGGGAAATTTAATGAATTTATAACGTTCTAATTAGAAAAATCATAAGTTTTTCGGCAATTGTATTCAGCAGATTTTAATAACGACTATATAAGGATAATAATGCGCTGATCAAATTGTGTAAATTGTAATCGGTTGCAACGTAGTGAGTGCACAAACTTAGCTCGAAATGTCTTTGGGGGAAAGAGACTTATCTTGAAGGCCTGATTAAGGTAACATAAAGTAACTTTATAAATGTGAAAAAATTCACGCGCATTGCGTATATAACACTAATTTATAAACAAGAAAAAAAATTCAGTTTATCATTTCATTAGCCGGGAAAAAATTGTCAAATAACTCGTTGAAAACGCAATTTTGCTAGACTGCAGCCTTAATTGTAGTAAGTTATATTGCTGGCCGTGCAGTAAAATTTTAAGGTTTTATCTCGAGTGTTATTACATTTTTGTTTTAATATTTGATATAATTTTCCACATTGTTTTATTTTCTTCCATAGCAAAATTTTATTTCTAATAATAATCTAGCATACCTAAATATTAATTAGTTTCAGCTCTACCGCACGGCATTCATACACTTACCCTATTTTCAATTAACGATTTTATTTCCCCTTTAAAGATTAGAACTAGCTTATTTTAGTATTGACTTAATGTAATTCAAATGCTAAATAAGCAGCGCAATGCAAATATCGCAGAAGCAAATTTGTATAGGTACACATTCAGATCCTTTACAGACTGTCTGGTTAAATTAACACTTGGAATGTACGCGAAATAAATATATTTCCCTGCTTTAGCTTCATATTATGGATTATTTTTGACTTATGATATTTCATAGCTTTATCAGATGATTACAAACTATCTGATAAAAAAATATAAAGACTGAAAACTAGTTAGCGTTATACAATATACATTTCAAAATATTATATGCCATGGCTTTAGTGTTCCCCTACCCCGTACGTAAATCATTATGGATTTTCTTTCTAATGTCACGAACCAATGTTTTCTGTACGCAGAACTTTGTATATAATTATGACATAACATTCACGGGTGTTTGCTAAGGGTGTTTGTTACACTGAAAATAGAGATTACTTGATTTTTTAATACACTGACTATTAAATATTTTTGGAATCGTAACGTGAAACTATACGCAATATAGAAAAAAAATTAACTTTTCCAATCGAAAACGGACACATTAACTTAACCTTTCACGTACAAATAATCAAGAAAAATAAACAGCACAACGGTCTGTATAATTAAAAATTAGTACAACATCATCATCAAACAAATCTTATCTCTTACCACATTAAAGGTCCACGTGTCGTCACTCAGAACATGTTGTTAACATGTCTTTTATAGTCTGTAACTGGTAACCGGGGTCTCAATTATTCTGAAAGGCGGAGTTGTTCTTTTATACGTAGTTACATAGCCGTATGAGGTTTACCCCTGGGAAGGGCTGTGAGTCGTTGCTTGAAAACACTTTCGTTTTAAAACTTCTCAGCTTTAGGCTTTGTGCATTTTCTTAAGTCGTTGTCAACGTTTTTGGGCCGTTAATCATTTTAGTCTCAAGATGTCTAGACTTGCAATGTAAGTCTCACTTAAATTTTGAAAAGCCGGTTCATATTTCAGAGTAGTGTTGATGAAGGTGAGTGGATGTTTTACATAAAAATTACATCAAATTAATAAAAAAGACGTTCAGCTTTTAATACACATTGTTGTAAAATGGTATGCTTTAGAGGTTTGGAAGGAAATGGGAGAAGAAAACAAATATATTTTTGAAAATATTATGTTTGGAAATTAACTGACAACTCATTTTTGTAATGTAATTTAATAATTCTCATTTGAATAATGTTTAAAGTTAGAGCATAATTGTCGTTTTCATATTTCAACACAAAGTGGAAATTTTGATTTTAAAATTCCCAATAATTTCAGTTTGTAATAGTTCTTAATGCAATTAATCCAAAACAGTTTTTAGCATTATTACTCGACTTACTTCCATTGTATGTTATTCATCTCGTTTTTCTGATAAAAAAATGCCTTGTCGATTTTCAAATACATTCCGTTATATGAATGTTTGTGAAAAGGCAATTATTTGAGCAAACGTCGACTCTTTCCCGACGGCCACGTTAAGTACAAGCAAATATGAATTTTAACTCTACGCGTGTTCTTTTCTAGATTTTTCATTATATTATTTTTGTATATTTTGTTTTTCAAATAAACTAAATTATGTCGTGAATCACTATTAGGAAAGGGTATAAATTTTCCTATATTTTATTTATTTCTAGATTTCTATTTTATTTACACAATGTATCGACAACACGGGATGCGTAGGTGTGTATCCGAATTTGATCAAAATAACAATATTATATTGTCTATTATAAGCTATAGTATTCTTGTTAAATATATCCAAATTAAAAATATCTGAGCAACCGTTCTGCCTAATTTCCCTTGCGATATCGAGACGAAATGACGCTTCGATACTACGTGAATTTATTTAATATTATTTTATATCTTGGAAGCGTATTGGGTCCAACACTGTTTTTAATTTATATTGATAGTTTATTAAATCTAAATATTGAAGGAGGTCAAGTCTTCTCATATGCTGACGACACTGCCATAGTTTTTACAGTTCATGTTGGGAGACTGTTTTTAATTCTGCTGAAAAAGGACTTTTGGTAGTAGCCAAATGGTTAAAAATAAATCTCTTAACATTGAATGTTAAAAAGACCAATTACGTATGTTTTTCATTAAATAAGAGATCTCAACCAAAAAGTAGCCTAACTTTAAAAATACACCAGGAATGTACAGGAAACTCAATGAGCTGCAAATGCGATACCCTTGAGCGATTACGTTCCGTTAAGTATCTGGGAGTCGTTATCGACGACAGGCTTTCGTGGCATGATCAAATTGATTTTGTTAACGGAAGGCTCCGCAAACTTATATGGGTTTTTAAATTACTGTGTGATGTGGCTACAGTAAAACTATTAAATCAAGTATATTTTGCTCTGGCTCAATCTATACTCACCTATTGTATTTCAATATGGGGCGGTGCCAATAAATCTAAAATTATATCTCTTGAGAGGGGCCAGCGATGCTTATTGAAGGTCATGTTCCATAAACCAACTAGATTTCCTACAGAAGATTTACATAAACATTGCGGTCTCTTGTCTGTTAGAAAATTGTATATTTTAAACTCTGTCTTAAAAACTCACAAAAACTTGCTATTTAATCCTTCGCTAGATTTTGATAGAAGAAATGATATTATTAAAATTCCGCATACTAAAACATCCTTTGCTAAAACACAATTCGCTGCTCAATCTTCAAACTTGTACAATAAAATAAATAAAAAATTAAATGTAGGTAAATTGCTCAATAAAAAATGTAAAAAAGTATTAACGGAATGGTTGAAACCTTTAAGCTACTCAGATACCGAAGCTTTGCTCATTAAAAGTTTGAATTTTTTGAATTTTTTATCTGTGACATAGAAATATCTCGGTATTATAATTAAAGCAAATAAGAAGCAAATAGATTATATATTGCTGCCGAACAATAATGATTATTGTTTTATTACACTGTTATATTTTTACGTTATTAAGAAATAGGCAAAATCACTTTTATTTAAACTTTAAAAACTCATATTGAATTTAACAGCAACTATTGCTTTTTCATTTACTACCAACTAAATGTTTCAATATTGCTACTCAATTTAATTCATCTGAAATAATAAATAACTTATTAATTTGATAGTGTACTTGTAATAAGCGCGTAAAACCAATTATTGGAAAATTCAACATAGAAATTCATTCAATGAGTTTCACTGTAGGCTACATTGAATAATTTTATGAAAGTACCTACGTACTTTTCTCCAAAGTAGGCATAGATTGTAAAATAAAGTTTTTTAAGAAAATTCATTGGTAAAATTAGTAAAGACTAAACGTATAATAATATAATCTGAGAAAATCTGTCTTAGAAATTTATTTCATTTATGTACATTATATATTATTTTTGTTAGTTTCACGTTTCAAAACTCAAAGAAATAATATGTCTAGCAACTTAATAAAATTGTATGAACAATAAACATATTGTTATAAATGTTATGAAAATAAAAAGCAAAATCCGGTGTAGTATAAAAAAGAGCGTGAGTTCCGAGCACACGTGTCAGAAGTCAAACTTCTTTGGCAAGATTCGAAGATACCAAAATCGTCGCCTAACTTCAATACGTGACGGTATTGACATGTCGCGACCTTGAAATTTTACTCTCAACGACTAAAGAAGTTTTACTTCAAAAAATACTATGTATATTAATAGTGCCTCAATATAACGGTCAATGTAACTCTGTGCAATCGTTTAGGACGAAAATCCTTGAGCACTTCAATCCTGTTACGGGATATTAAATTTCCTTTTAGATTTTCTTTGATACGGCTAGTTGGGAACTCCCTCGAGCTATAGCAAGTACGAAACCTACTCTGTAAAGTTTCAATCGTTTTAGATAATGAATAAGTAAAGTAGTTCGTGATTTAACTTAATACATAATGTGAAACGTATAGATTTCAAATTTAACATAGTAAAAATTAATTTCATGGTTATATAGGTACATGTAGTTTATAAATAAATATTAATACTAATACTACAAAATTATGTATTTTACTGAGTAAGAAATATTGCAGTAGCAATAGTAAAGAAGAACCATCCAGTCCTTTTTATTCATGTTCATTATTTCATGCTTTAGACCATGGAGGGACTTACCATTACGAATCGTAATTTAAGATTGAATCAAACTTATATAATATCGCATGACGATTTATATAACTGTGTTTAAAAATAACAGCAAATTCATTTGAAAAAACTAAATTGCTGACCTTTTATTAATTCTCTATTTCCATTATAGGGTTCCTACTGTCCTAGTCAAGATCCTAGTAGTAGATGTGACATTACTTATAAGTACTTTAAGAAGCATAGCTTTGAAAAACACTTATTAATTTTTATTGACGTCTCTTCGTAACTACTGTTTAACGCAACCCACAGAACACTAGCTGTACTCCTAGCGGAGACGCAACTGACAACTTGCGCGGGCGTTCTACAGCGACTCTCACTTCACGCAAGAGAGGGTAGAACAAAATAAAAAATGATTTGCGGTTACTTTACAGAGTATTAATAAAAAAATCAAACAATCATTTTAGATCAATACCATACAAAAAAGTCTATACCTACCTGAATGTTATTTATTTTACAAATTATTTAATAAAATTAACTATTAATCCACGCATTTTTCCGGACTAAGAATTGTTAATTTTAATTTCGGAATTCAAAACGACTGTTAGTTTGTCCTGTCCCAATATAAGATACGGCGTTTACGAAAAAACGGTAGGCACATACCAGGCAACAAGAACGGCCGAGCATTTTCTTCTGTTGTTTAATTAAAACCTCGTACCTCCGCACACGTTATTGTAGTCATTACTTAAAAAATAATGAATTTAATAAACTGAATACCGCAGTGAGGCGCATTGGCCTTTTTAATGAGGGCGTAGAGGCCATTATACTGCACCGTATCGATGGCCCTTGGGCTTCCATCATTATACTTTTTTCGAGAGCCTGACGGAACGCCTGTATGACTCTTTTGTTTTTTAAGAGCACGGCTGTTTGGGATTTGTTCTTGGTATACTGTCGCTGTTGGCAAAGCTTTGATTTGTGATACGCTCTTGTGTGCGGTATCATTGATGTGTCACAGGTCACTTGTGAATACGCTCGAATTTTTCTCTTATGTTTTAGATAAGAAATGGACTATATTGTTCAAGTTTTTGCGTATGACATTTAATAAGTTTCTCTCGAGATATGCATAATTGTACCCATTTATCAATATAAAAAAACTATTTCCTACTAATTTTTTTAATAAATTCTAACTGGGAATTTATGAAAACCACGTTTTACCATTAAAAAAGATAAATAATGATGAATACAAAACTTATTCTAAAAAGTTATATCGTGTAACAATATTAAAGAAACTATTTTAACTGTTTATTTTACATAAAATATAACCAATTAACTCATAAAACATGTACATCATTGTTTTAGGTAAGTTCCCGTCAGATGCACGCACGCTTGAAGCGAATAGAGGAGTATGTATGGGAACATTAATTCTTTGTGCTAACTACAAAGCGTATGAAGATATAGGTATATTATATATTATGTAGATAACTATGGACATAGATACATATATTACTGCAATATTTACTGAATCTCAAAGTAAAAATCTCGCATTGTGTATTTTAACACGCTTTTACAGACGTCAGATACACACTTGTTCATCAAACAATGTTTGTTATGTAGTTTGTTTATAATATTATGTTGGCTATAAATAGTTCTCTTTCAACTAGTTTCTAATCACTTTGATGTTTTACACTTTTACTTGACGATGTAGCTGTTGTTAAATATGAAATTTGCGCGTATAGGTTGCAAATGTAAGTCCATAAAAATTTTTCATGCAATAAAATAAAATTTTAATTCTGTTCTTTTTTTTGAAAACTCAACTTGTAATAAAATTTAACTTTTTCCTATTTTATGAATTAATGAGGTAATTAATTCATAGAATATGACATAATATGCCGTGTCTATAAATAACATGGTCATATTTTATGAGTATGAAAATATAATAGTCCGCAAAATGAAAATATAAGAGCTAAATTGTATACTTTTCAAGAGATAATATTATGATCTCTTGAACCGGAGAATGAATGAACAGTTTTGTATAGCAGTTGTCAAACAAGAGGGCAATAAACAAAGTAAAAATAGCACCTTCAATTTTAAGACCGGCGAAAATAACTATGAATGGAAGCAGTCGTCACTTTACGAAACAATTGGAAAGTTGAGTAGGTATGCACGATTCGAATTTCTCGCTACCTCAAACTTCTCTGAATATAAACGTTTCCTAAAGCTTTTTGTAAAATTTAACAAGACCGACATCTGCAGTTTTATTGCGAAGTATACTACTTAATTCTTTTAGAGAAATTTAAAATGCATTCGGAAGTAAGACTGGAAATGGTCTCGTACAAAAATTGCTCTGTGCTACATTTTTTAAATTAAATTTCGTGTTTGTTAATGACATGTTCGTGCGTTTTAAAAATACCTACTACCTACCTACTTCTAAACTCTCTTGTACTTCTAGAGATTGCTTCTTAAAATATAAATGTAATATGATAATGTATGTAACATTTAACCTCATATTATGTACGATAATATTCTATGATTCATGAATACATTAAATACGAAGCAAGATGGATGCTAACTAATTCATAACATAACAAAATAAACATGCTGTTAATATAATTTAACAAGTGCGCTCAGTCTCCATTTAATATGTAATTAATTTACTTCCAAAGCTTTTATTTTATCTTGTGTTCGCGAAATATCCACCCACGTGATACCCACATTCTTTGAAATTATCATTGTTTATTTGTAGCTATAAAACAATCTGACTTCTTAACATAATTATAAATACTTCGTAAACCGAAATTCTAAGAAAGATGTACACTGCAGTACAATATTAATTTCTGTAACAGTACTAAAGCAAACCGTTGCGCAGTAACTTAACACCGAAATAAATCAGCGAAATGTGTTTTTATATTTGTTCTTGAAACGAGAACCTAAAGGAAATTGTGGTTGGAGACATTATGCAAGCGGGAATTTGAAAACTGAGATGTTCATCAAAAATTGTGCAATATAATACACTTGGCACTGAAATACATCGTGGGGTTTCAAAATAATAGCATGGACAGAGACAGAGTGCGCTGCGGGCCTGCTATCATATGATACGTACATCTTACCTTTAACAAATTGAGTTTGAAGCGAGGTTTGTGTGTAACAAGCTATGTAATTAAATGAATTGAGTGTCTATGAGCGTTTCTGCCCATTTGACTCTAAACAATTCAATATTATGTTGATAGTCTAACAGACTTTAGATATATGAGAAATAAATAAAAAAGAGCGTGTGTGCCGAGCGCACATGTCAAAAGTGAAACTTCTTTGGCAAGATTTAAAGATACCAAAATCGTCGCCTTACTCCATGACGTGACGGTATTGCCATGACGCGATTGACATTTCATTCTCAACGTGCGTAAAGAAGTTTCATTTCAATAATTATGTGATCACAAGCGCATAAAATGATAAACTTTAATATAAATAGTGAAAACATTACAAATGTACAAACCTTGTTCCATGAATGCCAACTATATACATGTTCATTATTTTACCATTATGTAGGTATACGCGTGGTATATTAAAAAAGGTTCCAACAAGTCATCGTACAAGCCTTTACCAGTGCCGTATTTGTTCAAAGCTAGTTAGCGCCCCGGTTTTCCTCGAGTTTGCAGTTAGGGACTGGATAAATTGGTAATATGTAATATATAGTGGAGCGTGCTTTGGCAAGTATTGCATGCTTGCAACGGAGTAGCGTTAGAACTTTAGAAGTTTCTGAAATAGGAGACAATTTAAAATTAAATCTTTAGTATGTGCCTTGTTGTCCCAATGGTTATTAAAAAAAATATTGTTTGGTACGACGTACGTCTTGGGGATATATACCTAGGCAATAGATAATAGTTTTATTAATTTTCAATACTTATTGCTTGTAAGGAAAGAAAAGTAGCTAAAAAATTGCCTTTATTTTATTTTTGCACTGTTTTTACACGAAAACGTCACAATTCACTAGTCGGTATTATAATATATTTCTAACTGTTTTTCATCACATTCACGCACCTATTTTAATAATAGTCGTTTCATAACTTAAATACATTTCAAAGTAGCATTCCATTCTTTAATCCCTTTTCACAAACTCACAATCATAATATAAATTAATTACAATTCTAAAACATGTTATAAACTTCATACAAACGGCCATACCTTTGATGTAAATTGTCTGCGAAAACTTCAAACATGGGTATTAACAACAAAAACAGAAAATGGCGCCCTAAATGAAATTAATGCAGCCCTGTCTACTCGTGTTCATTGTCGAAATAATTACCGCCACTTAGTTGCCCGTGGGTTTATGGGAAACTGGATTTTTTCTCGTATATTCATACGAATACGTTTTCTTGTTTGGAAGTATTTCTACCAACATAATTAATTGCATTTAAAAGCCTACTTAGTACTGGCAATGTTGTTTAACGTGTGTAAAGTTGTGAATTTTTAGTTCAACATCAGCATTAGTTTGTAATGAAAGAAAAATATATTTTGCAATAATAATTTATGAATAACTTTCTCACCAATTTTATATATTTAACGATTTGCGTTGCACTTTTAGTTCAAAGAAATGATCAGGCGAAGATACGGAAAAACTTTTTGCAATCCAACTTAATGATTGGCTTTACAATACACTGTCAATTTTCACAGATACTTTATAAAAACACTGATAAACGAATATAATAGAAAAGTATTCAAAAAACATTATTTTCGCATGTTTTATAAACAACTACCACACAATTGCATTATCCGACGTATTTTCTAATTCTAACTCCTCGAAAAATAAAATATTTAAAAATCGAATCAATTCTCCCGCCATTGCATCGCGCGGTAAGACAAAGCGACTCGTTGCGGTACAAAGTGCACCCGACATCGTTACTACAATGGATCATTGAGCAGCTTGAAAACCAATTTTATCTAGTACAGTTCTAATTAACACCAGTGGCAAGTAATTTTTAATTCGTTCATTATTTAACGCAGAAGATATTATAGTATTACTAGCGGCCCGCCCCGGCTTCGCCCGTGGTACATATGAAAAATAGATGTTGGCCGATTCTCAGACTTACCCGATATGCACAGAAAATTTCATGAGAATCGGTCCACCCGTTTCGGAGGAGTATGCAGACTAACATTGTGACACGAGAATTTTATATATAAGAAGATATTATCTGTGATAAAAACTAATCTATTGTATTATCTATGGCAGCACTAATGTTATGATTCAACTGGATTCAACACGAGTTTGCAATTGCATTGATTTTTTTTAAAATAGCGTTTGTGAATTAAGACTGTAATAATCTAAAGAAATTTAGATTCTATACTTATGTATTTTGATATAGGTAATTATTATTTTCCATTCACTATGATTGCATCGCATGGCGTCTCATCGTGTCACACGAGGTAAAACAGCGATTTCTTCTATGGATAATAATTGCATCGTTTATTGTTATTTCAGTCAGTATTGACAAACCTGTTGTTAAAAAATAATTGGCTGGTGAATATATTGTATTATTAATATTTATTTTAATTGTAATAATTATTTATTAGATTTTATTATTTATTTAGTAGACTCTCCCTGCATAAGACAATAGTCATTTAAAATGAAATAACGCAATGGCATAAAAACATCCGGAAATTGTAACATTTACTTTACCAAAATTTATACTCAAAGGAGTACTTAAATTCTTGTTGATTTTAACCTACGTGCTAGAACAAGCGGCAAAGTCTCCATAACAAACACAAAAGGTTGCGTAAATAAAGCACACGCGACGGTTTGTCGTGCCGCGGCCGGCCTGCACGCAACTGATGCATGTATTATGAGCGGCTAAGTTAGGGTTGGACAGAAATTATGTATATTATGAGAACTACATTTGAATTATTTAAAGATGAATAAGGCTTTGCTACAATATTGAATTAGATATAGTTTTTAGATTGGAAGATAAACACGGACCACTATTGTTTATCTGGACGCACGCTTATGTTACAATATTCATATTATGTATTTAATTTGTTTGTATTTAATATAGCAATAGTTAGTTATAAATGGTTATGATATACAATAAAACATTGATTCTTTATTTATCTAGGCAAATAAATTGTACGCTAGTCGCTACGCGACGAAACTCGAATAGTTCTACAAATTGTTGAGACAATTTGATAGCACTTCTAGGAAATTCCATGTCAGTACAGCTATTTACAGTACTCCAAAAGTAATAATGCGCATAGAAATCTTCGTCACTGTTTGGCAACTGTCATATTCCCGGAGCGTCCGAAGATGATATGTATACATATAGAGTGGTTAAATGCATTTTCTTCATGCATAATTTAGTCAAATTATGTGTTTTGTGCTAAAAAAGATTAATATTTATTTGTGAGTAACGACTTTGTTTCGATAATTCCTTGTAAGTAATTAGCGAGGATAACCCCACGATTGTGAATATATCTTTGTTGGATTGATTTACTTGGAAAATTGTATAGTACTTTTAAAGTGTCTTACTGAAGCTGGTGTAATGATGGAAGAAAAGAAGGTTAAAATAACACAAATTTTATTTTGTATAAAATATGGTTTTCAAACACAGGTTTACATTTAAACCATATAAATCTAATCATTAAAATCTCAGTTCAAAAGTATTTACAGTACTGATCATTCTTCAATATTATGACAATTACAAAAAAATAAAAACAATCAAAATCAGGGATTATCTTTATTTCTGTCATTTTAGATACATCGGAACTTTCATTATTCTCTTCTTCATTTTCACTTTCCCTACTGCCATCACCTATGTAAATCATTTCATCGATTAATTCAATTCACCTTTAAAAACAAAACCAAGAAGGATATGTAATAGCAGCTCTATATAATTCCACACAGAGAGAACACGTGCAGTCACCACCAATATATAAAGACGACTGACGGATTTTTGAGTTTTTTGACTGACAGGCTACCGTCACCTACCGCCCGATTTGTTTTTGATTGTGTTTGACCGTGAATTGACTTCTATTTCTTTTGAACAAGGTGTAAAATGCAAGTGCACAAAGCACTTAGGGCTCTTACGATTCAATGATTCGAGTGTTTTCGGAAATACGACAATTAGCGAAGATTTGCATGCGCATTATTAATTTTGGAGTACTGTACTGTGATTTTTAACTAATTGAAGAAAATCCGTGTAAAATGATCACCATCACGAAATACTGTGTATAAGTTTATAGCTTTCATATCAAACAGGCTGACAGACATATCCAGGACTTTATAGTAGTGTGTGTACATATTTAGATAGTATATTTTATGAAAGACGCTTAAAGCAAACACACATGAACGGTACACTCTCCCCTCGTTCGTGTAATTAAGTCATTAGCAACGAAAAATTCCACACTGGAAGTTTTTCATGTGAGTCCATCAGATGTTAAATAATGCAAACGTTTTGTGTAAATGTGGCTAATTAAACAATGTACAGAACAAATTGTTGTATATGCATTCAATTTATACTGCTATGAATGCGTTACATTTACTATAAATATATATATATATATATATATATATATATATATATATATATATATATATATATATATATATATATATATAGCTTTTTACAAGGGTTTGTTTAAAATGTATAAAATGAAAGAAAAGGAATATAGGTTGGTAATTGAAGTTATGAACTATAGAGATAAATACGACAATGCAACTTTTAATTTTATTTTAAACTTTGCAAAGAATTATGAAGTTTAATACAGCAATTAAGAAACTGTGATATTTTAACCTATCTTCTTTTAACCAAATTGTATTTACCATATATAATAAACTAAAAATATACGAAACAACAAAACACAAAAAAATTGTCTAAAATATGTAAGATACTTAAGATTTGGGGCCTGAATTCAAGCAGCAATAAGTTGCTTTTTTATTGATTTTAACTACTACGTGAAGGCAACGTGCCATTCAACTTTTTCTAATGTGATAATTACGTAAATAATATGAACTTGTAACAACTACTTACTACGCTATCCATTGCACTACTTGAGTAGACATTCAATTCATGTAAAGATTCATTGCCATCAAATCTTCAATAGATACAAGTAGTTTCAAATATGTCTGATATCAATTCTGAAGTCGATTTCGACTGAATATAATTCGGTGTTATAACAAGCGCTTTTCCTTTCAATTGCTAGGAGCGATTCGGATCGAAATAAGGTGAAATGTCAGGCTTGGATGTGATTTAAAGCTTCTCTTCGCGATAAGGCGAAAATCGTTTTATGTTGAAATTCGGATGTTAATTTATTGTTAAATTGCTCTTGTATTAGTCGCATCATTGGAGTATCGTTTATTTTCTATCTATGAAACTTCATTAAATAGAAATGATAATTGATTTACACCTATAAGTAGCTACTTACTAAAGGAGTAATTTAAATTGCAATTTAGACCTCAACTTAACATTAAAAATATTATAGGGTGAATATTATGTTAAAAATTTAAGTAACGTTTTATGGCTAGAATTAATATAAAACGTATGAATTAAATTCCACGACTAATTCGGCACCTACAAAAAGAAAAACCACAGCCTGTTCATGTTCTCATTTTACATGAAAGAAAGTATATGCGGAACTTCAGCAAAGCTTTTTTTTTTTTTTTTTTTAAGTGGGGAAATCTTGCATAGATACCCACGGCCTCCGGGGAAGGGGCCGTGGGTTATGTCGGATTCCTACCGACCAAAACCCCACTGTGTTCCGTCAAGCCGCATCAACGACGGGGCCACGGGTATGGTAGAATTCTTCCGTGACCCCGTCAGCGGCTGCCCGTCGCCAACTTCAGCAAAGCTTAACAATACGATATAATTGAGGACATTAATTATCAATTGTTCCTCCCAGATGATGAAAACGAGGATTATATTAAACCGTCCGGGAAAACCTGAGCTATTAGTGTAAGCAGTTGTGTCACTTGATGCTTAATTAGACGATTTATTGCCTAACAAATCAGCAAATATAGGACAAATAGGGGTCAAAGGGAAGCCATCAATAGTCAAATGTAGAACAGGTGTGCGTAAAGGACGCGCCCTTGCAGATACCCGGTTTACTACCGATTTAATTTTTGATAAACGTAGTAGAAGGGTAGATTTGTTTGAATTTGTTCCTTCTGTGGGAATTTAGTGTCTTTAAATTGACTTTATTCTAAAAGATTAACGTTTATACTGGCTGAGGAATTTTATTGTACAAGTTATGTAGTTTATAGACAGAGTATTTCTTAGGGATGTTAACAATTTAAATGAATAGATAGCTGGGTTAGTTTAGATAGCTGCTTTAGTGATATAAATAAACAGTTTCATTGCCACTGATTTATATTTAATTACGACTATAATTAACATAGTGACTCAAAGTTCAATGTGCTTAATATCTATTTAACTGATAGTAAATGTATTATCAATTTTAATACATACATTGAAATCATAAAGCCAAAGCCCAGTTTCCCTAACACATTAAAGTTTATACCATGTCCAGAGCGTTAGGTTAAATACATCTAAAGATTATTTACTTTGCTAGCCTTAAGGGATTTCCGCCTTATATCGACTTTGCTCGCTTAGCGAACTTTGTTTTCAATCAAAACGTGATGTTTCTCACGCTCGGAGTCTCAAGAAATATCTATATAATAGAGAACGTAGTTAATTAAGAATCGTATACCATGTGGGAACGTGTTGATAATACGATCAACCGTTTAATACTAAAATTTTAATCAGTGTGGTTGTTTTTAATTGGAAGTTAAGATAACGACAGTCTTGTTTTATAAAATTTAAACTAAAGTCGTGAATTTTTGTTCATTAAATTCGGCATAGTAATCTTTATTTCATACCCGTGAATTTTTCAATAATGAAAATAAAAACACCATTCAATAAAATGCCATTTCTAAAAGTGTTATAATACTTAATTCTTATAAGTCATTAGATTCAATTAAAAAGGATAAGCAAAATTTATTATCAGATAAAACTCAAAAGGATGAAAAAGTAGGTAAGTCCACAAGCTTATAAAAATATAACTAAATAGAAAAATAAATAAATATTGTAGAATTTTATATCAATTTTGTTCATTAAAAGCTTCATACAAAATATAAAGCTTTGCTCTTAAGAACAACAAACACGTCTGTTAAAATTTAAATAAGCTCAAAATACTTGTATGGGTTTTCAAAACAAATTCTTGGAAGCAGTTAAGAAGCCTCTCTGTGGAACCCTCTCAGTTATTACAAAATTAAGCTGATATGATGCTGAGTCTTATTATACACAAGCACAATACTTGTTTATTTTGATGAATTAAATTAACAGCAATGATTTTAATACCTATTCTTTTAAGAAGGTTGTTTAAACATAATAACAATTTATGTGAACAAATAATAAAGGGAGTTTCACTACACTTTTTAAAAGTAAGAATATAATAATTGAATTAGTTTTGTTTAATTCTCCTAATACAATCGAACTGCTCGTGAATATTTTTCTTACGCTCAATATATAGCATAGTTTACAGCTACCAAAATTACCTTCGGAAATCATCTATCATCAGCAAATAAAAACCAAAACGAGGGGACGTGAGCATTGCATAATACCCACATTTCTGAGACGCGCCACTGCAAGCTTTTGTTGTTAAAATCGGCCGCTTACTCTCTCGACTCCGAAATGTAAAAACCCATTGTTCTAGATTGTCTGTGAAATAATAAAAAGTGCGCAAAATCAGACCGTGTTCTTGAGAACACACCTCTCCTAATACTTGACCTTCCAGTAAGTGCATTTTAATTAAGAAGGCGTGCGGTGGTTCGTGAAATTCTATAATACTTTGTTCGACGAATTTCAAATTGTAAGAGGAAAAAACAGCGCGTTTATATCAAAAAACATGCGATAATGGTTATGGCGTCTTGAAAAAATATAATGAAACCGTGCTCACGGGTGTTGTGGATAAAGGATAAAAAAGGTTCTTTATTGGCCGTTTGAGTTGAGTGTAGAGTTCTATAAAAGTAAATTACTTATTTAAAGCATCGATGTTTTTAAGAACTTGTAAAACCAAATAGTTTCCCTAACCTAAAATAATACAAAACATATAATTAATAACACATATGCCTAAATAACATTTGCATTCCCTACTTAAGAGTGTACATACGAACAAAATAAAGGAAAACATTTTAATCCTCATTCCGTTAATCCAACAAAACGCTATTAAAGCTTAGTGTTCTTTTGTATGTGAGTGGCAAGTTGTCTGCAAGTGAAGTCTTACAAGTGCACTCGCGTCAAGAGGCCCCTAATTACAGTGGCGTGGCTTGGCGACTTTCTTTGTATTTTTTAAGAATGTGCCAGAATACATGGACGGCGAGTTTCGATCGGTTTTTATGACCCATATATTTTTTATATGTAATGTCACTGACTGTTTTAAGGGAAAAATTAAGCGTTGTTTAGGTACATATATATAAAATATAGATATTATCGTATTCAAGAAGTACAAAACGATAAAAATTTCATATTTTTGTAAAGTACTAACTGTATCTAAGTTTACATATCAGCCAAGGTAAATGAGTCCTTGATTAGGTATATATAGAAATTTTCTTATTCAAAAACACAACGCCTATATAACTAAAATAACCTTACCCTTTCAGTGAAACTGAAAGATTTTAAATAGGTAGAAACATTTGTCTAGCTATTTTATTACACGATTGTCGAAAGCGAGTGACTTAATGCGACAATAACTTTTCGATGCCTGAACGGTTTCAGCTGTACCGATAGTAGTATTATATGTATTATCTGTTTTATTTCATTTTGTAGTTATATCTTTGGCCATGTGAAATTGTCTGTTGTGTCTCTTGTTTTTGAATAATTATGTTTAGTATGATATATTATATAGCTTATCTTAATATATATAAATCTCGTGTCACAATATTTGTCTTCAATGGACTCCTAAACCACTTAACCGATTATAATAAAATTCGCACACCATGTGCAGTTCGATCCAACTTGAGAGATAGGATAGTTTAAACATGTAGGTACCACGGGCGAAGCCGGGGCGAACCACTAGTATTATATTATGAATAACCAGGTGATTGGTTTACGTGTAGATATTATTTAGTTTTGACACTGAAATATATTGGTTATTTATTTTATTTTTGTATGTATATATTTATATCTGCTCTGCCCTACTCCTATCCTTTATTTAATATCTCTCTGTACACCCTGTTGTTGGTTGTCTGGAAGAAATCGATGTTTAGCGATAAGGCCATAGTTTATTACAATGTATCCTAGGTCAATTCTCAATTTGTAAATTATCTAGAGCAACCTAAAGCATAAATAAATAAATATATTACCTTCCACCCGTAGCATTGCCTACGTGTATTGCTAATAGCCGCTATTAATATACAGTTTAACTCCCTATTAGACTTCCTTATAGATAAATAATGGATTTTATGGAAATAAAACCAGCCATATTATTTCGTGGAAGTTCCGTTTATCTCAACTGAAATTGATTCAGCGGCTTAGTTTTGAATACGTAATATCCTGATCAATTTACTTCATATTTGCAATATTAAATTATAAGTTAATGAAAATTGTCGAATTATCAGTTATAAAGACTTGCTTGAAGCCATAAAGCCGCCCTTTGCATAAAATGTCTTGTTTTTATGTAAAATTTGTATTTTCTGTTTTTGTATGCAATAAAATTATAAATAAAATAAAAAAGACGGGTTGCACTCCGGGAGTGCCGGCAGAAGTGAAAGCTTGATTATTAACGTTGAGCATGTTTGATATCCATCCGTCTTACGCTTTTTCGATCAGGTCACGTGTCCTGACGCGAGTTTAAGATTGTATACCCATTACAGAAAAAGTGCTCAACGCTGCTAAAGAAGTTTTCACTTCAATAAATAAAACTGATGCAGTGTTCAAAAAATAATTTGATTCATTCCATTCTTCTATTCAATGTACATAAGCTCTGTTGAAACTAAGACGAGTGTGAACTGGCCAATATCAATCTTGGCCTTTGCAATTTGCTTGTACTTATATGAAAATAGCCTACTTGGTCTAGCCTTTATAGTTTATATTCAAGATTTGAATATTCAAATGTGTAACCTATGTCTGAACAAAGGACAACGTAATCTAAAAGTCAATAAAATAACTTAATTCATTCTATTCGTTATATGTTTACTTTTATTATGTAGTGGTAAAAGCTGAATAAGCAAGATATTAGATCTAACAATAAAATAATAGTTATAAACATTTATAAATATTATTTCTTCAACCTTATAATAAGCGTGTGTGTCCATTGGACGTTTTTGTTATACAAAAACTAATTCATTCCGCTGATAGTCAAGGTTATATTGAAATTTGGGGATTCAGCAGCCGTGCCAAGTTTCAGTCTCGAATAACAAGTTTAAGTGGTAGAAAAATATCAATGTCGGGTCGAAAAGCTAGACTGTTGCCAAAATAAATAATAAAATGTTATAAATCGCTGCATTTTTGCTATTTTAGGCTATAGCATGCCCTTGTAACCATAGCCTAATTGTTTGATGCAAAATTGAAAGAAATGAGAATATAAAATATACTTATTATTTAATAGTGGCAGTAATTGGGCAAATTATTCCAGCTATAGCATTCTTAGAGCTGAATTTTCCGGATAAGATTAGTCCCATTTTCTTACGAGGTCAAGGCCAAGTGTAGCATTTATTTTAATGGCAACATGGTTTTTGAAAGTCTATTATTGCAGTATATATAGCAAGTAAATGGTAATGTCAATTTAGGTACATATATAAAATTACGAAAATAAAATAAAGATGACTAATAATGTTTTATAGATTTTACATATAGAAGATTCCTACGAAGTTAATATATTTTTTAAGTTATTCATACATACAATTGTGTAAAAATATTTGTGTATTGTATGACTAGCTAATGGCTATACATACAAAAAATATAATATGTAAGTAGTATAATATAACTCTACTATAAAAGTAGGTGTTACTTAAGTAGCATGAAATATATAAGAATATCAGAATTCTATCGTCATATCGGCGTAGAAGGTGTATATTTATTATCTGGGTTTATTTTTTATAGAAGGTATCACGAAGCTAAGCTAACTATTGTCAGGAGGTTCTTATCACTTAGGGCTATAAAAACTAGTTTACGACCTCAGATCTAAAGAATATACACAAAAAAATCGGAGTTTATTTCGAACACATGTGAATTTTATAAATATGTTATTATGTCTTATTTAAAATATTCCTAATATTACCTATTATTTAGCATTAAACTGAACGACGCTTCTGCGTTTTAGTACTTACAATTAAAATAAATAATCTGTTTCTTATATGTTACCTCTATGTCTCCCGATACATGTTACTTATAACTAGCTGCTCCAACAATAATGCTACAACACACATACACATAGCATATAAACAATATGTGAACTAGTTGAGAATGCGTATAATATATCAAAGCAACAACATTCCCTATCACTATATGCACATATTCTAGTATGTATACATCTGTTTTCATCCCCACATGTGTATTATACATTAAAAGTATATAACTGAATGCAAATAAATTTCAGCAAAGCAGCTATTTCATAAAATGCTAATCATCGTTCAAGGCGGCATATCATTACTTATTCAATTGGGTCAGACTGAGGGTTACCGCGTCGTATCGTTACTGGATTTATAACCCGATAGATACATTAATAGTACTAATATAAAGAGGTTTGTGGCCTATTTGCATACTTGTGTCTTTAATTTATAGCAAGTTCTACGAGTTATCATTAACATTTAACGCAATGTAGCTTTGCAGCTTTTTTTATTAACAAGATGTTACTGAAAATGCCTTTTGATTCTACAGGAATATTCAATTCTTTAAGAAACCTTCATTCCTTAAAAGTACTCTTTAAAATATCGACCACTTTACCACAGAATACTTAATAGTCTAACGCTAACTTTACCATCGACGACGACGATAAGACGACGACAGAATCTGAACAACTCGAAAATTCCCAATGAAACTCGTGTTTCTAATGATCATATTACGAAAGTTTGATCGATATTAACTTTCAAATCTCTAAGTAAATATGCATTATATAAATACAACATGTATGTATAGATATTATGTACTCTAAAAATGTAACAGTACACCCAAAATAAAGGGTTAAATTATAACAGGGTCGCAGCTTCACAGCAATCAATCGAAACTGACAAATGCTGGCATTCAGTAGACAGCTATCACGCAGGTTAATAGCTCATTGTGACCGCATGCCCGAAATACAATGTTGTTTCAAATTCTACATTGTCTGGTCGGTCAGGCTATGAATAATTCTGAATGAGGGCTCAATGAATCTAATTTTAGATGAAACTGATGAATTCGTTCTAATTATTGGTCTTGTGCACCTGTAATATCTCTCTATCTAGATTTGTAAGTGGGTGTTGTAATTTTGAAACAATGATGAATTTTGGGTTCACTGCATTGTTTAATTATTATTAATCATATTTCGATCTATTTATAATTGCAAATTGATGTTTGAATTTCAGTTATTACAAAGGGACATATGGTGTTGTTAAATAAATCATTTTATTCGACAACCAAGAATTGTATTTTACGCGGTGCTACGTTGTACGCCTATAATAATAAATAATAGTTAAAAAAAACTAAAAAACACGCTTTTTATAGAAAACCGAACTAAAAAATAGAAAATAAATTTAAATGAATTTAAATTAAGAAAATAGTGTTAAAAATTTCAATGAATATAAACAATGAATATAAATTAATAATAGTGTGAGTAAAAAAAATTATTTTATTTTAAAAAAAGCGTGGGGTGCATGGTGTCAATGGTTATAGATATTTTATTGACAGATATGAGTAGAGTGATTATCATTTCGATAATATCTTAAGAAGCACCCCACGCTTTTTTTAAAATAAAATAATTTTTTTTACTCACACTATTATTAATTTATATTCATTGAAATTTTTAACACTATTTTCTTAATTTAAATTCATTTAAATTTATTTTCTATTTTTTAGTTCGGTTTTCTATAAAAAGCGTGTTTTTTAGTTTTTTTAAACTATTATTTATTTTCTACTTTTTAGTTTGGATTATTTATAATAGCTTGTTTTTTTAATTTTAAACTATTGCACGACTCATGATGCGAAGCATCAGAGAGTGCTTTACGATCGAAAAATTTTTTTCGCCTTATTTTGGCAACTATTTTTAGTATTATAGCCTTGTTAGTTAAAGGAATCAAGATATTTTGCATACTATTGTCGAGATAATTTAACGGAGATTAATTCTATACTTGCTAAAAAATAATTTTGTGCAATAGAAACGGAAAATAATTAAACCTAGTCACAGAGACTGTGGCGGACTCTTCGTGGCTCGTGAAATCTAAGTTACATGCACGCATAAAAATTATTTGTTAGGACAACAAAAACAGGGATAACAAAAAAATATGCTGTGATAAAAAATGAATTTACTTACAATAACAAATCAACTAGTTTATTTAACAAGATGAACTAAGTTGCAATAACAAATGAGTTTTCACTGCTCTGAAGTTAATTTTGTTGTTTTAACAAAATCGCTTTGTTATTGTAATAAATTTTTTTGTTGCAATAACAAAATAGTTTTCTTATCAATAAAATTTGTTACTTGAACAAGCTATTCCGTTGCTTTAACAAATCGATTTATTACTTCAACAAAACTATTTTTTTTAAATAATTGAAGGATTCGGTTACAATAACGAAATAATTTTGTTGAGTGAACATATGATTTTTAATTTTTTTTTTTTTTAAACTATTATTTGTTTTGTAGAATTAAAATTCTCTTTAGTATACAAAAATTTGTCAATATTAGAGAAAACGGCTAAAGATAATTATTGGAAATAAAAATTAACATCGAGTCCTGCCTTATCGACTGTAGAGAAAAATTATAGAAAATTTTAATTATTTTCTTACCTTATCGACTATAGATGAAAATTATATAAATTAACAAAAATCATATTTTGCAAATTGAAAAATGGAATAATTTTATCAAATTAGTGTATTGTCATCGGTCCTCAATAAATCTACAAAGTTTGAACGAAATCTGGCCGTTTAAAGTGGGTCAAAATCGCGCCCAAAGAAGTCGGTTACAAACAAACATAGAAAACGGCTAAAGATAATTATTGGAAATAAAAATTAATATCGAGTCCTGCCTTATCGACTGTAGAGAAAAACTATAGAAAATTTTAATTATTTTCTTACCTTATCGACTATAGATGAAAATTATATAAATTAACAAAAATCATATTTTGCAAATTGAAAAATGGAATAATTTTATCAAATTAGTGTATTGTCATCGGTCCTCAATAAATCTACAAAGTTTGAACGAAATCTGGCCGTTTAAAGTGGGTCAAAATCGCGCCCAAAGAAGTCGGTTACAAACAAACATACAGGTGAAGCTAATAAAAAGCGTGTAAAAACAATATACTTGCTTTACATACGTCACGTGTGCTTAAAATGTTTCAAAAATGTTTGCTCCAATTATTTCCGCCTGCAATCAAGAAGATAATACATCTTAAAATGCAAACAGCTGAAGTTAAAACTTCTCATATTTATCACCTAGTGTGCAGTCAAATGGACAAAGTGAAAATAGAAATCTCTGGGGCATACATAACTTTACACTTTTAGCCGACGAAAGTTTAAGCTTTGAAAATGAAATATAAAAATTTCAACAAAACGACTGAAAGACGCTCTGTGGTATTTGTTAAAATTATTTCATGGAATATTCAAGTTTCGGTTTAACCACAACGAGATGGGTTGAATAAATGTTGTACATGTGAAAATAAAGCGTGATTTTAGTAGCTTTTTCCTCAGAGATTTCGCACCTGAAGGTGTCCGTTTTCTTTGATTTTTGACGTGACAACGTCTTATAATTCGATAGAGCCGGCTACACGCACGAAAAAACATGACTCATGCGGCGTTACCTCGCTCTGAGGCGTTCCATGTAAGGCTTGAAGTGCAAGCGAGAGCACAGTATTACAATATTATTTCCTAATACTGTGGCGAGAGCGCGGAACGAGCGACAAAGAAGCACAATCGGACGTTGTCACGTTCAACTATCGTCAGTAAACCGACTTTACAGACAACCAATTTTTTTACCATAGTTTTTATTCCACCTGAATTACACGTGGACGCTCACAATATGAAAGATAATTCTTTAAGAAGAATGATTCAGTCATTGAAACGTTATTTATATAGGTAATGGTACTTTTAAGGACACGCCACGTGATGCAATATAGTACTTATAGATTTCAATACCATGTTCAATTATTAAAGTCTCGTTGATATTTGGTATTATTTTTTACATGAACAAGACGAAAATATTACTATAAGCGCTATTTTTGTAGGCATGTATTTGTAATAAAGGAAACATGTTCGAAATTATACGATCAATGAACAAAAAGGCTGTTATTAGATTCATACCCTATATTTAAATATAGGATTAAAATACGAAGTTCGAGGTAAACATCGTCAATATGAGGTAAAACAAAAGGAAAAATTCGAGGAAGGGTAAATGATTGATGAACTCCTGATGAGCTCGGGTTACAATAACCTTATATAAATCTATTTTATTGTTGTCTTTAACGACATTGATGAGATAACCCCTTCGTTGCCATTTTACTTTTCTTAAGAGTTTTTGGATTTATGATAGCAAAAAATATTAAAAATTTTAAAGAAATATAATAGGATAAAGAAAAAAAATCAATCTTTGTTTACTAACTGTTTATTTATGCAACTATTATCGCATCACGCGAAAATTTATGACGATAAATGGATGTTATGTAGGTACTTTATGAAACTAGAACATTTATAAAAAAATGCGTGTAGGTACCTTTCTTTATTAGGCCCTTAAGTTTTGGTCTATATGTCTATAAATGTTAGACTATAGATAAATATCTTATATTTGGACAACTTTGAATTAGTTTAGTTCTCAAGGGCTCAAACTTCTGTAGAAGGATCCCAATTTTCCTTGTTTTTATTATATTTATTCCATATTTTATTATTTCAAGGTATTTATTATTTTATTTCTTACACATGGTGTTCATCTAGATTATAGGATAACATAATATATCCACTACTACTTGCATTATTTAATTAAAATAAAATATAATAGCGTGATTTAATCGAATCCAACCTAAACTGATGTTTATATATTCAATTATTATAAAAAAAGTCGATAACAGCCCGTTATAATTGCTTCGTAAAAAAATATTTCAACAAAGCTGATCGGTATTATCTAAAATTACGTTAACAATAGTATAGAGGGACCAAACTAAACACGACTAGACCCTTTGTGCGTTATTTGCTGCGATTTGCCCCCTTTACGTTTGTGAACATAACAAAGCAGTTGAAACGATTATACAGAAACGTACAGATTTATTTATATCGATCACAAAGTTAAAAGTAGGCCGACACTTCAATTGATTGTACTTAACTCTTCTACTTCTACTCTTTAGTGTTGGTATTGCATTACCGAGAGTGGGTTTAGATCTACTTAAATTTTCTAGTATTTGATTTTACGCGAGTATTATACATTTAGAAATTAAAGATTTTTAACGGATTTTAAACGCGATTTATTCATAATATTATTTTCCCGACGTTTCGCACACTTTGCAGCGAGCGTGGTGAGGGGGAGACTTCCCAATAATGAATAAATCGCGTTTAAAATCCGTTAAAAATCTTTAATCTCTAATTAAATTACTAAATTCTTGATTGTATGGTAATCTAGAACAGTTTTTGTTCGAACGCTCTGAAGCCGCGGGCTGAAATCTAGTTTGAAATAATGTTACTGTGTATGCAATTATATTTTCGGGAAAGACGATTCATACTTTTAGTATAGCTGTTACTAGTTGCCAATAAGCTCAAATATTATGGACCCTCTTCCTTCGCAAGAAGAATCTGTCAAAACAAAAAGTCGCAAATAAAATGTAAACGTATAGTTCATTGAAATGTTACATTTTTTAGGCCTGACCTTGCGTTTTTTAGAGGACGCAATTTTGTTTTTTTGATATGTAGGAGGGGTCAGTGTGAAGCTAAAACCAAGTTTGTGGGGTCGCCACCCTTGTCCCACGGCCGCCATCTTGAAAATAGCGGTTGGAATGGTTTTTACGATATATCTCTTAAACTATTTATTTGATAAAAAAATATCGTTAACATTATTTGTTGCAAATTAAATTCTCTACAACTTTGGTCCAGTAACTTTTTGTCGTAGAACTATAAATTAAAAAAGTTATAAGTAAGCGAAAATGTTCAGAAATTAGAGATGTTTATACTTTTCAATAAAACTTTTTTTTTATAATTTTACGAAGAAATGATATTAGACCATTTTTGTAGATTGTTTTTCGAGGAACAACTTTTATATACAACATTTTTTCATTACGTCAATAGCTAAGGTTTTACAGCGCTCAGAAGTGAGTACTATTTTTCAGTAGTAACTATACATAATATATTGGCTATTTCAGCCCTGCTTTTCGACGTAAAAAAAAACGCGCTTCCAGACTATCTCCTGGGTGGTGGGGAAAAGATTCAATAATTAATTATTTATAATATTGCAAAATTAATTATTAAAAATATTATAATAACAAAAAAAAAACAATTACTGATTACAAATTATTATTTACACACATAATATAAGTATACTGTATAGATCAGAGTACTGAAAATTAGTACTCACTTCGGTATATTATCATAATATATCGAATCAAAATCTTCGGTATATTATAGAATATCAACCGCTATTTTCAAGATGGCGGCCGTGGGACAAGGGTGGCGACCCCACAAACTTGGTGATAGCTTCATACTGACCCCCCCTACACATCAAAAAACTAAAATTGCGTCCTCTAAAAAATGCAACCCCAAATGTAACTTTTCAATGGAGTAGTAGGAATGTCAACAAATTATGCCGTTACGTAGAAATGGGTTGGCCTACTTTCTATCAGATTGTACGAGACTGCACTGTTTTGTTTACGAAAACGGTCGAATTTATAGGAAATTACTTTGGGCGCAGGTGGGGTTCTATTCTTAGCATCTTACATAAATAGTTTGAGTTTGGGTCGAACTGATTGAGTCGGAAAACAAGACTGAAACTCGTGTTTGGTCGTACAAATTAACTTTGTGAATTGTCTCTTATCTGATATCCGCTTTAATGAGTTTCTAATTATTCTAGTTTTGAATATGTATTTAATTTCGAGAAAGATAGCACTCAGTAATTTTTAATGTACCTAATACTTGATAGGTAACTGTTTTTTTTTTTTTTTGGAAAATAAAGATAATATTCTTTTTCATGAAATATACCTACGTGTTCAAGACAAAGACGATGTAGACGATGTAGATGTTTATACAAATAATTTATAAGTAGGTAGTGTTTCACATCATCCTTAAACTGAAGACCCCTAAACAATACAAAATATTGAACGTACCTAATGTTTCCTTAATCACTTAAAACCTGAATTTTAATTGCCGCGCAAAAGATTTAGTTTATATAGTTATTTACATTAGTTAAATATACTTATAATAATTTTTCTCTGAATATTTCTTGTACCTTCTCAATTGTAATTTAGAAAGTAAAATAATCAATTCAGTCTTCAAAAATAAGTTAAGGTACAACGCTAAGTTATTTTCGTGTAGTAGCCCTCTATACTTTTATTTATGTCCGACCTGTAACATGGCACACTGAAAAAGCACGGTAACCTTTATAGTTCCTCCACTTGCCGCTAGATGGCACTCATCCAAATAGTACATTTTCATTCAACAATTTTGACGCGTTTTCCTGTAATTGAATTTTGTCTGTATGTACTTACTTGGATAGGATTAAATAATTTAAAAATTAAAGAGTTAAGATGTCAATCAAGAAATCACCACAATAATTATTAATGTCATTTTCAATTTTGCTGAAGATTTTGATCATTAATAATTTGTAGCAAATCGCTGTAGAGAAACGGTATAATTTACATTTTCAAATAAATCATATAGTTAGATACAAGCAATCTGGCATTTCTATTAAAAACATAATCACAATTAATTTGCTAGACACCTAAAATACATTAACGAAGTTAAGTCGGAAAAATTGGAAGGTATTACGTTAGCAGGTTGAGCCTACGTAGGTTCGGGCGGGCGCGGGTGGCGGGTGAGTGAAAGCGGAGGGGGGAGCGGAGCCAAGCGCGAGTCGCACTCTCCAAGCAGTGCTAGCCCGGCTCCTAACTTACGCGCATGTCCTTTGCGCCCTTCAAGTCCCAAACCGTTCCGTTACATAACAATCCCCACGGGCATTAAATTATAGTGTTAAGGCTTATTTCTGTGATCGATACCTTTTTGCACGTTTACAACTAGATAAGTTTAGCGTTACGTAAGCCGCCGTCCACGTAGCTTCGCTTGCCACCGCTTTTGTGATACTAAGTTGTGATATTAGGCAAGCTTCTAGCTTTAAGTGTTAGGCCCGTGGGGAGATCCTGTCACTTGTTGATCCACTTTGATCCTGGTGGTTCCGTGTGCGAGCTCGGGCGTAGCTTGGGACTTGTTGAACGCGGTTGATATGCGCGTGGAGCGCTGTTGAGCGTGGCTCGTCACGGCTTCGCGCGACTTGTGGCAGCGCGCCACGCCATCTGGCGGCTGCGACGTTCGGGTTCCCAGCCGAATCACAGCAATGACCACGAACAAACCAACCATCTGTATGTCTCTTCTATCTCTTCACTTTGCTTCTGTCCTCATGTATCACTCCATCCGCCACTGGATTTCATTTCGCTTGACGACTTTCACTTATCAATTTCACTTGCAATGTTTTTGGTAAATGTCAAAGAGGTCAAATGTGTCAATAAATAAATTTAAGGCATTTGAAAATCCAGTGCTCTAAACCTCTCATTCATATTTCTTTGCGTGCCGCCTGGCATAACCCGCTATAACCTCATTTCATGTCCTATTTCCTACCTCAAATGTCGCATTGTGAATTGAAAGATCATTAATAAATGTTATCCCGAAAATGTGTTTTATTTTGCGCTTCGATGTCAATCACCCAAATGTTCGGCAGTTAAATGTTTGTAGTTTGATGTTTAGACGTGCTCTTTTGTGTAACGACGTACAATGCTTCATGTGGTTATCAAATGCAAGTTCATATACATACCACACCCACTCATACACTACTCGCTATTCATCATGATTATGCAATGAATGTATTTTTGTACATGTGTAGCAACAACGTCGTTGGTAGCAACGATTAAATTACGATAAAAGGTTCTTAAAAGGAATTTTGTAATGAAATCCGCAACCTTTCTGCTGTCTTTTATATTTGATATTTACACATTTAAAATTTTAATTCATTCATCAAACAGAGCACGTGAATGAAAAAGGAAATTGTGTTACATAACGCTTCTGTTAAACGACCTTTTCACACTTGACATTTATTGATTTTATCCACTACCTACTGCATTCATTTACAAATTATTAAAAAACAGTAAAGTTACATGGTACATACAAACAAATATTGATTAATATTATGAACTTATTTAAAGATAAATTGTATAGTTTTACCTATACTTTATGTGTAAAGCATATATTAAATGGAAATAAAGGCACTAGTTTAGATAAGTATTAAATTGAGAACAATAAGAACAGGGAACGTGTATAATCTTTCTTGTAATTTGAAGTAAATTAGTCTTTGTTAGATTTTTATGTAGATAATATATCTTCAATGACAATTTTAATGTACGTTCAAATAATATGAAATACTTTTCTCCTACAAAATAATATGAATTTCTGCCAAAGAGTACATCCTCCGTCGAGGTTTCTTAGAGCTTGGCAAAACAAAATAGCAATCTTTCTAGGCCAAGGTACTCAGGCAGCGGGCTTCCTTATTGAAATACCCGAATGTGGGGCATAATGAATATTTCAGCTTCCCAATTCATTACCCTTACACCAAAACGAGTTTATTGCTGAATGGGACGAAATTTTCATATTTATTGGAATTTATTACGCCCTATACACTGTCGTGTTTCTGCTTCATGTATGAATAAATTGGTATTGTTATTTCGATTTTCGTTATTCCTTTTTATGGGTGATAAAAATGTAGTAAACTATACCTGTTTTAATGGAGTTACAGCCTCCTTTAGTATTGTCACGAATAGTGTAGGTATTGAATATGTAATTAAGATTCTAAATAAAGAACGAATTTAGTTTTATGACTTTCTTGGTAATGAAAAGGTATAATTACTATAAACTTTGGAGTGCTCTAACTTCAATTATTCTCGCTGCTGCAATAAATTATCAATTTTTACCTATAATTATTAATAATTATAAGATTGATTATTTGGTTATTTTAGTAGGAATATACATATATATGACAAAAACTTATGGTACCTAGTCAATAGCGTAAAAATATTTAAGGGTAAATAAACTACTAATATTTTATTATAATTTCCATAACAATAAGCGACTCAGACATGAAATCATTCCTCGTCATTAACGACCTTTCACAAATATACCCACAGTTTCAGCGATTCCTAGAACGGCCTTATTCGTTTGACAAATGAAGGCTGCGGCAGAGGCGTGAGAATGCTTTATGAGGTCATGCAAATGCAAAACTTAGAACGGCTTAGAGGGTAAAAAAATCCATAGACGAAGCAATAATTGATTTTATGTAGATCTCTACAATGTTAAAACAATAATGTATAAAATGAATAGGCAGAGGAATAATTGATTTTTATTGATGTCTACGTTTACTAAGTAACAATTTGTGACCTCTTTTTTATATAGAGCGAAGTAACGCCCAAAACATGTAGTATTATAAATAGCATTAATATAATGATATTCACACGGAAGAAAAACTCGCAGCTATTTATACAAATGCTATAACGTAATCCGTGCTATCAAACTGAATAGTTAATAGCAATCCTTTCATTCGTTTCCATACGATTGAATTACACGGCTTCACATTCCTATTCAGATTTATAACATTACAGTTAGATGACAAACGACAAACGAAGAGACAATCGAAAAGGATTAATAGCCGTCAAACGGGATTCTGAGTAATTGTTTGAATTCAACTCAGAACAGGCTGTTGTTTGCGAGAACCCTATGTTAGTTATCTGTACTAATATTATAAAGCTGAAGAGTTTGTTTGTTTGTGTGTTTGAACGCGCTAATCTCAAGAACTACTGGTCCGATTTGAAAAATTATTTCGTTGTTGGATAGCCCAATTTATCGAAGATTAATTTATGGCCTATGTCCAGCAGTGGACAAATGTAAGCTGATAATGAGGAGGAGTCACGCGGGTGAAACCGCGGAGCGCAGCTATAGTATAAGATAGGTTGGCCGAGGTTACAAAAATAACTTTATTATTTTCATCACCTCCCACGCATTTATTAGAACGCCTGAAGAACAAGGTTCCTTTTTTAACTAAGCTAAACATATTGGTCTCGGGGGTTCTAAAATGTTTATAGGTATTATTATTCTGAGCACGTCCAAACCTCGATCACGTTGAGACTTCGGCGCCCATGATGAAAACATATTACAGAGCTATTTCAGTTGTACGTAAAATGTCGGATAATATCAAGATCGATCTAGAATCTAGACCAAGAATATGTCACACATTTTTTTGTAATATTACCGTAATATTGGAAAAATGGAGCGACATAGTTCGCCCAAGTTATTTTTACTGACTTTATGTTATAGCTTTGATAAAGTAAAGGTATTTTTTCTTTTAGAATATTATTTATCACATGTATAACATATTGTTATATTTTAATATATACTCGTATATTATGACGTTGATAGGAGAG
Organism: Colias behrii; assembly: GCA_029959065.1. Classification (NCBI taxonomy): domain Eukaryota; kingdom Metazoa; phylum Arthropoda; class Insecta; order Lepidoptera; family Pieridae; genus Colias; species Colias behrii. The sequence continues at coordinate 7,683,416 of JARWMC010000019.1, read as the reverse complement.
AAACTGTTTTCTTTTAGGTTACATAAATCGAATTATAACTAAGTCTAGTCATAAAACTTCATTTAGGTACCCTACAAAGTCATCAGGCAACCTGTGAACACGTCGCCTTATAACACAATAAATATCAATATATTACGTAAATCATGTTCGTGTTCGGCGAAGAAAGTTTATAAACATCTCGAGAAAATGTTAGCAAAGTATTTTATATTTACGTAATCGAATCGTAGCACAGTTATACTATAGCAGTGAGAGCGAGGAGCGATCGTAGCAGATTTTCGTAGAATCATGTCACGTAGCGAGCTGCATCGGCTACGACGCAACGCTGAAACTCCCTGTCTTTATTCTAGTTGAATTTATGACCCAGTTTTCATAATATCCTTTGGATCCCCGTTTGAAAATGTAACAAAAAGATATTATATCATATAGCAAACAGCCGCCCACACATAATATTTGACGACTAGAAATGCATTTAAAGCGCCTACGCGTTGGCTCAATATGTACAAAGTTTTAACTTACATGAGATACATAGAACTTTCAAGGTTTATAAATTGTTATGCTCCTCGTCATTTTACATTATATAAAACATATACATTAAAAATCGATTTGAATTGTGCACAGGATAAACTTTCATTCATTGCTACGGCTCCTTCGGCGCCAATCTTCATACATGAGTATATTTTTATATAAAAAGGTCAATAAAAGCCTTTCTATACACAATCTTACCTTAGTAAAATGTAAAAAGAAGGTTACAGAGTGGTTACTGACCCAGAATTATTCAGATACTGAACAATACATAGTTCAAATAAAAATTTAGCAAACGCAACCACTATGGCCACTACATCCACTCACGCGCTTACACACTCATTCACACATACATTCACACACACACACACACACACACACTCACACTCATACATACAAACACGCTCACACATGCATACAAACACGCACACTCATTCAAACACGCACGCACAACATATGAGTATATCTACTAAACTTGAGTTAAAGTGTATAATTTAAATTTTATTTTATATAATTTTGTATAAAAAATAGCTAAATTACCTAAATCATTATTTAAGTTAATATTATGCTATAGTTTTGTTATTATTGTGTCATTAAGGAAGGTGGACCCCAAAATACAGGCTGTCCTAGTTTGGGGTCCAAATGTTACATGTTTGTACCTAACCCACAAATTGATCAATAAATGATTTTTATTTTATTTTTTTTATTTATTGCTACGTACTTATACAAAAACATGTATGTATTAATAATAATTAAGTAACAGCTCTGCTTTAACCTCTTTGTCCGTAGGTAATGGCAAAGCAGTTTCAAATAAAAGCTTTTTATAATCCGTATATAATTTGGTGACAAATTTTGCCATCTCATGATGTCAAGGCCACATAAATTCGATTTTGGCGACGCCCAATATGATTAAAGTGTAAGGTGAAGGTCGGAAAATTCACGCTGATTACTTCAGCCAATTTTAATATTAGTATCGTATGTAGTTATTTTAATATTTAAGTTTTTTAAGTCTACAAATATGTGTAGGCGCGAGAGGAAAATTATGCTTGCTGGTGCATTAACAAAATATATTATAGACAGGGAATTCATAGTTTCAACAATGAAAAATCATATATTTTTTGATAACACGATTTATGATACTTCGAGTTATTTTTATCAGCACTAAAGTATGATTTATCACATAAGTATATTAAAAAGCAAAAATAATTGTCTCACAGTTTTCATACTAAATTATTATCTCAGGTATAGGTCTTAATGTAGAGCATTAATAAAACAAATATTTAGACTTTATAATAATGGAATATATAGATATATGTAGGTATAGGTTTTGTTCCTATTAATGGAAGAATTGGGCAAAACTGAAATTTTCGTTTCAATCAATACTCTAAACAATTTTGATTTCCAAACGTACAGTTAAAAAGTTAATTAGGAACAAACAGTATATCGGCACACACGGCGCAAACTCAATGTGCCTGACCTATCTTACATAACCACAATGCTTGCGAAAATCCCTCCATACAGACTTTAAACGCATATTAGAAAATATAAGGGTGACTACGCACGAAGGTTATAACAGCGAAAACACCAAAACTATTCGCTTACTTGAATAAATTGTGTACAAGAAATAGGAAATGGAGTATAATTTCAAAGGACATATTTAGAAGGTAAAATATTACATTTCTATTACACTCTTAGCTAAATTGCTCACTAAAGCAAAGCTATACTTAGGTACTTAGTTGGTTCCAAGCCAACGTACACACATTTCAGCTCATTGAACATTTGTCCGACACTAACGCCCTCGCCATTCATTAGTTATGAAACTGTTCTCTGATTAATATGTTTTAATACGAAATGCTTCTCCTTAGAACTTACAACAACAAAAATGAAGATTGGAGCCTTTATATTTTTGTAAAGTCATCCTCATAAAACGTACTGCAAAAAACGCGGCGTTTCTACCGTTCATGAATTGAGAGCCATAGAGTTGCGATTCGGTAGACACGACGCCGCCGGCGAACTCCTATATTGACCCGTCTATATTTAGCATAAATTCCGTTTACGAGTTTCATCGCCGTTATTGTGAATCGATTTGCTTGACAATTTTAACGATGTTTTTTTGCATAGGTACGTTGCAAGGTTATACATATGATTATTTAATATGCATAGGTATTAACATATTTAATATTAAATCTAATATCCTGAATTCAATATTGAATATTTGACTGTCTTAATTTTTTATTGAATATTATTTTTGGACAATATTAAAAAAAAAGCTAGCAAACATATCTTGAAATTATTAACTACATTTTCAGGACGTTTTTTATGTAATACAAAATATTATGATGTTTTTGGTATTTATGATGTAAATTATATATTCCATACAAATTTTAAAATAATATTAAATTCAAAACTAAATTTTCCACGAAAAATTGTTCTCTAAAAAGCGCTCAAGTATAAGCGGTATAAAGCCGTAGCTTTGTTTTTCTAATGCTACGTGTAGATGGCGCGCATATAGAACACATACAACATTTATGCTATTTGACACTAGATGGTGCTCTTTAAATGCGAATAATTTAGCCGTTTCAAATTTTTCATTTTTTTGGCTTATACTAATCTTTATTTGATAGTACGTATATAGATATTATAAGTTGAATATGGATTAATAATGAATTAATAAATAAATAGAATAAGTGTGGAGATTTCTTTCATCCATCAATTTCAATGATGAATTTTATTAAAATTTATAGATAGTCCTGCTAGAGCTTGACTCTTTATTAATATCTACAAGGATTTCACCAGTAGGTAAGCTTCTTGCAATCTACGCACTAAGTACTCTTCAGACTTTATGAAAACAAACATATACAAAAGCAAAATAAAAATATTATAATACCTTCTTAGTTTTACGTTTTTTCTTTTTAATAAGTTATATAATCAATCCCTCGATTTTTACTCCTGTAAATAAATGAATCATAGCACTACTTAATGAGTACAAATATAAGAAAACTAATACACACATGACATAATACAACCTTTAAAGCTCTACCGACATTGCCGCCCCTGACACGACCACGCGATCGCGTGATCCGCTCCATCAGGGTTGCAAGTTGGAAAGACTGGTCTTTTCTTGATATTTTAGTATTTTCGTTAGTAGAATAATGGTAGTGATGACGTGGTATACACATTTTTAGTTTCTATTCTACTAAATAAATAAATATAATACCTGGGAAAAATACATTGAATCCATACTAATATTATAAATGCGAAAGTAACTCTGTCTGTCTGTCTGTTACTCAATCACGCCTAAACTACTGAACCAATTTGCATGAAATTTGGTATGGAGATATTTTGATACCCGAGAAAGGACATAGGCTACCTTTTATTGCGAAATATGTACCACGGGCGAAGCCGGGGCGGACCACTAGTTAAAAATAAGAACTAAATTATTTCATGGAATAACGGCAAGATGGCGCCCTATTTTCAGTTTTAAATTCTTGAAGGAAAATTCACGGATTTCTCATTTAAGTTATAATTAAAAATACAGGCAGTTTATAATTAAATTTTAAGTCAATAAAATAACTAGTTGATCCTTTTTTATAAATCTAAATGCTAAATAAGGATTATAGCCGTGTAGTAATTGACTAGATGAAATTGTTGTAAAGAATTTCAGGCATGGAAAAGGAAAATACAAAAAAGGTTGATACACTAATTAATATTGACTTTTATTTGCAAAATAAAATAAATAAATGGAACATATGATCTGCGATAGGTACTTGTGAAGTATTATATAAATTCCATACATTTTAAAATTTTCTGCATTCGGCAAAAAGAGAAATTCTTTTTATTTATTCCGTTGAAATGTATTCTCTGCAGAACATAAGATAATAAAGTTTTCATTTATGATTTATTTAAAAGTGAAATATAAATGAGATTTCGTTTTATATTGATGAATAGTGCACGGTTATTTAAAAAAAAATACAACTATTGACTGTAATTGAATATTGTTGGTTTTTATACTTACTGTTTTCTAATAAAACACTTTGACAGGGAATGAATTTTCATATCTGTAAATGTTATTTTCAAAACTGTATGGTAATTCCTTAGGGTAATACAAAGAAAAATAAACTTGTCGATTAGTTAAAATAAAAGGAATCGGATATTTAAATTCGATAGCTTAATAAAAATTCAAATTAAAAAGAAAAGTTATAATATGGTGGTTTTAAGACTAGGGTTCATTTCCTGAGTACAAGAATATTAAAGTTTAAAAATATTTACAAACATTTTTCAACGGTCTCCGGATTCTCGACATTTTAACGCTAAATTAAGATGAACATTTAAAAGTACTAGAGAATATTTAAAGGAGATTCATGGCCGCTGAGCAATTCTAATGAAATAATTCCGCCCTATCCAATTTGAAGTTTTTAATTGACTTTTCAGATTGGCAGCCGGCCACTTCTTAATGTTGCTCGTGTGTTTCGAACTCATTGCGTTTTAAACTTTCAAAACCCTTATTACAGAGATTTTGAATCAAAGTTAAATTAGACAGTATTTAGGTTTGTTACTTCTGCGTTATTTGGAATTAATTTATATTATGTGTTTAATACATTCCTATTTTTAACGGACGATGCCGCGGCAATCACTATGTAAATAAATGGCATAATCTGCCTTTCAATTAATAGCCTAGTCTCTTCATTAAACAGCGCCGTTCAAAGGCCTGAGTATTATAACAAGCTCATAATACTTAAAAGTAGCAATATCTACTTATGTATGTACTTATTATCTTCTGGCGACCCTCAATTTCGAGCAAGCTCTTAAAAAATATATACTACAATTAAAAACTCCAACTTACACTCCAAGCGCTATTCCCGAAAAGATTAAGCGAAAAAGCGCTCACAATCCGCTTCACTGTCAGCAGTATGACATACTACACTGACATATTATTATGTGTCACTGACGTACGAGATTAGACGGAATTCTAGTTCCAAATGGAAATGGATCATCACCTAATCCGCTATTTAGGAAATTTTAATGACCACTTAGTTTTAACGGCATTTTCTAAATTGTAGAAAATAGATTAATTTTCTTTTATTGGGCCGGTCATTATTTAATAAACTATTCTTTACTATCTTTCTATTCAGTACATAACCAATAACTATCTTTGTGACTTGTGCTTACACTATTTAATCCTATAGATATAATTTCAGTTCACTAATTGAATGATAAATTCATCTTTAAAATACTTTTAAAATATTTCGAAATAAAACAACATCCATTAAATTACCACTCATTCATCGTTTATTTATATTCATAACTTCCTTACATACCTAATAACTACATACACAAATAAATTTTTATCAAGGCTAATGTCATTTCATTCTTTATGAAGCCATTAAAAGCACGTCACGAGACTTCCCCTCAACACAAAAGCAACGCCGAATTTCAGTAGCAGCGAATAAAACATGTACCTACGTAATTTTATTCCATGTTCACATTGTCAGGAAAAATAGAACAGCGGTGAATTAGCGCCCGAAAGCGTTCACCTTCCCAGCTTAATTTGTCTGCATGTTGCGAACTCTTTCCAATTAAAATTGTTCAGCAAAAAATAATAAATGAGAGGACTGTGGCGTAGCTGCGGCTGGGCGGCCATTTATTCGATGAATTAGACTTGCGTAACTGAAGTTGAGTTCTTCACCAAGTCGTAAAGGTAAACGAGCAGTCTCATTACTTCTTTCAATAATCATTTATAATGGCGGTTCTTGTTTTGTATAATATCATCGTATATTTCATCTTTTTTTCCCAATTTTACTACCTAAAGAGTCTGCCAGATTATGGCCTTAAATTCTCTTATTCATAAACTTCAGCAATCATGTAAAATGAACAAGATAAGTAGGTAGTCGTAGAAGTAGGGTATTCATGATTCAAAAATTAATTACAATTTTTATATATTACTCGCAAGAAGTAGTTACATTGCGATATAATGAATAAGTAATTTAACTTGCAGGAGGACAACAAATGTGCCATTGAAATACCTAGAAACAGACAATGCCGGATTAAACGGACAATTCGACTCAATACTACATATCTCGTTTCTCATTCGTTTCAATACATATCTATAATTGTACCTTCAACTATAATTTATGTTCGTACCAGAGCATTTTAATAGATTCCACATGACAGGGCCTTATCTAGCTTAAGACTTTTGGTCATCAATCATGTGACATATCGAAGATATTTCTCAGTTTCATATGACACGGTTGACCTTGTAACGTATAAAAACATTATCCGTCTGGGGATGGCTCAAATTTCGTGTCTTATCGCAGTTCACGTGAAGTTTGTAACGATATATAGACTGATATGCAAATATATTAAGAGCCTAAGGTCCTCTGCTCGAATGTGGTCTTGTTTCTATTTTATAGCAACATCAGACATGATACCTACTTTTTATAACATAAGTCGTTAGCGCTTAAGATGAATTCTGTTCCTTCGTGATGATAGAATATTAGAAGAGCAGTAATTAATATATAGATTTCGTGTACCAAGGTTAATCTTCGCTGTAGGGTATATTATATGTATAGGTACTTTAAGCGCAACACAGTTGTTAATTATACAACGGTACACGCAATTATTTATATAGGTTTGCAATTAGATCACGCTAATATATGTAATTTAATAAGTAGGTACGTACAAGAAAGAGCATATATCTATGAATAAGTTTTAATCGGGGAAGTCCAGTTCTCTACATATTATATTACGCAATAATTTTAAAAGTTTTCCACAAATTCTCATGAATACTCACGCTCGCCGTTCCATATATAACATCTAATATAGTACGCTCCGTTCATTTTTATCCGGCACATTTTAATACACCGCGATAGAGTTAACAAAAGTACAACTGCACGTACCTTGGATCGTGGAAAAGTTCACACTTCGCAGATTACTTGTACGTGTTAAATTTTTAAGATTCTTTTGTGCGAGGAACAAAGAGAAAATAAAAATAACCTCTATAGCGTCAGCACAATTGACGCCCTCTCGGCGGAGGGCGCGTCCGCCTCTCTTCACGAGGTCAAGATGGAATGGTTGCTCGAGAACCAGTATCGAGTCGTTAGATGTACGTCATTGGCGTGACCACGCATGCCTGGGCGGCTTTGAGGGGTACAGATCACTTTGAGATACATACAGTTACCTAAATAACCTTATATTCACTTATTGAAAACAAACCATTCTTTCGATGTCATATACAGGGTGTAATCGTTAAGTGTGCACAGGCGATTTTTCCGTAACTATTACAGATAACAAAAAACTTTAAACTGAAATCGAAAGTACTTAACCTAATGAGTAAAATGGCCCTAATAAATTTTTAAAAATAAAACGAGAAATATCAAAAAAAATATCTTTAAACCCTCCTATACATTTAGTATGAGATATGAATATCCCATGTACATTTAATATGAAAGATTTTAGCTTTCTCTTTCTTTTTTTTTTGGTTTTCTGCTTTAATTACTTCGCAAATTTGAAGGGAAGTTCATTTAGAAACTTTAAATAGAGCTCCTCATTGTATTGCACAATGAGGAAGTTATTTCGAAAATCTGCTATGAATATAAAATATATGGGAAATCAAATGTATGGGAGCGTTTAGTGTAACATTTTTGGATATTTCTCGTTTTATTTTAAAAAAATTATTATGGCCATTTTACTCATTAGGTAACGTCACAGGGTTACGTACTTTCGATAACAGTTTAAAGTTTTTTTTGATATCTGCAATAGTTACGGAATAATCGCTTGTGCACACTTAACGATTACACCCTGTATATGTCACAAACACACGGTATAACCCCAAATAAAACAAAAGAACACGTGTGTCATAGAAGAATGACCGTATTTTACCCCAAGGAAAACCTCATTCAGTGAAACAGATGGGAAATGGATCTAACACTCCTCGGGGAAAAGCATCAGTTTAACTTCTAAATTAGCCAATTGAAAAACAGAAAATATTTTTCCTATTATCTGGGTTAAAGCAATAGAACGATTTGAACATTAAATATCGACGATATGTTTAAAAACTAAACTATATTAAATGCTACAATTCGTTCAATTCCTATCTACGTACCTGTATTTTTGTATATGTATACGATTTTGGCCTCGTATTTGGACTTTGCTAGATGCCTTTTATTTTTTAAAGGAAAAGTAAAAATTTCTCAACAATTAATATCGTTATGCTACAACACAAAGGCATTCTTGTGATATTCTAGTGCACAAGTAATACAAGGCCAATTTTGTACAAAATCCGATACAGGGATCGTCTGGAAATGGTTTTTTGACTCGGAGCGAGATCGAAATAACCATCCTACAAGCCCCCAGGGGCAGCTAAAGTGGCTTGAAATATTTCATGCGGATCTAATACTGTCGAGCGATGTGATTTTTTCAGAAAAATTCTGTTAGTTTATAAATATTGTCTTCCACATTCCAGGATGGCAAAGCATTGTCAAGCAAAGCATACATACCTATACGTGTATTTGTTGTTATACATTTAGGCTGAATCATTGTACTATAATGTATACTTTTCAAAAAAGGTAAACACATAATACACATATAATGTATCGGGTACAAGCTAATATTTCTAAAACTTGTGTTTTTTCGGTACATAAGCTGTAGCTTAAAAGCAGTACATAAGCTGTAGCTTAAAAGCAATACAGAATTTTTATCAAAGTTCGTTCAGTAGTTTTCATGCGATTGAGCAATAACTCTCGACACGTTTAAATAATAAACATCCACACATCTATTCAAATTTCCAAACCATCGCATTTATTATATTATTAGTTTAGTACTGAAAATATGCTACCAATTTCTCCAATCTTGGGTGTGATTCCCCGTAGCATAATATATTTCATTGAGACAGCTTGCCCGATTCTCATAACATAACTTTCCTATAGTACAATGTTTTTGTGTTTATTATTGTTTCCATAACATATCGTTAATTAGGATTTCTCTTTTTATGTTTCATCTCACACAAGTTCATAGACCTAAACATACTATACCTTCATAATAATAAGATAGAGGTATACACCTCTCTTCGCTGTTACTTGTATATTTTATTATTTCTATTCTATGTGGCTTTCTAAGAAACAGGGTAATAAGCATTTTTGTATAAATTTCATATACATGTAAATCGGGAAACTAATGTTATATCGGGATTTAGAATACGGATTATACCAAGTATTAGGTCTCTTCGCGACAGTTACGTAATACAGCGGGTTTTACTCATGTGGAAAATTACTGATTCTTAGGTACTTTTCGTAGGTACTTTCATTTATCCTTATTTTATAAAAAACGGCAAAAATTCCATCGTAGATTTGCCTTAATCTCTGTAGGAAAACAAGTTGACAATATTTTCCCTTAATTAGATCTACGTAGAAACTGCCCCGAAGGCTTTGTTCGCACAAATATTGTACAAGTTATACCTAAGTGTGCTTGAATTTTCGGGAAACTAGGACAAAGCTTTTCTTAGCCGGCGTATATGGAGAAAATTTTCGGGAGCATTAATAAATTCTACTTGAAATATGAGTCTTAGTATTTAGAGATGTTATTTTTTACTTGGTTTGGTTGGATTTTTTAGGTTAAAAAGATTAGTGCACCTAATAAGCAAATTAATTGTTGATGATTTTTTTTTTAATCTTTTAACAGTAAAATAAGAGATTTGTTTTTAATGTTAATTATTGTGATTAATTTTTACAATAAATTACGTGTCTATCATTTTTCGATTTTTCTAAGATATTATGTGTACCTTCGCGTGTAAATAATAATTTAAGTAGTAACTGGGATCTTTAACATATTTTTTCTATATTTTGTGTAGTCTTACGATTATCCCTGTACGTTACAATAAGTCAATCAAACCAGAACCAACCAAGCTATTTCCATACAAATTTTGTTACAAATAAATTCACCCTTCGTTCGGCATTTCGGCCAGCTAGATTACGCAAATTGCGTCACGAATAGCCTTTTTATATCCAGTAATCGCGAACACGTCACGAATAGCTAAGGGAGGGAATTATGCCTGGAATTTAGAAATTGACTGTCAAATGCCTTTTTATAACCGCATGCGGAAATACGAGCGATAAAAGATTTACTTTCGTAATTACAGCTAATGTAGGTGCTAATGTATGGAATGTTTTATATGAATACATGAATACTTGAAGCGTAAACGAATGTTTTCTTTTGGAACAGGAAAAGTTTATGAGATAGACATTAAGAAAAACAATAAAGCTATCTATTATTTACGTTTTAAAACGTGTGTTGCAATAAATAAATTACACAAAGGCTACCGAAATCGTGAGGATTCCTTGATGAAATGTAAGAAAAAAGTTATTTTGTAACATTCGCGTCTCATATAGATAAAAAAAAAAACGTCTCGTCTTTTTAAAAATATACAGTTACACTTGTAAGATTTGTAAAATGTTTCATTCAGTCCAATTACAATACCAAAAATATTGATTTTGGCTCTATCTCTAATAATATCGTACCAAAAACATTTACAAAAAACTTATCAGAGGTACTACATATAGAAATAATAAAAAAATCAGGACATCTGAAAATACATTTTCGATACACAAGTCACAGCGTAATATATATTTTCAGTATAAAACAAAACAGAAGGGACGCGATTTACTTATTACCACTCTGCAATACATTATTACCAAGTACTATATTTATGAGGATGAAGTAAAACAGGACCATTTGTTCATGTATGTTTCACATCCACATTCAGTCATACGATTATGTCAGTGAAGATATTAAACTGTCCTACAGCTTTATTGCTCAACATATAAAACTACTAGCTTATCGCCCGCGGCTTCGTCCGCTTTGTCTAAAACCTAATAAATTATGTACTAAAACCTTCCTCTTGAATCACTCTATCTATTTAAAAAAACCGCATCAAAATCCGTTCCGTAGTTTTAAAGATTTAAGCATACAAAGGAACATAGGGACAGAGAAAGCGACTTTGTTTTATAGTAGTGATTAGGAGTATCATGGTAAAGTAAAGAAGCTATGGTTTTAATTCTAAGACTATCAGATATCAGAGAGCAGATACCAGAAGATTAAGATTCTGATATCTTTACTGTAGTAATAAAAGTGCACGTAGGAGAAATGCCGTAACTCTCGGCTTCATCATATCGTCTATAGTCTATTGGTTTACACTAAAATGAGAAATCCGTAGCTTTTTAAGCCTTTAAATCACACAAATGAGCGAATAGGCTAGTGCTTTTTTCGTACATTATCAAAACGACATATTATTTAATCTCTTGATGCTAGATTTGTAGATTTTTTAATTCTGTCTTGTTTATTATTTCTCAACTTCTGCAATCCAGCATCTTATGATGGTACGCTCCCAATGACTTTTAATACTATTTGATTCTACAGTAGAACATGAACTTATAGTTAGTATAAAATTTAATTTGTGTTAAGTGTACAATCGTAGTCATGACTTGAATAGACGTCTCTAATAGAAAACGGAGAACAATAATTTTTTCATCCGTTTGATTCATCTGTATTGTATCATTAGCACGTAGGTGGCTTACTGGTCATGAAATTCAATACCCGTTTTAACGAGATTGACTCATACAATATTATTTACGTGACTACAATGCTAAAAGAAGAACTGCTTTATCCACCAATAGTTTTAGATATTTAAAATGTTGTTAAATCACCTTTTCAAAGACAAAAATGAATTAACTTGCATTACTTCTACATTTTGAAATCTGCGAGAATCCACGGATGACTGAAACATTAATTATTTGCCATTAATGATTAAACAATTGCAAAAAAAACAGGAAATAGAACAAAAGCATACTGCATAAACATTTATTTCACACACACATACACCTTGCCACGTGCCATCATCATCTTTACCACTATTTAACCCAAGTTTATTACCCTCTACGTATATTACCGTTTAGTTATGCATCTTTATCATTGTTTAACCCAAGTAATTCTCTCCAGATGCGATGACGGTGGAGGCGGCGCGGCGGCAGGTACTGGAGGGCGCACGGCGTCACTACGGCTGGCCAACGGCCGGGTCTCGACGCAGTCAGCCGAGCATCTACCGCACTCGCCGGCTGACTGCGCCTCCGTGCGCATCTCCATGGACAACACCAACACGTGCTGCACGGACTCGCTCGTCACCGCCCTTGACGACGAGACCCTGCTTCTAGGTGAGTCAACTGGAATGAATACACCTCCTACAGCAGCAGATCCATAAACAGTTGATTCAACTGGAATGAATAGATTACCTCCCACAGCAGCAGTTCGTATTTTAGTAGATCATTGGATGCTGGATGTTAAGCTCTGCGTAGTTGTTAAATACAAACTAAACAATTAAGTTGCGTTTTATAAAAGCTTGGAAACTCCTAAGCAAAGTACAGTAGCATATGCAACTAAAGAAATAGTACGTATTGATGATGTAAGATGATGAGTTAGATGAAGTCGACCAAATTTTACTTTACATGTTAAAACAATCTGCTCCCAATACGATATTGATAATAATCAAAGAAGTTTTTTGCTGACAGGTCTTTCCACTGTCTCAATAGTCAGCAAAACCTGCTGTGGAGAAGCCGCAGTATGAAACTATCATTTTTTTGTACTACGGCTTGTACAACTGCAGTCAAATAAACATTAAACGGTTGAAATGATATGATGAAAGTTCTCTTCTTACAATACTTACATTCGTCACAAAAAAGAAGCCAGGAATTTTATAACAGAATGAATAATAAATAGCACAGCAGCATGGTAAATGTTTAACTTTATTCTTCAGAATCTTACACCACGATCTCTTTGCACATGCCTTGTTACATTTGTAACAAGGAACCGCAATATTGACTCAAAGAAGCATGGGCGTAGCTAGCCATGGGTACAGGGTGGGGCAAAAAAAAAACCGGCCAAGTGCGAGTCGGAGTCGCGCACCGAGGGCTCCGAACAAACCTACTTTTTATTATGTTGTAACTCTAAAATGTATGTTTTAGCAATTTTTCCTTTATCTGTGCTATAAGACATTGCTTTTAACCAAATTTCAAGACTCTGTGTTCACGGGAAGTACAATGTAGGTTTTGATTCCCTTGCGAATGTCGAAATTTGCGATAATTTGCAGCATAAAATGGCTGTATCTTTTGATTGCGTTGGCTTATAAGTTTGATTTTTTCACAGCTTTAAGAGACCGTAGACTTGAGTATTTGATATAAATTTCAGCTTGATAACTCTACGCGTTCCTGAGAAAAAGTGTGTTGACAGACAAACCGACAGGCAGACTTTGTTGTGCGTCTGTCTGTCTAAAAATACCTTTTTTTTCAAGAACACGTGGCGGTATCAAGCTGAAATAATAATGAATAAATCAAAACAAACAAAAGATACCTACAGCCGTTTATGTTGCAAATTTCATCCCTATATTATATAGTTTATCCGTCTAATACAATAATATGATTCCTTTTTACCATAAAATATAGGTCTATGTAAATAGAAAAATAAACCATTTTAAATAACTCAGTAAATAAAGCAAAACCTTGCACTTCCGATTTCATGTTTGTTTTAGGTTAATGGTCACTTATTGACCATAAAAACACAAAATGCAGACAGATCCAGGTGGAGCTTTGCTCGCAATCTTATAGTTTTTGACCGATATCTCGAAAACTATCCACTTTAGGGCAAAAGTTGCTTAGACTTTTTTTGTAGAAAGTAAAATTTCGCATATTTTATACCATGTAAATTTTTTTGTAAAACTTACTATTTACGGTTTATGGCCTATTTGATGAACCGGTTGATCGTTAAAATATTGTATTAATGAATAAAATGCATGTATGTACATAGTTTTTAGGTCACTTTATTCTCTACAAGTTTTGTTTGAAATTTTTTTTCTAGTGCCCATATTTTTTTGAGTTAATTGTTGTACGTTTAATGTAGAAATGCCGCCGCTCGGGTGACGTGGCAGGCCAAAAGCTTTTTTACGGATGTAATAAAAACGAAGAAGAAATTTCCAATGCAAGTGGATTTTCACCGTTTCCGAAACGGCAAAATTTTTGATTTTTTTTTTCTTATAGAAAATTTTTAATACATTTTTTAAATATTTTCCTTTATTTTATTCTTGCATCCGAATATAAAATAACTACTCAATATTATTTAGTTGTACGAAATATATACGAAACATACATAGGTACCTTGAAATTTACTATTTATCGCCAAACGTTAAATAACTCAAAAAGCATTAGAAAAAAAGTTTCAAATAAAGTAATCTTAATAAATGGATAATGCATATGTATAATATATTAATGCATTTCATTGATTAATCCAATATTTAAAGAGTTACTTGCCAAAGATGATTAACCGGCTCATTAAATAGGCCATAAATCGTAAACGGAAAGTTTTACAAAAAATTTACAAGGTATAAAAGATGTAAAAATTTTCTACCTACAAAAAATTTTTTGCTTTAAAATGGATGGTTTCCGAGATATCGGCCAAAAACTTTTATGTAAGATTCAAAGAGGATATAATCACTACGTTGTAAGATTGCGAGCGTAGCTCCACCTGGATCTGTCAGCATTTTGTGCTTTTATGGTCAGTAACTTATCCTAAAACAAAAGTGAAATTGGATGGGAAATTTAGTGCGAATTTGGCTAAATAAAAACAGCTTTGAATGGGGTAACAGTACTACACTACTTTTTCTGGCACCAAAAGTGGTTTAAATCATGTAACATAGAAGCGCAAGCTTTTTGTTTAGATCGCATTTTTTTGTGTCGACTGACAACTTTCGAGTGAGAATTTTTTAACGGATATTAAGTTTTGTAGTCAGTACCTAGATAATTACGTTTTTTAGATTTGGTTAGGTACCTTCCAGGTCAGAGCCAGGGTGGGGCAAGTGCCCCACCCTGCCCCACCGTGGCTACGCCCATGCAAAGAAGTCAAACATTCTGATGCAAAGCGCGAAACATACAGATTTTCTCTTGCATTATTTCAATGAATTTTTATCGTATATAGAAGTACCACATTACTCCATTAACATATGGAAAAGGTTGATTAAATAGAAAGGAAGAAAAATACAAAGTCTATAAGATAAAATAAAATTCAGTTGCATCTACCACTAATAATAATAGGTACTTACTCATAATTATATGGCTTGCTGGAACAAGTTATTTATTTTGTTTTCAAAAGAGTCAAAAGATCACAATTCCTCGAGCAGAATAACCTTAATCCCGTTAAGATAATATACCTAAAAATTACATAAAATTTTCAAAATTATTAAAAGTAGATACATTGTATATTAAATTATCTCGCAAAACTTCAAAAGAATAATCAAATCACTAACAGTAGTTACACAGTTAGGATATACGTCTCGTATCAAAAGATTACTGAAATCGATAACGGCTTTTGAAATTGAAATCGATATAGCGAATACTTTAAGCCGATCTACCGTTTAGATCTCCAGGAATCTGTAAGCTTTAAAATTAATCCGTCTAGAACACGCAGACAACTTAAAAAGCTGATTTTTCAAATATAATTTAAAGTAAAATATTGAATATTGCAATCATACACGATAAATGTGTAGTTCAGCTAAATTTTAATTATATTGCATAACGTCTCAATGCCGTTTGAATAATTAAAGTGAAGTATAATTATGTCTCTTGTGGGCATACCCCTGCAGATGTGTATGCAGATACATTTCACATTTGTATCTCTTCATCGATTCTTTGCCTAGAATTAGATCATCATTTTATTTCGTACTGAAGGACGCTCGTTTGGTCCAATTCTACAAAATAATAAATATAAAAATGTCAGAGCCGATTATTTTGGTTAGCTATCTACAAAATTTTGTCTGCCAAAAGCATTCCCTTTTTAATGAGACACTTAATTCGCGTTTCAGTAATACAGAACAGTATGAAATATAAGTAAAAAACCCGAATGTATCTTCATTAGCGATCCACCCATATCCATACTCTGACCCGCGGCTGACACGTGTTCATTATAATAAAATTAATCCCACTTTTATCCACTCAGTTCCTTGGAAGTTCCAGCTATTTCTAGACCTTAACTGGTGATTACCGCCCCTATAAAATGTAGCAGTATTTTATTTTATTCTTTTCTCTTTTTATAACACCGTCAAGAGTCATCGTGTTTCGTAAAGAGACGATTTTATAAGACTCCTTAAATTTAAATAGCAGAATGTTTCAGTGACGCTCGGCTTAACCCTGACCTATTATGTAACAACGTCATTATATATTTTCCACTTGCAACCGCATACTCCTTGTGCTGGAGTAAATATACATGGTAAATATACATTTTTAATGTGAAACTAGCCTAGTTTTAGACGTGTATCTTTTTAGAATAAGGGTGAGACCAGATGTGTCAATTTACATAATTCTCATAAATTCTAATTGCTGGATAATAATTAATGAGATAAACATGGTTTTGCGTATGTTAGGAAGCTAATAACTCAATTGCTATTAGATCTCACTTTTTTTATGTACTAAAGTCTAAAACATTGCAAGGAAATGCGTAGCGTAGGTAAACATTGCAACTCTTCAAATACTTGAGAATTCTATAAAGTGGTGTTATTCACTATTTACCTGTATCATAACTATAAAATTAAGTATTATATTAATAGTAGTAAAACTTTATACACAAATAATGGTCTTTACAAGACCCCTCTATGACTCATGATAAAAACTATTAAATCAATTTCTAAGAAACATACATATTACGCATAAAAACATAAAACTTATATGACGAATTACCAAGTAACATGCATTGTACTAAAAACATAAAATTTACATATATGTAAAATGTTCAGCGCATCCAACATCACAAGGAGGCGGGATGATTTTGCAAAACATCGGGTCTGTAAAACCCACTGCCTCGTCAATTAGGACGTCGCATTAACATTGTATACGCTTGCAAATTCCAAGCCAAACGTTATAAGCCCATTTCCATTTAATTATGTATTTGGTCTGCTATTTACTGTCTTATAACTTGTAAGGCTACTTTAGTTTCATAAGATTAAATAAGGACTGGGACGCATAACAATGAGCTTATCAAAATTCGAAGTTTTGAAAATTCATTACATATGAATCAAGTTTCCAAGTTTCAATGTTTAAGGTTTTTAGTTATAAAATTTCTCCGCAAGGCGGTGTATATTATACACTGGTCAGCAATGTTGAAGTTATATTTTCAGTGATAAAAAATATTTAAAAAATAGATAGAAGAAGCATATTAATATGACGAAAGTCATAAAAACTAAATTTACAGCATTCACACATTTCGCGTTACAATTTTATTATAAATCGACAGGCTTTAGTATAAAATAACGATTTTTAAAAGACCTCTAATTTGTGGATTACAGTAGTCAGGTAAAATATATTTGAGTGCGCGTTTCCAACATGATAATTATTAACTAAGTAGAAGGTAATGTAAGGTAAACAGTTTAATGAATGGCGTCTTGTTTGTTTTGTTTAATCCAATAGCATTTGGACTATAAATGTTATGTATTAGCTTCTGCCTATTCCTGTATTTAAATCGTACAAATATAGAGCAATATTAACAATTATATGGTTCTGGTATTTGATATCAAATGGCACCCCTCCCATTTTATTTTCCTTTAAAAATAATAAATACACTTTTAAATTAAATCATAGAAAGTAAACTTAGCTTGCGGTAATAGTGTTTATATTGCGTTTCCTTACAACTATTTACTTTAAAAGGTCAAAAGTAGAAAGATTTCTCCGTATTATCTATTAGTCATTTATGAATCACGTTACATCTGTTCTACGAGATAAATCAGTTTTCGACATTCTCATACAGTTAGCTCTGTGAATACATTGATTTATCATCGATATGTGTTCAAAATATGACAAGCTTAGTTCGGACATGATGAATAATGCGTAAAAATGTAAAACCAGTATACATGATGTATATTGGTACAATGATTAGAGCGCTAAAATAGTCAGCTATTGTGTAAACCTATAATAAAAAAGCATATTCAGAACATCCTTCGTTTTTTTACAATGTCGGTTAAAAGGATCAACAATGTTTATATTAAATGCTTTTTGTTCATAAAATACCAAAGATATGTTTTGACACTTATAGAAAATATATTAGCGAAACAGGTTTAATATAGGTATTCCTTATAAAAGTCCCTAAGCAAAAGGACTCCAGATTCCACTTTATATTCTACTTCCCTTGGATTCGCGGCATTAGAAATGGTTAAGTAGAGCTATATTACTGTTAACTAAATTCTAAGTACTGACTAAAATCGTAATAAACAAACAATCACATCATTCCTCTTTATTAAACATATTTGTATAGATATATAAAGGTATGAAAAACAAAAATTAACGCGACGGAAAAGTCATGCTTTTAAAAAACTTACGACACGTTGAAAAAATATCGTATAAACAAACGGATGATTTTTCTTTAATTGCTCCCTTATTAAATGTTAACGTTTGCGTGGTTCTTTATATATTAATATTCGAATGAAAATATATTTTTATACCTACTTGAAAAATTAAGCAGTGTTAACGGCACGTGCTATATCTTTCCGTCTATCAAAATATTATATAAGTCGTGCCTTGGATTTTTAATTTGGTAGAATATTTTGTAGAAATACGTATATTGAAACTTCTGGAGTCACAATATAAAATACTAGCTGTGCCCCGCGGTTTCACCCGCATTGCTCCGCTCCTGTTGGTCTTATTTTTCAAATCGGACCAGTAGTTTCTGAGATAAGCGCGTTCAAACAAACTCTTCAGCTTTATAATATTATAGTATAGATTAATATAGCTTTCCCAAAAAATAACATATTACTTACAAACACATTTATGTTACTAATGTAAGAAAAATAATGTCATCCTAACATCGTGAGGAAACCGACATGTCGAAGAATTAAAAAGTTCGACGACATGTGTCATCCGCCAACACGCACTTGGCCAGCGTGGTGGATTATGGCCTGTACCCTCATAGGAGGCCCGTGTCCCAGCAGTGGGAACGTATATGGGCTGATGATGATGATGATGATGACCTACTCTGCAGTGATAACTACTCTTCTACAGCTTGCAAATTAAAATATTATTAAACTGTCTTTGACCACACTCGTTGAAAAATTGCCAATAAAGAAAACTTGAAAGTGGAAAGCTATAAATTAGTCCCAATTCGATATTGATAATTAATAATATCCACTCTTAATCAGTATAAAATAGCTTCAAACCAACCAATCAGCACTAATTATATAATTAATAACCATTGACCAGCTACACCTCCGAAGTACACTGCAGTAAGTCTTGAAACTTATTAAAATTATTTAGATACTTTCCAACCGTGAAACGCTGAGTGTCAATTGACATGCACTGTAGTTGTAGTCTTATTATTAACGAGCTGGGGTTACCATGATGTCTTGTTGCAGTATTATTTTCAATTATAATAAATTTGTGTGGGAAAGTGATGGCGCTAGACGACTTATATAGCGCTGTTTCTTTTCCACACTGGATATAATCCTGCTTTAAAAAATCATGGTACGGGGGCTGAGCACTCTTGGAGCGGGAATTGCATTTGTAAAACATTCTGGCATTCATTATTGTCTTCATTAATGGAACTGATTTGTAGATGATCTTGTTATTTTAGGTCAGGATACTTGAAGCGGTTAGTTTTTATTTAAACTCGGTTCGCGTTTGATGGTACAATAAAGAGATATAAAACTTTGTTTGGAATATTATTACGATAGTATAATTATCATTTTGTTATAATTGTTTATTTCTATATTCGAACACCGAAGTATTACGTTCGGAAAACTAGTGCTTTAGAAATGTTTCATTTATTCGTAAAAAAATAAGTTTGGATATTTTAAAAGCCAAAAGTTTAAGCTGGGTTTTATGATATAATTATTAAAAGTTAAGTTAAATTGAACGTTAGTTTTAAATTCTAAAAAAATCGAATCAGAATGCGAATCAGAGCTGCTTGGATCCAAAACTACATCAAAGATACTTGCTGATCAACTGTGAAACTAACTAATTAAAATACTCATCTTATCTTATACCAATGTATATATCTGTATTTTTCTTTTCCTGAAAACGGTTCGAATGAAGGGCGGATGAATAGTTGAATAATGGTACCTTGTATCAGTTTCTTTTCCTACTACTTTTAATGCAAAATTTTACGCACGCAGCTGCATTGAATCTGAAATAACCTCAGTGAAACAATAAATATCACATTTAAGACTAGAAAAAAAATAGAAGATTTATTATCTGATAGCTATATAACGATCATTAATAAGCATAACAATTAGTCGCAAATGTGCCGCTAATATCTCTGGTCTAGTGATAAGCATTTTCTACTGCAGATAAACTGTCATCAAGAACAGATTGGAATATTCGGTGGGAAAAAAACAATTAATTCCTACTAAAACTTTTTAGAGCAGCACAGCGGAGAGAACAATCAATATTAAAACTAAATGAAGTAGCAGATAGATATATCTGGGAAATACCTATTTGATAGGAGGTTAGTGTTGCAAACGAACCCCATGAAACATAAATGACTCAATGCGTAACATTAAGTACATAATATATATACTAAATATATATACTTTACATAATATTTCGATCTATTGAAACACTGATATATTGAGCATATTATCTACACGGATTTGCATAAAATATTTGCCCTAATTTGTTACAATTATTAAAAACATCTCGAAAATATAATGACAAAACACTAACAGACTAATTGATATGGACATGTATTCAGCAACTGCCCTACCTGAAAATTTTCACCCGAAGCGAAATCTCTACATCAGCATTCAGCTGCAGTGTTTTGACAACAAAGAAGAATCTCACCACCTCGACAAAGTAAACCACGAAAACTGAACAACTGCACGAAAGACCAGGAACCAGGTAGTAAAGCGCGTTAACATTGACCATGATTACGCTGGAAGCGCGTAGTGACAAGGCGCATGGCTCTCCAGTCAGTCGACAAACGTGCAGTGTACCGCCGCCCACCACTGCGAGCAGACATACCCATGTCTTTCCTGATCGCATTTAAACTATAACGTCGCGTGTGCTTGTATAAAGAAGAAAACAGTGCACAAAAATGTTCCGACAACGATTGCGGCGTGACGTTCGTACATAATTATTTTCAGGGTGTCAAGCTTTTGTGTTGTCCGGAAATTCTAACAATGTGTGAAATCTAAATTCATTGTGGTATACATATTTTATGTGTTTTAACATCCGTTTAATTGATTCGACGTTGTCGCTTTATTTTGTGAATCACGGCGCGGTAGTGATTTTTCAGATTTGGGTTACGGAGCTATTGAAACTGAAGTTGCCAAAATAAACATCATTCATTATTTTTGACTAATGCATCTGTTATAAATAATATCTGTATTATTTTACTTGAAACTACTTAACAAGTAATCAAAATGAAACAATAATGTTTAATCTATTTTAAATTAAATAAACAAAACAATCTATTTTTAGATCAAAACTACAGATAGAGCTATTTCTAATTTTAAAAATAATCGAATTTAATGTCAGTTCCACTCAAAACGGAAAACATAACTGCCACTTATCATTTAGCGTTGGTTAAATTCGTTATCAAAGTAGTCAATTAATGGCGCTCCGACATAAACAAATCAATTATTATTACATATTACGACATTGAAACTGTAATATCCGTAATTCCTTCATTGGTCTAATCCAACGTATTGGTTACAGCCACTTGGTTGATCACAATATCATTTACCATACGATCACGTGGTCAAGACGACGATTAATTCATGTTTATTAAACAAATTAACTGTACGAGTGTGATATTGGATACCTAATTGTAGGCCAGATACGACACCTCCGTCGCGATCTTTAATTTACAAAGATCGTAAGGGATATTATCATACTAGCTGTGCCCCGCCGTTTTACTTGCAGTGCTCCGCTCCTATTTGTCTTAGCGTGATGATATATAGCCTTCCTTAATAAATGGGCTATCCAACACCGAAAGAATTTTTCAATTCAGACCAGTAGTTCCTGAGATTAGCGCGTTCAAACAAACAAACAATCTCTTTAGCTTTATAATATTAAGTAGGTATATAGATTTGTATAAGTATATTACACGGACAGATCTCAGTGAATATTTTATGCACATTGTATCTGGAGCGGCCGAATTTTGGGTCAGTGCAAGTGTTAAATGTGAAATGCGTAGGAACGAATGTTTCGTATTTATATTTCAAGAGGCAATTGGCTAAAAATATGTATAAACATAGAAATAGCCGTCCGAATGAGATTATGATACGATTATTTTAAATTAACCTGATAAAATATGTATATTTTTTGTGTAGATCAAATAAAAGTGTAAATTAGGAATAGGAGACTGTGTAGTCTGTACCTGAGCGATTTTCTTCCCTAAATGACTGGAAAAATAATTTCTGTAAATGTTATTAAAACACGAAGGAAAGCGTAGCGTTCGTAGCTACAGTAGATCAACTTGGCAAAAGTTAGATCTTAAAAATTATGAACTATAAGTAAATCTACCTATATGTATAGACATACAATTGAGGAATATGGATACCTATAATATATAGGTACATTAGAAATAATGAGTACCAGGAACAAATCAATAAATTCTAATTATGCATACATAGGCAAAACAAACAAATACTACCTACTATTGAATCGATATGTGAACATAAGCAGCACTATTAATAGAAATAATTAATACATAGATAATGAATTTATGAAAAATCCTAATACGCATTTGTTAACACATAACATTACTCACAACATGCCTAATACGATTTTTAAATACAATTATTTGTTGAAAACATTATTAAAAAGAAAGAATAAAGATATCGTGACTCTGTAATTTGTATTGGAAATATTTAACACCTCCCCGGAGGCCATTTTGGTTGCAAAACTAACATCAATCGTCTTAATTCCTCTTCCATTTAAACGCAATAGATTATCTCAGTCATTTTTCATAATAACAACTTGAATATTAGTTAAGTTGCGTTCATTAATCAATGTACCACTAATGTCTTGTAGGAAGTGGCTTTAAGGGTTTAAAAACTCGGGTTATAGTTCCGCTTTATATTCTATAACGGTGCATTTACATCAAACGAGCGAATGCTCATTCTAACCCTGCTATGTCAATTTATTTTAATGTAAACAGGCGTAGAGCATTCTTTCGTTGTTCCTAGGGCGTTCGAATAGATTCTATGCAATGTTCTAAACTGAATACTAGTTTTCGTTTACACTAAAAGATCACGAAGAATGCTCTGGGTCTAGACTCTATGTTCCTTTGGTGTAAATGCACTGTAAGAATATTACTAATCAAATTTGAATACGTCAATGCAACTTTATAATAAATATTTTTAGGTTTATATATATGTATGCCTTCACATGCATCAAGCAACTCTTTCGTATTTGAAGATAACACATTCGTTTTCAACTTAATTACATTCGTTTTCCTGAAATATTCAAATAATAATTATTATTTTGCTTGAACACGATATATGCTTCAACATGAGTGTTATTTGCCCGCATATTTAGAAAAAAGAAGACAGATTAAACGAAAAGCATAAATTTTAAACAAAATTATCATATTTAAGCTAATGTATTCACTGAGGCTCTTTAAAGCTCTCTATGTAATTTTTCTCTACTATAATAATAAACATAAACTTTACTATGCCAGAATTAAACAGTAGCCTAATTGGTAATGCGTCAATAATAATAATGTTGCTCTTAATCAGAAGCATAGGTAGATAGCATAATAGCACAAATTGATTCATGAATAAAGATAATACAAATTAATTACGATTGATTTGGTTCCCATTGATAATATAAATATATTTATATAATAAAAATGAAGTGAGATTTTATATACCTGAAGCGGTTGGAGCCTGGTTTTGACGTTAAGTGTGGTATCAATTTCAATAATATGAGGTTTCGATTTAATTGGAAAATGAAAAACATATACACTTCAAACCACGAAAATGATAATTGACTCAATTTCGCGTTAATTGTTATAGTTATTGGATCATTTTGTATTAACTTTGAAGTCACAGCTTTTAATACTGTCTACCAACGTTCAAATAAAATATTTAAACATAAGGGAACATGATAATTTCCTAAATGTTGTCTTCTGTCGTTTTAATAAGTATTGAGTTACGATAAAAACAATTGAATATTTGAAATGGTAGTTACTTATGAATAACTTTTATACAAAGATTTTCTTAATTTTGGATTGCTACGTCTTATTTTATTAAATTTTAAATTTATCTAAAAATTTACCGTCGTATTCAAATCATATCAATAGGAAGCCAGAGCATCATTAGAGATGAACAAAAATAAAATTAAATGTTTTTTATTCATAATTATAATGAGCGTATTTCATACACTTTACAAATGTTCATACAATTTCCACCAAGTTCTGTATTTTGAATAGCTTTTTGTATGCATTCTTGCAAAGGCACCTTGACAATGAATTATACAGGGATAGCAAACTGCACAAAAACATAGAGTCAATGTCGTAGCTGTTTCTTTTAGCCCGGAAATACTGTAATAGTATTTTTTTGTATTTGATTTGAACGAGTTTAATGGTTTTTAATTTTAATGCTTAATTTTGACGGGTTCTTTTTAATCTTTACTAATATTATAAAGAGTTTGATTGTTGAAACGCGCTAATCTCGGGAACTACTGGTCCGATTTGAAAAATTATTTCGTTGTTAGATAGCCAATGGATAAATGTATCGAGGAAGGCTAAAGGCTATAATATATCATCTCGCTAAGACCAACAGGAGCGGAGCACTGCGGGTAAAACCGCGGAGCACAGCTAGTATTAAATATTCGTGGATATTATGCTTAAATGCGATACATAAAAGGCTAATAAAACATCCTGTCGTTAAATTAAAAATATTAAAATAGTTATAAAATGGTATGTGAAAAATTAAAATCATAAACCGACTGTTATTACGTATTTCTCGAAACTTTATGGTGGCATCTGTATTTAACACTCGAATAATATCGTTTTGCGTCATTATAATTTAATTTGATAGTTTGTTTTGCGGTTATTATTTATAAACTATTACTTTGTATACTAATTTCATATATTAACTGCTATCAATATCCCAGATAAGAAAAATTTAAACAAAATTATTTATTAAAGAAGAGATCTTAATATGAATTTTCTCTGCGTTTCTTGTAATGTGCTTATTAAAATAAGAAGTGATTATATCCACTTATTTTTAAGTTTGACGTGCATAGTGAGCTTTAAAATATAATGAACAGTAAAATAATTTAATACGGTCAACTACGACGGGAACGGGACTTAACTTTTTCTGTCAAATCGGTAAAAACTGATCATTTTTTCTTATCCATAAAAACAAGGCTACTCGATGTTTATTTTTATAAGAGACCCGAAGGGATCTCCAATATTATCTATAAAGTATAAACTACAACATGTACCCAGCTTTTTGTGATATCAAATGATAACCAACATATGAGAAGAAGGATAAAGCTAAATATAATAATAATAAGGTCAAAATAATATTGAAATAATAAAACTCTTATGACTAAACATATTAGTGTCTGCTAATTACATATAACCTTTTCAATTCGGTTTTAAACGAAAATCTAGAATAAAGAAAATAATGGGAAAAACAAAGAGTCAAAATACAGAATTCTGTTTCTGACATACGTGCTGAAGAGATATGTAGACTCAATGTAATTTACAAGTAGCAGTAATTTATTCATTAATGAACATTTATAAATTGTTTAGTTCAACTCCGGATAAATGATCAGGAATTCGTATTAATTTTGCAGTTTTTGTTTATCAATGGTCGAACTTTCATCCGTACTCAATCAATTAATGTCACAAATGTTAAAAACAAAAAAGTCTATAAAAACTTGTCTACGATGTGAGTAATCTCGAAAACAATAATACACGCATAAATTATATGAATAATATAGGTACAATATGTATTGCATATAATTATGTAAGAATATTAGTACATAGTAATAAAAAATAAACCTATTCTTAGTTGGTGCTTTGTATTCACACTAGAATGTTGTGTTCATTGGAATTACGTGCTCGAATGCATACAAACTATATTAGTTATTGATTATGGGATATTTTTAAAGTGAAATAACAGCAAATATGTTGAGGCGAACGTTGTTGTGTTTTAAGAAAAATGTTGCTCAAACTGAGGAATACAATTTAAGTGAGTTTTGTTTGATGAATCAAATTTAAAATGGTTTTTAATATCCTTCGATTAAACCTGAAATCACAATTACGTCTGAATATAGTTAGCTCCCAAACTAAGTAAGAATTAATGCGGTAGATTAGTTTAATACACAAAGAATAGGTAACTATTAATTTTTAAGGTAACTATTAATTTTTATATTTAATTATTTTAAAAGTCAAATGAAAAAAAATAACATTGTTAACTTTAAACCACAACTTAATCACGCTCTAGCTGTTTTTGCAAAGATTCCATTTATTTTTTATCTCAATTTATGAATGCGAATAATATAGGTAAGTTAAACATTGGTAATTTGTGAGGATAATAATGAACACATTAGTTATGAAAGATGCACATAAGAGTTCATTTTTTTCTAGATACGTCAGTAATATTCAAAAGTAGATGTGTTAAAATAATGTACAATTTCGGTTTACTGAATAAATTGCTTACAAACTATACTTTGGAATATTATAAAATTACAACAAAGATAGACATCAAAGCGAAATAGACGATCGTAAAGTAGGAATTTTATGCTCGCATCATCGCGTATTATTGCGTTGTTGTCTTATTTTATTTAGTAATTTAAATACATTATGAAGACTTGAAGCATTGTCTTAAGCCGGCTACTCACGTACCTGCAGCAGGGGCAATATTGGAACAATCTCGGTTGGTCGGCGGTCGTAGCAATTTCAGTTGTTCTCTAAAATGCTCATGCTTGCCTATGCATATCACAATTAAGAGTGCAATTCCAATATTGCCCCTTCTGCAGGTATGTGAGTAGCCCGCAGTATAAGTGTTATTGTCTCACTTGTTTTTTATTACTTGGTCAAATGAAGCGGACAATATGTACATCACGCGTATCAGTCTTCGTGAAAGATTAATTACGATTGTTAATTATTGTAATTATTCGTTTAAACTTAACTGATAAATAATTATAATTAATTGAGCAAGTAAAATATATTGTCTGGAAATTGCACGAAGTGATTTTGAATGGAAGATATACTTACATGAATTCGTTCAATGTCCTTTTTATAGTTCTAACAAATTTCTTCTCTATTATTATTTTTATGGTAATTAAAAATCACCGTGTTTTGTTTAATCGTAGGATCATTATTAATTATTATAATATGTTTAAGCATATATAGAAACCTTCACCGATTTTTCTTTCTTTTCATCGGAATTTACCTGACACGTCAATGTTGATTCTGTAGGCAGTCTTACCACAGATTACGTCTTAATAGATGTGTGGTCTTAACTCTTTGATTCTTAATATGGTTCCGAGAATGGTTGATGTAGGTACGAGTCAGAATCATCCGGGGAAGTACATGACATGTAAAACTTCTTTGTAAGTTAAACTCCAAAAGACTTGCAATATTAGGAACATTGCCTTTACAATTTTATATTATTACAACTCTGATTTTCATTGACGAAGGAAAACAAACATAATCTATTTTTAACCAACTACGTTCGTACTCCAATCGTAGCGATATTTTTGACGTTTAAAACATGTTTAAGGGCCGATTTTTCAATGCTTGGATAAAACTTATTCGTCGAATAATGTATAAAACTACCATTTTAAAAACGTATTCTGATTGCCCGTATTTGACAGTTTATGTGACATTTTAATATTATCGTGAAATACTTTATTGGACGGATAAGTTTTATCCAAGCATTGAAAAATCGGCCCTAAAACATCGAGATATATGTACTACTAGAGAGGCGATCGCTACTACACTCTCTTTACAACGAGCTAGAGTCAAAAGTCACGAGTCTCATTAGTCTGTGCCGGACTGTGCTCCCCGCTTGCCGCGTCAACACGTGTTATTGCTCTGTTCAAAATGCCTTCGTGTGTGCTAAGATATTGTTTTAACAGTTCCTATAATACAAACAAAGCCCGAGGAGTGACTTTTCACCAGTAAGTTTCCTTATTATGAGTAAGTCATGCATTTTACTAATATTGTTATCATTTTGCGAAAAATCACCACGCGTTCTGCGTTTCGCGCCATTTTTCATAGACTAACAGCACAGACGTGACACTATCGATGAGTCTGTTAAAAAAATGCAACTGGATTTTTTAACTATGAATAATGAATATACAATATATACTAGGAAAGATTACCGTGGTGTAGTACCTAAATATTTATACTTTTACCCGACTACGCAAAGTAAAACGGTAGGTTATATTAAGTAATATGTATTTATTTAAGTACCTATTTTTATTTATTAAAAAAAGGTTCATCAACAGTTGTTCCAATAGGATTTATAAATTATTATGCACAACAATTACAAATAAACACAACATTCACAGAAACTAATACAGTAAAAGTTCCTTAATCGCGCTTCCTTTATTCGCGTTTTCACTATTCGCGGATTAAAAAAATGCGACCCAATTTCTATATTCGCGACTAAAATTTTTTTTTATTCGCGGATTTAATAAGTACATACATAATAATAAAATTATTCCAATAGGTATCTTAACCAATATCCTTGTCAAATGGACTAATAAGAAAGTAAAATAGATCTTATTACAAGTTTGCCTAAAGTACACATTATGTTGTTAAATGATATCGCCGAGGCCTTTGACACAAGCCGCCTTTGTCACAAGCCGCCTATGAAAGGAAAGGTCTGGCCTCTAAATATGATTACAATTATATAACGGCAAACACCCTGAAATATTTCATCGGGAAAGAAGTATTTTCAAATTTAACCCAATATTCACTGAATCAGCCATCAACATTGAATCATCGTATCCATTTAATTAGGGCTATTATAAACCAATACTCCAAAATTCGATTACATCATGAAGCAAAAACTGATAAAACTATTGATTACTACACAAAACGACAAAAGCTTACTAAATTGATATTATTTAAAGGAAATTAAAATACATAGTTTAATATAAAATCCTCTTTTTATTAATTCCCTAGTATCAGTACCACCAGATAGTACCGAGTAAACAGATTGCACAATGTGTCGCATCTGCACGCATTGCTTAATCTTTGAACTTGAAGCCACGCCTCGCTCGTTCCACACGTACCCCACCACATCGGCCGCGCGCAATGTTTTTGTTTGGAATAACCTCTCTAGTAGTACATATTATATCTACATATATCTCGATGCCCTAAAACGTGTAGAGTCGGCTCTTCCATTCGTAGACACTTAACTCATTATTTATTTATTTATTTATAAAACTCCATTGAACCCAGATTACCTATACAAACAAAATAATAGGTTCTACGTACATGAATGTTGAAACATACTTTTAGTAAATAACGATATATCATTTGAACATAGATATTATTTTAAAGGTGAAATGAACTTGAAACTTTTACAAATAACGTTTTTGTTAACAAGTCGACGTTTTTACGGTGTATCTGTGACGAGTCTCGCAAAAAATAAGAGTGAAACATCTGTTGTTGAAAAAATCTTAAGCGTCGGAAGAGAAGGAATTTAAATAATAAAATTTTGTTCATAAAACATCATAGAGAAGAAACAAATGTTAATTTATCAAACGGATTGTAACATTTTTATTTGTATTAAGAAATACATTGTTTTGTTTTGTGAGAGAAAATTGTTTTTATTTTATTTTAATGTACCTACCAATGTCTCTCTCACGACTAAGGGCTGATTTTTCAATCCTTGGTTAAAACTTATCCGTCCAATAAAGTATTACACGATAATATTAAAATGTCACCTGTAAACTGTCAAATACAGGTAGGTAATTAGAATACATTTTTCAAATGGTAGTTTAATACGTTATTCAACGAATAAGTTTTAACTAAGGATTGAAAAATCAGCCCTAAGAAGAAAATATTGACACAACTTAAATAAAAATATGACAAGCAATAGGCTCTATAGCGTGCCATAAAAATATACATATAGGTAACACACACATGTACTCGAAAAACATAAACCTCTCTATGTCGCAGTAGGGTAAAAAACAATAGGCTGCAGAATATAATATGCGTGATAACAACTTTTTTAATAAAAGGTTTCAAAGAAACTGAATTTGTAAAAGTAACCCAACCTTACATTAATATTTATTATTATTAACGACATGATAGTAAAATATTACCTTCCTTATCGTCAAACAAACTTTACTTACCTATCGTCCTAGTTTTTATGATTTTTCTCATAAGCAAAGTATATTACGTCCATAAATATAACCAAATCTAATATACCACGCGAAATTTATTATTGTGCGCGTAAATCTTTTATATATAAAAATGAATCGCAAAATGTGTTGGTAAGCGCATAACTCGAGAACGGCTGAACCGATTTCGTTAATTCTTTTTTTATTATATTCCTTGAAGTACGAGGATGGTTCTTACGTAGAGAAAACGTAAATATGTACCACGGGCGAAGCCGGGGCGGACTGCTAGATTAAATATTAAATAATTCATTAAATACGTCATCACACGTGTGTTTCAATGTATAAATTAACAATGCAAAGTTTTGATTAGTATCGTCTAGAGACCCTTACGCAAGACTGTGTAATCGTTAATACGGACAGACGGTTCGACCTACTTTATATATTAATTGATGTTAGAAGTTTTTACATAGGTACTAACTACTAAGTATAGAATAACAAAAATATTAACTTTTAAAATTAGAACACACTTGATCGTATCGTCTTAACTCTAAGGGCTTTTTTATATTATCTAGGTATAAAAAATAAAAACATTTTTTTCTCAGAAGGTTTTATAGATACTGAACTAAGTCCACATGTTTACGTGTGACTAAAATAACAAACACAATACAATTTTTGTTATATGGATATTCCCAAAAATATAGACCAGCGTTAAATAACCAACCTCGAAAATATAAACTAAACATTCTCTAACCAAGATCAATGAAATCAAGCTTAACCAGAAGAATAACTATCGTATAAATTTTATGGTTTTATCGCGCTGCTAATAAATCATATTACAATGCCTTTTAAATAAAGCTCAAAGCTATTATAAGCACGTACTCTTTGTTGTTGATTAAACTGACACATTATGAAAGAATGTTATTACATTACAATTTATTTAAATTAATCTTTAAAGATTAAACACGTAGTTTAATTAAGTAATATCTACAGTTTGTAATGCTAAAGTGAATATGTACATTCAAGTCTTTATACACGACTAGCTGTGCCCCGCGGTTTCACCCGCATTACTCCGCTCCTGTTGGTCTTAGCGTGATAAGATATAGCCTATAACCTCGAAAATTCTTTCGGTGCTAACACCGAAAGAATTTTTCAAATCGGGCCAGTAGTTCCTGAGATTAGCTCGTTCAAACAAACAAACAAACACTTCAGCTTTATAGATAGTATTAGTATAGATTCAAAATAATAGAGTAGTTATTTTTATAATATTTAGATAGGTATATTTTTAAAACATTTCCTAAATAAGCTCAATATCATTCACAGATATTTTGTAATCGTTTTACCTAGTAAGTGAGGACATCAAACATTTTTCAAATTGCCCATTCCATGGTTTGCCTGAAAGACATGTCTGAAGAGCGATCGGGGTGTTTCTTTATGAATTTTTTACTTAAATATTTATTTAATATATGATATCGTGAAATCTGTAAAATCTGTAAAATATGTATAAGTGACTTACTGATACTGAAGTTTTTATAGAATTATTGTCAGAATTTTCCGAGTTACAAAAAAGGCAACATTAGATATTATAATCTTTAGTTTCTAAATAATTAGCTTTTATAATATAAGATTAAATATTCATAAGCTGTCTGTCATTAAAATATATAAAGCGTATTTATGATAATTGACAGTAATGCAATTTTATAATTTAGCACACAACGGGTTTTCCATAAATAATAAAATTTCTTATGTAATCTCTAGGATATTGATAATTCATATTTCCACGCACATGTTAGTTATTATTTGACTTGTATATACACAAATATTCTGTCAATAATTTCAAGAAAATGATACAAATGAAAACAATGTAATAGTAAATATTATTCTCTAGGAAGCGATGGTGTAAAAATATTGGACTAAGGTTCAGGCGACAAAATAAATAATAACACGCTTCCTCAAAAAATATAGCTATTTTTCTGTGATTCCTTAGATAAATCGGTATTATCTTTTTTGAAAATTTAGTGAAATAAGAAATAGATTTAATACGAGAGATTTTAAAAAAGCGTGAGTAATATTAATCAATTGACGGGGTATTACCTACTTTCTTCGTTCTCTGTAATTTGGAATATATTTATAAATTGCATTTATAAAACAAAAATACTTTTAGCAACAAGCCGGCTTTTGCTTTTTGTTATTTTTTCAAAACCCATTTGCATAACAAATATCAGTCCAATCGGTTAAATAGTTTTTGTTAAAAAAACCTTCAATGTTCACTTAATATTTAAAACTATGCAATTTCTACTGTTTTCTGTATATGGTGGACGCCTAATAATATACTAGCGGTCTGTCCCAGCTTCGCCTGTGGTAAATAAAATAGCCTATGGCATTTTTGAATTCGGTCCATTAGTTCCTGAGATTAGCTCGATCAAATATACTTCGCTTTATGTAGTAAAGATTCCATGAAATACTTACCCATAACCTTTGAAATCGAATAAACAATAACTGACCCTTTTTATTCAGTCTTAATTAAAGTTTCTCACAGCTAATTGGTCATCGTGATATTTTTGATTAACAAATAAATTACTTTTACTCGCAGTATGATCTCATACACATTAATTTAAATGTAAGGGTCAGGATAATCTTCGACCTACAGCATTATAAACATATCTACGATTATTATTAAACTATAATGTAGTATCTTCACATATTAATGTATCAAATCAAACTTATATTATAACACGTGATATTATATTAATGTATCAAATCAAATTTATATTTTAACATGTATTTGAAGTATGTTATATTTATTCTAATTTACACAAATTACATTTATTTGTTAAATGGGACTGACAAAAATTATCAAACCAATAACTGAATAGACTTAGGTACTTATATGTAGGAGTATTTAATTTTAGAATGGATGCTTTCTTCACCCTACAAGTTTGATCGTCTTTATGCAATAAGGAGGTCTAATTTTTTAGGCCATAAGTCATTAGGTTTTAAGGCCATTATGTCCTTCACCTTTTTCTCTCAAAAGACCTCTTTCTCAATAAACATGAAACATCTATGTACAAAGATTTGCACTCTATATTATTTATGCCAGCAAGACGTCTACCAATGCCAATATTGTAACATCTTAACACCATGTTAAAGCAAATAAAGTGTTAGGTTAGGTAATACATCATAAATCGAAAACCAGGCGGTCTTTAAAAGAAACATTCCTGCGAGTTTTTTCTTATTTAACATATGTACACTACACACAAGTTTCCGACAATATTTGAAAACCCAAAACCAAATAATCCGTGCTAATTTTATTGTGTTGCAAATAAGCTGACAGACGTATCTAATTCCGTCAAGCATTTCGTTCCACGTGACATTTTTGAGCTGATATAATTGTTCATTAACACAATCATTAGAGTTAAACGTAGTATGTAATAATTAGTTATATTATTATGAGTATTAGATGAATCGCTATGGAGACTTGTTATCTAGAATCTTTTAAACTAAGAAAGTATAGCTAGCCGTGAAATTGTGCAATGAATCGTGCAATTACTTAAAGATATTGAGTGTTATAATTTTGATAATTTTAGAAATTATATTGTATTGTATCAGGTAGATTATAGTACTAATTAGTAAATTACTAAACATTTACAATTAAAAGAGATAAATCTGCCATGAAATATGTAGAAAATTCGTTCAGAAAAAAATAGTCATAAAATTATTGCTCATAAAAAATATGAGCAAAAACGGAAATCATGACAGGATATCGTGTATTATACTAAGGACACGCAATAACTGGATAGATGTTTGTGAATCATACAAACGAACAGACATGTTAGGTTTCCTACCCATACACTTAAACGTGTGTGACGTCAATATATTAATATTAACACGCATAAATATAAATGTATATTATACATATTATGTATTCTGAGACCTTTGCAATGACCCGTGACGTCGTCTTATCGTTTAATCTTTGCAATGGTCTATAATAATGCAAAATTTTATCACAATCTGTTGAGCTGCTTAATGATAAATAAGTTGCAAATACTGATGATTTAAATGGTCGAATGATTTTGGTATTAAATCTAACCACAAAATTGGCGGATGATTTATTTATTTATTTTATTTTTTTTATTTTACTCTTTAATACAACTAAACAGACTTACATACTAGAACATACAAAAATAAAAGCAAGGAGCAGTTTAGTGTATTTGGCGGCCTTATCACTTAGAAGTGATCTCTTCCAGGCAACCAGGGCAGAAGGTAATTAGCTCAATTAAGTTGTAAAGGTAGGTCGAGAGAAAAAAGAAAAAAAAATAATAATGATAATGATGTAACTATAAACAAAATAAAAATATATGAAAATTAAAACACATAACAATTTATAAATCATATACTGTACATAAACATATACGACACTACAGTACATACAAAAATATACTTATATAATATTATACATATGTCTACTTATATTATACAAATATACCATAAATAATAATATATAATTATATAATACATAATATATATAATTATATACACTACTAATATAAAAATTTAAAACAATAAAAGTTACTATGCCGAGTTGAAAGCGGATGACAGAAAGTGACGACGAAGGAGGTTTTTAAAAGATGATAAATTCTTAGCTTGTCTGATTGGTAGTGGCAATGCATTCCAAAGATTAACAGCAGTTACCGTAAAAGATTTCCCAAAAAAGTTGGTACGTCGCACAGGGACACATAAGGTAAGTCTGTCAACCGAACGAAGGGTATAGTTTTCATTGCGCAAGAAGGAAAATTGGTTTCTAAGGTACGTAGGAGCGGAAGGGTCAAAAAGGATACGGAAAAGTAAATGCAACAAATGCAGATTCCGGCGAAAGCGGATGGGGAGCCACTTGAGCTTTTTTCTATAGAAAGAGACATGATCATATTTCCGAAGGCCGAAAATAAATCTTATGCAAAAATTTTGGAGCCGCTCAAGTTTTTCAGTAAGCTCAACTGATAAATCAGGATAACATGCATCAGCGTAATCAAGAATAGGAAGAAGAAGGGATTGCGCTAGCATAATCTTCGTGGGAATGGGCAAAAAGTTACGAAGCCGCCGGAGCGAAGATGAAGCAGCATAAACCCTGCGGCTTAATTCCTGGACATGATTGGACCAGGAGAGCGTTTGATCAAACAGCACGCCTAAGTTTTTGACTACCTTTTGGTAAGGCAAGACTACGCCACCGATTTTGATGCTTGGTAAAATACCCCAGTCGATTTCTGAAATCATATAAGGACTACCGATTATGATGATATTGCTTTTGGAAGGATTGATTTTTAGTCCAAATTCATTGCTCCATTTAAGTATTGTTGCCAATTCAAAGTTACAAAAGTCAATTGCCTTAGGTAAGTCAGCGAGAGTAGACTGGGTATAAATTTGTAAATCGTCTGCATACATATGGTACGGAGCCGTCAAACGGGAACATAAGGAGTTGATGAAAATGGAGAAGAGGAGAGGAGACAAGACGCCCCCTTGTGGAACACCAGCAGAGACTCCGCACCAAGACGAGTGTTTGGAACCCATCATGATACGCTGCCTCCGACAAGTAAGGTAGGAACGGAACCAGTCAGTTACCAAAGGAGAAAAATTAATAACACCTAGCAAACCCAGCAGTATATCGAAGTCGACAGTAGTAAAAGCATTACTGAAATCTAAAAGAGCCAGAACTGTGAGCTGCTTATTGTCAATACCAGCACGAATGTCGTCTGTCACCTTGATCAAAGCTGTAGTCGTACTATGACCAGGGCGGAAACCAGATTGGAAATCACTGAGGATATTATGTGTATTAAGGAAGGTAGTAAGTTGTAGATGAAGGAGACGTTCAAGGACTTTCGAAAGGAAAGGTAGTCTAATGATTTTATCAATCAGTCAATCTAGGTTTTAGTTTTTGTTTGTAAATGGAAACTTCATTGATCTCCATTGTTACCTGGATGCAGCAATTTAAAATTATCAATATATTGTTTCCACTTACAAGAGGGAAATCCAGATCTTTTGAATTTGCATTTACATCAAACGAACATAGAGCTAGAGCAAGTGCATTATTTCGTCATCTTTTAGTGTCAACAAAAACTCGTATTCAGTTTTGTTCAGTATTAGTTTTATTCAGCGAAATAATGCTCTACGCCTGTTTTCACTAAAAGAACATACATAGTGAGGTTAGAATAAGCATTCGCTCGAATAATGTAAGTGCACCGTTATAAGAAGATAATATACCTACTTAAACCACTTATTATTCTGTAACATGGTTGATTTCTTATCTATGTTTACAAAGTATTGAAATATAGCTTATGGTTTCCTATTCTGAGGAAATAAATAAACTTATTACGACCTTAGTCTTATTAAAATGTAGTATAGATAAAATATGCATTTACTATTTCAGAAATACGGAAATGTGGTAGTTAAGTAATAACGGTTGGTTGATTAGAACGTATTTAATCTGTTTATATGACATTTATTCCTATGGGCTTGACATATCAAGACCACAGCCATGCCAGTACTAGCAATCTACTTTATTATAAGTGTAAGTAACTATTGCTTTATGATCAAACGTGTCCAGTATGGAAAGACCTCTGTGTCGTATAATTTTGAATACGTAGTGAAGACCATGCTAAAATGGTCCATTTTCCTGTAAATGGCTATAATATTTTAAAATAAAGTTACTATAAATTCCCTCTACAAAAGTAATAAAAGCGTTGTGTTGTATTTCATTTTGTGTACTTCCTAATGATACACTCCATAAAAATCAATACATTAGAATTTTTATATAATTTCATGAGCTTTTCAGTTTCAACATATATTACGATTATTATACGTATCAATGACGCAAATGCAATGTTTATCAGTTTTGTAAACAGGACGGTGCTATTTCTATTAAAATCGATAACTAATCAAATAATTGATATTACCTACATATACAAATGTTACCTATTACTTACTAGCTGCGCTTCGCGGTTTCACACGTGAGGCTCCGCTCTTGTTGGTCTTAGCGTAATGATTAATGATATATAGCCTTATAATTTTTCAAATCGTACCAGTAGTTCCTGAGATTAGTGCGTTCAAACAAAAAAACTCTTCAGCTTTATAATATTAGTATAGATTACTACTCCACGAACTAAACCTTTTCAAAGCAAGTTCTTGAACTTTTCTAAGTTCATTATGCTTACAATACACGTATGTTTTTGTATGTAAATATAAAACATGGATATTGTATTTTTACACGGCAACGTAGCACGCTTACGAGGGGACTTGCAAAGGTCATTTAAATAAGAGCACTCTGTAAGGTCGGTATTAAAATAGAACTGTAGATATGTAGGTCTTTAAGTGCATTGTATACAGTTTTTTTGATATACATTGTTTCTTAAAATTTATAATACAAACAGTATTGAATAGATATAATGATATGTTTCTATTGAGGAAAGAAAATGTTTAGTATATGTACCAACTAAACTCTGATACTATTGGATTTAGGATTATAATTAAGGTCCTTTCGAATTCTATTGAGAACATGATCACATGTCTATTTTACTTAATGATCTAAGGTCTATTAATAACAAGCTTTGGCGTACAAAATAAACTTTTATACATAATGGAGACTGGAGAATAACAGAGTCTATTAATACTACTGAAATAACAATTTTCACTCCTTACAAAATAATAATATTAGAATTTATTTAACTACAAGTTAATTGCGTAATTACGAATTACCATAAGCATATTAATAAATTTAAATCATGAATTTCACGTGAAGCCGCGTGAATACAGGTCGTTTAATAAATGCGGTACAAACTTTTGCAACTACATACACAATATTATATGTATTTCTTTCGAGGCGGCAAGCTGTCTACTTTGCGGTTTTATATTTTATCGGCAAAACTTTGAAATATTTTATAGAATGTTACAAAATATTATGTACAGTAATAGCATTATTATAATCTTTTAGGTACCTACCTCTTTTTAGGAAATAAAGGATTGGGTT
The DNA here is from genome assembly GCA_029959065.1 of Colias behrii. Taxonomy (NCBI): domain Eukaryota; kingdom Metazoa; phylum Arthropoda; class Insecta; order Lepidoptera; family Pieridae; genus Colias; species Colias behrii. The sequence continues at coordinate 7,644,545 of JARWMC010000019.1, read as the reverse complement.
TGAAGGGCTAAATTATTTAAACATGCCAACCTTTCAGTGATAAAAACTTAAAAAAAATTGTAAAAGAATTACCCATTAAAAGTATTTAATGTATTGTTTTGTATCTGGTTGGTAATACAGTACGTATATTGAATTAATAAGAAACATCTGCGTTCGCTGTAAACGACTAAACATTACGAACTTTCTTATTCCCCAGTCTCACTTCTTGTAAGCTGCAAAATACATGGCTATACTTTTCAATTGTATGTTTTATTTTTGATGTACTATTGATAAATAATCAAGCACCTATGGTTAGCTAGCTACTAGTTATTATTCTGTGCTATGGTTATAGATCCCTTTTATGTTGATAATGATGTTTTCCTTAAAAAATATATTTTAATAAAAATGAGTTTTTTTTTTTAACATTTTCAGATTTCGTTATTTGGAGAAAGTAATTTTTCTGATCGAAATTAAGATTATGATTCCAGAATAATTTAGTTACGAGTACAAAATTTAGTATATGAAACTATAAAGTAGTTTTATATACCTATGTCAACAAAAAATAGAAAATTAAAAATTAATCAAAAATTTTCTAATTACCCTTTGCATTTAATATAATTTTTAAATAGTCAAATCATAATAACTTGTAATTAAGTTCTCCAAACGAAACCCGACCTAATTTGTTGTAGCCAGGGCCTGACAAGGATATAATTAATGACCCTGATAAAACCGCACATAGGTAATTAATTTGGGATGCTTTTTGCTCAGGTATTTTAATAAGACCTATTTTTTGGTAAATAAACATCCATTATGTAAAATATGTTTTCGTTGTTTCGATGTTTTGTTATACAATTAAGGAAATGTTTTAATAAATGAAAAATAGGATGGTTTGTGCATTGAGGTACTATGTAATGGGTTTGTGAAGGGTTGTTGGAAGATGGAGCGCCTGATGTATCTTTGTAATGCAGTGTTGGCTCAATTAACACATAATAACATATTTCTCTAAAAATAATTCTCAAAGTAACTTTGAAGATAAAAAAAGAAACAGATTTTAACAGATTATAATAAAGTACTCAGAATATAAAGTTATAAGAAATTAAAATAAACATATAGGTAATGACAATTCAAAAAACTCGTTTAAACATCGGAAGTAAATAAAGTTTACTTTCTGTGTTACAAGGTAAAAACAACAAACAAGGTTTCAATGAATCTGATACAGATTGCTCACGTTTTCTCGATGGTTTTATATGAATGCCAGTTCCAGTTGCCTATAATTTGCAAAATTTGCATATAAATGAGGCTAAAATTCTAGAACACTTGATCGTTTTCTATGACATTACGCTATGAAAAGGCGTAACGGGGCAGTAAGATGTTTTTCTAATGCCTTTTGTAAACAACAAGTCTAGAAGAAATCCTTTATATTTTATAGATTAAAAGCTCTTATTTGAACAAGTCATTGTGTCGGGTTCATATTTTATGAGTTATGAGTTTCGAAATCGTTCTTCAGTCTTATTTAAAATATTCTATTTGTACTATGTATTACATTTATTACTTATGGTACAATCTAAAAAAATTTGCCAATCTCAATCAATTCCAAACTTTAATTTACTTAATAACGCCACTGTTTACAAAATTCAGTGGTCTATGAATTTGTAAGTTTATGTAAGTATATTAAACAGTAGAGTGCGAACAAACTTCTACATAAAAAGAAAACCAAATTATATTTTTCCCAACTACAAGCCAAAAGCTAGCAGTGTATGAAACCGTATTCATGCCGGTACCTTGAATATTTATAAGTTTCGAGTTCAGTCAGTAGTCTCAGAGTTATAAGCCTGAATATTTAATGGGATATCGGGCAACAATGCCTGTACGACTATACAATCCTTTTTACAAAATCTATTATAAAGTTACATTGAGATGATAAGGCTTTTTGCAGGAGTTTGGATATTGATCTCGGTCATTGTAAAATTTAATACAAAGCAATTTTAACAATGACGGTATCGTTTATGTAGCGTTTAATTTAGGGACTTGCCTTTAGAAGTATACCTTGTAAATTTTGAAGATTTGACGTCATAGCTGTTTTTTTATTCTGTATTAAACAGTATAGTATTACATTATCGGTGTTTATACTTATGAATTGAAGTTCCGACGTTACTACAATTTATATATATTTTAGGAATAAACATAAAGAGAGAGACACAATACTAATAAATGATCGTATAGAAATTCTAAAAGAATACGTACTTATAAAGGCCTGAAAAAACAAAGTTTGTAAATAGGTAGACCTATTAGGTTCTTGTATTGCACTTGCATCATTTATGTCGTCCTATAAGTTCCAATCGATGCGACAAGCGTGTTCCAATTTTATCTGAGTGAATACTACTTTGATGCAATAAACAATAATTTATTTATTTAAAAATATTATAAAACATTATTCTTCTATAAAGAGGTGGTAAATGTTAAAAATATGTTACGATTCAAAAGTGCTTCTAGAAGTCTAATTGAATAAATAAATGTTTGAGTTTGAAAGAGTGTGGTTACATGTTTAACTCAACATCTGTATTCCATCTGATAACCTAAAACCATTAATTAGTACCTATAGAGGTCAATCACCGAAACTGTATTACGTGGGTCAAAATACGGGCCCATTTCGTCACGAACAAAAAATGTTGAAAGGCCACGGTCAGAAACACAAGGCCGAATTCCCTTTTCATTATATCCGCTTAAACCGTTCATACTTTTTGCGAATTTAACACTTTTATATCTTGTATTGAGATTTCAGCGTTAAAAATCGGTTGACAGTTGGCGGGGAAATCGGTGAATTTATAATTTTACAAACAATGATATTATACATGCAATTGTTTACAAAACATGAAATATTGTTGTTTGAAGTCGATTAAATGAATAGATGCTATGTGTATTTTTATGTGCTATTTATTGCTCACATTTTACTATAAAAGTTATTTGAGAAAAATGTAATTTTTTTATGTTGGAGTAATTTACGCACTACGTATTTGAATGAAAACGCATCAATTAGGTAATAAAACATATAAGTCAATATTAATCATATTATTAATCTATAGCTAATTATATCAATACAATTAATGTACTATAAGTTAGTTAAAACGATTAATTTAACAATCTCGAAGCTTGTCCCAAAGGACACAGTCTGCATGCCGCAGTCACGTGCTTGTATTTGATGCATTAATAATGTTAAATATGCATACTTTAATCGAATATTATTATTGAGTGCGAGAAAATACTTTATTTTCCTTTAATAACTAAATTCTAAGTATGTTATAATAGATGAGCAGATGAAGGAAATAGTCTTAAAAATGAAGAATTTATTTTTCGCAGGGAGTACTTTCAACTTTCAATTATTAAATTCATAAATATTTAATCATATATCCATACAAAATAAATCATTCAATACAGGAAAATACTCCAAACGTGAACCGAATAGAGTATTGCATTAAAATGGAAACATTAATGATAGTGGAAAAGCATAAGTAAATTTAAATTTACTATAAGGATAAAATTTTAATATTTTGTTCATTGAGGATAAAGGAAAAGAAAAGAATTGTTACTTAACAAAATAAATGTAACATCATTATAAAATAAAAACTTAATGTTTCACGGGTAAAACCAGATATTCGATTCATTCATATAATTTCGTGGTATTTTGTGGTGGGTCAAATGTTACAAAATTGTAACGCATATTAATATGATGAAATGTGTTATTCTTTAATTAATATGTGATAAAACCTACAAAACTCCTCGATAGGTCAACTGAAATTTGCCATAAATATATCCACTATGATGAAGGCGTCAGCTAAAAAAAAAGGATTTCGAGACGAGGAAATATTTTAAACTATGAACATTTATTATGACGCAGGCAAAGCAGCAGACAACAGCTAGTTGTTAATATGACTCAAAGAAAATTATTGTGTGCTATTTTAATTAAATCTGAATTTGTTTGAAGAAAATTAGTTTACATACACAACAGAGAGTTTGTCACGAACAAAGTTCAATCAACCTAAGTCAACTTCCCTAAAATATATTAAGAAAATTATGTTCTAGAACTTTGAATAGAACTAGTAATAAAAAGCGGCTTTCCTCGCAAAAGCTTTGGAATTTCAAAAGCTCGTAAAATTTTGTTTCAATTAGATTTTGCTTCTTATAATAGATCTACAGAATTTATATACTTACTTAAAATTATCCTCTTAGCGAGGTATTTAAGATAAATAAATAAATGTAAATTTAAAATACGACTTGAATGAATACCAAGATTTTTTAAATCTAATCAATATATAGTTAACCTTTACATCCGTTGGTTAAATTATAACCATATTATAACCAATACAGGCATTGCAAAACCAACAATAAAAATTTCTAGAACATTCTAACCTCTGCATGCAAGGAGAGTTCCATGAACCAAAAAGCTCGATTCCTTTAAACTCGCGGAAACGATAAAACAAAACATTTTATAGCTACTATCAATTATCAAACGCATCTCGTATGTACAGTCAGAAGCATAAATATATTACTATTTGCAGATTAGCAAAAATATCTGTCACAAGAACGAGTTCAATAATATCTGTCTGCCCGTAGACAGCAAAAATATCTGACATTAGTAGGCAGCATAATAAAGTGGCATCAAAATTATGTGACGAAAATGTACAGCAAATAATTGTGATAACCCCTCACAGCATAAATATGTGACGTCACCTAGGAGGCAATAATATCTGACACGATTATATTTTCAGTTTAATTTAAAATTAATACAAAACAAATAAATATTATTTTACGTTATTTATTGTATGCATACTACATTTATGTCTAGATATATCATATTTTATCACGATCAAATTGAAATATTCACTAAGTAGGTAAGATATTTTTTATCCGCGTCTAACATGTCACATTTAGAATTTCTTTTGTTGTGTTTGACGTTAGCGGCGTTTGACATAATAATTAATATATACCTATGTCGCAGTCATCTGGTTGAATGTGCTATTTGATTGAATGACTAGCGCGCTCATTGATTGGCGACATTTATTTAATGACTAAAGGACAACTCGTCAATTTCTAAACGTCATTTAGCTCAGTAGTTGTTGGTCTGGATATGGTGGTGTGGTTGAGTTCGTTATAATTTTTAACTACACAGAAATAGGCGCCAGCGCTGCTCGCAACCGTCTTCTTGTGGATAGTGTAAATTCTCAGCAACTTTTGTTATTCAATGAACGCACTAGTCATTCAACAATATGCCGAGCCTTATATCCGTTAAGGGCTATGTTATAATCTGCTAACTAGTTGGACGTAGAGTGACGGTTGTAAAATCAACGTTCGGCCTAGTCATTCAATTGAATGTCGTCATTCAATGATCGCGTTAGGCATATACCGGCGCTCTATGTTATAATATATCAAACATGTCATGGACGCCAGATATTATTGCCACCTAGTTGATGTCATATATTTATGCTCTTTGTGAGGAATCAATGCAAAATACAGAAATATGAAATTGTGTCAGATATTATTGCTTCCTAGTTGATGTCAGATATTATTGCCTCCTTAGTTGATGTCAGATATTATTACTTCCTAGTTGATGTCACATATTTATGATTTTTGTGAGGAATCAATGCAAAATGCAAAAATATAAAATTGTGTCAGATATTATTGCCTCCTAGGTGACGTCACATATTTATGCTGTGAGAGGTTATCACAATTATTTGCTGTACATTTTCGTCACATAATTTTGATGCCACTTTATTATGCTGCCTACTAATGTCAGATATTTTTGCTGTCTACGGGCAGACAGATATTATTGAATTTGTTCTAGTGACAGATATTTTTGTACATCGCCCCCTAGGCATATATTATTGCTCGTGACTGTACAGTCACGCTTAAAAGTGTACTAAACTACTAACATTCGGAAATTGCACATTTTACATGGTATTTAAATTCGTTTGTCTATACAGCAATTTCTAGTTTCAGTTGAGTTTGTTTTTGGTATAGCTGCAGCGCGAATCCAATATTTAAAGATTTTTCACAGAAATCTCTATAATTTTGGAGGTTAAATTACAAGCGCTGGAAAAACTCAGCATACCATAAAGACTACATTCTTGGTTTCATTACAATATCTATAATATAGATGGTAGCAATTCTCTTCCTTATGAAGACTATTAAGTAACCTCTATGAAAATGAGTATATTATTTTATTGATATGTTTTTTTGTGCAACTGGAACAAAAACTGCAGGGACTGTTACAATGCATGCTGAAAATGCAAAATTTAAAATCTCGATTTTTAAATATTTATACGTAACGGTCAAATGAGAGCATGGAAATAATACAAATACTCGGAACATCGAAAATAAATGAGAATAGTTCTAACCCAAGAGTTTAAATGACTTCCTCTGTTCATGACGCCACGCCTCTTATCTTATAATACTTTTAGTTTTAATAAATAAATTCATATAGGTACGATGTCTCCTGCAAAGGATTCTAAATAATGAGAAATGTTAATCAATTATCACTTCCGTTATTAACACGACGTTCTTGGTATATTTTTATTCATGTTTCGCAATTCACAAGAACATTGTACCTACATGGTATGGATAAACAAAATTCCACCTACAACCCAACACTTCAATTGTTCTACGACAATATAATTGAACAATAGCTGGCAACATTGGCTGTCAATTGAAAACATCATTAATTAATAGTTTCTGCCATTACGTGAATTATTCTGACTAATTAATAGCCGATATAACAACGTATACGTGTAGAATAACAAATTGGTTTGCAATAACAAGAGATTGAGATAAAATACTAAATATTGTGATTTGTAGTGTTGCCATTCTGAATTAAACAACGTCGTGAATGTTAATGATAGATCTAGAAAATTGTTATAATATTTATATTACCGTAGAGTTACATAGTTTGAAATTAATAAAATGATTCGTCATTCAATGTAAAAAGTAAACATAATAATTATAAACCACAGTAAATTCGCTCTCACAAAATATAAACATAACAATCATAATGAAAATTATGATAAATCTACAGTATTGTTTACAGATCAAACATTAGGAAATCATAATTAATCAGCGGCAGGCGTTATTACCGCAAACTCTGTGATTACGTAGCGACCATTAAAACTACTATCTGGTCCATTAGCCTAGTTAAAACATCATAAACTGACTATTAATGTTTTACGATATTGGCCGAAAGTGGCCGATTAATCAGTACAAAATCACAATAAATTGTTTCATAACAAATGGCGCTCGTACATCATGTTGAGATACGTGAAATAATACAATTCTGTAGCACAAATGGATATAATTTTTTAATAACCACGTGACGCGAACGAGGTGTTTCAGACCAACTGCATTTTAAACTTGTTAGCTTTCATTTATAAGTTCATAGTTATAATACGATATGGAGATGATAATCACAATGAAGTAGGGAAATATGCCATTTTGGTTCTGCATATTATCAAATGTGATGGTATCTACTCTCATGATGTGGATTCTATCTACAGCAGTATGATAAGTATCCTACGCGAGCCTAAATTTAATTCCGCCAAAGTATTATCAAAGGCCAAAGCTTCTTCTAATTATGCCAAAATGTATGTAGCGTTGCATGGGCTTTTATTAATACGTATGTAGATAAAGCAGATATCTAATTCCGAGATTTTGCACTAATTACATTATTTATTGTATTAATTAAAACCACCTAAATTAATCTAACATAGAATAACATAACTAATTAACTAATCTAATATTTTTTTTTTACATATTTGTAAATTGGTTAATATAATAACATTGTTAAAAAATGTTTGTATTGCTATTGAACTTTTGTATATAGTGTATCGGGAAGGCTCCTGAAACACAGCGAAAGCTATATTAGGAGTCTAGGGTCCTCTTTTTTGTGTAATGTATTCTGGTTCAATAAATGATTTTTATTTTTATTTATTTTATTAATATCTAAGCTCTAGTTGGTTGCGTGAGAGTTTTTACGCGCATTATTCTTCGATTCTATCATAATTAACAAAATGTTTTAATAAGAAATAACATTAACATTATAAGACGCTTTTGTATGAAATGACATAAAAAAAACAATTTAAGTATTACGAATCTGTCATTCACGGTAATGAAAACATTGGAAGTACGTTCAAATGAATGTTGAACATTGAATGGTAATGATTATGATAACATCCTTCTTATTACATTATTCTTAAAGTTATGTGGCTTTGACGTAATTCGTTATTCAGATTGTCTCGTATTTCTTTTTATATAAAATTGCATAAACGCATAACTGTGTCTCATAGTAAAAAACATAGACGCGAGACGCGCTTTTCAATATTTGAATTATTTTTTTTATTTTTGTGTGCACTCAACATCATGGTCCATGTGCGGGTTAGAGTACCTATTTTTTACAAATGTTTGAAAATCTCTTGTTCATGAAATCTTTAATTCTTACGCTACTTATGTGGGTACTAATTGATGCGATTAAGATATTTTAAACATAGCTTTTATAATAATCTGGTACTAGGTAGTCGCAGATAGGAATCATACTAGAAACTAATTTACAGAAATTAATTACTGCTACTTTAAACTCTTAAAGCTTTAGAAGGAGTCGTTATGCACAATCTACAGTCGCAAGGATTTAAACCTACTGTGCACTTTAAAACCATATACCTACCTAAATCATTTTTTCTTAAAAGCATCACATATAAACAAATAATAGTGAAAAACCTTAATCAAATTACATTACTCAATGATCCTTAAAGAAGAGAAATGTGAATGGCATCATGTAATGGGATACTAAAATGACCAACAGTAGCCTGTTTAATGGGGCAGGGTCCAATAAAAATGGCCTCGTAAACTGCGTCGGGTACACGATTAAATTAATCATTCAATACTTCGAATGGACCTCATTAGCCGGTGCGATTTTCGATTATCAAGGGATTAAAAACCTTATTGTTATGATAATGCGTTATTATGTATTTGTTTTGGTATTTATATAGCTATTGTTGTGTAAAAAAGTGTTAAAGTGTAATTAACTTTGCTTCTTAGATATGATAGATGGTTTGATATTTTGGGAACCTGTCATAGGTATATCTCACTAATATAGCTATTGCATAAAATATATTACTAAATAAGTTTGTTTACATAAAAATGAACTTACAGTTTAATGAAATTTCCATCATTTGCGTTCAATTAAGGTAAATAGATGACATTTGAAAAACCCTTAAATTTTAAAATAACTTTCGTTTCATTTAAGTCCCATTTATCTTTCAAATGATTAAATCAATTTAGTAGGTATCATTTAGACCAAAATGTACAGTTGTAGGTTTTTCTCTTTTCATAATATCTTCATTAAGTAGGTAGGTAATCAGTGAATGAATCGGTTATGAATAGTCCTTTTAAAATATATTAATTCACTCACAATATCTCAATGTCATTTGCGCATTTTAAAAATTATTCAAATTAGACTTTAGATGAGCATGAATCACGTGTAATTTTGAGCAATATCAATGAAATAAAAACAACTGTTCTTATCAAACACATTTTAATTATACTGTTATGCCATGCCACACATCAATCACAATTAGATTGCGCATTTTGACATTTCAACCGAAATCTTGAAACAAGTGTTTTCAAGGGTCCTTTAGAATGCAATTGTATGAAGTAGACATTATAAAGTTCAGTGTATAATTTTCGGGGCGCTGGTCCACCCGTGGCGCGCAACTCACGCAGCAGAGCGAGCTGTCAATCGTTCATTAGTATGTGAGCGCGTCGGACGCGCGCGCCGATACACCCGACGCGTGCGCAAACACAAACCTAACAAAAATGACGTTCTAAATAACTTGACGTTCCCAATAAAGTTCCAAAACGTTCAAAATGTGCTGTGCGAGAATCACAAATTACCTCTTCCACAAACTAAGGAAGTACACATGTGGACTGAGCCGCGAAAGTAAGTAGCGTGTGAATCACCCCTAAACGTGATACCGATTGTAGTACATTTATTTACAAAACTATCGGTCTATTTCACAGGTCTATTTATAGCTGGACCTTCTAGACGCGTTGAGATCGTTAACGATCCTTGCGCTTTATATTACGGAGTATTAACTGCACTCGCAATCACTTGACCCGTCGCAACTTTCTAGAATCGGTTCTAGGAAATAAGCACTTTCATTTAAGGTCGTTATACAAACAATCTCAGTTTATGGTCGGTCGAGTTATCGATATATAATGTTATCTGGTTAATGGGAGTCGTTATATTTTAAGAGAAGATCACAAAACGGCTTCTAATTAGCAGGCTAAATCATTATCCAACGTTATTCAGCGCTGTTCGAGCGATAAGCACAATGTTTTGCATTGTGTATTCGATATTGCGCTCCGAATGCTGTTTTTGTTTATAGTACACGCTGACAATATGCGTGGTACAATTTAACCCAAAATAAATGCGTCATAATAAAATGAACATAATGAGGTCATATTTCAAGCTTTTATTATTAAGATTTATGAGGTGAAATTCATTTAACTTTTATTAAATAATTTACTTTTAAAATAACAATAAATAGATGATTATTATTACGGTTTTACTATAACAACGGCAAATAGAAATATATTTAAACTTTACTTCATAAAAAAAGCATTGAAATTTAAAATTGCATCCGAATCCATTCAAATTTGGTGAGAAGAGCAAAACACATACCTAGCACAAAGTTCACATCACATTTATAATTTTAGTATTATACACTTCTCACAGAAATATATTATTACCAAGACTATAATAGATATAAAATTCCACAACTAGTTTACTGCCTCCCATTTTCACGGCTTAAGTTTTTCCTTTGCCTGAAGTGTTGCCTGGCAGAGATCATTTTAAGTTATAGGGCGCCTCCTAACATGACCTCTCTCATGTTTTGTGTTGTTATTATTTTATAAATGGGTAAATACATTAATTCATAGTTCAAAACTTTAGTTCAAAAATAATAGGTTTTAGCTATAAAGATCCTTCTTTACTTCAATAACGCCTGAAGAAACTGCTACCTAACGTTGAAATTATATATTACTTACATCATTACTTATAGGTTACCTAATTGGTCCTAGCAGTCGTTTCTTGGCGTGATATAATAGCTAATCAGATAGTACTTTTATGTAACCTACACAAGCACTACAAGGATCGAGGTAATCAAACTGAAATTGGTTTGTATATATAAACAGGCATACTGTTTAGGCTTTTCTTAAAGCGAAATTTGAATGAACACATAATTAATGTTATTTAATATATTAAAAAAATCATACTTTATGATACTATTACGCTATCGCAATATTGATAACGTTTTTATAGAAAAATCACAAAATAATTAACCATTTATATGATGAGTGCAACCCTAAAATATTACGTTCATCATAAAATTACTAGTAATGATTGCAACCCTACATTGTAGATTCCTACCCATATATCAACAACTACTCACGGACGCCTGATTCTGATCTTTGTTTAAAATACTCGCCATTAATACAGATGTTGTAACAGACACATTTCCTGTGTTTTATAAATAAAACCCAGAACTAAAACAGATGTTGCAAGTAAATTCATTAAGCAGAGATTTTGGGGCATTCTGACGATTTCTTAAAAGGAAATAATTGTTCGACCTACTTATCGTAAATTTTCGAGAAGTGACAAAGAATATCTATTTTTAAAACCATTGTTATGGTTTCCATGACATAAGGTTAGATTTAAAGATACAAAAATACTTGCTGAACTACATTTACACCTTTAATATTTATATGCAGTAGGATGGTAAACGGAGCATAATAGGTAATATTTGTTTTACTCGTATCTGACCACAACCTAGAAATATCTTATAATGGATTTTCTAAAAAGTATCATTTGATTCCATAAAAAACGTCAACGTAAGTCGTCAACGTTAGTTATAGTATAGTGAAGACTGAAAAATATCCTATATTTTTTGGTCCTTGTAGTCATATTAATAATGAAGATCTTGTTATTTTTTGTTTCAAAACAGTGACAGATTAATTATTCTAATTTATATCTAAAATCTAATTTAATTGCATGATCTTTAGATAGGTTTTTGCATAATATACGAGCCCAATTACGTATTCTGACTTATAAAGCAATTAAATTTGTTCTATTTATTGATAAAATGAGTCTGAATGAATATTAATAAAATGAGTCACTTGTACATAAAGGTTTTTAATTGTAATAAGAGTTATTTTCCTTGTGTTTCATAACCGACCTTAAAACCACATTTTGTTATTTGATACAGACAAACGTGTAACTATATACGTTTGCGGCAAATTGTTTTTGTTTTTACTATAGAGAATAATCTTATACGCTCTCCTAATATAATAGCCTTTGATAAACTATTAACATAATGATAAGATGGCTTCCCTCAGCTGAGGAGCATCTATGTAGTTTGAACTCTGAATAACAAATGAGCCTGATCATTTCCGTTTTAAGTTCTGAATCCTTTATCTTAATTGAAAGTTATTTACTTTAGTTATTTCTGATCTCATTGAGCTTAATCGCTTTAATTAGCCGTTAAATTTTTCTATTACTACAATATTGTAAAGCCTTTTGAAATGTTTTCTTATAAAATATCTTTGCTATGCCTAATTGTGTAAGCGTAAACCCTGAATGCATTGCAAAATTTAATTAGAAACCTGCACCTAACTTTTCGTTCATACCATCTCCAGGATTAAGTACATAAAATTAATATAGACAACAATAAATCAAGAATACATCAATTTTTCTCCTCAATTGACGTCGACCTTGACATGACCAAACATTATCCTTTTGTCTCAATTGGCTGGTAATTGTCGGACGTCTTCAACTCTATTCAGAGACACAATTTGCACTTAACTCTTCGTTAAATTACACCTCGGCTGGGGGGATGTGTTATTTATAAATAGCATAATATCAGGGCTAATCATCAAATAAAATCGAACGTATTGATATCTGATACATCGATTGGATATTGGCGGGAAATTCTCTATTCACTTTGTGTGAGTGAAGATATTTTTTAATCCAAAATTAGACATAATAAGTCTACGTGCGACATTTTCAAATTAACACGACGAATCTCGAAATGTCATTTAAGAACATAATTTTTCACAAAAAACATTCGGACATATTTATGTTAAGTTAATAGACAAAATCACAAATGGGTACTTCAGTTTAAAAATAAATATAGCCTGGTCAATGCTCTTATGCGACTTAACGGAAGCTTCACAAACAAACTATTATTGAGCGACAACGTCAAATCATTTAAAATTCGTGTGGTCTTATATCTAATGAACAATTTGTTTTTCAGCCAAATCCAAAGCCAAAACTTAGTCAACTAGGAATAGAATTTATAGTACGAATAAGAAAGTAGAGCGTATTTGTGTGAAACTAATCTGTGGTGTATATGTCGGTGCTGTCTGTGTTTTTGTTAGTCTATGCGATGTCCGCATGAGATGTTATATTTAACCTGGCTGTAAATAAAACCAATCATCACGGCTTCGTTTAAAGGAAAATTTAAACGAACACCATCCAAAATGCCTAAAGGTAAGTTATTGTTGTAATAATCCTGGCATGCAACAGCATCAATAAAAAATATCTGCAAACTTTTTTTATGAACTATATGACATCGTGACGTAAAATTCAATTTATGTACCGGTAAAACTTTCTCTACAATATAAAATAATTTTCATGCATCTACTAACTAGACTCTTATATTTTTTTTATATTATATTTTTTCTCTTATGTAACATGTAAACGAAACGATGCTATATAAATGAAAATGCAAATTTTCGATACGAAGTAATAGTACTTTTTTTTCGTGTAACGTTCAGTTCTTACATACTACATTCTATATTTAACACAGTATGAAAAAAAAAAACAAATATGACAAATTGCAATTTATTACGCAAACTGTTAATCAAAATTCTATAAGCGATAGCTATGGAATGTTAACTCTTAGCATTCCTCGTTATTGCATATTTTCCTCTGAGAGGAAAATGCGTTGATAAATCACAATTTTATACGCCTTGTGGCTATTATAACATGACTAATTTCTGAACCGATTCCTAATGCGTTACGTAATTGTTTCAAAATAAAAACGCCATATTTTGTAAACACATATCGATCTACATAACATGTTTTCATATATTTCTCTTAAGTTTAAAAGCAAAATGTTTTAATGTTTTTGGAAATTTATTGTGTCGCTACCGCAGGCCGGAAGGGATGTAAAACTCTGATAAGCTTAATCGACTTTAAATGAATAGCTTTAAATCATAATAGCAGTGTTAATGTGTACCTACTAACTTGAATTTAACATTGTACTCAATATTCCTTAACAAACATATCCTTTATCTATTTTTAACAGTCTTATAATTGACTGCAGATGTCTATTTTCTCCCTGGTAGATAATGTTTAAATTGAGAGGAGTATAAAGGTTTGTATTATATTTCACAAAATATCGAAAAGTCCTTTGCAAAAATAATCATCTATTATTCTCTCCAACGAAAACTGAAGAAAAGTTATAATTCAAAGCAATGCTAAAAAGTTCGTTACGTCGTCATTTATTATTAACCGTAATATATTTTTACTAAGAAATCTGCCTTAGCTAAATTAGCCCGGTCAATTTAAACATTCGGTGCTACATAAAGTCCCAACAGGCTGAATTTCTGTGAAGTTGTTGAAAACATAATTATAAACAATGTCTAAAAGTTCCCCATCATTCCCCTGTAAGCTAAAAATTTTATTCACGGTCAAAGGTCAAAAAAATGAGTTTTTCGCGATTTTCAGCAAAACGGTAAGTTTTATCATAAAGTACCTCAGGCAAAGATTGTAGATCATAAAATTATCTATAACAAATGTATCAATACTTTTTTTCTTACGAGCCACCGTTTCTGAGATATAACGATTCAAAAAGTTATAAAAGTTGTTATCGTCATAATATGCACACGTTTCCACGCCACCTATGAGGTAGTGTACTTAGCGCGTTTTTTAACGTGGTTTCCCCAGTAGGTCTACTCCACGGGTCAGTTGTGATCCTGTTTAATGTAAAACTATTGCGAAATAACGGAAATTTTCAAAGATTGGGAAAGATAAAAGCGATGTAAATGAAAAAAAAGTGTTGAAGTTTATTCGTCTTATTCGTAAGTTTCAAATTCTTGTTCTTCTTCTTGATCTTCTTCTTGTTCTTCTTCTTGTTCTTCTTCTCCTGCTTCTTCTTCATATTCATTTTGGATGCAAGTAAATTGCGTCAATAGCGATGTATCGCATGATACTTCGTCTGAGTCAAACGAATCCTCCATTGTTTGTGATTCAATATTAGAGCACGACCGGCCTTGACAATTTGTGCATGCCAAAGAACAAGACAGTCCGACTTTTTTGCAACCAGATTTAGCACTGCATCCCTTTTTGCAGTTGCAAAAAATAGTGTTCAGCAGTTTTTCCGGCGCAGGTGGAAGTAAAGTTTGAACTGGCTCTAATATATTGTTGACCAACTTCCAACCCCGGTCTGTAGGGTCTGATCATAACCAAGCCTCACTTGAACTTGGTAATATACTCGATAAAGATGTTGGTGAGCAGCAACTGAGGTTGGAGGAAGACAAGCTAGTTGAACTTGTTTTTTATGTTTAGTGTTTTTAACGAAACATGCATATCGATGCTTATCTAAACAGGTAGTTTTTTTAGGAGCTCCGTACATAGAAAGAAGAAAGCGGATGCCGTTGGTAATAACTTCTTGTTGAGTTGAATTACTCTTTTTAAAAACTTCAGCACATTGAATGAAATCTTGTTTTTCAAACATTTTGAAAACTGCTGTTTTACCCCTCCTGTAAAATGCAGATGTCGTATCACAGCCAGTTATTGCGTGTAAAAATAGTACATGATCTTTACACTTAACTAAAGTAAATAAACTTTTTGATGAATATATATTTGATTGATGCTGAGCTTTTCCTGGTTTTAAGAAAAAAATAGTTTTTTCAGTTGGCGTTCGAGCAGTGAGTATTACAAGTAAGTCAACATCTTCACCAACAACAATAGTTGTATTTGTCAAATTGAATTGCTCTATTGCTGTTTCAATAATCAATACATCAGCATCATTATTGGCTTGTTTTACCAATATATTTTCAGCCGTAAACTTTTGTTTCAACATTGAAATGAACCGAGACTTGTTGTGGGTATTTGAAAGAAATTTCTGTTGACTGGTTGGGACTATCATAAGTTCATCAAATAAAATATCAGAAGATGAAGATGTTGTTAAAGTTCGACGACGTTGTTCTGCAGCTTTGATATTTCTCGTGCAATCATCATAACCATCAAATACGACAGTAACTCTGGAACCAAAATGTCTACGTACATATTGAACGTATTTATCTAAGATAACGTTGAATGTTTCTTCGCTATCCCACACAACGCGGTGTAGTAAGTAGCTCTGATGGGAAGGGAACATATTATTTTTTGAAGTTACAGAGGTTTTTATGTTACCGAGATTTAAGTTATCGAGGTTCTACTGTATAAGTTACAATGACCGATAGAAAAATATTTAAACATTTAATATATATATATATATATATTATATAAAATATTACAACTCTGGATGTATATACGTGGCGTACTCATGCATATTATGACGATAACAACTTTTATAACTTTTTGAATCGTTATATCTCAGAAACGGTGGCTCGTAAGAAAAAAAGTATTGATACATTTGTTATAGATAATTTTATGATCTACAATCTTTGCCTGAGGTACTTTATGATAAAACTTACCGTTTTGCTGAAAATCGCGAAAAACTCATTTTTTTGACCTTTGACCGTGAATAAAATTTTTAGCTTACAGGGGAATGATGGGGAACTTTTAGACATTGTTTATAATTATGTTTTCAACAACTTCACAGAAATTCAGCCTGTTGGGACTTTATGTAGTAGTACCCTCATTTTTTGGTTTAAATTGACCGGGCTAAATTGTATGATTGACTAATTTGATAATTTCTCCCTTTAATCATAACTTGCTTTACGCCTTCTGAGGTACAATAAACATCACTGATTTGTCATTCCTACAACAATCACGTGGCCATATCTCGTGACCACACATCCTAAGGAACTAATTAACTTGGACACTACAACGCTATAACATTGTATTTGCTTTAAATTACTTATAGATTATCTTCTGAGTATGGTGGACAAGTATCAATATAAATTCGTATAGTTTTTACATTGTTTACATAGCTTATTCATAGTTTTACGATCATGATGCAAGTTTAACATCAATATTCTTCTTTTTCTGCTCTAAAGTATTAGATAGATACATAGATATTATTAAATGTTCTGATTCACATTTACACAGTTCTTGAAAATATGGAATTATTTCAAAAAGATGTTTTTTTTTTTAATATTGATTCCATTGTTATTTTATTTATAATTTATAACCTTAAATATTGGGCTTGACTTAAAATTTATTACTTGTAGGTGTTAAAGCTGGAATAAGGTAATCTGTTTCGATATAAACTGTCACGCCAGTAAAAACACGTTTTATATTTTCAGCGTTTAATTTATGCATAGACATGGATAGACAGCGCTATAGATTTATAATCCATCAAAACCTTGTTGTGTATAACGAACTAAAAATGTTTTATCTGTTACATTGGCTTTTTTATGGAATAAATTAACGTTAAGTCTTTAGCTGAAAAATACATTTATAAGTTACGTTTGTACCTGAAATATAGACTTATTTATATGTATCTTAAGGTTCAGAAATTATCAAATAAACCAAGATAGTTTAGCTCGATAGTTCTCATTGCCATCCTCAAATTACATTAAACCACAGATCACAGAAACTAAGGGGAGATATGGTTAGGGGGCGGGGCCGGTGTCGCAGCAATATGCCCAAAAAAAGAACACATGCTGTTTGTTGCATTCAGTTGACGTTCGACCGTCGGCCGGGTATTATTTGACAATGCCGTGTTGTTCTGTTAAAGTTTGTAAAAACCGAAGTGAAACCAGCATCTTTAAGTCAAATGGAATCACATACCATCGGTAAGTACTGAAAATTATACGATTTTCTTACTAAAATTTCAAAAACAATATTACGTAGAGTGATTTCTTGGTTTCTTATCTTTTATATTATGTGACAGAACGACAGTCACAATAATTTATGTAAATAGTTTACAATGCTTCTTCTGTACGTGACTCTATTCAAACGCGGAGTTCGAATACCGCAGTGTATAATGAACATACTAAAGCTAACAATCGTGTAGTACGGCCGCTGCTTGCGGTCGTAAGTTAAGGATGCGAATCGAGTGTGTCCATGTCGATAAGATTCGGAATTTTACTACCTTACTACCTTATTTTTATATCATAATGTATAACTATTAGCTTAATATCTGATTGTATTATTATTATTTGATAGGTACTCGAGCAATAATTTTATAGTAATTATTTTATAGTATTATACATGGTATAAAAAAAGAAGTCACTTATTTCATACTTATTTTACTTTACAATAAGTCAATAGGCAATGCTTTATGGACTTCATCACCATGAATATTACCATCAAGGTGTCCATTTCTACCTAGTTACTGTATTGCCTATAAATTGTTTTAATTTTAACGTTTATCATTTTATCGACAAGCAATCCCTATCATAAACGCATATCTTGCGGCTGTAGTGGGCTGTATACGTACGTCACTTACAATCTAGTGTGCGAACGAATAGTCGCTCTCAAATTTTTGTGTGATGACACGCACACAACGCGAAGTATTGTTTTTATTTTGTTTACTGTTGTGTGCGTAAATTTGTAATGAGACACCAGGTTTCGTACTCAGCGCAAGCGATTGGCATCTCTCTAGATCTCTATGCATTAAACACTTGTATCAATGAATTGTCGCTGGCTCATTGTTAATCGTGTTTTATCAGCTGTTATGCCAAGTCCACGGTATAGCTGTCCTAGACAATCAAATGACTGTGCCTTAAGTTTGTTCTACGTCTATGGTTCATTTTCGCTTTCACTAATGAAGAGATTAAGGGCCAGTTTACTTACTGATAATAATCATGTTCTATTTGACCCTTAATGAGATTTATACTGTGATTTTTATGTGACGATAGTTTTGAAATACCTAGCTTTTTCTAACTGTAGACAACATCAACTGAATGAATGAACTATTGCCTCAAACTATAAAATTCATGCAATAAGTACTCAATTTCAGTAAATTCTACGATATACAATCCAATATGTACACAAAAACACATCAATTTCTATATTTTTATTCATCATTATGCTATCACATTTAAAAATTGCATCGAAAACGAACAAAAAATATCCATTCAAATTCCATTCTAAGAACATTTGCAAGTCATTAAAACGTTAATGCACGTGTTAAAATTGAGCGTGGCTTAAAATCTTTTAATAGAATAAGCACTATGATTTAGTTTCCACATTTAGCGCCATGCACTGTTGTGTATCAAATGTCGTCATCACATTCTTCAACTTTACGCCAGATCATGTGTACTGATACTGAAGCTTGATTAATTTATATCAAACTTTATTGAACTACGTACATTTTTCATACGTCATTGTTTTTACATGCTAGGTACTATATACTGTTTTGTTTTAAGATCAAAGTCTAGAAATATAACACTTTATGATTTCATAGAAACATTCTTAATCTACGAAAGATGAATATTTAACAATATATTATTATCTTTTGTTACATTGAGACAAGGTAATTACAAATTTAAGTTATTTGTTTGCATCAAGCTATGCATATTAGTGACAGGATATTAAGCGTTTTAAACATAGGTATTATGATGTATCATCATACCAAGAATATGATTATAAAAATATTTTTTACTCGTGTGTAATCATAATGTAAGTATGACAGAAACTCAATTAAATGTTAAAGTTAGTAAACAATAGCTGGTAAAAGATTTTGTTGTTTTTCGCATGTTCATTAATTAATGGTGTTGTAAATGCGCAATTACTTACAATAATTTCCTCTTTCATATTTTAGTAATTTTATATAAGAAACAAAATCCATATTTTTTCTTTAGAAGAATTTTTTCTCTCTCACTCGTCGTCTAACTTTCATAAGGAACTTTTAATTTTCACCTTTATACGCTCGTAATCTTCGTGTTCATTCACATCACATTTTATTAGTAACCATTTTTTCTTAGTCTTATCGAATTAAACAAAATTAATTTTCTGACAACATTTTCTTTATTTCTTTCTAATTGAATAAAGAAACAATTCTCTCCGTTGCATTTCACTTCCATAAAATCTGCAATAACATTCACCGTTCAGCTTTCAGCCATTTAATTTTTTTACACCGGAACACTTACAGGTATTACGCTTGTGTTCGTATTGTTCAAACAGGAAGCATTTTATACTAAACACGGTCGAACTAAACGCACACATTGGAAAGAACAATAACCATTTGCCTTGATTGCCGCTCCTCAGCCATTGTGCCTCAATGCCCTTACAGCGATTGGTTTCGGCTGCATATGCTATTGTGGAATGGTCATTGAATTCATTCAATCTTCTTGCTGAACTAGATTAATAAACGTTTGCGTGGGTGCAATGAAATCTATAACGCGTTGATAGTTTACAGCTTTTGTATTGTATCCTATGTTGTAACAGGCTTATGGTACACAAAGGACTTATTATTCATCGTAATTTTATAATATTTTACAGTGACAATTTTTAAGCTATTGCATAGCTTCTATCGCGGGCCTTGAGCGCGGGGACCGAATCGAGAAATTCCGTAACGCAAAAAACCTCACGCTCCCCACTCCGACGGGCTCGGAGGTGTGGCTTGAAGGCATGCTATGCAATAGCTTAAAGCTTTACCGCGGCAGTCCCCGAGTGCCACACGTCTTTTTTTTTTTTGTTTACGGTTTACGCTCTTAGGTGGTAATTGCAATGAGCTTGGAGAACATACCGCAAAAAATAACGAAACATAAATCTTAATTCTGGTTTTTTTCAGTTATTACTCGATTTTCGTCTAAATATTAACGGAAGTTAAGTAATTTGATGGGTAATTTAATTTGATATTCAAAACTAAGCTTTATCTACACAATGGGTGCATAAATACATATTGTTCAAGTGCGCTTGAAAAAATTATTAATCAATGACTGTAGTTTTAATAACTAGACGGAGTCACTAATTAAATCGAGTTTCCTTGGCGTCAGTGTTATTAACGTGGAAATTAACTTCATGGTTGGAATCTCGCATTTGTGAAGTACTTTCCTATACAAAGAATTTAAAAGGAAATACTTACAACAAGACATACGTGGACAAAGAAATCAGCTTGATAATTTTAGTAAGGTATAGTTAAATCTTTTTTAACCGGCGTTACTTCTTCCATGCATCTACAGAGCAATGCTTCGGAGATGCTTCAAAAGTTAAAACTAAATATGTAACAAAACGATCATATCATCTTCATGAGATAAGAGGCTTTATTATACCGCAACATATTCAACCAACTGTTACTTATAAAATATGAAACACACAGACACTCATTATATCAATCTACATATCGTCTTTTTTGTTCTTATCTTAATTCATATTCATAAAGAGTGTTGTCTGTTGCCAAAAAGATGAGATATTATGATACCATTAAGCTCGTAGTCAGTAAATTTGTGAAGCCAAGCTAATCATAAGTATCGTCTTCTTTTATCATTACTGTGTCTGTCTTTCATAATCTTTATGCCGTTTATTGAATATTATGTAGAGAATATATCTTATCTGTGTCTTTTTCTATTTCTTAATACATTATTACGAAGGCATTATGCATTCAGAACTGTTATTTGGCTTACCCACTCATCCTTAAACGATCAACGAATAATAAATTTCGTCTGCTCTATTCATCTGCATACGAACTATGAAAATCTACAAAAATATAATATATTACATCCACAATATTTTTCCTTATGTTATCTAGTCTTTCTGTAATTTCGAACGAACTTTTTATTTCAGAAGAAGGGCTAGATTACGGGCAAACTGATATTGAACAATTTAAACCAATACGTTTCTATATATTTTCGAAAATTACAATTATAAAGTATCTAACACATCATTTTACTTACAGGCGACGCCGATATGTCGCTGAAACATGGCAGCGGCACCGGCAAAGTCCATTTCGGTGGCTTAGACGATGTGTCATTGTACGGCACACCCGTGGAGCCAGCGCCCCCAGCCCCAGACGCCAAGCAGGGCTTCCTCAGAAACCAGCTACAGGCGCTCTTCCAACCCACCGACAACAAACTCGCCATGAAGCTGTTCGGCTCGAAGAAGGCGTTGATGAAAGAACGCATCAGGCAGAAGGCGGCTGGCCACTGGGTTATACACCCGTGCAGTAGTTTCAGGTATGTATTTTCTGTAGGTTGTAAGTATTTAAATAGACGTTGTTAAGAACATTCAACGTAGGTGTGGAAAAAGAAATAGGTTAGTAGGACTTCTTGCGACCATGTAGAGGTTATTTTAGAATTAGTTGGAGATGTTAATCATATATATTAGATAATCAACATTCCAATCTTTTTGACATACTTTACTACGGAAAATTATTATTAATCTGAACAATTGCCAAAAAGGTGGAATTCATTCAGGTATATTATGCAAAGAAAATAAATACCAAGAATATCGTCACCAACCCATAGATTACTCATCACTTAAATACATTTTTGAAATGGAGATGTAATAAATGGCAACTATGTACAATTTACGACGCCGGTCGTAACTTCAAATTGGATCTCACGTAATTCCTCTTGCAGGAAATAAGACGGAATCGTAGGGATATCTATCAATTTTATGCACGTCTGTGACAAGGTAATAAATAAATAAATATAATAAATAATAAATAAATATTATAGGACATTATTACACAAATCGACCTAGTCCAC
Organism: Colias behrii; assembly: GCA_029959065.1. NCBI lineage: Eukaryota > Metazoa > Arthropoda > Insecta > Lepidoptera > Pieridae > Colias > Colias behrii. The sequence goes on along the minus strand of JARWMC010000019.1, from coordinate 7,621,637 downwards.
AGTAAGCTCAATTAAGGCTTGTGTTGTGGGTACTAGGCGACGATAAATATAATATTTAATAAATACATATATAGATAACACCCAGACCCAAGAACAAATAATTGAGTTCATCACACAAATATTTGCCCTGACCGGGGATCGAACCCGGGACCGTCGGCTCAGTAGGCAGTTACTTAACCACTGCGCCAACCGCGTCGTCAAAATAAAATAAAATAGGTGTTATCGCTAATAGATGTTCTTTGATCATTGTACGTCTGGGTAACCATTTTTAACGGAATGTTTTCTACAAATGGATATTGTCGCATATGTATGGGATATGTAGTAGTAATTTGCGCCTGATCTGTCCCCAGCACTTTAGGTCTTCTGTTCCAGCGTATTATAAGACTGAAGGAATAGAAAATACTCTTGTTTTTACGTACATACTGCGTGCGTGCGTTTTAATATATCGTATACACAGTTAGTCTTGGACGAAATTTGGCTAAAATATGTATTAGTAAGTGGCCGAAATTCGGTTAGCAATACATTCAGTAGTACTCAGTAAAGAACTATGGAACGACCAAGATCCTCTTATTGGACTGAATTAATTACAACTAACGTAACACTTAGTCTGGTTGTAGTTACGTAAATATTAAATGCTACTGGGAGTATTTCTAACCACAGTTCTGTAATACGGCCGACAATTATTTAATGAACAGTACCAGGTTTATTTTAAAAAATATGGGTTAGAAATGTGCGTAAATTGAAGACTTCGTATTTCATATATCCTTTATAATGAATTGTTAATTCATTTAAAACTTTCTTCGATACAAAATTATATTATCTAAGTATTGGAATTTGTTTTATCGACTTTTTTGGTTGAAATAGATGTAAAAGGAGATGTAAGATACTGATCCCTATCATATTTGTTGCCTTTTAAAAACTTAAGGCTTAGAGATAGATAATCTTTTAGAAATTAATCAAATAGATGATGATGAAGTCTCAAGGAGGTAATAGAGGTGACGCAAGGTCTATCTACTAAACTACTTACATAACAAATGTTTGCCAGTCTCATTAAATGTATCGCCTCCTACAAAATGCTATGAATACACAATTTTAATTAGATTTAAGTCCCTTGGAGTTACTTAACCCAGCTAAATAACTTGAGGGTACGTTCTGAGATTCAAGTAAAATAAACTTTATATTTTCCTTCCAAACTCAAAGTTAATATGGAAATGTAAAATTCATTCTAAGTTTTAATTTTATCTCTAAACTTGTATTTAAATTATTATTTTAGTATTAAATGAAAGACCTAAGTATTTTCATTCGTTTTTAAAAGTAAAACGTGCAAATAATTTTCGTGTGTGATTGCTTTTTAAAAGAGAAATTAAATTCATCAATAGTTTTGACAATGTTTGGTAATTAGTTATAACACGAAGGCTAACGACCGATTTTCATTTTATTTTTTACAAAAAGGCATTTTCCGAGCTTACGCATAAAAAAACCTAAATTGTATACAATTTAACGTCGCTTTTATTGAAAAGCAATAATGAATTATGGCGCATAACATTCTTAACAGTCTATCAAACATGGTCATTACATTAAAAGTTAATTTGCGTTGCAGCGAGCTCCATTAGGTAAGCCAACTTTATCCAGGTTATTTAAAAAGGTATTCAAGACCGCAATTCAGCTTTCATACGTGAATATACTTGATTGCAAAATACTAAAGACTTCTAATTAAATACTGAAATTTTTCAATGGCTTTAGCATTTAGGAAAATGAAAAAGATCTTTTGTTGTTATTATCACACATTATATTCACTGACATTCGTTGTTACTTCATTATCCTACTACGTATGATATGCATTATACATTTTTGAAGTAGTTAAAAATACATTAGGTGAGAAAAACAAATAAACGTTTATAAGGTGCATTGAATAATGTCATTTGAATAAAAACCAATTGAAAACAATAGTGTGACAATAGTTATAAACGGAAATGGTGTTGGAATTCGTAAACAATGTTCGACCGAGGTAAACAATGTCGTGGACGAATACATTCTTATTGGATTATTTTTTATTCCTTTATGGATTATTTAATTTCCGTGATGCAGCTGGTACTTTTTTCATAAATTTGAATGCAATCATTTTGATAAATTTTGCAGTGATTTTAAATTGGCACTTGCTTGATGTGATATTTAAACATTAACACATTTGTAATTCATTCATTTTGACAAACCCTAAATCAGTTGTCTATAATAATTATTAGTAGATTCTGCTCCACATTAAAATTTACAATCCCAACTCGGCAACTCCCATGTTACACGTTCTAATCGTTTGTAATTTCCGAACGTTCACTTATCTAATGGTATCAGCATGCTTCCGCGATCACTCGATTAGACACAGATGTCGGGCAATCGATCAAGGGCTGTGATTCGATACATTAATGCGCAATGAATTGATCGCATATCGAGATGAGTTACTTAGTTAGTTTTTTTTTATAGAACTTTTTTAAAACCAGTTTCACGACGTATGTTTTGTTTAGGTTATCTGTCAATTATGACTTATAATGACTCTTTCTACTCATGTGATTTGAAATCTTGGTCTAAAAGTGTTGAATAGGCTATCAGTGACTACAGCAAGATTTGCAATTGGCCCTTAATAAATAAAATATAATAAAATAAAAAACATAAAAAAAGAAAAGCAGTGTGTGATTTTAAAAATAGAATAGGTACATATTTTGATAATTGGAGAACAATTGACGGAACTAAACCACAGTTGACTAAACGCTCGTTTTGCAATACATATTTTTAAGGTTAGTTTGATATTATAATTGAGTTCGTGAAAGGTCAAGGGTTCGAGTACAGACGAGTGTGCAAAAATTAAATTAAATTTTATATCAAATTCAATTATCAATACTCCAATTGGTAAAGAATCGTGATTAAATCGAAATGTTTTAGAACCAAAAGTTATAACATCTGCTATCCCTCGGCAATCCGTATTTGTCCAACTTGGTGAATTCAATGAAAAGTAAAAACCATAGAAGGCCTGCAGTGAAAACACTAAACATTATATCACTAACAAAGCTGAAAAAGCTGCTGCTAAAGTTATTATTAAAATAAAACGGAGTTTTATAAAATCGAGAAATAAAAACACTAGCAATTTAATACACAACAAAATTCCATCGTCAGTTGGTATTTCTCTGTTAAAATAACAAAGATTTTTATAATTTAATATGAACTGCTATCAATATCAGAGTCTATTTCAACTATAAATTCCTTCAGCATTTTATATAATATAAAAATAGACAACACAATAAACGATCAATCACAGTTCTTTAGTACTTTATGATGTAGCAGTAAAATCGAGGCTAGACTCGACTTTATTTTACTTAACGAGAGAAAATTCTCTATTTTCACCTTCATAAAAGAGAATCCGTGTTACCGGGATTTATGGCTGTCTGTGGTAAATAATTTGAAACTTTTGAACGTGCACTTTTTAACCGAGGTTAACTCTTTTGTTAGAGTGAGATACCTACCTGCGCCGTTAAAAGCACTTTGATCTCGCCTTAAATCTTCAAATGTAAGTGTACTTACATGAAAGTGTGAAAATGAATTTTTGCATAAGTTATTATTATATTTTTAACAAGATTAAAGTGTTTTTTTTTTCTGTTAACATTGATTTCCTAACAATATTTCTCTACATATCTGATGTATATTATACATTTATATACCTAGCCGAGAATAGCTAACCAATTTTCCACAGTCATGTTAGCCACGTCTTGATATACCTAAAGGATTTGTGGGAATATAAACGATTACCTATTATATTTTTATTTTTTCATTGAAAAAGTGACAACATTTCAAAATTTTAAGCTACTTATTTTTTTATTTTAATGAAAACTAGATCAAAAATTATGATACATGTATTTTTTGCTTTTTCTAAATATGGAAGTTTTCATTCATCTTTTTGAGTTTTAAAATCATCTCATTCTAAAATGTCGTAAGCGCCAAATGACGTCATACATACGGAGGAATACATTTTTTCCTTTGCCACATACCTAGTTTAAATTAAAAAAAAATCTTGACAGTTGACATTTTGGCACATTTGTCACTTTGATTCGTCAAGCTTTGTAAATATTGTTATTTGTTATTTGCTGATCCAAATTTTAAACAAAAGAAACTTATTCACAAGTACTGATGATTATGACTATATGCAGGATTTGTTAAGGGTTGTTGAAAATTTCTGGGAAACAAATATATTATCCCAAAAACGTTGGAAAGTGTTAAATAAATACAACTTTTAGTAAGTAAACAAAGTCTTTTATTTCAAGAAAATTATGAACACTATAGGCACTATTTGTATAATATAAATGAATTGGTCCAACTCCAATCAAACAAACATCACGCTAATGAGATTAAATTAGAAAACCAAAACACAATAACACGATTTAAAAGTTTGTTTACATGAATAATTCACAAAAATGACATTAATATGAAATTTGACACATGCCATACCCTGTAAATGTCAGTGATAGTTTTTTTTTTAACTTTTTTTAAATTAGGCTCAGGCTCATTTTTATTCCTCCGTATGTATGACGTCATCATCACATTTATCGTTTTTATTTAATTTCTCTTAAAATATGCGATTAAAAAATGAAATAATTTTTTTTCTGTAATCTCAAGAGCAAAATAAAGAAACGGTTTTTTTCTTTCATGGCCTTATAAAAAATGAAATGTTGTCAATTGTTACCTATGTCGTGTTTATATTACTTGAACTTGAGCTTGGAATTCACTCATTTCAAGTACAATAATTAGCTATTGTTATTTTATAATTAATGCGGGCTTTATCTTAACGAAAATGTGAACAATACGAGTCTTACCTATATATATTATGTTCTTAAAGAAAAAATGGTATTTGAACATGATTAAGAAGACATAACATTAAAATATTAGTAGCAAAAATAAAAAATACATTAATGTTACGACTATAATTTGTGCCTGGATTTCGAATCAATAGCTGCAATTAATCAAGTCAATTATTTTTTTTTGTTTCTACATTATTACTTTATTATTGTCTTCTGTAAAATATTATTTCCTTACTATCTATTTTCAATATTAAATGCCTCAGTAGATAATATAGCGAAGTTAGTCTTTCTTAAATAGTGGTATTCCTTGGGTATTCCCGACACCCAAACCTTCGAAACAAATGACGAAATACGGTCACTTCAAAGAACTACCGTGATATTAATGACATTGATTTGTGCCATTAGCATGATTATGATCAGGTGTAAAATCAAAATGCGCATATAAAAACCAGACTGCAACAAGTAGCAATTAGGTTATCTCTAAAACGCTCATCAAAGGCATTGTGGGGACAATACTGCTGATGGACCGTACTGTAATCATTGAACAATGAACACCGTTACACACGTATTTTTTTATTTCTCGTAGTTTGTGCTACACCGAAATAAAACGAATGGATATTGTTTAATGTTTTTTTTTTTTTTTTTAGGCACCCGTCATCACAGGGTGTTCGCGCCACCTCTGGATTATAGTCCAGAGACATTTTTTGCTTTTATTTATTTATTTTTTTTTGCATGAATAATATTAAAATACAATATAAAATAATATTTTAAAACAAGATAAAAAATACTGGTATAAATTACAATAAAATGACTAAATAAGTACAATAATTGCTTAAAAATACTATAAAATTTAAATCAAAATTATTATAACTAATTTAATAAAAGACGGCACAAAAACACTCAACTTAATCCTATATCACAGTAATAGAGCTAAAACTAATATCACACACTATTCCTTTGGTTGACTACGACTACAATATTTCTACAATATTGTAGGAACGCATCCCTACACTTGTCCCCCAGGGCAGAAGGCAGATTCTCACCCGTCATCGCCATGCCCAATTTTTGCTCAATAGCATATCTATTGCTTGCAAAAATTGGGCACTCGAGTAACAGGTGAGGAACCGTCTCCTCAACTCCAGGCTGACATAGACACGACGGATTATCCTTCAGCTTGAATCTGTTCAAGTAGAAGGCGAATCCGCCGTGACCAGTCTGTACTTGTGTGGTGTGGTGTGTGATGTTTATTTTCCCGACTACCTTGTATGCAGCAGCAGCGCTTGGGAAAAAGAGCTTCGTGACTCCGGCCGTTCCTCCTACATCGTATCTCCTATCCCATTCGCCAATCGTATCCTGTCTCAAAATACGCTTGACGAATGAAACAGGACACAGATCGTAATCCGGTTTCCTCCTCAACCCCAGGGCGGCCTCCTTGGCTAACTCGTCTGCCCGTTCGTTCCCCTTAAGCCCTGCGTGCGCCTTAATCCAAAACAGGGAGACCTCCCGCCTCTGCAATGCATATTGTTTAATGTTGGATTAGACATATTTTACAAATTACATTTATCGATATGATTCGGAACGTTTTCCGAAATACGTATTACATATTATAATAATTTGGTAGTTTGTTTATAAACTTGAAACTTCAATATAGTTATAAAGAATATTATACAGTTATACTTTAATTTTATTAAGAAGAACGTCCAGGCCCAATCCTGATCTATCTCAATACATACATATAAACACTAGAAATACAGTTATTTAATTACCAAATTAAATAAAGGAAAAAAGAACTGGTTGTGAATGCCGCTACATGTCAGAATATTTGTAAACATTAACACCGCTTACATAATTACGGTAAACATTCGAACGAGTTACCAAATCAGCAGTTAATTTATGTAATGAGAACTTTAATTCGTCACTACATTCAATGATATTCGATGTCCGAATACAGGAAGACATTTATAGTGGAAATATAACCGGTAATCATAAATGGACATAAATCTGTGGCCAATGTCAAGGGTCGTGATTACCAGGGCATTAGGAACACTAAGCAGCCAGGTCTGATGAAGGAATTGTATTAAATTCGCCAGTACATTCAATGACATTCGATGTCCGAATACAGGAAGACATTTATAGTTGAAATATAACCGGTAATCATAAATGGACATAAATCTGTGGCCAATGTCAAGGGTCGTGATTACCAGGGCATTAGGAACACTAAGCAGCCAGGTCTGATGAAGGAATTGTATTAAATTCGCCAGTACATTCAATGACATTCGATGTCCGAATACAGGAAGACATTTATAGTGGAAATATAACCGGTAATCATAAATGGACATAAATCTGTGGCCAATGTCAAGGGTCGTGATTACCAGGGCATTAGGAACACTAAGCAGCCAGGTCTGATGAAGGAATTGTATTAAATTCGCCAGTACATTCAATGACATTCGATGTCCGAATACAGGAAGACATTTATAGTGGAAATATAACCGGTAATCATAAATGGACATAAATCTGTGGCCAATGTCAAGGGTCGTGATTACCAGGGCATTAGGAACACTAAGCAGCCAGGTCTGATGAAGGAATTGTATTAAATTCGCCAGTACATTCAATGACATTCGATGTCCGAATACAGGAAGACATTTATAGTGGAAATATAACCGGTAATCATAAATGGACATAAATCTGTGGCCAATGTCAAGGGTCGTGATCACCAGGACATTAGGAACCCTAAGCAGCCAGGTCTGATGAAGGAATTGTATTAAATTCGTCACTACATTCAATGACATTCGATGTCCGAATACAGGAAGACATTTATAGTGGAAATATAACCGGTAATCATAAATGGACATAAATCTGTGGCCAATGTCAAGGGTCGTGATTACCAGGGCATTAGAAACACTAAGCAGCCAGGTCTGATGAAGGAATTGTATTAAATTCGTCAGTACATTCAATGACATTCGATGTCCGAATACAGGAAGGCATTTATAGTGGAAATATAACCGGTAATCATAAATGGACATAAATCTGTGGCCAATGTCAAGGGTCGTGATTACCAGGGCATTAGAAACACTAAGCAGCCAGGTCTGATAAAGGAATTGTATTAAATTCGTCAGTACATTAAATGACATTCGATGTCCGAATACAGGAAGACATTTATCGAGTGGAGATATAACTAGTAATCATAAATGGACATAAATCTGTGGCCAATGTCAAGGGTCGTGATTACCAGGGCATTAGGAACAGTTAGCAGTCAGCTCTGATGCGGTTCTAACCGAAACTCTTCCGTGTTCGCTTGCTGATTGTCGATTTACGGCTTGCAGAGGATAACAAGTTTATGACACATGCTCATTACCTATTAGTTTAACTAGCGTCTTCGCTTGTCTATACCTCATATTATCGCGTAATAGTTGTTCCTCCTACACATTTTTTCATTCCCTTCAATATTCCCACGGGCCAATAACTAAATAAATAAATAAATAGATAAATAAATATTTTAACTTCATTAACCACCAAACATCCATGCAAACTTACCAGAGCAATTACATATAAATAGAATCTAAATTTAAGTACAAATAACGTGCAATACCGATACGAATTGCACCAGTGAATAAACACCAATTTCATATTTCACGCATATGCTCAATTTTCTGAATCGTTAAACAATCTGGATGAATAATCGATACCAGCTTCGTATTAGGTCTCTATCGGCTTTGCTTATATTTTGTAAATACAATTTTTGATTGATGCACGTAATCGGCTTTAGAATTTTCACTCAATTTACCGATTAAATACCCTATATCACATTACTGCAATGCTGATAAAATTTGCAAATTAAATATAATATGTATTGTCTGCTACATAACTATATTCTAAATATACATCAGGTACACGCGATTTAATTTCGAACAAGGGATTGAATATTAAAACTTAGCCATAATTTACGAATATTCAACGTAGTTCTGTCATCTAAAAATGTTTGCCACATCAATATGAAACCATTATATATTGTAAACGATCATATGAAATAAGGTTATACCGTAAAATAAATAAATCAATAGTTCCTAAATTACATCATAATCTATAATTAAATACATTTAAATCGTGTGAGATTTGTTTTAGAAAACAGGAAACATTATTAATATATTATAATACTTAAGTATGTTATTGTTTCCTTCCTTGGATTGCTTCTGTATAAGTGCTATTAATTCTTCTAGTATGTTATATGTAGGTTAGGAGGATAAATTAAATAAATATTTGTAACTCTAACTATCAAAGCTTTTATAAATAAAACATTATTAGTAACAGAAATTTCAAAGTTATACATATATTTTTTATGTGTTTATATTCCATGAAATTTAAAGGTAAGTTTATAATAACAATCAATGTGTATCTGATTGGACGGTGATCAGAATTCAGAAACAGTCTAAACTCTAAGCTATGAAAAATCGTAAAACACGTTGCTTACCGGAATTAATCATAAAAAATTACTTAAACTTTATTTTATAAGTAGCTTGTATCAAATACTAAACAGAAACTATGATAATATTCTCTTTCCTCCATTTTATTTTGAACCCGTATTATATATGTGAGATTTCTCAATCAAGTCGTCATTGCGTAAACACTATTCGCGTCTCCGCTGGAATCTTGTCCTATATTCGCGGTCATGTGATTCATACCAACATAGACTTGAGGCTGGCGGCTATATGCAAGGTTTAAGACTGGCTGTCACCGCCTTTTTTCGTGTTTATTATTTATCAGTTTGTATTTCTCTGTTAATATTCAGTCTTATGAAAAATTCAGTGTTTTTCTAGAGCTTCAGTGCACCTAAGTTCTATCTCATACTATCGTTGTATTGTAAATAATTCTTCTTGAAATAAGTATCAAATATGAACGACAAATTGAAGTAAATGTAAAACAGTACAAGTACCTAGACATCTTTATACTATGGTAGGTACAGAACCATATTATTGCCATGATTTACAGCCAATAGGCATGTTTCATAGTTAATTGTTGTTTTTGGCTTTGCAATAAAACCTTTATTATGAGAACACTAGTAATGTTTTAAATGCTTTGTATATTTTTATACCTATACAGTATACATACTGAAAGATAGAAAGTAGGTACTATACATTTAAATTACATGTAATACGTAGATATAGCAACTTCCAAACACGACGTAAATCAGCAGTTAAAATATCAATAAATAATCTTTCATTAGATAGCAAGGTTACTACACTATCAATAAGTAAGCCTATAAATCTAATCAACATCTCGATATTACTTCCCCTCTCGTAATTATTTCGAATCTAATAAATGCACTGAATTATGTTTATGGCTCGATGAACAAATTTTACATATTTCAGTTATGAATTTCACATATTTATGTTTATTTATTCTACAACTGAAACGTGGATGAAGTACTTACCTGAAAAACTTTTTGTTTTTAATTCATAAACGTAAGGAATGGACCTGTGTGCCTTATATATATATTATTAATTTGACCATTGTGCCTTATATATATATATGTATTATTAATTTGAGATAAATAAACTAATATTATAAATATTAGAATAGATTTCTTTAATTTACTATCTGCTGATACGCAAGATAGAGCTTTTTGTAACGTTTTACGTCCGTACCGTAATCATACAGATACAACGTGCAATGTATAAAATTGAATAAATGTTGATTTGGGTAGGTAACTGAATACAAGCATGACATGGCTTATTTTGTGGCTGTAGCAAATCTTGAAGAGGGTGAAATACGAGGTGGAAATATGAGTAGGAAAAGGTTGTGTGCAAAAAGGTGCTACGCAAGAAACTGGCAAATATACTTCTTATTGAGTATGTAAAAGTCTTAATTTAGAACTATACATATAAAAATGTTTTTTCTTTCTATGGGTATGTTAATGTTGTACCTACTCGACGCGGTTTTACCACGTTTATTTTTTACAACTCTTTATTGGTTCTACGCTTTTAGAGGTAATTGATAAATACCTATTATATAAACCTGCTTTAATTTCCTAGATAATAAAGCTTGCCTATAATACAACAACTTCCAATACAAATCAGTTCTGCCTGATCTTAACTCATTCAAAGTTTTATAAAACAGATACATAATATTATTATAACGTATGTAATAAAGTTGATATAAAGCCTCCCGTACACTTATAACAGAGGGAAGTAATTCATTTGATGGGACAAGAACAAATTTCCTGAAATTCACCAAATCTTCAAGTCCTTCTGACAATACCAACGCGCGGTAACAAATATTCTGACATTAGTTTTCCTCTGTTGTGGGTTGATTCTTAGCTAGTGCAGTCCATATGTTATTAGATTAATTTCTTTAGGTTTTCATATGGTACTATAAACTTAGAAGTATAAACCCCAATTACCATGTAATTATGAATGCAAACGTACTTCTTATTTTAAATGGGAAAATTTGTTTGAATTTTTATTTTTATTCTCCCGCCTTCAACGTTCCAAGTAGCAAGCGATTGAAGAAATTAAATCTCTTGATGACATGACAGTCATCGACACGGCTAGTATAACTAAATTAGACGCATTTATTAGCTTATATCATGAAATTAATAGAAATAGTAGTATCCAGAAATTATGCACTGTTAATGTCAACAGACTCCCATAATAACGATGATGTAGGTACCTAATACGAGTTTTATAAACGTTTATATTTACTAAAATTTCCTTCTATCCGACTTCTGATTTGTCCTTACGCATTAAAAATCAAATATGCTAGAGTTACAGTATCCCTCACTACAAATCGTCCTTAATATGAGTTCTCGGGAACAATTGCGCGTTTAAATAGGGTATTACATACATATATCTTTAGTTGACTAGATGTTTACGAGAGGGTCAATTAATATGATTGAAACTATATCTAACTACAAAGTCCATGCCTAGATAGAGAATAGATGCACTTCTGCAATGAACATTGAACGGTAAATTTTTGTATTAACTTTTTCCTCGCAAAAAGCAATAACAGCTCAATCAGTTCAAAAAACTAACAAACTCGTTAAAATGTTAAATTATTTTATTTAATCATCATATTTTGAAACTCGTTACGTCCTTAAAATAAAGCTTACATTATTCAAAAATGATAAATTCGTTGTATTGTTCCTTTACTTAATTCTATTTGATTAATGTTTATAATTTTTTCTCCGTATTGCAATATTGTTAAAATATTCCCAGAGCCAAAATTTCGCTAGCACACGTTTTAGACAGTCTTTTCCTTATTAGTTTATAGTCATGTTGTTATGTAAACATTCAATTTAGTATGAAACTCTCATATTTATTAAACATAGAGCAATATCGGCGAAAGTCATCCATGTAGTAGGTAATATGAAAACGTAAAGTTCAAGTAGCGTTATAGCAGTTATACGTAAGTTTGCTATTGAATATTGTACGAGGCCTTTTATATTGACTTTCCTTTGCGAACATTGTACCTCTTGGGCATATCCGTTGTCGAATGTTTTCAGTTTGCTTTCTACTCCATTGAAAAGTTACATTTGGGGTTGCATTTTTTAGAGGACGCAATTTTATTTTTTTGATGTGTAGGGGGGGTCAGTATGAAGCTATCACCAAGTTTGTGGGGTCGCCACCCTTGTCCCACGGCCGCCATCTTGAAAATAGCGGTTGATATGGTTTTTACGATATATCTCTTAAACTATTTATTTGATGAAAAACATTGAGTAACATTATTTGTTGCAAATTAAATTCTCTACAACTTTGGTCCAGAAACTTTTTGTCGTAGAACTATAAATAAAAAAGTTATAAGCGAAAATGTTCAGAAATTAGAGATATTTATATTTTTCAATAAAACTTTTTTTTATAATTTTACGAAGAAATGATATCAGACCATTTTTGTAGATTGTTTTTTGAGGAACAACTTTTATATACAACATTTTGTCATTAAGTAAATAGCTAAGGTTTTACAGCGCTCCGAAGTGAGTACTAATTTTCAGTACTCTGATCTATACAGTATACTTATATTATGTGTGTAAATAATAATTTGTCATCAGTAATTGTTTTTTTTTTTTTTGTTATTATAATATTTTTAATAATTAATTTTGCAATATCATTAATAATTAATTATTGAATCTTTTCCCCACCACCCAGGAGATAAGAGTCTAGAAGCGCGTTTTTTTTACGTCGAAAAGCAGGGCTGAAATGTTCTGCAGTGTGCTTCCATTGTTTTGGAGTCTGGGAAAAGAGCCAATAGCCAATATATTATGTATAGTTACTACTGAAAAATAGTACTCACTTTTGAGCGCTGTAAAACCTTAGCTATTGACGTAATGAAAAAATGTTGTTGTTCCTCGAAAAACAATCTACAAAAGTGGTCTGATATCATTTCTTCGTAAAATTATAAAAAAAAAGTTTTATTGAAAAATATAAACATCTCTAATTACTGAACATTTTCGCTCATAACTTTTTTATTTATAGTTCTAAGAAAAAAAGTTACTGGACCAAAGTTGTAGAGAATTTAATTTGCAACAAATAATGTTAACGATATTTTTTTATCAAATAAATAGTTTAAGAGATATATCGTAAAAACCATTCCAACCGCTATTTTCAAGATGGCGGCCGTGGGACAAGGGTGGCGACCCCACAAACTTGGTTTTAGCTTCACACTGACCCCCCCTACATATCAAAAAAACAAAATTGCGTCCTCCAAAAAATGCAAGGTTAGGCCTAAAAAATGTAACATTTCAATGAACTATTCTCAGTTTTAGTTGCAGCTAAATTTCAAAATTGAATTAAGAATAAGATTGAGTATGTGTTCTAACAAAATTAACTGAGCACTTCGTGTTGTAAGTTTTATATTCTGACAAGTTTTGCAATATCATATTGAATTCTTAGAATAGCATTTTACTCGAGCTCAACACGAAAGAAAGCGCAAACTTTTACATTTGATTGAACTTTAATTTCACATTTAGGCACATTTTTTGACCAAATATTGAAGCTTTAATTTCTCATAGTACATATTGAAAATACGTTAAATTATTTCCTTCTATAATCTTGTCATATAATACGCAAGCTGATATTTCATAAAGCGTAACACAAAAATCGAATTTACAAGATATTGTATCTGGACGACACATATTGTCCCATAGCTAATGTAGTGAACCGGGAAAGTTTTAATTAAATACACGAATGTAGTTTCTTAGCAGTTTACTGAGGATCGTTTTTGTCTCGATTGTTCTTGATAACTATATTATTACATATATCTAATGGGTATACTTCAATGCGAATATACGAGATTTAAGCAGCGTCTTTGTTATTGAAGAAGGTAACTTAACAATATAAAAATGAAATATTGCGACGTTTTAAGTTTGGTTGTCTTTACATAAAGGAGAAATCATAATGCCCATTCAATCTTTCTCATCAAAAATGATAAATGAAATTTCATATTTGTTTTGTTTATACTGGTTTATACATAATAAGAATTCTCCCTTAGAGTACTTTTTTGTATTCGTGTATGATGCTTGCTTTGATGATACGTAAGTAACCCTTTTATCGTATTCCCTTCAGGTTTCACGTCTTGTAGCTTCAGCGAATATTCAAAAAGACTCATGAATAAAATAATTTCAATTTAACCTACATTCACCGACGTTTCCCGTTTTAATAAATATTTAAAATTGTTAAAAGCCACTACAGCGGCAGGTACTTATCTTCTACGCGAATTATAAAGAATATATTTTAATTCAATGCTAAAATAATACTGAAATTCTTATTTTTTATGCATGATTTATATGAATTTCATAGTAAAAATAGTTAACGCATCGTTGATCACATCATAAGTCGGGTCACCGCGTGCGAACTGTGTTGAAATGAGAAATATTTTTTAGCCTCTAATATTTTCATGAGAAGCATCTCTAACTATATTCGTTGGCAAGAGATTTGATGAAAATATTCTGAGAATTTATTTTTTTGAAACTATAATGTTATTAAAATCTATACTAATATTATAAAGCTGAAGAGTTTGTTTCTTTATTTGAACGCGCTAATCTTAGGAACTACATGCTATATATATCAACATGCTAAGACCAACAGGAGCGGAGCAACGCGGGTAAAACCACGGGGCACAGCTATTTATAAATAAAATGAAATATTCAAAAAACAAACTCTACAAAAAGTTGTAATGATATTGTTAAACAGTCACCAAACTTAAAAGCTTGAATGTCTCCTTAGCTGAGACATGGTTTGACAATTAACATACCACCGATTTTAGAAGTTCCTTAATTTAGTCTTAATTGATATTTAGTTAATGAACATTAAATCTGTCTACTTACTTCACGTCGGTATGCTAATAAAACGTGAACCGTCTTTGGCTTTGAAATAACTTTTTACCTTAAAAATATTAACAGGCACCAGCGATGTGCTATTTTATAATAACATTAATTTATTATGAAAATTGATAAAATCGTTGCTTCCGTGAACAAAACATTTGAAATAAATATCAGGTAGTATATATATGAAAGCAATAAGGCCGCCTTTCGTACATATGTGCCTGTGTGTCATATTGTATTAAATTATTGTCTATTTTGTTTGTCCTGGTATGTATGTACAATAAAGCATAAATAAATAAATCTATCTAAAGTACTATAAACAAAAATCAAAGCCGCCTCTACATTTGGTATTAATTATAATATAATCGTCATAGAGATAGCACGTAAATTTGCAACAATACAAAAAACTATTTAAATGCATGTTTCGAACAGCATTTATTAACACGGAAATGTTGTTCAGATCCTGTAATTATTGTGGTTTTATATAAAAACTTTATACAATAGTATTTTTGTAGATAGACTATTGTATAAATTATTAGTTTTGTAAATTAAACATTTTGGATTCGCAATGAAATGATATTAGACTGCGTTAGTATTTTGCCAAATGTTTGTTCCTACATATTTTCTGTTTCTTTCGATATAACAATGTTTTTGAAAAAATAAGATCATCAAAGGAAACCATAATTTGTTTGCATAAATACTATTAAAAATATACATTAAAACCGTAAACTTTAGCCAATTTCTACATCTAGCGTGACACAATTAATTACACACTTGATTTTGTTTTCCCAGAATTAGCGTGTTACGCCCAATTCCGAGGTTTCTAATTAACCATATGAAAAGCATCGTTATACGTTTAATATGTTCATAATTTGCGTGGCCATTGTAAAATCATGATATCGAACCGCTAACTCCATTGTGTTCAGGATAAACACCAAGGTCACTTGAATAATGCGATAATAATGGTCTACAGTGCTTTTAAAAGTATTATTATTGATTGTACAGTCGAAATTGTTATAATAACGCACGCTTATAATGAACTGTAAAGTTGTGTTTGGTGAATTAGCATTACGATTTATGTGTGTATACTGTATAACTAACTACGAGAAAACTGAAGGAACTTTTAGCGAAGCAAATTAAAATTAAGCATATTTAAAATTATTACTAGTAGAAACTTTATTGGTACTTATTATTATAAGTAAGTGTCTATAATTATTATTATATTCACACAAGTTTAAGACTTTCTTCGCGACGCTATGCATTCTAAAACCTACATTATGCTATTAAACAATTAATTGACATTACCTAATTGAACACCTACTTAATTTCCATTCAAAAATTACCGCACATTGAGAATAAACACCTCATAAACGTATTGTACAATAAAATAGGAATATAATTTATTTTTAATTCCGAAGTGTTTTATCAACGGTTTCCTGGTTGTTTTCATTTTCTCTTATCGCAAGTAAAAATGGCTTGAACGTGATCTGATGCTCCTCATTGTAATTTTGTTTATAAATTAAAATTCGCTTATCATTTATGAATAATTCAATAAAGTGCGTTACTGAATAGATTTTTTGAATTATCACCTATATAACACCGTGGTTTCGCTTGTATAAAGCAGTTTTGGAAAAGACTAGACGGACGAACAGAGAAGCAATAGGGTCCCGTTTTACCCTTTAGGTTCAGAACCCTAAAAAAACTTACATAACTTATCGCATAATATCAAAATTTCTCATATATATTTTTTTAAGACTTGAAAAAATCTATAACTTCAGTCTTGCTTCAAATTCAAAATTTCCTGCTTAAAATGCGTACCTGCATATTCACGTTACTATCAAAATAAATAAATCACAACACGTTCGGTCATTCACTGAGTACTTCCGTTATAACGCTAATCAAAACATTATAGAATTAATTATTTATTTTTCATATGAACCCGGATACTTTTTACATTGAAAGGAACCTCGTCCGTTAATTTGTTAAATCATAGTAAGTACGGTGTCACGACAAACGTGACGATTTTGCGACAAGTTATTTAGATAAACAACATTGTAAACATACAGTTTTTGTATTGTTTCTTATATTTCAGAACCGTTAACTATGCTACGGGTTATGAGGTAGGTATGTTAAGAAGCGTTGGCAAAATTTCTAACAATCGTTTTCTGTATTTTTCAATTGGTTTCTTCTTTATAATCTAAAAAGTTGAATAAAATCAACGTGACTTCGAAATAGTTATTAAATGCTTATCATAGAAATTTATAACGATAGACAAGTAATTTTGTATGTTATTCTAATAGTATCTAAAATGAATGGACCATGTTATTACAATAAGAATATTATAGAATGCCTACTAGCTTTCCGCCCGCGGCGTCGCCCGCTGATGTATGCTAAATTTCATTGTAATCGGTTCAGTAGTATTTGCGTGAAAGAGTAACAAACATACACACACACATCCATCCTCACACCTTTCGCATTTATAATGTTAGTTAGAAGGATGAAAAGGGCAATATCTGCGCAATATCTTTGAACCACACCGAACACACGTTTGACCAACTACCTATAAACAAGAAACAGCCAATGATATAAAGCCTAACAATGTACCACAGATAAGAAAGAACACAGTACATCTAATTTAATTCGCTCACGGTCTTGATTAAATAACCTTTAACCGAACAATGGATCAAACCGTATATACAAAGAGCACTGTATACATTCAGGTGTACCTATGTACTTGAAGTACTCTTAAGCCCACTCAAACCAAAGCCAACGTCGCTTTTTTCATTTTCTTGCCCTTGAATTTGACCTACAACTACAATACATCAGATCATGAATTTGATTTGATGAATTGGGAAATCGATACAGGTCCATTCAGTTAAAACATAATGAAAATCATGTCTACGCACAGCTGAAGCTCTGTTCACGCATTATGCAGTTGTAAAATTTCTTAAAATATGATTAAGATAATTTCCTTAAAGATCTATGTGTCTTTTTTTTCGCTCATGTAGGGAGAAAGGACAGATAACATGCCTTCTAAAGATTTTACAACCCATTATTTAATATCGAAACGCCTAAAGATTACTTCAACCAATATAACACTACTATTGCTCCTTCATTCCTTGCTAAAACTATTAATATAAAATTAATGTAAACAACAATGAGTACAAATACCCAAACAATCAATAATTGTAGAACACAACACAATAATAGAATAGGTCTGTAGCCCTTATAATACTCAGAATTATCTCCAAAGGGTTAAATTTCAAAGGCGCTGCGTTATCAATAAGCATGGCCTTAGCATATTTCACATAGGTACAAGATTAGGGTTACGTTATCCTAAATAATTGTTTCTTTTTATCACCATAGCCCTCACAATTTCGTCGTCGTCAATTTCAGTTCTATATACAAAAATACCAATAAAAACATATTACAAAATACTATGCTCAGTTATTTTTAAAATCTGGTCCTTTTGTTATTTTTTAACGTCTATAAATAAAATCTCGTTCAACGTAGTGTCAATACAATACAAGCCCCAACAGTAAATACATGCAAACAGATAGAAAAAGATACCACTGTCGGAAGCGTCCACAAATGTGTTTTATTTAACTTTTGCTCCAGATCTTCAGTACTTTTCATTCTTTTCAATTTAACTTTACTACTTTGAATGCATTTATGTTCGCAATATGGTTTTATTTGCGGAGGTTTAATGTAACAATGTGTTGTCTAATAAAACATTGTATTTTATACGTAGGAAGACAAAACAAAACTGTTCAGAAAGTTATAGTGTTTTCGTTTATTTCAGAGCTGAGTCTAACATTATTTTGCATGGTTTTATTTCCTTTGCATTTAACTAAAATTCTGCTTTTTGTTTATTTGCGAATATTTTTGTGTAGAACTCCTGCTCTATTTCATATAGAATATTTTTATGCATTATTTTATGATGCAGCCTCTAAACACAAGGTGATTCTTTAAATAATTAAATATTAACATACCTAGAAATTATCTTAATAAAATCAGAATACGGGTAAGAATCATACGTAAAGCTTAGACAAGTACTATATCCAAGCTAACAGACGATCCTCTTTAATCTTCAAACAGATTATATTCAATCATATTTCACTACATACATTACTGAATACTCCTTCGAGAATTTTCTTTAAATTCATGTCCATTATAGAGTGCCTACCCTAATTCAAAGTCAAGTACTGTAGATAATCTTTTTGTTGAAAGCAGAACGAAGTCGTCTCTGTCAAAGAGAGTCGAGGACCATCGGCGGACCGATGATGCAGATAGGTGAAAATTAAAACACAAGTACCCGCATAATGGCTGTATACATTTTTTAAACACGTCGCAAATTATAATCTTGAGACATTGAAGCTTTTAATGATTAATGAGACACGTTCATACGTATTTATAATTAGATAGTTGAGAGCATTTTTCATGGACGTATTGAGATTTATAACACGTTTCTAATTTATGCGTTATATCACAGATGATTATATACATAGTTAAATTAATATATTATAAGAAATGTAGTTTAATTGATAAAAAGCTTTTACTGCAATTATGATGATTTTCAAAAGACCTGACCTTTGTTCTTAAATTGCTAATTCTTTCTGATCTTCCGACATCCTTGGGTTTCTTCTAGTGTCCTTTCAGCTCTTGAACATCAAACCTCGTTAACATGACTAATAAACAAACTTTGTATAATGCGTCACCTGTTACCAGTAACACACTATTTTACATTTTGAGGTTAGTTCTCGTGAGCATATAATCTGCACCTGATTTCCCAAAGGACACATCAATCAAATGCATATTAGACCCGGGATTCGTATTATTGTGCTTATGAACTGATAAACTGGCGTTGTTTTATAATATGACATTAAAGTGAATTGTATTTACTGTAGGAAATGTAATTTCTGTTTATATATATAACAAATAATTACAGTGAGAATCGGCAGTCAACTACTGTTACTACGATTTTGCTATACCAATACCTATATACATACCTAGTAAAATAGTTCGGTTATTCCTAATTAACAATGACGCTGTCCTAACTATTAAATTATTTAATACAAAAAATAAATTTCTATAAATTCCCCATTCACCAAATCAACGTTGTAACTCCACTGCAGGAAAACTCAAAGAATTAGCGCGCGCATAATTACTAACGAGGCAAATACTTGTATACTTACAGTTACAAGTGTGAATACTAATTTTCATAAAAATATCGTCGTTCACAATTTTCGTGTTACAATAGCTAAACATTCTAAAGACGCTACGTAAGACGGCTTTTCAACCAGCATTCATCTCTTGAAATTAATTGGAGACGCTCCACTAGCAGTACTTGCTTTGTACCTAACGTTTTCCATTGCGCGAATTGTCGACTAGATTCGTTTTTATTCTTTTTACGATACAAATTTGGTCTAGCAATTGCGCGCCATAATTGGAGATTTGAGCTAAGTTTTTAACAACGCAATTACTGAATGAGATACTAATAATGAGTTTTGTGCTGTTAATTAACTGTTATAAGGTTTAGAACTAATTTGAACAATTTTCAATGGTTTAGAGAAAGGCTATTAACAGCTTGTTTAAAGTTTCAAACTTGAATGCCGACGTATATGAGTGGTTCATGCATGCATCGTTAAAATAATGAAAATACGATTTCAAATTAATGAAATAGCTTTTACCCATCAATTCTGTATTTCTAAAGAGTTCAACATTTGACCTACCGTTCTGGAATACAACAAAAGTATACATTAATCTAATAGAAAAGACCTATTTAATTTGTAAAGCATTTGTGAAAGGCTGTTTGGAGCGTATTGTAATTGTTTTGTTATGCAAAATTGCTGACTGCGTTAGTTCTGCTAACTAAATTTTCGTTACAGTGGCCAATATGCATACAGAGACTATTATTACATTAGCCTAACGTATTCACCACTAGTGATTATCCGACTTGGCATTCGAATATTGTTTGCTCATTTCGATTGCCACAAAACCACAGATTTAATAATTGCTCTGTAATACTATTAGGCCATTGATTTGAATATCAATTTCTGTAATCAAAATTATAAACCTAATATATAATTTACAAAATGTGAAGAATTCTATTGTATTAACGATGCTCTTTTATTATTATTAAGATGGGTAATGGTATTTCTATAAAAAAGGAAACACAGGCAATGTTATAATTACCTACCCTTTTTAAATTGCAATAACGTTTAAAAATTGACTAAGCTGGTTTAAATTATGATTATTATAATTTATTTACCCTTCCAGAAACGAGGCGAACTATAAACAGCTGCATAAACAATACCGAAGCTAATATAACCAGCTCTAAACATCCATTTAACTGTAATAGGGATTAAATGGTTGCTTAACACAAGCCCAGGCTCGGTGCTTTGTCCGAGTATTTTTGCAACAATTCAGTTTACACTAAACAGGGTATTCGGGCTCATTTCATCCCTCGAATTCAATCTGTGAGCACGTTTCTTCTCGAATTTCATCGTCAGGCGTAGGATTGAGGTCGAGCGAGAGCAATTTAAAATAAAAATTGTTAACAATTTTTCCCTAACCCACTTGGTAGTTTGAATAAGTTTTTATAACTGGCTGAATTATTCCGTGCGGAACTGGTGAATATTTTAGCCGGCAATTTGTCAACATTTGTAACTGGGACGGTGATTTTTGTTCGCAAAGGTCAGCAATTCCTCCTTGACATTACGTCGATAGTGAGGGAGGATCAGCGCTTTTGTTATGGTTACATTCCGTTTTGGGCACACTATAAATCGACGATATCATGGTAAAAAACCGGGCCATTGGCAGTTTTGTGTGGTTTTGGATCCCAAAACCTCAATTTTAAATGTATCGTAAAAATACGGATCGCGCGCGCCTTAAGCGCGTTTTTTGTAAGTTTCGATTTTTCACTGAACTATTCGTCTTTTGGTGATTTGTACTGCGTCTTATATTCCTGATAAGCTCTTTCTTTATATTTGTATTTGTATCGTTTATATTTTTTCTACTCCTTTATAGTTAAAGGAATAGAAAAAAGTAAACGATACCTCAGTTTTTTTACATGTAAATAGAATACTTTTCTTGCATTCTAAAACATAGAAATAAATATACCTTGAATATTTTTAACAACGGAAGCGAAATAAAAAATATATATGCATTTATCCCAAAACGCAGCGCTGCAGTCTGTCAGCAATTTCAGCCAATTTTTGCTTCCTGCTGCACTCACCTTGTCCTTGCCGAGATAAAGATTTTAATGAACATTTATGACATTTCGTGACTTCGCCATTATCCTTAACACTGATTGATTGAAGTTAGGTTAGATCATGGCATGACATATAAAACAATCTATATATCTTGACATGGCATATAAAACAATCTATATATGTATATCATGATATGACATATAAAACAATCTATGTTTAAAATTTTCGTGTCGCAATATTTTTCTGATCTGTTAAACGTAATGAATGAATTTCAATCTGTTGTTTAAACCTTTAGTTCTACATAATATTTAAAGCGTCACCATTATATTCACATCCTTTGGATGGGTTACCTAGGTCTAGTTACTCCAGTGCTTTTAACCGTAAGACCAAAACAAAAGCAACATTCAGAACATTATTGTTGATGTGCCTATTCACCTTGGCTAAGCTAACACGTTGTTACCGCGTTGATAAGAACGGCCTAGTCTTCACATTATAAATGAGCTGGCATTCCGTTCCTCAGTTTTATTTAAATGCAGGTCATATTTTAATTATGAAAGTCAGAAATCTTTACAACACAGCCCGGGTCTTTATCTTAAAACGGACAGTTGAGACGTGTTGTTTATTTTTTTGTGCAGCGCAATGCGTGTTTATATTTTTAGCTTCGGAACTTTTGATGGAATATCGATAGGTCTTTGTAATAAAAATCATTGACTTGATTGAACTAAACAAAAAGTTTAAATTCAGGCCGGGAGAAATGACCACATGAAGGGACACGTTAACATATTTACAGTACGACGATTGATTGATGGATGATCCTGAATGTCGACGACACATGTTTGATACATGTTACAAGCTAGTGACGACGTAACCTACCCACTGGGAGATGCTAATGACAATTTATCATACAGTCGATAGTTAGTTTGCCACAGAAAAGGTTTAACTATAAAAGGGGAAATAAAAAGTGTTAACTCTGAAATCATTTTACCCTTTCTAATTATCCTGAATTTAAAGAATTCGCTCAGCCGTGGAACATTGCTCCCAATACCAGCATTAACACAACAATCATTTAGATCCATCATTGTACTTAAAATAGCTGAAGAAGCTTACGTGTTCGAGTTACCGACACTATTATCTCCTCGTGTTGCGTGACCCATCTGCTTGGTGTAATGATACGAATTTCTTTTCTTATTTTTTGCCAACATTTAGCTAGACGATTAATTTGTAATTTGTGTGTTTTTGGAGCTAATGGACCTGACGATGTATTGAAATTAATTATTAAAGTTTTCACCGGTTTTCTAGTTATTGGCAGCTTAATGGAATACTCACTGAAATCATGTTTTTCAATTTATTAGACTGATCTTAATCTTGTATCGTGGATCTCAATACATTTGCTTTACTATGGATACAGATAATTTATTTTAATATCTATATAACTGTACGTGTATTCGATGGTGTTTTCTTATATCTATTCATTTATGTCTATTTATTGTCCAGAAATTTGCCTTGGGTTCTTTTTGACATTTGATAACGTAACAGATACTTACTACCAAGTGATTGGCAAAAAAGATTGCCTTTAGCACAAACTCATATTTTCCGTTGGCAATGTCTGTTCAATAGATAATAATAACTACACTATGTAGCCGACATTAAAAATTGCACTCCATTAAATATTGAAGCACACTTATCCTGCAATGATGGATGCAAAAGTGCAGCAAGCGTAACATCATGAATGTTTAGTCACCATTATGCTAAATTATGTTGTTATTACCGACATGTCACCGTTTACACTATTTAACGATTATTTTGCCGGAGAGACGGTAATTATTTTTATGTTCACGAGGCTTTTGCAGTAGAAATTCATATTTTCGTTTTATTTATTCGTAGTTACAACTTTCTGTTAGTTGGTATTAAGCTAGTGAAAAAAATGGCCTTTAATTCAATTTAGGAAAGAATATACGCAGTATTTTCTAGTATTTGGTTTTACGCGAGTTTTATACATTTAGATTTTTAACGGATTTTAAACGCGATTTATTCATTATATTATTTTCCCGACGCGGTTTCGAACACTTTGCAGCGAGTGTGGTCACGGGGAAACTAACACGGGGAAAATAATATAATGAATAAATCGCGTTTAAAATCCGTTAAAAATCTTTAATTTCTAAAATAATATACGCTACAAATTTATAACCTCCTTTTATTGGCACTCGGTTATGTTAAAATCATATTTCTAAATAATAAGCTCTATAACATAGCGTACCTAACATTATCCAAAAAATGTATTAGGTATAAACATTAATTTATGTATAATTATATTTTCTTGGAAGTATGCCGTATGCGTCATGTTAAAGTAATTTATGTACTAACAAAGAAGTTTATATACTAATTTCACGGTTTAAGCACAAAGGGTTGAGTTAATATGAACAGCCGGAAGATATTGTCAGGACTACTAGAGCCGCGAACAAAATTGTGTTTACAGTAACTTTACATGAAAATAATTTTCCTGTGTCTATGGGTTGTGTACATTTAATTATAATTTGAATACACGTCATTTGTTTTAATTTTATTAATACAATGTTTAGTGAAGATGCATTATTCATTCATCTGTTTCATGGATCGATTTTCTGAGGTGATCAGCCTTCTGTGTCCTGCCAGACCGAATTTTTTTCTTCGTCTCTACCGGAAATCGAACCCAGGAGGCCAGGACCCTCGATTCTACGCTCACGCACTGTACCAAGAAGGCGATAACATTGTTAATTACTTCTTCAAATAAATAAACATCCTTAAATACATTGTTCAATGAAAGTTTACGAATTAACCATAACATCAAGGAAGTTTGAAACAATATACACCTAATCGTATTAATTAATTATGCATGACCTAAATTTCGAATTCGAATTAATCATATTCATTTAGAAAATTAATTAGCAAGTGCACATTGGATTATAATAATATATTGTTTACATCAATCATTTACGTCAATACATTAATTAGGATTTAACAAAGATTATCTAATTATTCAGTTCATTTGCGGGTCAAATCATGATAACATATTAAACGCAATAATGCATCTGAGTGCTATGGAGCGGCACTAATCAGTTCTATTTGTCTTATAATAGGTATATTTATTGGTATATATATTTACGTACCTATTACAGGTGTAATAGGTACGTAAATATATATACTAACTAAAGTCTACTTTCCACTGAAACAAAACTTCAGAAAAAGAAAATTTCTGTGTATCTTTATTTTGTATTAAAAATAATATCTTCTTATTAGGAGTAATTTTCATATTTGCCAGCAATGGTGGTGAGTGGTCACCATTGCTAAACGAAATGGAATTGTGAAATTATAACAAAGAGTCTTTATTCATCTTTATTAGAAACCCGATAACCCCCTTTTACATCTAACTACAGTGGGCATGATGAGATGAAGCAGATGTGTTGGTTTCGCAATCGATTTTTATAATGGGACGTTGGGGATTCGTGGTCTAACAAATGAACCTTTATGTACCTGAATCTACACAGAGAATTTAAAGCTTTACTTTTAAGTCTAGTTAAAGAAACAAATACTGAAATGATCATTAAGGAACCAAATACGCTTCAAACCTAAAATTATAAAAATTACTAGGTATATGACTTTTTACTAAATAACCATATATTATAACATAAATATACCTATTATAAGACAAATAGAACTGATTAGTGCCGCTCCATAGCACTCAGATGCATTATTGCGTTTAATATGTTATCATGATTTGACCCGCAAATGAACTGAATAATTAGATAATCTTTGTTAAATCCTAATTAATGTATTGACGTAAATGATTGATGTAAACAATATATTATTATAATCCAATGTGCACTTGCTAATTAATTTTCTAAATGAATATGATTAATTCGAATTCGAAATTTAGGTCATGCATAATTAATTAATACGATTAGGTGTATATTGTTTCAAACTTCCTTGATGTTATGGTTAATTCGTAAACTTTCATTGAACAATGTATTTAAGGATGTTTATTTATTTGAAGAAGTAATTAACAATGTTATCGCCTTCTTGGTACAGTGCGTGAGCGTAGAATCGAGGGTCCTGGCCTCCTGGGTTCGATTTCCGGTAGAGACGAAGAAAAAAATTCGGTCTGGCAGGACACAGAAGGCTGATCACCTCAGAAAATCGATCCATGAAACAGATGAATGAATAATGCATCTTCACTAAACATTGTATTAATAAAATTAAAACAAATGACGTGTATTCAAATTATAATTAAATGTACACAACCCATAGACACAGGAAAATTATTTTCATGTAAAGTTACTGTAAACACAATTTTGTTCGCGGCTCTAGTAGTCCTGACAATATCTTCCGGCTGTTCATATTAACTCAACCCTTTGTGCTTAAACCGTGAAATTAGTATATAAACTTCTTTGTTAGTACATAAATTACTTTAACATGACGCATACGGCATACTTCCAAGAAAATATAATTATACATAAATTAATGTTTATACCTAATACATTTTTTGGATAATGTTAGGTACGCTATGTTATAGAGCTATACCTATAGCTAAGATAACTGTAACAATAATGCTTAAACCGTGAAATTAGTATATAAACTTCTTTGTTAGTACATAAATTACTTTAACATGACGCATACGGCATACTTCCAAGAAAATATAATTATACATAAATTAATGTTTATACCTAATACATTTTTTGGATAATGTTAGGTACGCTATGTTATAGAGCTATACCTATAGCTAAGATAACTGTAACAATAATTGACCACTGCTGCAATAGCGAGGACAATAATTTCTAACTGCACTGTCTTTAAAACTAATAATCATGATCTATTTGACTAGTCCGACATTACATATTATGAATGATTCCATCATCTGGTAGTCATATCTAAGAATTGATGATCACAAGACCTGACTATAAATGTTTTACGGTTATTAGATTTGGCTCATTTCCCTTTACGATGGCTTCTATTTCATTTCATGCGTGTTCGGAAATGCCAAGCAAAACATGTGTTTCATTTTTAATATCGGGGAATTACGTGAGCGTATATTATGATGAAACTTTCTGGAAATTGATACAGTCATGATTAGTTTTGAAATGAATTTTGCGAATGATTTATGTAACTTTACCTCGAAAGATATGACTAAGGTATATTATTTCATTCAAGTAGTAAGAGGAATCGTCAATTATTATGTGTCTATAAACCAATTTGCATTCGAAAGCGAATATTAGGCGAGATACAATAATACCTATTTGAAAATTTAAGACAAGTGCTATTCTTTAGTCAGTATAATATGACATCCTCGTTCTTACTGTGGAAAATTTTATTTATTTATTTAAAATCAAGGATAAGTACCTAAATATATTAATAATTAATTAATAATACTTTTTCAGTTTGATACTTCATATATGTAATACAGATATAATTATTTAGTTTGTCGAAAGATCAATGAAACAAAATAGTTGCACTTCAGAACGCTGGCGCCGCTTTGCTAGTGGCTAGTACTGGCAATCGTTGCAAATACCAATATTGCTATATTTGCAAACATCAGTCATTGCTAAATTAAGAAAAGGGGTTAACGGGTTTCGAACATAATTGTTTTTCAGTAAAGCATTTTCTTTTAGAGTTGTGTGAAATACATTTTATATCAAGAATAAATATTATATACCTATGGATTACGGACGTATAAAACCATTTGTTTATTACTGCAATTAATTATATAATATATGAATGTTACTGTTCACTTATAATATCTACGCAACAATAAATACTTTAAATGTGGCGCCAAACTCCGATTATGAAGGAAGCCTTGTAAAACCACAAAATACGCACTTAATTTGTCATAAACCTCAATATCTTCATAGAAATTCGTGATTTCAATGGGTATTTTATATCGGTAATACCTCATTTTTAACGACTATTTACTAGTATATACTTCTATAGTCGTTCGTAAACTTTTTCCTAGTTAAAGATTAAGTATTAGACATTATTCAGGTACTAGGTAATGAATGAAACTCTCAATGCACTAAATCAGCTAACGGTGTTGACAGAAGCTTAGTGCCGTACTTAGGCCTGATTTAGGGCACTGCACTTTGCTCTAATTAGCAAGCCTGTACCATGCCGTTAGTTGCACCTAAGGTGTTAATATTGTTAGCCTTTTTTGCTTCATTGTGCTCGTTTACTTAGTGAAAAGCTTATTTATGGCAATGTTAAGGAGGGGTATTCTTTATTTTTTGGAGTAAACGTGTAATGTGTTTATCTACTACTGAATAGGGTATAAATTGAGTAATTAGTAAATTCAGTGAAATCTATATACTTTACCTTACTTATTTAAGTTTCATACTTCTTAAAAAATGTAATACTTAATATTACTTACTATGCGCCAGAATTCAATAATATTCTTCGTCTTGACTCTCGAGGTATTTAAAAATCGTTCATTAAGGTTACCGTGTACTATAATTAATTTAATTCAATATTAAATTTTAATCAGTAAATCTAGTACTAATTTCAACCAACCAACTTTATCCATTACCGCACTGAAAGATGTTTTTAACGGTTTTAATTAAATTACGGGCGCAGCTTCCGTCAGCATTTCCCAGTCTCAGTGAGGATTTTTAACAACGTTTCGTACGCTGATTAAACAATTTAACATAATTAGCGACGAGTCCGTAAATACAAAGAATGACGGCATTAATTGTCAAAATTAAATCTTTTAGTTTACGGGCGAAATTTATTATTGTTCTTCTCTATAAAGCTCAATTGTGTATTGTCTCTCTGACTTGGCTTAATTCAGTTGAAACCGATTTTGACGTCACCGTGATTGCTATTAGAGACTATTGAAGCGACTCTCATGGCACCAGAGCAAAAACCGGGGCAAGCTCTCAAATTATTGTATGTATAATTTCAATAGGTTTAAAAATTATTATCGTAGTAGATTGATAGCAATCCGTGATGATCATTGTAGTGAATACGCAATAAGAATTTCGTTCAACAATACAACTCCTAGACAACTTCCTAAGTAAAAATGATTTGTAGAAACGTATTATGTCATTTCACATTACACAAGGCTTAGATCATCGCAGAAGTCAGAACTACCACTTAAGATGCGACACGCAGTGGGGAAAGTACAAATTTATGGTCTATTGAATGTTGCTTTATTACAAAATACAACACTTTCTGCGAATTGAAGGTTAAAAAAGGAATTGCAAATAAAGATGAATAAATGAATGGTAATAATCTTAAAACTTCCTCATCATACATCAAAAATAACCTTAAAAGTAGTAGGTAACCTAATTAGTACCTATATTTTCTTGAATAATAAAACTTCACTACAGGCAAGGTTAAATCGGTATTTAA
Source organism: Colias behrii (assembly GCA_029959065.1). NCBI lineage: Eukaryota > Metazoa > Arthropoda > Insecta > Lepidoptera > Pieridae > Colias > Colias behrii. Next base: position 7,591,896 of record JARWMC010000019.1, on the reverse strand, counting down.
CATAAAAAATAGTACAGAAACAAGAGAATAGTAGTAGGTATTACATTGACAAACACAACCTTTACCTTTGATATTCATGAAAATTAATTGGCCAGAATATACATATCTATATATTTCTAACAAACGAATTAAACTAGTCTCTTGGGAACATCAGGTGCACGATTAGACAGATGAGATCATTTCTCGTACAATTACCAGATAAATCGCCACTTTATTGGATAATTTGTATGTACATGTCACCAATCAGCTCGTACATTGACCATTAGTGCTCAAGACGAATAACGCTTTTCCTCAGTTGAGTGCTAAACCGTTTATCAGGTTTAACATGTTAAAGTGAATTATGTTACCCGTGCGGTCATCCCTCCGTGAATCGTGACTTTTTAATGCCAATTTGATGATTCAAAGAACCTCTTTCATGAAAGGAACAGATAATGAATCGAATAATTATCTACGTTTATTTTAGACAATCATGACAAAAAAATTAAACCCGCCTATTTTTTTCTTTTTTTGGTTTGTTATGCATCAATAAATCGTTTTTCTTCATATAGAATACCTAAATGATTATACCTGTTGGTTTTTTTTATAGAATAATAGATGATAAAAATATGACTGAGTTCCATTTTCCACCCAAAATAAAGATCTTAAGAAGTACAGAATGTCTAGTTAGGTTGAGCTGATAAAAATGTATGTTGTCATATTCCACGTATTAAAGCGAGTTTATATTAATAAGATATATCTCTTGTTTCAGATTTTACTGGGACCTCTGCATGCTGCTCTTGTTAGTCGCCAACCTGATCATTCTGCCTGTTGCCATCTCCTTCTTCAACGACGACCTCAGCACTCGGTGGATAGCCTTCAATTGTTTATCGGATACTATATTCCTTATAGATATCGTTGTTAATTTTAGAACAGGTAAATATCGATTTAAATCAATTTATAAATATTAAAGTCTATGTCACAAAGTAACATAAGTTTCAAACATCGCACAAAACATTTAAGTCTATTATATCAGTTAAACAACTGTGTTCAGTATCTTAAAATATTATTAGTATTAAAAAATAAAAAAGAATGGTAACGGACCTACTTATAATGTCGCTACAATGCGTGATTAAGTTTAACTTTGACAAATTACGATAAACAGTTTAATCGATAGAGTAATTAATTTTTAAAGTTAAAATAGTCATGAACCTTGAGCATATAAAACCAAAATCTTCTAAAATTTCAAGAACATAGTAGCCAAGAATCATAATAATTAACATTGTTTCAAACTAGAATCGGTGAGCTGTTCACAATCCATTGAATGTACTCAATCATGTTACTATTATTATGCATTTCGAATACAAAACACTTGAATAGCACTATAGCCACTAGTGCTCTCTATAGTTCAAACACTACTTGTTTAACAAACAAGCTTTATATAATAGATAATACGGTATATGAACTGAAATAAAGATTTATTGTGCTTTATTATTTCTTCGGATTTATAACGCGGAATTACGTTTAACTTATCATGTGCTGGTATTAATAAATTCATGCACATGCATTTTGTGTCTGAGAGATAAATAGTTCGTCTGTTTAACTTTATTTACTTTTTAATTTCAGGAATTATGCAGCAAGACAATGCAGAACAAGTGATATTAGATCCCAAGTTAATAGCAAAGCACTATTTAAGGACGTGGTTCTTCCTGGACCTCATCTCTAGTATACCACTAGATTATATATTCTTGATCTTCAATCAGGTAAACGTACGTTGCAATTTGGCCGTGTTCCTATTATTATAGAGTTAATCTATCTTTTATGTTGTTGATATTCTGTTTCAGCTTGGGTGTAATTTGTTTTATAGCAAACATTATTTGTTTATATTTTGTTTATTCGTTTCTCATTGTCAATATACGCAACTGCCATGAGAACGTGCAACGCGTCGTGTTTTAGATCTCATACTTATAAGGTTTATTTGGAACCTCGAAAGGTTTGGTTGCACCGACTTCTCTTCGAACATGTGAACTATATTTTACAATAAAACCTTGTCTATCTGCACGTTTATATCCAATTTCAACTCACTCAATGATCTTCTTCGCTTATAAGCCTAATCTGTAGGTTATATTACTGAATTATCTGTGACTATCTTATGCACATTTAAACTCTGTGCACATTCTATTAACTCTTCAAATGTCGCACCCTGTAGATATATAACTGCAAACTTACTTCGATGTACCTTTTCCTTTTATGTAAAACTATAATTACATAATTTTGTCAGCATGGTTATGCTTGTTTTTCATAGATTTTCTTTTAAATTTATCTTTTTACCATAACACTTCAATTTTTCGCTAATTTCTTTCGTCTTTTTATTTATTTTAATATGCAACACGACCAAATTGTACTTTTTATTATTACTAACACTTAGAAATATAACGATATTAATGAAAATCGTTAGCATTTACATATTATATATTGAAGCTTAATAAATTATGTACAGCATTTTATCTTTATTCTTATCTTTTGACATGTACTAAGCTTTTATGATACTAATACAAAACCCAGTTTTCTAATGGAGACTTTTAAGAAGTTTATAGCAATTTTAATATGTACAGTATATGCTTGGCACTTTTCTTTGGCCTGATAACTACTTACTCATGTAACCTAAATGCATGATTTTACACTTCGTATATTTAGGGCCTTCTCATGGTGCTGCTTTGAATCGTTCCAGTTCTTCGGAGCGCCACAGTTAATGCCAGATACTAATATATTTTTGGTTGTGTTCACAGGATTTTAGTGAAAGCTTTCAAATTCTTCACGCCGGTCGTGCTTTAAGGATACTTCGGTTAGCAAAACTTCTATCTTTGGTTCGACTACTTCGACTTTCAAGACTCGTCCGATACGTATCGCAATGGGAGGAAGTATATGTAAGCCATCATCTTTCTTCTAGCCGACACTTTTACTTATTTTTACTTCCCCACTAACACTGCTCTAACACATTACGCTCACATCGACTAACATGAGATGAACACCTACTAACTTAAATATAATATTGGATTAAATGAATCTGGAATTGATGCATACCAAATACGTAATTATTGGCATATGTGTTTGTATATAATACGATGAAAATGTTTTATAATTATTATTAATATTGGTCTAAAATGTTCTAGATTGTAGTGATCCCATTAAGGTCTTATTGGAAGTGTGTTGTAATCCTGTATTATACCATTCCCCCACCCCCACTGAATGTGAGCCCGTCCCGCTCTGCACTTCTCTACTGCCTTTCTGCAAGCTTATTTCTGCCTAAGCACGCTCTCACTCGTAAACTATCAAATTTCCGAAGCCCGCGTCGCGCCGCGATAAATCGTCCAGACCGCAGACCCAAACCGTCCCACACTCACAGAGTCAATTATTTGCAAAACAATTCATATTATGTTGCTGCTTCTTCGAAGCCTTAGCATTATGCTGATGCGATATTATAAATCAGCTGCGCTTTGCATAACGATCGATACCATTTTAATTTTATTATAATCATCCAGATAATATAAAAACTGTTATACTCATATGTATTTAACGTAGTGTATAAAATTAAAAAAATCTCGATGACGTAACATAAAACAAAGTAAACAGCAACAATATAAATCACAAAGACAAGAAGCTAGGTTAGATAGGCAAACGGTAAACGGGGACAGTTCGTAAGAATGCGGAGAGTCAGTGAGAAGTAAAGGACGGGGAGGGTGGTGGTGTTGACGTGACAGTGACGGTGTGTGCAGATGAGCCCCGGCCCGCAACCGAGCGACGAGCCCGGCGGCCCCGATGGCGGAGGCTCCCGCGACCTCACCTCGCAGGTGCCGCATGCGACTCGCGCGTTCCTAGCTTGTGTAGGGGCCTAGCCCTTCCCGCTCGTGTCGGTGTTAGTGCCTGCCCGCACGCGCCCCCGCCCCGCCCCGCACACCCCGCGATGACCTCCGACCGCGCTCTCCCGGGCGCCTCGCTCTCTTCCTACTATCTCGTGTTTCTCGCTTGTTTTCTAGATCTTGCAGAATCTACAAAAAAAGCGCACGGAACGGAGGGGACGCCTCAGCTCCGACGTTGCCAAAAAGAAGGGTGACACGAAAAGCAATCTGATATTTAAGGTAACAGGGTCGGCGCGAGCCGGCGCGCATGTGCTCGTTCGCCCGCTTAGCATGTTGGCGCCGCCGGCGTCCTTTACACCGCTGCGTTCGCTTCGCTTCCTCTCTTTCGTTGGCGTGTCCGTTCCCCGATCCGCCGGCGGCCGCGCGGGTGGAGGCGCGTCGGGCCGCGGGCAGGTCGCGAGCCCGCGCGGCGGCTCCGGGCCCGCGATCTGCCTGCTCCGCCCGCCTGTAGCATGCTCGCTCGACAATAGCCTCACGCGTTCATACTTTTCTCTCACTGTGTACGAATTCATCGGTAGATGATCATCGCGATGCTTGACCTCGAGCGTCCTTGTCGCGCGCAGTCCGCACGGCTTCCTTTAGAGGCGACGTTCCCTTAATATACGATGCTAATCCCGATGTTTCCTCCGCAGTTTCTCAACATGGCGTCCGTTTTCATGCGGATATTCAACTTAATCTGCATGATGTTATTAATCGGTCATTGGTCTGGATGTCTTCAATTCCTTGTGCCTATGCTTCAAGGATTTCCGCCTAATTCGTGGGTGGCAATAAACGAATTACAAGTAAGTGAATATATCTTTATTATTTTCATCACAAAAAAATATTCTGTAAACGTCACGTTATATACGTATCTACCTATACTCGCTCTTACACATTAGTTCTTAAGAAAACTTATCAATTTACCCTGTTTTTAATAAAATGTTAATTGAACTTACTTTAAAAATGAAGTTTAATGATTTAAATGATGATGATGACGATTTGAACTTAATTTTCAGACTGATCCTTTTCCTATTTCTACGTTAGTTTTCAATATAACTTACACTCTATTATTCACTTTCAGGAAGCTTATTGGCTGGAGCAGTATTCATGGGCGCTGTTCAAGGCGATGTCCCACATGCTGTGCATCGGGTACGGCCGCTTCCCGCCGCAGTCGCTCACGGACATGTGGCTCACTATGCTCTCCATGATCTCTGGTGCTACCTGCTATGCCCTCTTCCTGGGTCATGCAACTAATTTGATTCAGAGTCTTGACTCTTCGCGTAGGCAATATCGAGAAAAGGTACGAACTACTCCCTAGAAGGCTTTACTTATTAATGTCACTAAAGCTGTTATGAACACATTTAAATATTAAATCTAAATAAATACCTCAATAAAATCCCCTATAAAATACCATAAATAAAAGTCATCAATTCAATCAGTCATGTTTACCATCCGTATCACCGTATAGTGTTTAAAAACTAATTAACTGTCATAATTGCCTGTTTCAGAGATTAGACGTGAGTACAGAATGAATGTTCGTTAGTGGGTTATTGTTGTTGCAAATCACAAGATTATGCGTTTTTTCACACACTTAGGAATCATTTTCACATTATATTAACCGGTGTTTTAATTGGGCGTAGTTTAAAAAATGATTGTCGTTTGATAATCACTATAGTTTGTTTTATGCACAGTCGTTTATAACAGTTCAAGAATCTTAATTTATCTACGGAAATAATTATCCAGCTCCTTTCACTTATCTATACCTGTTTTATTTCTCATTTAAAAATACGTCCAATTTATAGTCGTTTCATAAAATATCTAATATGTATAGGACGTCAGTATTTCATCACAGTGTTCATGACAGTTTTCATTTCGAATCCATTCGTAACTAACATCAATGGTGTAGAGTAGAGCTATTATCATAATTATTATAAGCCAGAATAACTTCACCCTTATTTAAACGATACTTTAGTTTGTGTACCTACAGGAAAAGTGTTATAGTGAAACTTTTATTCTGGTTTAAATTTAAAATAACTTCACGATCGCACGATCAATCATGTCTATATCTTTACAATAGTGTGAGCGTGAAAGCAAATATGTATAATAACAAAGGAAGTGTTTTGCAAGAGTCTTACCTTTATAGCTAATATAAACCTATTCCTTTCAGGTGAAACAAGTTGAAGAATACATGGCGTATCGCAAGTTACCGCGTGAGATGCGGCAGAGAATAACAGAGTACTTCGAGCATCGGTACCAAGGGAAGTTCTTCGATGAGGAGCTAATCCTTGGAGAGTTGAGTGAAAAGCTACGCGAAGACGTCATCAACTACAACTGCCGGTCGCTGGTCGCATCCGTGCCTTTCTTCGCAAACGCTGACTCCAACTTTGTTTCTGATGTCGTCACTAAATTGCGTTATGAAGTCTTCCAGCCTGGTAAATATTTGAGCATTTTCATTTGTAAAAATTTGATGAATAATATAGAGTCGAAATCTTATTTCTTGTCGGTTCCATATAACTTTTACAGAATTACGATTTTAAATAAATACTATAATACTAGACACTATAACGTATTTTCGATACTAAATAGGGGACTTGCTTCGGTATATTAATTAATTTCCATTGGAATGATTAGTTAATTTTCATTTGAGTAAGGTTATTTACGATTTATTTTAATAACGTCAAAAATATTTTTTCTGCAGAAAAGTTTACTAACTTACAGATTTTTATTAAAAAAAATTAACTATAAAATTTTTCCTCTTCTTTTCAGGTGATATTATCATAAAAGAAGGAACCATCGGAAATAAGATGTATTTTATTCAAGAAGGCATAGTAGACATAGTGATGGCGAACGGCGAAGTAGCGACCAGTCTATCGGACGGGTCTTATTTCGGCGAGATCTGTCTACTGACGAATGCCCGACGAGTTGCCTCCGTCCGCGCCGAGACTTATTGCAACCTATTTTCCTTATCAGTGGACCATTTTAACGCTGTACTCGACCAATATCCACTAATGCGCCGCACGATGGAGAGCGTCGCGGCGGAGCGTCTCAACAAGATCGGCAAGAACCCCAACCTCGTCGCGCACCGGGAGGACGACACGACGTCGGAGGGGAACACCATCAACGCCGTGGTGAACGCGCTGGCCGCGGAGGCGGAGCACGTGAGCCTGTCGGACGACAGCGTGGCGCGGCTGTCGGAGCGCTCGCTGGGGCTGGCGCTGCAGCCGCTGCAGGCGGCGTCGTGCCGCATGGCGGGCGTGGCGCTGCCCGGGCTGGGCGTGGCGGCGGCGGCGCTGCCGCGGCCCAAGTCCGAGCACGACTTCAGCTCGGCGCAGGCGCAGCCGCCGGCGCTGGCGGGCGGCGCCAGCTTCCACAAGTCGGACGCCGGCATCGCCCCCTGACGCCGCACCCTCAGCTAGGCCGCGACGGCCGACCGATAGCAATACTAGGCTTAGTGCGAGCGCGCGGCGCCTCGCTAGGTGTAGCGTAGACGCGAGTATTAGCTGCGACTCTGCCGGGCGAACGCGCCCGCCGAATCTCATTTTGTGATCTTATACTTAATTCTCCTGTGTTATTTAGGTTAAATTTTATATCATCGACGCTGTGACGAATACGCGACGTATTCCGATTATATAGACACTGTTATATATTGAAACTATCGAGTCTTATAGTAATACCTTGCCACTAAAGAGAAAATTATGTAGACTAGACTGAAATGTAAAGATATCACTATTTTATGCTTTGTTGGCGTACGTGAACCTTCATTGTTGACGGTTGACGGACATTCGTTCGCGAGTGAACGTTCAGAGTTTATCGTTGCCGGTAGAGACGATAACGGAGATTATTATATATCTGAAGTTGTTGATAATTATTATTATATTATTACTTATTATGTAAACGTTGAAGCGTAGAGATGTGTAGAGTTGCGTGATGACTCGTTCGCCTCGCTTTATTTAGATAGTCGTGTAACATGTCCTATTTTTGCACACATAACCTACTATAATCTTGTGCCATATAAATTTATTTTTATATTTTTCGGTTAGGCATTTACACAGAATCGCAATCATATGTAACAAAAATATTTTTTAGATGTATTTAAGACTACTTTTATATTGTACGTGTCGTGTTTTCCCAACAATATTTTAACTTAAAAACAATTTTATTTATTCAACATATTTTAAGAACATACAATAAAAAATGGTTGGTTCAAAACAAATACACGTACAACTAGGTTTACTAGAAATTTATTTATTCTATTTAAGTAATTAAATAGTATTTTTGTTAGTACATATTGTTAATAATATCATCTATCCACATATCGTAAGCCCAATGAATCCTAACCATATAAATGTAAAAGTAGAGTAATGATTTAATTTTATAGATTATTAATATATGCGGGCGAGCGAGTGTTGACGCAGCACGCAGTGCACAAGTGACGCACAACTTTAAAAGTCTCACGATTCAGTAGCACCGTCGCTTCCTTGTTTTAACATCTCATAGTCATATTATCTGCCTCATGGCATACAATTTCTCTCGGTTTCCTAAGTAGATTCGAATCAGTAGCGCTTGAATCGTTTGTTTATGTAAATATTGTAAGTACGAGGGTTCGCCTTTTAGTGTATTGTTTTATAGAAGTGATAAACGGACACGTGTGAGCGGTCCAGTCAATTAAACCGAAGCGCGCGGTACAGCGCAACAATTGATGCACACTACACTTGGTACCTTATTTTAATTGTAGGAAAATTAATTTATTATCGATAGTGATCATTTCGTAGGATTAAGTAGGCCCGAGCGGTAATAAATTCGGACGAATTACGTTGTGATAGTGCAGCTAGGCTGCTGTCTTGCCGCCGGCTCGGCGATACTCGACATCATAGCGTAAGACATAATAGCTCAACTGTGCATGGACGATGCTTATACTTCTTTCTATTTGACATATTTAATTCTGCCTTTTTTAGCTGATATTTTCATTGGCAGTGAGCCCTTAGACATTTCGCAAGTGCTTCTTGGAATCGTATTGACTAGCAACATTAGACGACCGCAACGAACCCCCTTGGTTAGAGTAGAGTAGTCGTTGAGCCGACCGCCGCCGGCGCCGCATCTTTGGCACGTTTCATCGTTGACTAATTATTCTTATAGTATCATAACAATTTGTAAAATAATTTTGCAAACGTTGACTTTTTAGCCAAAATATAGATAATGAATGACGAACCAATACGCAGTAGCTTACTAGTAGATGAATGCAGCCTAGTTTTCAGTTCTGGCGACTAACACCAATAGGTACTTTGTACTCTTAAGATATTTATACAATTGAGATCTTAGCAGAGTGACGTTCAGTCAATTTATCTACAGAGTAATATTATATTACGTTTGATCCCCGAAAGCATTTATTTACTGTTGTTTTATCTGACATTGATGCTTTTTGTAAAGTATATAAATTTTATAGAAGAGATCTATTTTTATTGTGAAGTTGAGCTGCTGGTTATAACAGAGAAAACTATACGAAACAAGATTTTTTTTATCTGGACTGTTAATTAGTGTATAATTATTATAATTATATTATACTGATTTCTGGTATCTATTTTCACCAAAAGTGCTCATCGCTGTCAAGAAAATTAGAGAAAATGCATTAAAAGAATGATGAAAATCACTACGTTGTTTTACTATTTCCTATAAGTACCTACCTGTAAAATACACATCTCCTGTGAAACTGAAACCTGTGAACTCACACAAGAAATTCATCAATATCGGTCCAACCTTTCCTTATCCAAGAGTTCAGTGACTGAACTTCAGTAATATGTGTCAGCACAGAAGAAAATTAAATTATTTATATGTTATTTATAGAATAGTTATCATAGGTAGGTATACAACCTATGAAAACTATTTTTACACACTTTCAAATCAATCTTTATAACACACAAGTTGTTAACCGTGGCTACGTCTGCGTGGTCAAAGAAAATTAACGGAAATAGAGCCATCTATCTGATACATAAAATTTTGAGCAATTAATATACGCATCATAATCTAAGATCATCTTATGCTTAGATCCTATGATAATTAATTTTAATTCCATAATGACTGTTATATTTTTAATATTATGTGACTTTACTGTGCTACTACACTAGAGGCATATGTGTGGACCAAAAATGTCTATATAAAGTACAGGGTGATATTTTGTTGGCGAGATACATAGTAAATTGTCGTCGGTTAATTGTAAAGTGTACATTTTCTTTCACTGACCGATTTTTGAAGTGCAAGTAGATGATCATCATCTGACTCACAGGTTATTTTCTATCAGACGTGTTTACTACGAACCTACGAAATTAAACCAAACAATTAAGGAACCTTATTGTTTCCCGCATTAGCATAAAAAAGCATAGGTTATTAATAAGCGATTACGGTTATAACACTAGCCGATGAGGATCATAATAACATTCATAATGATTAACAAAATTACGAAATAATCTTGAAACTATCTGTACAAATTAAAGAAAAAGAATAAACTAGCCTAAAGTTGTATACGTAGCTATCGAAGTTACGTTATTATTAATTTAGATAGATTATTCAGTCAATAATAATTAATCTATTAATTAATATTATATAATACCATTGAGATATACATATGGAGACGACACCGCCTACATCACTTATGTTCCGCTCAACATACGCCATATGGCGTAACTGCACGCTCATTTTTTATTTGTTTTAAAGTGAAACGCATCAAATATGCCTTCGTGTGTGTTACGATATTGCACAAATAATACGGAAAAGTGCAAAGGAATAACTTTCATCGGTAAGTACCTAACTAGATAATAATTTTTAAAACTTAGTTAGAGCAAAAAAATGGCGCACAGATTTTGTTCGTGGTGTCTCCTCCATACGTAGTAATATGTATTATCTCAATGTATAATACCTATATACAGTTGAATGAGCTATAATCACAGAACAGTAAAAACAAATAGAAGTGCTATAATGTTATAATAATTAGTATGAAAACAGCTGTCGCCAAACCCACACATTTAAACCGCGATATATAACAGTACACTACAAGTAAACTATGTCTTTTATTGGACAGCTTAATTTGTGTAAAAACATACTTAGGTAATAAGTTCAGCATTTCAATATGTACCCTAACGCATGCCAAACTAATTTATTTTAGTATGTATAACATCCACAGAACAGTAAAAACATATAGAAGTGCTATAATGTCATAATTAGTATGAAAACCAGTGTCGCCAAACCCACACATTTAAACCGATAGTTATACAGTACACTACAAGTAAACTATGCCTTTGATTGGACAGCTTAATTTGAGCAAAAACTGACTTAGGTTATAAATTCAGCATTTCAATATGTACCCTAACGCACCATGTTACGGTTTATTTTAGTATAACATCCCTAGGTATATTAGCTGTTTTGTTTCTCATTGCACAGAAATTCCAAATTCGAAAACATTCAGCTACTCCACAACAGAGGGCGTTAGTTTTCGATAGATATAAATTTGAACCTCAACACATAGAGATAAGGTTGAAATTTGTGTCACTCAACATTAATGACATTAATTTATCTGATGCTATGCCCTGAGGGATGTCAGCCTTGTTATCGATAATTCACAAATAAATATTTTTTGTGTATTTTTTTTTCTTTCTATTATATGAGTATAGTATAATGTGTCACATTTTGGAGTATGTTTATTATTACTATGTACGTCTTTTTATATTATTATTATTAAATAAAAAACGGAATAGAATAGTATTAATCTATATTTACAAAATACAAACAGAAAATATGCATTATTTTAAATCTTGTAACTGCCGTAGGTTTGCTGTATCGGTGGCCTTTGTTAGACCGCTTAGTGCTGTTCGGCATCCAGTTAACTCGTCACGTTGCATTTATCCATTTCTCTTTTAAATTAGCCTCTTTGGGAAATCTATAAATAAATTGGACAAATGAAAGCTGAGGAAAAATAAAATAAAATTTACTATTTATAATGTTTGTCTTTTCTAAAGTATCGATACTGTCGATATGCGCCACAAGCATCACTAAACCGACATTCGTTTGTTTATTGCAATAATATTCCAGAAAGTCTTGTTTGCTGTTCAATCTATAATAGTACTAATTTCTTATGGATTAAGGTTCATTTTGACTAGATATTTGTATAAAATTTTGACAAATTACGACAAGCGAAGTTATAACATAAAATATATGTAAAATAAATAAAAATAAGACTTACCGATGGTATGAAATGCCTCCATTGCTGATATTATTTCGTCTGCTATCATTTTTGCACTCTAATACCGAACAACACGTCCTAATTAATGAATAAATATGGAAAAAAGGTTTGACAGCTGACAACCGACTCGAATATTTTTCTGCGCACAACTGAGAGCAAGTTAGGTGATCTAAACTTATTATTGACACGTGGGCCACGCCCACATCACACTTCTATTTGTTTTTACTGTTCTGTGATAACATCCCTAGGTATATGAGCTGTTTTTTTTTTCTTTTTGCTCAGAAATTCCAAATTCGAAAAAATTCGGCTATTCAACAACAGAGGGCTTTAATTTTCGATAGATATAACTTTGAACCTCATTGTATAGAAATAACGTTGAAATTTGTGTCACTATTCATTAATGACATTAACTTGACATTAACCTGATGCTATGCCCTAAGTGATGTTCCGTATCAGCCTTGTTATCGATAATAATTCACAAATAGAAAATAATATGTAGTTGTTGATTTTAATACAGTGATAGGCTCTTCTCGCCCGTGCCAAACTCTGGTGGAAGACCAAGGCCGTGGTCGTGTGCCGCGGTTTTATTCTGAGTAAAATCGGATTTTTTCCAACTTGCGACACACATAATTGAATGAAGATAGTTTTAAGAATAATTTTTGTCAACTATTGTTGTGTATAGGTACATAATTATTTTTTAGTGCATTAGGTCAATTAAGTACCTACCTACTTGTTGAATTTTTATTTCAATTTTTTGTGCGTTTTTTTTTCTTTTCTTTCTATTATATCTAATATGCGTATATTATAATGTGTCGCATTTTGGAGAATGTTTATAACTATTAAGCACGTCTTTACATATTATTATTATATAATAAAAAACGGAATAGAATAGTCTAATACTGTGCTAATACTCACTCTAAATCTATATTTACAAAATACAGACAGAAAATATGCATTTTAAATCTTGAAACTGCCGTAGGATTGAAGTATCAGTGGCTTTTGTTTAGAGTGCTTAATGCTGTCGGCATCCAGTTAACTCGTCCCGTTGCATTATCCATTTCTCTTTTAAATTAGCCTCTTTGGGAAATTTATAAATACATAAATTGTGCAAATGAAAGCTAAACAAAAATGAAATAAAATTTAATATTTATTTGTTTGTCTTTAAAACGATATGCGCCGCATAGTCACTAAAACCAAATTAGTTTGCTTTTTTTCAATAATATTCCAGAAAGCCTTGTTTGCTCTTCAATCTATAATAGTAAGATAATAGTACGTACTTCTTATGAATTAAGGTTCATGTTGACTAGATATTTTTCACAGAACAGTAAAAACAAATAGAAGTGTGATGTGGGCGTGGCCCACGTGTCAATAATAAGTTTAGATCACCTAACTTGCTCTCAGTTGTGCGCAGAAAAATATTCGAGTCGGTTGTCAGCTGTCAAACCTTTTTTCCATATTTATTCATTAATTAGGACGTGTTGTTCGGTATTAGAGTGCAAAAATGATAGCAGACGAAATAATATCAGCAATGGAGGCATTTCATACCATCGGTAAGTCTTATTTTTATTTATTTTACATATATTTTATGTTATAACTTCGCTTGTCGTAATTTGTCAAAATTTTATACAAATATCTAGTCAAAATGAACCTTAATCCATAAGAAATTAGTACTATTATAGATTGAACAGCAAACAAGACTTTCTGGAATATTATTGCAATAAACAAACGAATGTCGGTTTAGTGATGCTTGTGGCGCATATCGACAGTATCGATACTTTAGAAAAGACAAACATTATAAATAGTAAATTTTATTTTATTTTTCCTTAGCTTTCATTTGTCCAATTTATTTATAGATTTCCCAAAGAGGCTAATTTAAAAGAGAAATGGATAAATGCAACGTGACGAGGTAACTGGATGCCGAACAGCACTAAGCAGTCTAACAAAGGCCACCGATACAGCAAACCTACGGCAGTTACAAGATTTAAAATAATGCATATTTTCTGTTTGTATTTTGTAAATATAGATTAATACTATTCTATTCCGTTTTTTATTTAATAATAATAATATAAAAAGACGTACATAGTAATAATAAACATACTCCAAAATGTGACACATTATACTATACTCATATAATAGAAAGAAAAAAAAATACACAAAAAATATTTATTTGTGAATTATCGATAACAAGGCTGACATCCCTCAGGGCATAGCATCAGATAAATTAATGTCATTAATGTTGAGTGACACAAATTTCAACCTTATCTCTATGTGTTGCGTTTCAAATTTATATCTATCGAAAACTAACGCCCTCTGTTGTGGAGTAGCTGAATGTTTTCGAATTTGGAATTTCTGTGCAATGAGAAACAAAACAGCTAATATACCTAGGGATGTTATACTAAAATAAACCGTAACATGGTGCGTTAGGGTACATATTGAAATGCTGAATTTATAACCTAAGTCAGTTTTTACTCAAATTAAGCTGTCCAATCAAAGGCATAGTTTACTTGTAGTGTACTGTATAACTATCGGTTTAAATGTGTGGTTTTGGCGACACTGGTTTTCATACTAATTATGACATTATAGCACTTCTATAATATGTTTTTACTGTTCTGTGATATTTTTACTGTTAGATTTAGATATTTTTGTTTTACTGTTCAGCAAATGATATCACAGCTACAGGTAAACGTTTAATATTAAATATAAATTATAATCTGTGCAAAAACGACACGAATGGTGACATTGCAATGACATTGACAGACTTAATCAGTATTGCCGCTAGCTCAGAGCAATGCCGCTAGCCTTTTCCTTGCAAGTTGTGGGGAGTAAACTCTGGCGAAGTTATATTAGAATTAAATATTCCAAGTTTTGAACTTTTTAAGTATTTAGAAATAAAGCCCATTCTAGAAAGTGTAATTATATAAATTGAAAATAATTTATTGTAACAGACGATACGATGCTTGTTTGTTCCATCCATCCATTTCGACCATCCATGCTTGTTTTATAATTTATTCATCGGGAAGTTTTAAAAGAATAAAACGGCAGCACTGATTTTACTTTATTGCGTGAAGCATGGTGCGTGTCATTTATTGTACTGTTGTAAATAAAAAATTTAATTATTTTAATTCAGTGTAAAATCGTTGAAAATGTGAATAACTATTCGGCAGAATTCATTATTATTCAAGCTACGAGCTTATAATTAAATATAGGCCAGTAAGTTGTGTGAACAGTTATTGTTAAATATTATAACAATAGGGTTCTGATATAAGTATTTGAATTAAAATGTCAACAAGAAGAGCAAGAATTAAAGCTGTTACAGCATTACCACCAAGAAGGAAAAACGCAGCCACAGCCGAAAGTAATAAACCTACTAAAACTGAGAGTCCAAAAGAATCCGCTCCTCTTACTAGTGATCGTGAAGAAAATAAAAATATTCCGCTCTCTGAAAGTGTCGAACCTACCTCGGGCAATGATAATAACTCAAGTCCAAAAACCGTACCTTCCGAAAACGTAGCTACAAAAGAGAAAGAGACGCGACCAGTTACTCCATCACCATCCACTACACGTAATGTTTTCGCCTCTCCAATCATAAGGAATAGTCCGAAAAGGGCTTTTGCTTCACCTATAATTCGCAACAGTCCAAAGAGACCCTTCACTTCACCAAATAGATTAACTCTTCAGAATCCTCCAAAAGGCATAGATACTTCAAAAGCCAAAACTCCTCTTCATCAAGCCACTCCTACACGTCATGAACTTACAGAAAATACAGAATTGAGAGTTGTAAGTAATTCTATAAGTAAAATAGAACAAAACAATGTTAGAAGCAAAGCAAACACAGATGGTAAGTTCCTATTTAAATAATGATCTGCAGACAACTGAATAGATATGAATTTCAATTGTTTCAATAGTAATTGGAGAAACAGAAGTTTTAGTTATAAAATGCAATGCTTGATGATTTAAATTATCTTTTTTATGAATATTAAAAAAATATGTGATTAATATTAACTCTTTCTGTTCTTATTTACAAATTTCAACAATTTTTATACCTAATGTTATAAAATTACAGATTATAATGTACCAAGTGTACCAGAAAGTATTACCGAAGATGCAATGGATGGGATTGTACCATTACAGCATGCTCGCAGCGCACCAAAACCGCTAGAAAAATTAAAAAGTGAAATCATCTCTGAAAATGCAGAAGTCTTGTTTGATCCCATTGTCCCGTTGCCATCTCCCAGTAAAGTGCGGCCGAAACTCCGTCCTGTACCACGCTTGGGACCAAGAAGAAATAGTATACAGGTAATCATTAAATAAAGTGAATAAAAAATTTATTAAATAAAGTTTTAAAAAAATTATTAAATAAACTGAATTATATATAAATAATGCAAAAAAAAATTAACCAAGTATAAATTTTTATTTATATGTAGTTTTAAGTTCTTCTGATAGCAGTTTGTATAAAGAAGAGTCTGACGACCCCGTCCGACTAGGGCCCTTCCGGCCTCCTCCACTCAAGCGACAGCCCAAGCCGAGGTTCGAGATCCCCGTCAAGGGGGGACGCCCTTGCGCATGTCGCTACCAGGGTGAACCTTCAGTTCACCCCCGCGTCCGTGTTAAAATGTAGAAGCCCTTCTGGCTAACATTGAGAAACACCACACAAAAAAAAAAAAAAGAGTCTGACGACCTCATAGTTACTCTTTTCAAAATGTAATATTCTAAACTGCTAAAACTTTTCTATATCATTAGGGTAGTGCAAGTGAATCAGAAGATGAGAGTCGCCGCAGTCTCCTAAGCAGTGGTACCACTACGCCTGCTCCTGCAAGACAGAGACATGACTCTCATACACCACACCTTACGCTGCAGGGACTGTTGAATAGGTAAGATATGCCCCAAATTTAAAAATTTGATATCAAATATTTAAAAATAATTAGTAGATGTAGACCAAAAATTTAGTTACCTATCTCTCATACTTTGTTTTATACTATGTAGTGATTTTGAAATAGCATGAAATACATAAAAATAATACACAGAACTAGAAATTTTCAAATTCATGCATGAAAATTTTATATGTATTTTGCTTTTTGTATAAAATAATTATATATTTTCACACTATCACATATATAAACTTTAATTTGTTTACATATTTTTCCTTTATCTACAACTTAACATCATTTCCATTATTTTCTGTACTCATATATTGTTAAAGCTCTCAAGAAAGATAAGAAAAACATGCACTTAACTATTGCCAAATACTAAAGTATAAATAAATATATTGCTTGATTACATTTAATTGTAAATGTATAAATGTTATATTTTCAGGGAAGTGAGTCGGATAAGGAATGATTCAGTGTGTTCAAATATAAGTCAAGCCACAACACAACCAACGCCAGCATCTCCACTCAAAGAAAAAATACAGAAGTATGATATAATTATTGCATATTATCATTAAATAATAATTAATAGACCGGACTCTCAGTGGAGTTTCGTTTGCAAAAATCGCGGACCTAAATCTGACTTCTGATATATATTGTATAGATCCCAGACATCCTATAGACAGATGTTGCCAACCAGTTTTGTGGTCCCCCTGCCCGCACCCCGGTAATTAAATATGGCATACAAAGAAAAAAATAAAAATTTCCAAAACATGCCGTGTGGGGTATCAAATGAAAGAGCTTATTGAGTAGATCACGAATATATAGCATACTATATACATTTCTTACACTTTCTCTAAGATTTTTTAGAAAATTTACGAAAATGGTCCATTTTTGAGTTAACTTTAAACCACTATAGATTGAAAACTCATAAATATATTTTTTAAATTATTATTTTAAATAATTAACAATAGTCCATTGTTTACGATTCAATATTTCGTACAGTGAAATAGTTGCATGGGGGAGTGGGGGGAGCATTCAAAGATGGCGAGTATATTTTCAAGTTCATATAGTATATAGTTATTTTCATCAAATCCACCACATAGCTCACTTATATTATATTACGAACTATTGAATCATAAACAATGGACTATTGTTAATTATTTAAAATAATAATTTAAAAAATATATTCATGAGTTTTCAATCTATAGTGGTTTAAAGTTAACTCAAAAATGGACCATTTTCGTAAATTTTCTAAAAAATCTTAGAGAAAGTGTAAGAAATGTATATAGTATGCTATATATTCGTGATCTACTCAATAAGCTCTTTCATTTGATACCCCACACGGCATGTTTTGGAAATTTTTATTTTTTTCTTTGTATGCCATATTTAATTACCGGGGTGCGGGCAGGGGGACCACAAAACTGGTTGGCAACATCTGTCTATAGGATGTCTGGGACCTATACAATATATATCAGAAGTCAGATTTAGGTCCGCTAATTTTGCAAACGAACATCTCCTTGGAGCCTGCTCTATAAAAAACTATCAAATAATCTGCTTTCTATGGAAAGCGTAAACTGCAAATAACTTTTTTTTTATTATGATGCTTATAAATATTATCCTAAACTTCAAATTCAATGCCAAGTTATCCTTTTTGATTTTTCTCTGAAATATTCCTTTCTGATTTAAGGAGGTTCGTAAAAAGGTTTTTGCTGCTGCGGGTTCGCTCCGTCGCTTACGTAATTTTCTGCCGATACCGACTAAGATTGCGCTTGTCCAAACACTCCTTTTACCTATCATAGATTATGCTGATGCGTGCTATCCTGACCTCTTCGAATACCACCTAGACTGCCTTGAGCGCCTTCAGAATTTCTGCATAAGATTTGTGTTTGACTTGCGCAAATACGATCACGTCTCCGAGTTTCGCACAAAGCTCAAATGGCTTCCCATCCGACTTCGCCGAAATACTCATATCCTTCACCTCCTGTACTGTGTTCTGTTCGATCCGAGAACTCCGCTATACTTAAAAGAGAGATTTGAGTTCCTTGTGTCTAACGTCAACCCGACGCGTTCCTCTAATAAACACCGTCTAGCAATGCCACCGCATGTCAATCATGTTTATAACTCTTCGTTTACTGTGCGTGCCATTAGACTTTGGAATGCTTTACCCTTAGACATCAGAGCAGCTCAATCTCTATCTACGTTCAAAAACTTACTGAAGCAATTTTATTTATCCAATTAGTCGGTAATTTCATCATTTATTTTATTAGTCAATTGTGTCGGTGTGCGTTTTCTATTTTATGTATGTGTATATTTATATATGTATGTTTATTTTCATATTATAATATATATGTTTGTATCTATTTATTTAGTTATATTATGTATGTACATTATGTATACGTATATATGTGTATGTTTATGTATTATCTATTTATATTATATGCTTATATTATTATCTATTTATATTATAAGTATTTTTATTTATTTATTTTTTCTGTTCTTAGTGCACTTTGCCCTGTTTTTAATTACTTTTGCACTGCGTCTCCTTGTCCACCAGGTTGTCTGGAAGAGATCGCTGTCTGAGCGATAAGACCGCCTGTTGTGCTCTTTTATTAATTAATGTATTGTGTCCTTATTTGTACTTTTCTCTGTGGTGCACAATAAAGTATTTTTGTTTGTTTGTTTGTTTGTTTATTCCTCAAGTCTATTTTCTACCACATATGCCATGCAAACTTAAACAAAATCATTTTAATACAGAAATTGCATATTTTTTATTGTTACACTAAGGACTCGACGAATGGAAGCTAGCAGGCGTTTAATGGCGATGAGACGACGACGGGAGGCTGTTAAACGCGAAGCCCTGACTATGTATGATCTCATATTCTACAATCCCACGACAAACCCGATTGTGTAAGTATATTTTGTTTTTTTTTTTATTAACATTATCATATTCTTTGCTTACCAATACAATCCTATTTAAACTATGGTCTAGCAGTATTTCCATGTCCTGCTTGATTATAAAGCAAATAAAAAGACCTTTAAAACACTAGTGAAATAATTTTATTTGGTACCTAGTTATTGACTTATCCATTACAATTAAACCTCATTATATGGACGAGCCCTTATTATAAAATTTAATATGAATTTCTAGGCCTGATCAAGATGAACTAAAAGCTAAAGAAGAGAGTGTAAAAGACTTGGAGAAGCAGAAAAAAGAGATGAAAGAAGAAGACGCAGATGATCCGCCAGAAAGCGATGCGGCGCCTGTCCCACAACTTAAACTGGGGCCAAATGGAGAAATCGTTCTTGATGAGTCTAGTTTGGTCAGTAATACGAAATGATATTATAATAAAAAAAGGCGTAGTTAGATTATTAGCACTCCGCGAATGGCACATCGAAAAGTGGCTAATTAGTCACATAAAAAAAAATGAAATTTAAATAAAAGTAAAATCTAGTAATGGGCTCGTAACAAAGTAACATTTCTCATAGACACACAATTTCATTGATATACATATTGCAACATTTAGATGTTAAAAAACCGTCCGCATTGCAATGTAGAATGTTTTATGAAATACATTGATGAAAAATAAATTGACCTTTTTATATTCCCAGGTGATAAAACAAACGCGAACCCAGAAAGTGTCTTCCATAGTACGCGAGGGTGCTTGGCTAGCTGGTCGTGGTCAGTACAAGCGTAGCGCCCGCTCCGCTGACTGGAGTGCCCCTGAGACTGTGCGGTTCTATAGAGCACTTGCTGCTATTGGTACTGACTTCACGCTGATGGCTCCACTGTTCCCGGATCGGACGAGACGCGAGCTGAAAGTGAAGGTGAGCGCTGTGTTGCCGGACCGCGCAAGGCGCGAGGACAAAATTGAGAGTGCTGCGTTGCCGGACCACACAAGGCGAGAGCACAAGTGTGCTGCGTTGCCGGACTACACAAGGCAAGAGCACAAGTGTGCTGCGTTGCCGGACTACACAAGGCAAGAGCACAAGTGTGCTGCGTTGCCGGACTACACAAGGCAAGAGCACAAGTGTGCTGCGTTGCCGGACTACACAAGGCAAGAGCACAAGTGTGCTGCGTTGCCGGACTACACAAGGCAAGAGCACAAGTGTGCTGCGTTGCCGGACTACACAAGGCAAGAGCACAAGTGTGCTGCGTTGCCGGACTACACAAGGCAAGAGCACAAGTGTGCTGCGTTGCCGGACTACACAAGGCAAGAGCACAAGTGTGCTGCGTTGCCGGACTACACAAGGCAAGAGCACAAGTGTGCTGCGTTGCCGGACTACACAAGGCAAGAGCACAAGTGTGCTGCGTTGCCGGACTACACAAGGCAAGAGCACAAGTGTGCTGCGTTGCCGGACTACACAAGGCAAGAGCACAAGTGTGCTGCGTTGCCGGACTACACAAGGCAAGAGCACAAGTGTGCTGCGTTGCCGGACTACACAAGGCAAGAGCACAAGTGTGCTGCGTTGCCGGACTACACAAGGCAAGAGCACAAGTGTGCTGCGTTGCCGGACTACACAAGGCAAGAGCACAAGTGTGCTGCGTTGCCGGACTACACAAGGCAAGAGCACAAGTGTGCTGCGTTGCCGGACTACACAAGGCAAGAGCACAAGTGTGCTGCGTTGCCGGATTGAACGAAGCGCGAGCTCTAGGTGAAGGTGAGTGTGTGGTGCTGCGTTGCCGAATGGTTGATGTCTGTAGGTAGTACTAGTGTGCTGTGTTGCCGGACCGCTCGCATTTGACTACGAAGACTTTACTCAAATAAAGCGAGTGCATGCTGTGTTGCCGGACCGCACGAGGCGCGAGCTCAAGCTGAGGATAAGTAATGCGAAGTGCGCTGCGTTTCCGTCCTAACGCAAATAAGGCGTATACCCGCTAGCACGCTCTCTTGCCATATTATGGTGCTGTATCACATTACATTTCGACATCGAAGAAATTTTAATACAATGAAATAATTGAATTATTGCAACATGATCAACTTCTAAAACCAATTAAATGTTTTATTTCAGTTCAAAAAAGAAGAGAAGTTAAATGGTGCACAAGTTGATAAAGCGCTACGATCAAGAATAGAGTGGGACGCCATTTCACTCAAAGACGAATTCACAGACGAAAGAGAAGCAGAAAAGCGTAAAGCGCAAGAAGAGAAGGACAAGTTTATGCGACAGAAGAAAGAGGAAAAGGATCGGTTACGAGCGGCTAGGGAGATTGGACACAGAAGCAGTGAGTTCATTTTAATAATTAATGTATCTATTACATTTATTAAGATTTGATGATTGATTTTTTTGGTAAAAGGATTAAGGACTATTTTATCTTAACATAACGTGACTTTTACGAATACAACATTAATATATACAACGCTTGAACCATTTATTTTATATTAATTGATTTATTTTTGTCTCTTTAAGGTCGAGGTTTAAAAGCACTAGAAGTATCTGTAAAATCCAAAGGCAGCCGGCACAAACCAGAGTTCGCAACCGCAGACGATTTGCTAGAACGTGCGAAACAAACACAACCATTGAAGCGGACAATACCAAAATCTCCAGTACCAATACCACCAAATACTCCAACGCCACCCACACCTACCCTCACCACTCTAGCAATGATAAATAAGAGACAGAAAACTAAAGACACTCCAAGTCCTGCAAGCGCAACAACTTCAAAGACTCCAAATATCAACAAAACACCTGAAGTAGTTACTTCTCTAAACAACATTCCGGCAAACATCGAAACGGGATCGCTCATAGTTCTGACAGTGAACAATCCAAAATCCCCCGGAAAAAAGATGCTGCAAACGTACATAGCACACGAACCAGGGAAACTAACTCAAGTGGCTTTACCTACAGTGTTGTTGAATTCCGTAGTTGGTTATATGAAGAAAGGAACTCCAAAAAGTACAGTGTCGAATAGTTCTTCGCCTCTAATGTCTCCGAATAGTGGTGATAGTCGGACTAGTACACCAAGTGCCAAGTGTTCGGATACGTCGAAACGGTCGCGAAATAGTTCCTTTTCCATCACACAGCTTTAATGTTTAATTTTGTTGCAAATTTTAGACTTGGAAACAAATGGATGTTTTATGTATAAAATAGCGGAGTGACTTTAAAAATTTAGTACATATAAAATAGGCAATGTAAACTTAATTGTACCAAGCATAAGTTTACTTAACCATCCATATGTTTCTAATTCAATTGTTATACATTAAGTTAAGTCTTTAAGCTTTAAAATAATTGCACATGGGAAATGAATAGTGATCCAATTTACATTCAAAATTCAATATAGATGCAACTTATAATGTAACAAATTATCAGGTGATCAGGGGCCTCTTATTTCCAGACAGTTTACGCCGTGAATTGAACTGACTGGCAAAACATATTATAATCATAATAACCGGCCATGTTTATTTATGATACAATATAAATTATCCAGTCAGTTCAATTCACGGCGTAAACTGTCTGGAAATAAGAGGTCATAATACGGCCCCAAAAGATATATATTTACATGGACGAAAATTCGTCATCATAACAGAAATTAAATGAAATGAAATTATACAAATAATAACAGCTCTTACGACTCGTGTGCGATTACTATAATTCTCATACATATATATAATGTGCCAATTGTAAGTTTTTAAATCTCTAGCTTATTAAGTAGGGCTTTGAAAACAACTTCATTATCGTGTTTATTATATAAGTATTGTACTTGTTGATTTTTATATCACAATATTTTGTGTACAATATAGGCCAAAACTGACTATTATTTAAAAAATATAATTGTGTAAAATATGAAATTCTATATCAATGGTTATCTTTAAGTAAACAACAAATAGGCCCCACTAATATGTTGATGATGAAAATCTAATAGACCAAAATACTTTTCTTATGAATGCATAATACTTTGTTTAATTTAAGATATTATTTCGAAACATGTGATATATAAATAGAATGGACAAATGTTATCATCGATTGGAAATTTTTTAGTATAACTTGTTATTTTATTGTTAACAATATACAATGTGTTTATCCCGATTGTAAATAAATATTTATGCTTGTATCCAATAAACGTTTTCAGTTAAACTGTATTTCTTTTAATCTCCTTACTGCACTCCTTACTACTTCATAGTTAATTCATCTATTGTTAAACGATTACATAAAAAGCAAAGAAACCTGACAGAAGAAGAAACCTGAAGCTCTGTACAAATGCCCGGAAATTCTTTTGGAGCCATTGTAATAGTTGTAGAGATAATTACGATAGGATCATGTTCTGATTTTGCGTTTATTGGGATAATTTAACGATTTTGATGTCTTATTTAATAAAATGTATTTTTACTAACTAACGCTAACCCTAACCTAGGAATTTAGTCGCTCACCTAGGAATTATAGTCGCTCAGATGCTCAATCTGTATCTTATTATCAGCCAATATTCATCACGCGTTTAGTTTATTTTTCGCTTACACAGATTCATACCACTCAAGTTATTATTCCCCAATAATTAACTATTTACTTGCTCACTAACGTGAGTAGCTATTTCCATTAATTGTTACACGAAGTTGCGCTTCTGTGCTTTACTTTATCCATGAAATGATTTGAAAAACGGTAAAACTTACCTATTTAAAGAAGCACCAGACACCATCCTTTTAGACTGACCACATTAGCTTACAGAAAAATAAAAGAAAATTCATAGAATTTATTATTTAATTTAAAAACCTAATTATTTGAGTCATATCTTAATGCGCCTCTATAACCTCGTGCGGGAACCACTGTGACGACTCCAGTCCATCCCACAGCGATAGCTCAGGGTTCAGGAATTCTTGATTCATCTCATCAATGTCGATCGGTCGTTTGTGTTCTGTATGTGCATACAAAATGTTTATTTCTAATATTTAGAAGAATCTTCATCGTGAGGAGGGATTCGAAATCGTTAAAATAAATATAACCCAAAACTGTTTCAAATATTTATATAATACATATTTCTGTACTAAAAAATGCTTATGAATAATTAGGGTAGGATTAAAGAGATCTTTGCTTAGCTGGATCATGGATGTTACCACACCATCACAGAGTACCAGCAGAATATGCGTTATTTTCCTAATAGAAATTGTTTACACATTTTTCACCGCTTGTGCTTCTAGTCAAATAATCACTACTATATACAAATATATTTGAAATAAACATAAACAAGTAAAACAAACACATTAAACAGAAACTCACCAACGAGCGCTAATTCATCGCTCTGAGCTTTAGCAGCCACGGCCTGCGCGGGGTCAATTACCGGGGCCGCCTGCACCGCCGCGCTCGCGTCCCCCTGCCCATAGTAGCCAGACCACGCTGAATAATTTTGCCAATAGGCTGACGGATCATAATATTGGTTGTACTCCTATAATCACAACTCCTCATCAGTACTACACCTACACTCAAACTACACCGACTATAAGCTCATACTTTCCTGGTACCTTACGGTAAGCAAGGTATGCAGCAATCCATTTAATACAAGAAGAAGCCTGCGTTATGCTGTCATCTGTACAACGAGCCAATCTGAGCAATTTAGCTTGATACAACATTCATTATAAGTTTGCATATGCATTGAAGTGATGCGCGTAAAAGAAAATTATATTGCTTTGGAAGAGCCAATTAATAAGCATTTCAAATTGAAATTTCAGGCACACATTGGGTATTAGTTAATGCTGATTCGTATAAATAGTTTATGTGAGATTTGCTATGAAATTGTAAAAACCATACCGCTCCAGTAGTATAAGTGGCATTCGTAGAAGTACTAGTTGTAGTGCTGGGTGTTGTGATAGCACTTTTAGGTTTTGGTACTGCTGTGCATATTTTCAGGGGTTTGGTTCCAAGGCCAGTGTACCCATTCATTGCATATAACGCATTCCGTTGTTCTTCCTCATTTCCAAATCGTACAAAGCCATACCCTTTTGTATACCCAGCATTGTCTAATATTACTACAAATTTTGTAAAAATGTTAATGACATTACTTATCTTAAATTTCATTTAATAAAAAAAGATTTAATATAATATTTAGTAATAACATAGCATGGGATGATCTATACATATATGTATAATCTGAGAAATAAGAATCTTACCTTTTGCTGTCTTAATTGACGAGTATTTTGATGCAAATACCCTATACAGTGAATAGTCGTCAACATCTGGACTGAGGTCCCCGACCCAGACAGAAAATTCTCTTTCTGTTTGCATATTAGCTCTGGCTTCCCTTGAAGCTGTGTTAAGTCTGAACCTAACAACTGGAAATGTTCCCGGTATTGGTTTGCCGTTCAATTTGTGCATTGTGTCAATAGCTTCTTCATCAGTCTGTAAATATGAAATATTTATTATCTATTTCATTATCTTAATACTCTGCATTTTGTATGCTTAATTAATATGTGGTTGATTCAGTTCATTGACAGTTTTGGATATAAAGTTAGTAAATGGATAATATTAACATATTTTTGGTAGTGGTGCTTATTTAAGCTGTATTGAAAAGTATTTTCAAGTTAATAATTTTAAAGAATCTGCAACATATTATACAAAATAATAAAAAATACCTGAAAGTGAACGAATGCATAACCAGCCGGTTCACCTGTGAACTTATTTCTCATAACTTTTACATTTAATGGTCTTGAACCCATTCTATGAAATGCGGCCAATATAAAGCTCTCAGTCATGTTCGGCTCCAACTGAAAAGGAAAATCCAATTCAGATAAATATTATCGGCATAAAGTTCTTTTTATTTCAATGAATTTTTTACTACTTACACTGCCCATCCACAATTGACACTGCATGGTGATTTATTTAGTTTTCTTTTCCAATCTGTTGAAATTAAATAAAATGTTTCTATTAAGTATTGAATATATCGTAAACACACGAGATGAAGAATATATTTTGTTTGTTATTTTGTGGTTTGGTTCACAAATTACAACACAGATTCACAACTGTTCACTTGTTCACAACACATTAAGTAGGTACCTACACAAATATTGATATCAAGATTGATATTCATTTCATTGACAATGACATTCGACATTCATAGAGAATTTTTTTCACTTTTTGTCAATTTGAAAACAAATAAACATTGACAGTTTTCACTAAATAAAGCACACTATTCGTCTACCGACTTTTTTGTTATAAAAAATTGGTTGTTTGTAAAGTAGGTTTACGATCGAGATGTTTACGTGATAACGTCTTATTGGTGGCAGCGCTCGAGATGAGACGGGAGATCGGTCCGTCTCTCTCTCGTTATACCTGCGATCGCGCTCGTGAAGTTTTGGTGTGACACAAGTTTCTGAACATGTCACCCGACTAAAACGATTTTAAAAACGTTATCACGTTAAAATAAAATGGAAAATACCCAAATTATTGTTCAGTAATCTGTTCTGAAATTGTATAATTTCGTCTTAGCGTCTGTTCACGAACCTGAGTCGTCACGTGATTGAAATAGGTAATTATTAATTACACTATTTGAGTCAAGCCGCATGACAACCTTGTTGTGGAGTATCTTTGTGATTTGGTCTATGGACTCTATGCCAATATGCCTTAGGCCGCGTTTCCATCTGCAAGTAAACTTCTGCGAGAACTGTCCGACAGTCTGTCTGAGAGCAGCTTGCAAGTGTAAACTATGTAGCAAGTTCTGTCGCGACAGTTTGTCAAGCGCTTCTTGCGAGAAGTTGCGAAAGCGTGTGTAAACATGACTGCGTCTACTCGCGACAGATCTCGCTGATTATCGGTCTAGTTCCGTATATCTCGCAGCAAGCTGCAAGTTATATATGAGTCGTGAATGCTCTTGTGGAGAAACTATAAAGTCAATAGGATTTTATGAGATCTTAAGATGGAATAAAGTGATTATTTTTTGAAAATGAAATGAAATGAAAATTTATTGAAGTGAAACTTCTGTATCGGGGTTGGAAAAAAATTTAGTGTAACATTTTTTCGTTACGCGCCATCTTTTTTTTATCCCTACCACGCGTGATTGACGTATTTCTGTAAAGTTGCATATAGTAAATTATTTTTTGAAAAATAAGGTCATAAAGAAGTTTCACTTCTTACGTGTGTACACTAGTACACGCACACATTTTTTTTTTTGTTTGAATTGTGGTTACAAAGCTTTTATAATAAATTTCATGTTCGCACAATTCGCCAACAAATTGGCATACAAATTATAATATTATGCTTATTTAATTTTATAATTAAACTAATTTACGTTAGTTATTATATTATTTACATTAGTTCATTGGATCATTTTAGTTACATTTATAATATTTATACACATAAATTATAGTGTAGTTATCACAATTTTATTTATTACAAGTTGATTATTTTTATTGATCATCTTCCAGTTGTATTTCGCGCAATAAATTATGGTAAGTACCAGCTTCATGTTTCCTAGAAATCCAGTCTCGAACCCAAATTGATTTTTTTTCTTTTTCGACAGTAAAATTGTTAATGTAGCTGTTACACGTGCGCATCTTGACGACATTATTTCACAAAATAAAATACAAAAATTATGACAGTAATTCCTATCCCGTCACTCGCAAGATCTGTGTGTAAACACCTCCGCGATAAGTTGCGATAGTATGATCCGCGAGCTTCTCGCATGACATTTATTGCAGCAATAAATTGCAGGATATGTAAACGATATTGCAAGTAACTCATGCAAGACTTCCGCGAGTTTACTTGCAGGTGGAAACACGGCCTTATAAGAGTTATAAGCGTCATGACCTTAGGCCGCCTTTTCATCTGCAAGAAAACTTCCGCGAGAAATGTCCGACAGTCTGTCTGACAGTAGCTTGCAAGTCAAATTCCTCGTTTCTACCTGCAAGTCTAAACCATGTAGCAAGTGCTGGTTTAAACTTGCAAGCTGCTGTCGGACAGACTGTCGGACATTTCTTGCGTAAGTTTTCTTGCAGATGGACACGCGGCCTTAGGCGAGTTAGGTCATGACTCATGACTCATGTCATTATCTTTGAAATACCTTCATACAAGAAGCTTATATCTAATACACTGGAGATTTCAGTATGAACATTAACTTGTAACAAGAAAATATGACGTTGAATGACGCCTGTATGTTTTTTTATCCCTTTCACACCAACTTGTTAATAGTCATAGTGCAATCTCCAGTGTATTAAACGTCTAAAGCGTCTTATTCACGGTCTATCCCCGACGTACGTCAGCTCAAGGCCGCGGTGCTGGATGTATCCTACTGACGATCGTGCGCGCATCAAGCATGGCTAGGGTTGCCAACTTTTATTTGAAGAAATAGAGTATATCTGATAGTGATTTTAAAGGAGGTAAATAAAGAGTAAATAAATATTTTTAAAAATGTATTTTTTTGTACTTTTTGCAGTACCTAAGAATTTTTCATTATTTTTAAATGAATTATATGAATCCAAACATTCCAAATCTAAATTTATATATTTCAAGAGCTCATTTTTAATTAATTTTTAATGAAGCTCGGTTTCTCTCTTCCCACCACTTCACATTCATGACCGAAAAGACTCTTTCAGTAAATGATAAAGTGGCGGGAACAGAGAGTATATAGCTAATCATTTTTTTTAAACAAACAAATTCGTCAGGACATTTTTTTTAAATAAATTGCCATTTTTCTGCAGTGGACTTTTGCATAAAATCTGTGATATTCAACAATTCGCCTTGGAGTTCTTTTAAAATAATAACTTCTGAATATAACTAAAATATAAAAAAAATCATAAAAATATAAAATAAAAAATGTTGTGTGGTTTTATGAAACCACGGTAAAAGTGAAACTTAGGCACAAAATTATCGTATTTGTACGATAATTATCGTACGGTTCGACCGTCACGCGACATGCGCTACACAGACCAAAAAGTTTGAGACGATGTAATAAAAGTTTCACTTTAATAAAAATATAAAAAAAATCATATCAATAGGCCACGTTTCCAAGTATTTACATTAATTTCTGTTGGCAACACTGATCTGCTGTACAGCAAGCCTATTCACTGTCCATCTGCACGACGTTCGCGGTGGTGGGGGTGCTCGCTGGATGAAAAATTGGTCGTGCACATCCAGCAACATAATAATAATAATTATTGACGTACGTCAATACTATTCACTGTCGTTTTGCGTCGTGCATCGTGTATGACCTTGGCGGGACGTACGTCAAGATGGACCGTGAATAAGCTTAAATTCACGGTCCATCTTGACGTACGTCCCGCCAAGGTCATACACGATGCACGACGCAAAACGACAGTGAATAGTATTGACGTACGTCAATAATTATTATTATTATGTTGCTGGATGTGCACGACAAATTTTTCATCCAGCGAGCACCCCCACCACCGCGAACGTCGTGCAGATGGACAGTGAATAGCGCGGACGTACATCAGATCAGTGTTGCCAATAGAAATTAATGTAAATACTTGGAAACGTGGCCTATTGATATGATTTTTTTGTGATAACTTAGTGAGTACATGAGCAAGCAAGAAACAGTTATTTTATATTTTTATGTACACAGGAAATACCCAATTATCATTACTTTTGGATCAACCTAGTACACATGGACAGTTTATATTCAGAAGTTATTATTTTAAAAGAACTCCAAGGCGAATTGTTGAATAACACAGATTTTATGCAAAAGTCCACTGCAGAAAAATGGCAATTTATTTAAAAAAAATGTCCTAACGAATTTGTTTGTTTAAAAAAAATGATTAGCTATATACTCTCTGTTCCCGCCACTTCAGCATTTACTGAAAGAGTCTTTTCGGTCATGAATGTGAAGTGGCGGGAAGAGAGAAACCGAGCTTCATTAAAAATTAATTAAAAATGAGCTCTTGAAATATATAAATTTAGATTTGGAATGTTCGGATTCATATAATTCATTTAAAAATAATGAAAAATTGTTAGGTACTGCAAAAAGTACAAAAAAATACATTTTTAAAAATCCATACTAATATTATAATTAATGCGAAAGTAACTCTGTCTGTCTGTCTATTACTCAATCACGCCTAAACTACTGAACCAATTTTCATGAAATTTGGTATGGAGATATTTTGATACCTATATACAGGGTGTCCCACTATTGGTATACTAAGCGCGAAGGAACTTGTAGTTTCGCATACACTGATCATGTAAAAAATACTTAAACAACAAAATTACATAAAAAATTTTTTG
The DNA here is from genome assembly GCA_029959065.1 of Colias behrii. Lineage (NCBI taxonomy): Eukaryota > Metazoa > Arthropoda > Insecta > Lepidoptera > Pieridae > Colias > Colias behrii. The sequence continues at coordinate 7,560,772 of JARWMC010000019.1, read as the reverse complement.
CAAAATATTTCCTGAAAATCCATATTTTCTTCTCTAGCTTCGCGCAGCCGGCATATACCGCTTCGCTAATGTGAGCATTTTGTCTATGAAAACATAATCTTAAACGATAGCTCACGTGCGGGTGGCTAAGTTGGGCGGGTTGCTTGTTATGGGTGTACACATAGAGTTTTAAGAATTCATCTATTTGATAAAAAATGCGTCTGGAATTTTATAAGTATTTTTTACGAACTCAGCCTATGCAAAACTACAACCTCCTTTGAGCTTAGTATACCAACAGTGGGACACCCTGTATATATTTTGATTTATTTAGAAAAATGGTTTGATTTTAGTAGTGATAACTCTATATCTTCATTAAATACAATATCTTTAAAAAAATATTATTGAATTTAATAATTTAGAACAAATTATAGAAGGAAAACTTAATTTACGAAGACTAAACATACATAGGTTGATCCAAAAGTAATGATAATCAATATTAAAAAGTACACATGGACAGTTTATATTCAGAAGTTATTATTTTAAAAGAACTCCAAGGCGAATTGTTGAATAACACAGATTTTATGCAAAAGTCCACTGCAGAAAAATGGCAATTTATTTAAAAAAAATGTCTTGACGAATTTGTTTGTTTAAAAAAAAAGATTAGCTGTATACTCTCTGTTCCCGCCACTTCATCATTTACTGAAAGAGTCTTTTCGGTCATGAATGTGAAGTACAAAAAAATACATTTTTAAAAATATTTATTTACTCTTTATTTAGGGAGCGTCCATAAATTACGTGAGGTGTTTTTGTCCATTTTTTGACCCTCCCTCCCCCTCTGGTGAGATATCATGAGATTTTATTGAACCCCCTCCCCCATCCCCCCATCTCACGTGAGATTTTTCAAAATGTGGGTTTCTGATGTTTATTTGTCATTGTAAAAAGAAAAAAAAATTGCTTCGTGCTTTTGTTTACGATTAGTTAAAAATAGTAATTAATATGTATTGCTGAAAGTTATAATAAGGGCCGATTTTTCAATGCTTGGATAAAACTTATCCGTCCAATAAAGTATTACACGATAATATTAAAATGTCACGTGAACTGTCAAATACGGGCAATTAGAATACGTTTTTAAAATGGTAGTTTTATACATTATTCGACGAATAAGTTTTATCCAAGCATTGAAAAATCGGCCCTTAGTGTTATAACAAGGTTACAATAGAATATTTAAATCTTAACCGTAACATTAAAATCTTAAGCATGTTATTAGGATTAAATGGACCAAAAGAGTATAATTTGTTTTGTTTCAATTAAAAAAAATTGCGTGATATTTGCCGACACCCCCCCTCTCCCCAACGTAAGGTTAGATGAGATTTTACTCGACCCCCTCCCCCCCTAAAACAACTCACGTAATTTATGGACGCCCCCTTACCTCCTTTAAAATCAGATAAGAGTCTGTGTGAAAAGAGAACCGTCCTAAGATTTGAGGGCGCCTCTGTGATTAATTTCCGTGTTTATGATGTTGACAACACTGTTATGTCATTATAGTGTGACTGTAACATTTTGATATTTTAAGGTTGTGTAAAGAATATAATATTTTCAACGACTGTCTTAATAATTGTTTTGATGTATTGTATGTATTAAGATTATAATATGTTTAAGTAAAGGGTCTTTTTTCAAGATTTTATTTTACCGCTGTCGGCGTGATTAGTATGCTTCCATGACAAATAATAGCTTTCTAGTACTAATTCACTGAGCAAAGCCGCGGACAGACAGACGGACATGGCGAAACTACCTACATAATATAAGGGTTCCTTGTTTGCTACGGAACCCTAAAAAGTTATAAATAAAATGTTTAAGAAAGCTACAAAATAATATGAAATATATTTCTAAATGGATTAAAATTGATTGAATGTGCAGTGTAAACTAAATTTGTGCAGTAGGTATAAGGAATAAAACTAAAAATTTATTTAAATCTATTTTTATATTTATTCATTGGCTCCCTGATCAGAACCATAACTAAAGTCTGATTCTAAATATTCAATGCCGGACATGACTGAACTATCTTTGGAACTAATGGAGAGATCCACAGAATTATCTTCTTCAGAACTGGATGTGCTCGAGTCTGTAACATTTATGATGATCTCTTGCATATCTTCAATTAAATGGTCTTGTTCCCAATATTTTTGTTATTTGTAGAACCTTCTTTTTTTATTTTAGATATTGTACCTCTATTTAAGCCTGGAAAAAATAATCTTAAATAAGTCTAAACACATTATAAATGAAAAGTATCAACTCTTTATACCGGCTACCAAAAACATTGATTGAAACAAAACAAACATTTATTCATTTAGATCATCACATATTTAATGAATTACTTTTAATTTATATACATTTCGAGATCTCAGGGATCGAAGGTTATGACCCTGAAGATGGCGCTTATATCTGAATTTTTTTTTTTATTTCCAATATCTCGAATAAAAATAGAGCTATGAAAACGAGACCGAATAGATTTTATTCATTGGCTCGAAATCTACATGTGGATGATTTCCAAAAAATTTTTTTTTTGAACAGAAAATTTTTAAAGCTAAAACCAATTTTGTCTTGACTCTCTAAATTTTGTATATCATTAAATATAAACTTCCGTATATTCTCTGTAATAATTGAATGGATTTCTCGATGTGGAATTATTTTTTTTTTTGAATTTATTTTCAGATTTTTTGATAGCAAATATCTGCTAGAATAATAGATGGAATTGAAAAAAAAAAAAGCAAATTAAAGATAATAAAAAAACTCAAATGTGGTTTTTTTTGTTTTTTTTAATATTTCGGGTTTTTCCACCAAAAATTAAAAAAATAAAATTTTATTATTTTTTGATTACCGATATCTCAAAAAATAATTATTTTTTTTTCTCAAATCAAAGTTCCACTTTTTTATTATATTTTAATGAACATGTGGTTAATTAGTTTTTTTAATTTCCTTCAACGGAAAAATTAAAAAAACTAATTAACCACATGTTAATTAGTACAAAATCCGTTGAAGGAAATTAAAAAAACTAATTAACCACATGTTCATTAAAATATAATAAAAAAGTGGAACTTTGATTTGAGAAAAAGAAATAATTATTTTTTGAGATATCGGTAATCAAAAAATAATAAAATTTTATTTTTTTAATTTTTGGTGGAAAAACCCGAAATATTAAAAAAAACAAAAAAAACCACATTTGAGTTTTTTTATTATCTTTAATTTGCTTTTTTTTTTTCAATTCCATCTATTATTCTAGCAGATATTTGCTATCAAAAAATCTGAAAAAAAATAAAAAAAAAAAAATAATTCCACATCGAGAAATCCATTCAATTATTACAGAGAATATACGGAAGTTTATATTTAATGATATATAAAATTTAGAGAGTCAAGACAAAATTGGTTTTAGCTTTAAAAATTTTCTGTTCAAAAAAAAAATTTTTTGGAAATCATCCACATGTAGATTTCGAGCCAATGAATAAAATCTATTCGGTCTCGTTTTCATAGCTCTATTTTTATTCGAGATATTGGAAATAAAAAAAAAAAAATCAGATATAAGCGCCATCTTCAGGGTCATTCGAAGGTTACCTAGGAGACTAGAAAACATTAAGAAAAACTGTTACATACCGGTCATAGCTGCCACACGTTTCGTGACTGCGTTTAGGTCAATAATGGTATGTTTTGCCGCTTTTTCTCTTTGGCAAAAGCGAATAATATTATATATTAATTCCCTTGTTGAACTGTGTATGGTTTTATCTCTTTTCGACATGATTTTAATCAAAATTCACTGGAAAACGTTAGAACAAACAAAGCTGTATCGACACGAAATCAAGTTTGACGTTTGACAGACGGCTGGATTGGGTTGCCGTGGTTGCCATGTAAAAATCATATCGTTAGTTCCATTTTACGCCACGCCTATTCTCTTTTCACACAGACTATATACTCTATTTCTTCAAATAAAAGTTGGCAACCCTAGCCATGCTTGATGCGCGCACGATCGTCAGTAGGATACATCCAGCACCGCGGCCTTGAGCTGACGTACGTCGGGGATGGACCGTGAATAAGACGCTGATATAAGCTTCATGCCTTCATACGATAGTTGTCAATGTCAAGAAGTGTCCAGTTTCCAACAAAGGCTTTATAGGCATATAAAAGTTTTTGGTGATTCTTATCTTAATAGTCAATGGCTCAACAAGTTTACACGTCTGCAAACTGAAGTTTCAATATGTCGCGACTTGATAATATAGAAGCCCTAGAACAACAATTAGCAGAATTGCAAGTGAATAAAGATCTAAATTCTCCAGGAAGAATCAAAAAGATACCACCAGCTGTGCCGCCAAAAAAGAAGGCTCAACCACAAGTTCCACATAGTGCTGTGGTGCACAAAGTATGTGAACCATCATATTCTTTAAAAATATCTACATTAACCAACAACGAGGCTCCGCCTCCACCACCGCCGCCACCTCCAACTTACAACAATGTATTGCGACACGCCAATCATATCCACAGCCATAAAGATTATGCTAATGTAACTCAACTCTCCCTCCCTAATGTTTCATTCAAAAAAAATGTTCCATTGCCATCTAAAGTTTATAACCCTACCTACAGTAACATACCGCCATATCAAACTTCCAATCCACCGCCACCACCACCTATCAACATGAGTCAATTAAAAAATTATGATACCAATCATAATCATGAAGAATATTTGCCTCCTCCTTCACCTGTCAGTTCCAATTATAGTGAGCTTGCCAGAGCCACAGCTAACATAAATTACAATCAAGAGAGACCTACATATCCTCCTATTTATCAGAATGAATATCCGGAGTATGGAGTGTCCCAAGCTTCAACCTATGAATCACTTTACGAGCCTATCGGTCCTCATCCAAACAATAAGTCAGCTTCTGCAAGTACTACTCCTACTTTTAAAAATAATTTAATGAAAAAGGGAAAATCACCTCTACCAAAAGAACAGGAAGTGGATGCCTTAACAGATCTTCTTGTCCAATCTATATCTGATAGCCAAGATTTGGATGTGTTTGGAACATGTGTTAAATGCAATGAGAAAGTTGTTGGTGAGAGTTCTGGATGCACAGCGATGGGAAATATGTACCATGTTCAGTGCTTCCGCTGTGAACACTGCAATACAAATTTACAGGGGAATCCATTCTACGATGTTGATGGCCAACCATATTGTGAAGCTGATTATTATGAAACATTGGAGAAATGTTCAGTTTGCAATAAGCCAATATTGGACAGAATTCTTAGAGCAACTGGCAAGCCGTACCATCCCACTTGCTTTACTTGTGTTGTATGTGGCAAAATTCTTGATGGCATTCCATTCACTGTGGATGCAATGAACCAGATTCATTGTATTGAAGATTTTCATAAGAAATTTGCGCCCCGTTGTTGTGTTTGTGAGCTACCTATCATGCCTGAAGGAGGGGAGGAGGAGACAGTTCGGGTTGTGGCCTTAGATCGCAATTTCCATGTACGCTGCTATAGATGTGAGGATTGTGGTCTCCTGTTATCATCTGAAGCTGAAGGCAGAGGCTGCTACCCTCTAGATGGTCATATTCTATGTAAAGCATGCAATGCACATCGTATCCGTCTTTTGACAAATGTCATGACTACTGATCTGTAGTTAACTGTTTAAAAATTTATATATTTTAATATTTTTTAAAACATTTATACTTATTATATATTTATAGCTTTATGTGGATTGAGATATAGATAAGTATTTACATTAAAAAGTCATTATTTATATATTGTAATGCCAGTCCTTTTATGATGGCAGCTAAGGTTGTTCAAAGTCATGTGACTTATTTATTAAAATAAATATCTAAAATATATTAAATTATTAATTATTTAGATGACATTGTATTAGGAACGAAAGGCTGTTGATATTTATAGGTTGAATCAAAATTGATTAGCGTGATATATCTGTATGAATGCCAAAATTTTATAATTGCATTTAAATGCTTATTCTATTTTATAGTTATAGGCATATTTTGTGACTCTATACACTTATTAAGTTATTTAAGTTGGTTTATATTAATAAAATAATATAAAGCTTATGTGTCTTTTATTCACCTTGACCTAGATTATTGTTTGATGAGAAATGCAAAATAATAATTATTTCTTAAAAAAAAAGTGAAATCCCGTGTACCCAAGTGGGGTAATCTGTTCACTGATCGATTTTCTTTGACAAGGAGGTGATCAGCCTTCTGTGTCCTGCCAGACCGAGACTTTTTTTCCACGTCTCCACCGGGAATCGAACCCAGGACCCATAGGTTCTACGCTCTCGCGTCAACCACTGTACCAACGACGCGGTCAATTATTTCATTGAGATCCGTTAATTAACACCTATATTTGAATAATTATTATAGTAGGTACCATGTAGGTACCTACCACAAGTAAGTTAGTTAATTTTTTCGTTACATTTCGTCTTAATCTTTTCCGTCTAGCCCCCTTTCGCAACGCGCGATAAGTAAGTTCGTTCCAACAGTGTTATTTTCAATCTCAGATAATACTAACTGATAGTTTACGGTGCATTAATGATTACATGACACTTAATAATCATATTATACCAGGGCTTAGAGCATACAATAATTTATTTTTATGTTTAACCGCAAACGCTGAAACTAATATTAATTTACATTGCTTACAGCTTAGTTATATTTACTTATCTACCTACATTATAAATTTATAATTTCACACGTAAAATGTAGGTCAATTTATGGAGTGTACCTACTCCATATGGCCTATCGATTACAATTTACCTATGGCACAGGCGGAGAGGCCATACGTAAATTTATTATTCATAAAAACTGCAAAGAAACGTAGGTATTTTATTGTTGAAAAAATTTAATATAATATCCATAAATTTACAATACTGGCGGAAAAATACATAAAAAAGGCACTTAAATCACAGTTTTTTAAATGTATAGAAGACAATATAATTAACATTAGGTAAGTATTAACTAAATATACATACAACTCTTTCCTCGTAGTCTCCTAGCCATTGTGCAGGTATTAATGATCACACCAATGATCACACACAATGTAATATGAAATTCTTAGAGCATTAAACCAACATCTAATATTATGTCACTCAAACAGCAGCAATAAAATCGATAGTCAATTAAAATTCATCACAATATTTTGAAGGTATTTGAGAAATTTATAATTAAAAGGCAAGTCATCTAGCTTCTAAATAAAAGTTTACACTTATATTATGTTTAATGGTACTTAAAAGTACCGCTTATTAGTTACATTCGAGGTAACGGCGCCTAAAATTAAAATGTTTATAAACATTGCATTGACTAAATTTACGTTGAGATCTGTTTTCGAAATGACTTATCGTTAAAAAGTCTAAAAATGTATACATTTTATGAAATAAGAACCACATTAATTTGAAGGAAACTTGTTAGTTGTTGGTTATCAATTACTTACAAAAAGAAATTAGAAATATCACTTAAGTATAATAATGTTGTATAACATTCTTATTTGAATGAATAGTACATATTATATTCTATTTGATTGTTTAATCAAAATTTATGTATTATATTTTATGTCTTAACTTTGTGTTAAATTTTGGCGGACTCAATACTTGTTTCATAAAGATAGATCGTTTTTCTTTTATATGTTTCGTCGCTGAACTAAGTTCATCTACAGATGTAGAAGTTATTTGGTCGGAAATATTAAAACTCTCGGCATTAAAAAACATTCCATCATTTTCATTACCACCCTCTACTGTCGTTTCTTTTCGGTCTTGATTGATGTTGTTTGAATTGCATAACTTTGATAAATTATTATCAGAATGGTTGTAAAGTATTTCTTCATCAGAATTCAACTTTGGTTCAAATTTTTCCCGTAGTATGGAAAATTTTCGCCGAGGTCTATTCCTTGAACTCTTTTTAATATTAGAAGATTTAGATACTGTGTTAGCACTAGAATCCTTCTGAATAAGGGATTGTAATGATGGTGTTTTACGACTTAACGATAAATTTTCAGTGGAGTTATAAGGTAATGATGAATTTTCAGAAACTAATTGCCAAAGAAGATCAATATCTTTATTTGAAATATCGTGCAGGCGATTAGGTTGATTATTTATCTTTTTATGGTCAGTTTTTAAACTGTTATTAGTTTTTTGTCTTCTTGGAGAATTTTGGGTATAGTTCGTAAGATTATTAGAATACGAATTATCGCCATTGGTTATATTATTCATTTCTTCCATTTGTGTATCTAACTTAGCTGCATGTGATGAATCTAAAGCAATTTGTTTTTCGGTCAAGGTATCCATCGTGTTACTAGAATCAAACTTGGATGGTTCTTTCCAAAGAGCTTTTTTTAAATTATTTTCACTTTGATTGAAAGTTTTAAACTGGGGAGATTCCCAAGTGTGTTCTCTTCTATGATATAGATTCCTTGGTGAATTTGTAACTGTGGCTTTCCTTATTTCATCTATTGTTGCCACAAGTGAACTTTCAGAATTCAAATGCTTTTTATTTGAAGGATCTATATCACCTAAGTCATCCAATTCCTCTTTTATGGGTTCTAAATGATTTGGATCCTTATTATTTTCTAATATATAAGATTTAGTTAAGAGAGCGTCATCACTGGTTTGGCACATCACTGTATTAGCGTAATCATCAGGATTTCTTTCGACTTTTACATAAACATTTGAATAAGTATGGGGTTTTTTAGGAAATGGCGGAGCGGACAGTATTGCGTTCTTTAGTTCTTGAGACAAACAACTACTTATTTCAGAACTTTCAGATGTAAATGTATCCCGACTCCTGTCCCTCACTACACTGCCGTCGTGCAGCCAATTTTCAATATCACAATATCCATTCCAAGAGCGGAGACCCCAAGCTTCTCGCGCAATATTAACGGCACAAATATTTTCATAATCATGTACAGATAATATTTCAGTTGGAGTATCTAAATCACGTTTAACGTGAAAGAGGCCCGTACTTACACCATTCTTCTTCCTATCTTTCTTTGTGTACATTTCCTTAAGAATATCTAATGCTATTCTCTGAATATTTTCTATATCAGCATCTTGATTGCCGACTTTTATATTTTTCAAAGCGCTTAAGCATAATTTCTGTACAATATTCTCATTAAATGTGTTAATATCAGAACTGTTTATATCACTAAAACTTAAGTCTAGATCCATATCGATTGAATCAGATGATGTTTTCTTATTTGATCCATCTGTATCGTGGCTTAATTCAGAACTTCGATCAGTCTTTACTTTTGAGAATTCTTGATTGATTATATTAGACGCACCTAAGTTCAGATTATTAAAATCATCTCTTAATTCATCAGAGGAACAAATACCTCTACGTTTTTGCACATTAAGGACATTCGAAGTAATTTCATCGATAGAGCTTTCTAGATTCTCTATAGATGATAGTTTAAGGGTCAGTTCAGTGGGGGAACATATTTTCTTTTTGGGTTTTATGACTATACTATCATGTCTATTGATTACAGTTTGAGGCGTGTTTTCAATAGTATACAATTCAATGCTAGAGGTATCCATACTAATATTACCAATAGGTGCTGAAGTGAATGTAGGTGTTCCAGATCTTGCGATCCAATGGTCCAGGAGAAATTTTTTATCCGCGTTTTCGCTTTCATTTGGTTGACCAGTTTGGGAAGCATTGGAATCTTTTCTGTGAAACAAATTAAATTACAAATTAAAGTGATCCAGGCTCCTAAGATAGTAAGAACTGTCTGTTTAGACTGTTTTGTTTGAAACACCGAAAATATATTGTGCTATGAGTAATTTTGTAAGAGTAAATAGTATTTTTAATAGTTTTTTCTAAATAAAAAGTAAATTACCTTTTTTCGTAGTTGGTTACTTGAGACAAGTTGGAATTTTTAAATAATCTTAAGTTATTTAAGTTACCATTTTTTTCAGTTTCTGTTTTGGTATTATCACATACAACTTTATTGTTCAATTCCACATCCTCATGCACATATCTCCAAGGAATTGGTCCTTTGGAATGGAAATATCTATAATATACAATCATAGCTGCAATGCCTAAAACAATATTATAGTTTTATGAAAAGAGTAATAGAAATATGGTACACAAATAAGTACAAGTAACAATCTTCAGATAACTTACCAATTAAAGTGCCAAAAATCACACAAACTGTGGCAGCAATTGACCAAGGTTTTTTCTGCCTTTCGATGTCCGTTATTAGCATGTACAGGAGCATACTACCAAAATTCTGGGTAACTATCAATGTATAGAACATCATTAGTCTATAACGAGTGTGGCCTTCTTTCACATTTATAAAACAGAAACAATATACAAATCCCATAACAGCATTGTACAGTGTTTCTTCAAATTTGTTTGGGCAGAAAGTTGTTTTCTGCGTTATTATCCAGAATGTCATAGCAGACCAGTGCAACCCTAAAAATATTTAATAAGAATTTAATTAATAACATATTTGGCTTGTTGATTTAGAATATATAAACACTTTTCAAATTATATTCAATGCAATTTATTAATTAAATTATTTAATCCTATGTTTCATGAGTGTAATTACAGCTAGACTGGACCTTATATTTGGAAATAAAATGATGATCACAAAAACAAATTGAACATACACACTTGAATTTGTAAGAAATCCCGATCATAATTATTGATACACATATATTAATTTGTTTTAATCATAGGTAGGATAAAAAGTAACAAGCAAAAATTGATCTCTTTGTATTTTGCAATGGTGAACTTATACTTAGTTCCTATTAAAAAATATGTTTTGGTACAAAAATAGTTATGATTTAACATACATACCTAGTGGTATTAGTGTCCATACACCAAAAATAATGCTGAACATAAATATTCCAGTTATTCTTCCTATGAGAGTTCCAAAATGCCATGTTAGTTTTAATAATAAAGATGTCCAATTAATGCTATCAGACGAGAAAGTGGTAGTGCTATATATGTATGTAACACAACCCCATATCACAGATGCTATAGAAGCAGTTAATGAAAATACTGAAAAAAAAGTTATTATACAATTAATTTGCGTTAAAATAAATGCTTATATGTATGTATAGAAATAATTTTAATTTATTTATTAAAATATGTCTGCACCAATTTTTATTAATTACAAAAAAAATAAATAAAAGCAAGTCCAAAATTGGTGGTTACCATACAATATCCCATTGCTTTGTAACTCCAGATATGGCTGTAGTTGAATATCACTTATTATTACAGAAATCACTGTTAGTATAAAACTTTTGCTAAATTCAATATTGTATGATGAACAATCCCATTAATGAATAATTATTTCAAAATAATAATTGTAGTCTTACCCCTTGTTTGGTAGTTTTCATTCAACATCACAATTGCATATGTCTGTAGAATTATCTGAGGAATTGTCCCCGTAAATGCATATAAAAAATGCAATAAACTCAAATCATTCCTCTGCGTTATAAGTTTTTGTGTTTTAATCAATTCTAAGTTTTTACATGAAAACACTTCATATAAAAATAGTAAATACCTGCGATATAAAGAATTAAAAATAAATTGAGATCATTCAGTATAAATTCTTGTATGTAAATTTAGTTATGAATTAGTTAAAGTAATCTATTAATGTTCAATAAATTTAATATGTATATTGTTATCATGGTTCGCTGCTTCTATAAGTATATGAAATACATTTAATTTATTTATGCATGGTATATAAAATATTTATAATAAATACCTTTCCAATAGTCCAACAAGAAACCCATGGGTTACCCAATGGTGAATATTAATTTTTTTATCTATAACAAACCATCTTAATGAAAATATATTTATTAATATATTTGGAGTTACAATAAATGCAAGGGTTATAAGGGCCCAATCTAAGTATCCATCTTTGCAATATTCTACAAACACCAATATATCTGAAAATATAAATACATAGTAGAAATAAATAATATTTTGTTTCTCATAATATGAATATTAAACAAAGTATGAATATAGTTGCAACAAACCTGTCGCTAAATCAGCAAGTATTGTAACAAGAGATATAAATACACTTATAACATTAAAAACACAACAATTTTCATCTTGATTATTAATATTTTTTTCCTCCCTGGAACTTCTTATTTTACAGGCATCAGCCATTCTATATAAATATGTTCATATTGTAATGTAGATTTTAGTATTTAAAGTATTTTTTACATTAAAGCCTGTTGTTTTACACAATTTAATTCATATCTACAACTTTTAAAAACTTTAATCAAAGCTGCGCAAACGCACCGCAAACGCACATACAAACAAGACAAAGTAACCATAGACATCGCAATATATAGAGAGGTAGAACTTGAAGCATAAATAGAGTCCACTTCAAGAAAGAAGTCCCGCAGACGCAGCGCTGTATGCGCGCGTAATAATGTTGGCAGGGTTAAATGTGGGGAAATCTGTAGGGGAAATTATGTATCGTTCATTTAATTTCATTTTATAAACTACTACGACTCGAATATTTAGATAAAATAATTAATATTATGCAATGTATTGGCCGATCTCCCCATCTGTTAAATTAGTTCCATAATTGTCCGCGGGACTTCTTTCTTGAAATGGACTTTACATAATACTTATGCTCATAGATAAAACCTCTAAGGATAAAACACTTAGGTAATCAATATCCATTCAGAAAAAAATAAATCCAAATAAATTAACAATAAACAATACTGTTCAAATTCTGCAATATTAAAATAAACTTAGAAGAAAATAAAGATTAATAAATGTACACAGTTTACATACAAAATTCCCGGTTTATAAATAAAAATAATAATAATCCGTGTTTTCCAATTACAGCACTAGAGCGCATTATGCGGCATAATGCTTAACGTTAAATGTTCCAACTACAGCAACGCTTCGCACAATCGAGCACTCTTAAAAGTAATGCGCGTGAATTGATGCGTGCAATCGATTTATCGTTAGTAATTATTAATTGTTGGAAAAAAATTTAAAGCTTTCGTTTCATTGTAGTTTTTTCGAAATAATCAAAGTTAATTCAAATTGTGTTAAAAAAATAAATATAAGTATGGATGAAGGTACAAACATTGAAAAAAATGTTAATGAAATAATCAAAATCCAAATTACTTAAAATAACCGTAAATATTTTTCAACCAATTATTATGTATACCACTTTATTTACACATTAATGAGGACTCTATGAGTTTTTTTTTTTTCAACACTGAACTTAGCGCAACCTGCTGGTGTGTTTCACGTTCCAATTAAGCATCAGCATAATTCGGCATTGTGCGCCACTGAGTCGCATTATGCTCTGACCAAGGCACATAGTACATATATAAATTTAAATTAAACATTGAAACAACCCATTTACACGCAGATTTTCAGCAGACTTGTCGCCAGTATCTATGGTCTATGGCGCATCATTGTCATTTTTACGTTGACAGACGACAGTTGACTGTTGACATTAAAGCGTTTGCATTTGCGGATTGGAATACAAATTAAAAACGCTTTAATTACTTTTTCGGAATTAATTTACGTCTAGTGTCTACACAAAAAACTATTTTCATTCAGAAGTTGATGGTGAAGTATTACAAATAGTCATGGCTAAAGAAAGCGATATGTCGCTATTTAATGATGTTCTCGAGCCCTTTCGGCGTGTTATAAACACTGACCCTCCAAAAGATAAGTTATCCTCTTCGGCGAAGCTAAATTTTTCAGACAGTAGTAATCAGTCTATAAAAGAAGGTAATAGAGAATGTTTTTTAATATGATTTGCTTGGTTGAGAACAATATTTATGTGATTAATTAAATTTTCGTGTGTTGTTTAGGCATATCTAACCTACTAAATTCAGGAAAACGCAAGTCGAGTTTTACTTGTGCGGACGCAGAAACCCCGGGAAAACGAACGCGCATAGATTCAACAAGTGTTCCTCCATCACCATGGGAAGCTAGAAAACTGAAAACAGACATGATCGCTATGAAAGCACAAGTATGATACTATTTATTGAAAATATAACTTCACTTTAAATTAAGCTCTTTTATTATTTATATTTTATTTTACAGATAACAAAGTTAGAAGCTCGTATAAATCATCAGCATGCAATTCGGAAGGAGATGCAAATATTGTTTGACGAAGAAAAGGCTTCTTTAGTGGATCAACATAAGAGAGATGAGCGACTAATGTCTGATTTAGAAGACAGACTACAATTAGTGAGGAAGAGGGAACAAGATTTGAGAGATGAGTTCACTCAGGTAGATATTTTAAGATCTCATAATATTATGTTTTCTGTCATTCAAAAATCCTTCACAATATATAAACAGTCACTGGCGCTATTATTATGAACAGACAAAGGCAATAATTATTTATTTAAATCTGTTATAATTGTTGTGTATTTAAGCATACTAATATAGCTTGAGAATGTTTGTATCAAAACATTTATTATATTTTCCACAAATATACTTCCTAATATATAGCAGCAAACAGAACTTAACACTTTATTGTATTTATATTAAACTATCATCATCATCATCATCATAATCAGCGTACATTTGTCCACTGCTGGACATAGGCCTTAGTCATGGCACGCCACTGAGCCCGGTCATATTAAACTATGTATGTATACAGTGCTGGCGTAAGGGCCACTGAAACCCCGGGCGAAAATATTGTGGCGCCCACTTGAGGGAAGCAATATCAAGTGTTAGGTTAACCAAATTCAGACCTTGGCGCCCCACAGAATTTGTCGCCCTGGGCCATCGCCCCCTCTCGCCCCCCCCTAACGCCGGCCCTGTATGTATATAAATATTATTTATTACTTTATTGAACAAACTTATTTTTTATTACAGTCTGTAAAAGAATTTAAAGATAGCAAAGCAAAATGGGAGAGTGAAAGGTTGGAACTGCAGAGACAAGTGGCAGAATTAAAGGATCAGTTACTTGAAGCCAATGTTAGTAATAAGGACCAGCTGTCTGAAATGGAGAAGGATATGAATGAATTGTTAGCTGTGAGTAATATAACTATTAGGAAAATTATTTTAATTCTATTTTATCTTTTAAAGTTACTTACAATTTTAATCTATTAAAATTGTAATACCTATAATATGTCTGTGCCCCTGTCAAAGTTCAAATGGAGTTGGAATTGGAGTTCAAATGGATATATCTAAGATATATATCAGGAAAATTACTTCATTCTTTATTACACTCGATGATTATTCATATTTAATTAAAAGTAAATAAAAATTTGTGAGTAATGTTCAAAGGCAAAAAAAAAGCCAAAAAAAAACCATTGCACTTTGGAAATGTGTGTGCAGGTATTGAATTGAATGAGGTTTAAAGGCGCGATGGAGATTTTCTGTATTATTCTTCTTTTTTTCAAGTGGCAACTCCCGATGCCAACTGTATACTTAAAATCTAGTTCTATGGGTTTTAGGCTTTAGAAGGTGCACAAGAAGAAAGTGAATTTCTGAAAGGAGAGGTTGAAAAGCTTAAGGAAAAATCTGACCAATGTACTAGTTTAAAAGCGCAACTAGAGAAACAAGCATTTGAAATGCAGCAAGCCACTAATAAATTAAAGGAAATTGAATATGAGAGGGATTCTTATAAAGACTGGCAGCAACAGGCAAAGGTATGGTATTTGTTCATTTGAAATACTTTGTCAACAACATTTTGAGTGCATTATAAGAGTAGAAACTTAGTCTTCCTCATTCAGTAGATACTCAACTCAACTATTATCCCATAAATAAAATGTATTGTTTCACATTTTCCCCACAAAATGAATGAGATCAAAACATTAATTTAAATATAATTTGAATATTTTCAATGACATGTACACTATGTTCTGTATGGAACCACGTAAAATAAATTTTTATTTTACCGAATATTTTCAGACAGCTCAAAAACGGCTATCAAACATGGCAGATTTAGAGAAGGAAGTGGCGAGGTTACGCGCCACGGAACGATCTTTACGTGATGCGGTGTGCAATAAGTTGATATTGGAGGAACAAGTACATATCCTGTCTACAAAGGTGGAGGCTTTACAGTCAGTGCAACAAGAGCTACATGAGGCTAAGGTTAATTAAAAATATCTGATTTGTTATTTTTGTATTTATTTTTTCAACGAGCATTACTTTCTTTTTATGAAGTTGATTAAATCCTTTCGTAAAACCAATTAGTGATTATCTTAGTCTTTTTTATTTACCTTAATTTTTAAGAAATCACATGTTAAGAAGAGGTTATATTTTCAATATTTTATATTATGATCATGCTGTTTAAGTTTTATTTAAACTGAATTCAGAAAGAATTTGTTATAGGGTCAACCGGGGCAAATGCAACTATGGGGCTATGGCAACTAGTTATCATAACTAATTTATTAGAGTTGTTGTAATAAATCGCCACCTATGATTCAATAACTCAACGACTAATAAATCTTACAAGTAATAGATGGTGCCCCTACGATGAAAACTATTTGATTGATAGGCCATTGTGTCAAACCGCTATTTTGAAGTTGGTGTGCGTAAAAACAGGTGTCGAGTTTTGCAGACAAAAAAATTGTTTAGGAGTGATTTTTTGCAGGTGTTTTTGATTGGACACGATTATCACAAGCCGTTAAGCTTATTTCATTTATATTTTTAGTGCGTTAGTTGACTCTATTTTGTGTTATTGATGCAGTTACAATTGCCTCATGAAAATTTCACTGTGGGGTTATTGCAACTGTGAGGTTAGTTACAATAGCCCCTTATATTTTTGTATGAAACTAAAAACACTAGTGATGTGACAGTGTCGATATTTTTATTATGTATCCTTCTTGGTAGTCAAAATATACTTTCTTTATGATTAATTAAAGAAGAACCATCGATTATTTCTTCGATATTATACCCAGAGACGGGTTCATAAGTAAAATTCAAATTAGATAAAGCGTGGTTAAAGAATATAAGTAACTAAAAACGATAGGTAGGATAGTTCTGTGATTGTTCAAGTAATTTTTAGTAAACGGTTGATTAACTAATAAACGTTTTTTGTTTGGTTTACGTTTTTAACAATATTTAACACAAAGAATATTATTTGTTCTGACCAAAAACTAAAATTGACTTAGTAGGTAGTACACTGTTATTTTTTTTTGTTGCGATTTAAAGTGGTAAATCAAAGTAGGTACATGAGTTTTTCCTCTAAATAATGCGGCGCCATCTACGATCGCAACGTTATTGTATATATATATAGAATAATAAAAATATATCGATGAATAAGTTTTTTGCATTCCCCACACTAATTCTCTAACAAATAGTTGCATTTGCCCCACAATCAGAAAAATAAGATTTTTCCTGAAAACTCGTCCTTGCTACACGGTAATCCAGTTCAAAATCCTATGAATAACATGAAATCTCATAAATATATTCTATATTCGTTGTTTTATATGAAATAGAAGAAGAGCTATGGCAGTTAGTTGCATTTACCCCCGACTAGGGGTTAATGTAACTTTTTCTACCAATTTTAGGAAATATTCTCACTACCAGTTATTTATAAGACTACTGTATTGCTTGATTGGTTGAAAATAATCTTGAATAAATACAAAAATCACTAAATGGGTCAAATAAATGACCAAATATAAAAGGAGATAACTGCAACCGATCAAACTTGAAACTTGTTATTTTTTAGTTGCATTTGCCCCGGTTGACCCTATTTATGTATGTTAAATAGCTTATAAAACAGAAAGTGTAGCAATTAGCTGTACCTGTGACGCTGAATAAATGATTTATGACTTTAACTAATACAGGTGAAAATAGCTTCACTAGAGTCGTCACTAGAAGAATGGCGTAGTGCAGCTAGAGGGCACGGGGTAGAAACGGCACGAGTGCTATCTTCAGCTCTGGAGAATGCGTTGAGCGGACAACTCACCGCTGTGGCTGGCGCTTCGCAGGCACAGTCGCAGCTTGCTCAACTTACTGAGGTGACTTTTAACTTGGTTAATGAAGAAATCTGTAAATTTTTGTGTTATTTATTTATTTGAAGGAAGGTTTAATATATTTTTTGGGTATATTTATTGTTAATAATTAAGTTAGAAAAGTGTATCAAGTGTAAAAATTATAGAAAAACAGCAGATATTTCAATGCTAGAGGCGCAATTACAGACAGCTATATAAATAAATGTTATTTATAATTATAATGGTTTTCATGTTTCAATAATTCTCGTTTTTTTTTTTTAATTGTTTTAAGGCATGTAGAGTCCATTTCAATATTGATATATTGATAATTATAATGTTTCGCCTCCATTCAAATTTAAATATTTTATTACCTAGGAAGTGGCCACACTGAAGTTCGAGCGGGATAAGGCAACAGCAAAATTGAATGATTTGCAAACAGTGCGGAAAAATCAAGAGAGTCTAATACACAGACTGCAAAAGAGACTCCTTATTGTAACTAGAGAAAGGGACAGCTATAGGTAAGAAGAACGTTTGAATTGAAGTAAGATCAAATAAAATAAAAAATGGCAAATATGAAATGTGATAGATTATAGATATCTTGATGCACATAATTTTTTATTGTCTTGCATTGCTTTTTAACTTGCATAAGATGAGAATTTATGAGAGTAAGTAATAAGGCATAATATTATAAAGGCAAATTTTTCAACATAATATCTAATACCAATTTGAATAGCTTTTAGAAACTGCATTATTATCAATCAGAATCAACCTTTTTTAATGGCATTACACATTGCCGAAACCAGAAATACGATTTATTTTTTATTTATTTTTTCAGGCAACAACTAGACAGCTACGAAAAGGAACTCACAATGACATTAAGTGGGGATGTCGGAGCTGGAGGGGCAGCTTTATTGTCAGCGAGGGTCGAACAGCTGGAGAAGGCATTGCAAGGATATAGAGACCTGCTGTCTACACATGACCAGGAGGGGCATTCGAAGGGTGAGATTTCGGCGTCATCCGTCGTTGTAGGTGACGTCGTCGTCTTCATCACCAGCGCCATCACCATAATCATCATCATTGTCAGCTATGGTCGAACAGCTAGAAAAGGCTCTGCAAGGATATAGAGACCAGCTCTCTACGCAAGACCAGGAAGGGTGAGATTTCAGTCGACGTCGTTGTCGTCATCATCTTCAATCATCATCAACACTACCACAAGCATCATCATCATCATCATTGTCAGCGAGGGTCGAACAGCTGGAGAAGGCTCTGCAAGGATACAGAGACCTGCTGTCTACACATGACCAGGAGGGGCATTCGAAGGGTGAGATTTCAGAGTCACCGTCGTCGTTGTAGGTGACGTCGTCGTCTTCATCATCACCAGCGCCATCACCATAATCATCATCATTGTCAGCTATGGTCGAACAGCTAGAAAAGGCATCTTCTTCTTCTGGGTGTGGTACCTTCCTACTTCCAAGCCGCCTTAATTCGTGCCGAAGTATGCTCTGCTACCAAATTTTTCAATATTTGTAAACAAATGGTTCATCATTCCATGACAGCAATTCAGATAAATGTATAAATGTATTGTAAATCTTAACATGTAATGTTAACATGTGATTTAAGATATTGTACAATTTCATCATCAGAATGATCAGCTCCTATAGGTTCGGACTGTCGGGGCACAGGCCTCCTATTAGGGTTCAGGCCGTAATCCACCATGCTGGCCAAGTGCGGGTTGGTAGACGTAACATGACGTCAATCTTTTCATTATTGACATTCAGAGGCGGCTCGCCCTAAGGAGCGCTGGTGCAGTGAACTCCCATAAATAATTATAATAAAATCTTAAATCATACTCCTTAATTTAATTATAAACATTAATTATTACTATTTAAAATCAATCGTAATCTTTAAAACTACTGTTAATACCAATGAATATATCCATCATTCCATCATTCCATACACCTGTATAATACCTACTGTATTATGTAACGCGCGAAGCGGAGCGCTCACGATTGCGCTCCAATGAAAAAAGATTTAGTACATTTCCTAATACGAAATCCAATAGGAGTGAAAGAGAGGGTTTTGCCAGAGCCCTGCGCGTGAAACAAAAGATTTTCTATGGAAAAGTAGCAAAATTCGGAGCGCCGCACCCGCAAACGTTGCCGGTTCGTTTTTACCGCCCGGCAGGACAGCGATTGCGCGCGCGGCGCGACGTTGCCAGTTGCCACTTCTATAATATAAACAAACACTCGAGTCAACTTCAATGCACGCGCGCGATTCATGCAATTTTCTAATTAAAATTATAAAATACGTGTTGAAATAGCCTGTAGTTATCAGTATTACTTGTGAGTGTTAAAATGAACAATAATTATAATGTGGCGTTCCTTAAAAAGTGTGATAAAACGTTACAAATTCGGCTTGAATGTAAAGCTAAGGGACCGCCACGGCCTGAACTTGATCTGACGCAAAAATGTACGACAAAAACGAAAACATATACGCGTGTGTTTAAATCTGAACAATATGTGAAAACACCGTGGTTGTGTGGTTGTGATGAAAGCAACAAACTATTTTGTTTTCCGTGTCTTTTATTTAAAGCGGGCGCGGCCGGCGGAGGTGAGAGTGCTTGGACTGAAACGGGCGTTGACGACTTAGCTCATCTTTCAATCAAGATGAAAAAACATTCACAATCTCGGTACCATTTGTTGAATGAACTGCAATTGGCGTCTATCGGTCTTGTCGCTTTAAGTTATAGATATTTTTGCACACCAAAAAGAAAGACGTATCACGTATGCATTTTCTTTATAAGTAATTTTTTTGATAAATTGTACTGCTTTACACCATGTATTTTCAGTGTTTTATTTCAAGTGAACACCCATAAAATTTTGTCACGAGCCGCCTCTGTTGACATTTGAATATTTCCTGCACGCTCGCCTGGTCTCGAACCCCCGACTTATTTATTTGTAAGTCCGATGTCCTCACCGCTGAACACTGCTTTAACTTATTTATTTAAATTGAATACACATAACAGATCACGATCTTGTTGGGCCTATAGGCGTTACACTAATTTCAACCTACCAAACGCAACCCAACAAAATGTGTTCAATTATTATTACAATGCGATACAGTTTACAAACTTAAATGTGGTTTTTACATTTATTGCTAAGTAATGACCATTTCATTGGAATTGTTAATTTTCTTTAATAAAATGAATAATACTGGCTGATAACGATGTAATATCATAGGACAGGATCATAGACCGATTATATGACTAAGTTAATCAAAAAAACATACACAGAGAGAGACACATTTTCGCTTATTCTAAATTGTACATAACTTTCTCATAATATTTTATTTCAACAGAGTTAGAATCAGCTAGAGCCGTTGCGAGTGAACATCGTGAAGCGGCTATCCACCTCGACTGTGTCATACACATATTTTTTTTCTTATTCTCGTGTTATTACATTCTTTATATTTTAATTATTATATTAGATTTAATAGCTTTAGAATCAGCTAGAGCAGAGGCAAGCAAATACCGCGAAGATGTGGATTATTTTTATTTAGTATAGTTACTTGGTACATAACTTTATTTTTATATTCGATTACAACAGCTTTAGAATCAACTCGTGATGAAGCGAACAAATGTGTTAACAAATGTGAAATCTTCTTATTTCTGATTATATGTATTACTTATTATATAACTTTACTATAATATTTAATGTTTGATTTCAACAGCACTAGAATTTTCTCGGACTAAACAAACACCGCAAAGAGGCTGACACTTATTCTTCTATTTCGCTGACATATATTACTTAAGCAAATAACTTATTGTAAATTTGATATTTGATTTCAACAGCTTTTGAATCAGGTCGTGCGGAAGCGAGCAGATACATCGAAAAGGCGGACATATATTCTTTTATATACTTATTATTTAGCATGTAGCTGTATTATTATATTTGATATTTAATTTCAACAGCTTAACCAGCAGCTCGAGTCGAAGCGAGCAAATACTGCGAAGGGCTACGTATTCTTCTTATCCTCGTTATATTACTAACTATATGTAACTTTATATTTCTATAGCCTTAGAATAAGCTCGAGCCGAAGCAAGTAAAGCCGTGAAGAGCAGGTTCCATATTCTTCTTATCCTCGCTATAAGTAGTACCTATTTGATTTTCACAGCCTTAGAAGCAGCTGGTGCAGAAGCAAATACCGCGAAGCGGCAGACACACATGCTATAATCCTCTTTACTTAGCACATAACTTTATTATAAGGTGACTTGCATACTGTCCCGAACACGCAGCGTAGCGCCCGAATACGTGATCTAATGTATGAAATTACTCGCGCGTGAATGCGTTTCCAGTAAGTTTAGGATATAGCGCCCGGCAAACTTCTTAGACAAAAAGTGCAAAGTGGGAGAGGTTTGCGCATCAAGTTTAATCTACGCTAAAAAGTGGTCCATTTACATGCTGGCAAATATAAGCAACGGACATGCATTCACGCGCTACCCTGCGTTATGCGGGGCAATGTGCAATATATCTTATTTTTATATTTCTTCCAACAGCGTTAGAAGCAGCTCGAGCTGAAGTAAGCAAATACCGCGAAGAGGCGGAGGCGGCTAAACGCGAAGTGAGCAAACTGCGCGCGCAGAGAGATCAGATGCACGCGCATTTGGAGAAACTTGCCGCGCCTACTAAGGTGAGACTGTCTTTTCTATAAATAATAAGTTTATTTAAAAGGTCTTTTTTTAATATGATTCAATTATCAATTAAACCAGTTTTCCAAAAAAAATCGTCCATTACTATAAAATCATAACCATGATTTTTTATAGTAATGGACGATTTTGTATTTCAAAGCATATTTAAGAAATCACATAGTAGTATACTTATTAAATAAGAGTAGTATAATTCTTACCAATAATTTTTGGTTAAAAAATATGCTGACGCATTAACCCATTGAGCACCGAACGGCCAGATCCGACCGCGACACAATAGATTTTCTATTGTGTCTGTGATTCCGGGGCCTGATGGATTAATAACTCCTCCTCCTTTTTTTGAAGTAAAAATATGACTAAAGATGGTTTAAAATGAAAAACTATAAAATTACTCTGCTTATTGAGTTTTATTAACTGTATGTTTCTTTATCCAGATATTACATCTTGCGGACAACCCAGCGGCTGTAGCACACAAACAAATGCAAATGGACTTGGAAACCGCGCAGGAAGAGGTGGGTGATTTCGATAAAATATTTATAATTTTTAATAGTTATCTTTCCATTGACAGAACTCTAGCTGTAGCTGCTTCAAAGTTCGAGGATCATTAAAGCAATTAAAAGTAATTGTATTTATTTAAATAAAAAATTGAAAAAATGTCAAAGACACTGTTTGTTACATAGTTATAAAAACCAATTTCAAAAAGCAATCATCATGGAAATATGCCAAGTCATTTTTACGTGTTATTGTGCAAGATTTGTTCCATTTTATTTGTTTTAACAGATAAAGAAGTTAAAAGCAGCCCTTCGCGAAGGCGGCTCGTGCCCTGAAGACATGCAGCAGTTGAAGCAGCAACTGGAAAATAGCAGGATTAAATTGCAACGGTAAGAATAATTATGAAAACTACGAACAAAATAATACAGTATTTCGAAAAGTAAGAGATGTGATTTTAAAAATCTAAATAATATTCCATTTAAAGAAAAAAGGAAGAGCTTTTCGAATTCGCTCGAAGTTATATTTGATTTTTATTTTTATAATTATTCGACTATGTATTTATGGGTATGTAATATGTAGGTATATGTTTATATTGTGTGTTATTACGACTCTTATAGGATGAAAGAGGAATTCACTGCATCAGCTCAGGAGTACAGAGACGTTTGCTACATGCTGCTTGGTTACAAAATAGACAGGACTGGCCATAAAAATTACAGGTAACAAATTATCAATTCATATACATTACTACATTGGTAACTCATATTTAAAAGTCAATTTCATATTATGAGAAAATTTTAAGTAAGTACCTCATTGTGAAACTCGTAGTTTTTCTTATTAATACTACATGCATTAATTATACTTATATATTACTAGCTCCGTCTGTTCGTCGCGGCTCCGCTCAGATAGTTATTTTTTTTATGCAGAGTCGAATCCAACACACCACATATTATCATTAAAATAAGTATAACCGTCCTTGAGTTATAAATAGTGTAACTAAAACTTTATTTTATACATATAGATATTTAATTTTAAAATAATAATGTCCTATTTCAGAATATCCAACATGTACGCGGAAACACCAGACGAATACCTCACATTCACACTTTGCGAGGATGGTATAGAGATGGTGCACACGGACTATTCCTCCACACTTGAAGAGTTGGTGGAACTGCACTTGCACCAACACCACTCGATACCAGTGTTTCTTAGTGCACTTACTATGGATCTCTTTACGCGTACCACCATGCAAGTGGCGTGATAGTGTTTGCTGATAGTGATGGGTTTGGGGATAGTGAAAGTGTTAGTGCAAGTAGCCCGCTAGCGTTAGCACATGGACTACTCTTCACTGGGTGAGATAGTGCAACTGTATTTACACTATAATTATTTGATACCGATGTTTCCTAAATTCACTATGGAGCTGTTCAAGGCGCGTGATAGTGGTTAGGGATAGTGTTCCAAGCTAGTTAGGTGATAGTGTTGTGTTGTGTAGTGGGGACTTATAGTAAATAGATTCTGAGCAATATATAGATTGTGTGTGCGCATTTTGTTGTTATAGAGAATAACTTTTATTAGCTACTCAAGCAAGTTTCGAGTGAAAGGTATATAGCAAGATGGAAGTGTTTGGCTTTTTGAAGTGTGTTTAGTGATATATTCTAAATTACGAGCTAGTGTTTAAGGAACAAAAAGCAATAAATTAAGAACAAACTTTTTACTTACATAGAATTTATAAGTCGTTATGATTAGTAGGTAATTTTTTAAATGATAATTGATTCGGACCATACACATCATCTGCCAATATTAGGTCAAGAAATAGGCAAATTTTAGATACAGATTTATGTTTTCATAGATAGAATAATAGAAATAGACAGAATAGAACATAGATAGAATAATAGAAATAGTCTTACATTGTATATTCTACATAGATTTAATTCAGCATTGGATATATTTGAATACTGACAATTGGCCTTACATATATGCTTTAGGGGAACATAATCTTAATACTATTATAAAGGCGAAAGTTTGTAAGTATGGATGTATGGATGTATGGATGTTTGTTACTCTTTCACGTTACTGAACCGATTACAATGAAATTTAGCACACATATAGAGGGTAACTTGGATTAACACATAGGATAGGTTTTATCCCGGAAATCCCACGGGAACGGGAACTATGCGGGTTTTCCTTTGAAAACGCGGGCGAAGCCGCGGGCGGAAATCTAGTATTACATACAACAATTTTTGTTATCCAAATGAGTCTATTATTAATTATTAGATCTTTCATGTTTTTATGTAGTGTTAGAATGCTAGCATTTTCGCATTTGATATTATGAAAATAGTGTAAGGTTGAGAGTAAGGAATAGAAAAATATTTGATTTTTCAATTTACGTACATACGCCTTTTTGCTTTCCACTAGTTAGTTTTTTGATAAAATATATATTTGCTTTTTTCTTCTTGACATTGTAGTATCCATTCTAATATTGTAAAAGTGATAGCTGGCTGTCTGTGTGTTACAATTTGGATGAAATTTGTAAGCAATTAATAAAAATACTTGCCTGCAATGGCTAAGATTTTTTTGAAGTGAAACTTCTTTAGACGCGTTGAGGGTAAAATTTCAAGGTCGCGTTATGACAATACCGTCACGGAGTAAGGCGACGATTTTGGTATCTTTGAATCTTGACAAAGAAGTTTCACTTCTGACACGTGTGTTTGGTACACACGCTCTTTTTATAATTGTATCAGGTAGTTAATAATGTCATTTGATAAGTAATAAATCTCACTAAAATTGAATGTGGTGTGTTTTATAATTAGATGTGATGTCTGTTAAGATGTTCCTAATACAGTTGAGTTATCTTTGGTATTCTTTTTAGATATTAAGTAAGTTGATAAAAATAGCTTCTAAGAGGTCAAGGATTTTTGTATATTCAGACTTTATGTTATAAGAGTTCTAAATAAGTTTTTTTTTCTTATATTCTCTCATTTTATAAATTTCCAAATA
This sequence comes from Colias behrii, assembly GCA_029959065.1. NCBI lineage: Eukaryota > Metazoa > Arthropoda > Insecta > Lepidoptera > Pieridae > Colias > Colias behrii. Next base: position 7,534,673 of record JARWMC010000019.1, on the reverse strand, counting down.
GTACATCAGAGTTACAATCTCAAGTTTTTGCCTTAAAATCGTTGACATATTATTCGAAACTAGACTCATAATAGCCATCAAAAAATATCCGAGCGGCGTTGTATAAAACATTAATTCAAATTAACACCTTATTTCGTAGCAGCAATGTTTAAAGTCTATTGCGCTTATTAAAACTCTGCCTAATAGACGCGTAGGCAGAGTTTTGTTTCAGACAATTTTTGAGTGTGATAGTGAGTCTAGTTGTTTATTGTACATTAATTGTTAAAATGAACTCTCACTATAAATAAAAAGACGTGTGGCACTCGGGGACTGCCGCGGTAAAGCTATTGCATAGCATGCCTTCAAGCCACACCTCCGTGTCCGTCGGAGTGGGGAGCGTGAGGTTTTTTCGTTACGGAATTTCTCGATTCGGTCCCCGCGCTCAAGGCCCGCGATAGAAGCTATGCAATAGCTTAATATATTTCGACATAAATGACTTAAATGAGTGATATGACTAAATTAAATTTTTTAAATGTGTTTTTTTGTATTTATGTGCATTCTGGCGTAATTTTTTAATATAGTAAATATGTATAAATGAGAAAAATAATATGTTATGTGAATATTTAATAAACATTTAAATTCATACTTTTAATGTATTTTTGTTTTGGAGTGTCCAGATTTTTGTATGTAACTAAGTATTTTTCTTGTTTTAATTTACTCGATTTTTTCTTTTAAAGGAATACATTGGGGAGGTACAGGTAAATAAAAACGAAAGTCATGTAAAATATTTATGAAGAAACAAGGAAAATATATTATACATCATCTCTAAGTTCATTGCGTTAACTACAACAATCAAGTAGTTCACAACAAAGTTGAAACAAGATAACAATTCAAGTAGTACGCGTACACTGGCTAATATTATAAGTAGTTCAGATTATCGACTTTGAAATATTTTACGTAAGCTTGTGGATTTTTACAACTGACTGGTCTTTGTGGACTATATCTATGGAAACATTGAGTGCATTCAAATTTAGAACGTTTTTTTTTATAAAAAAAAAATTTGAATTTATTTTAGGCCAGTTTCAATACAACAATGAGTATTTTGTTTATGTTTAAAAAATTATGATTTCTATATCTAAAACATTTTTGTATTACACCATCACACATAAATACGTGTAAATAGGGTTAATTTTATAAACGTTCCAATTTGAATGCACCATTAAAGTTTATTTTAATTCGAGAAATACATAAACAATTCGCTTTAAAGATAAACTTAAGGCATAACTATTAGACATTGTTAGCGTTATTAAATGGTAGAATTAAACATATTAAGAAAATATGAATCGTCTTTTAAATTTAAATAGACTACTACAGTCAACGGCAAGCAACAACCGTAATGCATGAAGAACTACATAATATACTTTTGATAAATAATTTACAAGTCTACCTAAATTTTTGTAACATTTACGCCTACTAGGAAAATAATTGACAATAGTGTTTTTTGCACAAGTGTCCACATAGTGTTAAATAATCTTAACTTATAAAGTATACAATATTAATTATAAATACTTATTATTTTATACACAAATAAATTTTAAGAACAGGCAAAGTGTAACCGCTCGGAGACCATTTGTTTTTCGTCGAGTGAATTTTAAACATCTTTGGATTATGTTGGTTACAAAACAGTGTGAGCGAAATTAATACGCGATATTAAGCTTGATTTAAAATTAAATCGGCATAGACTAATGTGGACTCATAAACTTATAATTTAACTCAACTATTTAAAGCTAAGCAAGACTCGTGTACGAGAGCCGAACCACTTCAAAAGATCAATTAAACATATTACACACTACATCCACGCGTCCTGAAATATTTTGGATATAAATAAAAGTAACAATAAATTACTTTTAACTACATTCTATAACACATTTAATTTTTTCAATGTAAAATGTTCCGAAATTAATAATAAAAAAATATTCTTAAATCTTACATAGACATAATACTGAAAAAAGTATTCTACAACATATTTTAAATATTTTCGAATTAAATTTTAATGACCTTTGCGATACAAAATCAAATTTTATATTAAAAAAAAAACACAAAACAAAACACGTTAACATAAATTTCACACAATTTTCAATAACATTATTGCACTAGATCATTATAATTCATAACTTAATAATAAATATTGCATAAGCGCCATATGTCGTGAAAATAATCAAAGTCTTAAAATATGTATGTACTAAAAGTTAATAAAATTAAAAATGTCAGTTCGATGAAAGTTCATCCTACAAGCTTCGTTCACAGTGGTGACGTCGTCAAGACGGAAAATAGAATTTTCTAGAATACGAAATACCTACATCATAGAAGTACCATATTGTGCTAACTACACTTCTAAATTATAACATTTTGACTAAATATTAAGTACGATTTGGTGCTCAAATTTTTATTAAAATTAAAAATTATAGAAATATTATTCATCTACAAACAGTGTATCAGGTTAAAATTTCATCTAAATACATTCGATCGAGATAAAAACTCGTCGTTTCTAGAAGTGAGTTTGAAAGTTTACAATTCGTCTGAAGTTTTACAACTTCGAGACAATTCTAAATTCGAACAATTTTTTTTTAAATACCGCTACCACAGAAAAAATCTACACTGTCTATTTCTATAATTCGAGAGTAAAATTGAAGGTATGTGATCATACACGTGTAGACAATGTGTAAATTCTTGTAGCTTTGGCGACAATTTTGCTCCAACACATCACGCAAACATTGGACAAGCTCGTGGGCTACCGCGGCCCACCTCAGTCTTGTACTCGCATCTTTCACTCGCCACCAACACTATTCATCCGAAGCTATCAACAGCACTCAACATTTAAAGAACCCTCGTTGTATCCACATGTTTCCTATGTTTCTCATCAGTCACAATATTGTCCGTTATATTTTTAGTACCTGCAAGTGAGCAAACGTGTGTTATTATTCAATAACGACATTGCGAGAATCATAATACTTATAATCAAATAATTTCAAACTTCAGATTAGGTATTCTTTTTATTAGAAATTTATCAATACCACTTAATTAAACATTTGGTCCCGAAGCTACGGCCTAATTAAAAGTCTCAAGTAAAAGAAAAAAATTTTCTTCAAATTGTTAATTGTTATCTACCGAGAAAAGTATTTTATTTTATTACACTATTGTAATACAATCATTAAATAACAAGAAACAAAAGAAAATATGGTACTAGCAAGCATTTTTTTTGTGTGGTGTTTCTCAATGTTAGCCAGAAGGGCTACTACATTTTAACGCGGACGCGGGGGTGAACTGAAGGTTCACCCTGGTAGCGACATGCGCAAGGGCGTCCCCCCGCCACGGGGATCTCGAACCTCGGCTTGGGCTGTCGCTTGAGTGAAGGAGGCCGGAAGGGCCCTAATCGGACGGGCGCTCACCCGGGTGGGCGCGGTAACGCGGAACAAGGGACCTCGTCTTCGCCGGCGTACTAGCAAGTAAAACAAACTGAAATGCATAAGAATTTACCTTTACACGGCCCCGGGTGCAGCGGGTCCACGACCGTGCCGGCGTGGCAGGCGGCGCGCTGCAGGCGGCACCACGAGCCGTACGTGCGCGCGTCCGAGCCGCACAGCGTGCGCCGCGCGCCGCCGCCGCCGCACGCGCCGCACGACACGCAGCGCGCGCCGCTCGCGCCGCCCTGCACGCAGCGCTGCCCCGCGCCGCACCAGATGGATGAGCATGTCGCGTTCGCTGTTTTACGATTTATGTTAGGAAATAGAGATACACGGTTATTTAACTCTTCAATATAACAATACATAAAGCAAATTTTGTTACAATTTACAACAAAACACAGTATTGTTTATTAGGTGGCCTTATCACTTAGCAGATGTTATTGGCTGGACGTTAGATATAGTATTGAATACGTAACAAGGCAATTAATTTAGATCAAATCCATTTTAAGAATCTTGTACAAAAAATTATCAATCAGATCTGATATTAATGTAGTCTAAAGTTTTCACTGTTAAATAATAATTTGTTTTTACCAATGCACGCTCCCTTATAGGCAAGTGGTAGCGCTCGTCCCCGCTCGCACGCCGCCTTGCGCAAAGCACACGCGCCCGCGTACGTCCGCCCGTCCACCGCGCACACGGGTGCGCCCGCCACGCTGCACGCGCCGCAACGCACGCAGTGCGCTCCCAGCTCCGCGTCCAACACGCAACGCTTGTCGCCGCCGCACCGCACTCCCTCACAGCTTCCCACTGAAAACAAACAAAAACTTTCAACTACCGCGATTGCACGCCCTCCGAACGAATAATTCACACCAGATAAAAATCATACCGACAGTTACGCGGGAAATACGACGCCTAATGTAACATAATAACGGAGTAGAAATCGGACAAACGAGCGAGTTCTGTAAATATCTGACGCCTTTCCCAGTTGATTGTATCGTATTGCGGTTTATAGAGCGATAGTTAGTCTAGTCTAGACGGCGATCAAGTGCGGCCACTTTAGAGCTTAGATTACAGCAAATTTATCACGGTACGAATCGGGCCGGCGGCTGCGTATATTCGCTTCATATCTGGCGGTTGCGATAACATGAGCTGCCGGGAAATAGAATATGATAATTCGTCAAATTTAATTGCATTTCTTCGTGGTGTTTAAATCAGATTATATTGAGCCACGATCAGTTAATGATATCGAGAAACTGGGGCATTGTTGGGAATATTGATAGTGTATCCATATACTGCTAGAAACTTACAAATGTAAGCTGTACACATGTTTGCTTTTTCACAATTAGGAGTATAAAACGTCACCAATTAATATTATCGATATACGATCATCAATTAATATTTCTCACTTAATAAATAATCCAGACACCCAAAAAGAAATTAATTTATCAAGCACAGTTTTATCTCATACATAGGTACTTTATTAAATTCTCGTTGCGCTATACATTAAATCTACTTTTAAAACTGTATATGTATATTTATCGAGTCAGGTCGACATTATAGAAACTTAAAGCTTACGCGCTACGCTAATCAATTGACAAGAGATAACGCTTCTGAACAAACAGTGGTATTTTGTGATAATTGAAAGCTTGTTGCATTTATATTCTACGTATTTGTACAAAGTTGCGTAGGCGCTTGATAACGAACACAAATTGAGTGCATCTATATATAGAACAAAAGACAGATCCCGAAATAATTACTAAAAGTAATATACACAGCTTTTCAGAGATCTTACGGATCGGAAATCTTACTCGTAAAACATAGCGAAGAAATACTTTTTATCTTTTAGCGCCGCAATAATAGAATATTTGTAACCACATGAATCATTTTATAGATCATGTGAATGAACTGCAATTATCATAAAACATGTTTATTTCGTACATCTAAATGCGGTAGGTGCCGCAAATATTTTGATGTCTAGGAATTTTGTTTGTACCGTGCCGTTGGTATGACGTCATTGTTGTATGGTGATTTAGCAGTAAATATATTTTATTTAAACCGGTTTTATCTATTGGTTTTGCTTTTTAATAAACATACTTTATTATCCTTCAAATAACATTCATACAAAACTTTCAAATTATTTTTCCATATATACTAAGTAGTTACTGCGAGATATTTTCTGTCAGTTATTTATGTGAAAATTTGTTTTATTTTTTAGAATTTAATTGAGGCTTTCAATTCAGCGTAGATTTTAATTTAGGCTTTTACCGTGTCTAAATATATTTTGCAGTAGCTCCATAGGTAATAAAATTGAATAAAATATATTACAGATTTTCATCAGAGAATAAAGACATAGAGCTTAAAAGTTAAAACCAAAATGATAAATCATAAAGCTCATATGTACCTACAGGCAAATCAAAAGTAGGTACACTATGGATTAGCAGTTCCAACTTGCACTATGCATTCATAATATTTAGATGCGATTGTTATCAGTCATCCGATTGTTCGCAATTGGGTCCTGCGAAGAACCATTATAGTGACGTTATCGTTCCGTCATATGCATAATTTATTGTGCTGAAAAGAGGACGCCTGTCCGTTCCGGTCTAGGGCTAAAATCGACTATGACAATTATGATTTATCAGTTGGAAAACGGAACTACTAAGTATGGATTTAACTATGGATAGGATAAACTTAAAAAATGGATTTATATAGTCTTAGTTTTTCACGATGGTTAAATCGATAACCAAGGTATTGTTGCTAAAATATTCGCTTTGCTTATTATTATTTTATGCTCTTTTTAGGCTACCTTATAATCCCAACATAAATCAATCGTAAGCTCATTTTGTTTGCTTTGGCAAAGTCTCATTCAATAATAAATTCATGTCTCTTTTCGCACTCATTGAAATCAAACCAAGTACATTTATTGTCCATATCTACATAATATGTGATATTATACTGAAACTAACATCGGAAATTTACCAGATATTCATATCTATTCTCGTAAAATAATCCGCACATATTGTAACACTAAAGCGACAAAGTTCACACGCTTTAAATTGATCGTAAACCGCAGTCGATTGCGACTCGTAACCGCCCCGGCTGAACTTTCAAACCGTTGTCATCTGTACGTGGGTACTTGCAAAATATACTAATACGTTCTACTTGCATTTCCTAGTTCGCATTACACAATGCGTGCACAATTGTTCAAAGGACTTGTTACGAAACCGAAACGCTATGCGAGTATATCCGTACCGGCATTTGTCAAAACACCCACCCACGCACTCGGTAAATGTATATTTGACATTATCATATTTTACCGTACACTCGTGAATAGTAACGTATTCATATATATTCAACTTTAAACAACGTTTTAAATAAATACTCGTACTTTATTACGTATTATATCCCGCGGTGAAAGACTTTAATATTCGTTAATGTTTATTACGATGTTGTTTTATATGAATTTATTATTATGTGAATTTTATTAACTACCTAGATATTTTCGGATTAATGGAAAGACACCGAAAAAAATTAAATCTTTTCAATGAGGTAGAATTCACAAAAAATGCAATGATAGATAGAGATAGAGGAGTTCCGATATCATAAATTTGTAAAAAGCAGTTTTCATTACCAATCTATTCTCTATATTCGCTCTACCTCGCTCGTACCTAACTACATTCAGACTAAAATTATTGCAAATGAGATACGTTTTTTTTAATATTCGGCACACTCATAGATTGATAGATCTACATTTGAGGCCAAAACGTCTCAACAAAATAGGAATGAAATGTCTGAACTGTAAATCTGTTAACAGTCCTGTAGCTGCTGCGTAGCTGGCGTGGCCAGTTTCCGTAATTACACTGATTTGTTCGCGGATGTCATCCGCTATACATACCATTATTCAAAAGCTGCATGCGAATACATTTCCTCGTTGTAATTATGTGTGCTCATAATTAGCACTTTTAAACCTAGCGATTACGCAGCTAGAATTTTAATTCAGAAGGTCTTTATTTTCTTTTTGAAACTAGTTTCTATAGCGATTAGGGTATTTATAATCTCTATTATCTTAATAATAAGGTAGTCCGTAGTCCAACCAGTTATTATTGATAAAAGCAACGATTGCATTAATCGTTTTTTTTTTTCTATTCAGTTGTTAGTAGTTAACTATCGGGTAAAGAAATCTATCTCATAATTCCGTCCGAATTTTCGCAAATATGCCAGATTAAATAAACATAAATTTTTATTCTATAAGAAGAAAGTAAGACTACTCTCTACTCTCTACTTCTATCTCTACTTTCGCAACTCTTCTCCAAACTCGTAAATATTTTGCAAAATAAATGCAAAGACATATGCGTAGAAGTTTTAGGAATATTATAATTGTATTCTTAGCTTGTCGTTTTAAGTTATTAGCACATACGCAAGATCTTTGCAGAAGACGAGTAACCGATAGCCGTGTCGTTACAATGTTGCTCTTTCTGTATAATGTTTGAATGTCACATGTTCAACAGCGCACAATTTGTTTAAGTATATTTATTGTAGGATATTTGAATTATACAGTATGGTGCTTTTATAATTGTATATAGGCATATCTAGCTATACGGTCTTTATGTTTCAAAATATATGAAAAATCTCTTGTAACCAATTACCTACACGAAAAATCAGAAAAGGTTGTCATTAAAAGTATAAAAAACAAGTTTTTTCTTTAATCAGATTTTATATTTTTAGATTATCTCCATTTCTGAAACAAAATTAATTTAAATATAAAATTTATTATAAGAAGGAAACCATTATACCAGTCTGCTTGTTTTATTTATTAAAAGATAGATATTAACGCAACACGTGATAACTGATATAGGCATTAATGACTTGAATAAAATTAAATTTTAACGCGCGAATTAAACGCAACGAAAAAGAGAATATGTAAATATGGACAAGTGTTATTAAGGCTTATTATTGAAAAGGTAGCATAATTTATTGGAAATATATGGTTACGAATAATTTCATCAGCCCTCCAAGTGAATATTAAATGAATGCATACTTTATTTTGTCAAGGAAAACACGATACAGTTCAAACTTCAAATAGATAACGAAATTCCTGTATTTTAAAACGTATACAAATTAATCGTATCTGGGACTGTGACTCGATAATGTCGGAATTCATATCAAGAAAGGTTATGGAATTTTAAGTGTATTAAATTTCTTTAATTGAACAAAAACCAGAAATTTAATTCAGCGAAGTTCCAATGAATGACTGCCGTATCGGTAGCACATTTAGCGTCGTATTGCGTGCGTGTTTGAGTGCATTTTGCGTTTGCTAGCCATTATTTACTGAAGTCGTACCCATCGATAAAAACAAGTTGCCCAAGCCGGGACAGTCATTGCTTTCGTACTTCGTAGCGTAACCATTGTGTCTCACCGCATACACTTACAATGATACACACGCATGTATCTTATGCGTTCACAAAACTAAAAGTACACAAACTGGATCCATAATCGACAATCGTGGTCCGATCATCCATTCATATACCTCAGGCGATGCTCCAGCATGCATCGCGCATCGCAATGAACTATTATTGGGTTCGATGCCAATAGAGATGTAGTCAACCTTCTTGGAACGGGCAATTTACTAGTGCGATAGCAAGGGAGTGTCCGGTCACTACGGGACAGGGATTAATGCTCTGAGGCGTGACCGCGGGAGTGAATAAAACAAAACCCGCGCTTCCCTCCGCAGAAACCAGACGGTAATTATAGTTGTGCTCCATTGATAGAACGCTTCAACCCATGTTTGATTAATGGATACCATTAAAAACACCTTATAGAAAAGTTTTATAGAATACGAGAGGAAAGGCGAGTACGCTGTCGTGCACGACGTAAAAAACTTATTGAAGTCGGCGCGATCTTGATGCACTCCGCTCCTCGCGGCTCGCATGTGCAACATTACGGAGTAAGCGACGCTATTGTGCGCAAACACGGAGTTTTGTAACCTTCACAATGATTCGCGCGAATGAAATCCATTCGCCATTAATATTCAAGTTTGACAGCGAAAGTCATCTCGAAGATCTTTATGCTATCACGTCTCGAAAAATAAAAGAACTCGCCCAGACAGCTCCGATCACCTTTTTGTCGAATAATAATCTGCAGTCATTAAATTTATTCCGATGCGAATGTGCATATCGAGGCTTACGGGACATTTTAAAAGGTTCCATATGACGGGCAGAAAGAGGTAAATGAGAACTCGACGAGTGGCTCTCGCAGAGAGCGTTCGAATCGTTTAAAAGCGAGAAGCATGTCGGGTCAGCTCGCCTGTCAAGCTTGAGCGCGCCAATAATGAGCCAGTAAAGTTTGATGAGGTAGTAAACAACACTTTGTAGAATTGTAATATAGTTCTCGGGAAACGGTTGCTAGGTGGCTTAACGTTTAGAATGATAGATGTTGTTACTAGGCGGACGGCCAATGAGTTACCGTCTGGTCCTATGAATAATTCGAATAATTAATACGTCGCGTGGCACTAACTAGTGTCTACGTGCGATAATGATTTACGATCGAGCCAATGATACTCTAATATAGCTCAACTGCTCGATTATGATTATCACGTTTATTGCGTTCTGTTGAATTTATTGGACATTAAGATAGCAGGTAAAAGGAAATCGGCATAAGCTCTGCGTACACAGATAATGGAGGTCAGCCTCAACGAGCTTTAAATGTATGCTGGTAAAACAAACCAGCTTAGTTAACAAATCTATAATTACTACGAATTAGGCTTTTGAACTCACGATGGATTTTAGTACTGTAATTTATTAATACGAGTCTGTCTTTAATATACCGGCGCATAAAATATCATATTATTAACATAAATTCCAGATCAGCAGCAGACATGATATTAATTTAAAGGCCTTAAAATATTTAATAACCTACTTAAAAATAATAAAAAGCCAATTCAATGTCATTAACGCTACAATTATCATCTTGATTTTATATTATATTTTATATGTAGATTTTTATTCATTTTTTATTAAATTTAGAGGACACAAGACAATTCATTTAAAATTATGATAATCAAATCTAGCTTGAAGTGTGCCAAATGCATTGCTTTTATTATTTAATATATCTGGTAAACGTGGCGCAATTTATGATCGTGTCTGCAGTTCTGGACATTTATCTGCTATTAAATAATCAGACTGTTTAAATAAGCTTAGACTAATTACTTGGAATGTTCCCAAGAAACGGACTGTGCTAGTTAGACAAAAAGTTGGTAATTTGTTTTTTTTTGCTACTATTAGATAAAGTTTAAGACTTATATGGTCTGTTTCTTTGATAGATTAACGTACCCAGGTATTTATGTAGTGTCTAACTTTAAAAGGAAAGAAAATGAAAATGTGTGCGTATGGTGAGAAGTTGTGTAATATAAAACCTAATTGAATATTATACATGGAAAATAATAAGTATTAAAGTTTTCCATGATATGTCCTATAACAATTGCTACCTACTGTATTGACTGGAACTTTTTACAATACAATACAATACAAAAAGATTTATTTCAACCAAAACAGAACATACACAACATTAAATCAAATAATAAAAAATTAAAATAACAATAATAGAACATAATATTATACAATAAATTTAAAACGAAACTTTTACTTCACTAATTAATAATTATATATATTGATACCTCCTATGCGACTTGAGTATATCTTCATTAATATATATAAATCTTCTAAAATTCTAGTTTTAAATTATATGTATACACATAAATATTTATAATATCATTTTATTTCGTAACGGCCTTAAATGAAGATAAGTTGCTACGCATGCAACAAGTGTCATCTTAAAATGTGCTGTTTATCTTACTAGTTCATCTTCTATCTTGATTTAGGGATAGCACAAGTTAAATGAGGATAACATATTTAGTTTGCCATGGTTCAATCTTAATCGTGATCAATTAATCATTTTACATTTAGATGAAATCTGAATCTATTGAGTACACATAACTACATCCACATGAGTGCATCTGAAACATTTCTTCAGATTTTATTCCAAGTCTTAGATAAGTTTCCTTAATAAATTAATAAACTTTCGTGAATTATCCAGTGATTGACTTTGGTTATATAGGTAAATCTTTTAAAATATCTACTGGTATATCCAGAGTAGTTTTTAGGGGTACGCAGAGACGGTCTGTCTATGTCTTTCGATCTGCAAGGGACACCGTGGTATTTTTTGATGTTTTCTAACACATACAGAAAGATAGAGCGTTGATGAATTTGCATAGCTTGCTGCTGTTATGTTTATTATACATAGCAGCAAATACGCAAATACTGCTGTAGCTTCCAATTTAGAAGTTACCTACCTCTACACGGTCCAGGGTAGTCCAGCGTGAGGTGCTTCGCGGGCCGCCTGCAGGCCCTCCGTCGCAGGCGGCACAGCGAGCGATAGGTCTTGCCGTCGCTGCCGCACACGGAGCCCGCGCGGCGGCACGTCGCGGCGCACACGCACCGCGCGCGACCGCCGCGCACCACGCACCGCCGGCCTGCGCCGCATGACACGCCGGCGCACGATTCTATAATATACTGGTAGTTAGTTGTCGCAAAACATAATATCGGTACTTATAGATAGTATGTTGGCTTAACCATAAGATACATGGCATAAGTAGCTAACGCTGCCACTTCAATTACGTCCATCTTGTAGCTAGCACCAGAAAATAACCACTAGTTGTCTGATGAAATGGATAGAACTTTTTTTATTTCCAAAAAAAATCGGTAGGTCTGAGGTATGAACGACCCTAATATCATTTGTTTGTACTTTGTAAACTATTTACTCCCTATGCCAGAGATATGTATGATACTAAATGTCTTAGAGCTTCATTAATTCAATTAATAAAATTAGCATTTTCCCGTTAGTTAAGATTGACAAAAAATTAAAAGTTATGCTGCGTGAAATTTTATACTCGAATTTAACTCTTTATCTAACTTTCAAATATCTTCAAAATATCAAGTTATGTTAAATCTTTGAAATAAATTATCATTACACATAACTACAGTAGGTAATATTGTATCAATTGTATCAATCGTCTTTCATAGCAAACTGCATGCATTATGATTCCTCAAAGCAACTGTTCACTTGAAAGTCTCGCAACCCTAAAGTAATTTCCCCGCGCTTTATAATAGTAATTAAAATAGAACCAGCTTGAAAATACCTAGAGTTATAGCTGAATGACCGCAAAATGGAGCAGTTTGCGGATTATTCTCTGTACTCTCTCATTACTTGAATAGAGCTTTCCCCGCCAATGGGTCTTAATAAGCTATTGTGAAGCGCTTGAAATAAAATTCTCCATAGTTAAATGAATCGTAAGTACAATATACGCTTCACTTTTGTTTAGTACAGTTTCAGTAGAACACGTGTGACTTAAGAGAAGCTATTACGCGATCCGGTCACACTAGTTTTTAAATCGTATTGAAATTATTTGATGTAGAAGTGTTGAGAAATATATTAACGGATTTATTATACTTTGTCAAAAGATAAGGATAATATATTCTTATCATGACTTAGGTATTGTTTAAGATAAATGCCAATATAAAATGAAATCTTTATTGGTAATGTAAATTCTCTCATTACTAAGGTAGATAGTTACGTAATATGATACATTATCAAGTAATCCCTCAATATTTGGTTTTCAACAGAGGAGTGATAGATTCCAATTTTGATGAGATTCATTTGCACGAATGTTTTTATACCGCAGATCACTAGTTAGTATACGTTAATCTGTAACACAGATATTTAATCTTAGTTATCTGTTACAAACATAGAATTTGAAAACTAAGTTTTATATGTGTTCAAATATTTTCTTACTCGTACAAAATTTTAATATTTAGAAAATAGATTGGTTTTCGTATGTAAGTTCATAATATTATGTCAATGCATAATTAGGTATAATTATAAAAGAACTCGATGTTCTAAAGTAAGTTTAATTTAATCGTGTTTAATAATTATTAACACATATGTAACCGTATTTACTATTTACTATATAGGTTTCTGTTTCGAGTGCAATGAACTACTTGCTCTAAATGTTTAAACAATACATTTACGTAACTCATCAAATAATTTCATTCGTTAATAATAAGGTTCAAAGTTTACCTATAAATATTTGTCCAAAGTCAAATGAATTAATACGTGGGGTTTTTTCCCTATTAACTTTATACTATGATATTAGTTATAAAGGTAACTTATCAAATTGAGATTCAACTTTGTCGACTAAAGGTTGGAAAGGTCGAATTGTTTAACATCTACTTATAACATAGAATTATATAAAGACAAGTGTTTATATTACAAATATTGAATTGTACATATGTAATGTGTATGTATAAATTGTAATAGATAATTAATTATTACACACTAGGTATACATATATATATGTAGATAATACATATAAAACAGTTTTATTTATTAAGTTGAGTAGGTAGAGTAGTAAAAAAAATTACTAAAAGGCTAGACATCATACAAAATCTAAGTCCATTTATACCAAAACCACAGTCTTACAAACCATATTTCTATATACTTTGCTAAGACGGTCCGATTTGTGTTCATCTCTATGAACAAACTCGGTATCAAATGTCAAAACCATCAGAAATCTCTCGAAATTCATGCGACATTACAAACTTCGTCGTGGATGTTAACTTTATTAGGATATTCATTATTCTTCCATCAAGCATATTTCTTAATCGACTACTCGCAGTAATTCCGAGAGGAGTTTATAGTAGAAACATTCTTCTATTAATTTGGCAATTAATCTGAGCTTCTACAAGTATAGCAACTCACCAGCGCAAGCAGTACACGGCACGCCTCCAGAGAGCGCCTTATAGAAGAATATCTCGCCACTATCCAGGTCCCGGGGGCTCCAAGCCGCGGGGGCTCTCGCTCCGCCCGCACAGCACTCCGCGCGGCCCACGCGCAGTGCAGCTACCGAGCTGCAGCGCCCGCCGCGCTCCATGCCTGACCAGCAGATTCCGGCTGCAGGTGTAAGGATGTTTAGTACATAATATCTTTACGGTTTTTGGATTAGAAATTATATGAGTAGATAATAGGGAATTTTTAGTTTGATGTTGAGAGGAGATTTCATATACATGTTGGTTAAAAGTCTCAAAGTAAAATGTTGGAAATGACAATACCTATAGGGATGATTACGAGAGTTTTTGTTGAGGCTTTTCTGTAGATGCTGTGCTAAACCGTGGTGACTAATGATTCGTTAAATATTTTATAATGTTTACATAAAGTTGTATTAAAACTTTATGGAGTTTGAGACCTTACTGAGGACAATTTTAAAAGGGCATATTTTAAAGTTCCGAAGTTTTGTGAACTTTAAAAACTCCTCAGAAAACATCTAATCAATCGTTTGAATGCGACATTGTATGTCACATCTGTAGGAAGGCAAAAGAAAAAGAACAAGCAATTATAAGTGATGTAGAGCTATTAGTATCCAATAATAATTACTCGCAGATGTCTAATTAAACTATAATATATTAAATGTAGCATTAATTAAAGTGTGGAGTTATTTATGCGAATTCTAGACTCGCACGTTGTTTTAACAGGTGCAGCCATTTTTTTTTAATTTTATCACAGAATTGATAAAAGATAAAAATAATTAATGTCCTATTCTAAAAGAAATAAGTCCGGTGGTTCACAAATTCTAATCACAGTGCAATGCTGAATCTACTATGGGAAAATATTATGTCCTGAAAAAATCAATCACTATTCTCGAAAAAAATATAGGTAACTTGTTTTTTGTCCGTGTTTTATGTGCGCATGTATCATCAAACTTAAAATTCTCATCCAACCAAAAAAATCGGGCGTAAAATAAGTATGAGAAATAATTTATTTTTATATAAAATTCTGGGTTGTTTCAGCCTCTATAGTATAATTAGTTACCGTAATCACGGCAACGTGACGTTTGCCCGCACTTGCATGCAAATGTTATTTAATTCTCCACGTTTAAATGCAACTAAAATGTGGATTTTCAGAAACCTGTTTATTTGCTTGTACATACTTACCATATAGGTCAAGACTACCGGAATTAAACAGTTTCAGTACTTTTTAAATTTTGGGAAATTACGTTGATTACCCACTTGTCAATTTAATACTTAAAAATAATAATTATACCTAACACCTAACCGCCGACTTGCTACATTTAATGCTGTTTCTTTATTTTAGAAGAGATTTATTATTACGATGAATACATAGTTGGATTTCACGTATAAACCACAAAAAATTTAATACTATTTTATATATTTTCCCTAATTTAAATTATAATTAATCAAAGTAATAATTATCTTTGCGTCATTCACGACAAAAAATAGTACAACATATAACCAACTACGTTAAATTAAAATAGTATGAAAGCTAGACGCTAACAAAAGAATAATAAACGCTTTCGATAAATCGAACAATGAAATAGGAAATGTAAAGGGGAACAGAATAACGTCAATAAACTAATAATTTACAAAGAGTTACGAGAGCACTGGAGGGCCCCACCATGTGTGCTATGATTGTTTTTAACCAGACCTCGTTATTAACGAGATTTCACTATTTCTTAAACTAGTAAACCCTGTTATACGATTCTAATGTAAATCTACTGAACACAATTGTTCAGATTATGAATTTTTTGTGTTACTAGTAGTTTTGTAATTTGTTTTTTAAACATTTGTATTTTATTTATAGATCCTGTTTTTCGTTGATTCTGTTTACTTTAGTTGTTGTTTGTTTTAAATAAAATTAGACAGTGCGTATGAACTAAAAATGTGTTAATAATATTTATTAGCGGTGATAAGCTAATGTATAAGACAGAAAGATCAAAACAGACCTAATAATAAACAAATATTGAAACTTTTTAAAGTTCTTGTTTTTAATCACGATTTATATTCTAATTCTATTGAATGGTATTAAATTAAATGTTCAAATAAACGTGACAAATGATAAAGTAAATCGTTAGATAGCAAACGTTTAAAATTATATGCAAAGAACGTGCTTAGAAATTATTATCAACACCAGTGATATTTAAAATGTACACAAACTAAGTACCTAAACCTTACAAAGTAACGCGGCCAAAACGCGCACGCAAACCTCAAAAGCGAATAAAGAGAAACCAGCGCATACGCAAGTCGGATCTTTCACATCAAATGGTCCATCGATACAGGCCGTGCAAGCAGATGTGTAGGACCGTACTTAAATTCCTCCATGAGTCACTGGCGGGCGCTAGACGCTCACCAGACACTATTTTTCATAGCGGCCTGTGCCGTACATGGCCAGCCGTTAGGCACCCGTCGCACCGCGTCAGTCCACTTATTTTCCTTGTCCTTTTAAACGTGTTAATTTTGAAGTATGTATTTGTATTTTGCATGCGTGCCGGCGGTACCTCAAATTCTTGAGTTATGGAATTTGACTGTCTGCGATGTCGATTTATGGAAATTTTGAGCTTTAGTTTGTAGTAGGATTAGATTAGATTTAAACTTTCGTATTTAGGATATTTGACGTTTTGCTTGTTTTTTTAGTTTGCTACGGTTAAATAATTAAAATACAGATTTGAAATAAAATTAAATAAAACAAATGTTGCATTTAAATTAACCCTTAAATGCATGATTTTTTATATTTTTCTAAAAAAAATATTATATTATGAAATGAGGGGTCTAAAATACGGGAAAAATATAAAAAAAAATCATTGAAATATTTAAACTATATTTATTATTGAAAAAAGGTTGTTATCATTTTTGATAAATTATGCAGTAAGCACATAAAAAAGATATAATTAAATTGTATGGAAAACCCTGAAACAGTTATTATTGCGGTTATCACAGAGTGATATATTGCATTTCTCACACATGACTGACGTGAGTTTTTTGCAATGAGCATATTTACACTGGTTCCTTTTGGAACCATAAGATTTTTCATGCCCAACACCGTCAAAACGTACGTCGTCAGGCGGTAACGTTTGGGCACCCAGCTTTGGTCTCTTCTGCTTTGCAGGAACTTCTGTTTTATTGAGACTTGGGCGGCCTCTTTTATTTTGTGATGTGGTGCTGCCATATTTACACAAAGTTTCCGCTAGTTCCGTCCTGTAATCAGCCAGTTTCAAAATATTCTTAGGATTTGTGTCCTTCTTCAGCAAAGTTTTTTTGTACAAAATCCAGCTGTTGATTACTGCCATATCCAACATGTGATAAAAAAGTCTATGAGTCCATTTTTTGGATTTCATTCTAATTCTATATCTACCCAAATAACTATCCATTGTGTCAACGCCACCCATATTCGCGTTATATTCGCGTATAGCTTTTGGGCAAGTTATGGCAATGCTCTTCTTTAGCTTTTTGTCGTATCTTTTTATTGTATCTATAGGTTCTGAGCCAACATACGTGGAGAGCAATAGCACCTGTTTATTATCCTTCCAACTGGTGGCAGAAAATTCAACCCCATCAAATGTAGTAACATTTTCATCGTACGACCCTCTCGGTACTGATGGTTTGAGAATGTCTTTCTTCTCAGGTAGTTTGCATGTTTTTCCCAGTCTATTTTTCTGTACTGTGCCCAAGCAGTAAATTCCTTCATTGAATAAGTAATGGAATAGTGACAAATTCGTATAGAAGTTATCGAAAAATATAATATGATTTACATTCCTCGGTACTGGTCGAAGCAAACGTATGACTGTGTTTGAAACTACTCCTAAGTCGGGCTCATTAGGTAGCCTTTGGAGATTATGAGTCCCTGAATAAATTTCAAAAGTATAGGCGTAGCCCATGGGGCAACAAAGCACGTATAATTTGAATCCCCATTTGTGAGGCTTTTTTGGCAAATATTGCTTCATAAAATGACCTATCTTTGTTGAGCACATCTGTTCATCCAGTGATAGGCGATGGTCAAACGGAACTGACATGAATCGGTTATTCAAATGGTCTACTACTGTACGTATTTTATGTAATCGGTCGTGCTTAGGATGGTCAGGAGGTAGGTGGGTGCTATTGTCGTTGAAGTGTATTAGTTGGCGAATCTTTTCGAATCTGTTTACCGTCATTGTGTCTGAAATTGGATGGAATTGTACAGCTCTTGCCCAATAAGATCTGATGCTGGGGTAATGGTACACTGAAGTGTATATCAAGATGCCAAGGTATTTTCGAAGTTCCAATGAGTTGATGGGATCGGAGAAATTTGGATTCATTTGTACAGCATATTTATTCGTCTCAGCAACGATTACTTCTTGTAGGTTTTCGTCAAAAAAATAAGAAAAAAAATGGTATGGAGTGGATAAATCTAAAATATGTTGAGGGTAGTCAGTGATGCCAAGAAATGTAAAAGCTTGTTCAACCAAAGACATATTTGTCTTTTTCCAAACTAAATTTCTTACTTGAGTATAAGTAGACCTTGATTCATTTCGAGGCAAATCGTCAGAAATAACTGGGGGATCACAGTCTAAAATACCATTTGAGTCCGTTTGTTCTTCTTCTACTTCCTGTTCTCTATCTTCAAGGTCTTCGATTAACTCATTCACACCGTCATAATAATCAATAGCATCTTCATCGATGTCTGCTTCATCCTCAGAGATGTCGCCATTCTCGAGTTGCCACAACAGTGTTTCGATACTTCTGTCATCCATGTTTTTCAATAGCGATCTAAAACCATATTGAAACCATGCAACCCAACACCAAAACACATATAATTTTTTCAAAAATCATGCATTGAAAAAATATTCATAAACATCCATAGTAAGAAAAAAATATACCGGTAATGCATAGATTATCATTTTTGATAACAACATTCCAAAGCAAAATTAGTAACATGCCTTGAATATTTTTTGTAAAATAAAAACGCCATAAGAAAATATAGATCCTTACCTTTCAGAAAGTATTTTTTTTTTAGGAAAATACACTTGTTTTTTATTGGATATAAACCGATATAAATATTCAAATTCGTACTTAGGCAAGTATTACGACCTTACAGTTTGTAATGTCAAATTCAACCAATCACAGCCCAGCTAGCGTTTTGTCATGTTCACAGATTATAAGAATGACGCATAAATAAACGTTCAGAAACATTATGTTACTTAAATATAATTTGTTCGGAAGTTATACTCATTAAAAAGTCTGTTATCATTTTTGATAAACTATGCACTTAAGGGTTAAAGTGCATAGTCTCAAATGCCGTAAAAATTTACGAATAAAATATTTAAGTCCTATGTAAAAATAAAATAACGCGTGGGAATACTCGTATATCTTGAAATAAAATAATTTTCTATAGGTCGTAAAGTTTAAAAGTGATTTTGTTTTAAAACCGGATACAAATACATTAGAGAAAAAAAAAAAACGCTTTTTTATACATTTTGAAATCAGACAGCATCCACGCAGTGTCCGCCTCGGAGCGCAATTTTTTTAAATTCAGATCATGCAATGCAACGTCCTGAATGGGCATTTATTTCTCTGTATACCTGTTGTATTTGTGATCAGCGGTAAAAATGCAAATGAAACTGAATAATGATTTTAATGCCGGCGCGCTGCGGCCGTTGACTCGCGAGCCGAACGCCTTGTAGGTACCCTATCTATATCCAAGTAGGTATACTTACTACTGTTACACTCATTTGTTCGTAAGTACTGATAAAAAGTTCTCATTTGATCAGGTTAACGTGTATAGTATAGTGCTGCATACTAAAAAAAAATGTTAATAATTTTATTATATGGAAGGCAAATGTAACTGCAAATATTAACAGCGTTAGGTTACTTATGGGTATAGAAAGACGTGACTCATTTGAAATTAAACTAGAAACATTGTAATTTATAAAAGTTTAAAATTTAAGCGAAATCACTTTTAAAATTTCCAGAGTGTATGCTATTAAATATGAAAAGAAGAATATTATAAATCGCAATACCATAATCGTAATTTCTGGCAAAGAACTTCTGAATCACCTCCTCATATTAATAACATCCGATCTCACTCGATTAAAAAGTTTTATAATTTATTATATTTGTGAAGTATCGCCGGGCCGCTAGTCGTATAAATAATGATATTGAGTCAAGTTCCGTCAGATGTGGCGCCACATTTCGGGGCCGAATGCGGATCTTGCTATAGAACACAATATGCCTATCGTTTTTTGCTCGACGATTTTAAAATTACGAACTATGCACGCCCGCATTTTTTCGCCGCATTTTTAATAATTATAGACACAAAAACCCAATGGAATTTTAATTAACACTCACTTAATTGAAATTACATACATATATACATTTCAGCCAGTGCATACAGAGTTACAATTAAAATTCGCAGACCGTTACGAAATGCAGTTCATTGTAGTGTCGTTACTATTTATAAAGTCATGATTGAATAATATTCTGACATTGTCAAGTTGTTTGATAAAATCCATCAATAGTAACTGAACTCAGTAGAGCGTAGACGGCTGCCGATATTGCCTTAAGATATCGATATGCTTTTAAACCTTATTCACGAATCATGATAGGCCAAAATAAACTTATTAAAAAAAAAAACAAAAGAAGAACATTTAAATATATAAAATATTTAATTCTTAACGACATCAAAACAGATGTGTACCATTCCCCTAATTTGATAACAGACCAAGCATTTAATAGAACTCAATTTTTGGCAATAAAACGCCAAGTTTATTGGCGGCGTTTACAATTCCGAGCGTCGTAAGAACATTACAGATTAGCCAACAAATTGAGAGAGATCTGAGAGAAATAAACAGTTTGCGTCAGAAATCCCGCAAGCGCGTAAATAGACGGAGGACGGAGGTAGTGAGTTTGTGTCAACCACTCGTTATTTGTGGCCACATGAATGGTCCAATAATAGACTCCTAAAACGGTGCAGTTAATAATACGCGCCGCTTGTTTTCATTCTGAGGCATCGACGGATTATTTAATTTTCCACGGCGACTGATCACGTCAAAATATAATTTGGTTCGCAGTAATATATTGTTAGTGGGTCCATATTTTGGATAAATGGAACGATGTTTTCCTGTCATTGTTATTGTCATTTTTATTTATAAGCCGTTAGCCGGATTGTTTTGAACTACCTACATACTCGATAGACTAAGCAGAATCGACGTTGTCGAAATAAACGAGAAGATTTTTGTTATATTAAACTTTAACTTTTAAACGAAGTACACATACGCAAAAACTTAATACAAATAAGAAATAATTACTTAAGCTGAAAGAAGAAAATAAGTCAAATAAGTATGTATACTTATTTAGTTATAGGTATATAAGAACTGATAGTGATAATTAGATCCCGCATTTCCACTTTAAGTGTTTAGACGTTATCTATATGCCCACATTGACTAATAAATACAGGCTGAGGGTTTCTATTGATTTTTGTTTATCACTCATCAAGTAATATAGGATAAAATTAATTAAATGTATCATAATATATGTCAAGCTAAAGATCATTTAATATATGTAAATGCACTTTTAATAATACTTATAAATTGGTAACGTATATCAAATTAAATTGACGTCCGTAATATTAAACTGTACTTCGACGACAAACTCCGTAATAAATAATTTCCTACTGACCAACAATCAATGTCGTCTCGCCGATAAAACTTTAATGTCTGAATTAATGGAGAAATAAAAATTATAACAAAATTTGTCAATCCATTAGGGTTTTATAGAGCTATTAAAATGTGCGTGAACTGTTACCAAGGGACTAAATAAAATGCATTATCCGTCTGGACGAAAAGTTAGGGAGGCTTAATTTAAAATTGTGATTGTCTGGTAGCCTTCAGTCGACCTAGTTTTCGTTTCTGGGACAATGAAGGACGTATTTAAGCAGGTGTCTGGAGCAGAAGTGATCGTATAATACGATAAACCCCCGTCTAGCCGCTTGATTGTGATGTAATATGAGTAATTACGTCTACCCCAACACCTCATACATAATTTATCGTTGTTCATTTTGGATGTCTTTTTAAATACACCTAGCATTATTTTATGAAAGCAATGCTGACGTAAAAGTACCTCTACATTGTAATAAAACAGATTAGAATCGTTCGTGGTCATGGTTAACATAAAATTCATAAATGGGCTAGAAACAAGCGTCACTATATATCCAATTTAGATTAAAAGGTAATTAAAAAGGTGTTACGATTAAGCGCGTTATTTCACCCTGTGAAATCTAATTTGTTATATACTAAATTAATTTTCATCAATTTGCCGTGAGATCACAAGTCGAATGCATGACGTAAGGATTGCAGGCAAAAAATCAAGGATTTGCTTTTTTGGTCCGTGACGTGGTGTCTTGGAAACTATTTATTAAATTTAATTACTGATGTAATGTGCAGGGAATTTTCAGTGAATAACCTGACGCTGTATTGGATCCTCTTTCAGTACGTTATCGATGTTTGTTGGATAACATTTGTCATCCGCCGTCACATGATAATCTTTGCTTGACCGCTGTTTGAGGTGGATTCTAGTAATTTCCAATTCTGGTAAAATACATGAATTCGTTTATATGTTTTAATCAGATTTATGTGTATCGATATATTGTTCTAATATGATTATATTAATTGGTCGTATATTCTCGGAAAATGTAATATTAAGGATTTACTGGCTTGCCATCTACGTTTTCCCTTTGACGAAGGTCACTATAATATGAAGGACAGATTATTAAATATTTTTTTTTCGACATCTACAATAGATACAAAATCTTGTATTTAGGTATTTATACGCTTTACTGACAAATCTTAAAAAGCAACATATCACAAAATTTTGCAAAATTTTTTGTAATTAATCCCTATGTGTAAATAATGAACACTGTCATTCAATGTCAACCGTTGGCGGTTACGTCGTTCTTAAGATGAAGACAATATTAACATGCACGTGAATTCCTGAAAAATTGCCAAAGGAGAATGGCGAAACTGGGCCTAACTGTTACAGAAATCATAATATATTTAAAATTCATTATGTTAATTTTAATAATTATTTGTAAAATATTGACTTCTGATTCTATGGGAAAACAAATCTTTGAAAAAAAAGATAATTCGTTCACTACCGGTCTTATCAAGCAGAGATGTCAGTGTTGTCAGGAATAAAATAGTCAAATATAATGAGGAGTAAAATTAATACGAATGAATGTTTATTTTTCATTTTTAGTTTTATTGAATTCAAATGCTATAAAAATCAGAAGCAAAACTTAACTTTTTTTAACACACATCTTAATTTATTTAGGTCATTCTATAAAATAAAAAACATATTTTACTGAATCAATAATAATTATAACATTCTTATTTAGGTAGCTGGCCATTAATAAATGTCAAATTATTAATCATAATTGTGTCAGTGATGAGTGATTTGTAATGTTTGTTGTTTGACTTTTGAGTGAAGTTTTAGTAACGTTATATTCAAAATTGCCTTAATCGTCTATTTTTACTCTAAAGATATTATTTTAATTGATTAGTCTTATTATGAAAGCGAATTCTGATTCATCCATTTATAAAAATATATACTATATATATACCTAGTGATTGTTGATGTTTTGGTAAGTTAAAATGTGTGTTGAATAATATGTGTTGGATCCAATATTTCTATTACCTGACTGTTCTACTGTTACACTATCATTAGCTAGACAATGTAGATAGAAAATAAACTTACCTGGACCTAGAAAAAGGCAATGCTATTCATTTAATTCAAGCAAACTAACTTTTATTTCTGTTACTTTACACCCCAATATCTCTGCTATCCCATAGAACAGATCTATAATTATTATATTCATAGAATCTGTATATTTTTATCTATTTAATCCCCCATAAATCATCAGTGTAACGCTCAGGCCCAGAGTCCTATGGGAGTTTGCCATTCTCCTTTATGTTCGTGAATCACAATGTGTAATATCTATGTGGGTTTGACGAGATGATTTTATAACCGTCGTGACATAAATCTAATTATTAAAACAATTGTTATGCTGTAATGAATGTGTAAGTAAATGTATTTTAATTATAGTGATTAGCGGTGTTCGCTATTTCACACAATTTATGTTGACGAAACGTCTAACTTGAACTAGAAAGAATTACCTGACATTCATATCTCTAAATACTTTATGGAAGCAATTGAAATGAAATATTTAAAATTATTTTTCCGACCCAAATATCGACCAATAGAATTGCACCATTCGACGTCACGTGGTACAACCTACATGGTATTATACTGATTATTTTTCCGACCCAAATATCGACCAATAGAATTGCACCATTCGACGTCACGTGGTACAACCTACATGGTATTATACTGATAATTTTTTGAAAATTTTCTCTGGTCGTTGACGTCAAACTGACAGGTTGAATTCAATTGTGAAATTATTGGCCGATATTTGGGACGGAAAAATAATCCCCCGAATACCACACGAGCTTCAAAATTATCTGGCATTTCCCTCATGGTTCCCTGCAAACAAATAAAGTCGTCAAGTATTTCAGGAAAAATCACTCGCGCTTCGCGCTCGTGATTTTTTAACCTTGACTAAAAACTTGACTCCTTCATTTGTTTGCAACGAACCTATCGGAAAATACCCGATAATTTTGAAGCTCTTGTGGTATTATAAGTGATTATTTTTCCGACCCAAATATCGACCAATAGAATTGCACCATTCGACGTCACGTGGTACAACCTACATGGTATTATACTGATAATTTTTTGAAAATTTTCTCTGGTCGTTGACGTCAAACTGACAGGTTGAATTCAATTGTGAAATTATTGGCCGACATTTGGGACGGAAAAATAATCCCCCGAATACCACACGAGCTTCAAAATTATCTGGCATTTCCCTCAAGGTTCCCTGCAAACAAATAAAGTCGTCAAGTTTTTCAGGAAAAATCACTCGCGCTTCGCGCTCGTGATTTTTTAACCTTGACTAAAAACTTGACTCCTTCATTTGTTTGCAACGAACCTATCGGAAAATACCCGATAATTTTGAAGCTCTTGTGGTATAAGTGAGAAATGTGTTTTTAATAAAAGAAAGAAGTGAAACGTCATGGGTATTTGAAATTTAAACTTATATTAACAAAAATATAACCGGAAGCGCAGCATTCCTAGATCTTTTTGCAGTTTAGTGACCCCGGATAGCTTATAGGCACAAAGCCAACAAATAATTTTAAATGAATTTAAAATTAAAGGAGGTGATACTGGGATCTTCGCTAGATCTATGTCAAATTACTATTTACTCTATAATGTATTTAACACGTTTATATGTACCAAAATTCTACGTGAGAATTATTTTTGTTTTATTTAAATTTCAAGCCTTTAAATAAATTTACCATACATACTAAAAATTAAGTATGTGAAAAATTATATGTGTAAATTATATTATGTGAAAAATTAGTTATATATTTTCTTTAAGATTTTTTTGTGAAATTTAAAACAATAGTAAATTTATTTAAACTCGATGCAGGGGCCAGTTTTACGACAGAAGTGAGAAAACGAAGCTGAAAAATGCGAGAATATTTTATCAAATAAAGAGCCTAGCTAGGAAATAGCTTAAAGAACAGTAATACTAAACTTAACGAATGCAGACACAAGTCAACTTTGAAGAATTATTCTTAATATAAAATACAAATTACTAAATATTTCGTTTATAAAAACTACAAAATCCGATCTTTCAAAAGTGTCTAACTAAACTCACAACGAATTATATACTTATTTAAGGTTCTATTTACTAACCGTATGTACGCTATACATATCTACTTGGTGGCATGATCATTGACATCGATTCAACTGTTCTATCTTATCAGACGAGATATCGACGTCTTAGTATCTATCTTTCAATTAGTTATACTGTAAACTGTAAAGGCTCCGGTTGGCCAATGACTTAGGCCTTCCTGCAAGGACGGCAAAAAATCTGGTATTCTTTAAGATTTCTTAAGAGGTTTTACAGCTGTAAGGCATGATACATCGCTAACATACATATTTTATTAACATTGAGTCTATTAGCAAAAGTCGTAAAAATTAGAAAGATATTATGTACTTATCAATGTATGAACTATGAAGAAAAAAAAATTGGTTAAAAATAATGTAGAGAAATCTCTGAGGACATAATATTCTAGAGCAGGATTAATTTTTTGCAGTCCTTTTTGTTTTTTTTTTTCACTCTATAGTGAATGTAATTAAATTATAACAAAAGACGATTTTTGAAATTCCAGTGAATTTAAATATTTTTAAATTTTTGTAATTATTATTTATTGACATAATGAGACCTAAATGAGAATTATTTTGAGGCTAACCGATTTGAAGATACGCTGGAACAAACACATAGAGTCGGATAAAATTGCAATCGTCCTTATTAGGGATATTTTATATATTTTTTTTGAAAATAAATTTAAATCAAACTGACTTCAAATTTATGCATTTATATTGCGTAGATCACCTAAGGTTAAACCTATACCTACCTAAACGTTTGAACAAAATAAACAACAAACAAATTTTGGCAATTTCTGTTCTCTACATAGTTTTATTGTAACACACCCAAATTAATATAATTAATGATTGCTAAGTGGATTAGCGTATTATTTTGTCCCAATTAATATTCATAAGTTGTAAATGATAAAAGAACGTCAGCGTTCGGTCACTGTTGCAACGTAGTGCGTTCACTCTAGTGACGCGACGATGATCGACATTATCGATTAAAACATATTGATAACACAACACTAAGTTCTCATTGACTTTCAAAATAAAAAGTCAAAGTATCGTCGTTTACTTCGTTTACATCGTTTTACTTTACTTGTAATTGGCGGAAAAATAAAATGTTATGTCTTTTCTGGTTGACTATTTTTATTAATATACAGGGTGTAATCGTTAAGTGTGCACAGGCGATTATTCCGTAACTATTACAGATATCAAAAAACTTTAAACTGATATCGAAAGTACTTAACCTAATGAGTAAAATGGCCATAATACATTTTTAAAAATAAAACGAGAAATATCTAAAAAATTAACTTGAAACCCTCCCACACATTTAGTATGAGATACGAATATCCCATGTCCATTTAATATGAAAGATTTTAGCTTTTTCTTTCTTTTTTTGGTTTTCTGCTTTAATTACTTCGCAAATTTGAAGGGAAGTTCATTTAGAAACTGTAAATAGAGCTCCTCATTGTATTGCACAATGAGGACATCACTTCGAAAATAGCTGCTATGAATACAAAATGTATGGGAAATAAAATGTATGGGAGCGTTTAATGTAACATTTTTGGATATTTCTCGTTTTATTTTTAAAAATTTATTATGGCCATTTTACTCATTAGGTTAAGTACTTTCGATATCAGTTTAAAGTTTTTTGAAATCTGCAATAGTTTCGGAATAATCGCTTGTGCACACATAACGATTACACCCTGTATAGAGCTACGTGCAGAAATATTGTTTTATAACCATAATTTTTATATAAATAAATACATTGTTATGGTGTAAAGACTAGATGTAGAGATCAAATTTCGAGGAAATATTTGCATATGTTATTCTGGTTCGCCGCTCATAAATCTTGTGAGGCCATAAGCGTGCCCATGCGCATAATTCAAAGGGGCGATCACCAGGAATCGCCGTTTGGCATGCAGACGGTCGCGTTCATTCCAAAGCAATAAACCCGTTAGCGACGACGTAATATGCATATTGTAGAACATTAAATAACGTATTGTAGTGGAACATAAAATTTGTTTAAGACATACATACGCGAGTGCAACGCTGTTCTATATTCGCAGCGGCGTCATTCGAATAGGATGCGTTGGAATTCCTTACGACTTGGTGGGCACAGAATGCAATAAACTGGTTAGGTAATGCGTTTCGCTTCCACCTTATTGAATATACGTTACGTCTAGTGATGACAGTTTAGTTTATCGAAATATCGATATCGATAGTTGCCGATCGGTCGCGTCACCAGCCCGCAGGTGTCTTATATGCAGTTCCTCTCGAAATATCGTGGCGGCGTTGGACCGCTGCGACGACCGGACGACCCAGCATTTTAATATTTATTTACACATGCAAATACGTGCGATCGACCAAAACAACACAACGATCTTACATCGAAATGACAATAGGCCATCTTGAATTGAAAATTAGTTTCGAGTAGGTACTGCTTCGGAAAGAGCGAATGGGGTAAACGTAGTATGCGTATAAACTCGTGCATCGTACCAACACTTACAATAGTAGTGATTATTTTAAGTATGTAATGACCATCCATTATACGTCGAGTATCCGTTTAGTTTTTGTCATTTCCATAGCTTATGACGAGGATATGCTTTTCTATTCATTTGACGTCTCTACATAATTCTAAATTTCTCTTGTTAAATTTCTGCATAAACGAAGACTATTGTTATATCAAAGCACTCGATGCATCGTCAGATATTTTAAATATTACGATATTTCTATTAAAGTAATCACATAAAGAATAAGTACGTCCATTAAGTTTTATCAACTAGGTACATAAAGAACAACAACAAGGGCCAATTATAACAATACAACATACTTTAAAGTCTAGATTTATAGCGATATAATTCAAAATATCCCACGTATTGTATATTACATAGTTCTCGAGCCCAGCTTAACGGATGTTTTGTAGACGGCCTCTAAAGCTGTTTACCTAAGCGTATGAAACACGCACATATAGGCTCTAACTACCACTAATTTCACTAAAGCATCCGCGCCTACCTTTCACAGCTATGTTAATGGTAAAAATATTTAAAAAATCGAGATTGTAATTGAGACAAGAAGCACTTTTAAACGATCTAGTTCGATCGCGGTTCGAAGTATTGATGACGGCGAAATAAATTTTGGTCAAGAGTTTTGATTTTTGTGAATTATATAGACGTGGTTATGAGTGGAATGTAATGCACTATGCTTTTAAATGACCACATTCTTTTAGCTTCATAGGAATAAACAATCGATTTTTGTAGACTTAATTTGACCAATTATAATTTAAATATGCAATGTTCATTGTATGTATATTCATTAAATCAGCGTTTATGATTCTCTGTAGTCTGATTAGTGAGAAAACTTGTTTAGGCTACTGGGAATACGCTACTTTGATTGTATATCTAAACTATTGTAGAAATAAACAATATAAATTTTCTTTGAGTTGTAGTCTAGTCTGGCTTCACGTTTAAGATTTTGTAAAAGAATATTTATATCTGAACGATTTACTTTATATTGCTGTTTAAATAAATATTTTGTTAAAGTCTGAAATATCAGAGGGTAATTTTAATAAAAATATCAACAATTTTATATTTCTATGGTTACACATTACTTTCACTTACATTTTACAGTAAACATACAGATAAATCGATACTAATTACTTTATTGATGATATTAATCCGATAACGTTTTTATCCGATGAAATTTCTAGGAAAGAGCTTTTGTGACGAACATAAATGTTTTTCTTTTTAAAGCAAAAGCTGATGGATATTATCCATTACTCTTTAGCAATATATAAGATAGTAAGATAAGATTTTTCTTGAACTGTTAAGTATATAAGAAATATTCTTTGGTCAATTCCTGTATACGGTTAACGCGAATACAATATACTTATACGTTTATACTGGATTCAGGTGATTGAGTGTAATTACTGCGAAATGAATCAGCGTACCGTCAGACTAACATAAACAGACGGTAGTTTTTATTTTTGAGATTACAACATTGTAAGCAAACCTATCTAATATCACTACAAAGTACATATAAAACAGAGTCGCTCTCTCTCTGTCCCTATGCCCCTTTGTCCCTATGTATGCTTAAATCTTTAAAACTATGCAACGGATTTTGATACGGTTTTTTTAATAGATAGAGTGATTCAAGAGGAAGGTTTTAGTATATAATTTATTTTGTTTTAAACAAAGCGGACGAAGCCGCGGGCGGAAAGCTAGTCATGAAGTAATGTAATAAAGTGTAAGGTAGATAATAAATACCGATTTGTTGATTAAAGATCGACACATTTTTAATATTTCAAATGGAAAATTCTTAATAATTTCTGGCACTGGATTTTAGACGAAAACTTAAATATTAAAAATAACTGAACTTTTCTAGAGTAGGTAACTAATTATTACAATAACCTCCGTTAAAAAGTTTATAATAAAGAATTCGCTTTTGTCTTGATATCATAATATGTATAATAAATATAAGACGTTATTATACGTGTATCTATATATAGACAAGGATAATATAATAATGATATTTTTATTTTAAGATTTATCCTTTTATACTTGTCACTAGTAATAATTAATATTAAAACGTAAATTAATAACTCTATTATTTAAATACAAGTGCAATAAAAATATCATATTCTCTACTTTATATTATATTTTACTAGCGACCCGCCCCGGCTTCGCACGGGTGCAATGCTGATACTAAATACACTACAGAAAAACTGTGAACGTTGTATTGTATATAAAAACATAGCGGCCCGCTCCGGCTTCGCACGGGTAGGTATAAAATAGATAGCCGGGCGGCCGGCCGGTACCGCCGCAAACGCTACGTCCCGCAATTTTTAAATCTGTTATATCTTCGAAAATATTCACTTAAATCATACGGTGTAAAGGGCCATATAGATCTATATTAAATGAACAATGTATTCAAGGTATTTAATTGGTTAAGGATTAATGCTGTAATGGTTAAAATCGGTTCGAAAATTAGCCATTATTTGTCGTAAAAAGTAAATGACAAAAAAAAGTTATTGTGGGTTATCCATAAGAGATAGACATATACCACCGCGGACTTTTCTGTAGACCTTTTCAATGTGTATAATACTTAGTACATTATTTTGATAAAACTCGTAGGGTTCAGCCTGCGTTTGCAATGTAAGCGGAAAAAATGTAATTTTTTTACGACATCACATTAGAAACCTCAAAAATAACATTACTTCTCCACTATTTGATGGATGTTATTATACATATAAACCTTCCTCTTGAATCACTCTATCTATTAAAAAAAACCGCATCAAAATCCGTTGCGTAGTTTCAAAGATTTAAGCGTACAAAGGGACATAGGGACATAGGGACATAGGGACAGGGAAAGCGACTTTATTTTATACTATGTAGTGATAAACCTTCCTCTTGAATCACTCTATGTATTAAAAAAAACCGCATCAAAATCCGTTGCGTAGTTTCAAAGATTTAAGCGTACAAAGGGACATAGGGACATAGGGACAGGGAAAGCGACTTTATTTTATACTATGTAGTGATTATGATTTATGATGCTCATAAGAAATTTATTTAAGAACGAGTTTTAATAAATCCTAGGAATACTATAATAACATGCGTGAAGTTGATATGTAAAGAACAATTGGTAGATATAGAGTTAAAATTATCATTTTTAAATAGATTTGAAAATTTATTTGAAAGCTCTTTATACGCTTTATTTTTACGCTTTATTATATATTACGGTTTTAATAGAAATAAATATATGAAAAAATGTATAAAGTTTTTTATTAACATGAAAGAGTAATAACGTTTGTAAAATTATATTGTTTTGGTTTTATTTATTTTTTTATTTGAGGAAGGTGAAGTGTCGTAATATTGTAGTTTTATAATTGTATTGTTTACGAATGTTGTGCGGGAAAACTCTATTTACTTTTGGCGGACATTCAAGTTCTAAGTTGTTGCATTTTCTTTTCAATTATTATCAATCTCATATAAACTTTAATCAAATATAACCATTATTAATATTTAGTTAAACTATGATTTTTACAATTACGTATACTAAATTTGTTCTTCAGTTTTTGAAGTTTGTAGTCGATTTATAAAATTAATTACGAAACAATTTTCAAAATCTTTTGAATTACTTATATTGAAAGTTCAGAAACTTATTTAGTTAACAAAGTAGAGTTTTTATTTTATAGAAAATAATATTGTCACTTTTAAGAAACATATTTTTATCGACCAAATGCATTTTAATTAAAAACAAAAACAGATTTCAAAGTAATTTTCAACAAGAATGTCACCTTGGAAAGTGCAAAAAGCCACAACATACTTGCCAAAAACAATTATTATTTTACGTTACCGGGGATCACCACACCAGTGCACTTCGTATAAATAATTTCAAAATAACAATTTAAGCGGGAACGCCACTACTTGTTGAGGAGCGCGGTCAACTAATCACAAATCACTATCGGAAATTTACAAACGAAACCCTGAAATTACTTACAAAATATTGTGCGGAAAGTTTGACATTTAGAAAAAAGTTTAAAATAAAAATTAGCACTGTGCCGGCGTGCACGGGCTAAATGCAAATGGACGCAAACACTTTTATGAAGGTATTCTCACCTGCTGCCGGGCGCGCGAGCACGAGCGGCAGCACGAGCAACGGCAGCAGCGGCAGCCGCATGGGGATCGAGTCACATGCCGGCGCGTGCGGCGCTCTGGCCTCGTCGCCCGCCGCCGCGGCACTGCGGCCGCGACGCGCTCGCCGGCGCCGCACGTGCGCGCACCGTCGCCGCGAACGCGTGCCCGCCTCAAACGACACCCGCATTCGCGCTTACCATCGGTGTTGCCCTATCGGGGAGTCGCCGCCGACTGACTGCAAGTGCACCGGAGTCGACGACCGTAAACGCGTCTATGCAACTCTCCCTCGGCACGTGCTCCCCATTCATGCTCGATACTCCCCGATAAATAAAAATTTAGCGCCAAACTACTAGAGCGACGTTAAATGTGTCAATTTCGTTACGTAAGCCGAATCGAAGCAGATCAATGAACTTAATGTTACTTAAGCGTTGAAGTCTTTTCAAGGGCGCTTATTAAACTGCAAAAACTCGGTTATCACTCATAAAAAAGCGGTTGGCAACAAGAATTTTTATAAGTAATAATAAGTATAAGCGGAACAGGTATTTCTCCTGGTATGTTCGCACTTCCAATATGAGAGTGAGCCATGTCAGCCATGTGTGAACACCACGTTATGTAACGAGTATGTGCTCGCTACCAGCCATGTGCTCGCCTCACCTCGCTTTGGACCTCATTGCGAACTAACCCTACTTTATATAAAATACATTTAATATTTCATACAGTAACTTTCATGAGCACCAAAATAACATTACTAAAGTTTAAATCGTGTTTAAATAAATCAAATCTT
The DNA here is from genome assembly GCA_029959065.1 of Colias behrii. Taxonomy (NCBI): domain Eukaryota; kingdom Metazoa; phylum Arthropoda; class Insecta; order Lepidoptera; family Pieridae; genus Colias; species Colias behrii. The sequence goes on along the minus strand of JARWMC010000019.1, from coordinate 7,501,168 downwards.
ATTATACATAATTCTTGTTAACATTTAATTTACATTTTTAAGTATGGAATGTCTTAGCAATTCCTGCGAAAAACTTTTAATTGGTTCGTAATTGGTATAGATATGACAACTTTGGATAAAATATTTTATATAAATACATACCTCACATTTATAAGTAGGTATGTATTAACTAAATAACCGTGCGACTCTATCGTCGTTGATACATAAGCTAGAGCGTGAAAAATGTATTAAAGCAAAATAAATAAATAACAAATTATTACAATGTACATGTATACATTGACCTGAAGACCTTACCCATTTAACAATTTAAATTGTGTTACTAATTTTCATCAAATCATCATTGACTCTATTTTTGTAGACCAAATTGCAAGAGAAATTGTAAGACTTTTTTTTTATTAAAATTCTTATTTAAAATGATATTAAATTACACAATTTTCTACCATTTACACATCAATTTATTTAAATATTTTGCTAAGTAGTAACAGTATCTGCAAGTTAATAAGCAGTAACATAGTTTATTCAATTGCAGAATAGAGGTTTAATATTAAAATCTGACCTAGATTTTATATGATTTATGATTGTTAAACGATTTGCTTACCAGAAGCATAGATAATATATACTAGTACCAGAAGTACAATTTCGTCGACCAGTTCATTTAACATAATAATGCAATTTATCTTTATAGTGTTTAAATAAAATGTGAACGGAATTATTTGGTAAGAAATTTAATAGGATAAGTAAATATAATTTTCTGTGACGTTATTTTGATTTATAATATATCCCACAAAACGAAAAATGGTATATTATATTAAGATAAACATTCAGTAAAGTAGAAATTATAAAACGTCTGATACAAAAATATGCTCGTCGGTTTATTGTGCATATGATTTTGGAGTACGTAAATTCAGAAGTATAAATATCTAAAATATCAATAAATAAGGCACAATATTAAAAGTGTATCAGTTTTTGGCCCCATTCTTAATACTTTATTCCCGGGAGCGTAGACAGGGGTGAAAAATATTTTATATCTAAACCCTAGATACTAACCTAACATGCTATCTATAACCAGCCTCATATTTTTCTAATTGCGGAGATCAATCTCATTTCTTCTTATATATGTTTCAATATAATATATAGTCTCTAATAAAGTGAGTAGAACTTTCAGCTAGAAATATTAATGAACCTGACATCTTGACATAAACATCGATTGAAGTGTTTAACTAGACCATGATTAACTAAACATCTGTTAAAATGTCACCGCGATTCATGTTGAGGTGTTGTGTTGCCAAAAATTATTTAAGAATGCGTCGCGAAGGAAAATCATTTTCATATGATTAGTAGAAGATCTTTCTATGTTTACTTTGAAAATTGTATAAGTATCCATTGTTAACCGTATTAGGTACTTGAAATATAATTAAATGCATGCAAATAATACATGTAGTCGATAAAAGTTTATGCAAAAATCTGTAAAGATAGATGATAAAAGGTACCTCTGTCAGTCCTTTTTCATTTTCATTATTAATTTGATTATTTCAAATGCCTTAGACACCTTATAAAATCACAAACCTACTTTTTATGTTCTATCGTGTCATGTTCCGGAAAAGTGCCAGACACAGATCATCCTTAGGGGTGTGTGTTACATTCCTAGATGATAGAGTAATCCAGCCGTACTAAATAATTATCGACAATCAAAATTCATGAAAATGTCTGGTTTACATTCCTTTACAATATTTGATAATCCATAATGCAGGCTGCTAAAATGAATCACCTTCTTTGTTTGTATTTCCTTGTCTTGTGGGTGTTTCTCAGATTAAAATCTTACCATGGAAAAAGTTAATGTTTGGGAAAGCGTAGATTTTACGTTTGCGCGGTAATTACAATATGAAAAATCAGTGATGTGTCTTGTAAAATATATTCACGTTCTTTAAATTATTATTTTAAAAATAATTTTATGAATATATGTATTATAAAATGCATTCGGGCTTCGCAAACTTCGCTCTTGTACAAGACTCTATTTTAACAATTTCACGAAGTTAAATATCGTAAATGAATTCAGGCCCATGAAGTTCGATTCAAACAGTCAACTCTAAGGCATTGCTTTGCCTAGTAGCATCACCGGATAATCGGGACTCCGGATATCCTACCGTCCCCATTACAATGAAAACTATACCTCTAGTGATGACGTCACACACCGTGAAGTAGATGCCAAAATGTGAGCCGAATTGGTTCTGAGAATCGTCTAATATTAGAAATTTGTTAACTATGTCATGGAGTACGCCTACTGCTGCAAAATGCGCTTTTGTCGGTTTATTATGAAACTTATAACAGAGCTGACATAATACATTTGTACAATAGATGTAGACCAGTGATATAAAAATAAAAAGCTTTTACAAAAAGTTGTTTACCAAATTTTATTGACTACGCTATTATTTATGGCTGAGGAAAAAGGAAGTAGATATGACTACACGATGAAATCTACAATTATTTTAAGCGATTGTGTATGTTTTACGTTTATAAAAGCAAATGACGTTAAAAAGTAGCACTAACATAATATGTAGGATGTTAGAAATTATTCAAAACTAAACTACTAATTGAGAGTCTTTGTCTTTTTTCAGCGGTTAAAAAGTACCTACAGCGATATAACTGCGCGTACCTACTCCACACCGAGTTACGAAGTCCATGCAAGCTCGCCACAATTCTCGTAATTAAATCTATTTCTTGTACGCTAATAAACAATTTTTTCATTAAAATTCCAAGCGAACATGCGAGACAATCGTTGCCTAGCAATTAAAGAAACACGAATACCTGCTCAATTTTCGCCCTTGGATAAAGTTGTCGAACAGCATTGTCTAACAATCAGGGCCCGAGGCATGTTAAAACAAATCGTCGCGTCGATCACCGTATCATTTATTATTGTCAAATTAAATGTGCACAAAAAGCATTCGTGATCGACGCGTCCTCATTCACGCAAATGTCATTTTTTATCTATAACAAAGTGCAAGCAAACCGCAGACTCTGAGACGTGGCACGATGGTATGGAGCATGACTATCAACATCTCAATTTAGCACGATTCATCAAGGAGCCGATACAGTTTGCCGCAAAATTTGACGCGTCTTAGCGCGAAAATGTTTGAATTTCGACGGTAAGATGTCTCGCTTTTGATGATTATTTTAAGATTGTTTTTTCACTCAAGCGAGGTTTGCATTGAAGATTTCATTGCGCATTAAAACCGTAAATAATAAAAGAACACTCGGGACTAGAATTATTCGTCATTGCTAGCAAATTATATGAAGCACTATTATTAGAAGATTATACAGACATAATAAGCAAACATTATTAGACACACAATCAAACAAGCTTAACTATGTAAGCTAATAATCGTATCTATGCAGGAAAACTTTGATATAACATTTATTTACGAAATTTTCTGTTTTACTCTAGGGTTTTACTCGTAACAAGGAAAAAGGTATATGATGTGATTGCATATAACTGTGACAAAATATGTATTCCCTATTGTTCCCTTTAAAGTTTTTAGGTTCCCTTTAAAAACTGTTTTAGGTACACAATGCCTACACATACCTACATAAACAAGAAAGAACTACTACTAGGTTATGATACATAAAGCAAACCTATAAATTTTACAACCAAGTCAGTCGATTCCTGAATTGATTTACTACGATAGGTAGTAAATCAATGGATTTCTGCCAAATGCCGAATAATCGTAAAAATATTGATTATTCACAGAAATTACAAGTACAATAATGTTTAATGCAAACGTGTATAACCTCGATACCATATTATAATTTTACATACAAACATTTGTTTAAAAACATTTCCTTGGGTCCATCATTATCTTGTAGATAAACTGCATTTTATTAACTCGCACAAGCTCTTTATTTCTATTTCGTTTATTTCTGTCTGCGATGCAAAATATTCTGTTAACACAAACAATGCTATTAATTTTACACAATTTTGTTGCTCTTATAGTGTTCAAATTAAAATATTGAAAAGGGCAGTCATAAAAACTTATTTTTATAAGTTGATTGATAAAGAACAGATTGAATCTGAATACGTTTATAATGATGGATTTTCTTAAAAACTAAGTATCTACATCATATATGATGAAATGGATGATGTAATTCATAATTGAGAATGTATACAGGTGTTTCAATATTTAGATATAATATTTTCCATTTCAAATATAAATATTATCTATTAACAAGCAAGAAAAAGAAGAATTGCATCTGTCCAGTATATTCATTTTTATAGTACATATTTATTGAATTAAATCCATATAATATCTACATCAATAATAAGAATATTTCAAAAATGGAGAGCACGTTAATTTTGGGGCAAGCAATGACGTCAACATTTTATCCTTTCCGCAAAAATATATTGCAATTATTTTGATTATGCACATAAATTGAGAAAATCTGGTTATTTTCCTTTCAAAGTATGGTGCCGCAAAAAATGTAGGTTAAAATTTAATTGCATATGTATTCGACGGCACGCGATAAAATTATAGTTTTTTGTTTTGTACCTTTTTGTATTTTTCTTAATAAAAAAATAACGTTACAGTGCAGTGTCAAATGTACAATGTCTACAACGTACACGGTACAAGGTTTGTATAAAAAGTGGAATTGCAATATTTATGGAATTTTAAGTACTGCTTATTTCTTGACCCACTTGCGGTTCGTTTTACATTTAAAAAGTCATGGACTTACGAGTTGGAAACAGTATTTATTCAGGCAAATCTAACTGTTTATAAGGAAATATAGGAAAAATTTATGCCGCTCTTTTTTTTCGATCACTCAGCTTTGTAAAGTTTGATGAAAGTAAGAACTTAGATCTAAGGGATATCCTTATGGTTTCCCACTATCTATCACCACCACGGTTGTCCTTTTTTCTCATATTCAAATATTGATTTATTTAAATAGCGAAATGAATCCAGATGGGCAGATTAATAACATATTTTGTTGTAATAGATTCACAGACTTAAAATAAATTTTAAGTAGAGATTTCTACTACTAATTAACTACACATTAAAAAACAGATTTTCATTAAAAATCTTATTTCTATATACTCACAAAATACGATTTCCATTCGCCGCAAAAGCAGTCATTTAAAATTCATATCCAGATTATCATATTTATACACTAAAGTGGATTGAAAGTATTAAAATGAACTTCCCCTAAGGTACGGACACCGGTTGAGTGTACACTGTTTATCATTTACTAGTCCGTTGACACACGACATATTATTACGCGCGTTTCCGCTCACTGTTAAACGTTTTAAGTTGTCTACGTAATATTTGAACATCATCAGCTTATATATTTCATTAAGGTTATTTCTAGAATTAGCTTCTTCGTGTAATTTGCTGACATACAGCATTTTTCTTAAAAGACAAATTGTTCGTGAAAAGCTCTGTTAATACAAATATAAAGAATTGACGCTGCTTTTACATATATCTAAAGGTTAATTGAGGTCCTGTCATATTACAAATATAAATTCAATAAGTTTATACGGTGCAATAAATATAAGATTCATCTGTGTAAAGTTTTTTTGTCTAGAACTTGAATAATGAATATCATATTTTAGAGAATTTGAGAATGTCACACAACTCGACAATATTTAACCTAGGAATATGTTAAAAAAGAATCTGTTTAGAATAACAATATCTCATGAACTTGTTATTGAAACGTTGTGAGTAACCCTATTTAAAAAAAAACAAATACGTCTTAAATACACCAACAGGTTTTACATTTACATAAATCCTACGCCTTAAATAGAAAAAACCGACACAAACGCCGAAAATACTACGACGTGTGTTCCATTTCCTACGGCAAAATATTAGCCATTAACGAATTCCGAAACAAGACTTAAACCGGACAAATATGCGGGTCGGCCAGCGATGCCAAGAATTTGGTCGAACCGACAACTTTACATAGCTCTTGTTTACTCCACAGTATGGCTATTTCTGAATATACTATATCAGTACCGTTCCTTGATCAGTAACGCACGATGTATGATAATCAAAGTATTTCATATTATGATATTGTTTATAATATTGTAATTTTAAGGTGCAATATGTCTTAGTATCAGAGCAAAAAAAATCTTAATCAAAGTAATCTAAATTAAAGTAATTTAAATGAAAGAAACTAAAGGAATCGCAACTTCTGGGTAACGTAAGAAATAAAAATTAATAGTGTGATAGTTTCATTGCTCAAAGGAAAGTCGTGCTTTATTAGCTGCCAAAATTGATATAGAAAAACCCACTTATTTTTCATTTGTATATGAGTTTCTTTTTTGCGTAAAAACCCGACTCAATTCATCCGAAAAAATTATTGATATCTTCGGGTCAAAATAATACATAAAATATAATTGGGGACATCATAAAGAGTGGACTTAAAACATTACATAAATTGTTACTTTTCGAAGCTTATTATAATTGATTATATAAGAATCAAATACGAAATACGTCTGATGATCCGTTTGATCAGAGCATTATCACATATAATTTAAAAGATATCGCTAAGATTGTTAGACATGTTAGGCCCTTCAAGGATGACTGTAAATAGTAAAATCTTTCATAATAGTACAGAAATAACTGTTAAAATAATATAACCTTAAGTAGGTACCAAGGTATTTAAATGAACTAAAAAATTTAAATTGCGTATTTATTAGTTGGAGTATACAGTAGCGAAATATCAGGGTAATTAATTAGATACGTTTTAAGATTACTAACCGAAGGCGTTTTATTGGAACCAATAATAAAACAAAATATTAATTGGCATATAATATCTTAATTATTCTAGACATTACGATCTTGGAACACAATTTAATTTCAAGGCAATTTCGTTTGTTAGTTGTGTAATAAATTGCATTAAAGAGACCAAAGAGCAAAGGTGCTAATTTTTCGGATCTGAGCAAAATATCATCATACATTATAACAATTAAATATATAAACAATAACAAGTGCAGCAGTTAGTTATCACTACAACTGTAAAACTGAAAATTGTAAAATTGCACACGAAAAAAATAATCAGACCGCGTTTTCCGAGGCGTTTATAAAAATTAGGTAGTATCTGCATTTATATGCACTGTGTCAATAAGATCAGACACAGTGCTTTCCTACTAAGAAATACTTCATGTACAAACTTTTCATAACATTACACTATTTCAATTTTCTAAAACCTTTTAATTTTCGGAAAAAAATAGTTCCTGCTAAAGCGGCATTCATAAACTCAACTACGATACGAATTGAGTTTCAACTACGATACGAACATTTATAGCATGACGATTCAAAAGTGCTCCTAGAAGAAGTCTAATTGAATAAATAAATGTTTAGTAGTAGTATGTCAAAATGGACGTCTTGGCCAGGCAAAATATTCAACTTTGAATTGCATCTTCAACCATTTTATAACACATACTACACAATACGTCCTTACCCAATCCATTTTCCAAATGCGTCACCAAATTAAACACCGGGCTAAATAAATGTGCAGAGAGATATCACAAATTGATTTAGTAGTCGGCCACAGCGCATCTATTAATCAGTCTGCCTGTGATTTCCGTTCGCAAATACTAATTCCAACAAATTATCATGACGATGCAATAGAATAACAATCGGCTGCGGTTGGACGGTTTTAGAGAGCGCTAAATTCGCTGTGAATCTGCATAATATACAGCAGTGAATCATAGTTCACTATTCATCAGTATTCTATGTACCTATGGGCTATAATGCACATTTTAGCAGCACACTGCCTGCATTATGAACGAATTTGTTAAGCCATTTTTATTTTAGGCTGTAACTTTTTTTCCATCCCTAAAAAAATATACCTTCTTTCTAAACGATGTAATATGTGAAATGTATATTAGATATCTATCTAATATACATTTCACATATTACATCGTTAAGTTATCTAACTTATTTAATTTGGTGTTCGTTCACTCATACGCAAAGAATAAAGTTTTTACATGTTTTCTATTAAATGTAGATACTTTCCATTTTATCTAGATAAGGAAAGCTCAAAAAAGAGATGTGACGTTGCATTGATCGATTTCCTCCGGTTTATTTTCAAAACAAATAAATCTTCACCATTTACATATAGGTAGATAAGATGGTACTGATTAAGTCACCACCCATCAAAGTGGAATTAATTTGTAGTCTTTGATAAGTATCACACTTATTTATTACGTCATTGTATTATATGCGTGTATGCGACGATACAATAAATAAAACTTGAAGTAGAGTCGTCCTACGTTCAATATTTTTTCAATAAATGTCAAATAACAATATAACGCCTTCATTTTTTTGTTATCATAAAAGATCTTGATTCTTCTAATAAAAGTATCAAAGTATGATTAGATTTTTATATTTATTAAGAGTACTTTTAAGATTATTCGCCGTATTAAGAGGCCGTATCGATTTTAAGAGTTATTTTGACTTGTTTCTTTAATTCTTTAGGAGCTCGTTTAAAAAAACTAACTACTATGTTATATGAAGGTAATGGTATAATTTAAAATTCTCTAGAATATTCGATTATATAGATCTGCCGTAACAACGTTTGCGCTCCCGTATATAATCGAAAATTCTAGAGAACTTTAAATTATTCCATTTCTTTCATAAAACATATAATATGTATTTTTTTTATTGCAAATTTTTAAGCATTAACCTATCATTTAGTGTATATTTTTTATTTTTTTAAACTCTGTTGTAAGAACTAGAAATTCGACGCCATATACGCATAAAATTTCATCAAAGTAAGGCTATTTTAACTTAGATGTTCTTTGAATTTTTCAATAAAAGTACATAAATTGCCTCGAACATATTTTAGGATGTCTCAGTGTCTCTACTGTAGTATATTTTATAAGAAAACTTCTTCTATTAAATTCCGTGTAAAATACAAAGACACGAACGTCCCGCATGGAAAAAATTGAAACACGCCTTAGGTTATTGGCTATTAAACAAACTGGACAATGAATATCAATAAATTGTCTCGAACGTATTTTAGATATTGAATGAATCTTTAATTTAAGATATCATCACACATTGTTACTAATTTAGTTTTGTTAAACGAGCTTCTAAAGAATTACAGAAACAAGTAAAAATCACTCTAAAATCGATAAGGACTCTTAAACGACTATGATGCAGGAAAAATGTTTTTTTTGCCGAAATTTTAAATGCCTTTAATAATTCTTGAGTTTGTCCATGACAAACATAGGTACCTACTGAAAAACCAAAGCTTTCCTCTTTATAATATCAATCAAAATCACAATAAAGCGTTCAAAAATAAATACGGCGATCAAAGCCGCGGGCGCGCGCATGTATACGGGCGGCATGCAGTTGCAGCGCAGACAATCATTATGTCATCATGTCTAGACACAGAGCAGTTGACAAACACCGGCTGTTTTCCCATACCTTGTACGAGCGGCAAATTTAGAAGCGCAATTTCGTTGATAATTTGACAAACGAGGTTTTTACGTTACCTTTCTTAGAATTTTTTTGTCACCCGCCAATGTAATGTTGACTCACATAGAGGCAGAGTAGGTATTATTAAATTTCAACACCTTTTGCTTGTTAGACGAATTAAGACTTCGTTTGGCAAATTGGCCGCACAATAAATGGTACCTGCGGATTTTGTATTTTTGCGACTTTTTGTTCGATGTTTGGAAGGTGAGATTCCTGTCTGTACCTACGATGGCCGGATTAATTTTTTTTGCTATATAAATAAAAAGTTCGTAAAATTCTTGTGATTCCGTCAAGATCCTGTTCTTTATAAATTATAAAACATTTACTTAATGAGTAAAAATTGTAATTTATTTGCCTAAGTAGAGTTTACTACTGCATTTTTTTTTCTATTTTCTTTACAAAATTTAAGTATTTAAGATGAAAATTTACAATACCTCACACGATCAAATGCACCAAATGTATAAATAATTTAAATGGATAATATATTCACGGGCCCGACATTATAACTACAATATATTTTAGATACACATCGACAAATAAGGTGTTGGACAACAAGTGAAATAATTTAAACGTTGTTCTTGTAATTTATGAGCCGAATAATTGTACGGTATAATATGGTATTTCGACACCAAATATTCAAAAATAAGAGTTATGGCCGGCTTAAAATGTTGATAAAAATCTCTGCCCTAATTTATAATTTAATGTTTTTTATTGCTTGCTTGTGAGGCTACCGCGTTTTAATGAGAGTTGTTTGCGGAGGAAATTATAGGGTAAGCGAACTTGTGTTGTTCTAGTGGAAAACTTGTCAAACGTGTTCTTTCGCGGGGATTTCAAAGACATTGTCACTGTGACACATGACGCTTTTTTACATGCGAATGGAAAAAAAATTGTCAAAAATTATTGACCTTCAAAATTCTTTTAAAACAATCATTCAAAACGCAATCGTGACAACCGTTTCTGAAAGTACATATATTTTTATCTACACAATACACATTATACGGAATGGAATTTTGTAATGGAGATCAACCAAAGATTTATACTTGCATACTTATTTACTTAATTTGTAGTTTTATATAAATAATGGAATGTTTAATTGATTGTGATGGCATTGCAAAATTTCACTCTGTATACACATATGAAATTATATTTAAAAACGATATAACTGCTATAAGTCAGCAAATCTTCAAATAATATGTAGTTGAAAGTACTGTGAACGAAATTCCCTTTTACTGGCGACGTCGTTGAGTGTTTATTTATTACTTCATATAAGTAAAGTCTGCTTATTTTAGACATAATTAAGGCTATTGTTGCATTAAAAAAAATGAAGGCATATGAACCTATCATGGAAGAAGATGAAGACAATACACTTTTTTCTAATTGATTGGAAGAACAATATTTTGAGTTTATTAATAGTTAATCTGTAGGTACATAGCCTGATCTAGAGTAAGATAATTAATTTTACATATTTGTCTTACTTAATACTTGTCATAAAATTTTATCTGCTGATTGACCTGTTCTTATAGATGTTATCTCGCTCAAAGAAATACTTTCAAAAATATTGGTGTTATATAAGGATGAAGATTTAGATAAAAATTCAAAACTTTATTGTGTAATTTTTAGACTACGAAATTTCTCTAATTTTTTACATTTTATTATGGTACCTACTGTAGCAGTGACGCAGTTGTTGTATGTCTCAAAATGGGCCCTTAAATTATCTTGTTCTCGTAGTTCCAGATGACGGGTACCTATCACTTAATAATATGTCCTATTTTCAATGTTTATATTTTACGGTAAAAAATGTTTGAACGGCATTATTAAAAACAAAAGATCCGAGGAAACCTCTTCTTCTCTAAGCATTTCAAATTTCATAAACATCATCTTATAATTTGTACGTAAAAAAACTTCTATACATTATTACGTCTCGTATTACGTTTATATACAAAATTCTCTAGATACTCAGCCTTTTATCAAGGCTTTCCCTAAACACACCGGCTAGACAAAACTGTATTAGATTACAGACTGTGAAAGAGCTTTTCAAATGCCTTTAATAAGGACATAAAATTTTATTTCTATGAAAGCTTACACTTTACACGTGTACTCTTTTGTATAAGAGATGTCGGAGAATTTTTATGCTATGAATAATTACTCGTATATAATTTATACTTAATATTAATATCTATCAGTGTAAACCGTACCTATACGATATGTATTTTGAATAATAATTCGAATTCGTCACTTTATATACCAAATTTTAGATAATCATAGCGTTATATTAAAGAATATGACTCAAATTTATATTATATTAAAAAACTGCTTCACGTAAATAATCTTTAATAAGTGTTCAGTGTTATAAAATTCTTCTACTAATAAATACACTACGTTAAGAAATCCCTAAAACAAGAAATGAACAATATTTTATTACTTTATACATTTATAAGTACTTACATTTATTATTATAATATATAAAAAAATTAGAATAGGTACATTCACACTTCTCATGTATTATATTCAATTGATTATTTTCAGTTTGGTTAATAAGTTTCATAAGATTATCTATTTCCTTAGTCTTTCAATTAATTATTCCCAACGAATCGTTCAGCAGCTCTCAGCGCACAATGAATGAAATGATCGCCAATACACGATGTATTGTCCCAGTTTCCGCGAACACAAGGGTCGTGGAAACGCGCCGTCTGCAAGCTACCAATTGATCTTATTTACAAAATTTCCCCTTTGTCCATCTCGTTCCTTGAACGGACGCTTGTTTTGATTTCTCGAAAATATATTTTTTAAACGTTGTCATTTTGAAGTTCTATGAAGTCGTTAGGTTCTTTTTATTACTGTTATTGGAAAGGGATGCGGTGATTTCTCACCTTTTGCGAAATGATCAAAATTTCTTTTGATCATTTCGCAAAATTTTTTGGTCCTAATGAATCATCTATTCAGCAGTGGTTCTAAATTGAACGGTGTTTTTATAATATTTTTATCACTGAATAATGTAACTTTAACTTTTGTATATGAGTGAAAACGATTACATTATATATGGTGATAAGTAGGTAAGTATATATTTTAATCTTATATTACAAAATAATTATAATATTATGTATTATATAGTTCAGTGGCTCGGGATTTCATAAAAATAAAAGCAAATTCTCTATTCCCTTACATATTCCAATAATGTGACATCTACTGTAGAGAAACGAGACCGGTTTAAGTTCTCCTAGAGGCGAAGGAAGTTACACTTCCTGGTCCTGTCCTTTTTTCTATTTCTACCTATATTTATATAAAATAAAGTCGTGTTAGTGACACCACTTACCTATTACATATAAGAACTGCTGAAAAGTTTTTAGTGACATTTTGTTCTGTTGGAATACCCATCTGCAAAAGGAAAATGTATTGTAATTTTGACAAAATGTCAAAAAATGTCTATTGGAGTGCCGAGCGGAGCCGTGACGAGCAGTTGTATGCATATAGCATAATAACATGTATGTATCATGACAGACCCAAACATGATCTACAGCTGAAGGCTAGCAACAAACGATTTCAATAGTCATTTCGGTTTATTGTGCATTTAATATAATAGCCATGATGATGCATTTAGTTCTGTGACTTTGACTGGCGTCTTTTACACGCGTCCTTGTTGACCTAGTGTTCTCATTTGTATTTACTTATATGTAAATTTATAAAGAATAGAAAAAAATTCGATCACGAGGCGGGACTCGAACCCGCATCCTTCGCGCCATTCCGGGGCGGATGCCTCACCAACTCAGCCACTCGTGACCCGCCCGAGTGATCGAATTTATTCTATTCTTTCAGTTTTATGTGTCTGAAGGGACACACCGCGCGCCATCTATTGAGATGATTAACAACCATTTCAACCAATATGAAGCACTTTTCAGTGAATACAATATTGTAACGATGGAACACGACCTTTTTTGTTGAATTTATATTTTTGGTTTTATGGCATTCAAATGCTTTATAAATATAAATTTATAAAGAATAGAAAAAATTCGATCACGAGGCGGGACTCGAACCCGCATCCTTCGCGCCATTCCGGGGCGGATGCCTCACCAACTCAGCCACTCGTGACCCGCCCGAGTGATCGAATTTATTCTATTCTTTCAGTTTTATGTGTCTGAAGGGACACACCGCGCGCCATCTATTGAGATGATTAACAACCATTTCAACCAATATGAAGCACTTTTCAGTGAATACAATATTGTAACGATGGAACACGACCTTTTTTGTTGAATTTATATTTTTGGTTTTATGGCATTCAAATGCTTTATAAATATAAATTTATAAATTCGATCACTCGGGCGGGTCACGAGTGGCTGAGTTGGTGAGGCATCCGCCCCGGAATGGCGCGAAGGATGCGGGTTCGAGTCCCGCCTCGTGATCGAATTTTTTCTATTCTTTATAAATTTATATTTATAAAGCATTTGAATGCCATAAAACCAAAAATATAAATTCAACAAAAAAGGTCGTGTTCCATCGTTACAATATTGTATTCACTGAAAAGTGCTTCATATTGGTTGAAATGGTTGTTAATCATCTCAATAGATGGCGCGCGGTGTGTCCCTTCAGACACATAAAACTGAAAGAATAGAATAAATTCGATCACTCGGGCGGGTCACGAGTGGCTGAGTTGGTGAGGCATCCGCCCCGGAATGGCGCGAAGGATGCGGGTTCGAGTCCCGCCTCGTGATCGAATTTTTTCTATTCTTTATAAATTTATATTTATAAAGCATTTGAATGCCATAAAACCAAAAATATAAATTCAACAAAAAAGGTCGTGTTCCATCGTTACAATATTGTATTCACTGAAAAGTGCTTCATATTGGTTGAAATGGTTGTTAATCATCTCAATAGATGGCGCGCGGTGTGTCCCTTCAGACACATAAAACTGAAAGAATAGAATAAATTCGATCACTCGGGCGGGTCACGAGTGGCTGAGTTGGTGAGGCATCCGCCCCGGAATGGCGCGAAGGATGCGGGTTCGAGTCCCGCCTCGTGATCGAATTTTTTCTATTCTTTATAAATTTATATTTATAAAGCATTTGAATGCCATAAAACCAAAAATATAAATTCAACAAAAAAGGTCGTGTTCCATCGTTACAATATTGTATTCACTGAAAAGTGCTTCATATTGGTTGAAATGGTTGTTAATCATCTCAATAGATGGCGCGCGGTGTGTCCCTTCAGACACATAAAACTGAAAGAATAGAATAAATTCGATCACTCGGGCGGGTCACGAGTGGCTGAGTTGGTGAGGCATCCGCCCCGGAATGGCGCGAAGGATGCGGGTTCGAGTCCCGCCTCGTGATCGAATTTTTTCTATTCTTTATAAATTTATATTTATAAAGCATTTGAATGCCATAAAACCAAAAATATAAATTCAACAAAAAAGGTCGTGTTCCATCGTTACAATATTGTATTCACTGAAAAGTGCTTCATATTGGTTGAAATGGTTGTTAATCATCTCAATAGATGGCGCGCGGTGTGTCCCTTCAGACACATAAAACTGAAAGAATAGAATAAATTCGATCACTCGGGCGGGTCACGAGTGGCTGAGTTGGTGAGGCATCCGCCCCGGAATGGCGCGAAGGATGCGGGTTCGAGTCCCGCCTCGTGATCGAATTTTTTCTATTCTTTATAAATTTATATTTATAAAGCATTTGAATGCCATAAAACCAAAAATATAAATTCAACAAAAAAGGTCGTGTTCCATCGTTACAATATTGTATTCACTGAAAAGTGCTTCATATTGGTTGAAATGGTTGTTAATCATCTCAATAGATGGCGCGCGGTGTGTCCCTTCAGACACATAAAACTGAAAGAATAGAATAAATTCGATCACTCGGGCGGGTCACGAGTGGCTGAGTTGGTGAGGCATCCGCCCCGGAATGGCGCGAAGGATGCGGGTTCGAGTCCCGCCTCGTGATCGAATTTTTTCTATTCTTTATAAATTTATATTTATAAAGCATTTGAATGCCATAAAACCAAAAATATAAATTTACTTATATGGTTGTGTTAAATATGTATCTTTGGATATGTTTGTTTTTTTTTGAACTAAGAAAGAAGTACAGTTCTGTGAAACTTTAAAATGTAGATTTCTGTGAATATGTAGGGAAATTAATCCGTTCCTTTATGAACGTATTCTGCTAATTTAAAATATAATCATTAAAAATATGTAGCCAATAAGTATTAAGACTATCATTAGTTCTTTTTACTCAATTCCTGGAAGTTGATAGCAACATTCAGAATCGATGATTGCCTCGTTAACGCTTATCAAAATCAAATCAATCAATCGCATAAAAAGGGTATCTTGCTCGGTTAATAAAGCAACAATCGTGATGCACAGAGTGCAGTGAGTAGGATGTGTTATCAGTCGTAAAGAAATAAATTATCGCTAAATGCAATGTTGTTGGAGCGACGTGACGCGCTAAAGAAACTATTAAAACGCTATTTCCGGTCAGAGATGTATTTACAATCCAATAAAAAGCCATCAACGACCGCCGGAAATTGTTTAAAAAAATCGTTTTATAGATCTCCCGGTAATTCTAGCACTCAAGTGTTATTCATTGTTTAATGAAAAAATATGTTTAATTATTCGCCGTAAAATGCATTTTACGATTGGCAATAAGATTTTAGTACTGTGTAGAGCTGTCATCACTCATCTTATATTTTGTAACATTATTTTTAGAGAGCTTTATTGATGTCATCCATTTGGTATTTATTTCGTATTACAATAAAAAAAAAATACCCCAAAAACAATAGTTAAAGTATGTTGCATACTTATTATTGTAGAGGTTATAAATTGTAATTTTAAAAAAATCTTCCAAATATGTGTATTTGACTATGTCTGTTTGATTGTAATTTGTTGCTGCTGCCTCTTACGAAATAAACAGGCTGTTAGATCTAAAGCCAGATTTACTACCCGATTGTTAACAATCCATAATAAAGGCAAAACTTTAAAAGATTATAACGAATGGAGTCAGTGCCGGATTAGCCATGTAGCAAGAGTAGCAAATGCTACGGGCCCCGCGACTCGGGGGGCCCCGCGGTCTAATACCTGTCTGACCGTAAAAAAATATCAATTTATAATACACGTACCGTAAAAAAAATACACGTACCTACCACGAGAAACGTTGGTATCAAAATCTACAACAATAATTTAAAATTTTACCACGTTTCTACAATTGAGCGCTGGCTACACCAAAAGTTGTGTTGTACTGCTTGCACTGCGCTACACGCATGTTGGTAGCACGGCAAAACTAACAGGGGAATCCCCTGATATTGTCATCGAACGAGCTAGTCGTAACAACCCGATCAAATAAAATAGGTTTCTATCGACTATCAAACCTTAGATTACAAAATAAAAGGCAGATGGAGCATGACAATCATCCATCGCCCTTGTCATAGAATATACGAAATCAAAAACGAATACGAACCTCCGCCAGTGCTATAGCGATTATAGTGTCATGCAATACGTCAAAAGGGGTTTGCTATTTTAGTAAAAAAATGCTGTCTTGTGATATTAAAACGCTGTAAAATTTGTTTCCGAAAACAAACAAAAAGATAAAACATCGTTTTACAGGTTCTCTGTAGATTATTTGGCTTATTTAATTTTGTATACAAATAATAATTTTACATATACGAAGGAATACAAAACTTCAACGTATGACGTATGCTGCCAGTATTTTGAAAATGAATTTGATGAATAAGTTAGAAACGGGAATAATGACAATTATGTGGAACCGAATCCTAGAACGCTTGCAAGCGACTAGTGCTTCGCTGCAGTCGTCTGATCAAGACCTTAACACAGGATACGCCCTTTATGAAACAGTATATGCCTACGTACAAGCAATGCGATCTACATTTTCAGATGTTGAGGCAAAAGCCAAAGATCTGACCGACTGTGAAGAGTATCAGCAACAGACTTCAAGACGAAGAAAGCGGAATACAAAGTACGACCATTTCACTGGCTCTACTACACTCGACAACTTTGTTGAAAATCAAACACTCCAGGTGTTTGACGTTTTGAAATTCAGGTGTTTATTGTCATTATTGATAACGTACTGTCTGCTTTAACTAAACGTATGGAAGCATATCATGAAATTACTGGTGTTTTTGGAATATTTCGACAGCTAAAATCCCTTACAACAGAAGAGATTTTGGAAAACGCCTCACGTATGGTCAGTGCTTACGAAGATGATTTGGAAAGTAGCCTAGGCGACGAATTAGTGCAGTTCGCTGAACTGCTGAAAACAGATGTGGCTACTGTTATTGATAGCAAAAAACAAGAGTCTCTGGAACTGCAATTTTATAAACTTTTATTAAATAATTCCTTAGAATCGTGTTTCCCAAACGTAGAAATTGCCTTGCGCATTTACTTGTCTCTCATGATCACTAACTGCAGTGGCGAACGTTATTTTTAACGTTAAAACGTATTAAAAACGAGTTAAGCAACACGATGGGCCAAGAACGTCTTAATCACCTTACTTTGATGAATATAGAGTCTAATTTGCTTATAGAAGTCGATAGTGAAAGTGTTATCTCTAAATTTGCCCATATTAAATGCAGAAAAGTTTATTTGTAATAGTTTTGTTTTATTTAATACCCTTTAACTTGAGAAACTATAGCAAACGAAGGGCCTCTTGACAGAATTTGCTACAGGCCCCGCGCTGGCTTAATCCGGCACTGAATGGAGTATAGCATTTAATATTTTAATGAAAATATAATAGCATTTAATATTTTAATGAAAAATATACTGCATTAGATATAATTTTATCGTCACAAACATAAAAACAATCTATTTATTTTTCATTTACCTTTAAAGTATTTTTGTATCTTCCTTTAATTGTTAGCAACAATTAAAAAAAATATTCTTAACTATATATATACCTTAACATTACACACCAAGGCCAATGAATTATTTATGTTTGTGGTAGAACTTTCTTTCTTGCAAATACTTTCAAATGGCTGTACATCCGTTCTTGACATAACTACATGTAATTAAACATTACAAGCTAGTTTACATGAGGCATTTACTAATACGAGTCGTATAATTAAAGAAAGAAGTCTAGACTATGGGAATCCGTTGTTTTATATTTCTTTTTAGTTTATGTGCATAATGGCTGGCTAGTTGTTAAGTACTTTTATTCGTATACTTTTATTTGAAAAGGATTGAAATGGTCGGATTTGTTTTAATTATAGATCATATTATGCAAACAGGATATCTTAGAAATGGTAAATCGAGAGTAAAGAAAGAGAAATAAAAATATTTATGAAGGAGTAATTGAATAGGTAACTGGAATTAAGAAAGATTGGAGTGGGTTATCCAGTGCCTAAAAAATAAATAAATAATAACGTTTATTTCTTATTCTTTTCATAGACATAGACATATACCTACATTATAGGTTTGTTGACAAAAAAAAAGTATAAGTGGCACCCGTATTAGGCTCAGTTCAAAGAACTAGCCTTATGAAATGAAATAGACTATATGAAATATAATTAATAGACTATGAATTATTATTATAATACATATTATGTTTCTTCACATCTTTGTTTTTAAAAACGTATGTGAATTATCTTACATATTACTATTTTTAATAAAAAGACCTTAAGCTGCCGCTATTTAACTTTATGATACTAATAGTTACCCATAATTCTGGGTAGTATTAAAAACTAATTCGCTGTTGACAAAAAATAAATAATTATATGTGCACACTACACCTGAGTCTGCCGCAAAAACTGGTACATGTAATGAGATGTAATCTATGTAAACTATTAGTCACGTCCTGTCTCAAAACAAACACTAATAAGAATATAATTGAATTGCTAAAAATAGCTAAGTATGATACACGTGTTGTTGTTGATATTTTTAATTTGTAAGGACAATGAAAGACATTGCCTACAGCTTAGGTACTACTAGGTATATTATTAACTATTTAAATTGTAATGTGTTTTTTGAGGAATATGCATACTCTGTAAACTCCTTAGTAAACTCATACTATAATAGCCTTCGAAGAGATAATTACGAAACTTTATACAACAAATTATCAACGATTTTGATAATATTAATTATTGTATTAGAGATTCATAAACAAAAATTCAGAGCACCTACCCATCGTCTACCCTAGGAGTCCTAGCGTAATTTTAGTACTTATAATAAGACGATAGCTTACTGGAAATATTACATTACACTTAATGAGGCTTTCAAACAACTCAAATACAATGTATTCATTATTAAAGTTAAACTTTTATTATTTCAACTAGCCCGGTCATACAATACTTACCTACTTTATGTCGCATTATATTTTTTACTTTTCTAATTTGCTGAGCAACTAGCGTTCTATTTGACAAAGTAATGTATATTATAATAAATTAAATTTTCCTTTTATTTTGAATCGCACTTTTCAGTAATCTTTCTTAAAATTGTTAAAAATTTCACGCAAATCGACATGCTTTGTTAAATCGTTTAGAGAGTAGCGCGGAATCGAACACATCATAAATGTCGAGGTGCAATTCCACGCTGTTTTTGTGAACATTCCGCAAAACGGTGAAAAAAGAATGGGTCGAATATTGAAAGCTGTGGTCACATTCGACTTTTCATAATAAAATCTAGTTTTTTTTTAAATCAAACTGTTAAAACTTTACATGTTAGCCAGTTTTTATAAACGTAAGGTTGACGATATCTCAGAAGTAACATTGTTAAGGTATAAATAAATAATTCATACAAGATCGTGCTTTATTTTTACACTTGTTTATATCACCAGTCATTTCCTTCGGTCGCTACAAATAGCGCGATAGATATCTCATTGAATTGCCTAGTGATGCATCGACGCAGGACCGTTCATAGGCAGGCCACGGGAGAGGTTGCGACTACTTTTTTCATATAGAAGCAACATCCGCGTCTGTACTAGTTTTTATGCCGCCTCTCCGTCTGCATGTTTTTCTGAACATCTCGATTGATTACACCACGTCTGCCCGTTTGTTTACACGGCGGACGTCTAATTTCAACAATATTAAATAGCGGAGCGTAGCGCGGTAGCCGTTTAGAAACCAGTCGTGGAATTTTTATTAGATAAAAAAGTGCTACCGTACCGGCGAGCGAGTGATCGCTTTATTTACTTATCCGTATATAGAATTTATTCCGCAATTAGAATTGTAAATTTCCTCGTTAGGGTCATTGATGTCGTGAAAAGAGCTTTTTTGCTATAATTATTCTCGAGAGGAATTAGTTATAGCGCACGTTTACGGCGACGTGGGACGCGCTGCGTGCAGACGCGCCGCATTCATCGCGCAATTGTTCTCGTGTGCTACTGGCTTGATAATTGGTGGCTTTTTATGGGCCATCGGAGTATGGCTAGGCCAGACAGACGGCCTCCGGTGTCTAGACGCTAGACGGTCCACTGCGATTTGCGAGATCACGCTTCGGCCGGACGAACATGCTAAGTGCATGTCTGGCCGCATTGGATCATACGTGGACCGCGGATCCATGAAACGTGCGGGATGTGACAGTTTGATTGCCGATCACGCAACTGCAGCACGCCGCGTGCTCCAGCATCGTTACATTGTTGTGTACAGAATAAAACAACCGTTTTTAACTTGTATAGGTACTTGTTAAGTAAGGTATAAGAGGCCAATTATAATTCTTAGTGCATAATGTGCGATTCTTTAGATATATTTTGAGTACGGATAAACTGATAAATATAAATTATACCGGAACATATACTTTTGAACATCTGCTTTCAGACTATTAAACTAAAACAATGATTTATAAAAATTGCAGGAAATAGGTAAAAGTCAATATGATTTAAAGACATATCTTACAAATCAACGTCCTAACACCAAACCACTGGCCCATCAAAATGCGTCATCGCGACACACGGTAATTGTTATGTTAGACAACGAAATTGAATGATTTACGACTTTTCAATTTGGCCACTTACATAGTGTACTGATTCGTAATCATAGCACACGACCGAATCGGTCAACGGCCGTGCTCGAGACGTCTCTGCCCAAGGACGAAAATGCAATGCCATATCTACAAGTGCGTGAGAATTATCTGACATCCAGGGCAAGGATGGATAGCTTTGTACGTAGGCCGGCGAATGTTTGATTGCGTAAATGCGCACCTCCGACGAAGACAATAGTAAATTGATTTATCTAATGGATCTGTTATGTACCTAATGTATTGGGTACGCTATAATGGCAAGATGGTGTAATTTTTAAGGCTCTATAACGCACACAGTAATGATAAGTGATATCTAAGCTAGCTAAAACATGCTGAAGTCATTTAGTTATGCGAATAAAAAATATAATATTATAAACTCAAACTTTTTAAAGCTAAATTAAAAAATACACATTTTAAATAAAAAATAATAAAGGAACATACCTAGTTAACTGCTTTTCTTATGCTTTAATAATTAAATAAGATTTTTAAAATAATGACTGAATTTTAAAAAAATATGGATAATTAAGAATTAAATCTCTATTCTAAGTAGCTATACCATAGGTATACTTCATATAATGAACCAATATTTTATATAAAACAATCACACGTATTGCATTATAAATAAATAACGTAAGTATAGGTACCACTCTACCATAACTATCGATACAAAAAAGCAGAAAAAAAAACTCCAATTCAATTTCATAAACAACTTAAACCCTAGCACATACAGCACACATCAACACACAAGTTAATTAAATATTTAAAACATGACGTCTAGAACTATTTTTTCGCATCAATATTTAAAAAAAATACGTCAGTTCGTTGTTTAACTTCACTGGCTTCACGAATAACCGAAACACGCACTTACCGTGTTTTACATTAGTATCTAAAAATTAACATATTGTTACTATTTTTTTCTTTAGTTCTATGTAAAATATTCCTGTCTTGACTCTTGAGATAAGCCACGTAAATATGAATAAACGAGCTGATTGTTAATGGGCTTAACACAAACAAGATATATTTTTAGCTTTTATCTGTATGAATTATTTTTATAGTTGAATCAAATTTATAATAATGATCCAAACATTTCATTCATTGGCAGAATTGAATAAATCATATTGTAAAATTTTCCTGAGAAGATGCGTATTTCAAATACAAAAAATTTCATATTTTTTACAAGCTACACTCATTCATGATGCGTTTAAACAGAAAAATATTAATATCTTCGCTTACGTAACGTAATCTAATACGACGGGACAAAAAACGAATTTCTGCTTAATTTCGTGCAAAATTCTTTAAAATTTTCGCGGATGTATCAAATTCGAAGGTCGGCGCGTCAGGCATCGGCTTTCCTCGCAAAAAAGTATAAAAATATCAAGTAAAGTTCCCATTATAAACTTTCACCGGCTTGCAATAGCGGTTGAAAAAGTGCAGGGTATCAATTCGAAGGTCACCGCGAGGCGGTTACGGCGTCTGCCAACTGCGACCTTGACGTGCACCTGTTGTGGTCCGTCCAAACAGACAGACGTGCTTGACACAAGCTTGCACAAACCTATGGCTTTCGAGTTTGATGCAAATTATTAGAATAAGTAATATAATTAGTATGAAAGACCTTTTGGTGGCTCTACACCTCTACTTTTTACGTCTATCTTTTTACACGCTTTTTATTAGCTTCACCTGTATGTTTTTATGTTTGTTTGTAACCGACTTCTTTGGGCGCGATTTTGACCCACTTTAAACGGCCAGATTTCGTTCAAACTTTGTAGATTTATTGAGGACCGATGACAATACACTAATTTGATAAAATTATTCCATTTTTCAATTTGCAAAATATGATTTTTGTTAATTTATATAATTTTCATTTATAGTCGATAAGGTAAGATAGCTTCACCTGTATGTTTGTATGTTTGTTTGTAACCGACTTCTTTGGGCGCGATTTTGACCCACTTTAAACGGCCAGATTTCGTTCAAACTTTGTAGATTTATTGAGGACCGATGACAATACACTAATTTGATAAAATTATTCCATTTTTCAATTTGCAAAATATGATTTTTGTTAATTTATATAATTTTCATCTATAGTCGATAAGGTAAGAAAATAATTAAAATTTTCTATAATTTTTCACTACAGTCGATAAGGCAGGACTCGATGTTAATTTTTATTTCCAATAATTATCTTTAGCCGTTTTCTCTAATATTGACAAATTTTTGTATATACTAAAGAGAATTTTAATTCTACAAAACAAATAATAGTTTAAAAAAAAAATTAAAAATCATATGTTCACTCAACAAAATTATTTAAGTAAATTCATTTTTTATCACAGCATAATATTTTTTTGTTATCCCTCTTTTTGTTTTTTTAGCAAGTATAGAATTAATCTCCGTTAAATTATCTCGACAATAGTATGCAAAATATCTTGATTCCTTTAACTAACAAGGCTATAATACTAAAAATAGTTGCCAAAATAAGGCGAAAAAAATTTTTCGATCGTAAAGCACTCTCTGATGCTTCGCATCATGAGTCGTGCAATAATTTAAAATTAAAAAAACAAGCTATTATAAATAATACAAACTACAAAGTAGAAAATAAATAATAGTTTAAAAAAACTAAAAAACACGCTTTTTATAGAAAACCGAACTAAAAAATAGAAAATAAATTTAAATGAATTTAAATTAAGAAAATAGTGTTAAAAATTTCAATGAATATACACTACTCAAAACAAAATAGGGCCCACCTACACTTACCTCAAAGTTTTGCCTACACGTAATTTATAGGGTAGTTATTGGGGTACTTGAGTATTCCCTTACGTTGTTGACATGTTAACGAAACTTTATTGCTGTTTTAACTATTCTTTTTAATGTTATTCTCAAGTGGGTAACCAGAAAAAGTTAAATGTTTCAAAATCACGTTCTTTCCAAATTCTCTGTGTTCAAAGTCTCATTCTGAATGTTACTGTAGCACATCGTTATTTTTTAAAGTTTAATTTGGTTTCGGTATTATTCGTGATTATTATGCCTGGATCTCGCGTTCATATGGATATGGAAACGGCAGCCAGAGCGGTTGCTTTGCTTCAAGAAGGAAATTCTCAGAGGTCGGTGGCAATACGTCTTGGTGTGTCACGTCGAGCTATCCGACATGCTTGGGATCGTTATCAAGAGACAGGTAGTGTTGCTAGAAGACGTGGAACAGGAAGTACTCGGGCTACAACAGCCCAAGAGGACCGGTACATCAGACTAACAGCGTGTCGGCAGCGGACGGTAACTGCCCGTGCCTTACAAAATCAACTGCGGCAATCTACTGGCACGCGAGTGAGTGATCAAACCATTCGGAATCGACTTCATGAAGGTGGCCAAAGGTCCAGAACTCGCGCTGTTCGACTGAAATTGACAAGTGCTCATCGTGCAGCTCGATTAAGGTTTGCTCGTGATCACTCAAACTGGTCTATGGATAACTGGGGGACAGTACTGTTTACGGACGAAACTAAAGTAAAGTTTTTAAGTGACGATCGTTGAGTGCGTGTATGGAGAAGGGAAGGTGAACGTTTTTCTGAACCTTGTGTCCACGGAACAGACCGATTTGGAGGTCCAAACATCATGGTATGGGGCGGCATAAGCCTACATGGCAAAACGGAGCTCGTAGTTCTTGGTGGAGGTAACGTGACTGCTACTACCTATGTCGAACGGGTCATCCGGCCTCACGTGATCCCATTTTCACAAAGAATTGGCGAAGAATTCATCTTGATGCAAGATAATGCCCGCCCACATACAGCCCGTATCACTCAAAGAGCACTCTCTGATGCCAATAAAAGAGTTCTGCCGTGGCCAGCCATGAGCACTGACCTCAATCCAGTAGAGCATGTGTGGGATCAATTAAAAAGGAGCGTCAAAGCAAATTTCAGCAACGTAAACAGCCAACAAGATCTCATAAATGCTCTTAAAGTCTGTTGGGAGCAAATACCTGAAGAAAATGTAACCCATTTGATTGAAAGTGTCCCAGATAGGCTCAGAGAGTGCATACGGAGCAGAGGGGGTCCCACACGCTACTAATTACAAAATAAACCAGATTTTTTTTGTTAATAAAGGTTTTATTGAAACTTTTGTCATGTGTCTTATTTGTGCAGTTTTTCTCTAATACTGTTAATTTTGCATAATTTTCATAAAATCGCTAATTTTTGCTTAAGTTTACGTTAAAACAATTGCCCTACACTTTGTTCGTTTATACCCATTCATAAAATAAGAAAAAAGTGAAGAGTTTTTACAACACAGCAAAAAATCAGGGTGGGCCCTATTTTGTTTTGAGTAGTGTAAATTAATAATAGTGTGAGTAAAAAAAAAAATATTTTATTTAAAAAAAAGCGTGGGGTGCTTCTTAAGATATTATCGAAATGATAATCACTCTACTCATATCTGTCAATAAAATATCTATAACCATTGACACCATGCACCCCACGCTATTTTAAAATAAAATATTTTTTTTTTACTCACACTATTATTAATTTATATTCATTGAAATTTTTAACACTATTTTCTTAATTTAAATTCATTTAAATTTATTTTCTATTTTTTAGTTCGGTTTTCTATAAAAAGCGTGTTTTTTTAAACTATTATTTATTTTAAAGTATTTTTAATCAACCCTGTGTAGTGTTATTATATCTAAATTTAATAAATATTAATTTGGCGAAAGCTTGATGCAACGTCTAGCACTGTAGTAGAACCATTATACTGTACGAGTAAAATGATGAACATTTTCTAGTGCATCTGTTGGTTATTAATTTTACTTTTTAATTTACTTTAGTTACACTTGCAGGTATTAAATGCTTACTCAATTATAAATTGTAACGTAAAAACCTTTTAATTTTATTGCATTTTAATTAAAACTAAAAGTATTTTAAAACTCACACTTACATTTTTTTATTCATGTAGAATTGTAGTGTTCAGAAATGTTTAGGAATAGTTCTTTCTAAACTATTTACTTCCAATTCAGAGTATCGCTTCTATCAAGGCAAAGCATATCTATAGGATAAGAACATTTTAAGGGTACATACATTTTAGAACGACAACTTTAACAAATAAATTATACATCTGAAAGAGGATTTACTGCAGTATTAACTGTACCATTAAATCACTATTATTTAACTCTACAGCGCAGAATTTCGCATCATGTACGTCTGCAGTCGTTACATTGTTGCAGTTGAATTAATGATAGACATGTTAACAAATCAGGTAAGCCCAAAGGATATGTAACGTTGTCGGCGATACGCCCTTCAAGGCTGAAGGCATCTGTTGCGTTTAACGAACAGCGAATTCAGAGAACCATAGACAGGCATTTAGAACTTAGCCACAGATTATTAAAAAAAAAATATTCAATTTTTTGGCGCCAATCAAATGACACTTCCCGTTTTAAATCCGACTATTTTTTTAAACAATCCCATCGAAATTAGAAAATCTATTATGAAATATCTAGTTTTCCTTTTGTAGGTTATACAAATTCTGTAATACTAAACATACACAATAGTTCGAACTAAGGCCACGTCATAGACTGGTTAATGTTTTTATCATCTAAATTTAGTTTTGTTTAGTCGGGGAAAGCTATTTTCGATCTGAAATGTTTAGTTCATACTCTACAAACTTTTCTGCGAAATAAACACTTATGAATGAGCCTCGATAGACATCGCGTAACTAGACGATAAACATGTTTGCATGCGGATGTTTTTATTGGCATTTAGTTTCAGTGCAATGTCTGTGTTTTTGACGAACTTTAGCTCGTGTTTATCTAATGGTGTGTATTATCATTGTTTACGTAATGTTTTCTATGAATAAGCTTAGGAATGTTTTCATCTTTTATTATTTTACGGTACACAGCAATAATTTCAAACAGCTTTCACAAATAAAAAATGCAAGCAGATTTAACATTTGTTTGAACCTAACCGGGCAACTCGTTAAACATTAAATTATTAAATCTAGCAAGTAGTCTATACAATTAGAGCTCTCTGGGTGAATTTAATACCAGAGGTCGAGTTAATTACAGGTGTAAGGGGTGCCGAGGGGGCGCGGGGTGCACAGGAAACGGTTCAGACAGCGTAGTAGTCGACGCATAACTAATGACCGCGGCGCCACCTGCCACAGGTAGAAAGTTCATTTCTCTACTGAAAAAAATTTCGAAAACGCACGTTTCAATTTTAAATGAAATTCTGCGATACAATGTTTCGTTATGTATCGTTCAATTAAATAGATAACATTCGAGATAGCATTTATGGGATTATAAATTGTTCAATTTATCCTCGCGACGTTGAATTAAAACTTTATTTAAGGCACGAAGCTTTTTGCGATATATTTTTTTAAATGTTTTAATGGTAAAAAATACTTACGTGGTTTCGACTTTGTGTTATACGACGTTGTTCTATTACCATTTAGGAATGCTTTATTCTTTTTAAGATTCCATTGCTCGTTCTACTGAATATATTGGTGATCACAAACTAATGGAGAGCGACACGGGACAATAAATTTAGATCATAGACAGATTAAAAATGATGGTATTAACAAATTAACCATTGTGTTTGTTAATATGTAATAAAAATAAATAATAGGAGTTAAGTAGGTACATAAGCCATATTTGTATATTAAATCTGTAAGAATTTAACTGGAAAATATAATAATTCTATATTTAATATTACACATATTAAGCTATTGCATAGCTTCTATCGCGGGCCTTGAGCGCGGGGACCGAATCCAGAAATTCCGTAACGAAAAAACCTCACGCTCCCCACTCCGACGGGCACGGAGGTGTGGCTTGAAGGCATAGCATGCAATAGCTTTACCGCTGCAGTCCCCGAGTGCCACACGTCTTTTATTTTTATTTTTATGCTATAGTTTTGATAAGGCAAGATATGTGTAATTAAACGATATTACAATTTAAAATTGTAACGTTTTTACTCTATGTTGAGCCTAATTACGGATTAATTACTCCGAACGCTACTCTAAATCCTATGAAACATGTATGTCAATAATTTTCTGTCTGAGTGGAAATGCATTGCATGAATTGAATGCGTGTCCGGTTGCAATCAAGGTACTTTATGTTCGACTAATCACCCAGTACACGGGCCACTATCACTGATGCATAGTACACGCAAAACGGCCATCAGGTACTTTCAGGGTTTACAGATAGAAATGTTCGAATAATGTGCAGTTTTGTAGCGTTACTAAAGTTTCTGAAAATTATAAGGTCTTAGGTATTTACGTACTCTTAAAGTTATCTTGCTAGTCACTGTCGTAGATATCATAACGTACCTACACTACACTCATTAAATTGTCTAAGTACCTTTTTTTTTTTTTTTTTTTTTTTTAAAGTGGGGAAATCTTGCATAGATACCCACGGCCTCCGGGGAAGGGGCCGTGGGTTATGTCGGATTCCTACCGACCAAAACCCCACTGTGTTCCGTCAAGCCGCATCAACGACGGGGCCACGGGTATGGTAGAATTCTTCCGTGACCCCGTCAGCGGCTGCCCGTCGCCAGGCCAAAACAAATTGTGAGCCAACCAGCTCTAACCTCATGGGGCGGCGTGAGCGGAACACGTCTCACGCCACCACATCTCTCCGGACGATGGACTAAATCCCCGCTCCATCGCCCGGCGCCCCTTGTTAGGGAGGCTGGTTGCGGCCGCGTAAATCAGCCGCAACAC
Source organism: Colias behrii (assembly GCA_029959065.1). Taxonomy (NCBI): domain Eukaryota; kingdom Metazoa; phylum Arthropoda; class Insecta; order Lepidoptera; family Pieridae; genus Colias; species Colias behrii. Next base: position 7,472,056 of record JARWMC010000019.1, on the reverse strand, counting down.
GACGACGACGCCCAATAGGGCGTCGGCGCCGGATCGGGTCCGCGTGAGGATCCCTCTCGCGGACCCGCTCAGCCTCCTCTTTCCGCGAGATCACGTCCTCAGAGAACGTGATCACCGCGCGCCAGGATCTGTCGCTGCCCACCATTGCACGAACTATGGAAGGCAAAGAGAGATCCGACCCGACGACCGCGACCAAGCGAGCACGAGGCTCGGCCCACGCGGGGCACACGGCAAGAGTATGATCTGCCGTGTCCTCCGGGCAGGCGCACCAATGGCAAGCCATGCTAGGCTCCCTCCTGGCGACTTTGCACAGATACCGCCCGAAGCAACCGTGCCCGGACAGTACCTGTGTAAGGCGGAAGGTTATGGCCCCATGCCGCCTGTCGCACCACTCTCGCAGCACCGGTCGAATTGCTGCGACCGTCCGCTCTCCAGCGCTGGGCTCTTCGAGCCGGCGTTCCCACTCCCGGAACCGCCGTTCGACGGCCTCATCCCTCCACTGCTCAACCTCCTCATAGGATGGGTTGAGCCCAAGTAACTTGGACGCCGAGACGCGGCGATACACGTCCGCGAGCATCTCGGCGTCCAGTTCCCACGGTGGCGTTCCAGCCATCACGCACGCTGCCTCGAATGAGACCGTGCGGTACGCCCTCACTACCCTAAGCGCCATGACCCGCTGCGGTCTCCGCAGGAATGGTCTATTACGGGCGCTTAGGGCATCTGCCCAAATTGTCTAAGTACCTAAGGGGTTGTTATAGATCTTTATTTCTGTTTGGTAAGTATATTATGAATTATACTAGCTTTCCGCCCGCGGCTTCGCCGGCTTTGTCTAATACATAATAAATTATATACTAAAACCTTCCCCTTGAATCACGCTATCTATTAAAAAAAACCGCATCAAAATCCGTTGCGTAGTTTTAAAGATTTAAGCATACATAGTGGTCTAAGATCCGAACATAAGGCGAAATTCAACGGCGTGATAATAGAATGAGACCAATTTTATAATTAATTTAGTCTATTAAAAAATGTATTAAAAATGGGTTGACTGGGAAAATCCTGGACAGGACATTTTTAATGAATTAAAATTTTTTTATTTATTTTTATTTTTTATTAATTGCAGTTTCGAGATAATAAAACAATTTTGTAATAAAACAGTGCTGACATAATTTTTTTTTTCATCATCCTATCAAGTGAAAGTAACTGGTACCGACATACCTGTTTATACCTGCCAACCTAGCCGTTTGTCCCGGTAAATATTAGAAAACTATGACTGCACATTCTGTAGGTTTCATACTTTAAGTCTATTATATTTTTTTTTTTATTATCTTGATACTGCAATTAATTAAAAAAAAATGTTTTTTTTTAAATTCATTAAAAATGTCCTGTCCAGGATTTTCCCAGTCAACCCATTTTTAATACATTTTTAATAGACTAAATTAATTATAAAATTGGTCTCATTCTATTATCACGCCGTTGAATTTCGCCTTATGTTCGGATCTTAGACCATAGGGACATAGGGACAGAGAAAGCGACTTTGTTTTATACTAGGTATGTAGTGATTACAAAAACAGTGTCTGGCAGGCTATTTTCAACAAATTTAAATGAAATTTTATAGTCAGATGAATACTTTATATGCCAGACCAATATGTTGATTAAAAATAATAAGTATTTTACCGACTGTAACGTTTCTGTATCGACATTTTTTACATTTTAAATTTAAATATTCTAATACAAGCTCTTTCCAATTCACAAATTCCAAAAGAATCAATGCAAAAATATTCATATTCCCACTGTATTCATTTAAAGGAATTTTATACGCAATAGACTCGTCACATCCTCCGTTCGTAGAACACGTGGAAAGTAAGATTGTAATGAATTTCTTAGTAAAGTTTCTTGTGGTGTCAAAATGGAAAATGATAGTTCGGATACAGGTTATGCAAGATTGTTGACTTTCCCCTATGTGTGTACTGTGTACCATAATTAACCCATTGAGCCCCGAACGGCCCGATCGGTCCACGACACAATAGATTTTCTATTGTGTCTGTGATTCCGGGGCCTGAGTTATTAATTTGTGTTATAAAAATTTCAGGGTTGCGCACTTGGGAGTTTTTTAAAATCGGATCGAATTCAAGGGACAAAATTTTAACAAGATTGATCTTTTGGAAATTTGCGTGATTTTTTAATATGGCGATAATGGTGTTTACTTCATTGAGATATACATATGGAGACGACACCGCCTACATCACTTATGTTCCGCTCAACATAAGCCATATGGCTTAACTGCACGCTCATTTTTTATTTGTTTTAACCCATTGACCACCGAGCGGCCCGATCGGGCCACGACACAATAGATTTTCTATTGTGTCTGTGATTCCGGGGGCTGAGGCATTAAAGTGAAACGCATCAAATATGCCTTCGTGTGTGTTACGATATTGCACAAATAATACGGAAAAGTGACTAAACATAACTTTTCATCGGTAAGTACCTAACTAGATAATAATTTTTAAAACTTAGTTAGAGCAAAAAAATGGCGCACAGATTTTGTTCGTGGTGTCTCCTCCATACGTAGTAATATTATCTCAATGGTTTACTTACATGTTATGTCTCTGGCCAAATAGCGAATTAAATATGTATTTCAACTTCGGAAATATGTATAAAAAGGAAATAATAAAACAAAAAATTGTTCTATATACAATTTTATTTTAACTAAATAGCCGATAAAGATACATATCATATGAGTTAAATTATAATATTATGTACATTTATAATTCATCGCAAGAAAATTAGTCTTAATTAATTATCTATTTCTACTTTTAAAATCAACAGTTCAGTTTCTTGCAAAAAACATTTGTTCTTAAAACAATGTAAAAAAAATAAAGATAATTTTTAAAATTATAATTTGATAGTAGTGCATTGCACTCTTAATTGTTCCCAACATTTATGAGTAGGAATTTATTCAACGTAATCAATTTCCCGAGCAGTTCCTATCAACTAAAAAGAAATTTAACAAAAACAACCTGTAGGTACATCAATTTTGAACAAAACCGGCAATCTATTTTACATTTATTTACATTTATATAATAATTATTCAGAATCTTCATCAGGTTCGTTCTGAAACGCTTTAGCTGGTGGTTGCAACATTTTGGTTCTTGCTGCAAGTCGTAATGTTGCAGAGCCGAGGTTGCCTATGGGTGCTTCGGGCACTGGTACCGTACCGAGACCAGCCTTGCCTTCGTTGCTCACGAGCGGTATCTGTGAAAGAAAGTATTTTATTTAAATGTGTAATGTATTAAACTTTATGTCAGTGGGGATGATGCGGTACAAACAAGAAGTCGACTGATGCATCCTCTGTTAATAAAACATATATATACCTACCACATGTTTTTCTCTATCATTGATGCATAAGGAAAATTTTCCAATGTCTTTACTAAGCTGTATTGTTTTATTAAAAAAAAAATATTAAATAAACTTTATAATATCAACATTGTTATACGTATTTTGTACTGCTATGAGATTTTTGAAGTGAAAACTTCTTTAGCGGCGTTGGGTATAAAATCTTAAACTCGCGTCAGGACACGTGGCCTGATCGAAAAGCGTAAGACGGATGTTTTTTTTTTTTTTTTAGCCCTTATATTCCATGCGTAAGACGGATACCGTTCCAAAATATCAAACATGCTGAACGTTAATAATCAAGTTTTCACTTCTGCCGGCACTCCCGGAGTGCAAACCGTCTTTTTTTTAATGGTTTCAGAATATCAACAATACAATACATTATTTACGAAATACCACTCACTCACAAATCACCAACAAAAACGTACATTACTAAAAGGTCACAAAAAATAGTTTAACGGTCTTCGCAAATACATACTCCTACATCGAAACTATAAGTTCAAAACGGCGTGTAAAAACCGACACTGCAGCCATTGTATACAATTTATATCGCTTATACAAGCTGGATAAACTGCAGCTTACCTATAATTCGATCCACACAGTTCATGGGATAATTATTTCACTTAATTTATACGTCGTTAGCATAAAATTATCGAACTTCACGCATCAACAGTCGAACAGAAAAATTAACGACTACTGAACCTGTTCTACAAACTAACTCGAGAAAGTAACAGTTTAATAATTATCCATTTTGAGCAAAAACCATTCATGTAAGGATAACGCTCGTTGGGCCGTGACTAGTGGCTTTTAGCTGAACCTTTAATGTCATTCTTTAGTATCAAAAATCGTTAACCTATTTTAAAAGTATGTCGCTTTTGCTAACCAACATTAATTTGATTAAACATGCAGACGAGCGTTCAACTATATATAAATATTCCAATGCCATCAATATTAATATAAAATGATATATTTGTTCTGGTAAACTGAGGAATGACTAGAGAGTTTTTTATTAGAAAGTTTCTAGTATTCTAAATAAGGTTGTTAGGGTAATACTAATAACCAATAATAAATGAAAAAGATGCTCAGACATTGTTATTCAAACTTTTTCTCAACTAGTTTATTAATAAGTAACATTATACAGAACTTTATGATTTCAATTATGAAAATATCATTGAATTATTAAAACGTTATGTTATAAAAACATAAAGAGGCTACAAAAATAGTTTAAAAGATATTAATTTAAATACGCTTATTTCGGAATTTTAATTGAAAAAGTTTCACATTTAAAGTTCGTTACGCCACGTGACGAAATAAATTCTTACTTGACATTTAATTAATCAATTTCAGTACATACATTGTTGAGTGAATGTTGTCATCTCAAGAACTTTAGCATACATATTTTTGGACTTGGACAATAAAAGCACAATTTAAAAGTTACCATAGTTGTATTATACGGGGTGTTTAAAATGGCACCTAATGCCTGAGACGTGTCTAGGCATGAATCACGAAACGGGACGAGCACATTATAAATGTTCGCCATATCATGTCTCGAGTAAAAACTGCAGAAAGCACTAGACCATAAGCGGTACGTATGCATCAATTACATACAACGACAGACGGACAGCCGCATTGTTATTAGGAGTTCATTGTCTAGTCGGTTTTACGAACGTTCTAGACGGACGGAAGTCCAGATTTCCTGTCCCAATCGCGTCGCGGCATGGTGATCCATGGGGTCAATGTAGTAGATCAAAACAACACCATGTATGGCGCATCCAATGCCACCTAGCCTCTCGAGTCACTCTGTCGTCAACACGTGTAGTACTTTACAAGTATATTTAATCCTAATTTATAGCTTATTTTGCTGATGTGAATAATAAGTTTGTTTAAAGTGTGGCTCATTTTAAAAATTGTGGATTTTGTATATGACTTAATTATAATTTATTATGAACTTGCTTGAAATATTTTATAAGAATATCTAAACCAGGTGTCTCGTTCACGCCTTCCTAACTCAACTTGTAGTCTACTTGATAAGTTGAAAATGGCGTAAAATAGAGAGAGGAAATTTCCAACGAAAATCTTTCGACTCCCGGAATTCTATCTCCATTATTTATAATTTTAATTTAACGCTGAAAATAGCCCTCCGCGCGGCATTTTTAGTTAGCGCGCGCGGCTTCAAAACCGAGCACGTCACACTAATTATTTTTTTTAAGGTATTAAATATTAATTTAAAAATTTAAAAAAAATATGGTGTATTCCGAACACTTCAAAAAATTTGCTCCCGTTGGAAATTTTACTTAAAGTTAATTTTTCAACAAATTAGACAACAACAGATCAAAAAACTAGAAATTTCTAGTTTTTTGTTAACTTGAAAAAATTATTATAAACAAAGTATTAATATTTTTTAAACTTTTATGGCGCGATCTTGTTAAGTATATTTATATGAAGGGCTCCACGAAGTGAAAAATTTTACCGACAATTATTTAAACATTTTTTTTAATGTGCAATAAGGACGGAAGTTCAAAAAAATTTCGTTAGTTAACATTTGTCTAATTTGTTGAAAAATTAACTTTAAGTAAAATTTCCAACGGGAGCAAATTCTTTGAAGTGTTCGGAATACACCATAATTTTTTTAAATTTTTAAATTAATATTTAATACCTTAAAAAAAATAATTAGTGTGACGTGCTCGGTTTTGAAAATTTCGTGTTTTTCGTTGGAAATTTCCTCCTCTTTAAGAATCTTTTTTCAAAATTTCTGAAATGTTAATAATTTCGGAGTTATTAACAATAAACGAAATACCTTTATTTTTGCAACTTAATTTGTTTATAACTTTTGCAATTTTTTGTGTGCTAATACACATTTCCGATACATTTTTCTAGAATTCAGTCATTCCGAATCAAATGAGCTATCGCACGTATTTTTAAGAGACTTATCTCTATTTTACGCCATTTTCAACTTATCACTCAGACTATTGCTACTTATCTACTGATAAATGTATCCTGTTAAAAGATTTAAAAAATATTTTGTTTAACCCAGATGTTACTGAAACAATTTTTGTTATCATATTAAGGTGAAATTTACGTATTGTGTCCATATTGCAAAAAGTTTAACTGGAAAAATAGTATAAAAATTTTATCTGTTGTGGAAATCTCGGAAAATGGTGTACTTTTAAAAGGACGGTAGTAATATGTACTACTAAGTAGGTAGACTATGATATTAAAATGACAACATACATTTCACATATATTTATTTTGCAATATGAAAGTTTTCAAAACATAATTTAGGATGCAAGGTTCCACATTACATTTAGGACAATAGAAATTGGCTTTCTTGTGACATTCTATACACCGAAGCTGCTTGTCTTTGTACCTAATGATGTGATCTTTTCCATCAAATCCAGAGGTTTCACGGAAACTCTAGCACCTTTATGTTCCTCATTCTTATATGTTTCGAGCAGAGCAGTTCCAACACTTCTACGAATGTGGAGATAATCATAATGGCCCCCTTTTATACTTATATATTTGCCAAGAATTATGTATTGCCATATCTATTCCATGACAAGCCAAAGAAAAATACCACTTCTTGCCTCTGATAGATGTCTTGTACAAACCGATGCTCTGGTCAGATCTGTCCACCCCTCCCATTTTCTCGTTGTACTTTTTTACGACAAGTAGGTATATGTTTCTTCTGTTGTGAAAATCTCTTTACCGTAAACACAGGCTGAATCGTATCAGAGTTTGATGCAACAGTCACAATACTGTTATCATTCCATTTGCAAAATAAATTTGTTCTGCTCTGGTCGATTGATGCTTGAATGTACCTCGTGGTGTCTTTTTCAATTCTCGAAGGCAGCAGCCAAAGGGCATTCATTTCACGACGCGATTTTCACGTACTGTGCCAGTAGCCTTTATTCCTCGTACTCGAAGTTCATCAATGAGATGAATGGACGTAAAAAAGTTGTCAAAAAATAAATGGAATGCAGCTTTGCCCTATATTCGTCGCAGTACATCGGCATACTGTAATACAACGCTTGCACCCAATCCGAGAGGCTTTTGGTATTTGTATTGATTACCAACATCATTCGATTGTCCTTGGTATGGATCACACCAAACTATGCAACCTAACCGTGTCGCTCCGACCCAAAATTCATACCCCCATCTTATCGGTTTCCCTCTTATGAATTGCTTGCATGGATGGCCGCCATAGTAGGGAACCATGGCTTCGTCAATGCTGTGATGCTCTTCAAAGAGTGCATGCGCAAAAAAGTACTCTATAGTAGTAGATATTACTACTGGCCTTTTAAAAGAACGGCAATTAAAACTGCATAAATATCACAAATAAAATGTAATCTAATAGTAGGTAATATATATTTCTGATAAAACACGTTTCAAATTACGTGTATTTAAAATAAATCAAGTAATTTGTTGTAATTTATTGATAATACATTTAACTTGATTTATCAATGGAAAATAGCAGAAATTCTAAAATAATTTAAAAATATACCACTGTTGTAAAACGACACAACACTTTAATTTTCCAATTCCTACAACCGTGAGGTGCCGAATGAATATAAACATTTTTTTCAAAAATGCCCTCATTGTTAATAATAATTTTATTTATGGTGCGTCCTTTTAAAAGAACGATAGTAACAACTGGGTTAATATTTATTTTTGAACTTAATATATAAATAACATTTTTATCCATATAATAAATCTTTGACCCGACTCTACTTAGAACTACACAACATGTATCATTCTGAATACCACTAATGACTATATACGTACATATTTACATGTATTAATCTTAAAATGAGTACCTATTTATAATATTCTGTAACACGACACCCAGTTTCTTGAATTTATACGTAAAATAATGCAATAAAAATCTCCAAAAACGGCACCCAAAAGCAGTGGTCCGCACCGTCATACCTACACGTCATAAAAAATGTTTTTAATTGCAACTTTTAATAAATTACCAAGAGCGGTGGATAAATGAGAACCATCCGTGCTCTTTATTTTGATAGTTCTTAAAATTATACCTACATTTTGTTTATACGAATACCGACGTTGGACGTTATAAGATTAAGACAATTAAAAAGCTTAATGAATAAAAATTTTGTTATGTATGAAATATTTCCATTTTCCACCAAGAAATTATATGAATTTATAAATTCGAGGCAAGCGTACAACAGAGGCAGCAGAACTTTCTATGAAATCTGGTATCGGCCTTTGCAATAAGAAAAATCTATAAACCCACCACCTCATCTGCTTTTACTGAATATTTTCGAGACGAATTGCTTCTACGAGCATATCCACCAAACAAAAAACCTAAGAACCCTCTAGTACCAGACTGTACACAGTTATTAACTCAATATGAGTGTAGGGTAAAAGTGGGATAGATGCCCCACTTTTTGAAATAGCCTCATAATTTAAAAAACATGAATCTTATACGAACACTTTGTATGAATATAGCTAGGTTAATTATCTGTTTTGAATTACTATATATACATATTTTTTATCCTATCATTTATAGATAATGTGTAATAAATATTTTTGTAGAACACCTTTTTTGAGGATAGATGCCTACCTAGTTGGATAGTTGCCCCACCATGAAAATACTAAGGAGGATAGATGCCTGCAGAGTGGGATAGATGCCTTACATACTCTATAAATGCGAAATCTAATAAAATTTATAAGATAAACCAGCAAATGTCATGTTAACATAGTTGTTCTGTTGTCCAAGAATATACTTGCGCTCGCACTCCTTCTTTTCTTTTGTATTTTCGTGGCGTGGTTCTCCTACAATCAGTATAAGGGCAGATCATTAATAAGTAAGTATACATAACAAAAAAAAAGCAAATTAAACGAGTAAAATCGGTTAACATAGAGAAAACCTCTGACGCAATCAGGTAAAAATATAAACAGTACCTGTGATTATCGATAATAACATGTACATATGTATTGAGGGATAGATGCCCTTAGAGTCCCCTAAGGGCATCTATCCCTCGAAAAAAATGGGGCAACTATACTTTTTGATAAGGATAGCTGCCCCAGTATTTTTTTTTTATTAAATAAAAACAAAAGAGCCACTATTTTCACTTAGATTTGTACTTAATGAACCAGTGTATAGACATAATAAGAAATATAATGAAATTTATTAATACTTATAAAGTTATGCAAAGGCAAATATCAACCTTTTTAAATTTTAACGTGTTCGTGAAGTTCGCCGCGGATATTATAACACGCACTAGCGAAACACGTCTTCACCAAACAACAGCTCATGCGTACCCGAGGTGCGGGGTGATAGGAGCTCCTATTTAAATCATTAATTCGTAGTCACGACTCTGGGAAGTGAGGTTTTTTGAAAATGAGGCATCTATCCCAGTGCGGCATCTATCCCACTTTTACCCTATTGTAACATGATTGAGATCTTGGCTCGGTCAGTAAAGATAAATTACCGCGACACGATGTTCATTCCTATACAAATTACGAATACGGTCCCTGATGGCGCTCGTTCGAAGCGATTTCACCGTAGATGCAGCATGTGCATACAAGACTGCCATACATACAAATTACACTATTATATTTAATAATAAAATGCACGAGGAAAATAAGCAGCTATTAAACTATAGAAACATATCGTACGTTGTTTATCAGTCGGCTAGAGATGTTTTGAAATGCTCAGCAATTTACCAATTTATTTATAAGGATACATACAAGCGTGTAGTTCCTGTATAGTTGTCAACAGTTTAATTAAATAAATTATTCCTTTCGTTAAACTTCAAAAGGAAAATGCCACGAGCATAGCAATAAAGGCTTATTAAATATTTGTTAGCAAAAAACTTAAAAACTCACTCCTTTAAAAATACAGTGAATTTCTTACCATCGACCTATCTACGTACAAGTAATGTTTAATGGTGCTTAAAGTTATCGCTTCATTTTGCGTTCACATTACAACAAAAAGGGACTATAAAGCAAACATTTTACTGCGTTTATTGTTTTGGCATTATGGTTATTTTTTGCGTGGTGAGCGTAATGGCTGCGCAGGCGCTACGTAAGGTGCGATGCAGTTTAGATAGCTGATGCATCGTTTGCGACAAAAACCGTCATAATAAGCTTATGCACCTATAGTCTATAGACTATACTATATACCGCAGGACGCAAGGAAACACAATTTTATAAGCGTATAACTATTTTATAAAGAGCTTTAAAGGATAGCGGTACTGGCTTTTATAATCAAGTAGGATTTTTTCAAACAGAAAGAAAAGAACTTCATTTATCTATTAACCGACTTCTAAAAATGTGAGAGCAGGCGGGTCTTTATTCCACTGAATATTTTAATTAATAATTACATATTCATTTAAAAACATAATTAAAATGTAAGCCATAATAATTATCAAACTTAAAGCACTGCTTGTATTGTTGAACGTTTAATATTTGAGAAAATATTAAACGTTCATATCCATAATCCTTTCATTTAAACATAATATATCAAGTACTCACCAAATGTATTAATTATTATTATATCCACATTTACTATATGGTAATAAAGCAATCCCTCATATAGCTTTCATGAACGATTAAAACGTCTGCTAAGAGGCTTCGGCGCCCAACCGGTGAAGTCTAGACATTTAACTACCTTTTAGTGGACTGTGGAATACTTCGGAGGCTTTCCAACAATTATCTTTTTAATGAATTGGACACAGTTTCCGTAAATTCTCAGAAATACAAATATAATTGCGACAAATTACCATGCGCGGCGGTTTCGTGACCGAGTCATAGGAATTCATGACTAATAAGATTTCAAAAATGGCCTGTCCCATGTAGGATTGCCTTCGAAATAATCGTTTCTCAGTATGAATAACGTTTACTATTTATTTTGAACAACATCCGCGGTGATTTTTGTTCGTGATTTACATATAAATGACTGAGTTTTTATTTAAATATTATAACTTATCAAAATTTTTGATTTTTTTATATAATATTTAAATATTCTACAATTAACAAAAGCGGATGCTTTTCGTTAAATGTTAAATTAAAAATTAAAAAAACATGGATTGTAATATTTGATTTTTTTAAATGTCGGAAAACTGTATAAATACTGATCTTTTCAATTGCCCAAAGCGAGTGAATGGCAAACGGCTGTCATTGATAAATTTAGATATGTATTTGGAAATTTTATCACAACTTTCGAAAATCAATATACCTATTTAACACTGTTTATAAAATTAGTACCTGAAAATAAATCTTTATGAGTGAAAATAATATTATAAGTTTATATTACAAACAAGAATTGAAACAGGTATTTAATGATAACTACTCATTATAACTAGTTATTGCTTGTCTTATTAGCATATTTATTTGAAGAAATTATCCTCTCCTTTCCATACTGTACACGTAGTTAATTCAATAAAACTACTTATTTATGAAAGTGGTAACGTTACTTTAAACATATTTATTAAAATAATAAGCAGTAGAATTGCCATGTGTGATTTTAACTCAAAACAATATTTAATTGCAACATTAGAAAATAGAAATAAAATCTTCATAATAATTTGTACCTCTTCGATACCAATTTAAAAGCTCATTTTCTAAATAATTTTTCCAAGTGTGCCTTGCTCTAGCGGTCTTAGTAGCGTATTATGCATAAATATTATGATTGACTCTCCTTTTTGACGTGACAACGTCTTAAATTAGGTTGCGACTGGGAGTCACTTATGAAAAAGTGTAACGCTCGGTAACGTTACGATGAGTCACCGAACGAGAGAGAGGCCCGCCGAATGCCTTGCGTCTCTCTCCCACTCAACTATGATCGAGAAAAAGACGTTGTCACGTAAAATCTTCGCCCGTAAAACCGACTTTACACGCAACCATTTTTATGACTCTATTTTCAACTTCGGGGACATTAATTATTATTAATACAAAAAATATTATTGAAGTGAAACTTCTTTATCGGGGGTGGACAAAAATTTAGTGTAACATTTTTGCGTTACGCCGTACGCGTGACATTTTTGCGTTACGCCGTACTCGTGACATTTTTGCGTTACGCGCCAACTTTTTCTTATCCCTACCACGCGTGATTCGACGTATACTTTCTCCAGCTTTTTTTTTCGCCTACCACTTTACTTGACCGTTTTTCTATTGCACTCGTATTTATTTCCAACGCTTTATAGTGACGTGATAAATATACTTATACATGTTATATTAAAGTGATCAGCAAAATCAAAGGGTTTGTTTTAATTCTAATTCCAGTGAATTTCTAAAAAAAGTAAGTAAGTAATTACATCTATTTTTCTAATACTTAGGTGTTATAATGGTATTTATTTTTCTAAGTTATTTAAGATTAACCTCACTTTTTGATTGTAGGTATTTTTCAATACACTAACACGTGGGTGGAATTATGGTATCAATTTTTTCTAATACTTGAATGTTGATTGTGGTATTTATTTTTCTAAAATATTTAAAGTTAACCTCAGTTTTTGATTGAATTTTTTAAAACACACACGTGGGCGAGATCATGTTATTTATTTTTCAAGTTATTTAAGGGCCGATTTTTCAATGCTTGGATAAAACTTATCCGTCTAATAAAGTATTACACGATAATATTATTAAAATGTCACGTAAACTGTCAAATACGGGCAATTACAATACGTTTTTAAAATGGTAGTTTTATACATTATTCGACGAATAAGTTTTATCCAAGCATTGAAAAATCGGCCCTAAGCTTAACCTCTGTCATAATATGTATATATGTATGTGCGTCATTAATTTCTGACTGTTTCGAGATTTGGTGCAAAATAAAATAGTGTGTAAATAAAATTTGTAAAATTAAATGTAATTAAATGAACAAATGAAGGAAAATAAATGAATAATAGTAAAATATTATTCCCTCTGTTATTCGAAATAATCACCGAGTCCCTCCAAGCCATTTTGGTACATATTTTCACTCTATAACTCAAAAAATTAAATTTGACCTCTGTATGTCGAACATAGCAACGTTTTATTTTATTTTACAACCTTTACAACTTGATCATTAGGAATTTATTACCTCTATTGTTCGAACAAAAATAAGTTACCGCCTTTAAGAACTTGCCGACAATGTAAGTACACTATTGTTTCTTAGAAAACATTTTAGGAGTATACGATAATAAATCTATGACTCACGTAAACACGTGTTTGCTTGATTGGTGTTCAATTATGATTTTGTGAATTCAAAATTTATAAGAATAAACCTCAAACTCTTTATGTCCAATCAAAATCCGCCTAAGTCGAAATCCTTTATAAGTTGAAAACTCTCTCTTTCTTTCTTTTGAACTACCGCTCGAGCGGAGCGAGCGAAGCGAGCGAGTCGCGACAGTGGCCGGCATAAATATTCAAATAGGTAGCGAGGAGCGAAGCGACGAGCATCTTATGTTAACTTTTGAACAACCGCACGAGCCGAGCGAGCGAAGCGAGCGAGTTGCAGCAGCGGCTGGTGTAAATATTTAAATAGGTAGCCAGGAGCGAAGCGACGAGCGTGTTAGACTAAGGTCTTTCTGTAATATTGTATACAAGCTGTGCCGCGCGGTTTCACCCGCGTGGCTCCGCTCCTGTTGGTCTTAGCGTGATAATATATAGCCTATATTACTCGTGGATAATGTAGCTTTCGAATGGTGAAAGAATTTTTAAAATCGGTCCAGTAATTTATGAGCTTATTCATTACAATTAAACAAACAAACAAAGTTTTCCTCTTTATAATATTAGTGTAGATCTGTGGTGTAGATAGTAAATTATTTTTTGAAAAATAAGGCCATAAAGAAGTTTCACTTCTTACGTGTGTACTCTAGTACACGCACACATTTTTTATGTTAGTCAATATATTTATAGCAATTATTTTCGGTCCTTAATGAAAGTATCATAAAATCTACGCATTACATTACAAGAAAAATAAAATTTACATGCGAAGTTATTTTATAATACTTGTGATCTACGCGTAACACGTCTGTACTTGTGAATAAAATCCAACCTATTCAGCTAGTAGTTGACAGTAAAGTTAGAATCGCGTGGTATATGCATCTGCATACAAATTGTTAATCTTTTGCCCGGCGCCTTACGAGCGGTAGCCACGATTTAATGCAAGCTTTAAAGTCGCAGTGGATGAGGTAATCTGATGTTTTGGCTAACATCTAATTTAATAATAAAATGTATAAATGATTTTTGATGCAAATGCAAAACCGCCATACTCATTGAATGATGGACCGCGATGTTTGTTGTTCACAAACACACACACATATTCCATATTCAGCTTTCGGAAAATCTGATGTGCTTCAATTTTAAGTTAACGTTTAAAATTAACTTTACTTTAATAATTGTGTTCTTTTAATGATGAATAAGCTTGCCGATTACATCTCGGCTAACGACATACGTTATTTGTTTCAGTAGTAACAAATCTTAGAACGAGTAAAATAGGTAGTATATATTTGTATGGGGAATAACCGTAGGAATCATTTTCAACAGCATGTTACCAAATCCGCGTACAGAAAGCTAGTTTGATATGAACAATTTCTTTATTGTTAAACCAAACTCCAAGTGAAATATATTATATCCTATATTTTTAATTCTGAATATAAACCTTTTCTTTATATTACGATACTATAACATATTGCTCGATTTCTCTGTATACCTGTAACATTCGTATGACCGACATGCAAAGCTCGCCTTGATTGCACCGACGCGACGCTTGTAGTAAAATTGATTTTCCTTTTTTATGTAACCAGACTTGACGTATAGCTAGCACACATAATTAGATACTATAAATGTATTGCGTTATATGGAATACAAACGACTACAGTCTACTGGAACGTTCTAGGTGAAAATATTAACGCATTTAAGCTTATAGCTACGTATATTTGAATAATTCTGACATTATGAGAAGCTACGAATGGTTGATAAACAAGTCAATAGTATCGAGAGCAATACGTCATTACTGAAGAATGGCCTGATAACTTTTGGGAACACGTTTTTTTAATAATAATTTTATATATTCCAAGTGTCATTCACATAATAATTACATTGAAACTACGATACTAGTCCAAATAAATATTGAAGAAAATGTATATTTGTTATTTTTTCACGCAGACGTAAAACAGAGTGAACAGTTTTGATAGGATTTTATTATGTAGATTTATAATCTTTTGGGCGAAGATGGAAGAAGACGATAGATAACAGCGTAATCTGTGCATAACTTACATGACAAACACGATTCTCAATATTAAAATCAAAACAAAATCAGCAACCTTATTAAATTCATATAATACTGATATTGTATCCACTCATTCGCAATAAAATTGGTATTTTATTCGCATAAATAACAGTCGTTTAAGGAATAGATAAGTCGATGATACGCGACCGCTGTTTTTGAATCGGTTACGCATCGCGTCCCGTGTTTATCCATACAAATGTAATATCGATAAAAGCCAATCGTAAAAATTCAATTCGAGTACATCGTGACAATATTTTTCACGTTTAAAGCGCAGATAACGCGCTAAAACACGTAAAGTTCACGACAAAAACGTGAAATGTATATGACAATGTTTTTATACTATTCATTCATAAATTAAATGTAAAATGAGTTGCGCGGGCGGGTTTATAGAAAATATCTGTATGAGATTACGCTGAAAAGGTCGTTAATGCTGTAGCGGGCTCTTTATCTGCGATACGAGCCAAGGTGAACTTGAAAATACATGAATTTTTAAATGTCCGTCTGCGTTCGCGCTTTTATAAGCCTTTTGTTATTATTTAACTGCCAGAGGAATATTTTTATTGAACGAGCAAATAAAATTTTACGAATTTAAACATCGTGATCTTGTAGTTACGAATAGTCGAGTTCTATATTGAAGTGGTTTGTTAACTCGTTTTGTTTTAAGTACGTTTTTAATATTGATTAAAATTGACATTTTATTAATTGGAGTAGTATTAAAAATGTGGACATATGTTGCCAAAGTCTGCATAATTGAACTAAATTGCGCTCAAATATTACTTGAAATAAAAATGTTATTTATAAATGCAGGTTAGCATTGCGTAGGCATGCTATGTAATTACAATTTACGTATACAATGAGAAGTGTATCGGCTACGTACATTGCTTTGCCTCAGGGCAGATTTCCACCTGCGCAACACTACTCTATAAAAAAATAAATTTCCGTTCCGTATGAATATTATCAATCGAACGATCACATTTTATTTGATATTTACAAATATCCATAGGCTACGTTGTAGATACATATAATTACTGCTACGTAAATTCCTCATCTTCAGATAGGTCACATTTGTGCACATCATAACTGCTTTTAATTCGAATGAAGCACTTTTAATAAAATACTATAATTTATGTATCGCAAAAGGTCGTCGTAATTAGCAACTAATCAATACATTGGTGATTAATAAAAGATAATTAAAAACCATTGAATCGTTGCTCTCAATTTTTGTGTTTTTAAAATGTTTGACCATTAACATTAAGGCAGTTGATCCATGGACAGACATAATTTTTTATCAATAACTACCTACAAAAAATATTTTTAAAACCGCAATTTGCCGAAAAATATGAACGTTTAATCCCTTAATTAATTCAAGGCGATACGATCAAGATTACACAATATATTTTCATTTATTATCCAAAGCAATATAAAGGCAGCTTTATAAAACATCACAATATCAGATAATATAAGCAAAATTAATGTATACCACATTTATAATAGGTACACGTCTTAATAACATCAAACCGAAATGAAGTCAAAGCTGGATTGATGAAAGCATTTGTTCAAGATTTACCTTTTCATTTTATTCTCTCTGAACCGGTTGTGCAGTTTCAGTAAAAGGAAAAAATGCGCGAAATTTTAAGACTTGCATTTTGAAGTCCCAAAATAAAGTTTATTGTCAGCGGGCGTGGGATGGGACTCGCTTTTATTATAAAAAAATAAAAGACCGCGCGTCCGCTTTTCATATATAAAGGTCCAGCTATCTGCCCATTCGGCAACATTGTAAATTTTTTAGCACAATGTTGTATCGGGTTTATGTGAATTTTGGCACGTGTAATTTGTATGGGGCAGCGGAGACCACGTAGGTACAGTCGTTGGCTATTTAGCGTCGCTAGGCATCATTTAGCATATTACAACATATGTTTGCGGTCATGTCACCATTTGAAAAGTCTTACTTTGAACAAGTTGTTAACTTTTTATGATAGCCATGATATCAGTTATATCAATATTAAATAATTACTGTTTGCCAGGCTCAGCCTTCGTTGCTCAGTTCTCAGGAATAATGTTAATTTTTTCGCAAAAGTATTTTCAAATCCTTGATATTTTGACTGGTTGTCTTAAAACGTACTTACAAACAAGCTATTCTTTCCTTTTTTAAAATAAGTGTTGGCAATAAAATTTTATCCTTATGATGAAAATGTTAAAAAGCTTATAAGTAAATGATTAAAAAAACTCTAATGATGAAGATTTTTATATCGTACTTTAGTATCAAACTAATTTTTTTTTCTTTATGTATGGGGGAGTTTTATCGAGTCGAGAATAAAAATGCTAAAGGAATTTTAAAATCCACTTTAGATGAACAGGACACAATATTTTTAACAAACTTAAGGGTGCTTTTTCCACCAATAATGTGCGAGGATGTGTAGAGAGGAATGTGTTTGTAAATAACCAATCATGTCGCTTCATTTAGTTTAAAGTTTGAAGCGTATTGTATAGCGTTTGAAGCGATACTATTGGTATCTAATGTACAAACACATTCCTTGCTACACATCTTCGCACATTATTGGTGGAAAAGCACCCTAAGACAACTAGTCTAAAGTATCATTCAAATACATAGTATCTACATTCAATTTTGTTAAAAAATATCACTGCATTATAAATATACTCCCACCCAAACAGACAAACAAACGCATTCGCAGACCTTAACATATTCCAAACCGTCCTAGACAGTACACTTAAACAGATCTCAAGTCGCGACATACCCTCTATAATGTAACAAACACATTTGCCATACCATTCACATAAGTTCATTAACTGAAGAGTTTGCATACGACTGCACTCAACTAATACTTACTTTATGTCGACAATTGTCGAGAGCCAGATTTTATCTAAGCATTGTTATTATTCCTAACCGACGAAACGTGACGTATGCGAGATGTGGCAAGTCGGCATCATTGTGCTGTTTGTGAACATATCATATATCTAGCGTGTAAGTTTAATTTGGATTAGGGACTACGTAATTCTCATGTGTTCTGCCCAGGCTTTACCAGGTTGACCCAGGGTATCTACAACATAATCGAAAATATCCGTACCTATAGCATTAGTAACTCAGAAATAACTTAACTCTGCTGGTGAAAGAATGCTCAAAAATTATGTTTTTTGGCTTCAACAGTAACCTACCTTCTACTATTTCCTTCATAATGCAAGTTTATGAAGAAATTAGAAATATAGAATACTAATATATAAAGTTACCACGTAGTTATATTATATACGCAATCGTATAGTGGTGGTGGTAGGTGGGTTCGCATGTCACGTATTGAGATAGATCATAGTAGATAAAATTAGGCTCATATAATGTTTTATTAGTATACTAATTACTAGTAGATAGACGGATGTATTGATGATATTATAAACGAATATGTAATATTAATAAAAAATTTTATCCTAGTAGTACTTTCAGTACAGTGAACAAAATTCAAGCACATTTTAAAATAATTTTTAACGTAATTCAGAGTCAGGACTACACTGGAACTTTCCATATCTAAACAGAATTTTATCATACATGGGTATAATTTTAATATTTAACTAAACATTGTGTGAAAAGATGTTATACGCAAGTAATGTAAGACAATGATCTACAAAATTGATTGTTTCATTTAGATATGAACATTAAACAACTTTTTAGTTCATCTCACACGCTTGATTATTCTATAACGAAATATTTTAATAATTTACATTACAATGTAACACACCACATGACGCCGTTGCGTTGGTCAGTCGACAAAAAAAACTCCATGCAAGGTGCGTACGAACGCACCGTGTATGAAATTTCATCTCACGATCATGAACTCATTATTTAATGGTACACATCTAATAGAACATAACAGGCGAAACATTACACGGCCCGGCGGAATTATATATCCTGCAGTATGTGTCGTGAGTAATTAAATGGGACATGCAAAATCTGAGACTCGCCGACCTGTATAGTTGTATACTATGTGCCTATAATTGCGTAGTAAAAATATATAGTTTGGAATTCTTTACTGTATGGACGATGTAGGGGAACATTTATACGACTGCGACTGCTTACATGCGACAAGTATACATCATTTTATAAAAATAAAAACGAAAACATAAGTAAGGAATAA
The DNA here is from genome assembly GCA_029959065.1 of Colias behrii. Classification (NCBI taxonomy): domain Eukaryota; kingdom Metazoa; phylum Arthropoda; class Insecta; order Lepidoptera; family Pieridae; genus Colias; species Colias behrii. The sequence continues at coordinate 7,452,286 of JARWMC010000019.1, read as the reverse complement.
TTCTATTTGATGAATGATCTCATTTCTAAACCACGTTTCGATAGTAGTAAATAGAAACAGAGGTGGGTGGCTTCAGCATTTTATTCTTACCAAATTCATTGTTCAAAGTATATGAGAAATTACACATTCAAAAAATTATTAGACAGTTTTAAATAAACAATGGACTATATACCCAGTGTGTATTTTAATCCGTCTTCACATTTTCCTTCAACTATATAATTCCATATGTGCGTACTGAAAAGAATGAATGCTATTCGTCTTTCCATCTTTGTCTTGATATTATATAGATTGGTAAGGTTTTAAAGTTTAATTTTTAGTCATCAAATAAACACGAATATAAACTATAGTATAACATATACAGGGTGTAATCGTTAAGTGTGCACATTGCAGATATCAAAAAACTTTAAACTGATATCGAAAGCCCTTTACCTAATGAGTAAAATGACTATAACAACTTTTAAAAAATAAAACGGGAAATAGTTACATTAAACACTCCCATACATTGAATTTTCCATACATTTTGTGTTCAAAGCAAATGTTCGAAGCGATGTCCTCGTTTTGGAATACCATTGTATTCCACATCGAGCTCTGTTTACAGTTTCTAAATGAATTTTTATTAAAAATTGCGAAGTAATTTAAGCACAAATTCAAAAAAAGAACCAAAATTTTTCATATCACATGTTTAGGATAGTCATATCTCATACTAAATGTATGGGAGTGTTTGCTGTAAAATTTTTGGATATTTCCCGTTTTATTTTTCAAAAGTTATTGTTGTCATTTTACTCATTAGGTAAAGGGCTTTCGATATCAGTATAAAGTTTTTTGATATCTGCAATAGTTACGGAATAATCGCCTGTGCACACTTAACGATTACACCCTGTATATATGCAACTAGACTCTTTGATGATTTATTTTTGAAGAAGCACTTTTGAATCAAAGCATCCACACAGAAGAGACAACATGAAACTCTGTGTGTGCCTAGTTGCTTCCAAATCATCAATTTAACATTTAAATTATTCATAAGTACTAGCCCATATAAAAATCATTCCCCCATTCACATACAAACAGGTGACATATAATTTAGCCAGAGTACTGACTCCAAACACATTAACGCCGAGCGAGTGTCCGTGCTGTTGACACAACACTTGCAGTTGTTTGCGCGACCGAGGCGACAGACTGCACAACCCTTAAGAGGACACGACTTGTGAGGGAATTCTTTTGCGAAAGAATACAAAAAAATGAAAACAATATAAAGCTAATTTGCTTTACCAGCACTGGTTTAGGTTAGGTTAGATTATACGAAAAGATCGATCCTTCAAATGTTTTGAAAATACATAATTATATGTATGTATATATTTAACTTTGTGAGAATTCTGTGATGCCCAGCCCAGTTTATAGTAGAATAAAATAAAGACGAAAAATTCTAGTGAGAAAGTAAGAATCTTTATTTATCAGAGAAACTTATATAATAATAGAAACTTTTAGATTCATTGCACAGTCGCATATAATATATTCGTACATAAAGTTTACGATAAGAGCAGTCGTGCGGATGCATATAATTTAGACTTTAGAAAAGCCACATAATACGTCATCATCGTAAATTGCGATGGAAGCAACTTATAGGCTAAATGTAGTCTATAATAAATCGTTTCATGTGGTATGAATGTATGTACGAACGATGGCATCCTTGGTATATTGCATTTGCGTATTTGCTTTAAAAAAAGAAAAATAAATAATTGTAGTATCTAAATATACTGAATTTGCGTACGTTATTGATGTTAGAAAATATGTAGAAGTCACTATTCTATACAATTTTTATGTGAAGAACTTAGTGATAGGTTTTCATTCTGAGACATTTCAATTTAGCACTATACAACACGATACAAAAAATGCATCTACTAAACGATCATATCATCATACTTATTCCAATCCAAGTCATACTCTAATCCAGACAGTTACCACAATACCTATCTCTATACATATAGCCAACCCTATCCACCAAAATATACCGATCTATCGCACAACTATCTCCTACAAAATCCAATATCGGAGCTGTCGTTTCGGTGTCGCATCGTGTCAATTATATAACGCCGAGTGTGCAAACTCATCACGACATGCAAAAGTGCATGACAAGTAACATGCAGACGGGTTAAGGGCCAGCGCATATCGAGATTTCGAGTCGTCACTTGTAAAGAAACTCGTCAAATGTGCATGGGACTTGGCCTCAATAGTTTGAAGTAGGTAATTTGGACTTTTTATGAGTGGGCAAGGGCTTGAATCTCCTAACTTGAAGCGACATTTATACACATTCACCACCGTAATGAACTAGGTCCTTTAAAAGATGTGTTGAAAATTTTTACAACGAAAAAAGAGAATGCTGTCATCAAAATTATAAACCCTAACGTACCTACTTTATACGTAAAACAATTTCTTAATTGAAATATGTAGTTAATGATAACCTTCTCGAGATTTTTTTTACGTAGAATAATTCTCTAACAAAGGAACCGAATATTTATGACTGGAATCCTTTCTAAAACGCAGAAATTTGCATTTCCATTGCAAAGAATAACTGCAGTTAGTTACATTTAACCATTATTTTGACATTCATTTCATGCAAGTACTTAAATGTTTTATCTATATAGCATAAATGGCGACGTGTAATACTTTTAGATAAACGGATCCGCATAAGGCCCGAAGTCTAATAAAAGTAATATATTATATGCGAGTTTTTATCTTAATTCGATCTCACAAAGAATGCCTGATGCAACCGCAAGCGCTAAAACACGTGTCTCGGGTTATACCTCCGTCATCTAATCTCTAGAATAATTTACTTATATTGTGCACAAGTAACTTAATGCATATTATGGTTTTATCGCGGACGTCTGGACCGGCGATTCTCAACATGCATAGATGCGAGATCGATTTCTTATAACCTTGCGAAGATTGTAGTACCTACTCGGTGTTGAATGAGTTCAAAGGAAAACGTATACAGGAAAACAGTTGGAATTCCTTGAACTTGAAGGTCTAAAGGAAGTGAAAATTTGCTTTAATTAATTTCCATTTTAACATACTGCTAGACCATAGAGATCTAGAGAGATGCCAATAGCTGGGTCCACACCGGACGATCCACCGCGATCCGATCGCGCGCGGCAGGCGCGCGATCCAAAGATGCGGGCGGTGTGGACGTGCCGCGCGCGATCCATGCACGCGTTTTGGAGCGCGCGCTCCCTACCTCGCGCGATCCGTTTGCGGTCGGTTTTTGTGCCCGCTTCAAAGGTGCCTCAATTGCGTGATGCGCGCGGTGTGGAAGGTTGTGTTGGTTCGCGCGATCCACCTCACCATGGACATCTCAGAAAGTCGAATATCTCAAATTGATTAGCCTTCATTCTTGCAAAATTGTGTTCAACTTCATCTGAAACTAATTCTGCGTACAGCTGAGTCCCAGATGCCAATCGATTTTTGTAAAATTGTTTCACCCAAAACCGTCGATTTCTTTTTCTTGATTTTTTGCGCAAACATTTAAGTATAATAAAAGTTACTGCTGCAACGGCAAGACGCCGCCGTTGTACGTGTGACTCCATATTGTACAAGAATTAGACTGGCTGAATCACGGATCGCCTTAGGATCGCTTGGAGCGCATATTTGGGATCGCAAGTTTTTAAAGTGGATCGGCCTAACACGATCCACGATCCATGCTCCGCGATCCTGGATCGCGGATCGCGGGATCGCTGGATCGTCCGGTGTGGACCCAGCTATTCGCTTGCGCTGAGTACGAAACCTGGTGTCTCATTACAAATTTACGCACACAACAGTAAACAAAATAAAAACAATACTTCGCGTTGTGTGCGTGTCATCACACAAAAATTTGAGAGCGACTATTCGTTCGCACACTAGATTGTAAGTGACGTACGTATACAGCACCACTACAGCCGCAAGATATGCGTTTATGATAGGGATTGCTTGTCGATAAAATGAGAAACGTTAAAATTAAAACAATTTATAGGCAATACAGTAATTAGGTAGAAATGGACACCTTGATGGTAGCATTCATGGTGATGAAGTCCATAAAGCATTGCCTATTGACTTATTGTAAAGTAAAATAAGTATGAAATAAGTGACTTCTTTTTTTAATCCATGTATAATAATTACTATAAAATTATTGCTCGAGTACCTATCAAATAATAATAATACAATCAGATATTAAGCTAATAGTAATACATTATGATATAAAAATAAGGTAGTAAGGTAGTAAAAATCCGAATCTTATCAACATGGACACACTCGATTCGCATCCTTAACTAACGACCGCGAGCAGCGGCCGTACTACACGATTGTTAGCTTTAGTATGTTCATTATACACTGCGGTATTCGAACTCCGCGTTTGAATAGAGTCACGTACAGAAGAAGCATTGTAAACTATTTACATAAATTATTGTGACTGTCGTTCTGTCACATAATATAAAAGATAAGAAACCAAGAAATCACTCTACGTAACTACGTTTTTGAAATTTTAGTAAGAAAATCGTATAATTTTCAGTACTTACCGATGGTATGTGATTCCATTTGACTTAAAGATGCTGGTTTCACTTCGGTTTTTACAAACTTTAACGGAACAACACGGCATTGTCAAATAATACCCGGCCGACGGTCGAACGTCAACTGAATGCAACAAACAGCATGTGTTCTTTTTTTGGGCATATTGCTGCGACACCGGCCCCGCCCCCTAACCATATCTCCCTTTAGTTTCTGTGATCTGTGTGCTAGACATACTTAAAACCATGATGAAATGAAGAAATATGATTATGTATTTTTCATATAGGTACATATATTTATAATAATTGTAGAAAATACGCTTTCTGAATTATTCACATGAAAAATATATTCTCATGTTATACAATTGAAATAGATAAAAAAGAATACTTTTTACGTTCTTAATTAGACATGGATGCATTCTTATATCACTCATAAGCCGAGACTATAATGACTGCGATCATTAGAAACTAGACCAAAAACTACCACTAAAACAGCGATTTCGAGTAATCGCTAGCAAAAAATTCACAATAAAAATGAGCGCCGTTTACATCGTTACTAACGGGGAATGCATTTACAAACACCGACCGCTTTTTACGTACATTTTTTCACAAATACTCCATCGGTGCGTGATAAAAGGTGTTGTAAAGTTTGACAAGCGTAGTATTATCTGGTCGGACGATGAAATATGAAGTGCAAAACGTGATCAGCTACAATGTTGCCTGACACACGACAAATGACTAAATCGCTTCGGTAAATATAACGGTCCGGAGCCGGGGCTTTATTTACTCTATGACTATTATTATCCAATTTATTCTTGCTAATTACATGCCTTGAATTTCTATTATTGCTAGTTTATTTTGGAATTTTAATAACTTTCTATTTCGCATTCACTATGTTAAAATTGGTTAAAAAATGTGAAAGGCGTCATTTCGCAAAAAAGCTGCGCAAGATAGCGTTTTTAGAAATATATATGCTGGTCGTAATCAAACAAAAAATGTTAAATGCTAATACATAAAAGGAAAACTGAACACAATTCAGAATATAAAACCATAAACGGCCACCATAAATCAAGTAATAAATGCATAAACAATCATAAAATCAAAGAATTAATTGTATTCGCCAACACAGTATATGAAATTAACCATAGGAGTCATAACATTAATATTTTTTGTTGCAAACATAAAAATTAGCATTAAATATAATTTAAGGGAACATTATAAAAGCAATTTGCATTCATCTGCTGTCAAGGACATTAAGGGATGATATGTTGAGCGATATAAATGACAAAGGATCAGGTTGCGTCTGCGCATATTAAAATAAAACACTGTTTTTTATAACATTTAAACGTATATAAAACTTTACGTAATAAGAAATGGGAATAATAAGAACTAATTGTTCCATATTTTATGTGCCGTTTGCATTTTGAACATTAACTATACCACCTACCACCGCCTACGCTTCGCAACGGTTTCATAGAAGAAAAAATATGTCGTGAGACGCGACGTATACTGACAATTGTTGTATTAATCATAGTTTTGAATCTTTATACAAATCGAAAAGTATATCATCAAAGAGAATAGTGCCTTATGCAAATCTACACAATAATTTATGTATAGTCACAGAATATAAATCATTTCCACACTAATTATAAAGTAACAGTGGGCTAAAGAAACTCCCAAGCCCATAATTTGGGCAGTCAAGTTTAAACGAAGGCAATTCCGATCTCGTCAAAACAAACACATCCATAAATACCCAGCCCAGTATTGCTTGCCGTGCTCTACGCAAAGTATTTCATTATCCAAAATCCTTATAGGATGATTGATGACAGACAATGCAAACACACGGTGAGAAAATGTATTTCTGCGAGAGCCGAACCCACCCAAAGTTTACTTTTGAAACACATTAATATACTGCGACAATTGACTGATTATTATCGTTGTCTTCGCCGTATATTTTAGGTATGATTGTTTTATATGAAATACTGGTTTGTCTATGTTACAGGCGAGACAGAGTATATTATTATTTTGGAGTTTGATTTATAACGTTACATAATGTTATAATTCGGCGATTAGGCATGTTTTCTGCTTCGAGATGTATATAATATCGGAAATCGGTATTGTGTAGCGTTCTCGTCACTATGACTGACAGTTGTACTACCACCAGATAGCGATACGAAAGAATCTATTTATTTTCCAGACAAACTTCAAGTACCTTAATACATCTCACATGCCTCCACACTTCTTCATTTGACCTTGAAAGTTCGCTTGTCAATTCCGACCCGCCAAGAGCGGCTATACATTGGTAGCCGAAGTATTGTATTTCGGTCATGTTTCGCCCGATGGCTTGTAATTCCCGCAGCCGTACAACCTATAGCCTCTATATAATAGCTCTCGCAATAATTATATAGTCAGCGAGTCCCGAACGTCACCGTCTGGCCGCAAGTTAATGGCGAGCCGTCATTCGCCCGAGCCTAATACGAATCGCGGACAAAAAAAGTAAGCAAATTGTTTTAAATGACCAGGTAGGCCCACGCCCGCTTGACCTACAGACTGCCTGTTATTACCGAAAATGAATAAAAAACCCCTTTTAGGGTCTCGCCGTTAAAGATAAAATAATCGTTGTACTTATAAAACAATCATTGAAAAATGATTTCGCGTTAATGAATGTAAAATATTTAATGGCGCGCATAAACGATCCGATACGTGGTCGAAGTGACTGAAATTAGACGTAATTAAATGGGCTTAAGGCGTCACATCAACGCGCCCGCAACGGCTAAAGAGCTTGAGGAAAAAATGCGATAAAGGTTGTATCGCTAAGAAGTTAGAACTTGGGTATATCGTAATATTTATGTTTATTTAGATAACCTATGATATTTTATTCAATATACCAAGATAAATATGATTTATCGAGTCATTAAAATACCACATTCATCTAAAGCAAAACACGCCTCAATACCGAAAATCGCCACTGAAACGGACGAAAGCAATCTACGAAACAAATAGAAAATTCTCACATCTAGAACATTCTAGAAACACACTGTCCCTTAACACCGTGCAACACGGAGCGATGTCGCCTTAACGCTCAAGACAGTAGGAGATGCAAATTATTGCACCCAAATTAAGCGGCTCCGAATCAAGATTACCTTTTGTCTTTTTGTTGCCATTTTTTGCGGGCACCTTAAATATATCCCTCGGACGGACTAATTAGTCACGTCAAACGGTAATGGAGAAATAATAATTCACATCGTTGGCTTTACACGACTGCCGTGTTTTGATGGAGGACTTCATTGCATTGTTTTTTGTAGTTTCGTATGTTTGGTATGTATCTGTGTCCGTCTCTCGGAGGTACTATTAATTATCTTTTTATACGGTTCCCTTATTTTATTAAGTGAGCGAAAATGAATTGAGATTGTACCTAAGTAACAATAGAGTTGTTTGAATGTCTAAATTATATGGCAGACCATCAGTTCTCTTGCCTCTGCATTAATTTTGCTTGAGTGTATAATTAAATATAATATATAAGTAGAAAAGAAATGATAACTCATAGACGGATTTCAATTATTAATAAGAAAGTTAATCGCGACGATTTCCAGGTGAAATTCTCCTTTTAAGTAAAAAAATCCATAGTCTAATTCACATAGTCATTATCGGTGATAATTTTTTTATCAATAATTATGGTTCTGCTAATTTTTCTAATGACAGTAAAACGTTATTCAATGAAATATCTTCAAACAGTTTTTTATATTTTTATATCTAAACATACCGGTTCCCTCTCCCCTTGGTTGTCCTTTCCTAGACCTTCACCTTTGTTCCAGCCCATCTTCTCTAATAGCTTGAAACCCTTGTTTTCTGGTGTTATGAACCTGTTATAAAAGTGTACATGATAAATAGAAGAGAAATCGTGAAAGTAGGATTTGGATGCTATATCATAAGTTCTTTTTTGTGTGGTGTCTCTTAATGTTAGCCAGAAGGGCTTCTACATTTCATTTTAAGGAAGGTTCACCCTGGTAGCGACATGCGCATGCGGGGATTGTATTATAAGTGTGAGTGAGACAGCATACAATGTGCAAGTGAGATGATATTCTTGGGATGAAAAACTGATAATTATAAAAAATCATGCAACTAATACACATTATAAACCCTAAACAATGTTTTAATGGATGATGGAACCTATAAAAGATATAATAAGATATGATATGATATGATAAGATTCATACTGCTATTTTTAAATTTCTCGTTAATTAACAGCCGATTGAATTTGGATAAAATTGGCAAAAATAAATTGAAACTCAATATTCTAATATTTAGTTTTATAGCATTTGAATGCTTTAAAAATATATTTTTTTTAAATAGAAAAAAATCGATTAAGAGACGGGGATCGAACCCGCGTCATTTAACTAAAAAGGCAAAGCGAGCGCCTGATCTAATTTTTATATTCTTTAGAAAAATAACTCAATATCTATATAACTCACGTCGCACTCGCACCTCGTCGTTTAAAAAATTTACTCACGTATTAATATCACTGCTTTGCGTCTTCTCAGCGTGATGGGAAGATCCCACTTTATCCCTTCTCGCTTGAGCTCTATCCTTGTATGAAATTTCATCAATTTCCAACAATTTTGGCGCGTATTTGTTCTTGAGTCGCGCCAATTCGAGCTCGTGTTGCTTTTTGACGCTGCACGTTCGTGTGTACGCTATTTTCTCTTTCTCTTGGGCTGTTGGTGGATACATATTATTATAGAGAATTATATTTCCCTTAATACTTCTAATATTTATAATAAAGATGATTGAGAACAGTTTTTTTGGATTTTTAATTTTAAACTAAACGAAAAATAAAACTTTTATAAGTATTATAGGAATTTCGGATGAAATCACATATATATAACAATTTTTTTTTCACTTTATATATCATTTTATTGTCTAGTAAATTGACTTCTTTCAAAAAATTTATTGTTAGTCAAGTATAGAATTTTATTAAAATTGGATAAACAAAATAGATTTGTACAATATTGAATAGAGATATTTTATTTCCAAATTTTGATCACTAGAAAATGAACATAGACATAATAATGAATAAAATATCAATTTTTCATAGTGCATAAATAACTCACTTTCCATGATAAGTCCAGGTTCACAGTGACCACACGTATCTGTGCCGGGGTGTATGTGACAGAGCAGTTTGGTTTCCCCCAACTGTAGTGTACTGCCGTGTACTATCTGTGGAGAATAGATTTTATTATATGAGGCGTAATAAAATGTGATAGAAACGCTACATAAAAAACAAAGCGCATAAGTACATAGTATAGTGGAAATACTTGTGGTATTGTATTTGTAGGTATAAGTGCAATATCTTGTTTATTTAAGTCTATATTCAACATCTTAAATAATATTTACCTCCATTGGTTCACTGGTTTCTTGACTTTGTGACATTCTAACTCCGTTCAAAACTGATCCATTCTTCGAACCGAGGTCCACAGCCGCGTAGATTTGTTTATTCATGTCGTATTTTATATCCAAGTGATTCTGTAATAAAATGTTTTGTATTATTCGTTAACTTAATGAACTAAAGTTTGAGAACAATTAAAATACAATTAAAAAGCAAACTTTAAAAATAAGTGAAAACACACGAATTATTTAAAGCTCATGAAATTATTGTATTGTCACTGAACCTTGATAGGTGTAGGAAGTTTTAATTAGATCTGTTCAAAGTGGTTTAAAATCTACTCTAAAGGAGTTGGTCACGTACATGTGGAGCTAATATAAACGTATTAAAAATTACCAAAAATCACAGCCATGGTTAATAATGTTTATTAAAAAATACACTTACTCTCGATACATTTTGATCTCGTAACACAACAGCATGATGTTCCCCCTCCCTGCCTATAGTGCCGCCATCTTTAGTGATGAGAAACAAACTGCCAACCTTTAGCTTCGGTAACGTCGTCTCTCGCACTAAGATTCGCATGCACGGCGGGTGATGTTTTGCTACTGATTCTGAGAACGAAATTATTAGTGAATTTAAGTCAATTATCATTATTTTGTGACAGGATTTTTTTAGGCAAATTAGTCAAATCAGGGTTTATCATGTTCCAATTTTGATTGATCAATTCGGGCATATTATAAGAAAGCTTCTATAATAACGTGAAGCGTGTTTTCGTGACATTTTCTATCGGTGAGAAGGCTAGATTTGACACGCTGTACATGATTTTTATCTAAATCTATCTAAAAAAGAAAACACAAGTTACTTTTTTTAATAACTTTAAAGTTTAAACTAATCTTTTTCGTAAATTTACACCATTTATGCATATCTCCCCCTTTTGATACATTTAGCTAGATTACTTCCTAAGCAATTGAAGTTAATAATGAGCATCCTATGGATTAACTAATAACTGCCCTTAATATGGTTTCTGCATCCTCTAAAGTGGGGATATTTTCACTAATCTATGTATTAACGACACAATTTTTAAACACGACAATACACTTTCACACAATCTGCACAGTCTAATCATTTTGTCACTTATATATATAAAAACAAGCACCCATTCCCAATTTAATTTACCATCATCAGAAGCTGTAGCTGTACTATTGCCATCGTCATCACTCTCCGATTCACTTGACTTGCTGCACTCTCCATCTTCTAAATCAGTTTTTTCAACAACTTCATCATTTTTATTAACACCTTCTTTATCAGATTTCGAATCACTATTTTCAACAATTTCTTCTTTTTTGCGATCTTTTCTCCTCCGTTTAGGTTTCGGTTCCTCATCCTGTAATACAATGGCAATGTTGGTATTTCGGAGATACTTTTACTATTCTATTTACCTAAGGCTGTGACGTCTCGGAGTGAAACCTGAGAGAGATTTTTCGTCAGGTTTTCTATATCATCGGATTTGCTGACCTGAAAAGAAAACAATTATTTTTTAAATTAATGTATTTTGCTGTAGCTGACATAAGAGAATATAAATGGAATATTATATTGCAAATCAAAATGATCCTTTGGAACCATTTCATATTATACCTATCTATTTCATTTATATAAATTGTAAACATACGGCCTAACTAACAATAAGTTAAACAGTGGAGAAATTTCTACCATTTTCTACCATAGCTTTGTCCTGCTCTTGCTCACATGAAACGTCAATCATAAAAACAAGACAGGTTATTGCAATAACTAATCCATTGCAAAGCGAATGGGTAACATTTTATTAGTAAGACCGAAAGTTTATGCAACATGTGTGAAATTTAAAAGAAAAACAAATCCTATTATAACAATAAGTATACAATAATCCTATTATATATAAAACTTATTTCAAATAAGTATAAAAATAAAACTTACCCTTTTATTTTTCTTAGATTTCTTGTGTTCTTTCTGGACAGGAACTTCAGCGCTTCTATCTGGATAGGAGTGAAATACAAATGACTTCTTTTCTTCTGAATAATAATAATAGCAACCAGTGTCCGTGTGATAATATAGTCCAAGTTCCTGAAAAAAATATATACTCATCCTCAAAATATGCTTTTAAAGGCACCGGAATGATTTTTATTCAGGACAATAAATTGTTGAATGATGCCATTTAATAAGGAGGCTAAGCTTTTATTTGAATGGTGAAAGTTAAAATTCTGACCAGAACTTATGTTATATAAGCTGGTCAAAATGTAAATTTAATATCATGCTTGAGTATAAAATAATATAATATTGAGTCACATGTTGTTAAATACTTTTCGATAAATTTTTAAATAGGAATTTGTGAGTACTTACCGGATTGTAATAATATCCAGTCTTATAATCATAGTACATTCCAGCAGATTCTACATACACCATCCCCGATTCCTGCATAGCAGATTGGGCAACTTCTTTCACTTGATCTGCTATACTTTTCTGACCATCAGCTTCATTTAACTCCCAGCCTGAATCTTTTGTCTCACTTGCTTTTTCAGTAACAATTGCTCGATTGGAATTGGACTTGTCTGTCTGTCTGTGTGACTGTCCTTTTTCTTCATGTTTATCTGTTTGAGTGGACACTTCACAGGTTTTCAATGTGTGTTTTGGTTTCTCATTGGTCTGAAATATTTTACAAAAAATTGTTTTCAAGTACATTAAGTTAGAATTTCAAGATTAAGTTTATGTATGTGTATATACTTACCGTTTTTAGGAGCTGTTTTTTGAGCTTTTTTATGAGTATATTTTTCTTTGACAAGCATAGTTTAAGTTTTAAAATTAGTTTGTGTATATCGGGCCTGTATTTTAATGAGCGCCGAAGTTTCCTTTCGCTATATACACATCTCTGAGGCTTCGCGTTTTCATGTTTTTGTTTCTGAATTTCCATTCTCAGTACCTACACTTCTTCAAATTTTCTTTATTTTGTTTGCCGGATAAAGTTAATAAAAAATATAGTAAATTATATTTTTATAAATAAAGTACACGTGTGCATTAAAATTAAATTTTAAAGAGCTTTTAAAAATTGTATTATATCACATAGGTAATTAAATGAAAAATTGGTAATTGTAAAATTTTAATTAATTGGATAGGTATGTATCACAGCAAAATAAATGAATTTATTTTGACAAATGACAATTGACATTATAATATGTCATTGTGGCAAATAAAAGTATTGCCAGAAAATAAAAAGAAGCCGTAAACTGTACAAGATAGTAAACGTACTTTAATATTATATGAAATATATTTGGCTTGGCAAAGAACTGGAATATGTACAATCTGTGGTACAATCACATGTACAATGGAAAATTAATAATAATTCAAGCTTCAAGTTTATCGCAACACATTCTTTTGCCTTTTATGTCAACGATGTCAACACTGAACACTAAAATTCAAAGATTGACATCCAAAAACCTATAAACAAACCTCTGAACAAACAAACTAGATATATTCTAAATACGTTTTCCAATTTTAAACACAAAAATATTAGTTTATTTTTAAGTATATTAACAATTACATGCAATTATGGAGTCCAACCTCATACAAAATAGTAACTATTTCTCTAGTTACGAGGATTTAGAGGTAAGATTTCTATATTTTACTTACACTGCAAATTCTCTCCTCTTGCTAAATAATATAAGATTCCTATGATTATGATAATTTTCGTATAGGAAAGTTGTTTTGATTGAAATTTTGTTATGTAATTTGAAAATAATACTTCTATAACAATATTTCAGGTACACAAATTAATGTTAGAAGATCACCAAAGAACAATATCATACCGAAAAGCAATATTGGAAAATAAAGAATATTTTAAAGATAAAGTTGTCATGGATGTTGGATGCGGTACAGGAATATTATCTATATTTTGTGCTCAGGCTGGTGCTAAGAAAGTGTTTGCGGTTGAAGCTAGTAATATAGCTGGATTAGCTAAAGAAGTTGTTAAAGAGAATAACTTTGAAAATGTTATAGAAGTAAGTGCATTTTTAAATAATTATATTTGGGTTTGATACAGTACTACTCAAAAACTGAAATATATTTTTTATTCTGATACATTATGTCATAACTATCAAGTTCAAGATTTATTCAGAGTTATCTCAAATTTGTAAACATAATTTACATTTTAAATATTGAAAATTACAGGTAATACACAGTAAAGTTGAAGATGTTGTTTTACCAGATAATATAAAAGTAGATGCCATAGTTTCTGAATGGATGGGTTTCTATCTACTCCATGAAGGCATGCTAGACTCTGTGCTGCTGGCCAGAGACAAGTTTCTGAAGGAAGGCGGCGAGATGTTTCCAGAGAGTGCAGTTATTTATGTAGCTCCATGTAGGTGAGACTGGTATTTAGTAGTTAGTTGCATGTTCCATAAAATAAAGATTGATAAAAAGTTTACTGCCATAATCGTGGCCATATATAATATTATTTGTATAATAATATGTAATTAGTTAGTTGTATTATGTTATTGTTAAATTGGTAATATGAAGGTCTATATTATAATTATAGGAGCTTTATAGAGTTTTTAATTTTTTTGATGTTAGTAAACAAGGAATTTTTATGTATTGTCTAGAAGTTAAAAACAAAATTGGAACTTAAGTTTTTCCTATGAGATATGGATATAACATTTAAATTTTAACTGAATACTTAGTTGTATTTATAATATACTTTAAATTTCTTCTAGTGTGTCATCATTATATGAAAAATGGGAAAATTTCCATGGAGTGTCATTATCATCATTTGCAAAACACTTAAGATCAGATAAAAGTGAAAAACCTGAGATTATGCAGATTAAACCTGAAGATTTATTAGGGGAAGAAATAGCCTTAAATTGGATTAATTTAAGGGAAGATACTGTACAAGACTTGGACTCTTACAGTGTGCAACATGTTGTAGGTACGTAAACAATTAATGCATGTAAAAAATGCTGTTTAAAGCTATAATTACTCCAGCAGAATCACTTTTAAAAACCAATCAGTGAAACCAATCAGGATTTATAAGTTTATTGCTTACCTATAAACTACAGAACTTAAAGCGAAGTGAAATTAGGCCTCAATTTTATTTTTATTAAAATAATTTCAGGTGCTAAGAAGAATGGTCGCTATCATGGGATTTGTGTGTGGTTTGAATGCAACTTTCCAGAACTAACAGGTGAAAATAGAATAGTGCTTAACACAGGACCATTCCACGAACCAACACATTGGAAACAAACTGTTATTTTATTACCTGATGAACAGATAGTGGAAGAAAAGGAACCAATTGCCTTTAAGTTAGACATGAAAAGAGATGAAGTCAACTCAAGAAGGTAAGAAACTAAATATAATTATAATTGATATATCTATCAATTTTATCGTTTGAATGAAGGTAAAACAAATATGAATTATGTGTAAAGTCAAAAAAAAAATCATTATGATCATTCATTTCTCAAAAAAAAAATTGTTTGTGAATTTGCAATTATCATCTACTAAAGTCTAAAGTGTAATGGATTTAGAAGAATACTGCCATGTTATAATTTAAGAGATTAATTTACTACTTATAATTATAATAAACTAGCTTTCCGCCCGCGGCTTCGCCCGCGTATTAGGATTTCTGGGATAGAACCTATCCTATGTCCTTTCTCGAGTATCAAAATATCTCTATACCAAATTTCATGCAAATTGGTTCAGTAGTTAAGGCGTGATTGAGTAACAGACAGAGTTACTTTCGCATTTATAATATTATAGTATGGATTATTTCTGTTCAAGGTACAACCTCCAACTAACTCTACTAGACCCAGAAGACATAGATCATCCCATGCCCTGTTCCTGCCACATGACCAAGTGTATCCTAATTAATGCTGTGATGGAGCAGCAAACACAACATGCGTTGAAACAAGGAAATGTAGAAACAACTAATGTGTTGGAAGAAGAAGAAATTGATGATGATGATGATTAAATAAAACATTTGTTTTGTTTTATTTGTTATTTGGACATAAAAAAAAGAAAAACATTTTTAATATACACAATTGCAATTTACAATGTTATACAATGCTATTAGCTAGAGAGCTAGCGCAAAGCTACCTGTATGTATTTGACCAGACCTGGATTTTTGTGTGTTGATTCCCCTATACCTACTATACATGAGATCAGGAGTCACTAAGCCCAGAGTGGTGGACGGGGCGGGCGCTCAGGTAAGACAGGTGGAAATTTTTGGCGAACTTTGAAACCATTTGACCACGTCTGCCATTTTGATATTTGAAAATAGATTATTATTACTATCGGAAAATAACAATGGCAGACCATTATCACGCGGATAACATTCTGGCAGACACTTATGAAAGTGCTGAAAAAAATACAATTTTGAAAGTAATTGACCAGATCTGCCATTCATATATTTTATTTATTAGGGTCTTAAAAACTTATTTTCGAAACGGCAGACATTTTCATTGCGTACAGACTTCAGCAGACAACAAGACTTTAAGTACAGACTTCAGCAGTCAACAAGACTTAGCTACTACATGGTCAGATGTGTATATATGTATTACGTTCCCTGACCTTACATCAATGATTTACTTTATTATGTTTTTATTAATTTTGAAAACTATGGAATAAAATTTATAAATTTGATGATACAAACAAAGTACAAAACTAAATACATTCGTAAAGAATCTCAAATATAAAGTTGTGTTGCAAATAACAAATCATCATTTAAATATTTAGTTTATTTCTTTTTTAAGAAACAATTAACAATTACACAACAACATAAAAAAACACGCATGCATTTATATTTGCTTCCATTGAAATGTTCATTCATCATCACTATCGGAGTCATGTATGGCGTTGTGTGACTCGTCTTCATAATCCATTGAATCGGATTCTGTAAAACTAAAACGTAAATTATATAATAAAAGAAATGAGTAAAGTCAAAAATAATTATTAAAGAATTAATCATTATAAACTTACCTATACCCGGCGCGGCGAATGATGATTCCTATGACACTGACAGTTATTCTCAAGAGACAAACTTGTAATGGCGTCACCATTAAATTAGAAGGCGTCTAAAAATGGCATTTATTAATTTTTACGTAGCTTTATGCCATATAAATGATATTCCGTTGGAATTATAACAATACTTAACATTTACGAGAAATTATATCAATCTGACGTAACGTTTACGTCCTACAAAACTTACATCGTTGGCATTTATCGACTAGTGCGGAATGTATCGATAAACAAATTTCGATAATGGAAACGAGTTCACCTTGTTTCCATGCTTAAGCTTTAGTTCATTCATTATTGAATGGAACAGAAGATCGCAGCATAATAATTAACTAATTACCGTTCGCGTTAATTTACTTACCTATGATAATATAAGTTTTTAGACAAATTAAATGGGGATTCCATTTTCATGATAAAATAATATACAGTGTGTTAAACGGGTTAAAATTTAAACTTAAATTACGTGAAAATGATAAAGCACATTTTTATGTTTTGGAAAACTTTCGTTTTACTTACCTACTTAATCTATGCTAAAAAACTTAAATTAATACAACAACAACATAATAGACGTTAAAAATTTTAGTTAAAAATTCATTTTATGATATTTGTAAAAACATGTTTACCGACGTGGCTGAATGCAAGCCACGCCTTTGCCTATAAAATAGTAAAGTATCGACACGACCTATCATACGAGCAATCACTAAGACGAACTGTCATAGGGATCATCATTCGCCGCGCCGGGTATAGTAAGGCAATGCCTTTGATGTCGCACGATGCCGCCGCGCCGCCCGTGTAGGTACTTCTGCTGCTACATGAAAATATGCTAGGGTTGCAACAAATGGGAAATAAAACAATTGTGATTATTACTATTATGATGTAATCATTTATTCATATGTACATTCAAAACAATTGCGATTATTAAATCTGATGTAATTATTTTTTCATAAATATATAATTATTAATTACATAATATATTGCACTGTGAAATATTTACGTATCACTTTATTTTTGATGTTCTTAATTGTCTTTTATAAAATTTAAGTGACGCATTCGCATTTTGATCAACAATCTGATAAGAAAAGAATGAGGACAACATATACATAGCTTTGATTTCAATTCTACAGATACAAAATATACAATCTATCTAAAATGATACAACGGACCACTCCCCGACTGAGCGTTCGCAATTCATGTTTCCTGTGTTTTCTCGTCAAAATACCGAAACAACGTAATTATTGTATAGTAGTTGGGCGTGAAAGTCAAAAAACAAATGTTTTCCATATGATTATTTATTAAATTTACGCGATTAAGAATAATTTCAACGATAAAATTTAGTAACCGAGAATTCAGAGAAGGATTAAAGAAAATACCTGCCTGATCATTTTATCAAACTCTAAAAGAATTATGGTTATTTCGCATCACTCGGTTTATTAGTTTGGTAATAATTATTAAAGGTACAACCCTAGCCATTGAGTCGAACGGTAGGCAACACAATATCGACTTTGTGCGGGTACATATGGTACATTTCTTCTTGCTGTGAAGCGTAATTATTATTATTAAGATTTTTTAGGCTATTTATAGCGTAGTAATTTTCACTTTTGCATGGAAGTGATGTATCTGCTAGTATCTAATCTGTGCTATACTGAAAACATCTGGCAATAACCGTTAGAGTGGGAACCGAAAAGAGCCCTCTCAGGTATAAACCCTTTATTTGGCTTTTTTTTATTTGAATGCTAGTAACTATATAAAATAAAAATACTATAGGCTAGAGTGAGAATATTAGTGATATATATGGAAAAAAAGATAGCTACAGGGATAGAACATGCATAGATCTGACCATGTAGTAGCTAAGTTTTGTTGTCTGCTGAAGTCTGTACGCAATGAAAATGTGTGCCGTTTCGAAAATAAGTTTCTAAGACCCTAATAAATAAAACATATGAATGGCAGATCTGGTCAAATACTTTCAAAATTGTATTTTTTTCAGCACTTTCATAAGTGTCTGCCAGAATGTTATCCGCGTGATAATGGTCTGCCATTGTTATTTTCCGATAGTAATAATAATCTATTTTCAAATATCAAAATGGCAGACGTGGTCAAATGGTTTCAAAGTTCGCCAAAAATTTCCACCTGTCTTACCTGAGCGCCCGCCCCGTCCACCACTCTGGGCTTAGTGACTCCTCATCTCATGTATAGTAGGTATAGGGGAATCAACACACAAAAATCCAGGTCTGGTCAAATACATACAGGTAGCTTTGCGCTAGCTCTCTAGCTATATGTCAACGACTTCATCAGACTTCAAACTCAAACTCAAACATTTATTTATTCAATTAGACTTCTTCTAGAAGCACTTTTGAAACGTCATTAGGTAGTAGGTACATATTTTTGTGTTTTTAACATTTACCACCGATTCGGAAAGCAGTATCTACGGAGAAGAATCGGCAAGAAACTCCATAGTTGCTCTTTTTAATCATGTCAGTTTTACAATTTTATAATTAATTACATAATATGTAACATCATAATATATTATCATAATATGCCAAAGAACTGTCCTGTGGTTTTTACGCGACAACCCTCCATGGGTTTTTATCGTCCATATCGCAGACATATATTAAGATAGACTACGCGAGTGTATGTATTTCCCGTGTCCAAACTAAGTTTATGACACTTACTTGACGCTGGCCTACACTCAGTTCGCGCTTGCAGTTCGCCAAGGAAAGACGTGAAGCTGAATAAAGTAAAATGCCGAATTGCGCCGTTATAAACTGTAGAAACTCCACAGCTGTGAGTGGCCGAGTTATCGGAGATGTTTCCTTCCACCGGTAAGTAATTTTCTAATCAGAATAGGCACTATTTATTTTAAAATCAAATAAATAATATCTGTGGAAAACGATCGTGACAAACATGGATACCAAATCATACGGAATGATTCGGAATACATTGCGGCTTTTACTTGGCACGGCAAAGATCGCGTCGTATGATAAATAAGCAATGAATAGCGTCTTCTCATTTTTCTGTCCAATTTTGTAGTTAGTGATGTTCATTTGATGCAACAGTTCTCGATTCTAATCGATTTTATAATCGAACAGAAAAATGATAATTTGAAGGAGCAATTTTCAGAAAAAAAGGCATAGATTTTTTTTGTCATTTAATACGACTTGACCTAGAACTTTTAAGTATTTTAATACAAAGGTACTAAAAATAAATATTATGATATGGACGCCATTAGTTATAGTGTCATCTTGGGAGTTTTTTAAGAAAACTCCTTATTGCTTAGACTATGTTTGTTTTTCAGTTTTCCAAGTAACCCGAACATAAAAGAAAAATGGATCGATGCAACGGGACATAAAGATTGGTTTCCAACTTAGATCATTAAGTAATGGATAACACTCACAGGCGCTTCCCCTTTTGCCGAGGTATAAGATTATTCGAATCGAAAAGTCTTATGCTTTCATAAAAACTATTTGCGTAATCGATTACAAACACTCTGCGTATTCGTAAAAGATCGAAAGGTCTGCGAGTGCTCCGCTAAAATGCCGTTTTGTGCTGTCAAGTCTTGCAGAAACAAGTCAAACACATCAAGTATTAAAAAAGATGGAATTACCTTTCATTTGTAAGTATTTTTTTATTTTTTTTACGTAAATATCAATTTAAATGCAATTTCTAATAATCGTCGATGTATCGTTTAGCGATATGATCAAGACAAATAATCGAGTCATGTGTTTACTCGATCATTGATGCGGCTTCACGAGACTATCATGGAAAGAAAGTATACAAATTTAATCTTTATGAACTAAGAGATAAAGTTGAATTTAAAACGCGATATTGAACCGCATTCCCCACGAGACTATAAAGCGATGTAGCGAGACTATCTTGAAGAGAAAATATACAAATTTAATCTTTATGAACTAAGCGATAAAGTTGAATTTAGAACGCGATATTGAACCGCACTCCCCACGAGACTATAAAGTGATGTAGCGAGACTATCTTGAAGAGAAATTCAAATTTAATCTTTATGAACTTAGTGATAGAGTTGAATTTAAAAACTCGTCGCTTAAAAGGTCGTAAATTTTTACGACTTTCTTAGTGACGGACTGCTTTTAACTTGAACGTCGATAAAAAAATATTTTTCTAAGTATAATTTGAAATGAGATGAGAATTAATCTTTATTATATTAAAATTTTACACAACTACATAAAAAGGAGTATAATGTTTATTTTGTAAGTCTTGTATATATTTATTAAAATTTACCTACGCTCGGTTACTTTTAACTGGCAGAACATTTTAATGGTACGGAACCCTTCGTGCGCGAGTCCGACTCGCACTTTTTTGTAATGTTAATCTTGTAACCTTTCTATTATGTAATCTATACTAATATTATAAAGCTGAAGAGTTTGTTTGTTTGTTTGTTTGTTTGAACGCGCTATTCTCGGGAACTACTGGTCCGATTTGAAAAATTCTTTCGGTGTTAGATAGCCCATTTATCGAGGAAGGTTATAGGCTATATATCATCACGCTACGACCAACAGGAGTGGAGCCACGGGGGTGAAACCGCGCGGAGCAGCTAGTTTGTTTATATGTATGTATTAATATTGCGTATATTTCAGATTTACAAAAAATCCTGCTTTAAGGCTAAGGTGGATTGAATGCTGTGGGAGAAAATCAGAATGGACACCTCGGTACAGAAATAATAAAAATTTCTGTACCGATATTTATTTTATTGAATATAATATGTGATGTGTTGAATAAATACATATTCAAATACAAATAAAATGGCGTTTTATTGTTTTTTCGTATGCATATAATAATGATGAAAACGTTACAAATGACCTGTGTAGTATTTTTTATGAATATAATATTAATGTTATTTCTAATTTCAACAAAATTATTATTTTTGTAATATCGATATGGTTACATCCCTTTAGAGCGATTGTATTATTACGTATATGTACAGACATTTTTCTGTGTAATCGATGTATGTGTGCAAAAACATGCTAGTCTGTCAATTTTGTAATAGTTTGAGTTTGTAAAGACACAAATTATTTTTGTGAATGTGTGATTGTGTTTCAAAGTGTGAGTTACCCTCCCCGCACCAAAATCGGCAGAAAGTTTAGTTAGAACATTTGCCAGCGTGCTCCATCCATTACTTAATGATCTAAGGTTTCCAACAAAATATAGCACAATTTGCTCTAAACATTTTAGTGAAGCCAGCTTTAGCGGTAGCTCGGTAAAGCGAGCAAGATAGTACGATGGGATAGGACGATACTAGAATCGCCGCGCGAATGGCGTCCTAATCGATTTAGCGTAAAATGAAATTACCATCACTAAAAAGTGCTCGTGACGTTATAACGCGTCAAGGTCAGTACAAAAAATATGACACGCTTGGTTTTCATACAGATCGCGGTACTTGCGTTGTCTAATTAATATATGTCTGTGGTCCATATATTCCTAATTATGAACCTTTATAATTATGAACCTGAAATTATGAACCTTCATAATTATGAACTTATAAAAACAACCTCTGCCATCCCAAGACTGCTGCAATTAATAGTAATTAATTAAATAACAATTACTAATTTATTTTTTAATTTTTACATTCTCATGTATTTGCAACAATTTTTAAAAGCAATTATTGCCCTCGTGTAAGTGCACCATAAGGACAAATCCGGCGCAGGCGCTCAGAAGCACCTCAGAAGTCAGAAGTGACAAATGACAGTTGACGAATTATAAATTATAATTTATATTGACTTTGACATTTGAATGAGGGTCGATGGCATGGATGATGGATTAGAGCTGTATAATTTGAAAAATAAAAAATATCAATAGCACTATACGTAACATTTAACACTTAAAATAATTGGATACCGAACTTTAAACTAACTCAAAATGATTCACGATGCGTTATTAATACTTTGGGATTGTTCACAAGTATCAGAAGGGCTACAGGCAAGTATATAAAGGAAAGGCGGGCTAATACATTTTTTTTTGTAAAAATCATTTCAGAATTATTTAAATAATTTTGTGTATTTACTACGCAGCAAGAGCCAGTAACTTACGGTCATGAGGGTGATGCGGCTATTTTTAAAAGAATTTGCGGAATCGCAAAGAGTCACCACAAGATTCAAAACTTTGTGATTGCAACTAGTTTCCAATCAAGGAGGGAACATTCAGGTAATTTACAATATAACTATTATGTTAGATTTTTGATATTGATTTATATAATAAATTTTTTAAACAGTCAAATTGAACGAATTTATTCGTTTAAAATAACCACAAGTACTTTTTATTTTATAGCATCAGGACACAGAACTTTTGGCTTATACGGCCAGGCTCTTAGTGAAGGGATTACAGAAGTGTTACAAACTTATAAGAAAACCCTTAAAGATGTTGAAGAATTAGTCATAGCCAACAAAAATTATACACTTTCATTTGTATATAGCTATGTTGAGAAGTTTCAGGGCCTGTTTAACACATTGAATAGAATTATAACAACTATCAAAGAAAGAAGATTGTTTGGTTGTCAAATATTAAGCCTCCTGCATCAATATATTTTGAGCGGCAATGAAATGGTGCATGAGGCAATTGTCAAGTAAGTATTAAATAATTGTATTGAGATTGCTAATTTTGAATCTTTTGTTATCTTTTTTATGCAATGTCTGACTTTGACTATTAAAACTGCATATGCATGCAAATGAGCACAAATTATTGCATTATAGAGGTTGTGGAAATTATGTATTTCACATAGTAATATAGATAAAATATGATTGAAGATATTATGCAATTTCCAAGTGTTTATTGTATTTAAAGAAAATCTTAAAAATTTAGCTTTTTTTTTTTCAGAATTTTTTCTTGTATAAATGCAGTATTTATAAACCAACTCTGCACTTGGCTGCTGTATGGAGAACTAAAGGATCCCTATGAAGAATTCTTTGTATATGGTGTGAAGAAAGATGATTCAAACGATACATTTTTGTCCTGCCCTTCCACAACTAACACTGGAGACAAGTCTCTGGTTTCCACTGTGAGTGTTTCAAAGATCTTGAACTTAATAGAATTGTTTTAAGTTATTATTTAATTAGTTCTACTATAAGTCTTTATAATTAAAGTTTATATTAAGCAATGAAATGAATGAATATCATTTTCGTTATCCTAAATGATAGATAGTCTTTTTCTGTGGTATATTTTTTGTTTAATTCATAACATTTTGTTAGTTCTCTGATAGTAGTAGTTTAAATGTATATGTTTAAATGGGGGTCTTCAAGCGAAGAGTGAACCGGTACCTACTAGGGAAGCGCATACCATCTAAGACCACATCTCAGCTTTCCATCAGGAGAGATTGTGGTCAAGCGCTTTCCTATCTAGAATAAAGAATAAAAAAATATATATATTTGAAACCATTTTCATCAATAAAGTATTTTTTTATTTTCAGTTGCAACAAACTCCTCTGGATTGTGGCTATAATTTGAATCCTACTATGATACCATACTTTATACCATTGTCTTTGGCACAAGAAATACTATTTGTTGGAAAAACTGTTATATTGTTTGGATTTGATCCTAAGAAAGTGAAGAAGAATAATAATTTCAGTATGAATAGAGCTGTTATGCCTTTGCAGAAAATAAATATTGAATCTAGGAGGTAAGCAAAAGGATTCTTGATTTTTAACCAACTTCAAAAAAAGGAGGAGGTTATCAATTCGGCCGTTATATATTTTATTTATATCTCATTTCCCATAAAAATTTGTTCTAGTCATTTATTAAAGTCAGATGCATAATTTTTTAAATCTGTTCATACAATAATCTCATTTAACGACAATACATATTTTCTAATTCATTCTTACTAATTTATTTACATAATAGGTTTACAATATGGGAAGAAAAAGAAGCTGAGTTTCATGAAAAGTTGCAAAAACTGAAAAATTCTGACGAGTTTGAAGTTTGTAACTTGAAAAATGTGGTTAGAGATATCAAGGAGTGTGTTACAAAGGTTTGTGATTACATTGTTACATATTTTCTTTGTGAATGGCTGAGGTGGATTTACATATTACAAAAATATACATGATTTTATAAGAGCAACTATGGAGTTTCTTGCCGGTATATCTTCTCCATAGATACTGCTTTCCGAATAGGTGCTAAATGTTAAAAATATGTATTGACGATTCGAAAGTACTTCTAAAAGAAGTCTTATTGAATAAATAAATGTTTGAGTATTTATTGAAAAGACATAGAGCACAGTGAAGAATTTTTTTTAAGAATACCTAAAAGAAGTCTTATTGAATAAATAAATGTTTGAGTATTTATTGAAAAGACATAGAGCACAGTGAAGAATTTTTTTTAAGAATACACAATTTGAATCCTCATTTTTCATTTTCATTTAATATTGAAAGTTAGTATTTTTATTTTTTATTTTTAAAAATATTTATTTTTAATATTTTATTGAAATAATTTCAGCATCTCTGGACTGTAGCAGTAGAAGAAGCGCAACTCTTACATGAGCTCCGTTTAATGAAGGACTTTTATCTCTTGGGCAGAGGAGAGCTATTTCTCGAACTATTAAGACTCACTTCTCACATTCTGGACAAACCCACTGCACGGACTTCTACTAGAGGTAACAATAAACATAACTACAACATTTAGTGTGTCTTCTTCATATATTGCATACTAGCTGCGCCTCGCGGTTTGACACGCGTGGCTCCTCTCCTGTTGGTCTTAGCGTGATGATATATATCCTCGATAAATGGGCTATCTAACACCGAAATAATTTTTCAAATCGGACCAGTAGTTCCTGAGATTAGCGCGTTCAAACAAACAAACAAACTCTTCAGCTTTATAATATTAGTATAGATTATTGCTGCAAATACTGAATACATGACATACTTACCATATCTACTGAATTGGTAGACAAAGTAGTCTATTGGTTTAAATAATATTTTGCTAATGTTTGAAACCTTAGGAAAAGTTTAATGACAAACAACAGTTGTAATTACTAAGATAATACCCTTTTTGGTATACCTTATTTAATATTTATTGTTATAGATATGAATCAAGCATTTCAACTAGCGGCTCGAGCTGTGTTGTTGGGTAACAGTGCTGATATCGAGAAATTCAGTTTTGAGTTGCCATATGTTAAGCCGAATATATCTGCTAATTCTTCTCTTGATGACAGCAGTAGTACAGGTATGGATTCCTATTATTTTGAATGTCAACTGTAAAAATATGAATTGAATATGATCTTCACAAAAAAAAAGTCTCCTTTTCAACGAAAGATAGTGTTATTAAAAAAATGTAGGAGATGAAGTAGAGTAATAAGATTTTGATGTTAGTATCTCATCACGATATTATTACATTTTATTAATGTATCAATCAAATACATTAAAAAAATATTGATCAAAATAAATATTTTGGTAAATACCCAGCTTCACATAATGAATCCATACTATATATCCATACTTAATACATATTATAAATGCGAAAGTAACTCTGTCTGTCTGTCTGTTACTCAATCACGCCTTAACTAATGAACCAATTTGCATGAAATTTGGTATAGAGATATTTTGATACCCGAGAAAGGACATAGGCTACTTTTTATCCCGAGAAAATGACGCGATCCCGGAAATCCCACGGGAACGGGAACTATGCGGGTTTTTCTTTGACTGCGCGGGCGAAGCCGCGGGCGGAAACCTAGTTCATTATAAAAATAAGATTTTTTCCTTGCGCTAGTGGCAGATGGTTGGTCAACAATTATTCTCAAATACGACTTCAAATGGCCGCTACACTTGCTATTCGCGCCAGAAGTGTTGGCGAGATACAACGATATGTTCCGACTGCTCTTGCGCATTAAGAAGACGCAACATGACTTGCATAAGCTATGGAAGACGTATAAACATTCTACACGGTAAGATATTTTAAATTTGCCTTTCGAACTTTCTTTTTACTAGTTCAGCATTTATATACATACATACATTTTGTACCTTTGGGACCTATTTGGGACCTTAAAAAAATTAAGACTCCTAATTGAAAAGGTAAACACTTGATTTTAAAACCAAACCACATGTAAAAAAACAGCTTTATTTTTTTTGATTAGATTAAAGTAAATATTTCAAGATAGCAACATTTACAATATGAATCTTGTAATGTGGCCACGACGCGTTGTGAGCTATTTCTTCTCTTAATGAATGTTTAAGACATTTTTAAATCGTTCCAGTGGTTTCGGAGCCTATTCAATTCAAACAAACAATCAAATCTTTCTTCTTTATAATGTTAGTGTAGATAAGAGCTCACTTTTAAACCACAATTATCTTTTAATCATTTCTTCACAGTTTCAGTACCTGCCAACTGCACAACAAGCTAATGTTCTTAATGGACAATCTACAACACTACTTACAAGCGGATGTGCTTGAGACCAACTTCTCTCGTCTCATGGCTGAGGTGGAAAGCACTAATGACTTTGAAAAATTGAAGAGGGCCCATGCTAACTTTCTGGCTGATGTACTGAGCCAGTCGTTTTTGACTGTAACGGTATGTGGGAAATTTTTTGTATACCAAAGTATCTAACCCCAAAGGGTTATTTATTATCATTTTGGCTGTATATTATTGTCAAATTCTACCAAGAATGTATTCTGGGCAGAATACATTCTGGTATTCTTAAATTCACCTTAAGTCATGAATTTGACTTAAGGTGAAGTTAAGAAATGTGTTCATGAAAGGTGATGGTCCAAAAAAAACCCAGAGTCGATTTAGACAAATTGGGTATCAATGGCTTTATTATATTACACAATTTACCCCACCGAAAAATTAATGCCCATATCCATGGGGTATGAGAGTTATAGGCTAACAAAGTATAATATATGAAAAAATCATGAGTAACTTGTTATTTTTACCAGTTTTTACAACAGCAGTATACTATTAAACCATCCATCAGCCGAAGGACGTCCACTGCTGGACATAGGCCTCCCCCAAGGTTTTCCACCGCGATCGGTCCTGTGCCACCCGTATCCAGCGGCTACCCGCGACCTTCACCAGATCGTCGGTCCACCTTGTGGGGGGCCTATCAACACTACGTCCTCCGATTCGCGTCCGCCATTCGAGGACCTTTCCGCCCCAACGGAAAAAATGGATGCGGGTGGCACAGGACCGATCGCAGTGGAAAACCTTGGGGGAGGCCAATGTCCAGCAGTGGACGTCCTTCGGCTGATGGATGGATTAATAGTATACTGCTGTTGTAAAAAATGGTAAAAATAACAAGTTACTCATGATTTTTCCATATATACTTTGTTAGCCTATAACTTTCATACCCCATGGATATGGGCATTAATTTTTCGGTGGGGTAAATTGTGCAATATAATAAAGCCATTGATACCCAATTTGTCTAAATCGACTCTGGGTTTTTGGTCCATACATTTTTGGACCATCACCTTTATTTTATTTTTATTTATCGTTATCTTGGTTTTTTAGGTGAATCGAAATGAATAATATTTTTAATAAATTTTTCAACCAATTTTATTTATCCATTTGATTTTTTTATTTGTACAATTATATTTTTACATTACAGATATGTCATTAGAAATCTTTCTTTATTATCCAAAAATCAAAATGTATTTTTCAGTCGGAAGATGGTGACGTATCCAGCGACACATTGGATTGCCTCAACAACCCGGTACTAAGTAATATAGTGGAGCTATTGCGTTTGTGCCACTCCTTCTGCAGTCTCAGTGAGTTCGCACCCGACCCTACTAAAGAAGATTATTACATACGGGGATATTCTGAAAGGTAATAAAAAACGGTGTATTAATTAAATAAATTTATTTTTAAGAGTAATTTTATAAACAGTTTAGTGTTTTCCCAACCTGAAAATTATTATTGTATTCTTAATTCTTATCAGTAATTTTTCCAAATTATTTATTTATTGGCATGTTAAAGAGGCTGGTAACATAGTTGATAACGCACATATAAATGACTATCATTTACCGCATGTTATAAACCCAATTATCAGTAACTAGCTGCTCCGCGCGGTTTCACCCCCGTGGCTCCACTCCTGTTGGTCGTAGCGTGATGTTATATAGCCTATAACCTTCCTGGATAAATGGGCTATCTAACACCGAAATAATTTTTCAAATCGGACCAGTAGTTCCCGAGATTAGCGCGTTCAAACAAACAAACAAACAAACTCTTCAGCTTTATAATATTAGTATAGATTTTTTATATACAAAACTAGTATCATTAGCACATTTGAATTTTCATATTTATTTTAAAGGTTCAACAAGCTAGTAACGCAGTTAATGCAGTTACTGGCGTCAGTGCGCGAGCGGCCAAGTGGAGTACACCTCGCGCGGCTGCTCATGCGCCTGGACTACAACCGCTGGCTCAGCGCACACGCGCACCTGTCGCGCTCTGTCACCGACATGCTGCGCTACTGACGTGACGTCACACGTGTGCATACTGCGCTACTGACGTGACGTCACACGTGTACATACTGCGCTACTGACGTGACGTCACACGTGTGCATACTGCGCTACTGACGTGACGTCACACGTGTACATACTGCGCTACTGACGTGACGTCACACGTGTACATACTGCGCTACTGACGTGACGTCACACGTGTACATACTGCGCTACTGACGTGACGTCACACGTGTACATACTGCGCTACTGACGTGACGTCACACGTGTACATGCTGCGCTACTGACGTGACGTCACACGTGTACATACTGCGCTACTGACGTGACGTCACACGTGTACATACTGCGCTACTGACGTGACGTCACACGTGTACATGCTGCGCTACTGACGTGACGTCACACGTGTACATACTGCGCTACTGACGTGACGTTACACGTGTACATACTGCGCTACTGACGTGGCGTCACACGTGTACATACTGCGCTACTGACGTGACGTCACACGTGTACATACTGCGCTACTGACGTGACGTCACACGTGTACATGCTGCGCTACTGACGTGACGTCACACGTGTACATACTGCGCTACTGACGTGACGTCACACGTGTACATACTGCGCTACTGACGTGACGTCACACGTGTACATGCTGCGCTACTGACGTGACGTCACACGTGTACATACTGCGCTACTGACGTGACGTCACACGTGTACATACTGCGCTACTGACGTGACGTCACACGTGTACATACTGCGCTACTGACGTGACGTCACACGTGTACATGCTGCGCTACTGACGTGACGTCACACGTGTACATACTGCGCTACTGACGTGACGTCACACGTGTACATACTGCGCTACTGACGTGACGTCACACGTGTACATACTGCGCTACTGACGTGACGTCACACGTGTACATACTGCGCTACTGACGTGACGTCACACGTGTACATACTGCGCTACTGACGTGACGTCACACGTGTACATGCTGCGCTACTGACGTGACGTCACACGTGTACATACTGCGCTACTGACGTGACGTCACACGTGTACATACTGCGCTACTGACGTGACGTCACACGTGTACATGCTGCGCTACTGACGTGACGTCACACGTGTACATACTGCGCGTGGTTACACTGTGTACATGCAAGCTACTGGCGCCAGTGCGCGAGCGGCCGAGCGGCGTTGACTTTTTTTTATATAAGAGGAGACAACTGAGCAGTCGCGTCACCGGATGATAATAACCGCATAAAGAGTCTATATGTCTTAATTGCTTCACTACTGACTAATAGTACGTTCAAGTAATGGAAGAGATCATAGAGTCAGCACTAATTTTTGCATTCTGCAAGACAGTTTTCAAAATGTACTTGATACCTCGAAATGTGGATTGTGGAGCTTTGACCGATAACATACTTTCATGTAAACTGATTTGAACTTCTCATAATTGCACAATTAATTAAATAAGCCCTTGTTGCAAACATATGAAATGCAAATATTTTTTGTTAATTTATGTTATACTTCTATTATGAATACTTTAACCACCGACGTCATAACCTAATCGACACCGTATATAAGGCGAACACGTTTATACACTAATTTTGAATAATGAGTACAACTTACAAGTCACCACTAGAGTAAATATTCGATGCCACGCGTCTGACTTTGTTTAGTATCAACCACTTACGTGATCCATGAACATCTCCTGTCACTATACAATTTTTTTTTTCTCCGATAAAATTAGTATGTTTAGAGCTCAACTAAACCTGGTTAGAATCTCTGTCAAAAATGTTGCATCCCTTTCTTTCAAGTGTGACAATGTCTATATATTTTTCTCTTTTATTTTTGACTTATTATATCGATAGTGATGTACTTTACTATTATTCAAATTAATAAAAACAGTTAATACATTTATCACTAATAGTTCCATCGAAAAATAACGATATAATATGATATGATAAGTGATATGGGTCATTTGGACTAGATTTACTGGACTAATGTAAGTAAAGATAGTAAAATGCAACGAACCAAAAATCGCTTAAATTTCGTTCGTTAAGTCGTTCTTGAAAGTATACACGGAATACTTGGTGTAGGTAAGCTAAATAAATATTTTTTTTTTTACATTAAAACTTTTTAAACTTAGGCATACTGGTATTTTGTTACTGGCTGATAACAAATAGCAGTTACCAAGAAGCTTATATCTAATACACTGGAGATTTCAGTATGAACATTAACTTGTAACAAGAAAATATGACCTTGAATGACGCCTGTATGTTTTTTTATCCCTTTCACACCTAACTTGGCAAGTGGGTGTGAAAGGGATAAAAAAACATACAGGCGTCATTCAAGGTCATATTTTCTTGTTACAAGTTAATGTTCATACTGAAATCTCCAGTGTATTAGATATGTATAAGCTTCTTGGCAGTTACTAACAGATCCTACACTTCACTTCACATCACTATTTTTGACTTATGTCAGATGTCATTCATTTAAAATGATAATCCGCATGCACTAATTACCGCTCCCCCGCACCCCGCACCCTGGATGTTGTCTAATGCTAGGCGTCCATTAGAGACGGATCGGGGCGGGTCGCATCGCAACGGGCCGTCTCTAAATAATGGACGCGCTGTTTGCTCCTGCGTCCACCTGTACGGGGCGCGGCGGACCGCCTAGGCGGATTTTATCTAACAGACGCTCGCCGCTCACATCCGCCTGCCTGCGTCCACTAGACGGGTCGGGGCGGGCCGGGCCGCAGCGCACCGCCGGCAGAAATCCGCCTGCGAAGCGATATCCGCCAATGCGTTGCGGCCCGCCCCGGCCCGATCCGTCGCTAATGGACGATGTTTCATACAAAACATAGGCCGGCGTATTTTTGCGTTGCGATGCGGCCCGGCCCGATCCGCCTAGTGGACGCCTAGCATGAAACGTATCTTCGTAAAAAATAAGACATTAGGTGTCAATTAGGTTATGACGTCATTGACTTAATTAAATAGTGTAAATTGCAATTGTGTATATTTAAAAATGTTTTTTTTTTAATGTTCAAGTAACAAATAAAACAACAATATAGCAAAACAAATGTTTTATTTAATCATCATCATCATCAATTTCTTCTTCTTCCAACACATTAGTTGTTTCTACATTTCCTTGTTTCAATGCATGTTGTGTTTGTTGTACCATCACAGTCTTATCACAGCATTAATAATTAGGATATACTTGGTCATCTTTGTTTTAACTGTTCTTTGATTATGATCTTGTTTATATTGGCTCACCTGACTTGGCCTCCGCAATTTTATTTTTAGGTTTAAATTTTTATTATGCCATATCGTTAGTTCATGGTTTGTTCTTAATTGTTTGCTTTAAATAATTGTTTATTCGTTAATTGTTTATTAACAATAAATAAAATAAAAATTTACTGTTTGGTTGCCCCCCCCCCCATTCAAATTATTAACATTTTTTTCCATTATAAGTTTATAAACATTTAATATCGTTTGTTCGAACATTTAAAAAATAACAGGTGTAAACGAACAACTACTTCACTTCACATAAAGCAAACAATTAAGAACAAACCCTTAGATTAAGGATTGGTCTCCGCGCGCGCGCTACGACTAGATACCGCCGGCGTACTTGAAAAATGCGGCAACTAATAGTCGAATTCGTTATTCGGCGTACCCAAGCCAGTCGTGTCACAAGCATTGTGTGGAGAGGGCGAACCGATAGTTTATAAAGATTTTGAACAAAATCTGAAGTTAAATGCCTCTTTGTGTCATAAAACTATTTAAAAATAATACAACAAAAAATAAGAAAGACACTGGGATCACGTACCATCACTAAGTATCGTATTATTCGAAATTTCTCCTTTACTTCGAAAATTTTGTCTACGAAAATACGACGCCAATCAGTGTTGCCGTACTGCATATCCAAAAAAATACACGTGGTTGAGGAAATCTTTTAGCAATAATTTGAACTTTTTTTTCAATACTATTAATAACACATATATAAAAAGTATAATAACAATAATTTATTTCTGTTTAACCATGTTTAACTGACTCATATAATATGTTATTTTTTTTATTTCGGCTTTTTTACTTTTAAACAACCTTTGTGACTATAGTATAGTAGCGTCGCAAGTGGATTTGAGTCGCATGTTCATCGATTCGATTCCCGGCCAGGTCAGGATGAAAAAAAATATTTTTCAAACTTCTTTCCAAGATGACCGATTTCCCATTTATGAGGTAAAATTTATGTAGCTGGCAGCACAATTCTTCACACACACTAGCGTCCTTACCTTAGAGTATATATTACAATAGTATAGAGCGCGTGTATTGCACAAATTGCCTAGTGCGCATCGTAGGCAGATGAGCTATAGATACTATGTGTGTGTGACCAGTAGGGATGGGTAGATATCAATTGCGTATTGAGCTATCGATAAGTTATGTAAATAAATATGTACCTTAAGTAAATTTTATGTTCAATATGTTATTAAAGGAGAAATGTATGAATAAAGTATAAATATGTATTTTTTTTGTTTGCCAAGTGAATAAAGTGTGTTTATTCCATTTAAATGTGTCTTGTATTAATTATAAGTAGTTTAAAAGAAAATGTTTAATTGGAATATCTGAAAAACGTGTGGACTTCTTAAATGTTAAAGTTAATAAAATAAAATCGGGTTTAGTACTATTTTTTAAAGTGAAACTTTTATTACATCGTCTCAAACTTTTTGGTCTGTGTAGCGCATGTCGCGTGACGGTCGGCTGCCGAGTAGGTATAAAGCAGTGTTCGGAAAGTTTCACTTTTACCGTGGTTTCATAAAACCACACAACATTTTTTTAATAATAAATCAAATAATAATAGTATAAAAAAATGTTAAATAAAAATTAGAAATAATTAAGTAATAATTTAAAATAAAATAATAAACAATACCTATTAATAATTTTTTTTATTCAATTTTATCAATTCTATACCTAACAAAATCTTCAAAAATCTATTTAGCGGTTAAAATATAATATCGTAACATTACATACTTTACATTAACATTTAACACTATAATACATTCGCATTCATGATATTAGAAAGTGTATTATGATACAAAACACACCACAAAATTATTTTTAATACATTTTTAAAAGAGTTTTAATTTTAAAGTTAAATAAATAATATGTTAAAATATAGTTCTTCTTGTAAACTATCGAGTACAGCGTTGGTCAAGTCACATCACTACGATCACGTGGCGGCAGTGAGGCGCGCGAGGGGTGCGTGAGCGAGCCTGCGCGTGTCCGCCTCCCACTTCCCCTTCACCCCCGCGATGCTAGATTTATTTTCATGAAAATAAATACAACAATCGATTTAGCGATGAAATGTGATACTTGATTTCAATTTTGTGTATTTTCTAGTATCGTTCTTGCAAAATCGAACTGCACATTTCACCATGTTTATTCGTAAATATGAAAAAAATCCCTAGAGAAACGCACTTCGATAGCACTCAACTACGACTACGAGCGCTCGCGGCGGAAACGTCGTATTGTTCCCACCTGTGCCTACTGTTCCCACTTGGTTGTTCGCACTCTATAGATAGTATATTATATACTCTAAGGTCCTTACAAATTGCCTAACACACACTACAGAAATGAGTTGCCGCACTCACAGAGCTATTGTTTTTAGGTGGGGCGGTATCTAGTCGTAGCGCGCGCGCGGAGACCAATCCTTAGACCCAATTTCACCAATATTTTCTAAATCAGACATTTATTAATCGAGCTTCAAATTAAACATGTATTTTAACATCGTTGTCAACTCTACAGGTCCCAAGAAGGAAATCTAACAGCCGATTATCAAATCGACCATTAACTGAGCGACTCACGAATCATTCATTCGTATTTTAAACCGCCCGAAACAAAATGTCATAGTTGACAATGCCATAGTTTCGCACGTTGGGGCTATTTGTTAAAGTTGTATAATAACTGTCGTGTTTGGTAATTCGACTAAATTGAAATGTTCTAACACAGTATACAATTTAATAATCATGTAGAAACTTTTACGTTTGCTGGTTTATATGTCAAACGATTTGGTCGTTACCATGGTTACAAATGTTTGATGTTATTTGGAGATTGTTTTGTTGTGATTTTTCTTGTGTTATTTTAATTTTATTTTGAGTTGAATAAATACAATAATGTTGAAGAAAAATCGCGGTTAAATTTCACTTGGTCGAAGGTAATCTGGATCTGGTTGAAATTACGAAAAAAAATTCGGAGTCCGAAGGAAAGTGCGAGAGATCTCATACTAGAAGAGCAATTAAAACAAGAACAAGAACAAGAAAAATAAAGACAAAGCAGCAAGATACATTTAAAGTAAATTAATAGTAAATTCTTGTTTGTAATAACCTAGTATCTAGTTGTTATAACCTATTTATTGAATGATGTTGATAGGTACAATCTAAGGGTACAATAAAAATGTTTTATAAAAACACAAGTTTTATTTATTTAGGTAACATGAAAAATTACATATTTCTATAACAATGTCACATTTAAATTAAATTAGGATCATCATCATCGTCAGCCCATATACTTTCTCACTGCTGGGACATGGGATTGGTAGTGCTAACTTAAACTTAAACACGGTAAGGGATCAGGTCATTATCCACCACGCTATCTTATGATATGTCGGTTTCCTCACAATGTTTTTCACCACTGAGCCATCACTGCACTGCACTACAATAAGCAGTTGGTCTGTAGGTGAAACTGATAGATTCCTAAAACAGAATTTAAAATTAAGATAAGTACATTTCATAATCATGAGGAGGCCTGAGCCTTACCTGAGTAGTGGTGAAGTTTACATTTTAAGTACCTATATTGGTATTCAATACTAGATTTGACATGACTCACAGCATTATTATGGTTTAATTGAAAATAATACAGTATGTAGGAAGGAACCTTTTATGCACATAAATATAAATATTACCTCACGAGATAGTTTTACTTACAGATCCGACGGTTATTCGAGTTTATCTTCAATTAATTGCAATACTTCCAAAACCGATTGTTTTGATAAACGAAATCTTGTACTAAAATCAACATCATCATATTCTTCGAAACAATGACGACGTCTTTATAAATTCTGGGCCGTCGCGGTCGCACTATATAATCCAAATTATACAAATCATCCAACACATCTTCATTTACAAAAATAAAATAGTAGGGTCATTGCGCTGGTTTTCGTCCAGTTATGGGAGTTGCCAACTTTGTGATGCGAAATAAATATTTTGGAGCACCCTTCCTTAAACATATAATATTTTTATTTAGTCCTTATATAGTCTTCTTTAAGATAATATTAAGTGAAAATAAATCATTTTGACGTATCTTTTTATTTAAATTATTTTCTGCAAAAGTAGGGTATATGCTAGTTTTCGTCCAAAAAAACTGGTTTTCGTCCTAGTGTAAGCTAGTTTTCGACCACCGTGTAGAAAAAGGAGGGTAGGTCAACTATTAAGTTAAAAACCAATTACAGGTAAATATATACTTTTATTTAATCAACATCACAATTTCTAACTACCTTACAGGTTTAGTTTTACTAATAATAATCAATATAACTAGTCAACACTGAGATCTATGTAGCACTTGGCAGTCTTTATATGCGTTAGTGATGACTGTTTAATCATTCGTAATAAAGAAAGGAATGCGTTACTTACAATGTAAATGAATAAAGTAATAATTATAGGACTGAGAAATTACATCAAAAAACAGAAATATTCATTCTTATACTTTGTTTATCAAATGAAACGTACTATATTAAACACAGCCATAATAATACGTTTTAGCTACTAAAATAAACTATACTATACCTTACTGAACTATGCATTATTGTCTTACTGATGCCTTTATTAAAGATTCTTCAGTGTACGTAGCGTTTTTTTTTCTAGCTTTCTTAGACTCCTTCGAGGCCATCTAAAAACAATAAGATCTTTCTTAGGATACGTTGAGTAAGTAGAATAAAAAAATATTGCATTGGCAAAACAGACCTAGAATAAAAGATGATACTCAAGTGAATGATAATCAAGAAAAATACAGTGTCTTATGTCTGACCTACCCCCATTTATGCTACGAATAATTGACTCTACTTCACATAAGGAGAATGATACATGACTGAATGAATGACAATATTAGGTACCTACAGCACTCTGGCCCTCACCAATTATTTATAAGGAAGATACTGAATAGAAAACTTTTCAATACGTAAAAAAGACGAAAAGTAATGCAAAAGAATAGCTATTTTTAATTTTTGTCCACTCCAATTATACTCATTCATGGACGAAAACTAAAACGTTTAAAGCTAAATTTAGTTTTCGTCCACTTCTTTAAATATTTTTTTATTTTGGCAGCACTGACAAAGCAGTGGACGGAAACCAAAAAATCTAAACTAATAGCAATAAAGATCACTTCTGGAGAAACTATTCAGTATTTTAAAGGTCCGATAGAGTAAAAAGAACCTAACAAATATTCACGTAGCTGTTTGAGTTTTCGTCCACTTGGACGAAAACCAAATATTTTGAGAATTTGGTAACCTAGTATCCGTCCACTTAATTTTTCGAAGAGTATTATAAAAAAAGTATAATAAACACTTCTAATTGCGTTTAATAGGCTTATAACTAAACATACGTACCAAAAACATTACGTAAACTAGCTAAAACAGTGATTTAACTTACCATGAACTTTTCTCGCCGGCAAATTTTTCTCTCGCGCGATGACATCTGCAAGGCACGGATGGGAAGCGGCCACTTTTACGTTAATTTTTTGAACTCTCTTCTTGTCAAATCAAATTTTCATGTTGATAGTACTGTTGCTTACACATTATGGAACGTAAAAAGTGCAAACTTGCGCGGGAAGGTAGGTTTGTATTCAAGTTTTACGCACGTGATTGTAGCAGGTCAGTCAAATGGACGAAAACCGAAACTGGACGGCAAACCGGCGCAATTACCCTATGCAGAGTCCATCTTGACAGCAAGAAAACTTCAAATCATTTTTTCTAATCGCTTGTTAAAAATTTAAAGAGCCTCTATGCCACGGGTTAAATATAATGCCGTGTTAAGGAAACTAATCCTCGATTAGGTCATGGTGGGACACTCCCTTACATTGATGTCCCGTTAAAAGAGTTAACAGCGTGTTAAACTAACTAACAGAGCTTGATGAAACTGGGCCTTAATCTAAGAACAAACCATAAACTAACGATATGGCAAAATAAAAATTTAAAACTAAAAAAAAAAAAATAATTTGCGGGGGCCAGGTTTGGTGAGCCGTTTTTAAATTGTAGTCCGCTATCACATAAAAAATAAACTGTTTGACAGTTGTTTCACTTGTTTGACATTGACATTATTTAGTCCTATTTAGTACCTACGTATTTAGTCCCCGAGAATCGAGATTAGCATATTTTAGCCTGTGCATTTAGCCCATTTTAGATTGAGACAAAGAGTATAATATGATTGAGATTTGAGCCTGTCATCCACTGTCATCATTGAATAAGTTCGTAAGTTTTCTGTAGAAATATTTATATGATATTGTATTATTGTTTAACTTTTATTTTATTACAATTTAATAGATTTAACGCGTTTTAAAACAGATGACTGATAGCCAGTGGAGAAATTTAAAACGAATTTTCGCCAAGGACCAATATAAAGAAAATTTCACAGATTGGCTCACGAGTCACGACTGAGCGTGAGCACTGGCTTAGCGAGTAGGTACAAATTATTGGAAAACATATTTGGATCCCTTTGAAGACTTTCATATAGAATAAACCCAAAAATATGTTCTGTTTGAAATAAATATATTATTAGGTACCTATTACATTTTTTTTTTATTTCATAAGTCCTAATTCAATACAGAAATCCTTGATGTTCGTTAAGTTAGTTTTTTTTTTCGAACGAAGCGCAGCGTAGCGAGTGCCAGCCCACAGAGCGGGGAGGGCAATTATTGGAACTTTGAAAGTCATAATTAGCGATTTCCCCTATTATCCTAAAATCATGGGATTTGACTAACCTAACCTAACCTAACCTCAAATACCAAACAAATAGCTATCTCAGAAACTAAGTGACTCCTACCCACCCTACACATATTGTACAGTCCTTCCCCTACCCAATATGCATAAATAATTTCATGTCAAGCCGTTTTGGAGGAGTTTGACTTCAAACACTGTGACACGATAATTTCATATACCTACCTATCATAAGATTCTGTTTGTTGTAAATGTTAAAAATATGTTATTGAATAAATGTTTGAGTTTGTAGTATTCGATATTATTTTATTTATAACGCAAGCTAAAACACATCTGACAAGAAATATTCCACTCATTTACTCATGAATCATGATACTCTAAATGTTTGGAGTTGGATTTGTTATCATCGTTTCCTTGTAATGTAGTTCATTTGTTTGTAGCCTCATTTGTTCACTAACCCTTTGAGATACTTTAAAAAAAAATATGTGAAAACTAGATACGTGAAGCTTATAGTGTGATCCAAGAAACTTTATAAAAAAAAAAAATATCTTCAACTAAAAAAGGTATCAATATATATTATTTTAAAGATTTTCGTACAATAAACTAGGTATTAAGGAGAATAAAACAAATTCACCACTAGACCATTTTATTAAATTAGAAAAAAAACTCATTAATGACAAATTATGTGCGTTCATTAAAAGTGAATAATTAAATAAAATAGCTGTCATACACAAGTCTATGAAATAATCAAAATGGTACGGCTTCTTTGTGGACATCAATTAAGTACAACTACAATTTAATAACATAATATATTAATAAAAAATAAAATGAAGAATAGAATAGCTGTCCTATAAAATTGTATAATACTAAAAAGATCTATAAATGCAAAAATCCTAAATGAGTATATGGTCGAAAAAAATACATCCAAAGAAAAAAGTTATTTTATAGCTCATTTCATATAGTTACATTTGTTAATCTTACTTCTATGGTAATTAGACAAGTACAAAATGATATTTTCATTCTTAAAAATATATATTCGTAACCTAAAACTAGGGTCAGTTGTATAATTCACGACTCGTTACAAACCACATGCCAGATAATCATGCATTCAACATACGCTATACAAAATCGATGCATTTGTTTAAAAATTCAAATAATTATTGAATAAATTATGTCTAGAAGCGCTGACGTCATTTATCTCATAGTGTCCATACGAACACGTTCCGATACATCCTCTATAACTATTTGCACGTACACACATTATCTATTCAGTGTTGGAAGAACTATGCTAATGGCTAAAACGTTACATTTTCGATATGTTTTATTTAAATTACTTTTAAAACAAGTTTGCACACAATGGCACATTCAGCCAACGTCGTATTAAAAGGCGAATAGATTAAGAAGCGCATCGCCATAATAAAATTTCGTGTTAGTACAATATCTAGAGACTATAAACGCCACCTATAACAACCCACTAATTTATACGTGAAGTCTTCAATTTTTACACATAATTGATACATTCTCAACGCCGTAAACACCTTACACAATATATCAACTACTCACAAATTGTGACATTACTTAATATAAGAAATTCGTAGTCACATAAAATTGTGCACAATTCCTTTTACGTCCATGAGGTCATTCGACGGTCTATCAAAAATTTGAAAATAAATGCGATTCAATCGATACCGTACAATCGTAAATGCTTTCGCCGAGATAATAAATAGTGAAACGATCGAGATGCAAATGTTGTTTAATCAGTTAATCGACTAGTTTTCTTACAAAAAAATATTTTATGAAATAATTTGTCGACCCGTCGCGTCGGGACGGGTGTTACGAGCTAGTTTGGGAGGAGGAGGGGTAGTTTTATGGGGGGACGTATGGCGGGGGTTTCCTGTATGTGGGGGTGGCTTTGGGTCGGGGGGGTGTGCGGGAGGCGGCGAAGGGGGGCGGGGGGCGGTAGGGGGCGTCTTCCCCAGTTCTATAGTCGGGCGCGGGGGGTAGGAGGGGGGGCTTTTCTTCGCGCATGATCACCGGGCTCTTATCCACCGGCTCAGTATCAGTCCTCTCTTCTAACTCGTCTTGGAAGATAACTGGAATACCCTTCGAACGGAACGCTTGACGCTCTTCTTCGTCGCCGACGCTCATTTTACCTGTAATTATTTATTGCAATATAGTACTTATTGTGTAGGAAATAGAGACATTTAAAGCAATTATAAATACAATTTGACGTTTTCTACGTTATTGAGTTCAGCATGTTACATCAGTGCGCAGTATATTTGAACAAGCTTCGTATATAGAAGCGTAAGCGTACTTTTTAAAGTCACAATTTGTCTAGTGCTATAAATGAAAGGTGCATGATAGTTAAGCAGTCGTCACCTTTTTCTTGTCAAGAATTCGCATGACCTAAGATTAAAATTTGTTTTCGTTAAATCGTTTGTTACCTTTGATTATTATCTACAAATACAAAATCTTTGTAAAAAGACATACATGTATATTTATCGACTCAAAATCGTTGGAAGTTCGAAAATTTAACAATAAAAAAAAAATATATTTACAAATTCATACTTTTATCAATTTAAAAAACTGAGTATCTATAAAAAATTTCCCTTACAGACAATTCTTACATAATCATAAGTATAATTTGTAATATTTATCACATAAAAACATACCAGTACGCCTCCTTCGATACAGCACGCATGCAATAATCCCGGCCAGCAGAATCATACACACAATCACGACCGCCGGTATAACAAATGTCACTAAATAGTCCGAGTACTCCGGACTAGCGTTGGGCGTCTTATTATTCACCGCACCACTCGAATGTGGCGGCACCATTGCTTTTGGTGTCTTTGTGTTTTGTTCCGCACATAAACCAAGCGGTATGAGTCGTATGGACATCACTTTTAGGTCTTTGTCGAAGATTTGGTCGACTTTTTCCTTAAGGTTGCCCCCCATAGCGCCCCTCTCGTCGACGATAATCATGTTTCGTAGTTCTTCGATTTCACGTTTCGGACATCTGTCCATTGGTAGACTTGTGTTGTACCTATAACCGGAGATGTGATGTTAATATTCGTAAGCGGAGTAACATTTCAAACTTTACATTTAATTAAATACCATGACAAATTTCTGCAAATAATACTTAGTAAACAGATATTCTTTAAGCTAAGAGTAGGAAAAGTAATCCCCACACGACAAATAACAACTTATTTTTCACATTTAACAAGCGTAAATTAAAGTCTACGTAAACTTGATGATACAGTACACTACGACCGCTACCATAACACCAATTAGTTCACTCACCATATAATAGTCGGCGGGTTATCACTAATGCTCTGTATCCTGATATTATCCGTCTCCTTCTGATCGAACAAAGCTGCCAATTTCTCAACAATCTTGCGCTTATTGGCCGCAGTTTGCATGAGATTGGGAGATGGGTCCATTGTCATCTGGAATTCTACTGTGGGTCGGATGGTTGGGGCTTTCGCTACTTCTACTATGAGACTGTCGTATGCGCTCTTCTTGCTTGAGTCTTCAGCGATCTGGAATTATAATTGAGATTAAGCCTTGGAGACGTTTAATTCATATTTTTGTTAGTTTTCAAATAAATTTTAAATACAATCGTTAAATCTATTAATTAAGTGTAGAATCGCAACCTTTCTAAGCTTTCACAATTTTATTTACAGTATACATATTTAAAAAAATAATGCCTAAAAAAGCAACGAAAAAAATTAACGATCAAGTTTTTATTCTGCATATTGAAATAAAATTTTCCACGTAGGTGGTCAAGTGTTTCCCTATTGTTTATAAAAAATACTTTTTAATGTGGTTTTTTTCACTTTATAAATGACGTTAATAAAATGAATGTCGATCTGTTTATAACATAATACTTATGAAATTTACGGTACACAAAGTTAAATTATCATAAAATCATCTTACCAGTTGGTAATGCACACTGCCTTCATCATTACTGGACGGTAGACCATAGAACTCCTGGTTGTTAGCGTCGAATTGCAGCCAGTGTGATGTTTGTAGTTCAGAGCGGTCGCTGAATCGTAGCGAGAGGTGTAGGTTGCGGGTACCACCGTCTTCTGGGTCGAAGAATGTATCCTGAAGATTAAAATATACGTTAAATCTTTAGAGGTCTTGACTTGATGTGCAATGTCAGGTGAATATATGTTTCATATCATTTGTTGTGTGTGTGTTTGTATCTCATACAAATAGAATATAATCTTGACAATTAATAGAAGTTTAACTGCTCCTAAATATGCAATAACTTATATTTTTTTGCGTACCTCCTCTACCTTTATCTCTAATTCTTTATTTATTTTATTTCTATTGCCATGGCTATGTGTATTTTTTTCTTACTCGCATTTGTTGGACTATAAAAATTTATGTATCCAAACTGTGGATAATGTTGTTGGTTACGCAGTTAT
Source organism: Colias behrii (assembly GCA_029959065.1). Taxonomy (NCBI): domain Eukaryota; kingdom Metazoa; phylum Arthropoda; class Insecta; order Lepidoptera; family Pieridae; genus Colias; species Colias behrii. The sequence continues at coordinate 7,408,530 of JARWMC010000019.1, read as the reverse complement.
AACGGTATTTAGATTAAGTTTTATTGTACTATTAATTTCTACAGTTCTACTGTTTATTGTTCCAAACAAAGAAAAATAATAATATCATGTTTTTAGAGCGAGTTGTAAATTTCCGCACGCATATTAGAAAAAAAAATAGAATGCGTTTGTCCATTGTGTGTATGTGCGTGTGCGCTTACGTGCACCACTCTTGTATGTAACAAACATGCATAATATGTCCAGCTTTTTGTAGACAAACAGTGCGTCTGGGGCGGCGGCGCAGCCACTCACTCCGCGACAGCGCAAATTTACACATATCTGGTGTATGTGTACGTAATAGCCTTGAACAGTTTATAGAGCACGTGTATGTATGTATGTACACACTCACCTCGGGCACCCTGTACACCAGCAGGTGTCCCACGGTGGCGGTGAGATGGTCGACCTGGTTGCGCGTGACGGGCGGGTAGGTGTCGGGCGGCGCGGGGGGCGCGGGGGGCAAGGCGCAGCGGCCCAGCCCGCGACTCCCCACACTAGACACTTTGAGCTCCGGGGACATCGCCCGGGAGAGCCCGGCGGACGGGCTGCCCGCTTCTGTGTCTGATTCCATTATCTGTAATATAAAAAAAATGTTGTGTGGTTTTATGAAACCACAGTAAAAGTGAAACTTAGGCACAAAATTATCGTATTTGTACGATAATTATAGTACGGTTCGACCGTCACGCAACATGCGCTACACAGACCAAAAAGTTTGAGACGATATAATAAAAGTTTCACTTTAAAATCGATCATGAGACGAGATTTAAACGTGCGTCTCTCGCTGTATCGTGTGTATGGTGACGCCACTAAATCGGTAGATATTTGTGATAAAACAGAATTTTTGTTACCAGCATATTTAAAAACAAAGGTAACTCGAAAAAACATAATAAATATTTATTTCATTAAAAAAGACCTTATACTAAACGTTAAGTGCAACTTCCGCGACAAAGTAAAAGTCGAGGGCAATAACAAGGGACATCACTCGTCGACTAGCGAGTAGGCGCTTGCGTATTTTCACAGACGTTGCGTTCGTTTATGTGGTTTCAAATTAAAAACCTGGGGGCACGGTAGTGCCCCCGCCAAGACGAGCCAAGCGAAAGCGAAGCGCACGGGTACTACCTTTTTTTTTTTTTTTTTTTTTTTTATAGTGGGGAAATCTTCCAAAGATACACTACCTACCTTTTCTCGAAGCGCTTCGACGTTTTTTTGAACCCTCATAACTTGGGTTTGGATTATGCTAGATCAACAAAATTTTCGGGATATATTGTCAATAGCGGACTTATTATTAAGTTTTAATTACATTAGCTTTTATACTTCAGATTTTATTTATATCTAAAAAACGCTAATTTCGTCACTGACTCACTGATGATCATCAAAATTCTTAAGGTATTTCCTAATGTCCTAGAAAGCTGAAATTTTGTATGTAAGCTAGTATTAGCACACAAACAACAAAAAAATTATAAAACTTGTAACTTTCATCCCCCAACCCCTTAAACTAGGGGATGGGAGTTTGTATGAGACCTGTAATTTTAAATTAAATTTTGATTACGCTAGAGGTCTAATCTAATAATCTAAAACTTGGTTCCCCTATATATATATATATATATATATATATATATATATATATATATATATATATATATATATATATATATATAGGGGAACCCTATATATCTCCCCCTATATATATATTAAAATTACAGGTCTCATACAAACTCCCATCCCCTAGTTTAAGGGGTTGGGGGATGAAAGTTACAAGTTTTATAATTTTTTTGTTGTTTGTGTGCTAATACTAGCTTACATACAAAATTTCAGCTTTCTAGGACATTAGGAAATACCTTAAGAATTTTGATGATCATCAGTGAGTCAGTGACGAAATTAGCGTTTTTTAGATATAAATAAAATCTGAAGTATAAAAGCTAATGTAATTAAAACTTAATATGTTCAATAAGTCCGCTATTGACAATATATCCCGAAAATTTTGTTGATCTAGCATAATCCAAACCCAAGTTATGAGGGTTCAAAAAAATGTCGAAGCGCTTCGAGAAAAGGTATACCCGGCGCGGCGAATGATGATCCCTATGACACTGACAGTTATTCTCAAGAGACAAACTTGTAATGGCGTCACCATTAAATTAGAAACGTATTGGAGGCGTCTAAAAATCGTCATTTATTAATTTTTACGTAGCTTTATGCCACAACAATGATATTCCGTTGGAATTATAACAATTCTTAACATTTACGAGAAATTATATCAATCTGACTTTGCGTTTACGTCCTACAAAACTTACATCGTTGGCATTTATCGACTAGTGCGGAAAGTATCGATTAACAAATTTCGATAATGGAAACGAGTTCACATTTTTTCCATGCTTAAGCTTTAGTTCATTCACTATTGAATGGAACAGAAGATCGCAGCATAATTAATTAATTAATTACCGTTTGCGCTAATTTACTTACCTATGATAATATAAGTTTTTTAGACAAATTAAAGGGGGCTTCCATTTTCATGATAAAATAATATACACTGTGTTAAACGGGTTAAAAATTACGTGAAAATGATAAGGCGCATTTTTATGTTTTGGAAAACTTTCGTTTTACTTACCTACTTAATCTATGCTAAAAAACTTAAATTAATACAATAACAACTTAATAGACGTTATAAATTTTAGTTAAAAATTCATTTTATAATATTTGTAAAAACATGTTTACCGACGTGGCTGAATGCAAACCACGCCTTTGCCTATAAAATAGTAAAGTATCGACACGACCCATCATACGAGCAATCACTAAGACGAACTGTCATAGGGATCATCATTCGCCGCGCCGGGTATAGGTAGTGCCCGTGCGCTTCGCTTTCGCTTGGCTCGTCTTGGCGGGGGCACTACCGTGCCCCCAGATATTCATTTTAAATTATTAAAAATTATTCAATTTGTTTTATTAGATTTATTTTTTTATTTATATTAAGCTTATTAAATATATATTTTATAATTTATTTTTTAATAAATAATAAGATTATTTTTTTTAGAATGGGAGATTATTTCTTTTAATTCAGTAAATATTGTATTTTCGATATTAATTGATTGAATATCTTTAGTATTTATAATATTTGTTTCTTTAATTTCTTCTTCTGTTATTTATTATAGAAAAAGATATATAAGATCAGAATTAAATTTAAATCGTTTTATTTATTTAGTATTAATATTTGTTTTTTCAATAATATTATTAATTATTAGCCCTAATATTATTAGATTTTTTTTAGGTTGAGATGGTTTAGGATTAGTTTGTTTCATATTGTTTAGTAATTTATTATCAAAATTTAAAATCATTTAATGCTGGAATATTAACAGTTTTATCAAATCGAATTGGGGATGTAATACTACTAATAGTAATTGCTTGAATAATAAATTATGGAAGTTGAAATTATATTTTTTATTTAGAATTTATAAAAAAAGATTTATCTATACAAATTATTAGTAGTTTAATTATTTTAGGTGCTATAACTAAAAGAGCACAAATTCCTTTTAGTTCATGATTGCCTGCTGCTATAGCAGCTCCTACTCCTGTTTCTGCTTTAGTACATTCTTCTACTTTAGTTACAGCTGGGGTTTATTTATTAATTCGTTTTAGAAACTTATTAGAAGGTACTATTTTTTCTAAAATATTAATATTAGTTTCTGGTTTAACCATATTTATAGCAGGAGTTTCAGCTTATTATGAATTTGATTTAATAAAAATTATTGCATTATCAACATTAAGACAATTGGGTTTAATAATAAGAATTTTAAGAATAGGATATTATGATTTAGCATTTTTTCATTTATTAACTCATGCTATATTTAAAGCTTTATTATTTATATGTGCAGGAATAATTATTCATATATTAAATGATAATCAAGATATTCGTTATATGGGTGGTTTAAGAATTTATATTCCTATGACTTCTATATGTATACATATTTCTAATTTAGCTTTATGTGGAATTCCTTTTTTAGCTGGATTTTATTCAAAAGATTTAATTTTAGAAATAGTTAGAATGAGAAATATGAATATTTTTTTTTATATTATTTTTCTACTGGTTTAACTATATTTTATACAATTCGGTTATTAATATATTTAATAATTAATGAATTTAATTTGATAAGAGTATATCAATTATATGATGAAGATTATATTATATTATATTAAATAGAATAATAATATTATTATTAATAAGAGTAATTTCTGGAAGATTATTAAGATGAATACTTTTAATTACCCTTATATAATAATTTATTTACCTTTAAATTTAAAATTAATAGTAATTTATGTGGTTTTATTAGGAAGTTTTTTTGGTTATTTTATAAGATTAATAAATTTATTTTCTATGAATAAATTTATTATAACTTATAAATTAAGTAATTATTTAAGAATAATATGATTTTTACCAAATTTATCTACTTATGGCTTAAATTATAAGTTTTTAAATTTAGGTCAAATTTTAATAAAAACTGTTGATTTAGGTTGAAGAGAATTATATAGAGGACAAGGAATAAGTATTTATAATTTTAAAAAATAATTCAATTATTATAAATATTTGTCAAATAAATAATTACAAAATTTATTTATATAGATTCATTTTATGAATATTGTTTGTAACTAAGTTCGCTGTTCGCTGTTCGCTGTCGCTGTCGCTGTTCGCTGTTCGATGTTCGCTGTTCGCTGTTCGCTGCTCGCTGTTCGCTGTTCGCTGTTCGCTGTTCGCTGTTCGCTGTTCGCTATCGCTGTTCGCTGTCGCTGTTCGCTGTTCGCTGTCGCTGTCGCTGTTCGCTGTTCGCTGTCGCTGTTCGCTGTTCGCTGTTCGCTGTTCGCTGTTCGCTGTTCGCTGTCGCTGTTCGCTGTTCGCTGTTCGCTGTTCGCTGTTCGCTGTTCGCTGTTCGCTGTTCGCTGTCGCTGTCGCTGTTCGCTGTTCGCTGTCGCTGTCGCTGTTCGCTGTTCGCTGTTCGCTATCGCTGTTCGCTGTTCGCTGTTCGCTGTTCGCTGTCGCTGTCGCTGTTCGCTGTTCGATGTTCGCTGTTCGCTGCTCGCTGTTCGCTGTTCGCTGTTCGCTATCGCTGTTCGCTGTCGCTGTTCGCTGTTCGCTGTTCCCTGTTCGCTGTTCGCTGTTCGCTGTTCGCTGTCGCTGTTCGCTGGTCGCTGTTCGCTGTTCGCTGTTCGCTGTTCGCTGTTCGTTTTCGTGTTCGTGTTTGTGTTTGTGTTTGTGTATGTTCACATTCACATTCACATTCACATTAACATTCACAACATTCACATTCACATTCACATTCAACATTCACATTCACATTCAACATTCACATTCACATTCACAATCACATTCACATTCACCGTTGTTCGTTGTCCGTTGTCCGTTGTTCGTTGTTCGTTGTTCGCTGTTCGCTGTTCGCAGTTCGCTGTTCGCTGTTCGCTGTTCGCTGTTCGCTGTTCGCTGTTCGCTTTTCGCTGTTCGTTTTCGTGTTCGTGTTTGTGTTTGTGTTTGTGTATGTTCACATTCACATTCACATTCACATTCACATTCACATTCACATTCACATTCACAACATTCACATTCACATTCACATTCAACATTCACATTCACATTCAACATTCACATTCACAATCACATTCACATTCACCGTTGTTCGTTGTCCGTTGTCCGTTGTTCGTTGTTCGTTGTTCGCTGTTCGCTGTTCGCTGTTCGCTGTTCGCAGTTCGCTGTTCGCTGTTCGCTGTTCGCTGTTCGCTGTTCGCTATCGCTGTTCGCTGTTCGCTGTTCGCTGTTCGCTGTTCGCTGTCGCTGTTCGCTGTTCGCTGTCGCTGTCGCTGTTCGCTGTTCGCTGTTCGCTGTTCGCTGTTCGCTGTTCGCTGTTCGCTGTCGCTGTCGCTGTTCGCTGTTCGCTGTTCGCTGTTCGCTGTCGCTGTTCGCAGTTCGCTGTTCGCTGTTCGCTGTTCGCTGTTCGCTGTTCGCTATCGCTGTTCGCTGTTCGCTGTTCGCTGTTCGCTGTTCGCAGTTCGCTGCTCGCTGTTCGCAGTTCGCTGTTCGCTGTTCGCAGTTCGCTGTTCGCTGTTCGCTGTTCGCTGTTCGCTGTTCGCTGTCGCTGTTCGCTATCGCTGTTCGCTGTTCGCTGTTCGCTGTTCGCTGTTCGCTATCGCTGTTCGCTGTTCGCTGTCGCTGTCGCTGTTCGCTGTCGCTGTTCGCTGTTCGCTGTCGCTGTCGCTGTTCGCTGTTCGCTGTCGCTGTTCGCTGTTCGCTGTTCGCTGTTCGCTGTTCGCTGTTCGCTGTTCGCTGTCGCTGTTCGCTGTTCGCTGTTCGCTGTTCGCTGTTCGCTGTTCGCTGTTCGCTGTCGCTGTCGCTGTTCGCTGTTCGCTGTCGCTGTCGCTGTTCGCTGTTCGCTGTTCGCTATCGCTGTTCGCTGTTCGCTGTTCGCTGTTCGCTGTCGCTGTCGCTGTTCGCTGTTCGATGTTCGCTGTTCGCTGTTCGCTGCTCGCTGTTCGCTGTTCGCTGTTCGCTGTCGCTGTTCGCTGTTCGCTGTTCCCTGTTCGCTGTTCGCTGTTCGCTGTTCGCTGTTCGCTGTTCGTTTTCGTGTTCGTGTTTGTGTTTGTGTTTGTGTATGTTCACATTCACATTCACATTCACATTCACATTCACAACATTCACATTCACATTCACATTCAACATTCACATTCACATTCACATTCAACATTCACATTCACAATCACATTCACCGTTGTTCGTTGTCCGTTGTCCGTTGTTCGTTGTTCGTTGTTCGCTGTTCGCTGTTCGCAGTTCGCTGTTCGCTGTTCGCTGTTCGCTGTTCGCTGTTCGCTGTTCGCTGTTCGCTTTTCGCTGTTCGTTTTCGTGTTCGTGTTTGTGTTTGTGTTTGTGTATGTTCACATTCACATTCACATTCACATTCACATACACATTCACAACATTCACATTCACATTCACATTCAACATTCACATTCACATTCAACATTCACATTCACAATCACATTCACATTCACCGTTGTTCGTTGTCCGTTGTCCGTTGTTCGTTGTTCGTTGTTCGCAGTTCGCTGTTCGCTGTTCGCTGTTCGCTGTCGCTGTCGCTGTTCGCTGTTCGCTGTCGCTGTTCGCTGTTCGCTGTTCGCTGTTCGCTGTTCGCTGTTCGCTGTTCGCTGTCGCTGTCGCTGTTCGCTGTTCGCTGTTCGCTGTTCGCTGTCGCTGTTCGCAGTTCGCTGTTCGCTGTTCGCTGTTCGCTGTTCGCTATCGCTGTTCGCTGTTCGCTGTTCGCTGTTCGCTGTTCGCAGTTCGCTGTTCGCTGTTCGCAGTTCGCTGTTCGCTGTTCGCTGTTCGCTGTTCGCTGTTCGCTGTCGCTGTTCGCTATCGCTGTTCGCTGTTCGCTGTTCGCTGTTCGCTGTTCGCTGTTCGCAGTTCGCTGTTCGCTGTTCGCTGTTCGCTGTTCGCTGTTCGCAGTTCGCTGTTCGCTGTTCGCTGTTCGCTGTCGCTGTTCGCAGTTCGCTGCTCGCTGTTCGCAGTTCGCTGTTCGCTGTTCGCAGTTCGCTGTTCGCTGTTCGCTGTTCGCTGTTCGCTGTCGCTGTTCGCTATCGCTGTTCGCTGTTCGCTGTTCGCTGTTCGCTGTTCGCTGTTCGCTGTCGCTGTCGCTGTTCGCTGTTCGCTGTCGCTGTCGCTGTTCGCTGTTCGCTGTTCGCTATCGCTGTTCGCTGTTCGCTGTTCGCTGTTCGCTGTCGCTGTCGCTGTTCGCTGTTCGATGTTCGCTGTTCGCTGCTCGCTGTTCGCTGTTCGCTATCGCTGTTCGCTGTCGCTGTTCGCTGTTCGCTGTTCCCTGTTCGCTGTTCGCTGTTCGCTGTTCGCTGTCGCTGTTCGCTGGTCGCTGTTCGCTGTTCGCTGTTCGCTGTTCGCTGTTCGTTTTCGTGTTCGTGTTTGTGTTTGTGTTTGTGTATGTTCACATTCACATTCACATTCACATTAACATTCACAACATTCACATTCACATTCACATTCAACATTCACATTCACATTCAACATTCACATTCACATTCACAATCACATTCACATTCACCGTTGTTCGTTGTCCGTTGTCCGTTGTTCGTTGTTCGTTGTTCGCTGTTCGCTGTTCGCAGTTCGCTGTTCGCTGTTCGCTGTTCGCTGTTCGCTGTTCGCTGTTCGCTGTTCGCTTTTCGCTGTTCGTTTTCGTGTTCGTGTTTGTGTTTGTGTTTGTGTATGTTCACATTCACATTCACATTCACATTCACATTCACATTCACAACATTCACATTCACATTCACATTCAACATTCACATTCACATTCAACATTCACATTCACAATCACATTCACATTCACCGTTGTTCGTTGTCCGTTGTCCGTTGTTCGTTGTTCGCTGTTCGCTGTTCGCTGTTCGCTGTTCGCAGTTCGCTGTTCGCTGTTCGCTGTTCGCTGTTCGCTATCGCTGTTCGCTGTTCGCTGTTCGCTGTCGCTGTTCGCTGTTCGCTGTCGCTGTTCGCTGTTCGCTGTCGCTGTTCGCTGTTCGCTGTTCGCTGTTCGCTGTTCGCTGTTCGCTGTTCGCTGTTCGCTGTCGCTGTCGCTGTTCGCTGTTCGCTGTTCGCTGTTCGCTGTCGCTGTTCGCAGTTCGCTGTTCGCTGTTCGCTGTTCGCTGTTCGCTGTTCGCTATCGCTGTTCGCTGTTCGCTGTTCGCTGTTCGCTGTTCGCAGTTCGCTGCTCGCTGTTCGCAGTTCGCTGTTCGCTGTTCGCAGTTCGCTGTTCGCTGTTCGCTGTTCGCTGTTCGCTGTTCGCTGTCGCTGTTCGCTATCGCTGTTCGCTGTTCGCTGTTCGCTGTTCGCTATCGCTGTTCGCTGTTCGCTGTCGCTGTCGCTGTTCGCTGTCGCTGTTCGCTGTTCGCTGTCGCTGTCGCTGTTCGCTGTTCGCTGTCGCTGTTCGCTGTTCGCTGTTCGCTGTTCGCTGTTCGCTGTTCGCTGTTCGCTGTCGCTGTTCGCTGTTCGCTGTTCGCTGTTCGCTGTTCGCTGTTCGCTGTTCGCTGTCGCTGTCGCTGTTCGCTGTTCGCTGTCGCTGTCGCTGTTCGCTGTTCGCTGTTCGCTATCGCTGTTCGCTGTTCGCTGTTCGCTGTTCGCTGTCGCTGTCGCTGTTCGCTGTTCGATGTTCGCTGTTCGCTGTTCGCTGCTCGCTGTTCGCTGTTCGCTGTTCGCTGTCGCTGTTCGCTGTTCGCTGTTCCCTGTTCGCTGTTCGCTGTTCGCTGTTCGCTGTCGCTGTTCGCTGGTCGCTGTTCGCTGTTCGCTGTTCGCTGTTCGTTTTCGTGTTCGTGTTTGTGTTTGTGTTTGTGTATGTTCACATTCACATTCACATTCACATTCACATTCACAACATTCACATTCACATTCACATTCAACATTCACATTCACAATCACATTCACATTCACCGTTGTTCGTTGTCCGTTGTCCGTTGTTCGTTGTTCGTTGTTCGCTGTTCGCTGTTCGCAGTTCGCTGTTCGCTGTTCGCTGTTCGCTGTTCGCTGTTCGCTGTTCGCTGTTCGCTTTTCGCTGTTCGTTTTCGTGTTCGTGTTTGTGTTTGTGTTTGTGTATGTTCACATTCACATTCACATTCACATTCACATACACATTCACAACATTCACATTCACATTCACATTCAACATTCACATTCACATTCAACATTCACATTCACAATCACATTCACATTCACCGTTGTTCGTTGTCCGTTGTCCGTTGTTCGTTGTTCGTTGTTCGCTGTTCGCTGTTCGCAGTTCGCTGTTCGCTGTTCGCTGTTCGCTGTTCGCTATCGCTGTTCGCTGTTCGCTGTCGCTGTTCGCTGTTCGCTGTCGCTGTTCGCTGTTCGCTTTCGCTGTCGCTGTCGCTGTTCGCTGTTCGCTGTCGCTGTTCGCTGTTCGCTGTTCGCTGTTCGCTGTTCGCTGTTCGCTGTCGCTGTCGCTGTTCGCTGTTCGCTGTTCGCTGTTCGCTGTCGCTGTTCGCAGTTCGCTGTTCGCTGTTCGCTGTTCGCTGTTCGCTGTTCGCTATCGCTGTTCGCTGTTCGCTGTTCGCTGTTCGCTGTTCGCTGTTCGCTGTTCGCTGTTCGCTGTTCGCTGTTCGCTGTCGCTGTTCGCTATCGCTGTTCGCTGTTCGCTGTTCGCTGTTCGCTGTTCGCTGTTCGCAGTTCGCTGTTCGCTGTTCGCTGTTCGCTGTCGCTGTTCGCTGTTCGCTATCGCTGTTCGCTGTTCGCTGTTCGCTGTTCGCTGTTCGCTGTCGCTGTTCGCTGTTCGCTGTTCGCTGTTCGCAGTTCGCTGTTCGCTGTTCGCTGTTCGCTGTTCGCTGTTCGCTGTCGCTGTTCGCTGTTCGCTGTTCGCTATCGCTGTTCGCTGTTCGCTGTCCGCTGTTCGCTGTTCGCTGTCGCTGTTCGCTGTTCGCTGTTCGCTGTTCGCTGTTCGCTGTCGCTGTTCGCTGTTCGCTGTTCGCTGTTCGCTGTCTCTGTCGCTGTTCGCTGTTCGCTGTTCGCAGTTCGCTGTTCGCTGTTCGCTGTTCGCTGTTCGCTGTCGCTGTTCGCTGTTCGCTATCGCTGTTCGCTGTTCGCTGTTCGCTGTTCGCTGTCGCTGTTCGCTGTTCGCTGTTCGCTGTTCGCAGTTCGCTGTTCGCTGTTCGCTGTTCGCTGTTCGCTGTTCGCTGTCGCTGTTCGCTGTTCGCTGTTCGCTATCGCTGTTCGCTGTTCGCTGTCCGCTGTTCGCTGTTCGCTGTTCGCTGTCGCTGTTCGCTGTTCGCTGTTCGCTGTTCGCTGTTCGCTGTTCGCTGTCGCTGTTCGCTGTTCGCTGTTCGCTGTTCGCTGTCTCTGTCGCTGTTCGCTGTTCGCTGTTCGCTGTTCGCTGTTCGCTGTTCGCTGTTCCCTGTTCGCTGTTCGCTGTCGCTGTTCGCTGTTCGCTGTTCGCTGTTCGCTGTTCGCTGACACATGATGATGGCAAGGTCCAAGATTTACTTCAAGTGAAACTATTTCACAATCCATGTTCACTTTTAAATCAGTAGCAAGACAATCGACAATCGACAATCGACGCGCTCGCTGTCAAGGACAATTTTTTTTTTATTTTTAGCTACTGAGTGGTCGTAAGAGGCAGGAGACGTTCGCAACACTTCTATTCATTCATATTTATATGATCTGATCTGAAGTATATGTCTCAATATATGTCGATTAAGTTTTTAATTTTTTTTTTATACATATATATAGGACAACAAGGAGTACCTAAATATATATATATCCTATATATATATATATATATATATATATATATATATATGTATAGCCACATATTTTGACTAAGGTGTAGAGTTTGTGAAGTTAGGCCTTGTAGAGTTAGGGCGTGTAGTGTTAGAAGCTTGGCTCTACATGAGATCTGATAACTTTTTGACAGTGCGAGTCATATGGGCTCGTCTTGGCAACATTTTACATGAAAATGTTTTTGGTGGGATTCATATATTTTTCCAATCAATAAAATTATTTAAAAATATACTCCAGTCAGTCAAGACAATCAATTCACAATAATTCCAAAAGTTTTCAAACTTCGGTCAAGTGAATGGTACATTGGGACGACAATAAATCTCATTTTGCAACCTTGTCCGCAGTCCGGAACATTGTTAAAATTGCAATTAAATTATTTTTTGCTGTATGGTCTTGAAAAAAATTCCAAAAGTTCTGCAAACTTGGGGAAGTTTTCGATATAATATTTCATATCACGTATTAAATTTGCAACCAATCTCAGTGTACGGAACATCTTTTAATATTGAATATTAATGTTTTTTTTTTATTAAACTGAATGAGGTTGAAAATTTGTAAATGCATCAGAATAGATGTTTTCGAAGTTTGCAACCAAGTTCCAAAACTTTTGTAATTATTCCGAGACCACCTTACTCGAAAAAATGACCACGAATTAAAAATAATTATAAATAAACATGTTCCGGTCAACGAAAAAGGTTGCAAATTTATACAACCGTTCTGTATATATTTCCGATATCTGTGTCAAGTTTGCAGAACTTTTGGAATTTTTTTCACGACCATACAGCAAAAAATAATTTAATTGCAATTTTAACAATGTTCCGTACACTTAGATTGGTTGCAAATTTAATACGTGATATGAAATATTATATCGAAAACTTTCCCAAGTTTGCAGAACTTTTGGAATTTTTTTCACGACCATACAGCAAAAAAATAATTTAATTGCAATTTTAACAATGTTCCGGACTGCGGACAAGGTTGCAAAATGAGATTTATTGTCATCCCAATGAACCATTCACTTGACCGAAGTTTGAAAACTTTTGGAATTATTGTTAAATTTTCGATTTCGAATGTCGATTCTGACTGATGTAATATTGTATTGTCCCTATGCGTATTGGCTTCATTGAAAAACACGCATTTTTCCACATTAAAATGATTTATTATGAACTAATGAAATTTAAATGAGTTTATAACATTTTCCAAACTAGAAACAACACCCACCTTCATCAACCGACGTATATCATCCATGGGACACGCTGGATCTTTCGGCAGCGTATCATTGGTCCAGACAAATTCGCACATATCGCCATTAACCGTTGCATTTAGAACCGTCAAGTGATCCATATCCGTATCTCTAAAGAGATTAACTATCCCTTCCAGAGCTCGTATTTGCCAATCTATAGTATTCGTGTATTGCTTCATTAGTTTGAATTCCATAGTGAATTGGTGGTTGATTGTTCTGGCGCTCTTGTGTTGTTGTACTGTGATGTCAAGGGGCCCTCTGGCTACGAGGCCTTCGCTGTCTTGCGCTTCCACTATAAAGTTCCAGCGGGATACGTGCGCTTCGAGCGGCCTGGGAAAAAGTATTTTAAATGGGTTTTAAATATTTGAAAAGTCGTACAATCTATGTTATAAGAGAATTCTTTTTTATACATGAAATTATATTTTATAAATCTATACTAATATTATAAAGCTGAAGAATTCGCTTGTTTGTTTGAACGCGTTAATCTCAATAACTACTGGTTCAATTTGAAAAATTATTTCGGTGTTAGATAGCCCATTCATCGAGGAAGGTTATATTGTATCATCACGCTACGACCAAAAGGAGCGGAGCCACGCGGATGCAACCGCGGAGCGCAGCAAGTTAATAATAAATTAGTTATAATCATTTTTTTGTGATACATGCTACAATATAATATAAACATTAAACATTGCACTAAAATTGCAGGAACATTTAACACACTCATAGGTAGAATAATATGTATTAAAACATTTTCTTGAAATTATGTAATAATATATGCCATAATTTTAACTTTTAAATGTACTATGAAGTATATTATACTTACAGGCCATAAACCTCCCTCTCTGACGGGATAAACTGTATCCACGAGTTCTTGCTTAGTGGCACATTTTCAGCTTCATACATTGTAAATGTAAGATTGCTGCCTTCTTCAGGATCCGTGAATAGATCGGCGGGGATGATGTATCTGTAATTCGTATTTTATATTATTTACCACTTTTACAATACAAAAAGGAATGATTGGCTTAATTATGTAATTTTTATTGTTAACTAAGAATGGAAATACAGGAGTCAAAACCGCAAATTTTAATTTGATAATTACATTTTGCGTAAAAACAAAAATTTATTGAACCATGAATGATGAATATCAAAATCATATATATTCATTTTGATATGTTATTTGTGTTGTGTGGAAAGGTATAGTATTTACATCATTTCAACAAATCCACAAGCAAGATAAGCTTGTAAACTATATATGTAACTAGCTTTCCGCCCGCGGCTTCGCCCGCGTTTTCAAAGAAAAACCCGTTCCCGTGGGATTTCCGGGATAAAACCTATCCTATGTGTTAATCCAAGTTACCCTCTATATGTGTGCTAAAATTCATTGTAATCGGTTCAGTAGTTTTTGCGTGAAAGAGTAACAAACATCCATACAAACTTTCACATTTATAATATTAATAGGATTAGTTTTTGAAGTTTATACCTAAATGCTTTTCCAGCGGTGATAGCAAGTTTCTTCATATGATGCTTGAGTGTTGGCGGCTGGTTGATCGGCATCGCGAATGTCACCGTCTCCGTAGTCCTGCCTATTATTGTGCTTGTCCTCTCTGATGATGTGATGGTCTCCTGGTACATTTTATTTGGAAGGTAAGTATAATTGTTTTTTATATACCATTTTTAAAGCTGTACAACTACTTGATTTTTTTTTACGTTTTTTTATTTGCGTTGCACAATATTTATGTATGTTTATATTTTTTAGCGCAGAGATATTTAAATAAATAATGTCTGATTCAAGAAAAATTCACACCCTTGCAAAAAGCAAAAAGAGGTGCTTGTGGTATTGAAAGAAAATACGCATTTGCACATTAAACTCATCAGCGACTCTTAACACTATGTAGGTATAAAATTTTGAATTTTGAAAAGTCACAGGCCAAATTATTCCCAATCCATTCAAAGGTTAAGAGTTCTAGCTAGGTTATACCTCCACTTGTATCTTTCGATCCAAACTATACGATATCCCTCACCATGTAATGACGTTAAACAATGATAAATGACTTGTTAACTATTGGCTATAATGTATCGAGTGTGGATCGAATTCAGGAAGTCCGTGACAAACCTGTTGCGTGACCTCTTCCGTGACCGTTTCCTGTGTGGTCGGAACCGTAGTGGGCGTGGTCAAAGTGACAGTTGGCAACGTGGTCGGCGCTTGCGTTGTTGTCGTCGTCGTCGACGTCGTTGACGTTGTTGACGTCGTTGATGTCGTTGACGTTGTTGACGTGGACGTCGTTGCCGGCGTCTCTATTTCCGTGGTTGCTGGCGACGTGGGGGGTTCGGAGGAGGACACCGGTGGTAGTTCGTTGGATGCGCGGATTATTACTGTTTGCTGAAAGTGCCATGCGGACGCTCACACATGTGATTGTGATTACGTAACGACAACGCTTTTTTGATTTGATAATAATTAATGAAAAAAATTAATTCTTGTGCTTGCAATAAGCAATAGAGTGAATTTAAAAAGATAGTTTCATGTAAATTGTAAATTAATTTTATTTAACATATTTCTTGGAATATTAATTTTGTATCCAAAATATGATAAAATTCATGTACACATTTTAATTATCTTTTTTATTAATTTTAATGCGTTGTCCTTACGTGATAGATTAGTCGATGTATGTACAAATTAATCTACACTGTGAAGTTGATGGGCATCCTGAACTAAAGTAACCCATGTTAAGAAATTCCAATCCCATTCAAGATAGATTAGTGTTCAAAATTCTACACACGTGAGTTAGGGTTTGTGAAAAACAAACTGCTTTAGGAAAATTGCTTACCAATTCGGGTTCAGTTGACGTTGTAATGTCTTCTGGGACGATAACTATTGGTGAATGTTCATCAAGGTTTCTATTAACGGGAGCTGGTTCGTTCGAGAAGCTAACGCTGCTTGCTTCTGAAGCAGTCTCCGAATATGGAGTGATTTTCACTTTGTGATCCTGTTGGAGATAAAACATTTCAATAAGAAAATATTAACCGAAATATATATAAAAAAGAGAAAAAGAGCTTAAAAATGTTATCAACAGTGAACATTCATTCTAATGACGATATCGATGCAATATTAATAAGATTCAACACACATCTAGTAACTAACACTACATAACATAACCATTAGAATCATAACCAAAACTCACACAACCGTAACAAAATAAAATATATAGCGACGGAGAATAAATCTAAACTAGCTACTAGAACATACGTGTTAAAACAATTCGGGATGAACAAACAAAACGCCACATGACATTCCTACATCGTGCATAAACACGCAGACATGCGGACGACAAACCTCTGTTGTATACGAGTTAGAGACGGCGTCCTCTGTGGTGGCCGTGGCCGGCGTCAGGGGGGACGTATTGTGGGTTTGTGGGTCGGTTTGGGTGTTGGGGGTCGTGTCGGGGGTTGGCGAGGGGGAGGGGTTAGGGGGTTGCGTGAGCGAGGTGAGGGGGGTCAGGGGTTCCGTGGCCTCCGTCGCGGGCTCGGTCTGAAACGTGTCGGTGGTGGTGTGTGCCGCGAAGTCGTCGCCGTGGTGGTGGCGGTGTGGGTGCGGGGGAGTGGGGGGGTCCACCTGCCCGTGCGACACTACGTTAGTACTGCCACGTGCGTGACAATGTGCTTTGCGGCCGTGGATTACGTACATGTGGACCATTTATTTTTATGGTAACAAATCATATTAAGATAATTAAACAATTTTTGCGAACCAAAGAGCATTCGATATTAATTTATAACGTGAAAGAACTCGTTAATATCATTACATATACCGAAAAGTTTTCAACTGATTTATTTACGTTTAAATAGTCAATATTGTTCTATTACCACATATTGTAAATAATAAACGGCCTCAAAATAAATTATCAGTCCGATAGTACATGGAGGTATGTATGACCACAACAACCCAAACATTAAATAGCGTGTAGGTTACTGTAGTTAGTTAGTGGCTGGTTTGTGGATATTTAAAGCGTTCCGATGTTAATTAATTTGTCGATATGTGGTTTCGATTTCAAGCTAATAAGGCCTCGAACATGTCATAATTTTGATGAGCAGATTAAAGCATTTAATATCATTATCGAATCGATAAGATCTAATTTATAATTTTAATAAAGTGTTTGATACTGGTTTGTTTTTTTTATTGGAAAAGCGAGACCATTGTTAATACTAGTCCTTTTACTCGTATAAAGCGGCATTAGGTCATTTTCAATCTACGATAAGTTTTTATAAATAAATTACTCTATCAAAATTTTACTAATAAATATATTAATGTTTTAAAACGAGGCCTTATTAAAGTTAGTATTTATCACGAAAAACACATTAAATCAACCACACACAAGCTCACAGATTAAATAGACACTTGGAACACGTTTATAAACCTTAACACGAGTACACGAGTGCAAATGAATGAAAGATGTCTGACTTTCGTAAGCAACAAAATATATTGAGCGACGGATAAAAAGCGTTTAGATTGTATTCAAGTGATAGGTATGATCTGATGACGCTAAGTCATTCAACATTCCATGCTGTGGGAATACTACAGAACACTTAATGTACATGATGCATTCAATAATTGTACTTAAAAACCAGGATTGTTTGGTTATAGGTCTCTTTTAAATAATGCCGTAAATAAATAGTGGGTATGTTAAATGTATATGCAGATGTAAGCGAATGGTGATGGAATATGTAAGGGTGGTTCTTGGATGGAATGAATTGTGTTTGAAAGGTGGCATTGTTGCTGGCCCTTTTTGTTCTTATGCTGAATATACATAATATATAATATACCGGATTTGATATCATTAAACAGAATAAATTATGCGATAATACTTGTACGAAATTTAGGCATTTGTATTCCATATTCTATTCTTTCTATAAACATTTAAATTCATTTTTTTGTATATTTTCTACCCAATTCTGATCTAAACAGTATGTATGTCTATAAAGGAACTAATATTTCTCCATATTGTATAATTTCTGCGTATTCTATTTGGATATTGTAACATATATTATAATCATGCAATTCCAACTTAACAGTTTATAATTCAATTCTATTTAGGAATCGACACACGTTAAATATTTAAAAGTTTCATAGTGTTGAAACTTTCATTATATGTATAGTATTAAAACCTAATTTCATACGGTCTTTGTTCTAAACATAAAAAATGTTAAATTCTCAATTATTAACCTAACGATCTGTCCACAAATACTAGACTATAAAATTTCAGAACTTTTAATTCCAACCTACACACACATATGAATTCAGACCAATTTTTCACACGCTTTAGAAAAAAAAGCACCCTTTTATTGTTCTTGTTCTACAATTACTCACCAAGTCAGGTACAGGTCCTAGATCAATGTTGTCGAAGTCATCATCATCATCATACCCGCTGTACTCCGCTGGATCATCTTCACCGTCGTAGTTGTCGTAGTCACCCGAACCTTCGAGTGGCGACTGGAATTTTATATAATAATGAATAAGAAAATAGAAAAATTTGATTGATTATTTGTGTTCGAGGTTTTTATTATTTATTTATTTATTATAAAGAAATTATAATGTTACTCTCAGACATGAAAATTTCAGTTAAATTGAAGTCGGAAATACTTTGAATTATTAAAAATATTGTTAGCACATTATAGTTCATTCAAACTTAAAAAATATTATGTTTTAAATTTTCTCCATTTATTTTTGGATCCATGGATCCATGGATTATGATTGCAATATTCATGGCTGGTTATTGCGATCATAATATGAATTTGCCAGTCAGTTCAATTCACGGCGTAATCTGTCTGGAAATAAGAGGTCATAATACGGCCCCAGATTAGTATATTGAATAGCTTATAAATTGGCTTTCCAATTATTGTTCATGAACATTATTTTTATGAGACTCCTGTCCTAATAACACGTTTCCTTCACTCCAAATAACAAATACATTATGGAAGAAAATTTTTAAATATTTATTTTAAATTTAATATTCACCTGTCTCTTAAGCCTGTACGTTGGTTTGATACCTAACAGCCTCCACCCCAGTACTGGTAATTGTAAAAGCTGATGCAGAGTACCATCTCGAGACTGCTCTCGAAGACCAGCTACTAGTACTTTGTGCCTACTCCATAGCTTTTCACCACAACCCACCTGTAATAGAGAAATAGAAAATTATTGAAGATTTTATATAAGTATCTTTTACTTAACTAAATATTTCCTTCACTAATAGATTGAAATGGATAAACTCAAAATTTCAAGCAATTTTTTTTAAATAAACTAGTCGTTTGTCCTGGGTTCACGCGGACGAAAACAAGATAAAAATGAAACGAAAAATATAGCCCATGTCTTTCAGGAATAATGTAAGTTAGGTACATTATCTCTTCCTGCAAAATTATTTTCAAAATTTGGTTAATTTACTTGAAGAAGAAATATTAAACATGCTTAAAATCAAATCTTTTTCTAAGTATATAATACCATTTTATACTTTCTTCATACTTAAACTGAAATTCTAATGTAAAACTTACTATGTACTAAGAAAATCACTTACATTCAAGAAAATCGCAGTAGTAGCTTCACTGTGCCTGCGTTTAGTCGTGCCGGGCCCGCTCAGTAGCACCGAGTGACCATGCGAGTGCTCAGACTTGTATGGCTCCATCCAGAATTCGTCCTGGAAACATATTTTTTAATTATATTATTTTTCAATAAAATAAAACGCTGAACAAATTTTTGACATTCGCAAAGAAATTAAAACCTACAGGGTACTTCCCGTGAACACAGAAAATTTGGTACGAAGCAACGTCATATAGCACAGATAAAGTAAAATTTGTGAAAAGTATACATTTACAGTTAAAGCGCGAATCCGACTCGCACTTGGTCGGGTTAATTTCTTAATGGCAATACTTTTTAATTTTTTTTTTATCTAAAACCGCGTCGACTTCCACTAAGTACCACTTGTCATACAGGATACGTTAAAAAATACATTTGAACGCAAATAAGCCATTAGTTAAAACCAATATAATATTCAATATCCGTATCGTAATATGGTCATAAGTTGAAAGCACAAAACAGTTAAGACTCAACGCAATAAATCACCACGGGCAAATAAACGTCAATGACAATGGAACGTTAAATAAAATCGCATCGTTAGATGGGCCATTGAACTGTTTGAGTTATTTTTTTAATAAAGGGTAAGCATCACGCATGCAAACGAGTGCGTGCATATACGCACAATACGTTGACTAAACGAATATCGTGTCACTGTCATTCACATTGTAAAGGACAGAGACAGACGTGATTGCTCTCTGTAAATATCTATTAGAAGTCAAATCACGGAATGCACGTTTCCTTTAGAATTTACCAACGCTAATATGATTAGGAAGCGCTCGGGCAAATGTACTGAATCCTATATATTAACTGAAACTTTTAAATTATTTATTCAGTGAAAATTTACGTGTTGTAAATTGTAATATATAGTTGGCAAAGGTTTCTTATTGACGCGGTATTTCAATTACGTCGTTAATTAAAGAGCGCCCTCGTAGAGCTTTAACCAAACTAATTAAAGTCGATTGAAGCATGGCGGACCGATGTTACAATAAATTATCAATAGCCCTTTTACATTCCATCATGATTCCATCTTACGTTTTAATAAGTATTGCGACATTGTCATCGGTCTGGCTCATTCAGATTTCGAACAATTGGTGACATACGGCGAATAATAAAAGCTAAAACTATTCAATAGCATACACAACTCGAAACAAATGAAGCTGTGAGCTGAACTTGACATTTGGCACAAATGATTCTTTTTCGGCTTTTAGAAAGCAAATGCACCCCTTTCATTTTCCTTTATGGGAATTCCCATGTTTTTTGAACTTTTCTAAATACAAACAACAAATATGGTTGATGTGTTTTAATGTACTTTCAATCTACTCTATGAGGCGTGCATCCCCTTTTGCCTATACGTATGTAAGTATTATTTGGAAATTGTTTTGTTTGTCACACTTTTCGGAACACTGTCACATAACAGACATCAATCTCAATTATGTTGACATAAGCTAATAAAAAGAATAAGGTATTGCACGACTCATGATGCGAAGCATCAGAGAGTGCTTTACGATCGAAAAATTATTTTCGCCTCATTTTTGCAGCTATTCTTATTATTATAGCCTTGTTAGTTCACGGAATCAAGATATTTTGCATACTATTGTCGAGATAATTTAATGGAGATTAATCCCATACTTTTTAAAAATTGATTTACTTCAATAGAATTGGAAAAAAACACCGAAATAGGTCAAAAAATTTTCCTGTCCGTCATGTGTGAAACCTGAAAACACTATAACTTGTGAAAAAATCCATCATTTGACTTAAATTTTTTTTTTAAATATTCTAATCGACGATTGTAGGTCACTGAATGCGAATGATTATTATTTATTTTTTTTTTATATTTCATAATTAAATGAGCATTATGAGTCGTGCACTTTTGGATTTTCCAAACTTTTTATTGAAAATATTACCTACATAAATATAATAAAGGCAAAAGCGTACATAAAAGCATTCAAAATCTTGAAGATAGACATAGAAATTATAGGACATTATAGGACATTATTACACAAATCGACCTAGTCCCACAGTAAGCTCAATTAAGGCTTGTGTTATGGGTATGTTATTGTGTAATGGGCTTTTAGTTACTATAAATTTGTTTTACAATTAAGTCAAAATTAACCACGCCCCTAATACAAATCTGTCATTTATACTAACCGTACATAATAATTATACACATACGAAAAAACACCTGTATTACAAAGAGCTAAGAACTAAAACCTCACCCCATCAAGCGCCATGAAGCTGGCCAGTTCCATGAGCGCGCGTATCCTGTGCCTCGGCAGTATCTTGTGGAAGGCCGCGTCGATCAGTATAACTAACACTAGTCTATTTTCGTTGTGGATACATGTGCCGTATTTTGACTGCGGCTTCTCTTCTGCCTTCTTTACCTGCGATTTTGGAGGAAAAATTATTAATATTACTGAGGTGGCGTTAATTTTAAATAAAAGATTAATATTTGTTAATATACCATTCAGGATGATGGAATTGTTTACTTTCCAAACAATTGTCTATATTTTTTTTTAATTATTGTATTTCGTTTTCCATGTTTGGTGTACCTATACCTATGTACAATAAAGTATCAAATAAATAAATATATGTTACGTTTTATGCATCTAAGTACCATTAAATAGACTTGTATGATCTTTTCGTATATATAAATGGAACTTTTATCAGAGGTTAATTAATTCTTTTTTTCGCAAAAACTTAAATTGAAAATGCTCTGCTTTGGACGGAGGACCTGATTTATGTCATCCTTTAAATCATATGAGACCTACAAATCAATGTTACAACTCGAACACAGTCAGTTTACAGCTAGTGACGACAGTAATGATTTTAATGATGATGATGAAAACAATGATCATAATGATGATAAAAACAACGTTCATAATGATTTTAATGATAAAACTCATCAATTAATAAATGAATTTGAATTTGAATAATATAAATAACAAACTAACTTCAACAGTAAACGTATCGGTAGCGGTGAGGCCGTGCGTCCGTCCGTGCGCAGTGACGGTGAACGCGTGCGAACCGACGTCCTGCTTCTGCGGCACCCCGCTGATCAGGCCGTGCTTCGTGTCCACGGCCAGCCAGCTGGGTAACCGACGACCGCCTTCACTTCGAACCTAGAAAATCCATACTAATATTATAAATGCGAAAGTAACTCTGTCTGTCTGTCTGTTACTCAATCACGCCGTAACTACTGAACCAATTTGCATGAAATTTGGTATGGAGATATTTTGATACCCGAGAAAGGACATAGGCTACCTTTTATTGTGAAATATGTACCACGGGCGAAGCCGGGGCGGACCTCTAGTATATAATAAGGGAAAATAGTTGTTGGTATCATGGTCTTATTAGAAACGTTTGTAGAGGTACGTTGATGGTGTCGAGAATATTCTTCATGATTCCTTCATTGTGGTCATAACAACAGTATATGTACTTAATTTACAGTAGTTGGATCAAAATCTGATGACCTTCTTCACTTCGAACCTTGAAATAAGTCTAGGCAATACGTTGATCGCATCATAATCAGTATGATCATTAATACTTTAGTGTTTGGCGCATAATGCTGAATATGCTCCAATAACGTATTAGTTATATTTAAAAACGTTAGGAATTGCTAGAATTGATTGTCTTTAAATACAAAACTGTGCATGCTAGAACAATAGAAGTAAATCAATATACCTTAGATCCCAATTGGTTATATAAATACGTTCGATTTATTGACCAACTCAACTAAATTTAATTAAGGAATTGTTTAGTCAAGACATGGAGCAACGCAAGCATGGCTAACATTTCGAGATACATGAAGTGATAATAATATCCGAATCTTAATATAAAAATGATAACTCAAACAAAACGTTTACTTAAATAACGTCTGCAAATATTCTAGTAAATTGTATTTTACTCTGTTTCGTTATTAATACACACAATTTCATTTCAGTTTATCTACATGATCTAAGGCAAACAACGTAGGCCCTCACCTCAAATGGAGAACAAAACCTTATAAAGTTATACGTATAATGGAGGTAAATATGAGCAATACAATGTAAACATAAACATCAAACAGGTTATTTGGGCAGAGCAACTTCAGTTCGCTGAAATTCAAACAAAAGAAAGGGACCACGGATCAGAATCTAATTAAACTGAGAGAGAGCTATAAAATTATGACTTTAAAATAATAATTTCTTAGAAAAGGATGTTTTTAAACAATAATGACTTTTGCCTTAGGCAATCAATTTCGTTCATTTAATGATCTGATAGAGAAATCAAGTGAGGTAAAATATTCAAATATATAAAAAGGCAGTACCTTATATGCTAAAACTTCTCCGGAAAACGCTTCTTTAGGGATTTCCATCCTGAATAGGTGTCCCACATAGGCCGATGTGTCAGGAACACCCCATAACCTTTTTAGGCCATTTTTTGCTATTTCTGAATGATTTGCTGTCAGCTCCACCTGTGTAACGTTTCCTTGGTATAGATTATGTAAATAGAACCATAATATTTTATGTAGGACAGTAATTTTATGCCGGTACCTGGCATTTATGTATTTTTATTTCACGTATTTGATACTACTGAATAATTAAAAAAGTTCATGCAGCTGGAACAGGTATATGTGAATAATTCAGTGTGTTTCAACGGAAAAAATCTAGATTACCTACTCATTAATATTAAAAGGGTTGGAATACAAAAATGGGTTATATTTGTAGTGTCTAGTTAATATTTTTATGAACGTACAGAATGCTTTGTTATTTAACAAAAAAGTGTAATTTTAAAGAATGAATTATATCCAGAACTATAGGATGATTAAATGTTAATTTTTCTATAGGTACATAAACTGCAATTTTTATGTCTTTATCATTTTGACTTGCAAACACCAACGAAAATTTATTGTTCTTTACACGTGATAGAGCATCCAAAATCATACCTGAAACTCCTCATTGTTATCAAACGCGAAGTCATCATCGTGCCGACTCAGTGCCCACGGACAGAGCAGGAGTATAGCACAGGCCACATATCTCGTGTGCCCCATCACGAACCAGGCGACGTCCCGGGTCGCGTCGCTCTCATAAACTCATTTCGATCTGTTGACAAACATTTACAATGATTCGCTGTTGAGTGGTTTGTTTGTTTAACTAATTGTTAGTGTAAATAATATTGTTTCTGTATGAATAAGCTACGCGATCGAGAGCGTACGCATTCCGATCTTGTGTATACTTTGTAGAATGCATCGATAAACATGGGTTACATTAGAAGTTAAGTTATGTTAAGTATGTCCAATCTAAAAAAAATGTTTGTTCAGTATTAAATTCATTCCCATATCAAAATACCTATATTAAACAACATAAATATAAGGTCCAGCTACTACGGCCAGTGTGTCATTAGTAATAAGAGCAAAAAAAGGATCAAATGTTTTATGAAATTGTTATGTGCTTGTTTACACGAGGAGCGTTTTAAAATATCGCTTACAAATGAGTAATAAATACAGCTAGAGTGGGGTGGAACAGAACGGAAACGACTGATACTGTTACACAGTAAAAGGCGCGTGCTGGCGCATAATTATACATAAATAGAAGCTTTTGATCGCCTTCCTTTAGCTGTTGCGAACTTATTCAAGTACGGCTAATGGATTTGTGGATATACTGGGGCATTCGTTTGATGACCTATATATGCTTTACTATTTCAGATGGCCATACGTTCTTACATGTATATTCGTAGACAATAGCGCAATGATACAAAGAGGGCTTAACTTAGCCTTGCAATAAATTGCTCTACATAGAATGGGGTTTTTATTGAATATATTAATATAATAAGAGGCCGTTTTATTGGATAGAGTAGGTACAAGTAACCAAGATAAAAGAATATGTATTCTTGTTCCTTCAGCTTCTGACGACAGATCGGCTAAATAACCACTTTATTACATACAAATAAAACCATAAGGATTACCTGATCAAGCTATTGTAAAAATGACTGACATAATTGCCCAAAATAACGGGTTAACTTTGTTATTTCAGTATCGATACGGCAAGCCAACCTAAAGTATCCAATAAGTCTAACCGCAACCACAGCAACTTAGGTTGCTCAACCGACGGCATGCCAAATGCAAATTGTATACGAATCGATGAGAACGAGACTAATAATGTAGAAAATAAGCTATCGAATACTTTAAAATAAATTGTGTACCTAACGTTAAATTCAAAACCAAGATTTCAACATATTATTTCTGAAATACAGATGCACATTGCAAAATAAACCAAACAAAACATATTTATATGATGTATATGAACACGAATTCCAAACGCGCAAAGGGATAAATTCATTACTAAGGTACTATTATCGTAAATCAAGCAATTTGTGTAAGCGCTGTAGTCTCTCACAGATGTTTAATATCGCAACGATTTGCTAAATGTAAACACAAATCCACTCCAATTATTTCAAGATGTGCTGAGAGATTGTAGATTGAAAATGTAATAACGTACAATAAAAATTACATGGAACAAAAATATAAGAATCACGTACAAAACGAATATCAGGATATCGTGTCTGGATGAAGAAACAGTTAGGAAATCAAATTAGTGTCCGGTAAAATATTCATAAGTACACGGTATATACTAAGTAGTTATGTGAGTAGAATGACAAAGCATAAATAGTGTCACGTAAAGCCAAAACTATAGGAGTACATATTTATGTAAATTAGCGCCACGAGCGTTTCTACTAAAATCAGTTAAGCGTGTATTGTGTACACAGCTCGTTCATACTAAGCCCAGCTTCATAAATCACTGTTATCGATAAACTGTTAGTTTTCCCAGAAGCGATGAACTTTATTATGTGCAAGTAGTTTGCCTAGCTTGCTTCTCTTAATAGTTTCCTGTTAGTGAATACCTAAATTAGGATTGTTGTTGTAGCGATTAATTAATTGTTACAGGTCTTTATTTTATAAATGGGATTATAATATTACACGCTTAAAGGCTATTAAGATTTGATAATAATACTGATGCCGTAACAATAAATCATACTCATTTCAGATGTAAAAAAGTAATTTGCAACAAAGGTTAAAATTACCTGCTTGCGCAGTAAAAATCTATCTGCCAATAATATACAAAAGACATCTGCCATGTGCCACACTAACGGCCACGAGACAGGCAGTTTTATCATTTGTGTCCTATCAGAAAGTTAGATGTATTACTTTAATCTCTGAACAAGCAAACGGGCAGGTAGTCCGTAAGTTAACATTCCCGCCCTCAGGCACTCATATACTTTGTTTTTCTCTCTATATTTATGATGTTTGATTTTATCATGGCTTGTACATATTACCGTTAGGTATTATCCTTGATTACTCAATTCGCCTTTCTAGCTACATATTTCCATACCTCCATCATTTAACTGGTAACTATGGCTTAGCAAAGGATTGAGCACGTCACGTTTGAGGGGCAGTGTAACCCGTATTTGAATTTGCCACTGTGTCAAGATTTACATCGTAAATTTTAGACCAACGTGCGTCAAACTAAACTACAAGTTATATTACAAATGTATTTAGGTACTCGTATTCGCAGCTCCGGGTCCCTTTGAGTATGGCAGCCCCAATGAGGGGTGAGTTAGAGGGTTGGTAGTTGGTACAATGGATCTCTTCCCTCGACGAAATCTTAAGTTTCCCCCGCTATGAGAGCTTACCGAATTTAACATTTCGCTGTGCAATGTACTAACTTACGGTTTATATGAAGTAGCAAATTTCTTAATTTTTTTTTACTAACAATAGGGCCCTACCTAATATTGCCGGGTTGCCGGTATTTTCGAAAGGCTCAAAATAATCATGTTATAACTACCTTAGTACTAACAACAAGACGAACCATAAACATTCCACTACTGATTGGATTCGAGTGGCAATTTAATGCATTTTTAGCGATGTTGGAGATTTTGAATGGTTTTATTTGCGCTGTAAGATTGCTTCCAGCTCAATTATAAGAGACACCTGTGTCAAAATTTATATCAGTTCGTATAATCATACTTGATTATACATGTATGTGTGTAATAATATCTTCTTACCTAGCCCTTACGGTTTCTGTGACCTTTATAGTCATGAAATGTTGCGGTTACAATGAACGCGGGGAGAAGTAATATTGCAAAATGAAATTTATATTTACTTATCAACTTTTCACCGACGTGCGGCTATTACAAAGTAAAATAAGGAAGGAACAAAAATAAATCGCAAAGAAATAGGGACGGCTGTAATCGAAAAACGGTTCATAAAAGAAACTTGGTCCCCTGCATTTGTTGGGCAAACATAATAACGTGGTTTATTTAACTTTGGATGTATTGTATCAAGACAAAAACAATTAATTACAATTTTTTGAAACAAACAATTCTTTGAACATTTTATACATAGTGAAAGTCTAGTTCTTATTCATAAAATTAGGACAGTCGTTTAATTTTACTCTTTACTTGTTACTAATAGCAATTAAAAATATCCTACGATTGGGTGTCAGTCTCGTTGTTATATTAGAATGACATCAAGCAACGTTCAAGCTTTTTTAAACAAGAAGACTAGTTATAGCTGGAGAGCCAGTGAACCCTGGGACTAACGGTCTCCCTGTAAGGCTAGAAATTTGTATACTTACGATTTATGGAATTCTAAGAGCAATAGCCATGACCTGGCAGGCGTCAGCCCTGCACGTCATCAGCCCCTTTATTTTTTAAACTGTTAAAAAAATTGGTTTTCTAAACTTGTTTCTGTAAATTTGAAAATTTAATAGGATAAAGTTTATTTATTGTACATCTTAAAAAAAAAATTGACAGGCGATTACAATAAGCAGAAGTATATGACAGATCAATTAGAAAACGCACAGTTGATGAGGTACAGGTCAATTAAGGAAAGCTGGCATGTTCACAGTACTCACACTTATGCAATTTCACTTACAGTATGTTCAAAAATAAATGCGACTCTAGTTTCATTTTAGACTTGAATTGTAAAATGGTGCGTTGTAGATAAATATATGCAAATATAATTATGAAACCTCTCATAATTTACCTGTAAAATTATAATTTAAAAGTAAATCAATTGATGAACTTAATTATTTATTCTAATAATAATCAATTGGATAAAAGTATTAATAATCATTCAATTATCAAATAATAATTAAATTTCAGGTCATAAAAACAATACAAATAACACGTGTACGCTCACTCCCAACACACGGATGGTTGTTTTGATAATGATTTAAATAACGGACGTCTTCTGCAGTTGCGGAGCAGTCTTGTCCTGACTTTGGTCGAGTAAAGATATCTAAGAAATATTATATTTGTAGTAAGTACGTAATACCTACCAATACGCGCTAACAAATATGTGTTACATGTTTATTGTATAATTTTCACACTATTGGTTTTCTCAAACTCAAACATTTATACAATTAGACTTCTTATAGAAGCACTTTTGAATCGTCATAACAGTTTAACAATTTTAACATTTACCACCAATTCAGAAAGCAGTATCTATAGAGAAGAAGAAGAATCTATTTAATCATAATCGTAATCTTCTACTTCACTGAAACTTTCATCGCTCGAAGAACTCGATGTTTCGTTGTCGGAATTTCTTAATGTTATTATAAATGAGTCAGTGTAATTATCTACTTTTGGTTCTAATTGAATATATTTTTCCTCATGTTCTCGCGTCTTTCTCCAAACGTCACTAAACATATCCAGACTAATAGCATTTGCTTCCTTTCTAAATAATTCTTCCACAGTTTTCAAGTTAAAGTTCACATTTTGTGATGCTACTTTCCCTTTAATTATGCCCCATAGTAACTCTATTGGGTTGAGTTCTGGATGGTGGAAGGCGCAATACACTATGTCCATGATCTTTGAGGATTGCATCAAGTAAAAATTGTGTATAGTTTGGCTTATTTTTTTTAATAATGTCATAAAGAATAGGTATTGTGTTTCTTTCTGGATATGGTATATTATGTTTGTCCAACCAAGCTAACATGTCACTTTTTCTTGAATTCGATGTGGGCACTGGATCCGATACGACGTTGTGGTATGATGCATTATCGAGTACTAAAACTGACTGAGGTGGTAAATTTGGAAGAAGTTTTTCTATGAAATAAAATATTATCTATGCTTAGGAATGCTTTTCCCTTATGCCCGAGATCCAAAAAGCTAGTTTTTTATGCTATGATAGCAAACTAGTGTCAGTCAGCTAGCAAGCTTCTTGCTTCGTGTAGACAAAACTAGATTCGTTTCTAAGCTAGAAAACTAGTTAGCTAGTTGACAAGCCAGGACAGTTTCAATAGGATGGAGTTCTATTTTTTAGGCGAATAGCCACCCCAACCACTGATTTTACTATCTTAGCTTATGTACTGTGTTTATGTGACCGATGAAGCTAGTTTTCAGTAATTGATGAGAGCGTTTAGCATATGTGGTGCAAGTTGACGCCTTTGCTGTTATTTACCAATGATTCCGGTTAGGTTTTCATCCGGATCCACGAAGAACACGAGCCGGAGAAACGCTTGGGATAGTTAGCCATCTGTGGCATCCTCAGGAGGTACATCTATATCGTCACGGGAATATCATAATGTGGGTCCGGATCAGGAGTCTACTTTGGCGCATGAACCCAGCGCATTTGTTGGTTACAAAGGTAGTATAAAAATATGAGGAGGTAGTAAATTAAAGTAGTAAATTAAAAAGTATTGTCTCATACAAAGTAAAAATGGACCAGAAATTCTTACTCATGAATGATAATGTCCCTTCGCATACGACATGACAGGGAACGGCCGCTCTTCGAGACCAAAATATTCAAGTTTTAGACTGGCTTGCATATTCGCTCGTCTTTTAATTCTATTGAATATGCTTAGGATATGTCACAACTAAGCGCTCTAAAAGATTTTCCGCAAAATTTAATTACGGATCAACAACTTTACGAACACTTCCAAAGAACACATACCGCAATAAGACATTGGTATTCAATTTTAAGTAAGAACAACCGATATCGTTTGTAAATTAATGTAAATGGTGATAACTCTGATTATTAATTAGTAATTAGATTTTTGAAAAAAAAATGCCGATTTTAGTCAAAATTTATATTTTTCTAACAAGATCCTTATCATCCAAATTTCTACATTGGTGAGAAAAATTGACATTTCTAATGAAAATGAACAAAAAATTAAATGATTTTATTAAATACTGTAAAATAGTCTATAATTCTTCCATTTACTGTATCACAAAATTCTTCATAGATTTTTAGATATTCGTACTACACCATTTACATCACCCTGTATTTATAAACAATTGCAAAATAAAAGCTACACATAGGCCGGGAGATACTGACACAAAATTTCGGGTCATTTGTAACAGAATGGCGGTTCTACAGGGGTCTTATTACGCAATGACAAAAAGAAAAATGATAGTCAGAACGCTGGTACCGGCGGACTAGTCGCGTGGGCGTTAGTCGAACTCGTCGGATAAATAGCGAAAGTCAAACGATTTGTAACACAAAAATTTTAGAATTTACCGATAGCCCGTAAAAAGATGTAGGCGGTAGTGTCATGCCATACTTTTCCGGTGTAACTTACAGCCCCCCATACCGACGCGATGCGTTGATTAAAAAAAAAAAACAATTCAACCATTTGTATCAGGCTAACTTTTGCACAGGTAATCATGAACAGGTAAACATGCAGACATTTACGAAAATCGCCATGCCATACTTTTCGGACGATTCCAAATGGCCACCATACCGCCGAAAATCTGCAAAAAAAAATTTTTTTTCGCCAAACAATTTGTACCAGTATTGCATTTGGATTTTTGGAGAGTATTTGATAAAATGTGACATGAGATGATGTTGGGGAAAAAGTGCTGCCATACTTGAAAAATTAATTTATTCGTCACGTTTCAAAAATACGACTGTACAATACGTAAAATAATTTTTTACAGATGGGATCATTATATTCTGTTTGTTTGTATACAATTCTACCTAGAAAAAAATATCGCAGATTGCAAACATGGGGCGGATGATTGTAAGACTTAAGCCAAGACGTAAAAAAAAATGAAAAGAATTGGCGATTTGTCGTCGTCGGTCGGTCGGTTGTTTGCCGTTGACCAGTACGGCATTTTTGGAAAGTATATGATGCAACGTGACCATTATTATATTTGCCATACTTTTAATAGAGGGAAAAATTAGTGCCATACTGCTACAAATCGTTCAAACTACGAATAAAATCTTACAATAAGAAAAAAATCTTATACACATTCGCCACCTCCCACAGGTATGGCATTATCACACTTCTATTTATAATCATTCAGGAGTTGTTGAAAAAAAAATGTAGGGTGGTACAAATCGTTTGGCGAGAAAAAAAAATTAAAAAATTTGCAGATTTTCCGCGGTATGGCGACTATTTGGAATCGTCCGAAAAGTATGGCATGGCGATTTTAGTAAATGGCTGCACGACGATGGTTACCTGTGCAAAAGTTAGCCCGGTACAAATGGTTGAATTGTTTTTTTAAATCAACGCATTCACGTCGGTAAGGCGGACTGTAAGTCACATCGTAAAAGTATGGCATGACACTACCGCCTACATCTTTTTTAAGGGCTATCGGTAAATTCTAAAATTTTTGTGTTACAAATCGTTGGACTTTCGCTATTTATCCGACGAGTGTGACTAACGCCCACGCGACTAGTCCACCGGTACCAGCGTTCTGACCATCATTTTTCTTTTTGTCATTGCGTACTAAGACCCCTCTAGACCGCCATCCTGTTACAAATGACCCGAAATTTTGTTTCAGTATCTCCCGGCCTAACATGTGCAATGTGTAAATGTGTTGACGTTCCAGCTCTTCTTAATATAGGTATAAAATAAACTTTATCCTGTATACTCGAAACTTTTATATGTCTTCAAATAAACGTCTCAGAGTAAGTATGTACAATGCCAGGCGGTTTTGAACAGCATAAGACCTTGACAGGCGAGGGGACAGTTGCTAAGGGCGGCGTGCAAATAAGAAATTTTACATGAACGCATACAGTAAATGCAATGTAATTTATTGTGTTTTATAATTCAAATCAAAAAAGCTTTTTAAATGTATTAAAATCACAATAAAATACATTATTTCATTTTTTTTATATTTTAAAATGCATAGGTAGGTACCTACTTCAAATAACTTTCTTTATGATGATTATGATAAATAAATATGTGAGCAATCAATATTAATGTTAAACTAATATTTATGTTGTAATATTTTTGGAACAAGTATGTTCCATATCGCGCGTTGCGAAAGGGGGCTAGACATGGGCTAGACAGAAAAAATAAAGGCCAAAAGTTATAACGAAGCTTTTTTTTTTAAATCGTGGCCGCGTCGCCACGCTATGTGATGTTATATACATAGTCTATATTATACTACTAGCTACCTACTAGTGTGTACGGTGTATCGCATCGGCCAGGTTTCCCGTACCGTGGCGGCTCATATTTGTAAGAAATCAATGTCAAGATCCTAATACCTACTTAGTATGTTATTTTTAGTTTTTACACGAGTCCTTAATTATATCTCAAGTTCATAATAACAATGCCAATTGCCATCGAATCAGATGGTCAAAGAAATATAATACAAAGAATATTATTTCAAATCTTAATAGTAAAGTACTAGATAATATAATAAAACTGAAGAATTTGCTTGTTTGTTTGCTATGTTGAACGCGCTAATATCAGGATTCAGGAACCACGGGTCGGATTTGAAAAATTATTTCTGAATTCATTTGTTAGATGGTCTATTTATAGATCTTATAAGATAAGCGAAAACTTACAAAACAAAAATTATTTAATATTAAATTTGTACGTTTAAATAAAATAAATCTTTACTAATATTATAAAGCTGAAGAGTTTGTTTGTTTATTTGAACGCGCTAATATCGGGAACTACTGATCCGATTTGAAAAATTCTTTCGCTGTTAGATAGCCCATTTATCGAGGAAGGTGATAGGCTATGTCATCATCACGCTACGACCAACAGGAGTGACAGACAGAATGCACTATATGCATTCACGCGAAACCTCCCACTCGCACGCCCTTAGCAACTGTCCCCTCGCCTGTCAAGGTCTTATGCTGTTCAAAACCGCCTGGCATTGTACATACTTACTCTGAGACGTTTATTTGAAGACATATAAAAATTTCGAGTATACAGGATAAAGTTTATTTTACCTCATCAACTGTGCGTTTTCTAATTGATCTGTCATATACTTCTGCTTATTGTAATCGCCTGTTAATTTTTTTTTA
The DNA here is from genome assembly GCA_029959065.1 of Colias behrii. NCBI lineage: Eukaryota > Metazoa > Arthropoda > Insecta > Lepidoptera > Pieridae > Colias > Colias behrii. The sequence continues at coordinate 7,375,100 of JARWMC010000019.1, read as the reverse complement.
AGATGTACAATAAATAAACTTTATCCTATTAAATTTTCAAATTTACAGAAACAAGTTTAGAAAACCAATTTTTTTAACAGTTTAAAAAATAAAGGGGCTGATGACGTGCAGGGCTGACGCCTGCCAGGTCATGGCTATTGCTCTTAGAAGGCCATAAATCGTAAGTATACAAATTTCTAGCCTTACAGGGAGACCGTTACTCCCAGGGTTCACTGGCTCTTGGACCATTATGATATTCACCTTCATACCCACGTTATAAACAAGACAGGCGCAGGCGCGGTCCTAGCCTGACATTTTGGGGGGGGGGGGGGGGGGTCGCGCGGCTGAAAATGTAGCTACCCCCCCCCCCCTCCAAATCATACTCGTCAAAAATCGTAGTCAATACAAGTTATAATACATACATATTTTTTTTTTATATTTTACGAAAATTTTCAGCGTTTACGGCTGTATTGACATAGAAGTTTGATTTTATTACAGCTTATAGATATTATAGACTTGAGTTAATTTAATACAGGTAAGCGTTCATGAGTAAAGGGCAACCCCCTTTTTAAGTTTAAAATGATTGAAAATACTTTTTTTTTTATATAATGTAATTAAAAATTCATAATATTTTTCGTAATTATTCCTATATCTGTGTTATAAGAAGTTACTTTGTACCAAATTTCAAGACTCTGTGTTCATAGGAAGCACCCTTCGCAAATTTCGACATTCGTAAGGAATTCAAAACCTAGTGTAGTTCCCGTGTTAGACCGGGAGATACTGACACAAAATTTCGGGTCATTTGTAACAGGATGGCGGTTCTACAGGGGTCATAGTACGCAATGACAAAAAGAAAAATGATGGTCAGAACGCTGGTACCGGCGGACTAGTCGCGTGGGCGTTATAAAAATAAATAACGAAAGTCAAACGATTTGTAACACAAAAATTTTAGAATTTACCGATAGCCCACAAAAAAGTTGTAGGCGGTAGTGTCATGCCATACTTTTCCGGTGTGACTTACAGCCCGCCATACCGACGCGAATGCGTTGATTTAAAAAAAAACAATTCAACCATTTGTACCAGGCTAACTTTTGCACAGGTAACTAACTAACTAACTAACTTTTTTATCATCGTGCAGCTATTTACGAAAATCACCATGCCATACTTTCTTGGACGATTCCAAATGGTCGCCATACCGCCGAAAATCTGCAAAAATTTTTTTTTTCGCCAAACGATTTGTACCAGTATTGCATTTGGATTTTTGGAGAGTATTTGATAAAATGTGACCATTATTATATTTGCCATACTTCTAGTAGGGGGAAAAAGGGCTGCCATACTTGAAAAATTAATTTATTCGTCACGTTTCAAAAATACGACTGTACAATACGTAAAATAATTTTTTACAGTATGGGATCATTATATTCTGTTTGTTTGTATACAATTCTACCTAGAAAAAAATATCGCAGATTGCAAACAAGACGTAATAAAAAAAAATGAAAAGAATTGGCGATTTGTACCAGTATGGCATTTGGAGTTTTGGAAAGTATATGATGCAACGTGACCATTATTATATTTGCCATACTTTTAATAGAGGGAAAAATTAGTGCCATACTGCTACAAATCATTCAAAGTACGAATAAAATCTTACAATAAAAAATGGTTGCCTGTAAAGTCGGTTTTACGGGCGAAGATTTTACGTGACAACGTCTTTTTCTCGGTAGAATATTTATGTGCTGCGCGCGCGGCAGACCGCGGGCCTCTCTCTCGTTCGGTGACTCATCGTAACGTTACCGAGCGTTACACTTTTTCATAAGTGACTCCCAGCCGCAACCTAATTTAAGACGTTGTCACGTCAAAAAAAATCTTATACACATTCGCCACCTCCCACAGGTATGGCATTATCACACTTCTATTTATAATCATTCAGGAGTTGTAGAAAAAAAATTTGCAGATTTTCGGCGGTATGGTGACCATTTGGAATCGTCCGAAAAGTATGGCATGGCGATTTTCGTAAATGGCTGCACGATGATGATTACCTGTGCAAAAGTTAGCCTGGTACAAATGGTTGAATTATTTTTTTTTTAAATCAACGCATTCGCGTCGGTATGGCGGGCTGTAAGTCACACCGGAAAAGTATGGCATGACACTACCGCCTACAACTTTTTTGTGGGCTATCGGTTAATTCTAAAATTTTTGTGTTACAAATCGTTTGACTTTCGCTATTTATCCGACGAGTTCGACTAACGCCCACGCGACTAGTCCGTCGGTACCAGCGTTCTGACCATCATTTTTCTTTTTGTCATTGCGTACTAAGACCCCTGTAGAACCGCCATCCTGTTACAAATGACCCGAAATTTTGTGTCAGTATCTCCCGGCCTATGTACACAGAATCATGTTTGTTACAATGTAATGTCCTAAAATACAGATATAGGAATAATTGCGAAATACATGAATTTTAATTAGATTATGTAAAAAATATTTAAAAAAATCAAGCTTCTTGTTTATGCTGAAAATTTTCGCAAATTTCGAAATTCGCAAGGGATTAAAAACAAGTTTAAACGGAAATTTAGTTGTGCGAGTGACTCCGATTCGCACGTGGCCATTTTTTATATTTTGTACAGGGTAAGAATTTTTTTCTATTTTATCGAGTACGATTTTGGGGGGGGGGGGTCATGTCCCCCGTGACCCCCCCCCTGGGACCGCGCCTGGACAGGCGACTAGTAGATAGCTTCATGTTTATGTCCGAAGTTTCATCGTTAATATTCAATCAGCTGTCTCTTGAATTATTCAAGCTGTATCAAACCTGATTACCAGCTATCCCTGCTAACCTAAATACATAAAAAGGTGCAGTGGCTTCATAGAGATTGTGATATTGTGCACCCTTTTTCCTTGTTATAACATTTACCTTAACATAACCGAAAGCGACCTTTGATTAACATTTGAAGCCAAATAAAACTATAAAGCCTATAGTTTTAATACGGGTTGGTAAATTAAGTATAATTTATATGATAAATATAAAATATTTTGTCCCACAATAAATTTTGATACCCAAAATAGCTGCTTATTTTTAAATTAGGAGCTTTTGAGCAGTCCAACCGGGATTTGGGCGAAAATGGAGACCTTTCCTTTTAATACTTTGACAAAATCTGTTAAGGACTGCGAAATTCAAGCGGCATTTATGAAACCCGTGGAAACTACGATACAGAGAAATGGGGATACTATAAATTTTAGTTGAGCATATTTTGAAAGCCTTTTTATGCAAGATAAATCACATACGACTCGATTAAGAAGTATAAATTACACTGAGCTGCTGCTTTACATTACAAGCGTAACTTCAATTAAAAAAAGTATGACATTTCTAGGAGCTTATTTCACTTGCCATGATTTCACTCATTCCAAATGAGATATTTTTAAATGCTACCGTTTCGACAGCGGAAGTCACGTGCTGGCTGCATGTGCACCGTTGTCATTCCCAGTATTGAGGTGCTATAAATATGTATGTGACTTACTCTCCTGTTGTGTTTATATCTATGAGGCGGTAGCCTAGCCCACCCATGTCGCTATTGTTACGTAAAGGGCAAAAAAGCCTTTGTTTCACCCTTGGGCGACAGACGAGCACCGCAGGTGACGTTCGAGATAAAAATGAAGCTTTAAGGTTGGAGCCTTTTTCCCAATATATTGATAGGGGTAAAGTTTAAATTGTTAGCGAGGGTACAGTTCATGGAATACTTTGCGTTTCCGACGATATATTATGTACATACATATTTGATCGTATTTATTATCGAACATGAATCTAAAATCATAAAGTATTTTTGAGGTTAAATATTAAATGAAAATAAATATTCCGCCAGATATATACTAACGAAGCTATACGCTTAAAAGATCTTACTAGTTGAATAAAGTCATATCTGATTCAAGGAAAAGGGACTGATTCTTTTGGTGTACGCACTGCCCTTTAAAACCGACCACGTGTTAACGGATATTTTTTATGGGGCCGTCAAAATGGCACGTCTATTTTCTGCCCATGCTTTATTGTTACTCAAAGAGAATACAAATACTACGTAAGAAGAGACGGGACTCCCATAGATAAAAATAAACTTCAGAAACGTCAAAACAAGGCTAGATTAGAATAGCCAACATAACAACTAGTGTCTGACAGAGCTACCAACATAAGAATAACGGCATAATGTAGGTACCTACCCTCGACATCGATAATAATTTTACTTGCACTTTCGTTAAAGAAATTTGTTATTGTCGTTTTAATTAAATGTGAAATAAAAGAAACGTGTACAAACAACCATTTATTTATTTATTCATAATAAATACCCATCAGTCCAGATAATCATAACAGGAATTACTGTCTTTGAAATGCTTTCCACTCACAAATTTCAACTGATGTAGTTTTTCAATAGATAAATAAGCAAGATCCTATTTTCCTGTCATTTTAACCCATTCTTCACACCTGAAAATGAAATGTCGACAATTATGAATTAGGTATTCCGTGTCCCAACACTGTTTCCCCGATTCAAAATTATAACAACTTATCTGATAAAGTGAAATATAAGTTATATCACAGCTAATAATAATATACTAGGTTATATGAATGAAAATACAAAGATAACGCTGTTGCATAAAGAAATTTCTACTGACCGCAGTTCATCTAGAAGGAAATCTAGCCATAAAATAGCGTTTTATCCCGTCTTTACGCTCCGATCTCAAACCACATATTTCACATTTTCTGTACGCCATTCTTAGCAACTAAAGGTCCAGAATATCACAAGCTGCACAAAAAAGCTTTTAAACACTTACTTATTATAATAAACTATACGTAAATAAACTTATTTCGCATTACAAAATGTTTACCGGTAACCATAAAATAAATTACAATATGGAGTAATGTCACTGTGACAAAAGACAATGATGAAGAGTGAAACACACTGAGGGAGTGAGCGAAACAAATATAGTCGCCATGAAAATTTTGCCCCGTTTCATATAAAAAAAAATTTCTATGAAGTTGCGACAGACTGTTGTTACTGGTGAATTATCGCCGTCTGCTTTATGATGGAATTTATATTTTATCGAGCCTTGTAAATGTTTGTTTTAGCCTGGATATGACACAGTTTTCGCTGCGCTACGTTATGATAGAGACACGAGAGATAAATATGAAATTCCATCCTCCATACACGTGCGCATTGTGGATTAGAAACTTGACTGGGCTTTGATGTGGTATTTACTTTTCCATTTATGTCGAGTACATTTCCACTTGAATTGTTTAAAAGTGAAATTATACTTTGAACGTTCATTTTTCAAAATGCAATAGACGATGTTTTTGTTGACGATTTTTACATCGCATGAAAAGGCATAAAGTAAACATATTCAAGAGTCTGTTTACTTTCAGAGACTTAACAGGATAACCTGTTACTATGTAAATATACCGTATAACTTTTTAATGAAGCTCTTAAATGTATAAAGTTAGTGAGGTAATACGATGCAAACTCCGTCGTCGTTTGTTAAAAATTCTCCTTTTCCGCCTGTAATAACGCGGAAATGCCATATTCTTGCAGGAAATAATATTTCAAGAGCTCCTAACTAATGGAACTAATTAAAGAACTAGATGCTAATGAGCCAGCTTCGATAATCATGCATGCTTTGGTTCTTTTACAAAGGAATCTTCTCAGAGCTCTTAAATGAAAGCGTGCTTTAGTTTTCAGAATTACACCATTCATATATCATTGCTCGAATAAAACTGTTAACAGAACAAGTTCATTATTGCTATACTATAAATAAAATCTACACTCGCCATAGACGTAGTTTATTTTCAGATGAGAAGGCACCTACGATTAGCTTCATTCAGAGTTTGCGCTAAGTTATTTTCGATGAAGAAAAATATAGGTTTTATTGATGAGAGAGATTTGTAAGCATTAAATATATATGAAATTCAAATTCGTATTTATATACAACTACACAAGTAAAACTGTCATTACTTAAGGTGATAAGGTATTGGCTGTATACTCGGCAAATTATGCATATGTTACGTGTGTGATATTTCAGGAGATTATGCAACTTCTATATAACAGTCAATGACTCAGTATCTTAATGAATTGGCAGCCGAAATCAGGTGATAGGCCTAGCTCGTGCCAAGTCGTAACACTATTATTACACGCACTAAACTGCTCTATGAGGCCTAGTTTTATGATCTGGTAAGGTCAACGCAGTTGTTAGAAATTTAATTAGTAGTAAATGTATTTTGCAGGAAGCTTTTACTGGACATTCTTCGGATTTTTTTATAAATAAGTAGAAACATATACGCGTTGATTTGGGAGACCTAGTTAGGTCCACTAGTTTATAATAATTTGTCAGCAGTTTAAATGAGTATGTTATACTTAATTACTATAATGTATTGCAACGTTTCTATGCCTGTTGTAATTATTAATATATTTAGGAGTGGCAATGTGCAAACATACATATACAGTACAAGTCTTTATCTATAATATCTGTTTTAAATTTATGACCAAATAATTATGTGTCATAGTTATATATATTTCGTGGTGTAGGTTTATGTGGGACAAAAGTTCTCAAATAAATAAATAAACAATTATTGCACATTTTTTATGTCTTTTGCCCACGTTGGAGATCTGGATGAACATTTGTATGTAATTCTTATCGAGTACCTACCTTATAATATATATATGCCTACCTTAGTCGAATTATTATGATTGCGCTTTTCATCAAAGATCGAAACACGATAACATATTTCCCTATTCCAATTTCAATTTCCCTAATTTCTATATTTATTTTTTAAACGCCTATGAAACTTTTGTTTTATTATAATAGGAATGTTTCTGGTAACTATAAAAGATGCGACGAGAATTCCCAAGATACTGTACCTACCTATAAATAGCGGAACTAAACAACTGTTTCTTGTAAATTTATGAAGGGCCATGCGTTTCCAAGCTACCAGATCGAATAGATGCGTTACGTGGACATCATTAGTTTTTTCCTTTCATAACGTTTTGATCCTAATTATGTTAATGTATTATTAGGTGGTTCTTTAATATTTATATCCATGTGTTAATGGGTGTCTATTTCTCAAAAAATTTGGAGCTTAACATCATTTCATTCTCTTTCAACACCAGAACTTTTGTACAAAATGTTATCTTATAACTATCATAGAAATTTCTAAACTACGAGCATGTGTAAGACATAAAAGCTAAAAAGAATACATTCTATTATACTCAAATGTAACCATAAACTCTCCATTCACCATAAATCTCAAACTCAGTTCGAAAGAGCAATAAACCGTGGCGTAAAAAACACGATAAAAGCAGCATTTTTTGTGAGTCCATTTTAAAATGAATTCGCTGGCAATTCGAAGAGCTCACTACATAATGTGATCGTCAGCCATTTCGCTGCACGGAGCCGTGATTTACACCGCACCAGACCTATATAGTCCTTTATTGTGGACGCATCGGAACTGGGATTTATTTGTCTCTCTCCAGACTGAACGTGGTTTGCATGTGTGTGTATATATATGTATACTATACTCGTACAAGGCAAGAGAATTGAAAGATTTCCTTGGGTTTTTCTTATCTTATAATTGCTTGGTACAAGTATAAGTATCGTTAAAATTAATGCAGGTTTAGTGCAATACTGTATAGATGCATTTAATATGCAATTATAAAATAATAAATCCGCAAAACGAGAAATTAATGGAGGTTAAGGCTTATGATATTTGTTCAACCTGCAGTTTCTCAAGACTGACCCACATTTTCAATAATTGTATTGTACACAACAATAACCTTCAGCAAAATTTGCAAATACATATAGGTATTGTATTTTCTTACGATTACTTTGTCACTACACGATTACTAAGCAACTTGTAATTAAAGCTTTAAAAGTTTTTCTATACGCTAATCTTAACGGCTATTTCTTATAGACACGTTCAACGTCTACGATATTGTAGATCCCTTGCTAATCGCGCAAATGTTCCAGCAGTACCCAGACTTGTATTCAGGAGATGTCGGAAGGAGTGATTTACGCGTTACGAACACCCCGTCTAGACAGTGCACTAACCCACGCTGGTTAGACCCACAACATAGTGCCTGTAACACTTGACAGTCATTTGTACCTACTACAATACAAACGTCGTACAAACAGACACTTCGATTTTAGCCCCATGTCATACACGCTTGAATAACGCTATTGTATTGAAAATTCCTTTTTTAAGCACGCAAAACATAATGAAACATTGCCACAATTCAGTTCCTATAACATACATTTTTTTACCATTATTGTAATCGTAATTAGGATGGTAAAAAGGCTGGTAAACATTATTCTTTATTTCTATATTCAGTGGTCATAAACCATTAATAATAATAACTGTTGTTCATTATTCATCAGTTATGAACTAGTTTTTAAACCAAAATAGCTTACTTGTGTATATTTATGCCGCGATGGACGGCGTTGCAGGAACTTTAAAACCTGAAACAACAATAGCAATAAATTATTACAAGAGTTGACCTCGATTTAAGTGAATATTGACTTGGCGTGATTTGGCGACATTCAAGTCGTTGTCATCACGCAAATCTGCAATCAAATACGAATCAGTTAGATTCATTATTGCTTGTACGAAACTAATAAAAAAAGTATTAAAATTTCTAAGTAGAGCTTAGGATTAAACCTGGAATATAGCTATAAAGTTTCAACGTAACGTGGCATATTATAAAAGGGAAAATAGCTGACGGATTGCGTGTGCAGTGAGTCGTTTTATAGAAAATTTTATAACGTAGTACGAAGAAATACAGTCGCAATCGTGACAATTTCAGAGTAATTCAAAACTTAAGTAACCGTTTTTGTACTACAACGCCAACAACCACAGCACGAAGAGCGAGCGGAATTAATTATTAACTTAATAAGTTCCAATTATTTCGCGCAAAGAACCGCTCACCGCTCTATAGAACTGTTAGACATAATTTCGTTGGATATCTGAGAGGCTATTAAAACTTCGCGGAACGTACAGGGCATAACATCCGTCGTACCGCTGTATGATGGTTATGATTTCATGACCGCGCCAGAGCTTTGCTCATTTTGCAATAAATTATGGATACGCATATTTTACTTGGAATTCTGGCATTTTTCTCACATAAATTATAAATAAATCGTAATATATGTGCGAAACCGTTTTACTATACGCAAAATGTATAGTATAAACTATAAAGTATTATTATGTTCGTTAAGCACATCATACACAGACAACTAGTAGCAAACAACATTTCCGCCGCCACAAACTCAAGCGTGTCGCATTCTGTCCCGAGTCCTGGCACAGTTTGAAACAAAGTAACTATTCTCTAATCTGTGACAAAGTGGTTGAAAAGGTTCATTCAATAAACTTCGTGGACTCTACAGAGGATAGAGTTGGCTTTTACAACGGCTGCTGGATTTAAAATATTTTATCGAGCGGAATTCTATTTGAGAATATTGCGTTATACGGGCGGAATAAACGTTTGGAATTTTCTTAAGGCTTTGCTGTAGTAACTCACAATGAGCATAATGTGAACATTTTTATTTGAACAATGTGTTCGCATTTTCACTTAGATGGTAGGTATACTTTTAAATTTTTACTGTTTATGGTTTTATAATGTCTGTAAACGATATAGCTCAAATAGTCATATCTAGGCAATTAAGTGAATGATTTTTTTAGAGCACAACTCATTAAAATAATTATAAAATACTTCGTATGATATTTTATAACGGTTCACAACATATAAAAACATTGTTGATACACACAAGAATCTCTCCAATATAATAAAAAAAATAAAAATTCAACACCACCTTTGCTGTTTTCAATTTATTATTCATTAAAACTTTCCCAATTACTTTCGCTTCTAAACGTTTAAATATTTTAAGAATCGTGAATATCTCAAAGAGATTAATAAGGAAGTTGTAAGCTTAATGCTATGCGGAAAATCTTTCTGGGACATTTTACATTTATAATAGATTTTAAAGTGTAGTATAAGTATCTACTTGTAAACAAATTTTCTTGTAGTTTTTTGTAGCTTTATACCAGGTATACGGTTAATTATATTTGAACTACATTTATTAGTAGTAGTTTTATACATAGATACATTTCATTATTTTACTATTCCTCAATAATGACTACGTTTAAAAATCCCTTTAATATATAATACTTTAACTTCTTGTTCGAGCGTGTCTGCCGAGCACACGTGTCAGAAATGAAACTTCTTTGGCAAGATTCAAAGCTATACCAAAATCGTCGCCTTACTTCATGACGTTACGGTATTGGCATGACGCGATCTTGAAATTTTACTCTCAACGCGCCTAAAGAAGTTTCACTTTAAAAAATAAATTACAAACTTTACAGTCATAAAATGATTTACGTATTGCACACATATGCGTTGGTTTGATTCAACCCAGTGTCTACATGAGTTCACTGATGAATCACTATGTACCAATATACTTAGCAAGTTCATGCATCCTTCACGTCGGTTATGTAAGCAAAAGTTAAAAATAATTAATCTCATGTGTTAACTTGTGAAAAATGTTCGCTTGTTCGATTTTTATTGATCTTAACGAATTAACGTTTATGAATTAAAATAAGTGTGGTTTAAAGGTCGATTTTAAATAATTATTCTTGATAGTCTTGTAATATGTTGTTTGTACCATTGTATACTTAATTGTGTTTTTATTGAAATATCGTATTTAATAGTAGATTCAAAATTTTTGTATCAATGCATATGGTACATAGGAATTGCTAAATTTACATTATTTCTAATACACCTAACATTTATAAAAAGGTATATCACATGCATCTATAGCTTTTTAAACATTCTCGCATCACGTCTCGTTACAAATTGAGATGCCTCTTGGCCTTTTTGTAGAGAAAGTATAAAAGAGCCAATAAACCAGAAAAACTCAGACCACCAAATAGTTCAATCCATTATATTTTATCCTATGGCAGTTAAAATAACACGGCGATCAATTTTTCTTATTGCCTTTTAATTGGCTCGTAAATCGATAGCAGCTGTTACAGTAATTAATTTAGGGAACAATTATACAGAAATTGAAATAGGGGATGTAATGGAGCATGTCAGTGGTATTGTACAAATAACTATTGGTTGTTAACTTGTTAAACAATTAATGTAGGGGAGCTTACGAATAAGGCTTACGTGAAAGCTGAAACCCTAACGCGGACTTTTTCGTCCGTTGAAAGCTTCACTTAAGAAGCTTAGTTGTGACAGCTTAAAAAGTCTGGGAATTCGGAGCCGTTCTTATTACTAAGATTGTGTAACATTACCTTAATTCCTATACCTATATTATTCAGTAAACAACATTGTTACTAAAATAAATCCAACGCGATGTAAAGCAATTTGTAAACGATAAGTTCTTTTCTATATTGCAGACTGTTAACAGAGAATACTTATACGGAATATCGTACCAAGAATAATAACTGCATTACATATATCCACTCGACGTCTTGGAAACGCTTCATTTATTCATATTTCACCTGTCTTTCATTAAGAACAGGTTCAACGACACTAGACGGTCTCATTCATTGAACAAACAATAACTTACATATCTTTACGTCCATTAAGAACTTCTTTGAATGTGTTTTTACCCGTGTTGAGTATTCAGACAATTTTAATTAGGGATAAAATATAAAGAAGGGAACCCTACACGACGTTATACCTACCTATAGGTATATGAAAATTATACCTATCAATGATTTCTTAATAAATTAAATGGAAGTTCATGTTTCTCAAATACAGGTGACGTAATAATAAATATGATGTGTTAAATAGATCGAAACGAACTAAATGGGCGCAGTCAAACTAGTCAAGAGCCCTATGTTTCGGCACCACCGATTAATGTTACATAGTGACTTATGGAGTGTGGAGGCCGGTTACATGATGTCATCCGTGTCGGTCAATTGTCGCAGCCGTGTCACATTGCGTAACTATTCCAATATTTTGACTTGCTTTCATTCACTTAAACGAACTGCTAGTTAAAATACATTTGCATGTTCACTCGCTATTCAATCCATTACTGTTCACATATTGCATGGATAAATATATTAGAAATCATTTATAGATTAAATAGTTTAAATGAAGCAAAAACTGAACGTCAGACAAACGTACGTGTTATCGCTATCGGAATAATAAATACAAAGTCGGCTCTGTAAATGCAATGCATGGCTGAAATTATGCGAGGTTCTTATAGTGTGGTCTTGTTAGATATCTTGCATTACATATTATTACTGCAGCGGCAGGGAACTTAAAATATTGCACTTGATAGAAATTTATCAAAACAAATGTATTTTGCAATATCTGGAAATGGAATAAACCTAATTGTATAAAATGCAACCGCATGAGAGTAAAGATGATTAATCACTACATAGTATTAAACAAAGTCGCTTTTTCTGTCCCTATGTCCCTTTGTATGCTTAAATCTTTGAAACTACGCAACGGATTTTGATGCGGTTTTTTTAAAGATAGAGTGATTCAAGAGGAAGGTTTATATGTATAATAACATCCATTAAATAGTGGAGAAGTACTGTTATTTTTGAGGTTTCTAATGTGATGTCGTAAATAATTACATTTTTTCCGCTTACATTGCAAACGCAGGCTGAACCCTACGAGTTTTATCAAAATAATGTACTAAGTATTGTACACATTGAAAAGGTCTACAGAAAAGTCCGCGATGGTATATGTCTATCTCTTATGGATAACCCACAATAACTTTTTTTGTCATTTACTTTTTACGACAAATAATGGTTAATTTTCGAAGCGATTTTAACCAATACAGCATTAATCCTTAACTAATTAAATACCTTGAATACATTGTTCATTCAATATAGATCTATATAGCCCTTTACACCGTATGATTTAAGTGAATATTTTCGAAGATATTACAGATTAAAAAATTGCGGGACGTAGCGTTTGCGGCAGTACCGGCCGGCCGCCATTGCACCCGTGCGAAGCCGGGGCGGGTCGCTAGTTATGTATAATCGCTATCTTTTTATCACAGTAATATCTCATGTAACTAATAATAAGTTAACCAAAGTATATTAAATACCGAGTTCTCAAGTTTCGCATTTGGTAGGTATTACATTTTACGATCATATTATTGAAGGTCTTTGCGTGTAATTCAAACTTTTTACAACTATTACAAATGACACGTATTGCTGATATCGACTTGGTGTTATGTTACGAGCAAGGTTACGAGTAAAACGAGTATAATTATTTTGTGATTAAATTTGTGATGGAAGGCAGATGTAATCTGAACTAATTAATATTAAAGAGAGCATTTGTTTTTTATATTCCGATTTAATCCAAATACTACACGATAGTTTTAAAAATTCTCTCACCGTTAGAAACACAGTATTACAATATTATTTCCTACAGTAAGGAAACGCCTTTGATGTCGCGCGATGCCGCCGCCAGCGTAGGTACTTACGCTGCCACACGAAAATACGCTAGGGTTGCAACAAATGGGAAATAAAACAATTGTGATTATTAATATTATGATGAAACATTTATTCATATGTACATTCAAAATAATTGCGATTATTAAATCTGATGTAATTATTTGTTCATAAATATGCACTTACATGCGCATGCATATAATTACAGATATTGCACTGCTAAATATTATTTACGTGGACACTTTATTTTTGGATGTTCTTAATTGTATATTATAACATTTAACTAAGTAATGCATTCGCATTGGGATGTACAATCTGATTAGAAAATAATGAGGACAACATATACATAGCTTTGATTTTAATTCAACAGATACAATTAATACAATCTTTCTGAAATATTATTTCCTTCTGGGATTTCAATGTAGATTTACATCCGTAAACGGAACAGTTTGTGCGCGCCATAATAGAATATGTAAGTACCTATGTATAATAAAATTATTACACAAAAAATACAACTGCGTCGTCCTTTCGCGCTAGGTAATGCAAACTAAGCGTGTTTGCATTACGCGGCCCGCGTCGCCCGACCCCCCGCCAGTTCCCCTCCGTTTCTCTGCACAAGTACATTCGTTTCCGTACTGTATAGATATTGTAATACTGTGGTTAGAAACGAATACCTTACCGAGTAACATAGTGAGAATTAAATATTGAAGTTACCTATAAATCAAATCGTAGTTTCACCTTTAGCACAGAATACTTAATAGTACTAACATACCTTTAGATACAGTGGTGGCAATGGTTATACATTTTATATTAGTTATTTGAAACTAGTCCCATAAAATATTGCATCATTTAAATACATATAAATACTAAACAAATCACTGAAGCACATGCTGGTGACGAGGAAAATAAAATGAGAAGAAAAGTAAATAGTTTCTATAAAAGATAAATAGTCTAAACTCTAATGTATCTAATAAATAGCTGTAATAAGCATTCAATGACGCGTATTATGGACATGAACACAATTCCTTATAAATTATTGACGACTACTGCATTTATATGAAGCCAATTAACTCTTATTATTTTCTGACGCAGCAATACTGTATCTAGAGCAAACTCGACATTGTTCAAATCATCATTCGATGTCGCCCTCAAATTGAATTCTTTTTGGGATTTATAAACAATTTTTTTTTTTATGAAATTATACACAATACAATCTAATATGATCTGTTAACTGTAAATATACAGTTCAGCCTCTTAAATGTCGGCAAGATCAAACTAGAAAATCATTGATGCTTATCGCTTGATTAAATGGAATATTTCGTTATTAAACTTGGACTAAGGTTCGTGTGTAAAACGGGTTAATCGAGTTAGATATACTAATCTAATTTATACGCTACTAATGCACTAAGGTTCCATAAGGTTCGTAGGTTAAAGGGTTAGGTGGTCACGCGATTGTTTCGGTATGTGGAAACTACTTCAAGTTATGTAAGATCGTTTGATCGATACTAAGAAACAGAAGAAAATCAAGTAAGAGTATAACAATAATAGCGAAGAAATAAATTAGAAACATCACAACGGAATATTAGGAAATATTCAAGATCACTTTTACCGACATTCAATAGATACAAGACGATCTTATGTTTTTACTCGTATAGCATAATTGCTGCAGTTTGCATTATTCAATACAAAAGCAATTAGTCTGTGCACACGTCGCGTCATTTTTAATGTTTTGATAGAAAAAGTTCGTGATCAACGAGTCAAGGTTTTGGATTCAGCCTCGTTGCGAACTTAATTGTCTTCAGCACTAGAAATACGAGCATCATTAGTTTACGAGTAGTTATAGGGGTTGAGAATAAAACTAGTAGTGTGTTTACACTCGATCAGGGTATGGGTTGTTTAGTGGAGAAAATAAGAGAGTTCAGTTGTTCTTTCTTCAAGTGTACCTACACTATAATTATATTTAATACGGTTGTTTTCTAAGAGCTAGTTTGCTAGTTCGATTTGTTATTGGAGCGAGGTACGTATTTAAGTCTTTCGTAGGTTTAAGGTATAAATATATTAGTTAAGCATTAAGCCGCGGATTGTTGTCATGTTAATATTACATTAAGGCTTATACATGCGCTAATAACCTTGACCATACTTGACGGATCTCAAACCTCTCCCGCTGCACCTTCTTTTTTCCTCGCATTTTGTATTTAAAAAGATACCAATCAGTGAAACAAAAAATCCTCGTCAGGGACTGTTGTGTAACTGATAATTTATTAAACATAAAATTTTCAGAGCTCTAAGTCAGCAGGTTACGAAGTTTATAGAGTACTAGCGGTCCGCCCCGGCTTCGCCCGTGGTACATGTTTACGTTTTCTCTACATAAGAACCATCCTCGTACTTCAAGGAATATAATAAAAAAAGAATTATCGAAATCGGTTCAGCCGTTCTCGAGTTATGCGCTTACCAACACATTTTGCGATTCATTTTTATATATAAGAAGATTTGCGGAAAAATCGATGACCACGGCACATTTTTTTTCTAGAAATCTATTAACTTTGGAAAAAAGTCCTCGCGAGCAATTAAAGATCAAAGACCATCCTATTTTATATATTTTTTTCGGTATTGTGCTTTATGTTGTACCAGACTTTATAGAGGTTGAACATAGTCGAAATTGCCGGGTAACGCCTTAATAAAACAACCAAGCGTTACAAACGAAATCACAAGTTAATTTCAACTCCTTTACAATTCGCATATTCAACAGATACAAAATCTCGTACCCCATAAATAAAAATAGGCTTCGTTCTCGCAGTTATTGCAGGCGTTGGCAGAGCAGCTGGCTGGCAGCCATTTTGCATAACTGCCAAATATTAGCTTAGCGTGGAGTCAGAACTACCCAACCCACTGGGCACACATTTTTCTGCATTTGAATTCGAAGCCTTCGCAACATGAACGTTTTCAAATATTTGCCCGGTTTATTACTTTTATGAAGTTGAAGCTAAACGCTTTTAAAACACCAGTGTTCTGCTTGTATGTAATTTGATCGTACATTTTCGTATTTTCAAATATATTTTAATGTATTTTATAAAGGATTTCATTGTTCAATAGCTCAACAAAATTGTATCTCGTTAAATTACACATACACACGGTAAAATGAAACATTCAATATTAATCATTTTAAATACCTATTTCTTTTTTTGAGCTTGAAGCAATTTATTAAATTCAACTATACATATAACTGAAATGCAGTTGAAATAGACGTAGGTATTGAAAGCGGTCTGAAACGATCGAGTTTTGGTCACTAGGTACGCGAGATTCACTTTGATTTGAT
Source organism: Colias behrii (assembly GCA_029959065.1). NCBI lineage: Eukaryota > Metazoa > Arthropoda > Insecta > Lepidoptera > Pieridae > Colias > Colias behrii. Next base: position 7,358,364 of record JARWMC010000019.1, on the reverse strand, counting down.
TCAGTACTGCGTAACGAATTTTAAATCAATTTCCTGTTGTTTATTTATGGAATTGGATTGAAAAAAATTTACAGTTTTAGTTAACATGAAGAAAAAAAATAGGTAAACAGAAATACAAAATGTTTGTGGCAAAATTGATGTAGCTTGTTTGTATATTATCTTCTTATATATAAAATTCTCGTGTCACAATGTTAGTCTGCATACTCCTCCGAAACGGGTGGACCGATTCTCATGAAATTTTCTGTGCATATCGGGTAAGTCTGAGAATCGGCCAACATCTATTTTTCATATGTACCACGGGCGAAGCCGGGGCGGACCGCTAGTTAACATATAAGTTCAAACTCAGTGGTCATATTGGAAGAAATCTACTATATTAGATGTAGTAATAGTTAGTTGGATTTAATATTTTGTCACACATTTGGACTAGACGACGGATGTATTTAATTATTAATTACATACACGTACCTACTAGACTGCAGACGCTTTTACATTCACAGCTAATTGTAGAGATCGATAAAATTGATAGGTATAAGTAGGTATAGCGTGGTCACACATTGTGTAATTACCGTTGAATTTTAAACTATATTCATTATACTTTTCGTGTACCTAATTAAGCTGTGTAAATGTGACATCGTATGTTTACTCATCAACGTAATATATCGGTCAATTAAGGAAAGCTGGCATGTTCACAGTACTCACACTTATGCAATTTCACTTACAGTATGTTCAAAAATAAATGCGACTCTAGTTTCATTTTAGACTTGAATTGTAAAATGGGTGCGTTGTAGATAAATATATGCAAATATAATTATGAAAGCTCTCATAATTTACCTGTAAAATTATAATTTAAAAGTAAATCAATTGATGAAGTTAATTATTTATTCTAATAATAATCAATTGGATAAAAGTATTAATAATCATTCAATTATCAAATAATAATTAAATTTCAGGTCATAAAAACAATACAAATAACACGTGCGCTCACTCCCAACACACGGATGGTTGTTTTGATAATGATTTAAATAACGGACGTCTTCTGCAGTTGCGGAGCAGTCTTGTCCTGACTTTGGTCGAGTAAAGATATCTAAGAAATATTATATTTGTAGTAAGTACGTAATACCTACCAATACGCGCTAACAAATATGTGTTACATGTTTATTGTATAATTTTCACATTATTGGTTTTAAACTCAAACTCAAACATTTATACAATTAGACTTCTTCTAGAAGCACTTTTGAATCGTCATAACAGTTTAACAGTTTTAACATTTACCACCAATTCAGAAAGCAGTATCTATAGAGAAGAAGAAGAATCTATTTAATCATAATCGTAATCTTCTACTTCACTGAAACTTTCATCGCTCGAAGAACTCGCCGTCGGAATTTCTTAATGTTATTATAAATGAGTCAGTGTAATTATCTACTTTTGGTTCTAATTGAATATATTTTTCCTCATGTTCTCGCGTCTTTCTCCAAACGTCACTAAACATATCCAGACTAATAGCATTTGCTTACTTTCTAAATAATTCTTCCACAGTTTTCAAGTTAAAGTTCACATTTTGTGATGCTACTTTCCCTTTAATTATGCCCCATAGTAACTCTATTGGGTTGAGTTCTGGATGGTGGAAGGCGCAATACACTATGTCCATGATCTTTGAGGATTGCATCAAGTAAAAATTGTGTATAGTTTGGCTTATTTTTTTTAATAATGTGATAACTCTGATTATTAATTAGTAATTTGATTTTTGAAAAAAAAAAATGCCGATTTTAGTCAAAATTTATATTTTTATAACAAGATCCTTATCATCCAAATTTCCACCTTGGTGAGAAAAATTGACATTTCTAATGAAAATGAACAAAAAATTAAATGATTTTATTAAATACTGTAAAATAGTCTATAATTCTTCCATTTACTGTATCACAAAATTCTTCATAGATTTTTAGATATTCGTACTACACCAATTACATCACCCTGTATTTATAAACAATTGCAAAATATGACACATACATAGGCCGGGAGATACTGACACAAAATTTCGGGTCATTTGTAACAGAATGGCGGTTCTACAGAGGTCTTATTACGCAATGACTAAAAGAAAAATGATGGTCAGAACGCTGGTACCGGCGGACTAGTTGCGTGGGCGTTAGTCGAACTCGTCGGATAAATAGCGAAAGTCAAACGATTTGTAACACAAAAATTTTAGAATTTACCGATAGCCCATAAAAAAGATGTAGGCGGTAGTGCGGTTTGGAATCGGAATCGGAATTGGAATTTGGAAGCGGTTTGGAATCGTCCGAAAAGTATGGCATGGCGATTTTAGTAAATGGCTGCACGACGATGGTTACCTGTGCAAAAGTTAGCCCGGTACAAATGGTTGAATTGTTTTTTTTAAATCAACGCATTCACGTCGGTATGGCGGACTGTAAGTCACATCGTAAAAGTATGGCATGACATTACCGCCTACATCTTTTTTAAGGGCTATCGGTAAATTCTAAAATTTTTGTGTTACAAATCGTTGGACTTTCGCTATTTATCCGACGAGTGTGACTAACGCCCACGCGACTAGTCCGCCGGTACCAGCGTTCTGACCATCATTTTTCTTTTTGTCATTGCGTACTAAGACCCCTCTAGACCGCCATCCTGTTACAAATGACCCGAAATTTTGTGTCAGTATCTCCCGGCCTAACATGTGCAATGTGTAAATGTGTTGACGTTCCAGCTCTGTATATCTCTAAATATGTATTATATCGACAAACTTTTCATTCTTGATTGACTTGATTGCTAACAATTATTTTGTATGAAGAAAATAGTGTTGTTTATTAATAGCAAACTTGTAGCTGTTGAGATCATGTCTAAGGTAAAATTGTACACGAGTTCTTGTTTGCTGAGGTAATACGCTTTCCGTCTGCTCTCTCTTTGGGATAATACGATTTCCCTGTTAGACATTTCAAGCTAATTGTTGCGAGGTAATTATATTCATTACCGCTAAGTAAGCAAATACAAATAAGGATGGCATTTTAGTTGGCTCACATCAAAATAGCCTTATCTAACTAGGTGTTAAAATTTATTTATATGTTTAAAGTAATGTGTTTCATAATATTTATCTAAATGGTAAAAATAAAAAACCCGTTTGAGCGACCAAGTAAAACCAAAATCGACACTGTTGATAGACATAAATTGTATTAATCTAAACGTGGCGATCTTCACGGTTGGCATTTTTAGTGTAACACTAAATCGTATAAACAGGAGCACCTGTTCTGAGTAAAATAGATGCCGGGAACAATCGATATAGCGGATGCGTGAGGCCCGGAGATCTCTTCGTCGAGTTGCTATCGATTTTATGCTTCGTCAGCTTGACACGATGAGAATTGGGGAAAGATTCGATTTATTCCTTCCCACTCTCAGCTAAGAGGATTGAGTAGTTCCGCCTCCATTTGGGGCAATTGTTATGGGTGCTGAATTTTAAAGGGGTGAAAGAAAAACCAATTAGTAGCTCTGAGATTGGGTGCGACGAATGTGACGTTATATTTTGAAGCCGTGAAATTGTTTTTGAATTAAATGGAATTAAGAAATGCAATATAGAATGTAATAAAATATTATCAATGCCCATAATATGGGTCATATTATGGGCATTGATAATATTTTATTATTATTTTTTTATAAATAAATGAATTACGTAAATTCAGTTCGTACGTAACTTATCGAGTTACGTTAATAATTCATAACGTTGCGTTGTTTTACACATTGTCTTGAAAATTTTAATAAAAACAACTGAAAGCGAACACAAGTAAATACCATATTAAATAAACAAAATTCCCGTTTCTAAAATACAAGATGTCGGAACAAATGAAACACATTTTCGACACATGCTTGCGAAGGCAGAATGCTCGGATTTGTTCAAATATAACAAAGCCCTTTCATGCTAAGGATAACAAAAATCTATTTCTATATCCATTCTTACGGCATAAAGGAATAAGTTAATGATGTCAATGTTATGTGAATGTTTGTTCATGGCTTTTTCGCTTATTTTGGTAAGCCTATTTATTAAGACGTGATTAAGATACAGACATTTAATTAAATGTCTCATTGATTGAGTAGTTGCGAAAGATCAAAAGTGATATACAAAGTAGCGTTTGCAATATAAAAACAACTTTTAGGCGAACATCTATGTCTTTTTTGTTAGCGAAAATATATATTTTACAGAACAATAACAGTAACGTTTACTTTTCTTTATATCATATTACATTTCCTATATTCGTTACCGCCGTATGGCTCTAGGTAACCTGCTTTTATTTTATTGGAGGCATTAGGGCTGAAATGGTTACAACAGCTATCCCGTATCTTCTAGTTTTTGTGAAATTGTAGGAGCAATGATCTCGCCAATAAATGTGTGCTAAGGGTATAATGATTTCTACTTAGCCCTATGACTCTTGTGAAAATTCGCTCATATAATAATAACCGTTTTGTTAGAAATATTGAACCTCAAACGTTCAACGATATTACTTTAGAAAGTCCCACTACTTAGTGAAGAAGTGGGACGTTTTAGTATAAACATATTTTTATGAAATGGACATGTTGATTTAGGCTCATTTACCACTTAACCTAAATGTGATTTATTGAACGTACTTTTAATAAATAACAGTTGTTATATACTTTTATTTAAGTAGAGGTTAATGTTATAGTGCCATGAAACTGCATTTGACATGCATCGTTGCGATCACTGTATATAAACTACCGTTGATTGACCACCGGCAGAAGTGCAACGTACGATATTAAAATGAATTTCATTTATTTGTACTTTTGGAATGTGAAAGCCAAATTAATGAATCGTTTTCGGCATCCTTTTTAAGTTAAAGTGTTAATTTTATGTGACTTTTATGTGATATAGTATATAACATTTAACATTGGTCGCGACGTAGTAGTGAAGTAAATATTTGTAGTAGGTACTAACACAAACTTTAATAACTCTGTTTGTTACATTTCTAGGTTGAAAATCGAAAGTTCCATTATGAATTCTGGGAAAGCTTTTTATTTTAATTTAAAAGAACAATTCAAAAGTTAGGAAAATATAGTTGTTATTTTTTCCGAAGCTTTAATTTTCTTTTTTAAAAGGTATTATTATAAAGGATAAAGTAGGGTACCGATGAAAACAACAATGTGATATTCAACTGGAACTAATATTCCCTTACCAACCAAGAAGTTGTTTTTCAGTTTCGGTTTGAAATACATAGGCATAAGCAAGCGGTTAAACCGGCCCTAAATCAAATAAAAAATTAGAACTAAATAATAGTTACTTTCTAGTTACAAATTCTTCAAATGTTCTAACAATTAGATGGATGAAATTATAGCCCGTAATTACAGGCTCACAATATCTGGAGTAAAATTTATTCTGTAAAATTAAACTATTAATCTAATTGAAGTTTAATATATATGGTAATTCGGTAATTTAGTTTTATACGTAGTATATTATTATTAGTCTGTGGTTTTATCTATACATTCGAGTAGATAGACGGCTTTTATAAATTGGTATCATTTTATAAATAAGAGACAAATTTTCAAGAGACCAACAACGTTAAATATTAAAAAACATAATATAATATTAAATACTCATTGGATCATCATGACGACCTAAATAAAAATAAATGTGGTTTTGTGTTGATTTCACTTTTAAGTTGAATCATCGTGCCTACTCAGAAATAAGTAATTGTTTAAGGACACTTTGGTGGTTTTTATTCGCGGTTTATTCTGAAAATTTCTGCATATTTTCTGTATGCTTTTATCCTTATTCCTTAGCCCGGCATCAGGAATGCCATTTATAGTCATCCATATAACTGATCACTTTTTTCTTTCAGTTAAATAGTAAATCAACTGTGAAACAGACATTTATTTCCGGCGATAGGTAACCTAAGTAGGAACTGTTAAAATGATATCACGCAAACTAATACCACAGTATTACCATATTTCCTACAGTAGTGCGACGAATGTACTTGTGCAGAGAAACGGAGGGGAACTGGCGGGGGTCGGGCGACGCGGGCCGCGTAAGGCAAACACGCTTAGTTTGCCTTACCTAGCGCGAAAGGACGACGCAGTCGTATTTTTTGTGTAATACATAATTTTATTATACATAGGTACTTACATATTCTATTATGGCGCGCACGAACTGTTCCGTTTACGGATGTAAATCTACATTGAAATCCCAGAAGGAAACAATATTTCAGAAAGATTGTATTAATTGTATCTGTTGAATTAAAATCAAAGCTATGTATATGTTGTCCTCATTATTTTCTAATCAGATTGTACATCCCAATGCGAATGCATTACTTAGTTAAATGTTATAATATACAATTAAGAACATCCAAAAATAAAGTGTCCACGTAAATAATATTTAGCAGTGCAATATCTGTAATTATATATTTATGAACAAATAATTACATCAGATTTAATAATCGCAATTATTTTGAATGTACATATGAATAAATGATTTCATCATAATATTAATAATCACAATTGTTTTATTTCCCATTTGTTGCAACCCTAGCGTATTTTCGTGTGGCAGCGTAAGTACCTACGCTGGCGGCGGCATCGCGCGACATCAAAGGCGATTCCTTACTGTAGGAAATAATATTGTAATACTGTGCTAATACACCTTCTTTAGTTTAATAGATAAATAGTGCATTGTGCGTGCAGTTTTTGTTTCAACAATACAAATAAAACAAGTAACAAGTACAAGTTAACCCGTGCTGAATGTTGCGTGTGAGATGACATTCGATAAATTAACCAACTTTTTATGGCTCAGAATATATTTCACGTCCTAAGTTCAAACTACTTCTAAACATGTAAATGATGACGTCGACTTAAGAGGCTTGTAATTATCTAAATACAGCCATTATAAAACTTGAATAGCTCAATGTCGTTAAGCTTGGTATAAAAAACAATAATTTGGAAAATCCAAAAGTGCACGCCTCATAATTTTTTTTTAATAATTATTTATTAATTATTATTTTTGTTTATTTAATAACAATTAAACCACATCGAATCAGACCCTGAAAAATGATAGGGTTCTATTCCTGAGCATACTCAAGCGTAAGAGAAAAAAAAAGACTCGATTAGTAAAGTATTTCGGTCGCTATCGTGTTAACAAGAAAATCCTCCGCACATACAGACACACGGACGTCCAAGACAGAACTTTTTTAAACTGTTTTTTAACTAGTTTAAATAACAAAAATGACATCAAAAATATCATGAATGTTAAAAATAGTGTTTTTTCTTAATATGTGTGTGTATGTATTATCTTACAAGTGCAATGTATGATACATAAAGACATTTTAAGTTTGAAAAATCAGATGTTTTGCGCGAAGTGACAGTAGTACCCACCTCAACGCTTCGCTTATGAGGCGTGCAAAAGAGTTTCTGATTGGTAATGAGTCGAGTGCTAAGTGAGATCCTGGCCAAGGTTTATAATTTTAAATATACTTTAATTAAAAGAAGGACATTAATTTAACACGGCGTCATAATTTTCATAATCACCGGCCTATTAAAGGACTTAAGAGCCTCTTATTAAAGCCCTTTAATAGCATCGTAATGGCAAAATGAGGACAACTGGGAATGCTTGCTCATATAAGGTGTTAATCTAACTCGATAGAAATCGAGCTTTTGCACCTATTAGTGTCTAGTGTGTTCCATAATGTGGAATAAATCTCATAAATGATACACCCGGCAACAACGGAAGAATGGGCATTGACCGGCCGTCTACCTGATGTACAATCAGTCACATAAACTCTGATAGCATAAACATAAATGTAACATTTAATAAATTCTATCGTGTAATTCTAAATAGAATTTAATATTCATGAAAATAAAAGGTCATTAACTAAAAATGCTGATATGATCTTTATTATGTTTAGAATTCAAGCTAGTTTATGTCACGTAAAAATAATTCTAAGATTGACTGCACCGAACCCCAAGTGTGATTCCCTCTCAATTTATGAGAAACTGGGAGCAGTTCTCGGCGTGAATTTTATTAGGGGTGCGAATCAATAGCCGACCTCGCTATCAACCCTCTCAAATTATTACGATGATGATTACATTACCATAATGCATTATTTGACCGCATTTAAATTGAAACATTACAAATTACGGTGAATGTTATGCAAAAATTAGATAAGGGTACCTGGAAATGAGCTGGATTAGACGGGAAATTAGTTCCAAATGCACTGAGAACACTTAGTAGTGGCAAGTTCACAAATAGTCACTTCACCGCAGTTAAAAGGGACACAGACCGATACGTCCACCGTCGCTGACGGAAGGGAGGCGACTGCACTCAGCACTCGCTAGAGTATCCCCTCCCCCCGCGTCTTACGCACTTGTACAGTATAGCCCCCTTGAGATCAGCTGAGTATCCTATATTATTTCACCAAACATTATGACATTAATTATATGCTAAGTGTCTTCAATGGTTAATTAATGTTGATAAATACGGTTGGAATAATATTTTGCTTTTTCTATGAAATTATGTTGGTTGTCATCGCGGTTTATATGTTGCTTTTCAGCGAAATGTTATTATGCGTTAATTGAAAAGTAGGTTGAGATAGTTGATACCTGTTTACCTTTTTAATAATGTCTCTTACCTGTTAACTTATATCGTTTGTTATTATCTCCTAAAGATTAAATTTAAAAAAGGTTCCTTAACCTATTTTTTAATGAATACATTTTTGCTTACGAATAAATTCTTGAGTGATCATGAGAGCAAGCATCAAACATATCACATTTAACGATTAATATGTGAAGAAAGCGCTTCTAAATATTTTCAAATATTCCATATAGAATGTGTTAAAAATATCAACCGCGCGACTCAAATATAAATACAACAAAGAAACGATGATTTACGAGACATCGGTATCTCAAAAGAAATTCTTGTAAAGGAAGTGAGCATTAGAGACAGTCACGCAATTATACTCGTCCAGGCAAAGAAATGTCGCAACGCGTAAAGTGTGAACGATTGCAATTACGAATAACTTGTCAAATAGTATTACGAACACTTGGCTTACTAACATATATCGTGAGTCTAGACAACACACGAAACAGGTTGTGTTCTAAAAATACAAACAAAAATATTATCACAGAACGCAACATTAGTGGTATTAATCACGAGCATCAAGCACGCCATATATCTACTATATTGCTAAACTTGTCCTTAGGGAGTTAAGTTGCTAACTGCGTGCCCAGGTGAATGACGAATGTTCGAAATATATGAGATATAATATATTCGGATAAAGTGATTACAGAAAGTAACTAGCAAGCTGTGACGGGCCGCGTGAAATTACGAAGCTGAGGCGACGGAGCTTTTCATTATCAACTCTGCAATTTAGGTCAGACATCGCAGAGCAAACAAGATCCAAGGTACTACGTGATTCTTGACGAAATTGTGTATGAGGAAAAGAATGAATTTGGTTACGCAAACGGAATGGATTTAATTGCATCTTTACGTTTCTTCTTTGTTTATCTTTTGTGACAAGCCCTTGTAAAACAGAATCTTTCGAAATGGAGATAGGTATGTAATACTTCGAAAGTCATAAGGTTTAATTGAAACCTTATGACTGACATACAGACATAACGTGATGTATTAATTACCTACCTCATTATGTTTTCAATTACGAAATTAATAGTTAACTCTTACGTGAAATTTATAATGAACAAAACTTAATTTTAAATTAGAGAGTATAGATTAGAAATGCGATACAATATCCTTTGTGGAAACAATGGATAGACTAGCTTTAAGGTGCAACAGGTCGTAAATGTTGTGGTCACTAACACGTCAACTGTAATTACATAGCTTTGTTTTCTTAATACGTAACCCAATAGTGATCGGTTAGAAGTCGAATAGTGTGCAACATTGTTACAATTAGATGTACTCTGCTCAAATAAAGCAAACATTCAAGCGAAGTAGTCAGACTAGTCCATTGAATAAAAAGTTCTAGAGTGCGTGAGTTAGTAACGTAAGATGTTTCTTCGGAAACATGTCAAGAGTCTCTAGGTAATAAACATACTAAAACCCCGGGACACTAGGAGGAGCCCCGGAGTGGGGGGAGGGGGGGAATGGGACCATTTTTTCATTTTTCGCTTAAATCTCAAAAACGGTACATGTTAGAGAAAAACTTTTAAGGAAAAGTTGAAAGGCCATAAAATTATCTACAAGTTGTATCTAAATCATTTTTTCCTATATCCTACCGTTTCTGAGTTACACGCAGTAAAAAATGATTTTTGCTCAAACAATTTCCCCATTCACATCAATCGATCAAAAAATATTTCTTTCTTCCAAAAAACTCAAATGTGCAACTTGTGACCGGTACTGATAGATTGCTCTTAATTAGGTCTATAATTGGTAAAATAAACATATTCCTCCATGGAAGCCTTTAGGAGGAATCGATTGTCAAAATATTATATTATAGGGTAGTTTGAGTTACTGAACTTGATGTTTTTATTTTTTTCTTCCAAAAAACTCAAATGTGCAACTTGTGACCGGTACTGATAGATTGCTCTTAATTAGGTCTATAATTGGTAAAATAAACACATTCCTCCATGGAAGCCTTTAGGAGGAATCGATTGTCAAAATATTATATTAGGGTAGTTTGAGTTACTGAACTTGATCTTTTTATTTTTTTCTTCCAAAAAACTCAAAAGTGCAACTTGTGACCGGTACAGATAGATTGCTCATAATTAGGTCTATCATTGATAAAAATACCAAATTCCACCATGGAGGCGTTTAGGAGGAGTTGAATTTTATTAGGGTAGTTACGATAATTGAATTTTTCACCTTTCATGGGATGTAGCTCGAAAACGGCTGCGAATAGAAAAAAATGATTTAGGTACAACTTGTAGATAATTTTATGGCCTTTCAACTTTTCCTTGAAAGTTTTTCTCTAACACGTACTGTTTTTGAGATTTAAGCGAAAAATGAAAAAATGGACCCATTCCCCTCTCCCCCTACTCCGGGGCTCCTCCTAGTGTCCCGGGGTTTTAGTATGTTTATTACCTAGGGACTCTTGACATGTTTCCGAAGAAACATCTTACGTTACTAACTCACGCACTCTAGACCCCCTTGGAGGGACTCATTCAATGGACTAGACTGTACAAAGTACGACATATTCGTTAATAAGTTGATTATTCCAATTTTTTATAGCGTTGGTCGAACAAGAACCCGTTTTACTTATAGATTGTAATATAAACAAAGTATGGTTATTACTGAATGTAACGTGATCTCATAAAGTACTTCATTCATAAATGATCCATTATATGCGCGAATGTTTGTGAAATTATTAAATTTATTCGCAAATGAATAATTTGGTTAATGACTTCATTAGTCTACTGTCCGGGTCCTATGAAAAAGAAAATGTCTAGATATAAATGATATTAAAGCTTTCCTGGAGGACTTCCTCTATAAATAAATAACTATGGCACTTTATGAATGCCTGTCAAAGCGAGGACCTCTAAATAAATGAATGGACCAAAATGTGACTTTTCTAGCAATCGAATAAGACAGCTTCGAACCTATATAATATTAAGGAAAGAACAAAACCTTACTATTAAATTTTATTTAAGATCGACCTACGTATCTACGAGAAACTAGTCTTGTAAAATGCTGGTAACTTGAATTTATAACATTTAATAAGGAAATATTGAAACATTATCGTTATATTACAAATATTTTATTATTTGAGGGAAGTACTTCTAATTAAATACAGATAAAGCATTAAAGATCAAAAGAGCAGCGTGATTAAAGTATTTCTGTTTTCCAAGATATCACATGAGTTCTTGTTAACAAGCTAATTAGAAATAGAATTTTAAAATAATGGTCTATAGGTACTCGAGAAACTTTCCTGGTTGAAAGTTTTTTAATTATGTGAAAATTAAACAAGTTCTGGAGACCAAGTACGAATTCCAGCACCAGTGGAAGAAAGTTGGAAGATTGTACGAAATTCGCCAACCAACAACAGTCTTACAATGCCAAGAGTTCTTCAACATCTTCAACATTTTGATAAAAGGATTCTGTAAAATGAAGCGTAAATAATAGGTAATATGAATCTAAAACGGTTGGTAAAAAAAACAAATCCATTTGCCTCGCACACTATTAAGTTTTGGAAGTGTCTATACGACTTGAATTAAATAACTCGAACTTTAAATTTTATGACTGTTAGATAATGTAGTGATTTACCCATACAATAAATTGCGATCAGTTACCTACTACATTTTAAACTAAAATATCCAAGTATTTTGCGTGTAGTTCGAGCCGAGCCGAGATATAACGTATGTTACATCGCTTTAATTTCCTTTACAAAATCGAGATTGCAAGCTCTTCATTTTCTATGTCGGTTATCTAAGCTAGACGTACTAGGTACTCCGTACTATTACGCAACACCATATTCTCTATTTCAATAAACATTGTCCTACGTTTTTGCAAATTTTGCTTATTCAGAACATTCAACTCTATATAATATTCGTTCATATTGTTACCATATAGCTTACATTTTATGAGATGGTTGACTACTACCAATGAGGCACATTACGGTTGGTATAATTTAACTTCATATTATATCGATTATTTCAGAAACTATAATTATATAGAAAGCTTAGAAAGTACCAAAATAAGTATAGGTAATTAACGAAATGTTTTAAATATTTCACCGCTTTATATTTGACGAGTTTCCAAGTAATGTAATAGAAATAGGAAACATTATATTCGATATTCACGTTACAAATTGAAATAGAAGCCTCCATTATATAACTTTTGCGCCGCGTAAATCAATATATCTGGGGTAAGGAAAAACAGACCGCTTTCGTGTTTCAAACCCGGCATATACTTCTAAGTTCTAAACAAGCGGATAATTGCGTAGGCATAACAAGAGAATGAAGCTAAAGTTTCTGTTTTATAAATTAGTTTAGTGGAACTATGTATTATGACTAGGATTACTTCTGTATTCTGATTGTTCTCAGGCTACTTAGTCTTGGAATTATCCATCAAAGTTTAAACAGTATTTGTATTTGTTGATGCCAGTGAATAAATATCCTACCAACATAATTTGAGTGAGCAGAAATGTGAACTGCTTGAGCGTTCGGTGTTCAATTTCACGTAGTTGACTAAAGTTATTTTTTAAATGAAATTCCAGTAGGAATATTGTTTTTAAAAGCAAAAGAATGTCTCGAAGACTTAAGGTGGGAAATGAATACTTTATTACTATCTGCATAACATTTCCAAGTCCAAAAACTCTCCCATTGCAGGTTGGTTCTTTTTAAGTACATACTTAAAAGCTGTAGTTAAAGTATTTTCGATCACATTTTATAGCAGCTGCAGTATCCACACTTGAACATCAAGTATTTTTATCAGATACGTAGGTCAAGATGACCTTTCTTTATATCGAAAAAACTTAACCTCGATAAAATTGTGCATATCTCCTACAAAGTATATTAAAAATGTACTCATATCAGTTACGTAACATATTTCATATTCCGTATTCAATAAAGATGTCGGTACGCCACGATTTGTGCCCTGCGGTATACATTTTGTGAATATATGATTTCATATTACTAGTAATGACGACGTATAAACGTGATACGTAATAAAAATGTTTCAGTAATAAAGCGTACATTTACAAAAGATAACATGGTTCCGACTGGCGACCCTCGACGACAAGCAGCCAACATTTCCTTTGTTACCGCGTTCTATTCAGAAATAAAAATACATAGCGTTATGTTAATTAATAGGGATGTGTGGAACTGGGTAGGTGGAAATTTAAAGAGTACAGAAATAAAGCACCCGTTTGTTTTTACAGGATATAAGATTAACAATGTTTTAACACAAACATGGCTTATGAATAGCCATCCTAATTATAATCCTGACAAAAATAGCGTACCATTTTTTTAATAACTGAAGTTAAATTGTATGCCTATGTGTACTGAGTGTATGTTCCAAATGTATTGTTCTGTTCCTGTTATTCCAAAAACATTTTTGTTGAATGGCAACCTCATAACACACATATTATTTTGTAGATATTATAAAGCAGGAGAATATCAAAAATAAAGATTTAATTGAAGTGTAGGTAACTACTAGGTAGGTACTATAAATTAAAAAAAAAAGTAATTTGCTAGTCAATCATAAATGTGTAAGGAAATAATTTTATTTTATTCCCCGTATTATTAAGTTGTGAGTTAGTTGTTATTAATATTAATAGTCTCTTACAGTAACGCATAAAAATAATGCTTATCTGATCCGTCAGTTGTATATCCGAGTATCAGTGAATCATCTCAGGCGATGCGTATAGTAACAGGTCAACGGCTTCTACCAGAAATAGCTTAAGTTCGTGCTCCTGGTTTGCATCACTCGTCGCGCTCAACTAGCAATCCCTTCTGAAATCTCATTAATATGTCAACCATCAATATACCAAGTTCACACATGTCTACCAGATTAATACGGAGCTTGTCCTATTTCTCGCTAGATGGGCCATGTTTTAAAAAAGATGCAGTTTAATTGACACAAGTAACGTGTTTGGACGTTAGATCGCGTGTTTTGAAACATGAAAGAGACTGTGTTTCATCACCTTCATGTTAAATTGCAGGGTAAGACAGTGAGCTTTTTGATTAGAATTACATAAATCTAAGGCATAAAAGATTCGTACAGTTATAAGAAAAACACGTGTAATAGATTCCACGATCTACCGTAACCTAAATAGTGTAAGATTTCTTAAAAATCAAAGCATCGAAGAATATATTATGACGCATATAAAAACGCACGCAATAAGCTCGTAAGGTAAATATTGATTATTATTAAATATATGTATTTGTACACGACCCATTTTATGAAAGGAAACTTAAATACATGTTACGGACGTCATAAATAATTGTCACGGCGTCTTTTATTCGTAGAAGTAGAACTTACTAAAACTGGGTTCTAGTAAAAAGTTCAGTACTGTAATTTGTCACATAGATTAAACCTCACCTCAGAACTAACAGGTCCCACAGCGCTTCATTACGGAATCGCAGGTCGCCGACCGCTGACCCATTTTAACACAATAAATAGGTGATAACCATCAAGCCGGCCATTTTCTCCTAACAATGTAACGTTTACATTCTTTCTTCCATTTCTGAATAAGCTTTTAAGAGACAATTCTTTTGAACATTCGGGCGACGGGTACAATTCAAGAATTTAGATGTTGAAATCGAAACTCTTTCGCCAATTTACAGAGCAATTAAAGAAGTCATTTAGACTCAATTTAGGAGGGTGATGTTACATTAAAATACATTTTCAATCATTTAAGAATGCGACAACAAAAGGTTTAGCGAGATCTTATGATAAAAAGGGCCTGAACCCTCATAGGAGGCCCGTGTCCCTACAGTGGGAACATAATACAAGGGATGATGATGAATGACTTAAAAATATTAATTTTGTGAAGTGTTTTATAGAAATTTCTGACCAATTTCAATCATTATAACGCTAATAAATTCAAATACATACTATCTTGAGCTGTTCTAGAGTAATAAGTACGTCCTAACGTTCACCCTGACACACTATGACAATGCTTTTAAAATTAACATAAATTGAATGTGCACAGCGGCTATAAGGCAATCTTATCTACTGTTTATATGGCGTCAATCCATCACTGTCTAGTCGTCTGCCGGTCGCTTATGTATTAGTGGAAGTGAATTGATTTCATTGCGAATTGCGATGTGTTTTTGCAAATTACACCACCCTATCCATTAAACTTGGGGCCATATGCAGCGGTGCAAGTTGTGCCAAATTGAGCCGAGCTTTAAGCGATGTTACGTTGCGTACCTATTTCGTAAGTAAACTTTCAGTTTGGCAACAGTTTACGCTCCTTGCTATTTGTCAGTTGCAACTTCTCTGTATGTGCTTTAAATTATTTTTAGTTGCATTAGTCTTCGTCAAACGACTTAACGTTGAAGACTAGGTACTTATTAAATTCAAATTTATAGTAAAGTGCCTGTTCTATGTACAATTAAAATTTAGTTTCATCTTTGGGCCCTTCAATTCGTGATGAAGTCAGTGCCTGTTTTGTAAATTGCACGTTTATGTTTTATTCAAGGGTTTTTTTTCAGATGGGAAACCAAAACTAAAAGAGAACGCGTTGCTAGTGTGCTACAAATAAATTAAAAATAGAGCGCAGCACATAAATCATTCTAAAATAACTGAGTCTCAAAACCTATTGTTTCAAATTTAAACAAATTAAAACGCATTATTTATGAACTAACCAGCTGTTGTAATTTTTAAATTCTTGCACATAAGAGAAGGCTGCGTGAAGAGAGACGCAAACAAAATACACAATTGTTTTATTGGTTTCCCGAACGCCGGCTGGTTTGCGAGCGACAACGAAACACGAGAAACGTCCATATGCTGCAGCCGCAGAATAGCGGTCGCCGCATTGTCCAACTTTGAATATACATACTATTATTCCTTACGTTCATTGTAATCTACGTTACAACAAAAAGTAATCTGACTTCGTTTGTTCTACGCAAAATAGCACAACGGTTACAAAATCGCATATTTAACAGGGAAGTTAAGATTGTGCATGCGAATTACGTACGTCCTTATCAGGGCGGCGACCTTTCTTTGCATTTAAGGAAACTAGATTCGTCGTACGCGAATGGTTTAGCGAGGTGCTCATGAATGCGGATTCCCGGGCTCTCGAGACATCAGCTTTACAAACATGTACTCCGTTTTTCTGTGCATTTACGCAGAGGTATTTCTCTGCAAATGAGCTCAAGATCGAGCAAATATTTTAAGTAAATTTCTACGACAGGAAATCCGAAATAGGATTGTACAAGGGCTGGCAGAAAATACTTGTAAATGTTCAAATGTAAAATATTGTTGCGTGCTTTTAGCAGTCGGTTCTTTTATGCTAACGTGACACGTTTGCAAATGTTGCAGATATGAATCTGTAATAATGCAAGCGTACTGGGTCGCTCGCGTCGCTCCTTCCACGGATTCTCGGTAAAAAACAGGACGTAGCGACGCGACGAAATTAAAACTGTTGAGAAAACGTTTCCTGCCTCACCTAAATATACGTGGACCTGCATATGCTGTGTGGGAAATGGTCACGTGAGCGCTAAGTAAAATGTGTGTACCTAATACTCTAAGCGTGGCTCGAGCGAGGCACGTTCCGCCCATGCTATTCACAACCGGTTATTGTATGCAAACGAATGCCGGGACATTTTTCAAGCTGACTGCCGGATTAGTGATATTAGTAGGCGCTGTTTTGCGTTATTCCAAATCGTGTAGGTCTGAACGATAACGCCCGGTTATACGCTAATATTGCGTTTCAGCCCGGCTGAACTGCGATTAAGCCGCGCATAAATCACGCTTGTTAATGGATTTTATTTCTTTTTTGGGTTTCCTGTCCATCTGTACGCTGTTTCTTGCGTTTTGCTTTTTATAGATATGAAATATACATTTCTTCTCGTAAATCAAGAAATGTAGGTTGCATTTTCACTTTTACAAATGCAGATTTTGCGAACAAACATTACAATTACCACTCTATACTTCTGAATAAAACAACGAATTCGTCCAGGAATCCATCAAAGTCAGGATTAGCCAGTAATGGATAAGACAAAGGCCCACTGATGACTGAGCTTAACCATTGTTGGTGGCAATTCAGGCGTTGCACCAATCATCGCGACCCAGATATTTGAATAGCTCATGTAAACACTGCCATGAGTTTCATACACATTAATTTAAGCTAATAGAGTTGCTCTTTAATATTTCATTGTTGGATTTAATGGAATGAGTTGTGAACGTGTTTTATTTTCATAATTGTTTCAATCATCGATTTTATTATAGGGAGATCATATTATGCTATAAATATCGTATTCGTAAATAAAGTTCAAATTTATATTCGTAAAACACCAATAACCTAATTAAATAAATTATAAAGTTATTATTACCACGTAATTGAATATTGAATAATAAAAGAAAGAAGAAATTGAATAAAGAAAACTCATAAAAATTCAAGTTTAGTAGAATAAAAATCAACATTTGAAATACTGTATTAATTAACATGAAATTTGTATAAAATTAATAATTATTTGCTCTTACATAACTTAGACATGATCGTCAAAACGCTAACTAATTAGTTCAAAGCTAACGTATTCATTAACTGGAGCTAGAATACTTACGTATCTAGAGTGTCATTGACCTCAGCTCACTTGCGATCGAATTGATTAAACGATATAACGTTCATAGATACCCGCCTTTTAATTGGTTCTAATTTCTAAACGGCGATGCACTGAATTGTCACAACGATGCTTATAATATGTTGACGCCCTAATTGTGCTTCCTAGATACATTATACATTTACAAATAATTATTACTTGGCATTTTTTTATTTATTGCAGTGTTCGAACTTCTATGTCACAATTGATATTATAATGATTCTTTATTGCTTTTGCACGATATATTATATACTAATGGTAATGTGGTCGTCGGTCGCTGTTTTAACAACGATAAAAAGATATTACAATATGCATTCCTTATGCAGGTGCCTATGTTTACAGTTTACACAGTATATGAAGTAGACTTAACAGCTATAAATATGTCACACCGTAAAACACATGGATGTTACACGCATAATTTGAATGAGCAGGATGTACAACACACGCTCAAAAGCATTCACTGGAGTTCCAGCGAAGAGCCACTGTAGAAATAAAGCGGGCTAACTATGTAGGTCTGGTCGACGGTAATTAGTTCAAGTGGGTACGGAACGATGTATCAAGGGCTTGTTTCTTCGGGAGGTCTATAACTATTAACTACTATCATTAGCGAAATATCCATCATCGAACATGAATTTACTTTAGCGTGTAGTTGTGCAGTATCGAAGTTTGGAGGATTTCATAGAACATCCATCATTAATCAAATGCCTGCACGTGCCAATTTATTGAGGAAACATGAAATATGTATAAAAGAAAGATTGTGTACATTATTCGTATATCAATGAAAATTCATTTGCACATGGTTTGTATAAATCATCGTTTACACATCAAAGATCTCAAAATAGCCGATGACTCAGGCGACCTAAAGCTCTGTGGAGGCAAAACAATCCTTGATTTGCTCTATTTGTAAACTTCGTCGAGCATTGTGGTGCGAGTTGCGACCCATTGAGTAAGTATTGTTGAAACTATTGTTTGAAAATGTTTCAGAATGACAAAAATATGATGGATGAAAGTTATATTGCCAAGGTCACGGCATGAAATGGGATGGAATGAATTGAATTTTTAAATAAGATTTAATTAAAAATTAAAAATACAATATTGAAATTAATGAGTAGGTAAATGTTACAGATAAAGAATAAGAATTGATATTTTTGGATCTATCGGAATGCAGTTTTTAACAAGGTGCTTAAAATATTTAATACCACATAACTGAATCGAAGAACTTGATGCCATATTTAGCCACAGACATGTTAGTAAAGCCGGTAGCGTCTAAAATGGAAGTTCTTAGAAAACTTGCTTCTAAGGACCTAACATTTTTTAAACTATACTAATATGAATCTATCCTTCTCTAATTGGACGTTAACAGATAGGAAAAAGTGAGATAGCAATTAACTTCGTCAGTCGGAACATAAATCTTTTTTATCTTCAAGAGCCAGTTTAGTGTTTAATTGTTCAAGCCGCGTAAAAACATCAGGAAGCGAGTGCAGTGAGCGAAGTTCGTTAAGAGGAAGGAATTTCCAATTTAAAATAACTTGACTGACTGTCTTTACCATGCTAGTTGACAGCATCTAGGGGGTCGGGTTAAAGACGTATACAGTGTAAGTCTAAAAGAAATAAGTGACAGCATTTAATTTACGATGTAGATTAAGTTTAAATCATACACATGATCTATTCTTAAATATCTTCTTGTTTAAAGTACGCGCGTTCATAATTATTATAAAGAATCTTAAATTTTACTCTCCGAAATCGATACGGACATAAGAAGTGATATAACGTGACAAATCTGCCTTATCACTCGCAGCCACAGTCACTGTTTATCTACCTCTAGGTCACAGCTCTTATCTTTGGCGAGTGTCCAAACATATTGTTACTTCTAGGTGAGAAACAATCGAAAGCGGTTATCAGACAATTAATTTGGTGGAATGCAATATTCGTTCACATGTGCAATTAAAACTAGATTAGAGAAAATTATACTTGGAATTTGTTTTAATAGCCTCTCTGTGTTATACAAGTAGGAACATATTAATACGTTTATAACACATATTACGTAAGTTTAGATGTTTGCAGTTAAAATAATCTTTATCCTGGTTTTATAAATAAAGTTCTTTGTATGTTTTATATCCGCTAATATTTATTTTAAATGCCTTTCTGTATTGAATCTTTTCCTAGTCCTTTTCTATAATTCCTGCATTATAATAATTCTGCTATCTCGACAGCACTCACTTTAATGTAAGGATTGTATTTGGTTTGCGCAAATACGATCATGGCTCGGCTTTCCGATCTAGACTCATGTATTTGCCCTCAACGATATACTCGTCTTTCCTTTTATAAACCGTAACCTTGTGAGTTCTTAAACCCTTGGGTATATTCAATGTAATTTCTGAAGCACACGATCCAACAATTGTTAATTTGGCCTCGCACAAAGCTACTTTATTCGTCACGGATTAATTTCCTTGACTCTATAACTAAGTTGCAAATAATAATTAATATACATAGCGTGACAATACACATTTATATTATGCCACTGTATAGAGAAATCAAAATATAAAAAATTTCAACGACTCTTTCGACCATGAACGTCGGTAGGGAATATTTTATAGCCGTGAAAATTGGAATAAAAGAACACAAAGTCATTATTTATTCCTTGTGTCTTACGAAGTTTAATAAGTTTTATGGCTGTTCAGATATCGAGTGATAAGGTTGTAGTAAAACTTTTCTTGCCAAGAGCAGCTTTTAAACTTTGCCTGTACATATTTACATTTGACCGGATGTTTTAGTTATTTATAATGCGAATGTAACATTTCTTATCGTATCAGCGGATGCTGATTTAAAGATAAGCAAATGTTCGAGCACTATGAAAGTCAAATTAGCTATGAAGTACATTTTTGATGTATTTTGATAAAAAATTTATTCATTCGTATATTTTATAAGTTACTTGACCACATTTTGACCTTTTAACCTCATCACGAATATAACACAAAAATATTAATATGTACAAATCGATTAAAAATAGTGATAAACGTGAAAATAGATATAGAAGGAATTGTGAAGGGAATTAGAAACACTAAATGTCGTTTTATAATGTTGTGTTCCTGAACTATGAAGTAGGTTAAATGAAACAAACTTGCGTTGCTCTGAAATCAAAGAAACGACATTTAGTGTTTCTAATTCCCTTCACAATTCCTTCTATATCTATTTTCACGTTTATCACTATTTTTCTATCTTACTCCTTAACTTCAAAACACATATTTTATCATCGTCATCATTAATTAACAACTGTCAAACTCCCCACAGACCACAGAGCAAGTAATATCCACAGACTATGTGCATGTCAATCTAGAAGCGCTATGCGCGGTAAATTTAAATTAGTTCTTTACATAGATTTCAAAATATGTACATCAATTTTTTATTTACTGTATAAAAATAAATTGAGTCATTATTTTATGTATAATTGCGTGATTAATACTTACCTACTTGGTGATAATGAACTGAGCGATGAGTATTGACATGTTTATTTACATCTCGTTTCTGTAATTTATTGATGAAGAATTATAATCTATTTGAACGTGTATCAAAAACGCAATCGCATGCAAACCGGTGGCGCACTAGTCAACTATTATGCTTCAGTCAGTTTTACAAACACATTCGATCGGATCATGCACAAACACTGATTAATTAATCCATTTAGTTGTTTCATCTAACATTCCGTACCGCAATAAAAATTTATAAGTCTTCAATCACGTCAATTGTAATTGCTTTACCAACTTATTTGTCACAGAACAGTAAAAACATATAGAAGTGCGATAATGTCATAATTAGTATGAAAACCAGTGTCGCCAAACCCACACATTTAAACCGATAGTTATACAGTACACTACAAGTAAACTATGCCTTTGATTGGACAGCTTAATTTGAGTAAAAACTGACTTAGGTTATAAATTCAGCATTTCAATATGTACCCTAACGCACCATGTTACGGTTTATTTTAGTATAACATCCCTAGGTATATTAGCTGTTTTGTTTCTCATTGCACAGAAATTCCAAATTCGAAAACATTCAGCTACTCCACAACAGAGGGCGTTAGTTTTCGATAAATATAACTTTGAACCTCAACACATAGAGATAAGGTTGAAATTTGTGTCACTCAACATTAATGACATTAACTTGATATTTATCTGATGCTATGCCCTGAGGGATGTCAGCCTTGTTATCGATAATTCACAAATAAATATTTTTTGTGTATTTTTTTTTCTTTCTTTTATATGAGTATAGTATAATGTGTCACATTTTGGAGTATGTTTATTACTACTAAGTACGTCTTTTTATATTATTATTATTAAATAAGAAACGGAATAGAATAGTATTAATCTATATTTACAAAATACAAACAGAAAATATGCATTATTTTAAATCTTGGAACTGCCGTAGGTTTGCTGTATCGGTGGCCTTTGTTAGACCGCTTAGTGCTGTTCGGCATCCAGTTAACTCGTCACGTTGCATTTATCCATTTCTCTTTTAAATTAGCCTCTTTGGGAAATCTATAAATAAATTGGACAAATGAAGGCTAAGGAAAAATAAAATAAAATTTAATATTTATAATGTTTGTCTTTTCTAAAGTATCGATACTGTCGATATGCGCCACAAGCATCACTAAAGCGACATTCGTTTGTTTATTGCAATAATATTCCAGAAAGTCTTGTTTGCTGTTCAATCTATAATAGTACTAATTTCTTACGGATTAAGGTTCATTTTGACTAGATATTTGTATACAATTTTGACAAATTACGACAAGCGAAGTTATAACATAAAATATAATTAAAATAAATAAAAATAAGACTTACCGATGGTATGAAATGCCTCCATTGCTGATATTATTTCGTCTGCTATCATTTTTGCACTCTAATACCGAACAACACGTCTTAATTAATGAATAAATATGGAAAAAAGGTTTGACAGCTGACAACCGACTCGAATATTTTTCTGCGCACAACTGAGAGCAAGTTAGGTGATCTTACCTTACCAGTGACACGTGGGCCACGCCCACATCACACTTCTATCTACTTTACTGTTCTGTGTTATTTGTACTCACAGCACAAAGCCGCTCGACTCCATTAAATCGCTGATTAAAAGGGACATCGCAGACACGTTTTTCGCCGTCCATTAGATACGCGAACGAGGGTAATCTCGAAGTTAGACCGCGATAAAGAACAACGAAGGCTTACCAGGAACAACTTTAACCCCTAAACTTGTAAACTTTCAACGGATTTCAGCGTAAAATTATCCGTATTTTAGTTGAGTGACATAAAGAATAAGGTGTGGAAAACTTAATATAATCTTCATTACGAAGACGAGATGAAAAGATAGTGAAGCAAAAAGCAGATGTAAAGAAACCGGGCCGTATCTTTTATGAAACGAGTAAAAGCTGTGCTACATTTAACTGAACACTAGGGAAGTAATTTAGTAAGTTACGTAAAACATTAAAGAATTCAGTGCTGAGTTTGTGATGCTGAGCACTCTCCTTTTGTCCTAAATTAAATTTTTACTCTATTGTTTTAAATAATTCGTTATTCTGTTTATTCAACTGAATTAAATTTTTGCTCCTAAAAAGATTTTACTGTTTGAAATACAAGTGTAATTAAAATTTGCAAAAAGATTAAAAATGTGTCTTATTACCCTCCCAGACATACTTTTTCAGAAGAAAATTTACAATTAGATTATTTTTTGCAACAGCATTATGTCTAGAACTTTACAAACCAATAAATAAAAATAGCAGCGTTAATTAAATTGAAACTACACTTAGGGGCGACATTTACGACGATTGCAGTATCATTCTTATGGAAGTAATAACTTATGTAACTTAATTACTTACCGTGTAAAAATGGTTTCTCTACTTATTGTAATTGACCTGAAACAATAAACGTGGTATTAATTATTATTAATAAACATAATTGCTTAAATTTTTTATGAATTCATTAACAATACCTAGATCCCATAAAATTATATAATTCAGACGCACTGAATAATAGATATGAATAAATTTGTATGAGGCAAACTCGGCGCCTAATGATTTCCAAACGAGGTTATCGAGGTAATAAAATGTCGGTGCAAACATTTGGCTAAATATTAAAACACATAATGTTATTATTATCATAGGGAAAGGGTTGAAAAGACTTCGTTACGTGCGCCCCGTATTCAAATCTTATTAAATTCTTTAAGACCCCACACACGTCGGGATTTCAAAGCACATGTGTTGAAATGAAATTGGCCATTGTGAAGAAGGTCACCCATCTCCCGGAGGTGACCTGAAGTTCGAATTCAAAGAAACTACGCACAAAAGCTTTTTAGAAGTATATTCCCTCAGCATTTTTGCATGGAATGAGAGGTGCAAACCCAGTGTTCATTGGAGTTATCATTGTAAATGATTCAGCGGGTTGAAGCCATCGCGAGTGCCCTTGGCTTTTATGTTTCTTATTTTTGCCACGATAAACCCAACATACGTTGTATTTTCAACTTATTAAATATTAGTACCGTGGTTTACAAATAATTTGCGATAAAGTCCAATCTGAGGAACAGAACTAAAGTTATAAAACACTTTTGTATTCTTCTTAGATTTGACTATAAAGCGACGATTACGTAAACTTTGAATTGAAATGTTTTAAAGTTATAACATAGCATAAATTTCAAAATTAATCGCTCTATTGGTTAGATCCAGAATATTGCTTGCTATAATATTATAACGTGCACGATTAATGTAGTTTAGGTTGGCTTATCGCTAAACGTAAGCCAGTAATTAAGGCTACGTTCTCACCGATCCTGTTGAACACGCGAACCCATAATCCATACACTTACGCGATAACGAAATTCACCTTTATCAGTTTAGTTCGTAATTACAGATGCCTACTATTTGCTGCAGAAGCATTGGTTTTGCAAAAATTAAACAATTATTTTGTAGCAACTCTCATTGTTTGTAGCGTGTGAGAGTATCAATTTTTTTTTAATTCATTATATGATTCCCTTAATTAATTATATAAACTTGAAGAAAACATACGTCAGAATAAATTTAAACATCTTGAACAAGTGATGCATTCATTTCGAATTTATAAAAACTTGAGCTAATACGTGTCTTATCCAAGGCTCGCTGTATCAATGCCAAACTGGCGTCCGCAACTAAATACATTTGTTTACGTTTTTTATCATGTTCATCGTATCTTTTTGCTATCATTTGGCAGTGACCCACAACACTGCGTGTGCGGTCTACAGATTGACTCTTCTATTATTTTATAACTAATTTACAACATGCTATCGAAGAGCCTTAAGCAGGAATTTTATGGTTATTACCACATTAAATTGTATTTTCAAAAAATAAACCTAACAAACTTGTGAGAAAAAATATTAGTTATAGGGTATACCTATTATCCAGTTACTAGTATGTTTATCGATATTTAGGAATACAGATAGAACATTTTATATGTATCTGCCTATAAGGCATACGCCTATACATTATAATAAACACGTTAATATGCAATCACCGTTAACATTTTCATATTCATATTCTATGCGACGTTTTAAAAATTATTACGTACTGAATATGGTAACAGAACTACGTATCTAGGTAAAACTATTATGTATAGGATGGCTGTGCAGTGATGTAATCGCTTCCTGCCTTGCTGTTCCTATGATACCGTACTCAAACAATCCTCACAAGCACATATTGTTTGTATGTTCCAAGATAAGTGCGAAGTGTATTGCAAAATGTATCTTATGTCAGGTAAGTTATGGTTTAATTTATTGTACGTAGGATGAGCAGTTACTCGTTTAAAATAATATTGAATTGGATCTTCAGTTTTGGTGATATTTTTGTTTTATTAGTACCTCGTGACATAACTATTCATAATATTAATTAGAGATTATAAATATCTACCTATATATTATAATTCTAAATGATGAACATTAGAAATATCACCTAAATTTACCCCGTAACGGCTAGATTATTAAAACGCTTTAAACAGAAAATGAATTTATAATTATTTATCAGAGATTATTATGATCCAAGGTTGCCTACTTTCGAATAAAAAAATAAATAATAAATGTTAGAACATTGAACTAAAATTATTAACAGGTCGAGAGAATTTGACCTGATTAATCCATTTCTTTGGGGGTCGAGAGATATTTCTGAAATATTGGAAAAAGTATAATATGAATCATAATTACGATCCGGTTTACGTTAACATGCACCAATAACTTTTATCCATTTCCAATGCTCTCAATAAATAGAAAACTATTTTTAATCTCGGTTTTAAGCAAAATATTTACTTACATAGATAAAATTTACTTTCTTAAAGAAAAAATATTTCCACCTCGTCATAAACATGTTTAGCATATGTTCAGCGTAATTTTATATTAACGTCTTTTTATGCTAAGGCGTTAAAATAACAGACCAGCTTGACTTTCTAAGCAGCTTAGGAAGGGGTTTGAAATACAATTCTTTAGAGGATAAAAGGGTACAATTGTCTAGGTGAAACCTTAAAACTTATGTTACGCGTTATTTGATAAAGATTTGTAAGATATTCCTTTACTTTCTTAGTAAAGCCTACTATATATTCTGTCTTAAAATAATTGCAAAGTGCTACCTTATTTGTTCAGAACTATACTATTGTCTTTAAGCTATTGCATAGCTTCTATCGCGATTCGCGGGCCTTGAGCGCGGGGACCGAATCGAGAAATTCCGTAACGAAAAAACCTCACGCTCCTCACTCCGACGGACACGGAGGTGTGGCTTGAAGGCATGCTATGCAATAGCTTTACCGCGGCAGTCCCGAGTGCCACACGTCTTTTTTTTTATTTGTTTAGAACTTAAAAGTCCAATCAAAATAAAGCAATCTCAAAGGAGCTGTTCCTTTCCTGCATGTCAAAAATATGGCAAATACGTTTTAAAAAGTTAAAAAGTTCCCACATCTGAAACGACATGAATAATAGCATTGGAATTCAGGACGTCTACAATGTCTTTTGACAAATTACTATAAGTTTTAAGTGTAACATTACTTCTGTTGACAAATTTATGACCACCTCCTAAACATGCAGGAGCTTAACTAATTCATTTGTATGTCACGACAGAGGGTGGTAATGGTTTATGTTGTCAAGTTTTTTAAATCTTATTAATTAGTGACGATGATTAAAATGCCAGACGTTGAGAGCGGGCTAAAATAAACTGAAGGAGGATTACATTTTTGACATTAGACACATGATTAATAATAATTAGTTTTAATTTTTTATCAGGTTAAACTATCTTCATGTCAAATCACTTCTGGGACCGCAATAGCTATAAAAATACGTCTTAAACATTATTGTAAGCCCTAAGGCAAGTAACGGTATTGATGGTGGTGTTTGACGAGTGATCGTGTCGTGTCGAAAGATTATTCATTATTTGCCTAAAATTCTATTATTTGAAACTCGACTGTATTACATTCCTATAATCAATGAAGCAAATTGTCCCACCGGAAAGTGGTATTACAAGATCAACAAAGTATCCAGTTAAAACAGAGCGGTTTTAATCTGCGGAAATCTGGTTCGAGTGGGAGGCGCGTAGGAGAGTAACTACACCTAAGGGTTTACTGACATGCAATCAGGCTTGATTTGTTCGTAAAACTGCTCGACAATGATGTAGTACCTACGAGCGATGAGACTTACCTACACGTTATGATGAAGTTACAAGCAGATTGGCTTTTTAACTGCATCTTGAGAATGGGAATTCTTGACGACTATTAAAGTTGAGCGGTGGTGAAAAGGTTTAATTTACTGCTGATATATGTCACAACTCTATTTATAAAATACAATCTATTTTAGAAGTAAAACTTTGTAATTAAATCAAAACGAATCACGTTTCTGTCGATTGAAAGTTAAATACATATTGAAAAATGCCTTGAAAGATGCCGAATCATGTACTCAGTGGTGAATTTTTAACTCGTGTAGTGACGAATGATAACCCAACATGCTTTGATAGTCGCATATGCATGTCAACCACTATGGTTCAATGCACTTAAGATAATGTGAGAAAACATTAGACGGTAACTGTTATGACAGTTATTCCCGATAATGAATATTTTATGGTAAAGCAAGAGACGATCACTAGGGATTACAGATATTTAATATCCATAATATTAGACGATCTATTTTAACCGCCGTTGAACTGTGTTATTCCAAGTCGTAAAATAAATATCGATTTAAGATCTATCATATTCATAGCGAGGTTGGATTATATTTAAATTTCTATTTTGGTCATAGAATATGGCTATTTATTAAATACTCCGTAATAAATTGTATTTATTTCACATTATAGCTTACTTTTAGTCATGCATTGCGAGAATTGGTTTAAACTCGCGTAAAACTATTTAAAGCTTTACCTTGTCGTACAATTAGAAATAATTAGTCACAGGCAGATGGTGTCATTTTTATCGAGCGTATAGCCCAGCTGGTCATTGTGGTAAACATAAATTATCCAGTCCTGATAGCAATTGTAAAATGTCTGATGCAATCGCGGGTGGCTGTATTGACCCTAATTCTAAATGGATCGTCGTCCACATTTCTAGGCTGAATTAATCACTTTATAACCCACAACCACTTCGAGAGGAACGGCCAATAAAGTGGTGTATTGTTTGATATAAACAATGGTGTCAATGACCAATGACCTGCCAAATGCTTGCTTAAAGCAATTAACGAAGCACAAATAGTTTTTAAAATAGAACAAACACCAATTTAGATGTTTTATAGACTGTATCTGTAATATACTATAAACAGAATTTTCCGGGCTAGGCTAACAGGCCGCTTTTAAATTTAGTACCTATTTGTGAGCACAAAAAATATTCGGTTTGCTTCGGTATGTTTTTTTTTACGATGTATATAGGATAGGTAGATAGGTTTTGCATATTGTTTATGGCACGTACACGTCGAGACTGAAAAGTTCATTTCATTTTTTCCAATCGCACGAAAATAACATTTTTGATTGTTATGAAATTAGAAATATCAAATAGTATCTAAAAAGCATAAAAATAAAATTGTAATTAAAGTTTAAGCGTTGGAATATACGTTTAAATTACCTACATAGCGTGATAGGCATAAAAGTAAACTACTACATAATAGAAAGATATCACACCATTCCATTAATCAATTCAGAAATATTTTCAAATTAACATTTTGTACACGTACCTACCTACCAAACGTGCGTGCAATTATTGAACAGAAGAGGATTTCCGTGTGAGAAACGTTCACAAATACAAATAGTTTTATAAAAGTTTAGGAAGCAAAGCCATCTACAGTTAACGGTCTATTTCCTTTGATCGATGACATCACATCGGATGGAGGTTGGACGCACATAATTGACGTGGAATGACTATCGTTTTGAATTTTTCACCGATCTATCTTTGAATGTTTGTTTACTTGAACGTATAACGAAAAATATTATTCCGATGGATATTATGAATGTTGCTTAATTTCAAGACGGAATAGATGCATTGAAAAGAATACGAATTTACTCAAGACAATCTGATATAAAAGTCAATGTATAAAACCAAAGCTACAACATTATCTAAACATACCAGCCCTTATAAATTACCTATGATTAGTCATTCAGAACATGTTAACGTTTAATTTATGCGACTATTGCATAAATAGCAGATAAACTAATCTTTGGCGCCATGCGCGCACAGATACAAATGAAACTTAGTCATTAACTTTAGAACTTTATGAATAAATGTAATAATATATTGTTAGGCTAGTAATTTGTACCATTAACTTTTCTATCCAAATAAAGCACTAGCTTCATCATTTAAATATACGTAGCTTATAACTACTTTCCCTCTTGGATAAGGCAAGTCTCAATAAATTAAATAATTTTTCAAACTAAATCATATAAACCGGAGATTACCGTGAACATATTTGAGGATGTGTTAGCAGTCATTTCCTTTAAGACTGATTAGAATTTTTGTATGAACATAACAGAAATTACTTAGAATAGAATTCCGATAGATACCAGACGCTGACGTACTTCTTTACGGAAATACTTTTAAGAAATCTTTTTAAAGTCACTAAGTAAATGTATGTACAGTGTACGTGTAATAACCAGGCTTGTTACGGTTTGGGAAACACCCCTGTTATTTTACTGTGATAAATAACTATAAATTAACAATAAAATAATAGAGACGTTTCTGTCTTATAAATAGTCTTAGAAGAAAGTTGAAAATTGTGTAATTCCTTAGTAAATTATTAATGGATAATAATATTTTATATATTCCCAGTTATAGTCTTGACGAAACAAGCATATCGATTATTTGCATTGTATGATGAATAATTACAATCGAGCCAAACATGCTTTCAAATCATCGTATGAGTCAGATTTTATATTATTTATTCAAGACATGACCTATCTACTTATGAGTATGTAATTTCGCACAATATATTCGTAAGGTAGGTACATAATAACACACTATTTTTTTTTAAAAATTAGATAAAAAGATGTACCGAATTTAATTTTCTACCGATTAGACAACGATTTAGGATATTTTTCTATAGAGTTTGGTTTTGGTTAAAACCGTATTTTCTTGTGTCATTTCACTGCTTCCTTATATGTCCCTGATAGCTTTTTTAACACTTTTCAGTTAAAAGTAACTATATTAACTGGTAGATAAGCTAAACGGAACATACCAAGAACTTGGGAAAAATATCAGACGCGATGTAGATTTTACCAACGGAAACTAAATTTACTATTATTACGTTTTTTTTACTAAAAATGATCTATTATTTTCTGTTTTTCTACTTTCCGCTCGACTTTAATTAATCGCTTGGTAATGAATGCCTTCCACTATTTAGACTCGCTTCTTTCACAGACGCATTAAATAGTCTATCATTATATTTAATCTCTTTTCAATATTTTCCAATTGATACAGCTACTTTCTAGTATCATTACTTAAAAATAAAAAATCTATTAGAGACGTTCAAATTAATTAACTACCTATTCATTACAAAGAAAATTTAGCGTAAAAATCAATACATTTCTTAATTCTTCCACTCTAAATATAAAATAAACAGATATTAATTAACAATTTTAAAGGACTTTTCAATTGAATGTTCTTAGTTCTAAACGCAAATGAGTCAAAAGTAGGTCAATTCGTTCTCAAGTGAGACGAGAATCAGACGGATGGGATCGGTTTTCATTACAATAATGGTTGTAATTAAGCCTTTTATAGTCAAACTGTTATTATGCTAATGTATTGGATCATAAGTTTTATAGTGGTAAGTGAATATGAAGGTGAGGTTCTGTGGTAGGTAAGTATATGATATTGAAACCATTTAAGTGGATCGATTTGGGACGAAAGTTTTGTCGATGTTTTTTTTTGACAAATTCAGTGACAAATGTTTTTTTCAAGATCACCAATTACGAAAGCTTTGTTTCCTGTGTTACAAAGCATCAAATATTTTTTTTATCCTTGAGTCTTTTTTTGTCTATTTTAACAACACAACTTTGCTTAGATGCCTTAGAACATACAAATTATTTTTGTATTGTAGAAATCTGTCTAATAAGACTCCAAAATGAAGATGAATATAAATGCTTACATATATACAGTATAAACACAGTTTTGTTCAATTTTAGATTTACCACACTAGGTACATAATATATCTAAGGTATATGAATACTAACTTTAAACACTTAAATGTACCATAGGCATGAGAAAATTTATATTTTGTGGTATTACAATAAAATAAACCATTTTGAGTATGTAATCAATGGTCGCTGCTAGAATTATTATGTCTATCTATAAAATAACTATACTTATATTATAGAGAGGTACGAAATTAAATTTTGTATGGGTAATCTATGGATTTATTTCAATTTTTTTACCTAACAGCGAAGCAAGCTGTAAGTTAAATATAAATATTAAAGTGCATTTTTACATTTTGCAAAGAAAGCATAATCAGCTTTTTAAGCTTCTCCTTGGCATTAAATATCTGCCGTTACATGGCTTGGTTAATACTTAATACTTAATATCATAAAGGATGCTCTTGATTCTCTTAAGAGACGTCCTTTGAATATTTAATCGAGCAGAATGCTTATATGAAAAATGTGCATATTGTGTTCACAACAGTCAGATTATCTTCAAATTATCTTCTCATTTATTAAATTCATTCTATTATTATTTTGAATGTAAATATTTAAACGCAAAGCTTGTCTGTATCAAGTCCCTAACATTCTTACCCTTGAACCTCAAAGTTCTTAACGATGGTGGTATTTAAACACCATTTACAGATAATGATTTCCCAGAGTAGACGTCAGTGTCTTATTAATACGCAAGTTACATTATTTAATTTTAAATATATAATAAAAGTCTGGTTGCCATAAATAAATTCTGTGTGAGTGTTATTGTGTTTGTACTGATAAGATAATGCTATATATATATTATCCAGAAAAAAAAATACTATAAGACTTTTCTTTACTATTTAAATGTCTGTATATTGTGATATAAATACAATAATATTGGAATATTAAATTGAATTATATTGAATATGAATATAAAATAGTTAGGTACCAACCTACTTACTTTCTTAGTATCTAAAAAGTATATAATATAAATAAAATAAACAGTTTGCGTCGAGGTTAACTACAAGTATTTACTATATTTTTCACTTATACTCATACTCAAAGTTGATTAACATTTGAATACTTGTACTACGGATATTGATACAGTTAAATCTTAGGATTTATGAGATAAAATGAGCGCCTGTATTTCTTTTGATGTAAGAAAATCAGAAGGAACTTTTAATTTACTTACCTATGTGTAAACTTCTTCTTTTTAAGTAGAGGAGAAATTAAAAAAACAAAACACAACACCATACGCTCTAACAATCACTTACACTAAAACTAATTAAAAATATGTATAAATTCAAGCACTGTCCAACCCAGCTGCCTAAACCATAATGCAAGCCACAGATAAAGTATGTCAGGAGCCAGATACAGATTCACTTCAAAGTACAGATAATACAGAAAAATAGTATGATTTCTAGTTTAGTCTATGTTTGGAAATGGCAGTTTAGGATATTATGTCGTGGCCATATCGTAGATTTGCTCATTTCATGAAATGATTGATAATTTGATAATACCTATTGAGACTGGTATAAGATAGTTGAAATATTGTTTTTTGGATAATATCAAATCTTTTTGTAATAATTTGTGTATTATCACAGACTAATAATAATATACTACGTATACAAGTACTATTACCACCATAAATATAAAAAAAAACTGTATGAATTAGTTTAGCCAAACGTAGTTTAACAATATGAGAAAAATGATGAAGGAAATTATAGATGGCGCTTTTAACAATATCTACTTAAGCAATCATTTTCAACGCCATCTATATTTGAATAGCTGAATGGTATTTAAAAATGTGTTTACATTAACACGTTGCACTACTCAACAATAGATGGCGTGTGCAGTCTCGTTTAAGAATTAACTTTTGATTATAATGAAATATTTTATGTAGAGCCTAATTTCATAATACCAAGTTAAACAGATATAATATGGCACTGTTGATTATTATTATGAACGAATACCTATAAATTCTTGTTATAAACAATGGTTATAAATTACTTTTGTAAATACTAAATAATATTTATAGTTTATTCAAAAAATTGTAGAAGAAATGTAGATACAAGAAATCCTTCGGAAAATGAAGCTTTATTAAAGTAGTTTATATTTCAAACAGTTGGTTTCATTACTAAAAGGTCTAAAACTGAAAGTGGGTAGGTTTCTGGTCGTTTCTGGTCGTCGTTTCAGCCGTGGGACGTCCACTGCTGGACAAAGGCCTCCCTCAATGATTTCCAGTACCTACGACCGGTCACCGGCGGCCTGCATCCAGCGGCTCCCTGCCACTCGGACCAGGTTCTTGGTACAAATATCAAAATACCGACTGACCGACATGTAATATTATATTACATGATACATCGACCTATATAATTAGGTATATAAGTATATATTATTTATTTATTTTTTATATCTATACTAATATTATAAAGAGGAAACCTTTGTATTTTTGTATGTTTGTATTTAATAGGCTAGAAAACTACTGGACCGATTTCAAAATGTCTTTTACCATTACTAAGAGGGATTCTTCCGAATCCGTATAGGCTATATTTTATCCCGGTAAACGTAAATATGTACCACGGGCGAAGCCGTGGCGGACTGCTAGTATGAAATATTTTTAGAATTAATAATTTTGATTTATGTCTGAATGTCTTTATATGTACGTAGGTACTTATAAATTTACTACACAATGGTGTCACAAGATATTCGTAGAGAATATATGTACATGTTCGTCCAAGCGTAAAGAAATTAAATCGCGCTTGATACGACGGTGAATAATTTAACGATTTGACAGCTCATATAAATTTGCATTATATTGTCAAGGGTTCATCGAGGCTGAAAACTAACAATTAATATTAAAATATGCGCAATAAAATAAAGCCAAGCAGTCGGAAAGTATTCGCATTTCGCCTCGGCTAAGCAGTGCTTTTGACATGGCTATTATTTTACAGGGATACTAAAATGACGTATCCGCCGTTGTCTAAATATTCCATTCTGTGTTTAATTAATGAGAAATTTGTAACGAAAATGATGGAAACGTTATGGTTTATGTATAGGTTTTTAGTGGGTTATTATTGCATTAATATTATTTCAGTGATGAAGTACAATGTGATAGAACGAAACTAGCTAGCGATCAGCTTTAAGCTCATTAACATAAAAGTACAACTAGAAATTCAATAAAATTAATTAATAGATAAGGTATTTAACTTAATTAAACGTAACACTTAAAATATAACGTATCAAATTTATGAAGATATATATATATATATATATATATATATATATATATATATGTACTTGTTAGATAGTATTATATTACTTATGTTAGTTTTATTATTGATTTTTTTAAGTTAATCAGTTATACCCATTAGCGTACATTTTAAACATACATTTTTCGGTGTTTCAGGCTGCATATAGGAAATTATCAATATCCTATACGATGGGAAGGTATTTTTCTTCACTCATCCTATTTAAATGAGTCGAAAAGTGTATATTTCCACTACATCATCCCTTCAAAGTAATCAGGCCAAGTGCACCAACATTTACAGTATGTAAATTGCAAACATCCTTGCCCCGAAGGAGTGAGATTTCTAATGTAATTGACAGCAAAACGAGATTGTATACTTCAACATTACTATAAACCTCAGTGGTTTTTTAATTCACAACTGTACACTAATATATCTGTAAACCTTTTTTGTTTCTGATAATAAATTAAAAAAAAAAAAAAAACTACAGGTACTCTATTTTATAAAGTAAAGCTAGGTAAAACCAGACAAATATATTGTTGTGCCTAAGTATAGGTATTTAATTTCCATTGATTTTAATTTTAATTGTGAATGTAGTTACACTACATTTTAGACTACAATTATAAGAAGTAAATTAAAAAAAAAAACGTGTTAATTATTATTGCATTCGCTACATTTTTATTATTATAACACAAAGGGTGAGAGATCCCCACTTACTTTATTACAACAATGACTTGACGTTTATTTATCAGATATGAAAATAAATTCTCCGTAAAAAAAGGAAAAATGAATTAAGCTCAGTTGACTGCGAAGTGTACTCGTTTAGTGCTTAATTGTGCCATATATTTTGAATAAGGGATGTTTGTTCCGGATGTTATTAACAGGATAATGTTATCATCATTTGATTAAAAATGTTGCTTCTTTTAACGATTTTTCGGTTTTGAGTTTAATTACACGATCCATAATTTGTATCGTAAATTAAAAATACCGTTTATGTTATAATAAATTTAATTTAATAAACTGTAGGTATATGTAGATGTAGGTTTTATTTTAGGTTAGATATGACATTTTTATAGCAAACTGCAAATAGTACAAGTGTTGCAAGTGCTCCTATTCCATAAAATCATTTTGATTGATATAATGAACAACATTGACTGTTAATTATTATGTTATGTGTTATAATTTACATTTCACAATAATTAATTGCTATCAACTTATGACGTTACTTACGACACAGAAAACAATTTGTCAAAATTGTGGGTAGGTAATAATCTCATAGCTTTGTTCCGTGACTGATTTGTACTGGTGTGGCTTAGTTTAAATTTCGTTATAAAATACAATGTTGTGGCTACATCTAATTCTGTTTAAGATTGTAGCTAGGAGGCTGTATTTTTATTTATGGTACAGTTCGATTCAAACTTAATGCGGTTCGGAAATTAGATGCAGGTGCGAATATATGACAGGTCTATAACAGGTCAGTAAACGTCCCGCTAATATCTAAAATTGTTTTCTGCGCATTGGATCGTACGATGTTCCGAGCCGCCATTAAGTTTGAATTGTACTGTACTAATTTCATTTAAACTGTCTCAACATTTGTCTGGAACGTTCTAGGATCAAGCCCGAAGAAGAGGAAAGGAATTGCAAAAGAAAAGAAAGAAGGAGTGTGTGAAGGTGTTGCAAAGCATGCAGTTTGCACCATGAGCATAATAATACGACTATAACTTAGTTTCGAAGAAGAATAGAACCTTTATGTTTCAGGTATATAACTTTATTTATAATATTATGTAGGCTAAGCCGTAATGGGGATAGAACTAAGAAGAATTGAATCCCTGAAGAGGAAGATTATATCACTTAGTACCTAAGCCTGTTCCTATAAGCTTAGTACACATGAATGGAATATTAGGTACTATTTTTGCCATAACATAAAACAATATCATAAGAATGAGTATCAACGGAATAATACCTATAAAATAACTAAGTATATAATGTATTTAATAGGTCAGTTTAACACCTAAAGGCCGGATTTACAGCTCGGCCTTTAGACGAAGATTGAGCTCAGACTCCTAACAGTTTTTTTGTGTAGGTGTAAATCTTAACATGCGTTTACGAGGCCTTTCTTTTTGGTGTAAGTTGTTGACCGCGGCGAGCGTTATATCGCTCGGTCATTTTGTTTATTTATTTGATAATTATATATTTTGCTAGGTAACAATTGAGTTCAGTGAGATTTTTGAATAGGATACATATAGAT
This sequence comes from Colias behrii, assembly GCA_029959065.1. Lineage (NCBI taxonomy): Eukaryota > Metazoa > Arthropoda > Insecta > Lepidoptera > Pieridae > Colias > Colias behrii. The sequence goes on along the minus strand of JARWMC010000019.1, from coordinate 7,321,028 downwards.
AGTTTCTGAGATGAGCGCGTTCAAACAAACAAACTCTTCAGCTTTACTAATATTAATATAGATATTCAATTGAGTAGACTGATAAAAAAATGAAACAGGCACCTGAGAATTCGTAGTTTAATTCGTTGAATTAATATTTAGGTTTAAATTTAAGTACTTAAATTACCTACCTAGTACCTACTTACAATAATTAATAAAGGAATATATAGAAATGCCATTGCGAAAATAATTTTGACTGTTTTATTAATGAACGTGCTATATTTATGAAGATATTTAGGAGTAATATTTAATTTGGTAACATAAACGTTCTTATTAAATAAAACTGAAATAGTTTACGCTTATATATTGTGCACAAACAATCTTTTACTCACTATAGCAGCCATGAACAGTAAAACAACACTTTTAAGGGGATCGTGAAATTTTAATGTCCGCTCGGTCAAGATTTAGGAGAACGCTTATAGAGTGCAGGCACTAACTTTATTATTTAGTTTACTTAATAATTATTATTTTTTTAATCCTGTTTATATTAGCATTATAATTTGTATTTATTTCTCATATGTATAAGTTTTTCTCTGTATAAGGAATGGTCACTTTGGTTAGCTAGTAAAAAATATTGTTTTACGATAAATTTATTTCGGCCATAAAAGTATTGTATTATAGATTTTAACAAATACAAATATGTCGGTGTATACTCTTGTTGGCATTATTGTGTTATTTTTTATTACATGCAATGTAAGGAGTGAAGTAAAGAATGGTAGATACCCCTAAGTTTATGTTATTTAGTAATTGTATTAATAAAAAATAATATTACAGTCGCTGTCCATTTATTAAACATATTTTTTTTATTACATCTTTAATCATTATTTCAGTAAACCGGTTTGAAGAATTAGATTTTTGGTACGTAATAGAAAACGCGTTACGATAGAATTTTTCATTACCTAATAAAACCTGAATTTCTATTTGATTTTAGGAAAGATTCAAGACTTGAATCTTCCAAGATGAATAAGCGTCGCTCCAACAACAATGTAAAAACCGTCAGGAAAAATTTTATCCAAAATAAAAATATGAAAAGGTCAGGTATTTACATGTTATGTTTAATACTATTTTAATTGTCACTTATTTAATTTGAATAGATATCTACCTTTTTTAATTAGGATATGGATGGTGAAGAAAAAGATTTTATATTATCTACGTGTTGTGTACGAAAAATGTCATGATGTCACTGGCCATACAGCTGTTTGAAATTCGAAAAAAGAAAAGAAGAACGGCGCGAATTTTGTTCTATTGTCTTTGTATCTTTAAAAAAATATGCTTAATTCTACAAATGTTATGAAAGAAACTATTGTTGAAAACTACTGAATTTCTCGTTTATTTTATATAACAGAGTTGAAAAAAATAATGTATCGAAGCCTCATTCGCACACCGTTCAAAGGGAACAATCCAAGGCCCGGTGGTCAGTGTTTAATGTTTCATGGCCTAAAGTGGCCCCACATATGAGAGCAAGGAAAGCGTACGTACCGACTTTTGTTTTCAATTTTTACATAATAGGTATCTGGTGGAGAGTTTAATTTAGGTTATACTGTGGGTACCTATGTACGTCGTCGGGTTCATATTAATCTATTTATATCTTCTCGGTTATTAAAAAAATAATAAGAACGTTTTATAAAAAAAAAATCTCTTTGGAAATAAAAGATTAATAATAATTAATTAAATAATGGTTCCTCAGGGTGTACTCTGTTAAGTTTTTCTGTCAGTATATATTATATGACAATTTATGTAATAAAATATTTTTCCAAATGGTTTGATTGCCATTAACAACAAATTTGTTATTAATAATAATCGAAGTTTTGATTACTTTAATAGATAGGTAGGTTAACCGTTGCGTAGCCTGGTTTTTATTAAAATATTTCAGATCAACACGTATGACGCATATGATGTACCAAGAATTAGAGGAAACAACAAGGTATTTATATATTTACTATTTTGATAAACTTGTCAAGTAGGCAAACTTATTAATTAACATATTTCTTCAGCCCTTACACGCCATTGAGCGATGAAGATTTTACTGGCAAATTAAGTCCTTATGCGGTAAGTAACATCGATCATTGTACTTTACTTTTAAAGAAATTATTATAATGTATCAAGGTGCAAGTGTCAAATGTTTTACATACCCTCCACAAACCATAGGCATTTTATGTCCTGATGAAACAATTAATTACTTACCTAAATCATTTTGTAAGAGACTAATATTTTAGTACGTCTTAATACTCATAAAATTATAATATAACCTTGCGTTTCTCGAAAATAGTAACAATACGATACATTCAATAATTATTTAACAGATAAAAGAACAATTATTACGAGTTGCATCAAGATTTCCAAACGCCAACGTAACCATTGAAGTAATAGGACGCACAGTTGAATACAATGATATAGTAATGATGAAAATAGCTGAGCACCCAGATTACTCTAGACATTTCCGTGCGGAAGATGATAAATTTGCAGACGAACCTCCGCAAAAGAAAATCGTATTTATCGTACACGGATTAAATGTTATGGGGATATCACATATACAGTGTTTGTCAGTGGACTCGGAGTTTTCGAAACTGCTATCGTATTATCTGAAACACATGGAATACTTCGATATATATGTCATTCCTCTGGCTAATCCAGATGGTTTTGATACTGCTCTACGTGTATGTGTTTTATTTTTTAATTTATAATGATAACAATAATATTAGTAGCTAATCTATAAGTTGGCATATCGCAGATAATCTTTCTTATAATTTAGATTATAATATTATGCCTGCACTATTTTTTTGTGTTAAGATTAATATTAGACAATCAAAATCGTAATCATTAATCAATCTTTAGGATCAACTATGGACCAAAAACATGTCACCCCAAAGTGCTTGTCCAGGAGTGAATGTAGATCGCAATTTCAACGTTGCCTGGAACGCTTCTAACACCATCTCGTCCTGTAGCCAACAGTACCCTGGTTCTGCTCCCTTTACAGAAGCGGAATCCAAAGCTATTAGAGATGTCCTTCATAAATATAGTCACAAAATCATCGCCTATATCAACGTGCACGCTGGATCGTATAATGCTAAAAGCTATAAAGTTTGTATTTCTCTGTTTGTATTGTTTATTATACAGTATTGAATTGTATTTTTCTACTAGTTACCTGATATAATAAGGCTTTTGTCCAGTGCGTCATTCTGATGTCAACGTATGCTTTTATTATGTAAAAGATATCACATGATATATTTACGTAAATCTGAATATTATAAAACAATCATCTATAGAGACTAAAATGGTTAGAACATAATAAAACTAAAGAGGCAACAATATCAATTATATTGCTAACAGTGTCTTTAGCTTCTTCGCCTTCAATAACAACACTTTGATCACTGATAAAAATTCACCATTCCTCCTCAAAACTGATTATTTGTCTGTTTGAAAAATGTTGGCCTACATCTAAAAAATTTAAAAGCTTCTTGAAAAAGACTCATCAAGTAACATTTAAATTGGCAGCGGCTAAATTTCTAGTAAAATATTAATATATTCAGGGAGAAGCTGTCCTCTATCCCAAAGGCTATACCGAAGTACAGACAGATGATGACAAATACATAGATTTGCGAGGTGAAATAGACGAAGCCATGCGGAACGCTAGCTTTCAAACACTGTCAGTTACAGTGGACACGTTGCATAGTTGGTACGGGAAGGTGTTTGGGACAAGTGTCGATTACGCTTCCACGGTAATTAGTTTAATAATGGTATGCGATATTCATGCATGTGTGAGCAGAGTGGTTCAGTGGTTAGGTCCTCGGACTTAGAGATTCTATACCGGTTGAGGGTGCAAAAAATATATTTTTTTTTATTTATCTGCACTTTTACAAATCTGAAATCACCACTGTTCGAAAGGGGGAAGGAAAACATTGTGATGAAACCGACATGTCGAAAAATCAACAGTTCGACTGCACAGCTACATAATAACATTAACAATTGACACCTTTTTAACTATAACAGTAGTAAAATTTATCATTGTTTTGAAATCGAATCGAAGTTGCTGATTTATACTTTACAAAAAAACCTTTTTAGAAACCTTAATATTATAATCTTCAACATACATATACGGTTATAGTTACTTCCAATAAAAAAAAAAATATTTTCCAGGTATATGGTATCCCATACGCTTTAGAGCTAGTGATGCAAATATACGACGATTATTATATGGACACAGATGAAACATACAGCCTTTCATCTCTCAACGAAGTATGGAGTCGAGTCATAGATGTCATATTCAAGAGTATATGGAAGTATTCACATACCAGTGAAAATGATAAGAAATAAACTGTTTTCTGTAACAGGTATTTTGATTATACCTATATATATTTAAATTTACAGAAATCCAAAAGCAACGTTTTAAGTTTCCGAATTTTTTTGTCTTATTATATTATGCTTTTTTTCATTCTTGTATATGGAATCTTATAACATCTATGTACACGGAATAACTAAGAAATCGAATTAGAAATAGTACCTATAGATACATAGTTCATATGCATTCTAGTAACCTCCAGTTTACCGTAACGCATTTGCGCGTTATCATAATTATTATCTAACGGTAAATTTGTTTTTATTTCGCACTAACTTTATACTACGGCTCCACTCGCGTGATATACCTAAGTGATATGGTATCTAGACCACAATCTACACCGTCCCAAATTTCAAGCAGACTCAATCAGCTGTTTTTGCGTGAAATAAAGTTTAACATTCGTAGGTTTAGCAGAATAGGATCTTTATTATAATAAAATAATTATTCACGTAAAGCTATAGGTATATAAGCTAAGCTATATAAGCTAAAAAAAATTCCCAAATACCTTCATATAATACCTAATGCTTCTATATAAAATAACTTTTTATGTAGAGATTTTTGGGTTGATCCCACTCACTTGTTTTCCATCCAATAAGTATTTGAATTGATTTCGGGCTCTGTAAAGAAATACGACTTCAAGGGAAGATTTAATCAAACATTTTTATACGTTCCAAAGAGAAATACTTATTTTTCTGATTACAAACGTAAAAAGAGGCAAGTTAATTAATTAAATTTGTGTAATTGGTTGATATAACTGAGAAATTCAATCAAGTGTAATACGAATGTATCGAAGCCAATAAAATGTGAATTGAATGTAGGATACTTAATTGGAGACAGCAATTGCCAGCGATCAAACGATGACTCAGTGGGAGCAGTTCTTTTATTTTCGTTAAATATTATTGAGCTCTATATTCTCTGTCACTTGTACGATTTTAATTATTGATGTTCGCTTTGCGGCTTTGAATAATATCGTTTGATTCTGTAAGGAGCTTAAAATATGAAAGATGTTCATTATTTGAGTGGGCTTTTACGTATAAATAAATATAGAGAAAAAAACTAGTTTTAAAATTATGTTTTGAAATATATTTGTTTTGCGTTACGTCGTAAAGATGAAAACAAAAGCATTCACATTTGGCGAATATTATGGCACTTTCTCTATTTGCTTGAGTCACCGTTTGAACTCGGCAAACTACTGCTGATTGTTATCCAATACTGGTTTTTATATATAGAGTTCTAGTGCAATTCAAATATGACTGTCAATGTATATTATATATCACATTTTGTACGTCCTAGAAGTGTGTCAGATTTATTGTTGTCAGCGACTGGTTGTGCATATAAACAAAGTTAAGAGAAATGAAGAAAGTAAACGTTGTGAGGTCTCTAAATATTATTTCGTCATTCTCAAACATATCACGTGAGGATCTGGGTTACACTTAATATTACATGAGGTGATTCCATTAAGAGCAGTGTTTGTTTTAACTTTGATGCATCAGTATAATACATTGCATTTGGTAACGGTATATGAATAGCAGGATCAGTAATTAGTACAAGGAATAGGTATATGAAAATAGCATAAAGTAATTGCAAACAGTATATAAGTATAAGGCATTATACGCAGCAATTCAAATGCTTTCTGCATCAACATCAGGTTTCTGACCCGCATCGATATCAAGGTTGTTGGAACTGGTTTCTTCGGAGCTAATTTAATTTTAAAATGTAAGGATGTAGCGGGACCTGCCCTCTCTCGGAGACCTAACAATGAGGCGCCGTTATTAGAGATCCCTTTGAAATATATTTGCCTTTTTATCTTGTATAGAAATCAGAACTGTATAATATTTAGGAACACTATTGTATACCTTGTACTCGTCTTAGGTACTTATTTATGTCGTAGGAAAAAATGTGTTATTAGGTTCATCTTTTAAATCAATTAGAACAAGTATGGGTATTGCATTTTATTATTTTTCTTTATAAACACATTTGCACGTCATGTAATAGAAAGGATCCGCGTGGGTGTGGGCTAACCTAATAAAGTAATTTTACATTATAAATTATTGTACGTAATTATATAAATGTTAATACCTACGGAACTTAAAGCCATTAACAATTTGAGCCAAGTAACATTACAGGTGTGGGTGGCTGCGTCAGTTCAATTCATTATTTTCTAAAAGATGCGATCATTACCAAGCATTCAGGTTTTTCGGTGATTAATGCCTCACTTATAGAATAGTTATGAGAATACACAACGTTCGTTGCTCTACATCTGATTAGCAGTTTGTCCTAGTTCTCATAGGAGTTTTAGAAGTACCGTATTGTAAGCCGGCGAGAGTCATGCACCATCTACTTATAGATTTGTATGGTTTTAATCAAGTGAAGGCACTTTAAGAATATTTGTATTCTATGTGTATACGTGTTCCTTATTGCATGGTGGTTTTACCAGGTCTTGTGCATTTTCGATATCGAACTTACCAAGTAGTTACCGCAACATTATAGGATCTTAGCCTCCTTATATAAAAGGTTTCATTTGTTTTTGTTTATAAGTGAATTTTTGGAACCGTATTAAGAACAGCGATAAAATTTTAATCTTCCCTACAAGGAAAATCTTAGATATGATATAATAATAACAAAAGGAGGAGTGAAGTTCAAATATTAAATATACATTTTTAATTCTTCTGAAATTCATTTGGAACTAAAAAAGGTCCTTTACCCTCTTCCCCAAATTTATGTTTGATCGACGATCGCGATGCAATTTTACTTTACTTCGCGATGCGACTAACATCTTTTTAACACGCTTTTATTAACTTTTATTTTACACATTCTTATTTACATGTGTGTAATATTTTACAAGACTAGCATTTAGCATTAAAGTTATTTCTTTTTTCTCTACCTATTTACTTAAACACTATTCTGTATATTAAAGACGAAATAATTTATATTAACTGCACAAAGTGCTTATTGATCACGATATAAAGTATATTAGGCACATCAATTTCCTACGGAAAATAATATTGTCTCTTATATATATTTTATACAAAGTTTAACAATAATTTTCTTAGAAATAGCTGCATTTTATTTAACACCATCATATGAAATAGAAGCTCTTCTCTTAAGCTTTTACAGAGAGCTTTCTAAACAAGGTTCATTGTGTCAGCTATCCTAAGCCCATTGTGTATCAGGCCTAAATCTTTCTCCGATTAATCCGCGCTGCGTATGCGCAGGACGCAGTTCGCGCCCAAACGGTGGTGAGAGCGCACGGAGCGCTCTACATGGAAAGTTTAATAAAATAATTAATATTAATAACAAAATATAGTGCTCGTGAAGTTATCAATATGGCACGAGGGATAATTTTCATATTTGGTAAGTTTCGATAAATATTTTTTTCAAATTAATTTTTAATTAACAAAGCAATAAGGCAATAAAAAGCGTGAGAATTTGTGCAGTAATTTTTTACAAAAACCTAATTTTTAATTCAAGATGATGCGGATATGTTTAACATAAACCTATATAATATAGAAATGGTCGTGAAATCGGAACCACTCGCTATCACTGGCCGCACTGGTTTCGCTGATCACGTGCGAATCAAATATATTAAAGCCTACATTTTAGCCTTAACTACTTTCTTTGTTAATTTAAAGTTTCTCTTAATAAATTTAAGGGATCATAAGATTTTCAAAATATATCCTATATAAATTAGGTGTAAAAAATATATGTTTTGATGTTTTTTCAGTACTTTCAAAACCTATGTCCGATTTTTTGCAAACCGTTGCATATAAATATATTTTCAACACAGCACGATAGTTTCGTTTTCTTATAACAAAATTTCGTATATTTTTTGACAAATTTAAAATTGAATTCAAACACAATATATTGACAAATATTACTTACAGACAAATAAACTCGTATCCCGACTCAACAACGCAATCTCAACAGAAGATATCGAGCAAGTCCATTGTTATATCACCAAATACGATATTCATAGCAATGCAAATGTATTTCAGATATCTGGCTTCACCTTTTAATTTTCCATTCGAACAAGTTCCAGATACGATTTTCACTTTATGAAATTTCTTCCAGCGAGATTGAGCTGCATGTTATTGCGACTCCGACTACAGTCCGTTATGAATATTTTGTGAATACCTATCATTGCGTCCTTCCTACGTCCTAAATGTATACTCGTAGTCGCACAAACTAAATTACATATTGAAATTGAATATTCAAAAATATCTCTATATCTATCTATTCTAGAAGATTGAATCGGGCTTGGTATTATAAAACCTAATCTTTAAATCGAATTTAATCTAATGTTAATATGATAGAAATAGAACCTGGGTTAGTTATTTAGTTTGTGGTGCTATATTTATGAAATATATTTACAGCCGTACAATTAATAATCGAGTTATAACATTTTATGATAAGAATAAACTAAGAATAAGTAGTGACTTGATCCAGATTATTGAAAAGAATAATGTTTAAGTTTTAATTGTGACTATTTTAAACAAAACCCGGAACATAAAGGAAATTGTAAAAAATATTTCCTGAAAATGATTGTGTTCATGTTAATTATTGTGATTTGCATGAGCGTCTCAATCAATCGTGCAGAAAACTTCGTACACCCAATTATATTTTACTGCGCGCTATGTAAAATTTATCAGCAGTATTTTTTTATTTCAAAGTGCAACATAATGTATTCTCCTTTGCAATTCTAAATAATATGCATTTAATTTAATATATTTGGTTCTGATTATTTCATACACAATTTAACTAATTATGTATGAAATAATTCCAAACGGAAATATTTTTAGTTCGCAGTACAGGCTCTACAACAAATAAAGCTGAAACATTATTATGTACTTCACAACTAAAAATAATTTAATACTGTAAGTAATAATAAATGTAAGTTAGTAGGTAAATAGGTAAGTAAAGTACGATTTTCAAAAAAACCTAGTTTTTCAATTCCCATAACGAAAGGTCAGAAAGGTAATAGGTAAAAATATTTAGGAAAAAAACGTAATATCATTAAAAAATAAAGAAGCTGCATGCATTTTTTACGTCTTGCACATGGTATCGCAAAATGCAAATCACGATTGTATCCAATGCGTCTTATGACGCTCCGCTGCCCGCAAGTACAGATAACAAGCTGATAACGTACTCGTGCAAACATAAACTTAAAGCTAAATATTTTATTTACAAAACAATAATTGCAAGAATTAAGAAAAACAAGAGCACAAATTAATGCTTCCAGGGTGATAAGGAATAGCCACGTTACCGTGTTGTGAACATAAAGCGATCGCTGAAATATGTGCCAGCTCCTAATACAAGGAAGTTCAAGTACACGTGCGTTTCTTCTATTGTCTTTAAATTTCCACGTTTCTTGAATCAAAAGGCGTTGCGTGTAAGACCAAAACAAATAGAGAAGAGAGGCATGAGGTATGGAGGTACTCACTCCGACTCTAAGTATATGTGAAATTACACAATCGTGGAAAAAAAATCTAAGTTTTAGCCAATCAAATGAACAAAGATATAGAAACAAATTTGTACACATTTATACACTTAAGTTCACGATTTAATTACAGAGAATTAGAAGAAGCTCAAATGCTACAGATAATTATTAAGACTCTAATATAAATTTATTGCTGTAAATACAATTCCGAACGCAATCAAATAAGCCAACATCGTAATATCTCATCAAAGCATAACTGGCTGGGCTTCCTCGCCCACTGCAGCTAATTTCAATCGAAAAATTCCAACTTTATTAAAATCAAATTATCGAGCATTCAATTTGCGATCAAAGAGCGACTCTAATGATATCAATTGCTACAAAATTGGTACATGAAGCCAGATAGGAAATCTGGCCGTTGTGAGCCGAGATCAATTACTCGATGCCAAGGAAACACGATAAATGTCACCACAAATTAAAGAATTGTCCCACGGAAATAATCTGCCCTTGGAAGTTTAAGTCAAGCATTCTGTAGCCGCTCTTAATGGTTGCGTGGCTCTTTCTATTTAAATAGACAATTTCTAAGTAATTTTCCCCGCTCACAATTGGTTCGGGAGACGTTTTTTAAAAGCTGTCTAGGTACTGTATAGACCATCCGCATTTAATTCCGCCATCGATTATTTAATACTATGAGAATTTAAAAAGCGAAAAATGATCGAAATGTAATTTAATAATGTGACAACAAAAAATATCAATGATAGCTCTTAATATGTGTGAAATGAAAATATGTGTGTTATTTGTTTTAGGTATTTATTTATTATGCTGGCAAGTCGACGGCAATGAAAATAACAAATACGACGAGTAAGTTACTATTTTTTGCTTTTATGATTGTCCCATGAATCTTATATCTAAACGGAAAATAATACAACATTTTAGAAACATAATTATCAACAATTCTAAAATAAAATCATAATATTTGATGAAATAATAATAATTTTTCCTTACAGTTACTTACTCTTACGATTATACCCAAAAGCCAGTAAAGAAATTGACATATTAAATAACTTAGAGAAGAGTATAGAGGGCATAGAAATTCTCAAAAAAAGTAGGAGCTTCAATGATACCACCGATATTTTGGTGCCTCCAAATCAGTTGGCATTTATACGAGATATAGCCCATGAAAATGGTATAACATTTGATGTCAAGGAAAACTATGGCAGGTATGTTATTTAAAATATTAGAAATAGTCGAGGTAGAGATGAATGCAAAGAAATAATGTGGTGATTATGTATATCTTTAGTCTTCTTGACAGAAAATGAATACACACAAATTATTATTACATAAAACCATTTTTAAATACTTCATAATTCACTGAATATCGAAATATTTTTACATGAGTTAATGATATATTATATTTTAATTAGTTTTGTATTATAAGTGCTAATGAAACTATTGTATTTCAGGACATTCGATCCAGCAGAAAGAACTCCAAGGAGAAGAATCTTGCGAGGCTTCGATGTGTTTGAATATCACTCATATGCCGCCGTAAGTTATTATTATAATTCCAAGTAACGGTTCTCATTCATAAATGAATTCAATAAGCCTATTGAATTTGCTGTCACGCTTATCCAATTTTAAAATTACTCTTTTGTGATAATGGCAAAAAATTCATTACGTACACGAGTACGCCTAAATCATTGTAGTTAGTAGATATGTCTGTTGATAAAATAAAAAGATTATGTATTTAAAATATACCAACTATAAGTAATATGTATCATAGACCAAGTAAGCTAGGTTAACTTTATCATTTGAAACTACGCACATAGAAATTCTATGTTCATACTTGTACTCTATGCACGGTTATTATAAAAATGCCTCTATTTATTACTTAGCTCGTAAAATATACCTAGGTATAATGTCGAATAGTGATTAGGGTTTGTAAGTCCTTACTATAGTATAGTATAATCCTTAATATCTAAGGCATAGTTCCTTCTTTTTCCATATACCTTCACCGGTTTAAATTGTAATATTTTATTCATTTTTTCTCAGATGCAAGAACATTTAGATATGTTAACAAAACGACACCCAGAATTAATAAGCATGCAAACACTGGGAGAGAGCTACCAAAGGCGGAGAGTGAGACTCGTCAAAATTTCCTCAAATCCGAAAGCAGGAAATCCCATTATTTTTATTGATGCTGGTAATTTCATACTTTATTATAATTCTAATAACTTCTAACATAACACTATTTTATTAAGTCATTCTTCTATGAATTAATCTTATTTATTTAGCCATTATATTCAATTATAATAACTAAAAAATTAAACTTGCGTGTAAAAAATGAAGTCAGACAAAAACAATAAAAGGATATAAACGATATTACTTGTAACTTCAAGAACGAAGCGCGATCTATGAATTCTAGGGTCAGAAATAATAGTCTCTTTTTTGAAGTTATTAAAAAAAAATTATGGCACTCTACATACATAAAAAAACTTGTTTAGAATCCGTTAAATTTGCTAAAAATTCTTGATTTTCTCTACAAATACTTCAGGTATCCACGCCCGCGAGTGGGTGGCGCCCGCGATGGCGATGTACCTCGTGCACCGGCTGGTCAACGACCCGGACGCGCGGCGGGACCTCGCTGGCGTCGACTGGTACATACTGCCCGTGGTCAACCCTGATGGGTATGAGTATACGCGCGCTAATAAAGTGGTAAGTTCGGGAAAGTGGTCTATGTGTTGGGATGATAGTAAAATAGCTATTTCATTAAGTGCCTAGGCTTGTTATTAAGCAGTGGTGCTTAGTGAACTCCCTGCATGATATTCAGGCTTTTGATTCAATGGCTGATAAGACTAGTTGGCTGCTACTTAATAGAATTTAAAGACTAGGAGATAATTTGGATAAAAAATATGATCATTTTACTACCGCATTGAAGTTGAAAAAAATAAGGTATAAGGATAAAATTTCGTATCTATACAGAATGGTTACATAAAGGAAATATTTTTTCCAGAATCGTCTCTGGAGAAAAACGCGTTCCAAAAACACGGTGTACGGCTGTTTCGGTGTCGATGGCAACCGCAACTATGGTTACAAGTGGGCGGTCAGCGGGGTCTCTAAGAACCCTTGCGACCAGGAAACATACGCCGGACCCAAACCCTTTTCCGAGCCAGAGACGCAAATGGTCCGTAACGTTATGATGGAATACGGAAAAAGGATAAAGCTATACGTGTCCTTACACAGCTATGGACAATATCTTGTGTATCCTTGGGGATACACCGGAGATTTCCTGCCTAAGGAATGGCAGAAGTTAGATTCTCTAGCAAGAATGGTCTCGAATGCCGTGGAAAATGCTGGTGGACAACCTTTTAGGGTAATGAGCGCTGGTAAATGGTATCCTGCTGCGGGTGGTAGTGATGACTTCGCGTTTGGAGCTATCGGTGTCCCATATTCATATACCATGGAACTAACAGATGGTTATGAGTTCTTATTCCCAGAACGACTCCTGCATACAGTTTTCCCTCAGTATTATGAAGGTTTCAAGGTCTTCGCTACACAAATAAAGAATGAATTCGCACCTACTAGGCACAAAAAGAGAATAACCGGCCCAGCCCTTTGACTCTATATGCTAAACTAAATAAAAAGAAAAATCGAAAAACTTTATTGTTGTTTTAATATCAATATATTCCACATGTATTTTATTACTGGTCGTTTATTCAATACGCAATAATATTCTACAGGCAGTAAAAGTTACACTTACATTTACTGAAATGAGAATAAAAGCAAATAGCATGAAAAATGTTTTAATAATTATTATCTTGACAGGTCTACTTCTATTATCTTAAGCTTAATGGCATTGTTTTATCCGCATTTTAATAAGTGTTGTTTCTCTATTGTAGGAAACATTTATCTAATAAAAGCAGCTCAATGCGGGTAAGTACACATTTAAAATTAAGAGACAAATTAAAAAAGAAAGAAACATGAAAAAATACTTGAATTATATTAGGTGCAAGTCATTACGCTCATGCTATGCGGAAATGCTGGACAAATTGCTTGATGTAGAAGAAGATGCATGTGTTGAAAACGTAGCTATAGGACCAAGTACGGTGAGAATCTTCGTGCAAAGTGTTTTTTTTTGATAATAAGTAGTTATATAGTGGTTGGAAGGCTCGAATTTCAATTCTTTTTCTTCAGTGCCGAGGCAGTAAAGATTTGTATAGATTTAATATGTACTCTTTAGTGTCTATACCAAAGGATGTGTGCTACTTAATTTTGAGTAAATTGTGCGCTATTATAACCTTAACTTTCTTTCTTTAGGTGACTATTTTCTTAAAAGCTCTTAAACAGTTTTGTGGTGATGTTATTGATGTACGCAGTGACGCTTTAACGTATGAAAGTAGAATACTTTATGAGGTAAGAATATTTTCCTCACTTCCTTTAAAATTAAAAAAAGTAAACTATAATAATATGCTCTAAGTAAATTTGTAGTAAGTTTTATAGGATTATCAATATAATATAAAATAACCCTCCATAGGTTGTATTGAATAGTACAAACGAGGTAGATTCGCCAGAAACAAAGCCCATAATTATGATAGACGCAGGACAAAGAGCCGGCTCCCAGTCTGTTATGTTGGCTCTATACGTCATAGAACAGCTAGTTGCTTGTGAAGAATACGAGGATATGTTGGAGAAGGTGACCTGGGTCATCCTGCCCAGTACTAATCCAGATGGACAGGAATACGTTAGATGTGTATGTTATTAAGACAAATTTTTCATGTGCTATCTTTTTCTGTGAGAATCAAGTTTTTTTTGCACTAATTTTTCATAAAATTTTGGATCATTTATTTACCTGTACTTTATATAACACACAGTAATAAAAAATTAAGTCTCATATCTATTATCTTTCAGAAACGAGAACCTTGGAATAAGAATATGTTTCCATTACAAGAAGCCCTCACTTTCGGGGTGGATATCAGTAGAAATTTTGTCGACTCTTGGAGCAGTTGCCGGTCCACCGAAAATATATTTTCTTCTGAATATCCTGGCCCTGGACCAGCATCAGAAAATGAAACAATGTTCATTAGCAGTATCATCGCAAAGTACAAACCAAATTTAAAAGCCTATTTGTCAATTAGGCGCGATGGTCATTCAATATTGTACCCATTTGCAAGTATAAGCAGCTCACCCGCAAGTCATGTTCAAACTAAAGCGGGTGAAATTGCTGCAAAAGTTAATCAAAGGTCTGGCAGTCTTCAATGGTTTTCCAATATGAGTATTTACGAGATGAATGGGAAACCATGGTGTGGCCACAGCGTTGATTACGCATACAATAAACACGGGATTGCCTACTCTTTTGAGATGCGAGTTTTCCCGGAATCCGATAATACCATAATGTCCAAGTTTCAATCACTACCGAAAGGATACGACGCCTCTTTACGTAACGGCTATTTTACTGGAATCAGAGAGCTCTATAACACAGTGGTTGGCGAAAAACAACGCGGCGCAATCTAATAAAATAGTGATTTCGCATTGCGTAACTTCAGCAGAATATGAATAGAAACGAGTGTACGAAGAGAAAATGTTAGGAGTTTAGTAACGAACGGCATGAAAAGGAGGTACAATAACTAACGGTGTAAAAATTATGAGCGATTGTTATATAATGCAATATTTATTTAGTACATATTAGTATATCTACGATGTAGGAGTCACTTTTCCACTCCGGGTAGGATGTCGGTCATGCGCGGTGGTGGGTGCCGAGCGCGCCTGCGTTAGGGGTGGGGCCCGTGGCCGTTCAGCCCGCTACCATTCTGTAGTCAGCCGCGGCGGCGGCAGCCGGCTTCCCCGACTTCCCTCTCCCAACAGTAACACTCTACCCGCGATAACTCTGCCGCCGCACGCGCTAAAATACATTTACTCTTCGTTCGTTTCTTTCCATTCGCATTTGGTTTTTTCATAGCGTTTATTTTGTGTGATTTTGTATTTTGAGTTTATTTTACTAAATAATCAGATTGAAGAATAAAATAATTTTATCATTGTTTTGCTGTTATTATTTTTTGTGTTAAAAAAGTTGCTGTCAAAGATGCGAGCTTCCCGGTTTCGAGGTAAGAATTATTATTAAGTTTCAGCTGAGTTCAGCGCAGTGAGGCGGAAAAGTGGGAAATTCATCGAAACCGGTAAGTACTTGTAGGAATGGGCGGAAGGCGGTGCCGACGGCAACAGGTTGCAAGGCTTTACGGGCGTCGGGTACAGTCGCCGCCTGCTTCTCTCCACAATTTTATTAAGAGTTAATAAACACTGCTGATACCGACGTTCTGTACTTATTACCCTAGAGAGACTTATTGTATTAATTTTCTCGCTTTCCTCGCTGAAAATTTCATTTTATTGAGGAAAAAGAAAGTTTAAATTATTCTAATTTATCTTTTGTGGTAGGAACTTAATAAAATTTTTATTGAATGAGTTGTAGGTTTTTGGTTAGGTTTTATCTGTTTTATAAAAAGATATTAGGTACGCTGCAAAAATTTGATCAAAAATCGGCAAATTTAATATAATATATAGCGTAGGGTAAATAAGTTGTTTCTCTGTTCTGTTCTTAATTTATATGGCCTTCACGTCTCAAGCTATTTAAACAACATTAAATCTCGTTTTAAATTTGTACTAACTATAATTTGTACATTACAAACCACATTTTTTTAATTTAATAGAAATAAGTATAGAAATACGGCTAAAACGGATTTAAGCAATACCGGTTATTATAAGTGTAAAAAATGCGCTACAAATTGACACTCTTTGTAGGGGAAGTCATTTATAACTTATTTTAAATGGTTATTAATAGGATTTTGGCGAAACAATGTTAGTAGGAAATTTCTGAAAGTTTAAAATTGTTATATATACTACTTATCTTAGCGATCTGAAATAAATTATTTAGGTTCTTTATAAAATTGTGTGTAAAATTTTAATGTAGAGTAAGGAGACATATAAAATTTGAAATGAACAATTATAACGAAACTTATAATATATAGGTATTTTTACTACTAAATTATCAAATGTTTCTATTTCCTTGTGTATCTTTAAATATATTTTTATTGAATCTTCGGTACCTACGTTATGACGATTTCAAATTAAAGTCAATTGGAGTAGATTCGGATGACTTTAAATTTATTAACTACATTAAATTTATTGTATTCATTTGAATAGCATAATATTTGAACCGGGCTATTTCTTTTTTCATTAAGTATTATTTCCATATTAATAACAAACAAAGAAAAATCCATAAATTAAAATAGTAGAGATATATTTGTCCTTAACATATTCATCTACAAAACGATCCGACCGACTTAAATGAAACAAAACTACAAAAATCGAGTACATTGTACGTTATTAATCATTACACCGGTAGATAATCAGAGGGGGCAGCAGTTTCATAAAGTTTTGAGTGGTGATAAGAGAATCGATCGCATTAGAGAGTCGGCTCACGCGCTGATAAGGCGATGCGGGTACTTGCTATACACTGTCCCACATACATGTATGTATAGTATATATGTATAGTTAGAAATGTATTTTAACGTCATTTCAAAGAATATGAGCATATTATCCCGATTTGCGCATTTTGATGTAGGAGAGTAGGGCTATGCTTGGCTAGAAGACCGATATTTGGTGGCGAAAGGTGAATTTTTTAAAACAAACTGAAGTCTCCCTTTGTTTGAAATAGAACCAACTATCTGATAAGTTTCTGATTGAACAGCTGTTAGGAGTTAATATAATGAAATTTTGGAATACTGAATGTAGAAGTTAAATTTCACGACATAGGAATAGTCTCTAAAACAATAGAAAATGAGTACTTTTAAAAATCCTAGTTTAAATCAATTAAATAGAAATTATAAAAAAAGAAATGATATGGACTAATTGGTTACTTCATTAATGATTTGAATAAGTTTCTATCTCTAAACTTGCGTCGGCCAACGACACATATATTAATAAATACCACATTTTAATAAAAAGTTTGCGCGTAGGTGTCGTTCATTGCGATGGGTGTGTGTCGTTTCATTTCATAATATACTTAATATCGCAAAAGTCTCGACATGTTTTGTTTAACTTAATGAAATATTTCTGTGTGGGAAAATCAAACAAAATAAGTTAAATTCAATAAATAGAACCAATTCATACAGAAATATTTGAATAGTTACAGTGCACAGTTATTCCTGCAGAAATAATGAGATTTTAAAATTGTAAGGACTGAATACATTACACAATTAATGGTCTTTATTGATTTCTCGGGGGCTCGAAGTCAATCAGAAGATGAAATTGATGTATAAAAAAATGGCTTTATTTAAAGTTCACTTTTGATTTTACCATTTTGGTCATAATAATAACATTTAAAAACTTATTATAATTTTAATTCTCAATTTTCCAAATCGTTTCGTCTTCTCTACTATCCACACTTCAGATTAACATTCGTTTCTCGAAAATCGTTTATTCATTCGTATATCTGCGTGTGTTTATCTGCAAACTTCGGCAGAACATTAGTTTGTCATATGGAGTTAATATCGATGCTATCCGAGGGCGATAATTGTGAAGACAGTTCAAAAGCCAGACAAACAGTATACAAAGTTCGCTTAAAACGAACTCCGGAGCGGATATTGAATTTCTAACTTTCGGTTCTGTTACGGATTCCACGCGTCCAATTTGTAAGCGTGTCCGCGGCAAGAGGCGCCCCGGTATTAAAATTTGAAGCGCTCAAACTTGCCTCCTTTTAGTGTTCATTACGTCGGAAAGTTGATGAAAATTCATACAAGTCTAAGTTCTAATGAACACCAGTCGGCGAAGTTGGTCGGATGTAGCGATCGCTCACACTGGACTTTTTGTGAGGAATGCCGCAAAATGCCGAACGCTTTGTTTTACAAAATTAACGTTATCTAAGTTCCTCCGCATACCGATTTAAGAAGCTAATGAGAAAGTTTGTATGGATGATAAAATTCATTTTAATATCGAGCTTTACAGTATGTAATCACGGTAAAATTTGTATTAACTATGAATAAAAGTCTAACAAAGTAATAGGTACTTCAAAGCTCAATTTAAATCAGAATTTTTGCACGTAAGCTCAGAGACACTGGATTAATTTCAGCCACAATATTTCCAAGACGTTCAGACGGTACAATAAAATATTTTTGAGTCGCTAGTCGCCACAAGTCAGAACAATAAATTGGTAACAAATCCTCGGGGCACGAGACAATAAGAAACGGGAGATTCCGCGGTAGACATTAGCCCTGTTGTTATTCTAAGTGGATTAAGGCCAACGCATTTCAGGTCTGGTTAAGCTTGGAACATTAAGTCTGACTGAAAGCTTATTGTGTGCATTTAGAGATCCAAAATTTATAAATTTTGTTTATTTTTTTGGCCTTGTGTTAGTAACGAATTAAATTTCGATTATTTAAACAATGCAATTTAAACTTAATTATTATATTGTATAGGTAATGCAATCAAAAATTCAAAAATTGTTTTAAATGTATTCATTGGTGGTATGGTATAATGCAAATTGAATACTTAAAAAAAGGTTGTATGGCTGAAAATGAAAAAAATTAAAGTAATTATGGTCAGTTAACAGAATAAATGTATGTTATCATGGTCGCTTGTAGATACTATACAAAAAATTGAGGAGCAGATATTTCTAAATATTATATTCACTTGATTTTTAAGTATACATACTTAGGTTTAAATTCATTTCACATTTATTATTTATGCACAAGAAGTAATAATTAGTATAAACGAGTCCACGAAAAGAGCTAGAAAAATAAAAAAAAAAAAACATTGTAAGATAATTATTTTCGTAATGAATTATGTAGATAATCATATAAACTGCAACATTTTGACTAAACAAAATTGTTTGTAAAATATAAGCTCCTGCAAGAAATTTTTAAAATATGTTTTTACGCATAGGGTAGGCGTCGAAAATATTATTCTCGTATTTTTTTGACTAGTATCGTTTAAGTCGTAGTTTAGTATTTTTTATAAAGATTCAATTTTGATCTATTTAGGTTTGCTATTAAGTTTTTATTTTGTTTAAAATTTGCAATATACTTATTGTAATACTAATAGACCTGAATGTGCAACGCTGTTCTTGTTGAACAGAGAATAGCGACTCGAAAAAGTTGAACATTGCACAATTTCGTAACATCTATATTAATTCATCAAGCCAATCAGTTATTACAAACTCATTAAATAAATGTAAGAAAGAGTTCGCGATCGCTCCGATCGTCGATGATTGATCGGATCCCAAAGTTACCCCACTTTCTCCAAGTGGAATGAAGTAGGGTAAGATGTATATTGGAAGTCGTGTCGAATTACCCATTTATTCACTTATGTCGAGTGTTTATTTGAGTTGTGACATGATATGTTTCCTGAGCGCGATGAGAGCAATAAATTACTTAGTCATTTGGTTTCGTGTGACAACAATCGTGCGGTTGCGTTTAATTTTCAAGTGATAATCAACTGAATTGTAAGCTCTATATTGTAGAGGGAATAATTACGATTTAAGTTTGAAATTTTCAACCAAAAGGGAAGAATATAATAGTACAGAGCCTTCATAGGTTGTAATAATGCCTATATTTTTTAAAATTGGCTGGAAGTGTCCATCCACTACGCCACAGGCCTACCCAATTACATTACGTAAATAATGAAAATGCCATCCCTTAACTAAATCCTTTTAATAAAATGCTGAGAATATCCATCGTCTCAATAAGATGCCCTTATAGCTGAACAATTCATTTTTTCTCCGCTATAAGTAGTAAGTTTTGTCCTCGTAGGACAAAACTTACTACTTATATTTTCGTGGACCCTTCCGTACTCCGCTCACAATGAAATATGAACTACTCGAAAACAAAGTCAACAAGCATAAAAATCTATTTCGTAATACAGCCGTGAAGGCGGTCTGTGGGGTTGACGAGTGTATTGATGCAACTCTAGTTTATTTATTGGAAAATTTAATATAGCAGATTGGTATCCACTCCATTTTCAATTACAAACGAACAAAGTTTTAAAGAATTAAAACAGAAGCACTTCATCACGTTGTAACTTAAAAATTCTAAGCAACATCACAATTTTATTAAGAGCCCGTAAGTCGTAAAAGCAACCGGCAATCTGGTGCTCGCAATGCAAGTTTAAAAGCCGTGAAATAATTCAAAAGAGTACTCGTTAAAATGCAGCTTGAATTTACAAACCGCGAGACGAGGTTTATCACCTGAAGCAGCTTTATGGTTGGCGTACCATAAACTTGCCGGCGCACTTCTGCTGATATAGAAATAGTTTACAAGCCGACTGACTTATCTCCCCCCTGCAGCGATAGCGCGACACTCCTAATCAGACGAATAAAAATTTTTATACGTCATTTTTAGAAGGTTTTACGGTTAACACTTTGTAAACTGAATTAAACCCTAAATAGTTGATGAGTTGTTTGCGAGCGATGCGATTAAAAAGTTTTTAGATGTTTTTGAACGTCTTACGATCTGTTTGCAAGAGGTTGGGAAAATTCCCAATTAAATATCCCCGTTCAAACGGAGGTTTTCCTTTGTGTCTTAACTTTTAAAGTTAAAATCGTCTATGATTAGGTTTACATTACGAATATTTAAATACATTATCAATGGAATAAAAATGTTCACAATAATATTTCGCAATAACACAATACTGATACAATCGAATAAGATATGAGTTTATGGAAACTCAATAATCGTAGTTTCTAAGTGACTTAACATGAACGAGCTGGGGCGAGACGAAATCGTTTTGCAAAGTATTTGTGTATTCTTTTACATGTTCATACCTATTCTGGTTTATTTGCACTGTAAATATAGAAATGCTTTCTAAGCCTTTAACGAAATAAGAAAAATAACTAACTATGTTATTAAATACGATCTTTATAAAATATCTCGACTCTACATTAGTATATCTTCAAACTTTTTCATTCGGCAATTTTATGAAAGTACGAGTATGAGCTAAAACCTTCTAAATATTAAAAAATATTCGAGTTAATCGTATATCAGAGATGAAATAAACGTTCAGTATAGGCAATATCGGGCCGTTTACGCTCCCCTGTCGGAAAAACTCTTATTGTTCAATAAAAATGTTATGAGGTAACTCTATTCAATGAACCCTACTGTTATTGAAATCTGCGTTTCGGTTAAAGTAGTATTTCTTGTGAACGAGCCACAATAAACGGGCTTGTATCGAGCCATTGTTGCTACTCTGATTGCTTTTATGATGATTTCCACCGAAACAATGCATTGCGATAGCGGAGCCTTACATCATATTTAGATGGGGTTCACGTTAAATTTAGGAGGAAAATCCTATTTATAGCTTAGATGTCGTTATTGTTCATGTAATTATTAAAGAAGGTTTTAAATTTAAAATATTAACTTTATGCGCAAAGTAAAAAATGTTGATAATATTACAACATCCTAACAAAAATTATAAATTTTCATATGTAGAGCGACGTATATTCCAAGAATAATTTTCAAAAACATTCGGTTTCCGAATGAACTTCAATTTATCAATATAATATTCCTACATATTAAAAAACACCTTCTAAGCAAAATTAATTTAGAAAGTTTTCTCCATACACACGCCAAAAAATATCCACGGTTGAACATTTATTGGTGCAATTCCCCAAAGGATTCGTCCATTTCCCGTGCAAAGTCAATATGTCGACGGAGATGAGTTATTTTTCTACTACTCTGTGTGAGATGCCTGATGCCGTATTCCCAAATAAATAATAAATATATCAACATATGAAAATTCGTGAGTGTTTTGAATTTTACATTCAGTTTGCCAATTGTCCATATTACATTTAGGTATTTTTTTTTAATTCCTTCAGATCGGGAGAGCAATATATTTAGCTATAGCAATAAATATTTATCTGATAGCAACAAAATTATGTCTTACATTGTTTGTATGAAAAATGCAATGTATGAAATACCTAAAATACCTAAAACTATAATTGTTACGTTTTACAACAAAATACAAGAATTCATAACTCTATTTTTGTCGATTTTTATGAAGGTCTGCGTTTTCAGTTATTTTTTTTACAGGAACATAATGATAGCAGTTATTTTACAATCATAAAACCAGTACACAAGTTTATATTTTTCACACAAGCGCATAAAAACTAAAACAAATAATACCACAGTTCCAAATATAATAAGTAGTATGACATGTCATAGCTTAAAATAACTTTATACAAGGGTCCAACCGTGAAATCTTCTGGGAATTCAGCCTTCTGTAAGAAACTTTCACATTTTAAGACATTATTTCGTTTCCACCAGCCCCTCTTGAGATATGAATTGAATTTCGTTTTTAGCATTTATATTAAAAAATAGATATATGATATATTTTTTAATCCAGTAGCAGCTATAAGAATTTTATTTCTAATGAGTTATGGCAGAAATGAACCAATAATATTGTTAAATAAGACATTTTATTTTCTGAAAGCATCTCATGTGTCACATTCGTTATAATATGGATACTATCTTTCCTGTTTATGCAGTTATCATTTAACATTGTAACGGTACAGTTTATAAGATAGACCTTCCAAGAAATAACTAATAGCAAGCGATATAACTGGTCATATTTTAATGGCTAGTCAAATAAGTTGTTCATTCGACCTTTGAGAGCTAAATCCACGAAATCCAAGCTAATGGTCCGCTTTTGAGCTTAGATATCGTTTTCACAGGAATACGACCGCTTAATGAAGCTGTACATTAGTCAGCTGACGTGCAAAGCGATTCATTTAATTAGTGTACTCACAATTAGTATTAATATAGTAAGTAATTGGGTGTTTGTAACTGTTGGATGCTTTCCATTTGTGAGTTAAAATCGGCTTATATGCTTGAATTGGTAAATTGTTGTTTTACTATTGATAATAATTATAAGAGGTATTGCTATTTTGATAAATAAGTAGTTATAGTAAGTAAAAAATAATGATAATAAGATTTTCACGAGCTTTCATTGTCCCAATGCTGGGCAAAGACTCACGATTTTGAAATAGTTTATCATTTGGTACATAGGTAGATAACAATATTTCAATTTTAAAATGTATCCGCTTAACATCTCTACCTATCTATTCACATGGCGTTAGTCTACACAGAGTCAATACCAAAGTGTGTGTCTGAGGGATGAAAAACGGAACCTTTATTCTTTAACATTGTTGGTAGATCCACACATAACGGTGTAAATGGGTTAATAAAAGCAATTCCTCTCAGTCCCGGCAGTGGGGCACAAATTACATCGTCCCATATACAATTTGGGGTCACTGTCTCGACGACAGGGTTGTCACTTTGTGGTTATCAATTTGACGTTGTGTGGTTGGAAATGATCTTTGTAGTCACTTTGTAACGAATGTTTTATAACAATGAATATTGAATTGTAATTGAATATCTGAATTTAAGTGTAGTACGGGATAAACATACATAAGAAGTTGAACCGTGTAAAATGAAAGTACATTCATAGGTTTATAAAAAATCAAAATTAAAAAAAAAAAACGAAATATCGCTTATTTAAATACTATCAATACTTTGTATTTTACAAATAGCACTCTAGGCACAAATGCAAATTAGGAATCTGTAATTCAACGGGTATGACATGGCAACCCTAATGTCGTAGGGAGGGCTACAATTTGCACCGGACGCCGGTCGCTATGCACGTGTATTTTACTGCAGGCTGTATTAAACGGTGGCTCTTCTGTACATGCCCACTTTATTTCCTTTACATTTCAACGATTTTTATCTCTTGTCCGACTCGTATGGTCTGATGTATGATGCAGAAAGATACATGTAGAAGAAGAGAAAATTATATTATACACAATACACATAACTATATACTTTTAGTTTTATATAGAGTAGGTCTGAGTGTTCTTAATTTGCTTATAACAACTTTATTACTATCAAGATGACACCGTTATAAATTAAGACACAAAATTTATTATATCCTGTAACATATTTACCGTTACGTTTAAAAATACCATTACAAAAATAAAATATCATTTGATAATTCAAATTAGCAACCGTTTCCGACTTATCCAATAAACCAACATTCCTACATCCCATTCATGCAAGAAACACAATATTTTAACGCATTTTTCGAGGAACAAATTAAAGGTTGTCAACAGATTTATTACTCGCTCCAGTGAATTCGACACCGTCTCGGGGGAGTCGATCGTAATTATATCCACCTCCAAGTGTTTGCTCAAACTTATCTAGATGTAATTAACAAGTCGTCTACATTATAACCTGATCAACACTTATATCAAAAACCAATTCTACGGTTATTGGGTATTATATCAGATCGTTATATAATTTGTTATTTTAGATTAATAAATCCTAGTATTGGGTTTGTGTCACTAAACGAATTTGTTTGGTCTTATGTAGTTTATAAAAAAATAGAACTTTCATTCTTAGATCTTATGTTAACTTATTGACATTCTCACATTCGACAAACATTTGTAGATATCTACATAACTACATAACATGCATGTAACTTGATCGAAAATATATAAATAACCTAATTATGCATAATATTACGAGCACGTATTTCTAAAGAAAGACACACCAAATAGGGTATTATGAAGTCAAGCTTACATCCAAGGGCTGCAAGACACTCCGAGGGGAGGGAGGTATCCAAGGTATCTCTATGGTAAGCGAGGGAGATTATAGATGGCAGGATAAGCTACGAATTAGATACAACGAATTTTGTATGAAGTCATACCGTTCGCTTTGAGAATGAAATATTAGGTTTGTTTTACAAAAACCTCTTAAGTGAGCATTATGATCTTAATGCGATTGAAGATAATGTTTAACTTGTGTTTATAGAGATATTTTATGCTTGAAATTTGGAATGTGAGGTTTGATATAGAGTGAAATTTAGTATAATAGGTATATTTTTGTGAATATACGAGTATAATTTAGCCTAAGAATTTAACCTACAATATTGAAATATGTATTTAAGGTTATGTTAGAACCAATGATATATTAATAATTAACTTTTCGTTACAATTAACGTTTGTACAGGCTCCGGGAACACAAGTTACAACTGTTTGCCCGTAATACGAAATATAAGAACATGTACAGGCGAACAAGACGAAGGTAATCTTTGTACATTTACAGGCTAAGGATCCCGCCGCGGGCTGCACCCAAACAAAAACCCACCCTCAGGCTTCTTAAATCTCAATTAAGGCACAACCTCGTCTCAGACCCGCACGTACCTTGAATTAAATTAATGACTACATATATTGCAACTGTACTGACTTCACCTGAATTAATTGCTTTTTTCTAGCCACAGGTTAAATGTTTTAGTGGATAGCGTGTTAATTTATTTAGTGCTCCGAATGGAATTGGTTTGTAATGTGATGAGGTAAATTTGTTCTGTTTTATTTGAAAGTATCTGTAGAATTGAAGTTTTACTTGCTTTTTTATATTAAACAGTACCTAATAAGAGTAATGCTTTTATAAGGAATAGGTTATAAAAACGTTACTCTACAACTCGACTCTACAAAAATGGAAATGGGATTTTTCTAATTAGATAATGCTTTTAAGATGCAGTTCTGCCAAGATTACCATTACATATAATTGAAATTAGGTATTAAAACATTACAAATGAATAAAACTTTGCTCTCTTTGACTTTTTTAATGATTTCCTAAAACTTCAATTGTATTTTTTCTAACTAAACATAATAAAAATTGTTTCGATGTTATTATTAAAATAAACAAAATATTAATACAGTGTTATGCGATATAATCTGTACGTCTGTCGTATTTTCCCCAAATCCGCTTGTTTCTATGACAACGGCTCAGAGCCCCAGAGTCAAAGCGTGAGGCGAAATAATGACGGCATGAAATATGGCAGCCGAATGTGACTGTCATACAATAGGACTTCTCACATCCCTTTTTAAGTTGGAAAATTTACACTGCCTCTCACACGTTCTGACGATTTCGTTTCTTTAATAGAAAAATTCACAAAGTAAACTTCCCAACAAAAATTCTAAATCTGTATCTTCAAATTATTGCCATTTTGTAACATTTAAAATTAGCTTCTATGTATTTGTTTTAATAAAATATGCTACGTTTTTTCTGAATTCAAATGATATTTGTGAGAGAAAAATGTTTCTTTCTCGGCTCATTATATGGTATCATCCCTGAGGGAAATTCTAAATACGATATCTGGTAGGCATATAACGATATGGAAAAACAAAGTCATCCTGATAATGTAGGGAGAGTCACTGTGGAATCATATCAGCGATTTAGGATCAAATATCAATACCTAATTACAATTAGTCTTAAATAATATCAAATAATTCCGGTCATGTACGCAGATGTGTAAGCGTTCGCATAGCGTTGCGACTGCCACGCATTCCTGTTCCACACAAATGTATAACTGTGTATGTATTACGGAAATTAAACTGAGTATTAGTGCCCTGCAATCTGCTGTCTGTACATATGTTGTGTTTATCCACAATTGAATAGTGGAGTACATATGTATGCGTTAGAATGGTATGCAATAATTAGCTAAATGTGAGAGCTATTAAAGCAATTGCCTTTATCGATGGAAATTAATTCTAAACATTCCTTATTTCATGTTCATTTGTACATTTCAGAGTTAGATTAGCTCGTTTAGGTTATGCGATTGAGTGGTATTTTAATTCAATGTGATTTTAATACAATATTCGTTAAAATATAATTTCTAGTTATCGTTGGGTAGTACAGTAGGGTTAGTTTTAAATTACTTATATTATTATGTTTAAAAGAAATTGCTCAGCGTGACTCGCCACCGAGGTATATGGTATTAATTATGTTATCATGCTATGCCCGAGGGTTCAGAGCTTTTATAAGTTTTTAAAAGAGCGATTTTACTGAAATAAATACTATTACTGACTGAAATATCTTTTTCTAAATTAGAAGTCTCCTCTATTTCAAATCCTAATCAATACTTACCATATGAGCAATACATCCTGACAAATTCATAATAGTCGTGAAGGTTTATTGTCCGTCCGTCAAACAAGGCTTGGGTTTGCCCTTGCTTACATAAGTAATATAATCCCTATAATACACGTTCATATGAAAATTACATTACCTATAGTTATAACTCAATTACGATGTAGAGCTATATTTCGTGAGTTCCCAAGGACGACGAGCCGATCAGTTTTCTGGATTAAATTTAAATATCCGGCATCCATTTATATTTTCATAACGAATGCATTTTAAAAGCCTTATTACAACACGCCATGACTTGTGATAAACGAGTGCGAGTGTCACGTGGTCCTGCTGATGATAATAAGCCATTTCCACTATTGATAATCTGACAAAAAACTTGATTATGCCGAAAAATGACAAAGAAAGAATTTTCTATCTTTATTTTGGAAAGCCTATTTTGATTAACAGCAACTAGCAAGTTAAAGATTGGTTAGACTACAAATATAGAACATAATGTACAATGTATCTTTTAATAAACAGTAGAACTGTATTTAATAATGGTGTACTTACACAATATTAAAGCATAAATTACCTTTATTATTATTTTCGTAGAGCCAGTCTCAGATAAATATTATTCAAAGTTATCCAAAATGATTTAACGCTTCCATGCAAATGCGATGCAATAAATATTTAAATGGAATTCAGTAATGTTTATTATTATTTTTCGATAACGCTGAAATCAATAAAACTCTATTTACTCTTTCGGCCCTACTAATTGAATTGAGTTTGTGCACTGTCATACGCTTCGATCAAATTAATTAAACTTTTAAGTGCGAGCTACTTCAGGGTATACGAGGATCGTTCTGTTTTTATAGCTGATAAAATTTACGGGAAAATACTCCACATAACCATCACTCTTTCGCATTATGCCTATAGACGTATACGAAATTACAATTAATTTATTACGTATTATTTCAGTTCGTGTCGTTTTACGACGGCTTTGAGCGGCGTGCGTGTGAGCCCGGTCGCAGGTATTGTTGCTCGTGACAATAAATAAGACGTAAAATTTTATTTTACAGCGGTAAACGAAAGAAGCTAACGAAATTACATTCAATTACGGGAGTCTGCGGGCGCATTCTTCCTCCGCAATAAAGGCCGCAGAACAATGTTCTTCGCGTAAATTTTTCGGACATAAAACTCTGAAAAGTTACTAAGACGTAGAGCGACATTAAACGTTTATTGAGGTAGCTATCGCTGAATCGCGATGTCGCTCCTCCGACTCAATTAAGTTTCGCGTAAGAAAAATAAAAATTTCCCCACAAACGTTCCTCATTCACAATGTAAACAAGGATACGGCAAATTAAGTGAGCAAAATAAGGTCCCCTTAAATTAGGTCACGCACCGGAGTGCGACTTTTGAACCCTCAAACTTCTTCTTCTTGATGTTGCTATAAAAAACTTCATCTGCAAAAATGCTATGATTGTTTTGCAACTATATTGATATTTTATAGGATTATGAACTATATTTGCTAGTTATTAATGGAACTATTACGAACTATCAACTGCTTAGCAATAATGTTTTAATAAAGCAACTATGCAATGAGTGCCAAACAAAGTAAAGCGAAACGACGTCTAATTCGCACGAACATAATTCACATATCTGTCGGTACCCGAAATTACTCAGTAACGTAACCAATTTTCTTACCTTTGACAAAATCACAGCTTCTCTCTGCCTATTACGTAACATTACCCAAAGGACGCACGCGGGGCGAATACAGGAAGCATAAACATGTGTCAACTTACGTTTACGCGTTTTGAATCATATAAATGAGTGTTAAAGTTCATTTTCGCCCGTTAAGGTGTCGCCGAAAGATGAGCATGTAACAGACGATCCATAAAGCACTCTCGGGGGATGACGTTAGGCCTATAATAGGTCCTTACGTGAAGGGTCTCGTTCGTGCTTGCGCCGCTCGTAAAGGAGTGCGAGAGGAGCAAATTAGAAAATCTTTTGGAGAATAATTTAAGAAGTAAGCCCGCCGCGGTTACGGAGTTAACTTTGTTTCCCGTCTCCGCAGGGAGGCAGCGGACGATCAAAGATTGCCGCACTCGGCACTGCTCTTTAATTTGTAGACGCAACGGCGTTGTTAATTTATATTAGCCGCGAACGTTTTCATTATCATATGTTTTTACGTGTAATTATGTGTTCGGGTGTAAACAAGATTGACGTGTCGTTGTGGGTGTCTTTATCGGTTTTTATAAATGGTTATTTTCACGATACCAAAATATATTTAGCCATCCCTTCGTCGGGTTGCTATTATACATTTTTTAAGGCATGTTCTTACACTACATAAAAAAGAGGTTACCATAAGTTTACCATAAGATTATAATTCTCATAATTAATTAATTATGTAAAGCAATGTAACGTCGGTTAAAGTGTGTTCTTAATTTCACAGAAACCAAAAAGTTATACGAGTAATAAAAACATGCTTCGTTTACAAAGAACACATTACACAATTACACATGTTTGACTTTACTATATATCATAACAATACTCGAGTCGCTACGAATCACAAAGCTATCCAAACTTCCCCTGTGAAACTTTATCCTTCTTCGCGATCGTAGGTATTTTTGTATTTTTCTTGGTTGTGACGTGAAGCGTTAAAATGTATTCCATAAATCTCGATATACTTGTGAATTTTCAACGAGGCCTAACAAAAATACTTACTTAACAATTTGTCGGAGAACTTGAAAACGATTAACAAATGTACCGCTGTTAGCTTTCAGAGTCGGAAATTAATAAAGTTCCGCCGTCGCGTCTCGGCTTTGGCAATACAATGTCCTCCCGTGACGGTCGACAAAACGTTACGTGGGATTGCGAGCTATCCTAGTAAAATATTGACACAAATCCCTTAACTTATAAAATTGTGCTTCCGTCTTCGATGTGGGCAATATGGGATTTCCGTCAGTTTGATGTAGGGCCCGGGGCGGCCGCGGCGCGGGAGTGGGCCGTGTTTGCGCGGGGGACACCTGGCCTCTACGTAGGGCTGCCCCTAATTTATAATTACAGTCAACTTATAACAGAAAAGAATTGTTAAACATATCCTTGTAAATTAAAAACAATTTAACGACTAATGAAAATCAGTCTTTGCCAATTTCTTTCAAAGATAAACTTCAATCTAAATACTTAAATAGTTTTCAAATAGCAATATATCCAGGAATATTTGTTCAAATCGCCAACCCTATGCTTCCGGGGCTGTGTAGATCGATATCTTTCGCATTGTGGCAGTCTCACGCGCTAATGCACTGCGATGAAACGAAGCCACTCGTGAAACTCTTCAAACCACTTCAGGATTCAAGATGTAGGGAAATGTGGAATATAGTAACACTATATTTTTATACAAATACGGTTTTTTACGTACTTTAACGGATTTGTTATGGTGGTTTTGTTTGTATTAAACTCTATGTAGAGAATTTGTATATATTTTTAATAATTTCAAATTTCATACTTTTTGTAAATAAATCTTTGTTTGTTTGTTTGAACACGCTCATCTCAGGAACTAACTGGTCCGATTTAAAAAATTCTTTCGGTGTTAGATAACCCATTTATCGAGGAAGGCTATAGGCTATATATTATCATCACGCTTAGACCAACAGGAGCGGAGCAATGCGGGGGAAACCGCGGAGCACAGCTAGTATTAAATATACTTAGATACTTTCAGTAAAGTACGAGGATAGATTTTAATATGTTAAAATTTTCCTGCATTTATTAGAATGTGGTATGCTTTTAAAGAAAAAGTTAATAGAAAAATAAAAATAAGTGTAAGTTTTTATAAACAATATCATTTTCAACGATTATAAACATGTCTGTCATAAAGAAAGGTATTCCCGGCTATAAAAATTAGCCGTAAAGCCTCAAAATAGTGAAGTTACTATTGGTTTTCAAAAACACTGTCACATAAACATTTTAGTGCACGGAAACAATACGCTTAATCCTAGAGGGAGCCGGGAGGGGTTGGAAATGGAAAAATATTTGTCTGGCAGAGACCGACATGGCCATTGTAAACTTTGCTCACTAAGACTAGGCACGATTTATTAACTGTCAACTGTCTGTTATAATGTACTTTCATACTTCGATATTTTTACACGCTTTATATTAGCTTTACCTGTATGTTTGTTTGTTTGTAACCGACTTCTTTGGGCGCGATTTTGACCCACTTTAAACGGCCAGATTTCGTTCAAACTTTGTAGATTTATTGAGGACCGATGACAATACACTAATTTGATAAAATTTTCTATTTTTTAGTTCGGTTTTCTATAAAAAGCGTGTTTTTTAGTTTTTTTTTAACTATTATTATGTTTCTCATTTCCATAATACTCGGGTACCACCAGAAGGACAGTACCCGGATCTTTGGAAGGCTTACGTGGGGACACGGATCCAACACGCAGAGGCCCTTTCGAGAATTTTAATGTGTTGTGGGACACCAGCCGCAGCCTGCCCATGACTGCACTATAGAGATACAGCCCTAGGCAGTCCGCGGACGATGTAGGACTATTGCAGGGTATGGAAATCTAATAACTGGGCTATGGATTGGGATGCTAGATGGACTGGTATTGGGGACTATGGGAAACTATGGCACCTGCCTTTCTACTAAAAGAAAGTAAAAATATGTTGGCAGGTGGTGACTCGCCCTCTCACTGTATGGGCCCCCGAAATAAGTCGCTGCAATAGTGCGACAAGGGGGCAACATATTGTGAGCAGCTAAGGGTGGAGAGGCGTCCCTGGACTTTAAACTACGATCACGCGCTCCCTGAGGGTCCAGCATCACGTGCCCACTCGCCACTTATGATTCGCATCCACCCTTCGAGCTAAAAGCTCTCGCGACTCCACTCTGGCCGGCCGGTTAAGGCAAGCCAGAGGTGGGGGTCCTGTCCTCGTCAGGCTTCACTCCGACCAGCCGGTGAAGGCAAGCCAGAGATGAAGACAGGGGCCTCCCCCGGGAGCACTCGGTTCCCGCGGGGTCGCTACTCCCCGACACCCCGCCACAAGGTGTCCTGCGGGTTGACTGATTGCACGGGTGGAATATCTATTATCACATCGACAACAGATATTCCAACCGTGGGCGATGGGGTCGTCACATCCCTACGCCCTGCTATTATTATGTTTCTCATTTCCATAATACTCGGGTACCACCAGAAGGACAGTACCCGGATCTTTGGAAGGCTTACGTGGAGACACGGATCCAACACGCAGAGGCCCTTTCGAGAATTTTAATGTGTTGTGGGACACCAGCCGCAGCCTGCCCATGACTGCACTATAGAGATACAGCCCTAGGCAGTCCGCGGCCGATGTAGGACTATTGCAGGGTATGGAAATTTAATGATTGGGCTATGGATTGGGATGCTAAATGGACTGGTACTGAGGACTATGGGAAACTATGGCACCTGCCTTTCTACTAAAAGAAAGTAAAAATATGTTGGCAGGTGGTGACTCGCCCTCTCACTGTATGGGCCCCCGAAATAAGTCGCTGCAATAGTGCGACAAGGTATTATTATTAAACATCGTACCTATAAGTACGATAGTATATAGTAAATTTATAGTTCAATTTAATAATTATTTATTATTAAATTGAATTATTTAATAATAAATAATTCAATTTATTATTATGAAATCAAAATACTAGTTTAAAATATTGAGTTTAAAATATTCGATATCCTCTACTCGTGTATAAAAACAATAGCATTATAAATATAATTTTGTAATTTGTGTTGTTTTTAAAATGAAATATTCCATTTCAAAAACCGGTAAAAAAGATTGGCGATTAAAAAGAACACTGAACCAGATTCAATATCAATTACATTAATTTTTATTTCGATGAACTTTTATGGACAACTAGCGGTCCGCCACGGCTTCGCCCGTGGTACATGTTTACGTTTTCTCTACATAAGAACCATCCTCGTTCTTCAAGGAATATAATAAAAAAAGAATTATCGAAATCGGTTCAGCCGTTCTCGAGTTATGCGCTTACCAACACATTTTGCGATTCATTTTTATATATAAAGAAAGAAGAATAAGGTTTGAAATTGTTTTTAACTGACATGTACGAACCATTAGCATCATTAGTTTTATAATATACAATGATTAGGTAGCATACATAATATTATTTACAATAAGCACTGGTAGGACATTAATTACTAATACTAATATTCGGGAAATTAAAGACTTTTTAAAATTACCAATCAAGAAGACATCAATTCCGTTCAACATTTATAATCCAACAAAATTTTTAAACAATATAAACACTAAAATTAAAACACAAAATAACAACATAATCTGTGAAAATTTCACGGAGCGACACCACAACTAGTTCACAATACGTCGAAGTATTTTGCGCTCATATTTAGGACATAGTTGAGCCGAAGTTTGTGTAAGCTCATTACACCTTGCACGTTCACTTTACAGCTTTTAAATATTTGCGGCGGATTGTTCGCTTTTATGACGGCATTATGCAAACTGTAGCTCGCATCAGATTGTATTATTATTGCTTCATAACCGTTTTGTTATGGAGCTACGTACACTTATTAAAGTTACAATTTTATTATGAACGAAGAAATTGATTGTAGTGCATCTTGTTATCTTTTGTGCGTTAACGAGTAGCTACAAGTTAGTCGCAATTTTATTTTATTGATTCAACTATAAATTTAGAAATATTAATATCAACTCAAATTATTTTAGCGACTATCATGCATGCATAGAAATAGGCATATGAAAAGCTCTACATATGTTTCATCATGTAGCAAAGACTGGAAAATCACTAACATCGATTTGATTTCTAATATCATAATATACCCAATTTTATTCGTACTAAATCCATATGAGCAATGAACGCGGTGGTGTACCCGTAGCGCACATTTAAGGCGCAGCAGTCTGAAGCCCAGTTTAATGCCTTTTTATGTCGTGTACCAGATTGAATCCTCCCGTCCGCCATTTAAACGGGATCGCTTTACACTCATCAATTCCGCTTTAATAGAGACGTTCGCTTTATACTTAATGACCGTGTAAATACGGCGGGTGCTATTCTTGAGTGTATAGTTAATGTCTTCAAGGCTCTTAAATAGATCCTGAATGGAATTGTTTAGCGCTGCTCCCATATGTTTACTTAATACACATTATTATTAACTTCAGCCCTAAATATACAGCTAAGTTGTTATAATTTAGCGTTCTATTTCAACACAACTCTAACTTATGTTTTATTAAAATAGAACAAAACGAATAAATCCATTTTTGCTCAACTCATATCTAACTGAGAACAATGAACAACGAAATCCAGTCAACTTTCCAGCCAACCGAAAACAAAAGAGCAACTTGTTGCACTTGAGAGAAAACTAATAAATGTTTCTCTCGAGAATAAGATTCTGGAACGTGACATTAAAGTTGAGCAAGTGAACGCGGGATACCGAGTTAGCGGCAAACCAAACAGTACGGATTTTCGACGGCAACGACTTAAATCTTGGAGCTGGACTCTTGAATCAACTTTGTTGCTCAACTGGATTTAAGGTTTACAGACGTTATGCTACGGTATAGATTTATAGACTTTGATGCATTGTTCACCTACGTTTCTTTAATGGAGGTTCGGAATTGGCTAGGAACTTTAAATAAATGTGACTAAAACTGAACATTTATTTTTAATGTATACTAATATTATATAAAGCTAAAAAGTTTGTTTATTTGAACGCGCTAATCTCAGGAACCACTGGTCCGATTTGAAATATTCTTTCGGTTTTAGATAGCCTATTTATTGAAGAAGGCTAAGGCTATAATATATCATGACGCTCAGACCAACAGGAGTACATGGAACAATGCGTGTAAAACCTTTTTTTTTTTTTTTTTTTTTTTTTTATTATAGGACATTATTACACAAATCGACCTAGTCCCACAGTAAGCTCAATTAAGGCTTGTGTTGTGGGTACTAGGCGACGATAAATATAATATTTTTATAAATACATATATAGATAACACCCAGACCCAAGAACAAATAATTGAGTTCATCACACAAATATTTGCCCTGACCGGGGATCGAACCCGGGACCGTCGGCTCAGTAGGCAGTTACTTTACCACTGCGCCAACCGCGTCGTCAAAAAACCGTTTTTAGATAATGTGAAGACAGGTAAAATTAAAAGATAATATATAGGTAGGTAAAAGTAAAAAATAAACAAAATGAATGTGCCTACAAAAAACCTAGGTACTGACTGTTTTATACACGTCAGTTCGCATGTTCATTTATTCTGGTAGTGGGTCAAACAGTATCCTGTCACCTTTCGGAGATAAACGGTGAGCTTTCATGTTGATTGACACAGGTTTAGCGCACCGTTTGTCGCTTGTGACGGCGCTTGTTACAGTCTAAGTGGACTTACCATACTGCTTCAAAGGGAATATGTAGGTACCTGCAGGGTTACTGGGCCACTGCTTCAGCAATAGTTAAATTGTTTAAATCTTAGGTAATATTCTAATGAAGAACTTTAAAATAGTTTAAAACTTCTTATTATTACATTCTATGACGACATATTATTATTATACACTAAAGCAAGTTTTAAACATTTTTCGTTTGTTTTTCATTTTGTAATTATTACAACTCTATTAAATTCATATCTCTACAAAAACTGATATTATGATTCATGGAAGCGTAAATACCAGGTGCTAAAACATTACGAAAAAATGTTTTGCCAAAACATTTAACTGTATCAATAGACACATTCGAATCACAGTAAAGCGATCTCTCTGAAACTGATAAAAAGAACCACCTGTTGACTCTTTCAAAGCGAATAACGTTAAAAGATTTTATTGAGAGAAAATGTTGGCAACGCCTGTTTTGTGGCGTATTTGACTTGTAGGATGTTTCTATTTGGGAAATTTATTCCTTTTTATCTTTACGTACTTTTCAGATTATTCCATAATGAATCATCTTTTTAGATAATTTACTAAGTTGAGTTTTAATCGTTTTTTTACTGACAATCATTTTTATTAACATACACAAACAAAATCACCCTAAAAATGATTACATTAAACCTTACTCCGAAAACTTAACTGAAAGTAAAAATATACCTTGTAATTTTTGTATGTTAATGGAGGGTAAATAAAACAAACGCATCATCCATACTAATATTATAAATGCGAAAGTAACTCTGTCTGTCTGTCTGTTACGCAATCACGCCTAAACTACTGAACCAATTTTCATGATATTTGGTATGGAGATATTTTGATGACCGAGACAGGACATAGGCTACTTTTTATCCCGGGACAATGACGTAATCCCGGAAATCCCACGGGAACGGGAACTATGCGGGTTTTTCTTTGACTGCGCGGGCGAAGCCGCGGGCGGAAACCTAGTATAAAATAAATTTAATACAATTTGTCAAACAAACAACATAACATTATAACGTTATAAGCAATTTATTGTTTCAAAATCCTTCTTTATATTCGTTATCATCTCAACCAAAATTATTTTACTCAATGTTGTTTTCATAAATGAAAATGACAATCTTCAAATCATCATACCCTAATAAACGTCACAAACATGTAGCTATATCTATACAACACTCTCAAAATATTGCAAAGTAATCAAGTAACGATCATATCTAATGCTAAAATTCAAACAAAAAGTACGGCGAGTGAGCCGGGGCTGGCGTGCGCGACGCACGGACCAATTACCGGGTATACAAACATTTAACCTCGAATTTCACTAATGAAAATTTCCATACAAGTACACCATAAGGGCGCGCCTTATCGCCTATCTGTGGCTTATTGCTTTTGTCCGTTTGTAATTAACGTATGGTGTTCCCGTGTTCGACCTCACCTCGCTCTAATTTACTGGCTTCCAATGTATGCTTTGCGGGAACTTTATTGGTGCAAGCTCAGAAGTTTATCGCTCTGAAACATATTTATTGAACACGTTATTTACTTCACTTTATCCAGTTCTTACACTTTGTATCCAATTACACAATTCTTGATATTGAATTCCTGGAAAAACGCAATACAATGTAGCCGCAGTAAATCCACCCCAGTTTTACGACGGGCTAATTTATAAAACATATTTCAAAATGAGGGACCGCGAACAAAACGATTTCATTACAGGAATTATCGCTGAATCTTTATGAAGTAACAGAATGATTGCATCTATTACAACAATAAGTAAATTTACGGCCACAAACGTAAAGAGGGGCAAGGAAACAATTTATATCGGCGAGCTCCACCGGTCGCCTGTATCGATGTCGTTTGCATCTGAAATCTTTCCAAGCATGACTATATTAGAGGGGGAATTGGCTGGATCTTAATTTATCGAAGTTTTTATGGTTTAATTAACGGAATTCACTTAGGAGAGGGGCCGCGCGTCGGCTGGCTTGCCTGTCTACGCCGCGGTAACCACTTTATTTTATACTAATAGATGTCCTCCGTAGGCCAAGCTATAATTAGCACGGACGCCATTGAAACTTTTAATTGAAAAATACTATACAGTTTTACAGTTTGTGAACAACTTTTAACTATTTTTCATGCGGCGCGTCTTATCTGTGCTTTCCGCTTAATCGATGATACGGGGAACTTTCACAATTTATTATTAATTTTATGACAAAAATAAATTAATTTTCTGAATAATCTAATGAGATCTTAAGTTTAAAATATTAAAACAAAAACTGGGGTTTCAGGATTTTATCTTTTTAAAGCAATTTACGTGTTATTCTACCTAATTTCTACAATATTAACTGAAAGTTCGAAAAGGCATCGGCTCCGTTTATAATTGAATAAATTATGCATATTCATATCTTTAGCTTCGTAAAGGTAACCAGAAGTATTTCACTGTATTGTTATTGCTACGTTGTTCTTGAAATTCAAAATTAATTCACCCTTTCAAAACTCGAGCTGTAAATTGTAGATTGGCCCAATTATTATAACGTTTATTCTTTGCGGGGTAAACAGATCCCTATTTATTAGGGTATATTATTTGAATTAATTTGTTTGTGTTATGTTGCGGGCTCGGTGGGAGATAGACTGAGTGAAACGGTCCATAAAGAGGCTGTTTTCATATTTAAATGAGGGTCGATGCCTGATTGTAGCCATTCACCTATGGGCCAGGCATAGGGGCCAGGGGTCCCATCGACACACATAAATTTAAAAAATCTTTTGTTTAATAAATATCAGCAACATGCTATAATAGTACATTAACAATAGTTATACCATTACATATTATGTTTCCAATAATCTGTAAGTATTTAGTTAATCTAAACTCATATATTTATCTTAGAATGTTACGAGCTTTAAGCACAGATTATTTAAAATATATTTAATAATATAGTTCTCAAATTATTAATACTAATAAAAGTTTGATAAATGAATATTTACTGAATTACGATACATAAATAAAATTAAATTAAATATAGAACTTATGTATAAAATATAAATATAACGTTTCATCAATAAAATATTTCCAACCAAAGATTGGACGCTTGAAATAATACTAACGAAATTGGAGCTTTCAGGGTTATTATAAAATTAACAGGTCTTTATTAAGGCGTATCGCGGTAACATTGGAGCCGCAAATTTTTAATTAGGGTTTTGTATAACCGAAGTTGGGAGCACTTCGGATTACAAAGCTAATTACTGGTGTCGTCGCGTCTTACCCCTCCGTCTTTGTTTGTTACGTTCGACTTCTACGCTGATAACTTTTGAATAAGTTTGGGGGATTCACTTTTGAAGTTCGAATTATCTAATTTTTAATTTTTTGGTTATGTCTTTTGAAGAGGAGCCGGTTGTAAAATATTACGTGCAGTAGTAACAAAAACTGTCAGTATGTAATTTTTATCGCAAAAATGTAATTGTGAATCTATTTTGAAAAGCACATAAGTAATATTGTTACGTAAAACTCATTCGATTTCATTCGATTAAACTCGAAACCGTAAACGATTATGTAAAAAGAATTAAATCAAAGAGCGGAAGAAGAAATCACATATTCAAACAAATGTCAAGCTTTCGAGCGGAACAAGTGGAATTGAATGCAAATCGCTCCAACCTCGTTCACAATGAATAACTTTACAATACCAATATAAGAGCCCTTTCGACCCTGTTTACAGATTTTTTGAATTCTTTTTAGTACCTACACACGACAATATTTGAATTCTTTTTGGTGAATGTGCTCCTTGTTTGTGAATTTTTGTATTGAGTCTAACCCGGCCCTGGTTAGATTGTATAATGTGTATCTACAGATAGATTTTTGATAGTTAGGTATGCATACTTACCATCTTGTTCACTAATTCTAAGTGTGATAATAATATCTAAGTCAGTTTATCTTTGTTATAAATTTCATACCATACATACCTAATCCTATTCGAAAATAAATGTATCGAGCATGAAATCCCGTATGAAGCAGCGTGTTACGCGAAGCGTCTCGACATGTTTTTAATAAAAGACAGATTACGAAATCGCCTCATCGCTTACATTATAGTAGGTGCAAAAGAATGTCATATAAGGCGTAGAACGCTCGGATACATTTC
The DNA here is from genome assembly GCA_029959065.1 of Colias behrii. Taxonomy (NCBI): domain Eukaryota; kingdom Metazoa; phylum Arthropoda; class Insecta; order Lepidoptera; family Pieridae; genus Colias; species Colias behrii. The sequence goes on along the minus strand of JARWMC010000019.1, from coordinate 7,280,737 downwards.
ACACCTCGCTTCACGCTTTCCCTAAATCTGTTGTCATTGCGACGCGATCCCGGCGAAATAGGGGCAGAAATCCCTTGGATAGTCGCCAGATATTCGGAGCCATTCCTCACACGAACGCCTACCTCGCAAAAATGGTTACGTTTTAATATTTCATCGCTTAGAAAGTAAAAACGTGTTACCTTGTTAGCTAATGCTATGTCACGTCATATCTCTCTAATAGCGTCTTAAGTATATTGTGTTGTTCTTTGAATTGTAAAATTGTTCCCAAAATTTTCCTGTATTATGTCCACGAATGATTTCTACGCTTCTTAAAGCGTAAAACATATAAGTGGTAATAATCTTTGCTTGTTTACGTAATTATTACGTAAACACGTGGATAAAAGTGATTTCCTTTTTCAAAGTAAATGATCTATTATTAAAACGATACTATACTATAATTCTTTAATAGCTTTTACGAACTAAAATTACATTCAGTATTGTACATAATTTCACAAAATTCAAAAGGAAATGCTTGCCATTATGCACTTTAATTAATTGATCAATTTTCTCAATTAGCCAACAAGCATGCTGATGTGTCCGGAGACCGCTGAGATATCATTTACATCGGGGTGTTCGATTAACAAAGAGCTTAACCCGGCTCCGCGCCATTTGTGTTTCCCCAGGCAGACAAATCGGTAACAATAAAACGCGGGTCCTCCTCACAATGCCCGCACGCATGGCCTGCTTTTAATTTGCCCAACGTATATCGGATCGTGCGCTCGGTCGCAGATCGCTTAAAAACACTTCCCGGAAAATCCCCGTCTGCCAAACTTCTATTTAAGGCATGCTCGTATTACCGCTTTTATGGCGTGTGTAAATTTAGCGGGAGTTTGGGACTTCGTAAGATAGGAAAGTCGACATTCGAGAAGTGCTGTCTCGTGATGCTTTGATGGGTTAAGTTTTGTAGTAACGTTCGTAGCTATCACCGGTTTATTAGAGCTCCGTTATACCTTTATTTTTCATGCAGCCGGATCAATTAAAACTCATCAAGTCTGAACAGATTTGGAAATGATACTACCGGGCGGATTGAAAAGTAATTAGAGCGGGTAGGCTCTCAAGCGTACGATGTTTTGTTGATAATTCAATAATCCTGTCCCGAGGCAGTTCGCTTTACGTCGCCCCCCTCGCGGCACCTCTCAAGATGAATCCGATAACGTCCTTACGTAATCAGTTAACTTGTTTTTTCATTTCCCGCACAATATCTAAGGACCCTTTAAGTACTTAAAAAAAGTTATTTAAGTCCCAAATATTGGCTCGACACAAATAAAGTTAAATTGATAAAGTTGTTTTGAGGTGCAGGTAAAAGCGACTTCCATTACTTTTGAGTACATTTTATTTATGCCTGATGAAAAATGGGGCGCTCAAATTGTTGTAAGTTATACACATTCATACTAAGAATACAAAAAGATGTTTTAAGTATATTTTTATATTTTCCTTGTATCTTAAAATTTCTTAAACAAGATAGTAGCTTTGAATTTCTTTATATATCACGCCATAGGTAATAGTGTTGAGCTTGCAAATTCTTGCGTATATTGTTAGATATGGCAGGTTGAGCTCAGTAATAACGTAACCAATTTGTTGGGTATATACGTAAGTGAAAAATATTGTCGGCGGTTAGGCGCGGTGCGGCGGTGGGTACGACACACGATATGCAGGCAAACGTAGTCATTAATTGAATTAGCACTTTAAACGTAACCGTAAATTAATTGCCGGAATGTTGCGGGCTTTTAATAAACTAATATATGTTTTAACGTACTTTATGGGTCATGTGTGTTGATGCTTAAATACATGTGTATGTTATGAAGATATGCAGTTTTACATGATGAGGTCAAAGTTCCTTTTAAAGGTAGAGTCTTTATGGTTATTGGTAACCTATTGGATTAATGAAACATACTCGTAATCATTGAACGTATATGAGTTATGATGTAATATACGTAATGTGTTCGCTTTTCAAATTCAATTAAACATTGTTTTGGACAGTAATTATTAAATAAGTGCTAAAGTTGACTCTCACATATTCAATAACATCCTAATATAACTGAATATTTCATTCATACAGTAATTAGTTCAACTAAACAGTTCTAGTACACCTAATCCACTACCGACCGCACCCCATTTATCATACCACAACCATTTGATACATTAGCCACCTGTAATCTGCACCCTATTGGCCTCGCTATGAACTCGTATTGCCGTAACAATGCCAGCTAACAGACACGTCACTTCACTAATGTGTTAATGGGTGAACAAGAACACTGACAATACACTATAGCTCTCTTTGTTCTAATTACTTGATTGCTCATTACTTTTATTGAAGTTCCCCGCCGTGTTTTCCGCGTTTTATATCAAACTGTCTGGCATTACGTGTTCGTCTATTCTAGTATCATGTTTGGGTTTGTTAATGTTATCTAAATTAACATGTTTCGATTTAATGCACACAAGAATGTATGTTTTATGCGCGATTTTATTGACGTGTTCACATTTTTCGGGTGTAGTGAATATTTATCACCAATCATGTAATACAAACGTATAATTTCGTCCTCAAATTTGAATACAGCCCATTCTTGATTAAACAACGAAATGCGTGTTCCACAGACATTAAAGCCACAGCTGATAAATAATTTCCATCGAAGATTTATGGTTGCCTGCCTCATAGACTTGCGGCTACGTCGATTACAATCCGATGAAAACGGCAGACAACCGTCTCGAGTGGATGATTGAGTCGGAAAATAGGTCCCCGCTGCAACTTCACCTTATATTTGTGGAGGCTTACGCTGTCAACGACTGGCCTCCAAGCACGATTTCTGCTTCGATTCTGTTTGCTCTGTGATCTCCTTGCAGCTTTTTTTGGGTTCGAAATTTGAACTGGTATTTGTGGATTTGGAGGCAATATAGTTTGAAGTTATATATGTTAAAATTTCTTGTGTGTTTTAGTTTTTACATTGCGTATTACATATTCATCTTGTTTTAAAAGCTTAGACATATTCCATAGTGTGTGTATTTGTTTAAAAGCATTATTTCATTATGTAAGTTCATTCAATTTACCAGACTTTAGATTATCAATAATTATAACAGTTACATCTTCCAACAAGGCAAAGCGCTAAATGCTCAGCCGTAACTTTGAAACGAGCGCAGGTTTAACAGAGCTATCCCCGTGGATTCATTCACACAAACTATGTGGGATTAAAGGGAAACACAGCGAAAAATACTGCCCACTATTAAAATGAATCGTCGATGCTTTTTGTTGTTTTTATTTGTTTATAGTTAGTGTTCATTGGGAGATACAAACTAGTTACTCTATATTAAAAATTATTGCACATGAGCTTTCGCTACTTTTCGCTGGACTCAATAAGTTAAGATATCCAGTAATTACTTACATGTAAAGAACTTCATTTAAAAGCAATAATAGATGCTTTAATTATGAACTAACTACTAATAAAAGGATTCAACATCAATAGAAATTATTAAATCAAACTTTTAAAAACCAAAGATCGGAAAAATAAGACAAAAACACATGATACCAGATTTCTCGGCGAATCCCTTGAAAAGCTGTTCAATATAAATACCTATCATTGGAATGAATATTAGATTTTACTATCTGAATAGGAAAAACTTTGGAGCCGATTCAGACTTTATTTTGGTTTTTCTTTCCGGGTGAAATTTTTCGTAAATATTTGCATTCATAAAGCTGCACATATTATTTTACAATCTTTGTAGATGATAAAATACCGATCAGCAAAATATAAATACCTACTTTAAATTTAATAAGTTTTAGACTGAATTAGATTATTCATGGAAATTTCTCAATATCATTACACAAGTCCTATAAATAGATCATGTAAAAAGCGCGTGTAATATTAAAATGAATATACATTTAAATGCCTCTCCATTCCTTTTGAAATCTCGTTCGGTTGTTAAAGGGACTGGATTTCCCCTATTGATTACCCAAAAAGCGGAAAATAAAATTGTACCTTGAGGCTTGCGAACAATGCTGCGGTCGATGGATACTTACGTGCAATAGTTATTATTGAAACTTCTTTAGAAGATTAAAATCGGTTGAGAGATTATAAACTATCATTCAATAATATTTTTATGAATAAATCATGTATATTGAATTATTCTTGGTTATGAGTTCCAGAATATTATTATTGTTTGTTGTACCAAAATGTCCAGCGGAGTATTACAATATAACATACAAAGGTACTGCTTTGAAATTCTTTTCTCATGTTGATTATTTTAATAATGCGACAACAACGTAGCGAAATATAATATTTTATTCCGAGCTCTCTTGATAAAACCGAATAGTTACGATAGAAAAATATTATTCCAGTCAGTTGTCCTTGGAATGCCGAACAAATATTTCAAATATTATTACAACGAGATTCAAATATCCTAAACTGCTTACTAAAAAGGGTCTCTACGTTTTGGGAATAAACAGTAAATTGTATTGTACGTGTTCTGGCTTAGGTCTTTTAGGATGTAGTAGTTTATTGGTGGTTGTAAACTTTCCCGTCGCGGCATCTCCGCAATCTTTATGAAATAAAACAGTTTAGGAAGCCGCTACTAAACTCCATTAGATACTCTTTATTATCTATTTATGAACAAATTAAAATAGTTACGGAAATCTTGTCGCAGGGGAAACTCTACATACGCGTAAGCTCGTATTGCTTTTCTAATCACTTGCTTTTTGTTGCAGGGCGCTGAAAGAATGTTCTTATTTTATTTTAAATTATATTAAGGTTTATTTAACATTATGGAAGAGTAGAAGTTATACTTAAATTCGAAATTTCTTTCATGTTCATATTAAAAATATTTTTGAAACATGAAAGAAATATAAGCTTTGTTTTTACAATATTCAAAAACAATCATATTTTTTCTGAAACTTTCATAGCACAAATACAAAAATTAGTAGACATAATGTGAAAGCACAGACAATATGCTTTCGTATCTAATACTTTTAAGATGATAGGAGGGAGACTATCTTAAATTAGTTTTGCACATGGAGGAGCACATGCGGTTGGGAAACTCAGTAATATTTTGGTTCATAATAATAGAAGCGACATGGGGAGTGTAGTGAAGGTATTTATTTGGTTTTTATTACTTTTTTACGGGCTCAAGGAGAATGTGTAGGCTGTTACGATCTAGCTTCTACGTTGGATGTCACAAAAATGGTGCTAAAATTTTTCTATTACTTCCTAATGAAGTTTTTATGGATATGCAAATTTATGTACTACATGCGTATGTCACTGGTGATAAAGACCTTTTAATATTGAAGTAAATGGATGATCTTGTGATTCAGAGGAGTTTCTGGTTGTAATCAAACTGTTACTTGGACAGACAAAAATGCAGTTCAAGTATCTTCAATTTTTTTTTCGTAAAACCAACGTTAAAATATCTAACAATAACAATATTTATTTACGATAACGGTTTGTCAGAAAATCTATAGCTTTGATAAGTGTTAAAATAAAAGGATACTTGATACAAAGGCAATGGGTGGAAAGCGAGTGTTAGCGCTTGATAAGACAAAATGCTCTCTTGGGAATGAAATGGGTGCTGTCTCAGCCTGCCACTTTCTGATGATTATAATAAAATAAGCTAAAAATACACTGAAACAAATAGTGAAGTAAATGATAAAACTTCAAACAAATATTGTATTCGAAGGATGATTCATATACATATTTAGTTTAAATTATCAACTAAAATAACACATTTATTCAGGTTTTATACCAATAAGAATAGCAAGACTTTAACTGAACTCGATTAGATAAAATAATTACGTTTTAAATTACTTAACAAGACTACATCCACATCATATTAATTCATTGTGCAAACAGTAGATATAATCCTTGAACCCGTTTTATTATGCATAATATTATAAAAGACACGCGCACCAAAAAGAGCAAAACCTAAACACAATTTGAGATTCTTAAAGAGCGAAGACGCTGAAAAAAGATAATTTTTCAGTTCGCCCGGGGCCCGCGTTTGTCTTTGCTATTGTGAACTTTTATTTCATTCACTTTTAAGAATTATTTTCACTTGTTTTTATCACCGGTAAATTTAAATGGACGCTCTGAGCGAACTCTTGCGGGCGGTAGTTGAAAATTTTGTGCTCAAACAAACTCTTTTGTGAAATCATTTCTCGCAACGTTTGTACTGACTTTGTAGCATATAATAAGGCTAAATTAAATATCTGGAATCCATTTGTGTATTTTTTATTTAATTTTTAAAGAAAAGTTTACATTTGCATGAGCGCAGTTATTAAAACATAATTTGATGCAATGACACAAAGTAAGCTTAAAACACCAAGTATTAACAGACAATATTAGACGCTACTATCATTATAGTAAACATGTTTTAACGGCTGCAATAAAATATTATAACGTTGATAAATTGCTCGTTAAACGCGAAGACTTGTAGTCATGTCCTTTCATTAAGGAGTATTATTCTTTGTAAACTATTTTTTTAGTATTTCATATTCAGAATGCATCATATCAAAGGGTATAGAGTTTCTAGATAAAACAACAGTTTACATCGCATCGCTAACATTTCATAAATACATAACTACAGAGCTTTGTAAACGCAAGTTCATAGTTTTCCGCTCGTAAATCGCAAGAATTCAACGCGCAGTTGCGTCGTAAGGAAAAACAAGAATACGAATCCGAACTGACAGCTACAAACGATCCCGAATGAAGAAAGCAGACGCAATAAGTAAAAAGATGCAAGAAACATTACTAAGCTTAAAAATTTACACGCATAGTGAACGCTTGCTCATTCGTGAAGAGTTCGCGTCTCCAAAGCGATAGGACAGCGAGAACAAACAAGAGGCGATGATGGAACAAGTGAAAAGGAACACTGAGGAGTCTCAAATCCAACAAACGTAAAAGAGATTACCTACGCTCCAACTGTTCTCAACTTGTATAAACAAAAAAGCTCAATTTGTCTGCTTTAAAACAAGGCGAAATTGCCATAGAGCGGGCAAAGACGGTCGGGGAATATTAAAAACCTTTTTAAAAAGACAACAAAGAGCGGGAGTGCAAGTTATTTGAATTTTTATTGTGACAGGCGACGGTGTGAGCGGCTCCAGTCGAATTCGCGTTTCGTATTAATCACAATAAGCTCGGATTGTGACTAATATTAATGCTGAACTTCAGTTTGCGTTCACCAGACGATTGCATGGAACTGTAATATAATTATAATGGATAGACATTTTGAGTAGAAACATAATAACTAACTTGTGAAACAGAGATTTTTCATTTGGAATTAAGGCATTAAAGTAAAATATAGGTATTTAGCAATGTAGAAGTTAATATGTACATTGTGCATAATATTATTTGAGTAGGGTTATTCACTATTCTATAGGTTAAAAAAACTCACTTACATTATCTTCGTTTATTATGTAGTTATATGCTTTCGAATAAGAATTTATAACATAGCTCCATTACCGCTTAGCATCAATCGTGAAGTCTCATTACCGTTTCCAGCATCATAAATGCAGTAATATGCGCGGCTTACGTATTTTTGTGTTAAGTCCCCCCTCGCTTATTACACACAAATTGATATAAATTGAATTTTGAAGCCAACCGCCTACCGCCTCGCGGTCTGTGCGGCCCGAGTGAATACAAGATGTACCGGAAAACTGTGGAAGGGTTATTTGTCTGTAGGGCTGTGATTTACGAGTTTTCTTTTATGGTACAAGTTATAGTGCAATATGAGACTATGTATGTGGATATTTACTTTCAATCCATACTAATATTATAAATGCGAAAGTAACTCTGTCTGTCTGTCTGTTACTCAATCACGCCTCAACTACTGAACCAATTTGCATGAAACTTGGCATAGAGATACTTTGATACCCGAGAAAGGACATAGGATAGGTTTTATCCCGGAAATTCTACGGGAACAGGTTTTTCGTTGAAAACGCGGGCGAAGCCGCGGGCGGAAAGCTAGTTATTTTATAAGTGAAATGGTTACTTTGGAGGAATTTGAAATGATAAAAGTAAATTCATACATATACAGATAATTAAAATAATAAAGCTTGAATTCTAATACTGGTGGTATAATTAATATAATTGGTTATAAATTAAATTAACATGAGATTTAGGCAATTACAGTATTTTGATAAATTAGTAAATTTTAAATTAAAATATGAATGAAACAACCATTAATGATTTAAACCTTCTTTCGAAATTACTTTTGAAACTAAAACACACTTGAACTTACTTATGCTCACTCCTGGTAGTGCTTATTCCAACTGTATACATTTTAATTGTTATATTTATCGCAGTTCTCATCGGTGGCAGCCCTGGCGGAGTAATAGGAGCGATGATTTCTTGGCTTAAAGCGACCGTTTCATAACAACCAACTTTCAGCTACCCTCGTCACTTCGAGTTAAATTTGTTTGTACTAAACTCTCTAAATATTATTTACAGCTTCTTTTATCTTACTATAATTATAATTTGCCTGCAAATTAATTAAGATGTGAAATATGCATTACGAAACTTTCAAGTTTTCGTAGACAAGATACGAATAAGTAAGAGAATAATTCAATTGGAAAACAATTCAAGATTAGTTACAAAAATATGTATCTACAATATACAATACAATATAGGATTTAAATACTCTAAATATTTAAATATATATTCGTGCATTATCATATAAGTGCTAAGAAGTAAGAAAAACCTAAATTATAAATTTTTAAAATTAATAATCATAATCGTCAAACTTCACAAAAGGCACCTCAAAGTTGGACCACATGATCTAATTGCGGCTTAAAGTGAAGGCTAGTGCAAATGACTGGCTATAGTTCCAGTGTCCGCGATTCTATTGCATTACAGCGGGAAGCCAGCTTTTATTGCTCAATTTGACTTTATTTAACGCAATTCTGCCGGGAGGCAACCGCCCGCCCCCTGACTGCGAACAGATGAGGTCCCACTCCAATCCACTTAGCACGCGGCAAACCGGCAAGTAGGTGATCGCAATCTAACCACTAAAACTAGAAATACTGAGCATTCCCTGTGTGCCGCCGTAATGGCTGTTTCCACTGAACTCATCACTTTATCGACAACCATTCGACGCAAGGATACAGATGTCCTTTTAAATCTACATATATTTTCTGTAAATTCCGTTTCTTAATGCTGTAAGAAATTAGTTTTGCATTTATGAGAAGTCTTGTGTTTATTAGGAGATATTTAATAACACTATTAAATATCATAAAGCAAATTAAAATGGAATAACTTGCATATTATAATATCTATACCGAGATTGCCCTCACGTTGTTACGAAAACATAAAGCTCAATTGTATTAATTTTAACTCTAATCAATTTAATTAATATACAAAAACATGTTTCTCCTTCGCTAATTACTAGATTGAGTCGAGACAAGGAATTATGTGTTCGCCAGAGATCACCGCAGCAGTTATACATGGGATAAGTTAAGATTACGCGCACCTGCATACAAACTTGTCCTGAAGTTTCACTGACTAAATTTAATAAGGCACTACGCTTACACGCTCACCGCGTTTATTTTGGGTAATTTAGGATTCATCTTAAGGTATTATGTACCTTAATAAACTTAAAATTATTTAATATAAATTAAAATTGTTGTAATAAACTTATTTTATTTACAAAACACTACAATGATTTGCAGTTCTATATAAATTATATCTAACAATAGCTGCGTTATTTTTATGTAAATAAACTGCCTAAACTTGTTATTAATAAGAAAACATCAACGTATTGTGTAGATTATCAACCCTCTAATTTAAATCCACTGACAAAAAGCAGTTTTCCATTAACCGGCTCTGTTTACAGGGAAATTCTTTTTCGTCAAACGAAAGGCGCTGAGACACCTCCTTGTTGAAGGGGCTAAAATTAAAATCATATCTCGGTAGTCGAGTCACGCGATACATTAACTTTGCCCCACCAATAAACCGCGCCCTTAAGAGCTTCATTCCGAATTAAAATTTGCCGGCTGATCTCTCGAGTGACGGCTGATGGATTACGAATTTCGCCATTCTGTTGTCTAATTTCATCCGCCTCTCGAAATTACGCTGTGTCATTTTTACCGTCAACATAAAACTAATTTAAATCATATCAAACGTACTGACGTTGATGTAGAACATTTATTAGCTAACTTCTATTGAGTTTAATTAAATTACGTATTTTAAAAGAAATTACTTGTATGTTATTGCGATCATTCTTCCTGAACTTTGGCATTAAAAAAAAAAAATTATTTGTTCATATAACTTCACGTCAAACTAAACATGTAATTTGTTGCCGAGATTGGACTCAGCAGTTTGATTACAAAGTATGTCATAAAGTCAAATGAACTGGGATAAAATAAACATAGAACAATGTTTAAGCTTATAGCAGAGTATGTGTATAATGTATGTTATAAATGAATCTAGCAATTATCCCTCTATATTTATTTAATTTCGTCTTTACCTGTCTTTATCATAGAAATAAATAAAGATTGTAAAGATCATTGTAACATAATAATCATAACCATGAAAGTTCATAGTAGGTAGGTACCCATTATTTTACGTACTTAGAGCGGAGAAGGGGCGCAGTTTTAAAAATCATTTGTAGTTAAGTCTGCCCACTTTGTATTCAGCTGGTGTGGGCTCTGCGACGGGCATATTTTATATTTATTACCGTTAACGTTGACGTTCAATTGCATTTGCCTTTAATATGCATCCATGTTAGCGCGAATGGAATGGTGGATTATATGATAATCATATGGATGTCTTCACGAATCCGAATGAGGTGTTTAGTTTTCATGCTATATTTTCTGTTTAATCATTAATATGAGTATAGTTACCTTTATCTTATTTACAATATCCTCATTTTGTATTCCGAAAATTAAATGAAGAAGGAACTCAAATGAAAAAAGATAGTCTGTTGCGCCCCTTAAACATACCCAATAAAAGAGCGATTAATATCCAAAGCTAAATTGATCCACATTATTATCACATTTTATCGATATTATTTCCTTATGAAATTCTTCAATATTCGTATCGTTCGTCTTAACGAACGTCGATGGAATCAATCTGGACATAATGAGATGAGCAAACAATGACCCCTCATAATATCGATAGTCATGTTGGCACAAGAAATTTGCCGGAGTAATATCGGGGAAGCCCGCCGAGGGAATCGCCAATTTTAGGGTAAATCGAGGGAGATAATTATATTTGAAGTTAGTTATCGAGTAGAATCAACATACAATAAGCTGGGACAGGCTTGACGCTTCGGTGTGAGCGTCTGCGGACTGGAGATAACTCACATAGTTTGATATAAATTATTATTACAATACCTATATCTAAATGGCTATACACCAAAATATCTGAGTAAGTAAATACACGACAGACAGACCGATAAACTCTTACATAGTTCTTTCATTGTTCTATTCTAAACAGACCTTGTTTTATGTCTACCTGTTTTATATTATTTGATAAGCTTTATAATATGTTATCAATTCACCATTCGATCGATATGATTAATAAATAACCAAAACATAATTCTAAACCCTAATTACCAACGTAACCACGATTAAGAATTAATAGCAAATCTAACCGACATTACGTAAATTAAACTCTAGTAGCTAAACAATCCCGAATTAGGTTAATATCATATCTAGGGAATCGCTTAATCACTTATGGGCTTCATTGCGAACAAATAATGATTTTAACACGACAGAAGGTAAGTCGATACGATGCCGTAGCAAGTTTAATTTGTTGATAAGTAATTGAGAGGCGTTCCCTGGGGTGTTCCTTAGAAAATCAACACTAGTGTAATTAACGAATTCATTTATGGTTGTCGTGGGATCATTTCGGGCGAGCCTGTCGGCACCCTTTGATGTTGCGGTGACGGCGACGGATGACTCGAGTTTCCCCACACGGTGGACTAATTTAAATCGAGTTTAGTCGGATTAATGATCCGTAAGAGTGTTTCGGTAATCTAGCAGGAATTCGTCTTTGTTTTATGAATGTTAGATTCTATTTTTCAATGGTAGAGTAAAATATTAAGTGATGTTAAAGTTGCATATTATAACACATATTTGCCTCTCTGAATTCCATCCCATTATACAATTATCTTTACTAACAGAAAATAAATCTTCCAACAAAATGCTACATTAAAAAAAAACCTAATACATTCATCAATCTTCAAGCTCATAAATCTATCACTAACTTTACAAAAGACTGCGGTGCTAAGGAGACATTATTTTATGAAGAAATATGCATATTATTGACAGACTGGGCAAAGGGCTGCAGGTGGTCGGGGCTGGCTTGCGACAGCTAATTAAAATGCTAATCAACCGCGAGACAACGGAACGTTTAGCGTACGATAGGAAAATTTAAAAGCTTTTGTTTGTGACTTTGAAAATAGTGCATACGATATTTTATATCTTGGAAGGCAAATAAATGCACTATTTATGAATAAATATAACTATCATTCAAGCATTCCAAGGAGTAGAAGTACCTAATATTTTGATAAATAAATGCATCTCTTCTTCTCTTATATAGGTAAAGTATGAACTCTATGAAACATATCAGTCAATAAAACACACAAAAGCTTTTCATAGGATCAAATAAATTCCTACAAACTGAAGTTCAAGTTAAACAAAGTAGGAGCACAAGTGTGTTCTTAAAACAATATTTTCGTATTTTATGTAGTAAGAAACCCTTGCTTTAGATAATATATAAAATTACCCCAACCCCGGAAGGTATGTTCGTTTTACATCACAAGCAGCTTCGATAGAACGCTATATGAAAGTTTTCTATTAGTTCTACCTCGTTTCAAAGAAGCTCTTTTGTTCAATATCCAGATTGGCAGTTCGATTATCCGTGGATCTTGTAAAAAGGCATATAAAAATTAGTCTGTAATGTCGCAGACTACTTAAGCGCTCCGTGGGGAGGCGGAGCGTCTTGGAAAATTAAAATGTCAGAAATACGAGTCTGCTTAGCGCCCAAGAAAAATGATCGCTTATTACTACATTCCAACTTAATTAAGTTTGTTTCCACGATTTAGGATATTGTCTATGAGATAGCGAACTTTTAATAAATGAGATTTACTTTTGAGATATTACCGGATTCATTGTTGGAAACAAAGACTCGGTAAACAAACAATATTTTAATAAAAGTAATTTAAATATTAAATATTTGGATTTCAGTATCAAATTAATATATCGTAGGTACTTATTTCTTAACAGTTGCAAATAGTAGTCTCGAGTGTAAAAGAAAAAAATGAGAATCGTGCGGTTTATAAAAGCAATGCCAGTTTCATGCTCCGGCAAAACATTTAGATTTATACGAAGCGAGGGATTGTCCCCGACGCGACCAACATTTACGTCCTCTTTATTATTTTTAAGTCTTTCCGAGTGTTCCCTTGTTTGAAACTTTCACCTTTCCCCCATTTGCGGGATGAAAGGTAATTTCTTTCCGTGTAGGTAAGTATTTTGAAATTAATTTTGCTTTGTTCGACCGCATGCCTCAGGACGAATCGTTAGTAGAGATGAAACGGATATCCGGTAACTATCCGGTATCCGGCCTATCCGGCCGCCATAATACTATCCGGCCGAATACCGGATAGCTACTATTCGGCCGGATATACAGCCGGCCGTTTAAAAAAAAATTGCTGGATAAAAGAAACATATTTTTGAGTAATTATTTGCTTTATTTAGCAAGAATCACATTTCCCCGAAATCAATAATTATTGAATATGTTACGAAACTTGCAAGATATTATTTTACTTGATAGGTATTAAAATTATTGCAATTAGATTATTTATTATTAGATACATTACCTGCTTTTTTCGCTTCGCCGCCACGAGAAATATTAACATTGCATAATAAACAAAGAGCTAACTTTTTATTTTCACTGCTTATGTCAAAGTATTCCCATAAAGACGATCTTTTCTTCACAGATGCCATTTCTCGTTGCTAAATCTTTTAGACCTATGTATATATGTATGTACTTAAAATAATAAGAGCACAAATAAAATTATAACCTAAAAACGATCACGCACGTGTCTGCCCTGCATGCAATCGACACAATAATAAAATTGTACAATTGTTAACTTCACTCATCAACCGTCAACGAAAAGACCCGAATCGAACCGAGTCCATCCTATCGTTCGCGCGACGCCTACGCAAACGGCTAAGTTTCGCCGGATATTCGGCGGCCGGATATTCGGCTATCCGGCCACTTGGTCGGCCGAATATCCGGTATCCGGTATCCGGCCAAACTGCTATCCGTTTCATCTCTAATCGTTAGCGGTCGAATGACAAAAGCTTTTAGTTATTAGAACCAAATGTTTCTAAATATCCAGTGGTATTTTAACCGGTTTTGTTTTAAAGAATGTGATATCTTAAATAATTATAATTATTGAATGCATGCGTTATTTTTGACTCTATATCGTGTTTTTACTGTGATGTGATATACCTAGAGTCCTAGACGCTACTGAGTTGCGCGGTTCACTGAACTGAACTTAGGACAGATTTTTTTATATGAAGGGACTATTCCGTTCAAATCAAAATACAATTAATACCAAAAAGTCTAGCTGTGAAATATAAAATACGGCAGGTGGGTGTAATTTCGGTTTGGTTTGAATAACGTAGTTTTGTAAAAACGAAATACAATTATCTACACGTGCGACACACAATAGTGTAATAAAATTGTCAATTCCAGTGTTTTACATCTTTGTTACTAGATGTCAGAATTGAGTTATGATTTTAGTGAAATAGATGATCAAATTGTATTGGAAATTATTTTTTTCAGAAAGTTAAATTTTATTATCTACTTACACAAAAATGTTTCACTAAGTCCTTTTTCAATAAATTCATTTATTTTCCTTATTTCCCATAAGTACCTACTTGATGAGTGAAGCTACTCAATGAAACTTCTGCAGATTTAAATTTTAAAGTTTGAACATAGCTGGTACAAGTTCTATGAGGTGTAACTTTATATGTACTTTCATTGACTCTTTTGGTCTTTAAATAGGGTATTATAGTCTTAGAATTATAAACTATACTACCTACAGGCTACATACTTAGTTACTTATACATTGAGCATCTAAATTCTAAGGTAGGTAACAAGATAATTTACTTATAAAGTGAATTCCATACCTAATTATGTTTTGAATTTTAACTACGAAAACATTTGTGAAACCCCGAATATCTTATTGTTTGATGCATATTTTATACAATAAGTATTTCTGCAAAACTTCTTACTTCGACTGCAGATTTGTTTATGAAATTGTTTTCTTATAAATCCAGTGCTTATACTACAGACCTAGGTAAGTTAGTATATAAGCGTTTCAGTAGAAATCATTGCATGCGATACGCGTAGTCACATATCGTACAGTTGGGATTTAAGGTGTCCCACAGGTCACACAAAGCTGATTGTGAATACTGAGCGAATACCGATGTATCTATATACAGTATACAATATGCTTGCTCCTTGGAGAATATGATTTTAATATTAATGTTAACGTACTTAGGTACACATCTTGTATGGATTAGGAAATCCTTGGCAAATCTGTTTGATGGGTTTGGCGGTAAATAGTAGACATAGCGGTATACCTGACACAATAAAAGACTTGAAATATTACTTTTTAATGATTGCATATAATAAGTAGATAATCGTATGTATGGACGCGTAGGTAACTGTTATTATAAAATATGAGATGAGATAAGCAGAAAGTATTAATGCTAGGTACATATCCCTAAGTGAGAATCAACATTATAATAGAAAAATTTACTAATTTTAAATAAAACACAATTTATAAATTTATAAAATTTTTAATTTTTAATTTTTATAAATTTTATTGGATACTTATAATTCTTAACTAATATTTATGTAAATTGTATCTTGGTGTATCCTTAGCTATAATTGTATAGATATACTTATATTTATCATTGTTAATTTTCTACACCCTCAGGATTATAGCTGTAGCTCATGTTAACTATTTGGCAGTTAAAAGTACCCTAACAGTATCTTAATCTGTACAGGTTGCTGGGATCCGACGTCACAAAGCGAGGCAGTGACTTCAAAGCTTGCGGCGAACATCAAACGATGCAGATAAACCGCCTTGAATAAAACCTCCGAGAGCGTTTGATATCCGATTATTAGCGGGATCGAGCCCCACAAATAGATTGAAGATGGCACGTCTTAACAAATCGCTAAAAGCGTATCTTTCGTGGAATCTTTGCTACTTAAATATTAAGTACCTAATTCTATTTATGCTATTTGGTATCGTGCCAAAAATAACATCAGAAAATTATAGGTTCCATTTCATGTAGTGTTCTATTATAGTTTCCATTAATAAATTTTAATTTTGTAATACATAAAAATCCAACTAAAGTACGACTTGAAGAAGCGTACACTCGCTAATCCCACAGATAAAACAAAACTAGAGGCGAGTAAAGTGCGCCAAACAATGACAAAGCCCGCTAAAACACCGTAGACTTACCGCTTAATCTCGACAATCAGTGTCTGTTTCGTTCACAGTTAAATCTGGGCAGTGCAATACCGAGCTGAAGGCGGATACACACGGATGTGCGGACTGTGGACCGGATTACCGGCCGGCCGGTTGTGCCGATGGGTCGGTTCGTGACGCGGCACGCGCCGGAGCGATTAGCCCCGCTGCCCTGCTTGTGTCGATCACACCGGGTCATGCTCGGATGGGAATTTATGGATAAGTAGAAACAAATATTGATTTGTGCCACGACATTTAGGCTATTATTCGACTGTCTCCATGGTGTACTGTTGGTTATCAACACGTACTACTATGTTGTTTTTAATGGAGTGTAGATATTCATTATGATATTTGAAATATGTAGTTCCAAATATTTTTGTAAATAGTGTACCTACATAGTGTTAAACATGGTGTGTATTTCAGCAAAGTTTTCTTAGATCACCAGATTAATAGCTGTTATTTATAGTAGCTTTAAGAACTTAGGTAGGTAAGCGGTTGGAGAGGAATTGGAAGAAGATAAATCAGACTTGAAGGTCACGCGTATTCTTGGGGAATTAACACACATTGTGAGATGTTATTGCTTGAGAATACACGTAGCTGACAAGGAGATATTCATCAATTGAAGATGCGCCGTTGGAAGACTCATAATGAAGATTGATGCGTCATGGTCCTGAAAGAATTTCCCTAATAGATATAAATATATGTTATTAGCCTATATCCAACTGCTCGATTTTTCGTGTATCTGTTTTTTTGATGAAATTGTTTTGAAATGAATGTTGTAGGATAGGTTCCGGATAGCGATAGGTTTCTGTAATTAATGACCATTTTGTAAAAAAATTGGCAGCAAGTACTTGCTGACATTTTTTTTCAAGAAACCTATCGCTTATTCAATACATCCTCCCTCAACATTTATTAAAAATTGATTTTACCATGAAAACAGATACAGGCAGTATCCAGCAGTGGAATCGTGGGCTATGTGACGTACAAATGTAGTGTAATTTGTCGACTATTTAACGTATCTACAAATGTACAAATAAACAAAAATTCTTTATTGTGCACCACAGAAAAGTAAAATGTAGTGTCGATATTGTGATTAATATTGTTTCTATGTTTACTTACTAATGTTTTCATTTTTTATTTTTTTATATTTCTCATTGTTGTTAATTTAAATTTTATTTCTTCCCAGGTTCCAGCTACACTTCATACCAAAGAACACGAAAAAAAGAATATGAAGACAATATATCAATATGTACTGTTAAGAGACTGATAATGAAATAATTGTATCAACAAAAATGCATTTCAAATATGTATATCTCATAGATAAAATATATCGATTGTGAAATTAAATTTTGCTACTATTTTTAAAATATGTCATTTACTTTAAGCTTAATTGAATAAATAAAATTATTGTAAAAAAAAACCTTTTATTTACTTTTCCTGCTTAGGAGTTATTACCTTACTTATGATACTGATTGTTTTTGTAAATATCAATAAAAATGAATCATAAATATCAAGTCTCCATAGTCTTTTTTGATTATAATATCAGCATTTCACTAATTCTTCTCAGTAATATAGATTTACTAAGTAGGTATCTACCTATGTATATTTTGATTACCAAATTAAATTTTGCAGTAATAAAACACATATTATTAGGAAATAACTGTTGAATTATTGAATCAGTTCACTTTTAACCCATTGAGCCCCGAACGGCCCGATCGGTCCACGACACAATAGATTTTCTATTGTGTCTGTGTTTCCGGGGCCTGAGTTATTACATAGAAAATCAATGGTCATAAACTTATATAAATACATATATACTAAACT
The DNA here is from genome assembly GCA_029959065.1 of Colias behrii. Lineage (NCBI taxonomy): Eukaryota > Metazoa > Arthropoda > Insecta > Lepidoptera > Pieridae > Colias > Colias behrii. Next base: position 7,262,401 of record JARWMC010000019.1, on the reverse strand, counting down.
AAATCAGAGCAGTCGTTTCAGCGTGAAAGAGAGAAGAAAGAATAAGTTTCGATTCAAACTAGACCTCTAAACCAAGCTTTCGCATTTATGAACTAACTAGCTTTGCACCGCGGTTTTACCCGCATTGCTCCGCTCCTGTTGGTCTTAGCGTGATGACATTATAACCTATAGCCTTCCTCGATAAATGGGCTATCTAATACCGAAAGAATTTTTCAAATCGACCCAGTAGTTCCTGAGATTAGCGCGTTCAAACCAACAAACAAACAAACACTTCAGCTTAGTATAGACTTACTCTGATGTCTACATCTTTCACTTTCAAGTTATTTTACGCCTATATAAAAAGTTTATCAAGTAAAATATTTATCACACATGACACACATTAATTAGAACACACAAAAGGGTAATCCAGGTAAAAATAAAAAACGATTGATGAACTAAAAATGTTTAATGCAATAAACTAATCACTAAATGAAAAAGTACGCGTACTTCCACGCCCCACGAAGCATTAACAAAGTAAGAAAAATAATGAAGTGAAACAATTAAACTAATAAATATTTAATTCATATCTATTTACATTTGCTGAGAGGCAGCCATGTCTTAAAACTACAATCACCTTCCATACGAAAAATTAGCTAAGATAATTTCACTTATAGGGCCTTTATTCCGTATACTATTTGAAGTTTGGAGACAATTCGTATTAATGAAAAAAGATAAAAAATATATTTCCTTTAAGTATATTTTTGGGAATGTCTAAATTTTCTAAGCTCTGTATTTTCGATGTCACTCAAGAAAGATCTGCGTATTTTTTAAAATACAACAACTACTTTTACAGAGTGTAAAAACTTTAGACATGCCATATTGTAGTAAATGAATCCTTTTATAAATTAAGTTGATGTCCACTAATCAAAATGTTTTGAAGAGTTCAATTTTCATTAATACGCATTTAAATTCATCCATGTCATTAAATATAAAGTAAAATGAAATATCGAAAAGCACAATTAACCCCAAATGTTAGTTATCATTACAATTTCTTCAAATTTACTTCGAAATACATTTGAATCATTCACGTCTTATGGAACCAAGAGCTTTGTTAACTAAAGCACAAAAAGAAATCATAAATATCAATTAAAAAATCGTGAAATATTTAGTCTAAATTTTCTGTTATCATATTATCTTGTCAATTCATAATTAATATGAGTGGAAAAGTACCGTAAACATAATTTTCCAATTATAAAGGCAGTTTTGTATTTCCAATAGGGAAAACATCAGTAACATCGTTGTAATATTTTGTACTTATAATAAGGCAGGTTTTTTCAACATATTTGGCATATGTCCGAAATTCTATATATTGCTTATAGATAGTTATGTCTCAACAATGTATATGGAAACGAGAAGGATAGCATGACATTTTAATAATCTCTTTAAATTAAGTTGCTGTTTTCCATATTGTTTTTAATAAGGAATATTATGTTTTTCAGAGCATTCTTTATCTTTATACGATTATTAGTTTCAATAAGTTATTTAACAGATTCTGTTATTACTTATCTTATATGTATGGAAAGTCAATTACATAGAAGATAGAAGACAGCTTTAACGAAACGTTGTGACTGAATCGAAATTGCAAAATGATAGGACAGGAAATTTTCCTTAAAGGCATTTTAGAGTTAAATATAAGGGAAAATATTAATTTTCCTTAATGAACAATAGAATTAAAAAAAAAAGAATTTGTATTATATTATTGTAACACACTGATCTAGATATGTTTTAAGGATTCAGTATTTCTGAAAATGAGGGCATTAGCGTTAATGAATATGAAGAACATCTTCTTTTTTTCAATTTTAAATTTTTCTTTAAGTTGAATACAATTCACAACAGGGAACGGAATTTGATGCCCTTTGAGTGTAGCTATATTTATTGCTTTAGTATTGTAAAAATTATAAAAAAAACCTCATTTATTGTTAAATACATTTAGCTGTTATGTCAATTTCTAGTATACCGTTAAATACTATCGTCTATAAGGCCCTATTGTCTCAACAATGACTGAACTTAAATAGTAACTTTATTCTTAGCAACGGCTATAAGTACCTTCTATAGATTATTTACTCTGCATGACTCAACAATTCATTTTAGCAATCATATAAAAATTCCCTATATCCGTAATTCCTATTGGTGTCATAGTGGCTCTTTCGATATAAATTTTACTTCGTTGCTATTGAGCCCGGGTTGGTCTCTATCAATGGTTCTAAGTGAAATAGATAGCTGTAAACTAAATACGTCTTCAAAGCAATTATAAGTAATATGGTAGTGATGCTAAATTAGGTCATCGGCTTCTGGGGAAGCCCTGGGCGCGATTCTCGTAGTTATATCTTCGGCTGTGGAAGCCGGATCTTCTCCGACCCCCACGTTCACTTTTCGCCGACGATCCAACGCAAGACTCGGCGCGTCTGTACCAACACTGTTAGCTTCAGCCTCGTTCACTCCTCTAGAGGAGTTTTTAGCGTCATCGAGGCTGCTTATGATTGTGTTGTTGCGAATCAAACTGATATCGCTGTCAGATGTTTTTCTCCTTATTTCTTCTATCTGAATGCCAGCGTCGGTCGTAGTATTTGTAGTCTTGTTTGAGTTGTTCATGTTATTTTCGTCGGATGCGGCGATTGCTCTGTCTCCGTTATCGAGTCCTGTAGTGTTGGTGCCAGTAGCGTGCGTTTCCGTGGTGACACTGCGAGAGGTGATAACGTCACCCGTGTGTGTGGTATTTGTTTGAGCTGTGGACACGGAGGGTGAGGTCTGTGTGGTGGACTGTACTGTGTTCTGTACGGTTTGTGTGGTGGACTGTGTGGTTGGTGGTGTCGCTTGTGTTCCAGTTCCTGGGGCATCGTGGTACGCAGTTCCACTCGCCAGAGCCGCTATCCCAGCTAGCCCCATCATGCCACCCATACCGTGATGACTACGTAATAAAAGCCGTTGCAGTTGAGCTTGCTGTAGTATCACGGGCAACTCGTAGTGATGGAAGAAGTATAACATGGAATGCTGCGAACAAAAAAATACATTTTAATTGCCATAAATTAATAATTTTAAAACCTAACTTATGACATCCTGAAGGAATTTTTATATGGTTCAAAGAGGACGTTTTATAGTGCGAGATCTTATCGTAGTTTGAGACACGTCGGTCGGTAGAAATGAACTCTTTTAGACAAATAAATGAGGGAATCGTGACAGTGGTAAGAGTACTCATTTTATTTATTTATTTGTGGGTCAGAGCACCCTCCCTTGGCGAGTTCTGACGTAAGTTTTAATTAAGAAACTTGTGACCGCTAGGAGTAAACTTTTATTTCAAATTATATTTTCTGATCTCTGTATTTTTCTTCACGTTTAACAAATGTAACGTTTCGAAATTAATCCTATTTATAACTTAATCTTGAATATATACGTAGCCTACATTCTAACTTTTCTTATATTTTATAACCTCATAAAACGAGTAAGTAATAGATATAAAAAGTAAATGAATAGAACGTGGATAGTAGTTTAATGTATGAAAAAAAAAGCTCGGAACGTGTTAATTAACATGACCTCTGAAATCGGCTCCCTGCTCATCGCCATGGCAAACATAAAAAAGGATCAAACGTTTAAAAGGTATTTAATGGACAAAAATCGTGCCTTTTATGCGTCCCGTAAATCAGTTGCTTTGAGATTTACATCAACCCCTGTTATATTGCTACACGAATAAAAGCGAGGTTTATTTTTGAATCCGATGATTATAATAGCGATTCAGTTGAGTTTGCTTATCATATTTTGGGATAATTTAAAAAATGTCGAAGCATTAAATATGTCGGGATAGGCGCTTTAAAAGTATAAGGAAAATTTGATTACATTGTTTCTTTTTAAAAGCTTTTATGAATAAGATTCGGAGCATTGATAAGTAGTAAGTATATTGTACCTAAAATATTTTATTACGACACATTCTCCAATTTCCGAGTGCAAGAACTACTCTTATGAGTACAAGGCGTGATTGCACTTGAAAAATTTCCCTGCAACCGAGTACTTAAGCCCTTAAAACGTAATTCGCCGACAACTGTCTACCAAATACTTTATGCATTTACATTCAACATTGTCTTAAAAACTTTTCAAACGGCGTGTTGATTATGACAAGAAGGTGGAGAATCCCGGCAAGAATAAAGTTATTTTGATTTAAAATGCTAAGAAAAATAGAGGTTCGAGAATTCGCTCGTCTCCCCGTTGGGGGAGGAAATATTTTTGTAAATCCCTTTTCATTTAGCTAATCTGATGTAACTCGAGACGAAAATTTTTAGATGAATATTGTGTTAACGCAATTGATTAAGGTAGAGATAATATATTTCATTTATACAGTGTTGTGAAACATTAAAGATATATTATACTGTTTTTTTTACAATTTTACAACGATCTGTTTAAAATTTAAATATACGTACAGGAAAAAAGTTTTCTTATCTTAAGTGGAAGTCTTTTCCTTTTCAAGTAATCTTATATTTAATAAAAATATGCATATGAAGTACCTTAAGGACACAGGCAAAAAAGCGTCGGCCATTAATTTATATGAAACTGCGTGATTATTATTATAATCGTATAAGTTTGAAAAATAATAACATTAAATTGTTCTGTAAAATGCAAGTAAAAAAAGGCGATACTATATAATGATATCTTAGGATGCAATCTATCACTTTATTAGTTTATTATCATATACTTTACATTAATTTCTTAGAGAACCATTTTGAGTCCGGAACGTAACTAATTAAGGATATAAAATATCAATGTCAAACAGGGTCTAATGTGCTTATACGTCGTATTACTGAACCGTAAGCCGCTGAAAGTGTTTGTATAAAGTTTAACTACAATTTGTGGCAGATCTAGAAGATTACCACACTTACAGAGATCCAGTAATGGCCGACCTTGTTGTTGACTTAGGACCACCTCGAAATTAACTAAAATCAACTATTGTAAGTTCGCATGAACACGAGTCTTGGATGCTTTAACGGTTCATTTAATTCATATACGTGTATTGGGATCCGATAATAAATTATCGGATAGGCTAATAATCATATTTATTTATAACTCAATATATTTTTTTTTTAATATACATCAAGTGAACTATAAAGTAACAATGTAATTGTATTATTTAAAACGCGTACAAAAATTATACAACTCCACAACTTCTTTTTCGACAACCGTCATTCCATTCATCGCAAATGTACATTCAATTTGCACTCCAATGCATTCGCCTAACAAAATACAAAATTAACTTGGAATATTCACGCATTCAATAAAGCTTGCAGACTTTAAAATATAGCGAGCACCAAGTTGAAAGCAAATTTTACGATGCTCGTCGCGTCGCCGACCGGGAGCGGGCGACCTCATGAAATATGATTTTTATTAATAAGTTGACACGCTTGATGATTATAAGATAAGCCCCACTTTGCATTCCGCGGAGCCGCCTTGTTTTTCGACGTCTCCCACTGTAAGCCGACAGAGCCTCTCTTCACCGTAGGGCGTTTTGCTTTACGAAACGTACACTTAAATTATTTTAGCGTGTACGTTGTTTTAGTGGATGTGCATTGTCTTTTTAACTACTTTTATTGGGTTAAAACTAACAGTAACATTTGTTGTATATATTAGTACTAATAAAAAAAATACTTAATCTCTTTAACGGTAAAGTGTACCTTTAATTGAAATAATTGTTACTTTCGATAAATTTATACATAGTTATTACAATTGAAATTGTACAACACATGTAAAACAAAAGGTTAGTTTCCAATTTTTTAAGGAATCGGAGCTAAAATTTGCTAAATATACAAAAATATTCAAAAATGGTGCGATGCTATGAATCGGTCATAAAAATACGCCTCAATTTTTTCTATTTTATGCAAAACTGTAAATGGATTGTATCAACAATGGTTTAAAATACTAACTACCTAACATGACAACAATTCTTTCTAAAAAAAAACTTAATATTTTTGTCTATCTGTATAGTATAGTACAGTGGAAAGTTTACCTACTTACCTACCTACCTATATATAATTAAATAATTGCTGTTTTGGCTTTGTTATTGTAAACTAATTGGTTAATCCTTCTAAGATTAAGTTGTTACAAATGTAACATGTAGATATGCTTTAAAGTCGATTCTAAGAAACCTGCCAAAGACAATGAGAATTAATTTCCAATTAGAGTATGCAATACAGTTTGAGAGAGAATTAATTTGTTATTAATTAATATATTGCATCATCGAATTTGTTATTCAATTATGAATGAATTATTGGAAAATCTAGAACGAATTAAAATGTGTATTCAGTAGTAGGGCTCTTGAATGTTATGTGTATTGTATAAGAGAGTTGTTAAATAGCACAAATAATTCAAAGATAAGTTACTTGTATTGAATCATATAAATACTTTAGCCCTGACGAAAAATTATAATATACATAAATAGGTAAGTAAAAGGAATAAAAAATTGATAAGTTTCTTCACCTATCTTTCTTGTGAAGGATATTCATCACCCTTATTTGATAGTTTCTAATTTTGAATACGAAAAAATTCGTAAAATATGACTGTAAAAACAAACATTTTCACATCTGTACCGTCGTACTCGTACATCGCACAGCAAACTATAGCATCAAAAATAAAGGCGGTCCGGTTCAACGAAATGAGTTTCGCAGATTTGTCGTGCATTTAGTAAGATCTCCTTTAAAGTGAATACAATATCTGTCATATGCACACGCGGGGGGGTCACGTGGGGCGGCGGGGCGAGGGCAGGGAGGGGGGACTCACTCGGCGTGATATTAGCCCCCGTACGAACGGAAATTGACGCCCTCCGAGCGGAGACAACTGGACCCAACATCCCATATGAAATATAAGGACAAATTCCCGCTAATCATTTCCTGCTCATAACGAACTGTTATGATTGTTTATTATAGATCTAATTAGAGCCGGCTTCTTGGGACACTCGATATGGTGACAATTTGATCCGATAACGAGATAACTGTTTATAAATAAGATACGTGTTTATTGGGGTATTTCAAATGATATCCATATTTTTTACGAATTAAACTATTCTATCCTTGACTGACTAGATTTATTTAATAATAAGAATACCTACATAATCTTTATATTTTAAGATCCTTATTAACTGAAACATTAATTGTGTGGTATTATTTTTATGTACGATATGTGCATGCTTATTATCATCTTAATTTCGAGTAAGTAAAATACACATATCGAATGGATAATGGATATGGCTTTTAATTCAATAAGGGCCGATTTTTCAATCCCGAGATAAACAGTTTAATAACTACCCCTCGAATAGATTTATTCAATTATTTATCTAACTCATAACGGCTCGCCTATTTTTCAATCGTGATTTATTTGATGAATAACTATCTGACCAAATATTTCCATATTGGCAGCTCTGCTCTCGGAGTGGCGAAACAAACATATTAAATTAGTCAGGTTAGAGCGGGATAGAGTCAACTCTTGCAATTTGTCAACAACCGTCATTATGACTCACGTCAGGAGTGCATTTTAAGTTTGTCTTGTATTGCTCTTGTCTTCTATGATTGTTGATTGTTGTTTTGATTCGAGTAAAGAGTTTGGTTAAATTTGTGTTTCAATTTATATATTTTACGATGGAAACGACATACTTAAAGGCAGCGTTCGGCAAATTTTCAATGGCATGGTCATCAGTACTATCAAAAACATCAATTTCAATATGATTTTAATTGATAATAATTATATAGAAAGAGGTTTAATTGTTAATAATTCTACGCTCTATGTTATGACATACGAAAATATCCCAAATTTGACGCATCAGTTGTCAACTCAAACGCCTAACCGTCGAATAGCGCGCTATCTGGCCGTTGGAGCGGCAAATAGATTTATTCCTCAAATAACGTAGTTATTCGATAGATAAGTCCTATTCGTCAATTGAAAAATTGAATATTTTGTTAACTGAAGAATAAAGTCTATCTAGCTGTTTATCTGGGCATTGAAAAATCGGCCCTAAGTATACTTCTTCACACAGGTTTAAAACCCAAATTTCATTCATATCATTTCGTTGTTCCCTATTGAATATAATACATCGCAGCATACATTACATTTACAATATTAGTGAGATATAACATTACAACGAATATTTCGAGTTAAAATCCCCGTACATGCAATGTGAGCCCAACTGCCCTTCGCCCGTAGGCAATTCCATGACCCATTTAATGGTCCGCTGCTCCATTTCAGATTTACTTTAATAGTTACAGGGAATATGCATGGAGGATACCGCCTTTACGTGTACCACTAATTAAGAAACTCTTTGAGATACAGAAAACATAATATCATCTTGATAACCCGCAGAAAATATTGGATTTGGAATATTGTACGTATTTATTTAAATTATTTGGATAATGGTTTTATTTCAAATATTTTTGTGTAATATGTATGTGTATATATGTGTTGCATTTGCATGCACGAATTGCAATTAAACATCTACGAATACCTACTACATTGTTGGAAAATATTTTGATGTGAGTAATTATGAATCAAAATAGCATTAATCATTATTATCTATAAATAAATTTTAAAATTTGAAAATAATTATCTATAGGTATGTCTTAAGCGAAACCTGCGACTTCCGTGTCTGCTATCAAATTAATTCTTTTAAATTCAAATCTTTTCGTTGAGTTTATAATATGATTTATGATAAATCAAATAAATACAATATCTATCCCTAAACTTATAAACAAATAGAAAATATCGGACATTAATAACTCAGGCCCCGGAATCACAGACACAATAGAAAATCTATTGTGTCGTGGACCGATCGGGCCGTTCGGGGCTCAATGGGTTAAGAAAGAGACGCCAGAGCATACGTTCTACATACACAAACGTAGCGGTGAACTTAGACATTTTTAATAAAACACGAAACGCACAAACAGGGCTCGGTCAAACAACGAATAAGTATTAATATTAGCTGCATCTGCGAGCAAACATGACGTTGTACAAACGGTTTTTCAGCCGGTGCAAGAGCGCCGCCGGCAACCGCTGGCCAACATCAAAGTGATCCGCGCAAACATCCCTCCACAGTCCACGTGTTTGCGAGGACCTTATATAATACCGCTTATTTTAATCTGTACGTGCTTAATGCGCTAAGTACTTATTGCTCGCCCCTGCTCTGCTTGTCTTTGTTTTCTTATTGGTGAGTTAAAAAAATCATTTGTTTTCCTACTTCAAGCGGAGACAAATCCAACAAATCAAAGATCATAATCATTTCATCTGTTCTTGAGTAATAAGGATGAAACTAGCACGACTTTTTTATAATGTAGGTAGATAAATAGGTAATAATGAAACGTTGTTAGTATATTACGACGCTTGGTACTTTGGGAGGCTGTGAAGATGTGTAACGGTAAATCTAATTGAAATATTCCACGAAAATGGGTAACGTGCTAGAAAATTACTAGTATTGAATAAGTAATGTAAAGGTACCTACATGAACTAATAATAATGAGAAATGTTGAGATGATAATACATGGTATAAACTCTACAGATTTGAATAACCTTAAAAATACGTAATGTTCTCTCAAATACTAACATCTATGCTTATCTATACTAATATTATGAAGCTGAAGAGTTTGTTTGTTTGAACGCGCTAATCTCGGAAACTACTGGTCCGATTTGAAAAATTCTTTCGGTGTTAGATAGCCCATTTATCGAGGAAGGTTATAGGCTATATATCATCACGCTACGACCAACAGGAGTGGAACCACGGGGGTGAAACCGTGCGGAGCAGCTAGTTAAAAATATATATTTAGAAATCGATTGTTTTTCGGAATTTTCCATACATCCTACTTGAACCAATATTATCAAGCAAATACACCGAAATTATTATACGTTAACTTTATCATATTAAATCACATTTATATACAAAGCTCAAAGGCTATATTATTATTACCTGTATGAATAGCCATGAGGTGACGAGAGCCAAACTGCTGTACTGTCCGTTGAAGCGGTAGTGGTACGCGTAGAACGAGAAGTGGTACAGGTAGAAGAATCTGTTGACAAAACGTTGTGATTAATTATACAACAATAGTAAAATACACGTCTTGTATGAACTTATTGTATAGGAAAATTATATGTGGGCAAAAATACTTGAAAGCAAGTTATAATATTAATAGAAGTAGATATAACCTCAAAATCACCGATTTGATGCGGTTTTCTTTAATAGATAGAGTGGTTCACGAGAGTTTAGTGTCTGACACAAACCGAGCGAAGCCGCGGACGGAAAGCTAGTTAATCATAAAACTAAATAAGTATTTTGATTAACATAATGAACTGAAAAGGGTGTCACAATCCGATGTACACAATTTTTTTTAACGATCTATCCCCATCTGCATTTTACAAATATCACGTAACAACATATTTTGTCTCACACATGATAAAGTGAATATTACCAACAAATGTATGTACTCCTCTATATGACGGGCATGTATCGTGTGTCGAGTGGGTGGACATACGAGCTGGTAACTCCACCCTCTCGCAATGCGAATATGTTCTAGCTTCTACACTCTACATCTAGTACATGGAAAACAGGATATATTTCAGACGCTGTTATGTTATAACATTGGTATATTCTTGCATGTGAAAATTGTATTATATTGTATAGTGATTTAGAGTAGCAAACTCATTTCCTACTTACTTATAATCTAAAGATTTGATATCTAAGCCTATAAATTCACGTGAAAATCTTCAAGGGTTTTCTGTGGATCATAATTTTTTTATAATCCCGTGATTTTATTATTTAATTGCGTTTATATTACACATATTATTAACGGTACTTCTGATATCATAATCTTTATATGAAAGGCTTTTTAGGCAAATTTTTATGAAGTTTTTAGGTATCTATAATCCACGAGCACAGAGCGATTAATTATTATATTAAAATGTTAACATTCCACTGTTCTAAATCGCCAATTAACAATTTAACATAGGCGTTTAGTTGCGCCTGAATCAAAATCTAAATCGTTCAGATACATGTCGATCATAACGAACTTATAAACTGCCGCGTCGCCGCAGCCTTTCGCAGGCGTTGCGAGGCCAATAGCCTAGCGTGTCGTATATTTGTCGCCGATACCATTAGGTTCGTTATCTCCTTATTTCGGTGGATAAATTCTCAATGTACGGCGAGCACGACAAGCGGGCCGCGGAAAAGGGGAAATGTCACCTCGTTATCTGAAAAGGTTGCAATTTTATTTGAAATCGATATTCACTGAGATACACATTTTTCTTTGGCGCCCGTGCGAGACGCTCTAAGCTCCGCTTTGTTGGCGACGATATGTCAACCGAGGTCCCCTTTTGTATATTTAAGTAGCAATTAATTAAGGATTTAAAACGATACAAAGATGTTGTACTTTTTGATCTTACCAATTTGCGTTCGCGTAGGTAGGCATTTAATATTTCTTTTTCATATAAATATTTATGATTGGAATGGAAAAATTGGTTGGAATTGCGTAATAGGCTGTTTGCTCTGATAGAATTTAAATAGCTTATTAGCTGTTAACAACGAAATGAACTAGTGATATTCAGCCATTTGAAATCAGAGCAACATCATTAGCACTCAATTCATACTAAATATTGTTTTACAGTGAATCGCCTAATTAAACGCATTTGTTTGTGCCAATTGTACATTCTAAAGCGTTATGAAACCGATATATTCAACGTGCCGCTACACGTTTAAATTAACCTCATTAGAATTAAAAACAAAGCTTTTGTAATTGTTTGTAACTTTCTTTTGTTTTACTTGTTCGTTGTTATTCTTGGCGAAGTGGCTTGTTACCTTAACTATTGCGCCAGAGGCTGTGGACTCTGACCCCATAAGTTTTGGGACATATTTAAATGGTATAATTTCGTACTACGGTATGCTAAAGATGCATACCATTTACATATTTTATTTTTCTTAAATTGCTTAGAATTAAAGTCAGGCTCTAAAATCAAGGAATATTCATCAAGTATTAGTGCTCATACTACTTCATGAATATCTTATACAATTTACGGTTACTTATTGAAAAAAAAATAACAAATTTAAAAATATGTCTTCATTATTCATATTTCTTTTAGTCTCATTTTTTTTAAATAGGTACAAACCATTACTTTAAATATCCTAAACATAGATAGCCGAACACAATCATCTGCACGTATTTTCCCTGTCCAATTACAGAAATTGTTTAAGAGCATTCACCAAGCTTGTCGCCAAATTGCATCAAGCATGCAAGCCTGCGCCGATCGTGTGTATGCTCCATTAATATGACGGCACCGTATTCATATGTTAACATGAACACAACACTCGCTAATTAGCTTCGAATTACGCTCGCTTCCACTACACATATTAATTCAACTCCAACAAGTATCACATCGCAAGATCAAATACTAGCTTCAACTTATAAACGCTGCGGCTCCGTTTTAGTTCTTAGTTTGCTCGGTAGTTTGAGAAAACATTTCTTAATAACCCCTTTTGCTTATGACTTCGTAGATATCACATTTATAAGTTCGGATTAAAATTGTCTTGGAATATATCATCGCAATTTGTATACTACATAAGTCACTACACATATAATGAGTGTCAAAATTTTTATAGATATAAGAACAAGATTTAAGCACAGGACAAGATTCATTATCCAAATACCACGCATAAGGATAAATAAAATTCCTATTACATAATTTATCCAAATAAAATATTAATTTTACTTAAATAATGTTTTTGATACGTAGTTGATTGTCTTCTCAAGTGTATTTTAAATATTTCGCCTGTGAATGATTGTTGCAGTATCTACTGCAACAATCTTTCAAAAAAAGGCCTTTAGATTGAGAAGCTCGATATTCGACCACAGAGCGATCCCATAAAATTTAAAGCGTACAATATTATACGAATTGTACCTTTTCAAAAGATCGCATTAAAGGGAAAGTAAAAGAGCCGTAAATAAGTAAAAAGTGGCCGCTGCACTTTGTACTTCTTAAGTAACAATTTCACGGATAAATCGCTTTAGGAATAATTTAGGGGCAGACGAGGAAGGCGATTCTGTCCGGCGATAAGCGTCCCAGGCGTTGCCACTTCCAGCTACATCAAACGGTGACGCATTAAACATACATGGAACAGAGCAAACTCTATTTTCTTAATGTTATTTCGTACATAAATATTTAATGTATCCCTATCTATACTAATATTATAAAGAGGAAAGGTTTGTATGTATGTATGTATGTATGTATGGTTTTCACGCATAAACTAATGGACCGATTTTGATGAAATTTGGCACAGATAATCTTTAGACCCTGAGAAAGAACATAGGCTACCTTTTATTGCGAAATATGTACCACGGGCGAAGCCGGGGCGGACCGCTAGTTTTTAATAGAAATGTAAATACCCCTCGAACGAGATTATTCAAACAGGTGACGTCTGGTAATGTATTAATGTTGTTAGGCGTTCCTTGCCAGTTTCTTTGTACACGTTTGTTGTAACATTTTCATATTTTTGGCTACCACCCAACACAGTCAATAATTTCGATATAATTTTTTGATTGAATCAAACAGTAAGCCGCGCCTAATATTCATGGAAGCCATACATTATAATCAATGAAAACGTGATGAATATTAAACTTTTGTAGGCCGTATAAAATATCAAAGTCGAATGCCCATTTACAATTTTCCTTATTACATGAAAATTATTCAGGAGCGGTATAGGAGGGGCGAAACAGAATCTTGTTGAACTAACACAGTGCGAAATCACTTTCGCTCGCCCTTTGATCTCGACTGCTCCAAAGGAATGTTATTCAGTAAAAACATGCAAATTCGATAAGTATAACACAATATTACGAGCAGCTGCTGTCGCGACGCTCCTTCCTGCAATACTTTGAGAACATCGGAGAATGCTTTGAATATTATTTATCTAATACCGGGACCGAGGTTCGCCGATCGCTTAGCCGTTTACTCGGATTTTCTTCACAGAGTCCCGCACTCCACATGCGCTCTTTATGAATATTATAATAGCTAAGCTCCAAATGGATCTGGTATACGAGAAAACGATTACGGCTTAATCAGATTACACACGAACCTTTAAGAGCGCAAGTCAAAATCTACGCGATCTATCGTAGCTTGCGCTATCCTTTTACTATGAACAGCAAAGGTCAAGGAAATCGCCCAGCAACGTGTCGTCTCTCTGGAAAGGCTCGCTGCCGACTGATTTGAATCGGGTCGCGCGCAGTGTTTTATAGTACTTTTAAAAAAAATTGTAGAAAAATAATAGAGTAACCTTAGTTGATTTTTTAAATTTTATCTTATAAATAAGACATTCTTTTATTGCAATATGTATAAATTATATTCAATTAAGTCAAATATCTTGGTGAAAAAATTCATTTTGTCAACTATAATTTCTAAAAAAATTCACATTGTTCGGATTTTAATTTCGTAAGTTAGGAGTCCAAAATAAAAAAAAAAATCTTTTAACTAACAACTTTAATAAGGATTTTTGCAGTTAGTTAAAAAAAATTGTTTGTTAGATCTGTCAGCAATTTCAGATATTTTTAGCTTGGAAATTGACACTAAAAGTGAAATCAAGTAATCATCGGCTCAGTTATCTTGATGGTATTCACAAATAGTGTATTAATTGAAAAAAACTCTTAACTAACAACATATAGACAATAAAATTTCCTAAATTTATTAGTAATTCATATGTTTGTAAGATTAGTGACAAGACAAGACTGATGGACAATCTGGTTTGAAAAATCACATATTTGAGTCAAAAAGCGCACGGACCGCGTGCACTGGTCCGGGAGCCAGCAGCAGATTTTATGACCAAGTTCCTCTCAAGCGGTAATTAGTAAAATGCATCAAAGTATAGTATTATGAAGCCTCGTGAACGTCAGCTGGAGCTCGGTTGGGGGGAAGAGCGGTTGTAGCCTCCCGTATCAGCTGACGGTTTTTCCACCAAGATACAGCCAGCTGACATATATATTTATCCACAGTTACATATAAGCTATCATCAGGTAAATTTTTGTTTGAGAGGAAATAACGGAAAATAAATTTTTCTTTAAATTTAACTTTCATGTTCGAGACACCAGCTGACGTATAATACACCATGTTGTAACCAGCTGACTATTTTTTTTCGTTGAGATATTGGGTTAGCTACAATTTGACAAATTTTTAGCTGAGAGGAAATGAATGAATGAATGTATTTTTTTTCCTATGTGCGTGGGAGGCTACAACCGCTCACCCCCCCAACCGAGCGCCAGCTGACGTTCACGAGGCTTTATAATACTATACTCTCATGCGTCTGACGAATTATCTCTTGAGAGGAAATAGTTAACCAAATTTGCACCTGGCTCCCTAACCACACGGTCTTAAGACGTTTATGGTAAATTTATCATGGCATTTATTATAATATATTTACGTGTTAATTTCGAATTGATAAAGTTATTTACGGATTATTCGTCTTCAGACCGCGTCCGACAATAAAATGTGTATAGACATCGTACAAATGAAGGGTTAAATTAGACGCTTAAATGAGTCATGGGCGCAAAACTATGGGGCAAAATGAGCGGTTTGGAGGCAAGTAAGGACAGTACGGGCGACCGCAGGAATCCGCAACCCCTGAGTGTGCCTAACGAAATGAAATTCCGCCGACATTCCGCGCAGCTGCGACCGTCGCCGCGCAATACAACACCGCATATAAATAATATTACATTACACATATAATGCATGGTGCCCTGTATGCGTTTTCATAATAATCAATGCGGTGGGAGCATAATTAATTTAATGAAGGAATGCTTTATGTCGATACCGAACATTTTATACGCATATTTTCAGACCAACACGTTTGCAATAAATAAAGAATTAACATCAAAAGCTTTTTCATTAACTAATAATAAAATTATAGTTTATAAAGAGCTCTAAAATTAATGGTATGGCATAAATATTTTAGATAAAATCCTCTCTTAGCTGTTTGTAATTGTTTCCTTATAATTAAACATTAAACATATTAAAATTAATAACTTCTCGCAATCGCAACAATAAAATCGCTTTACATTTCGTCGTATCTAAACAATGAATTGTTCTTTATAAGAACGCACAATGAAAAGTGTCCAAACCAAATCATAGTTCGCAAACTAAGACAATCGAGACCGGGAGTTAACGTATGGAATCCCATGTAAATGCAGCGAGAGCCGCTGGTGTCGACACTAATCTACGAGCAAGTTGACATCGAGCCCGACAAGTGCGGTTTAGCAGACTCACTCAACTCACTCGCCCCAACTTTAATGCGGAAAACGATAATATCCGTATACTCCACTAGTGCTACGATCACAGGGACGCTGGATAAATATTCACACATAAGTTTGACGTACGATTCGCTGTAAATCGAGTATAGTTGAACTAATAATTTGAATTGATTTGTTTCGAGTATTTTAGAAGTCTGACTAAAATACTAGTAGAAAACTAGAATATATTTATTTTTTGTATTATGAATAGGGAAGCGCTACGTCACTTTTGTTTAAAGAGAACATCATCCAAATCATAAAACAATCTTCAAACAACTCAAGTCAAGTCGAATCAAACCGACAACAGAAACCTAACACGATCAATGACCGTCGAAACTAATGCACTCGTAACAAACTTATCAAAGTTAACAGTTTAGCCGCTCGCTAATTGTGAAACTAATTTTCGAGTGTTATGAAACCACAAATTCCGTTTAAGAAGTCCCATCGAGGCTCAATGTTGGGGCCGAAAGAGCGTGGCGGGCGTGAGTCGTGACCTCTCGCTCGACTAGTCAAAAGGCAGCCTTATAGTGCAAAGATTCCAAACTTGTCGGTTCCTTGCCCCATTCTATTCTCGTGTTTGGCACGAACTTTACCATTGTTTAACCGTTCGCCGCTCGATACTTGCCCGTTTGCAATTTAAGACCTTCTCACTTATTCCGTCTTGGTGTTTGTAAAGCGGATAGTGTCTTTTTAGATAAATACTGCAATTCTATCAGCTTAATTGATTAAAATTGAAGGTTATGAATGCACTGAACTGAATATTTATATATTCAGGTACTTACGTACTTATTATTAGAATGTATGGAGCTCTTGATAAATATTAGGATATAAAATTGATAGGTATATACGAACATTTTGTTTATAATTCCACGAGACATATCTATCCTGTATGGCGAATATACAATCCTTTTCAAACTGTACATTACCAAACAACTAGTCAAGATAATATTTTAGCATTTTATAATTTTATTTTCATAACCTCTCAGCATTTTTATTTCCAACTAACCACAATTAACTGGATGAACGGTTGTTCTATAATAACTTTCTTGAAATAAAACTTTCAGGTTTCGTGAAACTTGCGTTATTTTCAAATTTAACAAAATTGTTATTTGGCAAATTATATATCCTTTCAAATTATGTGTAACTTACTGGCAAATTGTATCATTCATCTCTAATTCCCTGATAATTACACAATTAAGATGTAATCACTCACAAAACACAACCACCAAAGCGTTGACGCGATAAACGTTGTAACAATTAACATCGACACACGCCAAAAATACAGCACGATCACGCGATCCCATTGTCTATTTCAATGAGGCGGCAAATTAAATAAATTCGTGGATATTAATGCGAACGAGGCGAGGACTCCCTGCGATTTGTCGCTGTCCGCGCCGCTTATATTAAATTAACTTATTGCTGACGATTTGTACGGAAAGGAACGCTTATTCATAGACAGAAAAGAGTAAAAGTGCGAGCGCTTCATTCGTTTAAGGTAAAGGTAAACCTCTTGAGATATTAGATATTATGCATTATTAGTGATATAACTAGCATAAGTTAACATTAATATTTTGCTGATTTAGATAATACGGGGCTATGCTTTTTACTTTTCTTAGGTATACCAAAATGATGTTTTGTTTTTTTTTTTTGGAAAGACGACTTATTTTTTGGTAAATGGATATAGTAAATTGTATCATTTCGCAAATAAATTTCATGAACAAGTCACTTAACAAAGTATAGCACAGAGAAAGGTCAAAAAAGAGCTTCAATGTTTTACTTTGTGGAAAAATAAAAAAGCGGTAACAAAAACCGTAAGGCCCGCCACGCGGTGCTTCTCGAAGGGAATCCAGTCACGTGCTCATTTTAGAAAAACGTTTCCTAAGTGTTTCCGCTTTTCAATTGAACACTTCATGGGTTTCCAAATGTAACGAATTTCATTTCGTTTCATTATACTTTTCACACTTTTTAATGTTCCTGTAGGTACTTACGTGTTTAAAGGTACGTGGTGGCTATATTTCAGCAAATTTTGTACAAAGGAGTCAAACAATAACCGGAGTTTCAAAAGGAGAAAATTTTCATTAGGTATTTTACTTTTAATTTTCAGAAATTGTTATGCAACCTTATATTTAAAAAAGACACACCACAAATTTACCATTAATGTTTACGACAACAATCAATAATAAAAAATAATACAATTTATTGAATGTTATTTTACGTGTGTTTAAAGCATAAGTACCTAATCAGATGTCAGATGACCATGTTTATATGGTTGAGTATCATAAATTGAAGTTTATCACATCAACTTACGATACTCAACCGTATAAATATTTTTGAATCACGTCACGCCGCTGGCTGGCGAGACAGGAGTCACACCAACCGAGTAACTAAATGAGATGGCCGCGATGTGTAACGGACCACCAGACCGGCTAGCTGTTTATTTGCCCTGAGACGTGTGCTGGTGTTATTAAAATCCCGTCTTTTTTCCCCTAATCTCGTTGTCGACACGCCCGTCGGGGCCTCATCGGAAATGGCATTATTTCCCAGCCTCGAGCGGACATCGGATACCCCCATCCCGGCCGCCCCGAACTCTCTTGCTGACTGAAAAATTCCAGCTATTCGTCCGGCATCCGATTTTTTTAACGTTTCAACATTTTTCTAAGTTTAAAATTTAACGTCGCACCGTCGCTGGAATTTTTTTCAAGAATTTGAGAAAAATATCTTGGCCTTCATGAAAATATAAACGTTAATCTCAATTCTTGTTCATCAATTTACCTTTAAAATTGACCATAATATTATACAATTTGTTCAAGTCATTAAATCATTTTTAGATTGGAGGTCAAACTTATTATCATATTCTTTGATTCTTCCTTCTTACATCTATTTTCTTGGTTTAAAAATAAACCAATGATTGAATGAAAATTATATTGTATATTTAGATATGAATTCGCGATTTTGAAATACATAATATAAAATATTTCGCGGAATGAAGGAATGAAACCAAAGAATACGTTATATAAATAGAACCAACGTGAGTCGCGCCACGTGCTTTCAAACACATTAATTAAAATAATTGTTAAGAATCACAATGGAATAAACCCGTAAACAAGATCACAGAATATATAAATCAAGTATGCAAATAATTTAACCTCATTAGAGGTCGAGTTAATGAAGTGAACTGACATAAGCGAACCGCTAATGAAACGTATCAAAATTATTATTTATTTACTTGTGATATTAAACCTATTGTGTGCTTCAGTGCCGTTAAAGTATATCCTTAATGGAGTATTATTGTAACTGTAAAAATTATGATATGAGTCCTTTTACTTATAGTATCATAACTGATTAAGCATAATTGTAGAGATTTGACTTGCTGTGAACTTCAAAATACCACCTACGGATGACCGGGACGTATGTGTTTTAAACTAAAAATTAGCACGTACTTCGCAAGTTTTACTGTGTATTTATTCGAGAAATGTATTCGCCGCTATTTGTCCTTATTGTATAGAAGTTTTGGCTCGGCGCGCCACCTGTGGGAGCTTATGATGACGTCTGTTCGTTTATTGTATCAAAGCGTATCTAGAAACTTGCCATTGTGTGCTGCTTAGTTCTTTTTAAGCTGAGAATTTTTGCCTGAATACTTTTCTTTGTGTAGCGCCGGCGTGGGAGGGGAACTTTTAAAAATTTATGTCTACGCTTAGTTTGTAGCGCTTCTACCATTTATTTTACTTAAACAGTATCCTATTTTGATATAATGGGAAGAGCATATACCTACTAATTATGAAAATAGTAGAACCTACATTTTATATTATTCATTTAATATGATTATTTTAAAAATATTTATTTACAGATAAATTTTCACATTGTACTTACACAAAGTAGTAAGCGTATGGTATCTATTTTCTTAAAATTGTCTCAGATAAATAACCATTTATCCAAGTACCCTTCAGATAAATACTTTAATTAATTAAATATGAGATTACAACTAACGAGAGGAGCCTAACAGACTCCTTTATAATTCATGAAAACATTAAATCTTATGTATTAAATGAATTGTGTAATTCTACTTGAAAGTATTGAATGAAAACATAATTTCGTACGTTTGCCAAATAGAGAGTTACCAGTTACCACTGCATTTGTAGAAGTACACTTTGGAATAATATTTCGCGGCTCCAGCTATGATGATGAAGCATTGCTACCGTTGTTCTACTTTGCCGCTATAGTGCCTTCACTCGAGCATTGTTATTTCTCGGTAAGAGGTGAAATATTGCAATACCGCCAGTCTAGTCTAGTGCACGAATATGATCTTTACACGGACCACTTTAAAGAAAATATCAAGTGTATTTTCGAAGGTACGGCGGCGCATGGGAATATCCGTCTTATGTATTAGTAATAAAGTATTATATTTGTGTAATTTGTGGGACCCAGGTGCAAGCAATTTTGCGGTGTGAATCACGCTGGTTGTCGCGCCGCATATATCTTGCGGCTTAAGTGTCACGCCTTGTTGGTCCTTTTACACACTTAGTGCATCGTGTGCGATACTCTCATCTTCTAGTAATTAGAGCTTCCGAGATTGAACATACTAATATGATTATGAATACGGGATATTCCATATTATATCACTACTTTGCTGCTTGCGTATGGGTGACTTTTACTTGCTCAGTATACAATTACTTACTTGATTTTGTGTGGTACATTTATGTGTGAGTTATAGGTTGTTAAAGACGTTTTAATTATTATATTTAACTAGTATTAGATTTAAAAAATTGAAGACAAATGAGGACAATTGTCAATAATCTCAAAATAAAAGCAAAATATTTGCATACAATTAATAATTATACAGCCAAAACCTATGTTCAGGCCAAACCTACACACTTCATTATAACTGAGCTGAACTCGAACACCTACACACAACGTATCAACACGTTCTTACGAAACCCGTACATATATGTGTATATGTGTATAGAGTGGCGTATGGACGTAACTAGACCGGTTGTCCAGGACAACGGCGCCGCAGTGACATGCTGCGAGGCTGGGGGTGGCAGTCCATTAAGTTCTCAGTGTCACACACAATGCTGCACAATGGTCAGGTAACCCGAACATCTGCCATTTATTATATTTACACGCGATACATTACGCGGCTAATTAAAAGTGATTGACGCGCTTTCCATGCGTGAAATTTTATCTCTGCAAATAAGCCTCATTAATAACTTCATATGAAAATGCACGGTGTTTTAATAAACTGCCGTTATGAAAACATGTTCAAACTCAAACATGGATAAAAGTCAATTATTCCTGTTTAAATGAATTTTTGTATGCGAGTAAATTAAATTATCAGGTAATAAACAGTGGACATGTGAACTTATAACTCTATTGTTTATTTGAGATTAAGGTTATATGTATGAGATTTTATGTATTTTACCTCATTATGTATTGAAGCAACACAAATGATTCTTGATGGTATTTTTTGTCATTCATGACTTTATTTTTCTTTAGACTGTTATGATTTTACGACGGCTCATCTGGATACTTATTAATTAGGTAAGTACGTCATTCGACTGCGAAAAATCGGTTATTTTTTGCAAATACCACGTACTCTAGACGTTCCTAGCTAAACTTGTTATCACCGAGTCACGCGATAGTATCACGCGGCGGTAGGTGCGACAGATAAGCCGGGCCCTCGAAGTAACAGCACTCGATTCAATTCGGCTATACGCGCCTTGAGCAAACATCTCAGCCGCGCCAAACATATCAGTTGCCGACGCTCCACGGCGCACCTCCGCGCTCTTGTTTGCACGGGCAAATATTAGGGAGAAGGGTGAAATAAAAAATGGCGAAACGCGGCCAGAATAAACACGAGAGAAATAACGACATCAAACAATAATTGAAATCATAGCTGGCTCGAGTGGGACGTAATGCCGCGAAGCCTCATGCGTGCGCCCCCGTTCGCAAAGAAACATCCGTGTACGTCTTAATTTTTTAACTGCTTTAGGTACTTATTTATATTTCTAAATGTGTGCACAGTAAAAATACATCAAACGTTTTATTATAACGATTGGGGCATACCGGTGTTTGCTGATGACATATAAATATGTCTCTAATAGACAGCTTTTATGATATTTACCTAAAACAGAAATCCTGTAATCACTACTTCTACATTAAATATCTGAAAGGGGAGCAAAGTGCATCCCATCCTATAATCAATTCATATAGACCGCAATTATAACTCCGATCAAGAGCCCAATAAGATAAATCATAATAATTTCAATTGAGATCGAGAAGCTGTCACACAATGAGCGACTCGTTTGCGGACACCAACACACGTCGTACCTATTAATCTCGGCAAATAAAATAAAAGGTAATAGAAGATGGGGAGAGGCAAGATTGCCTTCGCTCTCAATGGGAAAGTCGGGCCCTCCGCAGTCGCGATACCATTATTAGTGAGTTAACTCAATTTGTGGCATATTGTTTGAGAGGAGCCTAATAACAGGCGAGAGGCCGAGCATCGCCATGACTACCCACGATCCTCGAGGATCCGAATTACAGAACTACGCTCTGCTGCGAGCTAACTTGCAAATAACCAATTACATGACATGACCCTCATTTTGTATGATGCTTGTCGTGTGTGGTGTACAATTTTAAGATCAAACCAATAAAGGAGTAGACATAATTCGCAATGTGAAAGTATGATTTATAAAATTTGAAAATATAATAGCACCTGTCTATACAGCATAATAATATTCTTGTGCATCGCATACTTCTGGATGAAATTAATTACATAAAGTATAAATCATTTTTGAAGTTCTCCGATATAAAAAGCACCTTTCTTTGGTCAACATTTCCGTTACAATTAAGAGGTTTTGTTGCAAAACCCAACATAGTGATAAAATAAGAATTGCAATATCATGTCATGAAAACGGCTATAACAAAGGTCACTTGATAATAATATCAAAATAGGGCCCTTTCACAAGGGTCGGGTAACAATTTTTCCGTGACATCCTGTGTCCCGCTGCGCTGTCCCGGCCATTTGTCCCCTCTAGCGCTGCATAAATATACTCTCTTAATATACTCTCCTTGTATCGTTGTAACATAAGAGCAACTAGACACTACCATTAGACATACGGTTTAAATGATTACTAGTTTGGTGCCGTTACTTCACGCTATAATAATTCTGTCAGTTAAGATTGATGTAGATTTTGTAAAACAGAATCTATTATATCAAGCGAGGAAATATTTGATAGGATGTTTGAATATTTTGTATGAATTAAGTCAAAAAGCTGTTATGATTTTTAATTTTTATTTCATCGTAGGATGTGAACGCATTTTTAATGAAATCAATAAAGTCTAAAAATAAATTTTAAATTTTTATTACAAATAAATGTGTATTATTTTCGCTTTTGGTTATTATCATTTTAGCAAATCTATTTAAATAAGCACTAAAAATCTCTATAACATAAACCGCAGAAAATACCTTCAGGTACGACAACTACACTGTTAAACACTATTAAGCAAAATTGTTCTTTATTCTAATTACGCAGAGCCGCATTTACAAGCGCTACAGCAACATTTCAAGAGCGGCAAGTTCCAGCCGTCACTCCACCCGTTCCCGGGCACAAAGCATTGTTCTCTGTTGATACATTCAATTGCAGCCGCTGTCAGTATGCCAATTTCGCGGCATTCACAACAAATTACGTATTAAAGCGAGTGGAAGCGCAAACAAAACGGCCGTGTTCGTGACGTGAATTCGCAGCTCTACGTGCGGCCCGTAGTCCGCTACGAGCATGCTGTTGACACCGTAGCGATCGGTAGGCGTCGCTTTTGTCGCACTACGATCAATTTTAAATATTTGACGAAATTATGTAGGCATTTTAGAATACTTGTAATTGCGTTTGATTCTTGGAACATTCCCCTTAAACCTTTGAAAATCATAACTTTTTAACTCACCTGTAAAGTTAAAAAGTTATGATTTTAATAGGTTTGGAATAAATAAATAAATTCGTGGACACTTGTTCATTTTTTACATTAAAAAGTTAAAGTACCTTCAACTTCAAATACCTTGAAAAGACCGCACTTCGCGGGTTTCCCTGGTTCCTTTCAAGAAATTTTTTGTTTTGATTTTATCACTGTCCAAATTTTGTTAGAAACGAAGTAGCTTAGTATTTTACATGTGTAAAATATGTAGCCATCTTAAGTATGGATTGTTTTTCTTATTTAATTATTTTATGATAAATGTTTTCGCTTTATAAGCTAAATCCCTTATTTTCTTTTATAAATAGTATTAGGAAAAACAAAACAAATTATTTCTGCGTAGTACGCCATAGCATCCAATTAAAATCTGATATAAACAATCTTTCTTTTCTCGGTGAAAAAAATTAAAATTCCTTTCTGCAAAATGGGATTAAAATGTTTACTGTTTCTATTTCCAGTTGTTTACTTTGCGCTTCTTTATAGGAATTGTTTTATTTCCATTTTTTCGTATAAACTGCTAATTAGGAGAATACTCGATAAGAGGTATTAAAAGCATTGAAATAATCGCTAGACAAAACAATCTTGATAGATAATTGAACAGCTTTTTATATTCTATTTATATTTGCAACGTTACCAAGTATGAAGAGTTTTACGACTTTTTAGTAATTATACATATTTAATGGAGTTCATTTTCCAATAACCCATATTAAATGTAAAGCTAGAACTTAGTATTCTATTACCCCATACATTTTAAGTCTGTCAAGAAATTACTTTTTAACTACCTAGCAATATACGATTACAACAATATTTATATCTTATTGATATTGATCAATAAATTTATTATTACAATATAATTGAATAAAAAAATTAAAGTTCACTTGGGGTGTATCATTACTTGACAAGTAGGTATACCCAATTATTAACAGTTAAATATCTGTTCGTATTAACTTTCAAGGTTGAAATTTTTGATTTTATTTTACTTATAGTTCAGTATGTTTGAATATATTACAGTGGCTATCTCGTCGCCAAATATTTTATTTTATGGGTTTTTCAAACAAAAAGTAGTTGATTATAAAAAGTCGGTAAGGAAAAGGTATGTATGTTTCCATGTGCTAAGGAGTAGAATATTTCCAAAAGTCGGACACCATTAATTTGTTAAATGCGCTATTATAATAGCTTATTATTATATAATACTAATCGCACATTATTGACAGACAACAATACAATGCATCATCGAATATACACGTGCAGTGCACATGTGTTTACAACGTCCAACGTGATATTTATATAATTAGGTTTGCATACATATAGGGTACGTTGGCAATATTATAAACATGTTTTATAGTAAACTACTCTTATAGCGTAAACTTTTTTTTTGACAATGTGTTTTTACAATTAATACGTTAGAAGAGCACGCGAAGTAATAAAAAAAGCAACCAAATACCAGCTAATTTAGACATTCAACTAACGGCAAAATTACAAGTACATTCGACGACATTCAATTAGTTTCAAATAAAGCCAATACAAATATATTCAAGAGCTACAAACTATGAGAATATCTGTTTCGATATCGAGAAGCTGTTATCTAGAACACGACTAGTCTGGAATAATCCCTTTAATTAGCGAGATCAAGCGACGAAACGATACCCTCTTCAAAGATACTGTAACATGGATAAGGCATTTAAATTAAGTCGTCTTCGTCTAAATCTAGAATTAAATGGTATTTACATAAACTTCCCCGTCTGTGTTCCGATCTATAACTTAAATCGGTTTTATTTTCAATCGATATCAACATTGGCTGTATCGATACTGTTGTTCACAAAATTTGTCTTTCAATTACTAATTGGAATTAATTACTTTATACTTTGTACGTTTCTTAATACGCCCACCCGATTTATTTTAAAAGTAAAATGTAGAAACTTCTAAAGGTCAATAAATAAATTGATGAAGCGAATAGAAATAGAAATAAAAATTATTCTTGCATTGGAAAGACTTGATTGAATTAACAAACGAACGCAGATGAACTTCACTAAATAATCTATAGCGTACCTGTACCGTAACTCAACACTAAATTGTTCAAAAAGCAATATTATTTAAATGGAATCGAACGCCGACATTCGGTCTAGCCAGCGACAAACTCGCAGACATCTAAGACTCGTAGTGAATGCCTAATTACGACGTTGAGTAAATAACTTTTCTATTTGCCTCGGGTCGGGTTTCGTTCGGGTAAAACATTAATCATGATTGAGCTAAGTGGCTTAATACGGGTGGGATAACGGCAAGCAATGATCGCAGAGGGAGGCGGCGCCGTACAGGCGCTCCGTCGGACGTCCGCGGTGCGTCACCGCCCGCTGGCATCGCCTCTGCTCACCATTCATCCTATTTATTGGTGAATATGTGCTGAACGAATTACGCTTCAATTCAAACCTATTTTTAGACTTAGTAGCGAATAGACAGACGCTAACGAACAGCCAAATGAACAGCTTTGAAGCGAAATCACGAGAAATTCGCTTTGTCGATACATTAAGATTTATTATATGGCCTAGATTGCTTATTTCTGAAGGAAAACATTGCAGGTAATTTTATTAGATTGAATGGGCTGCTTATGAAGATGCCAGATCATTATTCTTGATTGGCTACAATTCAGTATGCAGCTAATGCAAAACATGTTGGATTACATCAAGGATATATTTATATCTTGTGATTGTTCAACTTTGATGAGATAAATAAAATCAGTATTTATTAGATTAAATCTTTAACTTTTTATTATAAAACCATTACAAGTGTAAAAAAAAACTTCCAAGAAATTTTACAAGAAAACAAAACCACCATCATTTTCGATGAACATAAGTACATAGAAAGTCTTTGAAGGAAGCCAAAGCCGCGATGGTACTTTAATGCAAAACACAAGCATCGGGCCAAAGAGCCGGCGGCCTCCGCTGTTATTGTTTACATCGAAACTAAACCGCCACACAAACCAACTACGAATACCCTCAAGTATCTAAGAGTGCAGTATAGTGTTCTACTTTTAGATTGCTCCTTTGAAGGGGGAAAAATTTTAACATTGTTGGCTTTTTACCTTTGGTCTATATTAGCGAGCACTTTTAAAACAGTTCATTAAAGAAAAATTTTGCACTTTTATGGTTGCTTTGTAATTAAAAAGTTCGTTATATTATGGGGTATTACAACATTAAAGAGTCACTATTTGTGAAGAATTTAATTACTTATTCGATCCGATTATTAATAAGGTGGAAACATTTACCTAACTAATTATTGGACATTCTGCAAGTCACAGAACAATTCACGCAAGAGCAATAAACACTAAGCGCTCACATCTATCCTACATTAAGTATTGTGAAATATGAATAATCAAAGTTCCCCACGAGCCGCTGAGCGTAACAAATTTCAATAATAATAAAAATATAAAGCTAGATGCACACAAGTGCAATGGCCGGCGAGGCAAGCCGGCTCGCCGGGGCGCAGAGAGCTTTTCCTTGTCGCCGTGCATTACACTAAACGATAATTCCGATACGACGCCGATATAGCCAACGACTTCCGATCTTTAAGCGCAACAATTGTCGTAAGCTGGCGTTTAATAGCGCCGCCGAACCGCTGGGACGTGAAAATGCATATTTATATAATGCGCATTCGCCTTTATGACGGGGCATAATGCGGTGGGAAGGTACAAATTTAAGAATCTGAATAGTATGACATTCTACTACGGATCATGTACAATTAGTTCAACCAAAAAATCAAGATTTTAGGGTGTTAATTCTTATAAAATATCATTTTATATTTAATTTATGAAAATAATTCGATAATATACAGACAGCTTTTTGTTTAATAAACTGTGCAAAAATGTATAATTCTTTCCAAATCAATTACCGTTCGATGTTCACTGACACATTTATACACAAAATTTACATAAAAAGCATTTAAATAACTGGAACGAAATTTGTACATAAAATGTTTATTATAACTGTGGTTATAACTCTCAAAACGGTGAAGTTTTGATATTGCCGTAAAAGCCTCGAAAAGTTGTCGTTTTGCATGGATTCTTTCCAATTGCGCTTTCTTATGGATTCGTATTTTCACTTCCTCCATCCTTGATAGAAAAATATAAAATACTTTTTACATTTATTGTTAAGTTTGAAGGAAGTTGATATTTGGCAAGCATTTCATACTAACTGCTTGTCTAAGTTTCTCACGATAGCCAAGATAACGAAAGAATTATAATGGAATTTAGATTTCTGTAATAATCTTTAAGGTTTTGAATGAATAATAAGCATTAAAATTCGTCATCCTGGTAACTCTATGTTAGACTTATCAAATTGATTTGTTCTATTACCTATATTTCTTGTAATAAATGTTATTTTCTACTTTAAACAATTTGAAATAATCCGTGCAAGTAACGATGAAGTCACAGTGTAAGTTACATACAGCAGTCGAACACGAGACGGCACGCTCCAGTGGCGCAAACATCCTCCTTAATAAGGAAGTCATTATCCCGGAGATATAGGGTTATCGTGCAAACTCTGAATGCACGCTGACAACGTAGCTCCCCGTAGCGCTACAGAGTTGATGCGCTTAGCACTGACGTTGGAACAAGTCGCCTGCGTCGACTATATAATAAATTTCAAACAAAATCGCGATTCGGTATGAGGATGTATTTATGTATATTTTTCTCATCGATTTTATTTAAAGTTGACTGTGACTTTTTTTTATCATTACCCTGAATCGATTATGCTAGCGCGTTAACCACAACATCGTGGAGGCGGTCATTAGGATATTATATAAAATATTGTTTTAGCAATTGTTCCATTGAAATGAAATGAAATGAAATGAAAATCCTTTATTGCTATAGACATAAAAACAAAAAGCAATATAGACAATAAATTTCCATTATTTTTTTATCAAGTTCAGAATAATAGTTTTGTATATTAATAGTTATTTTTTGTAAAACAAGAACTATTTGTACAAAAATTCTAACACAAAAACATGCCTCGTTAACAAATTAAAATACAGAATTACCAAAAGGAAAACATCACAACACCAAGACAGAAGATATATGTCTACTAGGTTGAAGGTTATGCACTAAAAGTAACGTTTAATTAATTAGTTAATGAACACATGAAGAATTGCTCATTTTTGTTAAAAGTCCCTGTAGTTTTCCAGCAAAGTATGCTTTGTTCATTAGACGCGTTTGTGTTAGTTAATTAATATTTTTTTCATAACAATGTTACGTAAAATGCTTTCTAGATTACTAAGCCACAAAGGAAATATAAAATAGCATCAACTTAGGTTTCACACTTATAATAGAAAATATGCGAACCGACACAGGCTTGTTAGAGCTCTGTAAGACGAACTAATCAAAGCAACATGTTACTATGAAGTATTTTTCAAAGAATACCTGGAAAATGAAATACCTTTGTACAGAGAGAAATGAAATTAGATCGTGGAATTTTATAAAATGTTGAATAAATATTTTATATTTTATTATAACGCGGAGTAATCCTTTTTAAAAGCTTTGTACAACTACTTTATTTGATATTAGATAAATTAGTGACTAAGTAGCAACTATGTGTACAAAGGGAAGCTATTATTGTAAATAATTACATAAGAAAAGCGTATGACAGAATTGTGTTGATTAATTCTAAAGAATTTATATACGACTGAAAGGAAAGCAATAGCTAACGCACAAATTAAAGCTTATAAAGAGGAAATACAAAACAATCACAACCGAAAACGTAACCAAACATTCAAATCCTAGGTGTATGAGGCGGCCGGCGTTACGCGAAGAGAGTACAGCTTACATTTCTGATTGAAAGCAAATAATGAAATCATAGAGATAGAGCCGGCGTCGATCGGAATACTGTGAAAAATTGCAATGTGGTTCACGGAAACTATCTCTAGTTATGAATTTCGTACTAAATGACTATTGTTTTGTATGACTTCATGTAAAATTAGTTCATTGAATTACCATTGTATAAAATGGCACGGGGTTACGCGCTCAGTATCACTTAAAAACAGCATTTAAAATTCAATAGTATCAATTATTTATTTTTTACACGCATTGATATCATTTATATGTGATGTGATTATAATTAGTATAAGTAACTCTTCCTAATATACAGTGTGTAATAAAATTAATAGATAGTTAATTTATTCTTCTCCTACATAATTTACATAATCATTTTCTTTAGGCCGCCTTTACACCTGTAAGTTTTACTTACGTAAGTCACTTACGTAAGCTACTTACGATAAATTTTCAAGTGTAAACACTCGTTGTAAGTAACTTACTGTAATTTTTTACAACTTTCGTAAATTTAAAAATTACAAGTCTAAACGTGTTCGAGTTTGCTTACGGAAGCGACTCGCAGCTTATTGAATTATTTTGATAAGTTGAGAACTCACCAAAACAATGTCCTCTAAACAAAAACAAAATAAAATCTGGTCACCAAACGAGGTAGAAGCTTTAATTACCGCTTTTGAAGCACGTCCCATACTGTGGGACTACAAAAATAAAGAATACAAAAACCGCGTAAAAACAAATTCACTACATGTTGAACTTAGCGAAATGTTTAATACCACTCCAGATGAAATCATTAGAAAGTTGCATAATTTGAAAGGACAATTTAGCCAAGAAGTGACAAAATTAAAGAAAAAGAAGAGCGGCAGCGGTACTAACGAAGTTTATGTGTCAAATTGGCGGTATTTTAATGCCCTTTCTTTCTTGCTGCAAGGAAAGGAGTATCAAAGAAACGCGACTGATACTTTGGTAAGTTTATTTATTTATTTGAATATATTTCATTTTTAATATAAGTATTTAACTTGCATGTTGGTACTGCCATGAAACTTCACCTGCTGTTGACATAAAATATTCTCTTAGCTCTTCTCTTATTGTAATCGCTGCCACTGTAGGGTAATTATTGTTATTGGTATTTAACCCTACCATACTATCAGTAGGTAAGACTTCAATATCATCGCGGGATAAATATCCCTGAGAATTACTACTCGATGTTAAAAAATTATGAAGGGCTGCGATTGTCGATACCACACTTTGAACTTTTTCCGGACATAGTTCTATGGGCTTCCGAAGTATACGAAATCGGCTTGCCATTATACCGAAAACGCTTTCTACCATACGCCTGGCTCGAGAAAGGCGATAGTTGTAGACCCTTTTATCTATAGGTTGATTTGAATATGGATAGGGCTTCATTAAGTATTTCGACAAAGCAAATGCATCATCTGCAACTAATACATACGGTACATCGACTTGTCTTCCCTGGAGTGGTCGTGGTGGCGGTAGACTCAGGTTACCTGATTCTAATGCGGCATACAAAGCGGTGTTGTGAAATACTCCACCGTCAGATATACGGCCAATGTTGCCGCAATTCATGTATATTATTCTATAATTTGCATCAACCACAATCATTAAAACAACACTGTGTGAGCCTTTATAGTTAAAATAAAAAATAAAAAAAAAATAAATAAATAAACTGTGCTAGTGCTGCCACTATGCCCAGGAGCTTTGATTATGATATGTTTGCCATCGATTGCCCCTATACAGTGTGGAAATTGCCAAATAATTTCATACCCTTCTGCTATTTTAAGCCATTCTTCTGTAGTTGTACCTGCAAATAGTAAACGTGTTTTATATTTTTCAGACTGATCCATCAACCCCAGCCGAAAACAAAGATACAGGTCCACAGCAAAGGGCTGAAAGTCAACTGTCATCAGTCTCGTATGGACAACACCCGAGTTCATCTACACAAAATGAAAACTTGCCACAGCCCCCATCAAAAAAGAGGAAGGAAGATACGTCTTTGCTCAATAAGTGTGCTCAAATATTAAATCAACCAAACGACGACGAACAAATATTTGCCGATTATGTAGCTTCTGAGCTTAGAAAATTAAGCAAAGAGGGCAATAAAAAGCTTCGCCGCACAATACTAAGGGCTATCATAAACATACAAGACGAAGAAGATGGGCTGGTGCCACCAACTTCACCAGCACTTCTTGTGTCTAGTGAGAATACATCCTCTGGAAATAATATTGTTTTAATAACCCCCGGCTCCGAGAGTGAACAGTTCCAGCTGACATCAGAAAATATAAATGGTTCCCAACAATATCGATTGAATTTGATGGACCTCATAACAGACACTTCAATTCCTCAAACTAAAAAGTGATTTTCTACCTTTTAATACTCTTTTTGTTAATTTTTTATAAGCATTAATAATTAAAATTGTTTCTTACCTTGATATATTGTTTCAATGCAGTGTAAATGGCTAAACATACTTCAGGTATAAACAATGAAATTGTTGATGCTGATATTCTGAACAAGTACATCAACGATTGATAAGAATCACCTGAAAGTAGGAAGAAATGAGTAAAAAGAAATGAACGACATGACATCTAATTTGCATAATTATATAATATATATAGGTACATACCTGTAGCCAAAAATCGAAGAGTGACCATAAGTTTCTCAGCTGGTGAAATTGCCTGTCGAAAATGTGTATCTTTTTTTTTTAATTTTTGGAGCAACTTTTTCCAAAAGAAATTCAAAACTTGTAGTATTCATTCTTATAAAATTGAAAAATCCGTGTTGGTCTTCCATTGTCAACTCCTTCAAAAGATTTTCAAACGCACCTTGTGCCATTCTTTTTTCTAACCAAGGTTTTACCCAGCATTTTCTTTCAGTATTATTTTTCCGTCGCTTTTTATTGGACAAAATTATATATGCAGCAGCCGCTTGAACGTGGCGTCTCCGAGGCATTTTTTTTACTGATTTAATGTAAACGGGCGTGTAATAATTTATGTAAGTTTAAACTCACAAAAATTACGTAAGCATTATTTACTGTAAGTTTATTTTAAGTGTAAATGCAACCGTAAGTCAGTTACATAATTTTTACGAAAGTAACTTACAGGTGTAAAGGCGGCCTTAGAATTTTTCACGGCTACTGCAGTTCAAAATATAAATTATAGTACATTTAAAACGATCTCATATGAAACAGTGAAACATAAAACAATTTGCCCAGTAAGTATTTAATGCTGCACACGTGTACGGGGATCGCTTGCGGACATAATGAAGGGTAATTTTATTTACGGTATTGGTGCTAGTTATAAATTATAATGTATGTGTTGAGTGAACTTCAATTTTCATTATATTTGAGAACTATGCAAGAAGATGACTAAAAATAGAAAGGAAAGACTTATATATTTGCGGAACATAATAAAAATTAAAAACATAGTAAAATGAATACTTACAAATTAACCTTTTCATCTATTTCATTTTTGAAATCGGACTTTTTTTCTTTAATTCTATAGAGTGTTGAAAGTAAGTACCTACTCAAGATTTTATTTTAGTTTTCAATTCTCGTTCATACACGTTTTACATACAAATCCACAGCGTTAATAACAATCGAGTACAGGTTGTAGGCAGTAAAGCGAAGTGGCCGTCACCATAAAGATGTCGGTCAAACACTGGCCGCAAACACTGGCGTGCCGGCCGCACCTAACTGCAAACAAACCGTAGCACTTGACCGATCGAACAGCGCGCCGCGTATTTTGTGTCTTGGTATTGTGCCGGATAATTAGTAAATGGTCATTTTTATGTATAAGTTTTTATAGTGTAACTTGGTAAAAATATTGAGAAGCACCAAGAAGCTCATGTACAGGTGCCAGAGCAACACAGTTAGTTAATATCTACGAAATATTGTGTGAAATATTCATTTTCAAATGTTTAGCATACCCATTATCTATCTATATATCTTTCGTATCCCAGTAGATACAAAAACGACTCGAAAATTACACAAATTGGAATGGATGTTGAATAATAATAATAGTTTTTTTCTACAAATACATTTACTGTATTTTATTATTCACAGTGCCAATCACATATTAATCGTAATTGTCAATTGCGGTTTATTTATTCTGCATTTAAAGGGTGTGTCGCCGCGGTGTCTATCTGTTCATTTGTATATCATTACACGCGGCACAACTCGTGATGACAGCTGAGAGCGCAACAACATGTTATTTTCATAATCGACTAGATAACTTGTTCTCTTCAAATAATGGCGGCAACACACGATCGAATTTATAATCTATTTTGTGTGAACAATAAGATTTTATCTAAGACGGTTTGAACATGTATGAGAGAGCAGGGGGGTTTTGGAAATGCAAATATATTGAATTATTTTAGAATAGAATGTCTGATCGATTCAAACACAGTCAAACTATTTAATTCATTTAGAAAGGAAATACCTAAAATTTTAAAATAAAAAACGAGATACGTTAAAAATGCAATGCTGAATATTAGATATAAAATCATCATAATATATTGACATGATTTTAAAAGAGCAACTATGGAATTTCTTGCTGGTTCTTCTCCATAGATACTGCTTCCCGAATCGGTGGTAAATGTTAAAAATATGTAATGACGATTCGAAAGTGCTTTTAAAAGAAGTCTAATTGAATAAATAAATGTTTGAGTTTGAGTTAGAATAAGCTCAGCATAATTTCTGTATATATGTATACCCTTAAGACTTAGATTTATTCATAAATACTTAAACGCTTTTCTAAGGCTTAGCGATAGGGATCGTATTTTTTAAAAGCTGAAAAAGTGAAAATAAGTATCGGAAGATATCAGCCCAATTATGGATGGATTTAACTTTCTTAAACAAGATAAGCGAAACATTGTTTATTTTTTATTTTCCCTGGAGTAATAATTAACAAATAATCCATTGGAAGTTGAAATTCGAGAGTATTTTAGGGGTTATATAAATGGACTTAAGAGAAAGGATAAGTAATTGACGACCTTCTGACGTAGGCCGCCGTCTATTGCGCCGAGGGACATGAATTCGATTTTGCTAATTAGAAAAAATGTTGTGAAACGTATTAAATTTCAAAAACTGTGTAAATTAAATTATCCATTCTCGATTAGTGAACGAGTTTTGCACGTGGCAAACTATACGCAAGCACACTACACGCTACAAAGTGCCCAAATTCGCATACTCAATTTTAATCAACTTGTTAGCGGTCCGTCTTGATCCATAATCAACAGTATGGAGTGTCGCACATAATGAGATTTTAATTGAGGGCGGTGCCGCGGTGTACCGTCGGATACGCTTAACTTCATTACAACGACCGATTACGTTGCCTAATGTAATTGCTCTGTTCAACAATTTAGCACTATGCTATATTAACCTCCTAAGACCCCGCGTACAAAATTTTGTACAAAATAAAATAGTGCTATCTGACCCAGCTCTGTCATATAGTTTATAGTAATAACCGCCCAGTGTACAATTTTTTGTACTTATTCTTTTAACAACTGTAGTTTTTTTCAAATCTTCCCGTGAATAGTTTCACATGTCAAAATTACTTAAATAGTTTGTATTGTCTATGTTATCAACGCTGCCAACAAAAAAATAAGTATATTTTCAAAACTAGCTGTGATGAACGACGAAACCTGCCGCTCCCTCGTGCTAAGAGTAAGTTTAATCTCAAAATACTTATATAATCACTAGTTTTCCCACGTCACTGTTAATGTTATTTTATACTATAAGGTGTAAATATTACACACTATTAATATTTTTTGTTGCTGTATTGAATAAAGGTGATTCACAAAGTCATCAATTATTTTGTTCAATATTTTGTACATTGGTTCTCAGTATCAAACGTTAGGTATCTGCTTTTCATAGAGAGTATTTTTGTTTTTATTTTAGATTCTAATGAAAATGAGATTCTTCAGTGTCTAAATGAATTAGAATATGAGTCAGAAGCTGAAGAGGACCCTTTTGAATATAATGAGACAGATGACGAGTACATGCCAGATGGAAGAGAGGAATCTTCATCTTCAAGTTCTTCTAGTGAAGATGAACAGCCGCTTATTGAAGATGACAATGATGATTCTCCTTTTTGCGAGGATCAAGTCGCAGCAGAACACGAATTCGTCTACGTTGGACACGTGGTTGTAGTCGTGGAAGAAATATTATAAGCACTCGCGGAAGAAGAAAGACGTGGGAGTAGAAGTCGAGGACGCGTAATTTAATATTGCCTTAATAGAAGTTAAGCCTAAAGATCTCAAATGGAAAAATTTTGTTCTCTATTTAATTTCTATAATAAACTTTATTTTTTGTAATTTTGATTTATTATTTTCTCTGCTACATTAAGACCCACTGTACAAAATTTTGTACAAAAGATAGAATTACAGAAGGTGACCAAAAATGTCCCATAGACACCTGGTATTACGGTAAAAATACTTTCGAAACCCTAAAAGGTATAGCTTCAAAATTACGACGTTTTACGTCTCTGGGTCTGACAGCAATAAATTAATTTGTGCATAATTTTGTACAGTGGGTTTTTACGACTACCTTTGGTAGTTCCGATCTGGGTCTTAGGAGGTTAAATGGCCGCGTTTTTGTCGTGTGTAGTGCTTAGTTGCGTATTGGGGATTATGTAAGGTAATAAAAGCGCTTGTAAAGTTATTTTTCGTCACTTTAAATGAAACATGCTGTAACAAAAGTCGATGAGACTTACTACCTAAATAGTGGGCAGTTTAAGCATTATCGTGCTGTGAATTTCAGTGGGTAATTTGCAGTCGATTGTTATGTAACAGATTATATAAAGTAATTTCTGTGAGCTTCACATCACAGGCAAATAACCAGAAAAGCACATCAACTGTTACAAAAAGCGCTATAATCTTACGTAGTCAAATTGCGGAAGGCGAGCAATGAGTGATTACTACGTCATTACATATCCACTAGCACGTAGCACGTCCGTCCGTTAATGACGTTCAATTGTTTCCACTAATTAATGAAGGCTCGCTTAACGGTGAGCAGTATAGCAGGGCACGCCGGCGCCTGTGGCGGCGCCAAGCCAGCTCATTTGCATCTCGAGACTCGAGGGCTCGCCTGTCACTTCAGCTAATGTTCAGCTACGGTGACAGCTTGAAATTGTTCACTGCGCGCCGGTTCATCGTTTGTCACACTCGTCGCGATTATGTGACTAGTTGTATTGGTTATTTAAATGCGGGACGCAAATAAATGAGTTTATTTTTAAACTAAACTGCAGTAAAAAAATTGTTTCACTTGATCTAATCGTTCCTCTATAAATACGGTTCAATTCATAATATATAAATTCAATTTGCAATATTCGTAGATTCATAGTTCTATATATATAGATATTAAACCTGGTCATCGTAAGCTCTCTGATAAGGTGGTGAATAAGGAAACCATTATTTTCTTAAATATGTCTTCCCACCATTATATCTATGTCAAACCGAAAAACGTCATGTTCGGACCACACGCTCGTGAAACCCTCTTACCCATAAGACGCCACAAATAGAAAGCAATAACCGAGCAACAAAAATAAAAGCGTGGTCCGAAAAATTGGCAGCAAACGAACCTAATCACCGTACACGACAGCCATCAGGCATTAATAGAGCAGGCTCCAAGGAGATGTTCGTTTGCAAAAATAGCGGACCTAAATCTGACTTCTGATATATATTGTATAGGTCCCAGACATCCTATAGACAGATGTTGCCAACCAGTTTTGTGGTCCCCCTGCCCGCACCCCGGTAATTAAATATGGCATACAAAGAAAAAAATAAAAATTTCCAAAACATGCCGTGTGGGGTATCAAATGAAAGAGCTTATTGAGTAGATCACGAATATATAGCATACTATATACATTTCTTACACTTTCTCTAAGATTTTTTAGAAAATTTACGAAAATGGTCCATTTTTGAGTTAACTTTAAACCACTATAGATTGAAAACTCATGAATATATTTTTTAAATTATTATTTTAAATAATTAACAATAGTCCATTGTTTATGATTCATATTCGTGACACGGCATGTTTTGGAAATTTTTATTTTTTTCTTTGTATGCCATATTTAATTACCGGGGTGCGGGCAGGGGGACCACAAAACTGGTTGGCAACATCTGTCTATAGGATGTCTGGGATCTATACAATATATATCAGAAGTCAGATTTAGGTCCGCGATTTTTGCAAACGAAACTCCACTGAGAGTCCGGTCTATAAGTTGCGAGCGCCGCAACAACGCTTTCTGTCACAACCTGTCAATGTGAAGATAAAATCGAAAAGCGCTGTACGTCAAGTAGAAGTAGGTACGCGTGTACAAGCTATATGAGGCAAAAATCTGATAAGTATAATTTGATGTTTTCGAGTTTGAGTTCTTCTCTAATTATATACTTTCGTCACAGAATACATAATAGTAGCTAAACGCTACAGAACGGACACTCTCCGCCTCCCGCCAAAATTAAACACTTACCTCACCCCGCACGATCAGTCTAAAAATGGTCCACATTTTTCTACAGGGACGATACGCAACGAAGATTGACAACATTAATCAAATTGACTTAAAGTGTAATTTTATTATTTTGGATTTGTGATTATCGTTTTTCGTAGAAAATGGTTAGATATTGTGCTGTTTACGGATGTATTTCATCAGAAAAACGCGATTTTTTTTTTACGCTAGTCAAAAATGTGCCAACCATAAAGCGTTAACACACACATTTGCAGTCTCTACAGTGTGACTGTCAAAACGATAATTTTGTATGGAGTGTCCGGGGTGTGCTTTCGTGTAACATTAATTCTCTTCGTTTACAGAACGTCATTCCAGTATACCATCCACGAAAACTTTTAGCTCATACTTTTCTTCTTCAGGAAAGAATCTAAGCCTAAAAAAGAACACCTATTTCGTTACCTTTGATCATCCCGTTATTTCAATTTTAATAAATATAAATAAAATGTAGTATATTATGTCAAACTGAATCATAGGAACTCTGAATGATTGATATGATAATTTATTTGTGGTTATTTTCATTATTTCAATATATGTGAAAATCTCGTTTCTCTTCTTGTTTAGTAGCCCTCATACTCTCTACAAAATTATAGCTCTTCTTGCCAACCAAAATCTATATATCTATCACATAGAAGGGTATGTGTACAAGTTAACCAATGAACCGCAATTAACTTAAACTAGCAGCCGTCAACACATTCGCGGCACGCTCCAGCAACCGCACCGCGACACTCCACTATTAAATCCACTGGATAGCTACTACTAATAAATACTTACACTACACTACTCTTACACTTACACTCACTACTCTAAAATACGTAGCTTGTATGTCTACTTGAGAGTTACCGTCCGATTTTCAAGGATACCGAACGGACGTGTGCCAAAAGATTTAAGATTATATGATGATGATATTGACAGGCACATCACGATTGCAAAAGAAATGGCTAATTACGAGACAAGGTTATATTATGATTATGATATTACCAGGAATGTTACGATTGTAGAATGGAATAAACAGCTTATTACAAGACATGCTTAATGCATGATGAAGTTGAAGCAGACAGCGAAATCAATGTAATGCCCGGTTTACATTATTCCAGTCCATCGAGCGAAGCCATTCAAAATTGTGTACAATCCAATCCAAAAGTATTCTAGGCCTTTTCTTACGTATTCTAAACGAAATTCGTGTTTTATCAAGTAGCGATTATATTGACAATAAACAAATTATAGAAAGAGTAGAAAGTCTATAATATGATCAATCTGAGGTACTAATTCCTATATCCTGACTATAATATTTTATAAAATACCCTCATAATCACAACATTCACGCGCCCATACCGTGTAGCTCACATAAAACTATAATGAGGTATTACGACCACTGGATGTGCGTACCAGCGTCTACTCCAATTGACGTTTACTATCGTCACATACGGGCACACGTATTTCACACACTTCGATAATTATAAATGATGTCTTTTCTATTTTTAATACGTTTTAAATTACTGCAACTGTCTAACGAAAAACTATTTATCTACATATACTAATTTTTAATATTATAAATTAGTATGGTATGTTAGTTTTTTATTATAATTGACGTATACGAGAAACATGATCCCTTTTGTTATTTTATATCTGTTACGTCATTCAGCTTACAGATTTATCATTAGCAACTGAAATCATACACGTGTATCCCGTCTTCAGTTGCGAAGACACGTATCCTTAGCTGTCTACTCATCTCACACAAGAACAAGAGATAATTACGTTCCTTTACACACAGCCGTGTCATTCTTTCGCCTATCGTATGACACGTCCTTGAAGCGTGTATTCTTTCCCGTCTAAATATAAAATAGTGACCTCGACCGAGTGAATAAACCTATAATCGAAGGCGAGGCGCGGAGGCCCCTCGGCATAAATCAAGCTCCCCTCACTATGACGCCCGGCGGAGCCTTCAATTTGCCACATCCTTAAAATGACATACGAGACACCGCTCGCTGCTCGCCTAACAAGTAACGCCGTCAACTCGCGCCTTTTCAAATTATACCCGTGTCTAATACAACATAATTAGGATGCGTTGCATTGCTGCTTTTGGAATAACTATCTATCTACATATCTTCATAGACCATTGCCCATCTTATCATTGTCAGTTTATTACTCTTATCAAGTATTCGTAAGAGATGTGCATTGCAGTTCTTGGATCACGTTTGAAAGCATTATTTGCTGAGAAAATTAAGTTACACTTTGTTTTACGCCACTACCACTAAAATGAACACTGATTTCCTTATGGTAATTGTCATGATGTAATTCTAACGCAAATCTTCATAATAATAATCAATGCGCTTAATATGTTGTTGTATGCGTCACCTTTAGGTTTTAAGGAAATTTGAAATTACAATCACGCTATTAAACAAGATCACTTACTACTATGGTCAACGTTTGCCATATTTTATTTTCTGAGCCTAATCCATTCATCGATATGGTCAATATTATCGGGTTATAGGGTTATCGATAGTGCGTGTCCCGGCGAAGCAATCAGGGCGGTATCGTAGACAAACTGTCGGGGCGGCCCTTAATTGGCGGCCAAAGATTTATGCGGCACACCGCTCGTCATCCCGACGGTTCTGTGAGACCGCACGATCGCATACCTCTAAGCTGTACCGGTTTCACTGATGTGTTTTTTCTAATAACAATTGAAAACAAAGGTCCTAGATGGTTGACCAGTTTCTCGTAAAGCACTACGTAACTTTTACTGGATGTAAGTACCTACCTACTGCATACATTTCTTTTTAATCTAACACATAATTATTAATATAACTTTTCTCCGAAAAAATAATGACTTAATAAAGTTAACTACTTTAAAACAGACATTTAATAAATCCGAAACATTGTATGAATGTATATTGATCTTTCATACAAATACTACAGAAACAATCTGCTTCATATTTGATATTCCAGTGTATAGTTCACATTTATTCAAATACAGTGTTAAAAAAGATTTTAACAAATTATTTCACTGTGTCAGAATCAATCCACTGCTCGAAAACAAATGTAGATATTTTAAACAGCTTGCAAATAATGGAAATTTTAAATCGGAATTCCAATTGCACTTTTAAGCCCGTCATTCTTTGAAAACGTTTATCCACGTAAATTCTGTACTTTTTCAGTCTCGTGGAAAAACATCGTATTAAGTCATACATGTTTCTTTACAAGGGAAAATATACGTTTCCATACTTCCATCGCACTAATTTAATTGTGCACGCAAAGAAGCGAACAAAGTGAAGGTACTTTTAGTACATTATTACGAGGACAAGAATAGCGAAGTTAAATTGACAAAGAACTTACTTTATCCTCTAATATTGCCATAGTATCCGGTAATAATACAGGTACAAGACGACCTAAATTAAATTTTTACTCTTTTCAGATGCTAGTGCTTTTCTAGACTAATGAAAATTCTTTGCGCAATCATGAGTAATTTATTATGTTTTGTTTGCTCATTTCACGAGTTATTTCACAATGACATTCCTGACTACGCCTTATAACAATGTAAGTAGTAAATCGAATAAATTGAAACATTCAATTACAAACACAATCTACGTGAAAATTATTATAAATCCGGAATTTGATACTGAAAACGTTTCTGAATCACGAGGCCTGTCGAGAGGAGAAGCATGATTTAGGGCCAAGTGCAATATTTATAGGCCTATTAATTTTTACATAATATTATGTATTAATATTAGTTGTTTCAGGTCACAGTAAAACGCTATTTTCTTGACTTCACATGTTAAAAATTATGCTTAATGTTTAAGCTTCCGATAATGCCGTCTATTTAAGCCATCACATTAACGAAGTGACTATGTGATAAATGAGGTATTTCCTGGAAGATGGACATTTGTCACACGGTTACACCCGTTATCAATTAGCATAAACTCAAACGATCCAGCTGAATAAAAGAATCAACCAAAACCAAACGCAATATCAACATTGCATCTCCCCGTGCATTCGAAACAATAAAAAATAATCACTTTTTAATGCTCGCGCATTTTATACAAAAGTAAAATGTACTATATTGCACTTAGACGAACCAAAGGTCTCTGTAGACAACATCGGGTTGTTGTTGCGGGGCGAGGTGCGGGGGAAAGAGGGGGGTTAAACTAACTCCCCTCCAGGGGTGAAGCGGTGCCGTTTTCAATTTGCTTTATTTGCGCTTGTTTTAATAGCTCTCTCCTTATTGCTTTCGCGGACCAGGCACCAAATTGCTTCGTGCCCGGACGCCTTTTGATTAAAGAGGCACACGGCAAGGAGCTAGGCGTAAAAACAAAGTGCTCCAACTATTTGTGCGAAAGTTGCGAGATGATCCCCGGAGAGGTATTAAGTGTTCGGTACGCACAGACGTGACTGTCTCCGCCGCGTTCCTTATCCAAATATGGTGACATCGATGCGCTCTACGAGATTTATTTTGTCATTTTTATTTGTCAGTACACTCTTTTTTAACGAAACAAACCTTGTTTTAGTGAAATGTGTATTTATTTCACTTTCAATAAAGACAATTAATTATACCATAAGAGGTTATAATATACAATTTAAAACGTAAAAAATAAACAATTTTAACGTCACAATAAAATTAAAACACAAAACTTATTATAAAA
The DNA here is from genome assembly GCA_029959065.1 of Colias behrii. Classification (NCBI taxonomy): domain Eukaryota; kingdom Metazoa; phylum Arthropoda; class Insecta; order Lepidoptera; family Pieridae; genus Colias; species Colias behrii. The sequence continues at coordinate 7,219,155 of JARWMC010000019.1, read as the reverse complement.
TAAACGCAACCATTTTTGTTGAAAGAGATTTTCAATACAAGCCTTGAATCATTGTGGTTATTATCCTCAATTTATTATAATAGCTTCAGAAAGTTTAAAACGAAACATTATCTGCCTGTATAATGTTTCTTTATAATGCCGCTAACAATGAATGGTAGGTAATTTAAAAAATTCACAACCTCGCTAACAAGTAATATTAAACCAGTAACTCTATTTTCTATTTCATATCAAAAAGAATCTATAAGTGAATCAGTGTTTATGCAAACGTAATAAAACACGCGTAAACATGAAAACGTCAAATAATATCGACGTTTGGAGACAAACATTGAAATGCCGGTGAAATAACGAGCTCAATACAAACACTACGCATACACGACATGTCTATATTATTTGTTTCAATGTAAAAAAGTCTCATATACCTTTAGACAATATTTCAAAACAAGATGTTGAATTTATTTATAAACAAATATCCAAAGTAGAAAGAAGATGAATCGAGACTTGAAAGCATCCGTACATTTGCATAAATGCACACATATAAATGTATAGTCTGTATATATAGTATAGTAAAGCAGGATTACCAATCATTTACACTGGCTTTCAAATTTACTTTTCATAATATCTGACATGATATCCATATACTACTCTCGACAAAGCTTTTTTAAACAATGTTTCAACGTGTTCGCAAAAATACAAACAGTATTTCGCGGAAAATACATTCATTTTAAAGCAAACGAAAACTGACCTATTGCGATTCCATACGAGTGAATAGGCTTGACAATATAGCGGTATAATTTGATGTACAGTGGCCGGGACACAAATGATGTCACCGTATCAATACACTAATTAATATTGGCGCACACATGATCACTTTTCAATGTGCTCGTGCCCGGCCTCAATGTGCTCTGGTTTGCGTACATTATTACAATTTGAAAGCCTTTTCAGGGTAAATTAACCTGAAGCTTGTTGCATGTACTAATTTGAGTCCGGTTTTTTTTTTTTAATTTGATGGAATACGATTTATTGATAACACACGATTAGCGTTAAGTTTCTCTAATCTGTATGGTAATTTCTGTATGGTAATTTTGATAAAAGTGATTATGTTACTTGATCGATATTTTTACTTTTTATAGCACTAAATACAATAATTTCTAAAAAGAAAAAAATGGTTTACATTTGATTTAGATAGTATTCGCTATTCGAAGTTTACAAATATTGGTTGATTGATTGAGTGATCGGTTTTCGTTTATTTTTTATTACACTTAAAATTTGAATTGATTTAAAAGACTTTACCAAATTACCCAACACTAAAAGCCTTCACACATTTCTAGAATTAACTTCGTATCAACTGTTAGTTTATACGAAATTATTTATATTTTATACTACATAATGACTACATTAGAATATTCTTACTTAATATTTATTATTAAGGAATTATGTATGCGCGATCTGTTGATGTACCCAAATAAATAAATACATAATACCTACTACTACCTTTCTTGTCGTGTAAGACTTTCAAAATATTCTTCCACTTACCTCAACCAATGTCGTTTCGCGATGGCAGTATGACAGCAAATAGCATCATACTGGTCTGCAATCCACACTATGAGGATGATGTAGAAAGCCGTCGTGGTGTCGTTGAAGAACTCCGACATGATGGCTTCCATTCCTGTGAAAATAAAAGGAAAGATTAGGGATTAGAATCAATATAAAATTCAGTTGGACTAATCATTGTTCATCTATTTGCTACGTTTTTTGAGTGTAGTTTTATTCTTCGATATCAAAGGGCTCTGATCGTTCTAAAATATCTGAAATGGGATGGTTGTGCTCTGATCGTTCTAAAATATCTGAAATGGGATGGTTGTATAATACCTTTGCGGGTAATTGGGTGTAAGTATATTATAATAATGGTTGAAATTGTTTTCATTTTCTTTCTTCTCTTCTTTTTATTAGCACAAAAATGTGTACCACCAATGTTCTTAAATAGTAAATACACAATTTAATTTGCGTATTAGACCGGACTCTCAGTGGAGTTTCGTTTGCAAAAATAGCGGACCTAAATCTGACTTCTGATATATATTGTATAGATCCCAGACATCCTATAGACAGATGTTGCCAACCAGTTTTGTGGTCCCCCTCTCCCCACCCCGGTAATTAAATATGGCATACAAAGAAAAAAATAAAAATTTCCAAAACATGCCGTGTGGGGTATCAAATGAAAGAGCTTATTGAGTAGATCACGAATATATAGCATACTATAACATTTCTTCTCATCATTCATCATCATCATTCACTTTCTCTAAGATTTTTTAGAAAATTTACGAAAATGCTCCATTTTTGAGTTAACTTTAAACCACTATAGATTGAAAACTCATGAATATATTTTTTAAATTATTATTTTAAATAATTAACAATAGTCCATTGTTTACGATTCAATAGTTCGTACAGTGAAATAGTTGCATGGGGGAGTGGGGGGAGCATTCAAAGATGGCGAGTATATTTTCAAGTTTATGCCAGAAATAAATGCCTAATACAAAAATATCGGTGTCAGGGCTTAGAATAATTATCTCTGCACTGTCGTTGTGTTTGACAGAATAAAAATATGGCAGAACATTCTTGAATCAGCCTCTGTGTGATTAGATTTCAAATCGGTAACTTCAGTGAAAGTTGCGCCTTGCAATTTAAAACATTTTGTGGGGTCATCAAATCCACCACATACATATAGCTCACTTATATTATATTACGAACTATTGAATCGTAAACAATGGACTATTGTTAATTATTTAAAATAATAATTTAAAAAATATATTCATGAGTTTTCAATCTATAGTGGTTTAAAGTTAACTCAAAAATGGAGCATTTTCGTAAATTTTCTAAAAAATCTTAGAGAAAGTGTAAGAAATGTTATAGTATGCTATATATTTGTGATCTACTCAATAAGCTCTTTCATTTGTTACCCCACACGGCATGTTTTGGAAATTTTTATTTTTTTCTTTGTATGCCATATTTAATTACCGGGTTGGGGGGAGGGGGACCACAAAACTGGTTGGCAACATCTGTCTATAGGATGTCTGGGATCTATACAATATACAGGGTGTCCCACTGTTGGTATACTAAGCGCGAAGGGACTTGTAGTTTTGCATACACTGATCACGTAAAAAATACTTAAAAAACAAAATTACGTCAAAAATTTTTTGCTAAATTTTTCCTGAAAATCCATGTTTTCATCTCTAGCTTCGCGCAGCCGGCATATACCGCTTCTCTAATGCGAGCATTTTGTCTATGAAAACATAATCTTAAACAATGGCTCACGTGCTGGTGGCAAAGTTGGGCGGGTTGCTTGTTATGGGTGTACACATAGAGTTTTAAGAATTCATCTATTTGAAAAAAAAATGCGTCTGGAATTTTATAAGTATTTTTTACGTACTCAGCGTATGCAAAACTATAACCTGCTTTGAGCTTAGTATACCAACAGTGGGACACCCTGTATATCAGAAGTCAGATTTAGGTCCGCTATTTTTGCAAACGAACATCTCCTTGGAGCCTGCTCTATATGTCATGAATATACAAATACCCTCATTCCTATAGTAAAGCCATTTTAATAGGCAACATTTGACAGTTCAACAAAATTCAAAAACGTAACCTAGTAACGACGGCATAGAATAATATGTTATTTCGTTTTGTTAGAACTGCACATTTGTTTAACTTTTTTCAATTACAATTACATATATGTAATAAATGACCGATACGAGTAAATTTAATAATTGATTTTACTAATAAACCATTCTAAACATAATATACAATTTCTGATTTAAAAAACTGTCGTCGCTAAAATGATGTGTCAGTTAACTTTTATTCTTTTTAAATACTAGAGACGTTACGAAATCTGATATCTAGAATCGAATACAATGATTACTTCAATTGCCATATGTTTCAAGTCTGTATCGATTAATTCACTTTAATCGATGTTTTTAGGCAAGTTACCTCCCTACGAAGATAAAATCGATAGTCGTCAAATGTTGCCTATTAAATTGACTCCACTATAAGTCATAAATCGATATCATCTTTATGTAAAAGATAGTACATACTACATAGTACGAAACTTAACTTTGTTCTTTTTTATTGGTAATAAAAATATATAATTGGTAATAAGTATTAAGTAGATACATAATTAACATCTATTTAACCAAACTTCACCACGTGTATCTTCTATTTCCATAAAGTTACAACTATGCTTCAATCCTGTCGTCACATTAATCGACACAGTCTACATACAAGATGCTGCACATATGATTAATCAGATGCTAGCGAGTCGCCGCTTATGCACGGCAATAAATCTCGTGTGATGGCGACACATGAGATCGGTGTCCAAGACCGTTATAAAGTGTCCGCGTATCGCTCTTGTGTCCGATATTCTAGTGTGGTTATTAGAGGATAGGTTTGAACTAGCAAGGATGACTTGACTTTGACTTGACACGTCAAAATTCTAGGAAGTTAATCGATGAAAAGAAAAGACTTTGCGTATATTCAGAAGACGAAATCAATGACAGTCGGGTGAATAAGTAAGTTAATATATAACAACATTTTTCTTTTTATTGTTTTAACGTTTTTTATCCGTTTTATAATTTTCTAGAAACAACTACAACCCAAAACATACAGCGATCACACCCTATCTTAACTCCGCTTCAACCAATCATGCAGTACATCGTAAAGACATCTTTGTTCACAAGAAAAACGAATAAATTAATCAGATGCAAGTCTCATACATCGCGCGGTGCACCGCAATAAATCGCGAGTAACATGTGAGCGCCACTCGACAGTCGACACTAGACAGTGTCGGATGTCGCTAATTAGGTGTCGACAATCACGCTCTAACGACCGAAACGCGAGCGCCGCTTATTAACAGCTTCGAATGCAACTAACCTTGAATTAGTTTGGAAAGTCTGTCTCGAAAAATACTTACAGATTGTTAACATAATGCCTGTATACTATCTGCATTGCCCGGATTGACTTTGATAAAAAAATATCCTTTGTTTCTCGGTACAGATGTAACTTTCTAATGGTAATCATGTTTTAAGTCAGCCAAGTAATCGCATAGATTACATACATAATATTCCAAACGATACATATTACATATTATATTTTATTCAGGTAAATGTACGGAGTTGTACTTTGTAAAGAGGTAAATCATGAATATCAAAATATTCTAGTCTGGACGCATTTTTAGACTATTATTTTCAATTTGTAAGATATTAAATTCCGCACCATTTTGCACTTATTTTAACCAACTGTGGCTTCGCTGATAAACTCAGCGTCTGGCCATGAAGCCGTACCATAAAGACGAAATATGAAATCTCAACCTCCTTGCCAGTAAAATTTTGTCGACTTGCAATAGTGACTTCGTTCTGCATTTATAGACCGTATATTCATTAACCTCTTATTTTACATCAAAAAATACATCGTAAAATATAATGATTTAAATCACTACATAGTTTAAAAAAAAGGCAATGTCCCTGTTAGTCACTCTCTATGCATGCTTAAATCTTGAAAACTTGTCGAAAATTAAAGTGTGACGACATTATCGTAAAAGTATGTACATGGTATTCTATCATATAAACTATAGTATATTTATTTTTATTTGTATTTCATATTTCATATTTGATTTTTCGCTTGTGGGTAGTGTAAAGTGCATATGTCTTTTTTCTTACTCTTGATCTGTTTTATTAAAAATTTGTCTCCTACTGTTGTTTGCATAAGTAATATGCTTTAAAAGTTACCTTTGCCATCCAGTAAGTGTCACACAAAATCACTTTCACTTTTCACCAAGATTTATTGTAAATCCAACACAGAAGTTTAAACATAACCTCCAAAATGGAATCCATTGCACAAACTGTAGCGGATATGAGTGAAATGTTTAAATATAGAATGGAGGAGTTTCAACGTGAGCTGCAAAGTAGCAACAATGGCTCTGGAAGTCCCACCAGTAAGATTTCCTCAGACTTTGCTGTTTTTCGAACATTTGTGCTGTCATCGTTAAGCTGTCTTACATCTCAAATTCAGCTACTAACCCAAATGCATGATCAACTAGAAATGCGCAGCAGGCGCAAACATCTATTGATTCACGGTATTCCTGAGTCGAAGAATGAAAACTCCAGCATTGTCGTTTCGAAGGTTATATCTGATCACCTTAAAATGCCCGAGGTTGCTCCACAAATATTTAGCCAGTGTCATAGAATGGGGATGATGAAGGAAGACAAACCACGGCCAGTTCTTGTCAAATTTAAGGATATCCAGGTTCGGAGCCAGGTGTGGCAAGCCAAGACTGCATTCAAGGATACTAATATTACCGTATCTGAATCACAAAGGCTCGCCATGACCTCTTCATTGCTGCAAGGAAACGGTTTGGCATATCCAAGTGCTGGACAAGGAATGGTTTAATTTTTGTTATTGGATCAGATGGGGCTCGCAATCAGATTAATTCCATCGCTGACTTAGACTCAATTAAATCTCAGACTCCTGATACTGAAAAGCAACCTCTTGCGGCTCCTAGTGACAATAACCAGAAGACTTCTTCGCAGCAAACAGCGAGATCCAGAAGAATTCCTAAGCATAAGTAGTTTTATATTTCTATGACTTCTTTTTTTTCTCTTTTATTGCTTATTAAATGATGGTGTAGGGTCTTATATTATCGGTTTTTGCTACGATAACTTTTGCTATACTATTTACGGGAATATATTTTATTTCATTCCTAATTTCACCATCATGTATTTTTCATCATCTTTCATTTATTATAATTCATTAAGTAGTCTCGCCATAAAATTATCATGTTCTGTTTCTCCACTTATTATTTGTGTGTTTACGCTTTTGTAAAGCAGATGTAATGTATGCTATAATGAGTGACAAATTACTGTGGTTTGATTTTGTGCCTTCGCATAGGTTGTTATTACAATACTTTATTATTGTAATATCTCACACAGTACCTGCAATCTGCATACATATAATTATTTACCACCGTCAATTTTATTTTACAACTCTTTGCACACTTGTAAACAAACTAATGTCATTTGTCACTTATTATCATTTGTCAAATGTCATTTCATTTCATGCACTTGTATCTTGGTGTTGCCACTCTATAAAACTACTGGAAGGTGTTTTTGGTAAATTGTATTTTGACTAATAAATTAATTTGAATTCAATAGACTAATACTTATATATTTTATTCGTACGTATTACTGCTTATTACATATATATATATATTTCTTCTTATATATCTATTAAATACTCTAAATATTTAAATATATTTATTTATTATTATAATTTATATATTTATTTATTTTTTTTTTTTATTATACTTACATATTTATTTATTGACTATAGGTTCACGTTTAATGCAATATATTATGTCATTGAATAACAGTGTTGTAAGTTATGCTTCATTGAATTCCTCCAATTCTGATCTAAGCAACGATAGCTTCCATAGCACTTCCTCTTCCCCTATACACTCTATCCTCTCACTTTGCTGTCCATAAACATTTTAATATCATCCACATTAACGCCCAGAGTATTCCAGCTCACTATCCTGATTTGCTGGCACTCGTTGATTCCCAAAATATCCATGCCATCCTTATATCTGAAAGTTGGTTTAAACCCTGTCTACCATCTTTATCCTACTCCCTTCCTGATTTCCAGTTTATCAGAAATGATCGCACTGGTAGGACCGGTGGTGGTGCCGCCATTTACCTTCGCAGTAATATCCCGTTCACTATCCTCAGTTCCTCCTCTCAACCACCTCCCACTGATGAAGCAGAACACCTTTTAGTTGAAGTAACTGTCATGCATACTCGTATACTCCTTGGGGTGTTCTACAGTCCAAACCTTTCCATTAACTATTTCCCATCTTTTGATCTCCTCCTTGAAAAATTTTCTCCCTCCTTCGACCATATTATTATAATGGGCGACTTCAACACCTGTCTGCTTAAGAGTGATCATCGTTCTGATAAGTTAAAATCCACTGTCGACTCACACAATCTGCATATCCTACCTCTCAACGCAACACATCATTTTCCCAATTCCTCCCCATCTCTCCTTGACCTCATGATTGTTTCCTCCCCTGAACACGTCTCCAGCTTTGGCCAATGCCCAGCTGAGATGTTTTCATATCATGACCTTATATTCCTATCCTACAAAGTCCGACCTCCCAAAAGGAAACACAAAACTGTTATGCAACGCAATTTTGGTGGAATGGATTTGGATCGTCTTCGTGAGGATGCGGAGAATACTGACTGGTCTAGTGTTTATTCTGCTGGTTGTATAGACCAAATGCTGGACATATTTAATCTACTCATACTGCAGCTTTACGATAAACATGCTCCTTTAAGGCCAGTAAAACTCAAGCACCTTCCTGCCCCCTGGCTTTCCAATGAATTAAAAGCAGCCATAAATCGCAAAAATAATGCTAAAGTCAAGCTTAGGAAAAACTGCTGTGCTGAGAATATTGAAAAATTTAAAAAACTACGTAATCGCTGCAATACTATGTGTAGGGATGCACAACAGCGCTATGTTCATAAATCGATCGAGAACGGCGATCCAGCAAAAATTTGGAAATTTCTTAAATCACTAGGAGTTGGTAAACCTTCAAATAATGTTTCCTCTAGAATCGATACTAACCTTCTGAATCAATACTTCTCTAATACTTCTATCGCTCTTGATGCTAGCACCAAAATTGATACTTTAAATAATCTTTCATCTGCACCGACTCCTAACATCCCACCGTTCAACTTCTGTCAATTCGCTGTCTGTGATGTTAAGAAGAATATTCTGTCTATTTCATCGAAAGCTCTTGGTCCCGACTGCATTGGTCGTGATATGATCGTCCCCATCCTTGACATCATTGCCCCTGTCCTTACCTTTATCCTTAATTCTTCCATTTCGTTGTCTACTTTTCCCTCAGCTTGGAAGGATGCTTTTATTATTCCTATCCCGAAAAATAACAATCCCTCTTCTTTTTCCGAATACCGACCTATTTCCATATTACCCTTTTTATCCAAGATTCTTGAACGTTTAGTGCAGGGTCAGTTATGCTCGTTCATGAACAAAAATAACCTATTTACCCTTTTCAATCCGGTTTCCGCTCCGGTCATAGCACGACTTCTGCTCTCGTCAAAATAACCGATGATATTCGTATTGGAATGGACAACAGGCAACTCACTCTGCTTACATTGCTTGATTTTAGCAATGCTTTCAATACCGTGGATCACGACATTCTGTTGAGTTTGCTTGGTTCTCTTAACATATCTCCAGCAGCTGTTGACTGGTTTCGTAGCTTTCTCCAAGGTCGCCGGCAGTGTGTCAAGATTGATGATTCCACTTCTTCTTGGTGCAATGTTTCTGTCGGTGTACCTCAAGGTAGCGTGTTGTCTCCTCTCCTCTTTTCAATTTTTATTAATTCAATTTCCCAAAATATTTCTTCTCCCTACCATATGTATGCAGACGATTTACAACTGTACACGCAATGCTCTCTATTAGATTTACACAACTCCGTGAAAACTATGAATGCTGACCTAAAAAGTATTGCCGACTGGAGTAATAAATATGGCTTATCTATTAACCCATCCAAAACGCAAGCGATTATCATAGGAAGTCCTCAATTAATTGCCAAAGTTGATTGGACCGCTATTCCTTCCATCCAAATCAACAACACTCCTATTCCCTATTCCGTTACTGCCAAAAACCTCGGCTTGCACTTTGACCAAACCTTCTCCTGGACGGTACAACTCAACGCAGTACGCAAAAAGATGTTTGGTGTCGCAGCTTCCCTTAGGCGACTCCGAAATATTTTACCAATTCCCACTAAAATTGCGCTTGCACAGTCCCTTCTATTCCCTATTTTAGACTATGCAGATGTCTGTTATCGCGACCTCACCGAATGCCAGTTTAACTCCCTTGAGCGACTGCAAAACCTTTGTATCCGATTTATATTTGGACTGCGTAAATACGACCACATTTCTGAATTTAGAGCCAGGCTCAAGTGGTTTCCAATTCGCCTTCGCCGGAATACTCACATACTCCACCTCTTGTATTCCATTTTATTTGATCCTAAAACTCCTCCTTACCTGAAACAAAACTTTTCCTACGTATCTTCCAACCATTCCCTAGCTTTACGATCCTCGAACAAACTGACATTATCTTTCCCTCATCATCATTCAAAATTCTTTCACTCTTCCTTTACTGTCACCGCCATCTCGCTATGGAATGCATTACCCGAGGTTGTGAGGAGAGCTCAAAGCCTGCCTATTTTTAAAAAGGAGCTAAGGAACCATTATGCATCCTTATCACAAGATTGATGATAATGATGATGAACCTTAACACTGTTTTGTAAGTATATGTATTATTTATGTATGTATGTATATTGTATATGTATGTATTGTATGTATATATATTTATATTTATATGTATTAAAATTCAACTTTCAGTTGTGCACCACCTACTCCGTTTCTCTGCAGCTTTCCTTTGCTGTGGTTGTCTGGCAGAAATCGCTCGAAGCGATAAGACCGCCCTGTGTACTTGTTCTGTACTTTGCTGTATAATTGTTTTCTCCTCTCTTTTTGTGTACAATAAAGAATTTTTATTATTATTATTATATTTATAGCCTCATCAATATTAAATTAAAACAATAAAAACACCGCTCGCATGCAATGAACCGGCTGCATCAATCAAGAGCACACCGCAGCGGTCCACTCAAACTTTCAGACAATTCGCACACGTCGCCGGCATAACTCAATATAACACGGACAACTGTCCGGCGCCGTTGCCTTATTTGCATTTTGATGAGGGCCGACACTGATACAATAAACACGTTAGGACGCGATCGGAAGCCGACACCCGACACCCGACCTGGCTCCGGCGACGTTTAACCGGATCGCTCATAACTATGTTCGCCCAATTAATTCACACTTCGAATTACGCCCGCCGTTCATACGCCATGAATACAAAATAACTCGATTTTACAATTTGGAATGTGAAGCCGAATTAATTGTTTCTAAGCTGCTCGGCTACACGACTGAAATTGTAATGAGGGTAAACAATAAAGCAAATGTCAGATGTAGCTTGTTTATCAATCTGCTAGTGTTATGTCACGTCTTTAATGTTTTAGGGTAGGCTGATGCTTGATCTTACTGGCTTTGCTGTTTTCACAACTTCTAAGAAACCTGCAATTTTTTTCAGAGATATATTTCAGTTTCTATTTCCCAAAAATATACATTATTCAATTTTCATATTCTTAATAATCAGTCTCCAAGCCATTGACTATCCAAATGTTGCATAATAACACTATAAACCGATGTACACACACAATTAAACATCTCAATAATTTTGCATCGCATGATGTTTCGCGCGTGCCGTTCACCCATCCGGGGCGATCTTCGTCTTGCGACGGAATTAAAATTAATAGCGGACCGGCGGCACGTCGGCCCTGCTGGACCTACCCGCCTGTAATTTGTTTACTCGTCTCGCTGCGGATTATGTCGCGTGCTTCCCTGAATTGTTAACTTCTTTGACTTTTTAACATACGTCCGAGAATTCATTAGGAAAATGCGCTAAACTAATTCCAAACACCTGATCCGGTGCCGCTGCAGTATCAGGTAATCCTTTCTCATTTGCACACCTATTTCATTGTGCAATAACACACTAGCGCCTTTTATCTTGTTAGATGTTTTAAAACAATTCAGCTTTTCAGTATTTTTAGTAGGAGAATACTTTTCCATTCATTAGTAAGAGTTACTCTGTAGTAATTAAATACAAATAGCTAATTCAAAGACTACGCAAGTGCCAGTACATACATCGGTGTCAGAGATTCAAATTAAATATGCAGCATGAATTCAGCTGCAAATTAAAGCAGTATTGCGTGTCAGGGATTCCAAGGCATGTAGAGCTCAGGAGCTGGAGCCGAGGTAAATGCACAAATTGTTACTCCTTACATCCCGAGGTTTAATCAAGGGGGACACCCGCCGCGCAGCCGCTTCCTTCAACTTGGCGCAAATTGAGAATAATGGATCCTACACTATTTAAGGATTTCCGTGGAAAAAGTCCGAGATTATTGTGCGCGTTTTGTTTAAAACGAATAATTTATCTTTGTAGAGAGATTTTAATTTTGATAAACATTAAACGTGAATACTTTTACCGTAGTAGTATAGTCCATGGAATACCTTTATACCTTTATACCTTTCGCTTTCGATTTGTAGTAATCATTTTAGTACATTCCGGGTCAGTAAATGATGTCATAGACATACACCACAAGGACTATTACTCATTTGATCACCAATCAAAACTGTATATCAAACTATAACCCATATCGAACACAAAACGTAGCAAACGTAGCGCGTAGCATAAACATGAGTCGGCCAGAGACGGCATCGGTATTAGCACGCCCCGCGACGCTTATGTTTCGGCGCTAAGCCATGCATCGGAGATCCGTCTTTACGAGCTCGTTAGTGCCGGTAATCACGTTGCAGGAGCCGGATTACGCTTGTGCATTATTAGTGTTTTTATTGATTCACTCGGCTTCCGTCGTAAACTGAGATTATTATTCGCATCTCGCCCCGCGCCGTCACCCCGTCAACGCTTCTGAGGGCTCATTTACATTGCACCACTTTCTGTCGCGAAGAATGTAGGAAAATAACGTGTCCACTGTGTAATAAAACTAAATTCAATGAAGTCAGCTTTATATCAATTTAGTACACTTCGTTTAACTCATAACATATTTTCTAGAAAAGTCTACTCCTACTTTCGTTAGTGTTATTGAAAGCATTTTAGCGAGGCTATTTTCACTCCGGCTACATGAGGGCAAGAGCAATGTAAACGAGCCCTGACTTGTTTTGTTACTTAATCGCGACGATAACAAAATTTAACGACGGCTAGGTGACTGGCGAAATTCCGCTTCGATGTTTAGTGCTCATTCTATTTTCATTAACCATTTACCCACTTAATGATCCAAATCCTAAGGGAGTGATTCAATGACTTGGTGCCCCATAAAATTGAGTCTTAGCGTGACCTGAACACTTCATTGAAAAAAGTTAGTTTAACGTTGAATTAGGGTCAACGTTTAATTACGTCTTAAATTAATCGTTACAGACGTGTTTTAATCTAATTACAGTTGTAAATTAAATGGATCTAATGTCTTAAATAAGTGAAACAGATTCCTAGATTATTTACCTAGATTAATTACTAATGCATAAATACTTAAATATTAATTTTATGCTAGGTCAAAGAAAAATCACAGAGCCAATCAAAAGCAATTCAAACAGAATCTCTCGTACAACTATATAATCCATACAACTTCTCCAAGCTAAATCCAATTATCGGCCAGATTTAGCTCAGCTGAAGCTTGCAAGTGCCACAAAGATAATATAAGCCCTGTCAAGAGTCTATTATACGCTAGAAATGGCTAAGTTAATATCCCTTAGAACGAGCCACCGCAAGAACGTCATCTCATCGCAAATTTGTATCGACGGGACATATGCATGTTAATAAAGCCTATTGTGCCGCTCGTCTTCTCTCGGTTCACCTTTGATGAACGCTTTTATCTACATACCCATCTAAATGGCCAAAGCTTATACAATCTTCTGGTGAAATTGCTACAAGTTATGATAGTTTAATAGTTTATAAAGATATAGAAATAAATAGTTTTAAAGTTTATACAAGTGTGTGTTTCTTATTTATTGGTAATGTGTCACTATTTATGCCACTGTGGTTTCTACTGATGTAGCTGATAGTAGTAGATATTATTAGTAAACAAGGACATAATATCACAACAAAGTTTCTAAACATCAGGCTATATACAAATTGTTCCATCGAACCAATACAAATTTCATTAAATTTGAAGCCAAAATATTAGTAAGCCGTACAAGAGTTCGCCATTGATCCGTACTTCAACAAAGAAACAATTTCGTCAGGGTCTACTTCCTTCAGCTTCAGCCTTAACTTCTATATTATCGTTCACTAAGTAATTGATAATTTATTAAAATTAATAAATTCTATATCACAAGGTTTATAGTCCAATAGTGAAGAATTACACAGCCAATTGAATTCTTATTAACCCCTTTAGGATAAATGACTTATTTTATTCCCGTGTTATTAAGCAAGAATGGCCAATGAATTTAGAAATCCATCGACAGATTAAGTGCTGAATTAAGTCCTTTATAAACTAAGAAATGTTTTATTCTATATTCACCTACGACTCCAGTCACACAGAATTTATTTAATAGTGCCAAAAATCACATATCACAAACAAGATTAACCGGAACCTTTGGTAACAAATGAATGATGAACCAATGAAGCGGTTAATATCGATAATTCATTTGATAGCTGAAAGTGTACTCTCATTATAATATCAGAGGGATTATATCGCAACACAATCCTCTCCTAGATTGTAACAGAATTATTGTGCAGTAATGTATGATTTTCGCGCACTCTCCATATAATTAATTAATGATGTATCAAGAATACCACTGTTACGGAATATATTCTGATTATTGCATACATTCTGTAGATTAAATTCTGGGGGTAACAAGAAATTAATGTTGATACCAAATTAAATTTACAATAGCGGAATTTTACGTGGAATTTGGGTAAAACTTGATATATTAATGTATACAATACAATCACGGGACAGGTTATAATATCCTTTTTATTCATGGATAGTTTTAGATGCTCAACGAATAATAACGAAATAAAAAGTTATTTCGATTTAAATCTTAACGAGCACCTGGCTCAATTAGTGCATAGTAAAATGACACAGACGCCGTAGCTAAAACATACTCTATACAAAGTATATTGTTCTATACATAATCTACTATTTTTCTAATGCTGCATGAGGAGCATATCCTCTTTATATCACTCTTTTCATATCTACTTTTCATGCTTCAAAATGTATAAATGTTGAATCACTAATTCTTCAACCAGATTGTGTGAGGTTTGATTATTTGTCTATTAATACTAAAAAAACATCTCAGTCTCATCCAAATTGAAGTGCAACAACAACACACGCAAGTTTGGAAGCACAAAAATAACCCAATATGCGAGCAGGAAAAGGCATCAAAAAAAGGTAGATAGATCAGCCACACCGGCGAGCTGGCGAGGTTTTCAGTTTAATTAAGGTGGGAGTTCAATAAACCTATAGCCGAAGTAGATCAGTGTGACGTACGTTCGGCCGACCGACCCCGCAGCGCTCCCGTGCCCCGCGGTCGAATCAACATTTGCCGACGGATCGAATTACCGCGGCACCGCGTGAACGTAACGTAATTGTTCCAACGTCGGTCCGCCGGCGTGCCTTTTTATCCCTCGCCGGGGAAAAATGCAAAATCTGCCACTAATTCAATGTTCCCACATTTTAACGTTCACGACTATTCGTCTGCTGTCAACTCCCGAACCGAATTTTGTCGGGCGACAGCGATGAAATTATACTGCGGAAAAGTGTGGTGTATAACTTTATTGAGAGCGCGAATTTTGTGTGTTGATTTATTTTTAGCCGTTATGTAGGTAAGCGACGTTACTGTTTTTGATAGTATAACATTTCAAAGTGAAAAACTTGTCACGTACCTACTAGCATATCATAATACGCCGAGCTAAAAATTGTTAAATTTCATATAGCTAGTATACTTTACTTTATAATATGATGTTTGAGAAATACGTAAATGACTCAACACAGATCGCACATCAAGTGACACATACATCAAACACATACACGGCGTCCGTCCGTGCAAGTGTTCGCCACGAGCCATTGAACAGCATTCGACGCGGAAACAGATACAACAAATGTAGAGAAACACTCACATCGAGACGAAAACACTCCCACCAATTGCGGAATATGAAGAGATGCAAACGTATCGACTGAAAATCGATACGGCTTGCCGGTCGCTACCGATATTGTTTATTTTCTTCGCATTCCATAAAACGATGCATTTCTATTTTGATTTTCATTCAATTATTAGTGTAATAAATTTTGTAACCTGCTAGCTTTAGCCTTCTATAAGTATGAATATTGTACACGTATTATTGTTTTAACCACAATGCATTTAGGTATGTTTTCATTTCAAAATATCGTAATCAAATTGTGGTATATATTTCCATTTCATAGTTTAATTACATACATAAAACATACGTAATAAGTACTTCTACTGAAATTAAAATAAATATAATCATAATAACACTAATACCATTGGGGCAGGAAACTTATAACGTTCATATTGGCTCTATAAAAGAATCAAAGTAACATATTATACGCATTTCGAAATGAAAAACAAGTAGAAAATCACATGGGAGAGGAGACCAAGCAATATTGCAGAATTCGATTTAAACTCCACCTCAATACAAAGTATGGCAAACAAAATTAATTGGAAGTTAAAAATTTTACTCGACTGTATTTCACCTTTATAATAACCACTCGAATAGATTGTTGCTTTAAAGTTTGAAATTAGGCTTTAATACGACTAAGACGACTAGCTAAACATTATTATATTATTTTGATTCTATACGTAAATCTATGTAATTTATACGCACTAGCTATATTAAATACCATTTTATAGTGAATATGAAAATAATAAAAAGTATCTTTATACGCGGCATCAATCAAAAATCATATTAGTCTATAAATAAAATATCTCGGCATAGTATAAATTTTTTTCAATCAACTTAAACACACATTACACACACGAAAACGCAATCTTTACACAACCGTTTCCTACAGAAATCATACAATACAATCCCACTTCATTATCAGCAAAAAAAATACGGGCAAAATGCTCAAGTCTCAAGAATAGCATACCGGAACCGAGTCGGTTCCCTATTTGCTCCATGAGCACGGCGTCATATAATCAAAAGTTGTACGGGGGAACACCGGTCGCTTCCTGTCGACACGGATGTAGCCAATTTACACAAACTGACTTAATTCTTCAATACCCAACCCCACTTAGGAGCTTTGAAGCGTAATTGACGCTTCACTGCATTATATTATGCTTCATTTTGCTGAGGCTTTGACGGAGCTTAACCGGAACATTGATATCGTCTTAGCCGATAAAGGCGTTAATTATAGACTCGATTCTGTCGGTAAATTAATGATAAACACATCCTGAGGTCAGCGTTGTCAAGGTTTTACTCTTCTTTCGTTATTTTAGTGTCAATTATAAAAAAATTCGTAGACATTTTAACTATAAATTAACAACGAATTTTAATTCATTTTAGTTAAGGAATATATTATAGTTATAATATATAACTAAAGTTCTACTTTGTAACTTTCTTATCTGTACTAATATTATAAAGAGGAAAGGTTTGTAATTATGTAACTATGTATGTATGTATGGTTTTCACGCACAAACTACTGGACCGATTTTGATGAAATTTGGCACAGACAATCTTTAGACCCTGAGAAAGAACATAGGCTACCTTTTATTGCGAAATATGTACCACGGGCGAAGCCGGGGCGGACCGCTAGTATCTTATAAATTTTTTACAATAGTGTGATAGTCAAAATATGCGTCTACACTAATTCTAATTCACTATGAACTTTATCAAATCATCTTAACCATAAACTACGTCTGAACAACAATAAAATGTCATACAGATCGATCTGTTTGACTTCACCTCTCTCGATTTCAGACTAATTACCGCTCCGGGCGATGACCGCTGCGTTCTTCGTTAACTTCGCAATGATCAAACTACATTCAGCACGCGGTCAAAGTATCTACGGAAATCGATTCATTTGTTTGATATTAGATTTAAGTAGATATTTGTTTGCACCAATGGGATTACGATTTAATGACTTCAGAGATTTTATGTTGAGCAATAAGCCCGTGTACCTTGTACGCATGTTGATTTGCAATTTGTATCGATATCGATATTTATAAGTCTTGAGAATATTACCAGGAAAAACATTTTGTTAACTTACTTATATTATGAACATATAAACTTTATTTTTATTGAAAGGAAACTGTTCTTCAGGATGTCACTAGTAGATACCTTAAAATAATTAAACGGTCTTTTTATACAAATAAATGATTCAATATCCATAAAGTTACGCTTCAAGTTAAATCATTGTACAGTAACACTTGCATACAAAACCCAGGTACAAAAATTAGCAAATTTCATATTTTACACAAAACCTGTACAGTTAATTCCATAACAAGCAAAAACTTGTTGAATGTTTCGGACAGTGCACTAGCCGGTGCCCGAAAGAAAGGGCGGAAAGAAAGAGCATTTATTTCTCAATCTTTCGCCAGACGGGCGCATCTCATCTGTACACCGCTCGGGGGAATGAATGTTCCATCTAATTAACCTTATCATAAAGCGCCGCTATTGCCTTGTTGCCTCCACTGAAGAAATCGGAAACATGTAGCCCCCGTGAACAGCTTTCTGGTTCATTTTTTAAAGTTTACGTTATAATAAATTAATCTCATAACTTTCTTTGTTAACTGATATTTGAATCATTAGAGCATGTAATTAGCTTTCTACTTATTATAATATCAATACAAAGTGACGGTGACCTAAATAGCTCCACATACCGTTACGTGTATCATGTAAGTTGTATCAAAGTGCAATACACTTAGCAAGATTAAGTCGGCAGCTTTACACCTCGACACGTGAGTGCACCGGACTTTACACCCGACCTCACTAAATCTACACACCCATACACACGTGGCGATGGTCGAATAAAACCCGATTTATGAACCATCGCTCTGTAGATTAAACAAATTGAACAATCGTAGGCTTCGTGCTACGCGGCTACGGCGTAGGTGGTGCTACGACGGTGTTCATGTAACGATGAGTGTGTAATAAAAATTACGGGCGTCATTATTTGCAAAAAATTTATTGCACATAGTATTTATTGCACATATTATGTATTTACAAAAATTTAAACCCTTCGATTAAACCGTTTTTTATGTAGGTAACTTATTTCCACACATAGATTTTCTTTAACAATTCTGCTCCATAATATTTTGACCAATTTGATTATTTTAAAGCAGGATATCAAGCAAAAGTTTAAACAATCTAAAGATACTAAAAGTAAGTCTGCAATCGAATGCACTGAGAGCTTAAGGGTGAACTTCGATCTGATATAAAATTGATCGTCTGAAAGTTTCTATCAGCAGTGGATTAATACTAAATGAGTTATGAATCTAGTATAGTTTTGCAAAGAAGTAGTTAAGGAAAGATCTAAATCATAGACGAGTGAAAATCTTAAAACATATAAGTAATTTCTATATATTAAACTAGGTATATAATAAAAGTAAGGGTACTTAACACTTAATTTGCCTTCTCAAATGCAAGCTCATATAAAATTTTACGCAAAGCATTATAACATCGTACACATAATGCCGTGGAGTGCACCAATATTTTCCAATAACAAACCCTCGAAACCGTATCTAACAGCTTATAACTTTGCGTAACTCCCATTGAGCGATCTCAATCGAAACGTATTGCAGCTTCGTTATGATTGCACGAATTCCGAGGAAATAATAAAAGTATCAGTGGCACCCGACTGCACTCCGAGTATCGGTATATAGCCGGCGACAGCGAACAATCGGCAACTTTGCGAACAATCGCCAACTCGCACCCCCACTCCTTACTAGACACTAACTTATTACAAACTCACTTCAACATTCAATTTATAAGAAGCTTAAGAAGTAATATCGCGTTAGTTATTGAACTATGATTGACCTTCGATACGATCTGCCAACTCTTGATGCGATTTTGGTGTTATTATTTTTACACAATAGACAGACATCATTAAACAAACAAACAAAAATACTTTATTGTGCACCACAGAGAAAAGTACAAGTAAGGACACAATACATTAGTTAATAAAAGAGCACAACAGGCGGTCTTATCGCTCAGACAGCGATCTCTTCCAGACAACCTGGTGGACAAGGAGACGCAGTGCAAAAGTAATAAAAAACAGGGCAAAGTGCACTAAGAACAGAAAAAAAATAAATAATAAATAAATAAATAAAAATACATATATAAATATATATTAATATAAGCATATAAATATACATAAACATACACATATATACATACATAATATAACTAAATAAATAGATACAAACATATATATTATAATATGAAAATAAACATACATATATAAATACACATACATAAAATAGAAAACGCACACCGACACAATTGACTAATAAAATAAATAATGAAATTACCTAATGACTAATTGGATAAATAAAATTGCTTCAGTAAGTTTTTGAACGTAGATAGAGATTGAGCTGCTCTTATGTCTAAGGGTAAAGCATTCCAAAGTCTAATGGCACGCACAGTGAACGAAGAGTTATAAACATGATTGACATGCGGTGGCATTGCTAGACGATGTTTATTAGAGGAACGCGTCGGGTTGACGTTAGACACAAGGAACTCAAATCTCTCTTTTAAGTATCGCGGAGTTCTCGGATCGAACAGAACACAGTACAGGAGGTGAAGGATATGAGTATTTCGGCGAAGACGGATGGGAAGCCATTTGAGCTTAGTGCGAAACTCGGAGACGTGATCGTATTTGCGCAAGCCAAACACAAATCTTATGCAGAAATTCTGAAGGCGCTCAAGGCAGTCTAGGTGGTATTCGTAGAGGTCAGGATAGCACGCATCAGCATAATCTATGATAGGTAAAAGGAGTGTTTGGACGAGCGCAATCTTAGTCGGTATCGGCAGAAAATTACGTAAGCGACGGAGCGAACCCGCAGCAGCAAAAACCTTTTTACGAACCTCCTTTATTTGGTGATTCCAGGATAGACACGAATCAATCCAAATCCCCAGACACTTAATTTCGGTACTATACGGTATAGCATTCCCATCAACTATTACCCTAGGCAAAGTAGAAAAGTCTATTTTGGAAACAAAGTGTTTCGTACCGCATATTATACTTTGCGTCTTTTTTGGGTTTACGATTAGGCCGTGACTATAACTCCAATCAACAATAGTGGATACGTCGTCGTTCATTTTAGCAATAGCATTCGGCAGGTCTTCAAGCGAAGTGTGACAATAAATTTGAAAGTCGTCGGCATACATATGATAGAGAGAAGTGATGTTGAGGGATATTGAATTAATAAATAAACTAAAAAGAAGAGGAAAAAGCACACCGCCTTGCGGAACACCAGCAGTAACGTCAGCCCAAGAGGAAAAAGAATTATCAACTTGGACACGCTGCTGGCGTTCCTGTAGATAACTACGAAACCAATCAATATCTGTTGGAGATATGTTAAGAGAACTAAGCGTGCTGAGAAGGATATCATGGTCAACTGTATTAAAAGCATTACAAAAATCCAGAGATGTTAGTAGCGTAAGCTGTTTTTGATCCAAATGAAAGCGAATGTCGTCAGTGACTTTAACTAGAGCAGTAACCGTGCTATGACCGGGACGAAAACCGGATTGGAAAGGATTAAGGAGATCATACTTATTAAGGAAAACGCTAAGCTGCTGTTGTACTAAGCGCTCTAGGACTTTTGACAGAAATGGAAGGATAGATATGGGGCGGAAATCGGTGAGCGTAGAGGGTTTAGAATGTTTTGGTAGAGGGATAATGAAAGCATTTTTCCAAGCACTTGGAAAGGTATGTGAGGAAATTGAATAGTTCAGGATATGTGTGATTACGGGAACAATAGTATCTAGGATGGGAATGATCATATTACGGCTAATGCAGTCACTGCCGACAGCTTTTGAGCTGATAGCTAATATGTTCTTCTTAACATCACAATCAGAAAATTGACTAAACTTGAACGGAGGATGCAAAGGAACAGAGTCAGAGGTAATTCTATTTAAAGTACGCTGTTTAACTTTAGCGTCGAAATTGTTAACATGAGAAGAGAAATGCGTATTGAGACTATCCAAGTTTACGCATGAAGGTAAGGAATTATTTGGGGATTTGCCAATACCAAGGGATCTGAGGAATTTCCAAACTTTAGCAGAGTCGCCGTCCTCGACCGATTTGTGAATATGGCGTCTTTGTGCATCTCTACATAGTGTATTGCAACGATTTCGAATTTTTTTGAACTTTTCCCGAAGTATCTCACTATTGTCAGATCTGAGCTTGGATTTAGCCTTGGCTTTTGCTGCTAACAGTACTTTTATTTCCTCGGTCAACCAAGGAGCGGGCAGGTGTTTCAGTTTAATAGGTCGCAACGGAGCGTGTCTATCAAAAAGGCCTATGACGAGGTTATTGAAGTGTTCGACTTTCTCATTAACATCTTGAGCCCCATAAATCACAGACCAATCGATCTCGGATGCATCTGCAATAAGACGATCTGGATCAATACCACTAAAATTGCGCTGTAGGATTATTTTAGGTTTAGGCTTAGGAGGGCGGATTTTATAGGAAACAAATATGAGGTCATGATAGGAGAATCCCTCAGCCGGACACTGTCCAAACCTAGAAATCTTATCGGGAGAATAAACAAGTATCATCGTTCGGAACAATACGATTTTGCATTTATTTGTTTCAATACTTTATTGAAACAAATTCTTACGATTTTATAGTGAAAAAAGAAGTACATTATATAAATTAAAACACATATATAACAATGGTTTTAAGAAAAATTAAAAAGATATCGTGCAAAAGCGCTTAACATCGCCAAACAGACCTCATCATAAAAGAAATCTCTATCCAGGAACGCTTGTTTCAAATAAAAATAGATAATTCAAGTCCGTGCTACATTTACGAGTGCAGTAAACACGTGGCCGAGTGGATTAGGTGGACGTGACCAGCGGGGCGCGATGTGACGCCAAATTACATTTCATGGTGCAACATGCCAATAAAAAATAGCTCTTGCTGTAATTTTCAAAGTGCTTGGAGCACATGACTGCGGTTGATATTGTGTATAAAATAGTTATAGCATAGTATAATAGTATAATTAGTTTTTTAAACTCTAACTAAAATATTTATTCATTCAATTAGACTCCTTCTAGAAGCATTTTTAAATCGCATAACATCATTTTAACATTTACCACCGATTCGGAAAGCAGTTATATCTATGAAAGCAGAAGAACCGGCACGAAACTCCATGGTTGCTCTTTTTAAATGTGTCTGAACCGTTTTTAAATTGTTTATTATTCTATCTATTAGTTGGTTGTTCTGTTTGTAAATCATCATATATGTATTGTTGACATAACCAAGTTGAAATACACCTATTTCAGACGCAATTCAATCGAACACACATTGCAGGAAAAACGTTGCGTATGTTATAAAAAGCCTTCTATTCCACGAAAAACTGTTTCGCAAAACAATACAGCCGTTCGATTAACCGTCGAAAAATGTGGAAACGAAACTGCATTATATAGTACAGTGACAGCAAATTGAATGAGGCGGGCGCGGCGTACTGTTTACGTGCCTCATCAATCACCCGTATGGATTTCATTTTAATGCGACGTCATCGCATAGCGGCCGCCGCGTCATGGCGCTGCCATCCATCTATTGTTTCAAAACCTCACAACCCGGGTTTCGGCACATAATTAGGTAGCACTATGACATGCTCTGTGCGAGACTTGTCTAGTTGGAACGGGTATAACGAACCCATTATAAGAATGTGTCTTAAAAATAGGACAAAATGCTTTATATTGTAAATATTTTTTCCGTATTACTTATAATAACATTTTCCAATGCACTATTGAAACTACAAATAAAAAATAAACCTCCCAAAAATACTCTTTATCGAAACACATTAATTACATTTTACAAAGCGAACATTGAACTCCAATTATTCGCACAACCAAAACTGAAATTCAAACACGGTGGTACACTTCGGTGTATGACGAAATTATTTAAAAGTGAAACACATTTATACACGGTAGCTACTAAAAAGCGGTCATTAAAATCGGGGAAACACACTCGTTTGTGGACGGAAAATTGAAAATTCATTCAACGGTTGTTAACATGGACCGTTTTGAGGAGCGGTAAGGAACGGCCAGTAACAGATACGCCAAATTAATTCTCCATTTGTTACGGAACACCTAGGGGGGGAGGGGCAGTAATCCATGCTCCCGTGCTCCATTGTCGAGCCCGGTCCAGGCTTAAGAGTCCGCTTCGGCACGGGAAGCTACACATATTTTACAAATTAATAACCAATCAAAGGGACGGAGTTTTCGAATGAATTCTATTCCTTTTTTGTATTTAATAACTGCATAGGGGTTACCTATCTTAATCTCGAATTTTAATATTCCGAATATCATAATCCAGAAAACGTTTGGACATTTTTTCATCACCCCGAATTTTAAAATTTCGAAGTTTTGTTTGCCATTTCTTCATTTGTACGACGTTTTACAATCCAGACGAATGAGTTCCAGACATACGAAATCTAAATGCACAAAATCCAGATGACCGTAATTCATATGCACGAAAGCCAGATTTTTAAAACACAAATTTTTGAAATACAGTTGATTGATATCCAGACAAACAATGTCCAGATTTTTGAAATTCAAATAAACGATATCCAGAAAAACAAAATCCTTCCAGGGGGTCGCAGCACGAACCTAACCTAACCTACTGAATAGATTTTAACACTTAATCCTTTCTGTTGGGCAAGTAAAACAATAGCGAGTCGGTTCTGGCACTCGCCGGCCGCTACCGCGGCACGCTCGCTTCGCTCGCTCGGCTCGTGCGTGAGGGTCGCGATTCAAACCTAACCTAAGCTACTGAGTCGAATTTGACACTTAAACCTTTCTGTAATGGGCAAGTAAAACAATAGCGAGTCGGTTCTGGCACTCGCCGGCCGCTGCCGCGGCATGCTCGCTTCGCTCGCTCGGCTCGTGCGTGAGGGTCGCGGTTCAAACCTAACCTAACCTACTGAGTCGAATTTGACACTTAAACCTTTCTGTAATGGGCAAGTAAAACAATTTACTTACTGGTAATGTTTATTTTCAGGCAATAGTAAAGGTATAATCACCATTGTATGGGAACCAAATAAAGAGATTATGAAAATCTGGCAATAGTTTATCTGCTATACGATTATATGGGAACCAAATAAAAAGATTATGAAAAGTTGGTAATAGTTTATTTGGAAAATGGTACTATGGGAAACAAAAAAAAGTATTCTGAGAATCTGGTATAACTATATCTGGATTATGAGAATACGGGAAACAAAAAAATACTTTTTAAAAATCTTGTTTTGGTGTATCTGGAAATTGATTCATCTGGGAAATTAAAAACCGGCCAAGTGCGAGTCGGACTCGCGCACCGAGGGTTCCGTACAAACCTGCAAGGTTTGTTACAGCTTAAAGGTATTATAGACCTGAGTATTTGGTATGAATTTCAATTTAATACCTCTACGCGTTTATGAGGAAATGGGTAGTAAGTTTAAAATTATAAAAAAAAAAATATGTTATGTGATGTAACTAAAAATTTATGGTTTTCGTAATTTTTCCTTTATCTATGCTATAAGACGTTGCTTCGTACCAAATTTCAAGATTCTGAGTTCACGGGAAGCACCCTGTAGGTTTTGATTCCCTTGCAAGTGTCGAAAATTTGCGGCATAAACGGCTGTATCTTTTGATTGCGTTGGCTTAGAAGTTTGATTTTTTCACAGCTTCAAGGGACAGTAGACCTGAGTAATTGATATAAATTTCAGCTTCATACCTCCACGCGTTCCTGAGAAAAAGGGTCTTGACAGACGGACGGACGGACAACAAAGTGATCCTATAAGGGTTCCGTTTTTTCCTTTTGAGGTACGGAACCCTAAAAAGGAATTTTAAAAAGTTGTCATTCATAACATCTGTCTTTTAAAAGTTCTAACAACCGTTTTCGGGATTTTAAGATTCGGGTAATAGAAATTCGAGTTTTTAATAGGTTACCCTGCATAGGCTATATAGTGTAATCTTGAACTTTTAGTTTATCAATGTAAAAATTTAAATAAACGCGTCTGTTTCGAGCACTTCCATCATTGGAAAACATAATGATCCCACGAAAAATATGAAAAATTAAAATAATATCAATGATATGAAATATTTATTGCACATATGAAGTGTGTTTAATGCCACAGATGTGACAAATTAGCATGTAAATTATTCGCCTAAATGTGTTCATTTATTCCAAATCTTTGACGAAAATACCAATAAATAAACTTACAAATATTGTGCAACACGTAAACAAATCGGGATCATGCCTTGTACAATTGCGCTGGGATTACGCGATTGATACATTATAACCCGGCACGCCCGGCAAATACCCAAAATTATGCGATATTTACCAGTTTTACAATTATTCATGAATCCGTCACTATGTGTACTGTGCAGTGACATTTATATATTTGAACAAGGAATCAAATTCAGTGTATACGGGGCAGAGGCGCACTCCGTTTGATTGGGCATTGTTTCATGAAAGCCGGCGCTAATACGGTGTGCAGTGTATGCGATGCGAATCCAATTTTCGGCAGCGAGCCGTGAGCTCTGCGTATCCAGTGCTATCTATTAGTATGCAGGGTCCGCTTCGCCGTGCGTGCGTGCCCGCTGCGAACGTGATGCTATGTGGGAGCAAACAAAAACACGACAACTGAAATAAGCCCGCCTGATGCTGCATCACCTTCGCTCCACTGTTATTATTTTTGCGCGATGAAATGCCAACCCTGTTTGTTTTACTTTGAGATGTCCCTGTTGACTCTGTTCGTAATCCCAGTATGGAATAGGCTACTCCGAGTTGGAAAAAGCAAAGAGAAATCGTATGAAAGCGAACAGATGAAAAATTTAATCTGAAGCTAGCTAGGGAGGGTAATTGAAATGTCTTCGAATTCATGGAACAGTCGAGTAGATAATAGAGATTAATAAATGTGCCGAAGTCGATGTTGAACAGATTGAAAATAATCGTAAACGATTTTTTTCAACTTGAGCGAATGCTGGGTATACATTACGACTCAGAAATTTTCTGAGTTACTACAGATGCTATTTCATCATTTAAAGTTTAAAAGCATCTGTAACCAGTATCAATTAAATGCATTGGAAAAAACTGCATCCTCTTAATATGTGCTAATAGAAAACCTCAGTTAGCCACGAAGAAAAATATAGATACAATTATTCATTACAATTTTTAAGGTATGAATTACGAAATATAAATAAATTATCGTTACCTGTTTACAAAACATTAACAAGACAAGAATATTGTCACCTGTTATAAACTTAATAAACGGCAGGTAGGTATCATACAAGTTTTATAGCCCTCCATCAAACTAATATTAAGGAGCATAGCTATACATTCGTCATTGCGGTTTTATTCGAGTTGTCAGAAGCCGTAGGACTCCGTAGCGATATTAATCAGACATGCAATGCGGGCGCACACACGCTCAACTTTCAAGATTAGAATTTGAGCTCGTAACAATAATTGAGTCAGCAACTTTACTGTGCAAGTTATTGGACAAGATGAATTTGTTGCCGTGCTCCCAAATATTCCGATTTCATCCAGGAGATGTAGCTTCGTACAATTTCGTGCAGACTAATATATCGGATGTATTCTCATATCGAACACGAAACTCACAAATCAAATTGTACCTATCCAATATAAATGTATAACATGTACATGTTCTACAATCATATCATATGCACACAACATTTAAAAAGTACACTAGGGACGTAACTTATAAGATAACGTGAATAATTCCATGACATAGAAATAGTGACACTGTTTAGAACTAAAAGGTTATTAATGCTATTCCCATCGGACACGAAGAACTGACATGCGGTTCAGAGCCGACAAGACAGAACTTTTATACGATGGGTAATGTAGTAATTTTCCTTTTTCTTTTCTATCTTCAAGTTTTGGGTATTAAATGCTCAAGTAATCATGTCAAAAATATTTTGTATATTGTAGGAGTTGTGGAAGAGATGTTTGCAATAAATAATTATATATGCAAACTTTTATGTATCAAAAAAATATTCCGAAATAGGTGAATAGAAAAAACTACTACTACTAACTAGAAATAGTATTTTTGTCCAGTTAATTTAAAATAATAATTAACTACTGATCATATAATAGACACGCTAAATGTGAAAAAGAGGAGCTAATGCTTGTTTTCATCGAATTATGAACATGAATTATTGTCAGTTTTTTTTTTTCTTTCATTCAACTTGCTATGGAGCAATTTTATGATATGACTTTTCTATTTGGCGAAAGTAAGGAGGTTTGAAAGTGATACAAGCTACTGTTTGCTGCGGTGAATGATTTCATTGCCATTTGAATTCTCTTTACCAAACGGGCGAAGCCACGGGTCAGATCTTATATTCGTGTATACATTTTTGTGACATATGCTACCTCATCGTTCAACTGAGAAACGATCCGTAACGTGTATTTGGTAACAAAAAGAAGTCAGCAAGTCAACTGCGTTCACGTAGAAATCAGGCAACAGATTGCCACCAGCTCATTTCTTGCGACATTCCGTTACAAGGCACAGACGAAATGGAGCGAACGGGATTCACTTAAAATAGGTCAAAAGTATTTGTCGAACATGAGCACAAGGAGCTCGTAGTGGGCGGAATTGGCGTCTGCTTGACGCAACAGGCGCCCCGCCCAGCGAGCAACAGGCGACGCCCGTACTTGTTGAATCGACTGACCTACTAACGTCGCGATAAGACGCCCGACACACCAAATTATCGGTCTATACAAATCGCCAAATGGAACGGATACGGCGCGATCTCGGACAAATTACATTGAGCGCCGGCCGTGAGTCGCCCGAGCGGCGGACAACTGCGACGGTACCGTCTGTATGATATTTCACGTTCTTAGTTGGACCTATTTATGCAAACAGGGACAAACCCACACCGGTTCAATTTCGAGAAAATTAGGTTTTTGTGAAAAGAGTTTGCAAAAAGTATGCGTTGTAAAATTTGGAGAAAAAAAGTTGTTAGGCGTATGTATCATATTGAATCCTATCTAGGGATACCAGATACATGGATATTTATTAAATTTTAACAAAATAATCCTTAAAAAACCGCCCGGTTCTGTGTTGCAAAAAAACACTTTTGTGGGTTGGTTCTTTAGTGCAAAATTATCTTGGTTTTTAATTGTTGCCATAATTAAAGAAAACCGTTAAGCATACGATCAAAACAGGTTAAATAAAACAGCGACAGCTCGCTGGAACTAATTGCAACTTACGTATGCCCTTAAAGTTAACAGGGAACATATACAAATCCTTGATTTGACTTGTCGTACTGTATGGATTGGAAAGCTGGGCAATGAAGAAGATGGAAGAAAAACGATTGCATTTAGCGAAGATGAGATTGTTGATATGGATGTGTAGCGTAACAAGAATGGATAAAGTAAGGAATGAATACATAAAAAGAAGATTTAAACTGGTCTTATTACAGCAAGATTGAAAGGGAATTGTCTGTCTTGGTATGGACATGTGGTGAGGATAGATGACACGCATATGACTAAGAAAGTGATGGATATGAATGTTGATGGATGCAGAACAAGAGGAAGGCCAAAGGAAAGAGGTGTTAGTGTGTAAAGTTATATTATGAAAAAAAAAGAGTAAAATATGCCCTGATGTTTGTCAGGAGAATAGAAAAATAAACCGTGTTATACCGACTCCAAATAACATGGATTAAGGGCAAGAAGATCATGATAATATTGTAATAATATCAAAATACATATATTTGTTTCACTTTAATGACACTACTTTGGTATCTAACTAAGATACAGAAGACCCATCTTCTGCTTTCTTCTGTCTTCATGATAGTGACTTTTATTATTTATTTTTTTTGATTTTGAAGAGATTTGTGAAGACAAAGTCTTTTGTTTTAGTCTTTTTACATATTTAATGATTTACATGTAGTTTTCCAGGATATAAACAGTCTTTGTTTTATTGGGCACACTCAATCGGCCAAAATCGATAGCTTTGGATAAAAAACTGTGACCAGACACAAAAAAAAATTATGACTGATTTGTTTTACTGTTGGATGGTCAATCATGAAAGCTTTAAGCATCCTCGTTAGTTTGAATTGGATCACGGAGAGATTAAAAGATGGTGTTGAGCGTTTAATACTCTGAAATGACTCCTGCGGGGCTCTGCTTACTCTGGCCCACAACGATACGTACTCCCGAGGAGAAATTAACGGATTTAAAAAATATTATGCATCTCATTCCGAGCAACGCTCAAAATTTTACAAAAAAATAAAATAAAAATAAAGACCAAAGATATTGTAGAAGATGATATCAATGGCTTTTCCGGGACTCCCGATTTTGAAGTAATAGAAGTTTACTTTTAAGTAGATACATTTTTTTTGTAAAATTGTAGTATATCAATTTGAGAATTCATAATTAGTGTTTTTTATAATAAAAAACATGATTAAAGTTAAATAAATAGAACATATAAATGAAATTCAACATAGAACCAAGCCATTTGCTAACTTAAAGGCCGAGAAATTTCATTATGCAAACAAGAACCAAAGTCAGTTGGTTCTGGTTACCTTGAAAACTAATGAAGCTTTTTGTGATAAAATAGAACCAACCAACTTTGGTTCCAGCTTGCATAATGAAAGTTGGCGAAATTGGGTTGGTTCCGCAACTGACATGTAAAAAACTGTACTTACAGTAGTCAAAACACTACCAAATTTTTTGAGAAGGTAGAAAACGTTTTTTTAACACTATCTGTGTACTTAACTCAATTTCACAAAAAATGTGGGTTGTTCCCTGTTTGCATAAATAGGTCCAGTTATCGCCAAGGTGTATGTAAAAGGATATTCAAGGGGGAACGTTAGTATTACATTACAGGTCATTGTACATGGCGAACTTCTGCAACATATTGCTATTATTATTAAGAAACACCAACACCGAAAACAATAATCAGCATTATGAGACCTCATCAGCCCTACCCTAGCAAACAGAATGTTAATAAATTACCTTGCCAAAAACTGTATATCGTTACATATTTCACAGAATCATGGAAGCTATGATACTATAGACATACTGTTTGAAAACTTTGCCAAACCCGTAAAAGTTTTTAAGTAGTCTTAATTACATAATAAATTATAACCAAATTTTTTCACACCTAAAAATTTACAAAATATAACCTATTCATTATACATATTCCTATGAAAACCCTCACTCCAAAGCCACGACTAATTATTTCAGAATTCACACTTTATAAAATGCTCGCACATAGTTTCATAATAAGCTCTCATGTATGGCAAAGTTCATTTCAATGAAACGGTATTCATACAGCGACTAAGAGGTACCGGTACCGGAGCTCCTTTGCACACTAAGTACGGCTTCGTCTCGCTAATGTTGTATTTGCTACGTTCATAATGACAGAGCAAGCTGGTAGTAGGTATTAATTTGTTGACGCCAACCTCACTATAATTGGCGTGTATGTTATGTGACGATATATTGCTATGATTCCTTTAGATTTTCATGTATAGTAGAAATTTTGCATATGAAAACATTATGTGCAATATTATCGTTAAACCAACCAAACTTCAAAGGTTATTTTAAGGATTCAACTCAATTATACTGTCTTGTGATAAGAAATATTGACTTCAATAATCAACATTGTCTGCAACAATGAAAATTGAAATTTATATTGTATCCAATTGTTTGTTTCCAAAACTAGCATTACTCCTAATTACTTATTATTTCATATAATTGACCCTCCCATACCCAAGAACTTTCTTGTTACACTGCCAAATCCAACCTAGCTTTACATTTATCTTTAAACAAAATTCCAATCTCTTCTATTCTACAAAATTATTATAAATAATGTTATTGTTATTGTAATTAAATAATTCTATATAATTTCGAGAACTGTTGTGAATGCTGTGTACACCTGTTATTGATAAATGCATAATATTAATGAATTTATAATGTTTATTGTATGAATGTCAAGTGTATTTATTGTTGGTGTGCCAAATAAATATAAATATAAAAGCACTAAAGCGACACACTTACCAACTAACGCCAATATAACAGTGAGGAGCGGCGCCGCCGGGAACGACACGGTGACGTTAAACTCCAGCATTTGTAGCAGGTCCACTGGAAGAAAATATTTTATTTATTTTATGTAATGGTTATGTTGTTGTGGTTAAGTTCATTTTAATAGAAATATAATCAATATAAGAAATAGTAATTTTCAAGGGGGTATAATGAAGAATACGCCTTTGAACATGCTCTTCTTAATATTAAGGATATTTTTTTTTAAAACAGCCAAAGGAACATTTTTTATCAAGTTAATGTATTGAGTGTATCGATTACAATACATTTTATTAAACATCAAGTCCTCAAAATATTGACCTAAAAACATACAGCTATTGTTTGCCCAACAACATGCTAAAATATTTAAACTCAAAGTTAAGGCTTCCACCAATATCCTCCATCCAGTTACACAACATATTTTATTATACAGCACTCAATTAAGCCTAACGGTCATTTCATCATAGCGACCTTCAATAACTCAAGTATATTATCACCAGCCACAGTTAAGTGCGCCATAGTGCATAAGCCTGGCCCCGCGAGAGTTGCGCCTGCGATGCAGCGACTCTAACGCGATCACACGACACCTATATGAATTTTTCATGCGGCTAGTAATGGTGCAGCCCGACACCGGATCATTCTTTACGACTCGACAACAGAAGCTTTAAAATATACGGTTTATCTCGTCTGTTATGCTTTACATTTCCGAACGTCTGCGTTCGCTATTTAATATTTGAGTTTATCACCGTTTCGAATGTGAAATTACGTTTCGCGGGTGTGTTATAAATATCTGTTAATAAAACGATATTTTGTTTCATTTTTTGCAACTTAATTTGGTTTATTAACAGTTTATCGTGCTTGAACTTTAGAACACATTGTTCTAAACATTTTTTGAACTGAATGACTTTTTGTTCATATTTTAAAGGGCTTTACTAGGTCCTTTTTAACACTGCACTTGAATATGATACTACTTTTTTTAAGTTCAATATATCATGAAAAGGTTTACCTACATTTCTTACACGTAAATGAAGAAATAATTTCTTCATAAATTTTATCATGACGTAAAAAATCCTATTAATACGACAACACGTACGTACACTATCATTCAGAGATATTTAAACAACATCCCCTTCACACCTTTTTTTAAAACGTGTCACCTGCAATTGGATATTCATCGAGGGCAGACGTCCGCCCGAGTTTTTCCAAGTCGGTAATAAGATAAGGGTTTTATCTTGTTTTCGTTAACATAGTTCACGTGTGCCTGTAGTTCGTAGGAGCTTTGCGGCCGCTTGTTTGCTTACTTCGGGATTATCCCGGTACAGTTTTCGCAGCGAATAGACCTTCGCTTCCAAATCTCTTGATGTCGCCTAACTGAATAAAAGGAGCACGTTGCATTTTAAATAATGTCTCTAGCGCAACGCGCTTAGGTATAGTAATTCTTTGTGTTCGTGAATTCGATAGGATATGCGCTAATTTGAATGCATAAATATAATAAAAATATACCGGCCGGATTGAGAACCTCCTCCTTTTTTTGAAGTCGGTTAATAAACACATTGAAATGAAAGGTTTGTATTACCTAGGGATCGACTTCGATAGCATTTATCAGTTGTTCGTAGTAACGTTCTACATATTCTTCAAAACAACCTTCCAGTTCCACCATCAATAATGCTCAATCCACACGGCGCCACAACATTTTTACGTTTACAAAATTAATGAAATTGTAAATTGCTCCCATCGCTCATCGTACATCACACGGAATTAATTCCGCCGTCTCTGCTGTGCGCTCGCACTTCTACGATTTACCGCTCTCCGCGCCCGTATTCCCAAGGTATTGATGTTTGGTGGCGTTATTGAAAATTTCATCAGTACATCTTTGATAGATGCCGTACAAATTTACGTGGCATTTTGTCGGACATCTTTTCATGTAAATGTTGGACGAACATAGCAGAAACAAGCATAATCTTTTTAAAATTGATAAAATTTGTAATTCGATAATTTCGTTCATTATTAAAAATTTATGAGTGGTTCTCATTCCATTCACAGGGATTTTTTTTTATTAATTTCAGTAGTTCAGAGTTCAGACAGTAGGTTCATGTAGGTTTTTTTTAGGTAGGTACATTTATATCCTTGTATAGATATGTATTCGGTTCGAAATATTCATTCACTCTATAACTAATTTTCCATTAAAAACACACAAGGACATCATAATTAGAAGATCATCCAATGCAATGGGCACTACAAAAACATTGCCCCATAAGGACCTGATTAATTCCCACGTGCCTAAGCTGCAGAGAGTAGGGTTAATCTCCCTTGCCGCTTCCTCTCTGATACTCGACGCTAGAAACAATGAAGCCGGCAAATTAGCATGGAAAACGCGAAACGATTGTTAGAGATGAGTGGCCTGCGATATAACACCATAGCACTAAATTGGACACACTAACTGATGAAAAAGTGGCAAAAATTATTGTGTTCTGGGTACATAATGCTTATCTTGGAGTAGAAGATTATTTTAAGCAGATTTTTTACTGAAATATTATTGTTATAATTATTGAAGGATATGTTGTTATTTTTGATTGCAAATCACAATTAGAATACATCTTTATTTGGATGGCTAATAAGTATTTATATAGCGTTCATCAAAAAAAATATGTAAAATAACCTTACAAAGATTACAAAATTTTTCATAAAGAACCTCGCAAAGCACACAGCAGTGTATGTTGACTTCATGAATGATAAAACAAGCCAAAAGCTAACAAGCATCTCTTTAATTTCAAAACATAAACGTGTACTAACATCAAAATTCCCGAATCTATTTGGTGCTTTAAAAGCAATACCCGAAGAAAATATAAATAAAATTATTTGCGAAAGTTATCGCAAATTCGTTTGAAAATCAAAAATAAGAGGCGTGGAGTTTTATTGACGTCGGCACGTCATTATTATCGACTTACATTCCTTTTCCACTTGATACTCTCTAAGCCGTAATACCTTTCGCTACATAGGTAAATTAGGAAAATTTCATATTTGAGCATCGAATAATAAAGCAAATTATGAAGTAAATCGCCTTATAGCAGCAAAAATCTGCCAATTAGCTACTTAAAGGCTTGGAGTACCTACGCTCAAGTTGTTGTTATTCCAGAGTATTTTCTGCTCTCATTTTAACAAGGTTGTTATTATACACAATGTTATATTTTTTATGAATATTTTCTATTATGTTCTTATAATCATGATATATACCTGCTCATATTCTGATCTTATTTTTCTTCAATGTGAGTTACAATATTGAATGTATAAAATACACCTAATGGTTGAAATATAATGACAAGTTTATTGTATTGAAACTGATTAATGGATCAGTTATTACCCAATAATTTACCAGTTTTTCTGAACAAGGTTTTTATCATCGATAATTATTACTATAAATTTATTTAATATAAATTTATAAATATAAATTTATTTAATGTTTTTGTGCAAATCATACAACAAAACAACATTTATCAATTTATTAAAAAACGCACACATGGAAGCTTAATCTGCTCCACTTTCAATATTATTGTGAAAAAACCTACAACTCCAATTTACAAATTAAAAAAGCTTTGTCTCTCAGTTAGAAAGGCATTCGACTAATAAATTTTATTTTTGAAGTCGATAGTTCCTTTTTTTCATATCGTTCAATTAAAAAATAATCCGCTCGTATTTCCAATGCAATAATCTCCGAGCTTCCTCGCTGTATAGTTATTACAAATCAACAAATCGGTTTGAACCAACAAATTTGCTAGTACATAAGCTATGTATATTATTATATTCAATACACGTTAGTGCAAACGTTTATTTCCAATAGAGCTATATTTGCCAGGTCTTGCACGGCTTCTGCCTCGCCTGCTCCCGCGAGCAAATTGCTTTTGCTCCTTTAACATTTGCCTGAAACTTGTTACGGGAACTTACATATCTCAGCTCGAAGTTAATACATTCATTATATACCTAATTAACTCGTATGTAATGAGCGTGCGAATGTCGTAGGTAATGACGCCGATTCATACACGAGCGTGAGACAGATTTTATGGAATATTTTGTAAACATATACAAATATGAACTGTTCAAGTGTTGCGTCATTTCTTGAGAAGAGCATAAGTACCTACCTATGTTTTCGCAAGCTTGTTTTTTAGATAAATTTATTTCGGCTTTTTAACAAGTCTCGTCAAAATCACATTTCTGCCGATATACCTCCACAATAACTCCTTTATGTATAAAATTTGGTTACGCCTAGTTTTTTAAATATTTCATAAGTTCATCAATTAAATGTAGCTTAAAATTATAAATCTTAAAAATATGTTTCGCAGTACAGCTTGCAATAAAAATACGACTTAATTCCTAACATTTTGATTGTGAAAACACAGTTCCCCGTATTCGCAGTCCGAGAGCCGTCAACAAACGTAACGAAAACACAAAATTAGAAGCACGAATATTAACCCACATGTTCCAAGAGCAGTTTGTCAACACGGAGTGGTTAATTAACCAAAAGTCGGCCGCGGACCGCAGATTTGTGTAAACTTAATGCGATACACGCCACGCGACCGACCTCTCTTGTTATGTTACGTATTAACAAAACGATTTAAATATCACTCTTTCTGACTGTTTAATTATAAAATTTGCTGAAAAGTGAAGACAACTGTAACAAAATGTAACTAGTAAGTTCTCCATAACATTAAGCACGTCCACACAGAGCGAAAAGCTTCGTGAAGTAATTGCTGCGCCAGGTTGCTGTCTGTGTGGACCACCCATTGCTATTATTTAACTTTATGTTAAGTTTATATTTCCAAATTGAATACATAACTTCGTTTTCTTTTTTACTACACGTATCTTATAAAATTTAACCGTTATGACCTACGCAACAAATCCATACAAACAAGAAGAATGAAGCTAATCGAAAGTGGTATGTGCAAAATGTTTTAAATAAACGTCAATGTCACACATAATCACACAAAACTCAAACTCAAACTCAAACTCAAACATTCATTTATTCAATTAGACTACTATTTAGTAGCACTTTCGAATCGTCATTACACAGTATTTTTAACATTTACCACCGATTCGGAAAGCAGTATCTATGGAGAAGAATCGGCAAGAAACTCCATAGTTGCTCTTTTAAAATAATGTCAATAAATCTTAATCTTAATCTTATATATAAAATTCTCGTGTCACAATGTTAGTCTGCATACTCCTCCGAAACGGGTGGACCGATTCTCATGAAATTTTCTGTGCATATCGGGTAAGTCTGAGAATCGGCCAACATCTATTTTTCATATGTACCACGGGCGAAGCCGGGGCGGACCGCTAGTCTTATATATAAAATTCTCGTGTCACAATGTTAGTCTGCATACTCCTCCGAAACGGGTGGACCGATTCTCATGAAATTTTCTGTGCATATCGGGTAAGTCTGAGAATCGGCCAACATCTATTTTTCATATGTACCACGGGCGAAGCCGGGGCGGACCGCTAGTACTATTATAAAGGCGAAAGTTTGTATGGATGTATGGATGTATGGATGTATGGATGTTTGTTACTCTTTCACGTAAAAACTACTGAACCGATTACAATGAAATTTAGCACACATATAGAGGGTAACTTGGATTAACACATAGGATAGGTTTTATCCCGGAAATCCCACGGGAACGGGAACTATGCGGGTTTTCCTTTGAAAACACGGGCGAAGCCGCGGGCGGAAATCTAGTTTACATAATATGTAACTTATATCTAACTACATAATATGCCAAAGAACTGTCCTGTGTTTTTTATGCGACAACCCTCCATGGGTCTTTATCGTCCATATATTCCTGAATACTGTAGTACGCTCTCTGAACTAGTACATTTTTTATGTAAGTTTTAAATTTAGAACTACTAAACTCTTTAATATTGTGAGGAATTCTATTGTATAAGCGTATACCTTGACCCATAAATGAATTTTTAACTTTAACTTTAACCACGAAAGCTGTCATGTCCACAGAGTACAGACACAAGAACACAATGTAAAACCCTCAATGGGTGAACTTGATATGTTTTTACTGAGTCATTAACGGTAAACAAAGTATCTCTAAAGGAGCTTGTTTTCTTTCTATCCATTAGCGCCATGAAGCCTTAAGAAAAGGTTTAACATCGGAATTATAAACAACCATGTTTATTTGAATTTAACAAACAATGTTTTCAGAGGCCTTTCTTCGTTATTTCGCGTTTTATACAGAAGCTAATAACGATATTTAATTATACAAACCTTCAAATTCTTTTACGTTATGCGAAATGCTATATGGGCTTTTCAAGAATTACCTACAGGAGATGTTCTTTAATATTTATAAGCCATTAAGAACAGAGTTAAGAAAATGAACCTTAAAATATTTGAATAGTCATCTTCTATTCGAGATGAGACAAATACTAGAGCTACTGAGAACTTATTTGTCCACAAAAGGGCGGCAAAGCACCTGTAACACTTCTAGTGTTACAAGTGTTTATGGGCGGTGGTAACCAACATCGGGTGGCCCACCTACCCTTGTGCTTGTTCTGACATAAAAAAAATACCCAGAATCGAACATTTTCATTCATTTCCATGATATAATCTCCAGTTAATAAATACATTCGTAGAACACAATGCTGACCAAACCCAAAACATCACACCAAATATTAAATAAACACCCACAGCCATAAAATAAAACGCAAAATGAAAAGAGAGTTCGCAGTATTTCACACTGCACGCTCCTTTTGTTGGTGCACACCCAATTAAGCCGTAACGTTGAAATCAGAAACCTAATTAATAATATCACATACATCAGTTCTCGATACAAAGCCATGTTGTTGTATGAACAAAAATATTTTATAGATTACTAGCGGTCCGCCCCGGCTTCGCCCGTGGTACATGTTTACGTTTTCTCTACATAAGAACCATCCTCGTACTTCAAGGAATATAATAAAAAAAGAATTATCGAAATCGGTTCAGCCGTTCTCGAGTTATGCGCTTACCAACACATTTTGCGATTCATTTTTATATATAAGATTTTCAGCGCGTGTGAATGTGAAATTAAATTTCCAGATTCTTTTCGTAGTATCTGCTATTATTAAAATAGATAGAAATGCTGAAATAAAAGCTTATTTTTCAATGATTTTAATAATGGATATATAAATAAAAACCATTACTATTATAAAGAACTACAAACGAACATATAATTATCATTCAATTTTCGTACATTACAGTCATTTCATTATGATTTTTGTATTATTATTATTTA
Source organism: Colias behrii (assembly GCA_029959065.1). Lineage (NCBI taxonomy): Eukaryota > Metazoa > Arthropoda > Insecta > Lepidoptera > Pieridae > Colias > Colias behrii. Next base: position 7,179,957 of record JARWMC010000019.1, on the reverse strand, counting down.
AATATGAATTGTAAACAAATTTCGTTGTTTTGAAAATCGCGTGGAAATAATGGAAATCAAATAATAAATAATCTTTTACAGAGATTTAAGTCAAGCAAATCCATACTAATATTATAAATGCGAAAGTAACTCTGTCTGTCTGTCTGTTACTCAATCACGCCTAAACTACTGAACCAATTTGCATGAAATTTGGTATGGAGATATTTTGATACCCGAGAAAGGACATAGGCTACTTTTTATTGCGAAATATGTACCACGGGCGAAGCCGGGGCGGACCGCTAGTATATCTATATATTTTATACTTTTAAGCAAACCTCACGTGCATTCGCATATGAGCTTACATCACTGTTAATAAAGGTTGAATGAATAGATTACCCAAATAGTATTTATTCATCAATAACACGAATGGACAGTTGCATTGTATTCAATCTTATTACAATCAATGTCAAACACATTACTTTTTTTATGTCGCTGCAAGTGGACATTTTAATTAATTATACATGGAAAATGTAATAAACCAATGCTAATGTTTATATAATGATACATGATATCTATATGTTTATTTTTGTGTCATTTCAAATATACCTTCAATCAAAAGACCCTCACTTTACACGTAGGTTTTAATGCCATATGAAGGAAATGGAAAATTTCCAAACATTTATTACATATATTTGTTATAAAATCGATCTAAGTACCGTATGTAACATTCCGACCCAAATCGCTATTTATACCTATTTGTACAAATTTCTCTTTATACGCCCAAGTATTTATTTAAACCGCACAAAGGTTTTTGTTATTGAAAGACACACTTGTTTGTGTATAAAACGAAGGAAAGGTACTGTAAAAGTAAAATCAAAGTCTCTTTGTCCCGTTCGTATGAAGAAACTGAAGAAATTATTAAATTTACAGTCTAAAACTTGGAAAAACCCATACACACTGACAAATACTCACACACACACACACACACACTCATATACTCACACACTCATATACTCATACACTCACGAATACACATATTCAGTCTCACAAACACACCTGCTATCTAGAATTTTGTACTACTTTTTTTCTATTTTTAACCGACTTAATTTGCATATTATTGTTAAACTTGATAAAGGATGGAACTTATTTCATGTGTGGAGGTGGGCGTTGGCATCCGTGCCACAGCTCTTATGCTTTTACGGATGTCATCGTAATTTAAGTTTATGTACAATTTGTTATTTTGTTCCAAATAAAGAATTTTGAATTGAATTGAAAAAGGGATGCTAAACGTGTGAGAATCACAATGGTCGGACAAGTACAGATTACTTATATAATACCTATATCATGTAGGGTTGTATGCGGCTCGTTTCCTTTGCCGGATTGTATGCGATCGCGCACAATAGGTAATCGGCTAACGTCCGTGAGTTCGAACAGGTGACAGCCCTGAGGTCGCCTTAGGTTTGTGGAAACGTTTTTGCACGACCACCTTTTGTATTGTTCTACGTTTACGTTTGTTCAATATGTAACGCACGAATAACGATTTTATTGTAATAATAATTTCTAAAGCAAACCTTTTTCCGACACACTAAATATCCAATTAAATTTTAAGGCCATGTGAAGGAAATGGAAAATTTCCTAACAACGAAATATTAATTTTGAGATATTTATTGTGTAGGTATCAAATGTTTCACCTACGTAATAAAATTTCACAATCATTTTGAACTTTTACAAATTCTATCCTACCACCTTAATACTGGACATTTTAAACTACCTTACGTTGCACTTAATTAACTTCAACATCCAAACAAAAAAAGGCTATAAATCGCATACAACAAATCAACCATATCCCTACTACATCTCGCTAAGCTTATTATTGACATCCGCGCCGCGTTGCCGTTTCCCGGCTGACTGCGTGCGCGTCACTCGCAATCTCATTACGCGAATACACCTGGACGGATGCTCATTAGCACCATTGGTGCTTGATAAATGCAATTTGCTTTGCTATATCATTGTAGGCAGTGCTGGTGAAATAATGAGCACTGTTTTCGTTTGCTATAATGTCAAACTCAAACATTTATTCATTCAATTAGACTTCTTATGGCACTTTTGAATGGTCATATCATATTTTTACCAATTACCACCGAATTATAATTAATGATGTTATAGGGATCGTGTGTGCATGACACTTGAAAAATGCCATAATTCAGTTAGAATGAAGAATTGGAATGAGCCTTATTAATGCGTGATAAGTTGTATTTGTGTGGTATAAACGTTTGTACTATGGTGAAGGTGTGTAAATTTTCGTAGGAACTTTTAAAAAGTACCTACTGTTACTGCTTATTGAAAAACCCGGGTGATTACTAATTCGTAGGGAGCCTATATTTAATCAAACATATATACATTTAATCAAATGAATTAAATCAAATATATCCGTTTACCCAGAATAGGGTTTAGAAAGAGTTAAGGTAAATACGTCAAAGGCTTCGTTTCCGTGTACATCTACTTACTTAGTTTAAATATGCTTACAGTGAACCTAAATTTCCACGAACTATTTACTACTTGAAAGCGTTTAACGTAGTAGGACCTACTAGTAAAACAGAACCTTATACATTCGGAATAAATAGCTAGAATTAAACAAGCATTTCTCATAAATTTGCAGTCTTAGAAGGCTCTGATATCTTCTCAGAGTATTGTAAATAAACTTCCACTTCAACGAGTTTCCGCTAACGCAGATTTAATTAGTAACAGATCGCGATATCGATACTTAAGACGTAATAATTTAATCGTATTTTATTTATTAGAAAACAAAATGTTAACAGACAAATCTTTTTATTAAAAAGTTTAATTACAGCCAGTATCTGCAACATCAAAGTCATAAAAAGAAAGAAAACATAAAATCGTCGATTATTTCACAAAAAGTGTAGCAATACAAACAACAAATACATTGTTAATTGTTATAATCATTTTAAAGAACAAAAGTTGTAGAATTAAAAAAAATGCAAACCGAAGATAAACCAGCACTTTACAAGTCATATATAAATCCGTACACAAAACAGATTAAACGGAACATAAATAAATTTTCCAACCCGCTTGCCGATATTTCAATGAATTCACGCAGGAAAATACTGAAGAGCGTTTAAAGGAGATCTCTATCTTTAAGTAGCTCTCTGGGAGTTAGAATAAACTATTCAAACTCACAATATCGGATGAGGGTAAATCTGTTCAATGTGATCCAGTTGGTTTCTATGGCGACTCATCTTGTTATTGAAAAATATACCTGCAGGACGGTGGAATGGGAAACTTTATTATTATGCCGATGAAATACGAGTGCCTTGAATTAACGCTTACCCCCGAAATGTTTTGTGCGCCATCATATCGTATGCTAATCTTGCTTCTGTGTATTTATAAATAGCTTAGATCAATGATGTTTGCGTATTGACATAAAAAAATAAATAAGTAATATATTAATATATACATATGAAAAGATCTTTTGGAAAGACCGTAAGCTTAAACACGCTTAAGGAGACGAATATAACTTATTTATTTTTAATATTTGTTTATTACTTATCATAGGTATTATATTCTATGTAAATATACAAAAACCTGACGTGAGTTAAAAAACGTTAGGTACCTACGTGAACTAACTTGCCGGGTGAGAACCAGTATCTTCAACGAGTATAAACAAAGCAAAATTAATAATCAGTAATATTCTAATTAGTATCCTGCACTAACTAAAACTTCAAATGAAATCAAACAAACTCAATAAATGTCCCGTTTTCCATTCAAAGAAGTCTTAACGTCATTGGCCGCCGCGAAACATGCCGGCTTACCTGAATGCGCGGCAATCCGCGCCGCTCCGACAATTGAGATTTTTCATTTCTTTGTGAAATTGAAATAGAAAACAATCATCGAATGAAGCTCTAAGCCAAGTGGCGGCAAATGGGGAAAGAAACAAATTATCTCCATCTGGCTAATTGTCGACGGATCAAAGAGCGGGCGCTAGGTAAATCCGACCGTTATATTTTTTTGTTATTTTATTTTATTTTTCAGCAGGCGGTGGGTGGGGTCTCGCCGCGGGCGCTGTTCGCAATTATTGTTATTACAAAGAGATTGCCGTTGAGCCGGCTCAAAGCTCGAGAATTTTTCACAGAATTCATTCCGACAACTAGGGAAAACAGCTCTGTGTGTCGTTTATTACAATTTAAAAATCGACAAATCTCAGGCTTCCGACGAAATTACGGTATTGTCTCGTTCCACTTGAGTATCTTGGATTTATTTAATGCTTGCGAAGATTAAGAAAATAAAGAGCGTTTAATCATAACTTTGTGACACGGGAAAAGGTTAATGAACCCTCGTTGTTTTTAAGAAAACATTATAAAACACCGATAATGTAATACAAAGAAAAATGGATTTCACTTACCAATAAAAACAAAAATTTGATGGTGGGCGTAGCGCAGTAGCATCGATATAGAAACGGTCTGAAACAATATAAACTTATAAAGTACTCGATTTTATTGATATGAAAAACATTGCGAAAATATTTACATTTGTATTAAGTAAAGTTAACCATTGATTCTAACGATCTAGTTCTTCTATATATATAAAAATGAAACCCGTTTTCCATTGTCACGGAACGGGTGGACCGATTTCGATAATTCTTTTTTTATAATATTCCTTGAAGTACGAGGATGGTTCTTATGGAAAGAAAACATAAACATGTACCTCGGGCGAAGCCGGGGCGGACCGCTAGTACTTTATAATTAAGGCGATTATAAAATACATGCAATCGTGGAGTTACTACTTATAAAATTTTAAATTTAGTTGAAGAAAAAGTCAGCTTAGGTATTACTAAAAAAATAAATGACTGAGTAACAAATACGGATATAATTGCGATTGCTCATTAATTTCTAGTAGAAATTAATATCATAAGTATTTGCCTCAAGGGCTATTTTAGTCCGTCCGTAGAAAAATATATTCAGGCCAAATTCGATACCCTAATTAACAAATTCCAGACTTTTTAGTATATCGCTAAAAAAAAACATTGTTTTTATACATTCCATTTCAAAACTCTACCGCTCAGCACTCCACTCAACATATTGCAACGTGGTTAATGAAAGCTAAAAGTATTAGTTTCTCGGACCGTAGTAGTGCACGGGGGAACATTAAGCGGTGCCGATCGCACTCACACTCAAATGGATTCAATCTGCACTAAGCGTTTCATTAATGAAATTCAATCGCGGGAGCGAATGATGTGGCCGCAAGATTGATAGCGCCCCGGTGTCCCCTACCTGAAAGCTGCTGGGAATTTTAGCGGGCATCATTTGTAAGAATTTGTTTTAGTGTCTTGACGCTTTTAAGTACAAAACTATTTTGATTTTGGTCATCCTGTATCTACCTACTTGGGTCGCCTGAATATTAGCACGTTAAGAGCTATAATAATAAAATACAACGATTGTCGACAAAATACATTTATTGCATTCATGAAGATTCGCGCAAACTAGATTATCTGATTTTAAAAGATGTTGTATGTGTTACTGAATAACTAACTTGGAAATTCAGTAGAATTAAGCTTTTTTTTATGTTAAAGAAAAAAACATTGGACTTGGCAATAGATGTTTATGAGTTTCAGGCGACAATTCAAAATTTTAAAGGACTTCTGAACTAATAGCAAGATTCGAATTTATATTTGTTTTTTCTATATCATCAAAATGCACATGCTCCTATTGTTACTTAAAATAGTGCGCACGGCCACCATAGAAAACAACATTGCAATACGCCTCACACTCCTCCGAATCTGTTAATATTAAGGCGCGGAGCCGTTAATATATGGCATGCTATTCCATCGCCCCAACATCGATCAATCTAAGAAACGTTTGTTCGCGAAGCTCTCGTCGCACTAAATTCGCAACACAACTGTATAACCAATCCGATATTGATTTTGCTTTGATAGTAATTGGTGCTCTGTTTCATTTTTGTACGAAGCCTAAAAAGGGAATCCTTTGTTTTCGGGAGCTTTGAGTTTTTGCGTCCTGTAAATATGACACAAGCTAGGATTATTATTGTACCTATTATATACCTGTGTATTTTCAAAGTAACTATGTAATACGAATATAACCCAATTAGCGTAACATCTTAATAATAACTGCCAAGGAAATAAAAAAAGATAAACGTGAAAAATCATATACTTAGCAGAAAATTCCTTAATCATATAGCAGACAGAGTTCTAAAAATTGTACCCCAAAAGGCTTATTAAGTTACTGTGCTTGTCCGTAAAGAACACTATAAATAGATCTAGAAATTTCAGTACATAATAATAAACTAACAGAAATCAATTTTACATAATCATCTAAATTAATGAAAATGTATCATGCACGTGTTATGCACGGCTTTACAGATAATCGCCGGTTCGCAACCGGATTATACTAATACCATTATTATCTAACATAGCCTCGAGGATAGAAACACACCAGCAATAAGCATACAATATTTCTGCAATCAAATTAATTCCCGTGGATTTAATCCACTTTCCAATTAAATGCAGATTTTTATTATCTGAGCTCTGTATCAAATGGCAATATCTGTGCAATCTATTGCATATATCTATCTCGCTCATAGATATATTTTAACAATCAGATAATTGTGATTTGCTCTTTCTCTTTTTTATTATTGTCCTTTATTGTACTGTCTCTTTTTACTGTGTATCGTGTGTGTTAGGTTAGTATGGTCGTAGATTTCACATGTTGGCTTGATAATTTTAAGAAGCTTTTAATACAAGTAAATAATAAGAATGGACAAGAGTTTTAATACAAGAAAGATTATATTACTGTTTACAATATATCCCAGTGTGTCTATTTTGACTGCACCTTTCTGCGCAACGGCTTCTGCTTCTTATAGCAGTATAATTTCTAATGTGGAAAAATGACAGTGCAGTATATATCTATGTGTCAGTTCCCCATCCTGTAAATAATACTGTTTTAATACTGCTATAAGACATCACGGTACTAGGGCTGATCTCTGCTATAGTCCAGCTCAACAAACGATGTCTCGTCTATCGTCGTCCAACAATTCCACATACAAGCACCGTTGACGGATGCGTACACGAAATGCGAGTACTAGACGTTGACAACGTTTGACAATTGATTAATACAATTTCTCAGTATCGTGACAGCTCAATATGAGTGTGAATAGTTGCAGTGCATCCATATTGGAACGTGAATTCGGACCGCTATGCAGATTAGGCGTGTGGTAGTGTACAAGGAATATTGTTATACAATTGGTTGGAACGTCCGTAAATTTATCTTTTGTGAATAGTATGGTCTTGAGTATTTGTACGTGTTATCTTAATACTATTATAAAGGCGAAAGTTTGTAAGTATGGATGTATGGATGTATGGATGTATGGATGTTTGTTACTCTTTCACGTAAAAACTACTGAACCGATTACAATGAAATTTAGCACACATATAGAGGGTAACTTGGATTAACACATAGGATAGGTTTTATCCCGGAAATCCCACGGGAACGGGAACGACGCGGGTTTTCCTTTGAAAACGCGGGCGAAGCCGCGGGCGGAAATCTAGTATTATATATGTATGCGTTTTTTAATGTTAAGTGTGTAACTGAACGTCCCAGACGAACACGATTTTCATGAAGGCAATAAGTAAAATCATGGGACAAAAAGGGAGAATATTTAAGAATCGGAAACTATTTGATAAAAAAAGTAAAGTAACATATTTTCCATAGCATGTATTGCTATAAAGTATAATTTCTGAATGAGATTAATTTAATAAGCTCAATTTATAATTTACTTTGTGACAATGTTTCTATTATTAGTAACTTAAAATAACATTACTATAATAGATACTAACCACAAAAGTTTCTTAGTAGCTTCCACCCTTTAACGTATGTATTAGTGTAACCACAAACAATAATTTTACACATACGCTAATTGCAGCTAATTTCATGAAGCAGTTATACGGAAAAACTGACATAACGCAACCAACTATTCACCTCGATTGTACCGCAATGTTTTACGATCGCCGCTCGCGCTATACAGTTTTGTTCAACACATACGTGTGTGGTACTGGGTACAGTATAAAGGCGGAATTTGGAACCGTAATAAACTTTGAAAGGGCTGTAAAAGTGCAATAACTGTAACTTGGGGAGAGCTGATTTTAGTGGCGCGAAAGGGACTCGCCTTACGTTACCTATTAATTGATCTATAATGCCCCCGACCATAACACTTATGATGTATACCACTATATTTCATGACGCTCGTAAGAAGTCATCTTGGAAAGTTTGGGGGCTTTCTTGAAGAGGAAAATATTATTTGAAGATAATAACTAAAACAGTATTAATATATTGTTTGTTGCAGACAACAGAAAACTTTGAAAAGTATTCTTTTACTTGATTATTTTATTTTATCGTTGTATCTTACCATTTATAGCCTATGGTCATAAAAATCTCCCTAAGATTATACATAATATTAATCCCTACATAATATTAAAAGGTTGTTATAAAGGTGCAAATTACTGAAGCTCGACTTATTAATGGTAGGTAAAGAAATTAAATTAATAATTAAATAAATTAGACAGCTTCAGTTCTCCTTATTTTTAAAGTATTATATATTTTAAGTCATTATCAGCCGATTCTAGTTTCCGTTATTAGGTTTCTTACCTATTTATATAATATATAATATAGATAATATGTATGAGTGTCAAGGTCCATAATATGATATATTTTTACTGCCTGATTGTTCCAGATTCACACGGGAAGAGGTTTTTAGCTAATTATTTAAATGTTTTAACAGTTATCTAATCGGAGACAAAATCCAACTAACCAATAAGTCCTCGAATTATAAGTAAGTAATGCCATAAATACAAAAAAAAACATCGGATATATACATTTATAGATATATAATATCTCAAGAGTAAATTTTGAGCTATACCATCCAGCGACGAGTGGCAGAACTATATAAAAACGGTCATCATTATGAATATAGGAACTTCAATCTGTCTTGTTTATACTACTCGATACTAGATGGCGGTGTCCTTATAAGATTTTTACATGGTAAAAGTGCTAAAGTTTTCGTTAAAATTAAAAGATGGCGCTGAAATACTTTGAAAAAATAATCGTGATACTGAAAATATTTAGTTATCAAATAATTATTTTTGCCCTAAAGTAAACCGCTTTCAAATTGTCAGGGCTAGAACAAATTGATATGGGAGACCACAAGGGAGGCACCATTTTTCAAATAATCAAAATCGGTTCACCCAGACGAAAGCTCTGAACCAAAAAATTACAATCAAATTTAAATCGGTTAAAAACACCGTTTTGTGTAACACTTTTAGAAGTCCTTATATCAATTTTATCATTATATAATTATATTTGATTTGAATGCTTATTAAATTAACGAGCATTAATATTAAAACACAATAAACCTTGAAATTTATCTTCATCCTATATTATTGTTATGATGATGACGTAGCATATTTTTGCGTATGATTAATCGTCATAATCTTATCAATATTCACATACATATTTAAGAATATATAAATTATGCAAATTATAACAATAAACAGACGTATAAGTATCAATTATTTGCTATTAAACTGTATGGTTAAATTGTCGATTAAGCATCATCCTAATATTCTAAGCATATGCATATTTTCACTTTTATAATAGTATCAAGTTATCAAAACGCGAATGTTTGCAGATAATAAGATATTTTTACAGGTAGATAGAAACATATATTATGATCTGTTTGTTTGTTTCTTTAACTCCAACATATCGAATTAATTTAAAAAGTTGAAGGTATCTGCAAAATATACAATTATTGAATACTAGCAGCTCGCCCCGACTCCGCCCATGTTTATACCAGTTTTGGAAAGGAAAGTATAGTATTTACTATTTGCCTGGTAATTTTAAGGTGTTTTTGGCACAATAAGAACCTTCCTCGTGCCTTAGCATAAATATGAAACTGTTTTGGAGTTCTTTTTCTATTCATTTTTATTCATATAGATAGACATTGTTTGCAGCAGTATTGGTGGTATTGCAATGCTGTAATTAATTTGTACTATCCCAGCTAGCTAGAGTAGAATATAAATTCATATAAAACTCATATTAAATTAAAATATAAAAGGCATACTTACAAACACGAGCATAATAAAGAAAGCTGCTATGTATGAACTACGCGCTGTCAGCATCGACACGAAGCGGTAATGCTCACCGGTGATCACGTTTCTAAGGGAAAATGTACTTACTTATATTTTTATTTTTTTATAATGGCACAAAATAACGCGAAAACCCTGTTTTCGCGCCATTTTGTTTTAGAATTAGAAATTATTTTAGATCATAGAAAAATGCATAAGCTTTCGAATAACTTGTTTTCCTGGATTCATAAGAGTAAAAGTATTTACAAATACTTTACCAACAATCAAAAAAAAATATTACTCTTTGACAATTTTCAACAAGATTGGTAGTCAGTGGATCATTTAAATATTGTACTGTATGATTTTATATCAATAAATATATGTATAGGTATTTATTATTTTTCATAACATAATAACGGTTTCAAAAACAGAATTATAAGCAGGATTGTCGAAAGTTGAACAAAATCATAACCATAATTATATTTATAGGCAAATATATTAAGTAACAGCAAACAGTAAATAAGCAAGGTCAACGAGAAATAAGAAGAATTTAATAACAACTTTTTGAAGTAGAAAATTTAATACTAAGTTTTTCCTTCCTATTAATTTGCTTTTTAGCATATTAAATTATTTTTAATTAGACTTTAATGACTTATTACAGTACTTTAATGAATAATTACTGTCTACTTACATTAAAACAAATTGACTATTCTTAAGCACTATTTATTTCAGTTTAAGTTTTTTACTAACTTCAGGCTTTTATTACAAATGGTTTCCAATTAAAAAACAAATTTGCAAATCCTGACTATTATTCTCTGTCTTATCTAATAGGTACAAAATTACGTAAAGTAACAGGCAAAAACTGGCGGCAAGGGACAGATAATCAGGGTAAATGACGTGCCGTAGGAGAGACCTACATCCAACAGTGGACTGATATATGTTGAGACGACGACGTTCGAATTACTAGATAGATCTTAAAGAACGTGATAAAATCAACCAATTTTTGAGAGTAAGTAATTCACTTTCACATTAATAATCATGTTCTTCATAAAATACCACAATACCAACCTCAAATAGCCTTTATTGTCCTCTTGTTCAGCGAGTGACTTGATAGATGCCATCAGAAGATCATCATAGCCCAGGAACTCATCAAGAACGAATCTTGAGAAAGCGTCCCCAAAGCATTCGTCCTTCTGCGGGTCCAGGGTGACGATCTTGACGGGGATCTTGAGGAGTAGCCTTGCGTTTGGAGATAAGCGGAGGAAACCATACTCCAGGGAATACTCGAGGATGTAATCGTCATCTAGAAATGAAAAGGGTACTTAAATACAGCTGTAGCTTTGAACTACGTTTTTGGTGGCTACGAATACCGAGAACATAATTTCTATTGATGATAATTTGATACAATATGTATTTCAAAACAAAGCAAAGCAAAACCTATCAGTTATCGTGTATCCAATCATACAGTAATCAAAAGAAATGTATTGAAATATTTAAATAGGATTCGTAAAAAGTTTGTCAATTAAATTGAGCAAGATATTGGGAGTTCTAATCAACGAAATAAGTATACATATGTATTACTTTTTTTCTTCATAACATGAAGAAAGCAGAAACGAATGTTTGAAATTTATACTTGAAAACCTTTTATCATTCTATTATGATTAAAAAATATATCACTTTTGTTTTATTTTCCTTCCATAACTATAATACCCAATGAAATAAATTTTTGCCGATTCAACTACGATGTACCACAGTAATACATTTCGTTATTGCATCATACAGTACTAGAATGTCTTACAAGTAAGCTTATAAGTTATAATATGTACGCAACATGAAGAATAATATCGCACGTGAGCCGCAATTCTTTAAGCCGATTAATGCCTACAAACCAGTGATTAGGCAGTTTAATAGGCACATAAGCCAATTAGCCACATGAGACATGATTTTGACATAACAGTGGAAAGTTTTAGCATAAATTATACGGTTGAGAGGTTTTTGTATGACTTTACTTAATTTGCCTAAATGAGTGAAAAAACAATACATAACAGTAAACATGCTTCTATACTGAGTAAAGACTTAATTTATTAGCATGTTAATTTTTTAATAAAAATCAAAATATAATCTAATCAGTCAAATAAAGTGCACATTTGATAAAGATTGTTATCCTTTTGTTCATTTAAAAACATCTCAAGTTAGTAATGCTTTGTGTAGTTTTAATGTACTGATACAGCATTTTTGATGTAACATAATATTTTAGTTATAACTAACATTCTTATTAAAAATATTAGTAGATTTTTTTGATAAAAAATGCTTTATACCTTTGGATGAATCATTGGAAGCTGCCTCGTCAAGTGATTCCTGAAAATAAGATTAAAGCATGTTAAACTAATAATATAAACGAATGAAATATTGTTAATCTTACCTTAGTTTTTAACCATCCATCATATCTATCTTATTTCATTAATATGCGTGACTTGCTCAAAAATTCAGGTGTTTCTTTGGATACTGCACTTAAAATTACTTTATAGCGTAATAGTTTATATCGTATATGGAAATTACTTATCTTAGCAAACATGACAATGCAGTTTTTTGAAACCAAAATGATAATATCAGAAAATAAGTCATTTTAATTTTATATAGTACTAGCGGTCCGCCTCGGCTTTATCCGTGGTACAATAATTATAGCCTCTATCCAATGGTGAAAGCATTTTTGAAATCGGTGCAGCAGTTTCTGAGATTAACGCGATTAAACAAACTTAAGCTTTTTATTACTCTAGTATAAAAATATAGATGCCCAAATACATCTTCCCTGCGAAAAGAATGTAATTACTAGCTAAAGCAAAATTCCAACATGACCCCACATAAACTGATGTTTATGTGGGGTCATGTTGGAATTTTGCTGATGGTTAAAAGAAAAGTGATTGTTATTTGATAATAACAATCACTTTTCTTTTAACCTCTCAGTGAAAGTGGTACAGCACAAAATGTTTTTATACTGCTGTGTATAATATCACTCATTTCTGGGTCAATAGGTACACAGAAATAAATGAATAATATGAAAATTCTTTAATCATTATAATTAGAAAAGAAACTTATATTGATTTAATAATTAAAATGTGAAATTAAGTTTGTTTGGGTCTCTTGCACAAAGACATCCTGATTTATATGACCATATTTTTTATTAAAAAAAAATAATTAGTATTTAGATAAGACTCAATAAATTACACAATCTACATTACCTACTTGTCATTAAAATTTGTGTTATCCATTTTTCTTGTCTACCCTCTTCACAAAATGCACTTTTATTCTGTGTGTATGTGATATACCTACTTTAAATTAATATTGATATGGAAGATTAAATTTTCAATGATAGCATTGATAACCAGTTTTTAATAAATAGGTTAAGTACTATTTTCCTTTTATGTTTATTGCATTGCATATTTAAGTACCTAACAATTAAGTATGATGTATAAATCAGTGGAATAGTATATTAAAACTTAACTGATTAATATTTTTATAAATAAAATAGTATTATGAACCTCAACTAAAGTGACAACACTAGTGAATATATCTTATCTCTTATAGGGGTAACAGTTCATAGTGCAGTTAAGGTTATTGATAATGTTACTGTTGTTAATTATTAGAAAAAAATGCAATTTGCATATGTATAAAAATATGCAACACTGTTTACAGATACTTAGTAAACAAATTATAAATAAATCACTATCAGATCTATAATTTTACATCACAATAAAGTGTGTATAATTTTAAAATATGAGAATAATTTGTAAAATCATGAATTATTCAAATCTAAAATCGGCTTACTTACATTTAACTTTTTTGTGATTAAAAAAATCACGAAAGATGTAATAAAAAATGTTTTGCGGTACTATTTTAAAACACATATTACTAATTCATAATTAAAAAACATTTTTCTACTGTAAATTAAAAATTAGTTCTCAAAAATTTATGTAAATCATAGTGTGCTTATAAGATAATGAGTGCACATATTATTTTATACTGTTGTATGTCATTGACCCTACCAAAAATAATGTTGTGAATATTTTGGAGCCTACCTTTCACTCTTGTAAGGTTATTGATTAGTGTGATTTTAATGAAGGCTTTTTAAAGAGCATCCACTGTTATCTTAAACTTCCAAAGAGCTGATGGTATTTATGACATATGTATTTATATTTGAATATTTAATTCCAATATATTATAAAAGATCATATATTATTAAAAAATATATATGTATAGCGAATATTTTTAGGTAATCCTACATAAACTTTATCCACATTAATAATTCATTGTTTACCTAAATTTGTTTGCATATTATTTCAATTATTGTAATCATATAAAACATATATTTTTCAACAGCATACAATTCACAGTTAGGCTTATACTTATTACTGTCTGTTATAAAATATAATATACTTACATCAACAATTTTAGAATCCCTGTCGATATCTTCTACTAACCCCATAATTCCTTCCCATATCGACGAAGTAGTTTCTATTTCCTCTCCAGGTATTATAGTGGCGTTCAGATCAACTTCCTCGTTTCTATCTCTCTCTGCTTTTGTATTTATATGTCCTGTTTCTATAACTTGGTTTATAGATGTGTCTTCACTGTCATCGTGAAATCTCGTAATGTTACCATAGTCTGTACCGTCTCGCATGTATTCATCATCTTCCACATCATCATTGGTTGATGATTCAATGTTTATGAAGCTGGAATAATTATGTGAACCTTAATCATTTTGAGCTGTTTCACAGCAACAGTCACAAATAAACTAGTATGAAAGTAGACATAGTTTTTTCTGAAGTAATACAAATAGTATTCTAAAAAATTATACAAATGGCATTCTTATCAGTACAGTGTTTTTTTAATACAGTAGTACCTCGTTAAGTCGAACCTCGATAAGTCAAAAACCTCCAAATCTCGAAAAAATGTTTTGTTCCCTTCCCTTCAAACCCGAAAACCTCCGGTACTTGAAATCTTGACCCTCTATTAGTCGAAATTATCACCGAGTCCCTCCAAGCCATTTTGGTACATATTTTCACTCTATAACTCGAAAAATTAAATTTGACCTCTGTATCTCGAACATAGCAACGTTTTATTTTACAACCTTTATAACTTGATCATTTGGATTTATTACCTCTATTGTTCGAACAAAAATAAGTTACCGACTTTAAGAACTTGCCGACAGTGCAAGTACACTATTGTTTCTTAGAAAACATTTTTGGAGTATACGATAATAAATTTATGACTCACGTAAACACGTTTTTACATTAAGTATCTGATGACGAAATTATCGATTCAGTAACTCAGAAAACCGATACTAATGATTAAGATGACATTGAAGACGTGAATAGTACATGCGCTCCATGGGTTTCCATCAAAGAGGCAAGAACCGCATTGAATACCTTACGAAATTTTATAGAGCAAACCAGTATCTCTGAAGAAGAAGAATTTTGTGCTCTTTATAGATTAGACAATGCTAGAGAACAACCAATTAATTATCTAAAGCAAAAAAAAATACTGACTTTTTAATGCCATATTTTTTATTTAAACATGTTTGTCACCTCTGCAAGTTGAAATTTAATGTACTTTACCTCTCTAACTCAAAATTTATAAGAATAAACCTCAAACTCTTTATGTCGAATCAAAATCCGCCTAAGTCGAAATCCTCCATAAGTTGAAAACTCTATAACTCAAATTTTTTGGCGTCTCCCTTGATGTTCGACTTATAGAGGTGCTACTGTATTATATGATAAAGGAATAATCTCAATATTGTTAAGTAGTTACAGTAACATTTTATTCATATTTCAAATCAATATAATACTAAAACCGATCATTCATCTTATTTATGTATTGCAGAATATGGTTATTTTTAGTAATGATATTTCATAGCATTTGAACTCCACTTACCGTTCTGTAGCTAGCATGCCTAACATTGAATTAATTTCATCTTTATCCTTTTTTAATTTACGCTCCTTTGCATAACTTTGTTCAATTGTATAATCTTGTGATGGGTTCCGTAAAATTTCTACTCGTAATATACCATCCCTCGGCCAAGAGTCCTTTATATGATTTAGGCATGTTGTTGGTGTTCTTGAGAATGCTATATGTATATATGCAAGAACAAAGAATGCCACTAATGCTTTTAAGAGCACAAGGAACTCAAAAAATCTCCTCAAGGGCCTAGGGAATGTCCGAGCGTATGCAATTGCAAATTTAAAAAACAATGCATGAAATAATCTCTCTCTTACATTAAAAAGAGGATTTTGATTATTATTTCTATTTCGATTCACTGTTGGATTTATTATAGGCCCTCCAGGCAATAAATTATTATCTGGATTGACACCTGTAGGTAGAGAATTTAATCCATGTGGTCCTGCTATATTACTCATTGTTATGTTATGCTATTATATCTTTTCCTCTCACTTAAACTTATTACTACATTAGTTATTCCACATTTTACTGTGACCTGGAAACAAAAATACATATTGTTTTGTTATTGTTACAATAGTAAAACAAAACATTAGATATTTGGCGTGTGAGAGAGTGAACGATTGCTTGATTTAATGCAAAAATTCATATGATTACTAGATTTAAAGTATTGGTGATTTACAATCGATCAGACTTCGTTCATTCGACATTGACCTCATCAAGTTTAACATATTAAATAATGAATATAAATTAGTTAATCAATTACTATTCGAAAACAGGAACCGTAACGGGAAGGTACGTTGTTATTTTATAATAATAGAATAACAGATGTGCAGTGTATCTCAAAATTAGGTAAACCCAATAAAGTGTTAATAAAATTGCAAGCTGTCTAAATGTCAAATTTACTTTCACAATACAATTATTATATAATAACCTTAGCCAATTACTTTGTATTCGTTAATAGTGTTATTAACATACAATCACACACGAGTTCGAATTACGATATAGTAATTTTACAATAAATAAAACATGTCACTAATCACTGTTTGCTCTGTGAATAAAACAGAAAACTGTCACTTTTGCGTCAAACCATTTGTTTCTGTCATGTTGTCAGTAAATCAGTGGAGTAGACGTGGATGCGTTCATACTTGGTTCACACCAAAGTTCACACAAAATACAACTATTATAATTTGCATTAAATAGCAAGAATAAATATCACAAATTATTTTAACAAAACTTCACTGGTGCAGATTTTTTTGTTGTTTGTGAATATATTTTTATAGATGGCGTTTACTGACTGTTGATTGCCTATTAGTACAAAATATATTCAAAAGATGGCGCTAAGCTAAATACACTTTTAAAAAATTAGACTTGCAGCATGGACCAATATATCTTGAGTATTGTTGAGTATAGCTTGCAGGTAGGAATTGAAAACTGAAACCTACTTAGTTCCCACATAGACACCCTTAACCAAAAAGGAAAGAAGAAGAAAAAGTAGTTCACTGTCCAATCAAAGTTCCTTCAAGGTTCAATCATAGATAGGTACAAAGAAATATCAAATAGTGCAACAATGCATTTTTGTTACTCGAGTGGAACACGTTTAAATATTGGTCTCTTTAAATACGGTACGGTATGGTATAATATTATGTATCTAAGATCTAATAAAACAATTGAATTGTGTTTAAATGTATAGGTAAAAGGGTAAGTATTATGTAGCTTATTTTAACAGGACAAGTTATTCAAACTAGGGTAGGGTAGGCCGTAGATCTCCCTAGTTTATTTGTGATTTTTGAAGTTATTTTACTAGACACTGACATTAAAAATTAAAATTTTTTTCATCCCTTGCCTCGATACATAGATTAAAAAAATATTTTTTTTTAACTTCAAAATCAAATGTTTTTAAATTCAGAAAACAACATCTGAAAATGAAACACGAGAATAATTATTATAAAATATAACCGTAATTAATTTGATAAACTAGCGATTTATAGCTGTTAAGGATTTTCTTTCCTAAACTAGGTACCATCAAGGTAAAAATTTCCCCTAGGTAAATATAACGTATACCTATTTTTTCAATTATTTGCCATATATTTTAAGCATTAGGTGAAGAAATTTAGATAGAAAGATGGGTTTCTTTTATTTGAAGAATAAAATAAAGAAACGCGCACTTTTACAATTTGCTTTGTGTGCATTTCAATAAAGAAGTAGCTGCAATTTTATGGGTCGTTTGTGATACAAAGGTGAGGCAAACTATTGTAATTTGTAACTCCAGCTACATTATAAAAGATCGTCGCAAGAGCATACGCATAAAGCCATGGAAATTCTACAAAAGCCCAAGCAAGGTAAGTCTGATTGACATCTCAATTGTTTGAGCTACAAAAAGCTTTTTTTTTTATTAAACGTCACCTATTCACGATATTATTAGTACTTACTCGTTTAAATGATGGATGGATAAAGGCTTGATTTTTTTCGAATGAAGGTAATGAAATGGAACGTTTTGCGTAATTTTTTCAGATATCTTCGTGCTGTTTTGTGTCCCCTTTTCAATTTATAATAGAAATAAATAAATCTATTTGTGTAAGCTAAGTATTCTTGATTTATATACAATTAGATATTTAATTGCGTTCATTCATCTTTGCTTTGATCAACATTTAAGAATTTTGTTTACCTTGATTGTACATAGGTAGGTTCCTACTTATCCTCAAAAATATTTCTTCTCAAAACCTCTGAATTTACATACCACAAAAACATGATTGGTCATCGGAATTCTATACCCGGCGCGGCGAATGATGATCCCTATGACAGTTCGTCTTAGTGATTGCTCGTATAATGGGTCGTGTCGATACTTTACTATTTTATAGGCAAAGGCGTGGTTTGCATTCAGCCACGTCGTTAAACATGTTTTTACAAATATTATAAAATGAATTTTTAACGTCTAGTATGTTGTTGTTGTATTAATTTAAGTTTTTTAGCATAGATTAAGTAGGTAAGTAAAACGAAAGTTTTCCAAAACATAAAAATGTGCCTTATCATTTTCATGTTATTTTTAACCCGTTTAACACAGTGTATATTATTTTATCATGAAAATGGAAGCCCCCATTTAATTTGTCTAAAAAACTTATATTATCATAGGTAAGTAAATTAATGCGAACGGTAATTAATTAATTAATTATGCTGCGATCTTCTGTTCCATTCAATAGTGAATGAACTAAAGCTTAAGCATGGAAAAAATGTGAACTCGTTTCCATTATCGAAATTTGTTTATCGATACTTTCCACACTAGTCGATAAATGCCAACGATGTAAGTTTTGAAGGACGCAAACGTAAAGTCATATTGATATAATTTCTCGTAAATGTTAAGAATTGTTATAATTCCAACGAAATGTCATTGTTCTGGCATAAAGCTACGTAAAAATTAATAAATGCCATTTTTAGACGCCTCCAATACGTTTCTAATTTAATGGTGACGCCATTACAAGTTTGTCTCTTGAGAATAACTGTCAGTGTCATAGGAATCATCATTCGCCGCGCCGGGTATAGTGATCGTTAATTTAATAAATAGTAGATACCTACCTACCTAACATTATTCATCAACTGATTTCTAATAAGTGCCTATTTTTTATTTTAAAAATCATCGGCACGAAAAGAAACGAAGGAAGATAAAAACTGAGATAACGAGAATGGACTAAAATTACGGCTCCACTAGCATTATAAATATTCAAAGCTGGCTCGGGCGGTGCCGTTGAAAAAATTGACGTCTCAATTATCGAAGCCCCGAGGTGAGGCTGGATATTTAATTTATATTATTCTCACGTATCTTATTTCCTGTTGTCATCCGTGGATATGTTCCTGTACTTACGTTGTTTTGGGTGTCATTTGCTTGATGGGTAGCAAGTTATATTCGTATTTTTTTTTTTTTTTTAAATTACAATAAATGCAATTTTTTTAGTCTTATATATAAATTGATAATATTATTAATTTGTATCCGTACGTCTGTTTGTTTCTTGTCTGGAAGAATTTGCTATATAGCGATAAGACCGTCATTTGTTTTAATTAATAATTTCTTTGTAGTGTTTAACTTTAAGAGCAATAGTGTATTAATAAATAAATAATTTATATTGTATAACTATAGAAAGTTGAATTTGAATATTATGTAAAATACAAATACTTACCCACAAAATTTTGCTTGTTTTCAAAGCATTGGGTACCTACACCATTATTAGCTGCGCTACCATACCCATCCATAATTTTTTAAGCATTTTTGATCGAAAACTAATAAATCTCATGTTCTTTGATACAGATCTTACATCTATGGTAAAAAAAATCTCACAGAATGTAGTGTACAACACGAAAAAAATATCCAATCCGAAAAAACCTATAGAGCGTGTCTCACCTCAATCCGATTCCCGGAACAAATTTAATCATCTCATAAATTTGTAGATACATTATACAGTCGAAACTAATACGTCGTAAATTTCATTACATATGGGTATGTAAATCTTATTATGATTTAATTTTATGCTACATAGAAGCTCATCAATAAAACATGAATCCATGGGTATGAGATTCTCACTTTACAACTGAAGGTACTTGTAATTTCAATCGTAGATTAAAATATTTTACGACTTTTTCTGAATAGATATAATTATTATCATTTGATTAAGATGGGATCCGGTACACTGTGAATTTATAAAATAAATTTTGTACCTTAGATGCAAATCAATTTATTGATTTTATTCAAATAGAAACGTGTTGGATAAACATTTTTCAATTAATTTTTAAGAATAATATTCTTTAGAAATACTTAGTAATCAATAAGAATTAAGAGATGACAAAGAAATGTCCATTATTACAATCACATTGAAACGTTTTAAAATACCGTTTTTCACAGAAATCAAAGCTGCGAAATCAACAGGTACCGGCAAAGGGAAGTTTTGGAAGTTTCGAAATATGTAGTAGGTACATGTTTTATATATATATATATATATATATTTTTTTTTTTTTTGTTATATTATCTAACATAGTTTGCTCTACCAATTGTGTTCTACTTGTCAAGATTACGTCCTCATTTCAAGAGATAATCTTCGCATTACTAAGTTTACACCAAGTGGTTGAATTTACTTTACAAATATTTGCCAAGAACTGTGTAAACCAAACGCACTTCAGAGCTACGAATACCTTGGCAATTTAAATTTTATACTTTACAAAATAGATCTTAGAGTGAAAGGGGGAGAGTTCTTTTTTGGTCGTAAATTGTAAATGTTTGCATTTATTTCACCTGTATATGATGACAGCTCCCGTTTTAAAGTTTGTCTGGAAAGCTCTTTTAAAAGACATAAGTATTTGCACTGCGTAATAACTTTTTGATTTTATTGCTTTTTACACTTTGAATTTTTGTGTGTAAATATAAAAACATTGCGAAAATCAGTTTTAAGTATATCTTATAATCTTACAATATGTACTTATTTTCTTTTGTATCTATGTTTAAAGATGAAGGTTATTCGCAACTTTGACTTTGAACTAAACTCAACTACTACATAAAAAAAATTAAGCTATAAATAAAATAAAATATTACGGCACATAAATCATATCTTATAAAAACGCTGTCAGCGTCCATAACGTCCAAAAAATCACAGTTTATTATTTTCGAAATCGGCAAAAACCTGGACGGTTTTAACACCTATTTTACACAAGTACAAAGTAACGAATCGTTTATTTTCCCGCGCCATGTTTCATACCACGGACACGTTCGGGTATCTAATATATCTTATTTTTTAGGTTGAACACATCTGTTTCTGATCCTTTTCCAGCTGCGATATCTTCATTTGGCGGTCGGCAGGTGTCACGTGGTGTCTTGCATCCCTTTTTAACACGTTCAAAACTACATCTCTCTCTTTTCCTTTTGTGTAAGAGCTTAGCTCGGTTTGTAAGATGCGTTTTCTTTTTATTTTATTTCAAGTTGAAGGCTTTATTTATTTCTCTCGAGTTCCTGTTGGATACAAGTATATTTGTATGAGATAGAGAGTTTAGTGTTTTGATTCTTGTATGCAATTTACTCAAGCACTGCCACCGTCCATAGCTTATGCTAATAAGGCTGTTAGGTGCATTTACGATAAATCCCGCATTCGAGATAATTTAAATCAAGCTTGAAAATACCAGTAGATATTTGAATAGAAATCTAACCAGCAACCAGTTTCTATTTAGCGGTATACACTGTACGTACACATTAATTACTGGGGCCACACCACAGCATTAAAAACTTTGCATATCGCCCTTTTAATAACATTTTAATTTATGGACGTTTTCTTTAAAGAATAGACATGATTCATATGAACAATATTTAATTATAATTTATCTAAGCCATATATATATAGCAGCCTATATACCTATAGTATATGGAGGCTGTAGGTACCTAATCAAAGTTAACATATTAGATTACTAAATTTGTAGGTAGGTAAGTACATGGTTACTATGTTGTAAGAAGAACTATGAGAATTAATTGTTTCTCAATATTTTCACATTATTAATAACTTAATATATTCCTTGTATACAAATATATACGCTTGTATAATTATGTAATATTCTTGAAGTTTAATATTATTTAAGAGATAAATTTCATGACAGAGATATATCTACATCGGCCGTTAACACGTTCGCCTTTAAAATAACTCTCATACATCATATTAAAATTATATCAGTATAAAAAATCTTGTACAGCATCAATCACTGTACGATCACAGGCAATCAATATTAGTTGTCCAACCGCGGAATCGAACTGCTACCTCACCTGACAGCCACTTTCATGCTACAATGAACATATAAGTATATGTAGGTTTAATATGCATATTAATTAAAGTATTTAGCGCAAGTCACATTATATTTGTCGATATTGAACAGGTTCTTAAATATTTCTCAACGGTTATCGTGAATATGTAGTAGGTATGTATGGTCTATTTAATATGGTGTTAAAGTTCTGAAAAAATTAAGTTCAATGGAAAAATAATCCGTATTATTTAATAATAAAGTTTATATAAAATTTAACACTTGAACCTGTCAATAGTTCATTTATAAAACATACTAGATTTCCGCCCGCGGCTTCGCCCGCGTTTTCAAAGGAAAACCCGCATAGTTCCCGTTCCCGTGGGATTTCCGGGATAAAACCTATTCCTATGTGTTATTCTGATGTATAAGCTATATTGTGGTTAAGTTTCATTCAAATCCATTCAGTAGTTTTTACGTGAAAGAGTAACAAACATCCATACATCCATACATCCATACTTACAAACTTTCGCCTTTATAATAGTATTGTGATGTGATTTGATAACTAAATCGGATCACGGATATACTCAACAAAAAAAACACGGTTCCTTTACGACAAGCGTACTATCTAACAATAGAATTTTGTGTATAAAAATAGTGAATTAAAATATAAATCGTGGGTCGTGGTCCATAATTCCTAATAGAAACAATAGCGAGATGAACGTGACCAGTTTTCGCATAGCAATGTAAACCTTGCTTGCTACAACCATCTAAAACATGACTAGAATTAAATATTTAAATGAACATACACAATAGTAACTTAATTACGTCATTTGAATAACGTAATTTATGTAGGTGGATATTATATTCATACATCTAATTATAATATGGAACTCCATAATAAATATAGGTTTTCTTGATTTGTACTAGGTATATCAGGAAGGCATAGACCTCTGAAACACAGCTAAGACATAGATACATTACTATTATATGTATACACGTATTAAGATTGTGGGGTCTATGTGTCATGCAATATCATATTTTGTAAATATATTTTTTTTAATTTATTGTAATTTGACCGAAAAACTTAATAGATTCATTATTAGTTTTTGAAAGATCAAAAATAAATTTAATCTCATAATTAATGTTTATCCCGATACAGTATGGTATAATAATACATAAATTAATTTAATTGAATAATGTGACTTGTCACTGTACAAAAGAATTCAACGCATAAGAAATTCAGTATGTACAGTACTCCAAAATTCTGTGCCAAAAATAATAATGCGCATGCAAATCTTCGCTAATTGTCGTATTTCCGAAAACACTCGAATCATTGAATCGTAAGAGCCCTAAACAATGCACTTGCATTTTACACCTTGTTCAAAAGAAATAGAAGTCAATTCACGGTCATACACAATCAAAAACAAATCGGGCGGTAGGTGACGGTAGCCTGTCAGTCAAAAAACTCAAAAATCCGTCAGTCATCTTTAAATATTGGTGGTGACTGCACGTGTTCTCTCTGTGTAGAATTATATAGAGCTGCTATTACATACCCTTCTTGGTTTTGTTTTTAAAGGTGAATTGACTTAATCGATGAAATGATTTACACAGGTGATGGCAGTAGGGAAAGTGAAAATGAAGAAGAGTATAATGAAAGTTCCGATGTATGTAATTGTCAGAAATAAAGATAATCCCTGATTTTGATTGTTTTTATTTTGATTTTTTTGTAATTGTCATAATATTGAAGAATGATCAGTACTGTAAATACTTTTGAACTGAGATTTTAATGATTAGATTTATATGGTTTAAATGTAAACCTGTGTTTGAAAACCATATTTTATATAATATAAATTTTGTGTTATTTTAACCTTCTTTTCTTCCATCATTACTCCAGTTTCAGTAAGACACTTTAAAAGTACCATGAAATTTTCCAAGTAAATCAATCCAACAAAGATATATTCGCAATCATGGGGTTATCCTCGCTATTTACTTACAAGGAATTATCGAAATAAAATCGTTACTTACAAATAAATATTAATCTCTTTTAGCACAAAACACATAATTTGACTAAATTATGCATGAAGAAAATGCATTTAACCACTCTATATACATATCATCGTACGCTCCGGGAATATGTCAGCTGCCGAACAGTGACGAAGATTTCTATGCGCATTATTACTTTTGGAGTACTGTACATATAAGGAGATGGAGTATACTTACCAAAACAATTAATTAAAACAACAATATTTTATTTAAACCTTTTATTTTACAAACATTTTAAACCAAACAATTGCCAATTTTCAGTTGTAAACTCTCTCTGTAAAAAACATTCGTATTAAAAAGTATACCATAAAGTTTTATGTTATATCCGTTTAATTGGACATCCTCAATATACAATTTACGTGCACAATAAAAATTATAAGCAAAGAACGTGTTACTAGCGGGAGTGGACAATTTTACGATGACTGCTAGCCATAAAGTCTGTCGACGAGGATTTACAAGGCACATTTATTGCGCTGGTCTGCTCATTATATGCACTAAACTATTGTGCCTAATTAAGATCTCGAAAATTATTTAAAAGGAAATTCTTGACTGAGAACAATTCTGTTCATTAAATAAAAACATACACATAATATAGAGAAATATAACCATTAAATCATAACCATTTTTGTATTTTTATAAATTTATGGCAAGTTTCTGAACGCAGTGTAATGATATCTATACTTACATCCTCTTAAATGTAGCAGTTTATTGAGATAACCTATAACGAACTATGTATATAAATTTATGTAGAAAATAAATATTTAAAAATAAGCTACTACATACTAATAATAGTATATACATTAAGACGGCTCCATTAAACTAAATCGAAAAGATAAATTATATTTTATTGAGAAAGCAATAAACCGAATGATGTGTTTTATGATGCACTAAAGAACGTCTTACTCAAACTAACTTAACCTATACTGTGGTGGATTCCTCATTATAGTTTTACCTTTTAAATGAATATATACTATGGATAGAATAATTATTATCTAGACAATCTGACCTAAGCCCTTGTTAGGGATCTAATAGGGAATGCAATCCCGATCCCGCGGGATCCCGATCTCGCGAGATCTCGTGTAATTTTTCGGGATCAATCCCGACGCATCATATGACGAGATCCCGTTCGAGATTGACGGGATTGGGCGGCAGTGGTCAGCGACGCAACACACAACCACTCGGGGCGCAAGCTTTTCAATTTTTCCTAATTTTTCCTAATTCCCTTGAAATAAGCTTATTGTTTTGATTACCTAATTTACCTACGTTAAATTCCTTACAACCTGATTATTATTTAGTTGGTAAGATTAAGATTAAGAATAAAGGTTTTTATTTTCTTTCGAGTAATATGTTATTTTTGTTAACCTCACTAGGCCATCCATAAATTACGTCACACGTTAATAGGGGGGGGAGGGTATCATCTTTATGTGACATAATGTGACAAGGGCAGGGGGGATCAAATTAAAGCTTTGTGACGTGACATAATAAAACGAAACGAAATTTGTACGTGAGCAAAAAACTTTTAATCTACCTACCTATATGTATTTATTAATAATTTCGCACTCTCGCTATAAGATTATCTCTTACGCAACAACATTTAATTCCTAGAGTCATGTTGTAATGCAAGTGGGACACTAAAATTAACGATTTTTTAAATTTTCGATATTTAAGACTAGCTGTTGCCCGCGACTTCGTCCGCGATTAGGTCGTTTTTCGTCATTCGTCGTTTAAAAAAAATACGTGACACTTTATTTTTGAATGTTCTTAATTATTGTCTCTTATAAAATTTAACTACTTACATTAAAATTGAACACTCTGATAAGAAAATCTTAAAATCTGAAGAAAACATGAATGAATGTGATTTAAATTCTACATTACTTAGTATCAAAATATAATAATCTAAATTAAATGTAGATTAACAGTTTGAGCACACCATTATAGAATATGTACTTAAGTATTAAATTACGTTAGTTAACATAGTAACTTTACTAAAAACACGATGACTTTCTTTCGCGCTCGGTACCACAAACTAAGCATGTTTGTGGTAAGTGGCCCGCGTGACGCGTCACTTGACCCCCCGCGAGTTCCCCTCCGTTGCTATGCGAAAATACATTCGTTGCTCTATTTTAGGAAAAATTTGTAATACTGTGGCCTGGGCGTTATAACACGTCCAGGGAGTTCCTGAGTGCCGATATCACCATCTTGAGGAAAAGCTTCTAATGTCGATTTAAAACTGCATACATACGAATTAACCTGTTCTAAAATTGTGAAATGAGTTCAGTAGGTCTACCATGAGTTTACGCACACGATACTCGCTAGCGATTGTAGTAAGCGGTTTGTATGAAATTTCGTACAGCGCCCCTAGTGTGCCGTAGCGGAACTAAAAAGCCTACCATGAGGTGCATTATAGTATACTACAGTAGATAACGTATAGTAAACTATACTACACTCGCTGTAGTAACCATACAATTTTTGCACCATGAGTTCTAATTTTGACATATGTCATAGTTTATAACTATTCGATGATAGATACGTCATTCACGGAAAATAATCTCGTGAACTATTCACGTTTACTATTGTAGTTACGTCAGACGATTTAACTATGTCAACTCATGGTAGAGGTACAGTTTTAAATTTGAGAAATATTGATTTCTTGTATTCCACTATTCGTTGTAGTCGAATACAAAATATAGGGTAAAAGTGGGATAGATGCCGCACCGGGATAGATGCCTCATTTTCAAAAAACCTCACTTCCCAGAGTCGTGACTACGAATTAATGATTTAAATAGGAGCTCCTATCACCCCGCACCTCGGGTACGCATGAGCTGTTGTTTGGTGAAGACGTGTTTCGCTAGTGCGTGTTGTAATATCCGCGGCGAACTTCACGAACACGTTAAAATTTAAAAAGGTTGATATTTGCCTTTGCATAACTTTATAAGCATTAATAAATTTCACTATATTTCTTATTATGTCTATACACTGGTTCATTAATTACAAATCTAAGCGAAAATAGTGGCTCTTTTGTTTTTATTTAATAAAAAAAATACTGGGGCAGCTATCCTTATCAAAAAGTATAGTTGCCCCTTTTTTTTCGAGGGATAGATGCCCTTAGGGGCCTCTAAGGGCATCTATCCCTCAATACATATTATGTATATGTTATTATCGATAATCACAGGTACCGTTTATATTTTTACCTGATTGCGCCAGAGGTTTTCTCTATGTTAACCGATTTTACTCGTTTAATTTGCTTTTTTTTGTTATGTATACTTACTTATTAATGATCTGCCCTTATACTGATTGTAGGAGAACCACGCCACGAAAATACAAAAGAAAAGAAGGAGTGCGAGCGCAAGTATATTCTTGGACAACAGAACAACTATGTTAACATGACATTTGCTGGTTTATCATATAAATTTTATTAGATTTCGCGTTTATAGAGTATGTAAGGCATCTATCCCACTCTGCAGGCATCTATCCTCAAAAAAGGTGTTCTACAAAAATGTTTATTACACATTATCTATAAATGATAGGATAAAAAATATATATAGTAATTCAAAACAGATAATTAACCTAGCTATATTCATACAAAGTGTTCGTATAAGATTCATGTTTTTAAAATTATGAGGCTATTTCAAAAAGTGGGGCATCTATCCCACTTTTACCCTATTTAAACAAACTTAGGTTGGCCTACAGGCAAAAGGGATCCTATCAAATGGTAAACTTGACCTTGTATCTTAAAAGTAAGCATGAACGGACCTTCTGATAATTATTGAGCACCAAAGGATCATTTGAAACGCGCTACTATAAGAGCGAATATTGTCTAATAACAGTTTACATTGCACAGTATGTTCCTCTAAAAGTAGTGATTTCAAAGGTTCCGGTGTATCTTCAAATGAAAGCCGACTCCTTACTACACTTTAAAGCATTACAAAAAGAACATACTACGCCTTTACAGAAGATGATCTGTAATCAATTGTGAGGTTATAAGCAAACCCACTTTTATATTTGTCAGACCACACCACCGAATTCGTAGATTGTACCTCAAGTCATTAAGACTATGACGAAATCTGTCTGCAGTAAGACGGGCCTCTCGCTATTCGTCCGTTTCCAGAGACCGAATAGTTTCAATTCTTAATCTTTCATTAAACAAACTTATTAATCGTTCTTGTCTCATATAATTGTAATATTCGCGTCCCTACAGATTCTAGTGATTGCTTATACTCATGTTCATCTTCAAGAGATCGAATAATATTATGATGCACCCTATCATTTGTCAAACGGTCTTCATATTGAGTAAAGTTTCAGATTCTCGAGATAAAATATGACTGTCGTGATCAGTAGTGAGACGTAATTCCCTCTCAGTGAGGGTTTCGGTCTCACGGGATAGTACAATATGCCGTTTGCGATCAGCTGTGAGACGTCATACCCTCTCAGTGAAGGTTTCGGTCTCACGGGATAGTAGGGGAGACCGGGTTTGGTTGTCTCACGGGTTGGTTGTCACAGCGGTCTTAACACAAAACTGAACTATCGAATAAGTCTGTTGAACAGCGTGGCAAGAGCGATACAGTGACAACGCTGTCCCCACTTCGCGTCAGACCGCCCCGATCTGCCGTGAGGGCCTCACACGTGTTTATTGTTTTCGCACAGATTTTTTATGATATGAGGACCGAATATGCTCCTCATAACATCACTTTTTGTGAACGAAACGACAGCGCGGTTTAATTTAATGCCAACACCATTAGAAAAAAGGATTATTATTAATTGTGAAAAAATATCATGATTTACACTATTAACACTCTTTTAACATAAAATATAAGTCTGTGAGTGTGTAAAAATAAATCCAGCTAATTACACATCAAACTTATGTTTATAATTAGGTATACGACATGAAAATATATTAATTACCAAGCAATAATAATACAGATAAGCAGTGGTGGCTCAGTGGTGAGACCTCGGACTTCGAATCGATAAGTCCGGGGTTCGAGACCAGGCGAGCGCGCAGGAAATAAATTGATTTTTCAATTTATCTGCGCATGTTGTAACATCACCACTGCTCGAACGGTGAAGGAAAACATCGTGAGGAAACCGACATGTCGAAGAATTAAAAAGTTCGATGACATGTGTCATCCGCCAACACGCACTTGGCCAGCGTGGTGGATTATGGCCTGTACCCTCATAGGAGGCCCGTGTCCCAGCAGTGGGAACGTATATGGGCTGATGATGATGAATAATACAGATAAATACTGAACATAAGTAGGTATAATAGATATTAAGTAGTATTAGTTAAAATATACTTTGACTGTTAGTCAAAGTTTATTTTTACTAACAACATGTAAATGAAGAAGAAATAATAATTACCAACGAACTAACCTTTTCTATAATACTTAACACGGCACATTTTTCAAATTATCTTGCTCAACCCTGCTCAAAAATTTGAGGGTTTTGTTGGAACTTTAATTTGTCAAAACTATGATATATCTAAACTACGATACAACTTGCTTGCGGAAATGCTCATTACAATTGTGAATCTAAAGAATAACTAACAACATACTATTCAATTTTATTGAGCTGATGAATATCTTTTGCCTGGAAGAAATCACCGTCGCCTAATAAATATACTGTGTTTTCTTATAAAACCGTTACATAATTTATTTTATCTACTTAAATAATGAAAATGATATTATATTTATAAAATATAAAACATATTATGTAAAATGATTAAAAATAAATAAATGAAGCAACTACGATTCAAAGAAAACATCTTTTTCAGTGTTAAAATGCTCTTAGCAATCCTGGATGATGAACTGTATCATGTACTCTGATCCCAGTACGGTCGGTACCTCGATAGCCATAACGATAAATATTATAATCAGATAACCGCAAAGTCAAAATAAAAACATTACTTGTACAGTTGTGAGTGCAAAATTTACGTTTCATTTGGAATAACATTTTTTTCGGTACTAAAACGTAGTCGTTTGATATGTGGTTGGCTGCCCCTCCTCTCCTTCCTGAAAAATATCCTCCAAAATTTCCCGAGATACTTCCAATGATTGAACCATTGGACGTTGGACATTAACTTCAGTCAAAAATTGACGAAGCGGATGATTACTAATTTCCACTTAATCCTCGCTGCTACTATCTTTACCATCAAATCATCAATTTTCAAGTGGTGTTGTAAAAATATCAGCAGAAATCGTCTTCCAAAGGCGATATAATTTTATGAGCATTGAATCTGTAAATAACAAAATCAAAAGTTAACTGTAAATCTATAAAAAAAAGCTACTTACAAATAAAATTTTATCAAAAACTACTGTTCCCAATGCACCTCAAAATAATAAAAGAATTCATCATTTTATTATTTCATTCTAAAAGTGTAATATAATACCTACCAACAAAAAAACATGAATTGCTATCATTATAAAAAATAAATACCTATAAGTAACAACTTACTTTTTGTGGGAACGCATGATGGTGAAAATTCACAAAACACGAAGATTGCATTTGATATTTTTGGTTTTATGGCATTCAATTGCTTTATAAATATCACTACATAGTATAAAAAAAGTCGCTTTCTCTGTCCCTATGTCCCTTTGTATGCTTAAATCTTTAAAACTTCGCAACGGATTTTGATGCGGTTTTTTTAATAGATAGACTGATTTAAGAGGAAGGTTTTAGTATATAATTTATTAGGTTTTAGACAAAGCGGACGAACCCGCGGGCGGTAAGCTAGTAAATTTATAAAATACGAAGATTTTTAAAATTGTAACTAATGAACGCAATCAATATTAGATTAACTGTAGATAATGGTGTCTAGTTTTACTTAAAATAATAAACATCTACCCTCACTTTAAAAAAATGTAGTATATTTATTATTTACACGAAATATACCTTATAGGGAAGGGAAGATATGGGCTAAAGAGTTAAATAAATAACATAATTATATTTAAATTATTAATTTCCAACTGTGTATTCAGTAGTGTTAACATCTAAATTGATTTGATTTTTACGAAATCTCATAGATGGCGCTGTTACAAAATTAACATTATACAACTTACATTCTTTAAGTTTAAACTATGTTTCTCTTCCCAAGTTACTTAAATGGCATAATTTTTATAGTGTCAATCTAGATATTGTCAAACAACATTTATATATGCGTCATTTGATTATTAATTTCCAATAGTTAACGTGTGTTTGATTTTTCTAACACTTCATAGATGGCGCTGTTTCATATTTGTCTTTATACTGATAAGATTCATTTAACTGTTTCTCTGCCCAAATTACGTAAATGACATAGTTTTTATTTTGAAAAGCTAGATAATAGCATGGCTTACTCGAAACCAACATTTAAACATGAGTCTTTAGATTGTACGCTGTCGTAGTACACGGAATATGTAAGAAAAATAAAGGCTCACAGCTCCTCCCCCCAAGGTGATATCATGATAATATGTTTAAACTATCCTCACCCGACCTCTTAGGAATATTCATGCAAAATTTGAAGTAAATCTATGCAGTACTTTTCGAGATTAGCCCGGTCAAACATACAGACAAACAGACAAACAGACAAACAGACAAACAGACAAAAATTCTAAAAACTATATTTTTGGCTTCTATATCGATTATAGATCATGGATTATGTATTCTTTTAAAAAAATATTCAATGTACAGTTTTGACTTTCCTACGATTTTATTATATGTATAGATTATTTAATAAGTAAAAATAAGTAAAAAAATGGAAATAACTGTTTTCTTTTGATTATTTTTAGATACATGCATAAGTTTGAAAAATGTGTGACGTCACATTAGGGGGGACGGGGTACTAAACTCAAACTCAAACATTCATTTATTCAATTAGACTACTATTTAGTAGCACTTTCGAATCGTCATTACATAAGTATTTTTAACATTTACCACCCATAAAAATGTGACAACCTGTGACAAGGAGGGGGGGAGGGGTTGAAAAGTTCTAAAATTCGCGTGACGTAATTTATGGATGGCCCCCTATCACAAACAAGCAGTTATTAGCTTTTTCAGTCATCTGAATTCAACATTTTTTTTTAAATTAGACGGGATCCCGAAAATTCCGGGATCCCGCGGGATTGATATTTCTAATCCCGCGGGATCCCGAATTTGCAATCTCGAGTCGGGATTGCATTCCCTAGGATCTAACTAAATTAATGTAAGCGTCGTGCATAAGACTTAATTATGTGAAAGAAAATAAACTGTTTAAGCGATTGAATGCAGAAACCTTTTGTTTTGTAGAACACTATCATAGTTACAAGGCAGATAGATACGTATAACATGAACGTCGATGATATTAAAATTTTATCACTTCAAATACTCACCATGTAATGATCCACAATAAGTCAGATTGCGTCCGCGCACGAGATACAAAAAGCATTTCATCAGCGAATCACCTTCGATGAAAAGGTAACAACAAAAAGAGGTGCGACTGTAACAACTTCATTACTATAAACCAGTTCTGGAGACAGCGATTTTATCACCCATCGAAATGTAAAAAAAGGTTATTGCTTCGTATATTGAACTTAAGCTGGGCAATCAAATATAAACGACAAGTTTATTTCTATGGTTCACGCTCTCGGTACTGAATTATTTATTTGAGTAAGTATATTTATTTATATTGAGGTAGACGGAGGTAAGCTGGTAAATTTCTAAGATGCAAGTTAATATTTTTACACTTATTTATTTAAAAATTTGCAAAATAAATCTTTTCCCCTTATGAAATAAAAGATAGATATATATAAAAATGATTTGTGTATTCTTCAACACCCCTTTCATTGTGCCATCCTTTCATTAATTCCTTTATAAAGATACTTATGTTCATTTCTCATCTAATAATGTGATTAGAAACTTTTTAAAAGTATTATAAACTCTATCGCTAGTCAACATTTACAAAGCTCTACAAAAGCTCTACCTAAATTTGAATTAAAAAATATATATTTCATAAATGTCCACATAGAGCACTCAAAACCGTATTCCATAAGAATAAAGTTTTAAGAATATTTGTATACCTATATTTATTATCATACAATTTTCCTCTTTTTATGGGATTAATTCGATATCTTGACCGGTACAACACTAGGTTAACATTCATATGAATGTTAGATTAGTAGGACGATTTTAAGATTATTGCTCTTATATAAATTCAGATTCTTGAAGTTTCAAAAAAGTTTAAATAACGCTTCATCAAAGCCATGCAAATCCACATAGATATCAGTTTGATATGATGATTCTAAGAATATTGTAGGTACATGTAGGAAGTCGGCTTTCTTATAAATTCCGAACATTGACAGCTCTACAAAAGCTCTACCTTAATTAAAATGAAACAATACTTCATAAAGCTCAAAGCCATTCAATATTTATTGCATATGTCAGATTGATAAGACGTTCTTAAGTATATTGTAGGTACATGTAGGATGTCTTAGCTTTTTAAGGTATATAAGTTCACAATCTTGACAGTCCGACAAAAGCTTTATTTTAATTCAAATGAAGCAATACTTCACAAGGCTCAAAGCCCATCAACATTTTACGTTTCATATAAATGTAAGATTGATATACAATTTGAAGAATATTGTAGGTACATGTAGGATGTCAGCTTTCTTATATACGTTCCTAATCTTGACAGTCCAATAAAATCTTAATTAAAATGAAACAATACTTCATAGAGCTCAAAGCCATTCTATATTACATTTTATAAATGTAAGATTGATAAGACGTTTTTAAGAATATTGTAGGTACATGTAGGATGTCAGCTTTCTTATATAAATTCAGAATCTTGACAGTTACAACATCCGGACACGTGTGAGCGTTGAAGTGAGCCCACGCCACGATTGTATTATAATTGCTGTGCCGAACAACCGTGACGAATTCTGCCTTATCATTTAAATAAATATTATAATTATACGCCAGGGCTTTTGAGCTTTATCTTGTGCATGTCTTTGTAACGAATCAGTTTGGATAATTAAAATATAAGATGATTTCCGGTGCGACATTATTATATTTAAAGCTTATTTTTTGTAAACTTGCTACGAAATACTACGTGTTAGTTTGTAAATAACATAAAAATGTCTTAAACTTTTACATTTTTGAAAGTAGGCAACAGGAAATAAATAAATTATAAAATGAACTCAAAGCTTTTGTATTTCAGTTCAAGTGTATCCAGCTTTTGGTGGTAGGAAATACAAAAAAGGTATGAAAAAGCGAGAAGAAAATGATACAAATTACGTCTGGTGCGGCTTGACTGCTGACCTCCCCTCCCCCCGCAACCGCCTCCCCTTCACCGCACCGCTCGACGAGTTAATCAGGCAAAGGGCAGTGTATCTCAAAATGTTCCATGTGTTATTCATATTTTTCATGCAATCCTCAATGTAGACTGTAGAGTGTAGTAAGCTTAAATAAAAAAAAATATATTCTGCTACTAAAGTTATACCATTAATATTCGTCGGTTACTTATTCGTTGTTTTGAATATGAGATAGCAACCTTAAAGTTGCATAAATATTCATAATATTAATCTTGGTCACATACCTAATAGACAATATATTATGTAGGTAGTTAAAATATAATTAACATATATTGTATTATTAAGTATATCAATATGATTCCCATAATTAGACGCCATCATTAAACATGCACCGACATAATAAAACAAAATACCACACAATAACACAATACACCTACTACCATAAACAAAAGAAACACACAACTACAATAATTTGAATAAACCAATCTGCAAAGTAAAGTTTGAGAAGCGGTGTCAGGTAATGGTACATAATGACTCTATCGGCGGCGGCGAGGCGGCTCGCCTCGGGCTCATCTCTCCAGCCAGCTTCCTTTCCTATCCAAAATCTAATCATACCGAATTGCTTGACTCTTCTTTTGATTTCTAGCCTCTGGTCAACTGTAAATAACTGTTGTGATATCATAAAAAAATCACACCAATGCGTACTGAACATTTGTGAAAATAGATTATCTTAATATTTTGTGCATAAACACAGAATAAATATGTCAATGTCGAAATAGTATTAAATAAAATAATATGGTATTGTATGAGTGGTGAAGATAAGTTAATCTTTGGAGATATATTACATGTACAAAAAAGCTCCATAAGCTTTCAAAAGCTTACTACATAATTGCTCAATTCCAAGAGGAGCTTAATTAAGCTATAAATTATTTAAATCGGCACAGTTCACCGAACTCGGTATTCACCGATCATTGCCTAGACTTATAAACCGAACATCTACATTAAGGCTTTGAAATCGGGAACAAATCAAAGGCAAACGTTAAATGAAGGCTTCGCAGCGCGACGCGTTCAAAGCAAGCGGCGCTTTGATGTGCCGCCGCGGCCGTGGTGCGCAGGCGATGATGCTTTTATAAAAACTCAATGATTTATTCCATGCCCATTCTACTCCGAATGTTGACGTCTATCTTAACAAGGTACTTATTGATCATGTGCGAACGTGGTTGTATTTTGCAATGGCCGTTAATAATGTAATTCCAATACGCAATGCTTTTTGTGAACAGTAATTAAATGTAAAATTTATTGATATATTTGAGACAGTGACTTGACTTAACGATCACAATTAAATCAAAAAATAAGGTAATTGTCTTCTTGTTAAATTTCGCACTGGACCCATTAAAAGTAAAGCCCAAGACGTGTCCAATGCCCATTCAACTGATTAAAAATTATAACAATCGATTACACTTTTTGCAATCTGAAATGAAATACAATTAATATAACGAGAGGAAAAGTAATACGCATAGATCTGTCTATGGATTGGCGGTACCTTCCAATATCCTCTTCATCCGATTGTTACTTCGATTGAGCAAATATTGTATTATTTTTAAATTTAATAAGTATTCAAAACGCAATCCATATTTTCATTACTTACATTAATTATGCACAAGCAGACACTCTAAAAAACCTTTTATACAAAACATAAGCTTTATACTCGTCCCATAAGTACCTTCAAGTGCATTATTGTTTATTTTTTCCAGAAGATTTAGTTTTAAGTACTCTCGTCCTCTTTATCGTTTGTCGGTAAACATCAAATATGAAGCAAACAAAACTACAGCTATTTACGCAAATAATAGAAGTGGTCCTAAATCGAGATAAACCCATAATCTTCTCAAACTCAAGAAAGCAGGAAGCGAGACAATGCTAATAACTACTTAGCGATATTATAAAGGTAATGCCAGTAGCCTTCATATAAATTGTGGGGTTTATGTCCAACATAAAACGCTGCTTTTCTTTATTGTATAATGCGGGATGCGTTGTTAATTCTCGTAAATAAGTAATAAGCATGTATTGCAGTATTGAGTATTTAAGTAGCAATAGAATTGTTATTGTTAGCAAAGATTAAAAGTTATGCCTTTAGAAATGTAGGATCTTCAAGTTCTACGCAAAATATTCTTATGTGTGTGTGTGTGTGTGTGTGCTTTTTTCAATTTCTATGTAAATTTAATGTATTAACTTTATAGTATAAATCAATTTTTGCTTATCTTGCTCTAAAAATTTTGGAATTTAACTGCATAACGAAGTTTCAGATAATATACCTATAACTTAAATTCTATTCGACGTTTTAATACACAATCATAAAAAATACAATCCATTCAATTTTCAGAGAGAAAATTGTGTCTTTGTTCGTATTTCTTTTTCAACACTGATTCAACTTTTTGCGATATTATCATTTCTACATTTGCGCTTTCTACTGCAAATTGTCCATATGCAAATTG
Organism: Colias behrii; assembly: GCA_029959065.1. Lineage (NCBI taxonomy): Eukaryota > Metazoa > Arthropoda > Insecta > Lepidoptera > Pieridae > Colias > Colias behrii. The sequence goes on along the minus strand of JARWMC010000019.1, from coordinate 7,142,323 downwards.
TAAAATGCGAAACTATTTCTATAATAGCTTGGAAATGATGTTTTTTATAGAAGAATATTATTCGCAACGTAGAACCTTTTTTTTAAGTGGGGAAATCTTGCATAGATACCCACGGCCTCCGGGGAAGGGGCCGTGGGTTATGTCGGATTCCTACCGACCAATACTCCACTGTGTTCCGTCAAGCCGCATAAACGACAGGGCCACGGGTATATGTAGAATTTGTCCGGGAGTTCGTTTCTACACAGGAATTCGGTAGATCAGGTGGATCCGCTCTAAGTCCACTGCCATGTGAAAGTCCCCATGTCGGCCCTTGCGCAAGCAAAGATTGTCATCTTGATTAGAGTTTGGTCTGCCCCTTGGATCAGATGCAATATATCGGAGGGACTGCTGTTGCGGTCAAAGATTAGCCACGCCTGTGAAACCGGTCATTACGAGCGTAGAACCTGACCTTTATAGTAGTTTTAAAGAAAAACATACAAAACTACCTAATCTATCCTAACAAAAGTATTCACAAACATGCGTATGTTAATTGTGATTCTTTCACGTACTGGTATTATGGTGTTCACGTGATTAATTTTACCGTTATTAGACTTTTTAAGACTATGGTAAAATTTAAGTTGTTCGTTTAGTATTCCTTGCCTTCTTGGCCTAGCTATAAACATGTATAATGAAAACTAACAAAAAAGTTTACCATGACTTGTTAATTCTTACCGGTAACTTAAACTGTAAAACTCATTGAAATGTATGAGCTATAGGGAATACAGAACATGTACTTTCTCAGCGTTTAAACAGCCGAAACTCGGAAGCGTAGGTACGTGATACATTAAATCGTAATTACCTCTGCGATTATTATTGCATCGAATGTAAGTGTGTGTGGTCACGTCACCGGCCAGTAATGATGCCTGATGTTTTTGTAATTATGCCTCCAAAACGAATAGTTTCATTGTTACGCCATAGTCTGCGTGTGTGGCTTGGAGCTTGACTCGTGATCTCGACATAAATATATCCCTCAATCTTGTGACGCAACTCTATGTGGATCGACAGTAGGTGTTAATGCTCTGATAACATCGTGTGGACACGAATTACTGTATATTTTGGTATAATAATGATATTTCACTATATTGTTAGTCGACAGATATATTGTAAAAACTAGTTACTTACGGTTCGTTATATTACAATATATTGACATAAGTGATCGTTGAACTTGTTAAAGCTTAGTAAAATGAATCTGTAGAGTCAAATTTGATTTAGAATTTACCTTCTAATATACGTACATAATAAACGCTATCTGACGTGTTCCCATATAACCGTATAAGTAGACAAGTCAAAACACTTAATCTACATCACACATGTAACATGTTGTCCCCAAAATGAAATCTGAAAGTAGACAAAAAAGTGAATATTATACCAGTATTTCTAAATCGTGCTGTGGCCTGCAATCAGGCGCATTAGAGGCGTGGAGCGTCGTGCTAGACCTGCGCCAGCGGTGGTCTCTACATCATCTACAGCTATTGGCACAATTAGGTACGGACCAGGAAACTGTGGAAATTATTCAAAATTACTGTAAATGTTTTCTTGGTGTTTGTATTCGTTAACAGTTTTGAAGAATTTGTGAGATGTTTTTGTGGAGTGATGGGTGATATAAACGTTGAAATTATACACCATAAACCCATCATTAGCATTGTAACGATGTTTCTACAATTAAATAAATAATAATTTATGCGGTGTTTTATTTCGTTAAAGGTTTATCATTTAAATAATATTAATAGTATAACCTGTTGCATTTAATCAATTTCGAAACCACATAAAAAAAGTATCTTGCCAAAACATCAACATTAGATTTATATCCAAACGAAGCAATTTGTCTCGATCGTTATGTCTGTTTCGTTTATTTTCTAACTGTCGCGGCTGATGTATATTTTTCCTGAGCGGTAATCATTTTATAGTGGAGAACTGGGCCACCCACCGTGACACTCGTAATTGCTACGGGCCAAGCCGGAGAAACAATATGTCAATTTGCGATTTCGGTGAGTCTGGATTAGATACGGCTTAGAAATAAAATTTAGGAAATTTTAGTTCTAAAATATCCCGGGGCAATATAGCTGATTCGATAAAGTATAGAGAATAGGAATACCTAGTTAGATTTTTGTATAGCATGAAATTTGCGAATTGTATTAAAACACACATTGTATTTATTTCTACGTATACCCGATTCTATTAGTGTAAGGGGAATAAATATTAAATTTAAAAGAGCATTTATAATTTTATAATCGACCTACGAGTTACGACCGCGACATGTCCATTGTCTAGTACTTAAATGTTCCAAGTTTGCAGTTTCCCACATCCATTTCTAAAACGGATGTCGCCCCTCAGGATACAAATTGTTATCTCTAAGTGCTAATGCAGATAAGTGCATTTCATTAGTGACCCTAGAGTGCTGACCTCGAGGTCTACAGCTCGAGAGTCCTTGATCCACCGATACGTGATCATTTTGGCAAATCCACAGAGGTATGGGAACGGATGTAGCACTTATGTAACAGCGGGGTTATTACCGACAAAAAAACTATTTTGTATGAGAGGTACACGGAATTTTCAATGAAATATGCAAATACACTGTGTCATCGTTTTTATGTTTAGCTCGTTGAGTCGAGTCATGCAGGTGTACGTATTGCAACATTTTATCGATGCCCCGTTTTTATAAAAACGTTTTCAATTTGCATGACTTGAACCTTGAAAGGTTGAAGTGACTTGTGAGCGTGATAGCGTGTATTCTACCCGACTATACCTATTTAATTTTACAGCGCCATTTTCGTTGTATAGTTGTTCATTATAATAATTTATATACTACTTACGCAGCTTTCCGCTTGCGGCTTGTTATTGCGCATAGAAATGTCAACCACTAGGTACACCTAATCATTTGAAACATTTCTATGTATAATTTAGACATACTTTCGGTAACTATTATATTACTGAAGACATACTTATGGATTGAAATATAGATAATTTTAAAACAGTTTTTGGTTTTTATTTCAATACCTTTTTGTCACCATTTTTCCCTTTATTAGCAACCTTCGTATTCAATATAAATCCTCTACAAGCTATGGCAATAAAACAGTTGTAATCCATACTTTTGGGTGGGCGGTTCTAGGGGTGACATGATCTTTTGGTAATATAATTTTATTCAACTTATCGAACCAAGACTAATCACACACAAGATGAAGCGATAGCAATACTGCAACATTTCGAGCAACAAAAAATATTAGCCACTCTCAAATAATCTCAGCTCTTATCTTTATTTCGTATTAATAATATGTAAAAAATAAATTCAATCCATACAAAAACTATATCAGTTCATGCATACTGAATTATTTAAAGTTGCAGTAGCAAAAAAGTACATTTTTCTTGTTGCTAAAAAATCAATTTTTTAAAGCATAATTATTTTATTAATTTTGTTCGAGATAATTTGAATGTTAGAAACTGTTCCGGCTATGGCATCATTTATATAAAGCTTTTGCTTGCATTAATTTGAGACAAAAGGTAGCTTTAGCGACTGTCTACCAGGTAATAGAGGCATGAAAGAGTAAACACGTAACAAACATCCTTAGATCCTAACTAAGTTTCGCGTTAATAATATTATAAGTATGATTCTACAATTAGGTAGAGACTGCTTCCTAAGTGGAGGATTGCGGGGAGATTAAAAAATCGCCATTGATTTTACTTTTTACAAATCTCAATTCCTACGAGACAGCTTGAAATCTCTATACTTCTATGGCATATCGATCAGGGTAGTATTTTAGGTATTATTAATTAGTAGTCATATTTTCAATCAAATGGGTGTTCCATTTCCAAAATATATTATGTTCATGGTACAAACTTCCATCCCCTATTTCATCCCCTTGGGGGAAGAATTTAACAAAATACTTTCTTAGCAGATGGCTACATCACAGTGGCTATCTGCATGCCAAATTTCAGGCCGATCAGATCAGTAGTTTGGGCTGTACCTTTGAGTTTTATATATATAACATATATAAAGAAGAAGAAGGCTGTACCTTTGAGTTTTATATATATAACATATAAGGAAGATATAATATAGGCTAGGAATTGAAAATTCTCTCTCGAGTTTATATTTTGGAATGATGGAGGTATAGGATACTTATTGAATAACAAAAATATAAATACCTTTTAGAAAACAGAAATTTTATTGTAATTTTGAATAATAAATACAACTAAAATCCTTATATTTGATTTTGTAAACAAACGAAACAAATGCAACAAATTATTATAAACTGAATTAAATCTAAATTAATAAATAAACATAATCTAAAATACTTTGTACGACATTCATATTAAAAACTCTCCAAATATTATAAAATGTATGTACAGTTTTTGTTGAATAATTCTAATAATCTCACTTTGGTAAACTGTGGTTAATAGGGTTTCCTTAATTAATTGTGCTTAGAAATTATAATACATTAAAACAAAATATAACAATACAATCACATACTGAAATAAACACACACACACACGCACACATACACATAATAATTTTTATTTAGGGCTCTTTCAATTTATGCGTTTCGTATCGGACCGCTGCCGCACGTTTTCCGTGCCGCTAGTTATAACCCGCTGCCGTGCCGTTGCAGTACGTTAGCAGTCCGTTACCAAACGCTTAAATTGAAAGCGTATCTGACTGCCGTGCGTTTGTATGCTAGTGCTGTTTTAAATTTATTTGACACCAGTTAAGCCATGGACTCTGACGAAGAAACATAATATAGTGCTCTTCTCGAAAAGTTTGGTTTTTAAGTTGGCAACTCTGTTAGTCAATTTCAATTTCAACTACCCGTCCGTATTATTACCACGACTGACTTATACATTATAACCTCAAGACGCGCGTATTTCTGTTCTTGAGTACCCGTAGAAATGTAAGATGATTGAATTAGATTAGACCAAAAAATTAATTTTTTAGAGCACGAATATTCTCTGTCAAATCATACCGATATATCGATATTTTTTAATAAAAATATCAATAGCTATTTTTTTACAAAAATCATCGATACGATATATTATATCGATACTTTATTGCATTTCCGACATCCCCATGGGACTTGCGACATTTCCGTCCTGCTGTCGAGCGTTCGCGGTACGGACGCCGCGCTGTTGCCGCACCGTGCATTTTGTATAAAAACAAACGACCGGCCGTGCGCCGTACGACAAACGCACCGCTTCGGCACTGTAGCGGTCCGATACGAAACGCATAAATTGAAAGAGCCCTTAAGTAGTAGATAGTTATATCTATTGAAAATACATTTAAACTACGAATCAAAAAAATGCAGAATTTTAAATCAGAGGGGTTTAACTTCGTACAAATAAATAAAGACAAACTTTTACATTCCTTTTTAAAAACCGAACATTAAAATGTGAAAAACATATTTTAAGATTTCTTATCATACCAATAAATTTATTACAACTCATAAGAACATCATTATCGAAATAATTCTCAACACATTCAACTTTCACATTTATTGTAGTTGCATGACATTATCACATGGCGGCAAAAACGGGGCGAGCACAGACCATGGTTTCAACTAATAAATGTCATCGCGAAGATGTCAGTTCATTCATATTCCTAGCATTATCGTGCGCTGCATTATGTATACCACGGTGCTTCGAAAGAAACATTAGTAAACAATCATCCTGACGCGCATACTAAATACCGCCAAGAAAACTGCCATAAGAATTTACTTGATACAACTTTCTATGAATAAGACGCATTTTTTATATTCTACGTTTCACATGTGAAAAATCGATAAGGGTTTGCTCGAGAATATTAAATGTTCGTGCAATTTTATAAAGGTGAATAATAAATAAATTGAGATAATATCAATTCAGCAATAAAGTGAACACAAAGTACAAACTACTCCTATTGATTTCAGAATATACTTCGGTAAATATTAATTAATATAGAACATTCCTATAGGCTATAAAGTTCATCATTTCTATCGGAGATTTCTTTTTTACGATTTTATAAAATAATTGCTAGAAAACCAGGGATGTATTAATGACCTTACGCACTAATAGGCAACTAAACAAAACTTACTACAGGTGTGTTAAGTATCGATTTACGCGGCAACAAACGGAGCATCACACGTAAGACCTTGCTCTGAAAACCGGTTCCATCTTCTTCATTACAAGGCCCGAGTATGAAGACACCATACACATCGTACAATAGCTCTTCGAAGAATTTTCTTGCATGGAAATTTCAATTTGGGACGGTAAAATTATAGTCTCTACAAGAAGTTAATGTCGAAAGCGCATATAAGGGTCAGACATGACAAAACTATAAATGCAAATGACAAATAATAAATAACTGATGTAGTGGGAACAAATTATTATGTGATTCATAGGTCGCACTTGACAGTGTAATTTATGTCTCAATTGACAATAAACAGTTGGAGAAACTCGAGCATCATTTGTAAGTAATTGTAGAGCACACTATTTTATTTATAACGTTCGATAGTAAAATATTATTTCGTTTTTATTTATATACTGACACAGAAAAGAACGACACGACTATCAAAAGGGAACACGAATTTTTTAATGAGAAGCGTAATTAAGAACAGCGTAAAGGATGTGAAAATGCGATATGAAAAAAGGAGGAATGGCGGCATCGCATCCCGCATATTTGTCGCGTCGACAGCGACAGATTAGTGTCACCGGAATTACCGCTGGAGACTTCCCTGACTTTGTTATATAGCATTTTTAACGATAGTGACGAGATTTTTGTCGCGGTATAGTCTCGCGTTTGACAAGTTAGGACGGCCGTTAGATCAATCGGCGTGGTGTCGGCGTCGGGGACAGTACACCCTAGCATTTGTCACCGGACCACCGGCGCCGCTGTATTTATAGCGACGCCCGCGCACGCTCCCGTGGGCGGCGAAAGCGTATAAGTCTTATTCGAATATCTATATTAACCACAAACACACTCACTCACTAATCTCTACTTCAAATGTAAATACTATGCGCTTAAACAATACTGCTATGTACATATTTACATCGAATCTACATCTAGAAATCTTAATTAAAATGAGGTAGCCCAGCTACGATGTCACGTGTTGTACTTTATGGAGATGAGGCATAGAGCAATTAGAACGATCGATACAGCAAAACTGTGTGCTGCAGATTGTACGACATGATGGGTCTTTCTATGTCTCTCTTCATAGCCTCTATCATGAGCCTTCGTGTGGTTCTTGGAGTGCTTGTGAAAGCATAGCCTCGCTAGGTTGCTCTGCATTCGCGGACAGTCATAGTCCTCATTTCCGTCACAACGACAGGCGGTTAACGCGGCAGCTTTCTCTTGTTTTCTTAATATTTCTATTGAGTTGAGACATTTGTTGGAGCACTTTCTGCCCCGGTACACGGAGCGGCAGAATTGGTTATAATAGTCTAAAGCTGTAGCGCACTGGGCATCGGCCAAGCAGATGAGTTGGGATAGACGACAAGAAGCTGTCGCGTCCGCAGCACCCCTCAAAACCTGCGCACGGCAGACGTTGATCTTCTGTTTTGCATCCACGCAGTATTCATCCTCACATTGGCACTGCAACAATAAAAAAATCGTTATTATAATAGAGTTCCAAAAATATACATTATATCTTAATATTATAAACATTTTGGGAAAGGCATAAATGCACATCGAAAATTTGGGCTATAAAACTTTTTACGATACCAGAACGTCATAACTATCTTTATGAGAAAAATAAAGTCTCTATATATTTGCTTAAGTTTACACATAAATCTAAATAAAACAGAACTTTTTGCTCTATTTCTATGCACTTTTACATACATTTACATTCGTTCAACCTAGATTAGCGGTTAATGAACCAAGTAGGAATAATGTTATTAGAAATGATTACTTTTCGTGGGCATATGTTACACATTTTCCATGGAACTGAAAGCAAAAACGTTGAGTCTACGGAACGCGTGTGGAATTCGATCGTTGGCATTTGCCATGGAACTAATTAGCTGAGGCCGGTAACGTTTAATTAAAAGTCGATATATGGATTGTAGGCAAAGAATAAAGGAGCCTCCGTCTTACGCTATGTTTTTTGTGATAGGGCAACACCTGCGCAAGAGAGCGCTGCGGTAGGTCCGATCAAGACGTCAAATCTCAAGGCTGCGCGGGTTTGCCCTGCCTTTCGATACACATTGCCCAACGGCCAACAATAATCACACCGTTACAGCGACATAATTAAACATTTGACCGGCTCCGAGTACGCAATAGTTTGGGCCCAAATATGTGTAATAATTTTAATAGACGATACCAGCCCATTGTGGATTTGCCATATAAAACTTTAACTGCTTTACTATTCAGTGAGGGTTTTATGACGATAATAAAAGAAATCTACATACAAGGAGTAAGCAAACATAGCAGAAATAGAGACACCTGCATGAAACGGAAAGTCTATGTAGAGTCATAATTAAGTATTTCGTTTCAGTTACAATTATCGCGGATGAAATAAATCAAATTTCAATTGATCAATAAGGTGAAATGGTTAAATCCATTTTAGAAAACACAGTACATAAGTACATTCACTAAGCCCTATCTGTTTCAAACTGAATTATATCAACAAAGTTGGTCTAAATAATTAAGATGTTTGATAAAAATAAAAACTACACAGTATAAATTGGCAAAGCTAGCCGAGTACGACCCTAATTACTATATATTTATACCTACTTACATACTACATTCTGCGTTGAACTAATTAATATGTGTACTACAATAAAAATCATCATGTTCAAAGTTTTAAAGTCAGATAGTAAAAAGGGTAAAAGTCATGTGAGGTCGTCAACCGACCCCATGGTGCCGCGTGGCCGACAAATCTGACGTCTAAATTAGATTTTATTGCAGCCCGTCTGTACTAAACAACACCAATTTAACATCTTCCATAATTTCCAGATGAGAAATTACTTTAATATATAATCTAACAACACGGGTTTTGTACCGTATACCTATTATAGTTATAAAATTTTACTAAGTGTGTTTACTACTTTGTAAATTATAATAATTGAATTTGTTTTTATACAGGACAGTTTCTTCAATAAATTCAATTTTCTTAAAATTATAATAGAAATTATAAAATAAGTCTTATTTATTTATGTTATTTTTATAATTCATATTCATATTAATCTGAATCTGAATGTACAATTTATTTTATCGCACAGATTTATGAATACAGAGAACCATTTTAGAAACCAACAATTTTTCACAATGACATCAGCCAGCATATAAAATTAACTACTTCAAATAAAACGCGAATAAAAGAACATGCCGTTATGATTGACTGGTAACTGGTAACAACTAACAAGAAATCACATTCGCACACAGCTCTTTATTAAAGAGTCGCGCCTCAATTGGGCAGACGCCATAAACAAGGCAGATGAGAAGTGATGTGCTTGCTCCGAGTGCTCGTATTTACTGAAATGCACTTTCAATCAGTTCACTCCTTTAAAACACATATAGAATATAGTATATTGCGTTTATATTATGTTACTTTAACGCTTTCAGCTTTCATATTGATGAAAACACGCAATGAATGAAATAGCCCGCATTAGCAAAGAGAAAACATTAATATAGAGACAAGATAGAGTCTATAAGATCTCTTTTAGTAGGTGCTAAAAGTTAACTATTTTAAGTATTTTAACACGTTTGCCGCATATATCACTGTTAGCCGAATCTTAAATCAGAAACACTAGACGAATATTTAAGTAGGTAAACGTCCGCTAAAAATTCCATTCTTACTTTGGTACCTAGCAGTAATGCTGAAGGCCACGGAACTTAAATAGACGGTTTCACAGATTAGTAGGTAAAATAATTAACATAGTTAGAAATAACGAAAAAACAAGCTTTGATCATTAAATTATTGTATTGTCACTGACCCTTGATAAGTGTAGAAAGTTTTAATTAGATCAGTCCTTTAAAGTTGGTCAAAATCGAGCCTAAGGGAGTCGGTTACATACATACGTGTCGGTTACATTTACAAACTTACTAACACACGGGTAAAGCAAATAAAAGCGTGTTAATGATATATAACGTACAAATAAAAATTTACGTCAAATTGTGCCATCAGGCTATGGGGGACACTATCAGCAAGCGATGAAACCGGCCCTTAATCCCTTACTGGCTAACTGTATCTTTGAAAATAATCAAACATTACTTACATTCATCAACTCCTTCCCCTCTTCCGTAGAAGTGAGCGCTATAAGCGCATGTTCACACTCCTTAGGACACACGCTGGTAGGCTGCGAGAGCACGTCGCTGCACAGCATCATGTAGTTGTTGAGGGCGGCGCCGCAGCCGGTGCGGTAGGCGCACCGCATGCGCGCCTCCTCGCACGGCGTCGCCGCCGCTAGCACCGCGAGCGACAGCAGAATCGCTGCCAACCACATTACCTAAACAATACAGAGTACAATTAGAATTATATACATACTACTAGCATTCCGCTCGCGGCTTAGCCCGCTTTGTCTAAAACCTAATAAATTATATATTAAACCTTCCAATTGAATCACTCTAACTATTAAAAAAACTGCATCAAAGTCGGTTGCGTCGTTTTAAAGTTTTAAGCATACGTAGGGACAGAAAAAGCGACTTTATACTATGTATGTTTTATCAATAGGTAGGTAGTAGGTAAGAATATCAATGACGGATTTACACATAATAAAATAGTAAAAACTCTGTTTATTAAATACATAATAATAGTTCATATTACCCATGATAGAAGTACGTTATAAAGATAAAAGAGCTCAGTCTATCATTATAATACGATTATTTTCATTTTTGTAAAAATTTTAATTATTTAGGTTCTTGTCATGCATTTTGTTAGAATACCTATATATCTCAGTTTATTATCTCTGTTTGTAGAGTAATAAAACGTAAATGAACGCTATTAAATCTTACTCGTGGTAGTAAATATAATAAGACAATGTTTAATTTAGCAAAATTGCTTATGAAACATGCATAAAACGTTAATAATAGCGCTTATGCTCGAGCCTAATGATCTATTAACTGTCTGCTATTGCAACAGCGATGTCGAAACTTTGGTAATCCTCTTGCAGCCTTCTGGGAAGTGTGGCCACTCGGGCCTCGGCAAACAAACAGAATCGCGTCACGTATCTCCCGACTGGCTACTAACTTACACGTTTACCGTAACACGCTAGGGCTGCCAGCGTGTTGTTTTAGTTGTTGATTATTTTTTTTTTATTGGTATATATATATCTAGATTAGAACTATGTTGTTATTTTATTTAACCAACAGAATATTTCAGTTATAAAGATATATTTCTTATTTTTAAGGGACATAAACGACTGATACAAGAACTGCAACAGCACATTTCTTGATTTATTATTTAGATGTTAGTTTATTAAAAAAGTATTCCTTTTCGTTTGATAAATTGCTCTTTCGCTTATTCAGGCAAAATTTCTAATCTCCAGATAAATTATTTAAATTAACACGTAACGCTTTATAGAAATGCATGATATTTAGAAACTATAGCTACCTATATAAGTTAAAATATTTATTGATTACGTTTATACGTTACACGCTACCAACCCTACTAAATAAGATATGAGTGCAGGTCGTCGTCCGGCGGAAAGGCTGATGGTAAAAGAAAACAAAGTGACAACTCAAGATGTCCAACCACTCGCACTTCAAGTGTTACATTACAATAACAATTGATGTCGATGCTCACAAAAAATCGTCCTTATTTCATCGTAATAAAAACCACAACTCAACCCTCACACGGATTACCATCACGAGCGTGCCCGTTCATTTTGTTTAATTAAATTGTATTTTAATAAAGTATTGTAAGTTGCCTCATCGTTTTTTGTCCACGGTTAAGATCCGTGACTCGCAAGTATTCCAGTTGGATGTTTGAAATTTCGAGAACTAATCGCTTTTGTCGATAAAATCTAATGTCAATATTTCGGAGAAGTGATGTCGTGATGCACGAAAGAAAGATAAGACATTAGTATCTCTATTTAGTCCCAAACTTGGAGCCGCTTTTTCCTACTACAAAGAAATTGTTGAATGAGCTTTTAAAACTTACTGTATATTTTAGTTTTCATTTTTTTAATAAGATATTCCCGTTTCCAGCAAGTGAATGTACTTAAGTATATTTTAAGCCTATAAAAATATTTTGTGAACTTACCACAGAATATTAAATTTATATTAAAATATGTGACACCTTAAAGTTATATCACGACATGTTTATTTAAAACCCTAAAATTAGAACGTTTGGTGGAAATATTTTCTGTGACATTTCTTCACGAAAACGTTGTCCAACAATTACCACATAAGTGTGAAAAGCGCTCGTAATTGCTCACACAAAATCAACACGTCGTCCCGATATTTAGATCAGGAATTTTCAAGTGTTAATGTCTCCCGTCGTTTATTATAAGTATAAACAAGAAATATAGTTTGAATTCAGTATTCCGTTAAACCTATGGAACCCGTTAGACCGCTTATCGGATTAGTATCAAGTTTCTATTTTACACCAACACCGATATAACTTCGTAGTAAATTATTATTCATCTAAAATTGTTGTGAAATTAAATATTCAGTTTCAAAACATGGATGTATGCACATGTTTCTAGACTGAAAAGCAAATGAAGCGTGTTCCTGATAGGGTTGACACCGTAATCTAGAGGTGACATTTTTATATACGCAAATATTTGTCGTAATTTATTAGATGCTCTACTAGTATGGTTTTAGGAACTTTGTATTTTATTGAAAATTATTTTGTATTTTATACTTTATACCATTAAAATTATGCAAAATTAGTAGAGTATTTTACTATGAGCTAATCATTTTTATTTAGATATATGTATGCCCAAATTATGATTTGGTATGATTTGAACATACGACACTTATTTGGTATGCCAAATAAGTTGAGTACAACCCTAGTTAGCATACATCTTATTACGTAGTTAGACGTTTTCGAACGTAGATCATTTATAATATTGTTCTGCAATTATCCAGGTAGGGACGCATTAGTATATCTCTTTTTAGTTTTTAATCATTTTGAACCTCAGTTAATATGTGAATTTCATTCCTCTGTGTAAACATATTTTATAAGAACAAATCTTTATCATTTAATCAAGATATTCTATTCATTATAATATTAAAAGATTTTAGTTTTACTTTAATTAACGAAAACACCAAACTTATTTTGGGACATTATAATTTGATATTGCCTTATAAGTGCTGTTAAATCACTATCGTGACAGAAACTATAAATTAAACAGAATGTCATATTGAGAAAGCGCAGCCCATAAAGCGATGGCATAAAAACGCACATTTCACGCTTTCTATAATAATTATTATGTTACCGTATGCTCTGGCTTTTTTAATTAGTCAGTAATAATCAGTTTTATTTATAACTTTATAAGGTAAAACTGAGATTAAACATGAGAATACTATTTCTATGTTTTTAAATACTTAATTTGTTTGTCTTCAATGTGGTAAACTCTAGATATTTATTTTATCATCAAGTCGTGATGTTAAATTATGTCATTTGTCATTGCTAATATTAATTCAAGGTATTAGTGCTGCATGTGGAACAAAGCAAATGTTTAAATAATACCACTAACCTAGATGCACTTAGTTAGAATTCATTATTTACAACCGTATTATGTAATGTGCAGCATCTTCTGAACATAAATCGATTAACAAAACTTTATTCGCAACGAAATTTTTGAGAGCCAATCAGTTTCTTTATCATTTTTACTTTTTAGCCTTTCTACAAAATTACCTAAGTTCCCATTTCTCTTTTTTCTGCAATATTTCTGAAGTAAAACTTCGTGTCATAGCAATACCGTCACGTCATGGCAATACCGTCACGTCATGTAGTAAGGCGACGATTTTGGTATCTTTGAATCTTGTCAAAGAAGTTTCACACACACGCTCTTTTTATAATAGCGTGTAATATTGGTACAGAACTGAAAACAGTGGTAAATAAACCTACCAATACCAGAACCAATTTAAAATGTATCAAATCAATTTTAATAAATTACAAATGTAATACAAGTATCCTTCGACTGACTATGTTACGAAATTTTAGCACATGATTGAGTTCGCTTAAAGAACCTAATTACAGCAAGTGATAAGACGATTGTTGGTGTTGAAAACACCCGGCGATATTGTAACCTAGATGAATGAACGAATCACGCTTGGCGATAACGTTCAAATAAAGATAAGATTCGTCGCAATTATGTCTTTAATAACCTTTTATTAAATACAAATAAGTGTTATATTTAGGTACAATAAACTTGGTTACGTTTGGTAATTAAGATAATTTGTTACGTCCTGTTTTTGTTGAGTGGATGTGCTACGAAAACAAATTGAGATGAATTGTATTAACTTCAAGCGAGTTTGGTAAAAGTTTTGATGATTTCTAAGAGAAATTGATTGATAGAGAATTTGTTACAATGTGCATAGAGCTTAATATGAAATGCAGATAATTTTTAATTCTTGAATTAATTCTGCACATTGCTATAACAATATCAATACCGAGAGAAATACATACGAATTTTTAAGAAGCAAACGGAGGAAAAGCCATTTATTTATATTTCCATAACTCAAAATTGATCTTTCCATTCGACTAAATTAACAATACAACTCTCCACGATTGCATTATTATTAAAAAAAAAACATTTCAAAATCACACTAAACTAGAGCAATATCAGTATAGTACTCTGATGTGTTTAAAGTAAACAAACCAGCTAATTGTTGCATATTTAACAAATAATTACACGGTCTAATTTTGAGCAATAAAACATAACCTCGGGACAATACGCTTGCGTAATGGAGCGCACTGTAATTACACCGAGAACATGTAGTTAAGATACTTGTTATCAGCTCTGATAAACATTTGCATTACACTATTTAATAGCCGTTAATAAATCTGGTAATTTGTTATACCAATTACAATACTAACATTATAACAGACTCGTGAAATATTACAGCAATGTATTTATAAAATTAAAGAGTTTCAAACTAAGGTTTCAAATCATAAACACATTGGTTCATAATAAAAGTATCATTGATTTTTTCGAACTATGTAATTTAATAAAGGATATCTACACTAAAATAATGAACAATGAAATATCAAAAACAAGCTATTTAATAATAAATAGGTACTAGATAAGTAGGAACAAAACAATATTTCGATAGCGTCAGTTCTAAGAACGATATTAACATACCGGAATGCAGGCTCATTTCAGGGAACTTGCACGGAAACAGGATACCTTCCCATAAAAGAACTTTAATCGCATACAATTGAACTATTAAATATGCATTTAATGAGGAAAGCTATTCTTTATACGAGGTGGTGTGGAGGCTGGTGTATCATGCTTCTGCCTTCTTGCTACTGCACTTGAGATGTTCTTAGAACCCTTGTATGCGTCTTACGCCCGTATAACTCAATTTCCCATACCTCTCAAATTTCCTTTATTGGAACCAAGGTCCTTATCACATGTTTCAATATAAGTAGATACTTGTGAGTGCTAGGCCGAATAATACAGGCTATACCTACGTAGAGTTATACCATTATTACATGAGATAGCTTTTTAATGGTAGTAGTTCAATAGTACAGTGCCACAAACTTAACTGACCCGGTGAAAAAAACTGGAACTACGTGCCGCCAGTAGTAAAATCGACATCAGTGACACCGTCACCGGGTCAGTTAAGTTTGTGGCACTATACATAGTAACTTGTCACTATTACTTGTGTTAGGTAGTTGTCACTTGTCACTATAAAGGTGCAATAAACTCCTATTACGTGCCTATTACTTTAAACAATTCTTGTGAAATCTTCGTAGTATCAAAACTACTTTTTTATAAAAAAAAGTTTCTCAATATGTCCCTATAATTATCTGATTTATTTATCAATAAGTTCTATTTAAAAACCGCTTGATAAATGCCGATATGCGTTACCAAATTATCATCAATAAACGCATTAAAGGTTAAATCGTAAGATAAAAATAAATTCTAAAAGATAAACTTTAATGTTTCTTTATCTACGAAGTTGTCTTATGTTTAAAGTGACGGAAAGTAGCTAGAACAATGTTTAAACAGTATTATTACAGTAAACAATCCTAAAAGGGCGCAGGTAGTTCGTCTAAACTAAATAAATAGTAAAAAAATATCTCTTCATAACAGTGAAGAGTCATTTGTGGCAATATTTTACTCTACATCTTTAAAGGGATTTTTAGGGAATATGAATAATTTTGGTTGCAAATGTAGGTACCTGAAAATGCCTTAAGTTTTATTTCATGGCATGTGTGGTTCGAACGTCAAGAAAGATTGAATACGATACAAAAGGCAATAAATCACAAGAAGGTTGAACATAGCAATTCGACACATGTGGTAGACAGCTGCTTTGGTCTACGTTTTTGTAGAAAAACGTGATTTTGTCATTAAATCAAATGCAGAAATCTTAACCTTGCTCTATTATTTGTTTGATTTGTGGACTGTTAACATCATTTTAATCAGGTACCTAACATACATATCATCAGGTAACATAGAAGTTAATAATTCGATCATCACACTTTAAACTAGAACAAATATTTATTTTTGAGACGGGAAAAATTTTATCCTAAAAATATATTGCAATAGTCTCCTTATAATTTGTGCATGTGACATGAATAACAATAATCATTATTAATAACTAAAGAAGTAAACAGGAAAAGGGGTCACACAAGCGTGACTTAATCCAAAACAGCGGCCAAATATACAACAATCAGATTTGGTCGAGTCCCTTCAAATTGGCCGTAAAACACACAATTGGCATCGGTTTCTCATATCGTATGCCGTGACACCTCATAAATTGGATTAATTTATACCATTGTGTGTCGGTCGTAACTCCTTACAGAGACTGTTAATATACGTGACAATATTAGAATTCCACGACGGAACACTAAAAGATACCTAAAGTCTATAAGCTCATACAGTAAAAGACGTTAACAAATATAACTCAAAGCAAGTTTATTGCATGTCAATTCGACGATAAGCAGTAACAGTTGTTTTGTTATCAATGAGATTTATGAAGACAATAACATTATTATGTTAACGACTAGACACAATATGTCTAATGATGAAACTGACACTATCAAATCAAAAGCTTAGATAAACATGTGGAATAAACGGAAACTGGTGGCTCAGCTCGGAGATAGCTGAGTAGGCAAGACGTGTCATGAAACTTTATATCCTTGAGGACACTCATCCACAATTAAACAGAGATTACACACATGGGATGCGGATATCGGATTTCTTAACATGCCCTGCATTAGGCTAGAACGTTAGTCAAACACGTTTAAAATAACATAGTAGTTAACCATAATACAAGGAAGGCGATTCTTAGAAGGCATTTGAATAATTTTCAGCTCAACAGACGCCTCGCAAATTATTAAAGTTGACGTTCAAATAATTTGAAACAATCTAAATATAGTATGTACGTCGTAAAAACTGACTCGTGTTATTAGTATTTTTTTTAGTTTCGAGGGGATCATGACATATTTCTTTTTAAATAGCTTTTTGACATATTTCCATTTGTGTTAACAATGTGTGTATATTTTAATGTCTTCATTAATATCTCCCGTACATAATGCTTATTAGTGTATTAAGGCAATTTTAACAATAACCAACAGGAATCTCATAATACTTGGATTCACATTATGCTCTACATTAACTCAATTGAAGTTAGGTAAGGATAATCAATAAATCGCGTTTAAAATCCGTTAAAGTCTTTATTTTATAAGTGTGTACTACTAAATACTGATTTAGTAGTACACACTAGTACAAAACAGTAATAATAATACAGTAGTTTAACGGATTTAACCTTTACAGTTAAAGGGTACATTCTAAAATATATTGTGAACCCTAGCTGGCACAGGTAGTAAGTTAAACAACATTATTATGGGCAACGTGGCGCTATAAATCAACGGGCGCCGTTGAGTAAGTACTGTTTATAACTACTCGGTACATCGCCGCGCCGGTCCAAATAGGAATTCACGTAAGTAGGAGAAGCTATATAATATATATTTTGGTACATATAGACTATAGAAACTGTCTACATTTTAAAGATTTTGATTGATTCAAAACGTATCAACAATAACAGGTAAAGGTTGGACAAAAAATAAAGTATGTGTTTATAATAAACTTTAAGTAACTGAATCATCAACAGACATCAAGTAGATGAGTACTTGTCCACGGGAAAGCAACATTAAAGTGGAAAAATTAACATTTCTAAAATAATGCTGTTTGACATCTCTTATAAGCTATACAAATGATGAATAACAACTCGTAGCCTAGTGTGTACGTATCCTTGTGCGATATATTTACGTCAGCTAGTTAATAACCCATCGTATTATTTCAAATCACGTCTACATTACAGCTAAGGACACGGTACGAGACAATAATATACAATATTATTAATCCAACGGCTATTTCTATGCAACACCACGACTATGCTAATGATTTTTCCGCAATTTTTAACTCTGTGATGTAATTCTTGAAACTGTCTACTTTATTTAAACTTTTAAATAATTCAATATGAGAAACGATATGTAGATCATTCAATGAATTTAAAGTACGAATGATGGTAGAGTAAAATGAATATGAAAAATAATCTGGAAATAATATGGAAATTTAATAAGAATTAAGAACATAAATTGTAAAGAGAGAATTTAGCCGATGAAAACTGTAGATAATAGATATTGTCTCTAACCTCTCCAGTATTCCCGCGCTTTATATAGCTAGAGCAGAGATGAGTTTAAATGGAGCTTTTGCTACATTTTAATGTACCAGAAATAATAGAAACATTAATATCAATCAATGATTGAACTGATTACGTTTCATGATATTCTTCTCTAGCCAAATGAAAGAAAATTGTGCGACAATATTGTAGAGTTTGTATGAGCATTAACGGAACAACTTGCAATGAATAATTATTATATTTAGGTACATACAAGTTAAACTGAACATATTATTATAAAATAATCCATGCAATCCATGCAAAATCTCCGAAATAATAATGCTGTATAAATGCGTAAACAATGTATAATTTTTTTTTTAATAGAGCTTTTCGCTCTACATTTTATACTTTAACGTAACATTAATCTATTCACCCATTTCTTTTGTTTTAAAATGTACCTAATCTCACAATTTGATGTAAATACAATAAAAATCGACTTTCTTATTCTGATGTAGAGTCTTACAGATAAGTAGACGACGTTACATTTATAATACTTATTCCTACTACATAAACTTACGATAAAAGCTCTCGGAATACGAGCAGCGCCGTGAATCTATTTATAAAAACATTACAATTAAGTTAAAATAAGATAAATGTACGTACTTTTATTTATCCGCTTTCGCCGTAGTCACATGGCTTGTGGCTCGGAAAGTTTTTGTGAACTTTTACGATCTCCCACAAAAATATCACTGTAAATATATCACGGTATACGTCACGTTTAACATTCAGCAAGTTCCAGGTGGGTTTAATTAATGGTATCACTGTGATAACGAATGTCTTGATATTTGGATTGTTATCGATATTTAGCGCGGAGCGACACACAACGTACACTCGGCCGGCGCGCACGCCTGCGATTAAGTTGTGAACGCAGGCAGATGACAGCCCCAATGTCTTGCACTCTTGCCGTCTTGCGTTCCCTTCCCTCCGCTAAGCTAAACACAGCTCTATACGAAATAGACTTGTCTTGTTTTTATTTACTTTTATTAGACCGACGCGACGACCGGTCCTCGTGCGACGGAGATTGTCTTCGGCTATGATGTACCGATTGGATAAAGATTGATGGTCCAAGTTATAGGTAAATCTTAGTTGGGAAATAGTCTATCATAGCAACTCTATACTTTTGTATTAAATGTAGAGTTAACATTGTATTTTAGTAAAAAAAATGCATCTTTAATCTCTACATAGAGACATTGAAACAATACAACATCCAAAAAGTAAAATGCAAAATTTAAACATGCATTCAGTAATAAAATGAATATTCAATTCTTGAATTCGAAAATGCATTCAACATACATAATTTCACTTCGGCATATAAGGTTCAAAACCGCATAAAGCCCGAGCTTTTGACTATACTTGGAGAGTTGTTTATATGTAACAAGTTCCCGAGAAAGTCATTATGAGACCTTCGCCGGGCCATATTTTTTGTTCGGCCGGTTGTACGACTGTGTGTGTAGGTACTTATAGTGTCTTGTATAAAAAACGTTTATTTTAAAATTGCGTTGATTGAGTTGTTACGGAGTTGGCGGCGGGAGCTCTGATATTGGAGTGATTTCATGCTCACCGCATCGGTTCATAAACACCGGATTGCGTGTATGCTATTTGTATTTTTATTTTTGATACATGATAAAGTATTGAGGAAGATTTTTGTGGATACTGAAATAGGAACACATAAATATAAAATGATGTTAACAATCGCGCGCTTTTCTTCTTTGTGATTACACTTTTAATAATAGATATGTATTTATTGTTAAAATTGTTCAAAAATCTGTTTTATATGAATGTCTAGTCGAATACGTGTCTGTGTATTTTCAAATATGTAGATATAATCTGTAGGTTTTATTCCTAAATATATTTCAAAAGAAAATCGTGTTGTTTACACCACTTATAACTCAAGAACGGCTGAACAGATTTAAAAGATTTTTGTTTTATTTGATTTGCCTTTATCATAATTATATTCTAGACTTAAATGAATGATGATAGGTACCTATACCCTTTTATTTGTTTTCTCGCTTTTTTATTATTATTTTTACCTTGTGCTCGTCCCGCCACTTAGTGATCTTTTGCTTGTTACCTTTTACCGTGGTTGCCTGGAAGAGATCACTATAATAAGTGATAAGGCCGCCAAATAAGTTGTAGGTACTACAAAAAACATGACAGGAACAGTCCTTTTTTTATTCTTATCGGAGCCGATGTGGGCAGCGATTATTATATAAAATAAAGATTTTTAGATGATATTATTTCAATAACTGGTAAGAGTTTTTTTGAATCCGGTGAGGTACCTTTAATTTTAAGCAAGTTACAAAATGTCGAAATGAAATTCAAAATTAATTATATTTCTATGTATCGTTATATTGCAGTAAAACAGACAAGGATTTTTAGAATACACGTACCACCTACTGTCTGAACTAAATGTTTTAATAAACTTAGATAGGTACTTATTACAATTAATACCTATATTTTAACAAGGAACCTGGATTGTAATACATATGTATTAGAAAAAGATCGAGCGACAAGTTTCAGGGTAACTATACCTATGACGGATTTTTTTACAAAAATATTACGTACCTTTTAATATTTATAACTAGGTAAATAATGTATCTAAAATCTAAATATAGGAATTTGGACGCTTGTTTTTCTTAACTTGAATTTTTTTTGTCGATTATTCAGGATTAGGCATTATATTTTCATCGATACCTAAGAAATTGATAAGTGTACAAAGTGTGAATCATCCTCAGAAATATATTTCAGTTTAAAGTGGGTAAAAGTCTGTACCTATGAGGTCGACTTCATATAAACATAAAGAAGCGCGTTTTAAGCATATTCAAATTCTTCACCACAAGTAGTGGAAGTAATTTGTACTTACTATAGAAATTGACCGCTTCCTTGGTACAGTGGTTGACGCGTGAGCGCAGCACCGAGGGGTCCTGGGTTCGATTCCCGGTGGAGACGAAGAAAAAAAAATGTCTTGGTCTGGCAGTACACAGAAGGCTGATACTTACTTGTCCCTAAAGAAAATCGATCAGTGAAACAGATGTATAATGCATCTGCCCCTTACCCCACTAGGGGACATGAGACTTCACTGTATAGAACTCGGTATAGAAATTAGAAGTAAGGATTATATTAATTGTCTTACGTAGCACAGATAATATAATACTATAAATATGTAGTATCCATTCACACTTTGCCTTGTGAAAACCAGGCGCGGTCCCAGCCTGACATTTTGGGTGGGGTCACGCGGCTGGAAAGATACCCCCCCCCCCCAATCGTACGATCGTTAAAAATCGTATTCAATAGAAGTTATAAGCAAAAACTTGAGAAAATTTTTATACATTTTTTTACCTTTTTTATATGTACAAAAAAAAAACAGCCAAGTGCGAGTCGGACTCGCGCTGTCTAAAATGTATTTTTTAGAAATTTTTCCTTTATTTGTGCTATAAGACATTGCTTTTAACCAAATTTCAAGACTTGCGAATGTCGAAATTTGCGACAATTTGCAACATAAAACGGCTGTATCTTTTGATTGCGTTGGTTTATAACTTTAATTTTTTCACCGCTTCAAAAGACCGTAGACTTGAGTATTCGATATAAATTTCAGCTTGATACCTCGACGCGTTCCTGAGAAAAAGCGTCTCGACCGAACTTTAAAATTATAAAGGATATTTTTTTATATTATGTAATTATTCCTCTATATGTGCTAATAGATGTTGCTTCGTACCGAATTTCAGAGTCTGAGTTCACGGGAATTACCCTGCAGGTTTTGAATTTTGATAGCCTTGCGAATGTCGAAATTTGCGAAAATTTTCAGCATTTACGGCTGTATCTACTGATTGCGTTGACATAGTAATTTGATTTTATTACGGCTTAAAGACTATATTATTATAGACCTGAGTTTTTGATGTGAATATCAATTAATTTTAATTTAATGTACAAGCGTTCATGAGTAAAGGGGTTTTAAGTTTAAACTATTAAAAAAATAATTTTTACATAATGTAATTAAAAATTAATATTTTTCGTAATTATTCCTATATCTGTGTTATAAAACGTTACTTTGTACCAAATTTCAAGACTCTGTGTTCATGGGAAGCATCCTGTAGGTTTTGATTCAAATGCGAATGTCGAAATTTGCGATAATTTGCAGCATGAACGGCTGTATCGTTTGATTGCGTTGGCATATAAATTTGATTTTTTACAGCTTGAAGAGACCGTAGATTTAAGTATTCGATATAAATTTTAGCTTGATATATTCGCAAATTTCGACATTTGCAAGGGAATCAAAAATCAAAACCTACAGTGTACTTCTCGTGAACTTAGAATCTTGAAATTCGGTACGAAGCAATATTTTATAGCACATATAGAGGAATAATTGCAAAAAATGAATTTTTTTAATTACATCGTAAAAAAAATATTTTTAATAATTTTAAAGTTTTCTGTCTATCAACATGCTTTTTCTCAGAAAATCGTGGAGGTATTGAGCTGAAATTAATATCGAATACTTAAGTCTACGGTTTCTCGAAGCTGTGAAAAAATGAAACTTATAAGCCAACGCAATCAAAAGATACAGCCGTTTATGCTGCAAATTATCCCATATTTCGACATTCGCAAGGGAATCAAAACCTACATTGTACTTCCCGTAAACACCGAGTTAAAAGCAATGTCTTACAGCACAAATAAAATAAAGATTGCTAAAACATACATTTTAGACTTACAACAATATAATAAAAAGTAGGTTTGATCGGAGCCCCCGGTGCGCGAGTCCGACTCGCACTTGGCTGGTGCGAACGCGTGGATTTATCAGACTGTTATTTTTATTTATTACTTAAATCTATCCTTGAAGCTGTGAAAAAATCAAACTTTTAAGTTAACGCAATCTAAATTTTTACAGCCGTTTATGTTGCAAATTTTCGAAAATTTCGAAATTCGCAAGGGATTAAGAACAGGTTTAAACGGAACTTTAGGTGTGCGAGTGACTCCGATTCGCACTTGGCTAATTTTTTTCACATTTTGTACTGTATAAGAATTATTTTCTATTTTATCGAGTACGATTTTGGGGGGGGTCATGTCCCCCGTGACCCCCCCCCCTGGGACCGCGCCTGGTGAAAACATCTAAGTTCCAAATAGTTGATTACAAATCTAAAATTACGCTAATACCTACTAACCGTCCCACATTGGCTTGGTTTGACTCGAAGACCGAAGAAATAAATATTATATAGTCCAAGACGTAGCTTTATAATAACGATAAAATAATAATTATTGGTAGTTTTCCAATTACAGCACTAGAGCGCATTATGCGGCATAATGCTTAACGTTGAATGTTTCAACTACAGCAACGCTTCGCACAATCGAGCACTCTTAAAAGTAATGTTTTCGCGTGATGCGTGCAATCGATTTATCGTTAGTAAGAGGTAGTTTTCCAATTACAGAGCATAATGCGACTCAGTGGCGCACAATGCCGAAAAGGCCGAATTATGCTGATGCTTAATTGGAACGTGAATTAGTTTTCAAATGCACCAGCAGGTTGCGCTAAGTTCAGTGTTGAAAAAAAAATATTCATAGAGTTAGCAATAACCTCATTAATGTGTAAATAAAGTGGTATACATAATAATTGGTTGAAAACTATTTACGGTTATTTTAAGTAATTTGGATTTTGATTATTTCATTAACATTTTTTTCAATGTTTGTACCTTCATCCATACTTATATTTATTTTTTTAACACAATTTGAATTAACTTTGATTATTTCGAAAAAACTACAATGAAACGAAAGCTTTAAATTTTTTTCCAACAATTAATAATATTACTAACGATAAATCGATTGCACGCATCAATTCACCCGCATTACTTTTAAGAGTGCTCGATTGTGCGAAGCGTTGCTGTAGTTGAAACATTCAACGTTAAGCATTATGCCGCATAATGCGCTCTAGTGCTGTAATTGGAAAACGGGGATTATTAATTGTTGGAAAAAATTTTAAAGCTTTCGTTTCATTGTAGTTTTTTCGAAATAATCAAAGTTAATTCAAATTGTGTTAAAAAAAATAAATATAAGTATGGATGAAGGTACAAACATTGAAAAAAATGTTAATGAAATAATCAAAATCCAAATTACTTAAAATAACCGTAAATAGTTTTCAACCAATTTATTATGTATACCACTTTATTTACACATTAATGAGGTTATTGCTAAATGAATATTTTTTTTTTCAACACTGAACTTAGCGCAACCTGCTGGTGCATTTGAAAACTTTCACGTTCCAATTAAGCATCAGCATAATTCGGCATTGTGCGCCACTGAGTCGCATTATGCCTCATTATGCTCTGTAATTGGAAAACTACCAATATTTCTATGTTGTTCCTCTGTTCTTCCTCAAAATCCTTCATAGAATTTCTTTTTAATCTATACTAGTTGTACTGACATCTTTCAAAACTTAAAATGTCAAGTGTCAAAAGCATCAGCATGTGTCATCCTGATGTCAAATTACTGTAAAATGTAAACATGATTGCCGATTGGTACTATATAATGTTTACAATTGTATAGGAATTAAATCCAGTAAATAAAGATACAAAATGGCTTTAAATCCCAAAAAGTTTTTAACGAAAGATCTCATTAATAAACCAGCACCTTTAGATGTATGGCTTCAAGGCACAATTGAACAAACTGTCGGAAATGATATTTTGATAATTTCAGACACTTTTGGAAGAGCAAAAATAGTTAAATGTGAATCAGCTGATGGTGTTATAAATAAAACCTCATTGCGAAAAGGTTCGTTAATATCTTGATAAATTTTGTACTAGGACTTTATAAAAAAAACTTCCTAGAAAATATTGCTTAATTAAATAATAAAAGTTTGAATTTATTATAAATGCAAATAAATACGCTAGTTATCGGTTCTGCATAAATTGCTTGGTAATTGACTGTCCTGTGACTGAACATTAAAATCTACTGAGACTGGCCTCATAAAATTTAAACTTTGCTGTATAAATGGCAAGCAAACATATTACACAAAATCCTCTACATAATATATGACTTCAATAATGTTACAGGTGTGTATTGCTGTATAATTGGTGTAGCTGTAAAAACAAAAGGCTTGCCAGAAATCCAAGCCACAAAGTTTGTTGACCTCAGCGCTTACCCACAAATGAAAGCCTCCTGGGAGAATGAAGTGAAAGAAACCGAATTACTTATGCAGGGCAAAATAAAACCAATATTATAAAAACAATAAAAATTTATTCCTCCACCTTACAATATGTTGGAATGATTATAAATACATAACATGTAAATAAAATTTCATTAACATATATCCTTATAACATAGAAGATTGACACTGGTGTGTGATTAACCTTAATAATCCCATATTTCATAAATGCTTAACCTTTTTACAATTTCGAGCTAGACTTTAGCAGGGGACCAAGTTTTTGAGCGAGCATAAGGTTGCCGGAGATCTTTATTTTTCCCTTGAGGAATGCATTTTGTGGGCTCAGTTGGCCTGAAGCAATTTCGATTAGATCATCATCACTGACGGTTATTGTGGTATCAGCTTTACCAGTCTTGGGCTCTCCTTCATATACTCCAATATCTGACTTTAGATTCATTGCTGAAATAAAAAGAAGAATTAGTTTCAATGTTGTGAAATTTAACACATATGCTGATAAATATTAGAATGTATGAGTGTAACTTGATAACAATATGACAATTACTGACACCTCACAATATTATTTCCCCTACATAAATATTTAGAAGCTTTAAGTTTTAGAAGAAGTAAGTGCAAGTTTACGATTTTTAATTAAGTACATAATATAAAATACTAGCGGTCCGCCCCGGCTTCGCCCGTGGTACATGTTTATGTTTTCTTTCTCGTACTTCAAGGAATATTATAAAAAAAGAATTATCGAAATCGGTCCACCCGTTCACGCGTGATGCCGTGACCAAGGAAAACGGGTTTCATTTATATATATATATATATATATAGATGTCTTTGTATCAAATTAAGGATTAAACCATCAGCAGACATACAACTTTCTCATTTTTAATAAAAGCATGAACATACAAAACTAAAATCAAAATAGAAGTATATAAATCAATAATAATAGATATTTTCTTACTCCATGTTTTCACGAGCTTTCCATTCTTCGTGATCTTATACACGAATACCGCAGCAACACTCTTAGCCTTATCGGGGTTTGCTTTAACTTCTTCCTGCATCTTCATGAATATAGAGTCGCTCTTCAAGTTTGAAGGTGCGCTCTGAGCGGCCACTGAGTTTGATTGTACTACGTTCTTCATCTCTACGTAGGCTCCTAGAAATGTTAAATAAATTGTTATTACATATTATATACTGTTTCGTGGATTTTGATTGGTCATTATGTATTTTTTGAGTTAAAAGAGAAACTGTACATAATAAATTTTTTTATTAAAACAAATGCAAGAAGTTCATGATATATACAGTCTACAGACATGCAAAAATTAAATCTATTTTTAAATTTACTGGCAATTTCTTTTCAGGAAACAAACAAATATTGATATTTCAGAAGAAATATTTTTATATAAACTAATATTCCATAAAGTAAATGATTGAATTTTGAATACATATTTAAAATTTTAAGGGGGCGTTCAAAAATGCCTTCTTAAAATTTTAGTTTTAAAAAAACTACATTTCTACTAAAAAAAGTCATACCCGCAATCACAGTGTTGCCAGTCTCCTTCACTTTAGTCTGGAAGTGCACCCGCTTGCCCTCCAACCACATTTCGGTGACCAGCGTCTGTCCTGGCAACACTGGCTTGGCGAAACGCGCCTTTATAGCCTTCACGTTTTTAGGGTCGTTGCCGGCGAATCTGAGGAAAAAGTTATTATTAAAATCAAAAAAATGTCAAGCTTATTTTCTAGAACATATTTATGAATGAGCTGTAATTTTTATTTTCAAAAATACTATTGATATTTATACAATCAAAATTATTATTATAATAAAAACTGATAATATATAAGATCATTTAAAATGTCGTGCATTTTATAGCGACATTAAACTGTCGATAGGTAGTTATGACACTTCATTCTCGCTCTCACTCTCTTGCTCGCCTACACCAGTCAGGCAATTATCGACATTCGTGCCATTTTGAAGCAAAAATTGGTAGATATTTAATTATAAATTTTACATTTCGTATTTCGAGTTCAAATTTCCTCATTTTTGAATTCTTTCTATACATCAAAAATTTAAGATTTAAGTAAATATTTACTCACTTGGCGAGCACGTGTCTAGCGGAGAAACCGAGCGAAGCCAGTCCATGCAAAATTGGGCGCGGGTGACCGCTAGCTGTAGCTACGTTTGGATCAATATGGAGTGGGTTCAAGTCGCCGGACAACCTGTTGATAAAATAATATAATATGCAATTAGGAAACAATGAGCAAAATAGTTTTTTTTTTTTAATCTGTGCCATTTTTATACACTTCAATTCAATCAACTCAATAATCCTCATACATCAAGCCATGGCATCCTATTTGTTTTCGAAAAAAAGTAAAACTACAGATAGGCATAGCATAACTTTTTACTAATTGAAATAAATAAATCAAAAAATGAAGTGTTGAATTTTTTACGCGATTTCTGCACGAAATAAGTCCTGCTCGTAACATGTACACACTTATTAAGAGCGCCAAGAAAACCGATGAAGCAAATAGAAACAAATATTCTTATGAAACATACCTATACAAAGCCGCCTGGTCCTCCGCCGTCTTCTGTTCCACTACAGCATCAGGGCTCCTCTTGGGCGCCGGGAGCACTCCGACCGCCTTGCTACTGTTCCTGGGCCCGTTGAACCCACCCTGGCCAACCACGAAGATGTGCTGCTGTGTACGTAACACTAGCTGCTTGTCTTGGTAGACTTCGCCTGGTGAAGGAAATTATGGAAAAAACTAGATTTCCGCCCGCGGCTTCGCCCGCGTTTTCAAAGGAAAACCCGCATAGTTCCCGTTCCCGTGGGATTTCCGGGATAAAACCTACCCTATGTGTTAATCCAAGTTACTTTCTATATGTGTGCTAAATTTCATTGTAATCCATTCAGTAGTTTTTACGTGAAAGAGTAACAAACATCCATACATCCATACTTACAAACTTTCGCCTTTATAATAGTAGTAGGATTAAATGATGAAATATTTTTTAACAATAGTTTTTAATCTGTGGTTCTGTCAATTAAATTCTATGCAGTACTTATATCATTAGAATGCAGTTAAAAGTTATTTGAACGCACAAATGTCAGGTTCGACATAAACATATTATTATTCTAATATAGGAGTGTATGATTAATGAAACATTATTTGTAACTAGCTATACAAGGAAATCTGTAGATTTATTCTTCTTTTTAATATTATACGAACCATCTATATAGATTAAATAAACCACTCAGTTACAATCTTATCAAACAAAATTACCTACGTATATTAATTATCAGGAAAATATATATTAATTACACAGCAGGTACGATAAACGTTTTAATTTACGTTCCCATTTCCTTATACACAATTATTATGTATATTGTTATTTTTGATTGATTTTTTCATACACACAGTTATTATATGCTTCTTCAAAATTTTCAAAACATTAAATACATTTTTATGACAAACTTTATAAATAAATAAAGAATGCTGGACTTGTAGAAGTAAAGTAATAATAAATCATTTTGAATAGAATAGTTATAAAACTTAAAAGGATGTAAATGATACTTAATATTTTTATTTTATTGCATTTGCACACATATACATTATATATGCCAATTTAGTCATTATAAAATACAAAAGAAAAAAAATCTGTAAGTACATCACTTTCTTCCAATCATCCTGCATAAAACCATATAAAGAACTAGGGACCAAAAGCTATACTTACTGTTAACAATAGCAACAGCACTGGAGCCCTTGTCCAATAAGTCGACCACATAGTTTCTGGTTGTGTATTGTCCCTCAGTACCCGGGAATTCGTCCAGGAACTCCACGTACTGCTCTCCGTGCAAAATCTGTATAAAAATACAATTATAATAATCAGTTTCATCTATAAAGGTACTTACTTGAATAAAATATATGACACTCAAAAATTGTCCGAAGCAAAACTCTGCTTTCTTTTGTATTAGGCAGAGTTATCGATCGATACATGTTATGATCGATACAATGTACTTAAAACATTACTGCCACGAAATAAGATGTTAATTTCAATGAACATGCTTTATACAATGTCGCCCGAAAATTTTTTGACGACGTTTTAATTGGTGTTTGTGAGTACTGTATCTTTCAACAGGTAAACGTTAATATCAGTTTAGCAACCTAGTACTAAATACTTACATTAGTAAAATCGGCGTATTTGCCAGGAGGCATTGCCTTGCTTACTACAGGCGATTCCATGCACATTCCCATTAAGATGAAGAAAGTTGGTAAAGCTGTGAAATCTTCATGGCTCTCGTATAAGAACTTCAAGTCTGATGGGTTCACCACGGATGCACCAACTAAAAACAAAATTAAAAATATTTTTAAATTACAAGAAAATAAAATTGGTTTAGTTATTTCCATTACGAATTTATGTGGTACTAGTGGTCCGCCCCGGCTTCGCCCGTGGTACATATTTCGCAATAAAAGGTAGTCTATGTCCTTTCCCGGGTATCAAAATATCTCCATACCAAATTTCATGCAAATTGGTTCAGTAGTTTAGGCGTGATTGAGTAACAGACAGACAGACAGAGTTACTTTCGCATTTATAATATTAGTATGGATGTCTTTTTATATTAGGTACATTGACGTCGGACAATACATATTATATTTATAGTAACGTCATAATATAACGATTTAAAATATATAGTTAATATTAATGTTTGAAGCAATTATCTATACAACTGTACGTAATAAAACACAAAACAAATTTGTTGATTAAATAATATCAAGTAACAATATATGTATTTCAAAACAAATACAAGTTGTTTAAATAATATATTATGTAACAATTGGCCATAGAAATTTGATGCCCGAGCAAGTGTAAGAATCATCAAAACGACAGTTTTTTTTTCTTAATTTTTACATACAGAAGTTTCTGCGTATTAAGATTAGACTTTGATTAAATTCTTAGCCCTTTGTTAGTTCTATATAAGATGCAATCAATATAGATAAAAAAATATTATGTTATTTGTTTTACCTCCTAAAGCGTAGCAGACCAGGTCCTTCGAGTTGTAACTATAAGTCGACCAGTGCGATGGGTTCTCGCTGTCTAACTTGCTTCGTTCCTCGAAGTCCTAAAACATAATATAACTTACGATTAAAATATAATAAGCGCGAAAGTATGTTCGTTTGGGTTTGCTAAGCAGTGAATATATAAGTGCATTCATTTTGCTCTTTAAATTATCCGATTTTGGGTAATATTGTCATTAAGATACATATAAAGTTGAGTAGAACTTACGGCACTCATTATTACGAAAGAAATACAGGCGACTTGAGAATCTTCTATTTTTTGAAGTCGGTTGAAAACTTTTTTATGTCGAGGTTGAATAAGAAAGAAGTGCCATAAACTAAAGTACGAAATACAGGGTGAAAATTCAGAGACTGGTCATTCATATAAAGTGTTACATCATTACATAAACTATGGTAACTACCTCAAGCAATTATATCCTCAAAACAAACATCCTTACACACATATTATCCTGTTTATAGTGACGACAATAAATAGGATATTGGAAAATTATTTACTACCATTTATTTATTTCCTCATGCTTCCATCATTTGAAACAACATGATATTACTATTGTATGATAATGTTTCACATCTACATGTTTTACTAGCTATAAATGTTCAAAATTTCATCCTAGTTCTAATCTTATCTGAGTATTGAGAAAAAACCATATACAACATACACTTTTAACTTAGCTTTTTATATATTATGTCATAAAGATTTAGTTCTATTATGTGTTTTTCACCGATAATTTTTTATCACCTACCAGTCTGACACATTATTTTTAAAGCCATAACTTTTTTGTGCATTAGACCAAGATTATATAATTCTAGAAAATTACAAATGCCACATAATTTATAATAATAATTAATAATTAATTTACCTGTAAGTTCTGCACCAAATCCATAGTGACTTCTGTGATTTTGTCGATCCTCTTCGCGCTGCTCATGTTCACGACGTCCGTCCATTTGTCTTTTACAGACTCTATTGTAACTGGGTCCGATGATTTGTTCCTGTTATTAAACAAATAATAATTAAAACAAGCAAAATTACTATTTTTTTTTCTGAATCACAGAAGAACATAGGCAAGAAATAGTCTCTATTAATGTTTTGCTTTTCTATGTTAATCAGTTGATTTTTTTGGAAATTGTATTAGTCACTCATGGCGTTAGAATATAAAATTTATAAACGATATTAATAATAGTGATCCTAATACGAAATAAATAAGCCTCCTTTTTCTTGGGAAAAAATCGTGGGAATTAGAAAAAAAAATGTAAAAATGTACAAATCCCAAGCATTTATTACATAGACACCATAATAATACTAATATTTGGCTAATAATGTAAAATAAGCTTACCTCAATGGCGTGCCTTTTGACCTGACCAAGTGAGCCTTGTGCGCGAAACCGAGCGTCGAGTCTATTATGATGCCGCTGTCTTCGAATGAATCGTGTACCATGTATGCCTATAATATAATGTATCTATATAATCCCTTTTAAAGCGCGTCACACACGGTGAAGATACTATAATATTTTATGTTAAGATTCTCTAATATAAAATATTACAGTATCTTAAGGTATCCGGTATCAGCGTTCTGACCATCATTTTTCTTTTTGTCATTGCGTACTAAGACCCCTGTAGAACCGCCATCCTGTTACAAATGACCCGAAATTTTGTGTTAAATTTCGGGTCATATAGATTTAGTTTATTAAATTTTGTGTTAAATTTCGGGTCATTTGTAACAGGATGGCGGTTCTACAGGGGTCTTAGTACGCAATGACAAAAAGAAAAATGATGGTCAGAATGCTGATACCGGATACCTTAAGATACTGTAATATTTTATATTAGAGAATCTTAACATAAAATATTATAGTATCTTCACCGTGTGTGACGCGCTTTATCCTTTTCATATAATCATAATATTATGTTATGTACGAACTTATTTATCAATATAGTCTGCCAGGTAGTTCACTATCTAATTTGGTCTTTGCTTGCCACTTTTACCAGACTTTTTGTAATAGACAATGTGACCAAGTTTCGGCCATGAGGAGATTCAACGGTTTAAAAATGAAAAGTAGGAAAGTTTATGAAAATTTTACATCTCTCAAACTGATAATTGATTTAATGAATTTCAACTGTTTTTTTTTTTTTTTTGTTCGAAGATCTTCACGACAATCTAATCTTGCTACGACAATTTTTATCTATACCTTTAACGATAATTTTTATCTCTACGTAGATAGTAGGTAGTAGGTACTCTACCAACAAAACAATATACCACTCTCATATAAATTATCTAAAAAAATCGAAAACTTACCACAACCGGGGCAATAAGTTCCGGCTTCATAGCCTGGAACATGTCCGGGGGCAGAATGTCCTCCGTGAGCCGGGAAGCCGCGGTCGGTACAATCGTGTTCACTTTTATGTTGTACTTAGCACCTTCGATCGCGAGTGTACTCGCTAGACCGACCAGACCCATTTTTGCGGCACTAGACAATAAGTAAAATCGTTGTTTTATGACTTATTGACTTATTTTTTATTATATATTACTTTATTATATATTTCTGACTTATTTCTGAACATATTTTTGTTGGTGTTTGTATATTTGTGTGGTATAAAAACGAAATTATGACATTATTATACATAATTGACATTTTATTTCACACTGTTTATGTCTACAAAAGTGATAAATACTCAGCAAGATTTGTTTCCTATGCATCCGCATTAAATTCACACAAGTAAAAATATTGAAAACAGACTTAAAAAAAAAATTAGATGAATTTTAACTTGAATGAATTAGATAAGCGTACTCGATCATCGGGAGCAGTTAAATACTATGTATAAGTATAGCAAGTAGTATTAAGTAATATAATATAGGTAACTATTTACATTATCGGATCAAAGTATTAATTCATACTAAATACAGTTGAAAATTTCGAATAACTTTATGTACAGTACCTGTAATTAGATTGTCCAAAGTTGCCCATCAGACCCGCATTACTCGACGTCATCACGACGCGCCCAAACTTCTGTTTCTTGAATGTCTCCCATGCTGCCTGCGTTGTCTTGAACGCACCCTTCAAGTGAACTGCATTGACGAGGTCCCAATCCTATATACAAAAGAGTTTTATTTTAGGAAGAGATTCCCAACATTTTCTTTTTTTTAAAGGCGGTTTCTAGAGCTAATTATCCCATGCGGCACATAGCGCATGCACGCGTTCTGTATATTTCACATGGTTAATTTTCTTATCGTATGCCCACTATCCTGCTAAAAGGAGATTTATTACGTCGATCCACGTAAAATCTAAACACAAACCTAAAGTGAGCACCCACGAATTAACAATGACACCACAGTGACCATTAATTTGTTAGAAATGTTGATTCAAAGGAATTGGGATACCATAAGGCATTTTAAACAACTGGATAAATATGATAAATGGGTTAGGGCATGATAAAGTTCTTCCACTTACATTTAAAACGCGATAAACACTAGGTTTAATATTCCTTATTGTAACTGATGGAAGAGTCGAAAAAAAAAGGTACATTTTAATTTAAGTCGATGTGTGCTTGGTAGATATGTAAAGTATGGAATGGCACTAAAGGCGCTGTTGATAATGTTTAAAATAAATTGATTCGTATGAGGTTGTAGATAATGAGGGCAAAGAATTTTGTGTTTGTTGAACCTTAAAATAATTGTAAATAATGACCAAATATAAACCAATAGTCAATATAGGTGTATTCGAGTTTTATACAACTTTATGTAATTTGCTTTTTCTAATTGTATACGAAAAATATTATTGTCGTACATATAACTAGTACCTACATTTCATGTGCTGAAAAGCAGGTATTATTTTACAGTAGAATACTAATTTACCTACCGTTCGAGTTCTTGAGATAATATGAAAAAGATTACAATTTTCTAACTGTTACCTATTTTAAAAGATTTGTACGTACAGTACTCCCAAAGTTATAATGCGCATAGAAATCTTCGTCACTGTTCAGCAATTGTCATATTCCGCGAGTGTCCGAAGACGAGATGTATATAGAGTGGTTAAATGCATTTTCTTTATGCATTATTAAGTAGAATTATATGCTTTGTGCTAAAAGAGAGAAATATTGATTTATAAGTAACGAAATTTGTTTAGATAATTCCATGTGAGTAAATAGCGAAGATAACCACACGCTTGCGAATATAATATCTTTGTTGGATTGATTTACTTGGAAAATTTCATCAATTGGTTTTTTTTGTTCGTTTAAGATATTACACAAAGTTCGTCGTAAAATTCCTGTAGCTTTTGTGACACGATCTTGAACTTTTTTAAAATAACCATCACGGTCTCTTTTAAAAACATTGGCTTCGTTTATGAAATTAAGGTACACATTAAATACCATTTGCCGTGCTTGTGACTTAAGCGGCTTTCCAGGTTTAAATTTATCCATTCTGGAAGAATAATTTGTCTGAAAGAAAATACATAGTATGCGCAGAGTTAGGCATATTTTTATTTATTTGTTGTATAATTCATTATACGTATCTACTAATATAGGTACTATAAAAAATTATTTATTTCTATGCCTATTTGCTAATTTATGCATGCGTATCTTTCTATTAAAGTTGTATAAGCCTAAATCATAATTTTGAAATGTTTTTTCTAGTACTTAATATACAGGGTGTCCCAAAAAGTAGTGATGAACGGAAGCTGGGAGGTAGAGGACCTAGAGGGCTATCCGAATCAGCCCCATGTATGTTATGCGATTTTTCGTATTTTCGGAGTTATGACGTTTTTTTTCAATTTTTCACCTATCGCCGAGTACGATGATATTTTCACTCATGGTGACGTCAATTATTGCGCTAGATGCTTGATTTTTTTTTGTGTGCTAAGCTGAAAGATAGGCCAATTCAGTATGGTAACATTTACTATCGTTTGATCTTTGAATGGAATAAAAAAAAGAATTAAATGCCAAGAAAGATAAAATTACCCAGTATGTTCACCACTTCAAGGGCCCGTAAAAAAATAAAATCACATAAAAAAAGTTTTCCGTTTGGCTTTTAAAAACTTGCTCTATCTATCAGTTAGCTACCCTGAAAATTTCATTTTATTATTCAGAAGGCGTCAATCAAAAAATTGAAATCTAAATGTGGTAAGTGCAAAAATTGAATTAACATGATGATTAATAAAAACAAGTTAAAACCAATAACAATGTGTTTAATTACCAGAAATTTTTAAAATGACCCCCCTGTTGCTCAATGCAAGTGCGACATCGCCGTAAAAAGTTGTCTTTTAAATTTCTGAATGCCCTTTTATCATTTTTTATGGTTTCTTTTGCTACTATGAATTTCCGGGTTATTTCGTCCAAATTGTGGCAGTCTCTCGTCTTTGTAGTATCCCCACGGAAAAAAATCAATAGGGTTTATGTCCGGGGACCGTGGAGGCCAGGCTAAAGGGCAAAGATACCCTGAAAGATGGATTGGTCGTTGCAGCCTGCGCATGCGCCGGTGACGCCTGCCTTAAAACATGGCCTCCACGGTCCCTCGACCTAAACCCTATTGATTTGTTTCAATGGGGATACTAAAAAGACCTCGGCTACTTGAGAAAATGCCACAATTTGGACGAAATAACCCGGAAATTCATAGTAGCAGAAGAAACCATTAAAAATGATAAAAGGGCATTCAGACTTTCTTCGCATAGATTCGTATTTTGTTTTAACAAAAAGACAACTTTTTACGGTGATGTCGCACTTACTTTGAGCAACAGCGGGGTTATTTTAAAAATTTCTGGTAATTAAACAACTATTTATTGGTTTTAATGATCATCATGTTAATAAA
Organism: Colias behrii; assembly: GCA_029959065.1. Classification (NCBI taxonomy): domain Eukaryota; kingdom Metazoa; phylum Arthropoda; class Insecta; order Lepidoptera; family Pieridae; genus Colias; species Colias behrii. The sequence continues at coordinate 7,105,516 of JARWMC010000019.1, read as the reverse complement.
ATTTTTGCACTTACCACATTTAGATTTCAATTTTTCGATTGAAGCCTTCTGAATAATAAAATGAATTTTTTAAGGTAGCTACCTGATAGATAGAGCAAGTTTTTAAAAGCCAAATGGAAAACTTTTTTTATGTGATTTTATTTTTTTATGGACCCTTGAAATTGTAGACATACTGGGTAATTTTATCTTTCTTGGCATTTAATTCTTTTTTTTATTCCATTCGAAGATCTAACGATAGTAAATGTCACCATACTGGATTGGCCTATCTTTAAGCTTAGCACACAAAAAAATCAAGCATCTAGCGCAATAATTCACGTCACCATAAATAAAAATCTCATCGTACTCAGCGATAGATGAAAAATTGAAAAAAATGTCATAACTCCGAAAATACGAAAAATCGCATAACATACATGGGGGTGATTCGGATAGCCCTCTAGGTCCTCTACCTCCCAGCTTCCGTTCATCACTACTTTTTGGGACACCCTGTATATGTAACTTAGGTATTTTTAATTTTTTATATTAAAAAATACATGAAAAATGTTAGTATATTACATATTTTACAAAATAAATAATTATAATTTGAATAAGATAATAAAATTTAAATTCACATTTGAAAACAAAGCCAAGAAGGGTACGTAGCAGCAGCTCTATATAATTCCACACAGAGAGAATACGTGCGGTCACCACCAATATAATATAAAGACGACTGACGGATTTTTGAATTTTTTGACTGACAGGCTACCGTCACCTATAGCCCGAATTGTTTTCGATTGTGTATGACTCTGAATTGACTCCTATTTCTTTCGAACAAGGTGCAAGATGCAAGTGCATTGTTTAGGGCACTTACGATTCAATGATTCGGGGTGATTCGGGTGTGTCTGGAAATACGATAATTAGCGAAGATCTGCATGCGCATTATTAATTTTGGAGAACTGTAATTTGATATTTGGTTTTATACCATTCAAACGCTTTATAAATTAGATTTTTTTTAAGTAGAAAAAATTGGAATCCCCCGATGCGGACGGGAGCAATTTTTTTTTTTTTTTTTTTTAATTTCTAAAGGTTAAAAAATATAAAGCCGAATGATTAATATTTATTTTAAAGTACTACTTTTAGGAATTAGGTAAAGAATCAAATAATAAGTAATGAAATACACTAAGGAATTATCCTCGATGTTGTTATTTTAATTTTTTGCGGAATTTTTTTTATCATAAATGACATAATATGATTACAGAGCGTTTTATCTACATTCGTATCTATTTATTATACAGTATTTGTACTGATTATAGAATTATAATTTTAACACACGCTACTATCAAAATAAAGAATGTAGAGAAACCAGTGTACCAGGGTGAAACCTCCCCATACTTCGATATACCTAAATATGTATAGACGTACCTATACTTCTTTATACTTTACGTAAGTTTCTTGATTTCTCAATATCATATAGGCAATGAATAATATATTCATAGTAATAAATTTGAGTATACTACTTTAACATTTTAAATATGAAAAAACTAAAATTTTACACCAAGTTTTTTTCAACGGTTTATAATTATAATATCCAAAGCCCTAAATAACACTAAAACCGGTTGAAGTGCGAACTGTGTAATGTGTTTGTGACCTTTGAGTTTTAATGATAAAGACAATGATATTTTATGTATAGATACGTTATATACTCACAATATATCCAAAAAAAATGCTTCATAAGCAGTGTCAGGCACACACAAATACAAGTATCATTTTACTTAATTAATTACATTCACAGACTGTATAAGAGAGATGGCTCTAATAAAATGATATAAACAAAAAAGACAAAGATAGTTTGTCACTTCCGCGCAGGTGTAAGCAAAAGTCATAAGAATTCACCAATTAAATATAAATAAACAAATAGTTGCCATGGTAATTGGCATAGACTAACGACACAGAAGGTTCAATGTTATAGATGTTACGTTTCCTGCACAAGTAAACAAATGTGACAATTTCATTTACTATTTAATTATTATTATGATGTTGTATTAAAATGAAAAAACTTCTTTGGAGATATAACTGTATTAAGTATTTATTACTAGCTGTGGTGTTCGTTTTCGGTCATCATCATTTCACCCGATAAACACCCACTGCTGAGCATAGTCCTCCTTATAGAATTCCATAAGGACTGATCTTACGCTATTCGTTTCAAGGCAGTTCCCGAAACCCGTACAAGGTCATCACTCCAACTTGTAGGATATAATAATAGTGGTGCCTAGATGAAAAAAAAGGATGAAATAAAAGAAAGGATGAAGTATAAGCCTTTTTTATCTAAAACACAAATAAAATTTATGTTCAATAGCTATTTACAGAAATGCAAATAGCATTTTTCGTCAGTAGCGATAATCTTTTCTTTAATGTATACGTATATTCAACATTATTTTTGCAAAAAAACATTTTTGCCATCACGATTTCTTTGTATATAATAAATAGATATATTTGTTAATTACATGCACTGTGTGGATTTAAATATAAAAATAATCAAGTATTTACCCAAATCGAAATTAATAAAATAACCGTTCTATTTTCAATAATCGTATCTACATGATAATCTTTGAACACAGTGTACGCTAGCTTTGTCACACTAGTGATTGAAGCAATGTTGTATCCCTTTCATTATTTCAATACAAGTGTCAAGCATGTGTCATTCATAAAGAATTGTAAATTGTTATTTTTACTCATAAACTGTAATAATTTAATATATTTTCCTGTGATATGATATTCCTTTATCTTTCTTTATTTTTTTGCACGAATACGTGCACTTTCTGAACACACAGGAAGGCATTTTCGACAACTTTAATGTACCTATCGGCACATGCGCTCACTGGGACCGGTGACAATCTGACTGATTGCATTGGTCCCAAATAGGACCAATTCACGGAAGCAATTTTGGTGCGTTGATGACGTATCTACCTCTTGTTTCTATGGGCTCTTTCAATTTATGCGTTTCGTATCGGACCGCTACAGTGCCGAAGCGGTGCGTTTGTCGTACGGCGCACGGCCGGTCGTTTGTTTTCATACAAAATGCACGGTGCGGCAACAGCGCGGCGTCCGTACCGCGAACGCTCGACAGCAGGACGGCAACGTCGCAAGTCCCACAGGGATGTCGGAAATGCAATAAAGTATCGATATATATCGTATCGATGTTTTTTGAAAATATCAATATCGATATTGATATTTGTATTAAAAAATATCGATATATCGGTATGATTTGACAGAGAATATTCGTGCTCTAAAAGTTAATTTTTTGGTCTAATCTAATTCAATCATCTTACATTTCTACGGGTACTCAAGTACAGAAATACGCGCGTTTTGAGGTTATAATATATAAGTCAGTCGTGGTAATAATACGGACGGGCAGTTGAAGAGCACTAACAGTAATGTTTCTTCGTCAGAGTCCAAGGCTTAACTTGTGTCAAATAAATTTAAAACAGCACTAGCATACAAACGCACGGCAGTCATATACGCTTTCAATTTAAGCGTTTGGTAACGGACTGCTACCGTACTGCAACGGCACGGCAGCGGGTTATAACTAGCGGCACGGAAAACGTGCGGCAGCGGTCCGATACGAAACGCATAAATTGAAAGAGCCCTATATATAATATCATTGGATAAAGATAAAAACTTGCAAGTGGATTGTTCCACTCATAATATTTTGATGCGCAATATTATTATTTATAGTGTGTTTTAGAAACTAACAAATAAGCTAATAAGTGACAACAGTTTGATGACCTTTTATTTGAACTATTACTTTTTCCGCTCGTTAATCGTTAATCTTGTGAATTAGCCAAATTGATTGCTAGGACTTTAAGTATATACATTTATAGATCTTTTTGAACTGTGTCACGTAAAATTTCCAAAAATTAGGGTGCACACTGCACAGGGTAAAAAAACATTAATGTGAAATTAATACGTGACCATTAATTTTTTTAAGTGGCAAGCATAAAATTCATGGTAATGTTGGTAATTTTTTTCTAAATGTAAAATTTGTGGTTATTTTAATTAAGTCTCTTATACGCAATATGCACACCTAAAATGTGGAACAAATTACCTTGTTGGGATACTCCAATATATGTACCTACAGTAACGAGAACCTTCAGAATTAAAGACCCTACTTTCACTGAAATCTAAATTCTACAAATTAAAGATCCTACTGTCCAAAAAAACATTATGGAAGTCGCTTAGTAATGATGACCTCAAAAACAATTTATGTATTGATATTGTTCTCAAATTATAGCTAAGCGATAAACTATCTGTCAATTAAAGTATAGTTCTTCATCAATAAATTACTTTTTTATTAAACTACACTATACTACACTACACTATTAAATAACCCCACGGCTTTACCCACATTGCTCCGCTCCTATTGCTCTTAGCGTGATGATATAGCCTATAATAGCCTTCCTCGATAAATGGACTATCTAACAGTGACAAAAACTTACAATTCAGATCTGTGGTTCCTGAGATTAGCGCGTTTATAATATAAATAAAATAAGCAATCTATCTCATAAGTGCTAATTAATTAACAAATGTCTTACCTGTTCAGAGATCTTGGGGAAACTCCTATCACGCAAGATACCGGCATTATTGATGAGAATATCAACACGGCCATATTTGTCGAGAGCTGTTTTGATTATCTTCTCGCCTTCAACTACTGAATTGTAATCGGCTACGGCTTCACCACCTAGATGCAATAAATATTCTTAGTATTTAAATTTATATGAACTGATATACATATACATGTTATATACATATACATGAAATGTGATATACATATACATGAAAATAAAGGCTTTTTTTATTCAAAAGAATTGGCAAATAATAAAGCTTCAGATGGCCTTAGTGGGCCAGTGGTACATATTTAACTCAAGATGGGAATCACCTTCAAATCCAACAGTGAAGAAATTTTTCAAATCATACAATTAGTTCCTGAAAGAAGCACGCCTAAACAAACAAAGTCTTTAGCTTTATTGGACATTATACAAGAACATGATTGTAGATAAGTTGTTTTAAATGTATATTATGTAGCTTCCAAATAATAAAAAAATCATAATCTTATTGGATTTTCTTAATTTTAACTGTTTGATAAACTTTCATTATGGTTCTATATTTTTTCAGTTTGGTTAGGCTTCTGTACCATAAGGGTAAAACAGAACCACTTTTTTTTTTCAGCTGCTGTTACGCTTATTTGTACAGAATACCTAGTTATAGTTGGTTGATATTTTTAATATGTATAATGTATATATAAATACATATATATGAGTATTAGTTAACTCAACGGAAAATACAATTTACCTATAACTTATCCTTATTCTAACAAGGACAAACATCATAAAATCAATAAATCTTAATATTGTGACGACAAGTTTAGTTTACAAAAATATAACCATTCAAAAAGAGCTAAATATAATGTGTATATAAATAAATAAATAAAATGTGGTTTTACTATGAATAATATAGTATCATTCTTATGTATTATAATTTTTGATATTAATAATATATACTATATTCTATTCTTTAAATTCTCAATGAAATATCCTTTATCTCTGCTTTATCTACCATTATTTTATGTCCCTTTCAAAAAAAAGTTTATTCCTACTAAAGTTAAGAGCACAAAATTGTAAACAAGTTTATCTTATCTCACAAAGACTCGATATGCTATCACAGAACTTTTATTCATCTTTCCTTTACATAAACTCTTTTTTCCTTGTTTCTATAATTTCAATCTATCAATAAATAATCAATTGATAAATATTATTACAAAATTTTGATAATACTCAAATATGTGAATAGTTGTAAATGATGATCAATGATAATTCAAATAATGTAGTGAAATAATTATGATAACAAGTAAAAATGGTTATCATGTTTATTTTAGTAAAAATCACTCATTATTTATAATTCTCATTATTAAAATTAATAATATAATTATATCTTATACTATTTTTAGTAATAAGGACTTCAGAATGCATGCCAACAAAATTTCACACATTCAAAAACTATTAATTAGCATACATGAATACAATAGAACTGACCTTTGTCCTTGATTTCCTTCACAACAGCGTCTGCAAAATTTGACTTGCCCACACCGTCCCTTGCACTGCCAAGGTCATTCACCACGACTTTAGCGCCTCTGGAGCCCAACAGTAATGCGTATGCTTTGCCCAAGCCACCACCAGCACCCGTCACTACCGCGACGCGACCGTCGAAACGTAATTGCTCCATACTATGCTACGTTCGAAAGCGAAATGACAATTATTACTACTGTATACTTCCTTTTTATACATTGAACTTTAATCTCTGCTATTAACGTCACTTTGATAGCAGTGATACTTTGGTGAATTATTGATGTTTTACGGCAAACCAATATAGGAATATAAGGATATCACTACGTAATACAGAATATTACTAAAATTGTATACTTTACTCTATCTAATTACCCAATTCCTTGCGCATTTTTTTACATACTTTTAATTAATGGGTTACTTAATGATCTAAGAATGGGTAGGTACATCGAGTTTACTTGTATTACTTTTAATGATATTACACACATAGAACTCAATATATTTTTAAATATTGCATTTTTGATATTGAAACATTTTCATAATTATACATAGTACCTACCTGTATTATTTTATTACAATAATTTCAAGATTCAAGTTGTAACTTCGATGATCCGGTTTTATTGCAAAATACAAGTCAGCTGTCAATTGTCAAATGACAAATACCAATACTAAAGGGCAAAGTGTCACCAGCGTTAGCAACCTGAAGCGAACTGATTATCGTACCAGAGGGGCGTAAAATTATCGTACATTAAGCGTATATGGATCGAAATTATCGTACTTTTTAGTTTTTTTTTTCAATTATATATAAATAAATCATATAAATTGTAATATTGATATATATGCAAGTTCTCTATACTTAGTTAGTCTTTTTTTTTGTGTCTGTCAAATCCACAGAACATATATACAAAGAGGATATAATCACTACGTTTTACATATATACTCAGGGGAGGTCAAATCAAAAGGAACCAAAACGTTTTACGTGCCCACAGACATCCAAATATAAGTAATGTTTATATAACTGTGTACGTGCCCTACTATACATTATACTCTTTGGTTTTACGCGTGGTAAAGACTACAGACCTGAACCGATTCCCTTTCCACTTTAAGTTCAATAAACGCGCCAAGTTTAAAATTCACTCGGACAAAATTTCACAAAGTTCGATACGACACTTAATACGACACGTCAAAATTTCATATTTGTATGGGTGAAATGATATAAATTCTCGAATTTTGCATGATAGAAATTATCGTACAATCAGCGTACGATAATAACATGCTATCGTACATCGTACGTAGACACAAAATTATCGTATTTGTACGATAATTATCGTACGGTTCCGAACGCTGAGTGTCACTAAGACCGTAGACAGACAGACAGAAACCGTCAACAAACATGAAACCTCGGAGCATGAAACAGATGCGAGTGAATTTCAATCACAGAACATAATATAGGCTGTTTTCCAATTACAGAGCATAATGCGACTCAGTGGCGCACAATGCCGAATTATGCTGATAAGTTCAGTGTTGAAAAAAAAAATATTCATAGAGTTAGCAATAACCTCATTAATGTGTAAATAAAGTGGTATACATAATAATTGGTTGAAAAATATTTACTGTTATTTTAAGTAATTTGGATTTTGATTATTTCATTAACATTTTTTTCAATGTTTGTACCTTCATCCATACTTATATTTATTTTTTTAACACAATTTGAATTAACTTTGATTATTTCGAAAAAACTACAATGAAACGAAAGCTTTAAATTTTTTTCCAACAATTAATAATTACTAACGATAAATCGATTGCACGCATCAATTCACGCGCATTACTTTTAAGAGTGCTCGATTGTGCGAAGCGTTGCTGTAGTTGGAACATTCAACGTTAAGCACTTTTAAGCATTATGCCACATAATGCGCTCTAGTGCTGTAATTGGAAAACACGGATATACTCAGGGGAGATTTCAATTCAGTTCTGACAAGTCATATAAACTCGGGCAGACACGTTCGTTTTCCTGACCAGGAATTCGATTCGAAATGATCTACAATTATACAAAGTATGCCATGCTTACAATCAAAGTATTCCACAAGACACACAACTCAGTTTAATAAAACGAAGTGTCTAGTCGTCCGCTAAACGGATGAATAAAATAAATTAGTCGTCCGATTACCGGATGAATAAAATAATTTAATCGTCCGATTACCGGATGAATAAAATAATTTAATCGTCCGATTATTCGGATGACTAGATAACCTTTTAACACTAAAGCTAGTTGGGTTGGACTAAAGCAAAGGGGGCGCAGGACTTAAAAATTTTTTGATGGAGTTGGTGTCATTATAACACCTATTTATTATTGTTTTATCGTAAAGATTACGCTAATATAAGCATGTTTTATAGGAACAACTTTTCTCTAAAATCAAAAATGGCCGAGATATTCGCCCTCAATTCGTTAGGTTAGTTTTAGGTTAGGTTAGCCGTTAGGTTAGGTTAGGTTAGGTTTCTTAAAAAAAAAAACTACACAGAAATAGGAGCCCCCCGAAGCGGGGCTCCGTCGACGCGCAAAAAAAAAATCAAGTTTAGGTTAGGTTAGCCGTTAGGTTAGGTTAGGTTAGGTTTCTTAAAAAAAAACTACACAGAAATAGGAGCCCCGCAAAGCGGGGCTCCGTCGACGCGCAAAAAAAAATCAAGTTTAGGTTAGGTTAGCCGTTAGGTTAGGTTAGGTTAGGTTTCTTAAAAAAAAACTACACAGAAATAGGAGCCCCGCGAAGCGGGGCTCCGTCGACGCGCAAAAAAAAATCAAGTTTAGGTTAGGTTAGCCGTTAGGTTAGGTTAGGTTAGGTTTCTTAAAAAAAAAACTACACAGAAATAGGAGGCTAAAAGAGGATAAAAAAACTACACAGAAGGAGGACCGTCGACGCGCAAAAAAAAAATCAAATACCTACGTGTGCCCTCCTCCCCCCTCTCCTCCCCCCACAAAAAACCTATAATACGTGCGGCAGTTCTCTAAAGAAACCCCGATAACCTAACTATATAGATAAATAGATGTTATCGGACGATTAAATTATTTTATTCATCCGGTAATCGGACGACTAAGGCCCGATTCAGTGCGACGCGGACCGTCCGCACGCGGACTAGGTTTTGCGTCCGTCGCGGATGATTTTGTCGTTCAGTGCGATGCGGATCGGGATCGACTGTAACCCTCTCGGTTTGCACATTTGACGCAGCCGCCATGACAACGACAGTACTTTACATCCGCTCCGCGTGACTGTTGTCCGCCGAGCACTGAACAAATACATTAGAACCAAGCACCGTCCGCCCGCGGACATCCGCGGCGCGGAGGAGCGGCGCGGATCGATTTCGACCGCGCGCGGATAGCTCTCCGCGACGCGGACAGCTCCGCGTCGCTCTGAACGTGGTGTAAGGTTTCATACATTTGACCGTCCGTCGCGGACGTCCGCGTAGGTCATCCGCGTCGCACTGAATCGGCCCTAATTTATTTTATTCATCCGTTTAGCGGACGACTAGCGCTGTCCTTAATAAAAACCCCACGTTTGCACTACTCAAACTGGATTCCCACATGGATTCCTGACCCAAGCTGACTAGCTGGAAACAAGTCGTGTGCGCCAGGTCTTATCCTATATCGTATCTGTATCCTGTATCGTCTATCTATGGTATTGAAGTCTATGGTCTTGTTAAATTAAAAAAAAATACGAAAACTGTCACTCATGTTGACGTCAGTTGACGTTATTTTGAATTACAATTTACAAACAACACCAAATCACGATTTTAAGATTGGAAGAGAATAATAATTAGTATTTAGTGTTTTAGTATATTGTACCTATTTATTATAAACTGTTTTTCTATGCCACTATAACAACAAACCAATATTCAGTTTTAATATGACCGCAAATCGTATTGTAAATGACCCATTAGCTGGTAAATATGAAGAAAAATATTAATGAACAAAATTTACAACTGAAGCATAACTGAATAAATATTTTTATGTTATCATTTTATTTCAGTAATTTACAACGAAAATCAATGGCGTTTAAATAGAGTGTCGCCTTTACACAATTTACAGTACAACGAAGTAAAACTGAAACAATATGCCACAAAAATAAAACAAACTCTCGTTAGTTCTATTTCTGCAAACTCTGCCATTAAGTTTAAAGTTTTATTTGAAGATTTGCCCATGCTCAAATACTCTGAAGAAGACTCAAATGGTTTAATGGTATGGGTGTTTTTTTTTTTCAATCGTTTATTCTATAATTGTTTATAGGTACATGTTCCATACCTAATTTATTTTTCTTTAGCAAAACATTACATTTTCATAGAGGTATTACTTGATTTTCAGATAACTATATCATCCCAGGATGTATCAAAGACAAAGGTTGTTTACTCAGCAATATTATTATCTTGGGGGATGAGCATAGTAATAAATGATGCTATACATTTACCATATCTACTGGAACGTGGGGAGCAGAAAGTTGGTCAAGCTGTGAAGAATTCATTGCAAAATATATTTGACTGCAACATAAAACAATACAATTTTACACAGGTAAGTTTGATTTATTCTAAAGTATGAATATTCACTACCTAGACATATTTAATAAGTTTGCATATTTTTCTAATAATAATTAAATAAATTTAATTTCAAAGAGGAGTACTGACTTGTGGAGCTTTTAGATATTTAAATTGGATACATTTCATTAATGTATATTACTTGAAAACAAGATGAAACAGTAAAATAACGATATTTCTTTTTTAATTCCAGTATCAACTTCTACAATTTGGTTTTAATTTTGTTGAAAATGACACATCAAGAAGCACAGATCCTTTTATATTGGGTTACAAAACACCACAGATAGATTTTAAGGATAAAATGTCTCTAACATTTGAAGTTGGCGATGTGCATGTTATATGGAATGGGTAAATATTATTTTAATTAAAAATAAGTCTTGTAAATAGTTCAAATAGTATTTTATTGAAGCAATTAATCAAGGAATTAAGTATTAACTTTTATGATTAGTTATTAAATTGTTATTTATTATGACTTTAAAACTATACATGCTTCTTCTTTTCAATACATACATGTTGTTTTCAGAATAAAAGATGAGGTTAACAAAGAATCAGAATTAGTCCCGTTGGCATATCAGATCTTACAAAATCAAATTTATTATATGGTGACATTAGATATTACTGTGTTTGACCTTTGTGAAGTGATTCTCCCCAAAGCTGAAGTGAAAAACAATGGAATTGTCAAGATGAAGACACCTGAAATAATTAATGCAGTTTTCACAGTATTGAACACAATTACAGAAAATTTTATACCATAAGTTACCAAAATTATAAATTAAAAACAAATATACATTTTCAACATTTATTTCATGAATTATGCTTTACAATTAATATGTCGCACATTGTAACCTTATAAAATATTACTACATCATTATAATGTGCTAAACTTAAAAATAACATAATTTTCATGTCTTCAATTACTATGCAAGCAGTCCTTTTAATACAATGTTAGTCCTTACAAGATATTGACATTAACAACAATTTCTTGTGCTATAATTGTTTTTTAAATCAAAAATCATTATTTAAACGTTTAGAATTGAGATATTCTAAGTCTCTGATATTGGAAAACTTGTTCTCGGGTAATATTAAATCAATTATCAATAGTTGCATGTAAAAATAAAACCTAACTTGAAAATAAAGTATATCTAAAATAAAATTTGCTAGGAAGTGTTAGAAACTTATTTGTACAGATTATAAATAAATATTTCTCTATGTCCAAACAAATAAGTTGATATCCTCCGTTTAACTCTGTTATATATTATTAAAACTTATAAAAATCTTTTAAGAATAGCATAATAATATGAAGAAATTACAATTCTGAATAATCAGATGCATTTTGAAAGTGAAGAAGTTTATTAAGTTGTACATTCCTGTTTCATATAAATGCGTCATTGCACAAAATGAATAACATGAAAGTATTTCAATATACACAAAAGCTTTTAATGAAACATCAAACATATACAAACTACAATACATTTTCCACCTGGTCCAATCGCAAGTTGCCTCCTTAGTAATTATAATAGTTAGTAAGAATATGAATGGATCTTATTTCTAATGATTGAAGAATTTGAGAAGTTAACTTTACTGCCACACTTAACAAATAAGGATACTAGTTTTTTTTTTGTTATAGTTGTAAAAGAATTATTAGAAATCGACCTGCTTATCATAATGGCCAGAATATTTAATGTTCAGATGTTTATTTATTTAAATTCCCTCTAACTTCACAAGTCCATGTGTGAAAATCATGGATGCTACCTGTCTTCGACGAAATTAGTTTTTCAGTAGAATTGTAGTTTGTGAATTTCTAATCAAATAGGTATTGACCATAATAATAGATAGTCAGCAGTTCAGTTGTTAGTCAATAGAAACATACTAATACTAGAGCATAGGCAAAGAAACACATCAGAGGAAGATTATAACAATTTCTTACTCATAATATGTACCATTATTGTGTGTCCTAAATTTAAGAGACATTTAATTTTTCAAGGTAATTCATTTTTGGAAACATTGCTATGCTATATTTATTGTACAAAACCATTATAATAAGCAGTAAACTGCTTGTCATTTTCTATATGCCGTATATACAATAACATATCACCGGAAGGTTAATAAGTTATTGTACTTACAAACATATCTTTACTTCTTAATAGGTATTTATAATAATACCTGTAGAATATTTTTACATAAAACACTAGATATAGGCTTACCAGAGCCCGCACTAGGTACAGTAGACGCAACCTATTGTAGCATATAAAATAATATTGTATAATCCGGCATGCAGTAAGTTCCATATCCGATTTCGTTGCACACAGCTGCACCTTTCCTGTAAACCGATAAATAATGTTTAAGTAGATGCAACTTTTAATAACAATACATTTTAGTACGACTGTGGTAATCATAAGCAGTTGTACATATTAGTTTTTAGTAATGATAAGAAAAGAAGACATGGTGGTAACCAAAATAACATTTATTATTTTTAATTTTTATCCAAATATTATATATTATATTCTGATATGACAAAATTATTAGTGAATGTGAGTGTGAACACGCAAGATTCCCTGTAAATACTGCTATGGACAGTGATACTTTGACTATGTTTATGTGCGTGCGCTCTTTTCTCTAAACAGTTTTATAGAAAATATCTGTGTGTGCGCGCTTCCATCTCTAAACTGTTCTATGGATACCTGTTAGATGTGTGTGTGTGCATGCGCGCGCCCGTAACTGTAAAATCGTAAATACTTATCGTATTATACGTATCTAATAATTGTTGTTCTACGGATACCTGCGTGTGTTTGTGTGTGTTTACTCACCTCGTGAGCCCTCTCAGTGTGTGCAGCGCAGCACCTAACAGCAGCCGCCGCCGGCCGCGCCGCCCGCGCCCGCGCCCCCCGCGCCCGCGCCGCCCGCCGTCGAGTGCTGTGGGCCTATCTTGATGCCGTTCGCCTGAACGATCACGTTTAATATTAATGTCGTATTAATTAGCTCATGAACTTTGAATATATCGAATGGGAAATTAATTTTAAATACCTAGTTGAACAAATTAATGACTTATGTAGTCAATATGCTCAATCAGGCTTTCACAATGATACGTTCATCTGATATACTTATTTTTATTATTCAGTTTTTGTATACAAGCCGTTTGTAACTTAGAAGTGAGAATCAAGTTTTCATGGATCAAAGTCTCCACTTTTGAAAAATAATTTTCGTTTAGGATTAAGATTATGAATTATGATAGGGTGTCGCGTCGTAAGAATGTATGGACTATGTTTTGTACTTTATCACGCGAAAACCACTGAACGTGAAGTCGTGAAAGGAACCTAGTGAAGTTATTCATATGAATATAGTACCTACTTCGATAAGAAAAAAATATACAAAGGTAAAAATATAAGTACTTAGGTTACTTATAAAGTTATAAGAGAAGAATGTTTGTAAAGGTACTGTTTATTTTTATACTCGTGAGATTCTCGTTGATATCGTAAAGGGCAAATTCATTGCGTTTTCCTTCTCACTATGTCAACAAACTATAATAAGCGGTCTTTGACATTTATCCTACTTGAATAAAGTAACCTGAATGTAATATAAATACGAATTCTTATAAGAGGCTATTCATTTTATATAACAAAAACAGGCTTTTAAAGTATTTCATTTTAAGCTCATCCGTATACTCAAGATGCTATAATTAACATTTTCCTTGTACATATTATAATTTATAGTACATTTACACATTCGTATTCGCCATCTGCCTCATTCGACACCAACATTCGTATAGAAGTGTCATCGCGAACCACTGTTCACACATTCGTAAGCACATAAGTTCATATTCGCCCTTCCTAACTACCTTCGATTACGTCCGCAATTTCAAGACGAATAGCAAGTGCATTGTTTACATAATTTTATGCGTGTTCATTATTCACCTAGCTATTCGGACGAATGTGCCAATTCATCATTAGGTTCTCTACGCGTGATTATTTCGTTTAGAAAGGTCTATTCTATTTTATGCAAATTGCTACCCCTATTGAAATAATTTCTTCTATAAAGTTAAACCATACAACCGCGATAAGACAAATTAATTATGTAGTAACCAGAGTCCAGACGCCTACGTCATCTAATTAGGTATGTAAATAGTTGAAATTAGATAAAGCTACACGGAGCAGTAAATTGACCTGTTTCTAAGTGAAAAATCTATACTTAATTACTTATATACAAAAAAGTCTTATTAGTTACATCACCAACAGATGCGCGGGAAGGATACCTATTAATGATTTTTGGTTTATTGGATTTCACTCAGCTTGTATTTAGGATAACATTTAAAAATATTTGAAATTAACATGTTAATTTAATAATTATTTAAAATAGAACTTTTTTTTTCGTTTATTAATAAAAAAATGTATCAAAATATAGATATAAACACTATCCATGTAGAGTCAAATATGTTAGGTTTTATCATTTGTCGATAGGATTAAGAGCTAGATTACCATTCATTCAATATAGCCTACAGGTGCATATTTCTAACGTCGATCGATAGAAATATTCTACCGAAACTAAAAATTCTAAAATAATTATTTATAAATAATGAAATCAAACTTCCGACTCTTACATATTTTAAAAATAATACTTAAGAGCGCATATTCAATTTAACGCAAGTCAAAATCTCCGCGATCTATTAGGATAGATCGCGGCTTGCGCTATCCTTTTACTATGAACAGCATAGGTCCACAGGAGAGCGCCGAGCAACATGTCCTCTCTCTGGAAAGGCTCGCTGCCGACTGATTTTAATCGGGTCGCGCGCAGTGTTTTATAGTACTTTAAAAAAATTTGTAGAAAAATACTAGAGGTACCTTAGTTGATTTTTTAAATTTTATCTTATAAGTAAGACATTCTTTTATTGCAATATGTATAAATTATATTCAATAAAGTCAAATATCTTGGTGAAAATAATCATTTTGTCGACTATAATTTCTAAAAAAATTCACATTGTTCGGATTTTAATTTCGTAAGTTAGGAGTCCAAAATAAAAAAATCTTTTAACTAACTATTTTAATAAGGATTTTTGCAGTTAGTTAAAAATAATTGTGTGTTAGATCTGTCAGCGATTTCAGATATTTTTAGCTTCGAAATTGACACTAAAAGTGAAATCAAGTAATCATCGGCTCAGTTATCTTGATGGTATTCACAAATACTGTATTAATTGAAAAAAACTCTTAACTAACTACATAGACAATAAAATTTCCTAAAATTATTAGTAATTCATATGTTTGTAAGATAAGTGGTTGATGGACAATCTGGTTTGAAAAATCACATATTTGAGCCAAACAGCGCACGGACCGCGTACACGGCCTTAAGGCGTTACCCGGCAATTTCGACTATGTTCAACCTCTATAAAGTCTGGTACAACATAAAGCACAATACCGAAAAAAATATATAAAATAAGATGGTCTTTGATCTTTAATTGCTCGCGAGGACTTTTTTCCAAAGTTAATAGATTTCTAGAAAAAAAATGTGCCGTGGTCATCGATTTTTCCGCAAATACTCTATAAACTTCGTAACCTGCTGACTTAGAGCTCTGAAAATTTTATGTTTAATAAATTATCAGTTACACAACAGTCCCTGACGAGGATATTTTGTTTCACTGATTAGTACCTACTTCACTCTCTTCTCAATCGATCATGAAAAAGGCAAGATACAGGTATAAAGTTGCACAGCGGCAGCACTCCCTCTCGCTAAAAGTGGACCTAACCAACATCAGAGGTCTCCACTCTAATCTCGCTGCAGTCCACTTCCACCTTGAGACTAACAAACCGTGTATCTTGTTCCTCACGGAGACGCAGATTAGATGTCCGTCTGACTTGGCGTACCTATCCTATCCCGGCTACACCCTGGAGCATAATTTTAAGGCTCGGTCAGGTGTGTGCGCGTACGTCCGAGATGACATCTGTTGTCGGCGTCTCCGACATCTTGAAGACCCCCATTTTTCCGTGCTATGGATGCTGGTGGACACAGGCCCAGAGAAACTTCTCTTTGCCTGTGTCTACCGGGCGCACAGCGGAGACCAGGAGACGATCAGGCTCACAGAGTACCTTAGTGAGGTGGCGGATGCTGCTCAACACAAATACCCTTCCGCTCAGCTTGTGTTACTGGGGGATTTTAATGCCCACCACCAGGAGTGGCTATACCCATACCAGTGCACTGACCTAGCTGGGAGAGAGATGCGTAAACTCTCCATTGCATTAAATCTCACCCAGCTGGTCCAAGGAGCGACGCGGGTTCCTGATGTTGAGAGCCACACAGCCAATTGCTTGGACCTTCTGCTGACAACAGATCCAGACCGTTACTCGGTGGCGATTTCTTCGCCGCTTGGCAGCTCCGATCACTGTCTGGTGAAATCTGTATCTGTCTACTCGCCGCCCGATCCCAGTCCTAGGGGCTCTCGGCGCGTGTGGCGATACAAGTCAGCAGATTGGGATGAGATGCGTTCCTTCTTTGCGTCTTATCCCTGGCGGCCGGTCTGCTTTTCTTCTGATGATCCTTCGACCTGCGCGGATGCTGTGACAGATGTGCTGCGACAGGGAATGGAGTACTTCATCCCATTCTCAGACGTAGCTATGTCCGGCAAAGCTCAACCCTGGTTCAGAGCCGATTGCAGACGCGCAGAAGCGCTAAAGCATGAAGCATACCTGGCTTGGATTGATGCTCGACACCGCAAGGCCAAGGACGTGTCAGAAAAGAAGAAAGCCTTCAACCGAGCCGCCAAGTCCTGCAAAAAGGCTCTACGGAAAGCTCGATTTGACCACGTCAGCCGTATAGGGAACAAACTGGCTTCTTACCCCTCTGGTAGCAAAGCGTTTTGGTCCCTGGCTAAGACGGTTGAATCGAATTTCTGCCGCCCCTCACTTCCTCCACTGCTGAAACCGGATGGGTCGCTGGCTCACACCGCCGTAGAGAAAGCGAACCTTTTTGCTTCTCTTTTCGCGGAAAATTCTCGTCTTGATCCTGCAAATGCGAAACCTCCCAGTCTACCTGGATGCGAGGTGATCATGCCCGAAATTCGCATCCGTCAGACTGAGGTTCTTAAAACGCTGCGGAATCTTGACGTGAATAAAGCCAGTGGCCCTGATGGAATTCCAGCCATAGTACTTAAAACCTGTGCGCCTGAACTTGCTCCTGTTCTGACACGCCTCTTTCGCCTCTCGATGACGACTGGAATAGTACCGAAATCTTGGAAACTTGCCAACGTGCAGCCCGTGCCCAAAAAAGGCAGTCGTGCCGACCCCTCCAACTATAGGCCAATTTCAGTCACGTCCATACTCTGTAAGACTATGGAACGTGTACTGAACAGTAGGCTCCTGGCACACCTAGAAGCGAACGACCTTCTCAGTGACCGACAATACGGGTTCCGCCGAAACCGGTCCACTGGGGATCTTCTAGCGTACGCCACCTATATCTGGAGTGAGGCCATAGAGAATCATGGTGAAGCACTTGCTGTCTCCCTTGATATCTCGAAGGCCTTCGATAGGGTCTGGCATGATAGCCTAATTGGCAAGCTTCCATCCTACGGTCTGCCTACCGGATTCTGCGCCTGGATCTCAGATTTTCTGAGAGACCGGTCGCTTCGAGTAGTCGTTGATGGCTGCTCGTCCGACCAAAAGGCTATTAATGCCGGGGTCCCTCAGGGATCAGTTCTCTCCGCAACACTCTTTCTGCTACACATCAACGATCTGCTGAAACCCGGTATCTATGGGTACGCAGACGATAGCACTGTTGTGGAGAGATATGTATCCAGCGCGCGAACCAGTACGGCACAAATCCAGTCTCTACGAGAGTCGATGGTCGATCGCATGAACTTGTCCTTACAGGCGGTCTCCGATTGGGGCGATGCCAATCTGGTCAAGTTCAATGCGACTAAGACCCAGGCGTGTCTATTCTCCGCTAAACGGAGTCCATTCCACCTGACTCCGACTTTCCAGGGTGTGTCCGTGCCGATAACCAACCACCTCGAGCTTCTTGGCATTACCTTGACGCCTACTCTGAACTTTGGTTCGTATATAGAATCCAAAGCCCAAGTAGCCTCAAAAAAGCTTGGAATTCTGGCGAAGGTGAGACAGTATTTCAGCCCGGGACAGCTGCTCAACCTTTATCAAGCACAAGTCCGATCGTGCATGGAGTACTGCTCTCACCTCTGGGACGGTTCCGCCAAGTACCAGCTGGAGGCGCTTGAGGCGATAGAGAGGCGTGCCAAGAGGCTAATAAACGACGATGAGCTAGTAGGCAAAAAACTCCAGAGCCTCGCCCACCGTCGCAGAGTGGCAAGTTTATCGGTATTTTATCGGATACACTTTGGTGAGTGCGCTGCGGAATTGCACGATTTAATTCCGCCATCCCCGTTTTTCCATCGATCGTCGAGGCGCACAGACTCTAGGCATCGCCATATGGTGGACGTTCCATGTACCCGGACAAAGCGGTTCGGATCGACATTCTTCATCCGAACCGCGAGGGACTGGAACATGCTTCCTGAGTATGTGTTCCCCGACGAGTACAATATGGGGGTCTTCAAGCGAAGAGTGAACGGGTACCTTCTAGGGAAGCGCGCTCCATCATAGGCCACATCTCAGCTTACCATCAGGCGAGATCGTGGTCAAGCGCTTCCCTATCACACAATAAAAAAAAAAAAAAAAAAAAAAAAAAAATAGTATCTTTTTAAATACAAAATGCGAGGAAAAAAGAAGGTGCAGCGGGAGAGGTTTGAGATCCGTCAAGTATGGTCAAGGTTATTAGCGCATGTATAAGCCTTAATTATGTTGCCACTGCACCAATTATTTATCAGCTAATACAGTTTTCTTTACGAAATAACTTCGTAAATCAAGGTTGATGTAATGAATAGAAATAATTTTTTGTTAAAATTTAAATAGAAATAAAAAACGTTATAGTCCTTCATAGAGGATTTAATTTGACTTCTACTTCAAGTGTTCCAAAAATGCTGAGGCAATGTCCTATTTATAAGGAAAGAATAGTACAATGTCAATATTTATTCCATTATCAGAACAAACAGCTGATAATAAAGAATGACGAGGGTTAGAGACCAATAATTATTGTTCTGTTCATTCTCGTATTGGAAAAACTAGTCATAAAAGTGAATCATTACAGATGTGGGTATAATGTAATAATTGATATATGTAGAGGTATCAATTCTTATTATTACTAATAAGAATTGATACCTCTACAGTCATATTATGTTAAACAATTTTTTTTATCTACATACTTAATTTGGTACTTCAAGCACCTATTTAAACATAAGAAGGTTAAAAGAAATCTGTGTTAAAACGAAAAAAACAGATACAAAAAATTGTTTATCGACTTAAAAATTTAAACCAAACTTGAAAAAAAAAACATGTGTGCGTGTACTAGTGTACACACGTAAGAAGTGAAACTTCGTTATGACCTTATTTTTCAAAAAATAATTTACTATAAACTTTACAGAAATACGTCGAATCACGCGTAGTAGGGATAAGAAAAAGATGGCGCGTAACGGAAAAATGTCAGGCGTAACGAAAATATGTTACACTAAATTTTTTTCCAACCCCAATAAAGAAGTTTCACTTCAAAAATGAAAAACAGGTTTGAATAAATTATTAAGTTGGCGTCCCAATGCACAAAACCCTTTGAGCGAGCCCAACTCGCGCTTATCTTGTTTATTTACATTAACTTTTAAAATATTTGTGAGAACTGAGAAGTATATCACTTACCTCATTATTGATATCGAAGACACCTTCCTGTATTTTCTCGTAGATCTCTTTGGCTGTATTGATGAAGGCCTCCTCCACGTTAGCGGCAGTTTTGGCCGACGTTTCCATGAACACGAGACCATGTTCACGGGCGAACGCTTCGCCCTCTTCCTTCTTAACTTCGCGTCGCGATTCGAGGTCGCTACAAAGTGCATTGAAATATAACGACCCAGTCAAACTGACTAAAAAATGACTGGCCAGTTGGCTTGGTTGGTAGTGGCCCTGCCTTCCAAGCCAGAGGTCGTGGGTTCGATCCCCACCCGGGGCAAATATTTGTGTGATGAACATAGATGTTTGCTCTATGTCTGGGTGTTAATTATCTATATAAGTATTTATTTCAAATTATATATGTATGTTTATCAGCCATCTGGTTTCCATAACACAAGCGAAAGCTTAGTATGGGATCAGATTGTGCCGTGTGTGAAAATTGTCCTGAAATATTTAAATATTTAAACTATTCACTGAGCAGAGTTATTCCTGATACAATACACAATAAACAATGATTTACACAATATAAACTTATCGATGGGTGTTGAGACAATGGTTGGAAATTGTGTAACAAAATGAAATGTGATTTTTCTATATTGTCATCTAAGTATAAACAAATTAACAAAGAATTACATAGTTTAATATGATAATTCATATTTTAAATACCAACCATATGTTACATCTATATTCTATACTAATATTATAAAGCTGAAGAGTTTGTTTGTTTGCTCGAACGCGCTAATCTCTGGAACTTTTTTTTTTCCGTTTAATCTGCAATCAGTCGCAAGACTATAAGCAGATGTGTTGCCTGCGCGAGATTATGTAGACGACGAGACCAGCGTCTCGTCTGTCTTCTAGAAAACATCCTTCCTTTTCAGCCTTTTGGTCATAGAGGAAGGTTTTACGAGTTCATGGGCAAGAGGGTTGGGGTGACGCGACAGGCGGTCGGCATATCTACTTTTAAATTTGTCAATTTCAGCTTGAACGGTCGGTACATTCAGATATTCATGGATCTCCACATTTCTGGTAAACCAGGGGGCGCTTGTGATGGTACGCAGTATGTGATTCTGGATACGTTGAATGCACATAATGTTACTTTTACTGGCAGTTCCCCACAATGGGACACCATAGGTCCAGATAGGTTTTAAAACGGTCTTGTAGATTAATAGCTTATTATCCACAGACAGGACAGAGTTTCTTCCCATAAGCCAATACAGGTTGCGAAACTTAAAATTTATTTCGTCTCGTTTCTTTTTGATGTGGGTGGCCCAGGTGAGTCTTCGGTCTAGGTTGAAGCCCAAGTATTTAACATGTTCGCTATCCGTCAGCACATGATCACCAAATTTGACTGGGGGGCAGTTGCCTCTCCTTAAGGTGAATGTAATATGGTGTGACTTCTGAGCACTTGCACGGATGCGCCACTTCCTCATCCATTCGCAGGTAGCATCCAGTAAGCGTTGAAGCTTATTACTTGCCGCTATTGGAATATCATCTCTAGCAAGGTAGGCTACATCATCAGCATAAGTTGCAACGGTTACGTCACTAGCTACTGGTAGGTCAGCAGTAAATAAGTTGTATAGAACAGGGCCGAGAACAGAGCCTTGTGGAACGCCGGCATGTATTTGGCGAAGTGAGGATCTATCATCTCTCTGTTTCACTCGAAAGAGTCTCCCTTCGAGGTAGGACTGGATGATAAGAAAAAGAGAGTGAGGTAGTTTATCTTTCACTTTGCATAGTAAGCCCTTGTGCCACACTCTGTCGAACGCTTGTTGGACATCCAGAAAAGCCGCCGAGCAGTATTGGTTCATTTCAAAGCAGCGTCTGATCTCTTGGTGGACCCGGTGCATCTGCTCTATGGTGGAGTGCTGCTTTCGAAATCCAAATTGATGACTAGGAACAAGATCACAGTTGTCCATATGTTCCATCAAGCGTACTGCGAATATCTTCTCCCATAGTTTCGAGAGAACCGGTGTCAGGCTAATGGGACGGTACGAAGCAGCCTCATGGGGAGATTTTCCAGGTTTGTGGATCATGATGATTTCCGAAATTTTCCATATCTTCGGAAAATACGACAATCTGAGAATCGCATTGAATAGGGAAGCAAGAAATGTTATGCACTTGCGAGGTAAGTTTTTTAAATGTTTTGGAGTGATCAAATCAAAACCAGGAGCCTTGTTGGAATTCAGTCTTCTTATTTCGCGAGCGATTTCTTTTGGTGATGCGGGTTTAAGTGGTAAGCAGAGCTGAAGATCCTGACTGAGTATGTCGATCACATCAGGTTCGTCGCTACCATCATTCGGCTTGAAGACATTCTCTAGATGATTTGCAAATGCTTCTGCTTTTTCAGCGTCGGTTCGCGCCCATGAATTTGAGGACTTGATAGGATGCAGATGTTCTTGTGGCCTTTTATTGGTTTTAATAGCTTTCCAGAGCGAAGCATCTCTTTTTCCTTGCGGTGACATTCTTTCTATAGTATTGCGAAAGCTGGAGTTTGCAGAATCTAGTAAAAGCTGCTTTAATTGTTTTGCAGATTTATTAAAGGCAGTCTTATCGGTTGGATGGTGAGATTGCTGCCAGATACGTCGTAATCGCCTTTTCTCTAAGAGTTTTGTCTTGATGACTGTAGATTGGGATGCCGTCAATGGGGGATATGTTATGCAAGGTGAGTTTTTCCATGAAGAGACCTGGATCAGATTTGTAAAGGACTCACAAGCGTTGTCAACATCTTCTGGGGTCTTCATGGAAATGTTAAGTTTAATGTTTTCCTCCAAGAAGCTACGAAACCCTTGCCAGTCAGTTTTATGATTATACAAGGCATCTGTCTGCTCGACGTGAATGACAGAAGTACTCAGGGTAAGAATAACCGGTGTATGATCGGATGAACCATCCAGACTCGATTCCACAGAGGTGTAAAGATGGCTGACTCCCTTCGTTACGAAGAAGTCTAGGAGGTCAGGGGACTTGTTGCGATCAGCTGGCCAGCTTGTCGGTTCACCGGTAGATATGGGAGTAAGATGGTGAGTATCCAGACAGCTTTTAAGAGATTGGCCTCGTGGTAAAGAAATGCGGGAGCCCCAGTATGTATGCTTAGCATTCCAATCCCCTCCAGATATGAATTTGTTGCCTAGTCGGCAAAAGTAGTTGTCAAACATTTGTGGGGTGATTGTATGTATGTTGAATCTCTGGAACTACTGGTCCGATTTGAAAAATTCTTTTGGTGTTAGATAGCCCATTTATCGAGGAAGGTCATAGGCTATATATCATCACGCTACGACCAACAGGAGCGGAGCCACGGGGGTGAAACCGCGGGGAGCAGCTAGTATCAAATATCTAAACTACATATGAACCGAACCCACCTTTTGTTTCCAATAAGCATGATCACCATATTGGAGTTGGAATGTTGACGTGCATCTTCGAGCCAAGTGGTGAGATGATTGAAAGTGTCCCTTCGTGTAATGTCATACACTAGTAGGGCGCCTGCCGCACCTCTGTAGTATGATCTGGTGATTGATCTGTAACAAAAAGTTGCTTGTAGACTTAGTATTCCTTAATTATTTATCCATAATTTAGTATAATTAAGTTAGATGTGTATATTGACTATCGAGTGATATAGATACATATAACAAATAGTTATTTGTATATTCCAATTAGAAAATTAGAATAAATGAAATTTCCTATATGAAACTAGTTAGGTCATTAGCAAATTTAGATTTTAGAAAAACCAGATATTTAATGCAAAATATGCATATATTATGTAAATGAGTTCATAAAATTCAATAGACATCTTAACCCAGGTAAAGTAACTGTTATTACCTGAAAGCTTCTTGGCCAGCTGTATCCCATATTTGCAGTTTGATCTGCTTGCCATCAATTGTGATCATACGAGCACCAAATTCAACGCCAATAGTCAAATCATGGACAGGCTGGAATCTCTTGTCTGTAAACTGCAGCAATAGGCAAGACTTGCCCACACCTAGATGATAAGAAACATATTTTTTTTTTAATATTGTTTTATTTTTTGTGAACGCGAAAAGAGGTTTTATAAACTAAAATAAATAGTAATTTTAATGCTTTGCCCAAAATATCAATCTAATATACATATAATTACAGAGTAAACAATAACTAATATATGCTCAAGTAGATAAATTTACACATTAATGGTCTACTTGAACTTATTGGAAATGTCTTTGTTCAAGTAAATATGAGGCAATAAACAACAAAGGATGTCCTTGTAAAAACAATGTATAATTTTTATATTATAAATTATTATTAGCTTTTTTCATAAGTACAAATACATACAAATTCATATATGTATTTATAGCCCTCGATTTTTAATTGAAGTGCATATCGAGGTGTAGGCGGAGCAATAAGCAAGCGAAAATTGACAATATCAACTGTTTTTTTCTTGTATGATATAATAACATAAAGGTATACAGCATAAGCACAATTAAGACATTTCATGATAAAAATTAACATGTGTTGTTGGTATACGAGTTTTAAACCAGAAAAAGGATGAAAAAATACACAGAGAACTATAGGTAATTTTCGGGAAATAAAATCAATACCTGTGTCTCCAATGATGATGTATTTAAACAAGTAAGCGTAAGCCATTTTATCTTTCCTGAGTACTTCTTCTTGAAATTCAAGCAAACTTTGAAACTTTGCTGATTGATTTAATTAATTTTCAATGAAATAAGACGCAATTTTTATAAATTCACAGCTGGATAGACCGTATTTAATATGTCATTGTGGATAAAAATTTGTATCAATTGACAAATTGTCACAGACTATACGAATTGCAGTCTGCAGATGAATCATTTTTGTCACAACAACATCAGCTGGTAAATTAAATTATATTGATAGCAAAATATATTAATATATTAGGATTTTACGCACCAATCATTCATTTCGTTTTGTTTTAAGTTTAATAGAAATTTTTAACACGATTACATAGGTCAGTTTCTGTGATATATCCAGGATAGTAGTGATTATTATTCATAATAAAAATATAAAGAAATTAGAAAATTATATCATTATATGCTACCAAATAAATATTATTTAAATATTCAGCACCGTAAAAAATTAAGATAGGAAATTCCAAGAAAAATAACTTAATGATTTTTTTATCTAGCATAGCTTAAAAATTGTTGTTGGACTGGACTGGATTACATGAAAAAATTCACTATCTGTGATTATGTCTGTTGAAATTGGTTTGTTATTATTCAATTATATGGTTTTTACTTGTGGATCTTTGTTATTTAGCTGATTATAATTATTTCTTCTGGAGATCTTAGGCCTCCAGTTTCTGATAAGAGCACAATTCAACTGTTTTGCTACGGAAATCTGTGCGTAACCTTAATGAATACAATGCCGACGATTTTCGAGAACCCTTGTTTTTAAATAATGGATTCGAATAAGGAATCTACTTCAATGAGGAACATACAGGAGCAGGAAATTATTAATGTAGATTGTAACTCTAGTAAAAACACCTTAAAACATCAAGGGCAGGGTGATGGCGATGAAGAAGTGTGCGCACCAATGTCAAATGAAATAGAATCTTTCGCAAATGTTCCGAGTTCGGCTAATATAAATTCTGCGTCTTGTAACGAGCGCAGTGAAGAACATATTAATTCATCAGAAAAGAAAGATGGTCCAAATGAAGCGGCCAACAAAAATTCGGGTAAAATACCTTGTAACGCAACAAGTTCTCCATTCGAAAAACAAGTTGCAGGCAGCAGCAAATGTGCTTCAAACTTGAATAAAAGCGTGTCTCAATGTGAAAAGCCCTGCAGCCAAGTAAACAATACGTGCGCGACTAAGCCTAATTTATTGTGCGACATCAATGAACCTTCAACAAGTGGTATTTCTGTCGCTTCTTCAAGTAAATTAGAGCCGATGCCGAGCAGTAGCGAAACAAAAGACAAGAAGAGACCATCGAGTTTAAGGCTAAAAAGGCCAATCGTGGATGGTGAAGATAGTTCCAGTGATACAGGAAATGATGACTATTCATTGGGATCCGAAGATGGATGCATCTATACATACCGGGGTGGTGAGCATTTAGTAGATATTTTAAATTGTATTTAGTGTACATTTGAGACTAGTTTAAACTCCTAATTCAGTCATTCCCGCAGCTATGCCAGCCGGACCTCAACAGGCTGCACCCAACCCAAGAGCCCCTGGTTCGAGAGTATCAAGCCCCGACATGGACTTTTTAGAAATGGACTTTGATCCTGGACCATCCTGCGAGGCGGATACCGGTGATGAGTCAACACCAGAAGCAGATATTGAAGTAGTAAGTGTGCCTGAAGCTAACGAGCATGCTATAAGGGGCACATCACCTGAATATCAACCAGGTGTTGCACAACCTCACTCTATAAATATACCAGTAGCTCCAAGCAGTATAAAGACATCAATTTTTGACTTACCACCACTTGAGAGTGAGACTGAAACGGTGCCAGAAAACACTACTGTTGTAAAGAAGATTAGAAGGACTCACACAGAATACATACAACATGTGAATGTGAGGGGTGAAAAGCTACGAGTTCGCAGAACCATGTGTCACTGGCTTGATATTAAACCACAGGGAGTTCACGGGTCTAGTGGGGATTTGATCTCATCTAAGGACCTCACTAACCGTATGTATTATTTACTATTTGTCATATGTATCATACAATATTTTATTATTACAAAAATAAATTAATTTATGAGTTAGCATTTTCCAGTCCGTACTGGTCTACATAGTATTTTCTAGTGTTAGAATTTACTTTTTTACGATTTTTTATTGAAATTAGAGATTAATTTTTAAGCACGCATTTAACTAATTTCTAATTTCATAATTTCAATCATTGAGAGTAAGCAGGATCTACAGCTCATTATTTTAGTGCCACAAGTTTATTTAATATCTTGGTGATTTTTAAGTGTTCTATTTTAGTTAATGAAGAACAGAAGAATGAAAGTATGGTGCATCAGACAAACCAGGGAGAGAATACTACATTTGAAACTGTTAATTTGACACCAGCGATGTATCATGTAAATATGGCTAAAAAGCTTATTGACGACAAACCAAATACTGAAGAAGGCCAAAGTTCATTTATTGTGGTGAGTTACTTTCTATATTCATAATATTGGTCTATTGTTTCATCTGAATTCTGATATTTATTCTTTATTCATTCTTTTCTTATCTATATCACTAACTAGCTTACCACCCGCGGCTTCGCACACTTTGTCTAAAACCAAATAAATTATATACTAAAACCTTCTTCTTGAATCACTCTATCTATTAAAAAAATCGGTTGCATAGTTTTAAAGATTTAAGCATACATAGGGACATAGGGACAGAGAAAGCGACTTTGTTTTACACTATGTAGTGATAATTATTATTAACTAGCTGCCCAGCGGACATGGTACTGCTACATTGCACTTTTTTATGTTTTCTCTCCTTAAGAACCTTCTTTGTGCCCTAATAAAAACTTCACTAAATTTCTTGAGCCATTCAGGGGTTTTACTCTCTTCTACCACCATATCGTAGTCATTATATACTTGTTATATTATATTATTATCAAACAGCTTATTGTTCCTTGCCTTCTCTGCATAGTCTTTTTCCTTCCTATGATCATTGTTTGTTTTCATCAATCTTATACAAAAAAAAGTAAAAATAAAGGTCTGTTGATGTTAATACAATATATGTTAATATATGTTATTAATTTTTACCTATATAGTGTAAAAGAAATGAAAGAAATATGTTTTTTTCATATTTGATTGATGGCTTTATTGTTGGACTGAATAAATTTTTCTGTACCATATGCAAGAAACAATTAAAATACGTCTTTGTCAAATTTGAGATACATTGGATTTATATATCTCTTGCTTTCAATTTTTAAATCGTAATAACTCAGGCCCCGGAATCACGGACTCAATAGAAAATCTATTGTGTCGTGGACCGATCGGGCCGTTCGGGGATCAATGGGTTAAATAACACTTTGTCAAAATTGGTATTATTAATGTACATTATAGGAAGAAGAACCGATGCCAGGACCATCGCAGAGTAGCGAGCCTTGTATAGAACCACCTAGATGCATGGTGTGGTCTGAGCGGGAGGCGTGCGAGCAACAAGTTACCCAGATTGGCACTTCTGCCTGTGGTGCCACTGCTGTTGTTAATGTGTTTGTGAGTATTAATTTTTGACATTTTTAACGTGATAACGTTTTTAAAATCGTTTTAGTCGGGTGGCATGTTCAGAAACGTGTGTCACACCAAAACCTCACGAGCGCGATCGCAGGTATAACGAGAGAGAGACGGACCGATCTCCCGTCTCATCTCGAGCGCTGCCACTGCATTATGTTATCACGTAAACATCTCGATCGTAAACCTACTTTACAAACAACCAATTTTTTTTTTATGTTTTATAAAGACTTTATGCCAATTTGTTAATAATTTTGTTCACCTATTACAACTCTTAAATAAAAAATGGTTGCCTGTAAAGTCGGTTTTACGGGCGAAGATTTTACGTGACAACGTCTTTTTCTCGGTAGAATATTTATGTGCTGCGCGCGCGGCAGACCGCGGGCCTCTCTCGTTCGGTGACTCATCGTAACGTTACCGAGCGTTACACTTTTTCATAAGTGACTCCCAGTCGCAACCTAATTTAAGACGTTGTCACGTCAAAAATAAAACGAAATATATTATTCTGCCATAAATGTGTCTGCTTACCGAAATTTAATTTGACAAATTTATTTATTCATTAGTAGACAAATACGTAAAAGATGTGAATATGAATAAGTAACATTTTTGACGTGACAACGTCTTAAATTAGGTTGCGACTGGGAGTCACTTATGAAAAAGTGTAACGCTCGGTAACGTTACGATGAGTCACCGAACGAGAGAGAGGCCCGCGGTCTGCCGCGCGCGCAGCACATAAATATTCTACCGAGAAAAAGACGTTGTCACGTAAAATCTTCGCCCGTAAAACCGACTTTACAGGCAACCATTTTTTATAGGAATCTAAGGCATGAACATTGAATACTTACGAAAATTACAGTTCTGTTGTTTTAACTTATAAGCACACAATAAAAAGTCTTGAATTGTTCCAGATTGCATTAGGAGTTCCCGTTGATATCGAAAGAATCAATTTAGCAGTTGGAACCAGACAGAGGGCAAATAACGCACCAATACCGAGGTACAGACGTTTTTCCAAAAGAGTAACAGACATACATTCATCCATCCATCCAACCTCACAAACATTTACGTTAATAATGTTAGTACAATATATTTGAAAATATCTTGTTCTAACATTATTAACGTAAATGTTTAAAAAAAGATGTTAGAACTTATATTGTATTCTACGAATTATATTGTATTTTTCTCAGGTATCTGCTATCGAGGTCGGTAGCTGGTTGCACAGCAGCCGATATAGTAACGGGAATCCAAAAGGCATCTGATGGTCTGGTTACGGCTAGATTCTTTCCAACATACCCTGAGCGTAGCCTCTCGTTGTCGCATTGGCTTGCTGATTGGATCTCGCTTGGTAAGTCAGAAATAATTATTATATTGAATACATAATGAAACTGTTTCTTCATATATCGGATTGTAGAAACAGTTTCAACACAGAAAAAATTATCCATCTAGTACAAAGGGTCCCTTCCGCTGGAAGGAAGGGGAATAAAGCGAAATTTAAAAGAAAAAAAAAAAAAAGAAAAGATATATATCGGATTGTATTTTGTAATGTTCGTAAGCTGTGATTTTTTTTTATAGCTATACTTTTGTATTGAAAAACACACGAGTATTGGTAGTTCAGTTATATGTTTTTTTGCAAATATTTAAATAATAATTATTTTATTTTATTGTAATAAACATAATTCAATTTTTAACTTTTTTCACAGGTGCAGTGCCAATACTGACTCTGAATTTACAGCAGGGCTGCGAGGGTGAGATACCCGACGCTTGGCACCACCAAATGGTATTCGGGGTATCACCTCGAGGGATCTACCTATGTAATCCAGTGGAGTGTGTGCCAGAGAACATACTGTGGTCCCGTCTTGTGTCCCCATCAGTACTCCTGGTTCGCTCCAGGGATGTGATATCTCGCTTCAACCAGGAGACTGACATGTCTCCGCTCACTGCTGTGCCTGATGTGCGCTTCAATAAGATGAATGTGCTCGGTGAGTGGTAATAAATATTACGTTTTTTGAAGTGAAAACTTCTTTAGCGGCGTTGGGTATAAAATCTTAAACTCGCGTCAGGACACGTGGCCTGATCGAAAAAGCGTAAGACGGATTTGTTTTTAGCCCTTATATTCCATGCGTAAGACGGATACCATTCCAAAATATCAAACATGCTGAACGTTAATAATTAAGTTTTCACTATTGCCGGCACTCCCGGAGTGCAACCCGTCTTTTCTTGAAGTATTTGTTCGTAATAGATATACAATTTTACTGTGATTTTGAAGGTACTCTATTGCAGATTACGAAATAGTTACTGAGTAATATATATAAATCGCTTTCTAGAAGAATTCTGCAACTAAAGTTTTAAATAACTACAATTTCATGAAGGTGACTGCGACTTCTGAAAAACGAACCTTAAAGTCACAGACATTCGACTGTTATTACAAGCGCAGGCGCTTATAATTGTTTGTTATAATTGTTATTGTTATTATGAGCGAAGGATTATTATATTATTAAATATTATAAAAAAAAATATTGAAGTAATATGTAGTCAATTTAATAGGCAACATTAGACGCCTATCAATTTTATTTTTGTAGAAAGGTAACCTGATTTAAAACATCGATTAAAGTGAATTAATCGATACGTACTTGAAACATGTGTCAATTTAAAATATCACCAGGCAAATCCCTTTCCCAGTAATATATTAATTTCTTTCGTAAATTTAAGGAGCAAATAAAACAAATATGTACATAATTTAAAAAAATGCATTTATTCAGGTGTTTATTGTTAACTTTATAGGTCATTAAAAGAAAAAAAATGTGTGCGTACGTAAATGTGTACGTACTAGTGTACACATGTAAGAAGTAAAACTTCTTTATGACCTTATTTTTCAAAAAATTATTTACTATATGCAACTTTACAGAAATACGTCGAATCACGCGTGGTAAGGATAAGAAAAAGATGGTGCGTAACGGAAAAATGTCACGCGTAACGAAAAAATGTTACACTAAATTTTTTTCCAACCCCGATAAAGAAGTTTCACTTCAATAATAAATAAAATTCTATTTTATTATACCACAACGCATTATACATATTATTAATTTATGGTGATACATACACTCACCGGCACGGAATCTTGGCCACTTACAAATTTTCCGATAAAAAATGTTTGAAGTGTTTTTCACGATTTTTTTGTATGCAGATATGTTAACATATTATTTCTTTAATTTTATGTCAAGAAATCATTAAGTTTGAGAATAATCTTTTACCACTTTTTAAGAGTTAGTCGAAATTTGTGATTTGTTTGTGATTTTGTCTTTTTTCGATATCGTTTATGCCGTTTTAAGATTTTGTTATTGTTGTGCTATAGTCAATGATCATAACAAACAATAAAAAATGCCGTTAACATCTGAATAACCTGCACAGTAATATTAGACAACAAAGACTGCCGCAACATAAAGTACCTATTGTACAGGACGTACCACGTTCAACTATGCACTATGCATGGAAAAGATACCAGGAGACTGGCAGCTATACGTGCAGTCCAGGAAGTGGAAGCGTGAGGTGCACATCAGCTCGAGAAGACCGGTTTATTGGTCAAGAGATACTCAGAAATGGCTTTCTGAAAGTTTTTGAGATACGCCACCGGCTCCAAAACACCAGGACATTAAATGTGGGTGAGCAATCGGTGAGAAGACTAATGAAGGAAGTTAATTTGAAGGTTTGCAGACCAGCACGCCGTCCAGAACTCCTCAAAAATCACAGAGAAGCACGTCTTCGTTTTGCGCGAGAGCATGAAAACTGGACCCACAGCCAGTGCGCTCGTGTGGTGTTCACAGATGAGTGCCAAGGCACTTTACGAGCTTCTGATAGCCAAGAGTCAGTATAGCGGAGACGATAAGAGAGTTTTTCACTCATCACCACAACTCAAACGGCGATTTTTCATGGAGGGTCAATAATGGTATGGGGAGGTATAAGTTCGGATGCTCGTACGGAATTAGTTATCGTAGATAAGGGCCTAAATTTGATCAGGTACGTCGAGGAAATTCTCCAGGAACATGTTCAGCCCTATTACAGGTTTATCAGTGAAGAAAATTTGCTACTAATACACTTTGACGCACGTTCGCATGTCGTACGAAGCGTATAAGAGTACCTTCGAGAGGTTATTATTGAAAAATTGGAGTGGCCAGCTTGTAGCCCGGATCTCAATCCAGTAGAACACATCTGGAACATGCTTAAAAGAAACATAAAGTTCGATTCCAACCCACCACCAATGTTAGATGAGCTTAGAAATACAGCTGGGGCCGTTTGGTACACTATAGCTCAAGTGGACATCAAAAATGTTTTCTAGAGTATGCCAGAAAGGATGTAAGCAGTGTTTAAGGCAAGAGAAGGAAACACCAAATATTAAAAGGTTAATGTTTTTTTATGGAAACGCTTTTTTCTAATTTTTGTGAATTTTTTAAGAAATCATTTAAAATTCACAGGAAAAGCGTAAATTCTTGTTTAATTCATATCTACGCGGTAGAACTTCTTATTAACTTCCAATTATTACTAAAAGTTTGTAAACACATTAAATTAACTAGTGTTGATTAAATTTTTATTGAATTTTGTAGTAGAAAAGAAATAGTGAAATTTTTCGCAGAAATTTGAAGTGGCCAAGATTCCGTGCCGGTGAGTTCACAAGTAATCATTGCATTGGATTCTAGTCATCAGCCTTCGATTTTTAGAGATCTCTAGTAACTTAAAAAAAAATGTTAAATGACGCAACGATGTTACGACGTCAGTTTTTTAAATCAGAAATTATTATGTTTAGAATGGAATGGAATAGTTAAATCCAATTTTAAAATTTCTTGTATTGGTAATTATTACAAGATATAAATATGTAGGTAATCGTTACTGAAAAAAGTTAAGCAAAAGTGCAGTTCTATCAAAACGAAATAATAATATATTATTTTATGACGTCGTTACTACGTTAGGTTGTTGAAATTTGTTGAACTTTTAAATACTTGTGCATTTGCAGGTCAAGTAGTGAACGTTTACCACGAACACAATAATTATGCATTTGCAGGTCAAGTAGCGAACGTGCTCCGCGAGTGGCGGCACGCGGGCTGCGGGGAGGCGCCGCCGCGCACCCGCCACGTGCGCGTGCCGGCCGCGTACCAGGCGGGCGTGACGCTCGCGGCGCTGACCGGCTCGGAGGCGCACCGCCGCCTCGCGCACGCGCCGCACCCGCCGCTGCACGCGCCGCGCGACCAAGCCTGAGACTGGCGGCTCCTGATTCACATCACCATGGTGACACGTCTTCTTAGTGACGCCTGTATGGTTGGGTGTAACCGACTCCTTTATTTCTTCTCGGTCACACATGGTACAGGCAACCGCCTAAGATTGGCGGCTCCTGATTCACATCACCATGGTGACACGCTGCTCTATTAGTGACGCCTGGGGGGCTTAGAGTATATATATATATATATATACTATCTATAGAGTGCGAATAACCAAGTGGGAACAGTAGGCACAGGTGGGAACAACACGACGTTCCCGCCGCGAGCGCTCGTAGTCGTGGTTGAGTGCTGTCGAAGTGCGTTGCTCTGGAATTTTTTTCATATTTACGATTAAACATGGTGAAATGTGCAGTTCTATCTTGCAAAAACGATACTAGAAAATACACAAAATTGAAATCCAGTATCACATTTCATCAGTAAGTCGATTGTTATACTTATTTTTATGAAAATAAATTTTGCATCGCGGGGGTGAAGGGGAGGTGGGAGGCGGACACGCGCAGGCTCGCTCGCGCGTCTCACTGCCGCCACGTGATCGTAGTGATGTGACCTGACCAACGCTGTACTCGATATAAAGTTTACTAGAAGAACTATATTTTAACAAATTATTTATTTAACTTTAAAATAAAAACTCTTTTAAAAATGTATTATAAATAAATTTGTGGTGTGATTTGTATGATACACTTTCTAATATTATGAATGCGAATGTATTATAGTGTAAATGTAAAGCATGAAATGTTACGATATATTTTCTGAACCGCTAAATTGATTTTG
Source organism: Colias behrii (assembly GCA_029959065.1). Classification (NCBI taxonomy): domain Eukaryota; kingdom Metazoa; phylum Arthropoda; class Insecta; order Lepidoptera; family Pieridae; genus Colias; species Colias behrii. The sequence goes on along the minus strand of JARWMC010000019.1, from coordinate 7,070,863 downwards.
AAGATTTTGATAGTAGAATGGATAAAATTAAATAAAAAAATTATTAATATTATTTATTATATTATCATTTTAAATTATTAATTATTTCTTATTTTTATTTAACATTTTTTTATTACTATTATTATATTTTTGATATATTGAAAAAAAAATAGTACTAAACCCGATCTTTTATTTTATTAACTTTAATATTTAAGAAGTCCACATGTTTTTCAGATATTCCAATTAAACATTTTTTTTAAGTACTTATAATAATTAATACAAGAAATATTCAAATGGAATAAACACACTTTATTCAGTTGGTAAACAAATTTTAAAATTACATATTTATACTTTATTCATACATTTCTCCTTTAATAACATATTGAACATAAAATTTACTTAAGATACATATTTATTTACATAACTTATCGATAGCTCAACACGCAATTGATACCTACCCATCCCTATTGGGCACACACACATCTATATAGTATCTATAGTTCATCTGCCTACGATGTGCACTATGCAATTTGTGCAATACACGCGCTCTATACTACTGTAATATATACTCTAAGCTGGGGGGTTAGACAAGTGGCTTTCTATTAGCGTAAAGTTTAATAGAATAGATTATGAATGTATCTCCAGCTTACGTCAATCTCATACATTCATAATCTATTCTATTAAACTTTACGCTAATAGAAAGCCACTTGTCTAGGGGGGCTGTATCCTGATTCACATCACCATGTCTGTTCTATTAGTGACACCTGTATGGTTGTGTGGAACGGACTCCTTTATTTCTCCTCGATCACGCCCGGCACAGGCTACCGCATAAGATTGACGGCATATTCACATCACGATGGTGACATATTATCTCGCTGACATGCTCCTATTGGTCTCCCTAATGTGATTGATTTTACTCGAGTATTGTACACTATCTGCGCTTCGCGGTTTCACCCGCGTGGCTCCGCTCCTGTTGGTCTTAGCGTGATGATATATAGCCTATAGCCTTCCTCGATAAACGGGCTATCTACCACTGAAAGAATTTTTCAAATCGGACCAGTAGTTCCAAGTTTAGCGCGTTCAAACAAACAAACTCTTCAGCTATATAATATAAGTATAGATATTACTACAATTTACGTGGTCACGGAGGGACAGTCTTCCAATGACTACGCTCGCTGTATGCAATATACACTACGCCTTCAAGCTATGACTATGTATCTTGCGCTCTCTATACAGGTGATTTTTTCAACTAGGCAAGTTATTTGCCTTAAATATTATCTGCACGTCCGATATAACTGGCGTACAATACTCTTACCGCTTCACAATTTATTCTCTTAATTCGAATTTATTGCAAACAAATTTTGAGCTATATTATATACAAAACCTTCAAAAAATGGTTTTTTCTTTGTATAGAAAAAAATATCAATTTTTGGACGCTGTTAGGCCACGAAAAAAAAAATTAAGATTATTATTTTATGTTTAAATACAATGCTTCCAATAAATACTTACTTAAAATGTACTTTCATTTATGAAAATAAACATTCATTCACAGGTGAATCGGAGGCCAGCAGAACCACAAGACAAAGAATAAAGGACATAATTTTACAGAAAATAAATTGTGTGAAAATGATTATGTCCCAAAAACGACCATTAATAGATAATATTATATACAAAGTACCACCGAATTTTGTTTAATAGCATTACTCGATTGCATGGATTTCTCGAAAACATTGTATAATTAAGATTTATGTACATTTAAACTTACGAAAGATATACAACTTGATAGTTGGTGCGTAATGTTAGCCTAAAATCTAAATAATAGACATTAAATGTCTTAATTATTATCAATTAAGTGCTTGAAATTTTCGGCAAATAATTTCAATGTTAGTGCTGAAAATCTTTGAACCAATGCATGAATGTTTGAACAAATGATCCTCGAAGGCCATACCTCATTCCAAAGAGATCAAAAATTGGTTTGAGTGTAAGTGTTTCCTGAGGTCTAATTTAGTCATAGTAATTCTAATTAAGGCCAAATACGATTTAACCCTTAAGTGTATTAGTATTTTAGCTTGGTTTTATTACAAATTGCAATGGATGTCTGTTTATAGGGATGTTATGATTCGTCATTATTATGGTATATGAAAATCCCTATATATACTTTTAAATATAATTTTCTGTACAAGTCTAGTCCTGTAACTCAGACGGACTCGGGTATCCGAATAGTTTATTTTCCTATGATAAACTATTCATATTATATTTAGAGTTTAACTTTCGTATTAGGATAATAACTATTATACATATAATAAATCACAATACATATATTTAATCACAGACAATTGAATAAGTTTTTACTAATAAATTTTTGGCAGCAAATAGCCAAAAGACTACAGAACCGAGTTGTATATTTTTCATGGTAATGCGCAAACCGATTCATATTTAATCTATAACATACATGGTTTTAGTGTAAGGGCTTTATATAATTTTATCGCTCAAATATTCAAGGGTGTATTATGTTATTGATACCCTGTTTTATTGCTTTATCTGCATTGAGATAGCTAGTACAGGTACAAAGAAATGATAGTTTCTGAAATAATTCGTGGCAATTTCTGAAAAAATTTCGCACAGTTTCTGCTTCATTGAATATTTCAAGTAATTTAACCTCACCTATTTCATTAAATAAAATTACTTTTGCATTTGAACTCCGCATCTGAACTCTCAAGCATTTAAAGACAAAATAACGCTCATTTAAAGTTTTCGAGCGCCTAAAGTCTAAACAAGAGTTGCATGTCGAGTGAATGATGACAATCTATTAGTTCCTTTCGCCCGTTCCTATCCTCCGTTTGATAATTAATTTCAATGCCTATAAAGCAATAAATTTAATTTAATTAAAAAGTTACAAAAATTGTGATCGGCTAAATTTTATTAGCCACGTGTAAATAAGTGTGTATGGATACGATATAAAATATATAGATAAACATTAGAAAATTGGTGCTTACTAGTCAAAATTATATTAGCACACCTATATTGTCATTCGATACATTTATCGTACGTTTATCAGTGAAGTACACAAATTTTACCACGAGACCTGTAAGTCTTCAATTAACTTCGATTAAGTCTCTTTTCACTCTAAGTATGGTGTAGGTTTTCTAAGCAAAAGCTACGTGTATATGCTATTTTAACGTATGAAAATAATGTGTACCGTATTTCGTAGTGGATCAACTTATTTAAGAATATATTTTGTGTCACACGTATGGTAATTAGGGCATTGCTAAGTGCAAACATAACCTCTATTTTATGTGGATTAAGGGTGAAATTGTGATAAAGTATCTTCGAGTCGATTGACTTCTCTAAACTAACAGTTTCATCGCATAATTGAGACTAATCGTTGAAATGTATAAACTATAAATATTCACTTTGTGTTGCGCCATTTATCTTGTGTCACTGTATAGTGCGTATTATTATAGGATAAAGTTACATTTAACTATAAATTGTATATTCATATTACATATACCAATGTAGTTGTAGATAGTACCTAACCTAAAAGGCGATACATGTATTTATTTATTTTATTTGGATATTGTAGCAGTATCAGTTATCATGTTATTTTAAACATAAACTCATGTGTAAGTGTCTAAAATTCTATTCTTCTTGAGACCTGACGTCGATATGAATGTAATAGCAATTATATATAACATTGTATTTTTGAATAAATGGTATAGAATGAATTTGCTGTTTTATTTGTATTCCCAAATATTTTAAGTCTTTATTTTAATAATGATTGATTGACAATTAATAGTTATTTCTTCCTATCATAAGTTAAAGCTAATAATTTTTTAAACAACTCTGGCAATGCTCCCGCATCAGATGGTAATTCTTCCGCCATTTTTATAATTGCGTTATATCTTTGTCGTTCTTCAGTTTGATACACGTCACGTAGTTGCAATTCCTCATAAAGCTGCTTCACGCGCTTTACTTTCGCTGGATCGTGGCTTCCATAGCATTCTATGAACACTTCAAGTTGGGTAGTTGTAAAGCGCTTTAGTGCTTCAATTGCAAGCCAAGAACATTTCCCCTCTTGTATGTCGGTTCCCGCCTTACCGGTTACCTGCTCAGAACTAAAGCAATCCAGGAAATCATCCTGTTGAAAATAACGAAAATTAGTGAAAAATCTGCTGAACAAATACCTCTAATTATTAATATTACAATTTGAGTTTAATAAATAGATTAGATTATAAGGAGAAAGTTATGCTTACTTGCATTTGAAATAAGTAACCTAAATCCAGGCAGATTTTTTCAGCTCTCTTATAGGTATCAGAGTTCATATTATTTGCTACTAACATGCCTAAGAATATTGGCAGTTTAAATGTATAATATCCTGTTTTAAACTTTACTATTGCAGCATATCGCTCCGGTGTAAATAGACTGAAATCGTCCTTGTTTCGATGTGCCATCGTAAAGTCTAAATGTTGGCCAATGGAAGCGTAGAAGAGGGTCTAAAATAACAATTAGTTTTAAAGTTTGATAAGACTAGAATTATTATCGTCTTTTTTTCATTCTACTAACATTAAACATAAAAGAAAATTATAAATCGTGTTAGCAACGGCATAAAAATTATTGAAATCGTCATGATTAGATAATATAAACAAAACCGTGACTAAATAAATATAAAACAAAACTATTAATAATTATATAATAGCGAAATTATGAAAACCGATGATAAAATATCACGATTCAATATGTATCTGTTTTTTTAATGAATTTAAATAAAGTGGAAAACAACTTATGCCGGTACTCGAACAATATCTATCGCAATTCGCAGGTAGATAGCACTTGTACAAGAATTCAATTCAAAGAGTGTGAAAATATAGCACCAACCTCATTAAATAAATGCACAATCTCTTTATATGTGGGTAGTTTCTCACAGTACTCTCTAATCACTTCATACATAGCCGACTGAACTAGATTACAATCGTTTATAGCTCCCATACCGACTTCAGGCAGTCGATACCAACAAGGTACACCCCTACGGGTCGTCGATCCATCCATAATATCGTCCATTATTAGCGAATATGCTTGAAGCTAAATAATAAAAAAAGTTAACACAAATTATTGTTGTTAGAAAATATGTAGTCTCTACCATCATATATAATTATAGTCTCTATCATCTATAGCCTCTACCATCTACAGTATCTACATATCTATATTCTGTATTTGGTAAAACTATTCGTGTTTAACGACACCTTAAAGCCGCTCATAGGTATATAATATTTTTACAATAGAATATCATAATATTTTAATTACCATTTCCACACACCATCCCAAAGCTCTTACAATTTCTAGGGATTCCACACTAATATTGTCTTGTTTTTCCAAAGTTTCATATGCGAGAATAGTCGTTAAGCCACGTGCTTTCTTGCCACCGTGCAAATTGTAGTCCAAGATCTGTAAAAATTAAATGAAATAACCTACGATTATTTGTTCGTAGATGTGAACTAAATAATCTTATTTTGCTGCATTCACACAAAAGATTAATTAATTTAAAATAATTCAATTCCTATTTAATAACATTCTGAATTTTTTTTTTAAATAATAGGTGGTTAAGTTACCTTCTTCATCCAGACAGCTACTGAAGGATTTTGTTGGAGACCAAAATTTTTGCACACTGCATCGATGATGGTTGGATATATTCCTTCGAATGATTTCATTTCAGTTTTGTATTCCGAAAGAGATGTATTTGTACTCATTTTGCTGCACAAATATATTAGTGGTAATCTGCTAAAACCTTAATATTAGAAGCAACTTTTGGCTATTTTGTTATGGACTTTGATTATTTTAATTTGCTTGTTTTTAACCGACGTTTTGCCACATACGTCCCAAGTTTTCTTTTTAAATAACATATCTATTAGGATTGAGAAAGGAAGTCTGTGATCACATGATACCTACTAACACATGATACGATTGCCATCAAAATTTTTATTAACTAATTTTATTTAATAAAATCATTAAGACTTACCGTTTACAGTTACGATTTAGTGTTAATTTGATTGCATTAAATAATAATTTGACCATTTGACTACTAGAACTCATTGATTTTGAAAATATTTTTATTATAAACACGTCCTGAAGCGGCACTATGCAATTTTTAATAACCCATTACTATATTATGTTAAAACAATTACATGTTAAGTTATTGTTTTATTATACTGAAAGTCGTGAATAACAACTTAATTATTATATTATGATGTACCAAAAGACATACCTACCGATTTTTTTTAATTACTTTTATGATTAATTTAGTGAATGTACCTACTTCAATCCTTGTAATTAGATAATGATTAAGTCGCTTGAAACAAACATTTTGGAATTCTTATTTTATTCAAACTCTATTAGAATAAACGTGTAGCTTCTAAACATGGTTTACACTGCACTAGGTACTTAAGTTACTACTTATGAGGAAGTAAATTAATCTAACCTTTTAAAGTTGTGTTTATTACAAAGTATGTTAATAATTAATATGCAGAAAGTGAAAACGACAAATAAAAATAGGTACTTAGTTTAATTTTGGGTATTTTGTAACCGCTATTTTAAACATTTAGAATTGCTAATAACTTTCATTATGTATTATAGGTACTATCAGAAGGTATTGTACAAATAATATATTGTCCAACAATATGTATATTTAATGTATTTATCAAAATCTCTGAACCTGAGTACGACCTGTAATCGCAAATGTAATCTGCGACAGTTCTCACATTTTCATACCATACGTAACCGTGTTCAAGGTCATGACATAAAACAATAATATGATAATTAATATGCGATTATAATCTGTGGCAATGCACGGTGCGTTGGCGGGAACTGACATTTGAAAGAGCGTTACTTGTCGAGGTCCGATGGTACACGCCTTTGTAGCGTAGCTTCCGGAAAAGCGATGTATGGGGTCACTGAATTAGGTTTTATAGGACTTATGCATTTTATTAAGTTAGGTAGAGTATTTGGAATGCAATGTAGTAGAAATATGCTTAAAGCTGTTATTGTAAAGTGAAATGAGAGAGACTATATTTTATGTTGTACCTATAGGAATAATACGTATCAACTTTAGAATAAATTTTATATCTTATTGTATATTATAGGTACTTGTCTTGGTGTGATACAAATTCAGAATGTTGAAAGCAATGTGTAAATGATATGGGATCGCCAGGAGTAAAATCAAAAGCTTTAAGTCTTTCTTTTATTTCCTTTGATTTTCTCAATATCTAGAAAACAAACATATATCATAAGAACCTATTGTAAACTTGTCAATTATACACGAGCATACTAGTTTTAGAGTCATAATTTATCATCCTATAATTACAATGTTTGCTCTTAAACTCATCAAGTACGATTTCAGTACAGTCACCGGTGTGACTATAGAAAGTTAGCCATGCGTGCATTTGGTGTGATTTGCTCATAGCATGTCCTATTGTCGATCCCCTCTGTATGTGATTTAACTAAATTATGGTATTCGTGTGTCCACAATTCGGTTTCGACTGTCCTGTGGTACACCCGTTAGTGAAGTGTCGTGTGCTTGAACTGTTAGAGAAGTGCTACGTATTGCTACGTGCGTAGACCTTGTATCGCTCGAGTGAGTAATCGACTTGCGCCTTTAAGTTTTCAGTATTATGTACAGCTTTCAATTCCTAGAGTGTAGAATTAGCTTTAATATTGAATGTACTTACTTGGTTTTTCGCAGTTACCCGTATTGAACTTTTCATCAAACCAATGTTTTATAGAGACAGTGATTATATTTATTTTTGTTGTAATTAAGTATGGATTATGGGGCCCACAAAGAAGCTCTATGTAAATAAAGATCAAATCAGCTTTCCGTTCGTAAGGTATACTTTACAAAATATCGGCACATAAATAGGTTCAATATGAAAAATAACTTAGATTTTTATATTACGAATAATAAATGGTACACTAATTATAATTAATCTTAAAGTGAAGTAAATATTTAATATCTAACATCTATTTATATCCTTAACTTTATTTGTTAAAGATTTCATTTGAACATAACAAAACAATATTTACAAAACTACTAACTAAACTAAAAAAATAATCATAAATATATGATATATATTTACATATTATTATTACTTACATATTCAGTAGATACTTGTTTGAAAACTTTCCGAAGCCTTTGTTCTGAAGTTGGGTATATTTTTATACACAGTAATTGTACTAAACTTTACCTGCCAGCCATAAAGTTGCGCTCTGTTAAAATGTGTGAGAAGTTACTTTATTTTAATCTGCACTTATAAAAGTATTATAATCATAACTACTCTATTACATATGTTTATTGTTCCTACTGTATGGTCACGTGTCTTTTCAGAGTTTAGGACTTCATGTATAGTTGTTTACATGCGTGGTCAACCACTGCGGCCAGCCAGACAGCCCGGACTCTAACCGAAATAGGAAGAGAAACAGTATATCAAAGAACCAACTATACTAAAATTCTCTCTTGTCAACGTTGCTAGCTCCTATACGAGTAGTACAATGTAGGTTTTGATTCCCTTGCGAATGTCGAAATATGGGATAATTTGCAGCCTAACCGTAGACTTAAGTATTCGATATTAATTTCACCTCAATACCTCCACGCTTTTCTGAGAAAAAGCACGTTGATAGACAGAAAACTTTAAAATTATTAAAAATATTTTTTTACGATGTAATTAAAAAATTTCATTTTTTGCAATTATTCCTCTATCTGTGCTATAAAATATTGCTTCGTACCGAATTTCAAGATTCTGAGTTCACGGGAAGTACACTGTAGGTTTTGATTTTTGATTCCCTTGCAAATGTCGAAAGGAGAATGGCGAAACTGGGCCTAACTGTTACAGAAATCATAATATATTTAAAATTCATTATGTTAATTTTAATAATTATTTGTAAAATATTGACTTCTGATTCTATGGGAAAACAAATCTTTGAAAAAAAAAGAAAATTCGATCACTACCGGTCTTATCAAGCAGGGATGTCAGTGTTGTCAGAAGTAAAATAGTCAAATATATAGATTAATACCACAATTAATACGAATGAATGTTTATTTTTCATTTATAGTTTTATTGAATTCAAATGCTATAAAAATCAGAAGCAAAACTTAACTTTTTTTAACACACATCTTAATTTATTAAGGTCATTCTATAAAATAAAAACATATTTTATATTTTAATCAATTATAATGATAACCTTTTTATATAGGTAGCTGGCAATTGTAAATGTCAAATTATTAATTATAATTGTGTCAGTGATCAGTGATTTGTTATGTTTGACTTTTGAGTGAAGTTTTAGTAACGTTATATTCAAAATTGCCTTAATCGTCTATCTTTACTCTAAAGATATTATTTGAATTGATTAGTCTTATTATGAAATACTAGATTTCCGCCCGCGGCTTCGCCCGCGTTTTCAAAGGAAAACCCGCATAGTTCCCGTTCCCGTGGGATTTCCGGGATAAAACCTATCCTATGTGTTAATCCAAGTTACCCTATATATGTGTGCTAAATTTCATTGTAATCGGTTCAGTAGTTTTTACGTGAAAGAGTAACAAACATCCATACATCCATACATCCATACATCCATACATCCATACTTACAAACTTTCGCCTTTATAGTAGTATTAAGATAATCCTGATTCATCCATTTATAAAGATATAAGAAATGTAACTATCTAGTGATTGTTGATGTTTTGGTAAGTTAATATGTGTGTTGAATAATATGTGTTGGATCCAATATTTCTATTACCTGACTGTTCTACTGTTACACTATTATTAGCTAGACTGAATGTAGATAGAAAATAAACTTACCTGGACCTAGAAAAAGGCAATGCTATTCATTTAACTCAAGCAAACTAACTTTTATTTTTGTTACTTTACACCCCAATATCTCTGCTATCCCATAGAACAGATCTATAATTATTATATTTATAGAATTTGTATATTTTTATCTATTTAATCCCTCATAAATCATCAGTGTAACGATCAGGCCCAGAGTCCTATGGGAGTTTGCCATTCTCCTTTGCGAATATATCAAGCTGAAATTTATATCGAATACTTAAATCTACGGTCTCTTCAAGCTGTAAAAAATCAAACTTATATGCCAACGCCATCATAAGATACAGCCGTTCATGCTGCAAATTATCGCAAATTTCGACCGCATTTGAATCAAAACCTACAGGGTGCTTCCCATGAACACAGTCTTGAATTTTGGTACAAAGTAACGTTTTATAACACAGATATAGGAATAATTACGAAAAATATTAATTTTTAATTACATTATGTAAAAATTAACTTTTAAATAGTTTTAAACTTACAACCCCTTTAATCATGAACGCTTGTACATTAAATTAAAATTAATATTCTAAGATATATTCACATTCAAAGAAACATTCACATCAAAAACTCAGGTCTATAATATACCTAGTCTTTAAGCTGTGATAAAATCAAATTACTATGTCAACGCAATCGGGATATACAGCCGTAAATGCTGAAAATTTTCGCAAATTTCGACATTAGCAAAGCTATCAAAATTAAAAATCTGCAGGGTACTTCCCGTGAACTCAGACTCTGAAATTCGGTACGAAGCAACATCTATTAGCACAGATAGAGGAATAATTATTACAAAAAAATAAACATTTTTAATTACATAATATAAAAAAAATATCCTTTATAATTTTCGAGACCCTTTTTCTCAAGAACGCGTCGAGGTATCAAGCTGAAATTTATATCGAATACTCAAGTCTACGGTCTTTTGAAGCTGTGAAAAAATTAAACTTATAAACCAACGCAATCAAAAGATACAGCCGTTTTTATATTGCAAATTGTCGCAAATTTCGACATTCGCAAGTCTTGAAATGTGGTTGAAAGCAATGTCTTATAGCACAAATAAAGGAAAAATTTCTAAATAATACATTTTAGACAGCACGAGTCCGACTCGCTCTTGGCTTTTTTGTAATTTGCTCTTTTTTGTAAATATAAAAAAAGTAAAAAAATGTATAAAAATTTTCTCCCGTTTTTGCTTATAACTTCTATTGAATACGATTTTTAACGAGTACGATTGGGGGGGGGTATCTTTCCAGCCGCGTGACCCCCCCCCAAAATGTCAGGCTGGGACCGCGCCTGTTTCTCAACCGATGAGATTTACCTATATGGCTATTTATAAAATTCGAATGTTTTTTTCGTATAAATGTAACTACTTACGTATAGTAATCATTGTGAAATTTTCATGATGCAACTGATATCTTATACTGTGGTAGAATCTGTTCAAACTGAACCCTTACGTCGATATCACCACCGCTCCGCCCGTCACAAAGCAAACTTCCATCCACACCATTTGGACCGTTGGCGAATACGAGTACCGTACGCTTCTCGCGACACTTTTTACCCCGCACTACCACCTTGTGGAACAATCTACACCCTTCTGTATTCCCGCACGTGTATGACTTAAATACCTTTAAAAAGAGGGCCTACATCCATCTTCGACAGCCGGTATCAGCCTCACAAAGGTAACTTTGTGAGTGCTCATGGGCGGTGGTGTCACTTCATTAGGCGATCCACCTGCTCAGTTACCTGCTCTTATAAAAAATAACTTCAAAAAAAATAATAATATGATGGTTGCTTTGTTTGTTTGTCTTTCTTTCATGTAGTAACGAGCGACCTTACGATATAATTTTGTGGCGGGAAAAAGTGAGGAGGCGAGAAAGTGATTTTTAATTACTTTTTACCGCGATAAAACACCTAGTTACATAGAGATACATCATCATCACACTATCTCGATTGAATTTATTTTGACACTGCGAGCGAATACGCGGGTCGGAAGGTTATGTCTTTAATGATGCCAGTATTTCATAAACATGTTGAGTAAATAAACAAGGGAAAGGTTTATTAAGGAGATAAATCTACACGAATAAGCATTCGTCCGTATTTCGTTCGATAGCTTGAATAATAAATTCTTCTAACGGTGTATTTACATCAAACGAAAATAGAGCTAGAGCAAGAGTATTATTTCGTGATGTTTTAGTGTAAACGGAAACTCCACGCGATCGTGTTAGGCGCGGGACAGACACAAGCGGCGCGTCGCGCATCGGGCGCACTGCCGGCGCGCATCGGGTGCGCTATTGGCTATTTCCAAAGTTCTTTCATACAAAATGTAGAAGAAGGACGTGATGCAAAACAGGTTGAAGAGGTGCGCTTATGGCACGCCCGCGCCCGCGCCGCTTGTGTTTGACCCGCGCCTTAGGATGTAGAAGCCCTTCTGGCTAACATGACAGATAGTCCATTGAAAAGTTACATTTGGGGTTGCATTTTTTAGAGGACGCAATATTATTTTTTTGATGTGTAGGGGGGGTCAGTGTGAAGCTATCACCAAGTTTGTGGGGTCGCCACCCTTGTCCCACGGCCGCCATCTTGAAAATAGCGGTTGATATGGTTTTTACGATATATCTCTTAAACTATTTATTTGATAAAAAAAAATTGTTAACATTATTTGTTGCAAATTAAATTCTCTACAACTTTGGTCCTGCAACTTTTAGCCGTAGAACTATAAATAAAAAAGTTATAAGCGAAAATGTTCAGAAATTATAGCTATTTATATTTTTCAATAAAACTTTTTTTTTATCATTTTACGAAGAAATGATATCAGACCATTTTTGTAGATTGTTTTTCGAGGAACAACTTTTATATACAACATTTTTTCACTAAGTAAATAGCTAAGGTTTTACAGCGCTCCGAAGTGAGTACTAATTTTCAGTACTCTGAACTATACAGTATACTTATTATTATGTGTGTACTAATAATAATTTGTCATCAGTAATTGTTTTTTTTGTTATTATAATATTTTTAATAATTAATTTTGCAATATTATTAATAATTAATTATTGAATCTTTTCCCCACCACCCAGGAGGTAGAGTCCGGAAGCGCGTTTTTTTTTACGTCGAAAAGCAGGGCTGAAATGTTCTGCAGTGTGCTTCTATTGTTCTGGAGTATGGGAAAAGAGCCAATAGCCAATATAGTTATGTATAGTTAAGAGTACTGAAAAATAGTACTCACTTCAGAGCGCTGTAAAACCTTAGTTATTGACGTAATTAAAAAATGTTGTACATAAAAGTTGTTCCTCGAAAAACAATCTACAAAAATGGTCTGATATCATTTCTTCGTAAATTGATAAAAAAAGTTTTATTGAAAAATATAAATAGCTATAATTTCTGAACATTTTCGCTTATAACTTTTTTATTTATAGTTCTACGACGAAAAGTTACTGCACCAAAGTTGTAGAGAATTTAATTTGCAACAAATAATGTTAACGATATTTTTTTATCAGATAAATAGTTTAAGAGATATATCGTAAAAACCATTTCAACCGCTATTTTCAAGATGGCGGCCGTGGGACAAGGGTGGCGACCCCACAAACTTGGTTTTAGCTTCACACTGACCCCCCCTACAAATCAAAAAAATAAAATTGCGTCCTCTAAAAAACGCAAGGTTAGGCCTAAAAAATGTAACATTTCAATGGACTAAGCCACCGCACAAAAAAATAAGCTTATTTTTGTCTTCATTGCATATAAATTCTTATTCCAACATTCCATATTGGATGATGTTTAGTTTTATAAATATAAAAAAGGGAATATTTTAGAATTCTATTATTTTATTCCCTTTCCATTTGTAAAAGAGAAAAAAATAATAATCCTATGTTATTACTTAACTGTATTTTTTAAAACAATAATGAGCTTGTTTATAATTAATGATCATTGAAGTAATTGTTTGAATCGATCAATAAAATCCATTTATAGATTATTGCGTATAAAAGTCATTAATTAAAAAAATACGCTATATGTGAAAAATTACATTACAAGAAAATTACTCCATGTAAGAGAGTAATTTTTAATTATTAACGTAAAGAGATTTTTTGCCTATTTGTGTTTGTGCGAATTTTACTACAGTGTTAAAAATATTCTTTGGATGATTAACATTCCACTTGAAAAAGATTTTCATATGATAAGTTCAAAGTTGGTTTTGTGAGAATTCTATTTAAATATTAATAACAGACTAAAATGGAGAAAAAAAAATCCCTGTATATTGATACATACAATCTTTGCGGGTAACTCGCTATGTAAGTATGTAGGTATGTAGTACTTATAGAATAAGCATTAGGGGCAAAATGATAGCTTATCATCATAGTATCTACAAACTACATCATATCACAAAATATATTAAACCTGACATTTGTACACGTACCAGGTATACTACCGTAGAATCACGTAGAATTCACTGATAAATTAACGTCATTTTAGAAAATTATTAGGTAGTTTTCTATACAGCTTATTGCTTAATACATTTTGAAGTATATTGACAAAAGCCACCTCTTTGTACGCCCAAATATTTAGGCAATAGCTTTTGTCCCAAGGACCAATGTCCAAAATCCAAGGTGTGGACAGTTACATCAGGATGAGTGAAAACCTCTTTCCCACGCACCCATCCTAGCCCAACCCACTCATATCTACAATGGCTACTCTTTTCACACTATCTCGTTATGCGTGATTACCTCTGAAAGAGTCCCGTTAAGTTAATATGATCAATGGACTTCCGTTTCATTAAAGGTAAATTCACATGCGACTTTCACTGATGAACGGGTTTTATTCGGAAAATCAGATGGAGTTTCAGTACCTAATTTAACAGAATGTATATTAACGACGATGATGTTGATAAATAGGTATAAAATTTTTAAAGTTGTAGCCAAATAAGCAACTGTTGATTAATATTTTTCTATTACATTATTTCATTATATGAACAAAATTATGTTTATAATCTCCTTGGAATAACTAGTATAACCTTGTTCTATAATCTTAATTATCTTGTTATTAAATCAAATAAATTAAAATAAATAAACTACTAGGTTAATAAAGGTTTGATAATCTCACCAATAAGTAAAACATGAGCAAAACAGTCACAGCTATTAATAGAGCAGAGTGTAATTATCTATGAAATTCAGACAGCGATTTCACCGATAACTGTACAGAATTTGGTCACAACGTCATCTAGTTGGCGAGGACATCGGTCGGATCACAAAGCACCGGAAGCCAACTTCCGCGTTGCTTGCCATCATTTTTTGGAAACGCCAAAATTTTCATAGCCCAGGCCTTCGCGTTAACGCTATTGTGATGCAGATTAACTTTATTGTAGTTTTACTATTTTCTGCTACTTAATGTTTCCTCGTTTTAATTAGTTTTGGTACGAGTTGGTTTAGTTAACTGGCGCTTTTTTTCGTAGGAGCTTTTAAAATGCGAAAATTTAGGTGCAATATAAACTTTTTTTAAAGTATACATCCACACAAAAATTACATCTTTTTTTTTTTTTTTATAGTGGAGAATGCATTTAGGCATACCCAGGGCACTCGGGGGAAGAGCCCTGGGTTATGTCGGACTCACCCTGCTGAGTGCAGGGTCCTACCGACATCTATGTTATAATTAACATATAATTAAATTTATTTTTATTTTTGTAAAAATAAAAATAAATTTAATTATATGTTATACCTAGTATTAACTAGGTATTATATCGTAATATGTTTATTTTTAGCGCTACCTACGTATAGTAGATAGAGCTAAAAATAAATTTTGTACATACATATAATGTAGACCTCATTTTCTCTTTTAAAGTTCATAAAATAAATACCACACAAGCAGAGTTTTGTAAAATTTATATTATAACTGTAGTCTGTAGTTATGAGTGATTTATTAATAAATTAACTATCAACGGACGCCCTATTCACGCGTCTGTGCACATTAACGGTGTCGATGACAAAGTTGAGACCATTTCGAATGCCTGTCAATGCCTAACAGTTATGCCCATTTTCTATTTTATTTACTCGCATCACAAATCATCATCTATTGTGCGTGTTTAGTAAATAATTGGCAAATATAATGGCAGTTATTATACTATATGATATAGTTTATATCGAACGCTATTACATATGTAGAATAGGTATTTATTAATAACTATTCATCTACATATTATATCTATGTTTTGGAAAGGATGATTGGTACCATTGAAATAATTTCTTTCGATTTTAACGTATGTACAAATCGAAAACAGAAGCAAAAACACGCTTTTAAAAACATGGGGATCCACAGTTAGTTATTTGTAGATCTCCATGTAATTTAGAAAATGTTCAATAAAAAAAATCAGCTCAGCAAGCATATTATGTAATAATAACAATATCGAATTATAGTAGAGGCAAAGACGTAAACGACGTAGACGTTTGAACTTTGTCGTTTACGAATATAAAGAAGTGTAGAGCCACAGTAGAACTCATCTACGAATACAAAGATGTGTAGAACTCTGGGAGAACTTTACATGGAATGTAGGTTTTTCTATTCACGGTTGAGGTTTGTTGAAGTTATTGATTAATAAATAATCATAACATGGTTTATATATTCAGCTTTTGATATTGAAAACGAATTTCAATAAATAAAATACTTCTACTTAGATATAAATCATATATATGTATTTGGCTTTATTTATAAACTACTACATCTAAATTATGTTTGAATTTATGACATAAATTTGGTACATTTATGTTTGTGTATTATTATAAATTGACGAAAATTAGCATTTCAAAAATAAACATGTACACTTGGGTTTATTATATACAGCCTTGTTCTCAATTGTCTCATCACATTCATGAAGTGCAACGAACCGATTATTTTAATGATACTAAGGGCTTCTCACATACGAACGTTTACACGTAGCGTTTAAAGATAAAGTTAGTATTTAAATTATCTAGATATTAAAATGTCTTTCGCTAGCTGGCTTTATTATTAGCTCGCTTCTTCAATCCTTTTCTATTTCTATTCAAATCGACAAAAAAAATCACTCTCAATATAGTACCTATTCAGTTTTCACGTATTAAGTTTGCTCGTATAGACAACGTTATTTTTCACTTTTAAATAAATAATAAAAAGTAAAAAGACTTCATTGTTGTATGTACTTACAATATGCGCATATAATAATTTTATTAAATATTAAAAGTGATAACCTTTACTTTTAAATTTCATAATACACGTTTATTGTTGTAGTTTAAAGATCATTGAAAAAAATAATGTACTGTTATATAATGTTTTCAGGTGGCCACATGGTTGGCCGGTGACCTGACGCTCTGCAGACACCAGCGGGAAGATGAAGCCTCGAGGGTTGAGCGTCATGCACGCCTTCTCTGCACTCACTATGCTCACTATGGCCAACGGTATTGTTATCTATCCAATAATTAAATATTTACTAGATTGTTAATTGTAAGTACAAAATAATTCATTTTTTTGGCAAATTTCGTCACCAAGGCAAAGTAAAAAAAAAACAGCGCACATGAGGCCATCATGAGATAATTTATTATAGGACAAAGCTAAAATCGACTTTAATCATATTTTGTTAAACATCATGTTTCCAGCTCAAACCACTTGCAATCAGGGCATGGGTCGAGTCATGTACGAGAGGCTTCCCAATCAACAGTTACATGGCTTTGATGATGATGTCGTAAGTAAAAATATAGTATAAGTAGGTTGTACTTTTGAGTAACTAATTGTACCATTAGTAATTAATTAATTATACTATTCAAATTTTATGTTCAATAATTTTTTATGCTTATTTACTATATTTTTACAGATTCGTGAAACAGCACCTCCATTTCGCGTGCTAGAAAAATGTCAGGATTTGTGCCTTCGCGACAGATCTGGTAACGGTCTCGTGAGAACTTGCAACTCCATCGATTTCCAACCTGGAGCCAGAATTGCTGCATTTAGTCCTGAACCGGAGTATGAAGAGTCTACTTGCTATTTAACGAGGGAACAAGCTGCTCCGGAGGGCATAGGCACTCTGATGATTGTGCCGAACAGCGTTCATTTTAATGAAATTTGCTTGACGTGTAAGTATTGTTATATTGTAGTAGGTTTGAAATGAAACACATTTCTTTCAAAAAAATTTATTTTGCTCAATTACTGCAGAACACATGCAGTTTACCTACCTAATACCAAGTAATAATACAAGACTATTCTTATGTACATAGAGCCTATTGTATATAATTATACCTAATATACCTAATTTTAGATACCATTGCCATTTTTATTAAGAAGCTTTCCTTTAATTCTAGCAAATCGACCGGAACGCGAATGCCCGTCCCGGCGCTACGTATTTGAGCGTCATGCTCGCAAACGGCTGAAGTTACCACCATCAGATCTGAAGGAAATCATGGTTGCCAACCGCACAGAGTGTGAAGACAAATGCTTGGGAGAATTCAGTTTTGTTTGTCGCTCAGCTACTTATGATTCGGCGTTAAGAACTTGCTCTTTAAGCAGATTTACGCGACGGACTCATCCTGAACTTTTAGAGGATGATCATAATGCGGATTATTTGGAAAATACTTGTTTAAATGGTAAGCAAACGGTTTATTATTTTAATTATTAAACACACGTAAGTAGTGGAAAAATTAAAACTCAAACAAAACTAAACCCTTTTACGAAGAGCCTCTTACGTAGAGCCTGCTACGTAATTGATGATCTATAAATACGTAGTATCTATGTACAATGATGGATTAAAAATAATCAATATAACTTATTTCTGTAGCCGAAAGAAGGTGTGACGGTCTAGCCGTGTTCATAAAAGAAGAAAATAAGCGCCTCGGTGGTCCTTTTGAAGCTGATGTCTTCACCAACATGACTCTGGAGGAATGCCAGTCTATGTGTGTTAGAGCTGAAAAGTAAGTATTTTATAACACAATAAAATATAATCCATACTTATCTACTAACAAAAAAATAATTAGGCTCAGAAAATTCTATAAAATTTTCTTTATATATCCCACAAAAGCTCTGTAATATTTGTATTTAACAATTTTCAAATTAATTTAATGACGCTTTTCGAAATGTAAAAAATTGACGAATACTCTCAGAACTGGATTTTCTGCTAGGTATCTATTTTTGTTTCCTTGGAAAATTATGTTAAGTTTTGGTTCTTTATTAATGTGATTCAATCTTCAGATACTTCTGCCGATCCATCGAGCATGATGAAATGACACGCCAATGTGTGTTATCCGAAGAAGATTCTGTCTCCCAGAAGGATGATATAACAGTGAGCGCATCGCCCACACACCATTTCTACGACCTCGTCTGTCTTGACAACCGTAAGTAATATTGTTTAATTATAAGATATTTAATTTAATAGATTAAAAAAAAAACAAGATTGCTATTGTGAATTACAATTAACATCAGCTAACACATTTTCTTCTTTAATTAATTTATTGTTAAGTATGAATTCAGTACGTACCTAATCGTCTTACCTTACCTAAGCACTAGGTCTTTCGTATCACTTTTTGATGACTTCATTATTTTCTAGTAGTCTATTTCCATAATTCTTTAAATTATTTGTTAATTCTATTACTAAGTTATACTTCAATAACAGTAGTTACATACTATATCAATAATACCAACAATTTCTAATGGATAGTAATTAAATCTCTTTAAACCACTAAACCTACTAATGAAAGTCACAATAAGGTTATCTCTCACAATGATCAGTCTCTCATCGGGTGACAGCTCGCGGGACCGAGTACCCGGACAACAGCGTGACGTCACACCTGTTCTCGCCCGGGAGGAGACCAGATACCGCGTTCCAGAGGTACCGGAACAGCCGGATAACCGGGGAGTTCCATTCGGAGATCACGGGCAGATCGCTGAGTGAATGTTTGGATGAGTGCTTGCGGCAGACAAGTTTTCAGTGCAGGTATATTGGTGATAGGGTTACCTATGGTTAAAGTAAAAAAAAGTAGCTTAATAGAAATAATTTATAAATACATATTAGGAGTACTAATTAGTTTCAGAGTTTAGTCCATCATAGTAGTTAAATATTTTGTTTGTTTTCGATTTATGCTCTATGGAATTCGCAAGACTATCATACTAATTCTTATTATACATGTGGCAAATGTTAATGACGCTATTCCTATAATGTTCTGTTATTAGGTCAGCAGTATACAGCGACCGAGCGAGGACTTGTCGACTTAGCAGATACAATCAGAAAGACGGCATGCGTTTGCTGTATGATCCCGACTTTGATTACTACGAAAATCTTATGCGTAAGTAACAAACATTTTTTTACTGTATTTAATCAGTATCTAATTTTTATTTAATCAAAATAGGCAAAATCATTTTAACTTTTGACTATATTGGCAAAGCTTTCTAAAAATAAATAAATGATTTGGGGTTTAGATCAATTAGTAAGTGGTGAAAATGAGGGTACCGGAGGCGGCTCGCAGTCTTCATGGGGAAAACCTTCAAAATCAGGTTCGATGCATGGCAGGAAATTGTGACTTGTAGTTTTTTCGTTTGTAGTTTGATGTTGTTGAAACTTGAAAATGGTATTTGTTGATTACAGTTGCATGTCGACCTTATCGCATTGGATACTATTTTGACATAAATAAACTTTTAGTGCTATTATTTCTATATGTTTTTTATATATGTATTTTTTCTTATTTTATAAGAAGTAACATTATAAGAATATCTGCATGCGATTGGGTTAGTTAACTGAAATAGTTTTGAGGAAAATAATTATGATTTATATGAATTGTGTGTTGTAATGGTTTTATCAGCAGGTATTGCCGTAGAAAAACTGTACATACATAGTTTTATGTTTATTACATTTTATTATTACATAATTAATTTTGTAGGTAGGATTTATATGTTGTGTAGATAGTATTTTGTATTTATATATTTTTGTAGTTAGTTGTTGTTGCATGCATTTTGTAGAGATCTAACCAAAATTTAATTTCAACTTTTCCCATAATACTCTAATGATTTCCTTTATTTTCAAGGTGGTAGCAACAGCGATAGAGATAGAGACAGGGACAGGGACAGAGATAGGTATCCTCCAGACGTAGACCGCTATCCAGATGATGAGGATGATGATGACAGATACTACGGTCGTCCTGACCGGTATCCACCTGATGATCGGTACCCGGCTGGTCCTGAACCTTATCCTGATAGATATCCTGACCGGTACCCGGACAGATTCCCAGATGACAGATACCCACCTGGAGTAGGGTCTGAACGCTACCCATCTGATCGATTCCCACTGCCTTCTGATAGATACCCGCCACAATCTGACAGATATCCTCTCCCATCTGATAGATATCCACCGCCTTCTGATAGATATCCTATATCATCTGACAGATACCCACCACCGACAAATAGATACCCTGTTATAGCTGACCGTTATCCACCTCAATCTGACCGTTATCCACCTCAATCAGACCGTTTTCCACCACCATCTGACCGTTATCCAATCGCACCGGTAGATCGTTATCCACCGGGTGTAGACCGGTATCCAACCAGAGTTCCAATAGACAGATATCCAGGTGGTGGCCGTTATCCCATCGACACCGATAACGAAATCGACCGATATCCGGATCGATATCCAGTCAGTCGATATCCTGTTGACGTGTACCCAGATCGGTATCCACAAGACAGATATCCGATACGCGGCAGCGGGAGGTACCCGTCACGCCCTTACCCAAGATACCCCGCATACGATCAGGACCGTTATTCCGGTAACGACTGGGGCCGGTATCCATACAGCAGATACCCGGTTGGCGTTAACCGGGATCCTTTACCTTTGGGCGGGGATCGTTATCCAGATATGTATGACAAATATCCGCCGACCGGATCGTCATATCCTGGTAAGATTAATTTTACTAACCTTTAACAGTAATTTTCAATTTCAAAATGCATTATAACCTTGATTATAACATCTTCAAAGAGCGTTTTCATTAACATAACACAGTGATATTAATAGATATTGTCCCTATTAATTATTATTTATTATATAGCTATTCATAGTACTGATTCTATGAATAATAAGTAACTAGTGTAACATAAAATTGAAGCAAAATAAAGTTGTATGAAATATTTATATTATTCTTTATACATTTTTATATCGAAGCAGGATATGGACGTGGTGGTTATTACGGCCCTGAATATCCCCGTGGTGATCGGTATCCTACTAGTGATCGCTATCCAGACAATGTTATAAGGCCAGGTTCTGACAGGTAAATACGCTACAGTTTGCAAATTATACGTAACAGGAATAATTATCTATAATTTAAATAGCATTTTTAATAATATTTTAATTATTAAAAATGATTATTAATAATTTTTAATAATATTTTAATTATTAATTATTAATAATATTTTAATCAACTTAAACCAAATAGCGTTAAAGAGGGTAAAACAGTTTAAATATCTCGGACACTGTGTTTCGGAGGACTTGAATGATCAAGTTGACATTGAGCGTGAGAGGAGATCCCTAGCGGCTAAATGCAATATGCTGGCACACAGGTTCGCCCGATGTAGCAAAGAGGCAAAAATAACTTTATTCAAAGCCTATTGCCAAAACTTCTACACGGGAAGCCTGTGGTTCAAGTACTCCAAAAAGAGTATGAATGCATTACGGGTGCAATATAATAATGGGTTTAGAATGCTGATGGGCTTGCCAAGGCATTGTTCAGCGTCTGAAATGTTTGCGCAGGCTCATACTAATGATTTTCATGCCATTTTGCGAAAAAAGACAGCTTCATTACTCCAACGGTTACGTGAAAGTCGCAACGAAATCCTAAATGCATTATCGCAAAAAATAGACTCACCAAAACTCGAACATTTTATTAATGTGTTGGTGAGATGTAAAGTTTCTTAAATTGTATACCTAATAATTTGTATTTTTAGATTAAATCTGTGATTTTATGTATGTTTCATTGGTTACTATTATTTGTGACATGTCAATTTTATATTTTATGATTGTGAGCTTAATTTTATTTTAAATGTGTATTAGTGATTTTTGTGTATTGTGTTTAAAATGGGTCTTTGTTACTCTTAAATAAAGAATTTATTATTATTATTAATTTTTAGGATTCCAGTGGAACCTCGACCTACATATGGTGTAAGAAGGCCCATAGAAAGACCCGGTGGATACAGAGGAAATTATGCACCTCCTGTGGAAAGACCAATAGGTGAATTATATAAATACATAACACGAGGCACGAACCATAGCTACAAAATTCTCGCTCGTGCTCGTAAAAAATTTGATTCGCATCCCTATACCTTACACAAAATATTGGCGAAAATTTTTATCAAAACATAATTTATATTAATTAATAATTTTATATATTAAATACTTAATATTTGTGTTATGCCTAGGTGGTGGTGGATACGGTGGCTACGAGCCTGATGGTCCAATCGCTCCAGTTGGAGGATCAATCGGCGGTATTGGCCACATTGGGCCAGTCAGTGTGCCAGTAGGTGGGCCAATCGGTGGACCGATCGGACGACCTCCAATTGGACAAAGACCTTGGCAAGGATCACGATGTGAAGACGACAGTTTCAGACAAGTTGGCAGACAGCGAATGCAGAGAAGATTTGTTCGCCGATTTACAACCGCTCAGTCTTTGGCACATTGCCAACGCGAATGTATTGAAGCTAGAGATTTTATTTGTCGATCGTTCAATTACAGGTTTGTGTTTAAATATTAATAATATACAATCAGTGTTTCACTGTAAACTTCGGAAAACTTTTAGATAATAAAAGATTTTCTGCTTATATACAATTCAGGTTGTTTTCTTTCATATCGAAAAATAAGGATCCACTTGAAAA
Organism: Colias behrii; assembly: GCA_029959065.1. Classification (NCBI taxonomy): domain Eukaryota; kingdom Metazoa; phylum Arthropoda; class Insecta; order Lepidoptera; family Pieridae; genus Colias; species Colias behrii. The sequence goes on along the minus strand of JARWMC010000019.1, from coordinate 7,047,179 downwards.
TTATTGACGTTCACGCTTTTTATGGAATTAGAGTCAAGCTTAATATATTGAATTATATATTTAATTTTATAATATTCCCAGGGATGTAGGTTTCGGCGTGGAACCTCGGGATAACTGTGAACTAAGTGACCGGGACACGCGCGAGCTGGACGCCGCTAATCCTGCGCATTTCGACAACACAGCTAATGAATACGACTTCTACGAAAGGGCGCTTGGACGCATTGCGGACGATTGTTTGGATGGTAATGAAACAAAAATAATAATTTATTGACTTTCTCCCGTATTAACTATTTTTTATACTAAAATAATATAAATCTGAATTAAATAACTTGCTCGACCTCTAGCATCAAAAATTTAATAGAAATTCATAAAATTCTTTTTAAATAGGTACCTACTTGAAAACCGTTAACCTTTTTGAAACAGTGTCCCAAGTATGCAATGAAGACGGGATGGAGTTCACGCTACGCCTTCCTGAAGGCTTCTACGGTAGAATGTACACATACGGCTTCTACGATAGATGCTTCTTCCGTGGAAACGGTGGCGTACAAAACGTCTTGCGTATTACCGGAGCACATGGTTACCCGGAGTGTGGGACGCAGCGGGTTTGTTGATGACTTCCTTCCTTCATTTGTTGCTCAATTTTAAAGCTTTGCCACGTATGAATATATTATGTATATATAAATCAACGTCAGTTATCGTATCTTTTAGTATAGTATCTATTTGTTTATGACCACATATACAGGGTGACTGGAAATTCGACGTGATCCTTCAAAGGGGTTATACTAGAGGTCATTTGCAACAATTTAAGTCCAGTTACCCAGGGGTCAAAAATGGATGGTTAAGCTATGACGGTTTTTTTATTTTTTAGAAATTTTCTGCCTTTTTACCAAAAACAATTAATTATGAAAAAACTACTACACTGTTAACATTCAATTGATATTTTTTTGAAAGCCGAAGAATGAGCGATCACAAAACTTGTATCACCCTAAAAAGAAAAGGGTCTTAAGTGGAATAAAACTTATTTTTTTAGTAAATTTTCCATAAGTAGATGATTAAATAAATGAGTAAAAAACTACTTACTACTTACTTTTTGAAAATTTCTAAAAAATCAAAAAACCGTCATAGCTCAATAACCATCCATTTTTGACCCCTGGTTAACTGGACTTAATTTGTTGCAAATGACCTCTAGTATAACCCCTTTGAAGGATCACGTCGAATTTCCAATCACCCTGTATACATAGATTTTCACTAGCTAGTTACCAATAATACAAATCTGATTATATCACTTTGAAATGTGATATGATTTCTCTTTCTGATCTTCTCTTTAGATGTTATACAGAACGCTTTTAAGGGTTTCAATTCAAGCGTTTCCGACTCGATATCTCATTATTTATTTCATTTATTAAATATGTTTTATACAGTATGGAGATACAATGACAAACATCGTGGTAGTACAATTCAGTGACAACGTACAAACATCCCGGGACAAACGCTTCAATCTCACGTGCCTGTTCAGAGGACCAGCTGAGGCTGTGGTCACATCTAACTACATTGGAGCTGGGTGAGATTGAAATAATATATAACTTTTGTTTGTTATTTTTATAACAGTTTTTGTGCTCTAGTGTTAATCAGGTAACAAGGTAACTGAATCCATAGCAATAAAATGCATTTGCAATGAATTGAGTGTATTGCTTATTGTCTTGTTTTTATTGAATTTGTCTGGTAACAAGCTCTTTAACAAAGTTGACACAGATTCGCTCAATACTTCTACTTCATTCGACTAAATGGTTTTTTCTGGATAAAGTTCAGTATTTTGTAATAGGTGATTATGAAGCGATAATCTTATCTGGCATAATAACTCGATATATCTTGATACTTTGAGCTGTTAAATCATCATTTTATTGAAGTATTTGCCTAAAAGACAAAGGTTCATACACAGGGTTCATACTATCTGAGTAAATATTAGTTACTAATATTATTGAACGTTATAAATAACTGTCGGCCACTGTTCGTGACTTGAGCATTATTAATTAAGGGCTGAGACGAGATTACAAAACGTAGAAATCATGAAATACTGGAAATTATTACCTATAGTAATGGACTTTATCATTTAATGGGCTCTAATATATTATTTATGTAACTACGATAATATATTATTATGTCATGATTTAACCATGTTTTTGTGTTGCCATTTTATTAATATTTTGAATTAATCTACGGATTATCTTTTGAGTTTTTGTTTGAATTTTCTTGTTACTGGTGCCTACCGCTGTGTGAGCTGCGCTTATTTTGTTATTTTTTCTTGAAATGACTTGTTCTTATATTGTTTAATGTTTATGTATTTATTGATGGGAAATATTATTTCTATGGATTGTTGAGTGCTGTTATTGAACTAACAGCTACTAACAAACGGACTTTGGATGAATTCATGAAACTTATTTTTGCCGTTACATCTCCCATATCGTAGATAATTTGCAAGGCAAAATTTTTAAAAATAAATAGGACTTTTTATTCAAGCTATAAATAAGGTCAGTTTGGTTTTACTTCATTTTTAAATATAACGTACAACATATTTATTTAAACCACCTAAAATAATTCATCCAAAGTCATTACCCAGTAGAAAGAAAGCAAGCTAAACGTCTAACAGTTTTGGTTATGACTTGATTGACAGGTCAGGAAGTCCGATACCAATAGAGTATCTACCCGAGGAGAGTTCACTGAACTCCAAGGTCCGATTGATGATATTGTACCAAGGAAGACCAACAACCACCATCGCTGTTGGTGACCCGCTAACATTCAGGCTCGAGGCTCAAGATGGATATAATTATGCAACGGATATCTTCGCTACAAATGTTATTGCTAGAGATCCTTATTCGGGACGATCTGTGCAGTTGATTGACCGCGTTGGGTAAGTGGTTAAAGAATTGATGAACTATTTATAAAACGATCAGTTTCAATATCGAGTATTCAATAATTTATGGCTGATTAATTGTGAATTTAGATGTCCAGTGGATCCTGACGTATTCCCAGAGCTGGACAAAGGTCGCAATGGTGATTCACTCGAAGCTAGATTCAACGCATTTAAAATACCGGAATCTAATTTCTTAGTTTTCGAAGCTACTGTGAGAACGTGTAGAGATGGTTGCCAACCGGTAAGATGTCAATACAATCTCTATTATACAAGTTTATACATATTTTTTAACTACTCAACTATAGATATATACGATATCTTTTTAGGCGTATTGTCCAGGCCAAACTGGTCGCACGGAGCCATCTTTCGGCCGACGCCGAAGAGATGTGAACTCTACAGAAGTTCTACAAACGAATACTACAGAAGTAAAAGATGAAGAAGCTTCCAATAAAACTGACAGTAAAGATAATATGTTCAAGATATCATACGAAGAAGCCAAAGTCGATAAGTATTTGAAGGATGAAGTGGAAACGCCGAGCCATGTGAGGAAAATGATAGAGGTAAGTTTAATTGCAACATATTCAACGTTTTGAATTCCTATTTGTTTGGAAGTGTCGGGCGTCCAATAAATGTGAGCACAATATCTTAATATCACTCAATTGTAATTATAGAGACTGCAAAAGTTATAACTCAAGCTGTCGATATTTTTTTAGAACTTACGACATACCTAACAGTTGTTTATCAATGTCTTTTTTTCTATAGGTACAAAAGTAGCATTAATCTAAAGGTGCTTACTGTAAATCTGTATTAATAAATGCAAAATAAAAAAGGTATTCGACAACCGCAACGAGTTGCTAGAAGAGAATGGCGCAGATTCATCGCCCGTGGTGTCCGCGGCCGGCGTGTGCGTGACTCCGCAGCACTACCGCGCGCTGCTCGCCGCGCTGTGCTCGCTGCTGTCCTTGCTGCTGGCCATGCTGATACTCGCGCTGTACATATACAAGTGAGTCGCCTAGTGCGGACGTCGCGTAGTCGCGGCGTGTGCGTGATGGAGTATAATTTGTTGTCAAGCTCTAAAATCTGTAAAACTTCTGTAAATCTGAAGCAAGGTATAAAAACTTGATAAATGCTGTTTGAGCAAAACAATATAGAATGATTTGTTATAAGCAGAATAGTTATGAAGTTCCTAAAATTTCAAATTTGTGCCTTGAAATGTAGGTTATTAATTACCTACCTATAGGTACATCGAATGACTCAAACTACCTGTAATAACAGTAGAATTTATAGATGTTTCAATTTTAATGTGCAGTTCAAATGTTCACGCAGCACCCCTCATACTGCGTAACACAATTGAATATTTCCGTTTATAATCAATTGGCAGAGCAATAAGAGTGTGCATAGTGACTGCAAATTCAATTGACTCGATGAATTTGCGTAGATTCATATCTTCAGAAAACATCTCAACCGTCAGTTTATTTAAAGTAGGTATACACGTCATATTACCAGGATACAATAAACCATTTATCAAAATAGTTATGTAGGATTTATAAAAAAATTCAACTGAAGAGCAAAAAATTAGCACCTACTATATCGTTAGCAATTCTTCAGATGAACTCACGTCTCACTTATGAAGAATAAAGAAAAATTTAAGTTTGTTATCTCCCTTTTTAAATTATTTTATAATTAAGTATTTAAATTATTGTTAATATGCAATTATGCTATTTATTCAAGGCGTTACTGGCGTGTGTTACGCAAAAACATCCATGCGTCGAGTCCCGTGCCCGCGCTGCGACCCGCGGCGCCCGGACCGAGACCGACACGACCATCGCTGTTCTCTGCTTCACATCTACATAAGCCGTTTTCTTTGAGGTAACTATGTACTTATAAATTAGTCATATTTTTACTCTATGTACTTATTAAAAGGAAGAATGGAAGCATCACCTGGCACCTGCTAAGAATTAAGAAATAAGACGGTTAAAAACAAAGTACATATTTCATTATAGTATTTTGCTTGTCTTAGATTTTTGGAGTGTCCGTTATGCTACGGCCACACTACCTTACCGTCTACCGGGCTGTTACCGCAATAATTATGGCATTATATTACCGTCTAAATTACTGCATGAACTGATGATTTGATCATCAAATAATAATTAACAAATAAAAAAGAAATGTGTCTCTACACTAATATTCAGGGTCACATGGTACTTAGGTACTTATTCGATAAACTCCCTATTAACATTTTTAAAATTATGATTTTGCTGTATTTAACATTTACCTACATTATTCATTTAGGTGTCTGAAACGATTTACGTGAGGTCGTTAAATTTATATTTTTTTACGGTAGGTTTACGATTAGTGCGCAAATTAATAGTTATAGTTTTATAGTTAATATGAATAGTTTTAACCTTCTATTGTGAAATACCTATAAAATTTAAAGTTACTTAAAGATTCTCACTCTAAAGCTCTTCGTTAGATTTAAGTACCTACCTAATTTTTACGCTTATTATTATAGACTATTTAGTGTATGATCGAATTGATTATTTTAAGTAGGTACTAATTACTTACTCTTATTCCAGCGGTTTAGGCAGGAATTACTCTGATGTGGGCGAAGAGGCCGGTTCCTCGGGACGCTTAGCGAACGCATTCGATGACGGAAGCGAACCAATTTACACTGACCCCTCGCTCTTTGAACGATCCAGGTCCCTTAGGTCCTTGCATTCACTGGACTTGAAACCCGACAGACGCGAACATCACGCATAAAATAATAAGTACCTAATTGCATCGGGTTAATTACGAATGATGAGTAAATCCACAGAGTAAATCCAATAATTTAAATTAAAAAATAATGCAGATAATTATCCAATATATTATCATACAATACCTTCACGATAATAACAATAAAACGACTCTTTGAAGTGGTATTCACAATAATTATCAAAATTTACCCCATATTCGTAATTACCCCGATGCACAAAATCTAAATCTTGCATTTTTTTCGTAACTAAACTGCCCAATGTGACGCTCAGTAATTTTGAAAATGTTAACAGCAAACATTTTTGTAACTATGCAATTAATTATTCGAATAATAATTATTAATTAAATGCTAAAATTATAAGTCAGTACTTACTAATAAATATTTAATAACAGTGTATTTTGTTTTATTTAATTACCTATCTATCTGAAATTTGAATTTTAATATTTTCAAATTACCCGCTAAATAGATAGTTACAAAAACAAATCATTTGGTCTCAATCCAAACTGATTTGATATTTTGATTCCAACCGCAGAAATCTGTTTTATGAGCGAAGCAAAATTGCTGACACACTATTTTATAATTATAAACGGAATCTAAAAAATGGTAAATAAATAAAAAATCTATATAAAATTTAAATTTTATTAAATTCCTTATTAATAATTCATTAAACATAACATTAACATTATTTAGTACAAAAGTACCTAATAAATATGTTTGACTGTAAGTATAAATAAACACAAATCCCTTTAAACCCAAACATACATTACAGATTTGATTCAGTCATAAAACAATTTAAAATAACTTCATTTTTCCCTTTGTTATACACTTCTGTAAACTACAAATAAATTACAATAGATATTACAAACATAAACCCGTTTTCATACTCTACACAATAATATACCGAATATTATCATAAAAAGACAATAATATAAATGTATTATGTATTTACTAAAGTTTAAACACTACGTAAAGATGAAGGTCCGATACAAAATTTTATTTGGTAGGTACCTAAGTATACAACATCCGATGGCGCCACAGGATGGCGCTTCATACAAAAATATATAAATATAAATATTTTTCCTTATAACTTTAGCACCATGATAGAGAATGCAATCTTAGAAAAGATCTTTATTTTTAGAGGTAAAACGCCCGAAAAAAACTTGTGTTTAAACATTAATAATATAGAGAAATAGACTGTCTTTAATTTAATGTGAAAATTGAACCTTTCTTTCTCTTTATTATAAAATGGTTATATCTGTTCCCCGACGAGTACAATATGGGGGTCTTTAAGCGTAGAGTGAACAGGTACCATCTAGGGAAGCCCGTTCCATCTTAGACCACATCTCAGCTTAACATCAGGCGAAATTGTGGTCAAGGGCTTCCCTATCGACAATAAAAAAAAAAATTATAACACAAGCTTAGATCATTAAGAAATGAACGTTTTATTTATATACAATGGGCGACATTTTTTACCGAGGTCAATGTATAAGTAAACAACCGTTATCTTCATTAAAAACTGCCAACAATAAAAAAAAAATTAAAAGGTCGTCTGATATCTAGTGTAAGATTGCATTTTCTACAGTTAACTGATATTATAGAAATACCCACAAAAGTATGCAAAAAATTACTTATCATTGAACCTGAAACAAATTACAACTTTCCATAATATTTTAAAACTCTTATAGTCAAATAGGTAAAATCAGGAAAAATACTATGTATTAACAAAAAAGTTGCACGTGCCGAATTTTATTTAAGAAATAACAAAAATATATTTATTATGAACAATGATTATTATTCAACGTGACTGTAATGAAAAAGAATGTTTACGAAGGTCAAAGACAGAAAGAGGTCAATGGATATTTATTCTACGCCGAACGCTAACGAGAATATATTGAAAATGCAAACCCAAGATAAGAAAATCTACACTCCAGAGGAGATTAAAAAGATAGCCCCAGGTTATCGAGGGAAACCGGAAAAATTCGATCCAGCTAAGGTTGGAAAGAAAAGAGAAGGTCAACCCAACAAAAAGCAGGGCCCGACAACGTCGAAAGTGCCTGCACCAACAGCAACGGACAAAGCTGCAAACCCGACTCCACCTAAAAATGCTCCCATGTGGGCAGATTCAGTGTTTGGAATCGATGTAGCCGTACGTGAGCTGAACGTCAACCAGGAGATCACCCCAAATTTCGGGAGATTACCAGAGGTTGTCGAGGAAGTTTACTCCGCAATCGGAGGCGACGACCAATCGTTGAATAAACAAATGACCAAAGGCATGCTGATGTATTACAGCACAGCAATGCTATGGGCACGTTTACTCGACATAAAAGCCAAGTGCGGCAACGCAAACTTGAGCTATGAGGAAATAGAATTCTGCAAATCGATCATGCAGCATGAATTTAACATTCCCCAACCCATCTACTTGTTCCTGAAAGGTATAGGTGAGGTCAAAGATCCGACGGGTAAAACTGTCTTTCTTGCAGACCACACTTTGCCAGTAACGGTAGTGCAAGGCCAGGGAGGTTATCACGCAGCAGTAGTGAACGAACAGAACCACAACCTCTTCGAGGAAATCCCATCACTGGGTATCTGCGGAGACGTTCTGATGGCAGAATCATCGGAAGCAGTGCATCCTGTACTAAACTTTCGTGTAACACCTCAAAATACCAGAGCTACGCGCGCAATGTGCGGAAACTTTGGTCAAATAGGCGCTCGCAAAGAGGAAGTCAGAATCCTACTACATTCAGTGGGAATAACCGACAACCAATTTGACGAAGTCGTAGGACGAACTCGTCTAAACATCAACCTGTTGCAGAAGGTCAGCGATTACTTCGTGGGATGTCCAACATTCCGCAACGAAAAAGTAAAGCTGGATGCTCTCACAGTTGAAGGAGACGGGGTCCAACTCATCAAGTCCTTACCGACTATTGAGAATATTGATCCAAACGCGCGTTGGACGAGTCTAGTCATTAGACCAAATTCAGCAAGCGCGAACGCGATCACAGTATTTGGTGCCTCTTACATCATGGGCTACCAACTACACAAAGAGCCGATCGCTGAAAGCCAACTGGTGTTGTCTGGAAGCGTCAAACGCTCAGAATCCGTGGGTTATACCAGAACCATGGATTGCAAACCGAAACGCAAGGCGCGTTCTGCCACCAGGGTTTGGGATTGAGAGATTCGTCTCCATTTCCGACTCCCAGAGAAACAGAACAACGCAATAGTGCGTCGGATGATTATCAGTCCACGATAATCACAATGAGGAAAGACCGCGGCCACGGCGAGTAGCATCGAGGGTACAGTCAAATCTCATTAGATATAAGTTAAATTTTAAGTATATTCAACATTTTATAGAGTATAGTTTTAAAAACTTATTTTAAATTTTTCTTTTTGTATTTTAATATAATTAGCATAGGGAGGAACAGGATTAGAATTGAAATGCCATTTTTCCGATTAGCTAAAGTTAAAAATTCATTTATGGGTCAAGGTATACGCTTATACAATAGAATTCCTCACAATATTAAAGAGTTTAGTAGTTCTAAATTTAAAACTTACATAAAAAATGTACTAGTTCGGAGAGCGTACTACAGTATTCAGGAATATATGGACGATAAAGACCCATGGAGGGTTGTCGCGTAAAAACCACAGGACAGTTCTTTGGCATATTATGTAGTTAGATATAAGTTACATATTATGTAAATTTATTGACATTATTTTAAAAGAGCAACTATGGAGTTTCTTGCCGATTCTTCTCCATAGATACTGCTTTCCGAATCGGTGGTAAATGTTAAAAATACTATGTAATGACGATTCGAAAGTGCTACTAAATAGTAGTCTAATTGAATAAATGAATGTTTGAGTTTGAGTTTGAGTTTGATAATATTCTGCTAAATAAACTTCTACTAAAATCCGACTTTTAAATTAAAAAAGTGTTAATATACACCTAAAAATAAATTTTGACTAATAAATGCCCAGTTTAACGTTAATAAACTGCTTAAAATGTATGTGATAGACTAGCATAATTTTTTATAATTATTTGTCAAACCGAAATAACTGTTTTATATGATTGATTTCTATAATAAAAAAATATATTAAAATGTCATTAAAAATAGATATTTAAATATAAATCAATATTTTTACATCTTCATATTTTTTTTGTATTCAGTAAGTCTTCGATTGTCTGGAAACGAAAGAGCTTTGTCTTCAAAGCATATGGAAGTAACAAACCATACAGACTTCAACAATTAATTTAAAAACAGCTTTTCTATCTTAAATCGAATTAATAACTGTACTTTAAAAACTTCTTATCAAAACTATGGATGGATCAGATTCGCATCGACACCTCAGACCGTACAGTTTCTATGTAAAATATACCAGGCAATCGAAACTCGCTTTAAAAATGTAATAAAAACCTTCATACCTATGCTAAAATTGAATGACACGTTCTGCTAAAATAACGGTATACTACGGAAGAACATTTCAGCTTTCACCATATCATATATAAAAACATCGTTAACCAGTCTTTCTACATTTCAATATCCTAACCAAAAAACCACCAATTGCTTAAACTTTAACATCAAGGATAAAAAAATACGCACAGATTCAACTACAAGTAATTACAAAATAGCTTCATACACTTCTTAATACAAATAAAAAAAACTTTATTTCTTTCTATCATGCAGCATGGCCAACAGTTTCATAAACAATTCAGGCATGGCGCCCGAGTCGGACGGCAGTTGTTGCGTCATTTTCAAAATGGCGTCGTATCGCTGTCGTTCTTCGGTCCTGTAGTGTTCAGGTAACCCTAGTTCCTCGTAAAGCCGCTTGATGCGCTCGATGTGCGCTGGCTCGTGGCTGCTATAGCAAGCTACGAACACTTTCTTTTGCGCCGGTGTCAAGCGCTGCAGCGCTTCAACGGCAAGCCAGGAACATTTACCCTCTTGTATATCTGTACCTTTCTTACCTAGTATATGCTCGGGGCTGTAGCAGTCCAGGAAGTCGTCCTATGGATACAGAAATGATATTTTTATTAGTTTTTTTTTTATATTTTTAAAGATATAGAATATTTCATTACATTAAAATTTAGGTAGGTACTTAAGTCAAATATTGAGAAGTGCGATAAGATCAATAAGGTAGGTAAATTAAGACATTTATTGATACGTTTTTTCGTAACATATACTCTGTCCATTATATTATTTGCTTTTTGACAGCTTCACGCCTATGTAGGATTGTATTGTCTATGTTAAAATGTCATACAAATAATTATCGTACTTCATGGACAGGTCCCGCCCACTTAGTGATGCCTACACAGAATTATTCAATGATGGGTCGATAGATTAAAATAATCGATAGAAATACTCTGTAAAATATATCCGATACAGAAAAACTCTTCTATTATGTTAAATAATTTAAACGTAAAGACAACCAAATTGTAAGATAGAAACCAATAAATAATAAAATATTAGTTTAGTTTAGTTTTAACATACAATGCATAGATATGTGGTCTTATTATTACATATCTTATTAGTACGTTTACGTTGTAATTATTATTTACGTACCTGATTCAATTTATGATAATATTTTGAATTTATAATTGAAATGGTATCACAATCGATAATCTTTTGAACATCACTTCTGGTATCACCCGTCGAGCTGTCAAAAAGCAATTCTTATAGTGGACAGACTATAAATAGTTATTTCAGCAATACTCACTTGCATTTGAAACAGATGCCCTAAATCCAAGCAAATTTTTTCAGCTCTGTCGAACGTGTCTTGGGTCATGTTATTCATCAATAGCATTCCCAAGAAAACTGGCAACTTAAATGTATAATACGCTGTTTTATATTTGACGATGGCGGCATAACGTTCTCTTGTGAAAAGACTATAGTCAGATTTGCTTCTGTTGCCCATTGTGAAGTCCAGGTGTTGGCCGATAGCCGTGTTGAATAACGTCTGGAATTAAATCACATATACTTAAACATCTTCTAAAAATTCAGAAATATAATCTTGGAGAAAAAAATACGTGGATTGTATTAAAAAATATAACGAATAAACTATTTTCATGACGCATAAAACTAATCATCATTTTTTTTTGCAATTATTGCGATAATAAATGTATTTGCATTCACTTTATTCTTTTGAACGTCACGACATCACGCCGTTTTGATATTATCGTCTACGTAGGTACCTTTTATCTTATGAATAAAATTCATCTTCAGAAAAGCAAATCAGAAAATATGTATTTTTGAGAAAATTTTATAATGGGATATTATCAGACAGTAAATCTTTTTAATTATCTTACACACACATAAACTTAAATAAATACCCTAAATTATCTCATCTGTGTTTCTATTTATTAATTTCTTTCTATATTACATTCTGTGTTTCGTTATTATTCTTTTCTATAGTTGTGTACCTATGTTCCTGTCCATGAATAAATGTTTGTCAATGAGTATGTCTATACAAATTATTTTCAACCCCTTAACCCATTGAGCCCCGAACGGCCCGATCGGTCCACGACACAATAGATTTTCTATTGTGTCTGTGGTTCCGGGGCCTGAGTTATTAATACCCATTTCCCATACTAACCTCGTTAAACAAATGCACTATATCCTTATACGTGGGCAGTTTACCACAATACACTTTTAGTATTTCATACATAGCGGATTGTACGAGATTGCAGTCGTTAACAGCGCCCATACCAACGTCCGGCAATTTGTACCAGCATGGATACCCCCTTCGTGTGGACGAGCTATCCATTATATCGTCCATTATCAAGAAATACGCTTGCAGCTGGAAAATAAGATTTACATAAAGAAAAGTAAAAAAGAGCGTGTGTGCTGAGCATAAGTGTCAGAAGTGAATCTTCTTTGGCAAGATGCAATCAGTCGCCTCTATGACGTGATGGTATTGCCATGACCTAAAGAAGTTTCACTTCGAAAAGTTTACTACATAATCTCCATAAAATAAAATGAATTACGTTGGAACTAAATATATGTACTTTTACTTATTATTGTATACAAAGTGGATACAATTGCAAAATTAACAGAAGATTGAGCACAATTATGCATGTATAACGCAATAGGGCGAGAGAACCAATAATAGATTGTAAGTACTCATGTTAGTTATCTAGTTTACAATGTTTACTAACATTACAACTGGTTGACCTTAGCATTTATAAATACAATTTATTTCAGAGGAAATCAGGATCATCTGTAGTATTTTTTTTATTAAAGCACATCATTATGTACTTACATAATTTAAACTACAATAGCATTTTATTGTTGTTTAAATTATGTATGTAGTCTAATTATCGTGTTATAGTCCAAAATACCCTTTAACGTCATCTTTATTTGTTGAAGACGTTATCGTAGAAATAAGATCGTCACATCCATATATGAAAACGTTAATTTACTATGTCTGCGTCCTAAAAATTACACTCCTTTTAAAAAAAAAAAGTTAAAATCAATCCTTACCATTTCTACACACCATCCGAGTACTCTTATTAGTCTCAAGGATTCCTCTGTTATATTTTCAGGTCGTTCTAACGTTTCATATGCAAATATGGTCGATAAGCCTCGTGCCTTTTTGCCCCCGCGTAGATTGTATTCCAAGACCTGAAAAAAAGTATTTAACATAACAAAAAGTACAGTACAATAGACTACAATGCAAGAAAATCATAAATGCATAGTTTTACATTTAAATGTGTAGATGTAATCATATGAAGACATATGGTGTGATCATGAAAGATAAGAAAAAAATATATTTTCCAATATTAAAGGACTTAGGAAAAAGGAAACGTTTGATACGTCTAGTCAAAAAGAATACGTGGGCTCAGTGTTTAAGGTGACCATTCGTTCTAGTTTGGACGAATCTGTCCCATTTATCCCAGTAAGAGAAAAAACGTCGTACTTGTAGTTTTTGCTTATAAATGTAATATAAAAGCAAAACGTAACATTAGTTATAGTATAATATTATTCATTGAAAGTATTGTATTATATTCTTATTCAATAATACCCTTTGTTTGCGTTTAATTGGTTTAATTAAATGCACACTAACCATTTTTATGTTTTGTTAGGAAAATATTAATGTCGTCGTAAGGACAAAGATACATAATAATAAATCGGCTATAAGAATATTTTATGAAATGGCCTATTAAGTACCTGTTTTGGGAAATAAATACGAATATCAAATTTCTATAGTTTCTATAGACACTCCTATATTTTGAGCAGCGGCATAAATTTCACTTCGTCAATATGTTCTACAAAATATCAAGCCTGTTTTCTTGGCCACCTATTTTATCACCATTGTACTCATTTCTTTGCTAATACTTTAAACTTTAGGTAATCATTTTACGAATACGAAATATTGATGATTAGAGCATCATTTTCTTCTAAAGTCTCTGTATTAATAATAAAGTTATTTAATGTGTTTCACAACTAAATGAAGATACTCAGGATTCAGGAATAAGTCCTTCTGATTGGTTATTTTTTTAATCCAGATACAAGATTTAAAAAATAACCAGAGATATCACAAGGATTATTTCTCGTCACAAAGTATTTGTTAAACATAAGTTTTTTCTATACAGGCTTTGCCAAGTGCTCGGTTACCTATTTATTTGCCTAAGCTTACTACTATAGGTCTACCAGAATCTGATGGCATATTTATATTTAAAAAATAAAAGATTTTCATGTGGCAACTTTATTTGACAACTATCAAATTGGTTGTCAAATTATTTGTGTTGATGATTAATTTTTAGGATTTTGTCTTCAAAATCTTCGAAATGTCGATAAAACCGCTGCGATCACAAGCAAGAGGTGTTGTTTACAATGTGTATAGAAAAATATTCGATGAAGATGGGTCAAACACATCACAATTTTCAATTTTAAAGCTCGTGAAAGATTTTATTGCTAAATTGGACTTACCCGTTTTGATACTTTAAATTAAAAATGTTATAAATAGGTAACTATAATATTGTTTGTTGATTAAAATATAATTTATTACAGGAGTTTCCAATTCGGGTATTTGTCAAGTCCAAGGTGTACAAGACAATTTTATAAAGTGTTAATACTTACGAAAATAAACATGATTTTATTTTATTATTGTTTTATTTTATAAAAAATGATAAACACTTGTTAAATATAGTAAATAAGTTTTGATCTGCATTATCATTACATCCATATTTTCACATGCCATAATGATATATATTCAAATATAGGTATGTGTAAATACATAATATTATTATGTATTACCTTTAGAAAAGTAATATGTATACTATACATGTAATAAGTACCTACATAATATTACGTGGATATCTCATTATTAAATACAGTATTATCCACTTGTGTAATGTGACAAATAATATTGAGGACAAAATAAAAAATACGCAGTATCAAGATCGTTCAGTCCATTTTCCCTAGGGTTGCACACTCAAAATTTTGATTTCCCTAATTGCCATCAGATTCTGGTTTACCTATAATAATATTTTTATTCCATTTTTTACTGAATCAATAATAATTAAGATGAATAAAAGTAGATAGATATAGCTGTGTACAAGTCTTTGATTACCTATATACATATTTATTATTGGACAGTGCTAGTCGTCCGCTAAACGGATGAATAAAATAAATTAGTCGTCCGATTACCGGATGAATAAAATAATTTAATCGTCCGATAACATCTATTTATCTATATAGTTAGGTTATCGGGGTTTCTTTAGAGAACTGCCGCACGTATTATAGGTTTTTTGTGGGGGGAGGAGGGCACACGTAGGTATTTGTTTTTTTTTGCGCGCGTCGACGGAGCCCCGCTTCGCGGGGCTCCTATTTCTGTGTAGTTTTTTTTTTAAGAAACCTAACCTAACCTAAACTTGATTTTTTTTTTTGCGCGTCGACGGAGCCCCGCTTTGCGGGGCTCCTATTTCTATGTAGTTTTTTTTTTTGAAACCTAACCTAACCTAACCTAACGGCTAACCTAACCTAAACTTGATTTTTTTTTGCGCGTCGACGGAGCCCCGCTTCGCGGGGCTCCTATTTCTGTGTAGTTTTTTTTTTAAGAAACCTAACCTAACCTAACCTAACCTAAACTTGATTTTTTTTTGCGCGTCGACGGAGCCCCGCTTTGCGGGGCTCCTATTTCTGTGTAGTTTTTTTTTTAAGAAACCTAACCTAACCTAACCTAACGGCTAACCTAACCTAAACTTGATTTTTTTTTTGCGCGTCGACGGAGCCCCGCTTCGCGGGGCTCCTATTTCTGTGTAGTTTTTTTTTTAAGAAACCTAACCTAACCTAACCTAACCTAAACTTGATTTTTTTTTGCGCGTCGACGGAGCCCCGCTTTGCGGGGCTCCTATTTCTGTGTAGTTTTTTTTTTAAGAAACCTAACCTAACCTAACCTAACGGCTAACCTAACCTAAACTTGATTTTTTTTTTGCGCGTCGACGGAGCCCCGCTTCGCGGGGCTCCTATTTCTGTGTAGTTTTTTTTAAGAAACCTAACCTAACCTAACCTAAAGGCTAACCTAACCTAAACCTAACCTAACGAATTGAGGGCGAATATGTAATATTGTTCCTATAAAACATGCTTATATTAGCGTAATCTTTACGATAAAACAATAATAAATAGGTGTTATAATGACACCAACTCCATCAAAAATTTTCTAAGTCCTGCGCCCCCTTTGCTTTAGTCCAACCCAACTAGCTTTAGTGTTAAAAGGTTATCTGGTAATCCGAATAATCGGACGATTAAATTATTTTATTCATCCGGTAATCGGACGATTAAATTATTTTATTCATCCGGTAATCGGACGACTAATTTATTTTATTCATCCGTTTAGCGGCCGACTAGACACTTCGTTTATTATTTCGTTCAAGCGTAAGTGGTGTAGTATATTTAGTTATATTTTGCGTACTGTATACAACTATATACTGATCGTGTAAAGTTTGGAACGAAGACGCAAGCATCCGCGTTACAAAGTATACGCGATCAGTACGCAAAATTCGTGTATATATTGTAATCAAAGACCTAAAAAAAGCATAACAATATATACACGAGCAGTTTCCTATGGTTGCGTTCTGGCTATGTATAGATTGGAAAGACACCGCGTGCTGGCCTTGTATAGTTTGGAAATACGCGTCGCCCGCGGACGAACCCGCGTGGATGGCGATATGTTATTCTGATTTTTGCTACATAAGCCACATCAATGCCAACTATGACTTCTTATAGTCCATTCAGTGATTTTTACATGAAAGAGGAATAAACATTATATATACATACATCCGTTCTTACAATCTCACACATTTATAATATTAGTTCAATACAATCTATACTAATATAAAGCTGAAGAGTTTGTTTGTTTGCTTGAACGCGCTAATCTCGGGAACTACTGGTCCGATTTGAAAAATTCTTTCGTGTTAGATAGCCCATTTATCGAGGAAGGCTATATTATATCATCACGCTAAGACCAACAGGAGCGGAGCAATGCAGGTGAAACCGCCGGGCACAGCTAGTAATATAATAAAAATTAAGAATCTCTTACCCGTTTCAGCCATGTGGTAACTTCAGGATTTTGTACAAGGCCATAATTTTTGCTCACAGCTGCAATAACTGTTGGATACACATCTTGAAATGTCTCCATCTCCCGTTTATATTCTGATATTGATGCATTTGTACTCATTCTGTAATATGTTGGTGTGTGTGGAAACCTGTTGGATAAAAAAGTTGTATACTAATTTAAAATACTTAATAATAAATTAGCATCACGAAAATAGACATTAAAAAATATATTAATGTAACTACATATTTTTATTTTTAAACTAGCGGTCCGCCCCGGCTTCGCCCGTGGTACATATTTCGCAATAAAAGGTAGCCTATGTTCTTTCTCAGGGTCTAAAGATTATCTGTGCCAAATTTCATCAAAATCGGTCCAGTAGTTTATGCGTGAAAACTATACATACATACATACATACAAACCTTTCCTCTTTATAATATTAGTATAGATGTATTATTTAGTGTAACCAACTGAAGAGATTTACTGTAGAAAAATAATACCTTAATTGTACACAATCAAGAAATATTTATCAGTTTCTTTACCTTTTATTTACATTACTGTGTACTCTATACTTCAGTATATTAGAAAAGCCAATAAAACCTCTCATTGTCACAAACTATGTATTTGAAGTGAATAAATACACAATCGGTACTTAAATAGCAAACAACTTAAGTAAATCTTATATTTATATGTAGCTATGTAATCTGATCAAGACTCACAAAGGATGTTTTAAAATGCTAATATAATCTATTCTCCAACTCAGTTATTGTTATTATAATTTCATAGTGTTCAATGATTTGAATAACACAAATTGAAATATATCTGACTAGATTTCCGCCCCCGGCTTCGCCCGCATTTTCAAAGGAAAACCCGTATAGTTCCCGTTCCCGTGGGATTTCCGGGATAAAACCTATCCTATGTGTTAATCCAAGTTACCCTCTATATGTGTGCTAAATTTCATTGTAATCGGTTCAGTAGTATTTGCGTGAAAGAGTAACAAACACACACACACACATCCTCACAAACTTCACATTTATAATATTAGTAGGATGCATGAATAAGCAAGTTAGATGTTATTGATAATAGAATTGGCTTATCAATTATAAAACATAATATTTTTTTTGTCATTAGCGAAAAATGTACTAAAATCAAAGTTCGAATTATAGATATTATATAATGAAAAGCTTTTTCTCTGTGATATCTACACTATTATTATAAATAATTGTTAACTTGTGTGTTTGTAGGGAGTAATGATCACAAGTGCTGAATTGCTTTTTAAAATTCATTCACTACATAAGAAAAGAAAAGAGTTCTGCTGATCAAATAAAGTAATATTGTAAGCTATGGAATAAAAGTTATGTTTGTAAATAAATTTGTTTCGTTTGTACATCAATCGACTATACCTTTTTAAGTTTGTTTTCAATAATGTAGAGGTGACACCATTAAAAAGTCTACCAAATTTGGCACAAGAATTCATTTTTTTTTAATTTATGCTGCGCGCCAACAACTTTCACTAATCAATTCTGCTTAACTTCGGGTATGTAGGTTTCTCGTGTTTCTACAAAACAGCGAAAATTAATCTGATTAATGATTTTTAAGTTACATTTAATAATTAAAATAAACATACAAAATATTAATGAATAATGGAATTCACACTAACACAAATAACAGAACACACTTTCGTTAAAATCAACACTGAAGTGACAAAGACTACAGAGCAAGTAATATAGTACTGAAGTGACAACTGACAAGTTGACAACTGTGAACTGACACTTGACAGTCTACACTAAGGCCGCGTTTCCATCTGCAAGAAAACTTCCGCAAGAAATGTCGACAGTCTGTCCGACAGCAGCTTGCAAGTCTAATTCCGCGTTTCCACCTGCAAGTAGACTTGCAAGCTGCTGTCAGACAGACTGTCGGACATTTCTTGCGCAAGTTTTCTTGCAGATGGAAAGGCGGCCTTATGGTTGGTTCAAGGGTTGCTTTAATGCCTTTTCGTAAATTGAGTTGGTAACACTGAACATTATCGTCCGACAGCACACGGGCATATCGGTGTCGGCTCCGATATCCGATATCGGACCGGACAATGTGAAAGACAAGTACATAATTATCATACACTAGCGGTCCGCCCCGGCTTCGCCCGTGGTACATATTTACGTTTTCTCTACATAAAAACCATCCTCGTACTTCAAGGAATATAATAAAAAAAGAATTATTGAAATCGGTTCAGCCGTTCTCGAGTTATGCGCTTACCAACACATTTTGCGATTCATTTTTATATATAAGACTAGCGGTCCGCCCCGGCTTCGCTCGTGGTACATATTTACGTTTTCTCTACGTAAAAACCATCCTCGTACTTCAAGGAATATAATAAAAAAAGAATTATCGAAATCGGTTCAGCCGTTCTCGAGTTATGCGCTTACCAACACATTTTGCGATTCATTTTTATATATAAAGATTTTACTTACCCCCGATATCGGATATCGGCTATCGGCGTCCGATATCCGATATCCGATAGCCGATACAAAGTAATGTTTATATATCTGTGTACAATATGCTGGTTTCACATTATCCGATAAATTCTCTGTCTACGGATAAATTCGTTCAGATATCATCAATTCAGTGTTGCCAGATCCATTTTAAATAAGTCAGGAGACGCGACTCGAAAAAATCAGTAGATATATGGAGAATTAAAAAAAAAAACAGTAGATGCATTTTTGTTACCTATAACATAAACGAAATTCAACCAAATTCTTTTCCCATCCACTGCGGGTGTTTGTCAAACCAAAAATATCTGCTGACTGCGGAGTATGGATTTGTATCCTCTGCAGAGTCAGAATCAAATTTCAATATTCAATTCAGTATTAGTGTCATTAAGTCCATTTTACGTTTGTAGTGCCAAGTTCGAATATATCCTAAAACTGACGAAGCGCGTGCGACGCGACGTAAACGCGACGAAACTGGCAAACTAGCCCTTTCTTTCGAATCTAGTAACTATTTGAAAAATTTAGTAAATCAGTTAAAATCAATATATCATTTTTTAATGCCTATAAATATACTAAAATGTCGTATGTTGTGCAATTATTGCCATATTAAGAAAAACGCAGCCACCGCAAATCGAGCTCTATGCACACAGAGACATTTTACGTACACGAATAGCACACATACATACATTATCGTCCGATAGCTCACTGGCGTCCGAGACAGGTACATAAATCATACATTTTACTTCCCCCCGATATCGGATCGGCGTCTGACACCGATATCGGATCGGATAATGTGAAAACGCTCTTAGGAGTTTGGGTTCCAGCACAGGGTTCCAACACGGTTCCAGTTTGTATATATTTCCGTGCTTTTAGCATTTTTTGGTATTTTAAAGTATGTACACATTATACACGTTGAGTAAGTATACACTTCAATTATTCAAGTTTAATAGTGAGTATATATAAATAATATTTGAAGAAATGTTTCTCTTTTTCCATAGATTAATATAGGTATAGTCCATTGAAATGTTACATTTTTTAGGCCTAACCTTGCGTTTTTTAGAGGACGCAATTTTATTTTTTTGATGTGTAGGGGGGGTCAGTGTGAAGCTAAAACCAAGTTTGTGGGGTCGCCACCCTTGCCCACGGCCGCCATCTTGAAAATAGCGGTTGATATGGTTTTTACTCTAAGGTTTTTACGATATATCTCTTAAAGTATTTATCTGATAAAAAAAATTATAAACATTATTTGTTGCAAATTAAATTCTCTACAGCTTTTGTCCAGTAACTTCTTGTCGTAGAACTATAAATAAAAAAATTATAAGCGAAAATGTTCAGAAATTTGAGATATTTATATTGTTCAAAATAACTTGTTCTTTATCATTTTACGAAAAAATTATATCAGACCATTTTTGTAGATTGTTTTTCGAGGAACAACTTTTAAATACAACATTTTTTTTATTAAGTTAATAGCTAAGGTTTTACAGCGCTCCGAAGTGAGTACTTTTTTTCAGTACTCTTAACTATACATATTATATTATACGTGTGTAATAATAATTTGTCATCAGTAATAGTTTTTCTTTGTTAATATAATTTTTTAAATAATTAGTGTTTCAATATTATTAATAATTAATTATTGACTCTTGTCCCCACCACCCAGGAGGTAGAGTCTGGAGGCGCGTTTTTTACGGCGAAAAGCAGGGCTGAAATGTTCTGCAGTGTGCTTCCATCGTTCTTGAGTCTGGGAAAAGAGCCAATAGCCAATATATGTATAGCTAAGAGTACTGAAAAATAGTACTCACTTCGGAGCGCTGTAAAACCTTAGCTATTAACTTAATAAAAAAAATATTGTATATAAAAGTTGTTCCTCGAAAAACAATCTACAAAAATGGTCTGATATAATTTTTTCGTAAAATGATAGAAAACTAGTTATATTGAACAATATAAATATCTCAAATTTCTGAACTAAGTATAGCTAAGAGTACTGAAAAATAGTACTCACTTCGGAGCGCTGTAAAACCTTAGCTATTAACTTAATAAAAAAAATGTTGTATATAAAAGTTGTTCCTCGAAAAACAATCTACAAAAATGGTCTGATATAATTTTTTCGTAAAATGATAGAAAACAAGTTATATTGAACAATATAAATATCTCAAATTTCTGAACATTTTCGCTTATAACTTTTTTATATAGAGTTCTACGACAAAAAGTTACTGGACAAAAGCTGTAGAGAATTTAATTTGCAACAAATAATGTTTATATTTTTTTTTATCAGATAAATAGTAATAGTAAGAGATATATCGTAAAAACCATTTCAACCGCTATTTTCAAGATGGCGGCCATGGGACCCCACAAACTTGGTTTTACACCCTATCCTTAAAAAAAAAGACGGGTTGCACTCCGGGAGTCCCGGCAGAAGTGAAAACTTGATTATTAACGTTGAGCATGTTTGATATTACGTCTTCATTGAGGTACACATATGGAGACGACACCGCCTACATCACTTATGTTCCGCTCAACATACGCCATCTGGCGTAACTGCACTCAGTCGCTTGCTCGCTCATTGGCGCGAACGTCACGCTCATTTTTTATTTGTTTTAAAGTGAAACGCATCAAATATGCCTACGTGTGTGTTACGATATTGCACAAATAATACAAATAATACGGAAAAGTGCAAAGGAATAACTTTTCATCAGTAAGTAACTAGATAATAATTTTTAAAACTTAGAGCAAAATTTTTGGCGGGCGACATTTTGCGTCATTTGTCATAGATTAAAAATTTAAGATATGAGTTATGACATTGGGCATGAAATAAGTGTTGTTAGTAATATTTGCTGGCGTATATTTTTATAGTATAAAATAATAATTTTACATATTTAGAAAAGCATAGACTGGTTGTTAATTGAAAAAAGGTGAAATCATGAAATATGAAAATCAATTACTTAATCACCAATTTTTTTGTTAATTGATTTTAATCAAGTTTTTAATTGATATTGTATAAGCTACTGACTTGAACGTATAATTGAATTATTATTTATTTATCTGCACTAATATTATAAAGAGGAAAACTTTGTTTGTTTGTTTGATTGTAATTAATAGGCTCATAAACTACTGGACCGATTTTGATGAAATTTGGCACAGACAATCTTTAGACCCTGAGAAAGAACATAGGCTACTTTTTATTGCGAAATATGAACCACGGGTGAAGCCACGGGCGTAGCCAGCCAGCTAGTTCAGAGATAAGTAATTAATATTTTTTCTATTCAAGGTTTCCATGTCTGGGCCGTGAAGAAAGGGAAAAATGGGTAAAATTTGTCCCAAACAACCGCAGCCAGTGAAGAAACCTGGTTACCATCCGATAGAACTTGCGTCTGTTCATTGCATTTTCGCGATGAGGATAAATATACCACAAAAGCGGGAAGGCGTTTTCTAAAGAAGTCTGCTGTTCCTTGTATTGATGTTAGTAATAATAATAAAATTTTACGGATTTGTATAACAAATAAAATATTATGTTAGCCATCACTAACATTATGTTATATTTATTTTAGCCGAAGGTGTCCTACAATAGTACTGAAAAAAAAACAATACAAGCAATTTCTGAGCCGGGAACATGTTCTGAGGATGATGAACTAAATAAACATTTTGTACAAAATTACACGGCTTTTATTTTTTTTCTAAAAAAGGCTCAATTTGTAAGGAATGAAACTTCCCATAGCCCTGACTGAACCTAAAACCCGAAAAAAATTAAGTTATTCCATATGACGTCACTATTTACATCATTCTATATTATATGCCAGATATTGTTAGCCCCGCGTAGTAAAGTCAGTTTATACCTAAAATAAATATTAAGTAAGTACAAAGAAAATTTCAAGTCAACGTGCATGTAAGGAGTGGCACCCAATAAAATACTTAGACAGAATGAAACAAAGTGTCGCCTCTATAGCGGTGAGTCAGTGACATCGCATAATTTATGACTGTCTAGCCGTCATTCGCGCGCCCCGCGCCGCCGCGCTTGGCGCACAGATTTTGTTCGTGGTGTCTGCTCCATACGAAGTAATATTAACTCAATGTACGTCTTACGCTTTCTCGATCAGGTCACGTGTCCTGACGCGAGTTTAAGATTTTATACCCATTACAGAAAAAGTGCTCAACGCCGCTAAAGAAGTTTTCACTTCAATAAAATTGCGTCCTCTGAAAAACGCAACCCCAAATGTAACTTTTCAATGGACTAGTATTATTTTCTGTTAAATTTCATGCATAAATTTTTTAGACTGGCAAGAAATAAGAATATGTTTTTGTTAAAATTTACATTTTTCGCGCTCTAATCAAGTCTCATCAAACGAGCATCAAACACAAATAGCTTAGGTAGGTATTTTTTTACTTTTCTAAGTTTGCAACGCAATTTCAGTATGACGAAAATAAAATTATGCAAATATTATAATTATAGTTTGAATTATATTTCTATACAGATAAGTTTACCAAAAAGAAAATGTTTCAGACACTGAGAATAAAATTATTATAGAACAGATCGGACTTCGGACAAGAGTTTTTCCACAGTTCGGCCCATACCATTTTACCAAAGAGTATAATAATATATAGGGATTTTACTCACACTCCCTACGATTTACGGATTTCTTTGTACACGTTTTGAACTAAGAATCAAATCAAATGCAATTCTGATCAACAATCACTGGTAAGGTAAATTTTAATTTTTATCTACTATCTTTGCATATCATATACCTATGTCTTACGGATTCCTCAATTTTCGCTAACGAAGTCAAAGGAAAATCCCGTGGAAATAGGATATTTAATTCCGATGAAAACGTGATGAAAACTAAAATCTTATCACTATCTAGCCTCGCTAACTACCTTTCTGTTTTCAGACACAAAAATCATAAATTAAACACAATTTCCTCTTCGCTCGCTTACTGTTGAATTTAATTGTTATTCGTACTCTATAGTTTTGTGATATATTTAGCTTTTTATTTATTTTCTATCATGCAGCTAGTTTAAAATGCCCAATTACACCAAATTTGTTTCAAAAATATATAAAATGATAAAACCTAAAGATTATTTTTTAAGCTGTTTTATAAATCTAAAATTGTGATTTCTGCTGACAACATATTGTGTTATTGGTAGTTAACAGATTTGTTGTGGAGATGTGAAATGAAATATCATTTTCAATTAACACTCCCATTTATTTCGTGCACATTAACATAAGCTTATTTAAATCTTATCACATACTTAATACAGTGCTTATTCAGTTAATTTTGTAACTTTCTAAAACTTTTATATAACCTTCTGATAAACCTTTTTCAGTCCTACATTACTTAAAACAGGTAAACTAACAATTAACATCATATCTTTTAAATAAAAATAATTAAGCACGCTGCCTAAAGATATTATCCAGAATTTTAAAGAATAAATCATGTGGAAGACCTCTAGTAACTTGTTGAATTTGTGTTCTGATGAGATCATATGTAGCTTCTTCATAGACAGAATATGTGTGAGGTAATTCTAACTCTTCATATAAGTCTTTGATTTTATTCACATCTTCGGGGTTGGAGCTTGCATAGTGATTCTCCATTAACTCTCTTTGTTCCGGTGTTGCCCTTTGTAGGGCTACAACAGCAAGCCAAGTGCATTTGCCTTCCTGAATATCAGTCCCCTGTCTGCCCATTACAGCTGGATCTCCAAAGCAGTCAAGGAAATCATCCTAGAAATAAAAATAATAATAGATATTATAGACATTTAATCATAGATAGTTTTAAATTTCCACATTAATATTTTTTTATCAGGTAATTTATAGAATTTTAGTATGGTATTCAAACACCATTCCATATT
The DNA here is from genome assembly GCA_029959065.1 of Colias behrii. Taxonomy (NCBI): domain Eukaryota; kingdom Metazoa; phylum Arthropoda; class Insecta; order Lepidoptera; family Pieridae; genus Colias; species Colias behrii. The sequence goes on along the minus strand of JARWMC010000019.1, from coordinate 7,021,642 downwards.
ATTGTCATAATTCATTAGTATATTATTATGGTTATATAAATTTTATTTTAGCTTGAATAATAAGAAGAAAGAATTCTGTTCTTGATTCACTTATAAAAAATGTAAAATCCATCTCTTTTATTACTGTAATATTTTAACACAACATTACATTAAAACTAAGCATTAGTCCCATGAGAAGATTGGAATTCACATTCTAAATTGTCCAATCTTATTACATGAAACTTCCAAGTTGGATCAAAACTTACTTGAATTTGGAAAAATTCTCCCATTTCCAAAAGAATTGTTTTAGCTTGTCTGTGTGTTTCTGGATCATCAACTCCAGACATTAACAGCGCCAAACTAACAGGCATTTGGAAGGTGTAATAGGAAGTCTTGTATTTTGTGATGGCTTCATATTTTTCCATAGTAAATTGAGATAAATCTGGTTTATCTGTTTTTGAAATTTGTTTGACTAAATATTGTCCAATGGAACATTTCAGCAGCATCTGTAAATTTATATTTTACTTTATACAACTTTTTCCATGGTTGGTTTTAATTAATTAGGTACATAGATATTTGAATTGCATTGTTGTCTTAGTTACTTGTCGGTATAATTGCATTTTGTAGTATCCATACCTCATTGAACATTTCCAGAACGTTCTTGTAGTATGGCTTTGCCGAAAAGTGTCGTTTTAGAGTAGAGTACATTGCTGCTTGGATCATACTAGTGTCGTTCACACCACTCAGACCCACGTCGGGTCGGCGATACCAACAGGGAACTCCTCTCCTCATCTCCCTCCCTTCAATTATATCTGATGAGACCATTTGCAGCGCGTGGAACTGAAATGATTATCAAATTTTTAGACCCTACCACAATCAAAATCTTTATAGATAAGGTAAACTCAAAATGTTGATCGAACTCTTAAATATTTAAGTAGGTATTTTTTTTAATAATTGTGAGGCAACAATAAATAACTACTTAGTAAGTAACAGCGTAGTCGAGAAAATAACTATCTTCTCGATTTTTGATGCAAGTAAATTATTTTTAGAAAGTTTTCTTTATGTTTTAATTATATTATGTCGTTTTATAAGAGTGAGCGGCAAACATAATAAAAATAAAAATAAAAATAAAAATATCTTTATTGAGTACAAAAATTAATACAGTACAATTACAGTGTGGCTCTGTCTTCCTAGCTAGGAATAATGTTAGAATTGTGTATCCCTAGTTACTAATGGTCTGATAATATAATTTGTTATCTCAAAGCAACGTGTATTTGCCGATCCGCTAAATATACATATACATACTTACTACTTAGATAGACATATTTGGATATGATAATATCAGATATTGTTTTCGTATAATAGATTATGTAAAAGAGTTTTTTAGCACCATTTATATGCTAACCATTTAATCAAGGTTGAATAATTAAAATGAATGACAGGTTTTTATGAAGAGCATTTTTTAATATTTGCGTGCTTATATTGCGTGACAATAGTGATTATATTATACCTACGTTAACAAAAAATGCCTTTTGTCTTTTAAAGTAGGTAATGAAAATAAAAAAAAACAGTAGCGTTGTAGGTATAATAATTGTACTAACCATTTCTGTACACCAGCCCATTATATTGGCTAAGTGTATGTTTTCAGGCGTCAAATTTTCCCTCTTTTCCAACATCTTGTATGCGAGTACTGTTGCTAGACCGCGATTTTTCTTTCCATTCGGCACGTTGTATTGCAAAAGCTGGAACAAAAAAGTTCAATTACAACGGGAACGAAGCACGATCGGCAATTTCATTGAGTATGCTTGATAGTGATATCCATTGGCGATATCTCGCCAAAAGACCTTGAATTTAGGGAAAAGTTTAAATTTGCAAACATAAATACAGCATTGCGAGTAACGACGGAGTGAAATATTGATAAGGAGTCAATATTATTTTTATTTATGACATGTAAAGAGTAATAACACCAGGGATTATAAATGCTGATTTAAAACAAGTTTTGCAAAATATATAAAGTTATTGATATAGAAATCAAGTTTTAATCTGTTTTAATTTATGTAAAACATACTAAATGTACTAATTTTTGATTTGATGAGATTTGACAGTAGGGAATCTGAGTAAAGATCATTGTAATATCCATAAAATATTCATTACAATATACCTACGTAGGTAAGTGTAAAACATATAGTGGGTAATTGTGATCAGGGGTGATTGTAAACAACTAACAACATTTTTTCTATAATCAGTCAGATGAATTTACAAACGTTTGAAAAACCGGAATCGGATCAACAAAAGGAAATATTATTATTTACAGTTGTAAAAGAGGAGTGATTTAGAATGGGTATTAAAAGTGTATGTGGAGTTGTTTCCAATCACCCCTGTTCACAATTACCCACATTTACTAGTAAGTTATTAGCTCGTTACAATTTAAATACTTATATAAAATTAGGTCAAACGTTGGTAACTATGTATGTATAATGTACTTTATTTAACCTAAATTGTAGTTCAATAAAAAACTTAAATTGCGCATTTACGCAACTAAATTATTTCAGAAGTCGTTTTCACCTCTTAAAAAAGCAACTTGCAACAATTTGTCTCTCGTATCGCAACCTCCTTCAGGTAATAGCGAACCTAATTGCAAAACAGATATTGATTTTCTACTTTATTTGGTTCAAGTAAAATACCTAATTACCTCAATCATTATTCATTAATGACCTATTCATTGATTAAGTAATCTTGGATCGTTAAGATATTTTTTAACGTTACTTGATTGAAACTCTTATTAATAATCAATAAGTACGAGTAACAATTTATATAAAAAGTATTCCTTATTTGTATTTCAGGTTTGCGTACTTGACTTTTAACAAATTAAGTAGGTATTTTTTTTAATCACTTTATAACGTTTCAAAAAAATCTTAATCCTAATCACGAGTTTATAACACGAACTGTGCGCCGCGGTTTTAACCGCGTTGCTCGGCTCCTATTTAGTCGTAGCGTAATGAAATAAAATAATTTTTCAAATCCGGCCCGTGGTTCCTGATAGGAGTCGAGCCAATTTAATAGGCAACATTTGACGTCTATCAATTTTATCTTCGAAGAGAGGTAACCTGCTTAAAAACATCGATAAAAGTGAATTAATCGATACGGACTTGAAACATTTGTCAATCGAACTTGAAATACATGTCAATTTTAAAATTCATCAGGCGAATCCCTGTCCCAGTAATATACTTTCTTTCGTAGATTTAAGGATGAGACAAGTATCTAAATAATAAAAAAAAAAAAACCGGCCAAGTGCGAGTCGGACTCGCACACCGAGGGTTCCGTACAAACCTGCAATTTTTTTTTCACGGGTTAAAGGCAATTAGATCTAAGTATTTGATATGAATTTCAACTTGATAACTCTACGCGTTCATGAGGAAAAAAGTAATAAGTTTATATTTATTAAAAAATAAATATACCTATATTTTGTAATGTAACTAAAAATTTAAGGTTTTCGGAATTTTTCCTTTATATGTGCTATAAAACGTTGCTTCATGCCAAATTTCAAGATTCTAGGTCGACTGGAAGTACCCTTTAGGTTTTGATTCCCTTGCGAGTACTTGCGAGTTTCAAAATATGCAGCTTAAATTGCTGTTTCTTTTGATTGCGTTGACATAGAAGTTTGATTGAGGTATTATAGACCTGAGTATTTGGTATGAATTTCAATTTAATACCTCTACGCGTTTATGAGGAAATGGGTAGTAAGTTTAAAATTATTCAAAAAAAAAAAAATATATTATGTGATGTAACTAAAAATTTATGGTTTTCGTAATTTTTCCTTTATCTATGCTATAAGACGTTGCTTCGTACCAAATTTCAAGATTCTGAGTTCACGGGAAGCACCCTGTAGGTTTTGATTCCCTTGCAAGTGTCGAAAATTTGCGGCATAAACGGCTGTATCTTTTGATTGTGTTGGCTTAGAAGTTTGATTTTTTCACAGCTTCAAGGGACAGTAGACCTGAGTAATTGATATAAATTTCAGCTTCATACCTCCACGCGTTCCTGAGAAAAAGGGTCTTGACGGACGGACGGACGGACGGACAGACGGACAACAAAGTGATCCTATAAGGGTTCCGTTTTTTCCTTTTGAGGTATGGAACCCTAAAAACAACGCATTTATTAATTTATGATGATTTTTATTCACAAGTAGGTAGTAATCAATGCATTCGATTCTAGATGTCAGATTTCGATTTTTATAGTAACGTCTCTGGTATTTAAAAAGGAAAAAAGGTTTGTTGACACAAAATTGTAGCGACGTCAGTTCTTTAAATCAGAAATTTAATTCAGTTAATACTGAGTTGGTCCCCTTTTTGCTAAAGGTCTGCCACACTTTTGTCTTTTTCTGTGTTTTTGTATTCCTTATTCTTTTTATTATATCTGTTGTTGGCTTTTGGCAAAATAAATTATTCTTTCTTTCTTTCTTTCTTTCAAATTGTTTATTATGTTTAGAATGGTTAATCAGTAAAATCAAATCTTAAAATTACTTGTATCGGTCATTATTATTATAAATATGTAATCGTAATTGAAAAAAGTTAAGCAAATGTGCAGTTCTAACAAAACGAAATAATATATTATTCTATGTCGTCGTTACTAGGTTACGTTGTTGAATTTTGTTGAACTGTCAAATGTTGCCTATTCAAATGGCTCTAGCTCTACTATAGCGCGTTCACGCAAGCAAACAAAAAAAAAACTCTTCAGCTTTATAAAATTATAATATTAGTTTAATAACTCAAGATTTTGATATTTAATAAGGACCAAAATAATAATATTTTATAATGATAAAAAATGCTTTTTGTATATTCTAAAGAGAATCCACCTTAGCTTTACTAATTGCCTCTTTATCAATATATACATATATATTTAACGTAAGCCGCAATACCTTTTTATATTATTTAATAATAGGGTAAGTTATTTTATTTCTCGTTAAAGGCATCTTATGTTCGTAGCCCCACGACCAAAAGTCTAAGCTATAAATAGACCTGCCTCTGTTTGATTTCTAATAACCTGTTTTCCGTCTCCTATACAAGTTTGTAATTCAAGTACGGCAAAAAGCCAATGGATTAGAAAAACAGTTAAGTTCTATATGACTCTGCCCACAGACTGACAAAAGCAACATAGAACGTACCTTAGCCAACCATTTGCTGGCTTCTGGCACGTCAAGATGCTTATCAGATTCAGTGAGGTCCCTCACGATGTCCGGGAAGCAAGCCATGAACTCCCGGGACTGATCTTTGGAGACAGCCAGTCCTCGGGCGGCCAGTGGCATTTGCTGAGATGTGAGGGTCGACAGGTATCTATGGAATCAGAACTTAGAACAATAAATATAAAGATACATAACAGGAAACAAGTTCTATTGCTTTTGAAGTATTGATTAGTGTCAAGATTAATAATTAACATGTTCAATAACAATGTTTGCCTTACATTAATTAATAAAGAGGCCAGTTGATATCAATATCTTATCGTTATAAAGCGCTTATTGTGATATCGTCTATAACCCCTTATGACCTAAATAAATAATACTAATTATAATGCCATTAGGGTAGGTATATAATTTATTTGGACAAAATATGCTTATTTGTATAATTTTTAAGATAAGATTTAGTTATTTAAATGTAATTACTATTCACGATTTAAGAATAGTAGTATAAATATAATTAACTTAATAATTATCGGGTATGAAACACAAAGTAAATGCTATTAGACAACAAAGCGAAGTTACAAAACAAAAATAAATATTAAGCAAAAGATGTTAATATTTGTAAACATAGCATAATGTTTATAATAGGAAGGTTGATGTTGATTTCAAACACGCATATAAGTGAGATAGGTAGGTACATAGGTTGTTAGCAGTTACGCAAACTGTAGGGTTAAGGGAGTTCACTGACCTGTGATATTTTTGCAACTTCAGCAATCTGTTAGGAAGTCCTGCATCTTCGTTTTGTTGGGCGTGGAGTGGTGTTTGATCAAGTCTTGGAGACATGGCATCAGAATTTGTTACACTCGTTGTTTTGCTAAATTGCCGGCGAATCTCATTTTTGTATAATTGAAGAAATTTTTGAGCATTTCTCCTTGAGCTGAACATTTTTGTAATTTCGCTTAAAAAAGGTTCAAACAACTATTTTCGATTTAATCGCGATGGTATTGAATTGAATATATGGGGAAGTACTTTGTTTATATCGCAAGGTAAAATGTTACACACCCGATCAGTCCGAGATCGAGTAAACGACTGACTCGTCAATCGAATGTTGATTCTTTGTTATGTCTTTACCTCCTCGCCAGTTCCAGCCGTTCACTCAAAATATACAATAGGGTTGAATGCAATGTTTACATCCAAGTTATCGATATCGATTGCCTACTTATGAGTTTTTTTTTTTTTGTAATGTAGTACTGACACAATGCAGTTAACCATTGATAAAATCGTTTGCTAAGAAGTTAGAAAATTTATGAAGGAGTTTAAATAAAATCTTTCATATTTTTTTAAGCTATTGCATATCTTCTATCGCGGCATTGAGCGAGGAGACCCAATCCAGAAATGTTTTATATTATGTTAGTCAACCGAAACATTAGCCCCCTGAAGTTACAAACAGTTTCTATCTTAAGTTAAACCGTTATTAATTTTGTTTATTGCCCAGTTCAAATGTTCGATACAATTAAAGATTTTCTATACTTAAAATATCGCGTAAACTATCGACATGTTATCGTCACTGTTATCGATACTAACACAACGAAAGGCCGCAACTGGCCGGCTCCCCTCCTGCTTTGCCACGCGGGCGACGTCACGTAGGCATCAACCGGCTACAAAACACATATACAACTATAGTAAAAACAAAATGGCATCCAGCTAGTGCGTGCACCGCTTGAATGCTATGGTTATCGTGACCCAAAATATACAACGTTGATCTGTTCACGGATCACGTATATGTTTGTGGACATTGTTACGTACGACGCAAGTTGAGATTACAAACTTTAAAGTTTATTCTTAGGAAAAGCTGTATTCTATTCTGTAATGTATTAATTATTGTTTATTAGTGGGTACCTACTGTGTAGGCACTAGGCACAGCATTACAATTCTGGGAAAAATAAAACGAGCTAAAATACTGAGTGATTGAAGGGTATGAATTGAGTAAGCGACAAATAAACTATACAAGCGACGAATATTGGTTGATAATAAATTACTGAAAGTGGGTTGTGATTTATCAATCTAAGATATTACTTACAATTCTTACTGAGCAATTAAATTACTATGTGAACTAAAGAGTAGATATAAGTACTAAAATACATTGTTTCTTCAAATAGTTATTTGATAAAATTATCAAAAAAAAGGGAACTCTAAACTACTATAGTTACCTAACCTGCCCATTATAGTATTATTCAAAGTTTCTTCTATACGTAACACCTCATTAAAAATTAAATGTAAATATCGTAATTCAATGAACACGCTAATCATTCAATCAAATAGCAGATTCAACGAGTTGACTGCGACATATATATTCTATGCTTGCGCAGAGAGACGGAGGGGAAATCTACCACACACAAGCTTAGTTTGTGGTACGGAGCGCGAAGGGCAGACACGGCCGTGTTATTATACTTACATATTCTAAAATGACGCGCACAAACTGTTCTGTGTATGGATGTAAATCATCAAATACATCGAAATTCCAGAAGGACTTAAAGTTTCATAGATTTCCCCGCGACGAGAGGTAGGTTTTTCATTTGTGTACTATAGACTATTTTATATTCAATATTATATTTTATATTTTCCAGACGCCCCGCCGCGCCGGCGGTGGTGCGCCGCCGTCGCTAATGCTGTGTCCGTACAGCTGTTATTATTTCACGTGCGGAACATTATTCTGTGATTTGATGCAAAAAAAAATATTTCCGTGCGAATGTTTTGTGTAAAATGAAGTAAGTATGGATACGTACGTACTGCGGAATAAAATCGCCAGAATAAAATCCGCGCGGTGAAAAACCGCTGTGCGGACATAGCCTAAGATAAAACTGACTTGTGCTGCTGCGCACACAGTTTTGTCACACACACACTGCTGTGTTTATGGCACCGTAGCTCTTAAAGGGGTGAACCGATTTGGATGCGGTTTTCTTATTGGAAAACTGGTTTTCCAGCGCTGATTCATACCTTAGTTTTATCAAAATCGGTTGAGCCGTTTGAAGATTCCGAGCTATTTTCTAATTGATGAAGGTATTATATCAGCTTTCATGGGTCAGATCGATGTGAAATTCGGTGTTCTATTTATATTCAATAAAATTGGAATTATTATTTACTTTTTAAAAGCCTTTTGTGTGTGTTTTTTTTTTCAATTATATCTGATTATAATTGTACAGCTAACTATGTGTTTGTTTATTTATTGAATCTATAGGTAAAATCTTATCTAATAGGTCTTAATTTCCAGACGCGAGTTATGGATAGAAGCTTGTCAACGACCGGACTTGAAAAGTAAAACAGATGAACAATTATATAACATGCACGTTTGTGGTTTACACTTTGAAAGATGGATGTATATGAAAACAAAATTAAAAAGCTCTGCTATTCCCGTAGCAAACTTACCGTCTGCTTCACTACATTCTATGAGTACACAAACTGAGCCTATAAAAATAGATATTATAGGAGTTTCAAACAGAGGTGTTCAACAAAGGATCGACATTGCTTTAGTAGGACAATCAGTTGTGGCATCCACTAGTGCCCAAACATCGCAGGCTACAAGAAAATTGACCGATGATACTCCAAGTTGTGCCAAGTGCCAAAAAGACGAAGTTAAGTCGATGGACGTCACCTATGAACAGTTCTTACTAGGATGTGACAAGTTCTTATCACCAAATCTAAGTAAAATTGTCAAAGCACAAGCCAAACAACCTGATTAAATTAATATAATTCTAGGAATAACAGATATAGTAAATATCGTTAAACTGTGATGTAGGTATCAGCCTGCGGCATCAGCTTATATTCCTAAGGTCCTCTTATTTTTGTTACGTTTGTTTGTATTGAACATGAGCTCTATTTTTTAGTCTTGTACCTATATTTCCAGTTTAGGTCCAAGACTAAAAAATAGAGCTCAGTTTTGCTACAATATTGTGGCTTCTAAGAGCGCAGTGTTTTAGTTTGAATAGCAATACAGGTACAGTGTATTATTAGATTTTTTACTTCTCTTTGTAATTAACGGAATTGAAATCGTATCGTGTTGAAACAGATCAAATAAAATTGTATTATTTTTTTTTGCTATAAAATAATTTAATCATTTTGAAGTGAAACTTCTTTGGGCGCGTTGAGATTAAAATTTCAAAGTCGCGTCATGACAATACCATCACGTCATGGAGTAAGGCGACGATTTTAGTATCTTTGTATCTTGTCAAAGAAGTTTCACTTCTGACACGTGCGCTCGGCACACACGTTATTTTTTTTTAATTGGCAAAATATTAGTATAAAGTTTTCGTAACTAAAAGTTTAAACATTAGTCACTAGACATATTGTTTTAAACTACGTGCAATTTGTTTAAAAATAGAGACGTCAGTTTTAATTACGTATCATATTGTCTCCTTCCGTCCGTCCCTTCGAATTCAACAGGCGTTATTAACCGTCGTTAAAAGTAATAACGGTATACGTAGGTACCTACGTATAATGTAGCTACCTTCTTTTGGGATCTTGTTAAATTTTCTTTATTCTGTTCATTTTTTGTTATCCAACGTTCTCAGATCACAATAAAGATAAAAAATGTAGAGAAATGTTTTTGTGAGATTCATGTTCCGATAGCCATTATGTAATTTAATTATAAAATTATTAACATGTCTATGTTGATAGGCATGTATAAAAATGCTACTCATAGAATATACCTACCTAACAATCAAAAATAATTTTAAACGTACAAACTGTACGTTATTGAAATAAGTACTTTATAGTCCATTGAAATGTTACATTTTTTAGGCCTAACCTTGCGTTTTTTAGAGGACGCAATTTTATTTTTTTGATGTGTAGGGGGGGGTCTTTGTGAAGCTATCACCAAGTTTGTGGGGTCGACACCCTTGTCCCACGGCCGCCATCTTGAAAATAGCTGTTGAAATGGTTTTTACGATATATCTCTTAAACTATTTATCTGATAATAAAACAATGTTAACATTATTTGTTGCAAATTAAATTCTCTACATCTTTGGTTCAGTAACTTTTTATCGTAACTATAAATAAAAAAATTATAAGCGAAAATGTTCAAAAATTAGAGTTATTTATATTTTTCAATAAAACTTTATTTTATCATTTTACGAAGAAATGATATCAGACCATTTATGTAGATTGTTTTTCGAAGAACAACTTTTATAAACAACATTTTTTCATTACGTCAATACCTAAGGTTTTACAGCGCTCTGAAGTGAGTACTATTTTTCAGTACTCTTAACTATACATATATTGGCTATTGGCTCTTTTCCCAAACTCCAGAACAATGGAAGCACATTGCAGAACATTTCAGCTCTGCTTTTCGACATACAAAAAAAACGTGCTTCCAGACTCTACCTTCTGGGTGGTGGGGAAAAGAGTCAATAATTAATTTTTAATAATATTGCAAAATTTATTATTAAAAATATTATAATAACAAAAAATAATAAATACTGGTGACAAATTATTATTAGTAAACACATAATATATTGTATGCTGTATAGTAAAGAGTACTTAAAATAGTACTCACTTCGGACTTCGGAGGGCTGTAAAACCTTAGCTATTTAATTAATGAAAAAATGTTGTAAATAAAAGTTGTTCTTCGAAAAACAATCTACAAAAATGGTCTGATATCATTTCTTCATAAACTTATAAAAAAAAGTTTTATTGAAAAATATAAACATCTCTAATTTCTGAACATTTTCGCTTATAACTTTTTTATTTATAGTTCTACGACAGAAAATTACTGAACCAAAGTTGTAGAGAATTTAATTTGCAACAAATAATGTTAACATTGTTTTATTATCAGATAAATAGTTTAAGAGATATATCGTAAAAACCATTTCAACCGCTATTTTCAAGATGGCGGCCGTGGGACAAGGGTGGCGACCCCACAAACTTGGTGATAGCTTCACACTGACCCCCCCTACACATCAAAAAAATAAAATTGCGTCCACTAAAAAACGCAACCCCAAATGTAACTTTTCAATGGACTATTACAGGTAAATTATCTTGGAGAAATTTTTGCGTTTGTAGTAGTGTATGGTCAGCAAATAAAAAAAAACAACATTTTATTTTTAGTTTTTATTATATATATATATATATATATATATATATATATATATATATATATACTATATACTATATCGAAAATCGATCGATGTGATAAAATATATATATATATATATATATTTGGGATTTTAAATTAAACTATATGTGTTTCGATATATGTTGCTTGAAACCTGAAGTGCTTCCATCTGACCAAGATTTTGAGAGGGTATGTGATGTATTTATATAAGTTTCGTCGGTGTAAACAATTGGTCGGCGTTGTTCACGATATTCAGCAATTTTCATCAAATAATTAATTCGCAAGTATCTAATTTCGTGTTTTTCCATAAGAAGTTTCCGGTTATCTTCTGTTTGCTTCCAATTAAAACCTAATGACATGACGTGTTTTCGTAACGTGCTGACACAACCTTTATAATCGATATCTTCTTTTAATTTTGCGTGCAAAGTTTTCAAAGTGGGAACTTCTTTATTTGTGATGTGGAAGTCATGAATTGTTCTTCTGATAACTTGCTGATCAAAGTTATCGATTACTATTGTAGGTTTACGATTCGGTTTCTTTTTAGGAGATTTAAATGTTACTTCCTGATCTGAAGGACAACATTTGCTTTCTGATACTACCTTTCTGACGGATGCTATTGAAATTCCTGTTGATTTAGCAACTAATTGAGTGGGGGGTCATAATACTGCTCGGGTTGTTATTACACTCATTTTCGAAATATTTGTACAAACAGTACAAAACTTCTTTAGTTTGAGAAGTCAAAGGCTTGCCTCGACCATGTTTTGACACTGGAGCCATTTTGAATTAACAATATAAAGTTACAACACTTACACACAAATTAAACCCTTCAACAAATATTATAACAATAATAACAAATAATAACAACAATCAACAAATACAAAATTTAACCTTCAACTGGTGACGTGCATATGAGTCACAGTATTGGAGAGGTGACGTCATTTTGACATATCAATATAAAGCCATAAATACTGTAAATTATGTATAGCGGCCTGTGATAGCGGCAATGAAATAGGTCATGTTATGTAAAAGTAGGTTAGTTTGTTTCTAAAATAAAACACTTTTTTTACTTATTAAATGTAAAGTTAACTTTAATCATACACATGAGCTTAACATCAAATTTTGTTCTGTGTTTTGACTTTTGGTAGGCATGAGATCAATCAAAGTGAAATTTTAAAAACTTAAAACAGAAAAAAAAATCAATCTTATTTTCTTATTAAAACTTAAGTTATTATTAAAAGAATATATTTAACAATTAAACTACGTAATAATTATAACTTTTGAATGAAATTTGTGCTTTATGTTCTAACGGTACCAAGCGACTGACAAAAGACTGCACGTGGCACCTGCGGACAGCGTAAACTGGTTTATTCTGGTTTTGTGCGTGTTTCCACTTTCCACTATCAAGTGACGATTTATTCATTTGTTTTGTTTCGTAATTATTATGGTCAAATATTAATAACGAAACAAATTATTATGGACACGATATTTTATTGTTTCACGGTAGTCGCCTTGTCGTTTGCTCAAGGACGTGAAATTGAATGATATATTTTTTTTTATAGTCAAAACCATTTTCTTCCAAATAAAAACTTGTTTTTATTGAAAACAAAAATCAGAGTGTTGCTAGGAATAAGTATAAAATTAAATAGTAATGTTAGGATATCGAAACATTTTTGTATAGGCCAGAACGATATAGTGGAAACGCGCTCTAAGATCTGAGTAATATACACACCACTACATATGCAAAAATTTCTCCAAGCTAATTTACCTGTACTATTTATGACAATAATAGGATCTATATTAGGTATATTACGTAATCATTCCAATTTTGAATGTAAAAACTTTTGATTGTACAAAAGGCTTCGATAACCTGAATTTCTTGAACTATATAATCAGGGGCAACATGAATAAAAGTTTCATTTACTTATTTGGGCAAATTACTGTTTTTTATAAGTAAAGTAATTAAATATAACAAATGGTACCTAACTAAGTACCTTTAGGTGTAATCCTTAAATATTTTTTGTATTAAATAATATCTGAATATTTTATTAACATTTGCTGTTGATATCATATTACATAGGTAAGTAGTTTAAGTAAAGATCAAAATCTTTTCGTTAATCACTAATGTTATAAATCTTTCATCATCTCATAATCTCAACAAGATTATTATTAATATACACGTGGGCACACCCCGGACACTCCATACAAAATTATCGTTTTGACAGTCACACTGTAGAGACTGCAAATGTGTGTGTTAACGCTTCATGGTTGACACATTTGTGACTAGCGTAAAAAAAAATTCGCGTTTTTCTGATGAAATACATCCGTAAACAGCACAATATCTAACCATTTTCTACGAAAAACGATAATCACAAATCCAAAATAATAAAATTACTTTAAGTCAATTTGATTAATGTTGTCAATCTTCGTTGCATATCGTCCTTGTAGAAAAATGCGGACCATTTATAGCATGATCGTGCGGGGTGAGGTAAGTATTTAAAGCTGGCCATACACGCTAGGGTGTACCTGACAGGTTTGCCTGTGCAGTTACGCCTGTCAGGTAAAGTTGAGTTGAGAATAGGACATACACGCAGCGGTAAACCTGCACAAACTCTCATTTGAAACCATGCCCTCGGCCGCGGCGCTTGATATCGACGCAGTAGCTTTAATTGATTTATTATTTATTTTATTGAAGAAAAAGAAATATAAACGAAGATACCGTGAACGATGGTGCAAATCATGGTTATTGCAAAGTTATTGTTATTATACTCTCATGTGAACTTGTTGAAAGAATTGATATTTGAGCCGAATGATTTTCGCAACTATCTACGATGAAAAGACGTATCTCAAACTATTAGCAGCTATGACTCCTTTACACATATGCACGTGTTTCCCTGCTAGCACTCACTGGACAACTGACGACTACGTCGAACCGCCCCATACACGCTTAGGTTTGCCTGCACAGTTCAACTGCACAGGTATACCCACGCGTAAAAAATATCAATTTTCAATATTTTTTCTGTCGCCTGAACAGGTGTGAAAACCTGCACAGTTCTGTAACATACACGCTCCGGTTTACCTGAACAGGTGACCTGTACAGGCAAACCTGTCAGGTACACCCTAGCGTGTATGGCCAGCTTAAAGGGGCAGAACGGACACTCTCCGCCTCCCGCCAAAATTAAGCTGGCCATACACACTAGGGTGTACCTGACAGGTTTGCCTGTACAGGTCACCTGTTCAGGTTAACCGGAGCGTGTATGTTACAGAACTGTGCAAGTTTTCACACCTGTTCAGGCGACAGAAAAAATATGAAAATTGATATTTTTTACGCGTGGGTATACCTGTGCAGTTTAACTGTGCAGGCAAACCTGAGCGTGTATGGGGCGGTTCGACGTAGTCGTCAGTTGTCCAGTGAGTGCTAGCAGGGAAACACGTGCATATGTGTAAAGGAGTCATAGCTGCTAATAGTTTGAGATACGTCTTTTCATCGTAGATAGTTGCGAAAATCATTCGGCTCAAATATCAATTCTTTCAACAAGTTCACATGAGAGTATAATAACAATAACTTTGCAATAACCATGATTTGCACCATCGTTCACGGTATCTTCGTTTATATTTCTTTTTCTTCAATAAAATAAATAATAAATCAATTAAAGCTACTGCGTCGATATCAAGCGCCGCGGCCGAGGGCATGGTTTCAAATGAGAGTTTGTGCAGGTTTACCGCTGCGTGTATGTCCTCTTCTCAACTCAACTTTACCTGACAGGCGTAACTGCACAGGCAAACCTGTCAGGTACACCCTAGCGTGTATGGCCAGCTTAATTTTGGCGGGAGGCGGAGAGTGTCCGTTCTGCCCCTTTAAGCTGGCCATACACGCTAGGGTGTACCTGACAGGTTTGCCTGTACAGGTCACCTGTTCAGGTAAACCGGAGCGTGTATGTTACAGAACTGTGCAGGTTTTCACACCTGTTCAGGCGACAGAAAAAATATTGAAAATTGATATTTTTTACGCGTGGGTATACCTGTGCAGTTGAACTGTGCAGGCAAACCTGAGCGTGTATGGGGCGGTTCGACGTAGTCGTCAGTTGTCCAGTGAGTGCATCGACCACGGGAATCACGTGCATATGTCTAAAGGAGTCACAGCTGCTAATAGTTTGAGATACGTCTTTTCATCCATTCGTAGATAGTTGCTGTAGTGTATCTATGAAATAGATATGAAATAGATATATACATTGTCTCACGTACACCAGTGGTGGGGATAGCTCATAGCTGTCATTAGCTGTCATTAGTCAGTCGACGGCCGATGCCGGACTGGAATGGACGTGTTCCCGCACTATTGAGTGTAGTAGTGAGCCAGTGCAATTCTACATATATACGTACTGTTAGCACAGTACAAGTGGCGACGAGGTAAAAGGTCAGTGTTACAATATTATAAAGAGTACGCGTGCAATAAAAAGTTTTAAGAAATTTAATAAAAAAGGGAGAGGGTATGTAGTAACATACCAGAATTCATTTTGAAATGTTAAAGACAGAATAACCGTTACGTCTGTTGGTTCACATTAAATACAAATGCAATTTCAATCTTATCCAAAATCCTTCACAAGTTAAAATAGAACGACAAAATAAAAATAAAATCTTTCGAATTTTAATCTAGTAATTAGAATACGCAGTTATTTTGGTTTGAATAATTTATTTGAATTTAAGTAATTTATTTTCAAGACATCATGTGAGCATAATAATATAATGTAATCAGGAAAGGTTAAACTTCTTGTTATTTTGAGTTAATTATTCGGTATATCTCACATTGAGGAAACCTAGTTTAGAGGCTTCTGTGATAATAACAGTACCGTGTTTAGGTTGTTGGAAAATAATTACTCATTCACTATTTAATTGCGCTTAGGTATTTGTTCCACTCAGAAGGAGAAAAAATAAGTATAAACTTACTATGTACACACTGAATTCATAATACACTTATTAGAAATTAAACAATAAATGCTGATAAAAACAAATAGAATTCCGCATTCAAGGAATAAGAACGAACGATTTTAAATTTAAACAGAATTAAACTGTATTGAAACATTTTAGAACTACCTGCACATTAATGAATATTTTAGCCGCAGAACGCATACAACGCTTCTACCGCGACTCGTTAAATGCGAATATAATTAATATGAAAAAAAAATATTTAAAATACTTGTTTGAGTAATTTACATAATATGATAAAAATGCATACACTAAAATACTGTGTGTTAGCCACACCTAGTTTATTATATTATTCAAGTGGCAAACTATTTAAATGTCTTAACGTTTTCACGACTGCTACTTATCTATAACTAATTTCGTTAAAATTAGAAATTAGAAATAAATATTTAAAATGTCGTTAGACTATAAATAGATTGGGTAAATTAATATATCCATGTTTGTTAATGCATAAAAAGCCACAATATAAATACAAGTGGTAACATGTAGTAATTACCAAGATGTGGCAAAGTATTATGAACTCGCAACCGCCATTGTTATAATTTTATATTATTATGACATTACATGTAAATTGGGCGGCTAAGCATGGGACGACCTCCCACAAGATGGACAGACGACCTGGTTAGAGTGGCTGGGAGTCACTGGATGCAGGCCGTCCAGCAGTGGACGTTCCATGGCTGAAACGACGACGACGAGTAAACTCGTTTGTATTTCATATTCTATTTGAAATGATAGATGGACTTCCATTAAATTGGATGTATTGACTTCCATTAAATTGGAAGTATGGACTTCCATTAAATTGGTAGTATGGACTTCCTTTAAATAGGAGGTAGGGACTTCCTTTGAATAGGAGGTATTGATTCCCTATATATAGGAGGTATGAAAGAAAGAAAGAAAGATGACTTCCTTTAAATAGGAGGTAGGGACTTCCTTTGAATAGGAGGTATTGATTCCCTATATATAGGAGGTATGAAAGAAAGAAAGAAAGATGACTTCCTTTAAATAGGAGGTAGGGACTTCCTTTGAATAGGAGGTATTGATTCCCTATAAATAGGAGGTATAGATTCCCTATAAATAGGAGGTGTTGATTCCCTATAAATAGGAGGTATGGACTTCCTTTAAATAGGAGGTAGTGACTTCCCTTAAATAGGAGGTATTGATGCCCTTTAAATAGGAGGTACTGACTTCCTTTAAATAGGAGGTATTGATTTCCTTTAAATAGAAGGTCTGGACTTCCTTTAAATAGGAGGTATCGATTTCCTTTTAAAAGGAGGTATGGATTTCCTTTGAATAGGAGAAATTGACATTCCTTAAATGGGAGGTGTGCCATCGGGACGAGGCTACTTTACATTCGAACGTTTTCAATGGGAAAATGTATCCAACAGTAATTCTACGTGTCACTCTTTGGTTGGTGCCAAAGGTAAGGTGTCGAGGTCGACAAGTGCCAGCAGGCCGGCAACTTCACTTTGCGCAAGCATGGATGGCGCTGCCGCTCTCACCACCGCTTCGAACGCCATGTCATCGCGTCGTGCACCGCAGGAGTCGAGCTTCGAGCGTCATGCATCGAGTATGATTCGTTGATACGCAACACGATATCCTAGGTACCGTGACATCACATCTGGGTCCGCGACACCATGCCTGGTGTCCGCTACCACGTCGAGCAACGTGTCAACACATCCAGCCGGTGCTCATCGGAATCCAGGGTGACGTGTAACTGGGTGACTGGTACCAAACTAATCTGTATTGCAATCATTCACATAAAACGGTCAGTAGATAATATAATTTCACATTGAGTGTGCAATTAGAAAATAAAGTAAGTTTTCAAACTGTAGTAACTTCACAATGATGGTAATACTGAACAGATTTTGTTGTAGGTTGTAACGTACAAAACCAGTGTGTAGTTATATCTTATTACATTAAAATTAACCCAACGTTTTACGTAGTTATATAATTATTGTCTCGTGTTATATTACTAGTAGTTTGGAACCTACTGATGTTCTACATCAGTAATTCATGATATTTCAAAAAAATAAATCCTGTGGCGTAAGCACGTCTTTCATATTAATTACACGAAAAAAAAGGAGGAATAAATACTCAAATTATGACCAGATATCAGAATAAACTATATTAGCAACGTGTAAAGTTTATACTGCAAAAATAGTTTAAATTCTAGAAGTATTACAATCTACCTTCATAAATACCAGACAATTTTAAACAACTACCTATAAATATATTGCAGACAGGGTTGATAAATTGGTTAATAATTAATAAACAATCCTGTGACTTTATAAATCAAAAAATATAATAATTGATAAATATAATAAATTAATTATTGACATCATATTGGACATACATTTGCAATAATAATATTATTAGAGTAATTTCATTGTGTATCGAAATAACAGTAATTAGTGTTGTGTGACCTAATATTGTTTAATGTAATTTAAAATATAAATAATTTATCGTTCAACTACGAGTGGAAGGAATAAGAATCTTATAACTTGTATATAGGTAATATCTTTGTAATTACATTCCGCAAATAATGATGATAATATGAATTTAAATATACTTTAACGGTTTTGTAGTTAGCAAGTTAACACTAGCAAAGAAAGACATTGAATTGAACGTAAACGATAAACATTCACTTGTCCATATATTATAATGAAAAACCATTTGCGAATTATTTTGAATTGATTTCTTGACTACCCACGTTAGTACTAAGTACTAGTACGTACTAGTCGACAGATCGTAAGATCCTTGACAAATCGAAATGACATGCTATGCAAAGACAGCTTTATAACTACTCGAATAAAGATGAAAAGTAATGCGTTAAGTAGTTGCATTAAGAGATTTAATAAGTTTTTCGTAACTTTTAATTAAGGCGTGATTTCCATTTGACTTTAATGTATACTTAATGAAAAAACGTGATTTACAGTGCCTGATTGACTATGAAAAAGAGGCAGGTTTAATTTAATCGAATAGAAGGTAAATCGAAACACTTAATACTCGCATATTTTAATACTTTCTTATTTACGCAGTTCATAATAAAATGTAACAGATAATTACGTGTTTAGATAAGCAGCTGACATAACGTAAATTCTATGGTTAGAATACGTATCTTGAATTGGTTTTTGAAGGTTGTTCATTAATTGTATTGTTTAAGGTAATTTAGAATTCAAACGAAAGGTAGGTACTTAGATCTCATGAATGTTTGGGTCTGTTGAGGATTAAGATATTTAGATTGTTTACACAAAGAATACAAAATAGCACGGTTATTGGCGTCTACATAATACATAATATTATCGTCAGATAAAGTCAATTGGTTTAAAGGAGAAACTGAACACGTTTTTAGTAGGTAATTGTGTAGCTTTAGAATTCAGAACGCAAATCCTAAACATTGAGACTATTGTAGTTTGAGTAATCAATATAAACATGTAGCATTGAATTTGGTGGTGTACACTCATCAGTACGGAATTTTGGCCACTTACAAATTTACTGATATTAAAAAAAAAAGAATAAAGTTAATAAGTTTGAAGATAATATGCAGATACTTTAAACTTATGTTAGGTAGTAAAAACATGAAGTTCAATAATAAGTTTTGTCCTATTTTTTGAGCAAGCCGAAATTTGTAAATTTAGATAACAATGTCATATTTTCTATAATTGTCTAAAGGAGATTGCCCAAGTGACTATGGCACTTGGTATCGCAATCAAACTTATTGTGTCAAGATGAAATATAGCTCAATTTAAAGCTTGATGTTAGTACTTTTAGAAACGATTAAAGTTTTCTTTAAAAAAATACTTTATCGAGTTTAAACTAACGATGAACGTTAAGTTTTACATTTATTACATAGGTAATATTTTAATTTACAAGACAAATGTGAAAAGTAAATCGAATAAACATTGTTTCAAAATAAATAACGTCAAACAATGCGTCGAACACATTCATTCAACATTCATTTCAAATAGATACTATGACATATGACGCAGGATGCTTGCAAGAGAGATAGATAGGTATGTGTCAAAACAAAAACTTTTACTTTTATTTCTATTTATTCGGTATTATTACGACTTAATAGTGATAAATATGATCATTATGAATACAAATAGGAATTAACAATATCACGAACACGTGACACAACTAGTATTTTACCGATTCCATACGTGGTCATACATGTTTCAAAAGACAAACTTTTACTATTATTTCAATTTATCCGGTATAATTATTAAGACTTAATATTGATACATATGATCATTATAAATACAAATAGGAATTAACAATATCACGAATACGTGGCACAACTAAAATTTTACCGATACCACCCGTGGCTTTGTTGAACTGTCGAATCCTACAAAATGTCTAATCATTTTGAAGGACAGACGCTGTTTATAAAATGTTGGATAATGTTATACACTTCTATACAATATTCGTTTGAAAATAGAAAAAATTTTGGAAAAGGAAGGGCAGGGGTGGAAGCTAGTACGGAATGAGTTTATCAAGTATCAAACGAGTAGGTTTGATAAGTATGTTCTGATTTTAAGAGTTCTTCATTAACTTAGGTTTCAAAGTTCTATTGGGAATTATGGATTAATAACTTGATAACTGTATAATTCTATAATTTTTCATTATGTGATTATTTGGAGCGAAAATTAATTAATTTTGAAAAAGGAAGGGATGTAGTGTATCTATGAAATAGATATGAAATAGATATATACATTGTCTCACGTACACCAGTGGTGGGGATAGCTCATAGCTGTCATTAGCTGTCATTAGTCAGTCGACGGCCGATGCCGGACTGGAATGGACGTGTTCCCGCACTATTGAGTGTAGTAGTGAGCCAGTGCAATTCTACATATATACGTACTGTTAGCACAGTACAGTTGCAAAAATCATTCGGCTGAAATCTCAATTCTTTCAACAAGTTCACACGAGAGTACTCTTTTCCTTGCAATAACCATGGTTTGCACCATCGTTCACGGTATCTTCGTTTATATTTCTTTTTCTTCAATAAAATAAATAATAAACCAATTAATGCTACTGCTTCGATATCAAGCGCCGCGGCCGAAGGCATGGTTTCAAATGAAAGTTTGTGCAGGTTTACTGCTGCGTGTATGTCCTCTTCACTTTACCTGACAGGCGTAACTGCACAGGCAAACCTGTCAGGTACACCCTTGCGTGTATGGCCAGCTTTAGCCAAACGTCAAAACGCCAAGGAATAGAATACGCTATCGATAGAAATTGACATAAGCGTATGATGTTTTGCCTAAGGATTCGGTCACCCTACCAACGACAACGACGACCACGAACAAAATTTTCATCCAGTCGCAATGAAATAAAATTGTGCAAAACACAATTAAAAATGAAATTTAAGAATTTCCTGTCGTATTGGTGTTTGGAAAAAATTTTTTTGAGATCAATGGATAAACAAACAGGTTTTTCATAGAAACGGTGGCTCCTAGAAAAAAATGTATTTAACCATTTTTATAGATAATTATTAGATGATCTACAATTTTAGTTCAGGTAATTGTATGATAAACTTACCGTCTCAGCGAAAATCGCAAAACACCCTATTTTTTTTTATTAATTGACCTCGAAATTTTTTATTTCCGAGTACCAGAATGACGGAAGATTTTAATATTGATTTTGAACAAATTTCGGCAAGATTGGAACTTTGGTCGTGGTCGTCTGCGTCGTTGGTAGTGTGAACGAACCATTACCAAAATGTCATGAGCTTGTGTCAATAATTAGCGTTAGCAGTTTCTATTCTATGGCGTTACGTGTACGTTTGTCTAAAGGCCCTGTAGCGTTTAGCTACTATTATGTACAACTCGGTTACAATATCTGTGGACCTCGCTGGAATGCGGAGCCCCTTCCCGTTCCCCTTTACCTCCCCGCGCTCGCCCGCGGCGAGTCATTACGGTTAGCAATTTTGTTGCGTTCGCGACGTGACGTCATCGAAGCCAGGTCCACAGATATTGTAACCGGGTTGTATTCTGTGACGTGGGTAAAGCTTGGAATTATTTATATAAGATAAAAACCTTAAGATTATGCTTCTGTTTAATAATAGTTTAAAAGCCCTCCCTTTATTAATCTTTCAGTGGGTACCTGCCTATCAGTTATTTATCAATTGTTTAATTAATTAATTATTGTTAGCACTTATCCCGTTATTATTATCAGTATAGTCTAATGATAGTTTAGTATCTATGCAACTATTTTGATTTATTCAATCCTTCATTTAAGTTTCCAAAAACCAAACTTGATTAGAGTGCGGAATGGTGGATAAAATACTCTAGATGATCATTGAGATATACATATGGAGACGACACCGCCTACATCACATATGTTCCGCTCAACATAAGCCATATGGCTTAACTGCACTCAGTCGCTTTAGTGCGATGGTCGCGTTCATGTCTTGTTTGTTTTAAAGCAAAAAACCAAGAAACTCATCAAATATGCCCTCGAGTGTAATGCGATATAGCACTTATAATTCAAGTAACGCGGCAAAGTGCAAAGAAATAACTTTTCATCGGTAATTAATTAGATAATCATTTTTAAAACTTGGTTCGAGCTAAATTTTTGGCGGGCGCCATTTTGCGTCATTTGTCATAGACAAAAAATTTAAGAAACGGCATTGGGTATGAAAGATGTTTAGATAGTAATATTAGATGACGTAAATTTTTATAGTGAAAAAAAATAATTTTACACATTTAAAAAATATTGTAATGTGGATATTATTTGAAAAAAGGTTAAATCATGAAAGATGAAAATAAATTACCTATGTATCAATTTTTTGTTACATTGATTGGTTTTAATTGAAAAGTTTTTAAATGATAAGTTTATTAATAATTTATTTATTAGATTAATTATTTTTTTTGTTATATTGATTGTTCTTAATTGATAAGTAATAAGCAAAATATTTGCAAAGTTTCGCCTCTATAGCGGTGAGTCGATGACATCGCTTAATCTATGACTCACAAGCCGCCCCGCGCCGCCGCGCTTGTCGCACAGATTTTGTTCGTGGTGTCTCCTCCATACGTAGTAATAATAGCTCAATGTAGATGATACTGTTCTTGTTTATGCGTAATAACATTTCTCCATAACTAACAAGTTGGTTCAAGATTCACTAGTATTAGCAGAAATTCAATTATTAACAAAAGTTTATACGTAAGGTTGAAGAGTTTGTGTTAGCACGCGCTAATTAATCTGAGGGACTACCGGAAGGCTCCTGCTGGTTTCAATTAAAAAAAAATACATAAGTGACATCTTACAAAGGAGAGGAGGTTTTTAAATATCGAGAAACAACTAATAATGAGTAACTAAAGAATTCATGAAAAATTATGCAATTTTCGCGTGACAAGCTTTGTCTGAGCCTCAAAAATGTGAACAGTCGCTAGCAAATAATGTATAGTACGTCACAGATACAAACTAATACCACAGTATTACAATATTATTTCCTACAGTAAGGAAACGCCTTTGATGTCGCGCGATGCCGCCGCCAGCGTAGGTACTTACGCTGCCACACGAAAATACGCTAGGGTTGCAACAAATGGGAAATAAAACAATTGTGATTATTAATATTATATATTATGATGAAATCATTTATTCATATGTACATTCAAAATAATTGCGATTATTAAATCTGATGTAATTATTTGTTCATAAATATATAATTACAGATATTGCACTGCTAAATATTATTTACGTGGACACTTTATTTTTGGATGTTCTTAATTGTATATTATAACATTTAACTAACATTCGCATTGGGATGTACAATCTGATTAGAAAATAATGAGGACAACATATACATAGCTTTGATTTTAATTCAACAGATACAATTAATACAATCTTTCTGAAATATTGTTTCCTTCTGGGATTTCAATGTAGATTTACATCCGTTAACGGAACAGTTTGTGCGCGCCATAATAGAATATGTAAGTACCTATGTATAATAAAATTATTACACAAAAATACGACTGCGTCGTCCTTTCGCGCTAGGTAAGGCAAACTAAGCGTGTTTGCCTTACGCGGCCCGCGTCGCCTGACCCCCGCCAATTCCCCTCCGTTTCTCTGCACAAGTACATTCGTTTCCGTACTGTATAGATAATTGTAATACTGTGCTAATACCTATGCAAAGTCTAAAAATCAGGTTTCTTAGGCATGTAGGTACATTGTACAAAAAATATTTTTTGTAGATTTCCCTTTTAAAATGGTTTTCAAATTCCTACTTATCTATGAAATTATTGATTAGGTTCGTATAATATGATAGTACTGATATAACTGTCGTCAATAAGACATCTATTAATAAAGAAGCTGATAGCTAGTTGTACAACACATATATCCATTTACTCTATTAAAATAAACAACTTATCAAGATTATATGTAACAACGTACACGCACTAATACACGTGCGCAGCAGCACCCAACAAGGTCAAGATCAAGGCGTGGAATCAGACTAAACAAATTCGCAATAAAGTAAGTACCTATGAAGAGGTGGTTGCATGTAATTTAGAAACAGATTTTTCAAATGGATTTTTTGTGCAATATAATTTTACCTAGCAGGTACCTATTGAAACGCATACTTCGCATTTTACTAGCCTTGAATGATATTTGATAAGGATTACGTAACGTGTTTATTATTCGCACTTAGACAATATATTATTATAATCTAAGGATTACGGAGGTTATCATGACAAATTTTACATAGCATTTCCCTCAGGCATTTTTAATATAAACAGTTTAAGAAAACTATTTTCAGATAACATCTAACTAGGACGGTTACCAGTGGCGTAGCTAGGGGGACAAGGGCCCTGGTGCATAGGGAAAGAATCGGGCCCTCCTCCTCCCCTCTTTCCGCGTAGTTTGAACTTATATTTGCCTTCAAAATTATTGATAAGAATAAGAATAGAAAACAGTAAGTGAACTTATCCCTAGTAGGCTAAATCCATACGTCGCCTCTATTAGAATCTCCATATAGAAGAAAAAGGGAATAAATGAACAACGACGCACATGACAATATAGAATATTTATTATACAGATGAGATTAATTAAATGGAAAAAACGATTTTTAACAGAATTCATCTTCGGTTTTTCGGAAAAGGTCCCGGAGGTTTCAAAGGTCCTTTGTCAAGAATCAGCCGTTTTTCGTTATCGTTCAATTTCGTGTTCGTGTACTTTCCCAAGTCATTTGAAATTTCAAGAACTTTTGAAGATGAAGAAATGGATGATTCTTCTAATGTAGGTTGCACGGAAGCGTCGCAGTAGTCATTTTCAGCAGTGGTATTGTCGGTAGTTATTGGATCCTGATATTCCTGATCTACTCGAGTCACTTTATTAATTAACACAGCTGTGTCCACGTTATCAATAATTGAACACTCGTCACTTTTGACCGATATTCCAGCTGTTGAAGGAACTGTAGTCCATTGAATGAGTCCCTCCAAGGGGGGTCTAGAGTGCGTGAGTTAGTAACGTAAGATGTTTCTTCGGAAACATGTCAAGAGTCCCTAGGTAATAAACATACTAAAACCCCGGGACACTAGGAGGAGCCCCGGAGTGGGGGGAGGGGGGAATGGGTCCATTTTTTAATTTTTCGCTTAAATCTCAAAAACGGTACATGTTAGAGAAAAACTTTCAAGGAAAAGTTGAAAGGCCATAAAATTATCTACAAGTTGTACCTAAATCATTTTTTCCTATATCCTACCGTTTCTGAGTTACACGCAGTAAAAAATGATTTTGGCTCAAACAATTTCCCCATACTACATAGTACATACCCATGTTTATCACATCAATCGATCAAAAAATATTTCTTTCTTCCAAAAAACTCAAATGTGCAACTTGTGACCGGTACTGATAGATTGCTCTTAATTAGGTCTACAATTGGTAAAATAAACACATTCCTCCATGGAAGCCTTTAGGAGGAATCGATTGTCAAAATATTATATTAGGGTAGTTTGAGTTACTGAACTTGATCTTTTTATTTTTTTCTTCCAAAAAACTCAAAAGTGCAACTTGTGACCGGTACAGATAGATTGCTCATAATTAGGTCTATCATTGATAAAAATACCAGATTCCACTACGGAGGCGTTTACGGGGAATTGAATTTTATTAGGGTAGTTACGATACTTGAACTTTTTATTTATTTTTTCTTCCAAAAAACTCAAAAGTGCAACTTGTGACCGGTACAGATAGATTGCTCATAATTAGGTCTATCATTGATAAAAATACCAGATTCCACCATGGAGGCGTTTACGGGGAATTGAATTTTATTAGGGTAGTTAGTTAAGAAGTTCAAGTATCGTAACTACCCTAATAAAATTCAATACCTCCTATATATATGGTTTTAGTATGTTTATTACCTAGGGACTCTTGACATGTTTCTGAAGAAACATCTTACGTTACTAACTCACGCACTCTAGAACTTTTTATTCAATGGACTACTGTAGCAGAAAGCGGTTTCGTAAAAAAGCTGTCTAGCTTGGTCAATTTTTTTTTACTTTCTTCCCTTTCTTGTCGTTGTTTCCGCTTTGCGGCACCGCTACGTTCCTTTTTTCTTTCCATAATTTTTAATTACATGGAAAAGAAGAAACCCTTTAAAATACAGTGGTACACGGTTTTTATTGGACTCGAAGCGATTGCAAAGCGATATTTACTGAAACGTAGTGCTCAAATTACAGTGTAATCCAAAGTAAATTTTAACAGTTCAACACTGTTAAACACAGTGTTGTGTGTCCGTGTATTGGTGATAACGTCACTAACCGTATAAAGAACAGTGAAACAACCGTGCCACACTGTAAAATTAAATGAATCGCTCTGTAGTCAATACTGTAACACTGTAACCGTTGCTGCTGCTCACAGTATGAAAATCGGTGATGTCATCTAATTTTGACAGTTGAACACTTTTACTGGAAACATTGATGAATTTAGTGTATCGAATTTATTTTTTTTTAAATAAAAAAAAAAAAATTTTTTTTCAAAGCTGAGGTTTGAGGGCCCCCTGAGCTCCGGGGCCCTGGTGCACTGCACCACCTGGCCCTATGATAGCTACGCCACTGACGGTTACAAATTTTTGAAAAAGTACAGAATATATAAATACCTTATAGTTAGTTGTTTATTCAATAGATAAGTAAGGTATCAGTATTCTATTATTATAGTAGTTATAGGTTGGTCAAAGGTACACATAAAGCAAAACAAAGCCAGGCCCAAAAGGTCTATGTAATGTGGACTATGACGAGAACTTCGGGTTTTAAATTATTCAAAAACTGTGTAGATTTTTTAAGGTTAGTGATACCTACTTATTCCCATAGTGGGAAGTATCAAATATATTTCCGTAAACAAGAATATTATAATATGATCCTTATAATTAACACGTTACTACTTACCATGCTATGTTTTCGCTGATATTGAGTGAATAACAACAAATACTGGAAAAACATTGACACTATCATTATTTACATGATACGTAGTTGCATTTAGATTTTCTGATTATTATGTACTTAATGTACAAACATTTGAGACATGAATAATTTTTACATTTATTTTCTCATCGCAATTTGCCTTCGATTTTTTTATGTAAACTACAGCGGGTAACCGAGCAGTACCTAACACGCAGTAGCCAGTAGTTCACCTGATGATAAGTGCCCATGCACCATTTGTAGAGGTTCTTATGTAGGTCATGAAAATGCGTTGCCCGCTTTTAAGAGGTTTGGTATAATGAAAGGATTAATGATAAATTTTTATTTTTTGATTAATATGAGAATTTGGAATAGAGAAATGAACTTAGAAAGGTGAGGAAAGGATATGGGGGCTCCAGCACGCCCTGCTGATCGTACGAAAGGCAATATGTACATAATATATATATATATATATATATATATATGTCGGAGAATTTAAATAACTCTCCATAATTAATTATAATTAGGTAGATTTGTGAAATAATATTAAATAATGACTCAGTGCGCACACCTTGCGCGGTCGATGGTAGTACCGAGACTATATCATCGAGCTACTGACTCAAGGAATATAAACCATAGCATGGCCCGTAAGCCCATGCATTTCATATCAATTCAATATCGACATTATGTTGTACACGATAGAGTACATTATAATAGGAAGGTATAGCCACATAACAACTACTCTGTTATGATTCTCTCACACGGCCATTCTGACAACGAGCGCGTTCTCGCGCGAACAATTCGACAAGTAATCTTGCGAGATTACTTCTGCGTCACTATGCCATTTGTTGTATTCAAACTCTTTTCCCTTCACGGTTTGTAACTTTTCACACCGACTCTCAAATTATTACTCATCATCGTCATCATCGGTGATATCAACAACTGCTACTGTCGCCTAAAGGCGAAGCTTTGAATGTATTGTGTGTGTGTATTATATTGTAAGTGTAGAGCTCTGAACAAATACTGGAACTACATGCAGCGCGGAGCCTGACATGTACTGTAGTCACATGAAGCGCAATGCTTCGCACAAAATCTGGAACTACATACAGCGCGGAGCCTCATATGTACTGTGACTACAAGGAGCTTAAAGCTACCCACAACAACTGGAACTACACGAAGCGCGAAGCTTCCAAATGTACTGTGATCACAAGGAGCGCAATGCTACCCATAACATCTGGAACTACATGCAGCGCGGAGCCTGCCATGTACTGTGATCACAAGGAGCGCAATGCTACCCATAACATCTGGAACTACATGCAGCGCGGAGCTTGCCATGTACTGGTGTGTGTGTGTGTATTATATTGTAAGTGTAGAGCTCTGAACAAATACTGGAACTACATGCAGCGCGGAGCCTGACATGTACTGTAGTCACATGAAGCGCAATGCTTCGCACAAAATCTGGAACTACATACAGCGCGGAGCCTCATATGTACTGTGACTACAAGGAGCTTAAAGCTACCCACAACAACCGGAACTACACGAAGCGCGAAGCTTCCAATGTACTGTGATCACAAGGAGCGCAATGCTACCCATAACATCTGGAACTACATGCAGCGCGGAGCCTGCCATGTACTGTGATCACAAGGAGCGCAAGCGCTACCCACAACTACACGAAGCGCGGAGCTTCCAATGTACAATATGACATACACGCCTTGCTATGTCAAACACAGAGCTATTATTGAGCTATTAAAGTGTGGTGTGCATGTGTGTTATGAAACTTTTGTGTAATATGTACTTAGATTAACTATACGGAACTATGTAACAACCGAGGAAATAAATAGGTAAAAATAATAAATAAAACAAAAATAAAATTATACGGAGTATGTATTTATTTATTAATAATACTTTATTGTGCAAAACAATGTAAGGAAATCTAGTACAGACTTATAAGGTAAAAATATTTTACGCAATATGCGGCCTTATTGCTCACACACAGCAATCTTTGCCAGGCAACCTGGATATACTCCGACATGTACTGGAAGTAAGGAGTAACTTGTGGACTACATTTTTTTTTTTTCATTCATTGGCTCACTTTCCAACTGTTTAGATAAATTTGGAAGTTCTTGAGACAAACATATACTGTACACGGCCTCCAGTTTAAGGCTCGATTCGATACCTCTCGTTATCACAAATTTTAGATTATTTTGCATGGACTGGAGAACTTCTCTCCTAACTTAGTAATTAACATGGTATAACACGCCATCAATTCGTCGTCCAGTGACACTATTTACAGGAATACTCAAAACCACCTTGCACTTATAACTTGATGTATACTAGGTATAATAACAAAACACTTTACAATTGGGGCAGAGTAACCGGCTAATAATTAATTTACGAAGGCTGAACCCGGTTCTAAAGTCGCACCGACTGCCATATCATTTACCACTACCGACAATATCACATTGTCATAGTCTACCTTCAGACGATTCAATAATCATAAATGACTGTCAAAACAAGTAAAATGACATTGATGTTATAATCGGCTTTTCTTTCTTACTAACACATAATCATCAACATTAAACAGAATGCCTTTTTTTTTTTTCAATACGAGCCTCATAGACGTGCAATTGCTCGTCCATCCTGACTTTTGTGTTATTTCTAATTTCAAATAGGTTAACTACTAAAATGTTGACACTCGTACTAAAACATTATTACGCGGTGGTCTTGCAGCCTATAGACAATTGCAATGGGCTGTCGCCTGTGTTTAGCTTTTTGATACGATACAATTCAAAGTAAGTTGAATTTCGCCAATTGTAGAATACCAATATCTACGTTCATGATTTTCAGCGATAATGAAACAATGAACTTAAGAACAGACATAAACTTTTTTTTTAAATAACCCGTTATCGCAACTCATCCCACTTGTAATTTTGTAAAACTCAAAAGAACACTGTCAACACAAGTCTATGAGTTCGGTACCTGCGAATGACGTAGCTTGATTGGCTACTATTCCTTTCAGCGCCTTAAATAACACAACAAAAACAAAGCGCTTAACATGCTCTTTTTCTTTCGAAGACACATTTTTAACAGGAGCTAGGTGACAATATTTACCAGTAAATGCGTCAACAATTACCAATGCGATTCCATTAACTTTGCGATGTAAAAATGTTCAATGTATGTTCTAACGAACTTACTACACTAAATTTTTGCAGGTTTTTCCAAACTTAAAGGTTTCAAATAATCATGAAATGATTGTATCAATCAATGAATGATAACACTTTATTTGCACCAAACAAAAGAAAATGTTTATACAGCAAGCATTTTTTTATCGTATGTGACAACCTTAAATTTAAATCAATAATATCATTTTATCGGCTTCAATTATTTTATGTTCGGATCCAAGTTGTTCGGCTTGTAGTCGTCGCGAATCTTTATTATTTTTGCCCGAATTGAACATTATGAGGAGACAACTAGTTTCTAATAATAAAATCAACATGCGGTATTCTTGCACCCTTGCGTAGGTACCGACATCGAAATCAAAAGCTTTTATGTAAGCCAATCATCTATGAACACAAGGAGAAAATCTTTTTCTTAAGACATGATGCTTTGAGACTATTTCAGTCTGTGAATATTTTAAAATGTTAACGCTTAATTGATTATGCTTGAGGTCTTCTTAAACCTTTTAACTCTATTTAATAACTATGATAACAACTTTCTGTGTCAGTGATTCTTTGATTATAATATT
The DNA here is from genome assembly GCA_029959065.1 of Colias behrii. Lineage (NCBI taxonomy): Eukaryota > Metazoa > Arthropoda > Insecta > Lepidoptera > Pieridae > Colias > Colias behrii. The sequence continues at coordinate 6,990,266 of JARWMC010000019.1, read as the reverse complement.
CGATTTTTAAGTTGATCATTACTTTCTTGTAGGAAAACTGAACCATAATAATCTATTGAACAGGAATCTGTGTGTACTTCAACAACGAGATTTGTCCGAAAATCGTTAATAAAGAAGCAGACGTCATTATTTTTTGTTTTTACTTTAATTTCTCCGCGGGTGGGTGTCCGTATGCGAAGTGCACCAATCCTACTTTACGTCTTTTTTATTTATTTCATAAAAAGGGGCTAAGACTTAATAAAAGCTAGGAATATTCTTTCTACAATACCTCACGAATCTCTTATTTATCTGACGAAGCTACCGTTCGATGTTATGAAACCTTGCGGTGAATACCTATTCAATGTTGCAACAGCAACTTGCATTTATTCCAATTAAATGAAAACTCTGAGCAAGTGAGACTTTCAATACTCTTCTTAAACAAAAGAATGTAACCTCTTATGATTTTGAAAACTCGAGAATATCGTTGAATATAAAAAGTAGCTATGAAGTCACATAATTTATCTAGTCCTTGGTTAACAACAAGGGCATTACAAAGCCTTATAAACGTTGAAAGAACTACAGATTGTGCTAGTGTTGTATTCACAAGTCTTATTTCCATTTCACAAAATTCGTGCTTTACTTTCAATAATGGATCTCACACGATGAACATCATTAAAATCATTTAAATCCGTGTTTAAAAATTCAAAATTATTGTCCGCAAAAACAAAAATTTTTATTTTAAATTCACGAATAATTTAAGTCCCATTGTTATTCATAATCAAACTACATCCGGCTCTAGTAAAAACATCTCAACCTGTTACTTCATCCCAGGAAGTACTCGAGAGTCTACAAAAACCAAAGCTCATATTTACATCATTAACAGTTATGGGTAATGTTGAACGGGCGAATGAATAGGTTGATACAATGCCAATTCTTGTTACGCGAGTGTATACAAACTCTAGAGGCCTGGTCATGTTATCCGCGGCTATCCTTTTACAAAGGAAAAAAAAAAACAATCGGACCCGCTGTCAATAAGGCACTTGAACTTAACGCCGGCAACATCTGTGACTGTAAGCGGGGTATCGTGCTGTAAACACACATTAACAGGGTATTGTTTCTTAAAGAGCGTGCCGCCCGTTGCTTAGAAAAACAAACCTCTTCTATGTGACCAAATTTATGACTATAAGTGCGTTGTTGTACTATTTCTTAAATATTCAACGGACCTTTGTTATTCTTATTGATTAAACTAACTGATTTTGTTTCATAGGCGAGATTTACCGTCACGTTTGTAATGACATGTGAACACACAGTTATAGCAAACAATTTGCAACATGCGACGCTTTAATTGATTTGTGCCAAAATGTCTATCAAGACCCACAAAATCAATCGGCGTGTATAAATCAGATCATACCTGGTCATCTGCAATACCTTCTACCACGAATTTACTATATTCGCGTAGTTCCAGCCCGTTCGCAGCCGGTCGATTAGCACCAACTTTGTAGTGGAGCACTCGATGTATGTTGAAACTCGATCACTTTTTTACCATACCATATCTCGAAAAAGGTATTTGCTCTCGCTTCTTAGCTTCTTTCCAAGTTAAAAATAATGTCCTCACAGGTAGATGAAGGCTGGCTTCGTAGTCGGTCTAGGAATCCGATGATAGTTTATTTCGTTACACCATTGTGCTGCCGTAAACTCGCTATCATTCGGGACTCGGGTCGTACATCGGTATGTAAACATCATTATAGTTTACCTTCCTTAATTATGCGTTAGACCCGGAAACAAAATGTTTCGTTTCGGGATAGTGTATCTGCCATTTCTTTTAACAGGGATGCGCACGACATGATGCTTTATTGGGAAACCCACACACAACATTGTCGTTGTCGTGCTAACATTCTCATGATTTATTGGTGGAAACTGTGGTTCTTCTCGAACCTCATTAACACTAGCTATATCTTCTTGAACCTCACTAACACTATCACTCGTTTCACTCACTTGCAGATTTGCACCGTTTAACATTGTCTTATTCGTATTGGAATCGGGGTAATAAGTGCCGATCCCACCGCTGCTGTCGGAGAATTTAAATAACTCTCCATAATTAATTATAATTAGGTAGATTTGTGAAATAATATTAAATAATGACTCAGTGCGCACACCTTGCGCGGTCGATGGTAGTACCGAGACTATATCATCGAGCTACTGACTCAAGGAATATAAACCATAGCATGGCCCGTAAGCCCATGCATTTCATATCAATTCAATATCGACATTATGTTGTACACGATAGAGTACATTATAATAGGAAGGTATAGCCACATAACAACTACTCTGTTATGATTCTCTCACATATATACATTTACATGCAGTGCCGGTTTTAGCCTTACCAGCGCGGCGCCCTGGGCGAGATTTATACGGCGCCCCCTTACTGCAATTCAAACCCATATGAAATAAATATAGTTTAAAAAACTAAAAAACACGCTTTCAAGATAGATACCACTAAAAAGTAAAAAATAATTATTACTCTAGGAATTAAACAATAATCAATACATAGTATAATTGTGAAAAAAGCGTGGGGCGCTGTTCAAGAGCTGATTATACATGGCACCCCACGATTTTTTCACAATTTTGTTTTTTAACTATATTTTTATTTTGCATTTTTTAGTAAGATTTATGCTGAATAATGTCCATACACTCATATCTTTAATATTTTGTTATTATTTGTACTAGCTTTCCGCCCGAGCTTATAATGTAGCGATAATATTTAATCAATAACAGTCGATAATATGGAAACAAGTCCTAATGATGAAAATGCAGATTCAACTCAGTTTTAAGAATTGTATAACCATAAAACAAAAACGCTTCCCGCCGCCTACCTGTCACTATATTACATACATGCTTTGATCTTTAAAACTACGCAACGGATTTTAATTCAGTTTATTTTAATTTTATTTAATATAACGATTCAAAAGGAAGGCTTGAGTCATCATGTATTAAGATCATGTATTAAGATTTTGTACAAATTACCCAAAATATAAGGATATATGTTGTGTGTAGAAGTCGGAAAAAAAATTAGGCGTACGGGAGCTGTCGACGAAAATGCTATCTAAACCCTTTGAGATATAACGAAATAATGTATGGTGGAATTGTGTATCAGTTACAGGTCTCCAGAAAAGTCCGTTATAGGACATGTCTATCTCTAAAGAGAACATACTAGTTATATCAATTTTATTACTTTAAAAAATTAGCAATTACAAAGTAGTAATTTGAAAGCTACTTACAGAATTACGGTACTAAATCTTATCATTTTAAATACGTAATTAGCTTGAGTATTTCATAAAGATTATTTTTTCCTTTTACATCTTTCATATTAAATGAATATTTTTGGAGTTATAGCAAAATTAGAAAAATGCGTCACGCAATGATTTTCTGTCGTTGTGATATGAACGGCGCCCTGCGTCAGGCGTGCGACAAGTTGTGCATTATTATTTGTTTAGTCGATAATAAGATAAAAAAAAAATGTAAAGTCACCAATCCTTGATAAGTGTAAAAATTTTGAATTAAAACTGACCGTTTAAAATGGGTAGAAAACGTGTGTAAAGAAGTCGGTTAGTTTACGTAAAGAAATATTTAATCCTGGCCATCCTTATCAGGATAATAAGATAAATTCATGCAATTATTGTATTGTTACTGGGTTTTGATAAGTATACAAAATTTATATTTTTGGTTTTATGGCATTCAAATGCTTTATAAAAAACTGAAAGAATAGAATAAATTCGATTGCTCTGGCGGGTCACGAGTGGCTGAGTTGGTCAGGCATCCGCCCCGGAATGGCGCGAAAGGATGCGGGTTCGAGTCCCGCCTCGTGATCGAATTTTTTCTATTCTTTATAAATTTAGTATACAAAATTTTAATAAAATCCGTCTTTGAAAAGTGGGTCAAAATCGAATCGAAGGAGAATTGGTTACATACAAACATATGTTTTAAGCTAATCCTGGCGATCCTTATCAGGATAATAAGATAAATTTATGAAATTATTGTATTGTCACTGGTCCTTGATAACTGTACAAAATTTGAATGAAATCCGTCGGTTTAAAGTGGGTCAAAATCGAGTCGAAAGGAGTCGGTTACATACAAACATATGTTTTAAGCTAATCCTGGCTATCCTTATCAGGATAATAAGATAAATTTATGAAATTATTGTATTGTCACTGGTCCTTGATAACTGTACAAAATTTGAATGAAATCCGTCGGTTTAAAGTGGGTCAAAATCGAGTCGAAAGGAGTCGGTTACATACAAACATATGTTTTAAGCTAATCCTGGCTATCCTTATCAGGATAATAAGATAAATTTATGAAATTATTGTAATGTCATTCACATTGATATAAAGGGGCGCCTGTTGCGCCCCTTTATATCCGGCGCCCTGGGCGGTCGCCCAACCGCGCCCTACCCTAACGCCGCTACTGTTTACATGCTACTACATCAAGCCCATCATCTGTGGGGGTATGGTACGAGCTAGCCCGATTCGTCGTAAAGCGAGCTTGACAGCCACATTTTCATTCGTATTTACTATTTTTATTATGATGGCAGAGGTTAAATAAATTATAGACTCATGAAACATCTACTAGGTAGGTACGTTAAAATTTATATTACCTACCTACTGGCTACTGGTGATACCTACATAATATAACTGAATCTGAAACTCCAACGAAAATAATAAAAGGCCACCTGATGTTAAATAGTCAACATAGCCCATAAACACTTGTACTGCAACTGGTACTGTTACAGATGCTCTGCCGGCCTTTTATTAATAAATATTAAATACAGGCAGAGCCTATTTCTGCTTCAAGTAGTAGCAGTATCTCTAGCAAAGCTGCAATTAGAAAGTGATTAAAAAAAAAAACGGGTTGCACTCCGGGAGTGCCAGCAGAAGTGAAAACTTGATTATTAACGTTCAGCATGTTTGATATTTTGGAATGGTATCCGTCTTACGCATGGAATATAAGGGCTAAAAAAAAAAAATCCGTCTTACGCTTTTCCGATCAGGCCACGTGTCCTGACGCGAGTTTAAGATTTTATACCCAACGCCGCTAAAGAAGTTTTCACTTCAAAAATATATTTATGTATTTTTCAAAGAATCTCATTAAGCTGCACTTATGCTGCATTTAAAAAATATTGTTGTTTACATACCACAGATAAACAATCTATTGTTCTTGACGACGTGATTGAACTTCTATGTCGTGTTAAATATTTGTGTCGTGTTCGTGTAACAAGTTGTTGAACGATAAATAGTTATCTAGGTATGAGTGTATTGATGTGTTCTAGATTTTGAACAAACATATTAGATAGCATCTATTGAATAGTATTTTTGTAGGTAGGTAATGGGTTCAGATTGTTGTGATAATTTGATTGAAAGTTATGTTGCTTCCTTGCATTTATTAACTATCGAAGTAACTAGGTACCTATTTCTGATCTATTTTCGAATAGAACTAACTTCGTTGAAATATAATAATAAAAAATAATTTATCTTACATTTTAAGTGGGTACCTAAAGTATGGTATGTATAATATTAATGAAAGCTTAAAATATACTAGTTAATATTCTAAAAAAGAAATTTACAATTAAGTAAGTTATATTTTATGATATGAATAAGAATAATTTTTATACCGAATTTTAGATTCGATAACTATCTTCGTAACTTATTGTTATTTTTAATATAATCTATTTGGTAGGTATTTAGTTAAGTATAAACTTTCTTATGAATTTTTGGAAAAATATTGAAAATTTTCACAGCCCAAATATGACTCAAATGCCGACCCATGCCGTCTTATTAAAAAAACTTCAAAATAGACGGTTTAAACATGGGTTACCCTGGGTTTACCCAGGCAATAAAGTCGTGGTTTAACTTTAGTACAAAGGTTTATAAAACTTGTTCTTTCTATTGTCCTTGTCTATGGTTTTACGTTATAATATATTGTTTTAAAATAGGACGGATAGATTTTTACAATCTGCATACTCACTCTCATAATCACAGATAATAATAATAAATGTAACTTGTAGGTAACCTTCTGCACATACATTGGTCGTAACCAAGAAGCTTATATCTACTTAATACACTGGAGATTGCTTATTTTAAATGTAGTTACGTAGTTAACTAACTAATAAACGTAACGTTAACAAATTTAAAATAATATTTAGTCGATTATCGAGATATGTAACTACCTAATTTATTCTCACTAAAAAAAACAAGATTTATGTCTATAATCTATATACTTAGGTAATATTATAAAGCTGAAGAGTTTGTTTGTTTGAACGCGCTAATCTAAGGAACCACTGGTGGTCCGATTTGAAAAATTCTTTCGGTGTTAGATAGCCCATTCATCGAGGAAGGCCATAGAGATCTATACATATATCAGCATTCATCACGCTTAGACCAACAGGAGCGTAGCAATGCGTGTGAAACCGCGGGGCACAGCTAGTTACATTATATAACGTTACAATCTATAGACCTATGGAAGAAGTTGAAGGTAAACCCTAGTTGATACTTGATACCTATAGTTAGAAAAATGAAGCCACGGGCGTTCGTTAAACTCAATAAATTGACCACTTGTGGTCAATTGGCACAAGTACATATCATCAAGTAACAATATCCAAGTCTAGAAATAGAGCAGCTAGTGTGCCTAGGTTAAGGGTCAGTTGGTGTAAGAATTCAGTACTTACCAACTCATTTACTTATTACTTACCTAGATGATGAAAAGAAAAGCTAGGTAATTTTTATCTGATGTTCAAAATAATTAATTATTATAAAACCGACTTCCTTTATGTAGAAAAACAACTTAATTTTATATTATGTTTACAAAACATTGAATTTTATTATTATGCATACGAAGTTTACAAACATTAGCTCTTAAGTAGGTACCTACTTAGTTGAACGACAAAAGTGATAATCATTTGGTAATCTGCATTTAAAATTTTGAATTTTACCATTCACCATTAAGAAAATCGTTAAACTTTTGTTTTAACTGTTCCTTTATTTTTGTAATTGCTTACCTAACTTACTTTCTGCTTTGAATTTTTAAGTGTGATATACCTCGGTAAGACCTTCGGAATTTTTGTGATTGACTACCCTTTTCTTTTCTCTTTTTTTTCAAGGGGGAAATCTTGCCTTATACGAAAAACGTGGCCGTTATTTTTAAAAGGTCTTACCGAGGTATATCAACGTGAATTGAGATAAAGTCTCTTAATGATAAAAGGGTTCACTAACTAAATTGTTTCCAATTTAAGAATTGGACAGAACCTTAGGAATAATAAAAAAAAGACGGGTTGCACTCCGGGAGTGCCGGCAGAAGTGAAAACTTGATTATTAACGTTGAGCATGTTTGATATCCATCCGTCTTAGAGCGTTTTCACATTATCCGATCCGATATCGGATATCGGACGCCGATAGCCGATATCCGATATCGGATACAATTTGCCCTTTCACATTGTCCGATAAAATCGTTCCGATATCATCATAAGTGTTGCCAGAAATTTTTAGAGAAAACCAAGAAGCTTATATCTAATACACTGGAGATTGCACTATGACCATTAACTTGTAACAAGAAAATATGACGTTGAATGACGCCTGTATGTTTTTTTATCCCTTTCACACCAACTTGCCAAGTTAGGTGTGAAAGGGATAAAAGGGAGAAAACTAAACTAAATTGCCAGTTGATAAAAAAAGGTATAATTATAAAAAATTCAAATGATAGATCATAGTTGTACATACATTAAAAATAACTACGTTAAAAAAAAACAACTTCAAAAAAAGAAAAGTAAAATGTAAAAAGGATTTGATATCATTAATTACTGCATATTATTTAGATGTGCTATTTACTAAATAGTTTTGATATCGGTCATTTGTATAGTATATGTTAACACATTATAAATTAAATAAATTTATATCAATACCTACTACAACCTAGTATTAGTTAATAGTTTTAGTAATACATTAGTAAATACCTTTCAAAATATATTAAATGTATTTTTAGCAAGACGTACCTAGCCATTTATTCATTTTTTCACTATATACATTTATAAAAGTTCATGTAGTACCTATGATAAATTTATTAAGTGATACAATCTTTGTTCACATTTTCTTTTCTTTTTCTTATTACACTGTAATATCCTAAAATAATATTGTCAACCCGTTCAAATATATTTGTAATATGATTGTTGTAATTTCCTGTAAGTAAAGATACATAAATTATTTTATTGTCATAAGCAATTATTTTAGAATTAAGAGTTTTCAAACTTTGTATTCTTTGTTGTAAATTCAAAATAAAAATAAAATCGGTGTGAAATCTCCTCCTTTTTTTGAAGTCGGTTAAAAACAAAGCACTCAATGACAACAATACAATAACAGCACAACCAACATCCGAGTAGGAGGAGGAGCGAGGCAGAATGAGTTAAAATAAAGATGATAGACACTAATGTTTTCGAAGATAGATATTTGAATTTAAGAACGCAATATATTTTTCTTTACTTCAGTTCAGCCAATTGCCGTATATTTTAATACGGTAATTAAAATAGCTGCCGTATAAATCGTATTTTTAATGCCTATAAATACTTAAATGTGTGTTTTCTTAATAAAAAAAGGTTTCTTTTAATAGAAAGGGTTTTAGGTTAAAGCAAAGAATTTTTTTAAAGATTTAGAGCGCCCTATAAGACTGAAAATACACAAACTAGTGCTTTTTTGCTGTTGGTATACTGCCTTTTCGAAAATTGAGTTGGCAACACTGAACATTATCGTCCGATAGCCGCTGGCATATCGGTGTCGGCTCCGATATCCGATATCGGACCGGACAATGTGAAAGACAGGTAGAGATAAACTACGATAACATGGCGCGCCCCTCCAAAATTCAAAACGTTTGAAAGTATTTGTGAAAGTATTTACAATGCACCACCAAGATTCACAACGCATGTGTGCGTAATGAGACGGCCGTCAAACAAAAACAAATCCACGGATTTGTTGCTCGACTAGTCACGCTCTAATCGCTCATTATTATTAGTAATGGCGCTGCACTGACGTATTCTATTAAAACGACACGTGCGTTGTCTTGGGCGCTCGGCAACTTATGATTAGTTGACCAACAAATCTGGACGTAAAGTACTAAAGACGAATACGTACAACTACATACAAACTCCTTCGTAAGGATGTCACTACACACATTGAAACAGTAATTTGGAGGGGCGCGCCATGTTATCGTAGTTTATCTCTACATATTTCATACATTTTACTTCTCTCCGATATCGGATATCGGCTATCGGCGTCCGATATCCGATATCGGATCGGATAATGTGAAAACGCTCTTACGCTTTTTCGATCAGGTCACGTGTCCTGACGCGAGTTTAAGATTTTATACCCATTACAGAAAAAGTGCTCAACGCCGCTAAAGAAGTTTTCACTTCAAAAAAAGACGGTTTGCACTCCGGGAGTGCCGGCAGAAGTGAAAACTTGATTATTAACGTTGAGCATGTTTGATATCCATCCGTCTTACGCTTTTTCGATCAGGTCACGTGTCCTGACGCGAGTTTAAGATTTTATACCCATTACAGAAAAAGTGCTCAACGCCGCTAAAGAAGTTTTCACTTCAAAAATAAAAATAAAAAATCATTTATTGAACAATTTGTGGGTTAGGTACAAACATGTAACAAAACAGTATTTCTTTGTCCATGCACCATAATTATTTTTATACTTTCTAGTCAACATGTTGTTATTATGACGTCAATTGCAAAGCAAAAACTCATAGACCTTATCAGGCATTATCAAGTTACTTAAGGTTAAGTTGGTTATCTGGCCTGTGGAGTTCATAGAGCAAATGCTATGCAATAAACCGCTGAATGAACAAGAATGTCATTTATTGCATCTTGTGACTGACCGTCACAGTATCTATGGGCGTATTCAGAAAGAAAGCTTGAAACTTATAAGCGCTTATAAGCGCTTATCGGCGCTTATAAGCGCTGGTAACCCGCGCAGGAAAATATATGAACATGCGCTTATAAGCGCTGATCGGCGCCGACAAGTTTGTTGAAACTTGTTGGAACTTGTCGGCGCCTATCAGCGCTTATAAGCGCATGTTCATATATTTTCCTGCGCGGGTAACCAGCGCTTATAAGCGCCGATAAGCGCTTATAAGCGCTTATAAGTTTCAAGCTTTCTTTCTGAATACGCCCTATAATTAGAAAAGAATTGATTAGCTCATGATTAGCTAGATGCATACTTAATATTTATACATTACTATAAGGCATTAGGCAGTCCAAGTAAAGTCCAAGTAAAAGCAGATCGACGTAGGTAAATTAAATTGTTTAGTGACATGATTTTAAAAGAGCAACTATGGAGTTTCTTGCCGGTTCTTCTCCATAGATACTGCTTTCCGAATCGGTGGTACCTATTAAGTAAATGTAAAAAAAATATGTAATGACGATTCAAAAGTGCTTCTAGAAGAAGTCTAATTGAATAAATAAATGGTTGTTTGACGACCCAGTGCAAGTGACACACCGATTATCCGATAAATCGATGATTTATTATTTATTTATGCGTGAAGGAGTAATAAACAAACTTTGGCATTTATAATATTAGTAGGATAATGGTGACAGTTGATTCCTAAGGTTGATTCATACCAAAATTATTTTTAAATAAAACAAGATTTTAAAATGTAGGTATATTTTATAACTAATCATAATATTAACTACATCTTTGTATTCTTACAAATTACATATGATAAGGTGATGGGCTAGGCATAGGTACACTCATAAGGGGTGAGTCTAAATAGTCTATATCTCTAGCGATAGGCACTGGCTCCACTTGTGCATGTAATTTTTGTTGTAAAGCTTCATATACCTTATGCACTGATTCATTGTGCTGCGCCCCTGGCTGCAAAGCTTTCATCAGTGTGTGAATCCTCGTTTCTGGTAATTTAGGATGAATATACCAAATCAATTTTAACAGGTGCCTTGTAACATTGTCCCTAGAGAGGCCAGCAAAGAAAAATTCATCAAACAATACTGTGCTAAAGTCCTCTCCTTGGAATTCATCTGGTAATTGTATTAACAATGCTACCAGAGCATGCAAGAAGGGATCAGAATATGCCAATCCATTTTTACAACTACCAAGTATGGTAAGTATTCTGAGTAACGCACCCCTATCTTTTGTTTTAGCAGCATGCAGCGTGTAATACATTGCTAGTACACTGCAAACTGCACTCTCCCTCATATAAGCTTCACACGCATCTGGTGGTGGGCCTGAATGTTCAATAGTAGTGATAGCAGACTCTCGCTCATCAGGAGGCAGTTTGTTGTGTAATGCTCGTACTTGGTCATCAACCATTAAAGACATCAAGGCTGGCAGATATTTTGTGACAACTTGGCTATCCAGCTTAGGCTCTTTAAATTGTTGTGTATTAATGATATCCCAAGAACCTAAACCTAGTGCTAACATTCTCAACAACAGTATTAAAATTGTGTTATCCCTGGGTAAACCTTCCATGTTTATGAGGTGGTGTAAAATTTTTATAACTGATGTTGCTAAAAAGTTGACAGCATAAGGATCACAAAGGGTCATTGATAGGTCTCCCAACACTTGTTCAGTTCCTTTTTTGACTCCATCTAGGAATCCTTGCAACTCTCTGGATCTCTTTATATCTACATTTCTTTCCCTGATACATGCATCCAAGCACCAAGTAAACTTGTGGCAGGGGTCCACTGATATAATAGAATTTACTTCTTCATCATGTAATCTCATAAGAAGTTCAGCCCTTAAAGTACAATAATGAATATTCTTAGTCCGGAGAAATAGTGTCCTCAAAAATTGTAAAACCATATCATAAAGCTTTACACTAGTGCCAACCATGTGAGCAAGTTTCTGGACTAAAGCACCCTGTCTTCTTATTTTAGGAGAAGATGAAAAGAACAAGTTACCCATAACTTCATGTTCATAAAGAATATTTTCTTTTTCTCTTATATACTGGCTAAGGAGTGGTGAAACTTCATCTCCAAATAAAGATTGATTATCCTCCCAAATTTGCCTTTTCACTTCTGTCTCTGTATCATTATATAGTTCACGGTCACGAACTAGTATTTTCAAATATTTGTCATCAATTTCCGGTATATTTTTTAAAATACCCATTATAACAGGTCTTAAAGCTTTAACCTTAACTACTGGAAAACTTTTTGCAAGCAGGTCTTTTAACTTTTTATCATTAATTTTAATTTCTTTTTCTTTATCTTTACTACTTTCTTTATGAGTCTCCTTATGACTTTCTTTATGACTATCTTTATGGCCGTCCTTATGACCATCTTTGTCTTTTTGATGAACTTTTCCAAGAGTGTTTATGTGATCTATTAATTTATCTCTCAGTTCTTCTAAAACAGATGTATGAAAATCTAATCTGCGGACCCCATGTAAATCAAGTAAAGGTAGCATAGGACGTAAGGATGGCAGTAAAATACCATTTTCTAGCTGAAATTCTTCAATAGCTTTTAGTGGATCGGTGCAACTAGTGAGTGCATCTCTAAGAAAAGTTTGTCCTGGGACGCCGACGTCTTCTAGACCAGTGCCAGGTAATTTATTAGGCGCAGCCATTTTAGACAGCCCAATTTAGTATGTTGAACCGTAGATATATGCCAATAACACACACAATACGGTAATATATAATAAAAATATGAAATTGAATTGAAAACCGACAACAATGCATATAATGGTCTAATTTGACACATGACACTTGTGACTTGACAGCCATATTGGTTTCATGGCGTTAGGGTGTGTGAAGTGTGTTCCGATATAAGCTACGGACACACGTGCTCATTACTAGCACGAAAGCATGCTTTTATTGAGCAAGTGCTCATCAGTAGCACGTGTGTAATGTAATGAGCATGCTACCTGAGGCGCGGGTGGAAGGGGGCGTGCTTTGAGCGCGTCTGAACAGTGAACAGGTTTGCTTATAAGCATGCTATTATCGATTCGATCTCAATCCGCGGCGGGCGACTGTTTTTGCGTAATTAAATTAAAAATTAAAAAACGAAAATTGAACCCACAATATGTCGCGTTGGGGAGAAGAAAAAACTTTGCTTTTTGTGTCATATTATCGAAATTACGAATGTCTGTGGAACACACATTCTCCTTTATATAAAAATAATATTGCACGAAACAATGCTTATGAGGCTTTATTAAAGGACATGAATGATTCAAGTTTAACAATGAAAATAATTAAAACTAAAATTAAAAATGTAAGATCTGTGTATCATGCCGAAGTGAGAAAAATAAACAGTTCGAAGCGGTCCGGAGCTGGTGCAGCAGACGTTTATAAACCACCCATGTCATGGTTTACGGAAATGAATTCATTTATGGCAGACACGGACGATTATCGTGAAACTGTTGAATCTGACTTGGTGGTAAGTATCTATTAAGTTATATGTTAATCATATGATCTTGCCATGGCAATGCCTCTGTTGTTTCGAAAAGTTGTGCATAAGCGTTTCTTATTGCCACCGCTCGTCGAGAGGCGTGATTACTTCGAGTTACTGGTAAACTTTCGATGGCTATGCGCAATTGATCTCTCCATGATCCTCGTATAATAACATGTTGTTGTATGTCTTCAAAATCAACACATCGTTGGGTAATATACATATCGGAGGTTTTTCGAAGCCAATTGTGTAAAGAACAAGCAGCCAATGTAATCGTGTCAATTTTATCTGGTTTCATATCTATATTGTTCAGAAAAACCCGAAATCTTGTAACTAAAATCCCAAAGGTATTTTCAACTATTCGTCTGGCTCTAGACAAACGATAGTTGAATATTTTTTCTTTATGCGTTGGTGTCGTTCCATATGGCTTCATAATATAAGTTTTTAGTGGAAAAGCAGCGTCTCCTACAATGACTGATTCCTCTGGTAAATTGAGAGTATTTCTTTCCAAAGCCGTTCCCAAGCTAGATTGTTGAAAAACTCCTCCATCGGAAGCCCTTCCATTGGTTCCAATATCCACATACGAGAAACAATAATCATGGTCAACTAAAGCCAGGAGTATAACGCTGTGAGAACCTTTGTAGTTGTAGTAATCTGAAGAGTCATCAGGAGCAAAAATATTTATATGTTTTCCATCAATCGCTCCCACACATCCTGGGAAATTCCATTTTGTTCGAAAGCCATGTTCAATGCGCTTCCATTCTTCATAGCAAGGAATCTGAAATAAAACAACAACATTATATCTTAAAACATTTTACACAAGTATGTATAAGTACAGTCGCCAACAGATAAAACGGACCCCCCGCCTTACAAATAAACTATAAGCAGTGAGCGTTGAGGGGTCCGTTTTATCTGCAGGCAACTGTACCTAACAAATTAAGTACAAGTACCTATATAAGAACCTAACTAATATTATTTTTTACAGGAGACAGATACATCAATACAAGATACTGAATCGATACCGACACCGACACCGCCACCGTCGGAGTCGGAATCGATCTCTGAGGAATCACGCCCATCTGACAATTATTCAGGAAGGCGTAAAAAAGTGAAAAAAATAGGCGAAACAGTTGATGTTGCTGATGCTCTAAATCGCTTACAAAATATATCTTCCGCGATAAACAATCGAAACGCCGGAGATGAGTTTCATTTTTTTGGATTGAACGTAGCGTCTCAACTGCGGCAACTTCCATTGTACGAAGCATTAGGCGTACAAAATGAAATACAAGCAATTTTGACTGCGGCTAGACGTCGAAATATGTATCCTAATTTATCTGTACTTCCAAATTCGAACACACAAACCTACAATTATTCACCTTCTAACATTCAACCCATCACTTCAACACTCTCAGCTTCGAACACGCAAACGAACATCCTTCAATCTTCAAACATTCAACCCACCACTTCAACACTCCCAACACTTCCAGCTTCGAACACACAAACCTACAATTATTCACCTTCAAACATTCAACCCATCACTTCAACACTCTCAGCTTCGAACACGCAAACGAACATCCTTCAATCTTCAAACATTCAACCCACCACTTCAACACTCCCAACACTTCCAGCTTCGAACACACAAACCTACAATTATTCACCTTCAAACATTCAACCCATCACTTCAACACTCCCAGCTTCGAACACGCAAACGAACATCCTTCAATCTTCGAACAGTCACATGCTTTCATATTCAAACATTCAAACCGGCACTTCGAACTATTCTACACTTCCACCCTTAAACATACAAAATGACGCAGATACACGCAATGCCCAATCGCAACAAGGTCATGCTCAAATAGATTTGTTGAGTGAGGCATGGAAACTTTCGTAAATTATTCGCTGCTATTGTGATTATTATTCTAAATATGAAAACGTGTTACAAAAATTATTTGCTGCCATTTTGATTTATATTCGAAATATGATTACATTATAAAACTAAATAAAACCTTTTCTAATATTCATACAACATTGTTTTACTTACCCGAATGTAATCCTTTAAAGCCATGGATATTGCAGCACAAACTTCAGGTATAAATTCAGATATTGTAGATCTTCCAACCCTGTGAAGTGCTGATAATGTGTATAAAGAATCTCCGACCGCTAAATATCTCAATGTAATTTCCAGTTTTACTTTAGCTGGAATAGCATCTCGCATACAAGTTTTCGTTTTTGTATGACACTCTCAATTTTAGAAAGTAGCTCATCAAATTTGTGCGGGAGTATGCGCAAATGATTTTTATAACTGTCGAGATCATCGCTTCGCATCTCTGACAACAATCGATTACTTGCTCCCAGTGATTCTCTTCTGTTTATCCAATTACGAACCCAAATTCTCCTTTTTTTTGTTTTTTTCTTTTTCACCAAAATGTTCTTACACAATTCCGTTGCAAGCAGCATGATTATTTTATTGAGTTCTGTATGGATATCACTGTCACTATATGTTTGTACATCCATTTTGTCCTAGAGCCTGCTGCCAAATAGCAGCACGTCTGTCCGTTACGTTTGCTTTGAGCATGCTTATTTATGAGATGCTTCAAGCAAGCATGCTTATTGCTGGCAAATGTGAACAGTTGCATGAGCATGCTAACTTTAAGCAAGCATAAAAGTATGCTTTTTTTGAGCACGTCTGTCAGTACCTATAATCCAAGTGCTGAAAGATCCTCGTTTTACTAAAATATGTATAGTAATATAAAAATCTCCTTGGTTTCAGGCAATTTTGGAACGGCCCGTAAAGCTGATTTTTTATTTTTTATGAAACTACCTACTTTACTACTAACTACTACAATTATCATGGATTAATAAACCAATGCAAACTTAGCACCCCATCAATGGAATTTTGGGTCGAAAATGACCTTGATCGATAGGTCTCAGTTAGGTCCTTTAAGGTCCCACAATTTTTTCGTTAGGTCCCCTTTAGTTTTTTTTAAATAATTTTTTAAATTTTGGGTATAAAAAAATACACTTTAGCACCCCATCCATAGAATTTTGGGTCAAAAATGACCTTAGTCGATAGGTCTCCGTTAGTTCCTTTAAGGTCCCACAATTTTTTCGTTAGGTCCCCTTTAGTTTTTTATAAATATTTTTTTTTTAATTTTGGGTATAAAAAAATTACACTTAAGCACCTCATCCATAGCAAAATTGGCGAATTTTATCAAAATCGTATTCTTTACCGTTAGGTCCGTATAGGTCCATCATTGAATTTGTTAAATTATTTATTTTATTAAAATTATAAAATAATTAAAACCTGCGCATATCGATAATCGTCGATGTATCGTTTAGCGATATGATCAAGACAAATAATCGAGTCATGTTTACTCGATCATTGATGTGGCCTCACGAGACTATCATGGAAAGAAAATATACTCAAATTTAATCTTTATGAACTAAGCGATAAAGTTGAATTTAGAACGCAATATTGAACCGCACTCCCCACGAGACTATCTTGGAAAGAAATACAAATTTAATCTTTATGAACTTAGTGATAGAGTTGAATTTAAAAACTCGTCGCTTAAAAGGTTGTAAATTTTTACGACTTTCTTAGTGACGGACTACTTCTAGCTATCGTTGTTGATAAAAAAATATTTTTATAAGTATAATTTGAAATGAGATGATAAATAATCTTTATTATATTAAAATTTTACACAACTGCACAAAAAGGAGTATAATGTTTATTTTGTAAGTTTAAATTTATTAAAAATTTCGCTCGGTTACTTTTAACTGGCAGAACATTTTAATGGTACGGAACCCTTCGTGCGCGAGTCCGACTCGCATTTAACCGTTTTTTTTGTAATGTTAATCTTGTAACCTTTCTATAATGTAATTTGTTTATATGTATGTATTAATATTGCGTATGTTTCAGATTATATATTTATGTCATTTCGCTCAGACTGTCATAAACTTTTAGTACTACTTTTGATAATGTTCTTAGAGACATATTAATTATTTTATTGAAATGTGCTGTGATGAATGAATACATATTCAAATACAAATAAAATGGCTTTTTATTGTTTTTTCGTATGCATATAATAATGATGAAAACGTTACAAATGACCTGTGTAGTAGTTTTTATGAATAGAGTTACCCTCCCCGCACCAAAATCGGCAGAAAGTTTAGTTAGAACATATGCCAGCGTACTCCATCCATTACTTAATGATCTAAGGTTGAAAAGTAGGTTTTTAATAAATAAGCACTCTCAGAACAATTGATTTATTTAATAAATGAAACGATACCAATTTAAATTTCGCGCTGTTTATGTATGATGTGCGCATGCCTTAATGCTCTAAGACGCATGCGCAGGTTTTAATTATTTTATAATTTTAATAAAATAAATAATTTAACAAATTCAATGATGGACCTATACGGACCTAACGGTAAAGAATACGATTTTGATAAAAT
The DNA here is from genome assembly GCA_029959065.1 of Colias behrii. NCBI lineage: Eukaryota > Metazoa > Arthropoda > Insecta > Lepidoptera > Pieridae > Colias > Colias behrii. The sequence goes on along the minus strand of JARWMC010000019.1, from coordinate 6,972,391 downwards.
TCGCCAATTTTGCTATGGATGAGGTGCTAAAGTGTAATTTTTTTATACCCAAAATTAAAAAAAAAAATATATTTATAAAACTAAAGGGGACCTAACGAAAAAGTTGTGGGACCTTAAAGGACCTAACGGAGACCTATCGATTAAGGTCATTTTTGACCCAAAATTCTATGGATGGGGTGCTAAAGTGTATTTTTTTTATACCCAAAATTTAAAAAATTATTTAAAAAAAAACTAAAGGGGACCTAACGAAAAAATTGTGGGACCTTAAAGGACCTAACGGAGACCTATCGATCAAGGTCATTTTCGACCCAAAATTCCATTGATGGGGTGCTAAGTTTGCATTGGTGATTAATAATTAATATAGTGCGAAAGCGATTCAATTGTCTTATTATAATAATTGTTCTGGATTCTTATTAGAAATATTATCATATATTTTATCTTATAGAATTTTAAATTATATCATTATCTGAAATCTTCCTCCCGAAAAGTAATTATTGTTCGTTAGTGTATGTTGCTGAATGCTGAACGCGGCCGTAGTAATAAGTCGGCACAAAATACAAAATGACATTGACTTATTATTTTAGAGGTTAGGATTTATGTTTATGTTAGGTAGGTACTGTGTTTTGAATTTACTAACTAGTTGATAGTTTTGATTGAATAAAAAAATAATACTATTTTTTGAGTAGAGATAATCAGCTATAAAGATAAGTAATAAAAAAATCATGGCTGATAAACAAAAAACGTAAGTCTGAATAGCTAAGTGTTATTTGTTATTAAAGGACTTCCAATAATTATGATATTTATCCTTGCAGACTGTTCTGTGGCGATGTAAACGGCAACTTTAATTCCTTGTTTTCCCGCGTCGATAGTATTGTTAAAAAGTCTGGAGCTTTTGATGTTTTGCTGTGCGTTGGAAATTTTTTCGGCGACGATAATTCGCAGTTAGATGCCTATCGCATGAGGACGAGAAAAGGTAAAAAGACGAAGATACAATTATTAATTTGTAATCAATTGTATTACAATCGAAGAGTTGTTTAGTTGTGGTAGTTTATCTGTTGGTACAAAGTACTCCTCTTGTTGTAGTTTTATTTAGAGTATAATATATTGCATATAACAATAACATCCAGCGTGAACAGTTTTGCAATATTCAATGTCTTTAGAAATAGACCTCTTTTTAAGCTACATGCTATTATCAAACTGAATTCTAATCTATTATCAAACATATTAAGCACTTTTTGCATTTTGTATGCAATGATATTATATATAGAAACAAGAGGTAGATACGTCATCAACGCACCAAAACTGATTCCGTGAATTGGTCCTATTTGGGACCAATGCAATCAGTCAGATTGTGACCGGTCCCAGTGAGCGCATGTGCCGATAGGTACATTAAAGTTGTCGAAAATGCCTTCCTGTGTGTTCAGAAAGTGCACGTATTCGTGCAAAAAAATAAAGAAAGATAAAGGAATATCATATCACAGGAAAATATATTAAATTGTTACAGTTTAAGAGTAAAAATAACAATTTACAATTCTTTATGAATGACACTTGCTTGACACTTGTATTGAAATAATGAAAGGGATAAAACATTGCTTCAATCACTAGTGTGACAAAGCTAGCGTACACTGTGTTCAAAGATTATCATGTAGATACGATTATTGAAAATAGAATGGTTATTTTATTAATTTCGATTTGGGTAAATACTTGATTATTTTTATATTTAAATCCACACAGTGCATGTAATTAACAAATATATCTATTTATTATATACAATGAAATCGTGATGGCAAAAATGTTTGTTTGCAAAAATGATGTTGAATATACGTATACATTAAAGAAAAGATTATCGCTACTGACGAAAAATGCTATTTGCTTTTCTGTAAATAGATATTGAACATAAATTTTATTTGTGTTTTAAATGAAAAAGGCTTATACTTCATCCTTTCTTTTATTTCATTTTTTTTTTTTCATCTAGGCACCACTATTATTATATCTTACAAGTTGGAGTGATGACCTTGTACGGGTTTCGGGAACTGCCTTGAAACGAATAGCGTAAGATCGGTCCTTATGGAGTTCTATAAGGACTATGCTCAGCAGTGGGTGTTTATCGGGTGAAATGATGATGACCGAAAACGAACACCACAGCTAGTAATAAATACTTAATACAGTTATATCTCCAAAAAAGTTTTTTTTCATTTTAATACAACATCATAATAATAATGAAATTGTCACATTTGTTTACTTGTGCAGGAAACGTAACATTTATAACATTGAACCTTCTGTGTCGTTAGTCTATGCCAATTACCATGGCAACTATTTGTTTATTTATATTTAATTGGTTAATTCTTATGACTTTGGCTTACACCTGCGCAGAAGTGACAAACTATCTTTGTCTTTTTTGTTTATATCATTTTATTAGAGCCATCTCTCTTATACAGTCTGTCAATGTAATAAATTAAGTAAAATGAAACTTGTATTTGTGTGTGCCTGACACTGCATATGAAGCATTTTTTTTGGATATATTGTGAGTATATAACGTATCTATACATAAAATATCATTGTTTGTATGTAACATTATTTCATTTTGCAGTACCAGTAACTACATATGTATTTGGACCTAGTGATCCCAATCATGTTAAATACTATGGAGAGGAAGGGTCAGAAATAGTACCAAATGTTATTTACATGGGTAAGTGCACTTTCATGGTATACCGGGTGTAATCTTTAAGTATGCACAGGCGATTATTTCGTAACTATTACAGATATCAAAAAACTTTAAACTGATATCGAAAGTACATTACCTAATGAGTAAAATGACAATAATGACTTTTAAAAAATAAAACGGGAAAAAGTTACATTAATCACTCCCATACATTTTATTTTCCATACATTTTGTGTTCAAAGCAAATGTTCGAAGTTACATCCTCGTTTTGGAATACCATTGTATTCCACATCAAGCTCTATTTACAGTTTCTAAATGAATTTTCATTAAAATTTGCAAAATAATTTAAGCACAAATCCAAAAAAAGAACCAAAATTTTTCATATTACATGTTTGGGATAGTCATATCTCTTACTAAATGTATGGGAGTGTTTAGTGTAAAATTTTTGGATATTTCCCGTTTTATTTTTAAAAAGTTATTATTGTCATTTTACTCATTTAAGGTAAAGGGCTTTCAATATCAGTTTAAAGTTTTTTGATATCTGCAATAGTTACGGAATAATCGCCTGTGCACACTTAGCGATTACACCCTGTTTATTCTGAAATTTGTATTTTGTATATTTTAGGGCAATATTGTATATACCCTTGATGTGCCAAACCTTGATCAGTATTCATATATGGCTCATTTGTTTGAAGTAACAATATAAAATAGATAAGTAGGAGCAATATGTTTTGTAGTATGTTTTAAATTAAAAAAAAACTTTTTTCTAAACACTTTTTAAAACCAGGTAGAAGAGGCATATTCACAACCAGTGCTGATGTAAAAATAGCATATTTAACTGGCCTGTCAAGAAGAGAGTTGGGTAAGGAAATACCATCTTGCACTTTTGAGCCGAGCGACTGTAGTGCGGTGCGAGATGCCTGCTATAGAGCTCAAAGTGAATATAGAGGGATTGATGTACTTATTACTACATTGTGGCCCATGGGTATACAGCAGGATGAGTGTCAGAAGGTTAGAAAATTGTATACTATTAATACTGTTTGCCTGCCTGATTAGTTATTTTTTGTTTGAAATATATGTATGTATTAAAATTAAACAATTTAATATTTTTTTTGGAAATAAGACATGCATTCAAAGTGCTATTCTAAGTTTTTGATAAATATGTAATTAGGTAATTCAGATAAACATGTTATTTTTGACCACTTTGAAAGTTGTTAAAACAAAAATTGATAGTAAATATTAAATATATAAATATATATTTTTTTTATATCTTAATATTATCTAGTTATTTAATCTGGAATTAAAAAAAAAATGTTGTGTGGTTTTATGAAACCACGGTAAAAGTGAAACTGTTCGAACGGTTCCGAACACTGCTTTGTGTAGCGCATGTCGCGTGTCGGTCGGCTGCCGAGTAGGTATACCTACTCGGCAGCCGCGATACACGCGACATGCGCTACACAGACCAAAAAGTTTGAGACGATGTAATAAAAGTTTCACTTTAAAAAAAATTTAACAAATTGAATATAATTGTAGGTGAATGTTGAAGAAGAGAGATTATCAAACTTAATAGCATGGCTTTCTATCCATGTGAAACCAAGGTATCATTTGGTGCCATCACCGGATAAGCATTTCGAAAGACAACCCTATAGGTAAGGTTTATTTTAAGTATTGTTTGTAAGTTTTAAGTATGGTTGAAATAAGAATCGAAACTAAATAGGAAAATTACCTGCCTACATCGAGATTTTAGAGTGCATGTAAAATATATTACTAAGGATATCCATGGACTAATTTAAATAACAGCAAGTTTAGTATATGGCCACACATTCATGAAATATTTTTTATTTTAAAGTATATATGAGCCTTTAAATACTTTATTACACATTACTCCTGAGTCTTAAAAGATACAATGCCCTCTATTATGTTTAATTGAATTTTTCATTTCTATTTGATATATTGAAATATTAAAATTAAATAAAATAAATTAAAATAAAGCAACATATTATATAATATACACATTACACACACACTCTCTCACATACACACACGCACATTCACACACCCACACACACACCAACACATACACACACTTGTTCTGTTCCCTATAATACCTATATCTAAATAGTTTTTACATATTTCTCTTTATATAAGAAAATGTTATTCGTGTAACACTTAAACATCATGTACTGTCGGAAGAGCGAGATGTCCTAACACAAGCATTTAATTGCTTAAAAGGATGTCTCAATGACTGTAAAAAATTGTAATCATATTTGTTACAGAATAAATATTTTTGATTTTTGATTTGATTTTTATTTGTTTTGTGTGGTTCTAGTAAACTCTTTTTCTTTCTTTTTAGAAACCAAGCGGTCCACCAAGATTACAGAGAGTGTGCAACAAGATTCATAGCATTAGCTCCAGTTGGGAACAAGGCGAAAGAGAAGTGGATATATGCCTGCTCCTTACAACCTATAACTAAAATGCGAATGACGGACTTATTGCAAGGCACTATTGATGAGACTGAGTGTCCGTTTAATCCTGAGTTGTTGAAGCAACACCAGCCTGGAAAGGTTGTTCAGGTGAGGAATTTAAAATTTCTTAGAGAGTAATCATAAACATCTTAGGATTTCAATATTGCGCAATAAATAAATAAATAAATAAACCTACAAAACTATGTACACTGACTCTTAAACTAGAAGAACTCTGTGTCTTAAGAGCCAGCGTTCCTCCTTAAACATGCAGATTTAGTGCTATGCAGTTTGAAGCTATTGATGTAAAACTAAACTTTAAAAACAGATTTCAATTTAGGAATCCACACATTATTATATTTTTTAAGACATTTTTCTTCATTCACTATCTTTAAAGTACGCAAATAAATTGTAGATATCTGGAAATGGGCAATTCTTCTTCAATATGGATGCAGGAGATGATGACAGTGGGAAAAGGAAAAGGAAAAGTGGAGATAACCCTGAAAGGAAAAGACGAGAAATTGATCCAGGTAAATCCATTGTTTTGTGCATTTTAAATGGAAACATATTCTATAAGTTTGTTATGTTGCTATGTTTCTAAGTAAGAGTTAAAAAAAATTATGATGTATATTTGTTAAACTTTATGGATCTTACGTATATTAAAATGAGCAGTAGATAGTTGTGTCAGATGTAGAGAAGGTGGGGGTAAAAGGTGTTGTTTCAATGTAATACCGTCACACAGATTTGAATTCCCGTGTTATTTATACATGTAACACTAGCTTTTCGCCCGCAGCTTCGCCCGCGTAGTCAAAGGAAAATCCGCATAGCTCCCGTTCCCATGGAATTTTAGGGATACAAACTATCCTATGTTAATCCAAGTTACTCTCCATACGCCAAATTTCATGAAAATCAGTTCTGCAGTTTTTGCGTGAAGGAGTAACAAACAAATAAATAAACATACGACTTTCGCATTTTGTGTATTAGTTGGATTTTTACAATCAAACTATAATAAATGATTGCATTGCAGATTCATGTTGGTTCTGTTTATCATCGCCAACGGTAGAGAAGCACCTAGTTATATGTGTGGGTCGACATTGTTACCTCGCTCTACCCAAGGGCCCTCTCACACCGTACCATGTGCTTATACTGCCTATAGCGCATCATCAGTCCATTACTAAGGTAATTTGTTGTAAATATATTGGTTATTTTTGAATAGACATGCATTCAGAATATTTGTTTTAAACATTTACTTAGGAAATTTTTAAAATACCTAACGTTTATTTACGAAATCGAAAAAAAAAATATTCAATAATTGACAATGACAGTTTCTCCAATCATAGAGGCATCCTTTAAAGTATGAAAATACTTTTGCAAATAAAAAAATTGAAATTTTATTGAAGAAGGAAAATATTTATCTCATTAATTCAATTCATCATAAAGAATAAAACTTAATTATATTTATAAAGCATTTCAATGCCATAAAACCAAAAATATCAAATGCAATAAAACTCAAATCAATAAAGTTGAATGGTCACTGTAACAGTTCTTCTAAATAAACAAAATAATTGATATGACTTGAAGGCAAACGCAGCAATTAAGTGTTATATTGAATCAATCGTTTTCTATCCCATATTCAATTTTATTTAGATTTAAATATGCTATGCTTTTTGTTTTCAGTCACCAGAGGAAGTGATAAAAGAAATAAAAATGTTCAAGGATGCATTGAAAAAGTTTTACACTTCCATGGGCAAAGCCACTGTTTTCTTTGAGAGGAACTTTAAATCCTCTCACATGCAAATACAGTGTGTACCCGTGCCAATGGAGTCTGAGTCGCAGATACTTGAAGTATTTCAGGTTTGTTTTAAATAATTATTTAATAACACAGCTAAGAGAATAGCATTCTGTCGTTTTTTATATACATACTGCCTATATGCCTTTTATGTTGTAACTAGCTGCGCCTCGCGGTTTCACCTGCGTGGCTCCGCTCCTGTTGGTCTTAGCGTAATGATATATAGCCTTTTGCCTTTCTCGATAAATGGGCTATCTAACAACGAAAGAATTTATCAAATCGGACCAGTAGTTCCTGAGATTAGCGCGTTTAAACAAATAAACAAACTCTTCAACTTTATAATCTTATAATATAAAAATGAATCCCAAAATGTGTTGGTAAGCGCATAACTTGAGAACGGCTGAACCGATTTCGTTAATTCTTTTTTATTATATTCCTTGAAGTACGAGGATGGTTCTTACGTAGAGAAAACGTAAATATGTACCACGGGCGAAGCCGGGGCGGACTGCTAGTATTAGTATAGATTTGCACCTATACAATATAGGATAGGATGTTAAAATAACAACACACAGCCCGTTTATCCTTTTATTTCAATTTATTATTATTAAGTAATTTATATTATTAGTAAGTATTTTTTTTGAAGGATGAAGCCGGCATAAACCGGATAGAACTAGAAGTGCTGCCCCCATACACGGAGATAGCGCAAGTGACTCTCCCCGGCGCGCCATACTTCCACGCGGAACTGCCCTCCGGCGACCAGATATACGCCAAGACGAAACAACACTTTCCGCTGCAGTTTGGCCGGTGAGTCTTGTAAATTAAAAAAAAGTGGAGAAATTAAAGCATTTGTGTCATTTATTAGGCTGTTCGTGATTATGAAGTGTTCGTAAGAAGCTTTATTTTGAAATAGAAAGAGTTCTAGCAATATCATTAATGACTCTTTGAAAATAGTGATAGCTATATTTTTTATTGACCTTGGGTTAATGTTCATCACAATAGTTCAATATTTGTAACGATATAATCTTTTCAATTTACCCCATACATTGGTCCTTCGAGCCGGATTTGAACCAGCGACATATGCTATAATATTGCATAATACAAGTTTTCATAATTTATTGTGAATGAAAATTTCATTGTAAAGTTATTAAAAAAATATTCTATTCCAGTGACGTACTATCCAGTCCGCCGATACTGAACTGCGAGGACAAAGCGGACTGGCGCCAGTGCCTGCTGTCCCGCGACGAGGAGGACGCGCACGTGGCGGCGTTCCGCAAACAGTTCCGCCCGTACGACTTCACCGCGGACGATGATAGCGATAGCGATTAGTTTGAAAATGGAACGTGAGGTCATTGTGTTTTTTTTTGTGACCAGGATGTGTCATTCGAAAATGGAATTTGTGGTGTCATAATGGATTTGCTATTTTGTGTGTGGCCAGGATGAGAGGATAGTGAATAGTTTTGAAAATGGAATTCGTGACGTCATTATGGATTTGCTATTTTTTGTGTGGCCAGGATGTGAGATAACGATTAGGTATTTCTTTAAAAATGGAATTTGTCAAATTTTATTTTATTGATGTGGCAAGGCTTGTGCGGGATGTAGCGATGTCTCTTTCTCAATGTGAATTATTATTATTCTACAATCTACTGTATAAAACATTGCATAATGTGTGAGTGTAGGTTACTATCTTTCTCACAGGGTAAATTTTAATAGTAAGTAATTAGGTATATTTTGAGTGCTATGCTATCTCATTATTGTACGACAATGCTTATGTATCTTTAATTAAATAAATTTGAATGCAAATTACATTTAGAATGGTTTGAATGTGTTTTAATCTTAACTTGTAAACTACGACCGGTTCGACTCCCAGTGAAAATGTTATGGAAGTGTTATTACTTAATGACAGTAAGAGAATCTTAATGAAACATGAAATGTATAATACGGAACACGCTGTGTGTGCACAACGTGTGTGTGTGTGTGGATGAAGTACCTATTATGGTGAATTCTTAATTTAAAATTTTACATTTTATTTCAAAATGAACCCTACAATTATAAAATTGAATAGGTTAAGATAGTGTAATATTGTATAATTGCAATGTTATTAGGAACATTATTATTTTAAGATGTATGTAAGGAAATATGTAAATACAGGTAAATAAAACAAAATAGTTCAATTAAATGAATTTTTATTTTCGTTCACATCATACTGCCTAATGACCCATTTGTTATAAAAACATATTCGTAACAACATGATTAACTAACTTACAAACGAGTATCTATATAACAAAATACTAAAATGATATGGTACATTGATTAGAAATAATATCATGTTTGGAATGTTTGCCAGTCGATAGAGTGAGGCGACCTTCGTTGTATAATTATTGCAATATATATTACTGCAAAATCGATTATGGTACGGTTGTAAATAGGTCGGTGGTGTGACTAGAATATTTGCTATGGAATAGCTCGAATTGTAACAAATTTTTAAAGGAAAACAACAAATTTTTACTTTATGTATGTACGATGGTTTAAGTGTAACTTTAACAACCGTTACTGTGTTCAAATGCCAATTGCCATTTAGAGATAACTAGAGTCTAGAAGACTGTCTGGAAGGGCACAGAATAACTTCTCATCAAAAGCTTGCCTGTAATATAAAACGACACAGGTTATAATATTGCTTCAGTTTAGAGACTGCTTCAGTATAAAGGAAGACGGTTACATCCTAACCTATTGCAAGAGTAAGACAAGAACTGGGACCAGTCCTTATTGGTTTAAATCAGCAAAAATTTGTTACAATTCCAGTCACAATAAGTCGCTTCAAACTTACATCGAAATCAGTTCAGTCGATAAATGCCTGTTAACATTCGCAGTAATAGTAAACTAAGTATATATTGTACTAAACACTACACAATGTATAACTTCGTTTGACTAGCAAAAGTATTTGTGCCTAGATATATAAAATAGATTTCAATTAAAAATAGGGCAGTCTTCATTGGAGTTACGAAATTAATAAACAAATATTTCTTGTGTAAGGTCCAATACAAAACGTTACCAACATTCATAAACTATGCCTACTCGATACATTCACGTACATTAACTTTCTGCCGTATTTACCAAAAACTATATTAGGTAAGTGTATTGTCTCGTGTTACTGTCGACTGAGGATTGTTTCAAGTATTATAAGTACTAATGCAATATTAACATTATTCGAGGAATATAATATAAGTTATAGGATATCTTGTCTGATTGTTATTTCAAAATTACAAGGGAACAAGATTAAAATTTAATGTTCGTTAGTAAATAAAAATTAATTAGACATCGAAGCGTATGACGAGTTGGTCATTTGGTAAGAGCATAAATCCTTAAATTATGTTTACCTAAATTTAACATGGAGTCACGATTTTGAGATGGCCAAACCTATACACGAATAATTTAGTTCCTTGAACAAATTTATTTCTTTACAATCAGAAAAAAAAAACAATGAAATAAATTTTAGGTATAGGTACCAAGTAGTTACACTGAGAATATTACTTAAACAAAATCGCCAATCGGCTTGAAACGTATATTTTTTATTATTATTTTATAAGGGTTTGATACATATTTATATGAAAATCTCATTAACATTTGGTACAGTATACTTAGATAGTGATAGATTTAAATGAAAACTAACCGTTTTCATAAAATTTACAACAATCAAACAATTTACTTATATCGGATATGATTCTTCAATTACATCCGTAACTAGTTTTAAGACTTTGGTCAATAAGGCATTAAGTTTAATAAATATTTTTTTATTTTTAATTATTGTTCTTCTTAGTTATAATATTCGATAATCGTTAATACATTTATTACAACAATATTTACAACGGCCGATGAGCCGGAAGCTGATAGTTGATTCCACATCAATAAGTTCGAGTAAAACAGATTTATTAATGAAGCGTTTCGAAACGTAAACAGGGAATATTGTTTTTATGAAGCACAGTATAAATTCACGGTATAATATTATAATTTATAAGGGTATCATTAGAATAGTTAACATGGTAAAATTAAGCTATTATGACTAGGTATGAAGCGTTAACATGATGACGTATATCGTAAAAATCGTTAATAAATCTGCTTCAAACGGGGTTTTGGCGAAACGCCTATGAATTATTCGAATACACACATTAATAATTCATTCATAAACTTCGAATATTTCAATGAGTACATAGTACAAAATCGTTTATCGTGTTACGTGGCACTAGTCAATTGGCTAAACCTATCTATCTACAGACGTATGTACAAGACTAGTAACGTGTACTTTGGCAACATCGCAGGGTTCAATAAAGCGTCATACGTTAGTCAATAATCATCTTTATTTATCAAAATAGTTTTCGGAGATCACTTTCAATAGGCCTAGATATAACATTTAATCTATCGTCATCGAATCGGGGTCGAACTTTTGAAAGTCGAATTGGTTTTCGGCTTTGAAAAGTGTTGTGTTCAGACGCATAAAATACATAATGATAGGTATATAAATTATAAACTAAGGAGAAGCGGCATATGCGTACAAAGACATTCAGTCTGAAGTCAGTCAATTAACCGGGTTGCGTTTAGCCGGTAAAGCGCGTCACACTGACACAAAATTTCGGGTCATTTGTAACAGGATGGCGGTTCTACAGGGGTCTTAGTACGCAATGACAAAAAGAAAAATGATGGTCAGAACGCTGATACCGGATACCTTAAGATACTGTAATATTTTATATTAGAGAATCTTAACATAAAATATTATAGTATTTTCACCGTGTGTGACGCGCTTAATACTTACGTTGCTAACTCTTTTCGGCTAATGTATATTTTATTCTTGTCTCATTACAGAGTACGTGAATGTGTACGTTTCTGTTTGTGTGTGTGTGTGTACAATGTTTATACACATAACGCGGATCGGCTTCATAGTTCGATTAAAATTTAATGGCGGTTCCGAAGTTAGGTGCAGGTGCCCTTAACGTCCCGCTAATACCTAAAATTGTTTTCTGCGCATCGGATCGTACGATGTTCCGAGCCGCCATAAAGTTTGAATCGTACTGTAACTGCTAGTTTGTTCGCATAGACCGCTTCTACGTCAGTAGTACGTAGTACTTTTATGTATTCTAAGTTCAGACGTTGATTTGGAACGCTTCACGCGTGACCTTGGGGTCGTGCGCGTGCGGGGGGTGCGGGGGGTGCGGTGGGTGCGGCGCGCGGGGGGCGAGGTGCGCGAGGTGCGCGAGACGCTTGCGGCGGTCGCGCGGCGCGTCGCCCTCCGTGTCGTCCGAGAAGCGCGACGGCGGGTGGATGTGCTCGTTGAACGACGGGTAATTGGATATGCTGCGAGCGAGACGGACGAATGGGTGGGATCCGTTATGTATTTGCATTTTTTATAAGAAAGTGCTGGATGTTGATGATCATATTTAAATCTATTTAATGCTAAGAGTAAATATAGAATTAGAGTAGATGATAAAATGCATTTAATGCTAAAAATAAATATTGAATAAGAATTTATTATTGCAATGCAGGTGAATCTCAAGTATGATATCAGCAGCAGTATATATAATCAGCAGAGGGCGTTGATAACACTTATCTACGGTCACGAATCACGAAAAACTTCGTACTGTCCATTCGCTCGGAAACAGAGACGTTCGTCCCAGGGAAGCATAATTTTTCCGCAGGAGCAACAGAGATAGGTAATAAAGTAAATTTTTCATGATTCGCGACCGTAGTTAACTAATTTAAACTGGTTGAAAATCAGTATTTATCTTAAATAGGCAAATTGAATGGCACGAAAACGGTGATATTAAATAAAAATAAATATTTACTGATGAAACATCGACTTTTAATTATGCCCCTAATTTATGCTGATATATACTAAATGAATATGTTAAAATGATTATTTAAATAAATCAAAATAAGAAAATATTGTGAAAATATTTTAAAATAAATAAATAGGTAAGTAGGTAGTCAATGAATCACGTTTCTTTATTTAATTTGAATAAGGACATAATATAAATAAATATAATATTATAACCTGAACACATGGTAACTAGTGATTCAATACCAAACTATATCAAATAAATGTTAATATTAAATAAGAAAATAATTTAAATGATTACACAGGGTGACTGGCATAATAAATATCAAAAACTCATTAATGAAATAAAATTTATTCATAGTGTTAATTTATTGCAACACATTTTATCGTAAAGCATCACGTTTTCGAATGGAGACTTCACCAGTCACCCTGCGAACCACAATGAATATTAATAAAAAAAAAAAGACGTATGGCACTCGGGGACTGCCGCGGTAAAGCTATTGCATAGCATGCCTTCAAGCCACACCTCCGTGTCCGTCGGAGTGGGGAGCGTGAGGATTTTTCGTTACGGAATTTCTGGATTCGGTCCCCGCGCTCAAGGCCCGCGATAGAAGCTATGCAATAGCTTAAAAATCTATCTACAGTGATGAATGTAAATGAAGTAACAAACGTATATACATGTGAAGTCACCTGAAGGTGGTCTCGTCGTTGTGGCTGCTGTACCCGCTGGAGGAGCGCACGTGCCGCTTGCCGCCCGCCTTGCCCTTGCGCGACGGGAACGCCTTGCGGACCACACCGCCCGCTGACGTTTCCGACGAAGAGGACGACTCTTCGCGTTCTACGCTCGGGTCTGGAGATGGGGAATGTGTTAGTGTGTGGTGTAAGATGTATGCGAACGTCTGTGTTTCGTTTGCAAGGCTAAAGTCAATTTTTGTGATGGAATGAAAATTGTTAAACAGATCAATGGATAGTTTGTATATTTAATGCTATAACAATAAATGAGGCCGCTGTCGGAGTGCGGCGCGTGCAATTTGGTTACATTTTCTTCTGAAATTACAGATAATAATTAAAAGTAAAACAAATGAATAATACAAAATAATAATCGAATTTTAATTAGTAGAAAGTACTATAAAACACTGCGCGCGACCCGATTCAAATCAGTCGGCAGCGAGCCTTTCCAGAGAGAGGACACGTTGCTGGGCGCTCTCCTTGACCCCTGTTGACCTTTGCTGTTCATAGTAAAAGGATAGCGCAAGCTTCGATAGATCGAGTAGATTTTGACTTGCGCTAAATTGAACCAGCGCTCTTAAGATGTAGAAGTCCTTCTGACTAACATCGAGAGACACCACACACACAAAACAAAGATACGCACAGGTGGTGGGGTGCGCGGGGCGCAGGCGCGCGGCGGGCTCGCTGTCGGAGTGCGGCGCGCTCGCGTCGTCGCTCGCGTCGTCCTCGTACTCTGTAATTGGCAGGTGCAGCGTTAGTATCTTCTTCACCTCCGAGTCCGTCGAGCCCAAGTTGTCCGACTCTGAAACACGACAAAAGAAGCCCCGGGTAACATAGAGAAACGAGATATAGAGCTGCTCTAATATGCCATAAGATTCCATCTCTATGGCGTATCGTCGCAGCGTAAGCGTGATAATGGTTAAGATTATGCCGATGGATGTACTGTGGACGTGTGATAATGGTGACTGAAATAGAAACGTGACGATCTCTGAAAGGAAAGCTATTCGATTGCGATGATAGGAGAACTAGATAGAATAATGAAATCAAAGAGTAAAAAATTGGAGGATAATACGATACAATGTGCATGCTTACCTTTATAAATTACAACACCAGTTACGCTCCCATCAGGTTGCATAAAAGGCGATCACTTTGTCAAATTCAAATATCAATACTTAACTTAAACGGGTTAAATTAAACTTAATTGATAGAAAGTGCAATCTACGTAAAATAAAATTATCTCGCTAACTACTTATAGATAAGCTTGGTTCAGTTTTTGGCAATCAGTGATTAATAAATTTATGTACCTTGACTTTCAGAGTGAGGATCACGGAGTCTATTTCCTTTTCTTCTTACTTTCGTATATTCTGGCTCTTTTCCCTGTCCGAACAAATACATATGTTAAAAAATGTACAAAATGGGTCCCAGACTAGAACCTTGGAGTACTCCAAATTAGAATAAGTAATTTTTATATAATTTTTCGTCCTTTACGGCAATGAAGACGACACTAATATTATATTCAATGCTTCCGTCTCAGTTACTTTACTAATAAAGTTAATATCTAAATCAAAATAAACAATATACTTATTTACACTAAATCAAACAGCTTATGAAAAACTGCTAATAGTTTGGTTAGGTAAAGTTAAAGCAAATATAAGTTCTTTTTATTTTTATATTACCTTATATTTATCGTTTTGTTTGAGGTCGTGGTACACAAATGAGCCCCGTACTGAATGATAAGGGCCACTGTACACATTGCCGCTGTAACTGCTCTCGCTATACGCGCTTGGCTTCGTGAGTTGGAACGTGGCGTAGGGACAAATGTCTTCAATATATTCTGTCAATTATAAAGAATGTGATTAAGTCAATGAACTAATGATAACTCTTAAAACGTTTGATTGAAAGGTTACCTACATCGTAACACAAGTTTTTATAAGAACAATGCAAGTAAGATTTAAATAAATAATTTATTTGTGAACAAGACAATTAAATAGAGTGCAATGTGTAATTTTATATAACTTTATTAGACTTTATAATATCTTACCATTAGACGCGTGCTTATAATGATGCGGCGGGTTCGGATGGTGAGCCCTTGCAGCAAGGTACTGATGGTCGTTAGAGCGATTGACTTTGTTCTGTAACTGCGCGACGGAGGGCGACTCGCCGACCCCGCTCTCTGTGACTGCAGTCTCTGCGCCGCTCTCTGTGTGCCGAGGGGCTATATTGTGAGCGGTTCGTCAGTACGTTCTATTTGGAAGGTATAGGACAAATTTGGACACGACGAATTTGGAAGAAAAACGAATTAAAGCAACAGAGAATTAAAATTTTGAGGACGTAGTGAGAGAGAGAGAGAGAGTGGTCGGAGCGGTTGCTTGCTTTTGCTTGCTTGCTTCTTGCTCTGTAATTGTGAGACGAACGGCGAGTGGCCGCCGTTCTCCGTGACCACGGTCTCTGCTACGCCCTCTGTATGTCGAGGAGCTTTTTTTGAAGCGGTTTGTCAAGTACGTTCTATTTGGATGGTGGGTTGGCAATATATGGCAAAATTTTAAGTTTACATGAATAAAGTTTGGGACAATGCAATAGGGTAAACAAATCCTTGTAATGGAGAGTTTATAATTGAAAATTTACATGACGAAAGTTTTGACGATGGGCTTGAAAATGGGATGGGAAACAATTGAAATCAAAATAGAATAAATAACTAAAGTTCTAGAACAATAACACAAGTGTTCATTAATAAGGGTCAACAACAAACTGAAACATAAAAGCAAAACATTTAGGGCTGATTTTTCAATCCTTGGTTAAAACTTATTCGTTGAATAACGTATTAAACTACCATTTCAAAAATGTATTCTAATTACTTGCATTTGACAGTTTACAGGTGACATTTTAATATTATCGTGTAATACTTTATTGGACGGATAAGTTTTAACCAAGGATTAAAAAATAAGCCCTAAAAGAACAAATTAAATTTCCTAAAGATCTCGAAACAACCATAACTTTGAAATATAAAAGCCACACTTACTGTTCCTCCTGACCAATAACACGATGGCTACAAGAGCAGCCAGCACTAACAACGAAAGAGCTGCAGGGAGCAAAACTCGTGCACCACCCAGTGAGCGAGCACCCGCTGCCGGTACTGCGGGAGATATTTCACCTTCTAGCACTGGGAAATTTGTTAACATTAGTCTCGAAGATTTTCTCGAATCCCCAAAATGTTTTTATGTAAAAAATATATTACAACACATAAAGAATATGGAAAGAAAGAGAAGATTGATTCACACTCACTGTAAAATTTTGGAAAATTCTTTCAGAGAAGAAATAAGATTTGCATGAATAATAATAAATCAGTTTTGTCAGTTTTTTTTTGTCAGTAATAGTAAAAAACTCACTGCCGCTCAGCGAATGCGTGGTGAAGTTATACAACGCGACCGCATGGCCCGCGTTGTTATGCGCAGTAATACGTAGTTGGTAGTGCGTCGCGGGCGACAGGCCCATCACACTGAACACGCGCTCTGTGGCTTGCACGCTGTTGGATACTAGACGCCACTGGAATTTAATAATTTTTATATAATTAAATATTTTTTTACGATTTTTGATTATTTACACTTGATGACGATGAAACACATTTTGTGTTTTTACAGAGTTGAATGTCATTGTAATGTTTTAATAGACCTGGGACCCAAGTTTCAACATTTGGTCGTTAATATCGATAAACTAATTCATAGTCCCGTCTGTTTTGAAGTGTTTTTGAAAAGTTGGGCGCCACTATAGAATGAGGTGGTAAAACCGATTGCGAATATAAATAGATTTAAATTAATTACGAGGTAAAAAATATTTAAAGTGTTTTTGAACAGTTGATCGCCACTGTAATAGGTAGTAAAACAAATTTGAAGTTTGTGAACAGTTGGACGCCACTGCAATTATGTGATAAAATAGATTTCAAGTATTTTTCTACTGATAGGCGGCACTGCAATCAATTAAATAACGCTTTATTTTAATTAAAAACATTTCCTTTCTTTAACATCGCTTAGCTCTAAAAATCCTTTCATCTCACCTGAGACTGGCTAACTTCTCTATACTCAATGACAAAGTAAAGAATCCCACATCCGCCATCGCCCCACGAGTCGAGCCAAACCGTCACCGTTGTAGTGTTCAACGTTATCATTTGGGAATGTTTTGGTTTTACCGGCACTGTGAAATATTTCTTTATTATAAGAAACACAGACTTCATAAATTTCAAAGTTCATTCGTGATTCTCTAATTAGTAAGAATAAATTAAAACCACCTCGTCATTTTTCACTTTTAATGATTTCCAAATAGTATAATTCTTTAAATGGACGATTTTTCTGTGCTCTTTCTTGTTTTATTACTTTACGTATGAATATAATATTTTTAAAGCAGTACTAAGAAATGGATACCACCCTATTTATAATCACAATATTTTACTTACCAGTGCCTTTAGTATACGCATGAACAATATCACAAGGGAGCCCAGTACCAATTCTGTTAAAAGCCGTAATGTACAGTTGGTATCGGGTCCCACACCACAAGTTTGGGAGCACGTGCTCTGAAGTACCAGCTTCCACTTGCAGTTCCTCCCAATCACCGTGTTCTCGTTTGTAGTTAATAACGTATCCTGAAAATAAGATAGTAATGAAGACCGAATCACGAAAACTTATTATGAAGGTTATATGAAGGTTTAACAGTACTCGGTATGGTGCTTTAGCTTATTTGTTATTATTAAAATAACAGGTAATGCATACGTCAAAAAGTGTTAAATAGGCGACTACTACCAGCAAGTGGAATAATCGGCTTTTTTATGGATCAATGTTGACTTAACAAAAATCTATAATTATCGAAAACATCATCATCAGCAGAAGATATTTGATTTTTTTCTGGGCTTAGACCTTTACTCAACACTACAATCTTTGGTTTTATTACCCGTACTTGAAATCGTTTTTCACAATGTGTGTTTTCAGTATAAAATGTCACTTTCCATATAATCTAAACTGATTTTCTTACCCAATATAGGACTTCCACCATCCCCATGGTCACTCCACTGCAGATGCAGGGAATCCGCATACGAGTCCACTACAGCCAGCACTGGTGGTTGGGGAGGAACCTTCACTTCCACCAGATATGTGACCTCGTCGTGGCCATGTTGGTTCTCTACCAGGCAAGTGTAGTTGCCGCTGTCTGCGTATTGTGTCATACTGGGGATGATGTTAAAGTTTATAAAGATCTTCTCATGAAGAAAGTTCTATTTAGTAAAGTTATTGACCACTAATGTTTCTATCTTAAATTGTTGGTTATAGGGCCTTGTAACGATGAAGATTTTATAAGTGGAGTTATTATGTAAAGATAGGTCTTATAGGATCTTTATTGATTAAGGGCCGATTTTTCAATCGTTGGTTAAAATTTATCCGTCCAATAAAGTATTACACGAACATTTTAAAATGTCACCTGTATACTGTCAAATACGGACAAATATAATATATTTTTGAAATGGTAGTTTAATACGTTATTCGATGAATAAGTTTTAACCAAGAATTGAAAAATCAGCCATAAGATAGATAAAGCAATTTTTTGTAGTATTTACAATCTAGGAATTTCGAAAAATGTATTTAAATTATTGATTGTCCCACAGAAAGCTGAAATAAATTACGACTTAGACTTCTTAGCTAACCTGATAATTAGAGTTCCATCGTTAGTCACATTTTTTCGCAACGTAGATTCCAATACAGCGCCGTTCATACTCCATGTTGTAGTGGGAGTTGGGATGCCAACTTTATTGCAGGATAAAGAGATATTTTCCTTCCAAGGGGTCACTATACTGCGGCTGAAAGATGTTATTCTGGCTGGCACTGGAATTATAAAGAAAAAATTAACATCTTCTAGGGACATTTCTGATACAGAAATCTCTTTGGGTTCAAATATTATGTATGAATGGGTTATTTAGTTAAACGTTTGAAAATTTTAGATGATTTTAGAAATTCTTAAAAGCTTCTAGAATATTCCAGATCGAAAATAACTGCTTTTTTTAAAATCATACTTAATCCAAAAGAATTGAGATTTGTCCACAAGTTTTCATGAGTTCTTATTAAAAGTTCTGATGAGTCAGAAAAGGATAGAAAAATGTTTATTTACATTCTTGCTACCTATTAACATAAAGATAGAAGGTTACAAATTAGTAAGTATAGGCTTTTTACGAAGGTAAAACGTCTCCCATAGAAATTTCCTGTGATCCGGCGGGTAAAGTCACTTATAACAGCTAGTTTATTGCATATTTTATTCATATTTTTACTAGGAGTGTTCCAATCACAAATTTGTTTAAGACCTAATGCAAAGGAAAGAAATAAATAATTTTGAATTTTTTTTTTGAATATAGTGTACCAGAATCCAAGGGCAGCACAGTGACGACCCTTGTGGTGTCGCCCTCCCCGAGGCGCGTGGAGGCGGACACCCAGAACTGGTGCGTGGCGCGCGCCGGCGAGCGGGACGTCTCGTGCGTCAGCGTGCTGGGCGACAGCATGCGCTTGCGGGTGCCCTCCTGTATATGTTGTATATGTTATTTAAGAAAAACTTGGCTGTCTGTAAAGTCGGTTTACTGACGATAGTTGAACGTGACAACGTCCGATTGTGCTTCTTTGTCGCTCGTTCCGCGTTCTCGCTTGCACTTCAAACCTTACATGGAACGCCTCAGAGCTAGGTAACGCCGCATGAGTCATGTTTTTTCGTGCGTGCAGCCGGCTCTATCGAATTATAAAACGTTGTCACGTCAAAAAAGACGTGCGGCACACGGGGACTGCCGCGGTGAAGCTATTGCATAACATGCCTTCAAGCCACACCTCCGTGTCCGTCGGAGTGGGGAGCGTGAGGTTTTTGGTTACGGAATTTCTCGATTCGGTCCCCGCGCTTTAGGCCCGCGATAGAAGCTATGCAATAGCTTAAAAATTAAAAATGTTGAAAGGTGTCAAAGGACACCCGGATGGAATGAAGTTACTAAAATAGCTGACTTATTTTCTATATGAGAGAGGGAGACAGACAGAGAAAAGAACGCACTGTTGCAAAAAGTGTCGTTACAACTTTTCGTGAGAATTTTTTCCGTCTAGCCCCCTTTCACAATGGGCGATAAGGAACTTCGTTCCAAAAAGGTTACCTATAGGTAGTGAAGTTCGTGTTATAAATAGTAAGGAAAGGCTATAAATAGAAGGCCTAAATGTAAACGCTCTCAACACGTTGTGAAAATTAAAAGCCACGACAGGTCGGACAGACTAAGTTAAACCAATTTTAAATCACTACATAATATAAAACAGTCACTTTCTCTGTCCCTATGTCCCTGTGTTTGCTTAAATCTTTAAAACTACACAACGGATTTTGATGCGGTTTTTTTATAATTGCTGATTCAAGAGGGATTTTAATTTATTATGTTTTAGACAAAGCGCGCGAAATCGCGGCGGAAAGCTAGTTTGATATAAAATATAACAAAATCTTCGAATTACAAAATTTGTAGACCACTCGAGCGACGCCGCGGGTGGAAATCTAGCAATAAATATTAAAAAAAAATGTGTTTGTTATGAAATGTGGTTCATAATTTTAAGTCAACTTACCTCTCTACCATCTTCAATGACGCTCAAATAAAGCGTATATCCCACAAGAACTCCATTAGGATTCGACGGAGGAAGCCACGATACCAATATCTTGTTTCTCGATGATACCACCGCTTTAATATCAGCTGGTGCAGAAGGAACTATAAAATAAGAAGTAAATGATATTGACTTCACAGATCCAACTGGTAAATATTACATAGACATTGTCAGTTTATTAATTAAACATCCTCACTGCAGGAACATAAATGCCTTAAAAACCATAATTCATACCGCTGGTCAAGTGCATTTATGGCATATTATATCCATTCACTTTTTCCACGCGCTGATATATTTATATTTCACAAATACAGCACAAAATTTTAACTTAAATAAATCAAAACTCTCACCATCTTCCTCCGTATGACAATAAACAGGGGCAGCTCTAACTCCATCCCCCGCTGCTGTAAAAGCGCACACAGTCACAGAGTAGTTTGTGTACCGACGTAGACCAGATAATGTGGTGTGCATGCCCGATATCTGCTTTGTTACTGCTTCTTCACTACCTAGAAGATAAGAAGAAAATTAGTTGTATAGAATGAAGATTTTTTCTTCTTAAAATAAATGTTCAAGCTCTTCTCAAGTGTCAAAATATATGTTCACGGTTAAGAACAGGATACGAAAAAATATAGATTTTTTTCAGAATGTTCAATTGTCTATCATAATTTGGATTTCGTGAGTCGGATATAAATTGAAAGTAATTGCAAACATAGCGTAACATTTTGATACGAGAGGAACCAAGGATTTATTATTTGTATCCAATTCATTTCCAAAACCAATTTTTTCCTATTAATTTATTTTAAAAACACAATGTTATTATTAACAAATACGTACCATACCAATCAGTAACCGGTGCATAAGTAACTCTGTACCCTTGCAGGACGCCATTTCTCCCGCGCAAGGGCGGCGGCTCCCAACTCACGCGCACAGATTGTGAGCTCAGCGCTGTGCATTGTAGCGAGCCCGGGGGGAGACTGGGCACTGGAAATAGATATATTTTTTTTTATTGAAACGTCAATAGCTACAAATGTAATGAAACGAGGATGTAAAGGATTATAATAATAATTATTCGATTATCATTAAAACCTATCATACCTAAAAGAATCTTTTTATTGTCAGCGATTGAAAATCTTTACAAAGCAGTGTTTATTAGAATAAAAGTCAAACTCAAACATTTATTTATTCAATTAGACTTCTTCGAAGCACTTTTGAATCGTCATTACATATTTTTTAACATTTACTAATAGTTCTTCCAATATTTCAGAGTTCATAATATAACTGTGTCAAATATTTCTAACTCCTAAATTATGAAACATCATTTGAGCGTGGTTCTAGCCCGGGCAGTGCCCTTGCCTTCCACCGTGCATACTATGTACGATACTTACACACAATCTTCATACAAAACACTCACCGTCCTCATTAGTAGTAGCGGTAGTGGGTGGTGAAGCAGGTCCAGCGCCTCTACTATTATACGCCTGCACTACAACAGCGTATGGCGTGTGTTTCTGTAAGCCCGAGAGTGTAGTTCTAGCCCGGGCAGTTCCCGTGCCTTCAACGGTACGGACTGTGTATGAAGCTCCGCCGGGACCACTAGCACTGAGCACACTACTGTTGTTGTTTAGCTGCAGACATTAATATATGATAATTTTTTATTAAGTGCATGTAATATAAGTGTAGATGTAATTATGTAAGTAGATATGAAAAGGATAGATAGGACAATATAATATTTTATATCGGCAACGGCCGTTTATAACCCGAACTGTTTTATTTATATTTCTGTAAAAATATTATTTTTACCAGTTATAACTGGCCAGTCCTTTTTAATATTATAATATTTTAATATAATAATATTATAATATATAAAGCTACACTACCACTCACTGACTGACTCACTGACATCGCTTTTCTCGGAAACTATGCGGAAAGTGGGGGGGATAACGACGTGATCGTGTAGAGGTGCGCCGAGCGACCAGAGGAAAAATATAGCGATCTCGATCACCTTCGAATACCGAGTGGACCCCTGGTGGTGCGCAGAAACGGTGCCACCTGGAGGGGGGGTGTCGGAACAAAAAATGCTCGGAACTGGTGGCGATTACCAGGGGTGGTGGAAAAATGGGGATTTTCGCGAAAACAAGATGGCCGCCGTACTTTGCCAAAATCGCCGTTTATGAATCCTTACGTCTCAAATTTGGCACACGTGCTCTGTTCGAGCCGGCGAATCGATCGGTGCCCCGTTCGAGTGGCTCCGGGCCCCCGTTTCCGACTTCCATACAACGTAAAATCCAACGGCCCGCGGAAACGGTGCGAGTTGGGTGGGGGGTCCCGGAACTAAAAATGATCACCACCCTGGGACGCTACCAGGGAGCCATAGTGGGTCGCTCGATTTTGGAATTTTTCCATTTTTGGCGCAAACATAAAAACGTAAATTTAGACGAGGTGGCGCAACGGAGAAATACACCAATGATGCATTCGTACTCGCCCAGCTCCCAGGATATCCAGAAAAATACGAAATCTTAAACTTTCCCTCATCTCTCGAAGACGGTCAACGGCCCGCGCAAACGGTAGCAGCTACATCTGGGGTGCTCGAACTAAACTTGGAGTAGATCTCGAGCAATTACCACAGATAGTGAAAAAAATTCAAAATGGCGGAAAAAATGGCCGCCGCCATACAATTTCTAAAATGGCCATCGCTGGTCCGATCGCGCTGAAACTTGGCACAGGAGCTATAATCGAGCCGCACATTGAGGTGGCATACTCATAATCGAGTTTCCATCGCTGGTTTCCGAGTTTCATACAACGCGAAATTCGACGGCTCTCCGAAACGGCGCAAGATAGGTGGGGGGTGTAGAACTAAAAAATGATCAGGAAGATGGGGCGCTACCAGGGCATTCGATAAATTTCAAATTGGACGCCATTTTTTTTTTCAAAAATGGCCAATTTTTCGAGGCAAGATGGTGGCACCGGTTATTTCACGATCAGTCTGAAAAATGACTTTTGTGCTCGTATCGGCCATATTTACAAAACTGCATACTCAGAATCTCTCTCCGACCCCTGGTTTCCATTTTCCATACATCACGAAATTCAACGGCTCTCTGAACCGGTGGCACTTAGGTCGGGGTCGCCGAAGTAAAAAATGCTTCAAAACCTGGTCCGCTTCCAGGCATATAATAATTTTTGGTAAAAAGCGAAATTTTTTTTTTTCGAAAATTTTGTATGGAAATTTCCATAGTAGGAAGGGAAATTGAATAGCAACGGCAAAAGACGGCGCCGCGGGCTGCTTGCTGCCCGCGCATCGCGCAACCTCAAAGGTGAACAGCCTCCCGAAGTAGAAAATATTTGAATAAGTAATTTATAGGCAGTTCAAACTGACTGTGGAATCGCTGATGGCAGATCATAACAAATGGACAGGGAATTGTAATACATTTTCAAATGACTGAAGATTACTGCCCTGGGACGCGCCGCGGGCTGCTTGCTGCCCGCGCACCACGCAACTTCGGTGGAAGATGGCCTCCCGGAGTAGAAAAAAAACTTGAATAGGGAATTTATAAGCATTTCGGACTGACTGTGGAATCGCTTTTAGCAGATAGTAACAAAATATGAACAGGAAATTCTATTGCATTTTCAAATGACTGAAGATTTGTAGATAGGTATTTAAGCCAATAAGTAGTTAGATATCTACAAAGGCTATTCAAATTCAATACGATACAAACACAATTCCAAATTTTGAACCAATTCGACCTTGGGAAGTTATAAACCGACTTCCTAAAAAAAATTAGCCAATTAGGTAATTTCTTAGTTAATTTTTGATGATGATGATATCAATATAGACCTGCCTACCTAAATTGTTACTTACATCAAAAGTTTTAATGAAACTTGAAAACACTTGAATGTGATTTGTGAATAATTATAGGTATATATTTTTGTACTAGCTCTCCGCGCGCCAGCGTAGTTGAAGAATCCGCATAGTTGTGAAAAATAATACATATAATAATATAGGTAACGAACCGAGATGAGTAATTTCTATTGATGTTATTAAAACAAATTGTAAAAAATCGAGGTTAAACAACCATATTTTTATACAGATTCTCTACGGACGGTTCTCACACAACACTAAGGTTTCCGTATAAGTATGAAACTTCAATATAAGACCTTGCCAAGATTGCTTATCTACGGTTTTTATTATTTTTGTTGTTGAAGCGACATCGACATCATGATCTCTGAAATTTTCAAATGTAGGTATCAAGGTTCATGAGATACAGCCTGGTGGCAGATGGACAAACAGTCAGCCAGTCAGTAATAGGGTCCCCTTTTTACCCTTTGGGTACAGATTCTTAAGAATAGAACATTTTTATTTTTAATTATAAATTTTTAAATCATTAATATTCAAGATCTGTAGAATACCTAAGTGTGGAACCTATACTATCACATTAAACATTAGGGTGGAGTGATGTTGTATGAAATAATTTTTTTTTTGTTTTTTTCAAATGGCATATTACGACAGAAAGGTGCCTTTTAATGAGTGAATTCAGCATACAAAATATTGTTTACGTGTCTTGATGTTTTGAGGTGCCCCAACCCAATTGAAAATTAGAAAAATATGATTTTTTAGCAAACTTTGATTTATTTTTTAATCACAGTATTTTTATGGCCTTCAAGTCTATTATAACTATAACAAACTTATTTGAGATACATTAAATAATAGCCTGATAAGTTGTTTTAACGTTTTTCATTAATGAAAATTATATTATAGAGGAATGAAAATATCAGAAATAATTAATTATTTAGTTTCACCCGCGTGGCTCAGCTCCTGTTATAGCATAATGTTAAATAGCCTTTAGCCTTCCTCGATAAATGGGCTATCTAACACAGAAAGAACTTTTCAAATCGGACCAGTAGTTTTTGACATTAGCGCGTTCAAACAAACAAACTCTTCAGCTTTATAATATTAGTATAAATTATAATATTAGCATAGATAAGGATGGTTTTTTTTTCAAAACTAGGCATTGGCAGTCGTTGTACTGATACTCTTGCCATTATAAACCCATTTTGTTTACTTTCTCAACAAACTGCACTTGAAGCTTCTGTCACCAATTTGATAATATGCATTACGGCCTGGGTAAGGCAAAGAAAATCTTTGATATTCTGAAACATGTAGTCAAACCGCTATTCACGATGTCTTTTAAGATTTATTCAGATAAATTTGTTCGTTTTTTGTTCGTTTGTCGGTCTTGATAAGGTTTTAATAAGCGTCTATATTAATTTGTCATGGTGTGTCGAATAAGTTGTAGTACTCTGTTAAAGCTAATAGTGGGAAGCGATGCTTTTCGCCACACATCAAACATTTCCGTAGCTAATCTTTCGGATAAATCATAAATTTTGTTATTTTATCAGGTTTAATTCATATCTAATAAATAAGTAATAGTTTCTTAGCATCAGTATACGTTGGTAATTGAGACACTGGGTACTTCTCTGGCAAACAAAATGCAGGACAACATGTCGTTTGTCGTATTTTGACTTGCAACATTTTACTGTAACAAAGCGAAATTATAGATAGAACTCACATCAAAAATATTAAATTATGATCTTAATTGTATTTACGTGTAAAATGTAATTTAGAAATATTACTAACATTAGTGTTATTTCCTTAACGGCACTGTTTAAAATCAATGTTTCCTACAATAAGAGTAAGCGCAAACGGGCCACCGACCAGAGCCTCTGGTAGCCAGCGATAGCCACTTTTTTAAATATTGAAATATTGTGTATTCTGTGTCTTCCCGTTGGCAACCAACGAGATAACACAGAATCTGATTTAGCGTCAATTTGTCAAAATTAAACTTTAATGATTTTCGACGAAATTTTTTGAATTTCTTAAAGTTCATGATGTTGGGGGAACCTCTAAATGTATCATCTGCAAAGTATAATTTTGCATGCGTATTTATGAGCAATAATGACATCTTTTTACAGGTATGCCGAAACGAAAATGAAAAAAAATATTTTTCACTCCACCCTATTAAACATGTATAGTAGTTAATAAGTATTTATCTATTAATAATTATTTATACTGATTTTTTATTTCATTTAGCTTTCACCAATGTTGTAATAAAAATTAAGTGTGAATAAAATGTACCTACCCACCCTCTTCAAATATTTATATGATTTCAAATCAAATTGGAATAATAAAAATTCATAATCAACAAGCATTCAATGAGAATTTTATAAATCAATACAGTTTACTTTAACATACATGCTATAGGTATATGCAAAGTTATCTAACATTAAAATAAAGGTATTTTAAAAAATTATATGAAAGCAATTTAAATTATTTTTTTCTACTTTATGAATATTATTACTAAGAGACACTAGATTAATAAGAAAATGAAACACATTAAAAAGTTTTCATTATAATATATTTACACTGAAAACATAATATCCAAACCATAATATGATAACTATTTATTTAATTTAATTATAAACATGACTTGGTGTAGGTATAGGTACCTACTATGTTTAAATTAATATTTTAATGATACAGTAACTTTTATTTCATATTTTTGTCAAGACTTCTGCAGGGATCCCGAGTTACATTGTTCTTGAAAGATATTTTTTGGATAGATATATTAAATTTATGATGTTTGGTGAATTAAAATTGATAAAGAGTATGGCCAAATTATTATACTCGGTTCCTTTTTTCTTATAGCAAACAATGTTGTTTAAAATGTAGACGGCTTTCACTTATTAGGTATATTCTGTAGGTATATTATAGTATAGTAAGAAGTATAAAATGTACAGTAGCAATAGCTATCAAGTTTTCAGAGATATCATGGTTATTCAAATTGAAATTTATACACTTTATTACTATTTTTCATCTATAATATAATACCATCAATGGGTCAATCAGTCTGAGTTATTCAATATTAATAATACTAATAACTTTCTGGAATCTTAGACAGAAATGAAATTCGGGATCACGTTAAAAAAATTTAACCAATATTTGAATAAGTAATTTATAAGCAGTTTCGACTGACTGTAGAATCGCTGTTATACGTAGGTTAAAAACTATTAAAACTACGTTAAAAAAACCGACTTCAAAAACGGAAAAGTAGGTTCTTATTTTTAGTGCCGAAAGCATAATGAATTTGATTTTAAACGAAGATACTAAAAAGACTGAAGTTTTCAATACGTATCTAATAATATACACATC
The DNA here is from genome assembly GCA_029959065.1 of Colias behrii. Classification (NCBI taxonomy): domain Eukaryota; kingdom Metazoa; phylum Arthropoda; class Insecta; order Lepidoptera; family Pieridae; genus Colias; species Colias behrii. The sequence continues at coordinate 6,944,081 of JARWMC010000019.1, read as the reverse complement.
TTCACACATTTGTTGAGTGAATGAGCCAATCGTTCACGCTTTATAAGCGTAGGACTTACACTAAGAGTAGTGTAGTTTTTGTATCGAAAATAGCCAATTTTTTGTATTGCGAATAATTTAATTGAATTGCAAGTATATAGGTAGTTCTTGTATCAAAAAATAGCGTAGTTTAATAAGTGCTTAGGGATTGGCACCGTCTTCAAACCTATGTACTTATGTAGTGAATAACACTAACAATAATATGTAGTAATTAATTATTTTTTAATTTTCCCGTTTTTGAAGTCGGTTTTTTTAAAGTAGTTATTTTTATAGTGTAACGATATCTTAATCGATACACCCTTTGACAGTAGTCCTATGGCTTTCACTTAGATATTTTTAGTGCCGAAAGCATAATGAATTTGATTTTAAACGACGCTACTAAAAAGACTTGAAGTTTTCAATATGTTTTATACATCTTCACACATTTATTGTCCTGAACAGTTTATTATGAAAAGTCACCGCTATTGATTGGACACCTCAAATAAATGGAATTCGGGATCACGTTTCAAAAATTTAACCAATATTTGAATAAGTAATTTATAAGCAGTTTCGACTGACTGTAGAATCGCTGTTAGCAGATGTAACAAATGGACCGAAAATTCGGATGCATTTTCAAATGACTGCCCTATTGCTTCAACCCAGGGGCAAAAGGGGCTCGCGGGCTGCTTGCAGCCCGCGCACAACGCACCAGCTAGTTAATATTATAATATTAAATTAAGGGCGGTATAAGTTTAAGGTAATGAACAATTAGAAATATGCGAAGTTATAGAAATAAAGAAAAAACATAATAATGACATTATGATTAGATCGAATGTTGTAATCAGCATCTTGAATTAAATACTAAAATGAAATGAATACAAAAAAAATGTTAGATAAGTTTAGTTTGTTTACCTCTTGGAATCCCACATAATAACCCAGAATGTTTCCGTTCCATAAATCCTTCTGCGGCGGATCCCAAGTGACGATTAGTTCCGTGGAACTTTTCGCTTCCACCCGCACGTCGAGCGGGGGACCGCTGGGGACTGGTAGTTTCAAAGTTATGTGTTTGTGATGTTTTTCAGTCATGGTAAATACATGAGAAATATATTAGGTATGTAAAATTAGGAATATTAAAAGGTTTATTGATTTACTCAGAAATTAGTAAATTGAAAAAATAAGTAAATTTCGCATTTAAAAATTGTAATAGAAAAAAATCTTCCAAACTCGGAAATCGCAACCTAACCAAAAATGTTTATTAGGTTTGATGAAATAGTTTTAAATTAAATTCTTGCTGATGTGTGAAAAGAACGTTGCTTTTGAAAAAGGAAAATATTTCCAAAAAACTTTTGAATCACTAGACAACCGCAACATATGCAAAAGTAATATAACTTATGAAATCAAAACAGGCTGCCAAAACAGGCAGTGCCAAATTGTAATATATTTGTAGCAATATTGGGCACTCTATTATATAATTTTCGTATTGCAACAGTATGTATACAGATTTAATAAAAATATAGGTTTTATAACCTAAACCTAGCTGCAGTCGATGTGACTTCACACTTCATATAAAAAATATAATGTCAATGAGTTAATCCATACAATAGTCTTTATACTGCCATATTTCTATGAAAAGTCATATTTGTGCCTTCAAAAACATTCTAGAAAACATGATTAAGTATCTACCCCGAAAACTAGACAAGTTTCGCCCGCTTCATGATCGAATCAAAATTTCTAGGCGTTGTAATAATTCTTCTAAGTTCTAATTAAAATCATAATTATTTGCTTAATATAAGACTCTGAAATAAGCATTAAAGAAGGAAAGAAAAAGCATTTAACACCACTAGTGCTACAACTGTTTTGATCGGCCACTTAACATCAGGTGGCCGATCGGCTCGATTCAAATCAAATTGTTCTACCAGACATCATAAATCCAAGTACAATAAAACCTACCTTCTTCAGTAGTAGTGACTTGCACCAATTGACTCGGTTCACTTTGCCCAAGTCTATTCTCTGCTATAATTCGCAAGTGGTAAGATGTAGCCGGTTGTAGGTTCTGTACGCTTGCTGACGTCACGCTCCCGGGGACTATCACCTTTTGTGGCGTGGTTGGCCATGGTTCTGGAAGACGGTTAAAATTATATATTTAGTAGAACTAATAGATAATGGTTATTGTAAAATTTATGTGTGTGTTTAATAGAGGATAAAGGTAATAATTGGAAGTGGTTAATGTTATATGGGCAGGAATGATAAAGGGAATAATAAAGGGGGTGTAGAATTGTTTATTCAATTGGTATAAAAAGCTCCAGCTATGTAAAGACGATAGAAATGAACGAAGATTTATAATAGAGCTTTCAGCAAAAGTTATTGTAAGTTATAAGTAGGGACTAAAACGAACGGTTAGTAGAAACTAGCTGTCCCGGCGAACTTTGTACCGCCCTGTCAATGAATGTTGTGTTACCTTTTAGCTGAACTAATTTAGGCTTTGATGAACGCAATACAATGATACCTACAAAATAAATATTTATATGGATTGATATGTAATAGTATTTTAATTTATTACTTCAAACACGTCTCAGAGAAAAATGATTGAATTTTAATAAGTCGTGCAGCATGGATTAACTCTTTTCATTCTTTAACTGTTATCGACCACGCCATCGTTTCGTTTCACTTTAGTTGTGTACCACCACTACCATTATCATTGGGCGATCGACGCTGATACAGTGGGTAACCATCGTTGCCTGTGATGGTCTTTGCCGTCAATTTTCGTGGATACCCTTTGGAACACTCGCTGTCAACCATGCATGGTGATTGGCGGTTGATGGGGCCACACGGTCCATGAATCATATTCGTGATTAGAACATCATGTCATGTCGGTCTGGATCGGTTACAGGATTAGCAATCCCCGCACATACAATTTTTATCTGCCCGAATTCTTTCGACTAACCAAATTAAAATGTGTGCATGCTGCAAGCCTTATTTTTGTCATTCGATTGAATACATCCATCATTGAATAATCCCAAAGATGTGTTGCTTTGTAACTCATGATCGGATTTTTTGCTTGAAAACACGTGTGGTAATGTCGAGCCGATCACTTGATATCTGTCCGGGAAGCAGCAGTTTAATAATTTCCATCCATTTCGGATTACATGTAAATGTAATGAATAGATCTGGCCGACCATAATGACGAAAATATTATGTATATCTTGCGCATATTCCTGACCTGTGTATGTCACCGGTAAAATAGTAAACAGACCAACATTTTCTGCATCTTCTTCTCTGTGCTAATTGCATCGCGTAAATGGAAATAATCTTCAAAACGCAATTTAGCTTGGTTCGAACCAATGAGTCAGGGGCTCCGTTTCAATTTTAACGTTATACATAATAATAATATTATGTCAACGCAATATTGTTGAAGCAGTCGACGAAATTGCAACAAATTATAATTGTCAGAATTTTTACATTTTTATAGAATTTCTTTTTAATAATTAAGCGAACTAAACTTCTTGGTTAGTTTCCTCACCAAAAATACCTTATTAATTTCTGAAAACACACGTTAACACAAATATTTGAGGAATTTTTATGTATCAGCTTTTATTGCACTTTTTAATAATTGATTAAAAAAATACAAACAATATTTATATTCACCCTTTTTACTTTTTAATTATTTTACACATAATACATTTTTTAACGCATGAATGTCAAACATTATTTTCCGTATTTGACAGGATTGACAACTAATGATTGACATGTACGAAAATCAAAATTTTGGGGAAATATTTATTCGTCTAGTTTTTGTTGTTTTTATGATTTATTCTGCTATTCTGGACGGAGACAAATCCAACAAATCTAAAAGCATGAAAATTGGTTCAGCAGATCTCGAGTTATAAGTGTTGGAACATACACGACTTTCTTTTATATATAATATAGATAAACAACCCAAAAAAAGTTACTGTTAATATATAAACAATCAGTATGTAATCTCGTATCGTAATTACATAGTTCTATTTTTAAATATTTTTTTTCTATTTCAATTTTCTCTAACAGTATTTCTATTAAGTTTCTTCAAGATGTATAAAAAAAAACGCGTCGTCAATAATAAACAATTATTACGTATGCTTTGATTTTTTACATCACTTACGAACTACCTACCAGTAATATTATATTCTCGAACTTAAGCAGAGTAGGTATTAAACTTTAAAACATAACATGGTAGAAGTGAGAAAGTTCCCGATTGATTTTAGTTTCCAACACATTTTAAGGACCTTTCAGTGGATATTGTGTTGCTTGCACGTGTTGATTAGATTACAGACATCCAGGTTTCTAACTAAATTCAGTTTGAATTACTTCTAAATTTAATTAATTTAGATGCAGTTGGTTTCGCGCTATTTCAAGTTATTAAATACATTTTCTCTACATCATGTGAACATACCTGGTGTTTCCTTGTACTGAACGATGTAGTTAATGATAGGGCTGTTGCCTGCGTAGGGTTGCGTCCAAGATATTTGAATAGACCTCGATTGTTGGTCGATTATTCTTATGTTTTTTGGCATTTCTGGAACCTACAAAAATGATACATAATTATTTATATTGAACTTCAATTTCATGTTCAATCATCTTAATGAAACACGAAATACCTGCTGAATATTTTTCTGTATCCAATACAATAAATAAAATTACGCAATTTTGTTACAACTGAAATAGTAACTACTTAATTACAAATCAAACTGCAATTACACCATTTCAAAATTGGCCAAACAGTTACAATATCTACAATCTATATTGACACTTAAATCCAACCAATAAAGTTCAGATTACCTCTTGCACAAGCAAATGTATCAACATTTCGTCCTGTCCGTACGCGTTGGACGCGCGGCAGGTGAGCGCGCCAGTATCCTGCCGGTATGTTTGCAGGATACTGAGCTCCGATACTAGCCCGTCGTCCAGGACTTGCTCGCGGATTGTGTATCTGTAGGGGAAGGTGGTATAAAATTATTTGGAATAAGAAATAAAAACAAAGAAATACATGAATATACGTAAACTGAGATAACTCAAGCTCATTTTTTTGTCTATCAGTAACGCATAAACAGCTAAAACCGATTATAAGTAATAATTAATTGTATCCTAAATTATAAATCAAAACTGAAAAGAGTTACTGCGGTTATACGCCATTTGGAAAATACCATTTGAATGACTTCTGAACCATTTGAAAAGTTACTATAACGGAAACAAGTGCAAAAACGCTTCCAGGTTTAAAATAAATGAAATCCCAAGACATCTTGTGAGAAATCAACTTACGCAAGAAATTCGACCCGCGAAACAACCCACATTGAATTTGATAGATGGAGAATCTTATATTTAAATCCAAACTAAATCGAACCCGGTAGCTCTGTATTCTATGCTCACGCATAAACCACTTTGCCAAGGAGACTTAACGTTAAACTGAAAACTAAACAAGAAACGTTTCTAAATCTATTAGGATTAAAAAAAAAAAACAAATACCTTTGATCCAAATGGTGTGCTATCGTGTGATGATGAGGGCTTCTCCACGTGACTTCGAGTGGTGCATCCCCAGATGCTGCGCATTGTAGATGTGCAGCTTCCCCTGCTGTTACTTGTACAGTTTTGCTCTTTACGGGAAAGCGAGCTGGGGCTGGGAATGTTAATATAGGTTAATATTTAAATTTCTAGAAGAAGAATGGTGGTAATCTTCCAATTGAAATAGGAAGGATCTTCACTCGACTGGCCATTATGCATACTATCAGGAAGTTTATGTGTGGCATAGAGAAAACAAATGAGCGGATTAGAAGATGTACTGGTATAATTTCAAGTAAATTTAATATGAAATTTAATTAAAGTTTTATTTCGATCTCTTAGTTATATTCAATCGTGTGAGGTTCAAAAATATCGATTCTCCACACCCAACCCACTTTTATTGCATTAAAAATAGTATAAATTATTCTCTATGAAAGTATCCATACAAATGTATTAATTTTTTTTCCCAATATCAGTGCAACGTTTTATTATTGACGACTATCTGAACTTTTCAAGCAATTGTTGTCAAAAGTAATTGCAATATTAAATTTGATATTTAAAATTGATTACTACAGCTTCGCCTACGCGAATACGGAATTTCACGTTTCACTTGTCAACTCGACGTTTCAGAATGTTGAGATTGTTTTTTTTATTATATTTGAAATTGCAATACATTTTTCAATAACAGACAAAAAGCTGTTTTGTTGAAAAGTTCAATAGTGCAGAAAATTTTCTAAATCATTTTTTGGCTCTTAGTAATAATAACGTAGCTTAGGTATTAGGTTAATAAAAGAGGAATTAAAGATATAAAAGTAGGTACATTCATTATGCATTTACTTAAAAATGACTTTGAATGAAACATTAAATTGTACAAAACAGTTTAATTCAATATAAATTCAATTATATTACTAAGTGAATGAATACAAGTATACGAAAGTTAGTCAAATATCATTTCACCCTTGAAATACGAAACAGACCAAACATACTGAACTATATAAATAAAACGCATGTCCGTGAATATATTTATTTATTTATTTATTTAACAGTTTTATGTACCATTACAAATTTTACAATCATATAATATTAATAAAAAAGGAAACATTCACAGCACATAAGGCAACCTTATCGCTTATCAGCGATCTCTTCCAGGCTGCCCAAGGTAAAGGATAAAGATTGATATTAAATGGGTACACGGGTGGCAATGAAAATAAAGATAAAAGAGAGTAAATAAAATACATATTATATGAATAATAAAAGAAGATATAATACATACTATTATTTTGAAGGAAAAGCTAAATCAGAGAAATGTTTATTTAAAAGAGTTTTAAAGGAACTTTTCGAGGAAGCTCGTCTTACAGCTATAGGCAAAGAATTCCAAAGTCTGATAGCGGTTATTACAAAGGATTTACCAAGGAAACTAGTGTGGTGAGAAGGAAAGCTAAGGAGAAGGTTATCAGCGGAACGAAGAGTATAAACACCTGAATCTAGGAAATTAAATTGTTCTTTTAAATAGGAGGGAGAATTGGGATCAAAGAGGATGGAAAATAACAACTTCAACGCATTTGCATTCCGGCGAAGTCTTATAGGAAGCCACTTGAGTTTATTACGAAACTGGGAAACGTGGTCATATTTACGAAGACCGTAAACAAAACGAATGCAGAAATTTTGGAGACGCTCAAGTGTATTTAAATGCTCTTCACTAAGATCAGTGGTACAGGCGTCAGCATAATCAAGGAGCGGAAGAAGTAGGGATTTAGCTAACATAATTTTGGTAGAAATCGGTAAGAAATGCCGTAAACGTCTTAGAGAACTAGCCGCTGCGTAGAGTTTGCGACTTGTCTCTTTTACGTGGTACGACCAAGACAAAGTCGTGTCAAAGTGAACCCCCAGGTTTTTTACAGATTTTTGAAATTCAATGACGGAGCCATCTATATGAACTTTGGGGATGTATGTCCAGTCAATCCGCGAGATTAAATAGGGGCTACCAATGATTATAACTTGGCTTTTGCTTGGGTTAATATTCAGACCGTACCTCCGACTCCAATTCAAAATTCTCTCCAAATCGGTGTTCGTGTTTAAGATTGCGGAGGATAGGTTCTCGAGGGTAGACTGGGTGTATATCTGGAGATCGTCGGCATACATGTGATAGAGAGAAGATAAATTATTGGTTATGGAATTAATAAAAATAGCAAATAGGAGAGGGGACAAAACGCCACCTTGCGGAACGCCTGCAACAACATCACACCAGGACGATGACTTATCCTCCAATAATACATGCTGTCGGCGACCGTGCAAGTAACTGTGAAACCAATCAACCACTGTAGGAGATATGTTAATAGAATGAAGCAGTTGTAGCAGTATGTCGAAATCGACGGTGTTAAAGGCATTACTAAAGTCTAGGAGGGTTAGAACTGTCAACTGCTTCTTTTCCATTCCATTACGTATGTCATCCGTGACTTTAACAAGTGCAGTAGTCGTACTATGTCCTGGACGAAAACCAGATTGGAAGGGACTGAGAATACTGTTTTTGTATAAGAAGGAACTTAACTGTTGGTGGATAAGGCGTTCAAGGACTTTGGAAAGGAAAGGAAGAATGGAAATTGGACGGAAATCTGAGAAGGAATTTGGATTTGATTTCTTCGGGAGAGGGATAATTTTAGCGTCTTTCCAAATGTCAGGAAATTCACTGGAGGATATGGAAACGTTGAGGATGTGGGTTATGACAGGTGCAATTATATCAAGGATGGGGACAAACATATTACGACTAACTGAGTCACATCCGACGGCATTCGATGAAATGGACAGTATATTCTTTTTAACATCACTAACAGTGAATTGATTAAAAGAGAACGGTGGATGAGTAGGAGTTGCAGTTGATGAAAGATATTGAAGTGTTGACCTTTTTTGATCAGGGCAAAGATGGGAAGAAGATGCAAAATGTTTGTTCAACAATTCGATATTTATATTGGGGGGTATGTTATTTGATTGGGATTTACCAACTCCTAAAGTTTTTAAAAATTTCCAAATTTTACATGTGTCGCCGTTCTCGACGGAATTATGGATATGGCGTCTTTGTGCATCTCTACACAATGTATTGCAACGATTCCGGATATTTCTGTACTTTTCCCGTGCAAAATCGGTTTTAGCGGTTTTGAGCTTGGCTTTAGCGTTATTCTTTTTGTGCAATAAAGTTTTTAATTCGGGAGTAAGCCAGGGCGCAGGAAGGTGCTTAACTTTAATACGTCTTAGCGGGGCATGCTTATCAAAAATCTGTAGGAGCAAGCAATTAAACAAGTTAATTTTTTCATTTATTGAACAGGTGTCATAAATCATATCCCAATTGACATTCTTGGCATCGTCTAACAGCATTTCTAAATCGATACCACCAAAATTACGCCGCAAAAGGTAGGAAGGCTTGAGTTTGGGAGGACGTAGGTTGTAGGATAAATGGATGAGGTCATGGTAAGAGAAAGCGTCGGCTGAACACTGACCATAGTTAGAGACTAAATTAATATTTGAAACTATCATGAGATCTAGGAGTGAAGGATTACAGTTGGGACTGAAATGTGTAGGATTCAAAGGCAAGGTTTGAAGGTTAAAAGAATCTAGAAGGGAGAGTAATTTTTTACTACGGGAGTCATCTTTTACCAGACAGGTATTAAAGTCACCCATAAGTAAAACGTGCTGGTAAAGAGGAATAAATCGGTCAAGGAGGAGTTGAAAGGAAGGAAAGTAATTAACAGTTAAAGAGGGACTATAAAAAACTCCTAAGAGTATTTTAGTGTTGGAGAGAAGGATTTCAAGGAGGAGGTGCTCGGCCGCATTAGCAGGGGGGGGCTGAGAGGATACGCTTAGTAGCGAGTACGGTATATGAGAGCGTAAGTATATCGCTACTCCTCCCCCGGTTCTACCGATGCGGTCATTGCGGATGAATTGGAAACCGGGAAGGGAGAAATTAGTTGAAGGAAGGGATGGCTTGAGCCAGGTTTCGGAGATAAGGATTGCGTGGATATTTTCGGAGTTAAACGAGGCGAGCATATCGGGATAATGAGCCGGAATGCTTTGGGCATTGATATGAACTACGTTGAAGTTTTTATTAGAGTTGTGGAAAATATTGGAAAGAGTAAAATCTAAAGGAGGAGAGGAAGCGCTGTGAAAGGAATCACTATCAGACGAAGGCGGGGAATTATTGCTATAAACAAAACTATTATTTGTGGAAGACATATTATAAATTAAGAGAGAAAAAAAAAATAATAAATAATAATAATAAAGGTATAAAATATGTAAATAAAATAAATAATATGTATATATATTGTATGAGAAAGATATATAATAAATACTATTAAATATAAAACAATTATTAATACTCAGGTATATATGAATAAGGAATAATAAGAAAAAGACGAATAAACACTGATTATACTAAAAATATAAAAACAAAAAAGAAAAACAATAAATTAAGGTAATTAATAATCCTGTACCTTCGGCGCACCATTTATACTATTACAGTGTTTTTAAATCAAGTAAAAAAAAAAAGGTATTGATAAAGTTATGTAACAAAAACTAGCAACAATGACAATAAGAAATTTAAATTATAAGTATATAAAATATGTTGTCTATGACTTGAGTAATTACATTGTTTACGAATGGTAATTGGACACATTCATTCAACTGGTAATACAGATTAGCTATTGTAGGTATAGCTATATACGTTGTTTACAAGTTATGCCGTTTATTGCAATGCGAATCTAACGTGTTAAAAAAGTGGATACTACAAATACGGATTACAATAAAAGTCTATACAAGTGAGCATACGTATTTTTAGATAGTCTCAAGTTTTAACCAAAACAGTGATATCGTGGCAAAAAGCAAAATAACAAAGTGCAGATATTATACTTATAACCTAAAATGCATTACAGTGAAACTATACCTTCATAATGCGAGATTGCGAGAAGAGATTGTGAAATGAACGCTTGCAAAAAGATGAAAACAACGTGAAAACAATAATTATGTGAATACATACATTACTTCACTTTGGACGGTAATCTTTTGGTCCGAGCTACTTTGGACGTCTTCTGAGCAACTGTTGGTTCTGTAGTCTGCGAGATGGCCTGGTGCTCTTGGACTGGAATGGCAACTACATCATCTATACAATCCACACGGTGGCGGGAGCCATCAGGAGCAATCACCAAGATTTGGCCACCCCTGGTCCAACACCTGGATACACCATGACGCTTTCTGGCTGCCATGAAGATTTCGTGACGCCTTTTGGTCAAAAATTCTGACAGTGTTATTCCAGACCCTTTCAGTTTAGCCTTCGAAGCCCAAACACTGTTCTTCACACCAAGGTCATTGAACTTAATTAGAATAGGCCTTGGCTTATCTTCCTTCAACACACCAATTCTGTGACAACGGCTTATGTCATCGCTCATTAGCTCCGATATGCCAAGATGTTTAGAAAAAAGAGAAATAATGGATGATGGCTGCTCATTTTTATCTTCCACGACACCGTGCAACAAAAGAAACTTGCGTCTACTCTTCATCTCTTGCTCATCTGATATTTTCATGAGGAGGTCTACTTGTGACTGCAATGACTGCAGTTGGGCCAAGACCAGAGAACGAAAAGCGGCGAACTCGGACCGTAGCTGAGAAGGTGGATTTGCTGCTGGTGAGGACGTTATATTCTGAAGATCCTTCTGAAAGTCTGTCATGCGCTTATTGAACATCTCTTCCATGTTCAAAATAGATTGCTTCATAGCTTCCATCACGAAAGTTTAGTTGTGTTCAGTGAAGTGCACAAGTGATATTGAAATAGCGAGGATATGCGGTGAAAAATAGAGGAGAATGTGACGCCGTAAGTACTAGGGCTATTTAGTACATAGTTTATACTTAAACAAGCTTTTAAAAATAAAAAAAACTTATAATTTCGTACAGACCTTTTAAAAAAACGTTTGAACTTTTTTGCGTCCTACCCGCGAAAAAAAAGTATAAAATATAAATAGAGGTTTGTCGGGAAATACAAGCACACAATACAAATACATTTACCGTAGAATGTGAAACTGTTTGCAAACTGTTGGGATTCGTGATTGTGTTCGAGGAAACAGGGACTAAACTAAAGACAGGGACAAAGTGAGGGAACTCTTTCTCGACCGGTACGATTACATACAACTTGTTAGTTTTGCATAAATCAGACCCTTGTATTTTAGAATCACCTGTGTCTCGTTAATATTTATATCGTATACAAATAAATCGTTTTCAATGTTTGAAATGTTCACGTTTCCACTTTCAGCTTTTAAAGATATATTAATCTGTGCGCTTTATGTGAGAATTAATTGCTACGTTTATTGCATATTCTAATGAAATATGACTGATGTTAATTAACTTTTATTTGCTTAAATGTACGTATTTTTGTATAGGTATAGGTAATATGGTAATATAGTTTATCCCACAGATCACAGAAACTAAAGGGAGATATGGTTAGGGGGCGGGGCCGGTGTCGCAGCAATATGTACAAAAAGAGAACAAACTGTAGCGGTGCTGTATACGTACGTCACTTACAATCTAGTGTGCGAACGAATAGTCGCTCTCATATTTTTGTGTGATGACACGCACACAACGCGAAGTATTGTTTTGATTTTGTTTACTGCAGTTGTGTGCGTAAATTTTTTATGAGACACGGTTTCGTACTCAGCGCAAGCGATTGGCATCTCTCTAGATCTCTATGGTTTATTCTGTAGTTGCGTTTTAAATAAAATAAAGATACCGTTTAAGTATCTGAGGTTTTGAGTTTTTTACCATTGTGAACATTCATTGATCTGAATCTTCTTTAATGATATTTAAAGCTCTGCAAATACAAATAAACTAACCGAATAAAAATTATGTAAGTTAAATAAAAACAAATGGAACTTATATAAATAATACAACAATATTTTTTATCTGCGACCTCACTGCCCTCATTTTTCTTGTGTTCAATAATCCTGTTTTTAGTTTTTCAGCCAAATTTCTAATACAGATAGTGAAACTACTAAAATTAAAGAAAATTATGCTTCAATTAACATTTATACTCGTAAATCTACTACCTAACTTTGATTTGATGAAATGAGCCATTACAAATAGCAAACGGGCGCTTTTGTTACCGGCGAGTCAAAGCGTAATGGATGAAGATAAATTTGTCCGTCGACAAAAGCCAATATCGTTGAATACAAACACGTATAAAGTGAACTTATTCTTGTGGAAGCCAACTGTCTCGTTTTCCAATAAAGACGAAACGTATTGCGATATACGGTCATTGAGTTTTCTGGTCAAACGCACGTAGTTTTCGTCACCTCTATTCGACGTTTTTCTCCCAATTTTTTCGACCACAGATCACATTATATCTTTAGAATATCGAGAAAATTTAATTATCTGTGCTCTGTTTTCTGTGGTTTGTAACACCAGCCCGCGAAATTACACATTCAGTTGAGTCGGAGCCGGAGGCGCAATTTTAAATTTCTTTTGTTGAAAATTGAAACGTAAGGTTCATATTAGGAATAAAATAATTTTTTTTAGATAAAAATAAAATAAAGAAACACAATGTTTATAAACTGTGAATGTTACTCTCACAAAATTAATGTAATAATTCTAATAATATTTAGCTGATTGCATTCAATCAGATGTAATAATAAACAAACAAAATGCGAAGACAAATGAAATGAAATTCTATATAATCATCATAAAAAGGTGTGTTTTGACAGGGAAGTAAAGGGTGTCCGCAGGCAGATTTTACACTTTAAAAAATAAAATAAAATGAACCATGAATACTATCAAAGTCATTTATTAATTATTTACAGAAGAATAATGCGGATTTTATTTTTTAAAAAGCACTCCACTCAAATGGCGTCCTTCTAGCTGCAAACATTCTTGTAACCTTTCCTTCATGTTGGCGAAAACTCGCTTACAAAGTTCCGGATTGATCGCCGCAACCTCGCGTCGTATATTTTCTTGGAGGGCCGGTATTGTTGATGGTGAATTGCTGTATACGCGAGACTTTAAATATCCCCATAGGAAAAAGTCGCAAGGTGTCAGATCTGGTGATCTAGGGGGCCAGGCTATGTCGCCAAAGCGACTTATTAATTTTCCGGGAAAAAGTTCTCTCACTTTTGCTATTGAGTCCCTAGCAGTGTGTGCCGTGGCCCCATCCTGCTGAAAATTGGTCCTATTATTGTCACTAACATGACGATGCAGCTCCGGTATAAAAAAGTTGTCTAGCATTGCGCAGTAACGTTCAGCAATCTTCCGAATAGACTTACGCGGATTACGTAAAATTTCTCTTCTCACGTGTTCTACGTTTTCAGGCGTAGTAACAGACGTTGAAGGTCCAGGCCGAGGCTCATTTTTAAGTGAGCCAGAACCTCTAAACTTCTGTACCCACGACCATATTAATTGTTTTGATGGCCCATCGTTTAGTCGTCGGATTTCATAGCCTGAACAAAAAGGACGCCTCGCCACATTGGTCGAATTATTGTTCGCGAAATACGCCTCAACCGCAAAAGCGCGGTGTGCTCCTGTCCACTGACTCATGGCTACTAAATAATCCGCAACTCTGGGCTCTGGCGCATCGAATGATACCCCTATCCCCACCCTTCCGCATTATTAGTCGCCGTAAACATAATTCAAAGTGTAAAATCTGCCGGCGGACACCCGTACCTACCAACATTATTAAATTAAAGCTTGTTTGAGTACGTAAGAATAGAAGATAATAACTCTATTATCAATAATTAATTTAAGTGAAAATTCCCCAACACAATAGCTGCGATCTTCATGAAAAGCTTTGTAAAATGGTGAGAAATGGACGTTCTTTGATTTTATATACCTAAGTATAATATAAAAGGAATGGCAGCCGAGCAATTTGAGCGAGTTATCGGAACCTTTCGCAATTCTATAGAATTAAATAAGGAGGCCAACGTTAGAATAAAGTTATTTAAGTTTCGGACGCTTCTTGACTCGGAACATCGCTGCCAGTTCAGGTGTGAATAATACTCTTGTAAAGTGCACAAGTTTAGCTTCGAGTTGAAAACTTCGTTGAAAGTACAATATTATTTTTCCCCTTTCTTCCTCAGCTGTTTCTTAAGTAATTTTAAACGGTTGCCCTATATCACCTTTGTAGATTAAACGTGGCGAAAGTTTTCAAAAATTGCATTGCTGCAGAATAAAATACGGTGAATGGACTCGCTGAAATGCCGCATTATTTTGATTAAAGTATCGTAAACGTGCACGTATATTGCATTTAAAGCGTCCGTACGAGAATAATATAATTTTAATGGAAAATACTTGGAACGACTTAAGAAAAATAATGTTCTTTAGCACAATGGAGGTAGTCGGAGGCCCGTTGTTGAAGCAATAATGAGGGTAAAGAATTTTCATTTCAGTTTCTTGTACGAGTCATCGCGGAGAGCTATCGAGGAATTCCACGAGTTTAGCGCGGTTTTGCGATTGCTCTCTTTCGATATTAGGTATATATAACCGCAATAAAGGTTGTGTACAAATGAAAAGATAGAGATAGAAAGTATTTTTCATATCTTTTCTTTTTGTTAAAATGAAAAAGTTCGCTATTAACGTTTTATTCTAGTCAAATTTCTCGACATCAATGATATTTTGTGCATAACTTATACACATAGCCACGTTAATTTTCGTGTGTTTTAACTTTCGGGTGTTTATACACAAAAAGAAACTGGTTTCGGGCATTTGAGAGGTTCCAAGAAATAGCTTTAATTCTAGGGATATAATAATGTCATAATTTTCTCTACAGGAAAAAATAAAATAATAAATATGAAACATCTTTGCAATTTTAGATATTTCTTTGTACTATGTCTACAATTCAATGTAGATAAATTCTTAACACATACATTTACCCAGAAATAAGTTTAGATATTTGAAGGAATTGGTGCGATGTAGGTCGTGTTTGTCAACCTTCTTTACTTTATGCAAAGTGAAGAATTTTGCTCTCGAGTAGTTCCTGTATTTTACTTTCACCAACTTCCGATCTGTCTTACAAACTATTTCTCATAGGAATGCTTAAGTGCAACTTCCTCACATACCGAATAAAGTTCTGTATAGATATGATCAATTTAAAGTTTTATGGAATAATTGAGCAAACAGTAAGGAATTCTGGCGTACATCCAGCCAATTATGTTTTATAACTCTTGAGTGATTTTCAGTTATAAATATAGATCTTAATATAAATAAAAACTTCAGAGTTTAAATAGGATTCGCTAGCGTTGATTATATTTAGATTTCCCTACTTAAAAAGAAGGTTGACTATATTTTGTTTGAACTTTCTATAAACTTTATAACACGACGGGCAAAGCTATGGTTTTTACATTAAAAACAGACGATTTATCTCTATATTTTGTTTATTCAGATTCAGGTTGAATTCAACTTGATATTAGAATTTGTATGTAAATGACACTGGACACATTGGCTAGTATTGGACTATGAAATTTTATTCTCTTCATGCACGTTTATTTCAGGAATACGTTTTCATGCTGCAGGTATGTTACTATCATAGAAATATTATACATTTGAAATAAAGTCACTTAAAAAAAAAGATATTTTCTATTAGGATATTATGTAAATACATTTAAAGTAAGATCACTTTACTTCTAAATAATATTCACGTTAGAAACAAATTTTTAGCATGAGGGAAAACGCTATTTGCATAAACATTCATTATATTATTTGCTTTCAGAATATTACACTCATCGAAAGTATAATTTACTTTTAAATTATATTCAGCCTACAAATCAATTTCAACTAAACAGGAAAACAGCCCCCCTAGCCAAGTGGCTTTCTGTTAGCGTAGCGTTCAATAGAATAGACTACGAATGTATGAGATTGACGTAAGCTGTAGATACGTTTATCTACAGCTTACGTCAATCTCATACATTCGTAGTCTATTCTATTGAACGCTACGCTAACAGAAAGCCACTTGGCTAGGGGGGCGGTTCCTTTATCGAAAAATATACCTATCACCATAAATAAAATAAACATACGAAATCACACACATACAAAATATATTACCAGGACAACATGAACAAGGTAGAGAGCAAGCAGAAATAAAGAAACCGTCTCCGATATAAGTTGAAAAATACACATATCATGACAATATCATCATCTATATTCTATACGCATATTATAAAGCTGAAGAGTTTGTTTTTTTGAACGCGCCCATCTCGGGAACTACTGGTCCGATTTGAAAAATTGTTTTGGTGTTAGATAGCCCATTCATCGAGGAAGGCTATATAGGCTATACATCATCTCGAGACCAACAGGAGCGGAGCACTACGGGTAAAACCGCGGAGCACAGCTAGTCATAAATAAAATAAACATACGAAACCACATACACACAAAACCCGGGCAACATAACCAAGATCAACAAAGAAAAATCAAAAAATAACTCACCATTAACTTTCAAGAATATTAATTTGCTCAGTCCCGCGCCGATATCATTCCTCGCCTCACACAAGTAATGTCCTTCGCTGTCTTTGGCAACGCGCTCGAAGACAAGCGACCCGTTCTCTAGGACCCTTGAACTGCCTTCGAACATGAAGTCCTTGTACTCGCCCGGTGTTTTTCCTAATACAATATATATCTGATAAATATAAAGTATAAGGATTTTTACGTAAGTATGTTGGAATAAGTTGCACGTGTATGATAATATTAGTTCCCTGGTACAAAATATATCGAATAACGAGTATGTAGGAAATAACACGTGTATCATGTTGATAGTTAAATAACAAGATCAATAACCAATAACCAACACCCATAATATATTATTGCGTAGGTATATATATATATCTATTTTGCGAAAAAGTTAAAATAAAAGGCTAACTTATTAATTAGGTAAATAAATTAATAACTTTACGAATGTAGAGTCAAAAGGGCTATATTTATTTAAACAACACATACCCATCAACATTACACGATAAAAATGAAAATATGCAAGTTAATTACAAAGTTAGGAAAATACGATGTTGCCTGCATTAATATGATGACTTTCATTAAAATAATAAATCGTACAGTTGTGCTGCCACATGGCTTGTTTTCATAATAAAAACATCACATTTATCTAACAAAACAAGAAAATATTTGCTTTAAATAATTCCGAATGCGAATGTCGAAGTCGGATAACTTATAAATATTCTTTTCGCGTCTGGAATCTATTTTGCAGAAAGTACGATACAATTTCACATGAGTTCCGCAATTTAAATTATACGATAAATATTGATAGAGGTACACAGTAGTTGTATATTAAGTGAAATGGAATTGAAATTGAAGTTTTATACATTTTCTAATTATATTTTGATATTTGTTTGTGTATAAACTATAAACTATTACGGAGAAAGAACTGTTTGCTTATGCCAAATTATTTCAATAAGTACCTATCTATAAAAATACCAAAGGAAATTTTTAAGCGGATAATTATAAACGGTAACCAAGTTCGTCCATCATTATTTTCTTTAAGTATACGCGTTTATTTAAAAACAATTTTTTCCTTCACTTTTACCTCTAAATCTTTTTTATGCGGTTCATTGGATCACTAACCAAAAAAGGGAAAAAAAGGGCGTTTTGCCTTTTTTTACCTTTCATATATACGTCTTTTTTCTATATTTGTTTCCACATGTAATTAATTTTAATTAAGTTTTACTTACCAACGGCTTTTTTCCACGTGATGATGGGTTTTGGATAGCCATCTGCTTGACACTGTAAGGTGACATCTTGTCCAGCCGCTACTGCTATATCGTTTGGCTCCAAGCGCCATCGAGGAGGAACTAAATGTAATTTCAATCTAAATTAAGTGGAAGCTTGGGAAGTCAAGTATTTCATTTTTCCTACTCGATAATGCAGTTCAATTAAGAAGTATGTTTTGTAGCTACGTACAAAGTCATAACTAAATTCAATTTCATTTTTTTTCAGAAATGACGGAGCGTACCTACAGGAATGTTTAAAGCCTGAATTAATAAGCCAAGATTATTAAACCTAAAGAAATTTGACTTTAATTTTTATCATATATCAAAACCATACCAGAAATGTAAAGCTATACCAGAAATTGTTAAGTTTTTGTTGACAATAAAGCTTTTTTTCTTTCTTTCTTTCTTTCAAATGTACCAGAAATGTACGCCAATAACTAACCATTAACAGTCAAAGGCACAGTAAACCGTTCCGAGCCAGCCACGTTAGAGGCTATGCACGTGTAGTTGCCGCTGTGCAGCGACGTGATGTGCTCGATGACGAGCGACGCGCTGTACTCGTCCATGCGCCGCGTGAGGATCCCGCTCGGCGCGTACGGCGATGACGTCACCGCCTGCCCGTTCTTCTCCCAACGAAACGCGATCGGCAAATCCCCCTCCAATATCTGACACGATATCGCCGCCCTCATACCCTCCCGCAACAGATTCGTCAAAGGCTGGATCGGCAATATCTTCGGCTGCACTGCAGACAAAAAGACAACGATGCATTCTTTAAACGAGCCCCGCTCCCCGGTTCCAATTAAGCCTTCTAAAACGCCGTTCTGGCAGAACACCAAACGCGTTCCGAAAAACTGTGCTCCATTGGATTTTACGAGTAATTAATTGGAAATTCAAGCCCTGTTTATCGCCGTTTTAATGTAGGCGACCTGAGTTGCTCGCGGTTGAAACTAAGATTTTTATATTTTACTTTATTATCCTATTAACCGGGTGAGGCAAGAAAATTAAAGGTCCGCCGCGGAGTAATAGCCCGGCGCTCTGAGTTTAATGAATTACGCATGAATAACTCCGCCTCCTGAATCTGTGATTTTATGATGCATTTGCAATCTTTTACAAGAAAATAGGGAAACAGGTCAGATTGCTGATTAATCATTAAATTGTTTTATAACTCAACCTTCGTTAATTAAAAATATGTTGTGAAAATTCATCTACTTTATCCAGGTTAATATTTGACCTTCATCAAATATTCTTTTTTCTGTTTTCATACTTACAAGGTTACTTTTGTTTATGAAATAAGATATTTTCGTTTAAATATTAATAAAGCCAAATAATTTATTTTTCTGGGTTTTGTCAATATTGAATATTTGATAAATTAATACCCACAAATGTAAATAGTTTTGTTGCACAGATTATAAATCTTACCTAATATTTGCACCTCTACTTCTCGTCTTGCTACATGACGTTGTCTGTTTGTCGCTTGGCAGGTGTAGGTGCCTGCGTCTTCACCACGTTGAGTTTGTTCCACTATCAGAGTACCATTTGGGAACACTTTTTGACGCCGGTTTAGAGGTAGATTTTGACCATCTGTAAAAAATATTTCTTGGATAAAAAGTTCACGAAAATGAAAAAATAATACGAAGGTTTATAAGAATTTAAATTATCCCTGTTGTCCCTGAATGGAGTATTTTTTTCGTTTTATTAATAAGCACTACCATTCTTGCTACCAGCCTATTTATATCAACATAACTTATCATTTATTAAAGAAAAGCTTGTAAAATATTGGCCCCTTGGAAGCTGGTAGCACTCTCGATAAAAATTATAGATCCTTTATCAATAAGCAGCGTAAAAGTGAGGTACGTAAATTATTTAAATGGCGACTCAATAAAGTCTCATGTAGGAGATAAGATCGTTGTTGACAAGGGTCGGACCGGAAAAGGAAAATTACAGGGGAGTGACCGAGCAGTCTTAATTTGATCTTACACAGTAATTCTGTTAAACGAGCTAAGCGCTTTACGGTCGGATATTTTCTTTATATTTTGCGATCTCCGGTCGAGTGGCCGGACATAGGAATGCTCGAGTGGACCAATTAATTAAATACAGATTTTTCTGAAACATTCTCTTCGGCAACGCATACTCATGCGTTGCCGAAGAACACATACATACTCATGTAGAACAAAATATGTCCTACATACTCATGTAGGACAAAATATTGCGACGTTTTTTCTGTTGTTAATCAAAATATTTCTTGTATTTGTAAATCTTGGAATTATTCGGTATTTGTTTAGATGTCGTTTCTGTAATTGATTGAGTTTTTAATCTTGAAAGTGGAACAATTTTCATTACTAATCGGTAAGTTCAGCCCTAAAAATATACAAAAATATCCTCTTCGCTCTAGTATTTTCAATAACATTTATAATAGTACCATTCGTCGAAATATAACGTATTCATATAAAATAACTCGAACAAATTGTCTATGGATAAAGGCAGAAGCTATTAAAGCTTCCGAAGAAAGACGTGAACGAGAAATCACGTTGGGACTAAGTTAAAAATTCCTTCCCTAATTGGATCGTGCGAGGCCTTCGTATTAGAAGCTGTGAGGCAATTTGCTCACGTTTTCACGCGGGTATTTTATTGCTTTTTTGTGTAATATGTATCGAGTATTTATATTGAATATTTTGTCGTTGGTTGTGAGTTATGACATTTAAAATCCAATTTAAATAATTAAAAATAGATTCGTCTATTTAATCTTTCTAATTTTCATCTATCTAATTGTCTTATAGTGCGAGGTAATATTTATTAATAAATAACGTTTGGATTTACTTCTATGCATCGAAATACATATTATATTCTAGCAAAACGATCCTAAAATGTAATAAAGGAAATGGGAAACAGCTAAAGTGGAAGTAATTTAGTAATTAATCACAATTAAAGTATTCTCATACATGTTATTCAATACAATCGTGGTTGTTAAAAATATAAAACTAATTATGTATTATCTATAAGATTGGATTCCGGAAATTAATCGGCATTACCATACAACTGTGAAGTCCTGATAAGAAACCGTTACAATTTAGAAGACAATAGTCCAACCTAGCTCAGTTAAGATTGTGTAAGGAAAAACAGACGACTTTCCGTTTACTTACTCTAGTTTCCTTAACGACCTGTTGCTCGAAAGAACCTCCCCGTGACCTCCCACGGGCTTAATTCGATACACTAAAGTGTCCTTCCGGGCCCGTTTAAACGGAAAATACACGATTTGATCACTTTAGCTATCAGTAATAAATAAGCTCTTTTCCTATGCCTAATTTTGTTATACGGGTATCTTAGAAAGACCCATGTTGAGTAGTTTACTTTCATCATGTTCAAATGATAAGTTTAGTTTTATTTTCATCCATAAGAATGTATGACAAACATTATTATATGCACCACGCGGTTTTGATTAAAATGTCTATAAGGTACATTCTGTGAAAAAATTTTCTAAGGTGCTATTCATATTGTTTGGATCGGAAAATCTATATGTGGACGTGATTTAAATGTACAACAACTTTATAAACGTTATTCTTAAATTTATTTCGTTACGTACATGAAATAAAGGAAAATGAGACGCAGAAAGAAAAGATAAACTAATCCGCATATAATATTTTGTTAATAAAATATCTATAATAAATAAAATATCTATACTGAATAAAAAGTGGAGTTGCGGAAAAATAGGAAATTTCATTATTCATGAACATTCAAAGGCTTAAAGAAAATTTTATAACAAAGAGCTATTAAAAATACTTAAAAGCGAAATTTACTCTATTAAAAATATAATAGAGCAATAAATATATTATTTACAAACGCTCTGAGAAACTTTGCCAATCTGTACATAAATTTTGTGTTTACAGAATATTTACGCCGCCTAATTATGTATTTTACTTAAGTGGCTTTTTCAGGTGCTTGAATTAAGTGTTTGGGCTTATAAATATAGGTCACCTTGTTTGTAGTGTCTGTACTGACTTAATTCTTCTTACACGTGCGGTATTTGTTTCTGCATTAGGGCAATATTTTGTTTATGAAAGCTTATGAAGTTTTTTGATAATTGTTTACAGATTTACATTGTTATTAGTTATAATATTGTAACAACTAAACTTATTTTATCCACCTATAAATGTATTATTTTCTAGTGAGATAAAAGTATTGGTGACGACGCGACGCAACCTCATAGGCAATATTGCAATAAAGCAGCAATATTGAAATGTGTCGAAATTGAAATAAATATGCTTCGGTGTCACAGACATCGTAATTAAAGTGGAATAAACAAATAGGTACTGTTTGTATAAACGTTCATTTAAACTTAATAAAAGCATCGACCATTTGATACAAAAACATAAAAGTACTTATATTTTATATTGTTATACCGAAATATCATGTAATAAGTTAGGCTCAGACACTTGGGCATAACGTGTTTACATTATCATAATTCTTAACCAAATCAATACACATTTACCTCTTTCCCAGGTGATAGCTTCAATCGGATATCCAGCGACCGGGCATTTGATATTCAAATCACTGCCCGCGACAGCTGTAACTTTGGGCATTTCTCGTATATACGGCAGCCCGTATACATTGACTCGGGCAGCGTGGCTCGCTTTCCCCGCGCTGTTGCTGGCCACACACGCGTACTCGCCGCCATCTTGTTCTGTCACGCGACTTATGTTCAGGTGACTGACGACGTCGTCTTGCAGCGTCACGTGCTGGCCGACGACAAATCTGGTGAAAAATTCGATTAGAGATGGATGACTTGAATTGTGCTGGAAATGAAGATTCCTGTAGGTATTATATTTTTTTGGTCCTACGGGGTGTTTTTCGATCATTTTTAAGTATTACCAATTTTCACTTTCCCTATTTGTACAGCGAATTTCTGCTAATTAACATAATATGCTAATCAAATGAACGCATAATATTACCCGCGATATTTTATGATAAAAGTTATGACGTACAATTGAAACCAGTTAATGTATTTTTGACTTACCGTGAATTAGTGGGTATAGGAAACCCATCTAGAGTCCATGTGAATTGCGGTGGAGGATGTCCCATTGCTACGCATTTGAGCGATACGCTTGGACCAGGTTGAAGAGTCTGTTCCGAAAACCAGTAGACGAGCTCGGGTTTCGATTCTGTGAAAAGAAAATGTATTCAGAATATGAGCAATATTTTACTTACAGGTTGTAATAACTGAAACGTTGAGTGAATTTTATTTTACAGGTTTTAGGTAGCTTTGCAACTGAGCTTCCGTAGTATAATAATTTCATGACGTTTCTATAAATTTGTTTATAATAGACAACCTTTTTCACAATTATCAACAAACCTTACTCAAGTTGAATCAAAATAATTAAGCTCACATTTTTTTTTCTATTCTATTTCAACAACGCTGGCCCGCTCTTTCAGTAGTAATTCATTCACGATATTATTTTACGCGGTCAAAGTCGCTTGTGAGCAGAGATAAGAAAAATAAGTTCATTAATTTTCACTGAGCTGAGTGCAGGAGATTTCAGTATAATTTGCGTATCGACTAAGCAGTTCGCAGTTATGTAGGTAGGTCGAGCCGGCCAAATCCGCCCAGAGCGGTCCGCGGCACGACTCTCCTAAGCCTGTATTTTTCATGAAATTATACCGTACAATGCGGATTTCCTATCTTTGTTGTGCTAATTTTTTATCCTGTTAAGATACTTTGCATGAAGAATGGTGAACCTCGCTGCATTATGTTCATTGTTCGTAGTCTGTTTTTTGTAAGCTTGTGGTTTATAAAATAGGACATGATTTCAGCGTGTTCATATTTTAAGATTTTCGTAAATTGTTATAATCAAATATTGAATCTCCTGTCGCTATGCTGTGAATTATAGGTGCATTATATATGAAAACATTATTCAGTAATCAATCAGAGAAAAAATTGACATGTTCGCGAACAATTAGCACTTTACAATAGTCATAATCGCCTATGTTAATATCTAAAATTACTACCTTACTTTACATATGACTTTTGTGTTTTTTTGTACAGAAAATGTTTTACGCTGGTTCATAAAATCCAACCCACTGTTAGTATACTGCTAAATTTTTATTCGTACAACGCTAAAACTTAGTAAAACACAGCTGGCAATTGTTGCTCTTTTCTATGCGAGCCGGTGCGGAGATTTAATACGCTTACAACATTTAATCTTATCTAGATACGAGCGTTTGTACGAACCTCCAAACAATACATCCTTTACACTAGAATAAGTGAACCAAATGTTTATAAAAACATTTTAAACATAATAGAATTCCGTATATCATGAACAATTGCGAGGACTAAAATGAAAACCGAAATAGAATAATTGAAATAATAGCCGTAAACGCAAATGAAATATAATGCTAGCAAAGCATTTCTGCCACGGCTAGATATTGTTTAATTTTGTGGAATAATATTTGTACATTTCGTGTAACTGAAGTACTTACTCGGCTGAATTTATTACGGTATAAAGTTACAAGTTACTCGGAAAGTAAACAGATTTACAGCATTAGTTCGCGTTAATTTGCTTAATATGAAGCAGGTGGAACGTGTTATGTGTTTAATTTGTAATAATTCGCGAATAGTTCAAACTTTGACCTTCAAACTATTACATCGTATATAACTTATTATCGTGAACAATCCAAATCGTATTCTCAATAATTTCAAACATTTCTAACCGAACTTACTTCAATAGGTATGTTTATTTTAATATTATATTTGTACTGAATTTACAATTTCAACATTTTATTTATACCATAATTTAATTGAAGTTTAAAATGTCTCGTGGAATTTTAAAAGCTTGCTACATTAATAATTAATTGGAGTAATTTTCGTACAGTCCTATAAAGAACAAGAATAACTCCTATTCTTATACTCAAGCCTCAAGGAATATATCTTCACTATTCCCTACACGTGGAAAACGGTATTTATCCTTCTAATTAAACGATAACTGGAAAACAATACGATATCCAATAGTTTCTGAGCACACGACAAGAACAAATGAGGCTTGTTAACTGTGGGTCTTCCACTTGCATAATTTATAGAGCACGTCTGTCTCATACATTTGTACCACAGATCTTGTATATTCATTAAATTACTGATAAATTAACTTTTGCTATTATCTGATTGAGGTAAGTGGATAACCTTTTTGAATGGATTATCTAAATGTATGTTTGTTGTTAATGGATACTATAAAACTTTTAAACACCAGTAGAAGATCGTTTTTCCAACAATATAAGAGCTTTTATCCCAATAAGTAAGTATATTATTATGCCTTTTTCAGATTTAGAAAATTTACCACAGTTTTGTGTTTTTTCTGAATAAAATGAAGGGCTATTTTCGTTATATTCACATATTATATGTAGAAGAGACACAGAAACACGAAGTGATGACGGTACCCTTAAAGGGTTGTTTTTAAGGTACTAAAAATAACCCTAACGCTATAAGTGCTGGGTCCTGTCCGCTTTTTTTTCTTTCATCTCTACACAAAGCGTATTCAGAATAACCTATCTAATTAAAACGCAACATTACACAAGTCATTAAAGGAATATGGTTTCCTATACGCCAATAGGTAGCATGTGTGCATTGCGACGACCCTTAAGCTCTCAAGAGCAGCGACACCAAATAGCGGGGAGCAAATTAATAATGACACAAAGGGACTCATATGCCGTACGTTTAATAGGTAAAAACGACCTTAACGTAGGGAGATAGGATCTTAATTGGGATTTTTGCGGTTTCGTACATAGTGTTGTGGCGCGATAGGCACCCGGCAGGCGCGCTCCGTCGTTGCAGCTCTTTGTTTGAGCTGAAGAGCTGACTCTAATAGCTTGCAGCGATCCGCGCTTAAAAATCGACTTTTAAATATTTTATGATGAAGGAAACGAGAGCGGATAAAAAGTTGAGTCGCTGTACTTATTCCGTTCGATACTCGTTATCCTAATTACATTTCGGTTTTAAAACTGTGGGTTCATCTCGCTCAGAATAACCTTAACAACCGCAATATTTATTTTTGTTTGATTATCTTTTTCATCCGCAGTTCAATCAGATCAAAGCTCCGGTATCAGTTTCAGATTAAAACTTGTTATGATGTTAGAGTTTATATTGAATTGCCACGTGGTTTTATTCGCCCATCGATGTTGCTTATATTTGCGTCTTATTTTTTAGTAAAGTTAAACTGTTATTTTTAAATTGTTCATTAGGTTATTAGATAACATTGTTGTTTGTTCATTAGATCTAATATATATTATAAAGGCGAAAGTTTGTAAGGATGTATGGATGTATGGATGTTTGTTACTCTTTCACGTAAAAACTACTGAACCGATTACAATGAAATTTAGCACACATATAGAGGGTAACTTGGATTAACACATAGGATAGTTTTTATCCCGGAAATCCCACGGGAACGGGAACTATGCGGGTTTTCCTTTGCAAACGCGGGCGAAGCCGCGGGCGGAAATCTAGTATATTATATGTTATACCTTTATTCACGCAAATGTTTATTTATATTCTTGTATCTTCGATACTGCAGTTCAATAAATCACAAATATAAGAAATAAATATCACAAAACAACAATGTGGTTTATATCTAACACACATTTCCTTAATTTCTAAATCTTCATAAAGAATTTATGAAGTTGTATGTCTTAACTTCGTGCAAATACGATGAAAACACACAGCATCCTGTTTTATCCATACTTTGTAAAGTTCTTACACCGAACATTTTATTGTTATTGCTCTTGTTTAAAATTCAATTTATTTTATACAACTTATACTTTGTACAGGAAGTAGGAACTTCTTGATGCATTGTAGACATCACAACTTAAATTTCGAAACATTATGATGTTTGTTTTTGATGAAACAAGTTTAACTAATTTACGAGTAAATTTTTAACTAATTTTAACATTTATACAATATAAGATATGTTTTTATGAAGAGTTAACTACACCTTTGGATTCATTAATATTCTGATAGCAATATTATGACAATCCTAAGTGTATAAATTTATAAAGAATAGAAAAAATTCGATCACGAGGCGGGACTCGAACCCGCATCCTTCGCGCCATTCCGGGGCGGATGCCTCACCAACTCAGCCACTCGTGACCCGCCCGAGTGATCTCGAGTGGCTGAGTTGGTGAGGCATCCGCCCCGGAATGGCGCGAAGGATGCGGGTTCGAGTCCCGCCTCGTGATCGAATTTTTTCTATTCTTTATAAATTTATATTTATAAAGCATTTGAATGCCATAAAACCAAAAATATAAATTCAACAAAAAAAGGTCGTGTTCCATCGTTACAATATTGTATTCACTGAAAAGTGCTTCATATTGGTTGAAATGGTTGTTAATCATCTCAATAGATGGCGCGCGGTGTGTCCCTTCAGACACATAAAACTGAAAGAATAGAATAAATTCGATCACTCGGGCGGGTCACGAGTGGCTGAGTTGGTGAGGCATCCGCCCCGGAATGGCGCGAAGGATGCGGGTTCGAGTCCCGCCTCGTGATCGAATTTTTTCTATTCTTTATAAATTTATATTTATAAAGCATTTGAATGCCATAAAACCAAAAATATAAATCCTAAGTGTTATAATTTTTATTAAAATAATGATAAATTAGAATATGTACGTAGGTATAAACAAAATAAAGAGCAAAAATCCTTTTTGTGTTTGACGATCATACTCACTTTCATTCATATAATACGTTAAAAGCGATTCGAAACTATACCACGTGATGAAAAAAGAAACTCGGCTTCTGTAAACAAATTCCCGTGTACCGATACCTCTCGTTTTTGAGAGGTATCGACGGTTCTCTATAGACACTCTAGATTGGACTGTGAGTCTATCTTTCCTCTTTAGTAATATAACACGTTCTAAAGCTTTGTACAAGGAAGATAAATGTACTTGGGTATTATAAAATGATCCTGAATCGTGAATTAGGATAAGGAATTTCTTTTGTTTGCTGTAAAACTATTGAAACAATCTATATAATAACTTATATAGTGATAACTACGTTTCTTAAAAATTGTAATCATGGATAAATTTCCGACAGTAGGCAAGCTTCATAACATTGAGACCAAAGTAAAGGTCAATAAAAATTTATAAATAAAATTCTCTTACTAGACCGAGGAGATAGAAAGGAGCTACTCCAAAGTTTACAAATAACAGTTATTTTGATTCAACTCGTCAAACCTTTTAATTATTATTTGTTCGTAACTTAATTATTGACACTTTACCTCTATTGCCAGTGAAATTCCAGTCTGCGTCGTGTGTATGCGTGCTACGAGCGAAGGGCGCTCGTCGAGATCGGTTTCCAGAATCACGTTTACTGTCTGATACTGAAAATAAAGTTTATGTAAGGCGATTTGTTTTAAATGTTAAATTATCATAATTAACATCATCATCAGCATCATCGTCTTCAGCTGCAGGGAATGTTAATAACAGAAAACTTAAGGATATGAAATATTCAGACTTGGCTAGTTTTTAGTATACCTACTTACAAATTAAATAATAGAAACAATCAACGCTCTTACTTTTTTTCTATTTTATGATTGATTACATCATGCACTTAAGCATATTTAGAGATTAAAATTTTCCATGTACCTTCAATTAAAACCTGAGCAATTCCATACGCTTGATCTCTCGTACTACTCGCGAAGCACTGGTAAACCCCTTGGTCCATAACCTGCGTGTTTTTGATATGTAACCTCAACCTGTCTTCAGAGATTCGTATTCTGTCTGTGTCCTTCACGGATTTGCCGTCGTGTATCCAGTATACAACCTCGATGGGATGGCCGGACACCTTGCATTCCATGCTTATGTCAGCGTTTAGTTTCGGTCGTAGTAAATCTGGTTTTATTCGGACGGATATTGGTTCTAGAAAATAAGTATAACAGTTGACAAATATATTTTTCGTTGCAAAATATTCAAAAATTGCAATAGAAAAATTGGAAATTTTACGGTCATTATACATATTTGTTATTTCATTTAACCAAAGAGTGTAAGACGGTTAGTCTAATTTATGCGTTCTCTATCTAGTCTATTGTATAGCTGTCTGCGATTTCCAAAATTCGTATCCATTTCAACCAACATACCAACATTTTCCCCATGATTATAATTATCTAAAGAGATTTAATTATACACACCTGTAACAATGAGTGAAATATGGATAGAGTCACTGCCGGCAGTGTTATTGAGCCAACATATAAAGCGTCCTGCGTCTTCCCTCTGCACGGATTGTATTCGGAGCAACCCACCCAGTATCCTAGTGCGTGGATACACTGATGTCTTCTCTATAGGTATAAGTTGTTCGTGGTGCTCTCGGAACCATCTAGAAAAAGGCGAGTATTCATATATTGAATGGACCCGTAAATTAACTTCGTAAGAATAAACATATCATGTTGCTAACTTGCTGCTCTAAAATAAAATTAGAATCTGACCAGATATAATTTTAGAAGAATAATTTCGCTTATCTCATTTTTGTCGATAAACCCTAAAGATTTTGTGAACTTATTTGATTTGTATGCAAATTTAAGTTACTTTGGCAGTCACTGATTCATACATTAAGATGTCGAAAGAAACACAATCTTATTGAATTCTATTACGTAATAAGTAAAACAGCTCTACTCTAAAACGAATTAGAGCAGCACCGATATCGTAAATACTTTAGAAAACCAGAGTGAATTTTAAATTATTTAAAATCGAGCTAACGTTTCGGTCTCGGTACTTATCGAGCACGCTGAAAGAAAAATAAAAACTAACGCGGTAGGTACTTTCACTGCAATAAAATTTTAAATCCACGGCACGGCAGTTTTAGTTATATAGCTTTTATTTATAAAATCTATAATGTATAAAATTG
The DNA here is from genome assembly GCA_029959065.1 of Colias behrii. Classification (NCBI taxonomy): domain Eukaryota; kingdom Metazoa; phylum Arthropoda; class Insecta; order Lepidoptera; family Pieridae; genus Colias; species Colias behrii. The sequence continues at coordinate 6,913,931 of JARWMC010000019.1, read as the reverse complement.
TAAAAATGCGATTCGAATGAGTCCAGTGAGTCGGTCTTGTTTGAATACACATTCACTTTCTTTGTTACGGCGAAAGCATTGGGTAATACGGACGTGACTGTTCAACTTTTGTGCGGGTACTTTCAAAGCAGTAGAAGAAAGCTGCTAGCAAATGTCGTCTAATCCTGCTGCAATTTCTCGAAAAGGAACGGCTGAGGTTTGAAATCTTCTATGTTCCGAGTTAGCTTTCCTTTTGGAAATAGTTTTGAATGCAGTTGAATAGCACTAAGACATTTGCATTTTAAAGGATTTTTCCTTGAGGGAATGAAAGTTATGGCACATACAACTGCGTAATTTTCTTTTTTGAGCGCAAATAAACTTGCATATAAACTATCAAAGAGCAAAGTTTTACTAGCAAGCGTTAGATATGAACTAAGTAAATTGAAAAGGTTCCACGACGGTTATGAAATGAAAGTTATATCACCTTGAGATATAGCGCGGTTAGACGTTAATGGGTTACTTTATTAATTATTATGTATTAGAACTAAGAAATAAGAGCCGATCTTCAATTAAAACTCTCAAATCTAGATGAACATTTTATTATCACTGATCTTGTTAAAATACCATGTGCTTTGTGAAAAATAAATATAAATGTTTTCAATTCTCAAAGTTTTCGTGTAATTATTAACAAATACTGTATAAACAAGATCTCAAAGATCTAGGCGACGTCTGTGTTGGTATTGGCCATTGGGTAAAGCGAAACTGCTCCGATAGTTTGTCGCAAACCAAAGTAAATACAATATGAATTGAAGCTTTGGATTGGTCTGCACATATACAAACGTTTTCTTGTTGATAGAACTGGCCGCAAAGCTTTTAGTTTATAAAAAAACCTATGGATGTTCACTTTTTTCTATTGCTAGTTTGTACAACCGTAAATTTATCTGCAAGGCAATATACCTAGCCTTTTTTTGGTATTTAGATGTAATGCAGCTGCATCGTAAATAGTAAATATGTTTTCAAAACAAGAACAATACTATATCTAATGATAGTGTTAATGTAAAATATGAAAGAAGAAAATTATAAATAAATTCTAATTATTGGAATTTTCTACGCAGCAATATCTGCCGTAAACGTTTTTAATTAAAATAATTTAGAAATAAATAGGATATTTGGAGTAAACAAATCCATATAGACCGATAAATACGTATTTGAATAACGTGTAACATAGGCAGTACAGCCAAATAAATTCATTGCAAATACATTTACGAGGGTATAATGTTATTTGCCAGGTTCCGAGTAAATTGCTTCTTGCCAGTTAAAACGTATCACGGGCTGAAATTATAAAATTGTGGTAAAATATCCACACAGGATCAAAACAGATTCGCATCAAATAAAACGTCCAATTTGCCACGTAAATTTATGGGATTATTAATTCGGCTACGCTTTTTAAATAGGATTCACAAAATTTGACTTTGAAAATATGTAATTGATTTAATATTTATGTTAGTCATCAGTTATGGTAATTTATGTATTTAATCGAAATTCATCTAACTCCAATTTTTTGCTTTTATTTTCTTATTTCAATTAATACGCTCATCTCCGTGGAACATTTTGACAATGTGCTGGAATAAAAATAATTGAAGGACTTTTACCGTAATATATTTCTAAGGCTGTTTGTTGTAATTATTTTTTAAATTAAAAAGGCGCCTTCCCAGAATAAGATTGTAATTCGAAAAATAATAAACCTATTCAAAGAATGTAAGCTGCGGATTTCAGTCTTGATTACCTGCAAAGAAGGGTAAAAAAAATTGTGAGGGATCGTGCTGCTTTGTTGTAAGTAAGTACGTACGGTAAGACGCAAGTAATTCGATTTAAAGTTGTCACAAAACAGTAAACAGTCTTTATCCTGATAAAAACTCAGAATGAAAAGAATGATAAGGGTGTTTTATGTTGTTTTTATTTCTGTTGTTGTTCAGGACAGTTTTCTCGATGAGATAGAAAAAATAATGCGAATATGCTAAAGAAAAGCCGATTTGTTTAATAATTATTTGTAAAATTGGCTTAGCTCCTAAATTAAAAAAAAATGTGTGCGTGTACTAGTGTACACACGTAAGAAGTGAAACTTCTTTATGACCTTATGTGCAACTTTACAGAAATACGTCAATCACGCGTGTAAGGGATAAAAACAAGATGGCGCGTAACGAAAAAATGTTACACTAAATTTTTTTCCAACCCCGATAAAGAAGTTTCACTTCAAAAAAAATATAGGATATATCGACGTTGATGCAAAGAAGTGAAGGTCAGAAAGAAGCCACTCTTATAAGAAGCTAAATATGGTCTTGGAAATTCAGATTTATCCTACTCTCCTACCCGACTACAGCCATAGAACTGGTCATACAGTAGGCTATTTATCTATTACATTTAATATGGTACGACAACATAGGTCTTCTCCTACCATATTACATAGTTTTATGAATGAATGATTAATTTCGATAAGTATCGGCATCGATACGTCTGCATATTCCCGTGCGGTTGGCAGAGCGTAATCCCCGCATTGTTTTCATTTTTCATTCGACACACGACAGTTGCAGGCCTGCATCTGTTTGCTCAGCAAAGATACGTGCTTAACTTGTCAGATACAGCCGTGGATCGGGAGCTTTTTTATAGGATACAAATCGTTTCGAATACATATGTGCAGGATAAACGTTTAGGTAATGTTTTGCTCCTTCTGTTGTCAAATCACTCGGAAACAAATAGACTTTTATCGGATTTTAATTGATTTATTCTTTAGGTATATTATTTAATCCGACGTTTCATACACTTTACAGCAAGCGTGGTCTCGAAGAGACTATTTTTTAAGTTCTAAAAGTCAAATACACGCATAAAATTATAAGAAAATAACATGATATGTTTTATTTTAATTATCGACAATTTCCGACGATGTACAGTATCACGTGTTAAGTGTTAAATTATGCGTAGCACAAATAATAATTAATACAAATTCATGCAAATTAATTGTACGATACGGGATAGGCCTATAAAATAAATCTCACTCTAAAATTCATAAAATTTAACGTAATTCGTGCAATAGCTGGCACGGACGTCATATTTACGGCGTCGTTTCAGAATTGGAGAGACATTTAGCATAATAATATTTTGTTTATTTAATAAACCATACAAGGTTATTTAGCTTGGTAGATATGAATACATTTAATAAAGTGAAAAGCTTTAGACAAATCATTTCAGACATAAACTTTAAACACATTATATCCAATACAGCCTGTTTTACTAATCTTTTATGATCGAATATGATTGATTTACAGTGATATGTTATAGATCTAAATAAGATGTGTACAATAAATAGAAATAAAAAAAAGACTTTCAAAATGACCTCGAATCAATCAACTTCAAATCAAACACAAATCTCTTGATATCATATAACAATACGCAAAACAATCAGATTACTATAAAATTACCTGAATGTAGGAACTGGCCAAGCGTGTGCCGCGCAGGGTAACCGCACATCGTGGCCCACCTGCACCCTCCGCGACCGCATCTCAACAGCTAATCGCGGCCGCACCTCTCCTTTCGGCTCTGTTACTATTATGTGACCTGATTAAGGAGGAGACATCTTAATTACGTTTCGCTTTTGAATTATGACACTTTTAGGTGGTATCATTATATGTGCCTTAGTTGGTTGTTTCTGTTGGAAGGCAGCGTAGTACCTTTTTAAGTTATGTTTCTGTATTTTCTTTAAAAAGCAAGTAATTAAAGACGTATTTGATAGCATCTTAAATTTGTTTATATGGTTTTTATTAATAACTCAGTTGATTGGTAAAAGTTGTAAAAGTATCGAACGTAAATTATTATTCAATCGATAGATTAGTCAATTGATTTTTTTTATAGATTTGACAAACTTGCTACTAGTTATAGTACACATTACCTACGCAAATACCTTATTATAATGAATGAAACTTGAATCTTATATCTATTGTATTGATTGTCTCCCTAACAAGACCATTGTTCTCAAAACACCCTTAATGTCTCCAGGTTATATTTCTTCAGAATAAAAGTAATTAATAAGAAAGGACCTTCATTAACAAAATGTCACGTTACCTTTATAGTAAAAGAATTTGCACGTGGCGTAATTAATTTTATATATATTTTAATTTTATAATAAACTTACCAAAATATTGACTAGAATATACATTGTTGGTTATTTTATCTCGAACTTGGCACCGAAACACGGTGTATCGATCCTCTGGACTCACGGCGCTTATGTACAATGAGCCGTCATCGAGGCGTTCGTAATTTGAACCTGTTTAAAAAAAATGTTGTGTTATGCCGTACCAATCGTCAAAAGACGAGAAAAAAAATAAAGCCCGCGAATTCGTTGAATGGTAAATGTAAAAATATAATTCAATTATTTTCTGTTTAGTGGCAGAAATATTTCAGCAGATTGTTTTAATAAACAAAAATTTAGAAACACAATTTAAAAAATTGTATAAATATTCCGCCATATTATTCAAATTTAGAATCTGTCCAACGTTTAACGATACGAATTTCCTTTGGAAACTCGCGGAGTGTACCAGACATATAATAATTTAATTCACCAAATAAACTCGAGGATTAAACTCTTTTGCAACACAATTCACAGACATTAATTAAAAATTTTCCCAAAGCCACAAAATTTTCAAGTCTTTATTCCCTGAGGGCGTATGGTGAATGACTCACATTGCTATAGCTTTTGCTGAAATTTCTTTCAAAGTATTTCTTATTAAGGAAGGTTTTAGAACGTTTCTTAGACTAGTTATTTTATTTTCGAGGTGTGTGACGAAGGCGTAGAGAGATGAAATGAAATATAACAGGATGCGTAGTTGATCATATTTTCTTTATAAAATATGATGAAAAATAAAATAAAATATCTGTAGGTATAATGTTCTTTTTCTTATTTATTTTTATAAATGTTTTTATCAAGGTGAATGTTAATAACACTTCTCTAGACGACATAAACAAGGAAAAAGTAACTTAAAATAATGGGTTTATTGTAAAATGGAAAAGCAATGAATTAATAATATGAAAGCTCTTAAGAATAATACAAGAAATTGAACTTTAACACGGCGTTGTCAAAGTTTTATTAGTCCTGCTTTATAATGAACTTTTGTTCAATGAAGAGAAGTAATGCAAAAGACTAGAGAAGTTTCAAATAGGTATTTTAATGTAGTTTTATCGTTTATTTACAAATGCTTTTATAATGTATACAGGAACCTGTGAAATTAGTACCTAAGTAGTATGTGTGTTAAAGTATATTTTTTTGTTATTAAGAAAATATCATACATTAATTATTTTTTACTACCCGTGGTACATATAAAACTCTGAACGAGAGATTATTTAAAAATTTAATTTAATTTAATTGGCGATTCTTCCTCACAAAGAGTAAAGATTAATGTCGTATATTTTTGAAGACAGATTAAAAACAATCTTTATATGTAATATGAATAGCCAATGGCTAAGCATAACGGGTTTGAAACCGCAAATAAAGATCGTTTAATATTTTAATTATCATACAGAAGGGTTGGCGAAATGGGTCTGCAGATCCTTGACATAAAAATATATATTTTGTTAGAATTTTTGAAGGGTTACCTCAATTAGGTCGCTCAATACTACAAGGGTTGTTTAAGTTTTCTACGGTTTTGTAAAGCTACATAAAATTATATTATTTATAGAATATAATTAGTTCCCTTGAGAAAAAAATATAGTTGCACCATACCATATTCTATATTTTATCTGCATAACAATGATTACATGCCAAATTTCAACCTGATGGGTTCTGTAGTTTGAGCTGTGCCCTTGTCAGTCAGTCAATTCCCTTGCGTTATATTAAAAAAAGGTTATTGAAAATTCTAGAACGATCTTACCTAAATAAGGAAATACACTAGTTTCATCATCAGCGAACCATTCGGTTTCTTGCACTCGTTCGCTGTAGTGCGGCGGGACGGTGCAGCGCAAGATGGCGGCATTTCCCGCCATCACATATTCATCTGACACATGCACCTCCCATGGGACGTTTAGTACTGGTAATGTAAATAATTTCAACTTTAAATAAATGGAAGTCAAGCTTATTTTTACATGTGGGTTACGTTTTTGGAAAAGATGCACGAAAATGTGTAGGTACCTATTATTTTTTATAATTTGTTTTTACTGATAAAATTTATCTTAACTTTATGTTTTGATGCAATAAAATTGTTTTTGAATTATTTGTCATCAAAATTTGAGTTTAACTGGATGTAAATAAAATCAAAAGCTCTTGTAATAACTATCTACTACATATTTTATTCCAGCGGTTGGTACCAAATTATGTAGGTCAGTAAATTATAGATAATAATTTCACCAAAAACTGCGCTATTAACTTCGTATAACAGCAATATAAAACTTTACAAATACATTATCTAATGAAACTTACTGGCATGTACGTGAATGTTCTTAGATAAAACAGCGAAACCGCTGTTCAGCCTTAACCTACACCTATAGGTGGCAGTGTGGATATCTCGCCGGAACCTGTCAGCCGGGAAGGGCGGGAACTCCAGGGATCCGTTGGCCAGCACCCTGCGGAGCCCCGCCAGTGACGTCACCGGCGTGTTGTCTACGAGCAGCCAGTCCAACTGGAATGGAAAAATGTATGAGTCTTGATTTTGAAGTACTGAACATTGAGCTATTATTAGTAATAGTACCTATCTCAATGGTACTGAATTAATTTTATGAAATTTTGTCAGATTTTTATTTTGTAGAAGAACAACAGAAAAAGTTCATCTATTATAAATACTACCAGTTAAAAATAATAGTATAACCGTTTTTTTTTTGTTGTTTGCCATTTTGAAGTAACTTCTATATAAGTTTTAATTTTTAGTTGTATATCATTCGTTTCTAAGTCGTTCTAATTCTAATAAATGCATGTAATAAACATAATGTTAAAAGCTTAGTTATAACAAACATTTCGCTACAATTCTAGTAGGTAATAACATTTTTAGTTTGAATTGCATAAAATATTTGCAAAAGTTAGCTTTCTGGCTTGGTTAAATATTCAAAATGTTTCAGTGCAAGTGTGTAGAATGTGGCATCTTTGGAACCGCTGACTTTAGTTTGTAAGCTTATTGGACCTAAAAGTTTTATATAACGCTGAAATTCCTTAGTGAAATGTTAGTGTGTTACTTTATTGATATAAAAGTTAAAGTCACTATATTTTCTTTGTCAAATAAACTGAAAAATGAAGAGTCTTAATATAGATGCAATTACTTCATAATCGATTGTTGTTACAGTAAAGTTATGTTTATTTATAATCTTCTATCTTAAAAATATGTCACTTATAAGATTAGTAATTAACTATCCTTATTTCTCAAATTCTTCTTTCTGAAGTAGCCTACTTACTATGTAAATAAAGAATAAGTTAAATCAATTATTACAGCAAAATTTAGTAATGACAGGTATCATTTTAAATACCAATGAAGAGATATTAAAAATATACAAAGACTAGTGTATTCCACGTGGATAACGCAGACTACAGGCTCATAAATGAATATTAAAAAAGTTGTTGATATGTAGCTTTTCTCGCGACAGTTCATACACAATAAGCCGTTATTTATAATCCTTCAGGGAATATTCGGGAATGTTATAAGCCCCGAAATTTCGTTCCCTCGTGAGCCTTTTACCGCTGACGTCTTTTGCACGCCTCATAAGCGAAGCGTTGAGGTGGGTACTACTGTCACTTCGCGCAAAACATCTGATTTTTCAAACTTAAAATGTCTTTATGTATCATACATTGCACTTGTAAGATAATACATACACACACATATTAAGAAAAAACACTATTTTTAACATTCATGATATTTTTGATGTCATTTTTGTTATTTAAACTAGTTAAAAAACAGTTTAAAAAAGTTCTGTCTTGGACGTCCGTGTGTCTGTATGTGCGGAGGATTTTCTTGTTAACACGATAGCGACCGAAATACTTTACTAATCGAGTCTTTTTTTTTCTCTTACGCTTGAGTATGCTCAGGAATAGAACCCTTTCATTTTTCAGGATCTGATTCGATGTGGTTTAATTGTTATTAAATAAACAAAAATAATAATTAATAAATAATTATTAAAAAAAAATTATGAGGCGTGCACTTTTGGATTTTCCAAATTATTTCCGTTTATCCTTGTATAAATTCGTTTGTATTCTGTCATATAAAATAATGATCACTACAAATTATTGGCAAGGTTTTGTCGTATATTTATTTTTGGGCATGAATTGAAGCTCAAACAAATTGAAGATGCAGTAAATGTTTGATAAAAAGTCTTACAAAATATGTTTGATTTGTTTTCCCTATTTTCAATAGTTTCTTTGTGCTCTATATTATAACCATTATGCATATAATAGTTATGCTCATTATTTCATTTCTCCGTTTAGTAATCAATATTCATTTGGTATCACCACAAAACAGAGAGCTCTCCTTTATGATATAACTAAGTATTTCTTAGACTTTTAAAGTAGTTACTATGTAAGAGCAAATCAATAAACATTCTGGGTGTTAATTATCTATATAAGTATTTATTTAAAAATTATATATGTATGTTTATCAGCCATCTGGTTTCCATAACACAAGCGAGATCGTGCCGTGTGTGAAAATTGTCCTGAAATATTTATTTTATTTATTCGAAAAGTAATGAATTTAATCTACCTATAACAAAAACAATTTATGATTGATATTAATAGGTACTTAATAAATATAATTATTCTATTCAATAATCCTCATAATATTAATGAGTCATTAAAGTTTGTACCAATATTATGCACAAATGAAAACAAATTTCATTCAATTTAATAGATAATATTTAGTTTGAATGAAATCGCCAGTTCTATACAATACACAGACAATTTTATGAAAAATATAACGCAATTAAGAAAAATACCGCGCAAAATGTAATAAATTTGGCAGATTAATTAGACATTCAATTCTAACCACGTTTTATGAAGATCAATACGAGTTCTTAATTAATTAAACGGTATTCACTACGGGTGGCTCATTTTTTCGTTCGTTAATTATTTGGCGATTCTGCTTTGTTTTTCTTGTCCCACATTCCTATCTGGAGCACTCGGGCAATATAAACACGTCGGCATTTAAAGAAAGTTATAATTTCAGGGGTAAACAACTGTTTAAATTTAATATTTTCTAATGTAATATTTAAGTATTGCGATCATTATTACGTAATTTTTGAAATAGGTAACTAAACCTTTGTGTTTATACTTTGTCGTTTTTTTAAACCTTCATAAAAGCGTTTGTAATTTTTATTCCATACATGAAAGCAACTTGAAAGCTGTTTACAATTTTTCAGTGTGGGCGTTTAATCCATAAGCTTTAGTGTTAACACAGATACCTAATATAATATTATATTATATTATATTATGTAGATGATAGTTTCTAATTTTTTATACTTATCAAAAAATATAGACGAAGTCGTGTGGTTTTTATTATTACATTGATTTACCTGAATGCATGAAATGCATACAACTTATCATACCCCGAATATGCATAGCTCAATCATGCTTGAAGAGATTAGACATTACGCCAGCACGCTAAAATTTATCAAACATATTGGTATAATTATTAAAGCGAATGCACCATTTTAGAGTACATTTCACTGAAACTGTACATCTTTCGTTGCTAAGTTGATGACCGCAACTGCGGTTTTAGCTTTACCAGTTTACTCGTTCCCATGTTTACTACCCCCCTAGGACATATTCATTCGCAATTCCTAAATACACTATGTATGTATACCAACTACGATATTTGTAGCTTTAGCATAGCGTACCTAAATACAAATAATCCTATCCTACTATATATTATAAATGCAAAAGTTTGTGAGGATTGATGTATGTGTATGTATGTTTGTTACTCTTATACTACTGAACCGATTACAATGAAATTACTTTAGTAGAGGGTATCTTGGATAGGTTAGTTTTTATCGCGGAAAACCCACACGAACGGGAATTATGCGGGTTTTTCTTTGTAAACGCGGGCGAAGCCGCGGTCGGAAAGCTAGTAAGGCCTTGCTTTCTGATAGATTAATAAGTACGCTTTAAAAATTTCTAAAGAAAATTACAACACCACTAAGTCCCTAGATAAATTCTGTTAAAAAACTTACATAATCATCATGAGGAATAATCATGAGGATTAGCTCATCAAAATGGTCAAATGCATATATTTTATTACCTTATTATAGAAAATGATTTTGTAGCTATTGTAGTAATGACCGTACCTTCTATGTATTAGGAATAATAATTAACTTGCTTCAATTTAAAGGCATCATAAGAAACCACCTTTGTAATATTATTCTGTTTACTAGAACATGTGGTGTAGGTTCAGAAATAGATCAGCTATGACCTCGTAGGTATGACGAAGGTAAACGTATTTATTTCTACATCAATCTTAATTCTCGATATTTCATTTAGTTCGCAAGACGTGGGTGATTGATGATCATTCGGGAGGCTGTTCATAAAGTTAGCGAGATAATTTAAAATATCAATATAGATTTGGAAGCGATAAAATAATTTAAAATTTTGTTTTTATTTATTATCTACTTTTGTTTACAAATATATGTTTTATCAATTTTTCTGTAGGTAGGTACGTAATTATTTTATAATTTATTGATACATGTATATTATAGTCTTAAAAATAGAATTGTATGAAACTGTGTCAATTTAAATAAATTACATCCTATTAACTCTTTAAAAAGTGTGACTTTAAGATAACTAATAATACTTTGTACAATTTTACCCCTAACTTAAAACTCTACAAGCGTGCTACAACTTACAAGCGTTCCAAAATAAATGTTTGTATACCTACGTTTTGACAGGGTTTGGTTCGATTGCGTGTTATTCAGTATTCAAGACCACCATTGTTCATTATTCCGCTAGGACGTCCATAGAAAACTTGTATAGAACTAATTATGTTAACAAATGCAATCTCGTGTTCGTAGCGAAGGCACAATGCGTTTCCAAGGCACCATCACACTGACAATACGTTCGTCTACACTGAATAATTGGTTCGCCAGCCACAATAAATCTGTGCTAAGCTGCTATATGCTTTATCATCTCCCGGCACAATTTATATTAAATATCCTATTTCCGTGGCAACAAAGTCCACGCTTTAATAAATGTCACGTGATGTAAATGAATTGTGTAGAGTTGTGGCCGGAATACATCCGTGAGCTTTTTCGCTCTTGTCAGCCAATAAATTTTTGTAATTCCAAGCAAATGTGATGCTTGTTATGTTCTTATGAGTTTTATTTATAAACTTTGTGTATGGATGATAGATTTTATGTAATTGAGGATTTCTACTATTTAATTGATCTTGGATTACTTTTATATAAATGAGTGTATCCGAATACCTGTGCTATTTAGAGTGGTATTTTTACCCATTATTTCACACACAAATATCAGATTTGAATAGGATATTGAACAAGAAATTACAATTTTACTAGATTTTACGTACCTAGGTACTAATATGTGGTATATATGTATAAGTTTGATATCAATTATGCAATGTGCTTGCGTTTTAATTTGTTTTTAATAACAATGGAAACTTCATTAACTAAAGGAAGTTATCTGATTGGATTTCCAGTGAGAATTCCTCACTTATTACTTTGGAGGCTTAGAAATAAATGCTCTAGTTTGAAGTACAAACATAGATTTCATACTATGTCTAAATATTATTAAAAAAAAAGTTTTTAATATAATGATTTCAAATTGATCTACCGTAATCGCAACGTGTAATTGTATTGGAACGTGCCATCTAATGATACAAATACATACCTAATTGATATTTATTTACAGACAGACAATTAAACGCTTACCTACTTTTTAATTTATTACATTTATACGGATTCACGGGTACGATATTATTCTATCGTTAGAAATTACGTCTAGCAAACTTTTTCATTCATTTCTTTACACTTATACAATTCGCAATTCTCGCAAGGAATAAAAAGAAACTAAGGGGATGATCCTTTGAAAGTTTTATATTTTTCTTTATACTTTCGGCTTTGATGGAAGTATAGTTTTGTTAGAACGGCCGTTAAGAGTTCAAGAAAACTCTCGGTATTAGCCTCTTGCTCTCAACTTCTGGATCACATTACGACCAAAACGGTATCCTAACATGTCAATTTATTTATATCAACATAAAATTGCTATCAAAACAGACGAAAATTGTAGTCTGTATTTTGAATTGAAAAATCTTGAATAAAATTTTTTTGCCACACATATTTTTTATTGAAACTGAATTTCAATTATAGCGACTATAAAGAAGGTTATAAAATCCAATTATACATGCACGAAACAATATTGTAACAAGATATAGACATCTTTTAACTCAGCGGTATAAGCTCCGTGATATTTTTGCAAATTTCATTTTAGTTCAAAGCGAATAGAATAAAATTTAATCGGCACATTCCACTGGATCATCGGTGAAAAAAATTCCATTACGTAGACTTTATTTTATGGCGTTTTTATTCATTTTGCGCGGTTATGGAAAGAGTGTATGAGCAGAGCAAAGGTCGTCTATTTGAAGAGGACATGAGGCAACCGAGATAGTTCTAGCACCGGGTATTTGCGGAGGATTGTGTTCATATGCAAATGCGGGCATATTTTCAATTTTACCTCGAAAATGCCGCATGATTTATTCCAAGTGCTACAGTTACGATAACGTTTTTATACGTTTTGTGTTCCATTTATGAATACTTTAGTATTCAGTGCTCTTGAAATGTATTTTACTTTACAGGATTTAATAAAGAGGCTAAGTTTGACGATAAACGTTATTGGAAAGACGATAGATTAATAAAATTTTAACGTAAATGTTTAACGTTTAGGATAATACTTTCGTACAATTTTAAATCAATATAAATATAAATTTATCTCACGAGTCTACTGATGTTCAGGTACCACATAGCAAAAAAGGTACCTTCCTTGTTTTTACAGTATATTATAAGTAGGTAGGTAATACAAGCAGCAGGCTTCTATTAAAAGTACCGCTGAAATTGGAAACCATCAAAACCACAACGGACAGTTATAATTCCACGAAAGTTAGTATTAGTTTGCAAAATTACCGGCAGTTTGCGAACAAATCGGAAAATTACAAAAATCTAGAGCATTTTAGTGTTTAGTTTAAAAGTTTACTACACATAGTGTGTGTCATTTATCATCAATCCGACTTGTTACATAAAAAATTAAACTTCATAAATAATATTAAACCTAGTTAAATTCGACTGCTTTGCCTTGTTCGCGCCACCTCTGGAATATTTTTTTTTTGCCTTGCTTTGCTTCGAGCGCCTTTGCCACGTACCTATGTGCTACTATAAAGACACCATAAAACTAGTATCTAGTATATATACTAGCGTAGTATAAAATAATAGAATATCAAAAAAGTAGCCTTAAAATTCACCATCGATTTATGTGTTAAAAGTTAAAACAATGGAAATGGAATAGATATTTTGTTAACGAGATTGATCAACTTTAATTGAGTTATTAGAGAAAATGCGTACCCAGTAAAATTATAAATTTGTTTAATAATTTGCAAGGGTCTTAATACTTTAATATTCACGTCAATCAAAACTTAAAATACCTATTATAGTATAATGAACTGTCGTATTTGAAATTCAAGTTAAGTTTTTGTTAAAGATCTTTATGACCACAGAGGTCATTGATATTTTAAGTATGTATTTATAAATAATATTATGAACTTAATTAATAATTATTATTACAAAATACATATATACAAAATTACAATTAATAAATTTGGAAAGTTTTCAATTATGCAATGTTCCATAGTATAATTATTTTATAAGTATGTTAAATTAATGCAGGTAAGCTTTGAAAGCTTAAATAAATAAGCATTTATGTATTTTCTGTTGCTTTTATTTATTAAAGGCATATTTAAATATGTATATTGTACATCTAAAACGACTTAACTTGAACCTAAAAAATGGTAAAGATCAACCCAAGTCGAAGGAGCTAGCGAAAACTTTTCCAAGCATTCAATTTCTGCTTCGCTCCGTTATGCTTTCCCAAAAATGTCAGCGAACCAAAATCTGTGCTAATATTCAATTTCGTAAAAGCAGTGCCGGCACTTCATTAGTTTTCTATCGCGACCCCTGTTTCGCGATTGTCTGCAACTCCCCTTTTACCCTCCGAGATAATGTGACCCCTTTACTTTTGTTTGGGATTTTATACACTTTTTGCTTAGCTTTCTTTGCAGGTTTTTCGCAACCGTTGATGTCGCGGCTAATGAATGTATTTTCAGGGAAAATGTGAAAGGTCTTGGGACAGTTTGGTTATAATTACTTTTTTAACACGACTGCTAAAGGAGTGATATTATTTCATAAAATAAATTGAAACCGTTTGGTATTCTAAATTAAACAAATATAATATTTCATTACTTTTTAGAGTAATCTTTTGTCATAAAAATATGACTTGCTTCAAACTAATAACTTTTTAATTAAATTTTCTCTCCGTTTTTGTTCAGAAGAAACAGTTAATATTTCTTAGTAATACGTAGGTAATAGGGTAATAGGTATTTATTTTCTTATTTACCACTATGTCAAATAACTAAATGTTATTAATTATTGACAATTTGATTAATAAGTTATATCTTATATTTGATATCTAGATAGCGAATACCTCCTGAAATAAGAAAAATTAAAGGGACGTAGTTACCCGTCAATTATAATTGAGAAATTTTGACAAGCGATATGGTAAGCCGTTAGACGCTTTCGGGAATGGCTGAGAAACGCCGCAGTTATCTAATGATTTATTCATATTTATAAAGAGATATTACACCAAGACAGTCGTGTTCTATCAGTAAACTTGTTCACAAAATAGGGTTATCAATTCAACGAAGTATGACAGGTACCTACTAATAATAATTTGAAACTTTAATACCTATAAATTTATAAAGAATAGAAAAAATTCGATCACGAGGCGGGACTCGAACCCGCATCCTTCGCGCCATTCCGCGCGCGCGTCGCGAATGGCGCGAAGGATGCGGGTTCGAGTCCCGCCTCGTGATCGAATTTTTTCTATTCTTTATAAATTTATATTTATAAAGCATTTGAATGCCATAAAACCAAAAATATAAATTCAACAAAAAAGGTCGTGTTCCATCGTTACAATATTGTATTCACTGAAAAGTGCTTCATATTGGTTGAAATGGTTGTTAATCATCTCAATAGATGGCGCGCGGTGTGTCCCTTCAGACACATAAAACTGAAAGAATAGAATAAATTCGATCACTCGGGCGGGTCACGAGTGGCTGAGTTGGTGAGGCATCCGCTCCGGAATGGCGCGAAGGATGCGGGTTCGAGTCCCGCCTCGTGATCGAATTTTTTCTATTCTTTATAAATTTATATTTATAAAGCATTTGAATGCCATAAAACCAAAAATATAAATTCAACAAAAAAGGTCGTGTTCCATCGTTACAATATTGTATTCACTGAAAAGTGCTTCATATTGGTTGAAATGGTTGTTAATCATCTCAATAGATGGCGCGCGGTGTGTCCCTTCAGACACATAAAACTGAAAGAATAGAATAAATTCGATCACTCGGGCGGGTCACGAGTGGCTGAGTTGGTGAGGCATCCGCCCCGGAATGGCGCGAAGGATGCGGGTTCGAGTCCCGCCTCGTGATCGAATTTTTTCTATTCTTTATAAATTTATATTTATAAAGCATTTGAATGCCATAAAACCAAAAATATAAATTCAACAAAAAAGGTCGTGTTCCATCGTTACAATATTGTATTCACTGAAAAGTGCTTCATATTGGTTGAAATGGTTGTTAATCATCTCAATAGATGGCGCGCGGTGTGTCCCTTCAGACACATAAAACTGAAAGAATAGAATAAATTCGATCACTCGGGCGGGTCACGAGTGGCTGAGTTGGTGAGGCATCCGCCCCGGAATGGCGCGAAGGATGCGGGTTCGAGTCCCGCCTCGTGATCGAATTTTTTCTATTCTTTATAAATTTATATTTATAAAGCATTTGAATGCCATAAAACCAAAAATATAAATTCAACAAAAAAGGTCGTGTTCCATCGTTACAATATTGTATTCACTGAAAAGTGCTTCATATTGGTTGAAATGGTTGTTAATCATCTCAATAGATGGCGCGCGGTGTGTCCCTTCAGACACATAAAACTGAAAGAATAGAATAAATTCGATCACTCGGGCGGGTCACGAGTGGCTGAGTTGGTGAGGCATCCGCCCCGGAATGGCGCGAAGGATGCGGGTTCGAGTCCCGCCTCGTGATCGAATTTTTTCTATTCTTTATAAATTTATATTTATAAAGCATTTGAATGCCATAAAACCAAAAATATAAATTCAACAAAAAAGGTCGTGTTCCATCGTTACAATATTGTATTCACTGAAAAGTGCTTCATATTGGTTGAAATGGTTGTTAATCATCTCAATAGATGGCGCGCGGTGTGTCCCTTCAGACACATAAAACTGAAAGAATAGAATAAATTCGATCACTCGGGCGGGTCACGAGTGGCTGAGTTGGTGAGGCATCCGCCCCGGAATGGCGCGAAGGATGCGGGTTCGAGTCCCGCCTCGTGATCGAATTTTTTCTATTCTTTATAAATTTATATTTATAAAGCATTTGAATGCCATAAAACCAAAAATATAAATTCAACAAAAAAGGTCGTGTTCCATCGTTACAATATTGTATTCACTGAAAAGTGCTTCATATTGGTTGAAATGGTTGTTAATCATCTCAATAGATGGCGCGCGGTGTGTCCCTTCAGACACATAAAACTGAAAGAATAGAATAAATTCGATCACTCGGGCGGGTCACGAGTGGCTGAGTTGGTGAGGCATCCGCCCCGGAATGGCGCGAAGGATGCGGGTTCGAGTCCCGCCTCGTGATCGAATTTTTTCTATTCTTTATAAATTTATATTTATAAAGCATTTGAATGCCATAAAACCAAAAATATAAATTCAACTTTAATACCTACGAGTTACTAACATTTTTTTATGTAGATATTGGTAAGTATGTGAGACAGAGAGAACCTACTTACTACTAACTACTCAGCAATAATTTCTTTCGTGGTCACCAGCTAGATTCATATAAAAGACAATACGCAATAGGTATCGATTTTATTTAATTTTTCCTTTGTGAACAAGAAAACTTCCAGAAAACTATGCACAGTATCTACCACAACATAGCTTCATAGCTTCTGAAAAATACGTGCACATAAATGTCAAGCCATGTGCCGCCCGCCTGGTCCTAAAATACCCTCATGTCTGTCGAACATTCGAGAACCTTCCATACGATAAACTTAGCGTCAACCCGCCCATCGGTTCTGTATTTTGTGAAAGGCTGGGCGCATATCTTTATTTCCCGGTTGGTCTGAACGACCGTAAACTTCGGGAACTCGCTTGAATGGGGAAACTTTATATTTGACTTCGCTTAGCAAGGAGTACACAGTTTAAATGCGGTTAAATGACATTAATTTGTTGCTCGCCCGCACCAAGAGTAAACCTTAATTTTTGTTTACGCTTTATATAAACAAGAGCTTTAAATTTTAATCTAATTTCCCTGAAAGACTAAATAAATAATCATGACGTAGATTATTTAATTGCTAAAATGGCATTGATTGGACTTGGATTTTAGGTCAACTTAATTGATTATTATTTCAGACATTCATTTCATAAAAAAGAAAACGAAAGTCTTCTCCGAATTCTGTACAACTATTGAAATAGGTTAACAAAATTTGATTTATCAATTGACATAAAAAATAAACCTTTCGCGCAACAAAATTGAATTCTTCATTATAATCGTTTCACATTTATAAGCGATATATTATTATCATATGATTTACATACTTTGTAAATGAGACGACATATCGAACTATGATATGGTTTTATCCTAGTTTTTTTAGCTTTTCGCCCGCAGTTCCACTCGGGTAGTCTAAAGAAATCCCGCATAGTTCCCGTTCCTGAGTAATTTTCGGGTTAAAAACTATCATGTGTCATCCAAGTTATCCTCTAATGTGTGCCAAATTTTATAAAAATCGGTCCAGCAATTTTTGCGTGAAGGAGTTACAAACAAACATATAAACATAAACATTCGCATTGATAATATTAGTAAGATGATTAGGTAATGTTTAAGTTACCACATACATCATTTCGTTACAGTATTTACCTCGTACTGGCCTCTAGTAGAGCACGTTAGAATGACGCCGGTATCATTGGTGAACTCCACATGATGCTGCGGCTCCGAGATGGTCAGCCGACGAGGCTCTGGCGATGCTGGCACTGCTGTAACAAGGGATAGTTGTGATTAATAAAATTTAAGCAGGAATTAAGGTTTCCACAGGTAATATAATTCTACGCATAACATTTAACATAAACTGCTCACACCCGTTAAGTTTCAATATATTAATACTTTTTAAGTACAACGCTTTATACGTCTTGACACTGGCAAATAGTCACAACTTCTTGCTACGAAGAAAAAAAAAGTACACAATTATAAATAAATATATTATATCCATGTAAAATACTCGTCAAAACACATTAAAGCTCTGTCTGGTTCAGACAGGTAACAAGATATATTAGTAAAATAAATAAATTGTAGTAATCCATATAATTATTTCAAAATTCTAGAAAATCTTTTTCCCAAGCTCCAAAGATAGCGTTATTAAAAAGGCTTTCCGAAATAGTAAGTTCAAATGCTAAATAACAAATTTATGTGCAAAAGTACTTGATCAAACATATTATGCCTTTGAATTTTGAATCCCACTCATTGGTTTTAGAATTATTATATCCATTGGCTTCACATTAGCGTTGGAGGAGATTTAATAATTGGGATTCATCAATGTCGACCTATTTAGGTCAACAATTCATAATTAAATTACACACACTGAACAACTAAACAGCTAGAGAATATAAGTCTGTTCGTTTATAAAAGTAGTATTTTTTAATTTAAAGTTTTTCATTTCATGGAATCGAACGTAATACCAAACGTCAACATGTCTCTATAATTGCTTTTCGTATCTTTATAACAAAGTTAGCTTTAAAATATTTAACTTTGAAGCAATAAAATCGATCAAATTTCCTGAACATATCGCTGATTGAGGGTTCTACAAGGGAAGTTAACCGTAACATGATTCTTTGATGGCCGGAGATATATTTAGAATAATCTAACTAACGATTCAAAGGGTTCCGGTTTATATTTAATCAGTTTCATTAAACTGATGAGTTTAAGTTGATTCATGTTTTATCGATAGTAAAAATGAATTTTCAGAGATTACACTCACTAGTAGATCAGTGTTTGTAACGTCGAATTACATCAGATTATGAATAAGTAAAAACATAACACCTACAAATAAATATTATAATTAGAATATTATAAATTAACTCAAATATACAGTACAGTCTGATCATAATTTAAACTAGTTTATTAAAACCAATATATTCCATTGAAAAGTTACATTTGGGGTTGCATTTTTTAGAGGACGCAATTTTATTTTTTTGATGTGTAGGGGGGGTTAGTGTGAAGCTAGCACCAAGTTTGTGGGGTCGCCACCCTTGTCCCACGGCCGCCATCTTGAAAACAGCGGTTGAAATGGTTTTTACGATATATCTCTTAAACTATTTATCTGATAAAAAAAATTTGTTAACATTATTTGTTGCAAATTAAATTCTCTACAACTTTGGTCCAGTAACTTTTTGTCGTAGAACTATAAATAAAAAAGTTATAAGCGAAAATGTTTAGAAATTAGAGCTATTTATATTTTTCAATAAAACTTTTTTTTATCATTTTACGAAGAAATAATATCAAACCATTTTTGTAGATTGTTTTTCGAGGAACAACTATTATATACAACATATTTTCATTAAGTAAATAGTTAAGGTTTTACAGCGCTCCGAAGTGAGTACTATTTTTCAGTACTCTTAACTATACACTTACATATATTATGTTTGTACTAATAATAATTTGTCATCAGTAATTGTTTTTTTTTTGTTATTATAATATTTTTAATAATTAATTTTGCAATATTATTAATATTTAATTATTATGGCTCTTTTCCCCACCATCCAGGAGGTAGAGTCTGGAAGCGCGTTTTTTTTCCGTCGAAAAGCAGGGCTGAAATGTTCTGCAGTGTGCTTGAATTGTTCTGGAGTCTGGTAAAAGAGCCAATAGCCAATATATTATGTATAGTTAGTACTGAAAAATAGTACTCACTTCGGAGCGCTGTAAAACCTTAGCTATTGACGTAATGAAAAAATGTTGTATATAATAGTTGTTCCTCGAAAAACAATCTACAAAAATGGTCTGATATTATTTCTTTGTAAAATGATAAAAAAAAGTTTTATTGAAAAATATAAATAGCTCTAATTTCTGAACATTTTCGCTTATAACTTTTTTATTTATAGTTCTACGTCAAAAAGTTACTGGACCAAAGTTCTAGTTTTGCAACAAATAATGTTAACAAATTTTTTTTATCAGATAAATAGTTTAAGAGATATATCGTAAAAACCATTTCAACCGCTATTTTCAAGATGGCGGCCGTGGGACAAGGGTGGCGACCCCACAAACTTGGTGATAGCTTCACACTGACTCCCCCTACACATAAAAAAAATAAAATTGCGTCCTCTTAAAAATGCAAGGTTAGGCCTAAAAAATGTAACATTTCAATGGACTAATAAGAAGAGCCTTAACTTTAATTCATTACATAAGAGAACTTGTTTAAAATCAAAACAATAGTTATTCGATCAGTCAATCTGGCAAAATATTCTATATAGACCTAGGTATAGGTAGCCAGCACATTACCGCTGTGATGACTTCAGTTCAATAAACAGAATCAAGATATCGACTATTCTGGGAATCTCAAACACCATCGTTCTGGTGAAACCCAAATATGAGCGTTAGCGAAAGCGATTTAAACAACTATTTAACAAAAGCAACCTCAAATGAAGTAATTGACTATTTTAACCATGTAATAAAATACATATCGACGAATCCCTAACTTCAGGCTTCAAGTGAGATACTTATACAATATACCTACATAATATTATGTTTGTTTATTCTAGATCTATCGTGCAGTGTAATTATTTGACCCAATATGAATAAGGTAATAGCAGTCGATTAAAAATATGTCTTGTCTTGTACAAATATATTTGTTTCTAGTAGACCTATTATATTACAATAGAATATTCTAATTGACTCCATAATTCAAGATTCCGACAGAAATATAAGTGGAAGTGAAGAGCTAAATGATATGAATTCCAGCTCCAATGTGTGAAACATGATAGCATTATGTAAATACGATATCATTTTATCGCACAATTTTGGCGAGAGTCAAGACGCAACTCAATTTATTTTCCTAAAATAGTAGTTTATAAGCGTGGTGGTATTGGAAGCCTTAAGGCTAAATGTGATCTTAGGTCATAATCTAAAAATCTATTTGCATACTAAATACCACTCTAAAAATTTAAAAGCTCTTCCTGAAAGAAAAACAACAACCCAATTCTTTATTTTAATTGACTTCTTTATAAACATTATATTTAACAAGTTACATCCCCCTTCATATCCATATTTATTTTTAAGATTTAAATGTTAGACGGATACAATCAAATGAAAGTTATATACCATCCGCTAGAGCTATGTCTCTCAATCCCAACCTTTAGGTACGTTCGTTCCGCAAGCCACAGTTTTCGATTTCCGTTTAATTTCACTGGAACCGCGACTGCCGTCTGTACCTAGTATACATGTACAGCTATTAGGCTCCACCTGACACCTCTAATTGCGTTATAAGGAACGTGATGTTAAGCGACGGGAACGGCAACTTTCGTGCTTGTTTACTCTAACACAATATACGAAGTTTCGTATGATATTTGAGGCATAGTTTGTTTTGCATGTTTAGTTGTAGAATTGTTCGTGGTTCTATGTTTGTTCTTTAAGTATGACGGGAATGGGACGTTTGTCCACAGCGCTGTTGGTATGCTGTCGTAGCATTTAACAAATAAAAGCAGGGAAACCAAGGGCCATGTAATAGCTTCGATGAGATTTTTTAGTAAAAACCGTAATATAACTGTAATATAAAGTTTCTAATGTATCGATGTTGCACTATAATATTGAATGAAAGAATAAACAAATAAAACTGATGGAAAATTTGCCGGAACGGGCTGTAATTGCCAAAAAACCTTTTGTTCTTCAGGCTTGTACATGTACATGTAACGATATACGAGTTATTTGAAATTAGTAGATAAAAAAACACAAAGCCGGAAGCTTTTCAGACAAGGGGAAATTAAAAGCTTGTAACTGAGCTATTCTTTTATACTATTTATTATCAAAATTTCTAAACAATTCGGATATTGCCAATTTGATTCATCGGAGTACTGAACTATTTTTATAATTGGGCAAACTGAAATTTGAAGCATTGAATTGTAAATTAGCACAGTATAGATATATTTATACTATGTCCATTGTTCATTTTAAAAGAGATTAATTTTATAAAATGTTAATCGTAGATGGAAATAATATAATCATGGCTACAGAATTATATTCAATCCGAAGTACCATTGTTAAGATTGGACTCATTGTAGACTTTACAAAATTATTGTAAATTAAAACGATTTTTATATTGAGTTGAATGTGAGTAAAATGATTGAGCTAAATTATACAATAAGTAAATTGTACCTATTAATTACAGCATAAATGTTATTATTAACAAGTATAGATTATATAGGACTACTACAGAAGGTATTCATTGAATGATATTGTACAATGTATAATGTTAATATACAAGAACAGGAATTTGAGATTTATTAAAATTCCATTTGTATTGTTGGTACGTGAGCTCTTGATTAATAAAGTATCGAAACAGATTTATAATTAAAGTTAAGGTTCGTTATTTAAACGAAATTAAATACTTCAAATGGAAAATCCGATATATAATTCGTAACAATTTGCAAAATCTTAAATCGTTAAGTCCTAGCTTTCTTATTGTTTATTGCTATAAACAAGAAGTTCGTAAGCTATTATTGTTTGTGGTAAATCAGTGTTATCCCGAAGATCCGTTTGTTTATCCAACTTATAATGCGACTGTATCTCATAACCATTTACGTCCGTGGCTTGTTCTAGTTCGTGGAAATGTTGACGTTCTTGACATCTTTACTACAATGGCGGATAACGATCGGGCTTATCGGAAATCATCTGGAGGGTATTTGTTGTAAGAGATATTATGTGACCACGTGATAATGATAATTATTTTGTTAGCTAGTTATAAATTTGTAAGTTTGTGAAATTAGGAAGATTCGTTTAAATATGTCAATCTAGGTACCTAAATGTAAATATTAGGTAGGTAGGTATAAAATAGAGGTAATTGATAAAATTCCTTTGGAACCACATAAAACTACTACCTATATTTGGAATGTCTGGGAATTTTGGGTCACGATATTTTCCTTTGACAAGTTTTTCCTAATATTTTCATAAGCGTGGATATTAACATTTATTTTCAGCGAATGATCCATTATTGGCTTGTTTCCTTTGATAACGCTCCCCTCGTTTCGAAATACGTAAACTGTAGATTTTCAGTTATGTAGGTTTAATTACAACTGGCCGCTGAACATCTTTTCAAAGTTCAGTGGAGGCTAAATATTGCAATGCGTAGCTCGGATCGCTCATTAGCGGGACAATAGGCCTGAACACAAAAGCTTCGCATAAATAATCATAGATACACGCACACTTCAGTTCGTTGGTGGCAGCCGTAGCTTACTTCGTAGCGGAGATCATTACATAGACGCCGGTTGCAAATGACTTAATGCTTTGAATTATGTTAATTTAATCTGGTAACCGCTCTATGCTTACAAGGTGCAAAGACCCCATTTTACCCCTTGATCTCCCGATACTTTAAACATTTTTTTTAATGTTAATTTAGCCCTGTAAAAAATGTTAAACTTATTTCTCTTTTAGTTGTTATTTATTCTACATCGTAAATGGTTTGATAAATTCGTTTGTACTTAATATTGAAAAACATACTTTTGTTAGTAGATATTATATAGTAGATATTTTTATCGTCATCAAAGGCTTTTAAGAAATAAACACAATATGTATTTATGATTTCGGGATTATTCCATAAGAATGAATACGATGAAAATGTTTTGTGTTTAATCGTTAAATGCGACGAAATATTTCAACGTTTATTTTATAGAACGAGAATCGTCAGCTTTCAGCTTTCAGATTCAGAAAAGATTTATATGATTTAAAATATAAAGAAGTCTTTATAGAGGGTGTTTTATTTCATTAAAATTGAAGCGTCGAACGACAGCTGTAGATCGTTGAATGAACAAACTTCTTAACTTGTTATTGTTGTGTCGAACTAGGTGTGATCGAAATTCGATATCAGATAGTTATGGGAAACTTCCGTAATAATTTTGCAGAAAATAATTTTGCGATATAATATATTTTTTTTATTGAACGTTTTTTTGACAGAATTTTCTTTCCTTTTCGTTAACACTTGGGTATGTTATTGGGAAATACACCCAGAAGCGGAATATCGTCTATTTTCGATATTTAAAAAGACATGGATGCTTTTTAGAAAATTTTATAACGAATTACGAGCAATGTAAAACGCATTTAGCCAATTCAACGCTTAATGTACAAAAATACAGGGAAGATTTTTCTAAAAATTCTCAGTTAAAAAAACTATAGATTGTTCAACCGTACCAGACTCATTACGACGATAGACGCAAAAAAACTTTCATAATGGTGCAGTCTCATCGCTATTTAATTATAATAAAAGCACGAACTAAATGGACTTGATATTGCAATTATACAAAATGTTTATGTTGCTCGCATATCGTAATAGTTGTTCGTAATAGTAATCGTTGGTTTTCATATTTCTACGTGGTTTTGAAGGAAAGTATAAATATGTAGGTATCTGCACATATAGGTAAATAAGTAACTGCATAGAAATAGTGTTAAAATATGGAATACTTCAATTGCAATATATTGAGGATAAAAGAAATAAGGGAAGGTACTCCATTTGTCTTAATTTGGGAAACGTAGAAATATTGCCCCAGTCTGTTCAACTAGCTTTTAACCAACGTATTTGTATTCGGGTACAAAACCTATAATCACAGAAAGTATTGATTCAATCAAAAAATGTTGAATAAAAGTCTGTTCAAGAATGATTTATTCAGAACACATGACAGAAGCAATTACATAGGTAATTGTTATTTCGACATTGCAATAAAATCACGTTTTATGTTTATTAATTTTATGTAAGGTATACTTACGTCATACCATGTATACTACTTATACTTCTAAACTTATTATATGGTAAATATATGTATAACTATAATATGTTCTATAGTTTAGATGCAGTCTCACATTCAAGAATTCAATATTCCATTCAAGACATGCCTTTGGTACAAACGACACCTCATCTGAATCATTGCATAGTATCAGTATAGTCGTATTTCATAGTGTTTTGGACGTAGACGATTGCTATCTTGATAAGCCGTGATTTATTATTCTCTTGTGTATTATTCTACTGAAGTACAAGCTACTTGAGAAAATAAGAAGTCTGCTGTAAAATTGTAAATCCCTTCAGAGGGGCCAAAGGTTTTATACTTAATGTAATGAAAATTGTTAAAACTAGCTGTCATTTGTTTTCAACTGCTTGGTAAATCTGGATTATATCTAACATGTCCGACATTTTGTAATAAATGCTACACTAAAAATATAAATTC
This sequence comes from Colias behrii, assembly GCA_029959065.1. NCBI lineage: Eukaryota > Metazoa > Arthropoda > Insecta > Lepidoptera > Pieridae > Colias > Colias behrii. The sequence continues at coordinate 6,888,163 of JARWMC010000019.1, read as the reverse complement.
AAAATAATATAAATTCAAAATTATAAGCAACGATTTCTTTAAAAAATACCTATAGACAACGCAGTAGGCAAACTATTAGTAATTAATCTATGTATTAGGTACCTACGTCTCGTTGATAGGTATAATTACTTATATAAATGGGTCATTTTCAAAATATTTGTACGTCACGAAATTGTCAGTAAACTGTTTCGTTAGGAAATGTCAGGAAGTTGTAAAAGTAAGGCTGTATTCAGAATAAGGTAATATTACATATAAAAAAGTAAGAAGTCACTAGTTAAAAAAAATATATATTTTTAGTTACAAAATAATCAACAAACAATCAATTTTTATAATTCTCTGTTTGCTTTTCCTTTTCTTTTCTTCTATCATTAGCTTCTTTAAATTTTTGTCTTCGAGCTTCTTTTTCACTGTCATTAAGATCTGATATTTTTCTTTGTCTTTGTTTCACTTTCTCGAAGTGTTTTTTCCTTTTCTTTTCATATTTTTCAGGGTTTTGCTTTTTTAGTTTTTCAATGTATTTTTTTGCCGTTCGGCACCGGTTAGTGGCATTCTGAAACTAAAAAAAGCTGTTGGATATATGTATTTTGAATAAAAATAAAAACAAAAGTAAGCATCACTCGTGTGGGTGGAAAAGCGATCAACACTAAATGCAATAAGGCAAGCGTTATCCCATCAGAAACCACTTGTAAAATTGGAGGCCAAGACTCACTGATCCGCCTTCACTATAAAAAAAGTTATCAGATCCCAGGAAAAGTCAAGTCCCTAAGCCCGACTTTACTAACCCTACATCATGGTTTAAAAAAGTATGGCCTGTAGTTACAAAAAAATAATCTTGAGAGATTTATTGATTTTCTCCTTTATTTTTATTCGTTACATTAATTTAACACACATTTTAATATCTTATTTTCATACTTTACACATGAGACCACAGCTTTACCGTCTAAAATTTACTGACGTCAGTAAATGTCAAGAAATTGTTCGTCAGTAACATGTAAAAAATAACCTAAGAAATACTTTTACACAAAACATAATCACATTTACCATTAGATTGAAAGTGTAATCTATTACTCTAGTCATAATTTAAGTATATTACAATTGCGGTAGGTGAATTCTTCAAAATGTTTTTTGTTGAGAATACGTCGTTAGGAAATTGTAACTAAATTTTTTGCACAGCACACTACTGGACTTCTTCCATGTCTGGACGACGAACAAAATGGCGGCGCGTTAATGTGACCTTACTTTTCGTGACATGACCAGTGTTGCCAATGATTAGAGTTAGATTCCTCTTCTTTGTGATACAAGAAGTTGGTTAATTATGTCAATAAATCAGTGTCACGAAATTGTAACGATTGATAGGGACATTTTTATAATATGTAATTCTTCGTTTATTTAAGGTAATTTAAATAGTTTAATCTATCAGATATAACACTTCAAACATTGCTTTTTAATTATGATACAAAAAAATAGGAAGTTTCATACAAAAATTCTGATAAAAATATTGGTTTAAATTGTCGTCCACATAGGGGACAATAAAAAAATGTATGGAGCTTTTTTTGTTACTTTATTTTCACATTAAATTTATGTAAGAATTTGAATCGCAATTCATTGCTTTTTATCAGAAATGATATGCAGTATGCTTAAGTTTAGTCTGTAAAACGTTAACAATGATTTATTTCAGTCGTAACCATATTTTTTTCGAAGATTTTTTAGGGGGACAAACATTTTGTAGTAATGTACAATTATTTTGAAAACGACTCAAATATAAAATAATAACTGTATTCATGCGGCTTCACTCGGGTAAACTTAATTAAAAATGAAAAGCATGTGTTAATTAGGTAAAGCGTAAATTGCTATGGATATGATAATGATTTTATAATAAACAGAAATTATGATTAGCGCCATATTGTGATGGGATCATTGTTTTTCTAAATATCATTCCCAATTTCATTCAAATTTAACCTTTTACAATATTAACTATCTAGAAATGTAGATTATAATATAAATTTCATATAAAATAATTTATGGTCTATATAAATATAAAACATGGAGTATTTCAAAGAATGCAATAGGCAGGTGCGCCTGAACTGTCATCAGAGTATATTGCGTGCACTCTTTATACCGTAAATCCATATATTTTCAATAAGTTCTAACGTCTGGTTTATTGAAATATATTTAAATATAGGTCACAGTATTGATGATACAAAAATAACAGTGTTATAGGCTATAAAATTGGTATTTTATTACTATTCAAAATAACATTTATTGAAATTTGTTCAGTAATAATTTTTCATTTTGTTTCCTCAAGAAACTCTTTCTAAATTGTAATTTAAGTTGTTATAAAATTTTGAATGATTTGGATATTTGCAAGACAGGATATTGATAGGATTTTTAAAATTGAAATAAAAGGGCATAACTACTAATAATGCGCAAAAACTTATATGGCATTGTAATTCATATCAATTGTATTAATTCCATGACAATATAGAATATACATATTTTGATATCAAGTAGAAGTTTTCTAAAATATTCAAGATGGTTATATAAGGATATCACACTAATTTCCAAGATAATATTATTATCTTTAAGCTTAATGTCCTATCCTAAATTATATCTAGATGACCCATCTCAAATTAAGGTTGTTGTATCGTTAATCGCTACAGCTATTTGCTTTGGATATACCATTATCTCATCTCTGTTAATTATCATAAAAAGCTAAGCTTGTCTCCTTTTATTATATGAGGCATATGGATTTAGCACTTGTTATTTTCTTTAATAATTAGTAAGTGGATAGTTAAATACGTTATTAGATCTAGTTGTTTTAAGATAATTCTCCAGTACCGAATCTAGAGATGAAGGCTCTTTAATTCTTAACAAAGTTCTTGTTATAATTATATTTATTTTCCTACATTTTCATAATTATCACGCGGCGCTCTTGGCATTTGAAGTATCTTTATAGAAATAAATCATAAGCTAAACAAAGGCTGTTCATTAAAGGTTCAGGTAACAATGGTTGAGAAATATCGGTGTAATATAGTACGAAAGGCTACGTCAAGGAGCACAAAGGTGAACTGTAACGCGATAGGACGCGTAATAGTAAATAACTCTCAATTATCGATTATATTTAAAATACCCCGATGGTGATCGTGAATGTTACTGTGAAGCTTGTTAAGTTGTATAATGAACAATTTCTGTATTGTACTTAATACAACTTTAATAGAAATTTGTTTCTAAGTTTGGTAAAGTGTCGAATTATTTTTTCAATAATTATGGGGCGAGAGTATCATATTTTGAAAGTACGAATGAAAATACTTTTAATGAATTTTATTTTCAACTAGCGGTCCGCCCCGGCTTCGCCCGTGGTACATATTTACGTTTTCTCTACATAAAAACCATCCTCGTACTTCAAGGAATATAATAAAAAAAGAATTATCGAAATCGGTTCAGCCGTTCTCGAGTGATGCGCTTACCAACACATTTTGCGATTCATTTTTATATATAAGACTAGCTGCGCCCCGCGATTTGACCCGCGTGGCTCCGCTCCTTTTGGTCTTAGCGTGATGATATATAGCCTACAACCTTCCTCGATACATTTATCGAGGAAGGTTGTAGGCTATCTAACACCGAAAGAATTTTTCAAATCGGACCAGTAGTTCCCGAGATGAAATTTTGCCTAAATCACTTTCAATAAATCAGACAATAATATTTTTCTGGGAAACCATCTGATAGTGATGAATAATTGATTAATTATTTAATTGATAGAACAATTATTTGGCCTTCATGATTGCTCTTTAAATTATTAAACTAAAATATAAATAAGTACAGCTAATTGTATAATTAGAAAGACTAAACACTCGAGTGGTATCTCGTTAAAATTCCATTATCGTCGTAAAAGCCCCGACAGCTGATCCATTTAAAATATCAAGAAGAATTAGAATTGACGGTTTTGGTTATCTACTTCGAGAAAATTCTAGAAGTTTATGGACGTAGTTATATGAAAATTATGAACTCAACGAAGTTATAGCCTTATTTTTAAATGTATGTTTTATTAGATCGTTGAGCAGTAGATTTTTGAGCATAATTGCATACAGAATAGGGAAATTTATTTAATACAAAGATCAGAAAGCAAACATAAGATACGAAAATTATATTTTTAACGATCTCGGTTCCTCAGTAGATATTGAATACTTTGTGATGAACAGTATGGTCGTTCTTCTGTTTTCTTATGATACTAGGTACATATCATGCTTTTACGAAAATTTATATTCGTTTAAATACGTTGAATACGGTACTCTCTCTCTGGTTTGGTCTCTTTGTTTATTAAATCTATTAGTAACCAAAGAACAGTATAGCGAGGCAAATTTAGGTATCTTCATACCTGAATTAATGGCCTCAACTACTATACGCTCGGTCTCTGAATTCTTTTGATGTAAGTAACGGCCAGCTATATTTTAGGATCAAAAATGTTAATCTATTCTCTATATTTTTAAAATGATAAAAGTATAATTGAATTCATTAAATGAAAAAATAGTAACAGGAAATAAAACTTTTTTTTAGGACGCTAAATATCCCGCGGGAATGAAACAACTATGAAGTTTCATTTTAAAAGTGATGTATTTTTTCATGCCTTAAGCCTTAACAATGAAATCGAATACGAAATTTATTTTTTTAATAAACATTGTTCACAACAATTGCATCTCTATTTTGGGAATTTCCTGAAATGGTACGGGAGCTAGCAACGTTTTAAAAAACGTCATTTTAGTATAGTTGGATTTTTGATATACTGTTTCTCTTGCTATTTCGGTTAGAGTCCGGGCTGTCTGGCTGGCGGTAGTGGTTGCGTTTATTAGTGGACACAGGAAAATATACTTAACTTTAAAGTCATTTATTAACGCGTTATTTTTAATCTTTTGCCTTTAGATAGATCCATCAGACATAAATTTTTTATTGCAAGACGTTTTTTTCGTTGTTAAATAGGTGCCATACGCAATTTTTTATTTCAAAATAATTAAAATGTCATCGAAATAAGTAAAATTACATCAACATGAGTCCGCTTAAAAGGTAAAACTTTATTACTTATATTATATTATCCTTTTTTAATACTTATATTAAATAACTAGCTTCCGCCCGCGACTCCGTCCGCGCGGATGTCGGTCTTCGCGTGGATGGTTTATTTCTCCATTTTGAGTAACTCTGACAATGACATCTTATAAATATCTATTGGACCCAAATACCTATAATAATTAACGCAACGTGTGTTCTCGGTTCTACAGAACAACGTCTATGGATAAAACTGAAAAATTAAGATTTATTTTTTTCTACGTATTTTTCCAGGATAAAAAGTATCCTATTTTATGCCCAGGATAATAAAGTATAATTATACCAAGTTTCATCGAAATCGAACAGTTAGTTTTCACGTGATGCCTGAACATACAGACAGACAGACAGACAGACAGACAGACAGACAGACAGACAGACAAAAATTTTTTTAATCACATATTTGGGTTTGCTATCGATCCAGTAACACCCCCTGCTATTTATTTTTTCAATATTTTCAATGTACAGAATTGACCCTTCTACAGATTTATTATATGTATAGATTAGTAAACTAATTTTTTTAATAGATGGTTTCATATTTATTACACTTTTGGGTATTAATATGAATTTGATGATATTTGGTTTTTATCAAGTTTACATTAACGTCCTATTTGAGGTTCGTTGGGAAAAGGAGGCACCATGGTAGATTTGTTGCAAAAAAATTGTAAATAGTAAAATGAATTAATGAAATTATATACAGGGTGTAATTGTTAAGTGTGCACAGGCGATTATTCCGTAACTATTACAGATATCAAAAAACTTTAAACTGATATCGAAAGTACTTAACCTAATGAGTAAAATGGCCATAATAAATTTTTAAAAATAAAACGAGAAATATCTAAAAAAATAACTTTAAACCCTCCCATACATTTAGTATGAGATATGAAGAATGAATATCCCATGTACATTTAATATAAAAGATTTTAGCTTTTTCTTTTTTTTTTTGGTTTTCTACTTTAATTACTTCGCAAATTTGAAGGGAAGTTGATTTAGAAACTGTAAATAGAGCTCCTCATTGTATTGCACAATGAGGACGTCACTTCGAAAATCTGCTATGAATACAAAATGTATGGGAAATAAAATGTATGGGAGCGTTTAGTGTAACATATTTGGACATATCTCGTTTTATTTTTAAAAATTTATTATGGCCATTTTACTCATTAGGTTAAGTACTTTCGATATCAGTTTAAAGTTTTTTAATATCTGCAATAGTTACGGAATAATCGCTTGTGCACACTTAACGATTACACCCTGTATAGTATAAGTAACACAGTGATTACTTATCCTTCACGGGGACTCATGTTGATGGAATTTCACTTATTTCGATGACATTTTAGTTATTTTGAAATAAAAAATTGCGTATGGCACCTATTTAACAACGAAAAAAACGTCTTGCAATAAAAAAAATTATGTCTGATGGATCTATCTAAAGGCAAAAGATTAAAAATTACGCGTTAATAAATGACTTTAAATTAAGGATATTTTCCTGTGCAGATAAGATGCGCACTAATAAACGCAACCACTGCGGCCAGCCAGACAGCCCGGACTCTAACCGAAATAGGAAGAGAAACAGTATATCAAAGAACCAAGTATTCTAAAATTCTCTCTTGTCAACTTTACTACCTCCTATACGAAAATAAATGACCAATCATTCAGTCTCTCCATTATATTCTGTTATAACATAGTAATATCCATCCTTGTCCTTAAAATATGAAGGATTTATTCGATGAATTTTTGTAAAATAATTGTTTTTTTTGAAAAATAAAATAATAAACTTAGTCCTGTTCCCTTTTCATCTTTAAATTATTTGTTTTGTAGAAAAAGAACTTCAGATATAATAGTGTGTATAAAAATCTATTCATAGTTTAATGAAAATACTTACAATAGTCATTCCAGACTCTGTCTTTAATTAAGTACTAGCGAACTTTTAATTTTATTACCCGACTTCCAACGTAAATTCAAAAGTTTTACCTTCTTCATCAAACTGAGTTTTAGTGTTTTATTAGAATATAGGTAGTTATTATAAAAACTAACGAAAATATTTATAATACTGTTACTCAGTTTGACTTTTTCATTGATAAATTTCCTAAAAATTAATTTAATTAAAGTTTAATAATTTTAATTAAAACATAAATTCTCGTTTCTTATCTTAATATAGTGATTATGTTTTAAATGATGCTCATATATAACTTCGACAGAATCCGCTGTATGCTTGTTAAATAAAATACATGAAGCAGGCGCCCTAGAGGGTCTTATAATTAAACTTTCTCCATAACCGTAACGAATAAGTTAATTATTACGAATGAGAACACAAAGCACATTATGGCTTCTGTAATGAAATTTTGCTTAACACTCTTTTGTACTTTTAACGAAATATATGTGTGTATAAACGTTATAAACGACATGTGATAGATTTTAATGACTTGGAATTATATGATTTAAACTAATTATGAAGGAATGTAAAAAATTGTTCGGCAAGATATTTGAAAATAAATTTAACGTTATTATATTTTAATCTAATTCTTACATAGTAATTTACATGATAATGATGATTCTTGGAACTTACAGCTAATACCTATTAGTCCGGGATACATCGCCCATTTTTGCAAGTGATTACTATCAAGCTAATTTTTCGTGAGTAGCTTTATTTTGATGAGATGCCCAATAATTTCATGTACAAAACTCTCGATTGTGGTAGCTTACAGAGGTAACAAGGATAAAAATTTTTGATTTGACGGTTCTCAAATATTTATTACGCAATTTGTAGGACAATATGTCTGTTGAATTATATAAGTATTAAATAAGTGAAAATAAAAAAATCAGCTGGTTAGTAATCATTGATGATGACTTCGTTATCGATACACATTGGAAAGGGGGACTCTTTGATCAAACCATAGATTTTGTAGGACAAATATTTTTTCGAATAATTTAGATAATTATCTTGAGATTGAACAAAAAAAAACATTCAGTTAGTAATTAATATTTGAGAACCATCAAATCAAAATATTTTATCCTTGTTTCCTCTGGTAGCTACCACAATCGAGAGTTTCGTACATGAAATTATTGGGCATCTCATCAAAATAAAGCTACTCACGAAAAATTAGCTTGATAGTAATCACTTGCAAAAATGGGCGATGTATCCCGGACTATATATCTATGTATTAATAGAATCAATTATAGTGCTTTTAAATGACTCTCTTACAAATTCACATTGTAACATGCCGTATATATTATACTTCATACTTACATATAAATTTGATACACAACATTACCATCTTTTGTTTGTACAGAAGATATAAACGTACATTTAGCGATGTTATTGTTTATTAAACGATACGAGTGGGAATCGCAATGGTTTTGTTATCAAACCCTTACTGCTATTTTGGTAGAATATATTAAAATAATAATAAATTACCATTTATTTACCTATTTTAAATAAGCCTCAATATGCCACACATTGTAATATCACAGTTATTGCATAGATGTCGAAGTCGTCAATTTTATTCACAAATGACAACAACCTTTTATTTCAAACTATAAAAAGTTATAAAAGTACGCACCACTCACATAATATTACGCCCTAGCATGCTCTTTGTCAAAAAAAATCTTGAAGGTAAAATAGAGGGTGAAAGTTTCTATAGGATAAAAGTCGTGCGCTATACCTATATTTACATGAACGAAGACTCGGACGAAAAGATACTCCAGTAAAATTTAAGATTGACCATTACGAAGTACAAAGAAATAAATACACAGTCTTAATAAAATAACTTATAATATCATAACATCATACTTCATTTTGATTGTATTGTTTCAGTATTAAAGTGCTTACTGGCTTGTTCAATTCCAGACAATCTCTTTAGGCTCTTATGACTAATCACTTTTAATTTAAAACAATATTCGGTAGAAACCGGCTACTTTTCTCTCAGTTAATTAAAATTTATTTATGTTAATTTATTTTCGGTTGAGAATATAATGCAAATGATGATGATGGTTAATATTGAATATAACATGAAACATTTTTTTTTTGGAGTGAACTTCTTTATGCGCGATTGCAGAGAGTAAAATTGCGAGGTCGCGTCATGGCAATACCTTCACATCATGGATAAGGCGACGATTATGGTATCTTTGACTCTTGCCAAAAAAGTTTCACTTCTGACACGTGTGCTCAGCACACACGCTCTTTTTTATATTATACTAATTTATTAGAGGAATACAAGTGTTTTGTTATTTGTGAATATAAATCAATAGCCCACAAACATCACCTTAGTTCTGTTGTAGTGCCGATGTGGGTGGTTTGAGCACGTGCTCAAATCACAGAGGGCTTACTTAGGGCGCACCCTCTTCGTGGTAAAACTAAATTGTTCTAGAATTAGTATTGGGTTCGTCATCATACTGAAGTGGCACTATATTCAAGTAATGTGAAGTATATCTTACATGATGGAATCCTTCCTACATTCACAATACAAGGTACCTACATCACATTTAAAGGAAGAAATATTGCAATGGCCAATTTGTGAAGATTACAAATGTATCTTTGTTAATGTTAGAGAATTTTTTCATTTTCAGTTCACCACTTAAAATTTAAACGTTTTTCGTTTCAGATTCGCAACGTTATATTCCTTAGAAATTAAAAAATAGTTTGTTACATGATTAATTGTTAAATGAATATTTATTTTTAACGAATTCCTTCTTAGTCGCTTTATTTAAACAAACATTCGTTAAACATTACACGGTTGAAGAACGATATGAAATAAAAGCAAGAAAATAACCGTGAATGGGGAAAAGTTGTAAATAAGTTAAACGCCTCTTGTCAAATGGTTTCCCGCGATGCCTTATATCGGTGGAAGTAATTCGGCTTCACTTTATTGTGGTACTGAACGAAACATCTGGGAGAACCTTGAGGAAAATAGGCAGCTTTGATAATGAGGATGTAAGGCACGGAAGAGGGAATAAATGGGTTTCATCTTTGTTTACGCGAAGTTACAAATATTACCTGTTACGTTGTTTTGGCATTGCGTTGTTACAGGGTCAATGTAAGCACTTTACCAGATCATGTGCAGGATGCTTACACACAAAACGTCGCACAGAAAATATGGAATGCTTAGAAATTAAGGATGGAGTATTAACTTTTAGATTCGTAGAAAGAGAATAATAGTGTAGATAAGTAAGTACGTGATTACTACATAAAGAACATTTTAAATTCGCATAAAATAATTTCCCATGTGTGTCGAAAAATATATCTACATAAATAGAATTTGTGGTTGAATGTATTAAAATTTCAAAAGCTTTTTTTACAAACTCTATCTTCATTTGCTGTATGTTTCCTTGTCCTTAATTCCCTTTTTCATATGAGAATACATTACGATTTTCCATTTTAAATATTTATTTATAAAATTATATGTAAACAACATTACTTGCCTCGTGTATCGATTTGAATTCTACAAACATGCTAAACGGTGTTAACATATTTTCCCTTCTGATATATACAGCAAATATCCATATTTAAATCAACATCCGTATCAAAGAGAATACGGTTCTGTACCTTAAGGCAGCATTGTTTCCAACACGATATCAATATTTGTTACGGACGGATGACCGATGTTGGATCCTCTAATATGAATATTTTGACCGACCTTTACGTTATACTGGCTTCTCGAAGGTTCTAGAACTTTTATATTGTAACAATAGCGCTTTATTGGTTCAATATTCGTAGAATGTTGTACAAATATATTTACTTGGTTGAACGATCTTAATACATTCAAATAAGCGTATGAGTAAATAATATTCTGAAGTAAGTAAAAAGGTAAGATTAATATTATCATTTTGAAAAAAAATTACAACCGTATAAAGAAAACTTACTGTATTGAGTATTCAATAGCCTTTCCTTCATTTAGCTTCGAATAATCAGACGATTATAAGAAGTTTGCTCAGTCGTTTGCATTGTTTAGGCTAATAATAGAGCAATCACATTCATATGATATTTAAGTTGAATATTGAACTTTTATAACCGAGTCGTATAAAGGAATAGATATCGTGAATGGTAATAGACCTCTTCTTCCATTTAAGCGGTCTTTATCGACAATTACCTACCCAAGAGCTTCTTGACCCGTTTCCGATATTTGAATCGAAACTTTTTCAGTATTGAAATTGATGACGTCATGAATACCTACTCATTTATTTTACAATATGAAATGCAAAACTTTAATCAGTTTTTGCTCAAATGTATTTCTGCATGTGCATAACTCTGAATGAATTTATTTTATTTCAGATCTGTGAAAACTAATTTTTAATGTAAAACTATACATACTACAAATTAGGTAGGAAGGTATCTACTTTGTATAGTCACAATAGACTACCCTATAATTGAAATTAAAATTAATATGCAGTTGTGCATTTGCAATTCATTCAAAATCCTCGTCATTACAATTTTCTTTAGTGAAATTTTCTTAAACTGCGTCATAAAACCTTAGAAATTAAAAAATAGTTTGTAACATGATTTTCGATATTTCCGTCTTATACCAGCTTAAATGGTTCTTAAAACTAACTAACCGTACGATCCAGTTTTGTCTCTGACTAGACAAAAATATCCTTTAGATACTGTGCTCACAGATCTCTAGTACTCGTATTTGTGAGGAAATTTTATTGATATTTGAGAAAATTCCTTTACGAATAAGAATACTTGTGATCATAGAGAGATAAAACCGTGTTTTTTGCGATTGGCTTTTTAGGTGGTAACGTTTTTAGTTTTAGTAAAAAAAAATTTTATTATAATAATCAAATATGTTATCCTCAAATTCAATTACAAATAACTATGAATTCCAACAAATTATGTAATGTTTTTAAGATTACCTATAGTCCAGAAACGGAGGAAATAACAACTATATAAAATGCAGACTTAGACGACTGATAGTGCAGACTTAGACGACTGATAGTAATTTTCAAAACCTTGAGAGATATAGCTAACCAGGACTAAATTATTAAGACCTATAAAGCATTGGGCGAATTTCTTATCTCATACTGTATTTTCAATTGGGGAGGAGCCGCTAAAACTTATATGTTACAAGTAGAACGTGCCCTCAGAGCGCTGCTTAAAGTCTCGCTTAAACTACCTTTTCAATTCCCAACGTCGCTGCTATTTAATAGGGCTAATGTACTTAGTGTTCGTAAGATTTTTGTCCTACAAATAATTAAACGCTTTCACCGATTCGAAATCCCGAATAATAAATCTTTGATCACGAAAAGAATATATCGTTTACCAGCACCTTACACTAAAACTCGTTTTGCCCAAAGGCAGTTTCATTACTTAGCACCCATCCTTTATAATTGCTTTAGTTTATACTACAATAACGCATTTGCTCTCACCAATCATAAAATAAAATACAAACTAAAAGAATGGCTACTATCACTTGATTATTCAGAGGTAGAGCACTTATTAATTTCTACTCATACAAAGTAAATACTCTAGAATTAGGTATATGAAATTATGGTTTTATTATTATTATTATTTTTTTTTATATAATAAAATAATCTGACCCACTGTAAATTGAAATATCATTAATATTCTAATCTAAACAAATCCATTTATATACGATGATTAACGACATTGGAATTTATTTAAGACATGATTTTATTTATTACATTAATCTTATTATTTATTTATTGCACGCTAGCATTATATCCACAAAGACTCACATTCCTACCCACACACCTTCCACACACTCACACACACACACACACACACACACACACACACACACACACACACATAATATACTACCTACATACAGATTTAACATTTTTATTTTATTGAAATATTACTAATTTAACTAATCTAATAATTGTTTTAGAAATTTATTATTATATATTTGCAAATTGATTCATAGAATTACATTGTTTTAAATAGATTTTTTTTGTATTGCTATTGAACGTTGTATATTATATTATAGTGTATCGGGAAGGCACAGGCTCTTGAAACACAGCGAAAGCTATATTAGGAGTCTGGGGTCCTCTTTTTTTGTGTAATGTATTTTGGTTCAATAAATGATTTTTATTTTATTTTTTTTTTAATCATAGATCGTTCTGAAGACAATGTTTTCATTTTACAATGAGCAATAGCAATAGTACATTGAACAAACCTCACAAAGAATCCTGTCGCAGAGCTACTTTAACATTACCTTCCTCTCTTTGTGAAATATATGAAAGTGTTTTATCTGTATGACAATAAGTAAAATATAAAATAATGAGAGAATTTTTAAAGTAAAAGTTTCGTTGTAACTTTTATTCTTTTGCGTTTTTTTATGTTTTTGTTGAACATGTTTTTACAACATAGTTAGTTGAGGTTTAATTGAATATAATGAAATTTTAATTTCTATTTGATTTTAAATCAAATGTTTGTTTTTGTTATGAATCACGTTGCCTTATATATTACACCAATCAAAGCTATACAATAAAGTATTATATAATGAATAGATATTATTGAATAACATATTTTATATTGATATAAAAATGCTAACAAAAAAAAGAGAGAACATAATATAGGTAAGTAACGTTTTGCAATGACGATCATCACTTTTATTAGAAACTATTTCTCAACTCTGGAGACGTATAACCGTAATTTTTACGCTCAAATGAACGAGTCCATTTTCAAAATGGTCCAGTTAAAATATTGGATTCTTTCTATATATTTTAAATCGAGGTCGGACATATATCTTATAATGTACTAGTTTGAATCTCATATTATTTGATTTATGTAGTTATCCTACAAGCTTATGAAGTCGGTAAGATAGATCTCTTGGTAAAATGGAATAAAGAAGACAGAATTTACATAACTGAAGTCGAAATAAGCAGATTACATGACTTGAATAATATAATAGAACTAAAATAGAGGCATAGTTTTCTTTTAGATGTAGGATTACGAGCCTGGTTATTTTGTTGGATAGATGATTTGAAGATATTGTGATTTTAGACTTTAGAAACCTTAAGAAATAGTGAGATAATTTTAAAAATAATAATTTAGTGCATAAATAAGTATGAAAGATTTTCGTGGTTTTGTCGTATAAAGTTTGATGATGCTTCACATTAACTAAATCGGTTAAATTTTTTACAAGGTGACTCGATTCATTCTTTTCTATTCAAGTTATTTATATGAGCACCATATTACTTATACAGTTATACCACATATTACTAAATAGGTAGTTACTATTTACACGTATATATATACATTTCCTCAATTTTCTTTGTATATTCTATGTATGCTACTTACCTACCTTTTGAACGAGCCTTACTATGATTTGTGCCTACGTAGCAAATATTAGCAAAAATTGGTAGCCTCAAAGACCGAACCCTCGACCTAAAAGATTGTCGGGACCTTTTAATAGCGCTGATGCACTGTTATACGTTAATGATCGAATTTCAATACTAAGCGGTGAAATAAAGCTAAGAAAATCGTGAAGGAAGCCAACTAGCAATAGTAGTGGTAAAAACTAGTACAAAGAGGGAATTTCAAGCGAATTTCGAAGTATTCAAATCTATTCGGTTGCCAGATGCTCACATCGCGAGATGAAATAATATTTTCGCCGGCTGATCGACTTCGAGAGGATGAGCTGTCTTGTATTAACAAATGCAAAGTATTAGGTAATCCCCATTTACGTTCGTGGCGAATTTATTAACTTGATTTTCGGTAGTAAAGAAGCTTTTATTGCTTTGTTTTATTAAATTACTACAATATTTTAATAGAGATAAAGAAAATGTTATAGAAGTTTATTTAAATGGGTTTACACAATTTTTGCCTTTGCATTGGATATCTGTTTTTAAATAAAAATAAACACTATAATTTGTAATGTATTGTTAGTTTTGCACCTATGGTCCATTAAAAACTCCATAGCAAAAATTGCTTTCTAGTTGAAATGTTCAACAATCGTTCCCTATTCAATGGAATTCAATGGCATAAAAGTATGCATTTATAATGAGAAAATCCCAATAAGATTATATGGCAAAGTGACTATTTCCTGCCTTTTATACGTGACTACGAAGCCTACTGTCAGCAGCTCTCGGCAGTATAAGCTCTGGTTTAAACCCACAGTATTACCATATTTCCTACAGTAGTGCGACGAATGTACTTGTGCAGAGAAACGGAGGGGAACTGGCGGGGGTCGGGCGACGCGGGCCGCGTAAAGCAATCACGCTGAGATTGCTTTACCTATCGCGAAGGGCAGACGCTTCAGAGTTTTTTTGTGTAATAATTTATACTTACGTATTCTATAATGGTGGGCATAAACTGTTGTGTTTATGGATGCAAATCTACATTTAAATCCAAGGACATAAAGTTTCATAGATTTCCTCGCGACGAGAGGTAGGTTTTTCAAATTCTGTTTAGTACCAATTCAAAGATGTTGAAGATGTTTTTGACTATACATATTTTAAGTAGCTATAAGATATATATAAAATATATTATTGATGATTTTCAAGAAAACCAATTTGTTTCTCTGTTAATTCAAAGTTTTTATTTTAAAGTTTTCACAATAGTTAACATACAAATAGTTTGTTACTACAACAACTTAAAATATGTAATATCACCTGTAAATTCAAAGAAACGACATTTAAAGTCCACTTATAATAAATCCTCAATTACAGTAAAAGTTCCTTATTCGCGGGGTATATGTTCCATAAATATGCCGCGAATACAGAAACCGTGAATATACGGAATGGTAATTTATATGGGATTATAGGGGATACGTTCCTAGGTGACGATTGAGATTTTTTTCGTGTCGAAACTCGTTTCTCATTTTTTTTAGTTGACATTATAAACTAGGAAGAGTGCAGTGGATCACAATTTTTGTAACGAATGTGAAAGACGAAACAATAAAACACGCAAAGCGGCTTTTACTATAAACGGAACTACATTTAAAAATATACTTTATTTATTGAGTTATAAGGTTGCTTCCATTCTGTTTATTTACATTCTCAAAAACATCAATCGCAGTAAAGGCGGCTTGCGACAAAGGCGGCTTGTGTCAAAGGCCTCGGCGATATCATTTAACAACATAATATGTACTTTAGGCTAACTTGTAATAAGATCTATTTTACTTTCTTATTAGTCCATTTGACAAGGATATTGGGTTAGATACCTATTGGAATAATTTTATTATCATGTACCTATGTACTTATTAAATCCGCGAATAAAAAAAAAATTAATCGTTTCTCGCCATTTTTTCTTTCTGCTACGTCAATCCGAGCCACAGATAACATGAACACGCGAAGCGCGCCAAATTTGAATAATGATGAAATGTTATTTCATTACATATAATATATGTTACCGGAAATGTATGACATCAAGGAATTGTATATGTTACCGGAAATGTATGAAATCAAGGAATTGTATACAAATCCTAGGAAATGTGTACAATTCCGATACCATTTAGGAAATTTATAAAATATTGTTTAATAAACTATTTAATGCATAGATATCCTAGGAAATGTATAATCTTCCTAGGAATTGTATATAATTCCAATATCGTATTAGGAAATGTATAAAATAAATGATTTCTGTAATAAAACACATTGTTATTTTGTTTTATAGTACTTATTGAGACAATCGGGTAACAGTCTTACCGTAAAATAATAATAATATGTTCATATTATCTTACTAATTAACATTTCTTAAATCAACTTATATTCAATCAAATCAAATTTTCATTTGGTAAGTAATCAGTCCCCTCGTCCCGCTGTCCCCGTGTACATGTCGCAGTCGGATTGTATAATCCGCCGTATTACAAACGGCCGGCATTTTGTAATATGCCGAAATTCGTCTTTTTACAAAATTCTACAAAAAGACGGTCGCGAGCCGACGGAGCCCCACTTCGTGGGGCTCCTTTTTCTGTGTATTTTTAAAAAACACGAACCTAACCTAACCCACCCCCTTAGCCAAACCAAAAATTTCTAATTACGAATTTTCGGCATATTACAAAATGCCGGCCGTTTGTAATACGGCGGATTATACAATCCGACTGTGATATACACACCCCTCGTCCCGCGTACCTTCCCATATCTTAGATGTTTTACATTTCCGATTGCTATTTAGGAAATGTATAGATTTCCTAGGCAGTGTGTGTAAAATAATTTATTTCA
This sequence comes from Colias behrii, assembly GCA_029959065.1. Lineage (NCBI taxonomy): Eukaryota > Metazoa > Arthropoda > Insecta > Lepidoptera > Pieridae > Colias > Colias behrii. The sequence continues at coordinate 6,870,943 of JARWMC010000019.1, read as the reverse complement.
CACATTTCCGTGCGATTTTAGGAATTACATACATTTCCTAGGAATTTTATACAATGACGGATTACATAAATTTATTATTTAAATTTATTTGTCTTACCGTAAAATAATAATAATATGTTCATATTATCTTACTAATTAACATTTCTTAAATCAACTTATATTCAATCAAATCAAATTTTCATTTGGTAAGTAATCAGTCCCCTCGTCCCGCTGTCCCCGTGTACACGTCCCAGTCGGATTGTATAATCCGCCGTATTACAAACGGCCGGCATTTTGTAGTATGCCGAAATTCGTCTTTTTCCAAAATTCTACAAAAAGACGGTCGCGAGCCAACGGAGCCCCACTTCGTGGGGCTCCTATTTCTATGTAGTTTTAAAAAACACGAACCTAACCTAACCCACCCAATTATCCAAACAAAAAATTTCTGAATACGAATTTTCGGCCCTCCCCCCCTCGTCCCGCGTACCTTCCAATATCTTAGATGTTTTACATTTCCTATTGCTATTTAGGAAATGTATAGATTTCCTAGGCAATGTGTATAAAATAATTTATTTCATACATTTCCGTGCGATTTTAGGAATTACATACATTTCCTAGGAATTTTATACAATGACGGATTACATAAATTTCCGTTAACATACATAAAAAATATAAAGAAAAAAGTCCACGTGATACCGCATAAACGGTATTTTACGGTTAAACTTATATTTTTAACCCCCGGCCACTTTTCCTTATATTTTTAACTCCTGACTAAAAAGGGGGGTTATAAATTTGACCGCTATTCTGCCTGTCTGTGGCATCGTAGCTCTTAAATGGGTGAACCGATTTGGATGCGGTTTTTTAATTGGAAAACTTCTTTTCCAGCGGTGGTTCTTAGACAAGTTTATCAAAATCGGCAATCAATTTTTTTCTATTCTTTGCTCTTTCTCTCTTCGATTGCTCTGGCGGGATCACGAGTGGCCGAGTGGTCAGGCGTTGCCCCGAAATGGCGGAAGACGCGGGTTCGAATCCCACCTCGTGATCAAATATTTTCTATTCTTTAAAATTTTATAGGTATGCGTTTGTTTATTGAATTTATAGGTACCTACTTATTTTCCAGGCGCGAATTATGGATAGAAGCTTGTCAAAGACCGGACTTGAAGAGTAAAACAGTTGAACAATTATATCACAAGTATGTATGTGGTTTACACTTTGAAAGATGGATGTATATGAAAAAAAAACTAAAGAGCACTGCTATTCCCGTAGCAAACTTACCGTCTGCTTCAAAACATCCTATGAGTACACAAACTGAGACTGCAAAAATAGAGATTATAAAAGATTTGACAACCAGAGGTGTTCAACATCAGACCGCTTGTGCTTCCGTAAGCGTATCAGTTGTGGCATCCACTAGTGCCCAAGCATCGCAGACTACAAAAAAATTGACAGATCAGACTCCAAGAAAAAAAAAACTTCGAAAACAAGTTACAAGTTGTGTCAAAAAGTTGAAGTTGATGGAAGAAGCTAAGTCGACGGACGTCACTTATGAACAGTTCTTCCGAGGATGTGACAAGTTCTTATCACCGAATCTAAGTCAAATTGTCAAAGCACAAGCCAATTTAAAACCTCATTCTAGAAATAATAGATATTCTAAAGAATTTAAAATGTTTTGTTTAAATATTTATTACTCAAGTCCACATGCGTATAAGTTTTTTTCAAATACTTTATGCTTGCCCAGTAGACGTACTTTGGCGACCTTGGCGATACCTATGGGTACTAAAATTAGTGACTTTATCAAGGGAATTTTGTCTCAGGCTATCAAACACTTAAAACCTTATGAAAGGGAGTGTACGTTTTGTATGGACGAAATGAGCTTAAAATGTTCAATTTTTTACGACACACGCAGAGATAAAATAACAGGTCTTCACGAAATTGATGACATTCAAAGTCCATATGCAGCTGGCTATGCTTTTACAATCATGCTAAAAGGCATTCTAGGTAATTGGAAACAAGTAGTCGGCTATGCTTTTATCACGACTAGTAAAATCGAGGATCAATTAGAGAAATGGATAATAAATACGATTAAAGAATTGTTAGCATTGGGATTTAAAGTAAGGGCTATTGTGTCCGATCAAGGTTCAGATTTCTTAAAGTTTTCTAAGTCAAGGGGGATATCAAAAGAAAAACCTTATTTTGTAGTAGATGGGAAAAAAATTTATCATATCTTTGATGTTCCTCATCTCATAAAATGCGTTAGGAATAATTTGATTAAATATAATTATGATTTTAACGGTAAAACTGCTAGTTGGGACGATATCTATAAATGTTACCAATTAGATAAAAAAAAAGATTTTCGGTGTGCTCCTAAATTAACAGACTCCCATATATCACCCAACAGTTTCCAAAAACAAAAAGTGCGGTTTGCAACACAAGTTCTTAGCAACTCTGTTAAGGCAGCATTAGAAACTTATACCAAAGCAGGTGATTTGTACCCACATAATGGCACTGTTGAGTTTATCGATATCATGGATAAACTCTTTGATATATTGAATTCCAGCAATATTTTTTCCCCAAAGCTGTACAACAAGCCATATCGAGATAACGAATTACAGCGAAATTTGTTGCTTAAAGCGCAAGATTTATTTAGTAGCCTTATAGTGAGGCGGAAAGATACAGGACAAGAAGTCACAAATAAAATAAAATTCATCAATGCATTTTCTGTAACAATAAATGCGATTATCGGGTTGTATGATGATTTAAAGAGAGAGTCCGGCATCGATGAATTTTACTTAATGACGCGTAGGCTGAATAATGACAGTTTAGAAAATTTTTTTGGTGTTATACGTCAAGCTGGTGGAAATTGTAGAGAACCAACTTGTATTCAGTTTGAGCGAGCATTCCGAAAATCTTTTTTGTGCCAGATGTTTAAATTAAGTAACGGAACTAATTGTGCTGATGATTTTGATTATGTATTATCACAATATAATAGTTTTATCCAGCACAAACCCATATACGCACGCAATGAAGAGGCAATCCTTCCATCCGAACAAACGCAGACATTTCCAAGAAATTTTGATATCCCTGAGCAAAATAGTTTCCTATATGTTTGTGGTTATATATTGCGGCGTTGTTTAGATGTACACAAATGTTTATCGATGATTAACTACGCGTCAAATTATTCTGACGAACCAACTACAAGTAATTTTTACTTACGTAAACGCGCATACAATACGACGCACGATACTTTTGGTGGACTACAGCAACCTCCAGCTGATTTCGTAGAATATTGTAGTAAACTGCAATACTGTTTTAAACAAAATTTCCACTCCTTTGTTGGAAACAATATTTTAAATAGATTATTTCAAACACTAAGTACAGTTGAATTTAAATCACAGCCTTGCTCCTGTTTTCCTCATTCTTTTCTTGTCAAATTGTTCATCCGAATGCGAATATATTATGTAGTAAAATTTTTTAATAGACGATTAAAAACAACCAAAAATAAAGTGTCCCGTAAATATTTAGCAGTGCAACATATGTAAATATATGTTGCACTGCTAAATAAAACGGCCTGCATATTAATAGCTGGCGCATAAAATCTTTACAAAATAATAACAATTTCTTTATTTAAATAATTTAACGTACAAAGAAAGGACAACGTTGAAAAAAAAATAGAAATGAACATTTAAAATAAATAAATAATAAGTTGATTGAGTTTAAACCGTCACGCGTCCTACGTAGGTACATTGTTTGCTCATAACTAAATCAGTATGTTATAGTTGGACGCGTGAGGGATTAATTAAAGTTGAGTTTAATAAAATAATAATTTGAGAATAAGTAAATTTGGTTGTTAATAATTAATCAATAGGCAATGACAATGTCACTGCGGCGACATATTATACTATGTTTCTGTATAAATAATTACATTAGATTCAACAATCACAATTATTTTTAATGTACATGTGAATAAATAATTACATATTAATAGTTATGATAAAAATTGTTTTATTTCCCATTTGGTGACAACCCTAGCATATTTACACGTGGCAGCGTGAGTACCTACACTGGCGGCGGCATCGCGCGACATCAAAGGCGATTCACTACTGTAGGAAAATAATATTGTAATACTGTGTTTAAACCGAAGCTAAAATCTTTTCTATCAAATTATAAAAGCTAAACTTAAACTATTTGTTATGCTAAAGGTAATATGTATATAGCATAATTTTTCCAATAATCTTCACTCTCCAGGATATATTTTAACTCGGCCCTAAGGAAAAGGTAAAAAGGAAAAAACTCGATACTCACTAGGAGTCGAAAAATATTATGTCATTAACATTAAGGTGTTGAATTGGAATTTAAATTATGTATAGAATTACGGATTTCACAAAAGTATATAACGGATGTAAATCAGTTATTTTCTCTCAATAAATACTGGGTTTAATTTAGATTATCCGGCAACATTTATTATTTAATATACCCACCTACTACACCCACAACTGTCAGTTATTTTTAGATTTTTACGTAGGGTCGCTTGAGGTTAATCTCGTCACATTTTCTAGGTGCTGGTTTAGATTTTCGTTGCAAAAAAGAAATATACACAGCTCGGATCGACCTTTGAACACTTACTTTTAAGACTCAAAGACAACATGATTAATGCAAGATAAATACATATAAGTCTAATGATAAGCTCTAACATTTAATTGCGTTGAAAACAAAATAAGTGTTAAGGTTGGACATAGCTTTCAATTCTTCTAATAACTCTTTTGGTAAATAAATTAGGAAATGGCAACTAAGTCAGCTCTAAATGTATATCCTACAATAAATTACACCTGTAACATTCCGGGAAGAAATATAGTAGTAATTCAATACAATAATTAGACCAACCTCAGCCTGATTGTATACAATTATTTCCAAGCGAGCAGCTGCCATGATTGCAAAGATTAATCGTGTAAATGATTTTAAACAACTATTTTTTTACCTTTTGCATACTGTGAAAGTTAAGAGAAAATTGTATTATCATGGTCGTATTAAATATATTCGAAAGACAACTGTGCCCAACGGTCCGTAATGCCAACTCTAGAAAAATGTTAATTCTTTTTTCATTATACAAAAAGTTTTTTTCAACGAATTTGCATTCATTTAATACTAATTTATTTGTAAAGGTGTCAATAAATCAATTAATTAATATAAATAAGCATTTCAAATTCAAAAGTCGTTCCAATGTTTACCAAATATAAAGCGATTACTTGGAGGTAACTATTAGAAGATTTTCTCGGATTTGTAGAGGATTAGAAGACGTCCGTAGTGAGCTTAATTGTAATTAGTGGCTTCCAAGTCCTCTTAGTTTTCATTACGTGTGAAATATTTTTAAAGGAGATTTCCTTCGGCTTTTCGCCTAGCAACCTTATAGCTCCATTAGTTAATCGTTGTTAAGTTTAGTTGGATTTATTAAGCAGAAAATTTGGAAGATGATGTTAATTCTGTTTTATACTTAATGTAATTAATGAAGGAAATTTAATTTCAACTTTCAAATAAAAATAAATATCAAATAACATTTAAAACATTTAATAAATGCTTGTAATTAATAAACTTACGTTTGTTTTGGCGCCAGAGATCTTATAGATACAAAGACTTTTAATGAATAATCTCACAAAACTTTCAACTATATTATTTCTATTGTTTAAATTTTCAATAGGCAAAGGTAGTTAAATATAGACTATCGAAATAAAATTTAATCTGCCCTGTCTCTACAAAGCCTTTGTAATAACAATTTCGACTATAACCCTGAACTGTAAAAGCCTAGATAAGACCAGTTCAAGTATTTCAAAGATGAGAGTATTATGGCGAATGCTTTCATCAACGTAAGATTACGCCTTTGACGCCTAGTGTGATGGTTCACCTTTCCTCACTCGTATTACATGTAATCTATTATCACTAGGTTCTGTTAGAAGCGAATTTGAGCTCGGTTCTGGCTATAATTTCGTAATTAATTGAGCAATTTCTAACGTTCAAGTTAAGGATTATTCGCTCTTTATCTGAGTAAGTAAGACAATAAAGTCTCAAAATAAACAAGTATGTAATATGAAATTTAAACTTTCTACGAGTTCTTACTAGACCAACATAGTACCTTCATTATAAGGAGGTTTTATACATATTTTTGTTCAAAATGTCGTTGTTTTTGCTTGCCTTAGCATTATGCCATACTCTTTCTAGTTACCTTCGTATTTTGCATCGCACTCAATTCTGTGTAGTAGGGGTAAGCTTCAATCGTGACCGTGAATATTCCAGCCCTTAAATATTGCTATTTGCTTCAAAGAGGAAAAGTGTGAAGGAAGGCCTTCCCCTTCCCGTGTACTATACAATATATACATTTCTCAAATCGCTAACGGGTAATAAAATATTACCGGTGTTCAAAAACGATATTCTCTCCATTATGACATGATTTAGATTTTAGAATTAAAAAGGTGTATGCTTTCATAATAATTGTATTTGTGACATGCATACTTAACAAACTTTTGCCCCTGATCAATAAAACTTATTTAACTGTTTGATGAAAAACAAAACCAATATTTTCACAGTATTTTTGAAATACGTGTATGAATAACGAATACACTAGCACGTATACTTTACGTGACTTGATTTTATTTGCCATTATTTCAGAATTTTAAATAGTTCCCATTGTTAGCCAATTCATGTTTGAAACGTGCATTATTCTGGTTAAATTGACATAGTATTGTGTGGTTTGTAATTCACGATACATTGTGTAGATAGAGCTTAATTCTGTGGAATAATTTGCCGATAATATTGTTACATAGATATCGATACTGATACTGTGTTTACGTTTTATATTCACTTGCCTGCAAGCTGAATTTGGTAAGATAAACTTATTGTTCTATGAAATAAGAATAATTTTCTTTGAATTTCTTTTTACAAGATTGTATGTCTTGTATTTTTTTGTTCTTTAGATTGAGAAGAGCTTTTCCCTTTGCTGGTATCGACAGTAATAATGTTGAGATTTAAAATTGTTACATATTTCTTTGTTTAAGTTCTGGAAGGGTTTTAGATTTTACCAAGTTTTTCATTGTTGATACATTATTATAGTTCAGTTTCTAGAAAACAATTTGTTAATTATTGCATAGAAGAAGATTTATAATTTAGTTTCAACGTAAAGAAGATTGATTAATTTATTCATTCTATTATTACCGATTGGTGTGATTAAAAATACCCCAAAAACAATTGCAAGCGTAAAACTGACAAACAGTTCTATTTAAATCAATAAGTGCTTTTCGAAAATTTCCCCCAAATGTAAATGGAAAAACGGTCATAACGTTCAATTTATTTCCTGCAATTCGGTTTTATTGGCTAATTCATTCGGAATGATGGCTTCTGCCCCTCCGTTCCCGAATTATTTGCCAAATCCCTGATGCATTGCTATCCTGCTTGTTGCTTTGCTATACTTAAGCGGGATTTTATTACGTCACGTTTTACATATAAATAGATTTCAAACAATCTTTTATTCGCTATCAAAGGCTATGGATCTGTGAGATATTAAAATTCTTCCGATATGAAAGCTTTTTGAACTTGTTAACTCGAAGGGCAATTTCAAAGGTTTAGATAACTCGATTTAGTTGAAGATTTGCTCCGACCCTTTATAGTTTATAATATATATCTCACTTTCTAATATAACTTTATCATACATAGAGCAATATCACTAAATATATTTAATCGCTCATAAAATTATGTTGATCATTATATAGGTACCTAATAAATCGACATCATTGTAGGTACATTAGAATGCACTCAATTAGCTTTTCTCGGTTTTTTAGAACTGCAAAATAAGACTGTAGGCTTACGACACTAACAAAATATATTGTAAAATAATTTATCATAATAAGTTACACATAAACTGAGCAATTGCTTTTGAACGACAAACAGTTACAAATTAATTCAACCGTGGCTCTTTAATTGTGGTTTTGATAAAATGAATTTGAAGTATTTCAAACAAACAAAGGTTACTTTTTTTTAAATAAATAATTATTATTTCGACTTTATTCAATTGTAAGGCGATAGAAACTTTGTCAGGTATATATTTGTGGAAAAAACTTTTATTACATTTGCCTATTCAAATGTAAGGTAATATAAAAAGATTCGTCCATACATGTTTGTAAGTATATAAAGATTCGTATACATAAAAAGTAATATGCACTTCTAAACTACACTGTAGTCATGGCAACGTTTGTGAAGAAGCTGTTATAATAACTAAACAATAAAGTTTAAAAGAGTAAGTATATGAATAACTTTTAAACACTCACATTTATAAAAGATATTCCCCCATTTGTTGTGAGAACTTATATAATATGGAAATATGTATCGCATAAAAACACATCGAGTTCTTTGTTATGCTTTATAAGTTTATGGCCACTACTACGCAAGATTGTTCTACAAATATTTTACGTTAACAAGACTACTCCCTGAATAAATTATTCCAAACAGATGTATGAAAATGTATGAAATTTGAGTTAACCTGAATTTGAAAGAATTCTTTAAAAAATATATGGAGTTATGAAAACTGCTAGTTTAATTATTCTTTAATGATTTCAGTGTATATTTGAACTAAATATTCTGAATAGACTTAGATATAATTCATGTTTTCCACAATGTTTTACATGTTTCATACATGATATTGAATGCAAAAATAATAAAAACAAATTGAAGTGCAACATGAGCGACGACGCGTCATCTCCCTGGCGAAATCAAACTCAGACGATGTCGGTTTTTGCGTTTGTAAACTCTTTTTGTTTATATTTTAGGTTTATTTGTTACACAGTACATATATCTGTATGTGTGATTGCAATAGTTATATTAATGTATTCTACCAAAAGACTTAAAAACGAAAGGAAAAAAGTGTAGTCTTTTGACTTTTTGGCCATCTCTTCCATGCTATATGTGATATTATTATTTTTAATTGCCCATTAGTCATTACTAAGATTCAGAGAATTTTAATTTTCTGGTTTAATGCAGATTTTTAAAATGTTTTATCAGAATTTGCAGGACCAGTTTCGACTTCAGAGCGATTCTAGTTCCATTAAAATTTAAATTTCATTCAGCATTCAGAAATATGTCATCCGTAATTTTATGACCTGTAGATACGCTTGAATAAACTAATTTCACCTAGATTTGGTGAATAAAATAAGTAATTATAAATGTAACTTGACCATACATTATAAACTCAAAAAAAAAAGTATTAAAATAAAAATTATTCACATATACACTTAAAAAAACTTAAACTAAATCAAGGCATCTTATTATCCCGCTACAACCCGAGGAAAACAGGCTATTACTAGAGATGATATTATCTATGATTTAATCTATATCACAAGATCAAAGATAATAATTTCTGTAGTAAATAATATGTCAAGGCCGCCATCTTATATCGTTTATAACATGTATATGATTACTAGACTAAAGTTTCGTCACATACCTACTCGAAGTGTAAGATCTTAGCTATTTAAACTCAAAGAAACTGCGATATGTACGGATTATGTAGAAGGTTACAAACTTTGAAGGATTTCGTCTCCGTTTAATGTGTAATGTTTCCAAATCCATACAATATAATAATATATATACAATATAATATATATAATGTTTTTATATAATATTATATATTATTATATTATAATATTATAAATGCGAAAGTAACTCTGTCTGTCTGTCTGTTACTCAATCACGCCTAAACTACTGAACCAATTTTCATGAAATTTGGTATGGAGATATGATACCCGAGAAAGGACATAGGCTACTTTTTATCCCGGAAAAATGACGCAATCACGGAAATCCCACGAGAAAGGGAACTATGCGTGTTTTTCTTTGACTGCACGTGCGAAGCCGCGGGCGGAAACCTAGCTGTATATAATTTCAAGGCATATTATGTATTTTCTTCTGAAATTACAATATAAAATGTTGTAAGCGGTAGCTTTAGTTATTGTATGTATGACACTGAATTTATAGCAAAATTTGTACGTGAATGTACGAAACCCATAAAAACTTCAATTTAGTTTATACGAACCGTTTATAGTGAATTCGCAAGAGTGTAACTACGTGACTTACAGCTGAAAGAACTATTCTACATCTTCGTCGATACCCTGACATACCTACAAACTTTTTAAATAAGAAAAATAACATAACACTAACCAAATCAACTAAATAAAACACAGAACTTGAATGCGTAACAATTCTCAATCAAAACTTTTATATACTATTCCCGAGAATTTTTTTTTTTTCAATTGAGGAAGTTTAAAATCATTCTTAAAATAACACATTATGACATTATTATCAAAACCCAAACAAAGCATTTAATATATATTCTACGGTCGACCATAGTCCATTGACTCCATTCGATTTCCACAAATCTAATCCTTGATGTTTTGACGCAATCAGTAAGCTCTCACGTACGCCCATAAAGTGTTTAGTCGCAGGTATCTACTTCAATGAGATACGTGAGTTACTTGAACATTCAACTTCCTTTATTAAATACATAAACACGTTACATAGTACCGATTGAACCTTGATTAAAGCCAGCATATTGGAATTGATGTGTATTCTATACTGCTTATAAGACATTCCTTGTGTAAGGGTATATAGAGGTAATAGATGTCATGCTTTGGTGATGGACGGTAATATCAATTGACTTCGGATGTTACATTTGTCTATGTATTTCTGATATAAATTGATTGCAAAACTATGTTATATTTTTGAATGATGTGATGATGTATTGAGTATTCATTACGTCATGTATCCATCTCTTTTCGTAATAGGCATGGTTGGCTTAAATACACTTGAATTGAGACGAAAACTTGCTCTCATAATTCACTATTACTTATTATTAAATAATCGCGTCGACAATCCTGTCGCTTTGGGTATGTGCGGGTTGTGGGCGCCGCCTCCCGGCGTGTCGCTGCGCCGCCGGCCGCTGTTCGCGGAGGCCTGTGTGCGGACGCAGGTGGCCGGCACCGCTCCGACACACTCGGCCCTTCATCTGTTAAATCGTGTGCTGGCCTCCGATGCCACAATTGACATTTTTGCTAGTAGTACAAATACTGTCCTAGACCTCTGTATCAGGTACTTGGATGCACATAGTATGTAACTCCGTTTTGTTTGTATTTTTGTTAACATATTGTTACTAAATTCTATACAGTATGCTTTGGTATTATTACTGTAAGTATAAAGAATGATTCTGTTTCAATAAATAAATAAATTCAATAACCGTATTAAATGTGTTATAATTATATACCAATCCTTATCATATAAGGATATGGATAAGGATTGGTTTTTAGTGCATTAAAAAGTTTATTTTCCTATTTAATGTAGTGCTTATTTCATAATCATTCACATACACAATACATACGTCTATTTTCTAGTTATTTGGTTCAAACAATTTAAACTTCAATTCACAATCAAATAATCAAACCACTTACCTGCTGCAATGGGTTAGAATATTTACAGTGGTTAGTTTCGCTAATGTTCCCTGACCGGCAATAAAATTATCAGTCCTATATACCTTTGTGAATCGAAACTCTTTTATACTAAACCACGGAATGAACCTCAAATCCAGGACTTAGCTATTGTAAAGTATACACGGTTAACGGTTTACTTCCTAGTGTTCATTGTGTTCTCGTAGTACCTGTGATACGTGTATAACCCGTAGCGGTTAGTCTACGCCGTAGCTACAAAATAATATGTGCTACGTGATATTAAATATTATTACCATTAATAAAATATCTTACGTGTTTGAGGAAAAAGTCAAGTATTATATTTCAACTCCTTGTTAGATGTATTCTTACAATAATTGTTAATGTTTATAGGCTCCTTGCTCCAGGTGCAAGTTTTTACAAGAAAAACAGAAGGAAAAAAGTACCATAAAATAAGATATAAAAATCCCTTTCTATTCCATAATTCAACTCGCTTTGCAGAAACTTTTAACGATCAACTCTGTCTTTGTTCAGCGGCCATTTTTAATTACGCATCGACGCCATTGTCGGACCGTACGTAGCATCGAGGACTATCCTGTAATGACACTTGTAAATATTATTTTTTAAATTATTATAATATAAAATTTTAAAGTCGTTGACTTTCACACACAGCATTTTAAAATGCAAAGTTTATTTATGTGTGGTACAAATTTTGTTCTGATTTGTTTTATGTAATTTCAGTAAAACATAAGTACCTATAGTTTTCACAAAATGAAATCGACTTGGATGAATGGCATTGAATTTAAAGATCCAACAAACTATGCCAAAAGGGCCACTTCCTCGATAAAATCAAGGACAACACAAGAAACTGATCATTATATTCCTAATATATAATACAATATAAGGTAATTAATACGTTCATCTAAATTATCAATCTTTAATTCCCTTTGAAGATTCATTCCTTTCTGTCAAAGCATTATTTCCCATCATTTTCAATACCTGCACCGATTTAACCCAAAACAAAAGGATTAAATCCTTTTATTCCCTTGTAGACAGAAGAATTGGACGCCGAAGTAATAATTATCGATAATATTACAAATGGAATAAAAAAGAACATTTAGAATAATGAAAGCCGTCTGGCAATCATTATCTTCGACTTGTAATACGTCTAAGAACTTCTAATAAAACAAATAAAAATCATTTGCTAATGAAAAATGCTAATGAACTTTAGAAATGACGAAAACAATTATCAGTTTTATGGTTGATGTCACATTACTAGATAAGAAACGTAACTAGTCGGACGGATTATAATATAAATCTACTGACGTTTATGATTCGTCTGAAAATTATATTTTAAAAGTTACTCAGAAGACTCATTGTCATCAATTTCTACTCTGGAGACTAAGGTTTACTAGGAACGGTTTATGTAATACGCTATAGGTATTATATGTAGATATTATATGCAGCAAATTAATATCATATACTTTGAACAGAAAGTAAAAAAACGCTCTAATATCTTATACCGACCGATGCACACTATTGATTACTACAATAAAAAGTAAAAGAACTATAATGAAGAGAAAAGGTGAAAAACGTTGACCATATTACACGGTCTACTTGAAAATAGGTTTAAAATATAGGTTACTATCGGGATTATGAATTCTATTGTACATAATTTAGCGGGCGTTTTATATCCTCGAGAAGCTTTACGTCCTAGTTATGTCTATATTAATAAGGATCCTTGTCTGAACGATCCTTAAAATTTAAATTCGCGAACGTAGCAGAGTCCGGTGGACCATGATTGAGACGATAAAGCACACCGCACTTACTTCATTTCCCTCTTCCGATGCATTTAAATTATTCGTCCTACTGTGCACGGACTTGTGCATCTCAGATTGTTATTTTATGTATTTAGGTTTTAGGTAAAGCTTATTTTGTGCAAAATTCGCGTTCATAGAAAAATTTTAACATCTTTAAAGATTATTTTGACCTAGTTTGCCTTTTCTAAAATATAAGGAATACATTTTCGATTGTAAGGCGTAGTCTCGGTATCCGTTATGTCAACAAACTTTTTGAATCTCAAACTTTTTAAGTAAGTGTCGTTATTTTTCTTTAAAAAGTTGAACATTTTCCTTGTTCATATATTTCTAAATATAAAAGTGCTCTTTGAGATTTTACTATAGTTATAGATTTTTACCTTGATAAATTAAGATGAGGGTACAAATACACAAACAGATTGATAAATTATTTATTAATCTTTAAATGAAGACTCTACTTTTAGGTCAATTGAAAAAACACCATAATATATTTATTATAAACTGGGTAATAGACTTCTAGGAATAGAAATATTCATCGAAATAATATATTATAAGTACCTAATTCTTTCCTCCTGATGCATTGCCCCACTACGAATAAACCATGTAGTTTATCCTTGTTAGGTATTCTGAAATATTTTGTTCCAAGAAATACTTATATGCGACACCACACAAAAGCACTTTAACAAAGCTCACTGTAGTCTCAGATATAATTGGAGCGACTACTCCATTTTCAATTCTAATTCAATTCAGATTTTCCTTTAGTTTCTTGATAGTTCGTTCAATTTTGTATAATGAAGAGAGAAATTGAAATGCCGCGTTGAATAAGAATAACTAATGCGTTGTCTTCAAACTGTAACTGTTCTAGGCTTATTACTTTCTCAACGAATTTCGTCGCAATTACGTCTCGTAAATAAAAAATCTAATAATATTCTTCGGCTAAACAAAAACTCTACCAGGCGTTTTTTGTTTATTATTAAACGGTAGGAAATTGACAATGCTTTATTACTTTGGGACTGGCTTCATATTAAAATATGGTGGACGATAAAATGTAGGTACATTATACATTATTCATTATGCACATTTTATGTTAAAGGTTATAAAATTATACGTGGTTTAGTAAGAATGAAGGAGAAATATAATATTTGAAAACATAGTTTCGTTATAGAGGCAAAAAATATGATATGCAATAACACGTATGTAAATTAAAAGATGATTTAACAGTGTCCTTGCGAGTCTTCAACTTTGATGAACTCTCAGGCCTCGTGATCCTGCCTAGGTCCAAAAGTTTCAAATCAATTTGGGACTCATTTAAGTAGAAAGTTGTCATCTTGGACGAAATGTATTAAACAAGCTATCTATTCACTAGAGTTTGATCAGCTAGTCATTATAAAATGCAAATTTGTAAGAGGCTGAATGAGTGGTTTCATTTAATTCTTCTCCGGGTTCGTTACGAAAATCAGAAATGAATTTTAATTGTTATTATGTTATGATATGCAAATTGAATTTTGTGATTTTATTTGTAAAATTGTCCTATGAAATAACCAATCAACTGAAATCGCTGAAAACCCATATAATAAAATATTTGATTTATGCTTGAAAATTAACTACCTTTAAAAAATAGAATTATTAATGCATTTAAAATTCAGAGGTAGTTCTCATTTAACAATTTTAAAGCATGCCATATTTCTGTCTGCCTGGAATCCGACAACTATAAAGTGTTCAAAACGTAGAGATAAATACTGGAATAATGTTTTAAATCCGTTAAAATCCAAAACCTAAAAATATCACCGTCCAACTCCAAAATTTCCAAGTGAATTCATGATATCGCTCAGTAAAATTATAACTATAGAGTACTTTCGTCAACTTGGTGTAGGATTATGCGGGGATTAGACTTAAGTCTGAGCTTTGTAGTTCTTGGGGTAATTGGGTGTGAATTTATACAGCACGAAACTCTTAATGTACTCAATGTGTTGGATATTCTTAATACACTTAAAATTTAACGTGAGTTGATCCTTTTATAACGGGAATTAGAAATATTATATATTGGAGAGAGAACTCTTGTCATGACAATTAAGTGGATTTAAAGATATAGAATAGAATAGAATAGAATAGAAACACATTTATTCCCAAAAAATGATACAGTACATTAGATAACAGAACATACTTATAACTTAAAAAACAAGGTATAACTGGGTAAAACAATATGTCAATATGTAAAACAATATGTATAATGATATCTTTATAATGTGAGTTCAGAGAGAGCTTTCACTGGATAGGTTATGTCGTTGTTCTTTTTCAGAATATTTAAATTAAAGACGGTAATAAATCTCATAAAAAATATTAAAGTAGCTCAAGAATGACCAGTTTATCATATTATACTGAATAATACTTTAAAATATCGATTGTGAGTCATTAGCGCTACTAATATTTAATTATTTATCTACCCTCCTCTTTTATCTTGCCATCGTGTTTGACAGCGCGCGCGGCAGTCCATGTCAAACTGTCATTGAGAAAAAGTATAGCAATTTTATGTGCTAATATATAAATTTCTATGTACCAAGATACGAGAGAATCAGGATCAGAGTTAGAAAAGGATAAAAAGAAAGCAACAAAGGTTGGTTTTACTAACAATAAACTTTGATACCAGTTTTATATACATATTTTATCATTTATAAACATGTCTCATTTAACAAATATACCACAATCGTATTAACCAGTACTTCTGTTAAAAAGGCGATACTTATGTAAATGAATAGTAAAATATAGAATTGTAAGAGCCTGTTGAAATATCCGATATTCATTTACAGCTACAGCTGTATAGATTTGAATAAAAGGTATAGAGGCTATATTGAGAATTGGCCTAGAGGCAAACGACCCGAGGGCTATTCGCAATTCGATTGCTCTATATACGAAATAATATTTGTATTTGTCTAGTTGTTAATATTGTAGTGCTCGGCTATTGTGTACCTGAACCTGGGTGTCTTATTCATTTCCTTTTAAATTGCATTTGTACATTTACAAGACCAAAGAGAATACAAACAAGTTTAAATGTGCAATTTATATTTTCTGACGCTTGTAAATTTTTATTCGTTACTGAATAATCTTACGAGTCCTTATTATAATTTAAATCAAATATTGTGTTTAAATCACATATATTTTGAACTAAAAAGATAATTTAAGCACTATACTTACACAATTACTTTCCTTTATAAATATAAGTTCATTAGTTAAAATTATATCTATTTAACAGCATATATTCCGAAATATTCTTGGTAGCTCCGCACACATTATGAACACACTTTCAGTGCTCTTGTGTTTAAACCAATTGAAGTGAAGAGCTAAATATATTATATTCCAGTGAATAATATAAATTTCTGAATATAGAAATACTGAATATAGAATATAGTATTACATAGATTTCAAAGGTGTAGTTTTTCTTGGTTCAGTGTCTAGATTACGATTGTACAGTCATGTACACGTGTAGTGTATCTAAATTTTGCAATACAATTTTCAAAACATACTCACACAAGATAAATAGTTTATATTCTTACATCGTGATAAGAAAAATAGAATACACATCTACAAATGAATACATAGTTAAGATTCATATAGATTACTGTATAAACTTTAGCACACTATACGTATTTATGATACTACTTTAATAATTTATTTTCTTTTAAAGTTCTGCCATAGAGCTATGAATAGATACAGTATAACTGTATAAGTAGGCCAATTACACCCTTTGGTCTGGCAACAGGGGTGTGGTTTGGAACCGCACTCTCACTGATGACCAACGAATAGTTCTAGCATTATACAGTTGATCCGTTAAAGCTGGTCTTATCCCTTAGGAAATACATTTATTGTTTTATCTTGATGTTAATTTATTTTTGTGTAGTTGTGACTTATTACTTATTTTACTTTAAAACAAGTAATAAGTCTTATCCTTTCTTACATAAAATAGATATATTTAAAGTACACATAAATTCCGGAGGCATAATATTTTTCATGTTAGACACAGACTTTCATTTCGGCATAAAATATGTGCACATAAGAAAATAAGATTTGATACAGATGTACTTTTCATCTGTTGTAATTATTTCTATCACGCTCATTTAAGTGAGAAAATAGTTATAGGAGAACCAGTAACAGTCCTTGTGTCTATGGGGTTAAAACTCTCAAAATAGAACGTCCCTTTACAGAAAATTACGCATGGCTTGTGGTTTTTAAGCCAAAATATAAACAGAGAAATTGCTACTAAAAACAACACGCTTGCAAGTCCAACAACCCAATCATCAACATTTTATTAATAGGCTGTAGACATTGTAAAAACACCGATAGTGAGCATTCAAAACTTGCACTCCTACGTTATTTATTTGTTAATGAGATTGTCAACTGTAATATAAACAAACATCAAAGTTTAAAACACGTTATTTTTAAGCGGTATGAGGAAGCTGCAGTTTGAATTAAATTCGACCTACTTTCCTATTCAGTGTAATTAGCCGAAGGTTGTTGCTCGATTCAGGGAAGACATCCAGTAAACAATAAACTTGCTAATTAATAAATTAAGTTCAAAATTTAAGGAAATTTAATTGAGGTTTCATCGAGTTGGGATTATTTTAAAATTCAGTAGTTAATGCAACGGTTTTGTTGTTGTTTAATGAAAATAATACAGTTTACGTAAGTTTTTTTTTTATCAAACATTATCTCCATACAAATGATTACATTTTTAACATATTAATTATACATATTAATTATATAGTATTACTCATTTTTATAACAAAAACGAGCTAGCTAACTGAATAATGTCTGAACGGATAACGGTCTAAAAATAAATATTTGATTCAAACCTTTTAAAAACTAACAAAAGATTAAGTTGAACACGCAGAAAAACTGTCATTACTTCCATAAATATAGTAAAAAATATTTATAACTATATTTGCGTAACAATCTAAATTAGAACACAATATGATAAAGTAGGAGGAAATTCGAAATGTTGCAACGTGTTAATTTATACCCCTGTATGAAAGCAATTTACAACAAAACACAATTTGGGTACATAACTACATAGTTACAGCGAAACAACTAAATGTAGAGTATATTATGCAATAAGGATTTCCCGTGTGCTAAATCACATTCGTCGCTTTGAAGTAATTTCAGTAACACTACTTTGGCTAAAACCCGCATTTTGGCACAGCTTTGTTTCAAAGTTGTCTTGTATTTTATTGTGTTTTTTATAAAATGTATACCACTTGCTGTTAGATAAACAAAACAGTTAAGAACCAACTTTATTATCCATTTTATAGAAGCAGATATCTTGAACTCTTGAATATGTTATTCTGCTGCTATATTCCAATTTATTATAAGCTAGAAAAGTTCCGACTTTAAGTATACACAAACTTTATAATTTTATGTGATGTTCAAATATAAATTTCATGAATTTCATGTTATCTTTTGATTTATTAGAAATTACTGTGATTATCTATACTAATATTATAAAGCTGAAGAGTTTGTTTGTTTGAACGTGCTAATCTCAGGAACTACTGGTCTGATTTGAAAAATTCTTTCGGTGTTAGATAGCCCATTTATCGAGGAAGCCTATACTCTATAGGCTATATATCATCACGCTAAGCTAGTTGTGAATAAGGCCACAATATTTATTTTGAAATTACATAAAAAATACAAATGCAGAACACCGTAAAAATCAAACATCAGTCGAATCATGAGTGTGAGCATTACAAGGTTATCGTACCGTATATTCAGGTTAAGCACACTCATAAAAGAACCGTTGTTAGAGATAAATTCATCATGTGTCCAACGAATCCTTTGTACTCGGCCAAGGTTGGCAATTAAATATTCATGCACCAAGAAATAGGATACGTGTGTTTTACGAGTTGCATTTGGTACAAGACTGCTGTATTTCAAATAAAATTAATGCCGTTGAATACTAAATTATACGCGGTCCTCATTCACAGGCAAATGTCAAATATATATAATCGCCTGTGAGTTGGGGAAATGAGTCGAATTACTGCCCTAGTCCTAGAGTTAATAGTAAAGTGCTAATATAAGTGTAGATTTGACTTCACTCGTCCGGTGTTGCCAAATTGTCTGTCGTCAATTATATATACTGAGTTTTACACTTATTTAATCAACGCACTATAGAAATAACGATTAATCTCAATTCCAAACTAAAAACTATTTACAACTTGTTTATTAATTTCCTCCTACAAGGGATATACAATATACATGCTTCTTTAGTCAGAAATCATTACTTAACCACAAGGAATCGTTGGATAGATTTCTAAATGAAAGGAACGTGTTCTATATTCGTACATTTCTGAGAGGTGGAATTAATATGGTTTCTCTAAAATAGAATCCTATTTAAATGTTCTTCGAAGGTTGTGCTTATTATTTAGCCTGAAAGGGTAGCATACACGTGTAGTTTGATCGTATATTGTTATATTTTGAATTGTATTTACGTACGTCAGAACCTCTTTGGAGACTTCATCGAAATAACTAAACAATAAAAGGGTATCAACCTCATCGATTTTTTTTTAATTTAATATTTTTCTATAATGGATACCTCAGGTACGATTGTGTTAATTGCTGTATCATTAAAAAAACCATTGCACTTAGTAATAATCGATAATTGTTATTAGGTAAGTCGTAATTATATAACCATACACCCATGTAATTCTATTTCGTGAATTATTTGGAATGCATGTAATTAAAATTCATCTTTTTTAACGAGAATGCCAAAGTCCCCACCTAAAAAAAAGAGTTTGAAAGTATTTTGAATTCTTTTATACATTTAGTTGCGAAATTATTTAAGAAATTAACAGTCTAGTTAAAGTTGACACTAAGGTCCAGTTTCACCCAGCTGTGTTTGTTAAATCTTAATTAGTCATTTACTAATGAGTTGTTAATAATTAACGGGCTGTTATATCATTAAGGCCCAGTTTCATCAAGCTCTGTTAGTTAGTTTAACACGCTGTTAACTCTTTTAACGGGACATCAATGTAAGGGAGTGTCCCACCATGACCTAATCGAGGATTAGTTTCCTTAACACGGCATTATATTTAACCCGTGGCATAGAGGCTCTTTAAATTTTTAACAAGCGATTAGAAAAAATGATTTGAAGTTTTCTTGCTGTCAAGATGGACTCTGCATACTATTTTATTTTTGTAAATGAAGATGTGTTGGATGATTTGTATAATTTGGATTATATAGTGCGACCGCGACGGCCCAGAATTTATAAAGACGTCGTCATTGTTTCGAAGAATATGATGATGTTGATTTTAGTACAAGATTTCGTTTATCAAAACAATCGGTTTTGGAAGTATTGCAATTAATTGAAGATAAACTCGAATAACCGTCGGATCTGTAAGTAAAACTATCTCGTGAGGTAATATTTATATTTATGTGCATAAAAGGTTCCTTCCTACATACTGTATTATTTTCAATTAAACCATAATAATGCTGTGAGTCATGTCAAATCTAGTATTGAATACCAATATAGGTACTTAAAATGTAAACTTCACCACTACTCAGGTAAGGCTCAGGCCTCCTCATGATTATGAAATGTACTTATCTTAATTTTAAATTCTGTTTTAGGAATCTATCAGTTTCACCTACAGACCAACTGCTTATTGTAGTGCAGTGCAGTGATGGCTCAGTGGTGAAAAACATTGTGAGGAAACCGACATATCATAAGATAGCGTGGTGGATAATGACCTGATCCCTTACCGTGTTTAAGTTTAAGTTAGCACTACCAATCCCATGTCCCAGCAGTGAGAAAGTATATGGGCTGACGATGATGATGATCCTAATTTAATTTAAATGTGACATTGTTATAGAAATATGTAATTTTTCATGTTACCTAAATAAATAAAACTTGTGTTTTTATAAAACATTTTTATTGTACCCTTAGATTGTACCTATCAACATCATTCAATAAATAGGTTATAACAACTAGATACTAGGTTATTACAAACAAGAATTTACTATTAATTTACTTTAAATGTATCTTGCTGCTTTGTCTTTATTTTTCTTGTTTTAATTGCTCTTCTAGTATGAGATCTCTCGCACTTTCCTTCGGACTCCGAATTTTTTTTCGTAATTTCAACCAGATCCAGTTTACCTTCGACCAAGTGAAATTGAACCGCGATTTTTCTCCAACATTATTGTATTTATTCAACTCAAAATAAAATTAAAATAACACAAGAAAAATCACAACAAAACAATCTCCAAATAACATCAAACATTTGTAACCATGGTAACGACCAAATCGTTTGACATATAAACCAGCAAACGTAAAAGTTTCTACATGATTATTAAATTGTATACTGTGTTAGAACATTTCAATTTAGTCGAATTACCAAACACGACAGTTATTATACAACTAGAACAAATAGCCCCAACGTGCGAAACTATGGCATTGTCAACTATGACATTTTGTTTCGGGCGGTTTAAAATACGAATGAATGATTCGTGAGTCGCTCAGTTAATGGTCGATTTGATAATCGGCTGTTAGATTTCCTTCTTGGGACCTGTAGAGTTGACAACGATGTTAAAATACATGTTTAATTTGAAGCTCGATTAATAAATGTCTGATTTAGAAAATATTGGTGAAATTGGGTCTAAATGTCCCAGGAACAAAAATTAACAAGCCGTTATTAAACTGAACATTTAACTGAATGACTTGTAAGTTACTCACTCTTATTTTAAGCAACCAAATTGAAATGCTTATTTGTGACATGTCATTTAGACGGAGTTGGGTAATATTTTATTTAGTCGTATAATACGTTATTTGTTGTGCTACGCGACCAATTTCAAACGTCCTTAGGTCCGAGTGATTTCAATGAAATGGTAACTACTTTTGATTTAAACCGATTGAAACGTCAAATAATCATAACATGGTATTATTTTGAGTTGAGGTTATGTAACATTTGTGCTTTTTGATTGTGTTTGTGGTTGGTTTATTGTGCTTCTTAATGAATATAAATAACTAGGTACTTCTTAATGAATATAAAACACGCGGACCGAATTTTTCGTCAAATGAAAAGGAAATCCTTGTTCATTTAGTTACAAAATACAAGGATCTAGTTGAAAATAAGAAAACGGACGCAGTAACCACTGCGATCAAAAATGAAGGATGGAAGAAACTAGCGGAAGAATTTAACTGTTTGAGTTCATTCTATGTCCGAACCGTAGATCAATTAAAAACCTGTTGGGACAATATAAAACGCACTACGCGGAAAGACAAAGCTGCGACGAAAAAAAATAATTTATTAACCGGTAGGTTCTGACATTGTTTTTTGTTAATAAAATATGAAGTAGTACTATGCAATGAGTACTAATTACTGGTTTTCTTTGCAGGAGGAGGGATGTCCGATATTCCACCACCAGGACCTCTACAAGGACAAGTGGAAGTGCTACTTGGACCTACATTAGACGGATTAGAAAATTCCTACGACTCTGATATTCAGTTTATAGAACAGGGACTAACTGGATCAAAAACTTTAATAGAAATAGAAATGATTAATAAATCAGTAAGTTTAAAATTTAAATTCACTGTCATAATAACTCTCATTCTGAAATTCATTGCAATATATGTAGAAGTCATCGCCTCTCAAAATACATTATTTTTATTTATTTACCAGGATGTTGTAGTGACTGATTCAGAAAAACAGACAATTCTGGATGTCAATGCTGCTACTTCTTCACAAACATCTCAGGATTCCACTCAAGAAGATAAAGGTTGTACATTTCAGACAAATGAAATCAGAGATGACAATATTTCAACTGAGGTGCGTAGAAATACTTGTCTTATAGGTCCTGACCAATATGTTAAGCGTAAATTGATATACCATTCACGGTTGTGGCTATTTCCCTGCCACTCTTATCAATGGTTAAGTTTGTTTATTTACTGAAGGTAAAGCTGATGTGTAGGCTTGAGAGAGTGGGCACCACTGTCTTGCCTAATCTGCCGCTAAATAGTAATGCATTTGCAGCTTTGTTCCGGTAAGACCATAATATACATTGCTCTTATTATTGGCACAGATGTACAACAGCTCAGTCCTCTAGTGTAGCAAAACCTCAGCACTGGGGTCAAGTTGGTATGTGATACTCTGTCTTGAAACTTCTAATACTGTATATATACTGTACTATATCCCAATCATACGATTTTTGTAATAGCATGGGGGGTCCCGCCATCTTGACATTCATCTGATAGGATGATGATACCTTATTATGAACTTTTGTTACTTCTTTTTCAGGAGGAAGTAGAAAAGAATAACTGGAGCTCCTGGACTCCAAAAGTTTTAAAAACAAAAACGTCAAATACATTGTCAGCAAATAAAGAAAACAATCCATCAACTTGGTTGCATCGACGTAGGCCGAAGACTTCTTTGCAGGATAAAGTCCTGCAAAGTAAATTAGAATTAATAGAGACGATGAAAAGAACTACCCAAACAGACGCTGCTCTTAAAGAATTAATTTTACAAGAACAGCAGCAGAATACAGTTAACCCTTACGGAATAAAATTAAACTTGATGTCTCGTCTTTCAATTTTATTTGACCGAATTTATTCGCAATATTAAATGATTGCTGAAAGGGTGACGATAAAATCATAGTATCCTTAATTAATAATTCTTAATGAATTCTCATTAATACTTTGGAACGCGATTTTCGTTTCAAAGGTTGTTTATGTGTGTGTTCATTTAATCCGGTTTGAAATTAAATCAATATGAAATGTAATTATACTTTGATGATTGATGAAGGTATAATTTCTAATTTCCTTTGCCTTATACCGTGTTAGGAATTTGTTACACAAAAAGTCAATAAAAACAATGAAAAGTATTTGTTATGTAGGACTTTAGATATCTTTGCCCAAAACTAGAAATTATCGTAGCTAAGTAGTAATAATGTATTGTCATCTATCAATTGTTCAAAACTTGTGTCGGCGAAAGAAATACAATTAAGGTATAGTCAATAGTGTATTTACAATGGTTGATTACAATTCAACCTGAGAAATCAAATTGAACAATATTTTGTTATTGCCTTAGGTATTATATAGAGAGCATCACACAATACAGACACACATATTTGTTTGTACCAACGTATATTATTATATTATCTGTGATACTAACACACTGCATTCACTTATCTTCATATAATTTCACCTCGCGAGCATAAACAATGTCTTAACTGCAAATTACAACATTCGCGTTTATTTTTTATTCTGTTACCGCCCGAGAAATGTATGTTGAATTACGGACCACATATATCTTAACTTTTGAGAATAATCACATTCCCAGCACAAATAAATCTAAAACTCAGCCGAGATTGCGTACTCACTAACTCGTTAAAAAGACTCCTTGCTCGTAAAGGTGATGAATAACGACCGTGAAAGCCTTAAATATAAAGTGTGCCGATTTTGATTACGGTTTAATGTACGAAATTCGTGTACCTTATGTTGTACGTTTTTTTCAGGGGTATTTTTCCTTAGTTCAATTATTTAAAAAAATATCAGTAGGTACATATTGTTATTTAATGGTAATGTAATTTATATGCACCCAGAATTTGTACTGCTATTTGTTGTTCTGTTTGTTATTCTATTTTCTTTATTTATTTTCATCATATTATAGTTAAAGACATAGGTATCTATTACAAATAGGTAAACGTTTAAAACATTTATGGATGTTCTTTAAATATTCAACGAAATGCGTTGTCGGTACTCGGTAACACACATGACACAAATCTCATAAAAATTCAACTGAACAGAGATCTCTAATTCAACTGGAGATTATTCTCCTGTTGAATTAGAGATCTATTTCTTTTAGATTTTTAAGACAAATTCTGTGTAACACATTAAAAAGGCTCGATACATCACACATTCATGCACCCTCAGTCTACTATAACTATTGACTATCTTTTAAAGCGACTCTTATATTTATTGTCCAAGCCGTATATCATCGAAGTTAACCGCTATACATTACCGTATATTATTCGTCGATAAACACGCTTATGTGGCTAAATTATTCTGACCGAGTTTGAGTCAATATGGGACGTTAAAGACACGAAAAATGGGTCACATTCCCTTCGTTCCTGTTACATGAGAGCAAGTACGTATTTACGTAGAATTTCAAAGTGCACGTACTTAATGTAAACTGAAAAATATTGAGAGCTGCTATATTTATGATTTATTTACCGTCGTCGTCAAGTTTTAAAAGTAATTTATTATTTGAATTTGCCTTTAAACTTCGGCTCTACATGGTAATATTACGTATCCGGATAAAAAGGCTACGAACTATGTTTATTCAATCCAGAACAAAACAGTCACTTTTGCGTTTGATACAGTTGCGTTAATGTGTTTGAAACAGTCTTTAAAGTTAAATGATATTACTTTAAATATGATTTATTCAGAATCAAATGAAGTGCATTAGCTTAAAAGATTATTGAGTTCTATAAAGTAAAATTTACGATACTAGAAAGATGGAAAAAGCTTTGTATTGGGGTCAAGGTTAAGAATGTCATGTCAGAAATGTTATGAGTTAAGAGGCTTCTCAACGTCATTATCATCAGGTTCAAAATATTTCAGCTTATAAATTACAATAATATATCGTTACCACATTTTTTTCATTATATTGAGAATATCAAACTAATTAACATATTCATCTGTTTATCCTTTTGTTATCCTTAAATTTCTGGCATCGTTATTAACCATTTAAGAACATAGTACTTTTGTTTTAATTTTTACATCAAAACATAACACAAACCCATACACACTGAAACACATACATATTGTACAATGTACATATTATAAACATAGTTTTATAGGCAAAAGTCTCCTGGTTTCAAACTAAGCGGAACTTTTACAAAAGTTACAAGAGAACTCTCACTGAAATCAGTTATTCAAATAATGAGCACATGTTGTATAAACTCGTCAGTACTCTCCGCAATTGAAGCATTTACTGCCCGGGACAAAATTGTATATTCGTAATGCGATTCTGTGATATATTCTAACGTATATTATGAACCGCACAATTCGTTTTTAATTTTAAAATAAATTTATCTTTTGATATCTAATAAGAGTAAATATTGTGAAAACTTGTATGCTTAATAATTAATGCATTTTGATGGAATTATGAGCCTCCTGAAATTTGAGAAATGCCTGTCTTACAATATTAATCAAGCAATAAGTTCAAATAAGTACATACACCGTAGCATATTTTATAGTCTGAAAATAAATAATTTTGCGCTATTAAGTGTAGATGAAATAATTTCCCCCGCGACGCCATTTTGAATATTAAATAAAATGGAAGTTTAATAGATTCAACGGAAAATTGTATCCTTTTTGGTGTCACCATAATGTGTTTTTCTGCTTTTTAACTTCCTTTGGCTATCTTCAAACTGGGTTCAACCGCGGTTAATAATAATTTTTCAACACTTTACAATCTTGCAATACAGATTTGAAGCGACAACTTCAGAATGATGTCTACGTACAAGTACTTAGTACATACTTGTACATTACACCCAAAATGTATTTCTCTGAAATTGTTTATAATTTGAGCGAAAGAATGTATGGATTTTCATCATTATCCTCTTTGAAGGTTATGTGTTCGCCGAAGAGTGGAAGAGCCCGGGGCTAAAACCTCTTTCTTTCTTTCGTCATTCCCAGTAATCCCGGCATTTTCTTCAGCTATCATTTTAGTAAAAGGCTGTAGAAATTTTGACAATTATAAGCATGGAAAAAATAAAAGTATAGCAATTAACGACGGCTCAGTGTAATTTAATTAGACAAGCTCAATCACGGTCCATTTAATCACTCTTATAACAACACCTTTATTCCCTAGTAATTTATGACCCGTGCATAGTGTGTTTACAACCTCGTAATGTTTTTCTAATTAATCTGTCGCTTTTCCCGCGCTCTCGGAGGTCGACGACCTCACTAGGGTTGCGCACTGGCGCCATGAAATGCTGTACAAATTGACACACGCACGACTCAGAAAAACACGTTGGAAACAATTTAGAGGTTTACTCTCTTTATTTACCACCGATCTATTTGTTTGGAAGACGAGATTTTATATACCATTTTATACACAATTTTATATATCATGTGTTTAAAGCGTTTTGACACGGTTCTGAAAATCTTATTAAGATTTGGAAGAAACGGAAGGATATAATTTATTTGATAAATAAATTATATCCTTACTTTTGTGTCAATTGTGAACAAACGTTATGAAATAATCGTAAATAATATATTTAACATACAAACATATTACAAAATGTTATTGTCGAACTTTTCTCTAAAATTCCAAACAAAAGGAGAAGAAAATTACAAAGAAAACAATTCACATTTATGCTCACGTCAAAAAACTAAAAACCAGTAAAAACTAGCTACCCATTATCCAAGCATATAGAAATGTACAGAGAACATAAAATTGCATCTCAAATTGTTTCTCACATGCAGATTAACGTTCACTTTAGGTACATACCTACATAAAACTGCATAAAACAAAATCCTAAGAGAGTCGCAGAACAATCGAAAAGCTTGAATACGATTTCTTAACTCAAACACTACTTTAAAATCAATTAAAAGTGAACATTATTCGAATTATAACACCTCAAATTCCTGATAGAGTCGTGAATATGTGACATAGCGGAAACTGGACCGAATGGAAGCCAGTTAATGCAACGTCTGTCAAAGGTTTGAAGGGGGCAAATTTTAATTGAAATTCGCTTTTTGTTCACACCTTCGGCTGTTTAACTTGGCAAGTGCAAGGAAATGAGTTCTATATTAAATCAAGTTCCATCACGACGTAATTTCTCGTCATGCATGCAGATTGCAGTTCCAATGATTTGAGTTATGGAGTAATTAGAAATACATTGGAACGGCGCAAACGTGCTTTTAATACATAATTCTGCTGCACATATTAATAAATATTTCACCAATAAGTATTTATTATACAGTTGTATTTACGGTTGCATCTTGAGTAATAGTAAACAAAGTGACCTAGTTATTTAACCACGTGGATATAATTATTAAATAAGTTGCATAATGCAAACAGGAACTCTTATCATAAGTTGGTGGATGCAGCGGCATGCAGATAATATGCAGCTGAAATTAAAAATAAAACACTATTTTAATTAAACTATTTACCATATTATTTAACCTTTTTTTCGGTTCATTTGTATGTACCTACGTCTTTCTATTTTGATTTTAATTACGTATCAAATTAGAATAAAAAACGTGTGTGACATTACTTTAAAATTTAATTAAGATACATTTTAAGTTAAACTAACTATAAATATTACAAACACAAATTGAATATATACTAAATTATCAAACTAAAAGTACGAAATAGAAAGCACAAATTGTAGCAATTTCAATTTGAAAATTGAACAAGTGCAAACAAACAAATTTAACAGCATTTAGAGCAGGCTCCAAGGAGATGTTCGTTTGCAAAAATAGCGGACCTGAATCTGACTTCTGATATATATTGTATAGATCCCAGACATCCTATAGACAGATGTTGCCAACCAGTTTTGTGTTCCCCCTCCCCCCACCCCGGTAATTAAATATGGCATACAAAGAAAAAAATAAAAATTTCCAATACATGCCGTGTGGGGTATCAAATGAAAGAGCTTATTGAGTAGATCACGAATATATAGCATACTATAACATTTCTTACACTTTCTCTAAGATTTTTTAGAAAATTTACGAAAATGCTCCATTTTTGAGTTAACTTTAAACCACTATAGATTGAAAACTCATGAATATATTTTTTAAATTATTATTTTAAATAATTAACAATAGTCCATTGTTTACGATTCAATAGTTCGTAATATAATATAAGTGAGCTATATGTATGTGGTGGATTTGATGACCCCACAAAATGTTTTAAATTGCAAGGCGCAACTTTCACTGAAGTTACCGATTTGAAATCTAATCACACAGAGGCTGATTCAAGAATGTTCTGCCATATTTTTCATTCTGTCAAACACAACGACAGTGCAGAGATAATTATTCTAAGCCCTGACACCGATATTTTTGTATTAGGCCTTTATTTCTGGCATAAACTTGAAAATATACTCGCCATCTTTGAATGCTCCCCCCACTGCCCCATGCAACTATTTCACTGTACGAACTATTGAATCGTAAACAATGGACTATTGTTAATTATTTAAAATAATAATTTAAAAAATATATTCATGAGTTTTCAATCTATAGTGGTTTAAAGTTAACTCAAAAATGAAGCATTTTCGTAAATTTTCTAAAAAATCTTAGAGAAAGTGTAAGAAATGTTATAGTATGCTATATATTCGTGATCTACTCAATAAGCTCTTTCATTTGATACCCCACACGGCATGTTTTGGAAATTTTTATTTTTTTCTTTGTATGCCATATTTAATTACCGCGGTGGGGAGAGGGGGACCACAAAACTGGTTGGCAACATCTGTCTATAGGATGTCTGGGATCTATACAATATATATCAGAAGTCAGATTTAGGTCCGCTATTTTTGCAAACGAAACTCCACTGAGAGTCCGGTCTAATTTTAGTGTTGCTGTATAACATTTATATACCATCCATTAAATATAAATCGTGGTATTTCTACACGAATCGAATAGCGATTGAAGTACAAAAGTCGAGGGGAAACGTGGCTAGAAAAAAATCCCAAAGGAAATGAAAATTTCCGTCTAATAGGAAAACTTTAGGAGTGCAGACAAGAATTGGAGAAACCGCTACAAATACTTGAGGCTAATGGAGTTATCTCGACTGTGCAGCTGTTA
Source organism: Colias behrii (assembly GCA_029959065.1). NCBI lineage: Eukaryota > Metazoa > Arthropoda > Insecta > Lepidoptera > Pieridae > Colias > Colias behrii. The sequence continues at coordinate 6,840,893 of JARWMC010000019.1, read as the reverse complement.
TATGGAAAGGAATTAAAGAAAAGCTTGAGGATAATCTCACTATTAAGTTGAGATGTACATGTCGACGATATCTGAAGATTGCATTATAAATGCAGATTATATTAGGCTTCTTATGTTTTCGTAGGTTCTAGCTGATAATTAGTTCAATATTTGTACTTTTGAACAATTATTTATTAAAGATAGTATTATAGTAAATGTAAATTAAACATCAGGTATCGCTGGATTGAATATTGAAATTCATACAACATTATTGGAGTTATTTCTTAATTCAGTCGCGAATAGTAAAAATATTATACATAGCTGGTGCATTTTTCATCTTTTATACAATTAACTGTATTAATTTTTCACGTGACGCGAATAAATACATGTTTTTCAATAAAAACTTTGTTAGTTTTGTTCATGTAAATACAGTTTCAAATTGAATCAGGTTATTTTAAATTTGAAACAATAGTGCGCTCATTTAATATTCTATTGTATACGTTGCCTAGGAAATGCTTGAACTAAAGTGTAAAGTATAATGCCTAAAAATGTTCACGATATTGGTAAAAGCTCGGAGCTTAACGTAAGAGAGATAGATGCTCTTTTCTAAAATTTATTGTGAAGTTTCAAACCAACTATTCTTCGTTAGTTATTACCCGTGTAGTGGAAAATATAGGTGATAATATATCAACGAAGCTTTGCTACATGTCGATAACATTCTTATTTCAGTATTTTTTGTCATACGAGTAACGTATGACATAAAATACAATTTATGACATACCCGTATTTACTCCAAAAACTGTAGTCCATTGAAATGTTACATTTTTTTTCGCCTAACCTTGCGTTTTTAAGAGGACGCAATTTTATTTTTTTGATGTGTAGGGGGGGTCAGTGTGAAGCTATCACCAAGTTTGTGGGGTCGCCACCCTTGTCCCATGGCCGCCATCTTGAAAATAGCGGTTGAAATGGTTTTTACGATATATCTCTTAAACTATTTATCTGATAAAAAAAATTTGTGGACATTATTTGTGGCAAATTAAATTCTCTACAACTTTGATCCAGTAACTTTTTGTCGTAAAACTATAAATAAAAAAGTTATAAGTTAAAATGTTCAGAAATTAGAGCTATTTATATTTTTAAATAAAACTTTTTTTTATCATTTTATGAAGAAATTATATCAGACCATTTTTGTAGATTGTTTTTCGAGGAACAACTTTTATTTACAACATTTTTTAATTACGTCAATAGCTAAGGTTTTACAGCGCTCTGAAGTGAGTACTATTTTTCAGTACTCTTAACTAAACATAAATTGGCTATTGGCTCTTTTCCCAGACTCCAGAACAATGGAAGCGTACTGCAGAACATTTCAGCCCTGCTTTTCGACGTAAATAAAAACGCGCTGCCAGACTCTACCTCTTGGGTGGTGGGGAAAAGAGTCAATAATTAATTATTAATAATATTGCATAATTAATTATTAAAATATTATGTATAATAACAAAAGAAAAACAAATTACTGATGATAAATTATTATTAGTACACACATAATAATATATATGTAACTGTTTACTTAAGAGTACTGAAAAATAGTACTCACTTCGGATCGCTGTAAAACCTTAGCTATTTACTTAATGAAAAAATGTTGTATATAAAAGTTGTTCCTCGAAAAACTTTCTACAAAAATGGTCTGATATAATTTCTTCATAAAATGATAAAAAAAAGTTTTATTTAAAAATATAAATAGCTCTAATTTCTGAACATTTTAACTTATAACTTTTTTATTTATAGTTTTACGACAAAAAGTTACTGGATCAAAGTTGTAGAGAATTTATTTTGCCACAAATAATGTCCACAATTTTTTTTTATCAGATAAATAGTTGAAGAGATATATCGTAAAAACCATTTCAACCGCTATTTTCAAGATGGCGGCCGTGGGACAAGGGTGTCGACCCCACAAACTTGGTGATAGCTTCACACTGACCCCTCCTACACATCAAAAAAATAAAATTGCGTCCTCTAAAAAATGCAACCCCAAATGTAACTTTTCAATGGAGTACTGTGATTTCTACTTTTACAGATCAATATTATTAAAAACCAATGTAGTATGCAAAGACATGCATTACAAAAAATACAATTAGTAAAATACATTAATATTTCAGTCTGAACACTACATTCCTTTTAAAATATAACCTTCGCTCGTATAACCTCGTATAGCTCTTGCTATTGTCGAGCTAAAATGCAAATATCTCTATATATCTTATAGAACAACAAATCTTCTAAACAAAAAATAGCTTCACCCCAAATACGAATACGCTTTTATGTCATAAGCGATGCCAACACGTCACGGTGTGTAGAAACGTGATGAACCCTCAGCGACTGCACGTCAAGGGATCCCTAATTACAACCCTTGCTAGATTACTATCAGATGCAAAGAATGTTTACTTCAAAGCGAGTGGGTTTTCTAATTGGAAAACAAATGAGAGGTTTATATGTTGCGGTTTTAGTATCGAACACTGCAATGGGGACGTCGCGTAAATAGTATTAGCAGCTAATTGCGTGTAGGTGTCGGATTAGGTATTGGAAATTTATTGCTATTTATAGCGGGCAACATATGTTTTCCTTTAATAGAGTAATACAATTAAATGCTATTTAACGGTGGAAACCTTAATTAAAAGGTGGAATAACACAATCCAAAATTAAATAGGTATTACACGTGGAAAGATTTCATGATTCGATTTTGTTTATTGGATTAACTAAAAAACTTAAAGATTATTGTCTTTAAAAAATACGCTTTTATTTGTATCCACAGTTATTATCTACAACAAGAGCTTTACATTTTGAGTATTTTCAATTAAACACAGAAAATTTGTTAAATCACAAACACATCTGAAACATTGATAAATGATTCGCAATAAATAATAACCCGCTAAAATTATACACCCAAATGAAAATTCATGGCAGAAGAACGTACATTTTAAAGGAAGGAAACGCAATGCGTAAGCATGATTGATTGATCACCGTGAAAGAACTCATCTCTAGACGAGGCCATCTATCATCGCTCTGACGACTGTCGTTTATAAAAAATACAAATTCATTTCAACCCTGCGGTTTGCGATATGACCTACAAACGTCCGTAAAACGTTCGACTGAATTAGTGACCAAAAGGCTGAAATTTTGGCAATTCAAAACAAACCCGCCATAAACAAATAAGGGCCAGCGAAATCCCCAATATAACTTGATCCCTGCTGAGAGCTCTATACAGTCGCAGTGTAAAGGAAAAAAGGGTAAATGCCTAATAAAAGAGAGGTGATATTTCAGTGGTCGTGCACACGTGTGACTTTGCCAAATTACCCGTCAAAATGTTAAATGTGACTTCATGTTAGTCAATGTTTAATGTTTTGCGAAAGGTTTTTTATAATACGTATTTTATAATTAACACATTATACCTCCTTTGTTAAAAAATATATGATGGTATAGAAACATGCTGAGTCTACATTATGGAGTTTTAATCGTACATAGTTTATTTAGGTATGTATTAGTATATCGAGTATATATATTAATTATTATGAATTGGATATATGATACGTGAGTATGAAGTTGGAAGGGCAACCCTTATCGGGCCCAAGTCGTTGTAGCTACTTAAATATTATAAAACGACTGCATATAACTTTTTTTTTTTTTTTTATTAACAATAGGCAGAATTTTGGCCACAATCCCACCTGATGGGAAGCGGCGATGTGGCCTACTTGGTTGCACGTCTGCCTAGAAGGAGCCTATTCACCCTAGCTTTGAAGAGGTCCAAGTTGTATTGTTTAGGAAAAATGGTGTTAGGGAGTGAATTCCATTGCTTAGCTGTTTTTATGATGAAGGAAGACTCGTAGCGGCGAGTTCGAATATTGGGGATATCCACAATAAAAGGATGATACCCTTCGGAGCGCCTCGAGGTACGATTAAGAAATGGAGATGGAGGAATTAAATTGTGTAATCCATACGCACATTCTCCGAAATGCAATCTGTAGAACACCGAAAGACATGCCACCTCACGACGATGCTCAAGACTCAAGAGCCGAGCTTCAACTAAGGAAGGGTTGTTGATGATACGTTTGGCACGTCTTTCAATTGAATCCAAAGCCCCTAGGTGACATTTAGCAGCGCCATCCCACAAGTGACTGCAGTACTCCACACACGAACGGACTTGAGCTTGGTAAAGGTTAAGAAGCTGTCCCGGTGTGAAGTACTGCTTGACCTTGTTCAGAATTCCGAGCTTTTTTGCGGCCAGATGGGCCTTGGATTCAATAAACTGCCCAAAGTTGAGTGTAGACGAAAGGGAGACACCAAGCAACTCCAGACAGTCGGCTATTACTAGTGGCACATTTCGGAAGGTCGGAGTAGTTGATATAGAACTCCGTTTTGCGGAAAACAAACACGCTTGAGTTTTCGCTGCATTAAACCCAACAAGATTGGCGTCGCCCCAATCGGACACAGCCTGAAGTGTAAGGTTTAAGCGATCGATCATTTCCTCCCGAAGACATTCAATTTCAACCTTTGAAGTACGGGCACTGGATTTGTATCCCTCGACAATAGTGCTGTCATCTGCATAACTAAACATGTTGGGAGCAATCATGTCGTTAATGTGCAGAAGAAACAGTGTTGCCGAGAGAACGGACCCCTGCGGAACGCCGGCATTGATCGACATTGGCTCGGAGGAGCATCCATCAACAACAACTCGTATAGACCGGTCCCGCAGAAAGTCAGCGATCCAAGTGCAAAGGTCTCTTGGAATTCCATAAGAGGGGAGCTTGTTTAAGAGGCTATCGTGCCAAACCCTATCGAAAGCCTTTGAGATATCCAAAGAGACCGCAAGGGCCTCCCCGAATTTCTCAACGGCTTCTCCTAAAAGATGAGTCACATGCACCAAAAGATCGCCAGTTGATCTATTACGTCGAAAGCCGTATTGGCGGTCATTCAGCAGGTCGTTGGTTTCAAGGTGCATGAGGAGCCGATTGTTCAATATACGCTCCATAGTCTTGCGTAATGCTTGAGTATGGAGGTTATTGAAATCGGACGATAGTTAGTAGGATCTGACCGACTGCCCTTCTTAGGAACGGGTTGAACGTTAGCAAGCTTCCAACTCTTAGGAACAATTCCAGTCTTCAACGAGAGGCGAAACAAACGTGTTAGAATAGGAGAAAGTTCAGGGGCGCAAGTTTTTAAGACAACGGCTGGTATCCCATCGGGTCCATTGGCTTTATTCTCGTCAAGGTTAAGCAAAGTTTTAAGGACTTCCTTGTTTGTGATGCGGATGTCAGGCATATGAACGCCACAGTGTTGAAGAGTCGGTGGGTGGATATTATTAGGTGGATCAAGACGAGAATTGTTGGCAAACAGTTGAGCAAATACATCTGCCTTGTCTTTTGCATTGTGGGCCAATGAACCATCGGGTCTCAGCAACGGAGGTAGAGTGGGACGACAAAAGTTCGACTCAACCGCTTTGGCTAAGGACCAAAAAGCTTTGCTTCCAGCGGGATAAGAAGCAAGCTTGCTTCCAATATGCCGCACATGAGCGAAACGAGCTCTTTTTTGCATCTTCTTGCAGGCTTTAGAGGCTTTGTTAAAGGCTTTCTTTTTATCGCGAATATCATAAGCTTTACGAATTCGAGCGTCGACCCAGGCTTGGAAAGCAGCTTGCTTATTAGCCAATGCGGCTTTGCATTGGGCATTGAACCAAGGTCTAGCTTTGTCGTTGATGGGAATATCAGTAAAAGGTATAAAATATTCCATAGCCTGTTGGATCACATCAACAACATTATCCGCACAGCTCGATGGGTCTGCGGTAGAAAAGCACACTTGTAGCCAAGGATAAGATGCAAAAAAATGCCGCATCTCATCCCAGTCCGCTGATTTATAGCGCCATACTCTCCTGGTTCCCTTCAACGATGGATCTGGAGGAGTGAATGATGACAGAGACTTCACCAGACAATGATCAGATGTCCCCAGTGGAGCGGAGATAGAGATCACGTGGCGGTCTGGCTCAGTGGTTAGCAAAAGGTCGAGACAGTTGGCAGTATGGCCGTCAATGTCTGGAACACGAGTTGCATCATCAACCAGCTGAGAAAGGTTTAAAGAAGTTGCAAAATTAAAGGCCTCTTTCCCAGCATGGTCTGTCTTTTGGAACGGGAATAACCATTCAGAATGGCAGGCATTAAAATCCCCCAGAAAGACAAGTTCAGCGCTCGGATATCTAGTTTGTACCACGTCTGCTACTTCACTGAGATAATTAAAAAGTCTCGTAGTCTCCTGATCACCTTTGTGCGAACGGTATACACAAGCATAAACTATTATGTCCATACCCGTATCAGCCATGATCCACAACACAGAGAAACTTGGCTCTTCAAGGTCGCGGAGTCGCAGAGTGCAGATGTCATCACGAACATATACACAGGTACCAGCTTTCGGCTGAAAGTTATGTTCAAGCAAGTAACCGGGGTACCCGAGATATGACGTGTCATCAGGACATCGGATTTGCGTCTCTGTTAGGAATAAAAGGTGCGGCTTTTCAGTCTCAAGATGATGGTGGACCGGTGTGAGATTAGAGTGCAAGCCTCGAATATTGGAGAGGTGCACCTTAAGAGAGAGGAAGTGCAGCCGCTGTGAATACCGATTTCCTTTATGCAACTTTTTCATCTTATTTATTAGTTTAGAGTGATTAGGCAGGGAGCAAAAATAGAAGTTGAACGAGGCTATGCATATGGAACCACCTATCACCAACATGTTAATATCCAAAAAATAAACCTAGCCTGGAGACTGCGGGGACGCCCGAAACCCCCTGAATTACGCCAACGGGACCTCTCTTCCGATCGCCAATCGGCACGTTGGAACCAATCCAGGATTATGCACAGGCGGCGGGGCAGCCTTTCACGACTGGCTAATTCGTTACTTGGGCCCCCTACAACCTGCGGTCGGCCAGCGGTGAACCGTTTCTTCGGATCCCGCTAGCCTCCAAGACTAGGATATTCAGGACAACAACACAAAGGCGGCAGATTCGGTTCTCCAATGCAAAGCAACTGTTCATACCTATTTTACTCAATTACATGGGCTTCATCTGCCATCATCCCGGAACACGGCGAGCGTTTGGCGGCATGGCTTTGACAGATGGGTGGTGACTAGCCGGGACAAATTGTCTTCCACCAGTATAATTCGGTTACTCATTTGGCACTACCCGGGGAGCACGTGTAGGGTCTCTAGAGTTAAAGCCTACGGACGCGAGTAACGTTACCCCCGTTTTTGTTCTGTATCATTTATTTAAACGAAGGAACCGAAAATGATTCTGTTCTTTTGATTGTAGTAAATTTTTGAAGTTAAGAACTATCTATTTGCTTTATTACCTATAGTTTCCTGATTTCCTGTGTCATATTTATTTTAAAACTTTATTGGATGGAAATTCCGAACAGAGTTGTCACCTTACATTTAGCTCCCTTTGATTGGTAAGTATTGTCTTGACTTTCGAGACAATAGTAAGTATGTAGGTATGTGAGCGTCAGCAATACATCAAACGGTTTCATAAGTTCAAACTTTGCGATAAGACACAACCCATAAATATGAAAAAGGAACAAATTAAACAATGTTACAGATTCATAAAGACAAAGCTGTTTTCATAGAGAACAGCCAACTGTAACTTTAAGATAAGAATGTTAAATCACGTCGCAAAGTTATTATTTGAAACTTGCTTGGGGATGCCAGTAAAATGTATGAGACGCTTTATAGTCGTATAACTGTAAATACTGCGGAGTGCGCCCGTATTTCTACTTCCATCTACTTAAATAGAATTAATATCGCAACGTTTCAGTGATTTTTAGGGTTCCGTACCTCAAAAGGAAAAAACGGAACCCTTATAGGATCACTTTGTTGTCCGTCCGTCCGTCTGTCAAGACCCCTTTTCTCAGGAACGCGTGGAGGTATGAAGCTGAAATTTATATCAATTACTCAGGTCTACTGTCCCTTGAAGCTGTGAAAAAATCAAACTTCTAAGCCAACGCAATCAAAAGATACAGCCGTTTATGCCGCAAATTTTCGAGACTTGCAAGGGAATCAAAACCTACAGGGTGCTTCCCGTGAACTCAGAATCTTGAAATTTGGTACGAAGCAACGTCTTATAGCATAGATAAAGGAAAAATTACGAAAACCATAAATTTTTAGTTACATCACACACGGAACCCTCGGTGCGCGAGTCCGACTCGCACTTGGCCGGTTTTTTTTTTTGCTTTTTTCGTTCATAAATCAAATGGCTTAAAATGTGGGAAATGGGTTTTGAAATAAACTTAAATATGAAATAATAATGAAACAGCGTACAAATATACCTATTAGTTATGTTTTTAAATATGAAATTGTAACTGCAGATTTATTTTTTTAAAATGGCAACACTAAAATTTTTTATGAAAATTTATATCTACTTCTTGAACAAACAAAAGCAATAAGTATTGTTAAATTAATTTATTACGAACTTTGTTAAAATAAACAAGACTTAAAATATATTTAAATAAAATATCGAATGAATAAATATTTTTGCTAAAGATCACAATCTACTATACAAAAATAAGTCGGGTTTTCCTTCCTGACGCTATAACTCCAGAACGCACGAACCGATTTCCATGGTTTTGCATTCGTTGGAAAGGTCTCGGGCTCCGTGAGGTTTATAGCAAAGAAAAGATCTCTCTGGTGGTGAAACGGAGTTCGCCGGGTTTGCTAGTATATATATAAATCACTTTAATTACACACGTACACCCATCAATTATTATTATTAATGCTGAAGTTGAAGCTTGCATAAATATCGTATATTTTAACATCGAAAACTAATCATCGTTAACAACAGTGTTCATACTATTATTGAATAAATTTAAAAATCATTAATATTTCTTCAATCTTTTGTTCATAAATGTAGGTATATTTTCAGGACTAAGTACAAGATCATGTATTTTTTAGAAAATACACATCTGTTTTCGAACCGTAAAAATAATATTAATGTTACTAACAATAAATATGGATTACAATCTAGGAATCTAGTTCATAGGCACAGTCTAAGTCTATATTTAATAGAAAATTTTCACCCCGTGAGACTTTCTATAGCCTGAGCTTGATTTTCTGTTTGCAATTAACCTACTTTCTTTAAAAAAGCTTTTATATACGTCACCTAATGTGTACGTTTAGTTAATGTTAATAATTTCGTTTAATAACATTTTCAAAAACCTACTTTTATATTTTCATATATTTTTATTTGATTTAATATTTTGGTGGCTTCATGTCTTACTCTCTTGAAAAGGTTAACACAACATCCAAATCCTCTGCTGCAATGAAAACAATGAATAGTCAATATTAATTTAAATAAAATATTATTTCAAAATTGAGCGTAGCAATTATTTTCTTTAGTATTTTTTTATCCGCTGCGACCTTGGAGCGTTGGTTTAATACTCTAAGGCTGCCACAGTGACATCAAAATTTATCGAAAGGTAATACGATATTTTGTTATGGCTACGGCTAAAAAAATCCGAAAAACCTATATTTCAGCGTACAGAGTATTTTTATATTTGTGTGTTATATTATATTATACTATGGATATGTTAGCAAATAATTCCTATTTCACACGTCATGTATGTCATGTCACGTTATGTCATCGTATTTTTTAAAGTTTTTTTTTAATAAAGTTAGGTACAATACATACCTTATCTATTTGGGTAATGTGGAAATATATAAAAGGTACCTAAATAACACGCATAAGACGTGTTTCACCGTAAAAATACATAATATATAGCGTTAAAGGTGGGGTGTTTTAAATCTCATTGTCTCGTTTGATGGATGAGATGAGAGGGCAATTGAAATCTTTTTCCTTTCCTCATTTTTATGTTTTAGATAAAACACGTGTAGGTTATGAAAATGAATGGCAGTTATTATTAATAATAAGAATAGTAACTAAGAGTAATGATTATGTACATTATAGACCATAGGTACCTACTCATAAGAAAAGTGACTAATGAATATGTAGATTAATTATAGACCATACTCATAATATTTATATTTTTTGGTTTTATGGCATTCAAATGCTTTATAAATATAAATTTATAAAGAATAGAAAAAATCCGCCTCGTGATCGAATTTTTTCTATTCTTTATAAATTTATATACATACTCATAATAATCAGCTTTTTTAGGAAAGTCGAAATACCTATATGTTTTTCTTCCATTATGACTAAAAATATAACTTCTAGATAGATAAAGAACGATATTGAACGAAGTAAACATTTTTAGCTGTCTGTAACAAACAGACTTTTCCACAAGGTAGGCAGCTGTTATACGTCTCTTCATACATTTTAGAGCAAAGAGAAAAATCTTCCAGAAGGTCAATGTAAAAGATACAAAATTAAATTATTCCCTTTAAGAGCAGAAGTTTCATGGTTCTGTTTTATATAATAAATAAGTAAGTCACATACATTTATTTATTGACTTATTCAAACAGAATTATACATTTTACTTACTGTAGTTAAACCAAAACGTAAATTGAATTTAGAAACGATACATAAAAAAAAAACCGGCCAAGTGCGAGTCGGACTCGCGCACCGAGGGTTCCGTACATTGCTGTTTCTTTTGATTGCGTTGACATAGAAGTTTGATTTTGTTACAGCTTAAAGGTATTATAGACCTGAGTATTTGGTATGAATTTCAATTTAATACCTCTACGCGTTTATGAGGAAATGGGTAGTAAGTTTAAAATTATTAAAAAAAAATATATTATGTGATGTAACTAAAAATTTATGGTTTTCGTAATTTTTCCTTTATCTATGCTATAAGACGTTGCTTTGTACCAAATTTCAAGATTCTGAGTTCACGGGAAGCACCCTGTAGGTTTTGATTCCCTTGCAAGTGTCGAAAATTTGCGGCATAAACGGCTGTATCTTTTGATTGCGTTGGCTTAGAAGTTTGATTTTTTCACAGCTTCAAGGGACAGTAGACCTGAGTAATTGATATAAATTTCAGCTTCATACCTCCACGCGTTCCTGAGAAAAAGGGTCTTGACAGACGGACGGACGGACGGACGGACGGACGGACGGACAGACGGACAACAAAGTGATCCTATAAGGGTTCCGTTTTTTCCTTTTGAGGTACGGAACCCTAAAAATTCAAAACGGAGATACACATTATATTATAAACTAATTTGGTCATTAAAAAAATAATGTTATAATAAAACCGCAACATATTACAACCAAGAAGTAAACGCATTACATGTTTTCATACAAATAACGTATTATCCATCTTACTTAGATGACCGTTTCTGTTCGCTGATCACGTATCTTTGTCTCTTGCTTTCCCTTGAGTGAATATATCGTATTTCTAGATTGTTCCACGTTTTATTATAGGTAATGGCTGTAACGTGGGCTATTTTATTTACTTAATCATTTAGTTTCTGTCGTTGAAGTGAGGATTTTGTTAGAAAATATCGATTTTCGAGCTGTTTAAGTGTTATGTAAGTTTTTTTAGAAGATTTTTTTTATTTTTATTTTAAGTTCAATATGAAGATGGTAGATAATATAGAGTTGTTAAATGTTTTTTTCTGTTTATTTAAAGTTTAATTTGGAGATGGTAGAGATATAGAGTTCTTAAAAGTCTTGAGGTATAATATGATATTGATTGTTTATTACAAAATATTTAATATTTTCTTTTTAATATTTAATTTGAAATTATAATTACCTTTGTGGACCTAGGAGTATATATAAATTAAAAACCAAAATATATTATCTATTAGTATTGAAATTACTACATTTTTGTTACAACTAAAAGCATTTTCACTAAAAGAAAAAAGCTTCTAGTTAAAATTTCGTGAAACTTTTTATTAAATCAACCGAGTATTCATGACTGGAATCAAATTCAATTCAAATTAGGTTGCTTGTTCTTAGGCTAAATTTTAATGAAAAATGTCCAGCAAGTTAATTATGCACCATTTAAAAGATGAATTATGTAAAGTATAATTTTATGTTTCTAAATTAAGCTTTGAAGTTCAAATTTTAGCTTTAAATTATTTTAATTTTCAATTTTTAACTATTACAGATATACAAAATGCCGATCTTGTAACCGCTGCAGTATGAATAGAATACACCCAAACAGATGGAGATAATCAAATAATTTAGTTAGTTCCTTATTTTAAGCTAACAAGAGAAACTAAATCATTTTAACTACCTAGAGGCCTTTAATCAAGTATGTTTTATACAATAATATCATCGTCATTGCCATCTAACTATTGTAGAATAAATTATCTTCGTATTCTAATATAATCTGAAAATAAGCATAACAATAATTCAAAATTGACTACATTGTAAAGCTGTCTATTCAATGCTACAGCCGGATTACCGTCATACCTTATGGCAACTTAAAGCGGTCCATTCCGTGAGTTCCTTCCTCACTATCTGAAATGGTCCGCTGAATGACGAAACGTCCATTTTATGATAATCACCCTATTTCATGGCCAGTTATCGTTAGTACAAGTTTTCTAAATTTTACTTACAAATTTGCTCACTCGTACTCGTAGATACCTAGTTCTTGTATAGAAACCAAGATCTTATGGAGTTATTAACACATTAAAAATGTCTGCAAAATATTATTCAAGATTCTATTGCAATATAGTGTACTTAAAATGGTTTTTGTTATATTATCCTTTATTTTAACGAAGAAAATATAAATACCTAGATATAATATTGTACAAAGGTTCTTCACATTACTTTCTCTCATAGATACTAATTGTATCATTATTACGATTTCTACAGCCATTTTCTACACCCACATCGAATCTCTTTGTCTTTATTATGTAAACATCATTAGACATTAATACCATTATATTCTTATAAAGTAAAATGATACGCTCACACAAAAATAACTGAAAGATTTCATTGAAAATGTTTATCTTTTGTATGTTAATATGAGGTATTGTTATTCTTTGCATTGTTGTTTTGTCGGCACGTGTATTTAATAAGACTAGTACTTGATTATAAAAAAGGTCGAAAAGTTAATTAAATCTTGCTCTTTATTCCTGCCACGTACGCCTTTCCTTCTTTCTGGAATTGCTTGTACTACCTAATTAAGATAGTTGTTTATTATGCGTTAAAAGTAGATTATTAATGAAATACAAAGGCAGATTAAACGTCCTTATAATCAATTATGACTTTTATGATCGTTACATTTTAGTCTTATCTGTGTGGAATGAGTAAATCTTTGTTAGATTATATCTTTGTCTTTTCCTCCCAGGAATGTTAACTTTGATTAAAATAACCTTTTTGATAATATTTAAGAGCTTCTTTTTATCAAAATATTACCCAAATGAACTTATTTAAAAAATGTAGTTACACAAAAATGAATGGTATATTTGAAATAACGATTTACTTGATTAATGCAGTATTTATAAATGGAATCCATGTCAACATTCAAATGTTCTCAAAATCAATTAAAGTAATTGCAATTGCTAAAGAGTGGTAGCGTTAAATTTTATTTACTTATTACGTTCTTCCATCAAGAACTAACAATACAAAGCATAAATCATACAAATTACGAATACGTACCTACTCTTAAATTTTGTGAATTCATTGTACCTGCAGCTCAAAGAGATACAACGAAAAAAGCTGAACCTTAGAATCTAGAACAAGAGGTATAAAACAAGGCTGAAACAAAACAAATAGGTATGCAGGTCTAGAGAGGCTTACATTCTCGCTTCGCTGGGTGAATATTCTTGGGCTGTGTCGGTAGAAACAACCAGAGGGCGTATATATTCTATCTCTTAGCAGAGCAACACATTTTCCAAGGATACTTGGGTTTTTGAAATAACCAACTGTCATGTTTATCTGATTTATGTACTGAATGGGGAACACATTATCTTTTTAGCTTTATCTTAAATTCAGGTTCGAGTATGTTGGTTTTAATTTTCGTAAAACGTTAAGATAGCGTAATATTTTAACATTCTATTCCTTAAAGGAAATGGTCGTTCTAAATAGACCTATATTAAAAAGGAATCCAATCTATTAATATTTTAAAACTTTTATTGAGTTCCCTTGCATAGGAATAATAACAAATTATTCATTTACATTAACAAAGCATTCATCCGCCTTTAGGCTATTCATTTTGTTCTCACTTTCGGCACATAAGCCAAACTGTATTCGACCACGATCCACCACGGTGGCCAAATACACGGCAGATGAAACATGCCAGACTCCACTTGTATTTTATAGGAGGTTGCTGCGAACAATGGCTTAGGGACCGGCTATCCATGTTCCATATTTATCCTTAAGACCCATTCTATCCTACAACCCTTTTTTAGCCTTAATAAAAAGTTGGGTAAACATTTTCGCAAGTAATTATTGTCAATGGTTGTGGGCGTCATTATTAAGTTACAGCTGTTTTATCTTCTATATTTACATTTAAATAGATTATTTCATGTAGGTATATAAGCGAATAAATCAATCAAAACAATGCTATTTTTTTAATATACTAGTAGGTAGGTATAGTATAATAGGTCGGCTGTGTGGAATTTAATGATTATTGTGGTTCGTTGGATTCGATATAAAAAAATTGTAAAAAATACTTCAAATAAATAAACCAAAAAGTTCAATTTTCACATTACTTGCTGATTGTTCTGCAAAATTGAACAAACATTATAATCAAAGAAAATACGATGATGCAAGGCTGCAGTGTCTTAGACATATAACTTCACAATATAACTTATTAGGGTTTGTATTTCCTCGAGGGAGTTAAACCCTTTATAGTTAAACTACACCGGCTTAATAATGTACACTTCCGGATTTTATAAAACTTTCTGAGTGCTTTATCCTTAGTGGTCTAATATAATACTAGCATTTATGGGCTAATGGAGAAACTTCGTAAATTTAATTAATTATGAGTGGATATATTCCTGATTAAAAAATAGACAGATACTCATATTTACAAAATACGAAATACTGGCAAATAAAAGTAAACAAAACTAATATTATTCTTATAATTTTCAATAAAGATATTTGATATTTATATATCATATGAAATTATAAATGATAATTATTTGTCTACATTCATATAACCACCAAAACCTATTTAACAACAAACACCAACACTAACAAGATATTTAATAATAATTCTCAAAAGTGGATAAACTTCCCGTGATGATATTACAACGTCTGCGTCAGGGCCACGGCAGCTAAATTGACTTAAAATTTTAAAGCACTTACACCCGAAGCTGTGAACAAGTTTACATTAACAACGCACTAAGATGTAAATCTTGTTACTCCATTATAATTTGATGTGTCACCTGAAATAAAACGACCAATGAGTCCTTCTTTACTTTGAAAATAAATTACCTACGAGTAATTGTTCAGTTCGAAGGTACATGAAAAACACATTATAAATAATATGCCCAAAGGCACTAAATGACGCTTTAAAATCGATTATTGTAAAAGCTAGATAAATAATATTATAAAAGCAATTCCTAGTTATTCGTTTGTGATATCACATATCTATGTAGAGCTTTAAATAAAATAAGTAATTATACTTAAATAGAAATGCTATTTACAATAGAATAATTATTCTTTTCGTTCCTTAATTGCGTAAACGACGTTGGTTGTAACGACGTCTTATAAGCTTCGGTGTCATCGAAACAATAAAGATGTTTCAAGGGGTCAGAATAAGATTTAATTTTTAATCTTGCAAGTTGCAACGAACCAAAATATCCAATCAAAATTTAGTTGAATTTGTATGTATCGATAACCAAATCAGTTCAAAGTTTTATTGGCATGCACACTGCTAATAGTTGAGCACGTATTTAAAATTGCAATATAAAGTTAGCAAATAACAGTTGTATAAAACCAATTGGTTCATAACAATCGTTGTAAAGATATATGCCACTGAACACTTGGCTGCATGCCTAATTAGTTTCGGAGATATGCATCATACTTACTATGGAATACAAGTGGAATGCGTCGAAATAAAGACAAATATAATATACATTTCTGATTGATTGTATGCAACTTCATATAATATGGTTAATTGTGTTTTAAAACAATTGTATTGACGTGCGAACTAATAAGGGGTCATGATAGACTAAGCTAAACTTATACAAGTCTGTAAAATTAAAGTATATTCCTCTTCAGAATTGTACATAATATGTTAATTTTGAAATTGAAATTGGTGTTTTCACCTTTCAGTTCGCGATTTCGGAATAAAGAAATAAAAGTACTTTTGGTTAAATAGAGCTCATTTTATGCATTCCGAAATAAGACTTATTCCCTTTAAAATTTTAATTAGCTCATTTAGAGGCAAGCGAAAAGAGAATTCAGAAAAAAACGCTACGTTAGACGGGCGCCATGACACATTGGTAAGTGGATCTGCGGGTTACAACTACCGAGTTGATAATTTAATATTATTTTCGTCTGTTAAAACAACTTTCGGCTTCTTTACCAATTAGCAAGTATTTGCATATTATTATCTTGGCACAGCTATGTTTACTCTAGTTCGAAATACATCCATTCTTGGTTAATTACTTACATTGACACGGGTATGTACGGAATTTCTGAGAAATTGTTCAATACTGTTGATTTCTCTGGAAATATTGTTCTATACTCCGTAGAAATTTATAAGGCTACAGTATTCTGTAGAAATTCGAGAGCGTTAGTGTGATTTTGTCCAAAATTTAGAGTTTTTATAATAATAATTGTATGTTATTAGGATATTGTATTATTAGGACGTTGACCAAAGATTGTGACCTTCATATGTATTGATATTTAATACGAACAAGAAATCTATTACAAATTCTTGATAAGTTAAGATAACAACAATAAAGAAACATTCGATGATTCGAGTAAAACAAACCTCTTTTATATTTGTAGCTTTTACACATCTCACAAGAAATACAAATCTTTCTGTCGAACAAACGAAAGAAACTGAAGACGTCGATGGCCTATAAAATCATATGACGATACTAAATATCTGAAATGTCTGTACAAAACAAAAATCAAATATTTCGTCGGCTGCCTTCGCCTGTCATCTCACTATTTTAGGGAAAGTAATGTTTCCATAAAATAATATTATATTTTTTATGTCTATCCGTAAAACAGGACATACACATATTTAATGTTTATTAAATCTATGAATCAAGTTATTTCTTCATTTATGGCATTTTATTGCTGGTGAAGTTACATGAAAACATAGGTTGTTTTAAAAAAATATGACTTTTTAATAATATTTTGTGATATTTTCGCGATCAAGTAATAGTTAAATCATAAAACTATATTTGAAGTGCTCTATAATTAATGTGGACGTGATGCTTCTATGATCTTAATTTAAAATCGAATGAACTAAAAAGAGCAAATTTTGCTGACAACAAACTTAAAGAGCTGACAGAAAAGTAACTTGTCACTACGTGCTTTATAGCTCGCTGCTGAATTCAGTCTCGGAAATATGATTTGATATTTTTACTTTATTTCAAACTTGCACACTATTGATATTATTTTTAAAATCTATCAATTTAATATTTGTATTCATAAAATCGATTTAAAATGTACAAACAAACTGAACTTTTTTATAAATTTTAGTTGTAAAGAAATTATTAAGTGACGGTATTGGAAGAAAATTGAACATGGCACCCAAAAGTTTTGACGTCGTTTCAGTCGTAAATTCTTGTTAATGGACAGAAGAAAATGTATTTACGAGTTCGCTTTGTTTGACGGCCATATTGGATTTAAAATGACGTTACTTAGATTTACATACATTGTAATTCTACACTGGAACTGAAAACAAAATTTCAACTCAACCAGTAATCAAAAGTGTTTTAGAAGATTATAAAAATATGTTAGTTACATACGAGCATGTCTATTTAAATGGAAACCAGTAAAGACCTCATCCCACCTTTATTTTCCAAGACAGCTACAACACGGCTACTCCGTGCGATTGTTCAATTGAATCAAAGAACCCAACGATAAAATAGCAAGACAAGCGGTATATCAAAGAGCGTATTACCACGTCCGTAGCACGCAGACATTATTGTTGCATATAGACTCCAAATAAATTTAGGTATTACATTTTGAATTCTAAAGGAGTCGGGTCTTGCAACGAAACTGACAGGCGAGTCTGTTAACAGCACAGTTTGCAAACAGTTAGTAAATTTTCCGCTCGACGAGCAGACATGATACATTTATTGAAGAAAACGGAACAACGAATAGGAGCTTATCTTGTACCGCTAATATACTGTTTATTTGTGTGTATATATATATATATATATATATATATATATATATATATATATATATATGTATATATATATATATATATATATATCATATCATACACATTTCATAAGCTTTGGAGTGCGTTGTATTTTTAATGTGTGCTATGTTGCTGTATTATGCTCTTTAGAAACTTAAACATGTTGCTTATAAAATCTACACAATCAATTTTCAGGAAGCACTCACTGTTATAAATAATGTATTGTGAGGATACTCTAGAAGCACAAGTAAACCGAGGTTATCACTCTAAGAAATAAATGCTATCTAACCATATGATTGCTTCTTCGTTTACAAGACGGAACACATAAAACTTTAAAGTTAGTGTCTTATTGTGCCATGTGCTTATTATCATATTGTAAATTATTTTACAACATTGAATTGACTTCATTTATTCTTCATCTAAATATTATAAGTTCTAGTAACAAATTATGTACTTACACCGAACCAAATACCAAGTTTATACACCAAGATATAAAGAATAGGTCTACGCATCACCATTAGGCACTACATAAAGTAACATTGAAGTCGCAAGGCCGACAAGATTTGAAAATGTTTCACACGACCCGGCCCGGGTAAATGTACCTAAGTGATGTAAGAGTCGTTCGCGAAGATAAGCCCGGCGACAACTTTCTTCTACAGCCTTCACTTTGCCTATATTTATCTTCAGGAAGATCGCGCCCGATTTTGAGAGAACTTTACCTAAATAAACCGTAAGCTTCGACGCCGACGCCGTTCCAATTAAGAAGCTATTTCAAGATATAATAAGATCATAAAAATATTTTCCATTTTATTAATGCGAAAGATGAAAAATAATATGACCGAATTCTTACGATATTTTTATATGAACGTAACGAACAAGAAAATTTTTATCTACGTCTGGCTTCTATATCATATTATAATATCTACGGCATTTTGTAGATATTATTATTTAAGAGGGTATAATGTGATATTTTATTTAAAATAAGTACCTATTTAAGACTGGCTGAAATATATTTTTTATACTACTGAATATATAAGAGAAGCAAGAAATCGTAATATTATATAATAATAATATAAATAAGGGCGTAGGGATGTGACGACCCCATCGCCCACGGTTGGAATATCTGTTGTCGATGTGATAATAGATATTCCACCCGTGCAATCAGTCAACCCGCAGGACACCTTGTGGCGGGGTGTCGGGGAGTAGCGACCCCGCGGGAACCGAGTGCTCCCGGGGGAGGCCCCTGTCTTCATCTCCGGCTTGCCTTCACCGGCTGGTCGGAGTGAAGCCTGACGAGGACAGGACCCCCACCTCTGGCTTGCCTTAACCGGCCGGCCAGAGTGGAGTCGCGAAAGCTTTTAGCTCGAAGGGTGGATGCGAATCATAAGTGGCGAGTGGGCACGTGATTCTGGACCCTCAGGGAGCGCGTGATCGTAGTTTAAAGTCCAGGGACGCCTCTCCACCCTTAGCTGCTCACAATATGTTGCCCCCTTGTCGCACTATTGCAGCGACTTATTTCGGGGGCCCATACAGTGAGAGGGCGAGTCACCACCTGCCAACATATTTTTACTTTCTTTTAGTAGAAAGGCAGGTGCCATAGTTTCCCATAGTCCCCAATACCAGTCCATCTAGCATCCCAATCCATAGCCCAGTTATTAGATTTCCATACCCTGCAATAGTCCTACATCGGCCGCGGACTGCCTAGGGCTGTATCTCTATAGTGCAGTCATGGGCAGGCTGCGGCTGGTGTCCCACAACACATTAAAATTCTCGAAAGGGCCTCTGCGTGTTGGATCCGTGTCCCCACGTAAGCCTTCCAAAGATCCGGGTACTGTCCTTCTGGTGGTACCCGAGTATTATGGAAATATAAATAATAATAATATATATGTACGATTAAGTACCTAATCGTACAGACAATACATGTTCCCGGAATACTATCCGTCGATTTTGCACCTTTCATTATAATGTATTAATTATTTTACCACACAATAAGTTAGTTCGCAGTCGGATTCCGCACCGGGCGGAGCTCCATCCTAGATCATCTCATCTCATCCCATTATAGTGAATTAATAATAAATATCTCTTTATCTCAATCTCATATCTTATAATTTACCCCAAAACCTCCCCCAACAATATATAATCCTATATAAATCCAGTTTTATGACTCATTTGAACGCTGATTGTATTAATTAGATTTATTACGATTATAACTGTGCTTACGTTAATTTACAATATGAGTATTATCCAGCTCCGTATTACTCAAGGAATGTTTTACATTCCTTGAGTAATACATTATTAATTGTAGGAAAGTAAACAAAAACTCACAAAGTGAAACAAGGAATTATCGATTTGAGGCACGTCTACGTAGCAACTCAAATTAAAAGTTTTTATAAGAAGCACACAATGTTTTACGACTTATTATTTTTGTATTTTCTCTTCCTTGAAATCGAATAATATATGTATTACAATTTTTCTCAATATTCACTAAGCTTAAGTAACAAATTCAACAATTAACTTACTATCAGTGTTACAGTAATGGAAATAATACATATTTAAGCATTCTATATAAATATTTGTATTTCAAAACACACCCTATAATACACAAAGCTCTATACAATCTTATTCCTAAATCTTGATAAAACCATCCCACATACAGATAAACTACATACGTAGATATCCTCACACCGAATACCTTATTCAATACGTCCATTGTTATATAAATAACCAGAATATACAATGCAGTAGATACGTTGACCGTAACATAGAAACTTTGCGACTAGCGACAACAGCCAGCACCCCAGAGATATATGTCCGAAGATTTACAGGCCCACCGGGATGTGATACGAATGAATTTCATTTCAACACTTCTTTCACAATTGTTTGTGGCAACCGTTATGTAATGTTAGTTTAGTTAGGATAAACAATATGTGTTGTTTTGAAATTGTAAAGCAATTATTTTGTTCAGCAAAAAATAAAGAAAATGTTACAACATTAGGAGTTGTACACTGGTTGATTTTGATGTAAAAAAATGAATCCTCAAATTTCGTTTTATTACAAAATGTTAGAAAAATATATGGTATTTTTAAATAAACATATTCTTCTCAGTATCTAAATAACATAAAGCTCCGATATAGTACTTCTAAATAAAAAAGAACGACACAACACAGACCGCAAGATCCAAACAAAACGGAAAAGTAATTCTTTCGTCGTAAATAACAAGAAGGTTATCGGGTGGAATATACACGTCTAATATAAAGGCGTTGTTCCGAACACAAATAGCGACTTACCCAAGAAACTCAGCAGCAAATATGTACAGAGCCTCATCTTTCCAACTTCCCTGAAAAAGAAAAACAAAATTTTAATTCTATTTGCTCCGTAAAGTTCCCTGCATTTTGGACGAACTTAATAATTGTGTAGTTTGGAGACGGAATTTTAATTTAAATGCACAAAGTAAATGAGTGTAATAGGACATTGTTAATAGGATTCAAAATAGCGGAGGTATTTTTAATTTCTTTATAAAACTTCTATTTTCTTTGTGATGCGTTAAGGAAAATCTAACTGAAATTATTTAATTTAATTAGATGGGGTTTTAACAGTTTATGATACGATGCTTAGTGCTTAATTAATGTTATGAAAATAATGTAGTTAAATATAATATAAATAAGAAAATAGCTTGGTAATACGGATTATTTTGAATGAATCAGATATAAATTTATCGTATTTCGCGATTTATAACAGTCAATTATGAGCTTATTAATGTTACAATAATAAATAAAGTAATATTATTAGTATAATATATAATTTCTGTTTTATATGACCATTATTAAACAGATTCCATAAACTCTACAAACTATATTTTAGTAAACCTTGCAACATAATTTACAAAATCTTTTGTTTATAAACGGTACAAGTTTCATCTCAAATTCGTCACAAAAGATAATTTCAGGCACTACTAACGACCACAAATATTACCTTTAAAGTCGCAAACTGAAAGGTATAAATAAGTACAATTTTACGGTCATGTTTTCTGCCTAATGCAGGCAATGTGACGGGCAATCCGAAAAATCCTGTTCATTCAAACCATTTAGCTAAGCGACTGCCCCTTCAGGTAATGGCCCGTTTAGAATAACGTTGAGACCTCAAGAATCTGTAATCTGTATTAATATTCACTCCACTGAAGGCTTATATAGTGTAAATTGAAAATAGAGCTTTTTAAATTATTTGCGAATGGCTTGGATTCTTTCTTGATATAATAAAATGATTTTTGACGTGACAACGTCTTATAATTCGATATAGCCGGCTGCAAGCACGAAAAAACATGACTCATGCGGCGTTACCTCGCTCTGAGGCGTTCCATGTAAGGCTTGAAGTGCAAGCGAGAGCGCGGAACGAGCGACAAAGAAGCACAATCGGACGTTGTCACGTTCAACTATCTTCAGTAAACCGACTTTACAGACAACCAATTTTTTTTGTGTAGTATTTAGTATAATGCGATCGCTTTTTCCGTATTAATGAAAATATAAATAAAATGTATGCTTATCTGTTTGATTCAGCTTTATTTCACAAAATCTACAACTCTACAGCTCATGGAAACAAATTATCCATTTTCACGAACAAAAATACTGCATAATATACGAGTATAGCGAAACATTTAAGTGGTTTTCACTCTTGAACAATTGCTACGCGTAAAATTGAAATAATACAAAAATTGCGAGCTTCGCGAGTGCAATTTTCGCGGGCAATTTTTCTGCGTCATCCTAACTAATGAATGACATGCGTGGGAATTGACGAACACCACTCAACAGTTGAAACTCATTTCCACGCTATATGAGTGGTTATTGTATATGTTTGTATATAATATATTAAAATATTTGTTACCGTACGTTAGTCATGTCGTTTGTCTCTACAAAAAGCTACATAAATTATTTTGTTACAAATGCTACAAAAACGTAAATGTTCGATTATTTCTTGCATTATGTATAACGTTTTAGATGTGATTTCTTAAGGCGCATTTAGTTGAAACGAACATAGAGCTAGAACTAGAGCAAGAGCATTATTTCGTGATCTTTTAGTGAAAATGAAAACTCATATTCATTGTTATTGAGTATTAGAAAATTGCATATAATCTTTTCGAACGCAATAATGCTCTACGCCTGTTTACACTAAAATAATTTGACATAGAATGAGCATTCGCTCGTTTGATGTAAATGCACCGTTATATTTTGCCTTGCTTTATATTTTTGTGTCAAAGTTTACAACTAATTTATATGCCATTGTTTATATTTTTATGTTCATGTTGTAGCAGAAGCAAATTTTACAGTGTTTATTTCAAATCACCAAAATTAACCAAGCACCAGACGGTTCCAACTGAGAATTTAAACAATTTCCGATAAGAAAATTGATTATGAACTACCTAAAATTATTGTATAAGTAAATACAAATTGAGGCTTCCAAAATTTGAACAGTTGGATCATTTATCATTCGCCTGTCACTGAAACGCTATAACAAAATTACTGACACTGAGACAGACTTCATAACTTCATTTACGAAATATAAATAACTTTGTCGTATATCCCATTTCACAATAAATTACAGGCGATGTACCGTAATGGCAGGGGATACAAATAAATTTAAACACTTAAGTGTAGGCTTTAGAAATATGCTAAAGTTATTTATTGGGTTGTATTTGTCAAATTGAATAAAGTTATTATATATGTCAAATGGTTTGTTTTGTTTTAATCCACTATCGTCGTCGTCGTCGTTTGCCTATGCATCTATTATGGACGGTTTATGGTACTATGCCTGAGCAATGCTTTTGGTGTCCAAACAATTCAATGCGGGATCGACATACTTTTCCGCAGGTCGGACAGGGGAAGTTTGCAGCAGGTAATACCCAATACCCATACCTATATATTATGATACTTACAAGGAAGCTTGCAGAAAAAGGTAAGGGTGTGGCTAGTCAGGATGTGACAAGTGTATTTCGCTGAACATGGTAAGTACAACGTGAAATGATTCCAATAAGATCATTATACCAACCTTATCTTAGTGTATTAGTTGTTATGTTAACATAAATAGATAAGATCACATGTAGACAATGTAAGGCTTTCTTATTAGTTCTTATTGCAATATCATGGATTCTGCAAAATCTCTGATTTCTGCTGAAATCGTATTTTCAATTAACACAATTTTTGTTTTACTTAGTACTCGTCGCTTTTTCTACAGCTGCCCAGAAAAAAATAACCTCTAAAAAGAGGATTAAAATAGAGATTTTGTTCCAAACCTCTTAACTTCGGTTTGTTGAAATTGACTTATAATTCGGTCTGGATTTCAACCGTAAAATTTCACTTATAATCAGTAAACTTGTCACGATCGTTGCGATCGAGTCGCTATAAGGGGCTAGTTTAGTATTTTTGCCTTGAACAATTTTGTTTCTGAAATGGATATTTAAGTTACCTTTTATGATGATTTTTTTATACACTTACGTAAATCTTTACTAATACGATGATTTCATATAATATGACAATAAAAATTACAGAAACTCTATCATTTTTGCATACTATTTTAAGCAATCTTAAAATGTGTGTATAACTACGTACTTTTTAATAGATATTGTATTCAAAATATATTTTCAGATCAAAAATACGCAATAAAGATGCATAAACTGAAATTGATACCAACTACATTTACTACTACACAGAAAACGAAATAATTACGTCTTTACATCGACATTTGTAATGTAAGTACTTAATTGCCAATATACATTAGCTAGTAAGCTACGTATATGTATGAGTTTTGTTACCAAATTTATATTTATTGATTCTTAAGGAAAATGCGTTGAGTCCATATCACAAGGTAAATCAGCCAAAAATGAGGAAATCAGTTTCACGACTCTCAAAAGGTTTGACATAACGAAGATTTTACAGCCTCGAAGAACATAAGAAATGTGAATTTCACTTTAATGAAGTCTGTGATGTTTTATAAGACTCGTGCGAAAAACGTTTATTGTTTATTAAAACCACATTAATATTTGTTAATTGTCTGGCTTATATTCATATTACGTTGTATCGCAAAATCATAAGATAAAAAGTTACAATATATTTTGTTGTACAGTTTACATATCTTATCAATTTCATAGTTCGTCTTTCATCTAATTTGATCTTTACTCATAATAATCTGCACTGCCATTAAAATCAAATGTATTATATCGCATACTTATGGTATAGAACTTTTAAGAGAAAGGTTTACGTACATTTAAATAATAAACGCGCTGTTTCTTTGTTTCAATAATTCAATTTGTTTTTTTTTATTACATTACTCTTTAAATCTATTTGTGTCGAAATCATTTATACAGTTTCAAATAGAGGCGAGTCAACAGCACAATTTTCTCGAATAAGCTGAACAAAAAACTGGAGCAAACATGTAATAAAAGCCGCCAGATACTGCCCTTTTGAAAACGGGAAAACCAGAAAGTTTTATAAATTCCCAAATCTACAAACAATTTTATTTCAGTCCGAAACTAAAACTTCTGTCTTGTTTATCTATTTTTACAGTAACATTATTGGAGCTTCCATTTATTCTAATGTTTCGTGGTTGTTCTTTTTCGTTGATAGATTGGTAATTATATAGTTCAATACTTTAATACAAACCAATTAAATATGTAAGCTTGTAATTGTATACAGATTAATGAGGAAATATAGAGCTTTTTAGGCGATGTATTATAATATTACAATACCAAAGCGAAACTAAAAAATGCAATTTTTATTTGAAATTTAATTTTGTACTAAAACTTAGCTTTCAAAAGGATTCATTTCATTTAAAAAACCGTTTAACCGTTAAGCTCTTCGTGGATTCTTTAACTTAATCTACTCTTGATCTTGCTCTATGTGTTTACAAAAATACCCATCTAAAATATATCAATCTTAATATTTAAAACACATCGGATCTGACACGTTATTCAAAGAACTATCGAAGTGTGCTGTGTCCACATTAATCTTTGTTATGAGTCAATGCGCAGAGCAACTATCTTTTGTCTGAGCGCCGACTATATGAATGATTTATTATGTATGTACCTTGCGATTTATTTATCCAAGTCTTCGCTTTTGATATGCTATGAACTGCATTGACCTGATGAACCATATTCATTTAAAAGTGTATGAATAAATATACTTTTTAATTCATTCTAATAATGTAGAGCATGATATAACTCTCGCATGTTCTAGATATTATAAAGAATGAACTATAAGAATACTGAAAAGTGTTTTTATTTGGAGTAAAATATTTAATTAACTACAAGCTATTATCACTTTTATTTAATATTCGAATGTAATTTTTTCATTTTATGAAATGAGCCATAGATAAATATTTTCTGCTGATCTCTGGATACGAAAGTTTTATTCTTTCTCAGGTCAGATAACTGTATGGTCAAAGAGACCGTTATCTTCTTAAGTAAATCGCTATTAATTTAAAAAATAAGGACCGTAATGAATAAAGCAATTTATGAAAATGAGAACTTATTTATTATGAACGACTTTTATCGACAGGATTCAGTCTCGAATACGTGGAAGGTACTTCTGCAAACAAAAACTTTCCGATCCCTACTTAACAAGTTAAAAGCGATCGGTTTATGAAATACAGATCTATTTGAACAGTTTGTCAAACCCTCGAATGATTAAAACAAAGTTTCATAGGTAAATTGACTCATAGTTGGCTTATTGAAGGCAAGTCGGGCGTGTAACAGGCAAAAGTTTAGTTCTGAGCTGAAAGCACCAAGTGTCTGCGGCCTTCGTGTACCAGGTAACCATTTGCAGTTGGAGAATGCTCTGCTAGTTTGTTTTATGAAATTTTGGACTTTGACCCACATTTGTAACGCTCAAAATCGACGAAATGTTGATGAAAGTTTTAATTATTTCAAGCGAGAAAATACCAAGTGTAAATGTTGTGGAAATCGTGGGCGGCATTGGCCTAATTTGCGAACAAGGTTACATAAATCCGTATATTGTATTAATAATGTGTAATAAAAATAAAAAAGAGCGTGTGTGCCGAGCACACACGGTGTCAGAAGTGAAACTTCTTTGGCAAGATTCAAAGATAGCAAAATCGTCTTACTCCATGACGTGATGGTATTGCCATGACGCGATCTTGAAATTTTAACGCGCCTAAAGAAGTTTCACTCAAAAGCATGTAGTTGTGGAAATTTCATCAGAATTATGGGGTATTCATCCTTAAACCTAAATACATGACATATTAAACGGCAAATTCAGATCAACCAATTGACTGCTACCTCGCCACAACCTTATTGGATTAGGGTTCGAATTACGTACCGTACAAAGGACAAGGATTTGAACGTTACATTTACTCTAAAATTGAGAGTTTAGAGTTTGAGAAAATTGAATAATTAACAATTAAGACTCTAAATTGTTATATTTAATTATAGATATTAAGCTATATTATAGGAAATAAGGTATATAGAATAAGCTCTGAAGGCTCTAAAAAAACTGGACCATAGGTATTGAAAATTATTTTGATCAGAAAGCCTATTTATTCCTGATTTAGTAGTACATTGACTGTTCTATTTCTTTATCATCCCGGATCAAGAAAGCTGGGACTAGCCGCTTATAAATTTTAATTTATGTTAAATACCTAGTTCAATATTTGCAAATACAACTATTGAAAATGTTGATAGCTCCATTGTTGTAGATATAAAAGACAATCCAATTAGTTCTATTACAATAGACTTCAGACACCTTCTTTATTGTAATTAACTTGCATTTTGTACTTGTAAAGTGTTCGACTTTTAATAAGAACTGAAAATTACTTTTTAATTTTACATTTTGATTACACTCCGAATTGTTGTAACAAAGAAATCTTCATAAAGTATTGTAAAACCATTCAGTACCAACCTACCAGCAACGCATTAAAATAATTTTAAAGGAAGCCACACCGCCTGCATTATTTTAACTGCAATAAACAGCAACATCATTGTTTCAGATTGCAATAAACATTCATAAAACAGCTTTATATTTGTTCGCTCATATTTGGTAAATGAGTATAGTTCAACTTTTAATCAATGTGTATGTAGACTAGTTATATTATGTATTTATATACCTAATAAAAATTCTGCTATACCGATATGTTAGATTAGTTTTTTTGTTGGTATTATCACAAACATTTTGAATTGGGTAAAATTGTGTTATTATCCGTCATTCTGAAACATTAATTGAAATCTTAATCATTTAATAGAGAATGTTTAAATTAAATTCCAACGTAAGTCACAACTAAAATGTTCCATATTGTAACAGTTGACCCAGTCACCTGAAATGTTACAAATACTAACAATAAATAAACATGTAGACATACAAAAGGCCAAATAAATCGCTGAAACAGAAGGCTTTAAAGCAATGTGTTACTACCGAAGCGAGCGCAGTTTTGGGCTCTTATTAAACGAATTCATCATCTTGAATTGCAAGCCGTTGAGAATTGTACGCGAGTTTTGATTAACGTACATTGAACGTGATTTTTCAACACTTTATAGCAGTCCCCGGAATAAAATTATTGAAATCCAATTGTAGATACTTTGACACAATCGAATTGAACGAACCAATTGGACACCAATAACTGACTCTATAATATAGGAGCCAGGTGTTACTTTTGATATCGAGAGGTTTAAGACGATTTTCTTTTCGTCTAATAATGCTTTTTGCCTTAAAATAACATTCATTTCAAATGGATTGCACAAAGGGTTCACATTTATTTTCGACTTTCCATATCAATTTCATAAATTGTAAGCGACAAAATTAGAACTAAGTAAGTAATTCTTGTTTCTATTAATAAATATCCCTTTTGAAATAGAAAGATGATACCACTATGATGTAACTTAAAAAGTATATTCCGTCAGGCGTGTTCATCACAAACATACACAGCGTAACAAAGGATTTTAACAATGCAATATAAATTCCGAACAAGTTTAACTCCAGTTACAATCCCTTCATATCGCGGTGGCAATAAAGCATCGCATCCTACTTCTAAATGCATGTCCTATACAAGTCGGATATGTTCACACTTACATGGCTGTAAGCACATCGGAGTGTCCCAGCCCAACTAACAAGATACGTGCTTTTGCATCAACCAGTTTTATTACTTGCATTTTTCAGTTCACACCGGCCTCTTGTGGTAGAGTGTACGTGGGCGGTATGGCAGTTTGAATACGCTAATACATAGTATAAAGTGGATGATTTGTTGTCCGTAACTTTGTAGATTGGTAATAATAGTTACATTCATTTAATGCAGATGGTTGCTTATTCAGATAATAATGTGAATGTTTATTTGAATTCATCTGGTTTTTAAATCAATTTATTACTCTTATGTTAATATTTCATCAGGCGATTACAGACATAACTTTTGTCACGACTGATTGTATCTTTAAAGATGATTTTCATAAAGTAGTTGTTTTCTATTACTTGTTTTTCAGATAGCACATTTAAATTAAAGACAAATAATGTATGCACATGGGCACTATTTGATTTATTGGCCATCCTTTCCAAACATCTCTGAATTTTTTAAAAGGGTTAAATGTTAGCGACTGTCATTTATACAAAATTCATTATGGACAATATGAATAGAGAAAAAACGTCAGCCCCTGGATGTGGGTGATGTAAATATTTGATCAAATAAACGACGGGCCCTTCTCACTGTTGAGTGTATGTGAAAACCCAAATTCTACGTATATTTGCTTATAAATTTTCTATGTAAAGACGCCCTTGTCGTTTTACACTTCGGTCATGGCGTTTATGCGGTCACTGATGAACATTTTAAAGGGTTAATGAGCATTATGAACTGGACAAAATAATTCTTACTAGTTAACGTTATGAGACTACTGTGGCATATTTGATGCTTTTATATTTTTTGCATTTTTTGTAGGTCGGGTTAAATTGTAATGGAATTAATTTGATATACGAGTTAACTTCGACGTCGTTATACTTAATGAATACTAATTAAAACGATTAAAACTACAACATGTAATAGAGCACATTTGCAGAATCTGTGCTGACTGTTTTTTATACCCGTTCATGCCTATTACAGCCGTAATATCGTAACTCAGGCCGTCAGGTGCAGCTGCCGCCAACGATTCGGAGCGATTAAATCATTTGAGGGCTCTGAAACGACCAACCATTCAAAGTAGACCCCTGAATAACATCACGCCCCCCCTCCTCCCATCATAATCGACAAGAAATCGGAGGGGT
The DNA here is from genome assembly GCA_029959065.1 of Colias behrii. NCBI lineage: Eukaryota > Metazoa > Arthropoda > Insecta > Lepidoptera > Pieridae > Colias > Colias behrii. Next base: position 6,810,400 of record JARWMC010000019.1, on the reverse strand, counting down.
GTGGGAGTTTTTGTTCAATGGTTATCGCTCAAATTGAATGTTTGCCGTAGCGCCAATACTTGGAGATTATCGATATAACGCTCTTCGATTTGGTGATTGAAATCTGTAAGCTGTTTACGCATTGACATCTGGACTCAATTTTTTTGTGAAATTTTTACCGAATATAAGATTTCTTTACGTCGTCTTTAGGTTTGAAAAAAAATTTATTTTTTTTAGTTTTAAATTGAAATCATAGTCGCATTATAAGACAAAAATAGTGTCTATCGGTAAATGATGTGCATACCTAATGTGCGTTTGTGGAAAAAAGTGATTTGAAAAGGACATTTCTGCTCGAAGTCGGGTTTTTAACGATGCGTTATTTCATCCACCAAGAGATAGACCTAAAACTTTTACTTTAGATTTATATAAAACTTTTAGACCTTAGCATAGGCTACGCTCAGTTTGACACATAAATCACCAAATATCTCTTAGTACGCTTGAAGAAAACGTTTTTCACATTGGTTTCAGTTCATTGAACATCTTTTTTAGGAACGAAGAAGCTTGTACGCTGCCAGAAAGTGACATTTTTTGTGTGTAATGTATAGTTTTATCACCACAAATAGGTGTTAAAAAGACCTTGGTATGGTTGATCACAAAATTATCAAACTTAAACATTTATTTATAAATATCACATCTTTTAGAGACGCTTTAGTTCATCATAGGTACATCATCATGATACTTATTTCCACTTTAGAGCGCAAAAAAACAATGTGAAATACATCTGCCACTTGTCTCTGAAGATGGAGTGAGGTTAATATCTGTTGATACAGAGAATAGTGTCGTTGACTCCTAATCGATTTGAAATAGGGAGGTTATCAATTCAACGTATGTGTGTATGTAGGTATATGTAGGTTTGTTTTAGCTCAGAATTTTTTTTATATAAAATCCTACCTTTAATTTAATTTGACGTACAATGCACGTTTCAATAAGTGTATAGAGTTTTAAAACAATAGACCAAAATCTACACACACAACAGGTAACACAATAATTACAAGACTCTTACAGCGACTGAACACAAGCTCTATATCCTACATAACCCTAGTAATATTAGACTGACCTTCAATAAACTCTTATTGGACAAACACGCCCAAACAAACCACAAATCCCGCAATCAAGTTCGTGGCCTAATAAATAATGCCAAATCATTGAACATATCCTAAATAACATTTTGTAATTAGAGCAACTAACTTGTATCCCAGACAGTATCCCTTTACAAGCAAACTTCTATAATACGTTTCGACTTGACCCTTGTCACAAAACTAACTTCTATTTAACTTCGTAAAGAAGTATATCAATAAACGTAAAGGCATGTCTGATTTCCACGAAAAGTGTATTAAAAAGTTAGAGGATCCATTTTATTGTATAACTTTATTCATACTCGTAAAAACAAAGGGAAACCTCTGTTTTATTGTAATTGTTTAACATTATATTCCAAACTACGTGTCAGATACGACGTGGCTCGAATTAAATATGAATTTAATGGCCACCTAATTTGCACTTTCAAAAGTAGTTAATATAATCATGGTAACTATGTATTATGTTATAGTTATTGCTTAATTATTTCTATTTCTCTTTATGTATTGACTATATTCATAAAAGCAACATTGGCTTGATGAGTGGAAGCCATATATGGAATTGTGTAGCTGCTCTCATAGCCAACATATTATATTGTTTACGAATAAATAAATAAATAACCAATACGTAAATCTAAAATACGCTGTCATACTGCAGCTCAGAAAACTTAAATAAACCTATCAATTTAGTTCTATTTGCACGCAGAAAATATGAAGATATTCAACACTATAATTTCATTTAAAGTATCGATAAGCACTGATGGAATATTTACTAGCACGGTCAGTATTAAGTTATCCGTGTGAATGTGATGCGGGCATTACACGGGGTATACCTATACCTGTACCTATACCTATAGCAGGTATACTCGGTATGGGTAAACAAATGCTGACACAGCGCTTGCAACAACATTCTGTGGACACGCCTGAAGCGCTATGATTTAGAATCGTATGGCTCAGGTGAAATGGATATTAAAGATATATGGGATGTTTTGTAAACGATACTAATGCAGGACAAAGCAAGAATAAAAGGTAGAGCGCTTTTTGTCCTAAATAAATAGTTAATAAATGTTTATGTTATACGCGAACGACTTATCAGTATTATGAATTAACCAATTTGAACAGTGTATATTAGTAGCGAGCAGCACCGCGAAGCAATAACTGCGCGAAGCAGCTCGGTCTATGTGAACGAGGCTTCACTGAGGAAAATGACGTATACTGTCAATATTATGTAAGGTAAGTACCATGTAAGTACATATAATTAGACACAGGTAGGTAACAACGATTTTGTGAATATCATATTAGTAGCAAGATATTTAAGATTATTAAAATTCTTTATTCCTATAAAACATTATGTTTAGGCTGATTATAAAAGAACAAGTTTATTTGAGGTTAAAAAAGTTTGTCGAATTTATAGAGGTTTGTGTAACATTGTTGGGAAACCGTAGCCCAAGAGTTGGCATATATTTCGGCTTTACTTTAGCGGTTATGTTACACTCTTATGGTCAGAAATAGTCTACAAATAGATAGTTCGAAATAAATTTATACAGACATTAAATATTCGTAGAGAATAGAATATGATAAACAATTCACTTTAGTGGAAGAAACATCAAGCTGTTGACGCATTTTTGCCAATAAACGATTTAAATAATGTTTTAATAACAATTTTGAACACTGAGCGAAACAATTTCTCAATATTCAAATATTACACGTAACAACGTGCTTGATATTTATAAGCGACATCATTTTATTAAGTTTCCATTATCTTCAATGAATAACTGATGAGAAATAGCAACCATTAATTATGCAAACAAATAATTCACACCTTAACTACCTGTTTTATTGCTTTACAAACTCGGAACAAATTGTTCAATGCTTGAGGCGTATTCGATATGTTACATAATACATTATCTTGACTGTTTGCTAATATATTATGGGCTTTAAATCGTACATGGCTAATACCTATATCTAGTACTAGCTGTGCCTCGCGGTTTCACCCGCATTGCTCCCCTCCTGTAGGCCTTAGGGTGATGATATATAGCCTATAACCTTCCTCGATAAATGGGATATCTAACACCGAAAGAATTTTTCAAATCGAACCAGTAGTTCCTGAGATTAGCGCGTTCAAACAAACAAACAAACTCTTCAGCTTTATAATATTAGTGTGATATTAGTATAGATATCGACCATGAACTTTCAATACAATAGAACTAGTAGTATTATATTATCTGTGACAAAAGGGATCAGTATTTAAAACTATACCTATATTGTTGCATAGTTTATGCATAATTAATACATATTTTATATTTGTTTGAAAGCAAAGAAGATTATTTCTTGTAACAATGGGGAAGTGAAAATAATACTACCTACCGTATTTTGTATTGTAAAACTTTAAGAGAAAGCATATTGTATCAAACAACTCGATAAGATTACTAACTACAAACTAAACTTGTTTGGCTCTATGTAACTTACTGCTATTGTAGTAAATAAATGTTTTAAACATTACAGTCTTAATAAAAAAGGACATCATTTATTACGAAATAACGATCCCACCAAAAACATTTTCATGTAAAATGTTGCCAAGACGAACCCATATGACTCGCACTATCAAAAAGTTATCAGATCTCATGTAGAGCTTCTAATACTACACGCCCTAACTCTACAAGGCCTAACTTCACAAACTCTACACCTTAGTCAAAATATGTGGCTTGGCCATTTCGCTACATTCACATCGGCGTAAGGTGAAAAATTAATTCACTGTTCATTACTTTTGTGTTATACAATAGTTCTTGTAGTAACGAACGGCCAAGCCACATATTTTGACTAAGGTGTAGAGTTTGTGAAGTTAGGCCTTGTAGAGTTAGGGCGTGTAGTGTTAGAAGCTTGGCTCTACATGAGATCTGATAACTTTTTGACAGTGCGAGTCATATGGGTTCGTCTTGGCAACATTTTACATGAAAATGTTTTTGGTGGGATTTCATTTCTTTTTGTAAGTTGTTTGTAACAAATTTTTTTTTTATTTTTTTCTTCTTTTTTTGGGGTGTATTTCTTACACATCAGAGACGCCTTTTTTTATAGCCCACTCTCTATCTTTGCCTTTTTTCTTTGTTGATTTACTGTTTATAATAAGTGATAGATCAGGGCGATACTTGGTTCTTAGGCGATTATATTCGACTATAGCTGACTGTTGTGCTTTAATACTACTAAAGTCAATATTTATAAGGTGAACACCTTGCAAATTAGTCACTCTAGAGCAGTCTTTCCCAACGTGGGCGATAACGCCCCCTTGTGGGCGCTGCAGGCCTAAAGGGGGGCGGTAAGAGACCCAGAAAAAAAAGGGGGCGTTGTGTAGGGCTTTGGGGTCGATTTATAATTTCATCTACCTAGCTAGGAAGACTCTTAGAAACCGACTGAGCTCTCGACTTCGAGAGTCGACATCTTGTGAACATCAACTAATATTAATTAAGATATAGCCCAAAATCGGTTCGATATAATAGACCGCGGGCAATCATGTTTTAACAAGTTTTTGTTAAATAATCCGATTTGTACATTCCTGTATCAATCGGCTGGTTCTATAATACTTGTTCTTGCTTGTCGAGTACGATTGGGCGTCGAATGAGATAAACGAGTTTATGCACGTTTGATGTCTTATTCCTGTTGGTGCGTGCTGCTTATGCAATCCTATATAAACGACGTAAATTTATTTTATTTTCATTTGCGGTTTCGCGCATAATAGATAAGCAGTACTTGATTTCAACACTTACGTATTTCTCAAAACAAAACAATGTCGGAAGTAAAAAAGAAGAGACGGCAATACTCTGCGGAATATATTAAATTCGGATTTATTGAAAATCCCACAAACCCGTCGTCGCCTTTGTGTCTTCTATGTCTAAAAACATTTTCGAACGAAGCAATGAAGCCTTCAAGACTGCAAGATCATTTGAATAAAATGCATCCAGATAAGAAAGACAAGAATGTAGCATTTTTTCAAGACCTAGAGAAGAAGCATAATACTCAGCCAAGTGTATCAAAACTATTTTCGGCGGCTGCTAAGCAAGATGACGACGGACTTCGAGCTTCGTACAATATCTCTTTGTTAATTGCTCAAAAAGGCAAACCACACAACATCGGAGAAGAGTTAATTTTGCCAGCAATAAAGGAAGTAATAACTACTGTGCTTCATAAACCGGCCGCAGATATTATCCGAAAAATTCCTTTGAGTAATAATTCTGTGCAAAGACGAATTGATGAAATGGCTGAAAACATTGAAGAATCATTGTGCAATCATCTGAGGACTAGTCAATTCTCAATTCAGCTCGATGAGTCCACTTTACCAACTAATGAAGCGTTGTTGCTATCTTACGGGAGGTTTATTAAAGATGAGAAAATACGTGAAGAACTATTGTTTGCCAGAAATTTGGAGACAGATACAAAAGGCGAAACCATATTCAATACATTGGAAAAGTTTTGTGAAGAGAAAGAGATTCCTTTGAAAAATATTATATCAGTTGCTACGGATGGCGCTCCGGCTATGACAGGGCGCCATAAAGGCTTCATAGCGTACTTAAAGAATAAAATTCCAGATGTCCTTGCTATACATTGCGTTATTCATAGACAACATTTGGTTGCTAGAAACTTAAGTGAACGACTATTTCAATCACTGCAATATGTCATCAAAGCAGTCAATAAAATCCGTAGCAGCTCTTTGAATGATAGATTATTTCATCAGCTTTGTGCTACTAATGACGAAGATTTCAACCGTTTGTTGCTTCATACTGAAGTTCGTTGGCTGTCAAGAGGCAATTGTCTGATTCGATTTTACAACCTGTTTGACTCTGTGATAGAGTTCTTGGAAACTAAAGATACAGAACTGCGCAACAATCTCATAACATCAAAGAATGATATAGCTTACATGACAGACCTGTATAAACTGTTCAACGACATGAACCTCCAACTGCAAGGCGATGAACTAAATTTAATTAAAACAAAAAATGTCGTTGCTGCTTTCGCAGCCAAACTGCTTCTGCACAAAAAGAATATGGGCAGACGTGAGTTTCACAATTTTCCGAATTTATCAGTATTTTGCAGTAACGACGACTTGTTTGCCTACTGCCAACATTTGGAAAACCTCCACATTGACTTCACCGAACGATACCAGGACATTTTAAACTTGGAAATACCAGACTGGGTGTTGGATCCGTTTTCAAATGTCAACACAGCAATGTCACCTCAGCTGGAAGAAGAACTTATAGAATTGACAACAAACGAAGAAACAAAAATCAAGTTTAAAAATGGATATCAAGAATTTTGGCTACAAAAACCGATCCCACAATTGTACCCTGGATTGTGGTCAATTGTTCAACGATTCTTGATAGCATTCCCATCGTCATATTTGTGTGAACGTGGATTTAGTGCTGTGGCAACGCTGCTTACTAAAAAGAGAAATCGTTTGCGTGTTACCGAACGTGGCGACTTGCGGCTGTTTTTGAGTAAATTGGAACCTGATATCAACAAACTTATTGAACAGCATCAGATTCAACCTTCACATTAGTTTTTATATAAGAATTGATTATGTTTGTTTTATTTTCAATAAAAGATACTCTACTATAAAGTTGCGTTTCGATAATCAGTTATAAGTACTTAGCGTTTTTTAAGTATGTTTAAAAAGGGGGGCGTTAAAAAATAATTTATTCTTAAAGTGGGCAGTAGACAAAAAAAGGTTGGGAACCCCTGCTCTAGAGAGTGCTACATAAGCCTGCCCACAAGAGAACGTTGATGACCCAATATCAATGAGAGCATTATTTAAACTAAGTCCTTGGCTTTTGTGTTTGGTGATAGCATACGCGACACAGATTGGAAACTGTTCACGATGAACGAATGCTCTATTGATAATTTCAAATTTTGATTTTACAGGTTCATGACTAAGACCGTTATTAAAAATTATAACAACTCTTCTTGCTTTATTCTTGTCGTTCGGGTCCCATTCTACTTTGTCAACAATGCCTATAGCACCATTGTAAAGACCCAAAGAAACGTCTATATTTCGTTTAAGCATTACTTTCACTCCTTTTTTAATAACTATAGTTTTTTCTAAGCCTGCTGTCGCGCTCGCTGTCAAGGACAATTTTTTTTTTATTTTTAGCTACTGTGTGGACGTAAGAGGCAGGAGACGTTCGCAACACTTCTATTCATTCATATTTATATGATCTGATCTGAAGTATATGTCTCAATATATGTCGATTAAATTTTTATTTTTATTTTTTTTAACAAGGAGTACCTATACATATATATATCTAGGGGAACCAAGTTTTAGATTATTAGATTAGACCTCTAGCGTCATCAAAATTTAATTTAAAATTACAGGTCTCATACAAACTCCCATCCCCTAGTTTAAGGGGTTGGGGGATGAAAGTTACAAGTTTTATAATTTTTTTGTTGTTTGTGTGCTAATACTAGCTTACATACAAAATTTCAGCTTTCTAGGACATTAGGAAATACCTTAAGAATTTTGATGATCATCAGTGAGTCAGTGACGAAATTAGCGTTTTTTAGATATAAATAAAATCTGAAGTATAAAAGCTAATGTAATTAAAACTTAATATGTTCAATAAGTCCGCTATTGACAATATATCCCGAAAATTTTGTTGATCTAGCATAATCCAAACCCAAGTTATGAGGGTTCAAAAAAACGTCGAAGCGCTTCGAGAAAAGGTAGGTAGTGCCCGTTGCGTTTCGCTTGGTTCGTCTTGGCGGGGGCACTACCGTGCCCCCAGATTCTAAACAGTTTGGTTGAACGAATAAACGTTTGACTCTCTATTTTAGGTTTGACATAGTAATGTACCTACTTAAATTATTGTGAATTACTTTAGTAATTTAAAATTAACCAATATATAGCAGCCAATAGATAATGCCTGTGAAAAACAAGATAGCAACAATCGTTTCCTCTTAACCTCAAAACTTCCTTATTTATCGTTCACTTGTAAATCGTTTTACAAATTTACGAACCCCAATTTCCTTTTCAGTAACCAGATTACGTAAATTGCTAACTCGATAACCAAGCAGTACCTACAAGGTGATCAAGGACCTCACCGCAAAATTCTATTATGATCTTTTTTATAAGCGGTTTAAATTATGTTGTTGCCTATCTTGTCGTATGTACGCAAAATTAAAAGGTATAGGTATCAAAGAAAAGTTAGTAAAATGACATACATATTTATAATCTTCCCGAAAAATGAAGAGATTTTCGTGAGCTTTTACTACTTATTACTAAAAAATTAAATAAAGGTATTAAAAGAGATCAAAAACATACACGCTATTCATAACTTAGTGTAACGTATATAATTTTGATATTAATATTTGAATAAAAGAAGTAAAACGAAATACAATTTTAATATACTAGAACCTTTTGAAACGTAGAAATTGTTTGCTATTTTGCTATTTAGTTTAAAATTAGTATTATACATGTTTTCTTTAAGACGTACTTATACTAGGAAGAATGTAGGCTAAACCATTTCTTGTAATCTAATACATTGCACATTTATGTATTCAAATTATTACTTGAATTTGACGCAAAATATACAAAATAATAAGTAACTCTCATAAACCAAAATATTATCACGTAGGTCTTAAATTAAGACGTCTTCCACACTCACAAATGATACGAGGGAAAACATTTATTTAGAAAAACGAGATTGATTATACACTAGAGGTACATTGAGATAAATAACGTATCGTTGCCATGTGTATGTACATATCGCCCAGTATTCCGATTTCAGCATAAGCTCCTGTCACGTTTGCCGCCAAAAGTGTTCGGCGTCGAGCAGCCGCCATCTTACAACGTGGCGCCTGACGAGCGTACCTACTCGTTGACGTTTCCCTATTAAAATCCATTCTCTTTATTTCCATGCTATTTTATTTAATGGCGAAAATTATTCAAACCGTTTTGTTCGCAAAATTATATCTAGGGTCAGCTTTTAAGAAACTGACAGCCATTGTTTTTTCGTATGACCGTATTGTTTTAATTTATATTAATGTTTGAGACCTTTTTTTTCTGATTATCCGATAATTTTATGGAATGCTGACTATGTACATTGTTTAAAAAAGCTGAGTGGATAAATCACTCTATAACAAATCTAATTAAACTAGTAAGGATAAGAATGTCCTGCAACCAGCGTATTTTATAGAGTCATGTCATAAATAGCGTAAAACGATTAAGCGCTATGTGGTTCTATCCAATTAACTTCAAATCGTTTGAAATTTAGGTAAAATAATAATTTTTAAGGTTTCTGTTGAAAGTTTAATGTGTTTCATAATATATTATATAGATTTTCAATTTATGTACTGTGAAACTACTTAAATGCAGAACGAATATACTAAACAACCATAAACTATTATTTATAACAAAACCACTTTCGCGTTTCCGTCCACGAAAGTAAAACACAACGATGCTCCACATTATCACCAGGCCCTATATAACGCGACACAAAAACCTCATATTAAATCCCCATCCCAGTTTCGCCTGCGCTTGACAGCAAACTGACCTTCCTTCCTAACTTGCCCACTCATCAAAATTTTCTCTCACACTCACTAACAAATAACTTTCTTTAATTGGTTTTATTTTCTCGTCTGTATTATAAGTTTATCTCTTAGTCATTGACGGCTTTCAGGGTCGTGATGAAGACGTTACAAGTTCGTTTTTCTTTCAAGTCTATCATTATTATCAGCTGAAAGATCGCGAACTTATATTGCGTAAATTTGAAGTCATCTGGCGTGTAATCATAATAAAAATGCGTAAATATATATTAGAATATTTAAGCTTAGGAAATCCATAACCATTCTTTTGTTTTATGTCATAATAAGTAAAATTTTTATCACGAATGCCTGTACTATGACTACGCAAATCTTCACGTAGATCTTTCGTAGCGATGCGCTACGAGATACTTGTATGGTTGAAACTGTGTAGATTTATTACTATTTTAATATGCAGCATTCGAAATCTTTAAATCTAACTCATAATAATATGCATAAATTTGAAATTAATGACCAAAAAAGAATAAATGAAATTGAAAAGTCGGTGTTGAAGCTAATGAAAACATCTGCTATTATTCATCAGAATATTTATAGCCGTCAAATTATTATAGTGACATTGTACTCGAATTAATTTATGGTTGACTTTGATATATTCCTAATCGATTCTGTCAGTATAGCACATCCCTGGCAACGTGTCAATGATCCGATTGCCTAAAGGCTCGTTTATAATGCGACCGTCATCAAAATTATGTCGTAAAATGTAGCCATAATGTAGCGAATATTTTGACACTTAAATACATACAATTAGCTGTGACTGAACACGATGTTGAAAACAAACATACATTGAAAACACAGTGAAAATAGTGTTATTATTTGTTTTATATTGTATGCTAATAAGCCGGACTATATGAGTCGTAGAAGGGTTCTAAAGTAAGTATGGGAGTTATCTTTTTCACGTGTTTCGTAGATATTATTTACGATTAAGTAGACAATCTACATTTTATCAGATCAAGACGAGATTTTAGAACTTTTCAGTTATAATACTCATATACTATTTACCACTAAAACAGGGGGAGAATATATTATATATTTTGTAATGGTAAATCTCTATATGGACGGTACCATTTGATTAATAAAAAAATCGTGTCTGAAAAGTGCTTGTAAATATATCAGATCTGGAATACATTATCATATTTCATTAATTAATAAATATTTTAGATGAAATTTTCCGTAGACGCGTGTTTATATGTGAACGTCCCCTTGTAGTAGGCTGTAGGAACTCGGGACTTCGGCGTTCAAAGAGCTTTGGGTTTGTACACAGGCACATTTAATCAACATTTATTTTTGCTTATTGAAAGCCTGTACTAGAAATATGGCAGAAATTAATTTAATAAAGAAATAACCAGGACGCTAAAATGTGTGATATCAATTATTGTAACTATTGGCCAGATAAGACAAGTTCAGCAGTTCAGAGTAAAATTACATTTTTTGCCTCAGGCATCTCTGCAAAAATTAATTTTGAATAGCTGATAATAATCGTTAAACCACATAAATAGCATTATAATTCTTAGCGAAAATCCCAAAAGGAAAATAATTCCAGCGCTGTTTAAAGCCACATAACCATAACAAATCGTAGCTAAATTGTTCGAATTCTCATTTACAAGAAGGATTAAAAACGCAAACAATTGGCCATTACAGGTAATGTATCGAAAATAAACAAATAAAGGCAAAGGCGGGTGAAATCTGAAGGGAACACTTGGTAAACACCACGTACACATTTTACGACGTTATATTTTTTCGCAAACCCTGGGCGTCTATTTATCTTTCATATTCGTTTCAATCTTGTTTATAATTTTGTATGCCCGCTATATATTTTCCTTAGTATATTTTATAACAGCGCTTATCATTTTAATATTCGTAGGCTTTCCAAGGATTTCCTCGTATCATATGAATTCACAGCGATATTAAAGCCATCTGTGTGAAACAGCTTTTGTATGAATACTTAATTTACTGTTCTTTTTTATAACCAAATTTCCTAAATCTTTCTCTTTGCCTTCATTCGCATTTATCAGCATAGTAATTAGGTTTTTATCTTTTTGCAGTCATTAGGAATTATCTCTTTTAACGATCTTTTCATTTGGTCACTAATTGCATGTTTATAATTAGAAAGGTTCAATAAACATGTATAATTGTGTAAAACTCTTAAATTGAAATGCTTTTCCCGCGTATATATATTTCAATTTTCAAGGGCTATTGTAGAGCTCTATATCATATTTAATTCAAGGAATAGGTAATACATAAGAAAGATTCAGGAATATAATAAAGATTTTCAGGAATATGAATACATATAATATTTACGTATTACCTAAGCTTTTCAAAGACTTACATTTTCAACGTAGATACAATTTTATTAGAAATGTTCATATACATATAATAAACAAATGCTCTTATGCGATATCTCTTGAATTAAATAGTTGCATTTTATAACATAATAATAATTTAAATAACTAAATAGAGTGAATATAAACTCTAAAGTAGACGTTACCAAAGAAAAAAATTGAGCACGGAAATTTCCGAAATGAAAAATCGTTCTATGCAAATACTTTGCATTCATTTGAATTGCAAAAAATAGTTTCATCTTACTTTTAAGTCGCGTTTGAAAAACCTGTGGTGGACGCTTTCGAATAAGCATATATTAAAATTTCATTCAGACCAAAACGAATATTTTAATCTACAGCCGAAAACCCAGAACTGCATTCATATTAACATGATTGGCTAATGTGTATAAAACTATTATAAAAGACTTGGGGTGTTAATGGAAATAAAGGAAAATGTTTACTTTTGCCCTAGTCCTTTTAAGTATCCCTACAGCGGTTATTGATATAGACCTATCATAATGTTCATATAAAATCGAAAAGAATATCAATTTCAATCTTAATATTAGTCTTTAGTAGCTACATGTGATGTTGATTGCCTGCTTTCAATTGTTTAATCATGCAAGTTATCATAAAACTAATTTATACATCGTTATTAGTAGAATATAAAGTAGAATTGGTAGAATATTTAGAAATAAATGTTTCTCATATATATAACTTTTATACAATTGCATATATTTTTAAGTTATTAAAATGTAGAGTCATCAGATTTCTACGAACTTTGTGAACAAATACTTTATTCGTCGCAATTTTTCAGCCATTTAACTTTTTAATTCACGAAATAACAATATGCTTTAATAATTTACTGGCTATACGCTAACGTAACATATTTTGCCTTAAACATAATAATTATTATTATATTCTCAAGGAATTTCCAATTACACGATTCAGTGAGCATACGGATGACAAATAGGCCTAATCTATTACAGGGTTTATTTAAAATTACATTTCATATTAAGTACAAAGAAAAATATAAGTTATAAAAATTTATAAAGACTGTGATTAATTTCCTCTAATTTCACGTGAGTAACCTTTTATTAATTTAACATTCATATTTGTTTCAAAATATATCTATTCTACGAACGTCTAATATTCAATACCGAATGAAAAAGAAATCTTCCAAGCTTGAAATAACGGTCTAATAAGATTCATATTCATAGTGTAATATTGCGGTAAGTTAAACAATTTATTGCCATACTTTATTCGTAGAAAAATGAATGCAATAACAAATGTATCGTTTTCATTTTCTAGATAACGTACTAACTTATGAATAATGTAGTAGATTAACACATTTTATATTAAAATATATTCAATAGAATGTGAAATTGATTAGATACTCTTTTTGGAAGTCAATACAACTTACAAATAAAATATAACATTAATAATATTAAATTGTAGAGAAACAGTCAACTTAACTAAAAATATAATATTAAATTGTAGAGAAACAGTCAACTTAACTAAAAATATAATATCCGCTCATTATCCGCTTCACTGATTTTTATGATTCCGTCGCCTCTATAATTCTAATATATTCATTTAAACGTATAAAAGTTCCTTTAAAGTCCTATAAAATAGTCAGTATATACAGTAAAGTTTAAAATATATAGAAATGTTTGAGATGAAGTAAGGAAGCGTGGATTTACCACCTAAGCCTTGGTTAATTGAGGTCGGTGTGCACTTACACTGGATTAGCTCCTTGATTCGTAGGAAGCCCTATTTTAGTTACTCCAGTATTTAATTTCATTATTTTAAATGTTTTATTCAAAAAGCCATACCAAATTCCACCTCGCAACCATTGAGATATAACCAAATCTGTGCGCCATTTTTTTGCTCTAAGTTTTAAAAATTATTATCTAGTTAGGTACTTACCGATGAAAGTTATTCCTTTGCACTTTTCCGTATTATTTGTATTATTTGTGCAATATCGTAACACACACGAAGGCATATTTGATGCGTTTCACTTTAAAACAAATAAAAAATGAGCGTGCAGTTACGCCATATGGCGTATGTTGAGCGGAACATAAGTGATGTAGGCGGTGTCGTCTCCATATGTATATCTCAATGCTCGCAACACGTGGATAAATCACGCTGCGTGTGTATTCTTGTGTTTTTTATTTATGTACTACTAATTATTTCAGACTATTTTAGTAGCATATAATATTAGAATAAATTTATGTAGATTAAACTATTTTGAAGTTAATTTTTATAATTTTTGTGTATAAAAAAAACTTTTACAGAGTTTTGAAAATAGAGTATAATATAATATAAACTCGTGTGCATCGTAGATTTATAATCCGTAGCATTTACGCGAGCTACGCACCAAAAACACAGCATTAGCAACCAACCTATAATCACAACTTGCCTGTAAACCTATAGCATTCTCAAAGAGTCACTCACCTCTGTCCACGCTACGAACGCACACACTCAACCGTTAACCATACACATTCATGTTGCACGTAGTAATAGTAACATGTACGCGATCAGCTGTTCTTTTCGATATAATCAATCGTTACCGGCTAAGGGAGCGCTAGGTGTTACGAGTTAAAGCCGGCGGCGGCATTGCGCGTGGGGCCTGCCGCTCACGCCGGCACACTAATCAGTAATCGTTGGGAGGGAGGCTGCGTCGCACTCCGCTCCCTCCCGCCGCCCCGGCACCCTCGCGTAGCCTATCCCGATATTACGTAGACGCTCACATCGGCATGAACCTACAGAAATGAAGTTATTAAACTTCACGATTTGTTAGAATTTGAACAATTAAAGAATTGCGCGAAAAGAAACGCTACCTCACTTGATTTCATAAAATTTCTTCGTTTATTAAATTCCAGAGCATAATATCTTAGATTATACATTGTAACAACTTTCCACACCTTTTAATGTTTACTTCTTTGTAAATTTTTAATAAAAATATCATCGTGGATTAGTCGTCTACGCCCTACGGTATTTTACGCTCTACGCAAGCAGAATAACTCAAAGCTACATAATTGTTAAGACAATAAAATTGTAAAAATAAATCTATTGTTCAAAACGACTAGAGAATGTCGTGGAAATTTTTAATAGTATTGTTATCAATAAGGACTAATGTATTTCCTAAATAGTTTGGTGTCTACAGTTAAAGAATTATCAGGTATGTGATGATTGGAGCAAATATGTGTTTCCTTCTAGGTCAGCGATTGTCCACAAATCTTGTTTACAGTGATTTAAACTCGTGGGTAAAGCGCACGTGTATGGCTGCTTACGGACATCTGATACTTTTTACCGTTATTACTTATTACATCCACAAACACATTTTTTCTACATAATCACTTGTATAAGTGATTATGTAGAGAAAACAAAAAATATCTCTTCTTTATTGGTTCTATTTACAGGAATGGAGGATCTTCTAGGAATTGTTACTAACTTTGACAAACTACTACCTAAACTTTATCACTCTATAAGCATTGGTAAACTACTTTGCAAAGGAGGCAATTGAATTATACAATACGTCTATAATTTAATGCATATCATTTAAAAAGCACCGCATCTGTTCCCGAATTAAAATAATCTTTGACCCATGGTAGTACGGGAAGCCGAATTTTCAGGGGTGACACATTCAGATTAAATATTCATTTGTGGATTGTAAATTAGCAAATACTCTGAGATAACCCCTGAATCGGCGATAAGACGGTATAGGGCCGACAGCGTCACACTTACCACCGAATTAAGTGTCGCTTAGGGTATGGGAATCCTCTTATGTGTGACACATAATGATGGGATTGAAGGACGGTCCTAACGTTGGATCTAAATTTAGATAATGATATGACTCTACCTTTCAGCTCTACATTTACAACTTTGATTTTTATTCGTATAGTTAATCATTTATTTCTGTTTCACTAAACGTTTGTATTCAAAGTTTAATCACACGCCTGCCCGGACTTTCCAAATTGAACTGGTATAAAAAGTATTCCATGAATCCAGGTTAGAAATTCATACGAATTAGTTCAATCATTTCAGTGTACCTGAATTCCCATCTTTTACATTCTCTTAAACATTTGTTGTAGGTATTAATAATATAACATGTAAGACTTGCCATTTAGGTGCCGTTAAACTAGTTTTTAATTTTAATTAATCATGTAAGTGATATTTTATGAGTAGAATATAATATTATTTCTTCATACAGGTTACATGATTTTTTTAATAAATAGAATTAAAGGTAATAAAATAAGCATTATATTAAACAAACATACACATTATTATCATTTAGAATCTAAATTTAATTATGCTCAGTGATAATAGATAAAAAATATTTTATAACGCGGCCCTGAGATACACGCATGCGCAGTTGGTCAAACTCAAGTGGCAATCTTCTACCATCTTTTAAAATGCAACAACAGTCTCTCGCGGTTGAAAATATTATGAAATAAGTTTAACGGCAGTGTCAATAACTTCTTCGATGTAGAAAGTGTATTCTTAATTTTATTTTTACTTTTATTTAATTATTGTTTGTATGAATTTTTAATCTAATTTAATTTTTAATCTGTATTATGTTTATGTATTAAATTTAAATCTGAATTTTAAATATTTACCATAACATAATCGCCGCTCGGTTTATAAAATTGTAATGTTAAACATTTCACGGTCCCGCAGGACAGGCATTGCCTAGTGCGGGAACCAATGATTTTATATTATATGTATTTTAACGTTTTTCTTTAAGAAACTGTATTAAGCACTATGTAATAATGTATGTATTATGACTGATGTACGTGTCTTAAAGAATAAATAATTTTTTACTTTACTTTTTTACTAGAAATAGAATTTGTTCAAAGATCGTCTAACATTAGAAATAATAATATTTTTCCAGACTTTATATAATCTACAATCTTCAAATTATTTAGAACAAGTGAAAAATTTATTTTGAAGATTGAACTTCCAATTTAGAATTATTTATTTCGCTATTTATGTTGAATTTTTATTATTTTTTGATTACGTATTTTAGTTTACTTGTAGCACTATTCTTTAATATTCAACTGTCAAGAACTTCACTTAATTATAAAGAGGTAAAATGTACGTGCATTCATAAAATTATAAAACAATGAGGCGCTAACCCTCCTGTATTAAATAATTTTTATTTTTGTCATCAACACAAAACAGGAAGGGTTGTAAGAGCAGTATATTGTTCCAACAACAGGATAGAATTACAAAAATAAAGGTCAAAATTGTATGCTCTAAATTATATTATAATTAAGGGGAAATCATAATATTTTGGGTTTTGATGTGTTTAAATTACTATTTCTTAGAAATTCGGTAAACCTTATTTGATATTAGCTTTTTTGTTATTATAGATTTACTGAACTGATCACTTAAAAGCACATGCAAAACTTGAACAAATTATTTTAAGAAATTTATGAATATTAAAAAAAATATGTGCACGCAAAATATGTCTCTACTAATATTCTATACGTAACATAGTAGTTAAGATTGAATTTTTAGCCTTTGAGTTGTTTCACTTTCCAAGAATAATCAGTACCTAGAATATTATTTTTCCTATTTCCCGACATGCTTTGTGAAAATCACGGAAAATCCACATTAAAAAAATCTATTTCGTAGTTGGAAAAATATATTTAAAATATAGTTATAGGTATTTAATATTCAAATTTATAATAAGAGCAGAAAATATGAAAGCAGTACCAATATCTTCAAAGGATGAAGACTTCAAATAGTACTTAGAACATAAATATATATATAACATTAGTCAAAGGACGATTATTTAAATATATAATGTGATAAAACTAGATGTTTCTGTCAAGGTGTTAGTCATTAGTAATCGTTAGCAGGAACTTTATTTTGCGCGCGAGTAGAGGCCATCAATCACCCAGTGATGGTGTATACCGAACCGAATGTAGACCAGACAAATTGAAAAATGAAATATAATTCCCTTTTCACACGGAGCGATAGGCAGTAGGCACGGAATAAAAACTGCTTCGATACCAAAAGTGGCATATTTGGCAAGGTTTCGTTAGGTCTCTACATCCAATACTATCTCCTTGAAACATAGTCAAAATAGTTTTAAGTTATTGTTATGTATGTATCAGCCTGGGGCTTCGCAAACTTCATACACAAATATTCCGGCCATAGTTTCCTATTATATGTAATTCCTGAAACCAACTGATGAGTGGCATTTGGTTTCGGTAATTCAGGGTAAGCTACCGATCATGGATCAGATGTAATATTAAACTATTGATTTTTATTGAAACTCTATCTGTAAACGAGGCCACTTTGTAAATAGTATAAGCCCTATAATTGATGTTTAAATTATATTGATACAACATTTTGACCCATTGAGCCCCGAACGGTCCGATCGGTCCACGACACAATAGATTTTCTATTGTGTCTGTGATTCAGTATTAAAACACAAATTACTTATTATTTCATTTTGCTATTTACTACATATTGATAGCTATCCTTGAAGTTTTTTTATATTGTTTTGTTAATTTTACGATAAAAATGTAATAAAATCAGGATATTTCCTTCCAAGGAATATTTCCTTTTGAGAGCAGACAAAGATGCATAAGATCATTTATTTAGTTATTTGAAACTTGCACAAAAAAGCCTTCCATCCAATAATTTTTACTTATCCCTAATGTGCCAACTGCTCATTCACACTAATGCGACATAACGTCTAATTTCCTAACACACATAATCTGATAACGGTATCATTTCACGAAAGGACCCGGTTGGTCACACGAGTATAATCCATCACCTTGGACCTCTGTCCGATACTGTTACTGGAACAATAATTGAAAAGCCTGATGCATGTTTTTGTATTTCACGTACATAATCTGTAAAGTATAAATCATTAATTATGGGGTGTTGATTTGTTTCTAGCAAGTTTATGTAATAACATATAGATTTCATCTTAGATATTTCGTACCAATGCTATCTAACAATCAATTAATTGTACGTATTAAACATAATATTATTAAGATGAACTAATACACTTGAGACAGTGGATACAAACTATCCACTTTATTAGCATTTATTATTACATATAAACATCGAATAACAATCACTCTTTATTAATTTCAATGATTTCGTTATATTTTAATCAGTTATATCGTTTGGAAGTTCATGAATAATAAAGAAAAAATAAACAAAAATTTGCTTACCAAAATATTGTAGCATCATCAAATTCATTTTATCCCTAACTAATAGAATACCAAATACGATCATAATCTTCATTTGATGGAACATTTCTGTCACACATAAGGCTGTAAGGTATAGTACTATGGCCATTGACCATAATGGCAATACGCCGGTATAGAACCCGGGCCCATCACTTTCACGTTTCGTAGAGAGTCGGTATAACGAGCTAGCAGAGATCTCGGTTATAGCGGAACCAGTTTAATCTTCGTTTTATTTAGGGCACTCTGCCAATAAAAAACAGCCACTGTTCAAACTTAGCATAGTAATAATAATTAATTTTAATCAGGAATTGTTGACGTGCTATCCAACAAAGTCCTTTATAAACTCGATTAAACGTGACATGTAAATGAAGATATATCTTCAATGTTGAATTAAGATTAACGAGTTGAAACCTAAATATTGTAGCAGGTTTTGGGTACGCATTCTCCATAAATTCATGAATCGCAATTCGCAATCATACATACGTTTCATACCTAATTGATTTGCTGGTTCGGCGCTGAGGATTAATTCCTATTTAATTGCTTCTATTTTAGACGATAATTATTTTAGGTTATTACAAACAAAAGTCGAAATTAGTTTCTATATTATAATGAAACTCAAATGTGTTTAGGTGAATTATGAATACCCGTGTCCTCTTGTGTGGTATGGGGCACACTCATTTTACATAAGTTTCACAAGTCGAGTTTATTTATGGACAAGTAGGTGATCAGACTTCCATAGAAGGACATATCCTGCCAGACTGAGATTTCTTTTTTGTCAATTCTCACCGACCCCTCGGTTTTACACGCATGCATAAACCATTGTACTAAAGAGGCATTCACACTACAACATTTAAATAATGTGAAATTTTTAAAATAGTTGTTAATTGATAAGTAATTTAATTGAAGTTGTCAAGCTCTACAATTTATTATTTCACGCCGTTATGACCTTTTTATTTATTTCTTACTCATTTATTTGTTAGATAACTGAACTAAATATAAGGTACTAATATACTAAAGTGTATTGTTAAATTAATTTGTACGTATTTCTATGAAAATTTTTACGAAAATTACTCCACCAAAGCGTAGGTACTTATTATGCCTGATGTACCTATTGATTTTATGAGATATTTTGGACGGAGCTAAAACGAGAATTGAGTGGGTCACAGCGTTGGATCGATGTGGACTACATTTTTAATTGTTCCCTTTTGTATTTCTATAGTTTAATCTAAATAATATAGAGCTTTTAATTCAAAGGGTAATTAAAACCCTTAATGTACTTATGTATTCTTTTTACACCTTATAAGGTTATTTATAACTAACTCTTCACAAATTATTTTGATAGAGTTGTCTGTGTCATTTTTCTGTCTTCTATAAGTTAGTAGTTATTATTTGTTGTTAAAAGTTCAATCAAATGTATATGTGGCTACGTGAATTATGAGCAAATTAATTATCTAGGTACAAATCTACAATGCAAGTTAAAAAGTAATTACATTCTAAAAGTAGAGATAACTAATAAATACATAATTATTAAATATAGTAATGACTCAGTATAAAACAGGCTGTATGTTACATACCAAAAACCATGTTTTTTAAAAATAATCTGGGTATTGCAATGTCTGTCTCAATCAAGAATTTTAAGTTCAAACTGAATTTTTATTTAAACCCTCAAATGTTGCCTGCGGACAGATTCAAACCCGATGTCAATCATATTAGCGCCATATGCATAAAACCACATATGGTGATATGGCTACAATAAGCAACGTTACGTATTTGTTTCTATGCAATTCCTTTACAGCTTTACACCATTACTTTTTACACGTTTTTCTTGATTTAAGCTTTTTCAAAATACTTAAAACAATCCAATCATCGTGTGAATGCAATTAAAAATATGAACCTACTACAAAGGCCTGTATTTTATGCTTAATTAATATTTTCTGCGAAATCGAAGTGAAGCAATAGAGACGTTTATTCAAATGCACAAGTACAACAAAATACATAAACTAAATATATGATTTTTAAAAATTCATGTGGGCTTGTGTTCTCTGCTACTAATATATTCTGTGCCTAGAGTCTAGACCCATAATGTCGTCTGAAAGGTTTTTGTGGTGTGCATTAAAAATTCCAAATAAACAAAAAAGGAGGAAACGTCTCAAAGGCACTTGTAGTCTGGCGTGCTTTTATATGAAGTCTGGAGAGCGGCGGCACGGACTGCTAGCGCCTAATCTACGGCTTGACATTGAGATGTGCATCAATTATTTACCTATTTTAGTCTAAAATGGGTTATTTGATGATGAATAAGTAACTAAAATACTAATGTCAGTTTGTGAAATGGGTAAAAGGTGAGTAATTTGATCTGAAATTATTGTAAAAATGTTACCTATATTATATGTTACCTATATTACCTACTAGATTTCCGCCCGCGGCTTCGCCCGCGTTTTCAAAGGAAAATCCGCGTAGTTCCCGTTCCCGTGGGATTTCCGGGATAAAACCTATCCTATGTGTTAATCCAAGTTACCCTCTATATGTGTGCTAAATTTCATTGTAATCGGTTCAGTAGTTTTTACGTGAAAGAGTAACAAACATCCATACATCCATACATCCATACATCCATACTTACAAACTTTCGCCTTTATAATAGTATTAAGATATTATATGTTACCTATATTATAGAATACACCCATTATTTTTACTGAAAACTGTCACGAATGTCGCTTTTTAGTAACTTATTATAAATAAATAAATATTAAATAAATATATTAGGACAATTTTCACACACAAAACATTGTACATCTAGGTAGGTACCTACTCTGGCAACTATTATTTTGTATATTTTTAATCTGGCTTCACTGAACTGATCTTTATGAATTTTTTTACGCTCGAACAATTTCCAGAAACATTAAAAAATACCTCGCACGAAAATTTTAATCTTAAATTCGTAACAACAAATGCGCAAAATATATGGCACTTTAGTCTTTAATAACGATGCAGTCAGAATTAAAAACTCATTCATGTTATTCATTATTTTTGACTGGAAACAAAATAATTCTGTCCCTCTCAACGCCCATTCATCGAGCTCCTCGAAATTCTTTAAAGTTTAAAACAACAGCAACGGAACAGTAGGTAGGTATTCCGAAAACGCATAATGAAAGATCGCGGTAGGTACGTCGTACGGAAAGCTCAAAGGGTATGTAAAAACAATGGTGCACTTAGCAATTAGCCGGGAATACTGACAAAACGAGGGCTTACTTTTTAATAAAATATCTCATAAATTCATAATATATAAAAAAACTTATGCTTGAAATAAACTTATGTAGCCAACAGCATCACAGGAGCACATCTTTGAAGGATAATGAGGAAATCATACAAGTGAGATATTACCACCTGAGATTACGGGACTAATAATGTTCTAATAAAAAGCAATATTACAATGTACTTTTTTACATATCTATAGAAATTTACAGCGATAAATTCATTTATCCAATAATATAAAACATTTATCACATACTTACGTTTGTGTAGACGTATGCACTTTTTAATTGAAATAAATAAAATCAACTTCTAAGCTAGAAACTGCTCCCGACCTTTCGAAAGTTGCCAAGATTTCCTATTACCGCAATGCTCGGCTCGAACTTTACTTAGTCTACAGAAAACAACTATTTTATTTACTTTTCTTATGTGGCAAATACTGGAAAAGGAACTGAAACGACATTGTGTTATATTATTTTACTAGTTCAGTATTTTTAAAGAATTCTACATGTAATATTTATTTTCTTGGATGTGAATTATATTGACCGACCCGCGAAGGCGCAAAAAAAACCGAAATTTACTTATTAATAATTTATTTTATTTAATAAAAAAAATTACATTATAAATTATTTCTAACTTAAACTACGTCCCTCCGGTTCAATGTTGGAACCAAGAGTGTCCATCGTCTTCGGCGGGGCAGCGTCGTCGCGGTGGTGGTGATTGCCGTAACACTTTCTGGAACCGCAGGTGTGCGCGATGTCGCAATCGTTACTGGGTACAATTCCTTACTGGGTGGCCTTATGCATCTTCTTATAATTAATGCGTGTTATATGTACCTACTTAACACCTCCCTGCTGAAGTTCAGCGACTATTGGCGGGCAAGGCTCGTTAATATCGCTGAAATTTCACACTCCGCCGATTGATGTTCTATTTCTTCTTTTTGATTATCATGAACACTCGTAGTGGCGTGGCTAGCGTATAGGCTTTGATGTACGCACTCTCCGTACGACGTACCATGTCACTAGGGCAACTGCACTCAATATGAATATAACATATTATATCGGTAGGTATTATGGAAGGCTGAATATAGAGAATCTCGTCTCCGTTGTTAGTACTGATAGGCATTTCCATTGATATAGCTCTATTGCTGGCGTGTAATTTATCCAAATTTATCGAATTCAACTTTAGGACTTCTCCATCTGTATTATATTGGCTGGAATCTGGTAGGATTGCAATTTTCATTATCTGTCCTTTAATGTGGTCTTCTCGATTGACTATCTTGAAAGCCTCCGTTTGAAGAATGCAGTTCTTGGGTATTGTAGCTAAGTAGCTTCCTTTAATGACGTCATATTGATCTTGTGAGCATGATAGGTGAATTTTTGATGGCTTGGGGAAACTGATGACGTAGTGGGCGTCGTCCAATTTTTCTAGGGTCGGCGCTCCGAGTTCCACAGGCGTGAAGAGACAAGATGCGACGACTCGTTGCGTGGTAATTAGGTGATATACGCAGTCATTTTTGGATCGATGATGGTTCAGCTTGTCCTCACATAGATACCCTAGGCCAGACTTCGGGCATTCTGCCTCCATGTACATAAAATCCTCGTCGTGAATTGCCACAAAAGGATAGGGTGGAATAAGGACTTTACTATCTTTATTAAGAACTATGGATAATTTAAATAATTCAAAGGTAACAGGAAGGACAACCGGGAACATAAAACTATAACTATATTTCTATTACTATAATAATAGCCTAGTTTCACTAAATCAAAAATTCTCTATCATTAACTTGAGGGATTTGCTCTTTCTATAAATTCCTCAGCCAATTTGGTCACTAAATGTATAAATCTTGTTAAAACGTTACCATCAAATTCTGGCAAAAGTTTAAGTGCATTAAAAATTTTATCCAAATCTGACATTTTAAATATCTGTATTACCTATATAAAATATATTAAATTTATTAACTTCGTTAGATTAAAAAAAAATTATAATCTTTACTTAATATATTTAAATTATAAAATGAATTAATTCGTAAAATTCGAAAATTAATTAATTCGTAATTAATTAATATTTAAACTTATTAATGTTTTATCTACGTAATATCTATATTTGAATTTTACAATTGATTTTGTAAAATTCTAAAATTAATTCGTGATGAATTAATATTTAAACCTACGCGCTACGGTTCCTCGGTTTCCGTGAATGGGGGGTAATCTAGGAAAACTTACAAATCTAGGAATGGCAAGTCACTAAGAGAATAATTAGTGTACTTACAGGATTTTAATTTCGGCCTTTCTTGCAGTATCAATGTTCGGATACCCTTCGCGTTGCGGTGGCCAATAGATGTAGGTTCTGGATCCCCGTCGTCGTCCCTCCGATGGAATAGCGATACTCGATGCGTGTAGTTTTAGCGTTCCGAGAGACGGCTCTCAAGGATTATCCACAAGACTGCGCCAATTATATTGACCGACCCGCGAAGGCGCAAAAAAAAACGAAATTTACTTATTAATAATTTATTGTAATAAAAAAATTACATTATAAATTATTTCCAACTTAAACTACGTCCTACGATGTCGCAATCGTTACTGGGTACAAGTCCTTACTGGGTGGCCTTATGCATCTTCTTATGCCGCGGCCACACATTGGAGATATTTGCACCAACGCGCGTAACGTTTTGCGCCCAATGCACCAATGTATGTATCGGTACTTTGACACAATGTAGACATTGCGTCCAATCACTGTCCAATGCCCAATACTAACGCGCTCAGTGTCGGTTTTCGATACACGTTCAAAGGAGAGGGGAATGAAAGGGGAGTGCGCGGGGGCATCTTGGACACAACGCCGCGCTCGCGCCACACATATCGTCTGTCAGTCGCCTGAAGTGTGCATTTTTACCATCCACCATCGCCTTTTCTTTCGTTGATTACTTGTCTGATGCAAGTAATAAGCATCCTATGTCCTTACGCGTCAGCCGCTAGTGCAAATAAATTATCGTCCATCGTCTTCGCTTCTCTGCTACCACAGTTGGGACTGGCCCAATGAGCTAGTCTGTTTCCATTGATTGGTTACAAAGTTGACATTGAAGCCAATGTATAGTGCAGTATTTTGATCATTTCAAATTATAGCCAATATTGGACGCAAAGTTGAATCCAATGTGAGGCCGCGGCTTTATAATTAATGCGTGTTATATGTACTTAACATGTGTTGGCTCAATTTTTGTAAATAAATATTGTGCTGTATCACCAGTCCTCTAACTAAATGCGTAAATATGTGAATTGTAAACAAGTGGTATAATTCTAATAAATCTATTGACACAGTTGAGCACTCTTCGAACTCTTACCTACAGACTATCTTCATTATGTTATCGTGGAAGGTCAAGGCAAGGTCGCAAACCTATCTCAATAAGTTTGCAACATTAAACCTTACCCCTCCATTTCTTTCCAATTTGCAATATTCAATACCTACCTATATAATTGAACAAAACATAATACATACATTATTATTAGATACATTGTAATTATTAATTACTGTAAAAGCGTGTTAGTGTCGATAGGAGTAGGTAGTGCCTGAACAAATTATTTGATTTGATTTTAAATAACTGAAATAAGAACATTGACAATTATTATTTAAAACTGGGAAAGAAAAATATCCCACACGACATAATGTATTATCTACTCAAGCCATTTACATTTGTTACCAACCGGCAACAAAACTTAAAAAAAACATAAACCTTCCTCAGGTGCAGTCGGTTAAAAAACAAAACTCTGATACTCTGAAAGAATGTACCTAGATATAATCTGCAATATTAAAAAATCGTTCACAATCTTCGCTCAATCCCTCTACTTTAGCATCCCAAAAGACGATCTTTTGTATTAAATCGTAGTGACTTATAAGCATGAAGCTAGTTCAGAGGGCGGTGCCGCGGTCTAATTAGTGTGCTTTGTAAAAACACCCCACGATACGGTATAAAAGTTAATTGCTTCCAGTAATATCGGGATCAATATGCGTGCCTTTTGCTTGTGTGCATGTACGTGGCTGCATTCACCTGTGGCATTCACCCGTATTAGCGCATAAGCTTTCCGATTATAAGTACGTATTCAGGTTCTTTTAGGTCTACCGTGTATATAATTTAGATGGTGCATTTCTTGCTAGCAGCTTCGTCTAGCAAATAACAAAAAGAGTTCGAAATTTAAATCATCATTATAAACCGATATTTTATTATGTTTGGCATATAGGTATAACGCGTTTCATTAAAGAAACGAATCTTCAATGGCGGCCAAAGCTGACACTGACATATGGTAGGGTCAGTAAAAAAGAAAATAAAAATAATTTAAATGGATAATTATTTTATTAATTATTTCAAATTGTTTATTGACAAACTTCTTTGTTATGGTACTTGTGTATTTATATGAATTATCATACTTATTTACGTATACAGAATGCAACAAAATCCCCATAATACTTGTAATGAGCCCATAAAACTGAATAACTTTTCCCAAAGAACATATTTTATCAAATTCCAATAAAACATTATTTACAGTACTCCCAAACTGATAATGCGCATAGAAAAATTCGTCACTGTTCGGCAACTGTCATATTCCCAGAGCCTCCGAAGACGATATGTATATAGAGTGGTTAAATATATTTTCTTCATGCATAGTTTATTATAATTATGAGTTTTATTGTGATTTTACGGTAAAAGAGATAAGTAACGAAATTTGTTTCGATAATTCAATGTTACTTAATAGCGAGGATAAGCCACACTATTGCGAATATATATTTGTTGTATTGATTTACTTGGAAAATTCTATGCTTAGAACTATTAATGTGTCTTACTGAAGCTGGCATGATGATGGATGTATGGAAGGTTAAAAAAGACAAAGTTTATATTAAAAAAAAATATATTTTCAAACACTAGTTTACATATTTTAATCCATCAGGCCCCGGAATCACAGACACAATAGAAAATCTATTGTGTCGCGGTCGGATCTGGCCGCTCGGTGGTTGAGAGGTTAAATTGTAGAAATCTAATCATTAAAATCTCAGTCCAAAGGATTTACAGAATCAGGGATTATGTCTATTTCTGATATCGTAGAATGATCAGAACTTTCATTATGCTTTTATTAACTTTCACTTTCCGCACTGCTATCTGCTACCTGTGTAAATAATCATTTTATCGGAAAATTCAACTTTGAAACAAAACTAAGAAGAATATGTAACAGCAGCTCTATATAATTCCATACAGAGATAATACGTGCGGTCACCACCAATATATAATGACGACTGACGGATTTTTGAATTTTTTGACTGACAGGCTACCGTCACCAACCGCCCGAATTGTTTTCGATTGTGTATGACACTGAATTGACTCCTATTTCTTTCGAACAAGGTGCAAGATGCA
Source organism: Colias behrii (assembly GCA_029959065.1). Lineage (NCBI taxonomy): Eukaryota > Metazoa > Arthropoda > Insecta > Lepidoptera > Pieridae > Colias > Colias behrii. The sequence continues at coordinate 6,782,523 of JARWMC010000019.1, read as the reverse complement.
AGTGCATTGTTTCGGGCACTTACGATTCAATGATTCGGGGTGATTCGGGTGTTTCTGGAAATACGATAATTAGCGAAGATCTGCATGCGCATAATTAATTTTGGAGTACTGTACTATCGCAAATACATAATTGTCATTGTAAATTTATTATAAAAACTATTATAGGGAAAATCAAATACATTTTAGTGATTTTACTTTTCCCTATTTTTTTGCATGCCGTACGGCCGTGTGTAAGCGAGAGGGAATGATAAGCGCCGCCATTTAAGATTCGTTTCTTTAATGAAATGCTCTATAACAGCAGATCACATATTAACCACCCTCGCTAGTTGCTCGTAATGAAAAGCAATAGCTGTTGCTGAAAGGGTTATTAGAAAAACATTAGGATAAGTAGGTATGTCAATTATAGGTAAACCAGAATCTGATGGCAATTGGGGAAATCAAAATTTTGAGTGTGCAACCCTAGGGAAAATGGACGGAACGATCTTGATACTTCTTATTTTTTATTTTGTCCTCAATATAATTAGTCACATTACATAAGTGGACAATACTGTACTTAATAATGAGATATCCACTAATATTATGTATGTACATACATGTATAATATACATATTAGTTTTATACACTATATGTATATTAGACATATTATTATTTACACATACTTATATTTGTTTAAATTATTATCATTATGCCATGTCAAAATATGGATAATGCAGATCAAAACTAGATTACTTATAATTTTTTATAAAATAAAACAAAAATAAAATAAAACTATGTTTATTTTCGTAAGTATTAACAGAAACACACATTATAAAGTTGACTTGAACAGCTTAGACTTGACGAATAGCCGTATTGGAAACTCCTGTAATAAGTTTTCATAAAATTATATTGTAATCAACAAAAAATATTATAGTTACCTACTTATAATATTTTTAATTAAAAGTATCAAAACGGGTAAGTCAAATTTACCAATAAAATCTTCAATATTGAAAATTGTTATGTTTCTGACCCTTCTTCATCGAATATTTTTCTATACTCATTGTAAACAACACCTCTTGCTTGTGATTGCAGCCGCTTTTTCGACATGGTCGTAGATTTTTTAGACAAAATCCTAAAAATTATTCATCAACTGCGAAGAAGACAAATAATTTTACAATCAATTTGATAGTTGTCAAATAAAGTTGCCACATGAAAATCTTTTATTTTATAAATATAAATATGCCATCAGATTCTGGTAGACCTATATGTAGATATACCTAATAAAGAAAGGCTTTGGTAAAAAATCTGTGGCACTCTGTATCACTACTTACATAGTACATAGTATAAAACAAAGTCGCTTTCACTGTCCCTATGTCCCTTTGTACGCTTAAATCTTTGAAACTACGCAACGGATTTTGATGCGGTTTTTTTTAATAGATAGAGTGATTCAAGAGGAAGGTTTATATGTATAACAACATCCATTAAATAGTGGAGAAGTACTGTTATTTTTGAGGTTTCTAATGTGATGTCGTAAAAAATTAAATTTTTTCCGCTTACATTGCAAACGCAGGCTGAACCCTTCGAGTTTTATCAAAATAATGTACTACGTATTATACACATTAAAAAGGTCTACAGAAAAATCCGCGATGGTATATGTCTATCTCTTATGGATAACCCACAATAACTTTTGTTTGTCCTTTACTTTTTACGACAAATAATAGCTAATTTTCGAAGCGATTTTAACCAATACAGCATTAATCCTTAACCAATTAAATACCTTGAATACATTGTTCATTTAATATAGATCTATATGGCCCTTTACACCGTATGATTTAAGTGAATATTTTCGAAGATATTACAGATTTAAAAATTGCGGGACGTACCGTTTGCGGCGGTACCGGCCGGCCGCCCGGCTATATATATTTTATACCCGTGCGAAGCCGGAGCGGGCCGCTATGTTTTTATATACAACGTTCACAGTTTTTCTGTAGTGTATTTAGTATCAGCATTGCACCCGTGCGAAGCCGGGGCGGGTCGCTAGTATTTTGTAAGTAGTTAGTTAAGTATAATATATTCATAGGTGAGATGGGATATGGATACGGTATACCTAGCAAGGAAACAATCAGGAATGCTAAAGCTGTATATCCTGCGAAAATGCATAGATACCTACACTGCAGTCTGCACCGCACAAATACCCTAAGCAACTAATTATGATGTATATTATGTTGTCCCCACTATTCTTTATTATTAACTAGCTGCTTGGCCCTGCTTTGACCCGGTAAGTTATCTGTTCTCCGAGGTTCTCCGTTAGCCGTAGGTAACACGAGTTTTGTGTAATGAACTTAGTTAACTGAAAATTTTTTAACGATCGATAAATATTTACAGGGCGTCTAGAAGAGTTCTATCACTTCATTCGTTCGTAAGCATTATAATTTTTTTTTTTTTTATTAATAGATATTGATTTTTGAAAATCTGTCGAAAACTCTAATGAAAAGAACCAAAATGTGAAATGACTCAATATTCAGTATCGAATACATAATATTTTCTAAAGTAACTAAGTATACCTAGGACGAAACTGAACTCTAGAGCTAATTAATGGAAACCAAAGCGGGATATCCAATTTAAATGGGTAGAGGTTCAACACGACATGACAAAATGAAAGGATTGGGCCTGGCAATTTATGAACAAAAATAGTTACCAATTTTCAGAAAGTAGATGTATCATTCAAATATCTGGGGGTTTACAGCTTATTCCCGGCAGTATCGAGATTTAAATAAATCGAGTTCGATTCGGTTATATTGGTAACAACTATTAAAAACTGTGATTCTTTACAAAATTAATCTCGGTGGAAAATTTCGATCTGTAAGTACCTACTTCGATATCTGGATATAAAATTTGAATTAGTTGCAAAGTAAAAATTCAACATCGAAGTTAAATCACATTCATCATGGAAACTATTTCGATGGAAGACTTCTGTAATTTTTGTATTGATTCAATTTTCATTTGCACGCCATCTATTGAACCTATTACAATGTTGTTAAAACTATGAGTGTGGTTATGAGTCATAACATGTTTGTAACTAAATATGAAAAAGTTGTGATAACGAGTAATAATTAATAATTATATTGAATGAAAGTCACGAGTTTCGAAGAATTAACGATACGATAGGAGTAAAATGTGATATGTGTAATATGTAAAAAATATTATTTGTTTATAAGTAAAAAAAAAAACAATTAAATGATTCCATAATATAATTTGTAAAATGAAATGAATGAATTTTTAGATAAATACAGATGTTGAATTTCTTACAGCGCAGTAATTGTCTCACTATCTCACTAGGGGAAAGGAAAGTACACAGGCATAAAATAAAACAAAGCATATTTGTAAATCTTACTATTTGGCTGTGGCTGGAATGCAATACATTAAATGCTTATCAAAGTCCAGCAATATAATCATAATGAGTGTTTAAAGTAACACATTTATCCTATAGTAAATTAAACACATAAAATAATGAATAAGTCTTGATTGAATTAATAAGTAATATGAATTTAGTCTTATTTATAAATTTCAATAAATTTTAATTTAAAATTAAATACTGGCAGTAAGTAATATATTATGTCATGGTGCCGAAAACAGGGTTGTGCCTGCAAATACTCGGACCATACTCCATATAAGCTTGCTTGCTATGACAGACTTGATAAAACTCAGGTGTAGAACCAAGCATACTTCCTCCAAACCAAACTGCATATCTTTGCATGTTGTGTGAGATGACTTGAACATCAATGGGCTTGGGTGTGATGCGACCCTCAGACAACATTGTAGATAACTTCAATCGTGCGTCCACAGTCCTCTTTATATCCCTTTGTAGTCTCCTTCCAAAGTCTCGGAACATAGTTGATCCTCCAGACAGCACAATGTTTCCATACAACCCTCGCCTAACATCTATTGGACAACTCTGAATAACCTCATCGACCATTTCGTTAAGTGGCACTGTAAAATCAGCATTAGAAAACTCTGGATGGAAGAAAATTTCAGGCCCCAGGAACCTCTCATATCCAACATCAACAGAGAATGGGTTTTTGGTGATTGCATTTATACCTGTATATTTCTTCATCCATTTAGCAGGATCTGAATCATATTTTGCAAACTCCTTTGCGATATCTGGGCAGATATAACTGTATCTCTCTTTGATTGCTTTCGCTGTTTCCAAGCTTTGTTCAGGAGGGATGCCAACTTCACGTTCTCGGAGGAGGGATTGAATGAAGGAAGTGATATTCCTTCCTGCAATGGGAATGTGTTTAATACATGAACCAATTACATACCCTTCAGCGACAGGGACAATGTGAGTCACACCATCCCCACTGTCTACAACAATACCAGTGAATGTGCGACCTGCGGACGTACGAGACTTCCATGACGCCGCTAGAGCGAGGACAGCCTGCACTGCTATGTACAAACCAGGCACATTGAATGACTCAAACATTATCTCAGCTAAATACTCTCTATTCTCGGGCGTGTTCAATGGCGGCTCCGTTATCAAGAAATGATGATCTTCCGGTTCAGCTCGTAGATATTTGAAAATGCATTGCTCGATGTACCTTTCCATAAGATCCCAATCTTCGACCAATCCATGACGTACTGGGTACTTGACGGAATAGCCCGTAGCTTCAAATGCTTCATCGCCGATGAAGAAATCCAAATCTTCTACGGCTTTAGTCATACGTCTTGTGCTTTGATCTCCCACTTTAGCCGTTTCCTTTATCGCTATGGCTGACGGAATGATAAACTGCGGCTCCTTATTACCGGCGAATCCTAATTTGGTGTAGCCCGTACCCACGTCTATTACACATGCCGGTAAATGATCACCCATTTTTATTTTATTGCTAAATAGTACAAATAATATTAATTACAAAATAAAATATTGGGTGCGGTAAAGTGAAATCACTATATTTCTGAGTTTGACATTGACAAGTCATTGATTAATGATTGATGACAAATCCTTATAATTTCTTTACACAATTTAAATGACATACATACAAGTCTTTTAGTAACTAGTATTTTAATATGTACATAGAAAATAAAATCCAGCTTTGTTTTCGATATTGAAGATTAGATTCTTCATTATCTGATAACATAGACCTTATAACTTTTACACAAGCATCTAGAAATAGGAAGTGGCTTCGCTCAGCTGCATGTCACGTTACAGAAGTTACGCCTTATTTGTAAATTTGTAAATCAGTTCCAAAATCTATAAAATGGCGTATGTGAGGTTAAGTTTAACAGACGGATAAAATTGAAATAGGTACTGTAAAATATAATATAATAATAATATGTAATGGGTGTCATTATCATTTTCTTTCCCAAGTTTTAGTCTACGTATCTTTTCCAAATTTCATTCAAATCAGTTCAATAATTTAATGGTAATAATGTAACTTGTAAACGTGACAGTCAGCCAGAAAAAAAATTTACTCTCGCATTTAACATAAAAGAGACTAACTAGCATATCCTACAAATATTACTAACACGAAATTCGTTATATTATTATTAGAATAGGTAGGTATGTTTGCTACTTATTCACGCGAAAACCACTTAACGGATTTTGATAATACTAGGTAGTGATATAGCTTATGTACCTGAATCTTACCTGAATGCTTAAGCTATAGAAATACTAGCTTTTGTCTTTTTGAAACCGCGATTGAGCTGATTAATTATTAAATCAAGAAGGGTTTTAAAGCAAAGGCTGTGAAGAGTGAAGAAAAGAAATAACATTAAATACACAGTAGTTTCAACTGGTTCATCGATCATGGAATTACTATGAAATATAAAACTACCTACATTAAACATAAAAAAAAAATCTGTGGGTTATAAATAAAAAGCTTAATTTACAAAGATTTGGTTAGATATTTATTGTGACCAGGATTCAATAACATTAAGCTAAAAACCATTATTCAAAGCGTCGATTTTTTCGTCGAAAGTAGCTAATTTTTTCAACTCGCTCGAGTTTCCAGCATGTATCTACAGTTCGATTCAAACTTAATGGCGGTTCGGACAGGTGCGAGTGCGGGTGCGCACAGGTCCCGCTAATATCTAAAATTGTTTTCTGCGCATCGGATCGTACGATGTTCCGAGCCGCCATTAAGTTTGAATCGTACTGTACCATTCTTTCACTCGTGAATCAATGAGTATGATCACAAATTTCTTATTTTACATGCTTATCTTACAACACTGATCGCCGTCGGTAAATACATAATGTTTTCTAAGACAGATGAGAAAAATTTAATTAACTTATCAAAAACAGTCCCAGTATAATGTTATTGTTTTTTTAGCGTTTTATTGACAGATAAACCATTGTTTTTTTTACGTATGTACAAAAATTATAACACAGGAATGTAATTTTGAAGAATACAAATATAATATTATGTATAAATCAATAAACAAATTTATGGATGAATTAAACTTAAATATTTTTAAGATTTTAGTATAAAATTACATGTACTTTCACCAAAGATAAATAAATATTTTCATTGTGTATTTAATATTATTTTCTTTATAACTATAAATAATATAATATATTAAAGTTTAAACTAATGTTTTTTAGTAATTATTTATAAGCATATCTTACAGTGAAGATGTGCCAAAGATGTAAGCAAAATGTAATCAACATACAAAATATTAATATAAAAACAATACTGTACTTTGAAATATTAATTTATAATTTATATACACCCAAATTTAAGCAGTTAACAACATTCGATTTAATTGGTAATTAGTTATTGTTTACCTATAGTTTTTAATTAATTTATGAGTAATATTTTTGTAAAAAAATACACAGGTTCCGTTTCTTACACTAATTAAGTGACATTTTTTGAAATTTAAAAAATAATCATCTTAAAACATTCATAAATAAAATTGGGTATAGATTTTTAAATTACACAGAAGTAAATAAAACTCTAAATCCTAACATCAGTATCATTAATTCACTCTTATGATAAAGGATTAACACAACATAATATCTTATACAAAAAATCTGCCTCGTGAATGTCTTTTCCCAAGTGAATGTTGTGAAACATTCTAGATTTCTCACCACATTGCATAATCAGAATCGTCCATATCAAAGATCGTGAAGAATCCGAGAATAGTGATGTACACTATAATGTTACCTGCTAAAGTCAAATAACAGGCTCCCCACATAATCTGAAAGTAAAAAAAATGCAATGATTATTATTTATTTACAAATAAGTTGTACAATTCCGGTTATCAAAAGTTCTGAAGCATTATTATTTATTACTATAAAAAGTTTATAAATATAAAATATTGAGATCATGTCAACGCTCTATAACCATTATTATCAGTTAATAAAATGCAGTTATCAGAACGATATTCATAACATACAAATTTAGCTTCAAAAAAACACTTAAGTGAACTGAACTATATATGAATGCATTATTTCAGTCAAAATAAAGTTCCACCTTAGTATTTTATGTACTACTAGCTTACCGCCCGCGGCTTCGCCCGCTTTGTCTAAAACCTAATAAATTATATACTAAAACCTTCCTCTTGAATCACTCTATCTATTAAAAAAAACCGCATCAAAATCCGTTGCGTAGTTTTAAAGATTTAAGCATACAAAGAGACATAGGGACGTAGGGACAGAGAAAGCGACTTTGTTTTATACTATGTAGTGATGAAAAAAAAAACTCACTGTAGACGCGCGGGCTAAAACAATGGGCAGTGCAAAGGAGCTCACAAGGATTCCCATAGTTATAAATATAGCTGTCTCCATGCACGGTGAGTTTGTACCACCTGCGCTGTCCGTGTGGCGCCGAGCTATCATCGTCGGTATTGGGCATAGAATGTAAAATAGTACTACGAAAAATGGCCACCATAGTCTGAAAACGTAATATAGTATATTAATTAACTAGCAACTTGCTTCTGTCTAGCCGAATTCACTTCAGGATATCAGTTACCTATGTTACTTGGTAAAGATGTAGATTTCAAATGGAGAGAAGTTTTAATATCAATAGAGTAATTTTTTATTTGAATCATAACATATGTAGTGTATAAGGTAGTTATAAGTTAATATATTAGGTATAGGGAAGGTTAGAAATAGTAACTAGTATATAAGTTGTGTTGTCTTGTGTTCGTCCTCTTTTCATGCAATATACGCTGAACAGTCAACTTGAGTTTCATTACAATTTCACCTGCATAAGAACATTACAATATATAACCAAAAACCGCACTGTAATAATCATATTATTACAATGATAAATTACAATAGAAAAGACTGAAGAGTGCACACAAATTGAAACTGGAACATACATCAAATACATTTAAGAACTATTGGTGTTCAAAGAAAAGCAACCATAATGTCAAAAAAATATGGTTCAATATTCTTTACACAGCTTATGAGATAATACTGATTCATGTAATGCATAGAAGAGAAAGCTATGCACCAGTTTTTTGATACCTACTTATAATTTCAATAACATACTATGAATTCCTTTGTGTATTAATACTATGGGAATTATCTTGAAAATAGATAAAAAATTCTTGTGGATTGTTGACATATGTTATCACTTTTATATCTCAATTATGCAAAACAGTTAGACTTTTATAGAATTTTATATTTTTTGTTTTATGGCATTGAAATTTTTTTTATAAATTTATATTTATAAAGCATTTCAATGAAAACAAAAAAAAAAGATAAAACATCATGTCATTACATGTAAGAAGGAATACAAAACTTCAACGTATGCTGCCAGAATTTAAAAATGAATTTGGCATTTTTATGGGTAAAATGGTTAAAAGAATGCTCAGAGAACTAAATAAGTATACTTCTTTAATTTTTATCACCTCTAGAACCTTTGTTGTTGACATAGTTTTATAAATGTTATCTTAAGAATAATCAATAAAAGGTTATTAAATTTAAAGTGTTTTATTTTTTATAGAGTGTAGTCAGATTATTACTTATTATATAATTAATATTATTTGTGAATAATCTGACATTCATTTTGTACATTTCCCACATTTATTGCATGATAGTAGTGTATATTCAACCTATGTTCTTTAAGGAGTGTTATTGACCAAATTTTAAAAGACTAGGTAACATAGAAAGGAGATTGCCCAAGTGACTATGGCACTTGGTATCGCAATCAAACTTATTGTGTCAAGATGAAATATAGCTCAATTTAAAGCTTGATGTTAGTACTTTTAGAAACGATTAAAGTTTTTATGTAAATAAGCCGCAGTTCGCGACAATAAAAATAAAACAATAGTTTTATTCAACATTTCAAAAAATACTTTATCGAGTTTAAACTAACGATAAACGATAAGTTTTACATTTATTACATAGGTAATATTTTAATTTACAAGACAAATGTGAAAAGTAAATCGTAATAAACATTATTTCAAAATAAATAACGTCGAACAATGCGTCAAACACATTCATTTCAAATAGAAAATATGACATATGACGCAGGACGCTTGCAAGAGAGATAGATATATGTGTCAAATCAAAAACTTTTACTTTTATTTCTATTTATTCGGTATAATTACGACTTAATAGTGATAAATATGATCATTATAAATACAAATAGGAATTAACAATATCACGAACATGTGACACAACTAGTATTTTACCGATTCCATACGTGGTCATACATGTTTCAAAACACTAACTTTTACTATTATTTCAATTTATCCGGTATAATTAAGACTTAATAGTGATACATATGATCATTATAAATACAAATAGGAATTAACAATATCACGATTACGTGGCACAACTAAAATTTTACCGATACCACCCGTGGTCATTCTCCTTTAAGAATAATTCAGTGAAAAAAGTATCAGCCAAGAAAAGTTAATCCTGTCTATAAATAAGTGCTAAGATGAATGGGGAGTGGGAATCTTCATATTGTTTTAAAATAATTTAATAAATGACTTACTTATATTGTGGTAAGGCACATGCTAATATAACAAATGTCATCCCAATTGAACCAGCAAATGCTAGCGACACCAGTCTGAAATTTAAAAAAATGTGAAAATTTTATAGACTCAAGTAATAAATTAGGTATGTATTATGCAAAACAACACAATAAAGTTAAAGAATTTAACTTATTTATTATTGTTATAGAATTAGAACACAATTCATTTCCAAAATTAAAAATAAAATAATGAAAAGGAAAGATTTTATTTCTTTGAAAAATCTATATTTGTAATATTTAAAAATAGCTACAAGTACTTATCAATTAATTCATGAATATTTTTCTAACAAAATATTGTTCCCACAAGTAAATTACAATATGTGTAAAGGTTTAAGTGACCTAAATCGAGGTTGTATTACACTTACCCTTTAGTTAGTCCAAAGTATTACATGAAACAAAAGAAAATGTTAAATTAGATTTGATATTAGAAATCCCGTAATGGAATGTTTGAAAATTGTTTTTTTTCAAATATTATGACTCATTTTTCGTGAACGTAACGAAAGCATCGACAAAGTTTAATATCTTAAAAAAACATACCTTTAAGTCCAGCCATTGTTACTTATTCTAGTATTTTTTGTGAAAAAACCTTTGCAATTTGTTTATTTAACACAAGGGCTGTTTTCTAAATTTTGTCAATATCACAACACAGATCACAAATTACAAATAAAGTTGAATAGATAATAAAGAATCAAAGAATGTTCAATGATGTTCAATTCAAGTTCAATTAGGGTTTAATGTTGTTCTGCAATTGAGGCAATTAGGGTCTAAATTTCACTTTTCAGCTGTCAAGTGTCTACTTATCGTTATCAAAGAAAATGTGTATTATTTTATAGTCCGTTCGTAGCAAATAGAAATGACACAGATTTTATTATAATATGTTCTGTGGACTCTTAGAGTATATATACTATCTATAGAGTGCGAACAACGAAGTGGGAACAGTAGGCACAGGTGGGAACAACACGACGTTCCCGCCGCGAGCGCTCGTAGTCGTGGTTGAGTGCTATCGAAGTGCGTTTCTCTAGGGATTTTTTTCATATTTACGAATAAACATGGTGAAATGTCTTAGATCATTAAGTAATGGATGGAGTACGCTGGCAAATGTTCTAACTAAACTTTCTGCTGATTTTGGTGCGGGGAGGGTAACTCACACTGATGAAACACAATGAAGCACAATCACACATTCACAAAAATAATTTTTGTCACGAAAGTCGTAAAAATTTACGACCTTTTAAGCGACGAGTTTTTAAATTCAACTCTATGACTAAGTTCATAAAGATTAAATTTGTATTTCATTCCAAGATAGTCTCGTGGGGAGTGCGGTTCAATATCGCGTTCTAAATTCAACTTTATCACTTAGTTCATAAAGAATAAATTTGTATTTCTTTACAAGATAGTCTCGTAAGGAATGCGGTTCATTATCGCGTTTTAAATTCAACTTTATCTCTTAGTTCATAAAGATTAAATTTGTATATTTTCTTTCCATGATAGTCTCGTGGGGCCGCATCAATGATCGAGTAAACATGACTCGATTATTTGTCTTGATCATATCGCTAAACGATACATCGACGATTATTAGAAATTGCATTTAATTAGAAATGTACGTTAAAAAAATAAAAAAATATACACAAATGAAAGGTTATTCCATCTTTTTTAATATTCAACATGTTTGAATTGCTTCTGCACGACTTGACAGCACAAAACGGCATTTTTAGCGGAGCACTCGCAGACGTCCTTTCGATGTTTTACGAATACGCAGAGTGTTTGTAATCGATTACGCAAGTAGTTTTTATGAAAGCATAAGATTTTTCGATTCGAATAATCTTATACCTCGGCAAAAGGGGAAGCGCCTGTGAGTGTTATCCATTACTTAATGATCTAAGTGAAATGTGCAGTTCGATCTTGCAAGAACGATACTAGAAAAAACACAAAATTGAAATCCAGTATCACATTTCATCGGTAAATCGATTGTTGTATTTATTTTTATGAAAATAAATCTAGCATCGCGGGGGTGAAGGGGAAGTGGGAGGCGGACACGCGCAGGCTCGCTCGCGCACCCTTCGCGTGCCTCACTGCCGCCACGTGATCGTAGTGATGTGACTTGACCAACGCTGTACTCGATAGTTTACAAGAAGAACTATATTTTAACATATTATTTATTTAACTTTAAAATTAAAACTCTTTTAAAAATGTATTAAAAATAATTCTGTGGTGTGTTTTGTATCATACACTTTCTAATATTATGAATGCGAATGTATTATAGTGTAAAATAATGTAAAGTATATTGTAATGTTACGATTATTATATTTTAACCGCTAAATTGATTTTTGAAGATTTTGGTAGGTATAGAATTGATAAAATTGAATAAAAAAATTATTAATATTATTGATGATTTCATTTTAAATTATTAATTATTCCTTATTTTTATTTAACATTTTTTAAATACTATTATTATATAATTGATTTATTTAAAAAATAGTACTAAACCCGATCTTTTATTTTATTAACTTTAATTTTTAAGAAGTCCACACGTTTTTCAGATATTCCAATTAAACAATTTTTTTAAAGTAGGGTCAGGGAGGAAACAGTGACTCGGATTTTTTCGATACGCTCAAAAATATAGTAAATAATATATAATCAAAGTGATTTTTTTAGATCTTGAAGTCAGATTACTACATTTCACTATTGTGTCATTATATTTTCATTATACTTTAAATTAATTAAACTAAAAAATAAAATATAAAAAAATAGATTTGAGTCACTGTGTACCGGTGGATGTATACAGTGACTCAATAGTGTAGTACACAGTGACTCTAATAGTATACAGTGGCTCAGTGAAAATAAAAAAGATATACTTAATCAAAATTCTTTATTATCTTTCATAAAATGACTAATGCAAATGTAGGAACTTCAATATATGAATTAATATCATCAGCTTTAGAATAAAATAAAATAAAAAACATCGTCAACGTAATAATCATCGTCAACTAATTCACAGTAATAAAATTAAAATCGATTGAAAAATAATAAAATGGTCTCGAAGCTGTTCCAATCATTATCGGTTTAGGTAGAATAAATTTTAAATCATCCTCTTTTACAATAGACAGATCGGGCTTATTTGGCATAATAAACTTATCAGTAGTCAGTACCAGGCTTTCGCCTCAAAAATGATATGTAAAATTCCATGTTCTCATTTTGTTCCTCTAACACTTTTCCCATATATCTCTGTTTTTTGGTAGCTAATTGGACAGTAACATATTCGCCTTCTCGAGGTGAATGAGGTAAAGGTTTCTTTAAATCTTCATCCGTTAAAATAATGTTTTCGTTATCAGTGTCAGCGTCATTTTCATATCCATGATTGTTATCTGTTGGCCATTCCATGTCATCATCCGAATCTTGTAATAATACTTCTTCATTTTCCATTTCTTCATCGCTGCTGCTCTTATTGTTCGAGTAATTTTACTTTTCTTTGCGTCATATTTTCTTGTTCCAAAAACAAATTTTCAGATGTATCGGTAGCAATTAGCCTGCGTCTAGGATTCCTACGTTTTCTGTTATTTTGTCTAGGTTTGGCTTTTATTGGATCTCTGAATTCAAACGGACTTTTAAAAGAAACTTGTGAGGATGAGATCGGTGTTATGTTGACGAATGAACTCGGTGGTATGTTATTATATGAAGTCAATGGTGTGTCGATAAGCGAAGTTGAGGGTATGTTAATGGATGAAGTCGATGGCATGTTGATGAAGGCTGGAAATAGGTTTTCTGAGATAATGTTTGCATTCGGTTGGTTGTCTTCTACAGTTTCTTTGAAAAATATTGGCTCTTCCAAGACACATAATTTAAGTGGTTCAGTAGACTCATTTGTCTTGAAATTTATAGGTTCGTAAGGGCTCCAACTGTTGATCGTCAAGAGTTTCACAGTTTTTTGTCTTTCAATAATATCTTTTAAGGGTAGCAAATGCAACACCGACCTTCTTAGATGCTTGTCTTATCGAGTCTCCATTTCTTATTAATAACCACCCTTATTTAATGTTTTCTTGTGTTGCTTTTCCAATTTTTCGTTCTGCAGATTTTTGCCGTGGTATTCTATCAACAAAATATAATAATTAAACAAATTACCTAAAAAATCAAAAGGAAAACATAGAACTGCATACTATAAACTGAAGTAGGTACACAGTGGCTCACGAGTCACTGTGTACCGCTTCAAATTGAGTCACTGTACACAACTCCGTCATTTTGATTATTTCATATTCAAATGGATCGAAAAATCAATCAATAAACTGAATTAAACATACAAAGGCAATCTGCATAAACATAACTATAAGACAGAAAAAATGATTACAACATTTATTATATACTTTAGATATTAAAATCAATCAAACTTACGTTAAAAATATAATTTTGTGAGCACTAAAACAAAAACACGTGGTGGCACCACTGTTCGGCGCTTGAGACGCCGGCTGATTGGTTTGTACAAGTCCGAGGATCGTTAGCTTCAAACGAGGGAGGTAGACAACAACTGTGTACGTCTTATTCTAGCCGAACTAGTAATGAGTCACTGTAGCCGCCTGAGTCACTGTTTCCTCCCTGACCCTACTTATAATAATTAATACAAGAAATATTGAAATGGAATAAACATACTTTATTCAGTTGGTAAACAAATTTAAAATTACATATTTATACTTTATTCATACATTTCTCCTTTAATAACATATTGAACATAAAATTTACTTAAGATACATATTTATTTACATAACTTATCGATAGCTCAACACGCAATTGATACCTACCCATCCCTATTGGTCACACACACATCTATATAGTATCTATAGCTCATCTGCCTACGATGTGCACTAAGCAATTTGTGCAATACACGCGCTCTATACTACAGGGCCTTTAGCCAAACGTCAAAACGCAAAGGAATAGAATCCGCTAGCGATACTAATTGTCATAAACGATATTTCGCTAAGGATTTGTTCACCCTACCAACGACGAAGACGACCACAAACAAAATTTTCATCCAGTCGCAATTTAACAAAATTGTGAAAAACACACTTAAAAATAAAATATTAAAATTTTCTGTCGTTCTGGTGATTGGAATTTTTTTTTTGAGATCAACGAATGAAAAAATAGATTTTTCGTAGAAACGGTGGCTCCTAGATAAAAATGTATTTGAAGTTTTTTATAGATAATTTTATGATCTACAATTTTGGTAAAAGGTAATTATATGATTAACTTACCGTCTCGGCGAAAATCGCAAAAAACCTATTTTTATATTAACTGTACTCGAATTTTTTTTCTTTCCGAGTACCAGTATGACGGGTAATTTTAACCTCTTGATCACCGTAAGCCCCGATCGGGGCGCGCTATGACGTAATACGCCATTCTGTTCAACATCGTAAGGCCCGATCGGGGCGCGCTTCCTCATCGACTTTAACCCGAAATATAATATATTTAGAGTCTACTTTTGTTTGAACAAGTTTAGTCATAGACAAACATTGATAAATATGCCATAGAGTCAAACGATAGAATTCAGTGAACTATGGACGCTTCTATATTTTTTATCTACGTATAAGAGGCCCTATTGTTTACGTGTCAGTGAACAACGCGTGCGTGATTATTGGATTTTTGTAAGGTAAGAACTATAAAATATCGGATAACTGTTACTAAACTGTGTTATTGTGCATATATTGAAGCTCTGTAGATAATTGGTTGTAAAAAATACATTGTAATATCAGTGATTTTCAAGTTCAAAAGTGACTACCTATTGTCGCATATTTCCGGAGAATTCATTGCGATTTAGCTTCGTGAATACTATAAAATTACTAAAACACTCAATTGAAACTAGTTTCCATTCAGATTTGACCTTTTTTCTAATCATTTTTATTAGAAATCTTGTAATAAAAATACGAGAATTTCTGTATTCGATGTATCAAAATAACGGTTTTCTTGATAAATTCCAAGCACGCCATTTTGATCCCTATTTGTATGAATGTACGGTGGTGAATGGCTTGCAAGGCGTATTTGAATAGTTACGGAGGATTGTCGATAGCTTTATCGATAGGTCGACAGATGATTATGGTTGGATGTATAATATAATGATATGTATTTGTAAATATGAAAGTTTGTGTATTCGCCAGAATAATATGCGTGCGAATAATGCGTGAAAACCATACATACATACAAACTTTTCGTCTTTATAATATTTGTATAGATAAAAATGTTTTTTTTTTCACAGGATGGAGATAATAGCCTTCGGTATAATAACAAGGATTTTATGGGAATGCCGCCGATTAGGAAATACACATATCCAGCAATATATTTATTTCAAATTGAGTTGAACGCAATGATGATGATGATGATGATGATGATGATGAACATTATAACCACTGTTTATATTTTTCGTGCAAATAAAGCAATTGTAACATGTTGTATTTTTTTATTACCCTATACTTGTATTCCTTACACAAAACGTGACTATCGATAAACTAGAAAAAGAATAGGTACATCCCTAGTGATGTTATTGTTTCGTTGGGTCGTGTTTCAAGTGCCGTTTTTATAAACATCTCAGTGTTATTCGTCAAATTGTTTACATAAGTGGATAGCATAGGTCCTTGTTATTTGTATTATAACTGAGAATGCATTTATTTTCTGCAATCTAGTCCATAGAACACGTTTGCAAACTTTGGACATGTAAAACAGCTATACTTTCTTGGTACCTAATAATCATATCAATTTTTATAAGATAGGAAATATATCAATGAGTAAATTGTCGTTTTCAGAATGATAAAATATGGCTTGAATGCGGAATAATTAATTTTTTTGTGAAAGGCAATTTCTGGCCGCCATTTTAGAAATTACGCATGCGATGTCATTCAGATCTAGATAGTTAGACACCGGGAATGAGGGGTTAATATTTTATTTTGAACAAATTTCAGCAAGATTGGAATTTTGGTCGTGGTCGTTGTCATCTTTGGTAGTGTGACCGAACCATTACCAAAATGTCATGAGCTTATGTCAATAATTAGCGTTAGCAGTTTCTATTCCATGGCGTTACGTACGTTTGTCTAAAGGCTCTGTAATATATACTCTAAGTGTGGACTCCATTACCCACACAGTCATGCACTCACGCAATATCCTGCATAGTTTTAATTCATTATGTATAACAAAAACTACTTATCACCCCCTTCGAATAGCATTTAAACTGTCTGTTAACTTTCATACAAAAAAAAGTATCATCAAAATCAGTTCACGCAGTCGAAAGTTCTGAGAAACACTCTCCTTTTTTGGAAGTAGATTGAAATACCAAAGAAATAAAATATGTAATTTAAAAACGAACATAATGTGTACGTACATTTTTTTTAGTATTGGCGAGACTTATATAGGTATGTCAAATGCTAACTGCCAATGTCAATTAATCAACATTTAACTTGGTGATTGGTCAGTGTTTGAATGTTGTGATGTAAATTATTTGAGTATATGCCCGTCTCTAATTATTGAACATATTAATCAAAACATTTATATAAATAGTTTACAAGTAATAGTTAATATATAAAAAATGGATGATGATGCGGAAACTTATAAATTATGGCGAATTCGTAAGACTGTTATGCAGGCATGTTTTATAGGTTATAGTTGTTGTTTAGGTTGCATTTTCACGTTTTATTGAGTTATGTATTTATGGGGTTTTCTACATAACAATCAAGTTTATATTTAACAAATAAACAAAAACATGGAGAAAACTTCAAGTTGATTACTTTAATACTAATTTACCAGTATAATATCGTACTATTAACACCACTAATTTATTTTTTTTATTTTACAGCTTTGTCACGACAGGGGCTATCTTGTAACTCAAGATGAATTAGATCAGTCACTGGATCATTTTAAAGAACAGTTTGGTGATAAGCCAAGGTATGGAATCATTTGCAAATTATACTAAACATTTTCCAATGTGACTACACATAGTGTAATTCAATTACATATTATGACTATTAAAATCCATAAAAAATTATAGATTTATACAACTTATAGCTGTTAGCTGTGGCTTCATGGGAATACCATGTTTGAATGTGGTAAAAAGTAGCCTATTTATACCTATACTGTCTTAAAGTAGGAACTTTAAGACACATCATACAATTAAATCATGACATCTTAGATTATTAACAAAATATATAACAAAGGAGCTTTGTTTAACTGAGCCAAATGATTAAGTGTCACTTCCCTATAGTGTGCTATTTCATAACAAGAATTAAATTTAATAATATTTACATACCCACATGAAGTTTTGTTGTTTCTGATACATTTCTCTCTAGAATGTTCTTTTTGACTTTCTCCTCTAAAGTCTGCATTTTATGTTATGGTTTTTATAACATGTGATTTTTGTTGAATTTTGTGAAATTGTTTGTTAGGTGATTTGACATTAAAAACGACATTGTACTATGACATTAATTTATTTTGTTTTATAAAACAAAAATTTACCGTTCAGTAAAATTGATTTGAAATTACAGATAATTAAAAATATATTACTAACAAATATCATAGTTATCTACTTTATGAAAATTTAGACATATATTTGTTTTGTCTAAACCCAATAAATGATATTATATTAAAAGCTTTCCCGAGAATCACTCTATCTATTAAAAAACCCGAATCATAATCTGTTGCTTAGTTTCAAAGATTTAAGCATACATAGGGATATATGGACAGAGAAAGCAACTTTGTTTTATACTATGTAGTGATTATGAATTATACAGACAAAGTTAGACACATTATTTATTAAATAAAAGTCATGATAAATAGAAAAAATTATATCCAAAAAGCCTTTCATAATAATCAATTTCTATTTTAGTGAGAAGAGGCCAGCTCGCAGCGACTTAATTGTACTCGTAGCCCATAATGACGATCCAACAGACCAGATGTTTGTTTTCTTCCCTGATGAAGCTAAAATTGGTATTAAAACAATCAAAACGTATTGTACGAGAATGCAAGAGGAAAACATACATAGAGCTATTGTTGTTGTCCAAGCAGGTGAGATTTGTTGAGACATAGCATTTTAGATGGGGTTGGGTTTTAAACTGGTGTATTCATCTGCAAAACTTGATCATGATTCCACTGCGATCGAATTCTGGTATCAAACTAACTTAACACTTTAAGCTAGCACTACCTATATTGATTTGAATTTGTAATACGTTGAAAAAGGTATTAAAAAATGCATATATTCCTTTGACATTAGTGGCTTTTTATTAGCAGTGGCTAATAAAATAATTCTAATTTACCCTAAAAACAAGTGCTTTTAACATTCTAAATTTCCTGCTTTCGAAATATATATATTAATATCTCCATCTTTTTAGGTATGACACCATCAGCGAAACAGTCCCTAGTGGATATGGCGCCTAAATATATTTTGGAGCAATTTCTTGAATCTGAACTACTCATCAATATTACTGAACATGAACTGGTGCCAGAACATATTGTGCTGACTCCCGATGAGAAGCAGGAACTACTAGCGAGATAGTATCCTTTTTAAAAACATCTTTATTATGTGTATTCTATGTACTTCAGTGTATTATAGGTACTTATATAGATTATTCGAAGCGAAACTTCTATAGACGCGTTGAGAGTAAAATGTCAAGGTCGTCTCATGGCAACACCGTCACGTCATGGATTAAGGCGACGACTTTGGTATCTGAATTTTGCCAAAGAAGTTTCACGTCTGACACGTGTGCTCGGCATGTGGCAATATACAACATAACATAATATATTAATAACAAGACTATAATATATTAATTAACACATTTTTATCTACGATAATTATTTTAACTCAAATACAGTAAACTAAAGGAAAACATGTTGATGAGAATACAAGCAGGTGATCCCGTGGCAAGATACTTTGGACTGAAAAGAGGACAGGTATTTATTTATTTATGAAATATATTTTCGAAAAAAAAAAAATAAGTATCATAATACAATGCGAAAAGCAGTTTCTATTCCTAATTTGATAAAAAAAAAAATAAAAATTTCAATATGTAGCGTCTATTGGATACTTACATAGGTAAAAAATTCAGATTAAAGTTATAGTACCGAGCTACGTTAATAGATGGCGTGGTTTTGCAAACTGTAGAAATTCATACTGTTAATTATTTTCAAGTAATTGTAATTTGTAATTTTAAATTACGATTAAAGTCAATTCAATTACCGCTATCAGAAATAGGATTCGTGATGTCTTTTTATTACGTTTTTCCTTTGTATCGTTAATTACGTGCATTAATTTTTTGGTAATGAGATTTTAAATTGGTTTCATTGTTGCAGGTGGTTAAAATTATAAGATCTTCGGAAACGGCTGGAAGATATATTTCTTATAGATTAGTTTGTTAAGTGTAATTTTAATAAATTCCAATTTTTACTTTTAACCGTCTTTCCTTTCCTACAAGTAATATTTAACGTTATTTTATATTTAATGGATTTGGTTACCTGCTAATATCGTTTTTGGTTTATCAGTGGTCAGTCAATCATAAATGTAATGTAAATTATTTAGGGGGCGTCCATATATGTGAGGTTTTTTTTTGAACCAATTTTTATTTAATTAACCTTTATATCAATTAATCAAATATATTATTAGTTTTAAGTTAAGTGATTCAAAATTGTATTGAACCTGGAATCAAAACCTAGAAGTTTCTATTTCTTGGCATTTAAAGGCTTAATACCTGCTAAATTCATTAAAGTGGGGCGATTTGTGAGTTCGTGATAATCAAAAGAATATTAAGCAATCAGTGTATACGTTCGTTAAGACTTGTTATAATTGCTTTATTTACATTCGTTATATTACCCATAACATTCTTAGAATAAGGCAGTTAAATGGATACAAAAATTAAGGTTTATTAATAAAACAGTAATAACAAAAACTCGCTTCAAACAATTAATGAACACGTGAAAGTACTCACCAAAAACTTTCAGTGAAATTATACAATTTGAAGCGAAACTTATGAGGCCGTTTAACATTAAATCAATTTTACTAATGAACGCCATTAAGCTTTCGGATCGCAGCCAATTAAGTGCCGGCACCTGCGTAACAAATCATGAATTCTTTAAAACCTCCATGGTAATGCGTTACGTCTAAAGACGCGTGTAAATTACTAGATGGTCATGCTGCTTGACAAGCAAGGTTGCGCAATATCATCTATGCACATCTTTCGGCATGTCATGCTTGAGTGTAGAGTAGTAGTGTGCCCAACTTTCGTGAAATACCATAACAATAATATGTAACATTACCATTTACCACGCAAACGCGTCAAGCACGCGATCTAGCGCATCGGTTCACAAGTCTTACGCGCACCGTAGTTTGCGCACGTCGCAAAAATTAGTGCATTATTGGAGCATTTGCGGCGCGTTTGTAGTGATCATTGTTAAGGGATTTCACGCTTTTCATGTTTGCCTTTATTGTAGCGCAATTTGTGTTTAATGGATGAACGCTTTAATTAAAAAGACACGCTCTGAGGTTTATGATTGGTAGGTAAGTATTTTGAGTCAGTTTGAATATTTTAAATTTAAAATAACCGCTCTTAGATACTTTTTTTTTCTGCTAAGTATAATGTTTATTAAATTATGATAATTTGAACATAGGTAATAAATAATATTATGATGACTTTAAGTATTTGTAGTTTATGTTAAAATGAGATAGGTAGACCATGTTGATTGTCGGATATCATTTAAATGTTAACAAGAATTTAGTTCCGGAAAATCTAGCGGTACCCTAATTTTACTTAGGGATTCTAAATTCTAATTTCTATGAAAGTAAATTTATTTGTTTATAGAAGATATACCTGGTTATAAAACTAGTCTTAGTTTACTACGAATTAAAATTCCATTACATGGTGAAAAGTACTGCGAATAATAATTAGAAGATCATAAAATTAACTAGTTTTAACATTATGTTGTGTGCGGTTTGCATAATATTATACTTATGTTTCACTATTATTGTTTTAACAATCGTATATAATTATTAATTAATATTAATTGAACATAAACAAACATAATGATAGACAATTGACCGGTTGGCGTAGTGAATACTGAATCGTGACTACAGCAAAGGGTTTGATGTTCATTATTGGAAAAATATAGTCAAATTAGTATACTTTATATTAGTACACTTTATTGTGGAATAAACCAAGTACATAAAATAACAATTTTACAATAAACAAAAGGCACAAAGGGCGGCCTTATAACTATGCAGCGATTTCTGCCAGGCTACTTAGTTTTTTAGAACTTTATTAGATTCACCTGTATGCTTTTACGAAACCGACTCGTTTAGACTTGATTTTGATTTTTGACCCACTTTAAACGGACGGATTTAATTCAAACGTCACTTATCAAGGGTCGGTGACAATACAATAATAATTTCATGAGATTATCTTCTTTGAGCTTTAAGTCTTTCTAGTATTAATTTGTATTAACAATTAAACCTAATAATACTTGTATAGTTTAGTTGCTAGCCCGTACGTATTAACGTAGTTTCGTTTGGGACAAAATAGATGGCGTTGTGGGTAATTAAAGTGATTCAAATTCAAGAACTCAAGCGAAATAAAAATATCTGTAAAACTTCTGAAAGTTTATATGAAAAAAAGTTTTAGTTAGTTTTATTTAATTTGTAAGAACTTACGACGGTAGATATCAAATTTCGGCCGGTATGTTTTACAAGTATAGTGTATGTGTCGTGGCCATATCGTAGATTTGCTCATTTCATGAAATGGCCAACATAGTTTGATCAGATCGTTAAATCGTCAACGTTTCACGATTTGGTCATCGACATTTGGCCAGATCGTATAAAATATCTTAGAGAGTCCATAAAACATTAAAAAATTCAGAATATTTTAAGAACTTGTTTATTGTCATTTAAGTTAGTGCCGCGGTAGCGCCGGCGAATACCAGAAGCGAATGGTTTTTTCAATAGAAAACAGTTAGGTTAGGTTAGGTTAGACTTTAATAAACAACGCACGAGCCGAGCGAGCAAAGCGAGCGTGCCGCGGCAGCGGCCGGCGAGTGCCAGAAGCGAATCGCTTAAAAAAGAAACAAAAATGGTCGCATTTCGTGAAATGGCCATCCACGTTTGGCCAGATCGACGATCTGGCCAAATGTGGATGACCAAATCGTGAAACGTTGACGATTTAACGATCTGGCCAAACTAAATTGGCCATTTCATGAAATGAGCAAATCTACGATATGGCCACGACATATGTACCATACCTGCTAACCCATATTATGAGCCATACCTAATAAAATATAAATATAACATCGAACAATTTTTTTTTTATTGAACATTGAACTAATTTTTTACCGGTATTAATTTAATGTTACTTCTTCGAATATAGATAATGTTTGTTTTTGCAATTAAAAAATTCAGGTTGATAGACTAACATATCATTCCTTTTTATCTCGCCTCTTGTTAGACAAAATAATTAATTTATAAGCCCGTTTGTCTGGTTTTAATGAAAAAATCTAGACTTTTTGCTATTCTATCAATAAATAACTGCAAGACAGCTTTTATTTAATTAACGACAGCAACGCATTCGGATACCTTATCTGCATCTGTGTAAATCGATTCCGTTGCTTGTTTCTAGTTTTACTCATTAGAAAAAACATAATGAAAAATGTGAAATCACTTGACATGTACGAAATGAAAAAACATATCATTTTAGCATCGATTGGTCACGAATTTCGAGTTAGAAAGTCGGAAATTCGTGATGATACATAGGTAGTCCGTGGATGCTTTGAATATTTAAATCGGACCGGTTGCCGCAAAATAATTAGGTAAGTTCGTCTGTTTATTAACTGAGCTATATGATATTTAAATTTGTGGTTAGAGAACGTGACTGTATGACGTTATTTCATATAAATCAGAGATTAATGTGGCTGACCCAGCGTTAGATTAGCGGCATCACAGCTGTTTTTTTGTGCCGTGTAACTGATTATTCTATGCAGTGAATTAGACTTCAGACGATGCTTCTATAATTCATAATTTATCGTAAAATATTTACCTTTATAATTTATAGCCTTGCTAAAATAAATCATATTGTACGACATTATTTCCAGAGATTCGAATCTTAGCATACCTACCAATGCAGTTTTCAAGCCCCGATTTGAATAACATTAGTGTGCAGTAACCAAATAACCCTATCAAATTTATTATTAAATAGAAATTCAACAAACAACGAGAAGAATTTTAAAAGGAACTGCTTTAATGAGTTATAGTTCGTAGTGGGTGAAAATTAATTAAAGTTCGATAGAACGTCGTTTAGATCCACCATGCGATATTTAGGTTCTTAATTAATAACTTTACCTTATATTAAATGGGTGCCTATAAAAATTAAAAAGTTTAGCAATATTTGAAGATGATCTATATCTGTATATGTTCACGTGTCCGAGTCGTTCTTTAGTTTATATTATAGGTGTGTATTATAATAAATAACGTATACTTATACAAAATAAATGTAGAGTAATTCATTTTCAGTATTTTCAGTCATTTTTTAAGCTTAAATCGAGATAATATTCTAATAATAGATACATAGTTACCTATTTTATAGAAGTAGGTAAACTTGTGTTTATTAAAGTGTGCGTGTATAGCACTACATTTCTCACAAAGCCGTAGAATAGGTATGTAATTTCACTAAGGGCCGATTTTTCAATGCTTGGATAAAACTTATCCGTCCAATAAAGTATTACACGATAATATTAAAATGTCACGTAAACTGTCAAATACGGGCAATTAGAATACGTTTTTAAAATGGAAGTTTTATACATTATTCGACGAATAAGTTTTAACCAAGGATTGAAAAATCAGCCCTAAAACTGATCAACTAATGGGACTAGTCAATTGTTCCGTCTGTTCTTACCTTGTTCTTACCGACACCTTTCGTTTAATTATCGGATATAATGCATGCATATTAATTGCAGCATTTTAGCAATTATGTCAATTATACACCGATGTTTATATTTTCACTCGTGATTTCTTCTCTACAGTTTTTAAGGAAGCCAATTAGAAACACCCAATATTGTTTATCATACCTAAGAAATTTTCCGTAGTGTGGCGAATTTTGAGTTTGTTTTTAACTCTCTTTCTGAGGTATTAAAAGGTGAATATTGAGGTGAATTATCTTTGACAACGGACGATCTACGTTCATTATTGCTTCTAAATAGTAAGTATCCTACCTACTTAAATATATTGCCATTGAAATTTTATGCTTACAAACATTGTTTTTTTAATTAGTAAACTGCTTATCTTCTTCTTATATATAAAAATGAATCGCAAAATGTGTTGGTAAGCGCATAACTCGAGAACGGCTGAACCGATTTCGATAATTCTTTTTTTATTATATTCCTGGAAGTACGAGGATGATTCTTATGTAGAGAAAACGTAAACATGTACCACGGGCGAAGCCGGGGCGGACCGCTAGTTTTCAATAAATCTATACAAAGGTATAAGGTAAAAGCATCAGTAGATGACCACTTAAGGAGACAGAATATTCTTTTTAAATGTTTGACTTTAATTATCATATGAATTCAGTAAGTTTCTTTTTTTGGAAACCCTGTGAAATGTGTTTTAACATATGAACAAGCATTTCACCACGTACAATGGTCGAATAAACTTAAAAAAAATTAAAAATGTTCTTATATTAGAAATTTAGTAGTTGACCATCTAAAAACTAGAAGATGACCATATTTTGCATCAGTAGGTGACCACTCAGATGCTACAATTTTAATTGTTATTTGTTAAATAAGAAGCAATAAGATGAAAAGATAACGTTTTATTTGAAATATAATAATAATTAGGCCTTTTTAAGCCTATAATTTAAATAAAAACAAGATTCTAAAAGATCCGACAGATGGTTATAAAACAAAATCACACTGTCAAACACAAAGCGTAAACGTCAAACTTTTTGCTAAATTTATCATATCAAGGAATGTATCTCTGAAGCATCATATACATTTCTCGTAGAACTGGTCTTCTTGGGAGCCTCTATATGAGCAACTACTGAATCCCAGGGATAGTCGAGCACATCTTTATGCCATTTTTTGCCATTTTTTGCACCCAGTCGCATATTTTATGCTCCTCTTCTGGTGTAAGGATGGATGTCGGACCCATTTTTCGTTCCATCGCGATCGGTGACTTCCCTTTTACTTTATTTGTAAGCGTTATTCTTGGTACACCGAACTTTTTTGCAGCCGTTCGTATTGGTGTTTTATGAAGACGAACATCGTTCACTGCTGCAAGCATTGCAGCTTCAGTATAATTTAGGAATGCGCCCCTTTTCCCAGGCATCTACAAGATAAAAATTGGTTTTAGTAATAGACCATAGCCATAAATTCGTACCATAAAGTTAGTCAACTACTAAAGAAAATCAATCTATTGTTAAAGTAAATAAAATAGTTTATTTTAATTAATTATTATATGCAGTATATTTAAAAGATACAGAACATAATCAAAAGTTGACCACCATGGTCAATTACTAGAAAATCATAGTCAAACGGTAATTCGGTAATGGACCACCATGGTCAATTACTAGAAAATCACAGTCAAACGGAATCAGTATTGGACCACCCCATCATCTCAATTTTGTCAACAAATCTTTAAATTTTAATTACCCTGTCATTTAAATAAACCATAAACGAATAAAAAACGAAAAACACTTACCGTCAACAAGGTAACAAAATTCCTAGTATTCAGCTTCAAACTTTTTCAATCTCTACGAATATTATTACAAAAAACGAATTTATTGATTTTATGGTCCGTCACTCAACAAACAACTGACAACCATTTACTATATTTGACAGATATGGATGCGCAATTTTCGCGCCTATTTGACCAGATAGCAGCACTAACTACTTATTAATGAATGAGTTTTTAAAATTATCGCGAATTCTTATTATAACGGTTTATGTGCATTAGCGGTCAACTACAGGTACATGGTCAGCTACTAGTGACTTTACCCTACTACATATTGTACACACAGACATCGTACCTATAGGATTGTAATGTATTTAAAAAATGTGGATCTTATTTTATTAACAAGTTAACGTTTAACAAACATTTCGCCAAAATTAATTTACACTTAAAATATGGAAATTATTTTAGCTTATCTAACAATCAAATCTTGAACCGTTATGGAAGACGTAAGATTATTTAAAACGGATAAAGTAAACACGTGTTTAAAATTTGAAGACCGTTACAGTCTACGAATAAATTATAAATTTATAGTAGCTTCAGTTAATAACAATTTCATAGCTATTGCTACAATTAACTAAATAATAGATAATAGAATCTTTAAATATGAAGTTTCTATACATGATATTCAAGAATTCAATTACCTATAGGTAGTTAAGTATTATTTTATAATCAAAAAGATTTAGAACAAATTTAAAATTATGTTATCTTTATTATCTCAAATGAAATAGCTACATACTTGATAGACACAAATGCATCTCATTATTCATTGTTGATATACCTATCTATAAATTGAATATCTACGAATTTAACAACGCCTGATTAATTGCGCTATATCAAATAACTTACAGAATCATCAGGGCTCTCAATCACAACTACATTCTTGGCTAACGTTTCCCATCGAATTTCTAAAAAATGCAACAAATCCGAATATATTATCTGTGAGATATCAACTGTTCTTTCGATACAAGTTTTTGAGACATTTTAATTGCATTTTTAGAAATTCGATATCAATAATGGGTTTCTTTTCCTATAATTTGTGATCTAGTATACAGAACTGTCTCAAAAGCTTTTATTGCATTATTCATATAGTCTTAATTGCCATTACACTAATCTCTGTATGCAAAATCATCCAAGATGTTTTGCACGTATACAAATTTTCAAGTCTACTAATTCTTGTTCCATCAATATTTGCATGCTAGTGAGCGCGGCGGGCAGTCACCGTGAAAATAATGAATAAGCCATAAATTGGAATCTGTAGATCATCCAGTATAATTGCAGAAAAACTGGCTAAAGATATGCGATGTAAGCGAACGTGGAAACAAACGATTTCTTTGTGCGCTCAATGAGTTTATTGTCTAATTAAAGGTGCTACGTAATTGCCTAATTTTATAAGCCGGGAACCCTTTTTCAATAAACTGGGTCAAACTCTTATAGGAGGGTTTTGAGAAAGCATATAGGTCAATACTAACATAGTATTGACCTATATGCTTTCTCTTTCTTTTATAAACTTAAAGTTCAAAAATTAAATGGTTCATTTAATATTAGTTCAGTTATAATTTGGGTCTCGGAAAAGGTTTACTGTATTATAAATAAATAAAAAAAAAAAGATATCGATTTATACAACATTTGGATACGCTATTTAACTAGCCTATTTCATTTTATGATATGCTCTAATAATAATTCTATTTATCCTAAGGGCACTGTCTAGAAAGCTTGCTGAGCCTCGCTGTGGTGACTTACTTGTTTATTATTGTTATTTAAGCCTTAAGCTATTCACTATTCAGCAGACTGGTTTTAGTTAATGCTATTACATACCATTACATATATCTCGATGTTACATACCGATTTATTTTGTTTGATTGTTATACCAGTATAAGATATACTGGTATAAGAACCTATACGCAAACAGATTTAGCCTAAATTTTGTTTATAAGTAGCCTACTAAAACATAAAAAATATAAATATACCTAGTAACAACACAAACACAATTCACTAGTTCCACTTTATTTAGATTTTTATTCCAAAAAACTATACTACTAGGTACTATAAAATGCAGTTCCATCAAAAGGTAACAATACAAAGTATAAATTATAAATACATATATATATTATAACAGAAAATGTTACAACTGTGAAGTTTTAACACTGTGAATACATTGTCCACACATATTTAAACTATCATCTGTAGAATTCAACGCGATGATCATAATAATTTATGTACATTTTACATGCAACGTTGTTAATTGGTTGCTTATAAAGTTATCTTTGTGTATTTGTAATGAATTTTTAACATTTAATTTCAGTCTTACCCAACAAAGTTACTGGGTAAATTATTATTAGTATTTAATTTGTGATACAGGTTTCGTTCTGTTCATTAAATGTTTCTCTATCTAAACAACAGGTGGGGTAATCATTTGATTGAAGGTTTAATTTTAGGTCTAAAGAGTACCTAAAACTTAATGAGCTCTTTTAAAATTAATTACGTATTTATTTAAAAACAAGTAGGTAGTTAGTGTTTGATAAATTTTCATATCTCACTAGAATGTATTCGAATAATTGTCTTTTGCTAAAAACTGTTATTTTGTATGTTTTATGGATAAAGTTTATAAGACATTAAAAATTGTCGAGCTAGACTGCAAATAGGTGTTACTTTCATAATGCATTAGTGATTAGTAACTTTCTTAAAACGTCGATTAGAATAAAATATATAATATATTTAAATGCAATGTAAATAATAATATGAGGGTCGTTGACATATTATAGCTTAATTTTTCAAGAACATTTAAGATTTATATAAGTGCGATGCACGTCCGTAACAGTTTTATAGTGTCCAAATTAATTCTCACAATATTTTTTTGCTTACCCACCAAGCATACCATTCATTTTTAGGTCTAAAAGTGACCTATCACATTGCCCCAAAAAGAAACAAAATTTCAAACCGCAACAAACTAATATAATTTGAGTTCAACAAAGGTAAACAAAGCATTATAAAGGCAATTTATAAGTGTGGAATTGTAACAATATTCGGTAAATAACCGCGTTGACCGCCTTGGTTATCAGAGCGGTTGTACACCTAATGGCAGAGCTGTGATTGAACGTCGGAGACACTGTGGTTTAAACAGATAACGTACCATACTTTCTATGCAAGTATTCCGACGAAATGGAGATGGATTTATCTTTTTTCTATGTAATGACGATTCCAATGACGGTTTCCTGAGTGTTGTATGTTTTGGTGCAATATGTAGGCTACATTATGAGAATCGCTGCACCTCGCATTCACACTTTGTTTGAGGTCTCGATAATTATTAATGTGGAGCAAGCGTGGATGTGGTGATTTTTTGCGCACGTATTTAAATGTATGAATTCATTCATGTATGTATGTTCGTTGTACGTGTCCTATATAAGTCCAAATAAGTCAATGTTCAAATGTATGTAAATGTGATATTTATACTAAAAATCTAATCAATACTGTAGTATCCACCATCGTAGTAAGCCTCCATAAGCCTAAAATAAGTAGAGATGATACTTTATTATACCAGTTATTTAGAGCTCCAAACGAAACATTTCATAAAGTGGAAAATTACTAGAGTACTTGCAAAATATTCGCAGTCGATGCTTTACAATCTGTAATAAGTGAGCCCTTTGAGCTATTGTCTACTATGATAGCTGAGACTTGGCTGAGACAAACAACTTATTGCTGTCAACATTATAATTTTATAATATTTTCTGTATAGTAAAGTACCTATATTAGGTATTTTGTAAGTCTTGTTTTTTAAATATAGGTCATGCGATTACATGCTAATTTACTACGATCGCTATTTATTGCTATTTGCTAATCAATATTCTCGAAATTTCTATGAATAATAATATTTGCACAAATTCAAAATTAATCATAAATAATATTTAACTAGACAGTTAGCCCAAACGAGAATTTTATGGATCGCAATTAAACCATCATAGATACTCAGACGTCATAAAATGAAATAATTAAAAATCTACAGCTCATCAATAGCAATTTGTGTATTTGAATACTAATCCTCGACTTTCACTGCATTTCATAACACTTTTCCCCGGTTCGATTTCCGGGGCGGATGTTATGATTCAGTTGGTACGTTATTGGAGTCAAATACTTGGTTTACAAACAAGTTATTTGAGTGATTTTAAACGTGGATTGCTGAACAGAACCGTATTGGTTCTGGCGAAGCAATTACTTCCTAAAATACCTTGATGTTTCCGTCGCATTATGATAATTATTCTTCGTGATACAGAAAAAAATACGCTAGGCGCTACTCAAGTACATATTATACGACATTTAAAATATTCTTTGGCTTAGTGTAGTATTAATATTAGAGGTAGGTACCTAATCGAACTATCAGAGTTCAGTTTCAATTTATAAATTAGAATTAAACTCTATATTAGAACAATTTATTCTTTGGTTCCATTTAATCATTACATTATATTTTGGATACTTATCTAAAATATATTATTTCGTGAGAAAATGTGCGTAGCCATATTTTTTGTTCCCGCGAGCAATTTTAAAACCTTATAAATATAATAGACACCCCGTTGAGTGATTTGAACGCGCCTGCTTAATTCATGGGTAATAAATATTTAAATAATAATAATAAAACTAGTCCTACATCGGCCGCGGACTGCCCAGGACTGTATCTCTATAGTGCAGTCATGGGCAGGCTGCGGCTGGTGTCCCACAACACAGTAAAGTTCTCTAAAGGGCCTCTGCGTGTTGGATCCGTGTCCCCACGTAGGTAAGCCTTCCAAAGGACCGGGTACCTTCCTTATGATGGTACCCGAGTATTATGGAATAAAACTAGATACACATTAGCTTATCAAAACTATCCTACTGTTATTGTGTGAGCGTTAGATGCCCGAATTTCGGCCTCCCATGTGACCAGTATAATTTTAATGACGATGCTTATCATTAGACTCACAAAAGATAGGCGTAACATTCTTTTGAATTATTTTATTTGTTTTTTATCAGATGACAAAGGCCAATACTATATTACATAGAATCCATAATATTTTATATAGCTACCTACAGAAAATATTAGAACCAGATGAAACATTTACCTATTCTTCCTTCCTTATACAGAGAAATTCGAAAGCGTCTCTTATGTGATTAAATGAATATAAAAAAATTACAGGTCCAACTATAAAATAATATTGCTACATTTAAGATTATCCTTGTTTATTTTTAATAAATCAAAAATAAACTTAAGATGTACTTAAATAATGATGGACAGTGGGTAGTCATAAAACAGGATTGAAATATCTTTCCTGTTTGGCGGCTTATTAAAGTTTCAAGTTTTATCATCATTCCGCGTTACTATCAAAGAAAGCATCTTTTTATTTGGAATATTTTTAGTGAGATTACAATAAACATGTTTTATAGCCTAAATACAAGAGTGATCGTGTTTATTATATATATACAATAATTACAATGTTCATTTATCATAAGGTTTATAAAATAATAGCGCGTTGAACTTCTTTCGTTGTTGTAATTTAATCGAATTGTATCACTCTTGATTTTTAAGTGAAACTTTTTTAGGCGCTTTAAGAGTAAAATTTCAATTTCGTAGTAAAGTTTCATGTCGCGTCATGGCAATACCGTCACGTCATGGAGTAAGGCGATTTTGGTATCTTTGAATCCTGCTAAAGAAGTTTCACTTCTGACACGAGTGCTCGTCACACACGCTCTTTTTTTAATGTGAATCTTCTAAGAAAGTTATTAGGAAAATAATAAACATCACTAAACGTGTTTAGGGAGATAAATAAGACGCTTCACGAATTAAGTAACTTATTTAGTTAGTAGCAAGAAAAATACATGACGTAGATACGAAAGACAGATGGACAGGTGTATATTATTACTTTCACTCATTTAAAATTAAAACAATTGGATAACTCGGTTCGGTAATTATTTTGATTCTATCCCTATAATAAAAGTGTTTATATTGTATTTAAGAATCTAATATTTTTAAGTTAAGTCGATGATATTGTGCTATGAAAAAAGGCAAAGGTCTATAGTTAGGTTTGAAGCATGTTTGAAGTATAAACACAAAACTTTTGTTTACAAAACATTTCATTGACTATAATTTTTATTTTCTAAAAATATGTATGTTTAAAATTCAGTAATATCTTAGTTATTTATATTGACTGGGTATATCTAGAATTTAAATATCTATCTATTATAGATCTATATCTAGAGTCGATAAAAATCCACTTAGTAGGTTAAAAATCTCTATCATTCAAAATTTTCTATTTTTAACGATTTTTATGGTTTTATTTTTATACTAAACCAAATAGTTTTCTATTTTTGATTCACTTAAATATGCATATTATTCAAGATGTGCGTTCTCCTTTTAAACGTGAAACGGTTATTTTATTTATGAATGTCGAGGCCTATTTTATTTTTTAACGATTTCAAAGAATCTTACAATAAATAAAGGTGCCTATATATAATATACAATAAAATAAAAACATAAGATTTGAAATTTACATATTTTTAATACATTATGTTTGTACATTTCCCACAATGTGGGTACCTATGTTTTATATCTCGATAGCACTTCAAAAACAACTCTTAGTAAACAAAATGACTTACTGAATTTATTCAATATATCCACGCGTTAATTGAGGTATTTTAAATAAAGTAATAGCTCTGATTCACATCTTAATTACCGACTTCCTCGATAGTTAAATATATATTAATAGGTATTCATGAATGAACATTTTGTCAACTCTCAGATGAGGACTAAATATTTGAATATTTTAGACAACAGTTATTAATATTTTATACCAAATTTTCCTGATAGGTACATATTGCTAAGTATCTATACATATAGTTAGTACCTTGAAATACAGTAAATTAAAAAAATGAAAGTCTTTATATTTTTTAAGAGCATCTTCTGCCTTCTGTCTTCGAATACCGACTCGTGATCGTTTTTTTTTTCTATATATTTATATAGCATTTGAATGCTATAAAACTAAAATATCTAATTATAATAAGTTAGGGATAGAAAGACTCATACACATGTGGAATTAAATATGCAGTAAATAATATAAAAAAATCACCCTGTCTGTCTAGTAAAGTGTACGTAATGATTAGTGATCCATGTCTTGTCTTCGATAGAATAAATCGAGAACTTAGAACGCAGAACGTCCATAATATTATTCCGTTTATAGGTTGGTACATTTAAACATGTTTAGTATTTTCATGGTATTTTCAGACGGTATTAGTACTTTTATATATTGGATACAAAGTAAAAACATCCAATGTATGTAAGGTTAAAATTGTTATCGTTTTAATAAATTTAATAAATATCAATTTGATAGAGGTCGTGGAAGTAAACATTGAGTACCTAAACATATTTTATTGTCGATAGAGAAGTGCATTTCAGGTGCCATGTTCTGATAATATTCAACAAAATTATTTAGATAAACACGCTTATCTACTTTAGAATGTGGATTTGTTTTGTAGAACAGAAAGGCAACAGGCTAGACATATTGGTCTTCGTTACTTTAAATGTCTAGAACTTGTAAGACCAAAATCAAAATGTAAGAGCTATAAATTATGAAATGCTGAATCAGGGTCAATTATAAAAATGGACACAGGTTTAGTATTTAATGTACCACCATGGTTTAGGAAATTTATGGCATATTGAATTAGGCAGGAATTTTTCTCTACAATCAAGGTCCGTTATAGAATAGTAACTATAACTGCGGTTATAGAACCGTAGTTTATACTTTATATGCTATAGAATAGATTTTATTTGTTATATGAAACATATATGCGTGTCATTGACCTCTTTATTATTGAATTAAAGCTTGCTGCTTTATTGAATAACTAATGAAGCATTATAAAATTGCAAAATGCTTGATTCTATCGCAGGTCGTCACACTCATCACTAATATTGCAAATAATACGACGTTCATTTAAAGTTGGCTTTTGTAACATTCTCAATTTCTTAAACATCACATTAAGTCTAGACGAGAACGTATAATTCTTCATTTTAAATTATTCTAAGGACATTATAATGTCTCCGAATCTTACAAACATTTTATTTTATTAAGAATATTTTAATATGTATTTGTATTTGATTAGAAGGAGCTAGACCGATACCTAATTAATAACGTCATCATCATGAAAACTGCAGTATTTCAGAAAAGATAATATATGAAGACATGATAAAGTGACTAGATATTATACAGTACTCCAAAAGTAATAATGCGCATAGAAATTTTCGTCACTGTTCGGCAACTGTCATATTCTCGGAGCGTCCGAAGATGATATGTATATAGAGTGGTTAAATGCATTTTCTTCATGCATAATTTAGTCAAATTATGTGTTTTATGCTAAAAGAGATTAATATTTACTTGTAAGTAAATAGCGAGGATAACCCCACGATTGCGAATATATCTTTGTTGGATTGATGAAAATTTTATAGTACTTTTAAAGTGTCTTACTGAAGCTGGTGTAATATTGGAAGAAAAGAAGGTTAAAATAACACAAAATTTATATTATATAAAATATGGTTTTCAAACACAGGTTTACATTTAAACCATATAAATCTAATCATTAAAATCTCAGTTCAAAAGTATTTACAGTACCTACTGATCATTCTTCAATAGGTATTATGACAATTACAAAAAAATAAAAATAAAAACAATCAAAATCAGGGTCTAGGGAAAATCTTTATTTCTGACTAACTTTCATTATGCTCTTCTTCATTTTCACTTTCCCTACTGCCATCACCTGTCGAAATCATTTCATCAATT
Source organism: Colias behrii (assembly GCA_029959065.1). Lineage (NCBI taxonomy): Eukaryota > Metazoa > Arthropoda > Insecta > Lepidoptera > Pieridae > Colias > Colias behrii. The sequence continues at coordinate 6,747,052 of JARWMC010000019.1, read as the reverse complement.
AATTCAATTAACCTTTAAAAACAAAACCAAGAAGGGTATGTAATAGCAGCTCTATATAATTCCACACGGAGAGAACACGTGCAGTCACCACCAATATTTAAAGACGACTGACGGATTTTTGAGTTTTTGGACTGAAAGGGGCCTTTAGCCAAACGTCAAAACGCAAAGGAATAGAATCCGCTAGCGATACTAATTGTCATAAGCGTACGATATTTCGCTAAGGATTTGTTCACCCTACCAACGACGAAGACGACCACAAACAAAATTTTCATCCAGTCGAAATTTAACAAAATTGTGAAAAACACACTTAAAAATAAAATATTAAAATTTCCTGTCGTTCTGGTGATTGGAATTTTTTTTTTGAGATCAACGAATGAAAAAATAGATTTTTCGTAGAAACGGTGGCTCCTAGATAAAAATGTATTTGAAGTTTTTTATAGATAATTTTATGATCTACAATTTTGGTAAAAGGTAATTATATGATTAACTTACCGTCTCGGCGAAAATCGCAAAAAACCTATTTTTATATTAACTGTACTCGAATTTTTTTTTCTTTCCGAGTACCAGTATGACGGGAAATTTTAATATTTTATTTTGAAACAATTTTGTCAGGATGAAAATTTTGGTCGTGGTCGTCGTCGTCGTGGGTAGTGTGACCGAACCTTTACTAAAATATCATGACCGTATGTCAAAAATTAGCGATAGCAGTTTCTATTCCTTTGCGTTTATTCTATTCTCTGCCGTTAGTCTCACCCCCAGGCTACCGTCACCTACCGCCCGATTTGTTTTTGATTGTGTATGACCGTGAATTGACTTCTATTTCTTTAAAATGCAAGTGCATTGTTTAGGGCTCTTACGATTCAATGATTCGAGTGTTTTCGGAAATACGACAATTAGCGAAGATTTGCATGCGCATTATTAATTTTGGAGTACTGTACTTATTTTGTAAATGTACTGTCAAGTGACGCGTAGCACAAAAGCTCATTTTTATTTATGCGCCATAAAAATTAATTAGAAGATTATTGTTTCTACTAACATTTTTATATCTATTATCGAGAGAAATGACAAATAAGATATCCGCCTTAGGCATTTTACAGGTGTTTATTGTAATGGAATGAATTATAATATAAAAGAAACGGCAGTAAAATAAACATTTTTTATAATTTTTTTTTTTAGTTTGACGATGACGATGCGTCTTAATATTTTATGATATTATTAACATAATACATAACATAAATCTGTAAATTCTGTCTTTTATTGGAAGTAAATGAATTATAGTTATTAATTATATTGAATTTAAAATTAATTTCTCTAACGATAAAGTATAGAGAGAAACTAAAAAATGGCAACCTTATTAAACCTTTTGTATTTTTGTGCTTAATAAAATATTTAAATAAAATACTTAATACCTACCAAGTTTGTATTTCTGGTTGCAGATAACTTATAGATATTGCGAAAGTTTTTCATGCAGATATCTATAAGATAAATATAAGGTATAAGAAAATATACGAAATAGGATCAAGCATCTTTACATACAGGATAATTGTTTGTAGATCTACTATGACTGCTTTTTTAAATATGCATATAAATGTAGTTCATGCACTAGAAAGACCATTACATTTTTGGAACAACAGTAACTTGTAGGTATAGATGGATAAGAACCAGGAGCATATATCCATTACCGGCTTTCTTCTTTCTACCTTGAATTATTCTCTTATCTACTAGTAATAAAACTTTACGAACTGACCATCAGTAGGTAAGTCGTCTATACTCGTTTTTAAAAGCTAACAAAAAACAGTTAGAAACAAAAAAATTGAATACTGTGTAATAAAAATTCTTATTCTAATGATAAAATAGGAGATTGTAGGATTTGACAATTGAATTGCAGAAAAAGAAGATATAAAAAATAATAATCATAAAGCAAGGTGTTAATCAAATAAATCATAATCTTAATTTGCACGATTAACTATAGTTAAGCGAGGGTTAAGTATACTTAACCCTCGGTTTAATGACAAACCATTCATCAAATTAATCTGAACAGTTATTTTGTAATTACTGAAACGTATAATTAATATGGCAATTTTTTTTCCATCCTACAAATTGTCTATAATTTTTATTAACATTATTTTTTTTATTACATATTATTATTTTTCATCGGTCAAACATTCGCTAAAAACGAAGGTTCAAGTTCCGATAATTAATAAACTAGCTGTTAAAAATTAAGCGAAAGTATTTAATAATTGCTGACGATTAACGTAATTAGTCAGGGGAATGAAACACAGAACAAGTTATTTTAAATTAGCGATTTGTAATCGTGGAAACGATGAAGTTATGATCACTGTGGAATCAAAGTTCCGGCTCACGTCACTCAGTAAGTCTGATATGAGTTCATTAGTTTCTTTATAATTATTTTACGGTGCAATATAGAAAGCGGGAGATGTCTTCCAGTTATACATAGGTACTTCTCTACAGTAGTAAACAAAAATAAATGTACAACATATTATGTTGTGAATATTTACGATGGCCACAAGCAGCTGATATTATACACTTTATAATTGTCAGCGTAAGATTCGATACTTGTATGTTTTAGTATGTGGGCTTATCTTTTCGCTCTAACAGTCAACTTTGACTCTATCTGAACTTTGTTAAATTTATAGAAATTCTAGGGAGCTTCAAAGTATGGTGCTGGTATTCTATATTGTAGCATTATTGGACTAAATAAGCCGTTATGAAATCGTTATATTATATCCAAAAATAGATAGATATATCGGTAATTTTAAGAATTTTATTGATAAATCGTATAATAGTATATAATATGAGGTTAACACCTCATATTACTTTTAGTTTAGTAATTAAAAAGTCTGAGAGTTTCTAAAAAAATCCATTTGATTATAGTATCAACTGAGATGGTTTAATAGGTAACTATAAAAGTTATGCTTATTATTTACAGAAAAGTTGTTTTTGATTATCCATATTATTGACTTAGTGTCCTATGTCCCCTATGTGGGGCAGAGGGCGTCTACAGTGCGCCGCCCGCGCCATCGCGTTCTATCTTGGGCTACGCTCTTCACCTCCGGCCAAGTCAACCCAATCGCCTTCGCTTCCGCCGCCACCGAACGTCGCCAGGATTGCCTAGGACGGCCACGCTTCCTTTTCCCTTGTGGAGTCCACTCCAGGGCTTGCCTGGGTATATGCGATGTGTTTCTTCGGAGAGTGTGGCCGATCCATTTCCATTTGCGGCGTGAAATTTGGCGCAAAATCATCGTCTCCATATTATTGCATATATTAAATTAAAAATAACTTGTTTTTGAGTAGGGCATGCAGAACCGAGTCCGGTTCCAAGTTTCTGAAACCCGGTTCCAAATCGAGCTCAGAACCGGGTAGAACCGGGTTACCCGGTTCTTTTATAATACTTCGGAAAAAAATACGAAATTAAACAAAAGTAACTGTAAAAGTTATACCTGATGGGCCTTTTATTTTACGCGGCTTGTGTCTTATTTTATTAAATTAATAAAGAAACAAAATTTCAATACTTCTCTTTATTTATCAGTCTTATAAAAGAACCTTGTTATCATAATAGCACATATAAACTTAAACCTTATTCATTAACTGCAAACTGTAAAGCAAAAAACCGGCCAAGTGCGAGTCGGACTCGCGCTCCGAGGGCTCCGAACAAACCTATTTTTTATAATGTTGTAACTTTAAAATTTATGTTTTTAGCAATTTTTCCTTTATCTGTGTTATAAGACGTTACTTTTACCAAATTTAAAGGCTCTGTGTTCATGAAAAGTACCCAGCTGTAGGTTTTGAGTCCCATGCGAATGTCGAAATTTGCAAAAAATTTCAGCATTTACGGCCGTATCTTTTGATGCGTTGGCTTGTGAGTTTGACTTTTTCACATAAAAGGGACCGAAGCCTTGAGTATTCGATATAAATTTCAGCTTGATACCAAAAACAAAAACATGACTGGATCGCCAAGCCAAGAAAAGCTGTTGATTTTACTGTTTCATGTAATTAGACAACCAATCAGAGCCACGCTTGAGGCGTGGCACATAAATTCGCGATGCACGTGAGTCTGACGTTGCCAGATACAATAAATTTGTTAAAATAATGCAGCAAAATATAAATAATACTTTATATTTTAATATTTTGGTCGGAACCGGGAGAACCGGGTTTCATACTATTCAGACCCGGTTCTCAAGATCATCAAAAAACCCGGGTTTACCCGGGTTTTTCGGAACCGGGTAAACCCGGGTGCATGCCCTATTTTTGAGTAGCTTATTGGAGAATTCTTAAAATAATTTTGGGTTTCTTTTAGAATGTTAAATTTACTAAAAGAAATATGAAAATACACTACTAAAAATAGCTTATAACGTACGGAAGAATGAGCTGTATAATTAATATTCAAAATATTATGTATGTTGATTGCCGAAACGTTGTATGTCATAATCAGACAGCTCGTTTAAAACATTTCATATAAAAACGACACAATAAAATATTATTAATAGACTACAAGCCGGTATAGGAAAAAAATATGGGTCATTTGAACCACCAGGTGACCTATCTAGAACGATAGAAGAGCATAAAATAATAAGATTCAGCACTATGCCGTCACTTGTAAGCTGTCCAACTGAGTACAGATGAGAATTCGAAAGTACAGGTAGACTCGGTAAATTTTGGTCATATATTTTTGTACGGCATTCTTAACCACCGATAGATCCATTAAAAATAATAAGAAAACGCTCAGTGCCGTACAAAAATGGTGGTCCACAAAGTCGGAATTTTTATTTAATTTCCGAGAGTTACCGCGGTAAATTTGGTCATTTGACCATATACGGCATCTGTGTCATACTATTTCAATACTGCTTTTAATCCATTATTCCGCAACGCCGTACAAAAATCATGGGGACAAGGGGAAAAAATCGAGAGTTGCAATCCCCTCTCTTTCCCCACTCCAGGGGGTCATTTGACAAAGTACGGCTTCGGTTCCAAAACATTATCTAGCACTCAAAAGTACTATTAAAAGCAATGCCGTCAAAAAATGATTGTTCTTTTAAATGTATACCAATAATCATCTTAATTTCATAGTATTCTTGATATAAAGAGCTGTAAGGTCATTTGACCCTGTACGGGAACTTTTTTTTTAACATGATATTGTAAAATTCAATTGTTGTTATAGTATTGCCGTTCAAAAGAAACAGTTCTAAAAAAAGTTATAGAGAAATGCAAAAACTGAAATTTTGTAAAAGTTTAAACATCGTAGATTAATGAAATATAATAGTTTTCTACACTTTATTCGTTGTTTTAAATAGTATTAACATAGATAAATTAGGAAAAAACGATGCCGTACATTTTTGTGCAGACCACTTCTTTTAGGCTGATGAAAGCGACGAAAGCTACAATTTTAAGGGTGCTTTATGGCCATCTGATACAGTACGGCATTAACATATTTTTACCCGACTACGGCAAAGCAAAAGGAGGGTTATGATTTTGACAGGCCATGTATGTATGTTCATCTATTCCCTCGTAACTTCTAAACTACTTATCAGAATTCGACAAATGAATATCATTAGAATCGTCTGAATTGTTCACTGGATAACCAGCGACCAGCTAGCTAAAGGCTATATGGGGTTTCACAAAATCTAATGTGGCGCCCTCTAGCGGACAAAACATACAGAGTAAAAAAATTAAGTTAAGATAAATATGCCGTGTTTGGTATCATTTGAAAGCGCTTTACTTGTACATTTTGAATATGTATATATTACTAGCATTTGCTTGTGACTTTACCTGTATTCATGGGCTGATTGCATATAATTCACATCTTTTAGTTCATAGCTTCTTTATTAGTTCATCAATTTAACGGAGTCCATTCCACCTGACTCCGACTTTCCAAGGTGATAATTAACCACCTCGAGCTTCTTAATATTAATGTATATTTATATTTTATTATCAAAATATAAAGCAAACATTTCGTTATAAATTTATAAAGAATAGAAAAAAAAGTTTTTTTTTTTTTCTATTCTTTATAAATTTATATTTATAAAGCATTTGAATGCCATAAAACCAAAAATATAAATTAAACATTTCGTTATATGGATTTTTTCTTTTTCAGTTTTTTCCCCTTTGAACCAACGAAAATGTACGGCATATAAAAAAAAAATATCTATGCATAAAATACTTTAAAAATAAATTTATTTCGTGTTGTGTCAAATGACCCCCTGGAGTGGGGAAAGAGAGGGGATTGCAACTCTCGATTTTTTCCCCTTGTCCCCATGATTTTTGTACGGCGTTGCGGAATAATGGATTAAAAGCAGTATTGAAATAGTATGACACAGATGCCGTACATGGTCAAATGACCAAATTTACCGCGGTAACTCTCGGAAATTAAATAAAAATTCCGACTTTGTGGACCACCATTTTTGTACGGCACTGAGCGTTTTCTTATTATTTTTAATGGATCTATCGGTGGTTAAGAATGCCGTACAAAAATATATGACCAAAATTTACCGAGTCTACCTGTACTTTCGAATTCTCATCTGCACTCAGTTGGACAGCTTACAAGTGACGGCATAGTGCTGAATCTTATTATTTTATGCTCTTCTATCGTTCTAGATAGGTCACCTGGTGGTTCAAATGACCCATATTTTTTTCCTATACCGGCTTGTAGTCTATAAATCCATAATGAATCGAGTGATTTTTTAAACGCAGATGGGAAAAGTCAATAAATCATTCCCAAAGAATGTAAACGGAATATTAAAAGTGGCCCAATTAGAAAAAATAAATAAGAAGTGGATAGGTAGTAGTAATCCTGCAGTCGCGGAAGAATTCCAACCAATACCCGCGGCCCCATCATTAAAGCGACTCGACGGAACACAGTGGGGTTTTAGTCGGTAAGAATCCGACATAACCCACGGCTCCTTCCCCGGGGCCCGTGGGTATCTTTGGAAGATTTCCCCACTATATAAAAAAAAAGGTAGTAATCCTGCAAATGCAATTCTTCTGTATTTAAACGTAACGTTATATAGTATTGTTGCTAAGGCCCATTATATCAATTGTAGTTTAAACCAAGAAAAATAGTTTAAACTGTTAATAGATCATATTCAATGTACAGTCACAGAATACTTAATATTAGGTAGTACAGTCGAAACTGTCGCGTTATGTCTATTGCTATAATGTCATTTCATTATGCCTTTGTCTTTAAGATAATAATATTTTTAACGGAATTTTATGTGAAATGATATAGGTTATCGTATTGACATTACTAAAAAGGTTTAAACCAAAGTTTAAGTATTCACATGGCTTTGGTGAACTTAAGTTTAATTAACATTTTATATAACGGGCCTTAGACTTATCTATTCAGAATCTAACATAAGTAGAAGCGAGCACTGACAAATCGTAGTTAATAAACTACGATTTGTCAGTGCTTTTGACCTTTAATTTTGACCAAAACAAATTTCATTAACATCCTAAGATAATTACATCAATTCTTATAATTAATGTATGTAAATGTTAGGCTCGATAATGACGAGAAAAAAAAGCGAAACATTGTTTTAACATTTTATAGGAAAAATAATGAAAATAAGTTATTTTCGAGATTGTGGATACCATGTAGGTATAATACAAAAGGCTTCTTTTACAAATAACTCTAATCAACGTCTAATTTTAACAACGACTTATAGAAAGAATGTGTTAATGTCAAATAGTTAATCGTTATAATTAATTATTTTCAATTTTACAAGCCTTCCAAGATAGTAACATTTTTATTCCGATACTTCACCTACTAATGTAACGGTATTTTTATATTAATAAGGGCCCTAATGAATGAATTATAGACCTTTCCAAACATGTTCCCAGATAATATATTTTTATGTTCAAAATATTTATGAGATATCTGTAGTTAATGTATGAACTTGAAATTACATCTTTAAGGTCGTCCATTTTCACTCAAAACCAGGCTTTTGACCCAGATGTTGAAAATTTTATGGTAAAATTTAAATAAGTTATTAATGCTTTTTCTTTATGTAAATTTGTAATTATTCTCCATCGTTTGTGTTAGTAAACCGAATCTATTAAATGGTTGTATTGATTGTGACTGAATAAATTTTCATCTTATTATATTTGTTAAAGAAAGATGTATTCTAATGAATACCACATTTTATATGTAGGGATCCGTATCTTTTTATACAATAACTTTATCGATGCAATGAACTTAGATACGCTTTATGTTGTAGATTACGTAGCTAAAAAATATCGTTTTTATTTATTTGTGTTCTTTTTGCGAGTTATATAATTGTTGCCAATCCAAGAACTACACTACGATTTTTGTGTTTATTCTCGTCTGGCTCTTACCTCTGCATACTTACTTACTCAAAAATTTTATAATAATAATTTAAAGTCTATCAATTCTATCCTTTGTTAAAATAAATTAATTAACTTTAGTTAGTTATCAAATAAATTACCTGCTGAAATATAAACTTGAACATTGAAATTACCGCCTTCATTATCAAACGATATCGCAACCAATATTGCAAAATGCGAAAGTAACTCTGTCTGTCTCTTCTTCAGATCTCAACCACTGAACCAATTTGGTTGAAATTTCGGAGAAAGATAGCTTGAAACCTGAAGACGGACTAAGGATATTCCGAAAAATCCCACGGGAATGAAAACTATGGGGATTTTCTTTGTCTACGTGGGCGAAGCCGTGGGCGGCATGTTAGTCATTATAATATAAAATTTAGAACCACAGCCGCTTGAGAAAGTGCCCACCTGTAACCCGTTTATTCAATTAAATAAAATCCTAACAATAACCATATTAATTCTATCACATCACAAACGATCAAGCTGGTATTGCTACTAATATGCTTAAATAAATGACATAAAAAATGAAATATGTATATATATATATATATATATATATATATATATATATATATATATATATATATATATATACGTTATTGGCTATCGGTCGTTTAGTCGGAATCGTTCGCCTACTAAAAAGATCAGCTTTATATTCTACAATAAAATAATAAATTATATAGCGTCTTAATTTGAAAGGAGATTAAATTTCTTAATTATATAGCCTATTGCCCTTAAAATTTGGAAAACTTATATTTTTTTAACATCGTCAAAACAGGTTGTAGTTCAAGTTATGTGTTAGAAATACAATCTTGTGATATTAATCTTCATTTTCTAAATTTCTAATACAATTATAGAATCTTTACGGCCACCGTTATCTAGATGCGTGTTTCTTCTTTTAAAAAGTTACTGAATTATTATAAAATCAAATATAATAATTATTATTGTTTTACCGCATGCTGGTAACGCTCTGATAATAGCATTATTTATTTCGTATAATCACGAATTGTGGAATGTAATCAATGTATTACATGACCTAACTAGAAGATATTGCATAAGACACACATGTCTAATAATATAATTACTGAATGTTATACGTAAATCAATCAAACAATGTGCAATCGGTGTAAACTGTCTTTCATAGTGATGGAATAATGCCGTTTGTTTATTTTCGAAAGCGTTAACAATTTTTAATATTCACTTGAAGCTATTCCTTTTATTTGCAAATTGATAAATGTCTTAAATAAGGAGAAAGATTTTTGAATGGGATTTGCAAAATTGTATATAATATAATAATACGTCGTAGTCTCCTATAAAATGAGGATTGTAATTGTTTGAAGTATGTCACCAATTCACCAATAACGTGATTTAGAGCAATTACTAGTTTTTAAGTATTTTCACTTATAATACCACAAGAGCTTCAAAATTATCGGGTATTTTCCGATAGGTTCGTTGCAAACAAATGAAGGAGTCAAGTTTTTAGTCAAGGTTAAAAAATCACGAGCGCGAAGCGCGAGTGATTTTTCCTGAAAAACTTGACGACTTTATTTGTTTGCAGGGAACCTTGAGGGAAATGCCAGATAATTTTGAAGCTCGTGTGGTATTCGGGAGATTATTTTTCCGTCCCAAATGTCGGCCAATAATTTCACAATTGAATTGAACCTGTCAGTTTGACGTCAACGACCAGAGAAAATTTTCAAAAAATTATCAGTATAATACCATGTAGGTTGTACCACGTGACGTCGAATGGTGCAATTCTATTGGTCGATATTTGGGTCGGAAAAATAATCATACATATTTATAGCAATGCAGTAGCATCGGTAGCCGATATTTATATTGTACCTAACCTATGTACACTTTACCGTCACGGTTATCAGATGATTAACTTTTATTGACCAATAAGAGGTAAATTACAATCTAGTAGTGATAAGAAATAGACAAGTGTAAACAATTTTAATTTATGTTGATTACTTCTTTTCTCGTAGATATTAAAAACATACTCAGTATTCGTATTTTTACATAGATTGTTTCATTGACTTCACCATTGTTGCCTTTAATTATTGTTACAGCATTCATTTTCATATTAGACCGTAAATTACACCCGGACGTAGGTACATCGCACCTGAGAAATGCATATAATTAGTAGATTTTTTACCCGAGATCATAAAACTACATGCAAGGAAATGGTCGTGCGACTTGATACTTGGTTTGTGAGAAAAACATTCATCCGGGAAATGTATGAGCGTCAATCAACGGAATGACTGCATTGTTCGGACGTCGAAACGTCGTCGAACACGACTGTACTGTAAACAATTCCAACTAGACATGATACTTTTGTGACAACTTTATTTGCAAGAACCGAAGTTTGTATAAAAGTCTATATAAATGAAGATTGTTGAAGTAGTGACAAAAACTAAAGTATTTGATCAATTCATGTACAATTAATGCATTAGTTTGTAAATTAAATAATAAAAAAACATGGTTTAATTTATACTGTCGATGACCCAAAGTCAACTACGTTATTTTGATTAGTCTGTGGTCAACAGATGTAGAATTTGACGCAAAAGAATTTTATAAAATATGGTTTTGTTTGTGTGAGTTATAAGCTGACATATTAAGTTAATAATTTATGATTATGTGGAATCTCGACCCCTGGACAAGCAAAAGATGACTTTTATTTCACATTTCAACTAGTTTGCTGTTCAAATAGTTGTAAATTTTTATTGCAGTGCTGTACAGTATTGAGCTAATTAATTGTTTATAATATAACGTTTCTTGTGTTTTAAAATTATCTGGATTTCGCGATTTCTTTACTGTTATATCGGAATCATAGATATGATAGATTGAAATAGCTCATAAGTAGCTCATATCTGTTTTTTCCATTTAAATATATATATGTTTATTTATAATGTAGTTCTGCTGGTTTTGCATCAAGTGCCAGATTAAAAATAACACAATTCAGTTTTATAGATTGTTGTTGTTATTTTTGTTTGGATGAAATAAAAATGATTTATCGTATGAATTTCTAATAGATATTATACAAAATAAACATAATTTAAAAGTATAATGCTTAGTGGAAAATTTCGCGAGCTTGTCTTCTTTTGCTAATATATAAACAATCTACTATTTGCTTATACAGGAGTTTTTTATAGACTTTCTATTCGAAGGGCAATGAGAAAGGCAGCTTATTGCAGTATTTGTGTAAATGTAGTTTTTGTTTCAAGTCATTTGCATATAGTTACCCTTGATGAGTTCTGATGGATTACAGTTGTAGCTTTCGCTCCTACTATTACAGTTATGATTTCTTAATTGAAATATACTGTGTAGGTATTTGCGAATATAACCCATATCTTCAACTATTTCTGTAATAAATAGGTATATAGTATGTTGAATACCTACATACTATATATATATATATATATATATATATATATATATATATATATATATATATATATATATATATATATATATATATATATATATATATATATATATGGAATATTTCTATATTCCATAGATATGCGATGTTTATTATTGCAAATATGTTTACTAATAAAAATATTTTAGACGCTAAGATGAGGATAAAGGAAAGTTTATAATCATAGAAATTGACTATCAACATATGGAAATACCTATAAATACAAATGTAATAGGATAATATTATTGAAATCCACTAGAAGTAGTATGTGACATTATAACAAGCTTAAACAGAAGCTGCTCAAAGATGCAAGCAAGTACAGTTAAAAGATTACTTAGTTTATATTCTAATATTCAGGTAGCGACTTCGTCAATATAATAGTGGTTAGGTACATTATTCTGAGTCATTTATACCTATGTGTTATACGGTACTTTTTATTGGAATACTTACATGATATAGAAAGATAATTTAATTTAAAGACATAATGGTCTAAAACTCTAAACTCTTAATACACACGGAAAAAAGTAGAAAGCTTACGCACTCTTCACAGAAAATAAGCTACTTATATATTAATCCTCGCTACATTCATATGAAAAATATAATAAATGTGAACATGTAAGTAAATTAAAAACGAACCTTTATGGTTCCGATATATTATTGGATTTGTGTATGAAAACTACACGATATAATATCGAATGCGATAAAATAAAATCCGTATAGAACGCCTCAAAACTGGCTCCACATGATCTTTATGTTAGTTCCATAATCAACCATTCACTTGTAAATTATTCTGGTGTTTTCGATATAGGAATGAAATATACTGTGCTACAAATTTTATAATAAAATTCACAATTTCTAGAAAGATGGACCTAATCTTTTAAAAACTTGGTAATGTAAAGTGGGCCTAGATGATAAAACAATTTGAGAATGTGAATAATAAACAAGAATGTAAGATGAAATGGACGCGGAATTCTAAATTGCTGATTTAGAATTATGAATAACAAATAAAATGACGGTACTTTTTAATAAATTAACACAAATTAATAGTGAATTGTGTTTAAAAGGAATTAATAAAAGCGTTAAATATATCAAAGATATTTATTGCAGTGCTCCGTTAAAAAAGGACAGAATAGATTAATGATATAAAGACGTTATTTAAAAATTAGAGAGCCATCTCTCTAATTTTAAATTGACCTCATCTAAATACGTCAGAATGGAAAAAAAAAAACCGGCCAAGTGCGAGTCGGACTCGCGCACCGAGGGTTCCGTACAAACCTGCAATTTTTTTTTTCACGGGTTAAAGGCAATTAGATCTAAGTATTTGATATGAATTTCAACTTGATAGCTCTACGCGTTCATGAGGAAAAAAGTAATAAGTTTATATTTATTAAAAAACCGGCCAAGTGCGAGTCGGACTCGCGCACCGAGGGTTCCGTACATTGCTGTTTCTTTTGATTGCGTTGACATAGAAGTTTGATTTTGTTACAGCTTAAAGGTATTATAGACCTGAGTATTTGGTATGAATTTCAATTTAATACCTCTACGCGTTTATGAGGAAATGGGTAGTAAGTTTAAAATTATTAAAAAAAAATATATTATGTGATATAACTAAAAATTTATGGTTTTCGTAATTTTTCCTTTATCTATGCTATAAGACGTTGCTTCGTACCAAATTTCAAGATTCTGAGTTCACGGGAAGCACCCTGTAGGTTTTGATTCCCTTGCAAGTGTCGAAAATTTGCGGCATAAACGGCTGTATCTTTTGATTGCGTTGGCTTAGAAGTTTGATTTTTTCACAGCTTCAAGGGACAGTAGACCTGAGTAATTGATATAAATTTCAGCTTCATACCTCCACGCGTTCCTAAGAAAAAGGGTCTTGACAGACGGACGGACGGACGGACGGACGGACGGACGGACAGACGGACAACAAAGTGATCCTATAAGGGTTCCGTTTTTTCCTTTTGAGGTACGGAACCCTAAAAATAAATATATATTTTGTAATGTAACTAAAAATTTAAGGTTTTCGGAATTTTTCCTTTATGTGTGCTATAAAACGTTGCTTCATGCCAAATTTCAAGATTCTAGGTCGACTGGAGTACCCTTTAGGTTTTGATTCCCTTGCGAGTACTTGCGAGTTTCAAAATATGCAGCTTAAATTTCTGTTTCTTTTGATTGCGTTGACATAGAAGTTTGATTTTGTTACAGCTTAAAGGTATTATAGACCTGAGTATTTGGTATGAATTTCAATGTAATACCTCTACGCGTTTATGAGGAAATGGGTAGTAAGTTTAAAATTATTAAAAAAAAATATATTATGTGATGTAACTAAAAATTTATGGTTTTCGTAATTTTTCCTTTATCTATGCTATAAGACGTTGCTTCGTACCAAATTTCAAGGTTCTGAGTTCACGGGAAGCACCCTGTAGGTTTTGATTCCCTTGCAAGTGTCGAAAATTTGCGGCATAAACGGCTGTATCTTTTGATTGCGTTGGCTTAGAAGTTTGATTTTTTCACAGCTTCAAGGGACAGTAGACCTGAGTAATTGATATAAATTTCAGCTTCATACCTCCACGCGTTCCTGAGAAAAAGGGTCTTGACAGACGGACGGACGGACGGACGGACGGACAGACGGACAACAAAGTGATCCTATAAGGGTTCCGTTTTTTCCTTTTGAGGTACGGAACCCTAAAAATGAGTAGGATTATACTAGATAGTTATAACATCACGTGGTATTTGGTTATCTGTGGTATAATATGTAAAAGAATAACATCTAGAATTCTAGAGTCTAAATTATTCCTAATCTGTGTAGAGTGAGGGAATTATAATGCAATCATTATATACGTAGCAAAAAAAACTCGATCAAAACGTAGGGAATTACACCCAACTTCTATTTTTATTCTATTCTTAGAATCTTTGATTGCATTATTCTATCTGTATAATAGCTATATTATTCACATAGATACTCTACATAATAACTTGACATTAGTGTACTTGTTTCACTTTCAAGTTATTTTAGATATGAAAGTAAGAAAAAAGATAAACAATGAGTTAAAATTAAATTAAGATTTATGTGCGGGACAGTATCTAGTATCCACTATAAACTAAAAATTATTAAACTCTGGGTTTATATTTAATATGATGATTAATTATTCTTTGCACACGCAGGTTGGTAAAATAAGGTGCATAACCGAATGTAAATAAACGATGTAATAGAAGACGCATGGTTGCATACGCATAGGAAACAACAAAGCCTATAAAAAGGGCATCAGGCATATTTTTTCCACAATATATTGCTTCAATGCATTTGTTTTTTATTTCATTTCCTATTCAGTAAAATAACATGAATGTCTGATGTGTTTAATGAAGGATCTGAACAGAAGTTTTTCGTAAAGATTCGTTTCAATAAATATTGAAAAAAAAAAAACATATGAAAATTCATGCATCATATTAACTTAAAAGCATAAAGCATTCTTTGGTTCAATAATTTCTCAAACCTATAATATAAGTGGTGTATTCAATTTATGATATACTAGCTTTCCGCCCGCGGCTTGGCCCGCTTTATCTAAAACATAATAAATTATATACTAAAACCTTCCTCTTGAATCACTCTATCTATTAAAAAAAAACCGCATCAAAATCCGTTGCGTAATTTTAAAGATTTAAGCATACATAGAGACATAGGGACATAGGGACAGAGAAAGCGACTTTGTTTTATACTATGTAGTGAAGATATTATCTTATATCATAAATTGAATACACCACTTACATACGAAAAAACGTTACATGCTTTTTTAATAGCTTGTTAATAGATACGCATATTCATTCAAAAGGTTTATCAAAATGAAGCAGTTATTAACAAAACTATAGACGGTAAATATTTTTAATCAATCTTAATAATAGGCCGGAAACATTACCTTATAATTAAGGTTCATGTTTCATTATTTATCAAACAATTAAGCGAAAGTGGTGATTAATGTTTGGCGTGGTATATCGTTTGTGCTCAACATAGAAATCTATGTTTGTGCTACTCATGCTACTGTTTCCCATCAATTGAAAAAATTATGAATTAGTAGATATGAATTCGTATTCGTATATGAATAGATATCTGAACAATATGCAAACAATTAAGAAGAGATGAGAAGCCCCTAAATTAAATAATTAACCAATAATCCCTACATATAAAACAAGTCCTATGGATACGTCTTAGACGTTTAAATCTATGCAAAGGATATCGATAAGATTTTAATAGATGAAGTGCTTTTTGAGGAAGGTTTTAGTATATAGGTAATTTGGTACGTTTTCTTCAAAGCGGGGCGCGCGGAATGCTATAGAGTATAGTACATACATAGTGTAAATCTTAGTGTAAATAGTACATAGTAGTACCACAGTATTACCATATTTCCTACAGTAGTGCGACGAATGTACTTGTGCAGAGAAACGGAGGGGAACTGGCGGGGGTCGGGCGACGCGGGCCGCGTAAGGCAAACACGCTTAGTTTGCCTTACCTAGCGCGAAAGGACGACGCAGTCGTATTTTTTGTGTAATAATTTTATTATACATAGGTACTTACATATTCTATTATGGCGCGCACAAACTGTTCCGTTTACGGATGTAAATCTACATTGAAATCCCATAAGGAAACAATATTTCAGAAAGATTGTATTAATTGTATCTGTTGAATTAAAATCAAAGCTATGTAGGTATATGTTGTCCTCATTATTTTCTAATCAGATTGTACATCCCAATGCAAATGCATTACTTAGTTAAATGTTATAAATTATAATATACAATTAAGAACATCCAAAAATAAAGTGTCCACGTAAATAATATTTAGCAGTGCAATATCTGTAATTATATATTTATGAACAAATAATTACATCAGATTTAATAATCGCAATTATTTTGAATGTACATATGAATAAATGATTTCATCATAATATTAATAATCACAATTGTTTTATTTCCCATTTGTTGCAACCCTAGCGTACTTTCGTGTGGCAGCGTAAGTACCTACGCTGGCGGCAGCATCGCGCGACATCAAAGGCGATTCCTTACTGTAGGAAATAATATTGTAATACTGTGGTAGTACGAATTACAAGTTTTCAATAACACAAACAACGCCATACATCAAAAACACACATTTCTTTTACTTGCTTATAATAATAATAAATATAAATCCGAATTTATTAAATTTCTTCAAAGTTATGATATCATTATTAATCATAATAAAAAAATATATCTCAGCAGGGTACTTAAGCCTTCTTTTTATTAATATAAAACCCGTTTTTACGATTAGGTTAACGTAGAAGCATAAATCATAAATAGGTACATGATTATGGTATCGATTAAAATTTTCCATGAAAAGGGTAAAAATTAAAAAAAAAACATCTGTTTACTGAACACCTTATTCGGTGAAAGCTTATTATTAATCTTTATAATATAGAGATAAAATCTCTGTACTCTATAATACTTGTATAAAACTAAAATCAAAATATACTTATCGTGTATTGAAGGCTGAATAAAAGTTATAAAGTCAATACGTAACATAATATATTATTACAAACAATGAAGTCCTTAGTTTCATTTTTTCTCCTAATAATCGCGGTATTGTTGTAAAAATCATAATCTCACCTTGATTTCGCCAAAAATTATGAGTAGGTATTTACAATTTGTATAAGAAATGTATTCATGAAATCAGTTTTGGCGTAAACATACAAACATCAATTGATAATATTAATCGTATACGATTAAAACTCTTCGGAGTTCATATTCTAACATCGGAGAAACTACGGGAAAAACTCAGATTAAATATTCAATATATTTGTACCTTTCTACATCAATAAAACTAACTTTAACGGTGTTCTTGACAAGGTCGTTTTAATAGTAGGGGAGCCCAAGAGGGGATTTTGGGATTTACTCGAGCGCGTCAGATTACTATAAGGGACGGTACCTTAGCTATTCATTAGTACCTCTAGTCAATATGAGGAGTTATGGTTGGTGGGTGCGCTCAGGGGCCCCGCTGGAAAATTTGAATAATCCATAATTCCCTAAGGTTGAGCTCGAATCGTCAGATTAGCGAAATGGGGACTTCTTATATTGTAATTAACCCCCCCCATATATTAATCTGACGCGCTCGAATAATATTACTTTAATTTTTTACCCTTTCTTCATAGCGATTAAATCGCCACTTAAATCGTCAGATTAACGTATACTTTTTTTCAGTGACGTCCTGGAGCATGCAAAATATCAATATCTAACGCGCTTGAGTATTTCCAAGCCAATTATTTTCTTTTTTAATTTAAAAAAAATCAAAAAACCCTTCCCCACCGCTAAAAGTGAAAACATTATAGGACCTTTTTTTCTCGCTATGGTCTAATCTACCAATTCTAATAGGTTCCCGTGACGCTCGAGTAAATCCACATTTAGCATCCTGGGCTCCCCTACTATAATACCTTATTTAGCATAACTGAGCGTTCTGTGTGAAATATTAAAAATACGATACTGTTAAGATTCGGTAGAAAATAAATGCCGCACGTGTGCCTATGAGAATCGAAGGGAAAGGCAGTTAAAATTAGATAAGTACCTACCTCAAAAGATTTACTACCATGTCATTAATTTGCGACATTAAAAACTTTTAGATAAATAATTTTATAGAGAAATTAGTTGCTAGTGTAAAATATTAATGTTTCTCTGAAATAAAATGTACTTTATTTTTTAACATTTTTTTATAACGATCTTAAAATGAGAAAGTACCTACTAAATAATAATAGTTAAAAAAAACTAAAAAACACGCTTTTAGGTCGGTTTTCTATAAAAAGCGTGTTTTTTATTTTTTTTTAACTTATTTATTTTATCAAATTAGTGTATTGTCATCGGTCCTCAATAAATCTACAAAGTTTGAACGAAATCTGGCCGTTTAAAGTGGGTCAAAATCGCGCCCAAAGAAGTCGGTTACAAACATACAGGTGAAGCCTAAGGGTGAAGCTAATATAAAGCGTGTAAAAAATAACTTTATTAATATTTTTAGTATTATACTAATCATCGTGAAATGTAGGTCATTACTGAAAAAGGAAAATTACCTGATTAATTTTTTTAAATATTTAGGTATAGGCAAAATAAAAATAAATACAATTTAAAACATTTTTAAAGAAGAAGAAAGATCATTAAATATAAAAATTTTTAACAATTAATTAAGCATCATTGCATTGCGCAATAACAGCCATACATATTAAGTTTGTACAAATATTTATTCGCTAATTCCTAGCTCTACAGCCTACTTTTTGCACATAAGAAGTAAAAAAGTAAAGTATCCACCTATTTTATATTTTTAAAATAGAGAAAAGAATTCGAACAAAACGTTACGTTACGTTCAAAAACTGCAAGTACGTTAAAAAAAATTAATTAACAAACATAGAGCTTACCTCTTCATTGCATTATTACCTTCGAATGTTTATTAAGATTATATAATATGTAGCTAACTCTATTTAATATTGATCAAATCAATTTTCATATGTTTTTCGAAAGAATATTATCTGTGACCAAAAACAAACAAGAAAAAAAAACAATAGAAAGGCATGCATTTCATTTTTATATAATATTATCTATAATATTAATTTAATTTTACAAAACTGCAGATGAATCTAACGCTTTAGAATAATTCACGGAGAAGATCCGAATGCCGTTGGAGACTGGAGTCAATTGAGTTTCGTTCTGCAAAAGCAACATTGATAGCAAACATTTGTAGCTTAGCCGCCATGCTGTCCCGGCGCGTTGACGCGGCAGATTGCGCGGGAAAATTAATATTTTTTTTAATCGTGTGGTAATTTGTGTGAATGGATTATTGTTTTGGATTATTTGAACTGTTTTGTGAATAATTTTAAAATGTAAGTACTTTTTTGTTTATTGTTTTATGATATTAATATCTATACATAAAATAAATAATTAAATATTTACCCAGGAATGCCGTATGCCGGCAGTCTTACTTATCAGTGCTTTGGATATGTATTTAACAAGTGTATTTTGTCTTTCTATGTAACTGTTATACAATTTATAAAATAAATGAGTCTAGTTTTAGTTTTACTAGAGTTAAAAAAAAAATTGAGCAATAGGATGAGGAGAACGGAGATAATGGAGGAACTGTTATTTCTTTTACTAAATCTAATTTAAAAGATATTTGTCTAAGAGACATATTAAATATTAATTATCTTAACTATCATTTTAATTTAAATAAAAATTAAATAAGTACATATTAATATTTTACCATAAGTTAATTCGCATATAATTTACTCGAGCCTCGTAATTTCCTTTCTTCTCTAAACCAATATTTTTTACAACGCGACTTTTTCATTGACGTTCCGCTGTTTTCAGTTTTGGCATGATGTTATTCATGGATACAAAAATAATTTACAATTTAAACCAGTTATTGCTGCATGAGCCCGTTTAAACATATAATTAAACCAACGTTTAATAAGCAACGTGATACTAGCATACATTAAAATTTTCAAAAATATTCTATTGAAATCGTAGGTATGTCTAAATTATTTGATAATTTTTAAGTTAAAAATAAAATAGTGTAGTATTTTAAAATGATCTACACGTAACCCTACTAATAATTATTTTATCCCCGATGTTAAAGCGAAAAGCAATACAACTAATAATATTTAGGTACATTAAAACTAAAAATTTATCAAATCATACACGATGCATAGTGTGCTTTGTAGTCCATTGAAAAGTTACATTTGGGGTTGCATTTTTTAGAGGACGCAATTTTATTTTTTTGATGTGTAGGGGGGGTCAGTGTGAAGCTATCACCAAGTTTGTCGCCACCCTTGTCCCACGGCCGCCATCTTGAAAATAGCGGTTGATATGGTTTTTACGATATATCTCTTAAACTATTTATTTGATAAAAAAAATTTGTTAACATTATTTGTTGCAAATTAAATTTTCTACAACTTTGGTGCAGTAACTTTTTGTCGTAGAACTATAAATAAAAAAGTTATAAGCGAAAATGTTCAGAAATTAGAGATATTTATATTTTTCAATAAAACTTTTTTTATAATTTTACGAAGAAATGATATCAGACCATTTTTGTAGATTGTTTTTCGAGGAACAACTTTTATAAATAACATTTTTTCATTAAGTAAATAACTAAGGTTTTACAGCGCTCCGAAGTTAGTACTAATTTTCAGTACTCTGAACTATACAGTATACTTATATTATGTGTGTACTAATAATAATTTGCCATCAGTAATTGTTTTTTTTAACGTGATAACGTTTTTAAAATCGTTTTAGTCGGGTGACATGTTCAGAAACTTGTGTCACACCAAAACCTCACGAGCGCGATCGCAGGTATAACGAGAGAGAGACGGACCGATCTCCCGTCTCATCTCGAGCGCTGCCACCAATAAGACGTTATCACGTAAACATCTCGATCGTAAACCTACTTTACAAACAACCAATTTTTTGTTATTATAATATTTTAATAATTAATTTTGCAATATTATTAATAATTAGTTATTGAATCTTTTCCCCACCACCCAGGAGGTAGAGTCTGGAAGCGCGTTTTTTTTTACGTCGAAAAGCAGGGCTGAAATGTTCTGCAGTGTGCTTCTATTGTTCTGGAGTATGGGAAAAGAGCCAATAGCCAATATATGTAGTTAAGAGTACTGAAAAATAGCACTCACTTCAGAGCGCTGTAAAACCTTAGTTATTGACGTAATGAAAAAATGTTGTACATAAAAGTTGTTCCTCGAAAAACAATCTACAAAAATGGTCTGATATCATTTCTTCGTAAAATGATAAAAAAAAGTTTTCTTTAAAAATATAAATAGCTCCAATTTCTGAACATTTTCGCTTATAACTTTTTTATTTATAGTTCTACGAGGAAAAGTTACTGCACCAAAGTTGTAGAGAGTTAAATTTGCAACAAATAATAACGATCTTTTTTTGTCAGATAAATAGTTTAAGAGATATATCGTAAAAACCATTTCAACCGCTATTTTCAAGATGGCGGCCGTGGGACAAGGGTGGCGACCCCACAAACTTAGTTTTAGCTTCACACTGACCCCCCCTACATATCAAAAAAACAAAACTGCGTCCTCTAAAAAACGCAAGGTTAGGCCTAAAAAATGTAACATTTCAATGGACTATTTGATAAATAATTTATTGTTTCGATAAAAAACAGAAGAAAGATTATAATAGTGTTTTTATTTATTAGTCCATTAGCCATGTCTACGATCTCGTGAAACAGAAGGTATTAAAGATATAAAATTAATGCAGTATTTAAATAAATTTAAATTCTAGATTTGGCTATGGAGTGATACACTTTGTTTTACGACTTTCATAGAATGTATCGAAAGTTTTTATTATTTATTTATTCAGACGATTAAAATTTGGAAAAGATAGTCCTAGGTTCAGGTATTTAGCCCATTAGGAACGTTATGATAAGAGATATGAATAATTAACTTGATTTGATTATCCTAGAAATGCAACTAAAATTTTAGGTTTCATTATTTGAAATAAGAATTTAGTTTATTTATCTATACTAATATTATAAAGAGGAAATGTTTGTATGTATGTATGTATGGTTTTCACGCATAAACTACTGGACCGATTTTGATGAAATTTGACACATTTCCTTTAGACCCTGAGAAAGAACATAGGCTACCTTTTATTGCGAAATATGTAGGTACCACGGGCGAAGCCGGGGCGCACCCCTAGTAATTAAATAAGGAGAAAATTAAAAGCTATATCATGTTATTTTTTTTCCTCAGATCAATATTGGATTTTATATTTTGGAAATTATAGGATGATATTAAAAAATAAATTTAGAAATAATAAATTTCACCACACAAATGACGCGATATTGCAAAAATATGATGCATATATGGAACTTTTCCTATAAATATACTGAATTAAAAGCTGTCTTTGATGACTCTCAATATCTGTTTTTTGTTTTATACTTGTATAAGGAATTAAACAAAAATCGCTAAGTTTATAATATATTATAGCCATTTTAAATTTTCCAATATAATAATTTAACGCAATTTTCATACATAATTAAGAAAGAAAGAAAGAAAGAAAGAAAGAAACATTTATTTGTCTCCACAATATACAATTTAAATTAATAATGAAAACACAGATAACAAACAATTTCAAACAAATAAAACTGTTAAAATAACGATAAACAAGTAAACAATTAAAATAACGATAGGTAACAATCTTATTAATACAGTAAAATACAGTAAAAAATAATAGTTTTTCAGCATGTCAATGATGAAAATAAGTATAAAATAGTATTCAGGGGCCATCCATTAATCACGTGATGTTTTTTTTTGGCATTTTTTGAACCCCCCTCCCCCTTGGTGATAGGTGGTGAGGTTTGACAACCCCCCCCCCTCTATGTCACGTGTATTTTTTCGTACCTGCATAAGGATCTATTTTTTATACAAAAAATACTGGTATTAAGCACGGGGTATAAGTATCATCTAATTTTGTTATAGAAAATTAAAGACTAGGTACTGTAATCAACGTTTATTATTTAATGTTCAATATTTTCGGACCACGGGTTTTAAAATAAATACGCCGTTTTTCGGTTGAATATCGCGCGCTTGCCGAAAAAAATAAGTACACGTGATATATTACTTTACCCCCCCCCCCCCCTTGTGATATTTCGTGATTTTTTATGAACCCCTCCCCCCCCTTTCGAGCCTCACATGAAACCTCTTTTAATCCTATAAAGTATAAGTTACTTGTTAATGCATCTTTAAGAATCACAAGCGTGTGCTATAATCATAAACGTTGTCAAGGTATTACATACTTGTATTTAAAACCACGATGATACTACCTCCTAATTCCTAATTATTATGCTAGACTGTTATTTAGCCCTTATACCTTGAAATTTATAGCCCAGTTATAGTAGAAAACCAATACAACTTACTTTAGTAGGTATTTAACGTACAGAATACCCGTTATGATACTTTATTTTGTTTATACTTTTATAAATTACCTAATGCATACAAGTACGTAATTATTTAAATTTTATATCAATATAGCAGCTTCAATATACTATAACTCCTTCATTTAAAATCCCGTTGTTTTATCTTGAAAAGAAAGATGAAATTTTAATATATTTTGTATAATCTATAAATAGTGATAAAATATATGGGATTATAAATAATTGAAAGAATTAACACAATAACCGTTTAAAGTTAATTACCATAGTCATTTTAAGAGGATAACGGACTTCTTTATTTACATTCATTTTTAAAGCTCAGAGAACTCTATCTTATAAAAACCGACCTTTTTTTCACAACTTGAAGCCTGGTTCTTCCAAATGTAGGTATCATAAGATATATTTAGGCAAAATACTGTTACTGTATGTCATTCTATATAACAGGGTCAACATTAAATGTAATATGGAATAAACTTACGATGAAGACCGAAAATCGTCGTCCTAAATTTACATTTTTTTTTTCATTCAGGCAAACGAGGGTCACCTACTTGTTATGTTTACTTATATTAACGACGATACAGGCGCGGTCCTAGCCTGATATTTTGGGGAGGGGTCACCCCCCCCCCCCCGGGTTGCTACATTTTCAGCCGCGTCCAAATCATACTCGTCAAAAATCGTAGTCAATACAAGTTATAATACATACATACATTTTTTTTTATATTTTACGAAATTTTTTTTTATATACTTAATGTATAAATTTATAAAGAATAGAAAAAATTCGATCACGAGGCGGGACTCGAACCCGCATCCTTCGCGCCATTCCGGGGCGGATGCCTCACCAACTCAGCCACTCGTGACCCGCCCGAGTGATCGAATTTATTCTATTCTTTCAGTTTTATGTGTCTGAAGGGACACACCGCGCGCCATCTATTGAGATGATTAACAACCATTTCAACCAATGTGAAGCACTTTTCAGTGAATACAATATTGTAACGATGGAACACGACCTTTTTTGTTGAATTTATATTTTTGGTTTTATGGCATTCAAAATGCTTTATAAATATAAATTTATAAAGAATAGAAAAAAATCGATCACGAGGCGGGACTCGAACCCGCATCCTTCGCGCCATTCCGGGGCGGATGCCTCACCAACTCAGCCACTCGTGACCCGCCCGAGTGATCGAATTTATTCTATTCTTTCAGTTTTATGTGTCTGAAGGGACACACCGCGCGCCATCTATTGAGATGATTAACAACCATTTCAACCAATGTGAAGCACTTTTCAGTGAATACAATATTGTAACGATGGAACACGACCTTTTTTGTTGAATTTATATTTTTGGTTTTATGGCATTCAAAATGCTTTATAAATATAAATTTATAAAGAATAGAAAAAATTCGATCACGAGGCGGGACTCGAACCCGCATCCTTCGCGCCATTCCGGGGCGGATGCCTCACCAACTCAGCCACTCGTGACCCGCCCGAGTGATCGAATTTATTCTATTCTTTCAGTTTTATGTGTCTGAAGGGACACACCGCGCGCCATCTATTGAGATGATTAACAACCATTTCAACCAATGTGAAGCACTTTTCAGTGAATACAATATTGTAACGATGGAACACGACCTTTTTTGTTGAATTTATATTTTTGGTTTTATGGCATTCAAAATGCTTTATAAATATAAATTTATAAAGAATAGATGGCGCGCGGTGTGTCCCTTCAGACACATAAAACTGAAAGAATAGAATAAATTCGATCACTCGGGCGGGTCACGAGTGGCTGAGTTGGTGAGGCATCCGCCCCGGAATGGCGCGAAGGATGCGGGTTCGAGTCCCGCCTCGTGATCGAATTTTTTCTATTCTTTATAAATTTATATTTATAAAGCATTTTGAATGCCATAAAACCAAAAATATAAATTCAACAAAAAAGGTCGTGTTCCATCGTTACAATATTGTATTCACTGAAAAGTGCTTCACATTGGTTGAAATGGTTGTTAATCATCTCAATAGATGGCGCGCGGTGTGTCCCTTCAGACACATAAAACTGAAAGAATAGAATAAATTCGATCACTCGGGCGGGTCACGAGTGGCTGAGTTGGTGAGGCATCCGCCCCGGAATGGCGCGAAGGATGCGGGTTCGAGTCCCGCCTCGTGATCGAATTTTTTCTATTCTTTATAAATTTATATTTATAAAGCATTTTGAATGCCATAAAACCAAAAATATAAATTCAACAAAAAAGGTCGTGTTCCATCGTTACAATATTGTATTCACTGAAAAGTGCTTCACATTGGTTGAAATGGTTGTTAATCATCTCAATAGATGGCGCGCGGTGTGTCCCTTCAGACACATAAAACTGAAAGAATAGAATAAATTCGATCACTCGGGCGGGTCACGAGTGGCTGAGTTGGTGAGGCATCCGCCCCGGAATGGCGCGAAGGATGCGGGTTCGAGTCCCGCCTCGTGATCGAATTTTTTCTATTCTTTATAAATTTATATTTATAAAGCATTTTGAATGCCATAAAACCAAAAATATAAATTCAACAAAAAAGGTCGTGTTCCATCGTTACAATATTGTATTCATTGAAAAGTGCTTCACATTGGTTGAAATGGTTGTTAATCATCTCAATAGATGGCGCGCGGTGTGTCCCTTCAGACACATAAAACTGAAAGAATAGAATAAATTCGATCACTCGGGCGGGTCACGAGTGGCTGAGTTGGTGAGGCATCCGCCCCGGAATGGCGCGAAGGATGCGGGTTCGAGTCCCGCCTCGTGATCGAATTTTTTCTATTCTTTATAAATTTATATTTATAAAGCATTTTGAATGCCATAAAACCAAAAATATAAATTCAACAAAAAAGGTCGTGTTCCATCGTTACAATATTGTATTCACTGAAAAGTGCTTCACATTGGTTGAAATGGTTGTTAATCATCTCAATAGATGGCGCGCGGTGTGTCCCTTCAGACACATAAAACTGAAAGAATAGAATAAATTCGATCACTCGGGTGGGTCACGAGTGGCTGAGTTGGTGAGGCATCCGCCCCGGAATGGCGCGAAGGATGCGGGTTCGAGTCCCGCCTCGTGATCGAATTTTTTCTATTCTTTATAAATTTATATTTATAAAGCATTTTGAATGCCATAAAACCAAAAATATAAATTCAACAAAAAAGGTCGTGTTCCATCGTTACAATATTGTATTCACTGAAAAGTGCTTCACATTGGTTGAAATGGTTGTTAATCATCTCAATAGATGGCGCGCGGTGTGTCCCTTCAGACACATAAAACTGAAAGAATAGAATAAATTCGATCACTCGGGCGGGTCACGAGTGGCTGAGTTGGTGAGGCATCCGCCCCGGAATGGCGCGAAGGATGCGGGTTCGAGTCCCGCCTCGTGATCGAATTTTTTCTATTCTTTATAAATTTATATTTATAAAGCATTTTGAATGCCATAAAACCAAAAATATAAATTCATACTTAATGTAATTAAAAATTCATAATATGTTTCGTAATTATTCCGATATCTGTGTTATAAGACGTTACTTTGTACCAAATTTCAAGACTCTGTGTTCATAGGAAGCACCCTGTAGGTTTTGATTCCCTTGCGAATGTCGAAATTTGCGAAAATTTTCAGCATTTACGTCTGTATCTTTTGATTGCGTTGGCTTATAAGGTTGATTTCTTCACAGCATTTAGGGGCCGTAGACTTGAGTATTCGATATAAATTTCAGCTTGATACCTCTACGCGTTCCAGACAGATAAAATCAAACGCCAACGAAATCAAAAGATACAGCCGTCAATTTTTTTTCATTTTTTCGCAAATTTCGACATTTGTAAGGAATTCAAAACCAAGTGTAGTTCGCGTGTTAGGCCGGGAGATACTGACACAAAATTTCGGGTCATTTGTAACAGGATGGCGGTTCTACAGGGGTCATAGTACGCAATGACAAAAAGAAAAATGATGGTCAGAACGCTGGTACCGGCGGACTAGTCGCGTGGGCGTTAGTCGAACTCGTCGGATAAATAGCGAAAGTCAAACGATTTGTAACACAAAAATTTTAGAATTAACCGATAGCCCACAAAAAAGTTGTAGGCGGTAGTGTTATGCCATACTTTTCCGGTGTGACTTACAGCCCGCGAATGCGTTGATTTAAAAAAAACAATTCAACCATTTGTACCAGGCTAACTTTTGCACAGGTAATCATCATCGTGCAGCTATTTACGAAAATCACCATGCCATACTTTTCGGACGATTCCAAATGGTCGCCATACCGCCGAATATCTGCAAAAATTTTTTATTCGCCAAACGATTTGTACCAGTAGGTATTGCATTTGGATTTTTGGAGAGTATTTGATAAAATGTGACCATTATTATATTTGCCATACTTCTAGTAGGGGGAAAAAGTGCTGCCATACTTGAAAAATTAATTTATTCCTCACGTTTCAAAAATACGACTGTACAATACGTAAAATATTTTTTTACAGTATGGGATCATTATATTCTGTTTGTTAGTATACAATTCTACCTAGAAAAAATATCGCAGATTGCAAACATGGGGCGGACGATTGTAAGACTTAAGCCAAGACGTAAAAAAAAAGACGGGTTGCACTCCGGGAGTGCCGGCAGAAGTGAAAACTTGATTATTAATGTTGAGCATGTTTGATATCCATCCGTCTTACGCTTTTTCGATCAGGTCACGTGTCCTGACGAGAGTTTAAGATTTTATACCCAACGCCGCTAAAGAAGTTTTCACTTCGAAAATGAAAAGAATTGGCGATTTGTACCAGTATAGCATTTGGAGTTTTGGAAAGTATATGATGCAACGTGACCATTATTATATTTGCTATACTTTTAATAGAGGGAAAAATTAGTGCCATACTGCTACAAATCATTCAAAATACGAATAAAATCTTACAATAAAAAAAAAATCTTATACACATTCGCCACCTCCCACAGGTATGGCATTATCACACTTCTATTTATAATCATTCAGGAGTTGTAGAAAAAAAAATTTGCAGATTTTCGGCGGTATGGTGACCATTTGGAATCGTCCGAAAATTATGGCATGGCGATTTTCGTAAATGGCTGCATGACGATTAGATGGTTACCTATGCAAAAGTTAGCCTGGTACAAATGGTTGAATTGTTTTTTTTTTAAATCAACGCATTCGCGTCGGTATGGCGGGCTGTAAGTCACACCGGTAAAGTATGGCATGACACTACCGCCTACAACTTTTTTATGGGCTATCGGTTAATTCTAAAATTTTTGTGTTACAAATCGTTTGACTTTCGCTATTTATCCGACGAGTTCGACTAACGCCCACGCGACTTGTCCGTCGGTACCAGCGTTCTGACCATCATTTTTCTTTTTGTCATTGCGTACTAAGACCCCTGTAAAACCGCCATCCTGTTACAAATGACCCGAAATTTTGTGTCAGTATCTCCCGGCCTATGTACACAGATTCATGAAATTTGTTACAATGTAACGTCCTAAAATATAGATATAGGAATAATTGCGAAATACATGAATTTTAATTAGATTATGTAAAAAATATTTAAAAAAATCAAACTTCTTGTTTATGCTGAAAATTTTCGCAAATTTCGAAATTCGCAAGGGATTAAAAACAAGTTTAAACGGAAATTTAGTAGTGCGAGTGACTCCGATTCGCACTTGGCCATTTTTTTATATTTTGTACAGTATAAGAATTTTTTTCTATTTTATCGAGTACGATTTTGGGGGGGTCATGTCCCCCGTGACCCCCCCCCCTGGGACCGCGCCTGCGACGATAGTTATGAAGTTATAGGTATACGTATTAAAAATGCAAATATTGTTTATTCAGTGAATGTTCCGTAGCAGTTTCCAAAATGTATGAACTGTTACATTATCGTGTGTGTATAGTAAATTCTTACATCATTGCAATAGGAAGTTACTGCTATGCTCAATAAATTCAGGTGTCATGTTATAACGATACGCTTTTGTATTAGATGTGACTCTCATCTGAGTTAATTGCTTCCTTATGATGTTTAGACAATACCTTGTGAATCTAGCTATTGATTACGACGTTACTACTTGTTATATTATGTTAAAAAAGCGACAAATGACTTAACCCAATATTTAAATAATGAAGATTTACTTACTGGAATAATTTCTTCCAAGAAAATAGAACCACATCTACAAACAGGACTTTTGGTTTATTGAATCTGTTACCAATTTTAGTCATCTATTTTTTAATGTACCAACTGTAGCTATACACGACATATAAAAAAAATAAAGTATCTACAGTATCTGTAAATTTTCAGTTGAAGTAAAATTTACGCCACTAAAATAACAAGATGTTATTTATCGACCACGTAATCGTCATGTAACAGCTTACCTAATTATTTATTCTAAATGATATTTATTTAAAAATAATAATCATTAAAATGTTTAAAGAAACTCTATGCTAATGTGAAGCCAGTCATTCCGTGGTAATATAATATTGTATTATGTGCATTTGCAAATATTATAGTATGGTTTCTGGTATTAAATGAACTGGCTTACTTTAGAGTAAGCCAGTTCATTGAATACCTGGAATACCTGGTCTAACTTCTGTTTTATCAATAATTAATTTTAAGAAGATTTCGTACGACGTACTGTAGTAGCATAAATAAGATTGACATATAAACATACATCATACCTTCTAAATACGAATCAGTTCTAAATGTCTAGTAGGTATAACGCAAAATTATGCAAAAATAATAATAACTACAAAAATATAATAAATTCATTTACTAAACATAGATATTATTATGATTATTTTTCCGACCCAAATATCGACCAATAGAATTGCACCATTCGACGTCACGTGGTACAACCTACATGGTAGTATACTGATAATTTTTTGAAAATTTTCTCTGGTCGTTGACGTCAAACTGACAGGTTGAATTCAATTGTGAAATTATTGGCCGACATTTGGGACGGAAAAATAATCCCCCGAATACCACACGAGCTTCAAAATTATCTGGCATTTCCCTCAAGGTTCCCTGCAAACAAATAAAGTCGTCAAGTTTTTCAGGAAAAAACCTGACTGACTCCAGTTTTTTAACCTTGACTAAAAACTTGACTCCTTCATTTGTTTGCAACGAACCTATCGGAAAATACCCGATAATTTTGAAGCTCTTGTGGTATTATAAGTGATAAATAAACTCTCATTTATATAGAGACAATCCACTCTCAAAGTGTCCATTTTAACGACCATTTATATAAACGACGTACCTGTCAATAATAATTATTAATATACTTTGGCGCTTTTTAATTTAGAAAAAAAACAACATCAAAACTATTTATACCGTTACGACGCGACGCGAATTATCAATTTTTCAAATTTATGCGATTCGTGAGATATTCCTGTTTAGATAATGATCTCAGTTAAATTCGTATGTTAAATATTTTAATTTAGATTATGTGACTTAAATATATTCATAAATTTAACTTTCTCGTTGTATTTATTAGTAAGGTGTTTTGTTGGACAAACATCCGCGTCGTTATAATATTGTTGTTTGCTACGAATAGATCTGTGTATATTATTACCTTGGTACCTAAATAGTAGAGTATCGTAATCTCTGATATCACTTATAACGAAAAATTTCAAATTATCTTAACTAAGTCTACTACATTAACATAATATACAGAAAGAGCTTTCGCTCTAATTCATAATCTTATGAGATTTTTTTAAACTATACAAATATTGCTAATTCTATAAAACTGGAGAATTTAAAAGATTTACTTTGTTAAAATGTTGTGGGTATCAAATAACACACATGCTGAGAAGGCATATTCAGGTTAACCTAATGGCGTATTAATAATCTCATAGAAACTACGGAATAGTTTAATGTGTGCGTCAGCAATGTCTTTTTTAACTAGATTCTGATTCGATTAACATAATTCAGTTGGATATCTCGAAAGTTTTAATCGTTTATTGACAAGAAGCTTGATTAATAGGTACGGTTGTCATTTGGGTGGTCGTAGGTTGTCATAAATTTAAAGTATATATTATTAACATTAACCAGTTCTGCAATACATATTTTAATTATGATAACTCGCATTAACAAAATACTCAAAATTTCAAAAGTTTGCACAATTGAAATACACTCTGAATCCCTATTTTGAGAAGATAAATTTTTACAGTTGCATATATAAAAAGCAGAATAATAAATGAAACGAAGTATTGAATTTCACAGTTTAACAATCTTACTATGAATAAGGTTCATTTATTTCTAAATTCTAACCTTTTATAAAACAACAGAGGTTGTTTATTCGTAGCATATTATTAGTACACTTGCATACTCTCAACTCTACATAGAAAAATAATAATAAGTACCTACTCGCAGATACTATAGTTTCAGTAAACTCGGAAGCGGGAACTGTCTTACATAACCAATTAAATCCGGATCATAGCGTGATATTAAATATCAGTAATTATTTATAATCTCGCTACATAACAGCATAATGAGGGATACAGTGGAATCTCATAACTGTAACTAGCGGGAACCAATGATACCAGGGACGCTGGTAATCGACCGGTTTCAAACCAATATAATTATATTATGATAAAATTGCTTTTTATCAAAATTATTAATCGACGCACTTAGCGGGAAAGTACATGTGATTAAACCTCTAATAAACCCAACCTTTAACCTTCAGATATAAGATATTTAGAGTTAACTGGTTGTTACTATTTTATTAAATCTTTATGGACGGTAGGAACAAAAAATTAATAAACAGTTAATTTTAATTACATAAAAGTATAGGTAACAGAATAGAATAAATTAATCATGAAACCTGATTTTAACCTGCGTTTTAATTTTTTTTTTCACTGTCTTGTACATACTTATAGTGGACCATATTATTTAAAACAGAATCTTAAAAGAAACGTAGATTGATGCTTTTAGGATCGATTAATCTGAGATACAGTTTGAATTGGTATAATTACCACAATATTCCGATGAGTATGGAACTTATAGAGAAGAATATGAGGATTTTTATTGTTTTTGAGATGAGCTTTACATGCTTTTGCACTTCTTTGTGTTTCCCCATTACTAGCTGGTAACATGTTTGCATATTAGGTACCTAATATAGGTACCTAATAAATCATTGATCACAAAGTAAGATGTTTTACTATAAAGTCTATATACTCTCTTAAAGTGTTAACAATGCAATGGAAAGACAGGCAATTATGAGTATATTTTGTGGGTGATAATGCTCATATATAAATAAAGTATTGTAGTTGATAAATATTTTATAATTAATCCGAAAAACATAATGATTTTTTATAAATACCTAAGGAGAAATTAGGCGATAGAATAATTGTATGCCGAAAATATCGGCAGCATTTCCTGCAATTATAACATTGTTGAAGTGAAGAGTTGAAAATTCATTAACTTTGATTTTATAGCGAATACTATTATAATGAATATAAATAACTCATTGGTAAAGACACCATAGATTTACAAGTATGAAATCAATCGCAAGTAAAACACAGAAAATTATTGGTAGTCCATTTACTTAAATTGAATCATTAATTTTGTTCTAAACTAATTACTGTACTAGCTTATTAGTAGCAAATATTATACCATTATTCAAGAGTGCTTTGAGGTAATTAACATTGAATACTAATTATGCCCTACAAGAAAGTCTAGGCTATAATGCACTACCAGATTACCTACGATGACGGGTTACCGGTTATCTAACCGCTTCGCAAAATTGTACGGGAGTTAGGGTCTATTAAAGAGGCCTAGAGAATCTTCTGTATGAAAAGTAAATAGGTTATAAAGATTAAATGAGATATGCGAATTACATTTTATCTATAAGTACTTATAGATAAAATAAGTCAAACTAGAGTCAAAAAGTAAACTAGAGTCAAATTCGTTTAAAGATACCAGGCGAGGCCATCCTTCGTCCATCGATTTCGAATAATATTGCCATATTATACGAAATTATATAAAAATTAGCTAGTGATTTCTATTTAATCACTTCTATCGTTAATAAAGAAACCTTGGTGCAATATTTTATCAGAAAGATAATTTTGCCTGTCTGTTTTATTTCGTATTCAGCATTTAGAATAATTTATTAATTATTATCTGTATTGTAATGTACCCTAATTATGGAATCGAATTCTTGATGAGAACTCTTGATTTATTTTAAATCATCAAGTATCTACGATTTTTTAAATTACTTGTAGGTATCAACTTATACAATATTATAGGTATGTAGGTAACTGCATAAAATTAAGACCAATTAATATTTTTATTGAATCGATAGACCGTCTGCATACCTACTGAAGCTAACTATTGACGCTCTACATAATCGGTAAATCACATTTATATCTCGAATCTAGTCATAAATAAAAATGAGTCCATCATTTAAAGAACCTACGAATTTTATTTTTATCTTTTCAGACAGTTCAAATTCGTAAAGTATATCAATAAATTTGGAGTTCTAAAACTTTATACATTTTTCAATTTGATAACAGAACCAAATGGCTACATCAATATTCTAAATAGTTTATCTAAATTGTTTTTGACGGCCACAATAATCTAAGTCCTAGGTAAAAATAATGATAAAATGGTTTCTTTCAACAAAAACCGTTATGGTAATAAAATTCTTCGTATTCAAATTGATTCCAATGCTCCCAATCGATAATGGTTTTTTGTTATAATTCAATAAAAATTTATTTTAATCTATAGATAAGTAATAAAGCAGAGTTAGATTTTCTTCTATATTTAGCAATCGTTTAGTTATTACCTAACAAGACCGTGTAGTAAACCCGGAAACACATCCATGAATATATAAATTATTAATTTTCCTACACGTAACTATGCTACTCAATTTGCGTGCACATAAATCAATAGAGAGCCTACCTCAGTTTGTTGAATACGTATAAATTTTAATAGCAGCGCTGACCCGACTACAATATAGAGCAGGCTCCAAGGAGATGTTCGTTTGCAAAAATAGCGGACCTAAATCTGACTTCTGATATATATTGTATAGATACCAGACATCCTATAGACAGATGTTGCCAACCAGTTTTGTGGTCCCCCTCCCCTCACCCCGGTAATTAAATATGGCATACAAAGAAAAAAATAAAAATTTCCAAAACATGCCGTGTGGGGTATCAAATGAAAGAGCTTATTGAGTAGATCACGAATATATAGCATACTATAACATTTCTTACACTTTCTCTAAGATTTTTTAGAAAATTTACGAAAATGCTCCATTTTTGAGTTAACTTTAAACCACTATAGATTGAAAACCCATGAATATATTTTTTAAATTATTATTTTAAATAATTAACAATAGTCCATTGTTTATGATTCAATAGTTCGTAATATAATATAAGTGAGCTATATGTATGTGGTGGACTTGATGACCCCACTAAATGTTTTAAATTGCAAGGCGCAACTTTCACTGAAGTTACCGATTTGAAATCTAATCACACAGAGGCTGATTCAAGAATGTTCTGCCATATTGCAGAGATAATTATTCTAAACCCTGACACCGATATTTTTGTATTAGGCCTTTATTTCTGGCATAAGCTTGAAAATATACTCGCCATCTTTGAATGCTCCCCCCACTCCCCCATGCAACTATTTCACTGTAAGAACTATTGAATCGTAAACAATGGATTATTGTTAATTATTTAAAATAATAATTTAAAAAATATATTCATGAGTTTTCAATCTATAGTGGTTTAAAGTTAACTCAAAAATGGAGCATTTTCGTAAATTTTCTAAAAAATCTTAGAGAAAGTGTAAGAAATGTTATAGTATGCTATATATTCGTGATCTACTCAATAAGCTCTTTCATTTGATACCCCACACGGCATGTTTTGGAAATTTTTATTTTTTTCTTTGTATGCCATATTTATTACCGGGGTGGGGAGAGGGGGACCACAAAACTGGTTGGCAACATCTGTCTATAGGATGTCTGGGATCTATACAATATATATCAGAAGTCAGATTTAGGTCCGCTATTTTTGCAAACGAAACTCCACTGAGAGTCCGGTCTAATAAAGATTCGACAGATATCGACACAATAGGTTTGGCTCCATTATGAATGTGTCAATAAACGTCGTTCAACAATGTGTTAAACTAATGTCCCTGCTACTTTATTGGATAATAAGAAGCTTATTAACATAAACACTTCTTGATCAATTTGCATCAACAATGGAGAGATTTATTGTCACCTTTAGCGCGATTATTGTTTTGTTATTTTAATAAAGTGCCAGTTACAAATTGACTGTTGATGCGCGGCTTTTGATTTATTTCTGTCAGGTTAAATTAACAACAAAAAAAATTGATAGAGGAAAATTTTTTACGACACACGTATGCAGTCTGAAGGTGTACATACAGTCAACTCCTTTAGGGATGAACCATTTTTATAGCCATATAAAGGAACTAGAGCCAATTTACTGAAAATGTAATACATATTCTATAAACTGCCAACGTGTTTGTTAATTTAAGAAGATTTTTCCCTCGGTCCTTGATTTATTTAACAAAATACCTTTATTAACAATTTGTTAGGAAGAAACTATACCTAGGTTTCAAATGATATAAGCCAGTTTATTAAATCTTTTTGAATCTTACCTACTGCAAAAGTGTCAGTAATTATTATCTACTAGATTTCCGCCCGCGGCTTCGCCCGCGTTGTCAAAGGAAAACCCGCATAGTTCCCGTGGGATTTCCGGGATAAAACCTATCCTATGTGTTAATCCAAGTTACCCTCTATATGTGTGCTAAATTTCATGATAATCGGTTCAGTAGAATTTGCGTGAAAGAGTAGCAAACACACACACACACATCCTGACAAACTTTCGCATTTATAATATTAGTAAGACATATATAATTATATAACAGTTATGTAGCTTATCCGCCTATCCTATCATCGAATCTTGAAACATTTATTAGGCAACTAATTATTATTTTTAATCGAATCCATGTAATTTATGATGCGTGTGTATTTTGACCATCCAAACATAAATTATTTTGACTAATTAACTTTTCGGTATAGCACGGTAGGCTTCGACTTGTTATATGATTAATTAACTAAGGTGTTAAATTTGTTAATTCATTTGTATGCAATTATTTGAAGACTTTCTACTTTCTTTACATATTCTTCATTCACTAGACAAAATATTTATGAAGAGTGATTAAACAGAAGCTTTTGTACATTTTTCTTGCTACAAAATATCTCAGCGTAATTATTGAGTATCGTTATTGATAAAATATGATTTAAGAAGTCAAGTTCAAGGATTAAAGACTATATTTTATGTTAACGATCATTTTACAATAAGATTCATTTCAATAGATGAGATATTAGAGTTATAGTGATGGCATTCTGTTTTGATGTTATGTTCTGACTTCTTGGTCTACTCATATTAATATTAAACTTGGCATTATTATTTATGGACAGTGCTAGTCGTCCGCTAAACGGATGAATAAAATAAATTAGTCGTCCGATTACCGGATGAATAAAATAATTTAATCGTCCGATAACATCTATTTATCTATATAGTTAGGTTATCGGGGTTTCTTTAGAGACCTGCCGCA
The DNA here is from genome assembly GCA_029959065.1 of Colias behrii. Classification (NCBI taxonomy): domain Eukaryota; kingdom Metazoa; phylum Arthropoda; class Insecta; order Lepidoptera; family Pieridae; genus Colias; species Colias behrii. Next base: position 6,709,735 of record JARWMC010000019.1, on the reverse strand, counting down.
CGTATTATAGGTTTTTTGTGGGGGGAGGAGGGCACACGTAGGTATTTGATTTTTTTTTTGCGCGTCGACGGAGCCCCGCTTCGCGGGGCTCCTATTTCTGTGTAGTTTTTTTTTTAAGAAACCTAACCTAACCTAACCTAACGGCTAACCTAACCTAAACTTGTTTTTTTTTTGCGCGTCGACGGAGCCCCGCTTTGCGGGGCTCCTATTTCTATGTAGTTTTTTTTTTGAAACCTAACCTAACCTAACCTAACCTAAACTTGATTTTTTTTTGCGCGTCGACGGAGCCCCGCTTCGCGGGGCTCCTATTTCTGTGTAGTTTTTTTTTTAAGAAACCTAACCTAACCTAACCTAACCTAAACTTGATTTTTTTTTGCGTGTCGACGGAGCCCCGCTTCGCGGGGCTCCTATTTCTGTGTAGTTTTTTTTTTAAGAAACCTAACCTTACCTAACCTAACGGCTAACCTAACCTAAACTTGATTTTTTTTTGCGCGTCGACGGAGCCCCGCTTCGCGGGGCTCCTATTTCTGTGTAGTTTTTTTTAAGAAACCTTACCTAACCTAACCTAAAGGCTAACCTAACCTAAACCTAACCTAACGAATTGAGGGCGAATATGTAATATTGTTCCTATAAAACATGCTTATATTAGCGTAATCTTTACGATAAAACAATAATAAATAGGTGTTATAATGACACCAACTCCATCAAAAATTTTCTAAGTCCTGCGCCCCCTTTGCTTTAGTCCAACCCAACTAGCTTTAGTGTTAAAAGGTTATCTGGTAATCCGAATAATCGGACGATTAAATTATTTTATTCATCCGGTAATCGGACGATTAAATTATTTTATTCATCCGGTAATCAGACGCCTAATTTATTTTATTCATTCGTTTAGCGGACGACTAGACACTTCGATTATTTATTGCCAGATCATATGAGTTCTGTGTAAAGAATAATTTGTTATATGTATATGTATCTAAAAGTTGATAAATCACCTACTTACGTGACAAATTATTTTGATCATTTATTTTTACAGCGCTATTTTAAATTGCTTAATATCAATTATCATCGCTTTGCAAATAATTATAAATTATCGAGGTATGTACCTATGTATTAAAATTAAATAATATTTTAATGGTCCATAAAATTATTACAACACTTCAAATGTATTGAATAATATTGAATCAATCAATTATCATTTTACTATGGTTATATGCGTGTAAAGTTTATTGATATTAGAATTTTATAGGTAATTTTGTCGTTATAATATGGGTACTTTGTAGGATTAGGATTATGAATTGCAATAAACATAAATAATAATTTACACTTTATTTTATATCACTGGAAACATACTAACAATGTTAGATCAAATTTAAATAAAAGATTTTGAATATTAGAAGATATTATTTTTGTAGTAAGTAGGTAATGTTTTTCTTTTTAGTTTTTTTTTGGGCATTTTAGATAATGTAGGAATAGATTCGTACAGTTTATCTTATAAAAATAAATTTAAAAAAAACCGACTTCCAAAAGGTAAAAATAATAAACCTTCCCGACTTCTAACACGTACTTAGAAGTCGGACAGGTATATTCAATTCACTTTTTAGTGTTGTAAGAAGGGTACAACACGAAATTTCAAGCGAGAATTCGTTACGTATGTAGGTACTTCTTCTTCTTTTAAAAGTCGGTTAGTCTCTATCTACATTCGTATGCAAAGTTACAACACGATACGTGCAGTAGAAGTTAGTGTACATCGTCTCGCAAGTTCGAGAAATCGACCGATTGTCTCCGCCTGGAAACTACTGGATCGATTTCAAATATTCTTGAAATGGGCCCACTCGGAATATATTTCGGGTCGAATGTAAAAAGAATCACATCAATCGGTCAACGCGTTTGGGCGCTATCGATGTACAAACACACAAAAAAACACAACTCGGCAGTTGAGACCCTCCTCCTTTTTGGGAAGTCAGTTAAAAAGTGAAAAAATATTGTAAAAAAGTGAGTACTTGTATTTATACATACATATAATTTGTAATACCTAATACAGTATATTAAAAATATGAGTTAATATATTTTAAAATATTTTTTCTGCTATCTATACTTTTTCTTGTCTTATTTAAGGATATTTTCATGCCGGATGAAAAGGGAATATTTTTTCGGATGAATTGGTAATTATATAATTATAATTTGGATTTCGGATGAATCGGGAATATTTTTTCGGATGAATCGGGAACTAAAATAATTCGGATGAGTTTTGCGGATGAATCGGTAATAGATCAATTTTACGCCTAACTCTTTACGTGGTGTTGTAAAATCAAAACTTAATGTTATTTAGTTTAAATGTAATGAAACTAATTATTTTAATAACTATAGCAAATTAGGAGCAGTCCCATTTTGTTGTTTAAAACTTTAAAAGTTATATTAGTAACTCGAAAGGAGACATAAAGCCACATGACCCACAAAATTTCGGGTCATTTGTAACAGGATGGCGGTTCTACAGGGGTCTTAGTACGCAATGACAACAAGAAAAATGATGGTCAGAACGCTGATACCGGATACCTTAAGATACTGTAATATAAAATATTACAGTATCTTAAGATAAAATACTATAGTATCTTCACCGTGTGTGACGCGCTTTAGGGGTATTGAAAAGATACTCGTAGTTACACATTTTGGTGCATAATATACATTTTACTTAATTGTTACATTTTATTGGATTGTTGTTTTATTTTATAGTTATCCACGTTTAAGATTTTTGAAGATTTATTAGAAAAAATCATAGTAAACATAAGATTAATATGTGATAAGTTTTATCTTATTTCATTATCTATCTTTGATCAACGTTGAATATTAATATAAAAACCGGCTCATTTGTAGTTCAAACACCACATTATCAATATAAAGGGCGCTTTATTATGAAGATTAGCTTGTACAGATTGAAATTCATTATCTCACGAGTGAAATTTATTAAAATTATAAAATAATATCCAAATTTTGTGTCAAGTATTTGTAACGGGCTGAATTCGATTCCGTATATATCGCATGCATAATTAATACCATAATACATAGATTTCGAAAGTCTTAAGAGTGATAAATTTTCTCTTTCGAATGTTTTATGAAAGATACGAACGTTACTGAATAACATTAGCGGCCAAAATGAGCTTGATCTCTCAGCAGGTGTTATACCTTTGGGAGTCCGTACTTACCTAGTTTATCCAAGCGTGAAATATCGTGTGAAATAACCTTTATAATTTTATAATCCATATTGACCCTAAAACTGCTTGATCTTAATTGATTTACGTTTTAACTCTACAATTTGTTCGTTATGTAGGTAAATTTTTATTAGCAGAGATTAAATTAAGATGATTATGAATTATGATTATGATTAAATCATTTGCTATACTTACCTACATTATTAAATAATATAGGTACACACAGATAAATAAACATTATAACTTGTTTAAGGAAATAATGCAATTTATGCGAAAATATCTCGATATGTATAGCTAGATATGTAGCTATAATAAACTGCTTTTGTTATACATAGATTGGTACTTTAGTACTTTATTTTTTAAAGGAGGTTTGTGGGAAATGAAAAAAAACGGCCCCAATGTTCTAGTTCCAGATTTTTAATGGAATATTCAAAATCGAATAGAATAAAGCGTTCCTGTTCCCAAATTAGTTAGGGATTTTCACAAGATTTTTCAAAACAACGGAAAATAAGTAATAACGGTTGACGTTCTTTAGATGTCGTTTTTAATTTTTAAAGCCCCATATCATTAATAAGGCCGAAGCTAAGCCCTGATAAGAGATTAAGCTTACAAAAAAGTTTCAGCATCAACAGCACGGATAATATTCAACTAGCTTCCGGATTATTTATTATCAAACTGATTAAATGTATATTTAAAATTGTCCGCAACGTAAATTAAGTTTTATTTCATTGTTTCAGGTGAAATTTTATAAAGGAAAAAGCAGACCCAAGACACAGCACACAAAAAATGAATTCCCAACAAAAATTTAAAATAACTACAAAGTTTATAACAGCGCCATCTGTGAGAGAACGTCAGAATGTTAGAAGCTAAGTTTTAGTTCAGCTACACGACGTAAGATGGCGTTAGTACTCTTGTTAATAATCGTGATAGGTACAACAAAAAGTGCAAGTACTCACGGAGAGATGGCGCTGGCTAATATTACAAGGTTCGCCAATGGAGACCTTTTTACTTTAGTTGGTAAGTTTTCAAAATCCAACAGTATTATTTTTACTGCATAATAAATTGTTGAATTTTATAATTATTTTGATAGACTTAATTTTTGAAAACAAAAACAATCTAATTGCACTGGTTTTAAACGTTATCAACGATTATTATACTATTTTGACTTCAACGTTAAATAAATAAATGTTGTTATTGAGAAATTCGATTATTCTGACACAAAACTAGAATGTTTTAATATGCATATTCATTGTAAACTTCGATAAAAAATTGCTCTGATTGATTTTTGATATGCTCTTGAGATGAATGAACAATGAATTATTATCAAGTCAGGCCACTCGCAAGTCGCACCTAAATAAAAGAGATCCTAAGTGATTTTTCAAGTAAATCTTCTTGTCGCTTCATAGCAATACCGTCACGTCATGGAGCATCTTGCCCGTGTGCTCGGCACACACGCTCTTTTTTTGTTGTAGTGTTCGTCTTATCTAGCCAGTCAGCGAGCCTTCAGTTACCTATTTTTGCATAGTTTATGAATAGAAATCACATCTTTCCAGGCACAGACTGCGGCCTCACTCGCTGCATGGAGGTATCTCACGGGACAGCCCTCGCGGCGATGGGCAGCAATGGTTGTACCTGCCAATGCCGTAAGGACACACCCGCCTTCAGGGAGGACCGGCGGAGCTGCGTCAATCATATTGACGGTATGTCGTGTTTCGAAAAATACATCCATGTATTGTTGTGTCGTCTTTATTAATTGCAACATTAGATAGGTACTTATATTCTGTCACTTTTATAACATTAATCATTATAAATTTATAAATGACTTAGTTTGATCTTAGAGTTTGATAGGTTGTTTTTGGGGTTCCCGGTTGTGTAATCTTGTTGTTAACAGGATTCTGTAAGGCGTGATCCCATGGGTGGTTATGTCATTCCAGCTGCAATTTTCTTACCTAGGTAATATAACTACCTACTAGGGCACAGATGACTAAATACTAAATAGTTTTCTTCGTAAACTAGGTACAAATACCTATTACAGTACCTACCTACGCACCACAACCTATCCACCAATATAGATATCACCTGTCATACTAATTTTAGTACCAAATATCTAAAATTTAATTTCGAAAGTAAACAAAACTTTAGAAAAGCTAAAATCTGACAATTGACAAGTCACTTAAAATGACATTGAATAGACAAACCATTCTACTGTATAAATAGTAAAAGCACACGACATAAAAAATACAAAACAAAGCCTTCCGCGTTTGTAAAGAAAGTTGTTCTTATATTTTAATTATACATGAGGGGGCGGGACAGGGTCGTTCAAACAAAGTAAGGTCAAACTAACTCAATTCAAACGTATGGATATACAATATTAATCTGGTAATTACTCGCCACAGAGTACAAATGTTAGGTGCGATTTGAATAGAAAATTGCAGCTTACTCATAATAAGCAGAGTAACTTAGGTTATGTCGTGTCATGCTGTACAATAACGTATATCATTGATATGTGCGCGTGAGCGAAATTATAACGCTACCTTTGGTAAATGTAAATGGTTTAATTAGAAATAATATATCCGGTAATTTTCATCTAATACAATCGAGTCTTTAATATAATACTGCAATCGGGACACCGGACAGTGAACTTGTAAGTTTTCTATGTTGAATGATAAAAATAGGAAGAATAATAATTTAAGTTTGAAGTTGTGAAACAAAATTCGAGTTAACCTACAGTTTTTCGCTGATTTATAAATTACGTTTTGTTTTTTCTATTGTATAAAAATTCTCTTACTGATAAATAATATAAAAGTTGGTTTAAATTAAAGATTACCTAAGTCCTAAGCATAAAACTTAGGTAATAGAGGCAGTAGAGGCTAGCCGCTAGAGTATGGTCGTAGAATTTTTCCACAGCTACAGTGTTATATCGAGACGTATTCAGTGTTAGCTAAGAACATTCTAGTAGATTACATTTTTTTAAACTACTATCAATTTCACATTTTAATCCATCTCTTATTGAATATAAATAACTATTATATACACATAATATGGAGATACAGTTACAAGGTCATATTATAATGTGATTTAAATTATACCCCTATAAGCTTCATTGCTATATAAAGCTTAATGAGAAAGTTATATCGGAACCTACTAATTCGGAAATGACAAGACACGATCTATGATTATTGTATTACATATGTATTAACAATGACTTTGGGTATACGCACAATAATATGAGTAGCACATTTTTTTCAATAAATACGCTTCAGAAGTCGTTCTTATTAAAATTCTATCTGATATACCTAAACTGAACTATCTGAAACTTATACCTTAGGTACTTCTAACTTAAAGAAATAATAAGAATAAATGAGGCATTATTTCAGGGTAGGTATCCTATAGTTTTTTCGGATGACGTAGGTAGTAGTAGAAACAACAACAAGAATGTTCTAATTTAGTAATATCGAGTGAAAACTAACTGTTGTATGAATCTAAATTATAGTTCTTATGTTCTTGTAAATAAAACTAAACATAAATTATAAGGAAAGGAATAAGAAATCCCAGTTTATAAATTAGTTGATATTTTTTTCAGAATGCGCGATGGCAAGCTTCGGCCGAGGTTCAAAGAAGCCACAGATACCATTCGTCTTTTTACCATTGAAGGGACAGATTATCTACCCTTCGAAAGAAATTGTGTTTACAGGTAAAATAATAGGTACCTACTTTATAGGTTTTTAAAATGCATGAGATTCAAGAGATTTCAAAAGCAGAAAATTTTTCGGCTTTGCGAATTTAAAAATGATTATCGAAATTGAAAATGTGTAAATAAATATAAATACTTTTAATACAATTGCAATAAATAAAGAATATATATAGCGTTGTAAAAACCATTTATAATTTAATACGTGGCACTTCAGAAAAGTTGACTTCCAGGAAGATGGACTATTTTTATCGAACTTATTTAAAGAAAACATGACGTAAATGATATAAAAAAGGTAATAAAAATTATGTACATTGATTTAAAAAAATATAAAAGAAATTCCGATACCGGGAATCGAACCCGAGCCTCCTGGGTGAGAGCCAGGTATCCTAGCCACTAGACCATATCGGATATATATTAAATCAGTTGAAATTATACATCTTTTTTTAACATTACTTTTAAATAAAACTATTCAATATGGATAAACAAAATGCACAGATCACAGCCACAGACTAATTTTAGCATCGGCCTTGGTTTTATTATATGTTTTGAATGCGATAGCGACCGATGATGACTAGTTTACAATTTAATTATCCTTATTATTATATATGTATATCCATTCACCTGATATTAAAAATTACTAAAAGCTTACAGAGATACGTACTGCCTTAGGAACCTATGTACCTGATGTATTAAAAAACAAAAATAAAAATAAATTCTTTCTCCTACTTTATCGTGACGTTATTATTGTTTCGAAATTAATGCATTTTTTCGAAGATTAAACTTGTTCAAACATCATTATAGCGCTTTATTCTGTGCGTATTGTCAAATAGGCAATAAATGGATTCTACTTTTAATCATTTATTCATATTTGGATAGAATATAATTAAAAACCCAATTTTAGTTAGAATTTTCAAACATTTGATTAATTCGTTTATGAGTTAGTCAGATGCGGATATTTTCATTTTTCATGTCAATAAAAAAAACTGCTATAGAAAAGTCTAAACTTTGTATAGCAGTTTTTTTTTGTAAATGTACAAAATGTACAATAACCTAATGTACAGCTAATACTACTTTTCTAAACACGCAATATATATTCAAATATAAATTTCATAGATGTGGAAGACGCAGTATGCGCAGTGACGAGCGCACAATACCTTTCATCATCAGGGTGGGTCACCTTACGAGATCTGGTAGACAATGATGTGCCGTTCGGATTATATCGGGATGAAGGCAGCACTTATTTACAGGTAAATTTAACTCAAACGGTTATTTATTCAATTAGACTTCTTCTAGAAGCACGTTTGAATCGTCATAACTCATAACATAGTTTTACCACACCGATTCGGAAAGCAGTTTCTACGGAGAAGAACCGGCAAGAAATCCCGTAGTTGCTCGAATTATGTTGCAGATTAAACATGACTTTTTCATAATCAGTCCTCTTGTAGGATTTGGTATTTGTTCTGGTCTGTTTTCGGTCTCTTATCGCTTGTATCTATTAAAACAAAATATTAATAAAACAGGGATATTAACATTTTAGGTCGTTGGTCTGATCATATGAAAATAGAAATCAATTTAAAATAGATTGACGTATAAACTTTTTGTTCAATCAAATGAAAAAAGACACTTCAATCAGAGTTCGCAAAATTAGCAGTAGTTTTGCAGTAAAGAGTACTTATCCATACATAGTTACATAAAACATAGCTTCGGAAATTTATTTTTACCTCTAGTTTAGTTCCAAGAAATCGAAATTTACATTAATAGGTGCCGTTAGAAATAATTCTCTTTTAAGAGAATACATTATTATATCTCTATCTAATGAACTTTATCTAACTAAACTCATACTTCATCATTCAACAAATACAATCTCAGTTCAAAAAGATTTGAATTTTGAACAAGAGTCATTCACTTTTTTCGTATTATTTTGTATTTAATAATTATTATTGTCATTTCCAAAGAACACTTACCGTACTTGTGTATACCACCCAACGAAGTACGTAGGAAATGTTTTACTTACTTAATTGAGGTAAAATTAATTATTTAACATTAACCGCCCAAGTAGATTTAACAAATATCGAATATTTTCTGATACCGGGCCAATGTTATCAAAATGATCCACTTATTATCACATATTTATTGAACGCGTTATCAAAAATAGGTAATTAAGGTATAGCAGTTATAAAATTTTGGATATAAACTTACATAAACAAAGATTTTATCGGAACAGGTACGAATATAATAAAGTGAAGCAATAATAAGACGGGCATTTACAAAGATTCGCTTTGAGCTGGATGTGACATTTTGCTTTTTTATATCCAGACATAGGTATCGCGATATACGATTAATTTGAATAATATGTTGATATATTTAATTTTCACTAAAGCGGATAACCGTAATTTAAAATATTATGATGTACTTACCTAAACAACAAAATAATAAGAGACAGGGTAAATATACCCATTGTTTACGATAAGTATGTCTACACTCTAAAGTAGGTAATATTTTATGATGATAAAAGTTTTCTTCATTTCTAATCCTATGTCCATTATTTTAATTAGGTACGTCGTTAAATAAATAAATAAATATTCTCTAACGTTTATTTAATCGTTTTATTTTGTAGTGTGTACTGTTCGCAAACAGAATCTGCCACATCCAGTATTTTTTTCTTGAATTTCTACTATTTCAAATCCATAACGTATGCGGTCTCGTAAAATTTTTATCTCATCGGGAGCAAATACCGGTCCATTTGACGCAACATCACAATAATATTGAGATTGCTCGGTTTTTAAGACAAAGCGTTTTACCGTGGTGGTCCTTACCTACAGTTTGTATCAAAATATTAAATAAATTTTAAAATGTTGTTTCAAGGAAATCTCTTAAATTATTACTGTTATGAGTTTCATTCCAAATTAAGTTAACTAATTTGGAATGAAACTATTTAAGGATTTTGTCCATTTTCAAGTAAAAAGTACCTAACTTCTGAAACGATTCAGCTGAAATTTGCTATGGAAATAGTATATGTACCTAGATACGACCAATATAAAACCGTGACACAAATAATTTTATTTTAAAATTACAACCTGCGGATTTACAAACGGTTCTATAATAATTAATAATATATTATAGTAATAATGTTTTTCAATTGATTCCAAGTATGTATTTAATTTTCGATAGGTTTTCCGCAAAACTGTTAATTTTTAATGTTTTAATCGGATCCACATATTTATGAAACATAAACACTTATCACGCTGCGTTTATGTGCAATAAAAATACACATAAAATTTTCATATTCAATTATTTCATCATGTATTTATTGTAAAAGATAAGTATTTAAAGCTTCATTTGATGTTTAAATGTAATGACAAAATTAACTTACTACGATATTATGATGCGCCGACCAAGATTGGGAAAATAGTTTACTAAAATACGTAACAAAAATGAAATTATATTTTTTACAACTATTCGTCGACATTCATCCATTATTAATAACTTATCAAATCTTTTGAATTTTTATAATATTTAAATCTTTACCTAAACTTGCAAATAAAAAGCTATGGCTTTTTAGTTTTTTACTACTTAGGTACTAAAAAAGCCGAGAATCGTTGTTACCATCCCTCCGGTCGAAAAAATCACAACCATAAATAATTTTCTACATTTACCTATTAAATACCAAAATCTGAATCCTACTCACTGAAAAGCTGTGTTTTCAATTAATAAAAATAATATCTACCGTAATAAAAAAACTTGCCTAAAGTTTTTGGACCATAAAAAGTCATAAAAAAGACTAATACTTATTGATTTCTAGTCAAGACGTGAAAAGGTTTTTTTGGTCAACTTCAATAATAAGACATAAAATTTAAAATAAACTAAATGACAATAAAAAGGTAAAAAAACTACAACTCAATGGTACTTGACTGATTGCTGAGCATTCGTGTTTTAACAACGGTAAAAAACATAGCGACGGAACTTAAATAAATATGTAATAATTTATTTAATACATAGTATATTTATTCTTAATCATAATATATCTTTACCGCGCTCGTGCTGGCTTGAAATATAATTTTAGTTTGTTATTGTATGTGGTGTAAAAACTCTCTCATTTAGTAATGTTTATAAACGACGCATACGCTTTCTATTATGAAACATTAAAATAAATAATTATTATTGATAGATACCTAATATGATAATAAATCATATTTATTATTTACTCACATAATACGCGCGTAAATTAAATCGATATTCTTATTAAAACTTTGATTCGTTAGCACTCTATAAAACTCTACATCGCATATTATGTAAATAATTATATCCTTACAGTTTTATTTTATATTTAGTAGGTATATTTTATTCCGATTTGCACAGCATGGTAACCCCCCTGGATGTAGCTATAAGATCCAGTGGGGTAGGTATTACTATAACGTCTTCGGTCTTATTGCAGTATTATTTTCTGGAACCGCATTGGAAATAATACTTCTATAAGAAATCCATGCATACTTCCAATCCAACATGCTTATATTATTAATTATCTTCAATCTTCATATTATGTTTTGTCGTCCTTTGTTATTTTTATCAATGCAAATGGTCCCTATTTGATATTTGATATGCTAAAGTATGATTATAGCAATCGCCTTCGGTTTTATAGCAAACATTTAGTTGCTGATCTCGTGTAAATATCAGAGATGTTATCTTACAAGCGGTTTTATCAAACGTAAGTCAACTAGGTATCGCCTGAGATTTCAACGCTCTTAGGTGTTAAATGCGGCGTTCTGATGAATTTGCTGATAAGGCGGCCTCAAAGGAGCAATTTGTTGAACTGTCCAAATACTTAGCATTTAGATTCGTGTACGGATAAGAGAATGATCGATTTAACACCGTTTTGAAGAGTAATGTGGACGAAATATGAAAAGGATTTGGATGTAACTTGATTTTTTTTTTAATTATTTATAGTGTCATAATTGGATTTATATCATAATATAAACATATTAATCGTGGTTACGAAGAATATACTTATTTTTTATTGTCAAATGATAATTTTTTAGCTAACCTTTTCAGTTTTGTATAAAAATTAAGTACCACATTAGAAGCACCATTTAGATATTATTAAAAAACAAACAAAGTTTTACACATTTTTCTCTAGTGGAAAGGTTCAACAAATCTCCACGCGCGGCTAGAAGGCAGGCTGGTGGCAGCTCACGTGCTATGTTCAGCGCCGCCGCCGGCACGGCTTGCAACTTCTTGCGCGGCGTTCCGAGTCGCGGGGGCCACTCATAATGCTCTTCTGGGTGAGTTTATATAAGGAACATACATAAATAACATTAATAAAGGCATTGTTTTTATATAAAAAATACACGAATAAAATTAGATGTCTTCTGAAGAAAGAAAAAGTTTCGATTTGGTGCCTATTACCTATATTCAAAACTTTATCGTTCGGATTTGAGAAAAGTACAGTAATTTAGTACCTTTATCTGTTTTATTACAATTTTTCACATGTTATCTAGGATAAATGAAATATATACCACCACTATAAAATATTTCATGTTCCAGATGTAAGATCAATACCATTCCACGCTGGGGAGACAGTCACAACCGAGTCAGCAACACAAAGCCACGGTTTAAGTGTCCTAGAATCTCTAGCCATTGGAGTGTGTGTGCTAATGTTAGTCTTTATATACGCTGCTGGTATTATATTCTACATACATTACAAGCAGAAACAAAAGAAAAAGCCTAACGATCCAGAAATGAACCATTCCAATTCCAGTGAAAATGATTCCACTTTAGACTCGAGAATTAACATGGATAGTATGGTTAGTAACAATAACAACGATTAGATAACAGTATAAAATATCAAATATCGAGAGAATTAAATAATCAAATTATTTTGTTTTCAGAGACTCAAAACAAATCCACTGATGAAATTGGATAATATGAGAAATGATTACATGAATGACGCTGGTTTATCCGATGTTAGTGAACAAACTGAAGATACGCTCGAATCATCTCCATCACAGTATCATAAAGTAAGAATAACTTTTATCCAATATTCTATAAGTGTATATTGTTCCATGCTCACCATTATTCTAATTCCAGGAAAGAAACTCCAGTATTGTGTCTGCAGTAGTTCATACGAAAAGGAAGAAACCAGTCAGACCAGCAATAAGAGCAATTTCAACACCTGAAAGAATGAATGAACGATTACAAAGGCGGTCTGCTTCTCCTGAAATGGAAAAAGCGCCCCATTCAGATGTCTCAATCTTGCACTGCAGTATAGAGAATAATGTAGTTGAAAATGTTCCTAACACACCTGACCAGGCACCGGTTGTAAGAAGAAAACTGTATTTCAATCCTGTATTTTTTGAAACTGAACATCTTAAGGTACATAAATAAACTACCTTTTATATATAGGGTTGCTTTATTTTTACAAGGCGTAAAACTAAAAATGTTTAATTAATTTTGTTCTAGAATCCTCCACCAGCCGCAATTGACTTTCTTAATAAACTTCGTGAAGTAATGATAATCGCAAAAGAAAAGATGACGTCTAAAAGATTCATACCAAACCTTTCGGATATACCAGAGGAAGAATCATATCACACGATTGACTTGGGATGGGATATACCTTGTGCAAGACGTGGTCGTAGATTTAGTGCCATCAGTCTTAAGAGAGAAAATAGTAGGAGGGCTATTCATTGTGGAGGATGTCCTGGCTGTGACAATAGTGTACAAAAATCATCAACGGGTTTAATTCGATCAAATTCATGCAAAACGTGTGTTAGTGAGGATTACAAACAGAAAATTGTACAAAAATGGTTAGAAGATGTACCAACTCCACCCGCAGCAAATGTCAGACCCGCGAAAATTGCAAAAGTGAGTGGAACTCCCAGAATAACTGAACCAAAAGAAAAAGAGGAAATGAGACTTAATCCAGCTGAGCCATTGCGTGACGAAGATTCTGAGACTTTAATAATCACTGAGTCGATTTTAAAAGAAATAATATATGATAGCGTTGGCAATGCTATCAATAACAATAATGTTAGACAGAAATTAGGACGAGAAATAAATAATAATTATAATGTGGATAGTAATGAAATAACAAATGAAAGTGCAGAAAAGAGAATATCTCTAAATCATGCAACAAGACGTGTCCGGAAAAAATTACCGCCACCACCTCCACCACCAGATACGCAAGTTATTGATAAGCGTGATGAACCTGAACCCGTATTACCAGAGGTCAAAAAGAACATGGAAGCTGTTATACGAGAATTAAATAAATGCCACCGACCCGAATCAGAAAACTTTAATAACATTGAAACAGAAAATCAACCTAAAATTATCATACCTGTAGTAGCAGCAGATTCAGAATTCTATAACGATACTAATAAGTTTTCAGAAACGCACAAAAAAGAGTTTTATTTACAAAGAGATGTTGATATTGACTATGATAGTTTAGAAAGGACTGTTAATAAACAGAGAAGATTATCTTTAGACTTTCCTTCAGATTTACCTGATAACGATGAGATTCCATATCAACAAAACCTAAAAACATGTCGTGAAAGATTATCTCGCAGTTGGCGAGATTTAAAAAATGCAATAGATACAAACTTTTCTTCATTGCAGCATTTGTCTGTAGAATCTCCGGAACCCAAGAATAATCTTTATACTAAAGACATATTTGTTCACAGTGATGATACAATTTATAGCGATAGACCAGGTCTCTTAACTATTGAAGTGCGCGGATCTCCTATAGAAGAAAGAAAGCCAGAGATTGAAGATTTTGATCCTGACACTCTTGATCGAAAGCCAAAGAAATCTATTGAGTCAAATGAAAACAAAAAGTGTGTTGAAAAAATATTGCTGAAATCTGGTGGTAGTTTTAAAAGCAAGGTAAATTTACCAGAAAAGCCCAAAGAAAAGACGCCACCTGAAGCAGCATTTACCCGAAAAATAGGTAGCTTAAGACAAATTTACGAAGCTAAAAACAGAGCTCAAGGAAACAAAATAGAATCTTTTTATGAACGACGAGGTAGTGTAGAACTATCGGGTTATGCAAAAAATGAAGATCAATCCCAAAGAAAAGAATGCAATGAACCAATGTCTCCGACAAATTCAAGGTTGCATAGTGCTGATAATAAATCTAAAACAAGTTCCACACGCAACAGTCCACAGAGCGAACGACAAAGGTCATCTGAAGAAAGGGACCGATTTTCATCTCAATCTCGATCTGACAATCTGAACCCTCGCAAATCCGTCAGACGTTCAGATCGACCTCGAACGCGCAGAGATTTAAAGAAACTGAGCAAGACTGAAGATTCAGGATACCTAAGTACAGATTCAAATGAATCGAAACGTCGAGCTAGATATCTCTTGCAAATAAAACCAAAATTGATCACACCAGATGTGATTGCTAAACCAGTACCTGCATTGAGCAAAGGTCTCCAAATAGAATCTGATACAGATGAATTGGAGTCCTTATGTGATGGTCGAAGCGAATCGGGAGGTGAAAGCGTAGAAACAGACTCAGTTTTCTTTGGAAATTATAACGATTCCAAGAGAATGTACGAAGAACTCGCATTGGAGGATGCAAAAAGAGATAAGTTGACGCGAAGTCAAGAACAAATAGACTCTGGTTTTGTTGGTGAAACGAATTTAATATTAAGTGGTGATAGTGATTCAGAACACAAAAGTGTCATATCGATAGTGACTGGCAGAGACGGTAGAGCATCTGCCTCGTCAGTTTCTAAATTAGAAGATACGCCATATCGTAAATCTGTAGAATGTTAGTTATTGTAAATAAAGTGTTATAAAATGACTTCATAATTTATGAGGTAATTGTAAATATTGTGGTAAGAAATGTATGAAATTAAAAAATAGTTCTAGCCACCGATTTTTACCTCAATAAGGAATAAGTGTTTGTACAGATTTTATTTCTTTATGAATTTTATTGAACTGTTATTTAACGAGAAACTTGTAAATATTGTATTTTATGATTACTAGTTTTATTTTAATGTATATTAAAATTGTAATGGAATCATATTTTGTAGTAAATATTACTTTCCCTTGTTTATTTCTTCTGTTGTAAAAAGACATGCTACAAAAGACACGATTTTATAAACTTAGACAATAAAAATTAGAGTAATTCTTTTATCTAAGCGATGAAATCGTAAGAATCTAGCATATAACATATTTATCATAAATTAATAAACTAGGATTTGACTGAGTGTTTCTATTTAATGTTGACATAGCTAATTTTTGTAAATAATATTTAATAATATCGATACTTGTAAATTTTTAAAAACCGGCCGGTTGTGCAATTAATACATAATTATATTTAGCTTTCAGCAATTGGAATCAACTAAAATTGAATAGAGGCTAAATTATTGTAATTTTATATGAAAAAAGTAATATTTAACAGACGCATTGCGAAGTATTCATAGTTTAAGCTCAAATAGTTTTAATATTGTATTATAATATAGGATGTAATAAACTTTTATAGTAATAAGCTGTGTTTTATTGTTGTCATTTAAGGCTATTTGTTATACAACTGCAATTACATTTAATCAACACAGGATTGTTTATGTGTTTTACTTATTTAAATCTTGATGGAACGTATTATTCAGTCGTCCATTTTGTTTTAATAAAATATCTTTATAGACATCATTATGCGACTCTATAGTCTTTCGATGTTAATAGACCGGGAGATATTGACACAAAATTTCGAGTCATTTGTAACAGGATGGCGGTTCTACAGGGGTCTTAGTACGCAATGACAAAAAGAAAAATGATGGTGTGAACGCTAGTACCGGCGGCTTAGTCGCGTGGGCGTTAGTCGAACCCGTCGGAAAAATAGCGAAAGTCAAACGATTTGTAACACAAAAATTTTAGAATTTACCGATAGCCCATAAAAAAGAAGTAGGCGGTAGTGTCATGCCATACTTTTCCGGTGTGACTTACAGCCCGCCATACCGATGCGAATGTGTTGATTTAAAAAAAACAATTCAACCATTTGTACCAGGCTAACTTTTGCACAGGTAATCATCGTCGTGCAGCCATTTACGAAAATCGCCATGCCATACTTTTCGAACGATTCCAAATGGTCGCCATACCCGATCGAACCCGCGACCTTCGCGTTATTAGCACGACGCTCTAACCAACTGAGCTAATGGGCCGTTGGAAAAGTTTTCGAAATAATACTACAATTATATTGGAGAGTACTAAAGTTATCATCACACCCCGGACACTCCATACAAAATTATCGTTTTGACAGTCACACTGTAGAGACTGCAAATGTGTGTGTTAACGCTTTATGGTTGGCACATTTTTGACTAGCGTAAAAAAAAATTCGCGTTTTTCTGATGAAATACATCCGTAAACAGCACAATATCTAACCATTTTCTACGAAAAACGATAATCACAAATCCAAAATAATAAAATTACTTTAAGTCAATTTGATTAATGTTGTCAATCTTTGTTGCGTATCGTCCCTGTAGAAAAATATGGACCATTTTTAGACTGATCGTGCGGGGTGAGGTAAGTGTTTAATTTTGGCGGGAGGCGGAGAGTGTCCGTTCTGTAGCGTTTAGCTACTATTATGTATTCTGTGGTTATCATACAATTAATGTTTTGTAATACTCTACAATCTATATATATAAAAGAAAGTCTGTATGTTCCAACACTTATAACTCGAGATCTGCTGAACCAATTTTCATGGTTTTGGATTTGTTGGAATTGTCACCGCCCAGAATAGCAGAATAAATCTTAAAAACAACAAAAACTAGGCGAATAAATATTTTCCCAAAATTTTGATTTTCGTACATGTCAATCATTAGTTGTCAATCCTGTCAAATACGGAAAATAATGTTTGACATTCATGCGTTCAAAAATGTATTATGTGTAAAATAATTAAAAAGTAAAAAGGGTGAATAAATATTGTTTCTATAATTCTTTTAAAATCAATAATTATCAAAAAGTGCAATAAAAGCAGATACATAAAAATTCCTTAAATGATTGTAATTACGCGTGTTTTCTGAAATTAATAAGGTATTTTTGGTGAGAAACCAAGAAGGTTAGTTCGCATAGTTATTAAAAATAAATTCTATAAAAATGTAAAAATTCTGACAATTTAATTTGTTGCAATTTCGTCGACTGCTTCAACAATATTGCGTTGACATAATAATATTAATATGTATATAACGTTAAAATTGAAACGGAGCCCCTGATTCATTGGTTCGAACCAAGCTAAATTGCGTTTTGAAGATTACATCCATTTTCGCGATGCAATTAGCACAGAGAAGAAGATGCAGAAAATGTTGGTCTGTTTACTGCGACATACACAGGTCATGAATATGCGCAAGATGCAATGACATACAGTAATCCAAAAGTAATAATGCGCATAGAAATCTTCGTCACTGTTCGGCAACTGTCATATTCCCGGAGCGTCCGAAGATGATATCTATATAGAGTGGTTAAATGCATTTTCTTCATGCGTAATTTAGTCAAATTATATGTTTTGTGCTAAAAGAGATTAATATGTATTTGTAAGTAACGATTTTGTTTCGATAATTCCTTGTAAGTAAATTAGCGAGTATAACCCCACGATTGCGAATATATCTTTGTTGGATTGATTTACTTGGAAAATTTTATAGTACTTTTAAAGTGTCTTACTGAAACTGGTGTAATGATGGAAGAAAAGAAGGTTAAATAACACAAAATTTATATTGTATAAAATATGGTTTTCAAACACAGGTTTATATATTTAAACCATATAAATCTAATCATTAAAATCTCAGTTCAAAAGTATTTACAGTGATCATTCTTCAATATTATGACAATTACAAAAAAATAAAAATAAAAACAATCAAAATCAGGGATTATCTTTATTTCTGACATTTTACGTACATCGGAACTTTCATTATGCTCTTCTTCATTTTCACTTTCCCTACTGCCATCACCTGTGTAAATCATTTCATCGATTAATTCAATTCACCTTTAAAAACAAAACCAAGAGGCAAGAAGGGTATGTAATAGCATCTCTATATAATTCCACACAGAGAGAACACGTGCAATCACCACCAATATTTAAAGACGACTGACGTATTTTTGAGTTTTTTGACTGACAGGCTACCGTCACCTACCGCCCGATTTGTTTTTGATTGTGTATGACCGTGAATTGACTTCTATTTCTTTTGAACAAGGTGTAAAATGCAAGTGCGTTGTTTAGGGCTCTTACGATTCAATGATTCGAGTGTCTTCGGAAATACGACAATTAGCGAAGATTTGCATGCGCATTATTACTTTTGGATTACTGTACATAATATTTTCGTCATTATGGTCGGCCAGATCTATTCATTACATTTACATGTAATCCGAAATGGATGGAAATTATTCAACTGCTGCTTCCCGGACAGATATCAAGTGATCGGCTCGACATTACCACACATGTTTTCAAGCAAAAAATCCGATCATGAGTTACAAAAGCAACACATCTTTGGGATTATTCAATGATGGATGTATTCAATCGAATGACAAAAATAAGGCTTGCAGCATGCACACATTTTAATTTGGTTAGTCGAAAGAATTCGGGCGGATAAAAATTGTATGTATTTGTTATGATTGCTAATCCTGTAACCGATCCAGAACGACATGACATGATGTTCTAATCACGAATATATGATTCATGGACCGTGTGGCACCATCAACCGCCAATCACCATGCATGGTTGACAGCGAGTGTTCCAAAAGGTATCCACGAAAATTGACGGCAAAGACCATCACAGGCAACGATGGTTACCCACTGTATCATCGTCGGTCGCCCGATGATAGTGGTAGAAGTAGAACTATCATAATTAAAGTGAAAGGAAACGATTTGTGGTCGACACCAGTTAAAGAACGAAAAGAGTTAATTCGAGTGCATCCCAGGCTGCAAAACGTAGTTTAATTCAATAGGTAATTTTTCTCTGACACGTGTAGGTATGAAGTATTTAAGTAATTATTTTTTTATTCTATATCTATATGTGTTATTCATAGAAATAAAAAGCCATTATACCTATATCTATATTTATTATGTATCATTGTATTCCGTTCATCATAGCCTAAATTAGTTCCAAGCCCAAAGGTAACACGACATTCATTGAATGGGCGGTACAAAGTTCGCCGGGCCAGCTAGTTACTCATATGTAGATATTACAGAATGCGTCTAAAAAAACAATAATTTCTGAAATATTTTATGCAGTCAAACTTTCACATTTGTGTATTGGATCTCCAAGGTTAATGCGATTTTTTTTTTATTCAACCAATTATAATTATTTTAATAGCTTCGATTATGTAATAAATTACCAATTTAAATAAGTTATTAACTACCTATCTGTGGCAAAATCGATATCATATTTTAACAACTGATCCTGTAAAAAAAATGTAGGTACAGTTGCTTCAAATTTTCAGAAAGACATCTTTGAGGTATAAATGTAATATCTTTATATTGAACAAGAACAACAAACAATAATTTTAAAAGTTATTTGTTAATCATAAATAATTCAAAGTAAATTTAACGTAAGATCCTGCTGATGCTTCTTTTCGTCCCATGTAGAGTCGGGAGTGTGGTCGACTATATTTTTCGCCTGTATTTTTTTTACGATGAAATATTTTATATGAACTGAAAAACTTTAAAACAAATAAACCAACTTTGGAACTTCTTTCACAGATAGTAATCTTCATCATTTTATATATTTTCTGGTTGACAAGACAATAGACAACTGCCTTGCTTTACGTATCTTTCCCTTTTATTAAAGAAATTGAGTCTCTCCATAACAAATATAACTTTTTCTGGAGGCTTGAAACACTTCAAAAATACAGAACCATCTATTAACTGCCGAAAATTAATATTATTTAGCTAATAAAATAATCCAGACTGAAGCCTGTGGGCGTTCAACGAGTACTTGACTTCACCCACGCTATGTGAATCCCCGATTCGTATTGACTGTAAAAAGTCAACAATTTCGTAAAGTATTTTAAAAAATATACACATTTTTGTGTATTTAAAACTAGATAATAAATAGCATTATTACAAAACTCGTATTTAATTAAGCACAATAAAAAAATTGGTGAAAAAATGTCATCTCAAGTGACATAATTTATGTGGAAAAACTGAAATTAACATTGTAAAGTCATATTCGCTGCACGCTCGTCTTCGGAGCTGAATTCAAAATTATACAGTACTCCCCAACTGATAATGCGCATAGAAAAATTCGTCACTGTTCGGCAACTGTCATATTCCCCGAGCCTCCGAAGACGATATGTATATAGAGTGGTTAAATGTATTTTTTTCATGTGTAGTTTATTAGAATAATGATTTTATTGTGATTTTATAGTAAAAAAGAGATAAGTAACGAAATTTGTTTCGATAATTCAATGTAAGTTAATAGCGAGGATAAGCCACACGATTGCGAATATATATTTATTGTATTGATTTACTTGGAAAATTCTATACTTAGAACTATTAAAGTGTCTTACTGAAGCTGGCGTAATGATGGATGTATGCAAGGTTAAAATAAGACAAAGTTTATATTTAAAAAAATGATTTTCAAATACTGGTTTACATTTAAATCTAATCATTAAAATCTCAGTCCAAAGGATTTACAGAATCAGGGATTATATCTATTTCTGATATCGTAGAATGATCAGAACGTTCGTTATGCTCTTATTAATTTTCACTTTCCCCACTGCTATCTGCTACCTGTGTAAATAATCATTTTATCGGAAAATTCAACTTTGAAACAAAACTAAGAAGGGTATGTAACAGCAGCTCTATATAATTCCATACAGAGATAATACGTGCAGTCACCACCAATATATAAAGACGACTGACGGATTTTTGAATTTTTTGACTGACAGGCTACCGTCACCTACAGCCCGAATTGTTTTCGATTGTGTATGACTCTGAATTGACTCCTATTTCTTTCGAACAAGGTGCAAGATGCAAGTGCATTGTTTAGGGCACTTACGATTCAATGATTCGTGGTGATTCGGGTGTTTCTGGAAATACGATAATTAGCGAAGATCTGCATGCGCATTATTAATTTTGGAGTACTGTATTTTATTTGCATATATAAAAAAAAATTTAACTTTAATTAAAAAATATTAGGTAAAAATTATAAAAAAAACCGTTTGCATTAATTTAATTGAATTACATTTTTTATTTTATGAAACCGTGATATATCTAAGTAAAGAAACTCCGGTGTTGTTTAAATATTGACGAACTTGGCGTAGAGTAGGTACTTGAGTTTTTTAAGCACTCATTTTTTAAAACAGATTCGTACCTACTTAACCAGATATTTTTCTATTGCTGGGCGACAATAATTATGATGACAGTTGATGTACATACATATATTTTTAATGTGTAATTTTTTGCTCTTGCATCTAATTTTTTTTAGTAAGTTGAATAAAAATAATAATAGTTTAAACTGCTTATATAAGCATCGAGAAGCTTGACTTACGTTATTTTGAATTTAAATACATATACAGGGTGTCCCAAAAAGTAGTGATGAATGGAAGCTGGGAGGAAGAGGACCTAGAGGGCTATCCGAATCACCCCCATGTATGTTATGCGATTTTTCGTATTTTCGGAGTTATGACGTTTTTTTTTTTCAATTTTTCACCTATCTCCGAGTACGATGATATTTTCACTCCCCGGACATAAACCCTATTGATTTTTTTCAGTGGGGATACTACAAAGACGAGAGACTGCCACAATTTGAACGAAATAACCCGGAAATTCATAGTAGCAGAAGAAACCATTAAAAATGATAAAAGGGCATTCAGACATTTAAAAGACAACTTTATACGGTGATGTCGCACTTGCACTGAGCAACAGCGGGGTCATTTTAAAAATTTCTGGTAATTAAACACCTTGTTATTGGTTTTAATTTGTTTTTATTAATCATCATGTTAATAAAATTTTTGCACTTACCACATTTAGATTTCAATTTTTAGATGCCTTCTGAATAATAAAATGAAATTTTCAGGGTAGCTACCTGATAGATAGAGCAAGTTTTTAAAAGCCAAACGGAAAACTTTTTTTATGTGATTTTATTTTTTTACGAGCCTTTGAAGTGGTGAACATACTGGGTAATTTTATCTTTCTTGACATTTAATTCTTTTTTTTTATTCCATTCAAAGATCTAACGATAGTAAATGTTACCATACTGAATTGGCCAATTTTTCAGCTTAGCACACAAAAATAAAATCAAGCATCTTCCGCAATAATTGACGTCACTGACGTGATTCGGATAGCCCTCTAGGTCCTCTACCTCTCAGCTTCCGTTCATCACTACTTTTTGGGACACCCTGTATATTGTGCGTACGTTCATCTTTATATTGATTTAATCGGCTGTAATTGTTTCATACCATGTTAGTATTATGTTTGTAAGTTTCGATTAAATTATTAATTGACAAAAATAGAAATTCGTGGTGTAAGCCAGTTATAATTAGAACAATACAAGATTCATTTAGAGTAAGATTTTTAGAGTATTTAGGACTGGCTGCCCGATAGGGTTTATTCGGCTCAACATAAAATATATTTTATTTGTAAGTATCTACTATCTATGTATTAGGTACCTATAATACCCGGTTGGTACGAGGAGCAGCTATTCCAGCTGTATTTTATATAAATACTAGCTTTCCGCCCGCGGCTTGGGATTTCCGAGATAAAACCTATCCTATGTGTTATACTTGTGCAAAATTTCATTGTAATCGGTTCAGTAGTATTTGCGTGAAAGAGTAACAAACATACACATACACATCCATCCTCACATACTATAGGATAATATAGGATCCTATATTTATAACACAGATTTATAATATAGGATTAGTAGGTAGGATAGGACGTTACGTTACGTTCATTGTAGGTACAGTAGTGATGTTCAAACATTGTAATCGACGTTACAACGTACAATTAGGTACAGTAGCAGGTCTCATTCAACAGCTATTGCTGTAATTTCCTCCACAGAATATACACCGTCCATTTATGCGGTTTTTAATAATCGGAGCCTGAATTGTATGAGGTTATATAACTTATTACTATTTTATGTTCATTTCAGAGTGTATATTTACAACTGTAATTATAAAATTTATAATAATGAAAATTCAAACATAGTTAAAGAAAAAATCGATAAAAATGGGATGCTTCTTTAAGTGAATAGAACGTACTTATTTAAGAAAAGGTATATATAAAGGTTTTGCAAAAGTTCAGTCACTATAAAATAATTTATATTTTAATTATTGAAATTTGAATTTCGGTGAGTATAAAACATATTTCATACAAATTGGTACCCACAGTAAAGAACTGTATTTGTTACTTCAAAATTCTGTTGGCTTGGTGTTGTGTTGGTTGGTAATTTACACGTAATTTACATATTTTTGTTTTAGTTCATTGAAAAGTTACATTTGGGGTTGCGTTTTTTAGAGGACGCAATTTTATTTTTTTGATGTGTAGGGGGGGTCAGTGTGAAGCTATCACCAAGTTTGTGGGGTCGCCAACCTTGTCCCACGGCCGCCATCTTGAAAATAGCGGTTGAAATTGTTTTTAAGATATATCTCTTACACTATTTATCTGATAATAAAACAATGTTAACATTATTCGTTGCAAATTAAATTCTCTACAACTTAGGTTCAGTAACTTTTTGTCGTAGAACTATAAACAAAAAAGTTATAAGCGAAAATGTTCAGAAATTAGAGATGTTTATATTTTTCAATAAAACTTTTTTTTTATAAGTTTACGAAGAAATTAGATCAGACCATTTTTGTAGATTGTTTTTCGAAGAACAACTTTCATTACAACATTTTTTCATTAAGTAAATAGCTAAGGTTTTACAGCCCTCCGAAGTGAGTACTATTTTAAGTACTCTTTACTATACAGAATAATTATATATATAATTATATATATATTAATAATAATTTGTCACCAGTAATTATTTTATTTTTGTTATTATAATATTTTTAATAATTAATTTTACAATATTATTAATAATTAATTATTGAACCTTTTCCCCACCACCCAGGAGGTAGAGTCTGGAAGTGCGTTTTTTTTACGTCGAAAAGCAGGGCTGAAATGTTCTGCAGTGTGCTTCCATTGTTGTGGAGTCTGGGAAAAGAGCCAATAGCCAATATATTATGTATAGTTACCTACTACTGAAAAATAGTACTCACTTCTGAGCGCTGTAAAACCTTAGCTATTGACGTAATGAAAAAATGTTGTATTTAAAAGTTGTTCCTCGAAAAACAATCTACAAAAATAGTCTTATATCATTTCTTCGTAAAATGATAAAAAAAAGTTTTATTGAAAAATATAAATAGCTCTAATTTCTGAACATTTTCGCTTATAACTTTTTTATTTATAGTTCTACGACGAAAAGTTACTGAATCAAAGTTGTAGAGAATTTAATTTGCAACAAATAATGTTAACATTGTTTTATTATCAGATAAATAGTTTAAGAGATATATCGTTAAAACCATTTCAACCGCTATTTTCAAGATGGCGGCCATGGGGCAAGGGTGGCGACCCCACAAACTTGGTTTTAGCTTCACACTGACCCCCCCTACACATCAAAAAAATAAAATTGCGTCCTCTAAAAAACGCAAGGTCAGGCCTAAAAAATGTAACATTTCAATAGACTATTTTAAATAGGTAAAAAATGTGCACAGATAACAAAACACTATTTCGACAAATCTCTCACAGGTAGCGTGGCCGAGCGGTCTAAGGCGCTGGTTTAAGGCACCAGTCTCTTCGGAGGCGTGGGTTCGAATCCCACCGCTGCCATTAAACTTTTTTATTTTAAATAGAAACTTAATTATAGTTATTTTAAGTTTTCACTATTATTATTTCAACTGTAAACAAATTAAACTTTATTTTATAAGTTTTATTAATTTCTTTTATTAATCATCTGAATATAGGTAATTTGTAATCACACGGTCAATGTACAATTTATATAGGCAGTTAGTATACATATTTATTGCTTGCATCTTTGAATACAACTAATAAACTGTACTGTCAAATACAATCAAGAACTTTTACATAAATTATCTCCGACATATCTTCTAACTACTGTATAGATAACAAAATAAGCTAATCAAAATTCTGTTTAAAATCAACACTGGGACGTCAATCATTATCAAATCTCGAGTTGTATGGGCATTCCTCAATCCCTGAATAGCTAGTAAATCATGCTAGTAAGTAGTAACATCAAAGGGTAACATAGAGTTAATTTTTCCTATTTTTTTTCTTTATTAGATGACTGCATTTGAAAAGAAATGTCTACAAAGCCATTAGTTGGGTGCTTTTGTGAAGAAATCGTTCGTATAAGTAATAAGTTTATCTAATATTAAAATAACTTACTACTTACGTGAATATTTTTTTTCTTACATGGGTCTACACTCTACAACTCTATTAAACATTTTTATAAAAAATACTGGAAAAAAATACTGATTGTGCGTTATCTGCATGAAAGCAACTAAGTATCTAATTCTTAAAACGTTTTAATATAATGGTTTAACTTTTAATTTAAGTCTATGAATTTTAATAACGTAGCAGAGCATTTCATCATAATAAAACTCAAAACATTAAAAAATCTGCGCGGGAGATAAAAGCGCGGATATTGTTCCATTTTAAAACGCGTGTCATAAATTGATTAGAATGTAAACGCATCCCCGTGCGATACAGTCAAGTGCAGATTGGGCCGACAGGTGCCATTTATCCGACACGCGCGGTACAGTCGAGTCAACTCGTGTATGCCTCGCGAATATAATCTGTGCAAGATAAAATGAACCACGTTTTCCCGCGGTTAACGTACGCGCGCGTGAATAATATTTATGATCTGTAATCTCATTTCAAATAGAATTTTCTTTTTCTTATTTCTTTTTTTCTATTGTGATCTTTAGTGGATAGATTTATTGTGAATTT
Source organism: Colias behrii (assembly GCA_029959065.1). Classification (NCBI taxonomy): domain Eukaryota; kingdom Metazoa; phylum Arthropoda; class Insecta; order Lepidoptera; family Pieridae; genus Colias; species Colias behrii. The sequence continues at coordinate 6,682,897 of JARWMC010000019.1, read as the reverse complement.
ATATGATTAACTTAAACATATACGTTGCGTTTTGCGGTTATTTCAATAAATATAGTGCAATAATATCTATCAGAATTGGTAAGTAAAAAAGTTGAATGTCTTTAAATGCGTAAAACTATGTTTTTTATTCCTATAAATAAAAAAGAAGGCGAGACCTTTAATAAAAACAACAGGAACAATATTAATTTATAGAGTTACGTGTAATTTATATTTCATACATAATTTACTAAATTTAGTTTATGATTTATTATTTTTGCACAACAGTAGGTACATATAAATTATTGAACAGTAAGAGTCTTATTATCATTTAATTTGGTATTTATAAGTGAGAATATGCGTAAAATTTACATGTTTATATATTTTGTAGAGTTAACAATTACCACATTTTACACACAATGAATAGTTATGTCGATTTTCTATTAATTAACATAATGTATTTGTTAAGATTTATGAATATATAAGTTTTTAATATTTTACTTTCCTACACTTTTAGTTTTTACATTATATTCCTAGTTAGAAGCGGCAACTAGTGTAGGTATAGAATGTAGATATATATTTTTCACAATATAAACAAAAGATCTTCTTATTTTGTATAAACACACAACACAATATTAGATATTATAATAGGTTCATTACATTATGAGACTTGTGTGATTTTTTGATAACTTCTAAACATAAAAACAATGTTTTTTCAAATCCATCCATAATCTCTACATTAATATAGGTCCCTAATAAAGGTATTATCGCTTAAAAATACGAAGGCTAAATTAAGTTTAATAGATAGAAAATATCACGCTTAAGTGAAAATAGTATTCGTTTATTATTCATAAATAATAATTCGAATAAAAATGACCCGAGGATCGATTGAAATTAAATAATTCTTAAGTCAAACACCTTCCAACCAAGAAGGCTATTTCTTTGGCAGATATCTGTATCGTATTCTGTGAACTATTAGACCCTATAATATAGTACTAATTAGCAGATATACATATATGCGAGCTGCTCTAGCAGACGTTGTTCTGCCCTATCGCCCCTTTTTCTTTATTTCTCTCCACAAGAAGCTTCCTTCTGCCTTGACAAAAACGTTAAAAAATTAGCCGAATGGATCGGCCGTTCTCGAGTTTTACGCTTAGCAACACATTTGGCTATTCGTTTTTATTACTTACATATATATATAAATCTGCTTACTCACATAATTAATAGGTAGGTACTTATAATACGCTAAGGTTTTTCCAAATTGTAAAATATTTGTATAACATCGCATAGGTAGAGCAAATAGTCGTTAAAAAAAATACTGCAAAAGTATGATAAAATAATGAACTGCCAATGTTTTACTAAATTATTACTACGCCTTTATTTTCACCGAACAATAATCTGATGTACATAAATAATGTATACAAAGAGAGTTGGTAAATTTCAACGCGGATATTGTTCCATGCAATCAAAGAATTTGAACTAATTAACGCATTTGTCTTCTCAATTCAAACATAACATATTCATACTTTCATATTTAGTCTAGTACATATTTTTATTGTTCAATTATAAATTTAAATTATTATATTTTAATGATTATATAAAACCACAAACACATTAGAAACTTCGTTATATAATATGAAAGGAATATATAAAGCATATGCTTCAATTACGTAGTATGTAGATTCTAGAGTATGAATTATTTAAGGAAAATATTATCATTAACATGAAAATAATTTTACTCTATTCTATATTAGTCTATAGACGTTAAGGCTAAGGCTCTAGTTAGTAAATTCGTTTATGCACTAGCCTTGTCGTAGGTAATGATTCGAAATAAGCATTTCGGTGTTGAAGCTAATGAAGCTTTAAAAATCTCATGATGGTCGTTGAAAGAGGAAAGCTGGTACCTTGCAGAGACGGACCTGATAACGAATATCTTTAAGGTTTTGTCAAAAAAAAATTGTATTGTATTGAGAAACGTTGAATGTACACACTAGACTAAGTTAATTGTACACTTAGCAACAAAGAAAGATATTTGCTTCATAAGCTTTCAAATGTGAGGCTATCGGATGTATAAATAAATCATTTTAATTCTGCTGGCTTATCCCTCCATCATTTATAAATTATAGTATTCGAATTCAAGTACATCTATAAGAAAGGCTGAAGAACACCTATACCTTGTATAATTCATGTCTAAATAACTCACATCGACTGTGAACTCATTTGTCTTAATTATTATTTATTTCATACATGCAAGCGAAAAGATGCAATAGCTTCAATTCAAGAAACAATTTTTATGATCTAAGAAGATGTAATATTCAAATTTAAACATTAATTAATAACAAAGGTTTTTAGGATGTAGAGCCACGAGACAATTTTGATCAAACTATTTAACTGTTAAATATCAAAGCTTTTTTATTAAAAGCTCTTTTGATTCTATAACAGTAAATATTGAATCGGTAGCATTTAAAATCTTTTATCAGAGTTACAGGTTATATTCTTGGTATCGACAAAAAACATTTGAATCTGGTACATAAATGTTAGGTCGTACATTTGTATGTATGTAAAATCAAAGAGAGAAATAATGCGACAACCATCATACAGCGGTCTTATGCCGATGGTCCTTACATTGGTTTCACGCATAGACCTTTACCCTAGTAGCATTATTTTTCGTAAATCTATCATGTACCTAATAGTTCTGAATTAACAGTAAAGCAGCAAGCATTTACCTGAGAACCGATAGAAGTTTTTCAAGATATAAAACGATGTGAACGCTTCCGAAGATATTGTTCCGGTCGTTCCCACACAATAAAAAGAGCCCTCGATAATAAGTGCAGATAATTGACGCATACAATATTATATGTAGGTACATAATAAGTGATTGTGCATTGTGTTCGAGTGTCGTGACGTATTGATGGGAATCATTTGCCTTGAGAAAAATATGGCTAGTCAGAGAAAAGTTGAGGTGGTGAGGTTGGTTGTATTTCAATCATTGTTGTTGTTTGTCGTTAATCACTTGAGTAGTGGTGATGTATGTATAATGTTTTAGTATTTATAAACCTTAATTGGATAAAAAACGTATGTAATTTATAAGAAAGCTTTTTAGTATAATCATAAATGCCTGTAAGAGCGTATTTTTCTGCTGCGACATTAAAATTAACAGATTTTTTTACAATTTATTAAACATGATATTTATAGAAGATAAGAAAATTAAGGAATAATATAACTATGTTTTTGAATTCCTTATAACTTTTGAGATCCTATTTAATGAAATAAAATTTAAATGGACAGGCGAATGATATCTCAGCTATGAAGCATATGAAATTATTGAAAAGCTATAAGCTAATCGAAATACATATTTATGACTTCAAATAGCTGTTTCTTTATCTCCATCGGTAGGTTTAGAGATCATTACAAGATCAATCCGTATTTGATGGTAACGGTGTGAGGTGCCGCCTAAGAGGCGGTACTATAAGCCGGTGTAACGGTAGGCCGACCTCACCATTGGCTGCTACTGGGCTATTGCGATTTCATGTTTATTTTGTGTGACAACGTATTAATAAATTTAACGTAGATTTGTACTTAATTTTTATTAAAGTGTAAATTTACAAAAACTGAAAATAATTAAGCAAATCTCTGTGAATTACCGCTCTATTTTTATATTTTCTTGTCCACTTAATACTCAAAATGTATGATGATCTAGGCCCTAGGGAGTTCCCAAATTTTATATTATACAAAAATAGAAAAGATTATTCATAAAGACGTGACATCATTGAAAAAACATATTAGAACACTAATTAAAATGCTTAATAATTATTTTAATACTTCATGACTCACTCATTAGCAGTAAGTTTTTCCCCGAAAAATCGGCTAAACTTTTTACAATACATACTATAGCTTTCATATTGTGTAGGTTTTTTATTCTATACGTTTATAGCTTGGAAGGATTCTATATATTATGAAGTAGTAATAAAATTAAACTATGTAGTATGTATATACCTAGACCTATAAGTTTTAACAATTCTGTTGCAAAAGTTTCTAAAATATGTAGAGTTTTCTTGATGCCTTGGTTTTATGCCAAGATACTACGAAAATTCAAATATATAGTAAGAAATATCTTAGATCTAAATCAATTTACAATTCCATAAAACATGAAACCAAATTGCTTCTACTGAGAATAAGATAATAGGTACTTATTACATTAGAATAAGATAATAGGTACTTATACATTAGATTTCAAATCCATTCAATACCTAAATGAAAATATCAACATGAAACGTCTAAGCACCCACACTTGTATACTTTAGCCAGTGTTCCTGAAACGGAAACAAAATAGGTTTAAGCTGATTTTACTATAAAATAAAGAAGAGTTTAGAATTAAATAAATAAATATTTTCATGATCTCAACAATTCAGTACATCTCAACACCAGTCAACGAACTCATAGACGTGAAAAGTGAATCTTTCATTCGGCAGTTTGCGCAACACCCGTGAATATATTTAAATCCTCATAAAAATAATTAAACGTTGCGCACGCGCCGCGGCCGTTATGTCGGATCCATGTGTTATGATTCGGTAACGGTCAGTCGGATAACGGAAGGTGAAGCTTTATAACACGCAATCCTGTAACTAGTTATTTTATGCGATTCGTTATGCTTTTATGATTCAAACCATCTTCGTTAAGCTCACTTTAATGTGGATCCCGTCAAATGGTAAAAATATGTAGCGTCAACTGATGATCTTCAGCAGATCCTCCATAAATTATGGTTATAAATGTTGCTATCGTCTCCTGGATTAGTTAATAGTGTATTGAGTAGCTGTATACGAAAACAAATATGAGTTAGTCTTCGGATAATTTTTGATAAGGAAATTATCTAGGAAGGAAGTATTAGGAAGTATCTTATAGAGAGACACAAAATTTCAATTATAGATGTGAAGTACTTAGAGAAACTTGTAGCACAGTCTTGTAGCAACGAACCGACTTTCACGCTACATAAGGCGATTTTCAGACATCCGCATGCGTCATTTCAATTCGTCGAATATGTAGGTACCTACTTTGTTTTGTAGCTTTTTTATCTCTTTATTTTACCTTTTTTCGTAAAACGATAATTTTCCTGGTCCAATTTTTTCAGTCTAATTGTTTACAATATACACATAGTTAACATTGTAAACAATGGTTTATAGCATGAGTTGTAAAAACTGGTGCAGTCTTAAGCTCTCCTGAAGCTACTTTCATGGTATTTTAACGTCTGAGTCTCTTTAGTCTATGATTTCGCCAATCTGCAGCTATAAGGGTGCTCTATGCGACCCTGTAAATGAAAAAAAAGATGCATTCAGAAATAAATAAAAATGATTCAGTATACCTATATTTTAAGAAATTGTAATGAACACGTATACAAAATTGTTGACAAACGTAATGTTAGAATATTTAATTGACGCGTAAGACAGCTATATCCAACCAAAAAACCCGTTCGAGTAAAAGCATTAAACGCAAAGAAGATTTTGAAGTACTTGCCAGTGTTAAGCATAATTATATTCAAACATTTGGTGTACAACAAACTAGAATTTTAAAACTAAGTTAACCACTTCAAAGCGAGAGGTGAACGCAAATAGCCATGTAAATTGTAAACATTACCGTTTTAAGAATTCACGGCAAGGTGTTTTGCGTTTTCATAATATTGTACGTACTTGACAAAGTACAATGAATTCTGACAAAATGTTAGTCGCGTTTAACTGGCAACACTAATGTGCAATCACGTCCCGAAGGCGGCAATGTCTCTAACTGCGTAGTTTGCATACCTTTATTTTCCCAGTATTTGTTTATTTGTGAAATAAAATTTGCCTTGATGTTCGAGTAGCGGTTATAAATGTAGCTTTGAGTAATAAAAACCAACAGAGTATTATAACTCATTTTCAAGAACTGACTTGTTTAAAACAATGGAAGCGCGAGCTTTAACATAGTACAAAATTTAATATGTGTTCATGAATAAAATTAATATAGTAAATTAATTAAATAAATAATTAAAATGTTCAATTTGTATCTATCAGATATATAGAGTTAAAAGTTCGAAGACGTGACATCTGCCAACCCTCACTTGGCAAACGTGGTGGATTACAACCTGAACCTTCATAGCCTTCCTCTGAGGCCTATGTCCCTGCAGTGGTTAAGGGAATTATTTATATAAATACAAATAACACATCGAAACCAATAATCGTAAACAATATTTCTAAAAAAAGCTCTAACCGTCAATAATTCTATTTCTTATAATTCTGAGTAAACTAAATCGATTGTACATCAATATTTGAATTCAAATATTTGAGTAGCGCTGTACCCAATGATATTTTATGTATAGATACGTTATATACTCACAATATATCCAAAAAAAAAATGCTTCATAAGCAGTGTCAGGCACACACAAATACAAGTATCATTTTACTTAATTAATTACATTCACAGACTGTATAAGAGAGATGGCTCTAATAAAATGATATAAACAAAAAAGACAAAGATAGTTTGTCACTTCCGCGCAGGTGTAAGCAAAAGTCATAAGAATTCACCAATTAAATATAAATAAACAAATAGTTGCCATGGTAATTGGCATAGACTAACGACACAGAAGGTTCAATGTTATAGATGTTACGTTTCCTGCACAAGTAAACAAATGTGACAATTTCATTTACTATTTAATTATTATTATGATGTTGTATTAAAATGAAAAAACTTCTTTGGAGATATAACTGTATTAAGTATTTATTACTAGCTGTGGTGTTCGTTTTCGGTCATCATCATTTCACCCGATAAACACCCACTGCTGAGCATAGTCCTCCTTATAGAATTCCATAAGGACCGATCTTACGCTATTCGTTTCAAGGCAGTTCCCGAAACCCGTACAAGGTCATCACTCCAACTTGTAGGATATAATAATAGTGGTGCCTAGATGAAAAAAAAGGATGAAATAAAAGAAAGGATGAAGTATAAGACTTTTTTATCTAAAACACAAATAAAATTTATGTTCAATAGCTATTTACAGAAAAGCAAATAGCATTTTTCGTCAGTAGCGATAATCTTTTCTTTAATGTATACGTATATTCAACATCATTTTTGCAAAAAAACATTTTTGCCCTCACGATTTCTTTGTATATAATAAATAGATATATTTGTTAATTACATGCACTGTGTGGATTTAAATATAAAAATAATCAAGTATTTACCCAAATCGAAATTAATAAAATAACCGTTCTATTTTCAATAATCGTATCTACATGATAATCTTTGAACACAGTGTACGCTAGCTTTGTCACACTAGTGATTGAAGCAATGTTGTATCCCTTTCATTATTTCAATACAAGTGTCAAGCATGTGTCATTCATAAAGAATTGTAAATTGTTATTTTTACTCATAAACTGTAATAATTTCATATATTTTCCTGTGATATGATATTCCTTTATCTTTCTTTATTTTTTTGCACGAATACGTGCACTTTCTGAACACACAGGAAGGCATTTTCGACAACTTTAATGTACCTATCGGCACATGCGCTCACTGGGACCGGTGACAATCTGACTGATTGCATTGGTCCCAAATAGGACCAATTCACGGAAGCAATTTTGGTGCGTTGATGACGTATCTACCTCTTGTTTCTATATATAATATCATTGGCTGTACCTACATTAATAGATAAGAATCTAGGCGATCAAAGTGATTTGTCTTTTTTACTATTCCAAACGTATTTGGAATTTCAAGCGATGTTTTACATACTAATTAGGACTATAGTAACATGCAGATCCGGAATTAGGATCCTATTTACGTTGGCAGACAGCGGTGACATCATTAATTTATCTAGCCGATCAGTTTTGTCTTGGAACGTGTCGACTGTCGTTATGGTACAATAAATTTTATTTGACATGCTCATCGAAACTTTTGATAATTCTCAATCTATTTATAATTCATTTATAATCCAATACATTAAAAATTTAAAACATATATGACATTCCAGATAATCTATACTATCTATACTCATATTATAAAGCTGAAGAGTTTTTTTGTTTGTTTGAACGCGCTAATCACAGGAACTACTGGACCGATTTGAAAATTAAAAAAAAATGTTGTTAGATAGCCCATTCATCGAGGAAAGCTATATGCTATAATATGTCATCACGCTAAGGCCAACAGGAGCGGAGCAACGCGGGTGAAACCGCGGAGCGCAGCTAGTTGTTTTATAAATATATTTTAAACTTTAGGCCTTTATTGCAGTAGTTGATTTAAAAAAGCTTTCGTATTTAGTCGTAAGTTAAGTAAAACCCTAGAGGCCTAGAAGAATACGTATCCACTTGAGAACTATACATTTTTTTTTTTCGTACCTATACAAAAAAATAAAGTTAAAGTTAATAAGAAAACCAAGCTTAATTGTTCCGTTACAACGTCTTTGCACTATTAATTTCGACCGTGATCTCCAGACGGACAAGCGACGGAGGTATTTACGTACATAAATCGTTATTTACGCAGAGAGCATGCTTATTACACGAGATTAGGCGCCCTTTAGAGTTCAGAGCAACTGTTTGCGGTTGTCCGTGCTAAGTGTGGGAATTACGGCTAAATGGAGAACGAATATAAAAATATTGCCATACACATTTTGATTGACCACGCTCGCTGTAAAGTGTTCGAAACGTCGGGAAAATAATAGAATGAATAAATCGCGTTTAAAATCCGTTAAAAAGTCTTTAATTTCCGAATATAAAAATATGTTAAGTTGTGTTATGTTTTTACTTTTAGTCAATGATAAAGATCGATTAGTGACGGAGGATTATAGTGCATTTTCCTCATATCTCACAAGGAGACATGGAATTCCATTTGCAACTTAATTTCAACAGAATGACATAATCAATATAATCAATTATAAAGAACCTCCCTGATGATTTCCAGAAACTAACGAAAATTGTATTATGTACCTATCTACTACCTACTTTAGTTTATTCGCATTAAAATAATTACATAAAATACGTGTGATAGAGTCCATCTCTATCTGCATCTAAAAATTTTAAATACCAAATTATAACAAAATCTTAAAAGGTAAATAAATTAATATTTTCCCCACCCGGCTGGAAATACGTTTTAGCTGTAAGAAAGTATTATTCCTTCTTGCCACTGATACGTACAACATTTTAATTTACGCAAAAACCCATAGATGCCTAAACGTCCAACACCATTCACATCCATCAAAACATCTCCACCTCATAGTCATAGCGAATGTTAATTAATTCGATTATTTCCGTCTCAAAAAACCCAGGAAGAAATAAGCCATAAGCATGGCTGGCTAGGCATGCACCACGCTTCGCTGCCAACCATCCTACCATATCGCACAACTTCATAACCACTCACGATTTTAGCCTCTAATTTCTTCAAGATAAAGTTGATGAATTAATAAACATATTGAAACCTTCGGTCGCCCTCACAATAATTGTTTAAGTGAATGAACTATGCGCATACATTATTTGTTTAGTAACCTTAAGTAAATTTAAATACATCGGTATGCGCGCTAATCGTGGCAGAATCTTTATTGAATATTAATTTTGTATACATTTAAGCATTTTCGTAAAAATACATTTTCAAAATATATATTCTTTGGTTACAGATTTGTAAAAGGGCATAAGAGACTGCAATGATGACGTAAGGTAAGTTTGCTAAGAGCGATTTTTGAATATTAAACAAAATAGCCAAGAAAAAATAACGTGAAGCACAATATCTACAAGACTGAGTTATAATAAAAAAAATGGTAATTAATGTTAATTCATTCAAAATGAATTTACAATATTTTTTTTTAATAATCTGTGAGGCTTCTATTCATACAAAACTATACAATGTTATAAAATCAATATTCAGGACAATATTATTTTATTACTTGTATCAAATATCACTACTAGCGTATAATTTAAAGCATTTGATTGAAACCATCGATTCAAATCCAGTTTCTGTCGATTTTCATCTAACAAATGGTTTGAATTGACGAATGATAGCAATGAAGTTAATCTTGATATACCGTGGCTGTGGCATACTTGTTTATTTATTTCATATTATGTATGGAATAACGCTACGAATTTATAGCTATAAATTATGGGCGCTTCAAAATCTTAATTTATTGCAGCAGTCACAAAAAATATATATGTAGGAACATTGAGCTTTTATAATAGTTTAATGTGTAGTACTATATTATTATTCATCCTACGTGCGATATTAGGTGGCTGAGATAGCATTCACACATGTATTTAGCTTCTAATTACGTTTAAACACATTTAAAAACCCTAGTAATCGTTTAAACGGCTTACATAACCAGAATGTTAATTTTGGGTTTAATAGGTAGGTACCCATTATTATGTTATTATTTTATTCAGCCTATGTGACCACTATACGGTCAAATGATACATTTACTGTCCCCTAGTCTCCATTATGAATTTAATCGTTTTCATTGTTAGTTTTATTGTATAACCTTGCAAACAAAACATATTTACGCTAGTAAACTATAACAGTTCGAGTAGCATATTATATGTACTATGTTCAATAATACCAGGAATGATGTTTATAACTGTTTTTCATGGACATAATCCACGTGGATTTAGTCTCTCCCCTTCCGTAAAAACTCCCTTAACACTTTCAAATACATGATTTTAATTCAGTTCCTTGAAACAGAAATGGAATAAATCCTACAAGAATTCTTAGCTTGAAAATGAGCGCGGGAAACATCTAGTAGGTAATTGAATAAACAAGAAACTCGTTCCTGATAGAGTAACGCCTAGGTGTAGACTATAATGCGTTTCTTGCGTCAATAGCCTTAATAACTTTGCCTGCAATCATCTATCAAACCGGGTGGTATTTGCTTACTAAGTAACAGTCGCATATCCTTTACTTGAAGAACTTTTTATGAGAGGATGTTTCTATTATAATTTATTAATGGATAGAACCGTTATATCATATAAGTTATTATGGACCGTTCTTGGATATTTTTTACTGTTTACTGTGAAATGAGGATTGGTATATAATAAGGGTCATATTTCAAGTTCTTTTAATATACCTATAGAGCTGGTTTCAAACCCTTATATCGGCTGTTATATATATAAGACGACATTTACATACTAGGAAACAATAAGTATTTTCAGTGGTCTAAGCTGTAAATACATCTGTATATCGTAGATGATCGAATTTTTTTTCTCGACAAAACGATACCTACAGTATGCAATATGCATACAGCGGGTTATAATAATAATATCTTAATTAAGGATAACGTAACAGTACGTATGATTATTCAATACATTATACGGAGAACTGTACTGAATATTCTAAAACAATGTCTTTTCTCAGTACAACATACAAAAAGTCCGATTATCTATGTAATAATCCACGCAAAAAATGTAATAATACGACCACCACGTAAGTAACATTGGTTACATACTTGGAGATCGATCAGTACATCACATCACATTAACGTATCGGAGTGCTGTATAAAACTGCAATAGACTACCATTATCCACGCACGAGACACGCACGCGTGCTATTCCAGCAAAAACGTTGCTTCTCGAAAATAGACTTAGAGGTAAAGAGAAAGCGCTTAAAGCGGCGAACTATATCTAAAAATGCGTGCCATCAAAAGCGCGGTATGTGCCATGGCTTGCGGTTTTTATCGACATCTGGTAGATAGACAATAATTGACCAACTATGTCATAAGAAGGAAATAACCAACGGATCGAGGCATTGTTGCGGAATTTATATCATCAATATCTAACGCCCACGCGATGATTTGAAAGAATTTGCTTGTTTATCCTTTGATTTCCGTATAGTATCTTAGAATATGCGGGTCGAGAGGTCGTTTTTTCGCGTACGCCTCTCAGTCTTATAATTGTTCCCGCGTGATAATGAAATCTTGGTAACGGGTCTCTTGATGATCATTTGATAGTAAACTATAAATCAGCCGCTAGTTACTTGAACATAGGTTCTTATTTTGCTATTAATGCATAAATGAGGTTTTTGCGAGCTTTTTGATTAAGGTACGGTTATTGGATTCTCATTCCTCGGCCGGTTCATTGATTAATGATATTTTCTTGTGCAAGGAAAATTGTAACTTGATGTCCTTTAGGATAACCGCATTCTGAAAAGCTTATCACATTCTCTACTTAACAAAGAAGAGAACTAGAATATAATTTTGATTAATATACATGTATCACGATCATTTGCATTTATTAAAAGACACGCGCGTGATTATAAAGAATACGTAATAGGACGCCGTACGCCGTTAAGCATAAGAAATTATGGATAGAAAAAACCTATAACTGCCAATCCACTTGCTCGTGATTATAGCTTGGCATCCTCATTGCTACAATTACTGAACCCCTGTGACAACTCAGGGAAATTGCACACAAATAGGACCACGCACGCATACTGTAATAATATGGATTAGAGAAAATGCACATGGACGTTTCTAACGTTTATATAGTTTTACTCTATAAGAAAATGTCTCTTTTAAATAACCGTGTTTTTGTTGAATTTTTGTAGGTATTCCTTGAATGTACAGTTTTCCAGTACTAAAACAACTTATTAGTCATTATATGGACGTTTCAAACTTATGTTGTAAGTATTAGCAATACAATCGTTGAGTAAAAGAGACTTGAAGTTGAAATAATAAAGAACAATTTACAATAAAAAAGACGATAATATGTTAATAAATTGACTGTCTTTACTAATCTACTTTTTCCAAGACTTTCAGGACATCAATCATAAACGAAATTGTAGATACATTATACCTAAATGTCTAGCTTTCTCAGTAACTCGACTGCATAACCTGAGCGTGACTACAGATTTTTTTCAACACGTATGAAAACGAGGGTACTTTCACAGTAGAAAAACTTCATTTTGAATATGGTATTAATGACAAACCTGTCTTATTCTAATATGGTATAGGTATTTGAATATACTCGTATATAGGAAAGAATGTGAATAAAAATTCTACTTTTATTGAAACTGAGAGCAGTATAATAAGTAGTCACAGATTTTTTGATTTTATCACTGTTATAATTTTACTAAAATTACTAGCTCTTCCAAAAAAATAAATAATTTGAAGCTCAATTCTATTTTTCACTCTAATGAAGACGTCTTAATAATTGTTAATTTTTATAACATTTATATCGTAGTAGGTAGGTTCATGCTTTCGATATTTATTACCATATATGGTAATAAATATCGAAAGCATGAACAAACACAATTTACGAGATGATAATCTTCCAAAATTATTCATTCTACGGTTTACTTTATAAAAACTCTACATATTCAAGCAATTTTCAACGTATTCATAGACTCTGGAATACATACGGGAATGATTCATGATTAGAATAGCAAGAATCTTACGTTGTTCACGTCCTGTGAAAACCATTTGTATCTAGTGTCTATATAACTTTATGTAAGAAAAAGAATTCATGGTCGCACGTAAAACACTAAAAACTTTATATGATTATTATAATTTGATATAAGATTGTCTGTCGTCGATAATTGCATAGTAATAACGGTGTTAGCTTTATAACAAATGACACACAAACCTTGAAAAAACATCAATATATTAAAAGAGGATATTGTTAGCTATCTCTTATTTGATGAACAAAATCAGTATGCTTCATTGTCATTAGCTCAAACGAGAGGTCAAGTATTAATGGATTGGGTTAATATGATAACTTGATCAGATATATGCATTAATGGTGCCTATTGTTCAAATCATTAACAATAAGTATTCCTTTTTTGTTGTAAAACTTTGCACATCTTTGTATGAGTTCTGCGAAAATTTTCAGTGCAAAAAACTTGAACTCTATGTCGAAATTCAGTGTAATTTTAAGAGGAAAATACTGTACTTGTATAGGAAAAGAGTCATAAAGCTTGTATATTTTTTCAAAATACTCACCATTCCGCATAATATCTTCCATAGGGGGTTAAGAAGTTACAACGTTAAAAATAGAAAGCTTTGTATTAAATTGAAATGATTGAAGACGACTGAAAACTCTTCTTGAGTGCAGGCTTGAGTTTACGTTCAAATTAGGACCAGGTACCTTAACCTGGCGAATATTAATAGTTTTCGAAGCTCGAGTATATTTTGCATTAGTATTATCATTTGCAAGATAATTTTGTCTTCACCTAGTATACAGAGGAAATGCTCCAACAATAGACTCCAAGTTGAATAATGTAGTATTGTTTGTTCAGAGGACATTTCATTGACAGGCGCCGTCAAATGCACAATTATATTGAAAACGTAATTACGCAGTACCTAAGCACATGGTAATGTTAACTTATCGTATGTCTGTTAATTTTAGTTGATTAGAAGTGGCGTAACACCTTCTCTCATATTTCTATTATGTTTATTTTCTTTGAAAACCTAAAAACATGCATGCATATTTGTGGTTGGTAAGGAATGCTTCAGAACATTTTTTTTAATTGTCCGTTTTATTTTATTTTTTACTTATTGGTTTATGACAGTCTTTGGAACCCAGAATATTTCAATACGTACTTATCAAAATTAACAAATATAACTACCCAGCAATTTCTGTTCCATCATCCATTCTTACATACAAAGTCTTTATAATCGACAGAATACACACAAAAATATACCTCAACAGATACTGCACTAATTAACCTTCATCACCTCAGATCTATTAAACAATACTTAATTAGGTTTAACATCTTTATGCCGTCGGTACAGGAAGCTCTAGACAGGGTCTTAATATATCTGAAGTTAGAAAGAACGCCGAATCATCAATCAGGTGTAATGGATCAGGGCTTAATGATCGGCATGCATAAGAATTTGTTGGTACCTACATAATATTAGTGTATTTAGTAAATGCCGGTTACAGTTGTTGATGGTTATAGTAATTGACCGACATTTGGCGCTGATTTTCAGTATGATTATGGATCAAGGAACTCTTCTGTCTTAAAGAAAGTTCCCATTAAATGGGATGTCACTATTTCATATATCATCAATATTTTCATATTTTTGTATTAGAAAATTCTCAAAATCCTTAAGTTAAGTATCATTTTAAATTTGTGTTTTTTTTTTTCTATTTATAGAATTAACACCCTAGCCGGTATCTAATAAAAATGTTTCTAATGTGTATATTATAATTTTTCAAGTTACTAACAATGTAGTCTGTTGCAAAGAGAGCTAGATTTAAATCACTTACTTTCTTAAACCCCATTTGAATTTAAATTAGCTTACTGTACCACACTTTTAGAAAAAACCTCCTAGTGAAGTTTCGTGCTTCTTTCAAACGTTCTTTATATTACCTACTTTATTTGAAAAATAAAAATATCTGATTTGATTTAATTGTTTACTTAGACTATAATATTATTAACGTCAGTGAGTATTTCATATTATACAGAAAAAATATTTCAAATGATGTTGCTGAATATTCATCCAATTCAAATTTGCACTCAGTTGTTTTATTTTATTCATCTTCAAGTCAACATTTCAAAGTTGCACTATTTGCTTAGTATTCTGCCACGTTTATTTACCCGAAGGCTGTCGACTATATAAATTTATAGTCCATAATTATTCTATAAAATAAAAGAAATATCCTCATATTACTATACTCTAGGATTCTCTTTCAGGGAGTACGGTAAAAACACATTTCTCAGTACTGTAGTAGCCTGACGTAGTTTTACATGTAATAATATATGAGTTATTAGAAAGCATCACCTGCCGTCAGTCGCGTCTATTAAATCTAATGAGTGTATCTCAATCTTGGCCGGTTTGTACTGATGAGAAGATGCCTTACAAATTAGACACTACCATCTCAAAAGTAGAGACTAATGCTATATTTCAAGGAAGGTAGTAAAAGAGGAGGAATTTTTACGTGAAAGAAGATGTAGTGAATGTACAAATGTCTTGGTATTATCTCTATTTTCAAACTGTCTATTAAATATATAAAAACTATGTATAATAGTCTAAATAATATAGCTTCGCATTAAGAAAAGACATATTGTGGCAGTCATAAAAAATTATTAACAATAACTGCACTTAGAAAATCTCGTCAATACTTAACTATAAATCAAAATCAGAGACAGGTAATCCTATACTTGCACTTCCAAGTTTTAATTGATTAACCCTAGATTACTAACCTTCGTCGATTCGACGACGCGTCACCTTAAAAATCGCTATAACTTTTACGCGCGCGACCGTATGGTTTTCTAACTTCAGCTAATCTCAGCCGACCCGTTGCGCTTGCGATGGACGGTAGTGCTTTGTGCGTGGAAGGTCCACACGCGCTGTTCCAGCAACCATGGCTCGTCACATCGACGAAGGTTAGTATTAACGTAACTTTTTGTACTATTCAGTTAAGTTAAAATTACGTTATTTTATCTTTTATAATGGTGCCTACTATTTTATTTTTTAGATACGATTCATATGTTATTATTAGAAGTCGAAAGCGATGAGGAAAATTCATCTGCGAGAGAGCCTGAAGACCACATTGAGGCTGATGAGACATGAACTGGAGGGTGATGATGAAGTTTCTACTGTAAATAAAGAGCAATTTCCAGATCAAGATTACGAGGCAAGTAGTAATACATCTCCCCACGTTCCATTGAAGACGCGACACCTAGCACTTCAGCTGACCCTAGCAATTTGATTATAAGACCATCGCGTACCATTCTTCTTGGGAAAGATAAACACATATGGTCATCACAACAGTCCAGGTCACAAAGCAGAAGACCTTCAAGGAACATAGATACATAAGACGTGGGCCTGTAAGCTTTTTTCAAGATATTTAAGATCCTCTTCAATGTTTTTCAGGTATAATTACTGATGACATTACTGATACTCTGCGGGACTCAATCGCATAAATTTTAAACATGCTACGAAGAAGTAATGTGAATGTTATAAATGAGACTGAGCAAAGTAATGCTGCTGATGTCCCTCCACAGTAAAATAAAAGAAACATATATGCTATATATCCCTCCGTAAGGCAAATGTAGACTAAAAATAGGAGCACTAAGTACAAAAAATGGTTGTGTGGGGAACACAAATTTGATGTGTGTCACAAATGTTTTAGATCCTAAGCTATTATCCAAATTATATTTTTAATTAATTTTTCAGATATTATTTTTGTAATTAATAATTTATTTCGAGCAATTTAGTGGTATATATTATATGTACGGAATTTTCCAAAAAATTTAAGAATGTTCATAAAGCGTTTAAACTATGATCTCATTTCGATGACTGTTTGAATTAAAAATATGTTAAAATAAATATTTTAATATTTTTATATGTAGATTAATACATTGTCCTTGAATTAAAAACACAACTACACATATATTTATTTAATTAAACCCCTAAATCCCCTCCAATAAACAGCGTAGTCGAAACGACGAAGGTTAGTATTAAACGTCGAAAAATAAGGTTAGTGTTCTAGGGTTAAAAGCAAACAACCATTATAATGTACGCCAAACAAATTCCAGGTAACGCCAAGCAAGACAACTTTACAAATAAGAACTTATTAAAATCTCTTAACCTAAAATATTATAAGCCCGATATTTATTTATGCTGAAAAAAAGCTCCACTAATGGCTTCTACAAACATTGTTAGTCGCCGTGATTTGGTAAAGTTCAGTTATTCACTCGTCGATCAATAGATGCCAGGTACAAGGTATGTTATAAATGTTATTTTAATAGCTACGATGTTATGCTTACTGTGAAGTATAGGAGTGGCACGTGGAAGCTGGATTTGGATAACATAATTTGGTATTGACGCACTTAACACATTTTGTAATTACAGTAATATGGGCGCCGAAATATATCGACTGATTGATTGATTGATTGATCGATAAATATTTGATTGTTCTGTAATGATATAAATAGATAGGCATTTAAATGGAAAGGTACTGGGTACGACCCTCTCGTTTAATGACGATTACTTGGGGGAGTAATTATATTTGACAAAGGTTTGTAATTATTCGTCGAGACGTCGAGAAAGAAATTAAAAATAAAATTAAACGTACCATATTTGGAAGTGGGTAATAGAAAAAAGTCAGCAGAGCATAATAATTTGCTGCGCGTATCGATAACGCAAACCAACCCTATCTACTACCACTATTAACTATTCTGTGCTTCTACTATGTACTTGTTGTCAACAATAGGTATTTCAAGATGAATTCTTTAATAAACACGTTCCTGCCACAATATGTTTTTCAATTTATAATTATAATTTAACATTTTTCCTTAAATGTAAGGCTCACGATGCCTTGTAGTGAATGCACATAATCTGTGGAGTAATAAAACACTTATACTTACAAAAGTTCAAACACATTAAATCTTTTACAAAATAACTACACTACTATTAGATAAAACGCACCTCCATTAGATTACATTTAATTGAATGATACACGACTGACACAACTATGTCATATGCTATTAAGGTCTCATTATTGTGGATCTCGGAGGACGCGGTAGCAATACAAACATAATGATAATATATTCCACGGTAATGACATTTCTTTAGTATGAAATGCTCACATATCAAGTTCCGATGATTGTACGTATTGATGTAATTGAATACTTGTATAAATTTTAATGATTGGATGAATTGCCGTTATGTTAAAGTTGAACACAATTGGAAGAAATTTTAATGATTGTAGACGAGAGGTGAGGTCAGGAGTCCTATATTATTAAAATATTTATCGAGGCTTTGCTACTTTTCATGTACTACTTTTTAAACACAAGTAGGTACAATTACAAAATTATATCTACTATTTGTGACAGCGCTTTGTATGATTTAGTTAGATATGTTTAGGACAGCTTTATGTGATAATTAATTAGCATTTTTTAAATCTTCATTTGAAACAACAAGATCAATCATTCCATTGTATAGATATTGTGTATCTCGTCTAGGTGTAAAATGATAACTCATTAAGATTAAATGCAATTATACGGGATAAAGCTATAATTTTCGTGCGCAAATCTATTATTTCGTGCAATACTCAAGTAAATTGGATCTAAATCAAAGCGACAACTTTATCTAGTCTCCCAGTTGTGATGATTTATGAGCTCACTTTATGGTTTTATCTATAACTGCATTTCCTTACTTGTTTTCTATGACAGATTGTTAGCAGTTATTGCGTACGATGAATTTAATTCTTTGAAACTAAAGGAGATAATAATAAATTACATACCTAGGTACTTAATTTTTAACAATTTCTATCGGAGATTGTTGGGATTCTATAAACTTTATATGTATAAACAACTAAGTATCAGTAATTTCATACTCGTATACGTAATGCGTATAATGGAATAAAAAACTTGTTAATATATAAATTAAAAATGTAGTTAAATCTAGGTGTAGTACATAGGTAAGTGTGTAGGTAAGTAGCTTTACAATATGTTATACATTATAGTGTATTTTCAGGAAAATCAATATATGGTAGGATAAATTTCATTAAAATTGTAGAAAGTAATTCAATTGAAGAAGATAAACTTTCCAGAAATAGCATACCTAATACAGGCAATCTGCATAAAATCAAAATGCGTGTTCAATCTACGGTAAAGCCTTCATCTTACTGAGTTATCCAATACCGTATATATTTGATTTTCTTTACATTGCCTGTTGTTTGTGATTAAAAGTTATATGATAAACAACACAAAATATCGAATACTGAGTTCTTGGACAGACTGTTGTGTATTGTTAACACCTAGAAACAAATCAAAAGTTACAACGTTTTGATTGAAGTTCCATGAATTTATTGAAGTTAGGGCTTGTCGCTTGAAGTCAGAATCTGAACCATTGAGTATGTATATTGTATTTGCACTGCACTGAAAGATACTATATTATTAATACAAGTAATATTTAGAATATATTGATACATACATAGAGCAGACGACCATCTACTCCATCGTAATTCGTAATATAACATATCAGAAACCATTGATACACCCATGACTTACAAGCATCAATGTATTGCACTTAGATTCTGTTAGATTACGTCTGAAATATGCGATAGTTTCCGATGCAATACGAAATCATGCGCGTCCACCCGTTACATGAACATCACTAATGACGACACGTAACTAAACTCAAAAGCGAAACGAATTTATCAATAAAAACGATCGATTTAGAAACAGGACCGGTTCGTGAAATGGAGCTTCAATTTCCATAATTCGTGATCTTACTTCCGGGAGCAATATGGAACAATTTGATTGGAAATTAGATACATTATATCTGTTTGTTGGAATAAACAGTAACATAATATTATTGTCATTAATGATAATAAGAGTTATCGCAAGATTATACGTATATAGATAGGTATACCTATGTGATTCAAAAAAAAGATTAGTATCATTACTTGTTTCCCGCGACTTATTCCAAGTGGTCAAAGGAAATTTTCAATGAATGTATCGCAGTAAAAAGTAACCTATATGGACCTATATAGAAACCTAAAAATCATATTACCACATACCAAATTGCTCCATGGCGTCGTGAAATAAAAATAAACAAACAATAATATTAAGTAAGGACAAGTGGAGATTTCTTTTGTCAGCTCTACATAATGTCTTTGTTTACGAGATGATTTCCAGCAGTTACCGGTTTAATTCGCAACAGTGCTAATTATTATGTTGTAGGACAACAAAATTTGGCATAAACCTACTTAAAGAGAGTGAAACTAGTCATTGTCATGTTCACATTTAGTACATAAAATTCTCAGTATTCGCAGTCTATACACTCGTTTCGGGACATGTTCAAATCCAAATATCTCGTTTGTAGAACGTGTAAAAAATAGCAGGTCAGCTCTTAACGATGGTCATTGTTGTACACTGTGTTTGACAAAACAGCCGCGGTCATGCATAATAGCCCAAATGATAGCAAGCAAAAACCTGTCTGTTCCCATTTACAAACATGACGCGACAATACCTTAATTTTTTGTGTCAATCATACAAACGATTGATAGCTTATAAATTTGAAATTATCTGTGGAACTCAAGCGTATAGAGTCGTTGGTACCAAACAAGTACCAAACTGCGAAGTCTCTAATTATAGATAACATATAAATGTAGAGTTCTGAATAGACTACCTATAATGTATTTTTCAAATGACTGTTACGAATTACGATCCATGAGATTTTATGAAACAATAAAAAATTGTCACATCAACACTGACATCTCATTTATATCTCAGATACTTACTTTTAAATATTATATTATTTTGAAGACACACGCTTTTATGGTACTATATGAAAACAAATAAAAATTATGAAGAAAAAATCTCACATAACGAATATTGACTGCTCCATAATGCGTACCGCCTACACAGTTACAGGTGCAAGCATTGTTAACCATTATGAGCACATGGCACGTGCCAACCAACACGCCTCTTTGATATTATAATGTATAATTGTATCTATAAACCCAAATAAAGCTATATCCATTTATATTGAGATTAATACAAATCTTAATTTACTTTAATGATTAGGTATTTTTAAAATAGATCACTGGAATTGACTTACTTAAATAAAGCTCTTTGCCATATATTTAATGTTACAGACAGTATTTAGTTTATTACATTTGTTTAACATTTCAAATAGGTATATGATTCACTAGCTGTGCCGCGCGGTTTCACCCGCGTGGCTCCGCTCCTGTTGGTCTTAGCGTGATAATATATATAGCCTATATTACTCGTGGATAATGTAGCTTTCGAATGGTGAAAGAATTTTTAAAATCGGTCCAGTAGTTTATGAGCCTATTCATTACAATCAAACAAACAAACAAACAAAGTTTTCCTCTTTATAATATTAGTGTAGATAACAATTTTATGATTTGCAAAGCTCGTGTCATTATGTTACCGTTAAACTGAGAAATACTTTTAATGTACCGTTCTATGGTGATATATTTTCATTATAATATGCACCTGGCAGTAAATAAAGCTCTAGAAGAGAACTAATTTTATAATACAACTAGCGACCCGCCCCGGCTTCGCACGGGTGCAATGCTGATACTAAATACACTACAGAAAAACTGTGAACGTTGTATATGAAAACATAGCGGCCCGCTCCCGGCCGCCGCGGCCGGTACCGCCGCAAACGCTACGTCCCGCAATTTTTAAATCTGTAATATCTTCGAAAATATTCACTTAAATTATACGGTGTAAAGGGCCATATAGATCTATATTAAATGAACAATGTATTCAAGGTATTTAATTGGTTAAGGATAAATGCTGTATTGGTTAAAATCGCTTCGAAAATTAGCCATTATTTGTCATAAAAAGTAAATGACAAAAAAAAGTTATTGTGGGTTATCCATAAGAGATAGACATATACCATCGCGGACTTTTCTGTAGACCTTTTCAATGTGTACAATACTTAGTACATTATTTTGATAAAACTCGTAGGGTTCAGCCTGCGTTTGCAATGTAAGCGGAAAAAATGTAATTTTTTACGACATCACATTAGAAACCTAAAAAATAACAGTACTTGTCCACTATTTAATGGATGTTATTATACATATAAACCTTCCTCTTGAATCACTCTATCTATTAAAAAAAACCGCATCAAAATCCGTTGCGTAGTTTCAAAGATATAAGCGTACAAAGGGACATAGGGACAGAGAAAGCGACTTTGTTTTATACTATGTAGTGATTTATTTTCATAGATGAATATAATATGGTTCACTTTTATATATTTTATGTAACTGTACATAATATTTGTGATATTTGACTATGTTTAAATGTTTTGTTATGTAATAATTTACACTTACGTACAGAAGTTTTGTCTTTCACACATAGCAAAATACATTTTAATACCTATTTAGAATCCAACATTATCATCATCGTTGCTGATTTTGTAAAAATGTTTATTATTTATGATAGAGATTAATTAAAGATTAAAATTAACATCTTTCTGAAAATTAACTGTTTTTATTTTATTGACTTTACAATTTTTATAGGCATATCAATTTTTACCGGTGTCTCCTGTATTTACAACATGGGATATAAATTATCAGCTACTGCGACACC
This sequence comes from Colias behrii, assembly GCA_029959065.1. NCBI lineage: Eukaryota > Metazoa > Arthropoda > Insecta > Lepidoptera > Pieridae > Colias > Colias behrii. Next base: position 6,659,908 of record JARWMC010000019.1, on the reverse strand, counting down.
TTCATACTGTCTCTTAAACTCTTTATGGATTCGGCGACACTTTCGAGTGTCATTTTATTTAAATTAAACGGTAAATCGTACTTTGTAAGAAGTGTTAGTAAAAATTGTTAGTTAATAACATAAGAAATAACTCGTACCAAGTCATGTTGTGAATTGCAATTAAATTTTTACTTTTTTAACGATTAAATGTCATTTTCATTTATTTATCTCTTCTTATGTCAGAGATAATGCTTTTTTCTCCTTTTTCACGCCAAAACGTTTAAGCAAAGATATTAATTAAGAAGAATGTATTAATGGTTTAAGGGGAAAATAAAGTTTTTTTAATTCACTCATCAACTGAAAGAATTAGATCGTATGGAGGAAAGGGCGTAGGTAATTGTATAATAACTTTTCATTTTAAACAAAGTAACTTATAAATATATACTGGTTTCATTACTAACTCACATTTTAACAAAAATATCCTTTTAAACATTTCTCTTATCCAGGTTTGAATAGTACCACAGAATCGAAATCCCACAAGACATTTACAACACACGACGCCATGAAAAAACAATTATATGCCAAATTATCTTATTACTTTCCTTAATATTATGATGATAAAATTGCGACGGTATTGAGAACAGCCTGACACAGTCACGTATGTATGCGAACTAGCCTGGGAACCAGCGATTGACAGGTGATGCATTTACACGGCACGATAAAAACGTTCACACGATATCATAAAGAATAGATAAGTGTTTGGAAACGATGTAAAGACAAAAGGTCGGATTCTGGCTGCTTTTCGGCAGCCGTTCAAACGTGGGTGGGTGTACGATTGTTTTGTATCACGATTAAGTTGTTTATTGTTGCGCTAGTGGCTCTTATTAAGCAGTAATGATTGAACTTTTGTATGATAACAACATTGATTTGGTGCTTGGCTCGAATAGCAAAATAAAATAGTCCGAAATAGATAATTTTTGGAAGGGCGGGAACGGGAATTATAGGAAGGTTTTCCGGACAACTAGAATAGGACAATTGCGTTAATAAAAATGGATGATAAAAAAGCAAATAATAAAAAATACATTTTTTTACAAATTTGCTACGTTGAGCTAAAAATTGCGTCGATATTTGTACCAGCAGAAGCAGGAATACGTTATTGTAATTTTCGTTTGGTAACTTAAAATATGGTTATGACAATATCTTTGAAGTATTTCAGTTATTTTTATTCGTTTTTTTTTCTAATTTGATACTTAATCTATGGCATGTCAGGCGACAGGCGTGTTGAACCTTGAAATGGACTTCATAAACTAAATACCTAGATAAGTTTGGCCATGAATATATTATATACCCTTCCCGTATTATTATGTCGATCTACGCGTGTGTGCGAAACATAAAAATTAAATTTAAGACGAATTTTATTTTATCTATGTCTATGTTAATAAATAGGTAATTACTTTTCCATTACGCTGACAGCGTTTAAGCGTTAAAAACTTATTAAGTAGGAATTACAAGATAAATAAATATCCTGACTAATAAAACACCACTTCGTCTATTAATCGATAAATGCTTTTATAAAATAGTATCTACATATTATAAAAGCGTTCAGTGGCTTTCAAATACCAATCCCTAAAAGCTGTTATCTCGTTTTAAATGAAATCTTTAGATAATTAACCAAAGGCTTAAAGGCAAACAATTTATGAACTCTCTATGATTGTCGAGTATTAGTGATGTCAATAAAATATCAACTATTTATTGACTTTTTAATTATTCTATGGGATTTAAATTCTTCGCTACCACAAGTCACGGAACAACTTCACACGGTAGTGGTAATGGATAAATATTTGATTGAAATTAAATACGTACAAGAAAGAAGTTTGAATTCCAGCATCTTCAATGATGTTAAAAATTTATTTACTTTTAAACTCATAAATATTATTTATCAACAATGATTCTCACGTTCTGTGCCTTTGCTAATTATATTTAATATTATTCTAAAATTAACGGACAATATGTACCGAGTTACATCACTCCCATAAGCACGGATGAATATAGGCTATACCTAGATGACTTTGTTAAAATCCCAGACAGCCTCTTTTTATTTTCTATTTAAGCTTTTTGCATGGTTTAATCTTCGATAATCCCACAATACAGCCATATCAGAGACTCGGCAAAAACACATCATTACGAGTGATTCCGTTAAGATTCAATAAGCTGCTAAGCGGCACTGATTAGATTTAACACAAGATTGATGTTGGCTAGAACTTTGGACAATGAATCGTCCATGTTCCCATACCTATAGGCTATAATATTATGTATAGTCATAGATATATATTAGTAGTATGGCAACGGGATACAGAAAATCTTTTAATTTAAATCTTTTATTTAGCTAATGAATGTTAATTGAAATCTATCGAGCTTTTTTAAAGTAAATTTTTTTAATACAGTTTAAAATTTTATACAAATTGTAAAATATAAATGTAACGTAGAACCTGGTGTTAAATTGTTTATTGTAATTATTGTTTATCATTGGAAACCATAAAGAATCCTTAAAATATCGTTAACACTCGGTGACATCGCTATTAACGCGGGCCCGTACGTCGACCGAATGCTCCCAATTACGTCGATAAACTTTATGGACTTTTACCATTTTATAGGAATTTTAACGTTTTATGAAGTGTCCTGCTGAGTATCAGATATTTGAATATCATATAATTAGATGTCATTAAAGGTCTCGAAGGTATTGAAGCTTTTCTCAAAACTGGAAATGATCAAGGTTTTGCACACTTATCGGAACGGCTAATGAAATTCTAATATTGCTTTAAAAATTGCCAATTTTTGTTTAAAATCAACAAAACTTTAAATTTTCACATTATCTTGATAAAATATTGGAATTCTACGGTTTACGCAGTGTGGACGTATCCTTATTTTCTGTGTGGTAGGTAGGTAATCAAGAATTCGGGTAAATTGAAAAATGGTATTTATTAGGGTAGACGTTCGCAGAAAAGGGGAGCTCAACATTTCTGCTAATATCCTTTAAAAATACGCTGCTGACTAAATATTATGTCTGGGTAAATAGCTAGTAAACACAATACTTCTCCGTCATTCCTCCAGATCTAATTATTATAACTACATGTACCTAGTACACAATCATTGGTTTTTAATTACGATTATAGCTACCCTCTGTATACCGTCGGAATTCTACAAATAGGAAACATTGCACGCACGGAGTCCACACTATTGGGTGCCGGCCCGCGGTCTCAAGAGGTTAATATTTGCCCACGCTGTATTTACGAAGCCGACCTAACCGTCTCAAATAAACTTTAGGATTCGAGTAGATCATTAGTTCTGGTTGGTGAAACACGTCTAAAGGTATACCTATCAAATTTTGTATGACATAAGTCCATTAGGTATTTGTTTGTACGTGTACCTACCGCGTTGTTGGAAAAATAAGTGCGCATTGTATGTTACATAACAAACAATAGGTTACGAGTTCTCTGTGATTGTGCCGACAGTCTTTTTATTATATTTCATTTATAATTACCATGAAAACTACTAGGAATATAAGGATATGCCTACGTATTACCTAAGTGTGAGTTTTGCAAGTAAAGTAATCAATGAATGGTCAATTGGGTTACCTATTATTTTTTCTATTCTAAAATATTAACAGACTTAACCTAACCATATTAGAATACTGCACATGACTTTTAAGTTTTACAAAATGAAATTAAAAATACGAAAAGTAAATAAAATTATCTACGTATGAGTAAATAGAAGTGGGAATATTTTAATTACTAATAACTCTGAACGGTATTTATAACGACAGTTTTCTAAATCCATTTCTTTTATGGTTAATTGACATTAGGTTTATTATATAGTTTTAACTGCGATTCGTTTACGATGTAGTTATTGCACAGTAACCTTTAATTTGCAGGTGATAAAATCCGACGGTCGTAATTTAGAAATGAGTTTGCTGAGATATATGATTTATATTAATATGAGTATAACGTCACATTTATTAAATAAGTCGGCGCGACCGCGGCGGTTCCGCGAAGTATAAAATCTTGCGCATATTAATATGTGCAATATTATATTATAAACTGTCAATTTTATCTCTCTAATCACAAGCGAGAAAATAAATTGCTCTTATGATGAGTTTACCGTTTGAACTCTGTCTTAACAGCTTAATATTTAAAATTTCCTTTTGGATTTTTTATTTAATTTAAAAATCAAATTGTTCGATAAAAGGCACTAAACTAAACACTAGAATCGATAAGATTGAAATTCAAGCTTTAGGTTGTAAATTGTTATGGAAAACATCCTGCTCTATTGCTATATTTATTTACAGTCTTGAATATTTCCCATTTTATAGGAATTTATCTTATTTATAACGTTCTTGTTGATCGAAATATATTTTAAAACGTTTTTAAGATAGACTTCACTTTTATAATGGTACTTATATAGTTATATACTTAGTTTATAGCCGAGATCCTTCCGGATGTAGGTAGGTACTTAAACGAAGCACTAACGATACGCCGAGTCATAAATAATACAAATAACTTATAGTAAAAAGGACACTTTACGTAATTAAAAAATAAATACATACACAGAAACCATAACCAACCAACAGTAATTTCAACTTCAAACGTAAAGAAAATAAAGCGGAATACAAAACATGTCTCATTCCAATTTCCAATCTTTAAAGACATAGAGGCTCTTTGAAAAAGACCATTACATTGTATTAGAAAAATGAACAGTAGCGGTAAATACATACTTCACTTCAACTTACTACTAGAAAATGTTACAAACATACAAGTATTACGTAACGGCTCCTTACTAATTATAGAGCCCGAAGCGACCGGAACTATTTCTGAACTGGAAAACCTTAACCTACTAATCATTAATCTTCATAAGTACGAAGAAGAGGACATTAGATGTTAAGGATAGAGTACTATTAACCAGTTAAACCGGCATCAGTACCAGTGCCTGGGGCGCTCCTGTGGCAATACAAATTAACTTACTGTGGCTTGACATGCGCTCTTGATAGACTTGCATATGAGGACTAACATCGAGATAAGATGGGAAAATTACGAAACTAACTCGTGTTTTGATGATTTTTAAAACATGAAATTTTTAAAGTGGTTAATTTTATTCAGAAGGTAGTCATCATCTTCCTTCATTTTAATCCTAACAGTATCGGTAGTTAATCGTAATCAGTGATCGGTTATTATCATAGCATCAGTTAATATCAGTCCTGGATAGTGGTTGAAGCCTGAAGGTAATAACTAATAAGTACTGTAAGTACCTACCTACCCAGCATGGCTCGTGGCGCGCAAATATTAGGTTTGCTCCACATATTATTACCATTTTAATCTTTATTAGACTTGAACGCTATTCGATTCTCTTACACTATTATATCCCAAGCATAGAATTTGAGACAAATGAACACAAATCTTCTGGTAGTAATCCCTAAGTAGATTCTCGCTTGAATAAACTAAAACGGTTTCTGCAGACTGTCGTACTAGTGACAATTTTACGATAAACGGAAATGAATAACAAACAGTCATGAAGTGTTATGAAATATTGTCAAGTCTTTACTTTGCTTTATGTAAAATTTGTTAAGAGGCTCTAACAGCTTTCGACTGTTGTCAAAATGGACTATTTCGAAAGCTACATACTGTGAGTAAATCGAAACAATGATTTTCTATTAAACAACAGTTTCTAAGTTATTAATGGTTTGACTCCGACTGCAATGAATAGGAAATTTGAGATGGGTATGCCCTCAAACTATGCATTTACGCCACAAATCACCACTTCGTCTAAAACGCTATGCAAAACGCGAATGACATGGGCATACAGCTTAAATGAAACTTGTGTGGGCTTTGTTTCCTCTAGCATGGTTAATAACAATAGCCTATTTTCCTACAGGTACCTACGTTATATATAAGGATATATTACGTAGTCTAATGATTCTTACTAGACATGTTAACGATTAAAGCCTGGGTTTGTTCTGTCTTCTGATTGGTATTTGTATAGCTTTATTTTAATTATTATATTTATTTACATTATTAACTATGCTATAAAAGAACCCTTGTCTAATATGTTATAAGTTATTACAACAATATTTAATTTTAAAATTTAAGATCGTAGATCAATCGTTCTTTTATAAACGAAAATATTTGATTATTTATTATAAAGTTATTTTAAAAGGAAATTAAACACATCCTTATACGTTTCAACATACTTACTGTGAAAAAGTAAAACTCAAACGAAATAGTCATTCTGTTGTCGAATGATCGTTCATAAATCTAGTAGATCGGGAAAATTAGCAAACATGATTGTCTCACATCTCAAAATAACGGATACGTCGCGCAATGTTTCAATAAATCATCATTTGTCTAGGTCCATGTTCTAGCTAAGTATTTGTCTTTAGACACAAATGTTAAATGATTGACGATATGCTCCTATCGATAGGATTGATGGGGGGTCGGACCAACCGCGGCGCGAGTTTGTCAGCGTCATTACACCATGAAACATTGTCACTTTGGTAATGGCTTGGACCCGATTCTTGTTTGCTCGCAATAAGCAAACACTACCAAAAGCTTGTCGAACGGGGAAACAGAATTACCAAGTGTCAATACTGAGAGTTGAGACGCGTGCCCGTACTCGCGTTTTGGTTAAATTAGCATAAAATATTGTTGTGTACCGATGGAATTGAGTGCTAAGTTCAAGAGTGTTGAGACCGAATCATGGGTGACATTACGCGTATCCAACTTTCAAATTTTAGTACAAAATTGATACAAAATTGTAATTTTTAGGTGGTTTATACCTAAATATAGGTAGGTATGTACCTATAGGTAGGTATGTACCGATTCAAGTACCTACCGGATTTGCAGAACACTTACATGAATACAAAGTTAACTCGGCCAAAGCTCGTACAGTACAAAATAATTTACCATTAACCTCTAAGTATGTACAATATTATGTTAATTACTACTAAGTATACTGCTATAACTAACGAAATAGCCCGTAAATTTAAACCAACCCACGTGGTATAATATTCTAATAGTTACCTATATCAGCTAATTTACAGAATGTGTTTAACTTTGTTATTAATTCGTACTAACATTTTCAAACTAACAGAATTTTTGGAACGTCTATTATATTTTATTTTTAAATAAAGATTAAAAATCTATGTAACACTTCAATACCTAAGGTCACAGACTTGATATTTCTGATAAAAACCCAGCTCCACTTAGGTATTTTCCCATCAGTTCACAGAGGTTATCATCCCCATACTTGGAGGTAATAATGTGAACTAAGTGAAATCGAACATCATACAATGCCATTGAATTTTTGTGATGTCGTGCGAGCTTTCTCTGCCTCTATTATATTTTATAGTAGCTGACAACTGTCGTCGATGCTTCTTATTCAAATGTCGAGCGAACAATTTTATTATTACCTAAGAATAAAAATAAGAACATTCATATATTTTTAGAATTACATCAACAAAATACAAATATAATTTTTGTCACTGAACAAAGAAGCTAACACTCAGATATAAAATGGATATAAAATGCTTAAACACTGTAGGTACAATTTTACAAGTGCTTACAAATAGTCATCTTATTTACTGACGTCAAACAATATCTTAAATTCTTTTAAAGTTCGACGAGCTTATCATTAAATAAGCGTTTGTAAGTATAAAATATAATTTTGAGTATAATTAAATAAAATGACTGCGTGAAAAGTGTAATTTTAAACGTATTGGTCTTTACTGTAATTACGCAAATCCCATGCGTGAACTTTTCTACAGAACTATTCAGTATAAACAATTAATTATACGAACACGCACGCACATAATTAGTGTAGTATATGTGTTACAAATTCAATACCTAGGTATATTTCATTTAGGCGGCCCACCTTTGAGTTATTCATATATACTACACTCAATATTTTACCGTTAAATTCTCAAATATATATAAAACCGTTGCAAATTAACATTTTGGTATATCGTGGTAATAGTTTGCACAGTCATGTGTTATGTTACAGTTGTACATCACTTTAACCATAATGCATATTTTAACGGACACCTAAGATACTTTCAGATTTCTGGTATAGAAAAGCAAACCGTCTGTTTGACTTAACAGTTTATTATATTCAAATAATGTACTCATGTTAAAGGTAACACTTTCGCCCCGTAGTCCTAACATGTTTTAAAATAGACTTATTTTTATATAAGATAATAAAAAATTACGGCTTCGCACCTCGCCTTGTTAGTTGATGAGTTTTCTAATAAAAGTTTCGTGGTTCTTTTATTAATGATAAGCTAAAAAAAAACTAAAAAACACGCTTTCAATATAGATACAACTAAAAAGTAAAAATAATTCTTATTCTAGTAATCAAACAATAACCAATACATACCTAGTATATTTGTGAATAAAAATAACTGCGTTAAAAACAACCGACTTCAAAAACGGAAAAGTAAAAAATAAAAAAGATTCGATATTATTAATTACTACATATTATTTAGATGTGCTATTTACTAAAAAGGTTTGAAGTCGGTGCACGGGCTTAATTCTAAGTGCTTAGTGTTTGGCACCGACTTCAAACCTTTTTAGTAAATAGCACATCTAAATAATATGTAGTAATTAATAATATCGAATCTTTTAACTTTTTTATTTTTTACTTTTCCGTTTTTGAAGTCGGTTATTTTTAACGCAGTTATTTTTATTTAATACTTTTTAGTGTAATTTTCACCACGAATCAAACGAGCCCAAACTCGATAAAGTTGAGTCAATATATTACTGAGTTCCTATGGCCACCTTCCGATTCCTTCATCAAATCAGCTCTCTGTCATGATAATGTTTCATCGCTATCCAATTTACATACGTATACAACATTTCAGCTCAATCGGTTACCGGGAAGTGAATCAAAGTTACTTGCTACATTCCAATTAAGTCATCGAGTACAGACAAAAATGCTCATAAAATAAAAACTACTGGGCCTAGCCGACTGCCGAATAAAATTTTTATGGGACCAATTCGACACCATCCCGCATCGAACAAAAAGAATCACGTAAATCGGTTCAGATACCTCGGAGTAATCGGTGTACATACATAAAAAAAAAAATATACCGGCCGAATTGATAACCTCCCCCTTTTTTTTGAAGTCGGTTAAAAAAGCGTGGTGTGCCATGTGTACCTATAATCAGGTCTTAAAATTTTGAAAAGCTTTTAGTTATAGCCCAAAATATATAGTTGCAAATAGTTGTATAGTTGCAATAGTTTTCGTAAAGGATACTTAGCCCCAAGTATATTTTTAAATAATACTGTGTATCTTTTCAGCAGTAGCTAGCGATGCGGGGGGGCGGGTGGTCGGCCGGCGGGAGGGAGGGCTAGCATGGCCGCCCTGCTGCTGCTGGCGACAGCCGCAGCCGCCGCCAGCCTCGGCGATCTCACGCGACGGGAGACTGGCGATGTGTTCACTTTACTTGGTATGTTTAACGAAGATCTTATACATTTTTGTATTTCTTCTTCTTCCCTTAATAATGGCTCCATACATATAAGTAGAGTAGAGACTAATGGAGATGTCTTAATTGCACTCTATTCACGTTTATTAATAAATCTCTAAATTTATAACAGAAGAGTACAAGGAAACAGGAGTAAAATTAATATTAAAATTTACAGAGGCGATCTTATCGCTTTATGCAATCTCTCTCAAATATAAAATATTCAATTGTAGATGTAATTCCACTGAATTTTACGATCAACTCGTTCATCTTTGTGTTTGTAATTTTTTTCATATACCTACTTACCTATGATTTTGTATACCTATTACCTACACGCAGATACCTATTAAGTTTTTCCTAAAAAGAAAATATAATTTTATAAACATTACCCACCTTTTTGGCATAGTCTTGTTAATAAATTATTTTTTCTATTAAACCTGCAGTTGTACTCAAAATTAACGACCAGTTTTCCTGTAATTGACCTTTTTTTCGACAATATCAACCGAAATGTTTTAAAAATGCTCAGTAATACTAGATTAATATTCCCATAGGCGACGAATGCGGTCCAGCACAATGCGCAGAGCACGGCGCGGGTGCGGCGAGTATAAAAGCCGCGACATTCGCCGGCGGCTGCGCCTGCGCATGCCCACAACGCGCACCCTTGTTTAGAGAAGATAGAGAACTGTGTGTTGATGATCTACCAGGTAAGCATAATGAGGAGAAATAAAGACTAAACACTTGAAAAAATTCAAATCAGTTAAGTAGTTTAACAAAAGAAACAAACAAAAAATAAAATCGTTTCAATTTAGTTTAGAGATGACTAGTTTCGTATATTATTTTAAGATGACATAGCTTATATTATTGGGAGTAAAATTAGAAAAAAAGAAAACCTATTATAAATTTGCCATATTACCTACTTGTCTCATATGATTTATTTTAAATTATCATTTAGATTCTAGATATAAAGAGAAAATATATGCCTGTGATTTAGATACAGATTAATTTTCTATCTGTTTGCATACAACAACACCCAAATCACACGTCAAAACTACGTAGGTGCGTCTTTCCAAACTATACAAGGCCAGTACGCAACGGTGTGAAACTGATCACGTATAGTTTGGAAATAACTTTTTTACAAAGTTCTTCCAATCTATACAACAGCAGTACGCAAATACTCGCGTATACTTTGTAGTTGAGTAAGTAAGAATAGCGCTCCAAAATATACAGCGCCAGTACGCATGCGGACTAATCGTGTATGTTTCGGAGTAAGCGCGACGTCTTTCCATTGCTCGCGTTTATATTATTGTATTGCTGTTTTTAAATCTATTATTAAAATGCATGTGTATTGTGTATATAATGTTGCGTACTGATCGTATATTTTTTGTATCGAGGATGCTTGTGTCTTCGTTCCCGACTATGCTGCACGACTTACAATTGACAATAGTGCTAAAATATAAGAATCTAATAAGTCCAGAAGAAGATGGTTGCGAGGCGACGGAGCCCCGCTTTGCGGGGCTCCTATTTTTGTGTAGTTAAAAAAAACACGAACCTAACCTAACCCATAGGTAACCCTTATATCTGTTACCTATTTATTTTTCTTAGCTTACCTAATAATATTTTTATTCCATATTTTACTGAATCAATCAAGAAGAATAAAAGTAGATAGATATAGCTGTACAAGTCTTTGATTGCCTATATATTTATTATTTCGCTCAAGCGTAAGTGGTGTAGTAGCTATATTTAGTTATACATATTTTGCGTACCTACTGATCGTGTATAGTTTGGAACGAAGAGGCAAGCATCCGCGTTACAAAGTATACACGATCAGTACGCAAAATTCGTGTATATATTGTAATAACAAACTTAAAAACAGCATTACAAAGTATACACGAGCAGTTTCCTATGGTTGCGTTCTGGCTATGTATAGTTTGGAAATACGCTACGTAGGTACCTACCTAGTTATACCTATACCTAACACTTGTATTTCTGCATTCTATAACTCGCTTGTATATTAATAAAAAGTTGATAAATTGAAGAAGATACAAATCCGCTTCAAATCCGTTATGGGATTTTTCCATCTTGCTGTCAAAGTTTTGTGAAAGCCATTTTTATTCACACTCGAGTTCAAACTATATCAACTAGATGCAAATATTGACATGATTTACATTTTCAATACGTTTGAGGAATGAATGTTAACTTCCATATTTACTTTTCTAAAGAACGCCATATCTTCAACTTCTTAAGTGTATATGAAAACGTGGAAATATGCAACATTTGAAAAATATTCGTATAAACATTGTTATGTCAAGTACTTACCTATTGTGTGTATAAAAAATTGAACGAGTTTAAAATCAATGTGAAAAATATACAGTAGTTACATACTTATTACTAAAATATAGCATCATCGATTAAATTACATTATATACAGAGTATGGTACACTACCTACCGTTACACCTTCGTGTGTACGTGTAGTCATGTCTCATAAATATAGACTTAAAATTATAAATAAGCCAGATAATTCTATATTTTGAATGAAAACATCACTAACTTCTACTTAATTCAATAATATCCAGGTATCATTTTAAAGCCTTCAGTAACTTCTCAAATATAGCAGGATAATTATGTACTAAAAATATACGAGTATCGTTAAAAAGCATACAGTCGACCATTATTTCAAACCAATCTTTACGAATAGAAGACAAAATGTTTACAAACATAATCTCTTCCAGAGCGTAAAGTTCTATCATATAAATTTAAAACCGTTAGTATCTCGAATACAACCATATTGCAATTTTTGTAAGCATAAAATATTTAACAACTAATACGGCACCTTTAATTCTTTTATAAATGCGACAGTTTAAGCCTCTTAAACTGAAATATGTTTTCATATTCAAAGAAAGCAATTACATTGCTACTTTTTATTTGCCGAAAGTTCTAAGTGTCATATCAGATACTTAGTTGTTATACCGGATGTTTATTTTCGATTCATTATTTTTTCCAGAATGTGCCTTGGCCACTTTTGGTACCGGTAACGCGTTACAACGTATACCATTTGTCTTCTTGCCTTTAAAAGGTCAAATAATACATCCATCGCGTGAAATAACATTTCAGAGTAAGTATTAGATGCACATTTATTTACACTATGGAATATAATTTGGAATTATTTTTAAGCAATAACTACCTACTTTATATTATTAATATATGACCGGCAGCAAGCCATTATAAGCACACCATGTCGTTGAATGCCTTTGTTCAGCAAAACTGACCGGCTCGATTTATTGTTCATTTGGATCATTTATAAAACGCTTTTTTAACTTTTATTCATAATTTATTATAGTTTAAATTTAGTTGTGTTAAAATCGTGTATATTTTCAGATGTCAAAACACCTATTTGCGCGGTATCCGGAGCTCAATTTCTTACGACGAAGGGATTTTTGGACCTTCGTAATACACTAGACGCGGATGTGCCATTTAGTCTTTTTAGAGATGAGGGTAGAACTTTTTTGCAGGTATAATCATTTGTAAATATTTTTATTACCGTTTTAATAATGTCATTAAAATTATATTACTTTATAAGAGCAATTGCAATATCTTGCTCTTCTTTGTTATAGCAACTGCTTTCCGATTTCCGAACCGATGATAAATATTGGATAATGTATTTTGACGATTCAAAACTGCTTCATATCAGATGGAAGTGTTTTTTAAATTAATAAACTGAATTGTTTCAATTGATTTGAAACTTATGTGTGATCTTTAATAAGATATCAAAAGATTAACCACGCGCATCTAAAAACTAACGAAATTCACAATTTCAGTGGAGCGGTGAAGATGAAGTACGCAGACGCATGTCCGGGCGAATGATGGTAGTCAGGCTTTTGTGCCGCGACGTTGCCACACCGCCCTCCTCACCACTTGATCTGCGTGGTGTATTCACACCCTGTGTGGCTTTTAGAGTGCAGGGAACACCGCCCAGACATGCTGCAAGTAAGTTATTTAAACATTCTGTATATTTATACAGATGTTAATACAGCCTACTATTTAGTACGAGATGATTCTGAGTGCAAGCTACACGGTCCAAATGTGGTAGCAGTGAGTGATACTGCGCATACAGGTAATTTAAAATCAGTAAAAGATACTGAATTCTAATAGAATGGTGAAGGTGTACACTTAGGTGCATGTCCGGGCGAGTGATGGTAGTCAGGCTTTTGTGCCGCAACGTTGCCACACTTCTCTCCATTCACCACTGGACTTACGGGGCGTGTTCACACCCTGTGAAGCTTTTAGTGTACTTTATTATAGCAACCTGTTCTACAAAAATATTAAGAGGGCAAGGTACATACACTGCTCGTAGATTTAGCAGCAGGTTTGAAATGCATTATTCTCTTAAACGAATTTAAAAATATACCTTTAACATCAATTAATTTTATTTTCAGACATAACAGAAGTACAATTCACACCAAACGCGCAAACATCCGACTCCAGTACATATTCTGGATTGAGCGCCAGCGAATACATAGCAATAGGCATCAGCTCTTTACTCCTTGGGCTAATCTATGTAGCATCAGTCTTTCTCTATTTACACATTCGTAAGAGACGAAAAGTCGCGTCTGAAGAAAGCAGCCTTCGAAGAATTAAAGGATTAAAGAAGAGAGATGGTACTATCACAGTAGATCGTGATATACTTCGAATCAATAATGAACGTGTTCAAACAATTACTAATGCGATGGGACAAGATGATGGTATCGTCAAAAACAACCCGCTTCTATCAGTTGGCAGAACTTTTAGTGATAAAATGAATTTCACAAGCGACTCTGGGAGCAATATATCGGATTCAGAAGACTTGCCTGACAGCAGTATTCGCAGCGATAAAAATGTTTTCAATGTAAGAACAAATTAAAAACAATAAGTTTTGTTAAATGTAATTGTCACTGATCAAACAATTAAATAAATATTTATAGGAATGTAATTTCCATTTCAGAAAAGAACGACATCAGCAATTATCCATCTCCATAATGAAGGATTAAAAAGTCAATATGAGGGTATGGAAGTTAATCATCGCGATGAGTCCGGTATAGAACGACTTCCAGATGAACATGTATCTATTGTTGAAACTATTGAAGACCGAGAAATTGCTAGACCTGTTGGAACTACGCGAAGAAAACTGTACTTTAACCCAGCTTATTTTGAACCACAGCTTATGGTTGTAAGTATTCGTTTTCCTTTTATGAACATCGTCTTTTATATAACAATCATATAAACAATAATTGTATTAACTTACTCTGAAGTCTTGTGCCTCATTTCCAGAATCCACCAGCGGCCGCTCTGGAATTTCTATCAAAAATCAGGGAAGTCATATCAATAGCAAAACACAAAATGGCAGCCAAACGTTTCCACCCTGTTCTAAATGAAATACCAGAAGAAGAGACATATCCGTCCAATGCAAACAGCATTGATCTTTACAATGGACTTGGTAGTCAACGTAGCGGAAGCGTAATCAGTCTTAAAAGAGAAAATAGTCGGCGTCGATCCTCTACCTGCTTAGGTTGCCCAGGATGCAAATCTGATAATAACACAGTAAACGTCATAAAATACGACAATCCCAATTGTAAAAGCTGTCTTCATTCAAAAGGCGATAAGCAAAGTAGCATTCGCAAATGGTTGGAAAATATTCCAAATGGACCAGAAGAAATTAATGAAGATTTCGACATTAACTCCAGTAAATTAGCAAAATCCTTATCATCACTACCGATAGCTGCTTGTCGCAATAATATTAGGAAACAATACAGTTTTTCAGAAAGTCATTCTTTATATTCCAACGACAATCTGACCGCTTCGAAGAAATGTACCTCTAGGTCTGTAAGATCAGAGCCTTCTACGAGAAATTATAATATACCACTGCCTGAATTTGAAGGTGTCGCCTGTGAAGATAACTCAAACAATACTGTTACAAAGAAAATCGTTCAGTCGATTAATTTTGATGAATATAGACCTACTAGTAGTTCCGGAAGTAAGGGTTCTTGCAAACGTAGGAACTCATTAATCAATAATAAAAATTCTCTTCCTGATATGGTAAACGACGCGATGGCTTTAGACAACTTTTCAAAGTCGTACAATCAAAGTAGTTCTGATGACGAAATGCTTACTGAGAACTTAGATAATGATACCACAGAGAAAGCCTTTAATCATAGTTCTGATAGTCCAATAGCGAATGACTATGAAACAGACAGTTTGGAACGTTCTTCAAATAAAAAGAGTATAACAACAACAACGGAATGTTTAGAAGTTCCTTCTTCACAAGCTAGTCCCAGTTTAAGCAGCGCATTGCCATTAGAAGAAGAACTTACGATGAGAAATGCTGTATACAAATCAAACTCCAATAGCGAGAGCAATACACCTTCACCGGAAGTGGAGGTTGGAGTGAATCAAAATCATTATGAAACTATTGGTATAAAGAAAAATAATGGACAAAAAGAAGCAGAGAAAAGTTTTGGCGTCAATTATAGTTTAGTTACCGAAGTATACGTAAACAACAGTTACAATTTCGGGAGCGCCCCAACTTCGCCTAGCGGATCTGAGAGCTCTATTGGAAGTCGTAAATTAATCGCACTACAAAATGTTGAAGAGAAACCAGGTTGTTTGACAATAGAAGTGAAAGATCCTCCAGAAAATTATATACGTATTCACGAATCCGATGGTTTTGAACCCGATACTTTGGATAGAAAACATCCTAAACATAAAGAGGCGATAGAAAACATGCAGTTTAGTCGTAGGGATCTTATTAAAAATCTTGGAAGCCCAAACGTAAAAAACAGCCATCGAATACAACTAAGAAGCAGTGGTACATTCGTAAAAAACAGTTATAAAATCGAGCACAATCCAAAATTTAATAGCTTGCGCGGTGACTATGAATACAACAAAATAGTACTAAGTAGACCTAAAATAGCACAGAATATGTTTTCTTCGCATTCACAAGAAAATACTTCAGATAAAAGTTTGGAAGATTCGGGTGGTTGGACATCGGAAGAAGGAAGAATATTAACTCTAGAATATAGACATTCGAAACGACAGCGGCAGTGCACACCACCCACAGCAAAGCAACAAAAACATTTAGCTCGACCAGACGTTCTCCCTCCATTACCCCCAACTGAAGACACTATTTATGAGAAACCAGTTATCCCTCCAAGAAGAGTAGAAAATTGTAAAGTAGAAATAGATTTGCCTCAAAAATGCCTTAGTGATAGAAGCCTCAGTCCAAGAGATTCAAAACAATCTAGCGAGGAATCAAATGTAACAAGTAATATTCCGAGCAGTATAAATGAAGAACCGTCGTGTAGTCCAATGCATGCTTCAATACCATCGCATACTTCAGATTACGTGGATATGAAAGCTGTTCAACCAACAAACTTTATATCGCTCTCTACGGAAGCTGGCAAAAGTTCAGCGAGACGTAATTCAATAAGAAGCTGTAGCGGAATTAACACGAATACATTCGTGAAAGATCAAAAGTTTGATAAAACTAAACAACGAAGGAGAAAAGGACTCAGTATTGAAGATTCTGGATATCTTAGTAGCGATTCTACGAGTTCGAGACAGTTCCAAAGAAAGTTAGTAATAGCGAAATTAGCAAGTTATAGTGACAGTGATGACACTGGAAACGAAGCTAGAAGTGAATCCGGTGCTGAAAGTGTAGAAACTCATTCCGTTTATTTTGGAAGTTTTAGAAATTTACCGCCAAGAGCTGAAAACAGTAACATTAAAAGTACTAGAAGTAATAAAGTGAAAGTTAAAAACTAAACAGTGCTAAGTGAGCGTGCAATATGAGGACTACGTGCAATAAAGTGACGTCATTGTGAATCTGTGCAATAAATAAAATATATCTAGATTTCATGAACATTATATAGTTTATATACATATTCCTAGTATCTAATAAATTATGATTTAAAATAATATTGGATTACCCACATAATGGACTAAGTCCGAACTCGCAATGTGTTTAGAAATAATTATGTATAAATACTCGTATGGAAATAAAATATGTATAATAATATATTAAGCTAAGTTTTCTAACACTGTAATTTATCGAGTCTTCTTAATTTTGATACTACATTTAATTTTACAATAAAATAGATATAATAACAATGTTTTAAAACATGAAATGGCCGGTCGTGCAATGCAATAATAGGGTAATTAGGTTCTAACAAGGGTAAAAACTTGAATTTATTTAAATTTATGAATAACTAGATATAGAAATGACTCAAAGTCATTTAAGTAAAAGAGATGTAGTAATATTTTATACATAATAAAATATTTAATAATAAACTATGAATATGAATACTTGTAAATAATTGACGTCACTAAGAGTCGGGCGGCACAAAATGGCTTCCTTGTACCTGACTTGTATTGCTCCAGAGAGACGCACAAAGTGCAATTTATTCTCTCTGTAAAAACAAGAGCACATTGCGTTAGTGTCATGTTGGAAAAAAGCAATCAAATCTATGTTTGAATTAATAATAATTAACAAAAGTGAATACTAGATACTTGTAGACTATTCATTGAAACTGATTTTAATTAGGTAATACGGTAGAGAAAGGAGTTTTTTTTTTTTTCAACAAAAAAAGTGTTTCTGTAAGTGTCATCACTTTCGACATAATAATTGTTTTTTATTGAAACTGAATACAAAAATTACGATCTTTAGTTTTTTTTTATATCCACCACATTATTTTCATTAATACATTCTGTCCACCATCCATCCAAATTGTTTTTAATCTTCGGGACTTTAATAACAGATGCTATTAACTACAGATGTAGGTAGAGTAATTATCTGTGCAATATTACGGTGATAAAGTTTATTTTATTTTTGATGTAATTTCATAGCAAAAATTTACGGCTTTTAAAGTTTACCGCCTATAAAAACGACAATTAACTACCTCTACAACATCCAACTTTTCTCTGTTTCCAGTATAAAAATAATGTTTTACTTGAAACAAAATATTACTTATAGCAAATAAGCTACGAATCATTTTTATGTTAATACAAACTTAATAATTTCTTTTACTCAACTATTTGGCAAGTTTTTGTGCAATAGGAATTAACATGGAATTAACAAAGTTTTACTAAGTTTTAGTTAGTTAGTTACTTTTTTTAAGTTTTACCTACTCATTAAAAACATTTAATTAAAAAAAATCATTTACAATTATTTTATACTCAGGCAAATATTATTGCAATTTTCCAACGTGCATATTATATTATATTGGGTTGCGGGATGGGTAAGATTTATAAATATATAGTTATTACGTACATAAATAATAAGAATTAGGATTTAATATGGCTGATGAATGGTGCTAAGCAGGACAATCGGGTATTTATTAATTTAATTTAGATTTTTATATAAAATACATATTAATATAATTTACATACCTAATTTATTGCTGAGAGAAATGCTCAACTAGATGCATATTTGTATAATAAGTTAGTTGTAAAATAAATTTAATAAAAATAAGTTATTTCTGTAGATAGTAAATACTCGTCTGGCTGCCAGTATTCTAATGATCTTCTTTGTTAATTTTTATGTTTATTGAAAAATGCTATAATAAAATTATAAACTGAAATTGATTTTTTATTTAATACTTACAACCTTGATCCACTTAATATCACAGATAAAAAATATAAAACAGTATTTCATACATCCATCATTTCCTGAGAATCAACATTAACTGTATTTGTTTTAAGAGAAGTCTGGACTCCAATCATAGCTTCGTTTAACAACTGGTTTTTTAATTTAACATACTCTGGAACTCCCAAAGACATTAAATCTATTTCTTGACCAATTTTATTCAAAATTCCTTGATCAGTACTTTCATTCATTTTAATCATACATTTGTCAAAGTATTCTTTTATTAAAGTGGCTTGATTCAATATACCTGATGCTTCATTTGTAAAATCTATTTGAGGTAAAGTTTCAGAAGTAATATCATTATAGTGTGATAAGTCTTCAGTTTTAGCAGTAATTTTATGTGCTGGCAATGTTACCATGATCCTGTATGGAATAGAATCATATAAGAAATGTATGAATCCCAGAACTTGAGCGGGAGATCTGGAAACAAATGATTTTGATTATTATATTTTACAAACTTTTTAATTTTTAAATAATGTCATATGGTTACGGTTTAAGCATCCTAAGAAATTAAGCATATTTAAATGGTTTATTAAAAATAAAAAAACAAATATTAGGTACTATATCATTAATTAACCTCTCATCTACATTCTGATAGAAAAAAAATATATTACCTTGAATATACTTCTATTCCAATGCTATTTTTCAATTCATATTCCTGTATCAATATTATTGTTAAACCATATAGTAAATGATAAGGTGATTTCTTATGAACCAGTACATTTTTCACTGTCCCTATTGCTTCAAATTCTAAGTGCTTTGATATTTCATTGAATATATTTATTTCTTGCCCATTTACATCCTTAATATGTCTTAAAATTAAATCAGTCTTATTGGAAGAAGCTAAGACTGCTAATATTGTCTTAGGATCATCTGAAATAGAAAGATATATTGCTGAAATTGTCTACATTTTTAAGTAGAAAATGCATTAATAAATTTAAAATATTATTTTGTGAATAAAAAATAAGTTAAAAGTAACAATGATAATTTAATAAAAAAAGTGATTGTAACTAACCTCCATTGTTCAGAATCACATCATAATCTTTACCCATAGTGTCTAATGCTGACACTAAAACATTTTCGAAGGGCAACATAACGCTTTTGTCCTGTTTTTTGTATGACAAGGCTACTTCAAATTCAATTTTGCTACAAATATTATATTTTAATTCTTTTAAATCTATGACTCCTACTATAAAATGTTTCTCATTATTTTGTATAGAATGAAAACCACTCTCTTGCCAAAAGGGTGGTGATCTGATTGGCTTAAAAATTTTGGTGGTATATGAGAAGGACTGTTTTGATGTACCATGTAGAAGAATGTGTATATTTTCTATTGGCCTGAAATGAAACAAAAATGACATAAAATAGACAATTTCTTTTTAATTTTATAATCACAGAAAAATGACGATTAATAACTTGATACAAACTTTTAAACTTTTTACCAAAATTCATTTATTTTAGTTTACTTTGTGATTATTGAAAAATAATTTATTCCTTTTTCAGGAACAAAATTATTGTAAAAGTAATAAGTTGCATAGGTACATATCAAGATTTACTATCAATTCTGCATATTACATAATAGATATTATCCTAATGAAAATTGGCTTACATAAGAACTAATTAATATATTATATATTAAATGGGCTTATGACTTACACATTATCCTCATTCCAAACATTTATGATAATTACAACTTTCTTGTTGCATACTTTAAGTATTGGAGAGTTGGTTTTTATCTTCAATGCTTTTGATATCTGTAAAATTTTAATAGTAGATATTTCAGTATCAATTGGGAAAAGCTTAGCTACTGGACTGGACTGTCTAACACAGAAATAATTTTTCAAATCGGACCTGTAGTTCCTGCGATTAGCGTGTTCAAACAAACAAACAAACTCTTCAGCTCTAAAATATTTGTATAGATTATTATTTACTGTTAAATTTGTATTTTAATATGTAAAATACACTCACACTAGCAGTTCCTAACCTAAAGATGGAATCCTCAGCATTGGGCTTTGCTGTCTCGTACAATGCAAAGGCAGCGGCTTGCTTAAGCTTTCTATAATCATTTAGAATACCTTTATTTAAATTTACATTGTACTTAGCTTCTGTAAGTTTACTCTGCAACTGTGTTATTAAAGGCACAGACTCTGTAGAATATTTATTTTGGGATGCCAAAAGTGGCTGGCTGACATTTAAGTTTTTATCGAACATAACTGGGACAGCATCATCCTTACATGTAACTTTAAGACAAGGCTGGCCACTACATTCTTTATCAATTAATTCGTAACTCTCAACATTTTTTATTCTACGATGAATGTTCAATGTATTGTTTGTTGATAGTATAATTATCTCACTTTTAGTTAAAAGTATGTAGAATGGGACGCATTTTTCATTCCGAAGTATGGTTATTTCTTTCACATTCCGAGCATCATCTAATAAAATTGATGAAATTATACGTCTGTCGTAAAATTCCAACACTTCACCTTTGCTAGTAGAAACTATTATGTCTACTCTTCTTGGGTCCCGTGGATGTATTTCATATAAAGTAAAACAAACTATATCATTTATAACAGAAGCCGGTAAAAGTTTTATTAAATCCTTGCGAACATTTTCAGGAACATCCATTACAAAAATTTACTTTTGTTTAGTGCAAAATAAAATCAGTTTAAATGGAGTGAACACAAAAGTTTTATAAACGTGATTTTTATGAATTAAAATGGAAGAATGTAGTTAATATTAATAATTTTAATCGACTTTTCCATTAAGTGCGGAATAATCAAGTTTAATTTCAAAACAAAACTTTTGAAAATTATTTAAATAACTACCGGCTATACTCGGATTTTTAATTAGACAAAGTAAACTGACAGCAGCTAATGTCACTTTGTAAAATAATGTTGCCATATTTAAAGTAATAGTGAGGAATTCAGTTCTCATTCAATCAGATGAATGAACAATGAGTGTGAATAGTTCATCATTTCAAACTATAAAAAAACATTATTTCTAATTATAATATATAAAGCTATATAAGATGTAAGTTACTATACTCTATCCACCGAGTCAAGTTAATATAGCGCTCTCTCTGTCACGTAATCCCATACAAATGACAGAGACAAAAAAAGTCAGTGGGCGTAAACCATTCTGAATGTACGTACACACTGCGCTACTCTTAAATAAAAAATAGCTTTCTTCCCACGACTACACTTGCCTTTGTAATATAATAAGTAGGTGAAAAATTGGGCTAGTAGAAGTTTCTTAAAATAAATAAAAAAAAGCTTTTATTAAATTAATGTATTTAATGTGAAGGAAAAAAAACAAGAGTAATAAAATATTTACATCATTTATTTTCATTATAATTTACGTAATTATAATAATTCAAAAAAACCCCCGACACAAAAATAATCTAAGTACACGCCAGGTCACGGAACAATAACAATAAAATATGAGCGCGTCTGCACAGTACGGGTACCACGATCAGACTAAAATATACACGTAGTCTGTACAATGCATTAACGGTTATCGCTGACCAATCACAAACAAGTCTATGTTTTCCGTATTAACTTGACTCGGTGGATAGAGTATAGTAGAATGTAATTATAATCATTTTTTTTTATTGTTACGCTGTTTACGTTATTGTTTTTGTAATTTTTTCGTTAATTGTAACTAATTACGTTGGGTTTGTTGTCATTGTTGTGTTTATTTGATGTTATATTGTTACACACTAAATATTCACTAGACGATCGATTCAATTTCATTCATTCCCGATTTTCAATCATTCACTTTGTGACAACCACAGAACAGTAAAGTAGATAGAAGTGTGATGTGGGCGTGGCCCACGTGTCACTGGTAAGGTAAGATCACCTAACTTGCTCTCAGTTGTGCGCAGAAAAATATTCGAGTCGGTTGTCAGCTGTCAAACCTTTTTTCCATATTTATTCATTAATTAGGACGTGTTGTTCGGTATTAGAGTGCAAAAATGATAGCAGACGAAATAATATCAGCAATGGAGGCATTTCATACCATCGGTAAGTCTTATTTTTATTTATTTTAATTATATTTTATGTTACAACTTCGCTTGTCGTAATTTGTCAAAATTGTATACAAATATCTAGTCAAAATGAACCTTAATCCGTAAGAAATTAGTACTATTATAGATTGAACAGCAAACAAGACTTTCTGGAATATTATTGCAATAAACAAACGAATGTCGCTTTAGTGATGCTTGTGGCGCATATCGACAGTATCGATACTTTAGAAAAGACAAACATTATAAATATTATATTTTATTTTATTTTTCCTTAGCTTTCATTTGTCCAATTTATTTATAGATTTCCCAAAGAGGCTAATTTAAAAGAGAAATGGATAAATGCAACGTGACGAGTTAACTGGATGCCGAACAGCACTAAGCGGTCTAACAAAGGCCACCGATACAGCAAACCTACGGCAGTTCCAAGATTTAAAATAATGCATATTTTCTGTTTGTATTTTGTAAATATAGATTAATACTATTCTATTCCGTTTTTTATTTAATAATAATAATATAAAAAGACCTACTTAGTAGTAATAAACATACTCCAAAATGTGACACATTATACTATACTCATATAAAAGAAAGAAAAAAAAAATACACAAAAAATATTTATTTGTGAATTATCGATAACAAGGCTGACATCCCTCAGAGCATAGCATCAGATAAATATCAAGTTAATGTCATTAATGTTGAGTGACACAAATTTCAACCTTATCTCTATGTATTGCGTTTCAAATTTATATCTATCGAAAACTAACGCCCTCTGTTGTGGAGTAGCTGAATGTTTTCGAATTTGGAATTTCTGTGCAATGAGAAACAAAACAGCTAATATACCTAGGGATGTTATACTAAAATAAACCGTAACATGGTGCGTTAGGGTACATATTGAAATGCTGAATTTATAACCTAAGTCAGTTTTTACTCAAATTAAGCTGTCCAATCAAAGGCATAGTTTACTTGTAGTGTACTGTATAACTATCGGTTTAAATGTGTGGGTTTGGCGACACAGGTTTTCATACTAATTATGACATCATCGCACTTCTATATGTTTTTACTGTTCTGTGGTGACAACGCTATTTTTATTTCATCAAAAACTGACAACACAGTAAACGTCAGTTTACTTTGTCTAATTAAAAATCCTAGTATAGGCGGCAACCTATCAATTGTCAAATGCGTTATGCGACATTTGATTTTTGAAATGCCAAACTCGTCAAATCTCAATAACAAACGTCAACTTCAAACTTCGTCGGATAAAATTAGAAGCAGTCTTTTGGTTTAAAATAAAAAGTATTTGTGTACCGTCTACTTAAATAGAATCGAACTGATATATAAAAGTGTTATTGGTGACCAGAATAGTAAAAAAGTAAACGTTATTGATTACTAAACTTAAATTGCAGCCATATTACAGCCTCTTCTATACAGCCATAAATTTATTTTTACATATGCCAATATAAATAAAACTGCTTCGTAAAATATATTAAAATAGCTTAGTAGACAGTAAATAACCTAACCTATATTAAAAGTTAAAAGTAAATAAAATATTATTTAATGGATTACAGATTACAATATACAGAGTGAGATAATATACAGAGTAGGTTTTATACAGTAAAACATCAAATTCTTAAATAATTTAGATACTTAATAAAACTTTTCAAATATTTAACTTAAACCCTCCATAACTGCACTTATTACCACCATCGCTTTATAGTTTAGGTATCTACAGATTACAAACAACCAAACGTACAGAGAGGAATTAATTTTGTTGTCTTCCTCAGATTCTGGAACAAAAGTATTTTTCCTTTGCAAACAATCAGCTAATTCAATAAGATTCACAGTTGGTTGCTTAGGCGGCAAAGCAATTGAACATCGATCCTTCCGGGTCAATGAACAGTAAAGGTTATCCTTAGCTAGGTACATCACCCGCATCACCACAACGCAAAAGCCCATGACAACTGACACCAATACCTACGAAAGCACATAGCATGAACTTCATAATTCATTATATATATTTATAGTTCATTCCATTTCATCTGGTAACGATCCCCGCATTCTGCAATAATTAAAATGGTTTATATCTTTCAGATGTAGATCTTGACGAACAATATAGAACTAGGTACCCTTTTTAGTAAGTTTAAACAACGATGTGTTTGAATTTTATGAAATCGTTTATCGTAGCAAAAAAATAAACTGTTTTTTGTGCGCTTAATAATACATATTTATTATTTATTATCTACCAAAATAAAACTTAGTAAATTTGAATAGGGGTAAACGTCTTTCAAATAAGTCTGCGCAATGTTATGCTCGTCTTTACCACAGCCCACACGTACCTATTTTGGCTTTTCAGCGTTATACTAAAATAGGTATACGATTATACTTACCTACTAATTATAAACTGATTGATTTGATGTGTTGAACCTAAACTGCCTGCAATTTTCTCGAGTTGTTTATATTAGTTCATTAATAGGCATTTTTTATTATTATTCTTTATTTCCTAAACATATTATAATGACCCCTTGACCACCGAGCGGCCCGATCGGGCCACGACACAATAGATTTTCTATTGTGTCTGTGATTCCGGGGACTGAGGGATTAACCCGCAGAATTCAGATTATACATTGGTAATATAGGTAATATAGTGATAACTGATAATAATCAATAAAATATTATAAAAAAAGTTTTAGCATATTTTCGGAAATTGGCCAAATTACTTCTATTATATATTTTTTTTTTTCAATATACGTAAATAATAACGTCAATATAAGATACAGAACCAATATATTTTGAGAGTAATAAACACTGGTTTTGAGTAAATAAAATATATTATTTTGATGCAGTAGGTAGTTACTCGGCTGGAATATAAGCTAATAGTGCCAATTCGATAAATCGATTTTTAAATCCGTTACTTCAACGTCTTGCGAATTTTTAATTCGGTTATTACACTCGCAACTATTCTCAGATACTATGTACTAACATTGTAGCAAAAGGTACTTATAAATATACGAGAATCTGAATTGGTTGACTAGTGACTACACTATACAAATAGCATGCCATGGGTAGATTAAAATATGTAGTTACAATGAATGGCATGCTTCCTTTGTCAAGATGTTGATTGTTACCGAAACGACTATGCATGCCGCTCGGACCTTGTCGTCAAATCTGTGTTTGATAAAGACTACGCCCCCGGCTATGCTTGAATAATTGTCCTGTAGATATAACAGAGTTTTTCAACCTTTTTAACACGCTTTATTAGCTTCAGACTTTGTACACTAATCAAAGACCGGAGACCATACAATAATTCATTTTTTTACTTTAAATATTTCGCGACCCAACCAAAAGTTGAAAATTATGATTTATTGTATTTTTCAACAAAAGATATGGGGGAGACCTCGGTATCTGTGATGTACCTACTTACATATTTTTATTTCGATAAAATCGTAGTACGGCCCTTCTAGGAACCTATTAATCTTGTTTTAAAAAAAAAACAAAGTCGATGATTACGGTCTACGTAATTTTATATTTGGAAGTATTAAAAATTATCTTAATCTAATACAAACAATTGGTTATATAGATTATAAATTAAAAAAATTAACATGCAAGTCATTTAACATTTTTGCACATCACGTTTTTATTAAAATTACTTATTACTGATACGAAATTAATCAGTTATTTAGGATATAGGTATGTTATAGGCAAACACCGAACCTCCGGCACTACTAGGTTGGACTGATCAATCCTCAGATCTGACAAAATGACTTCGTCAAAGTCCATACAAATACATATAATTTTTTTACATTTACTGTAGGCATATCACTTTTTTTTTCAGGACAGAGCAAATAAGCAGGAGGCACCTATAGTAAAAAAGCTCTACCATTAGTTTTCTTATGAAGAGGTTCTAAATTACTTCACAAAAGCTTCACAATGATGAACGATCGGTTCTTATTAATTTACACCTATCGTCTACACTAAGTAATTAACATGTTTATGCAATAGCGCATCAAAATCGAAAGTAAACTTTCACTTTCACCTAAGAAACCAATGACTCTATTATACTAGCTTTTTTATATATCATAGTAAGAAACATTATTATTACATTATTATCTTTCAGTATGATTTAATCAAGCCATAGATACCTACTAGATAATTGTTGATTTTTGCAAGTAACTTGTATATTTCTGTATAATGAGACCACCCTATCCTTTTTGAGAGTATAATGTAGATATTTATATGATATACCTACGTAGTACATATATCTGTAACCGGAAATTTTACTTATTTCTAATTCCACAAGTGACAAGACATGACCGAAGACGCTCGTTGTGCGAAAAACTAGCTCACAATGAATTGTGGCAATTAATAATATCTTATCAGCTTGATCTAATCTAAAACTAAATAAAACTATCTGATCTAAAAATAAATAAAACAAACCAAGTTAATTGATACACAACAAGGCGATGCGATGTAAAGTCTATTCTCAAACGATCTTTAGCTTTCCCTGTAAGGAAAAGTTAGTTGTACTGTACGAACGGAAAGTTCAGAATGGATTTTACAATCTAGAATCTAGTATAGAGTGATTGATGGTTAGAAATGTATTGTAAAATACAGACGATAAACTAAAATACGCCATTTTGAATAGCCGCCTGCAATTCTTTTCCTAAAAATAATTCAGATAGTATTTTATCAAGCGACGCTGTAACGTCCTCAATTTCCGATGTTAATGTCAGACATTTACCCTTTATCAGAACATGAACTTTTAACCTTGTATAAAGTCACTAGCAGATAGGGTTGCCAACCGTACTATAATATATAGTATTGTACTATATTTCGGGTCTGCGTACTATATACTGTTGAAAACATATATAGTACGCAAAAATACTATATTTTCAACACCGACAAATGTAACAAACAAATCCTTCATTTAAAAAAAAAATAAGAACGCGCCTTTTAATTGTTAAGATGGCTAAGTCATATAACCTATTGCGCATATACAGGATGTAATCGTTAAGTGTGCACAGACGATTATTCCGTAACTATTACAGATATCAAAAAACTTTTAACTGATATCGAAAGTACATAACCTAATGAGTAAAATGGCCATAATACATTTTTAAAAATAAAACTAGAAAAATCTAAAACAATTACTTTAAACCCTCCCAATACATTTAGTATGAGATATGAATATCCCATGTACATATTTTATTATGAAAGATTTTAGCTTTTTCTTTATTATTTTAATTTTCTGCTTTAAATAATTCGCTTTGAAGGGAAGTTCATTTAGAAACTGTAAATAGACCTCCTCATTGTATTGCAAAATGAGGACGTCACTTCGAATATCTGCTACGAATACAAAATGTATGGGAAATAAATTGTATGGGAGCGTTTAATGTATCATTTTTGGAAATTTCTCGTTTTATTTTTAAAAATTTATTATGGCCATTTTACTCATTAGGTTAAGTACTTTCGATATCAGTTTTAAGTTTTTTGATATCTGCAATAGTTGCGGAATAATCGCTTGTGCACACTTAACGATTACACCCTGTATACCAGTGGCGAGAAGAAAGAAACAGAAGTAGTGTATCATTGATAAAAAATGAGCTTTTGATTTATATTAATCTAAAAATTGAATGTGACAAAGCATATGACACTTATTTTAAACAAAAAACTGTTACACAGTGCAAGAAGAGCAAAAAATATAGTTTTTATAAAAATAAATAATTAACAAATACATATATATTTGTCTATTTTTTTTGTTTTTCCTATAAAATACTATATTTTTTTAAAATGTACTATATTTTTTACACCTTATTTTGGAAAATACTATATTTTGATGATGAAGTGTTGGCAACCCTACTAGCAGACGATCAAGCATCGCTTTTTAGTGCCAAAAATGTCATTCTATTATTTAATAACAACGTTGCTTGTTGAGCAAAAACTGAAAACATTGCCAAGTAAAATTAAAATTCACATTTTATTTCAGGGAACTCTTAACATAGGTACTATTAAATAAAAACAATACCTACAAACGTACGACGAACACATAACCTCCTTGGAATTTGGAACAAATTAGGAACTTA
Organism: Colias behrii; assembly: GCA_029959065.1. Classification (NCBI taxonomy): domain Eukaryota; kingdom Metazoa; phylum Arthropoda; class Insecta; order Lepidoptera; family Pieridae; genus Colias; species Colias behrii. The sequence goes on along the minus strand of JARWMC010000019.1, from coordinate 6,630,649 downwards.
TACAATCTTTAATTATTATTTGTAAGAACTTTCCAAAATAAACACCTCTTTAAGATCAAAGCAATCAATGTTATCTAATAGGTATTTTGTTATATAATATTTTTGTAATTTCAGTAAAATATTACAGCAACATAACCTAACACCAATAAAAGTTAAGTAATGCAAGTAGTTAGATACATTTTCTCCTACTTCCACAAGACGTGACAAGTTACACATTGTAAAGCAATGGATGACAAATGAGTCAAAGAATTTCATTCTAACATTGTGCATGCGCATTGAAGTTGAAGCACTTTTTCTACTGAACACTAGAAATCGATGAATCATTTGACAACATTTCATTTTTTATAAGGCCATGAAAGAAAAAAACCGTTTCTTTATTTTGCTCTTGCGATTACAAAAAAAAATATTTCATTTTTTGATCGCATATTTTAAGAGAAATTAAATAAAAACGATAAATGTGATGATGACGTCATACATACGGAGGAATAAAAATGCGCCTTAGCCTAATTTAAAAAAATTAAAAAAAAAAACTATCACTGACATTTACATGGTATGGCATGTGTCAAATTTCATTAATGTCATTTTTGTGAATTATTCATGTCAACAAACTTTAAATCGTGTTATTGTGTTTTGGTTTTCTAATTTAATCTCATTAGCGTGCTGCGTGATGTTTGTTTGATTGGAGTTGGACCAATTCATTTATATTATACAAATAGTGCCTATAGTGTTCATAATTTTCTTGAAATAAAAGACTTTGTTTACTTACTAAAAGTTGTATTTATTTAACACTTTCCAACCTTTTTTGGGATAGTATATTTTTGTTTCCCAGAAATTTTCAGCACCCCTCAACAAATCCTGCATAAAGTCATCATCATCAGTACTTGTGAATAAGTTTCTTTTGTATAAAATTTGGATCAGCAAATAACAAATAACAATATTTACAAAGCTTGACGAATCAAAGTGACAAATGTGCCAAAATGTCAACTGTCAAGATTTTTTTTTAATTTAAACTAGGTATGTGGCAAAGGAAAAAATGTATTCCTCCGTATGTATGACGTCATTTGGCGCTTACGACATTTTAGAATGAGATGATTTTAAAACTCAAAAAGATGAATGAAAACTTCGATATTTAGAAAAAGCAAAAAATACATGTATCATAATTTTTGATCTAGTTTTCATTAAAATAAAAAAATAAGTAGCTTAAAATTTTGAAATGTTGTCAATTGTGCGTACCAAATAGAATATCTAGGTACCTACTTATCATTTATCATTTTTTACCATGGCAGTTTTTACAATCTTGGGAGTCTGGGGTCACTTGAATTTTTTAAATGATTTATATTAGATATGTACCTACTTAAGTCCCCATATAAAAATATTTTTCAATTATTATTTCTTCAATATATTTCTGCTCTCTCGTTGAAATCCGTTGAAATTGATCCAGCCATTCTTGTTTATAAGCCAAATGTGAGTCAAACTGCAGACGGATTGATTATTTTTTCTACTAACCTCCATATTAACAATGAAGCTTAATTTTATATTATTACATTGCTTCATATTTAATTAGAAAGTACCTAGTTTTATTTTGACTTGTTGACATTGTTACCAACCTAAGTGCGACCAAAAATATATTTTTTATTATAAACCACAAGTAGGTAGTTATCTATTTTTAATTTTTATACGCTATTATGTGAGTGCAAATAACGCATTCATAAATGCAGGACCCAGTGTGAGAAATTTTAATTTTAATTTTGTAGAACGCATGCCAGAAGTCACATTACAGTTAATAAAAAAACATAAGTATAAACAAACATCCTCCCTAAGAAAATAATGATATTGATAAGTATTCTTAAAAATTATAAAAACCATGAAAAAATAAAACAACACAAAAATTCATGAAAAAATCGCGCTGACAACCTTTAATTGTGATTGATTGATTGACAGTGTTATCGTTGATAAAACATCTCGGACTAATTCTCTTATCGACTTGAACTCTCAAAACAATTTCTCATACAGAAGCATATGTGTGTCATGTGTAAATTGATAACGGAGATAAAATCTATCACGATAATCTCATAACTGAGCGGATAGTGAGATTCGAATAGGAATTCGCCCAGCGAACCTAACCTAGCGCTTAGAGGCGATGACTGAATAATTTATTTATATCAAGCGACCATGGACTCTACCTCTAAAGTCTAAACTTATATCTAGTCAAACACAATTAACGTGAGAACAAGGTCACACCATCTGTTGGGACGAATGGGACGGTGTACATATCACGCATGCGTATTTTTATAAGCTCAAAAATATTTAGGCGCATTATATGCAGCGATGATAGACTAAGTGCAATTGCTTAATGGCAGAAGATTTTTCATTTGGCATATATAAAATGTCCGTTGCCAGGACGTTCTGCCAAGAATAAAGCTGCAGTGCAGTAGCGCGCTTGCAGCGGCAGACTGCGGTGCCGCGGCCGGTCCCGCCATTCATTGTCATGTGTTGGAGGTCGATAAAGAGTAGCATGTTCTGTGAAGAGTTAAAGAGTAGTGTCGACGCGCCTTCCTCGGTGCGCGGATGTCCCAGTTGTTACGTCATACCGCGCCGCTTTATGACATACGCAATTAAAACAGTAAAGCTTTATTTATAAACAAACGTTATTTTTGTGTAAATCTGCTCAAAGTTTAATTAATTATTATGTGTTTCCTTGAATTATAAATATTTATTTATATTTATGATGAAAATCGAAAGTTTAAACGTAAATCCTGTTAAATTTATTTAAAACACGTGTGTCATTTGTCAAGTCACAGGATATTACCTGTTATGTAAATCGGTGATGTTGAGAGGTTGCTAAACAGAAGATTGCAATTTAGATGTGCGGAAGGTAACATAAACCACATTGTTTTGTTGGGTTTACATTTTTTAAACTAAATTGTATTTGTATAACGAAGGTAATATTATACGTGAAAAATAATGAACTAAATTACCTCCTTGTTTTAATAAGCGTTTATTACCTAAAGTAAATATAACACAAGAACCTATTTGTCAACATAAAACAATATTAGGTGATATTAGTATGCAGTTGACATTCTAAGTAAGCACTATACAATATATAGGTATTAATATAGGTATTAATTAATCCACCTGATTGATCTGTAACTATAGTGTGTGCTACTTTATTTGTATTTTCAAAATAAACAAGTGGATACTATAAAATGAGCTCACCTTCACATTTTTAATCTTTATGCTGTTTTACGAAATATGAAAGTTGCGAATTTATTGCAGATAATATACCTACCTACCAATATCTACCTACATTCCATTTACATCTGCTAATAAGTTGGTAGGTACTTAGGTAGGTACCTAACTAGTAATTACATAACGTTTTTAAATGTTTTTTCGCGTTTTTGAAATGATGCAACATACTGAAACCAATTTAAAACTACCAAACCAATTTAATTGTAAATAACTATTTAGCTACATAATATTGTACCTATTTTTTGGTATTATGTTCGCGTAAACATGTATTAAAATTAGGCATTGTCAGGTAGGTATTTATTACCTTTGTTTTGATTATAGTTAAAATAAAAGACTGATAGGTAGGTAAATCAATTTGGGCCTATCAAAACAAAAAAAACCGTAACTTTTCATCACGATAAAATTTCGCTTAAATTGTTAAAAGCTTTCGTTTTACAGAATCGATGACAAAAGTTTAATGGTTTGGAGTTGAGTGGGCGATTCGCTCATTCGCGTGACTAGGTACCTATAGTCATTCATAATGCGAATTTCCAATAGGAATATAATTTTATTGCCATTAGATACCTATAGAGGTACTTTTAAATATTTTTTGTAAAGGTTAATCAACATTTTTGTTTTTTTTTTGACTTGGTCCTAACTATATTGTAGGTAGGTAACTATTATCTTTTGCTAAAAAAATTTCTAATAAAGATTCCAAATTCAAAACGTTTATTTTTATCCGTTTAGTTTAGTTTCTGAAAATATCAGATTTTCTCATGTTAATTATATTTTATAGGTGTTTATTAAAAAGAAAAATAAATATTAGTAGTGTCCTCAGGTAGGTGCGATCTTCTTAATTTTTCAATTGCTGACATTTTACTGATTTTGTTTAACAGATTGTGCCATATCTGAGTAATCATTATCAATACTCCTTACATCTGATGTAAGGATTTTGATCCCATGTCTTTCGACGTACGATAAAAGGAGCTAGATATATTTTGATACATATTGTATCTACATACCTACCTACCTTCCTAAATCTTCTAGGTATTACCTAGGTACTTATTAGTTACTGCATACCTACGCAATTAAAATAATCAGCAGATATAGGCATTGATATTATCAGCAATTGCTCAATTATTATAGTACCTACCTACGTACCTACTCGTTTTTTGAAATTGTTACCCAATTTATTTTTTGCTTATCGTGCATTTTATCCCATACCGATTTTTTATCAATGAACGGTTTATCAGTAAATATAAAATATATTATGATTGATTACAGGAAAACTATAGTATCATCACCTTCCTGTGATCGTTTGTTTCGATTAGTTTACAGCTTTATAAGACTTATATGTAGCTGCGGTTTCACCCACGTGGCTCCGCTACTGTTCTTCTTGTTATTTAAAACAAAGGCCTTTCTTTAGTTAATAGTGAACTCTTATGTAATTATAAAAATAAATATTTTTCAGGTCAGGTCAGGCATCACGCGTGAACATCTGAACCGATTTCGATGATTCTTTTTATGTATGGTGTTTATTGTCAGAAGAAGAATCCTATGAAAGTAAACTTAAGAAATTTGCGCTTAAAAATTAAAAAAAATATATATATCAAAAAACTTAACTTTATGGGTTTGAAAATTCGCGCGAAGACAGGACGTCTGTCGGGCCAGCTAGAAATAAACTACCTAGTAGGATATAAAATGTTCACTAATACAGATACTTTTATTTTTATATTTGCGATGATATGAATATACTTATAATTTCCATTTAAATAAGAAGAACTCTAGTTAGCTTCCATACTAATATTATAAATGCGAAAGTAACTCTGTCTGTCTGTCTGTTACTCAATCACGCCTTAACTACTGAACCAATTTGCATGAAATTTGGTATAGAGATATTTTGATACCCGAGAAAGGACATAGGCTACTTTTTACCCCGGGACATAGGATAGGTTTTATCCTATAGGACTGCGCGGGCGAAGCCGAGGGTGGAAAGCTAGTAGGATATAAAATGTTCACTAATACAGATACTTTTATTTTTATATTTGCGATGATATGAATATACTTATAATTTCCATTTAAATAAGAAGAACTCTAGTTAGCTACTATTCAAATGACTAATTATTAACTTCTACGTTTCCAAAATAGATGTGTTGATTGTTTAATGGACATTTCAAATAAAACTTTATTTATTTAAGGACGTAATAGCGTATTAAATTAAAATAATAGATAATAAATTCGACGCGTGGTCGAAATTTTAAGCATATATTACTGTATTTAAATTTAAAATATAAAACGAAGCTACATTGAATTGGCTCATAAAATATTAATATATTACTGAAGTTGCAATAGATAATTTATAATAGTTTACTCAATACATAATATATGGAAGAATAAAAAATCCTTTTGAAAACACTCAGCGGTCATAGTTCTTACTTACCACAGACAAATGAATTGTCGTTGTTCAAATATTCGGAAATCTTGGATATCGTCCAAAAGTATGTAGAAAATCTTTTCTCTATTTTCCATCAACAATAAAAGTGTGCCAATATAAAGGGAGCACTTAGCAACAACTAAATAATTGTTAATTGTTACATGATGACTTTCTGATATTATGTATTTAGAAAGTCATCATGTAAAATTAAGGTATGTACTTAAATATAACTAACATGTTACAAATTTACCAATTTATTACTTACTAGCTTTCCGCCCGCTGCTTCGCCCGCGTTTTCAAAGGAAAACCCGCATAGTTCCCGTTCCTGTGGGATTTCCGGGACAAAACCTATCCTATGTGTTAATCCAAGTTACCCTCTATATGTGTGCTAAATTTAATTGTAATCGGTTCAGTATTCCTTGCGTGAAAGAGTAACAAACACACACACATACATCCTCACAAACTCGCACTTTTTTATTAGGATAGGATAGTAGGATGTACTAATTTATAAAAATGCTTACATAACACTTTAAACATTGACTTTAATAGAGTAACTTACATAAACATAATAATGGAAAGCTCTTCTTTTGTCCTTATTTTATTAGATTTGAAGTGCCTACATACCTAATTAGACGTAACATTTTTTATCTATAAATTTATCTATCCATATTATCCTTATTATCCATTGAAATATTTTAAAAATATGAAAGGCAGCTTTTACCTAAAACTCAATATATTTTGTTAAAACTATAGTTATCTTATCGAATATTCGAGTAGGGCGGGTCTATTTTTTTTATTAACAATTTTTTTTGATATGATAAAGCTCCGGAGCGATAAGGCTTAATGGGTCGTTAGATATGCAAACATGTGCAGTCAAGTTTATTTTAATTCGTTGAAAGAGCTCCCCAATTGCAAAGTTAAAAAGTAAAACATGCTCAACGTAGGTACCTCATCGCGGGAACTGATAATAAAGGTATAGACCAAGATTAGCTCAATATATTGAGCCAAAACATATGGTTAATTATATAGTTATTTAATTATATAGTCGGGCCTGCATTTAATATAATAATTTATTGATAATACAACGAAATGATTGCGGCAGCCCAAGCCGAGATTCGAGTCTCACAGGCTCACCGTTGGACAGTCTGTTAATGAAAATGGATCGTAAGAGACTTCTGTTGTTAGCCCTACTATTACGCCACCGCCGAAATTGACGTAGAAATCAATCACAATAAACAAAAAAACTTAGAAAAAAATTCGAAACGTGTGTCCTTCCTTGTGACGCAAAACAACTGAGCGGTGCCGCTCCGACGTCTCAACGCATTCACCCCTCCCCGCCTCGTCTTGGTGGTTGCAAGTCCGGTGCGGCGCCGGAGCGCATCGTGTGACATGCCACAGATATTTCTATGTAAGACGACGCAGCGACACCGCTACGGCGCCGCACCGCCGCCGCAACGCATCGTGTGCCCCCGCTCTAAGGCCCACCGCAGGCCGCAGCACATGGCTGAGAACTGTGCTTGCCCAAAATAAGCCCGGTTAAGCTGTAAAAGCCCTCCTGAGCTAACATTGACATTACAAAAAAACACCAACAACGGAACAACATGATTGAAATCAGATAACATTCGACTTTTAAACATAAAGATTAAAACTAAACAGATTGAAAACAAATGACATTTAAATTCAAATTGGTTTTTAATTTTTATAATATAGTAGTATAACTATATCTAATATTGAGATTATTATGAGAAGGTAACTACTTTAATCAATTGGTGCTATTAATTTGATTGTCAGACGTAAAAACCCAACACATTGCTGATAATAAAATATTTTATTGCCGAAAAATAATTAGATTACCCTAGATTACTAAAATATAGTTAAATACTAAGTCAGCGAATGATTTTGATAAACAATCACAAGAGTAGTTTTTCAATAGCCGTTTCTTTATAAATAACTAGCTTACTGCCCGCGGCTTCGCCCGCTTTGTCTAACTCCGTTATTTATAATATGTAGTTATGTTTCTTTTATTTAAATATGTTACACATATCTTTCAACTGTGTATGCTTTTGTAGATGTTTAGAAAATCTGTTTATAATAATATCTCTCATGATAAGGTAACTAAAGTAAGTTTTAGATATTATAAAGGGCAATGAATGCTAGTACCTACTAAATTTGAAAATATTTTTTTTGGGTTTCACAAGACGACAGACTCGGAAAGTTACATAAATTTATACTAAATATACATAGCTATATTATTATCACATAATATTATAATTATTGTCAACTATAACCTCAAATTGTAGCAATGTTAGGGGGGAAAATAATCTCTGCCGGCACAATTCTAATATAAAACGGTATCCAGTTATACACAATGAAGAAGGGAACCTGTTTAAATTTTAAAGCACCTCATCCCGTTTGGAAGAAAATTGGTTGCGGAATTGATGCTATTTACTCGAGGGCTTCAGATGACCTCCGCATTCTTCGTAACTCGTTTGAGTTCAACTTGCATAATCTCTGATATATCGCATTCTTATAGTTCTTACTTCTTCTTGACGACACTTTGGGAATCTATATTATTTCGACATATTACCTATTTTTCTTGATTTGTCGGAATAATTGGATAAAAAATTCCCACAAGAAAGTTAATAAGACGTTCAAGTAAGGCTGAGTTGAAAATCATAATATTATTTAGAGACAAGTTGTTTGGTTTATGTACTTACAAACAATTCCATATCAAATAATTATGATCTAGATTCTAGAAAACTTAAATATAGGTAGGTACGAGTAAATTAAGGCAAATTTTTGCGTTAATAAAAAAAAAATAGGAATTGTACGTAAGCGAATTATTTTATTTTAAATTTCAAATTTGGCTATGTTATACTTGTATCATCGATGTATATATTTGTAGATATATTTCGTAATACTTCTTTACAATAACCACCTATAACTAAAGTAAACAAGATAATAAGTATTTGAAGAAAGAGCATAAGTTTATTTGGATTTCATTAGATGTGCTAGTCGAGGCCGAAAACATGAGAATTACCTTAATTTATTTTGCCTTGGCATTAGTAATAAAGCGCAATAGTTAATATCATTGATAAGATATCATATATGCTGTTTCAATTTATGAACACAATACCTATATTGGGAAGATGTTTAGATAAATACCTACTTCTCTGCCGCTATTTATCTAGGACGGACGTGTTTTTTATGAATAAAGCTTGAGATATTCGGAATTCGGATACCATAAATATATAAAAAAAACTTTGAGCAGATTATTCGAATATTTTTTCTGACCATCTTAAATTTTATAGATCCAAAATTAAAACAAACATGTGAACTATAAAGTACACATATCTGTGTTAAAAATGTGATTCAGTTTCGTGTGGAAGCCTCAAAAAAGACAGTGATGATTAAACGTGGTAAGAGGAACGTGAGCATGGTAAGGTTGGGAAGATGTGTAGCCTTCCTAGCCCTTGCTGCGTTTTTGCTGCCATTCACCATCCTGCTAATGGTCGCCGATCAGCAGTACAGCTTCACATACAGTTCCAAACGAGTGTTCTATCAAGAAGTGAGTATATACAATTACTAATCTTTGTGTATGGAATAATGATCTATAACATTATTTTCTGAATGCTAACATGTGCAACTTTAGCCAGTTCTAAGTAAATATTTTATTGTCCATAAATAATGAATTCAGCATTCGTTTTGCTTATCAATTTATGTTTGATGCATGGTTAATCAAAATGTACCTATGACAGTCAATTTCATATGACTAGGTAATCATTTATCAAAGCATTTAAAGTTTAAACTAAACTAATTGGCACAAAGTTGTCGCATGTATACCGATAGTTGCTTGCATGTTTCGTGTCGTGTCGTCTAATCTAAAGTGAAGGAAAAAATTACAATTCGGTAAACACTAGTTTCTTCTTTTCAGAGTGACTTCTATAAAATAAACGGGACGTTATATGCTCCCGTAACCACACCTTTTTATCGGACGCAGGTAAATAAATTCCGAATTCCACGATTATGTGCACTTGCTTAGAAAAAACAATTGAGACGACTCCGCACGAATACTTCGTTACAAAAATTAGCATAATATCATGTAGCACACTAAGGGTTGCCAACTTTTTTTACAAGAAATAAAGTATAAGTATTCAGGTCTATGAAGATTATTAAACAGTATTTTAGCAAAACAAAGTTACAAACAGTATTTATTGTAGTGTGCGCCCTCTGACTAAATAAAAAAAAATTGTGAGCGTCTAAATGTAACACATAATAATGTGTCTGCACTTTGATGCAGAAAACAGTATTTTGTATACTTTTTTTTTGTTAAACAGTAAAAAGTATAATTTAGTGAAAAACAGTAGAATACTGTTTAAAACAGTATAGTTGGCAACCCTAAGCACACTTTGATCTATTCTCTATTGCAATTAGTTGTCTATACTTTTATTTAGGGATGTAACGATACATGATTTTGCCGATACGATACCGATACCGATATTTGTAATAAAATATCGGCGATACCGATACCGATACCGATATCGATGGCTTGGTAGAAAAATAAATAGTGAATTATGCATAAAAGTTACCAACATTCAACAGAGACTCAACTGTAAATCGTATTCTTTTAAATAACAATGCCAAATCAAAAAACAAGAAAACCATTTATTTTAGTATTATTATTTTGCAAAGTCAGTTAAACTTTTAGTTATACACATACAATCAGTTCCTAATAAAAGTTTACTATTGGTAGAGTTTTTTCAAAAAACAAAGTGCGCACGCGCGGGCGGCCTCCCGCATCGTTCATTGGGCGCGGTTTTTTGAATTGTTTGATATCGGTATCGGTTGTTATATAATCGGCGATACCGATATATCGGCTTGCCGATTATATCGGCCGATATATCGGTATCGGTATCGGTATTGTTACATCCCTACTTTTATTTTAAAATTTGTTGTCTATTTTTATGTATTTTAAGTTTGAATTTTGTGTTTTGTGTAGTTATAGGTTATATTGTGTTAACTGTAAGTACGTAATTTAGGAATGTACTGCTTAACTCTCATACAATGAATTGAATGTATTTGAATAATAAATAAATGAAAGAAAATACTGGAAAAAACATATCTATCGATCCCACATACAAAAAACGGTTGGAAATGTATGAATTAATAATAAATCAATTTCGCTTCATTGATGAGCCGTGCCGTTTCAATCCGCAAACCGTTGAGAGAAAGCAATTTGCACGCGATCGGCCGTTAATAGCTAGCCAAGTGAATATTCTGAAATCGCTTTGTGTTAATGAAAGACGTATTCAATACTAGCTTTCCCGCGGCTTCTCCCGTGAAAGGAAATCCCATGGAAATGAGATGTCAAATCAACGAGAATCAACACGGTAAACAGCTATGTCTCTAGCTTCCTCACTACATATCTCCAGACACAAGAATCATAATATATTAGAATGAAATCGCTTTTTGCGACGTCAAATACAAATAAACAAACACTTTCGAATTAATAATAGTATAGTAAGGATAAGGATAAACGCTCTTTAAATGTGCTTTATGCAGTTGCTAGAATAAACTGATTGCAATGCTTGAAGTTTTTACTAAGACAGATATCTTCCGTCTCGGCCATAAATCACATCTGTCTTGCTGTTTGCGTATTTACTCAGAGTTTCTTTTAAATTTTCTTTTGCTTGATGGGTTATAAATAACAAAGACTTATATGGTATATTTTATATCTATTATATGTTTACATATATAATATCTGTTATGATTATCAATTGTTTTGCTAAACTCGAGAATGGATTGTCTGATTTGGCTTATATTGTTTATGTTGAAGTTAGGGGAACGTTTAAAAAGAGAGAAATATAAATAACACACACACATAATACTGTGAAATGTAAGATTATCATATAATCTGATAATCGATTTCCGGATTAGTTAAATACGATTAAACGGTTTTCACAGAAAATCAACTGGCACTAGTCGTTTGTTTTTTGTAATAACCGTATCTGTAATAGATAAATAGATAAAAATGTCATTGATGATATTTAATATCTTTAATACATTCATAACAATTTCTATATAATAATTTCAATAAATATGAAGAGTATATAAAATAGTAAATTGTTTTGTGACTTCGGTTACGCCGTATTTTTTAGAAAAGTTGAATTACTATTGTTTTATGTTTATGTATGGTTTACTTATGTCTCAATCCATAAACGTATTGTTTTATAATTTTACAACGTAGGTGTAAAATGAAAATTTATAGATTGTGTATTATTTCGAAATACATTTTCACAAGTGAAGTGGGGTTGGCTACATCTGTATGAATTCTTATCAACTTTTAGAGTTGCATAATCTTATAAACTAGGTACGTAAAGAATAAATATATGAAATCTTGAAAATCTTGGAATTATTATTTTATTGGTAGGTATTATTATGATAAGTTGTACCTAGTACCTACCTCTTACCTACCTACAAAACTAATCATAATATTAATTTATCAAATAATAAATTATTACATACGTTTTACCTCTTCTTTTTATCTTATTAAGAGATTTGTTTATATAAATATCTATGTACCTATATTTTATAATTTCATACATAATATGAACTTTAACCTTTGAAGTATGTTGAAATGCTTGATAACTATCACGAACATCGGGAGGTGCAACGGCAACCGTCACGTGATCCTTAAAATGTCATCAATTTACACTAAAAATCCTTCAAACATCGTGGAACAGTACTAACCTTTACGATTTTGGTTGTCATTATGAAGAGGCATCTAGTAATCTTTATTTATGCGTCATTAAAACAGATTAGCCACCTTCAACTTAGAGATAAATGACTAATCTCATCAAGGTTCCTTTCATTCGTAATTACTAACTGTTACCATTTCAATGTTTTTTACTTTTTACGATTTAGCAATTCAATGAAAACGCATGTGAAAGCATTTTAGACCTATCCAAGAGGTACGGTTTAGCCAAAATATAATCTGTGCTCTATTCTAAAAGGTCACAACAACAACAAACACTTGTATGACTTGTAACAAAATAAAATCGGCTGGACCTATTTTAACGGAACGGCTGACATTTGTAATGTGACAAGGAGTAGGAAAATGAGGCTTCTCAGCCCATTAAAAAATAATACAATATTTAAATCTGTTTATGTTTTTTTCATATGATTGTTAATTAAGCTGAGGGCAAAAAAAGCAAAAAAGCAGTTGAAAATGTATTATCAAAGTACTCGCGTTTATTAGTATTTTAATTAGGAACAATGTAGAACGTACAAATTATTATTAAATATAACAAGCTATACGTTACAATGTCATTCCGCAAATTCTTGCTTAGCAGAAATAATCAACCTTTGATTTGAATTCAATTGTGAAAATTATCATTTTTTTATTGCTTTAAGCTGCAATAAAAAAGTTGTTAATAAAGATAATGAGAAATTGATTGGAGGTAAATGAATTAGCAGAATTGTTCTAGTATTACTAAGGGTATTACAATTTAATTTAGAGGCTATTTCGTGATTATTCCATAATAACATTGGGAAGGGCGATAGGTACTTATTTTTCTAGACTTGATGAATATTGAATATTAATAACATACACTAGCTTCAGTGAATCAAAATGTTATTTTTGCATAGTGGGTGCTGGTTCAATGTCAAAATTGCCGTGAGATGAATAATAAACATATAGAAGTATAAATTTAAACATGCCCGAGGTTTTTGAAACGACTAAAACTTAAGACTAAAAGTATTTACGATAGTATAATATTGTCTTCTATTTTTCCCTAATATTATGAAACCCACAGAACTATATCGATGAAACCTTTTTTGTAAATGTTTGCCTAACCATTAAAGCTAGAAAGCCGATCGAAACTGATGTTTTGTTATCTAACGATAAGAATATATTAATGCAGATAGTATGAAATTCCGAAACCACAGGTGTTCTATACTATCTATGTCATAAGCTTTGTTGATGGCAGCTCACAAATTTCGTAATACAAACCTGTTATAAGCAGGCATCCACATATTATATTCGTTGGTCATCGATTACCTAATAATATTATCAATGTCGCAGCCGCTTTCGTTGTTTGTTTTCCTTATTAGCGACTGTGTGCATTGCATGTTTCATGTTTATTGAATGGTTGCAAAATAATAGTAAACTATAACCTCAAAATAATTTTGGGTAGACTTCTATGACATAATATATGGACATATATTTTTTTTAATATTACAACTTCGTAGGATCCTTTATCATTGTCAAAAATAAATCGAAGTTAACTTCACTTCGCTTTTATTCGAATTTCGAAGTAAAGAAATAGAAAAAATAAAGAGACGAAGAAAAACGTAGGTAGTTGTTCAATTATTTCGATGGATAAAGTTTCATAAAAACATATTTCTATGACTGAATTCGACATCTATTTATAGGTATCTAATGTTATTTTCCTGTAATTGGAGTAGGTGCTTTTTAATTAGAAAAGATTTATGTTGGAGTATAAAGTAAATTTCACACAAAAATAGAATGGACTTTGAGCTACTAAATCAATAACATACAATATTAATCCACGAAATATTACATCCACCAACATAATTTGGCACCACCAATGCACATGAGCTTCGGCATGCAGCCAGAATATTATATTACGCCCGTTATAATTAAATATTTTTCAAAAGCTTGTCAAACACAATTTGTATTCAAGTCCTAACTTTAGGTCAACGACATAACGGTGCGATTACAGTACAATACATGTGCTGTGTGAGAACGCTTTTACAATAGAACACACTCGTAAAAACGTCTGCTTGTGGCACAAAAACATGTTTTTTTTTTTTATTTTTGAAATATGTTCTGTCTGATTGTTACACTCGAATAACCTACAATCTACAGATATTAAGACGTTTTTGTGCACTAAATGAAATGATTTGTAACGACCATCGAGATATATGTACTACGTAGTACATACTTACTATCTCTATGGTAACGACATGGTTTTGTTTATGGTAAAGTACCTACATTTATAGGTCTACCAGAATCTGATGGCATATTTATATTTAAGAAATAAAAGATTTTCATGTGGCAACTTTATTTGACAACTATCAAATTGGTTGTCAAATTATTTGTCTTCTTCGCAGTTGATGAATAATTTTTAGGATTTTGTCTAAAAAATCTTCGAAAATGTCCAAAAAGCCGCTGCGATCACAAGCAAGAGGTTTTGTTTATAATGTTTATAGAAAAATATTCGATGAAGAAGGGTCAAATACATCACAATTTTCAATTTTGAAGATTTTATTGGTAAATTGGACTTAACCGTTTTGATACTTTAAATTAAACATATTATAAGTAGGTAACTATAATATTGTTTGTTGATTACAATATAATTTTATGAAAACTTATTACAGGAGTTTCCAATACGGCTATTCGTCAAGTCCAAGCTGTCCAAGTCAATTTTTTAATTGTGTACCTGTTAATACGTACGAAAATAAACATAGTTTTAATAAAATATATTTTTATTTTATTTATAAACAATTATAAGCAATCTAGTTTTGATCTGCATTATCATTACATATAATGAATATACAAATATAGGTATGTGTAAATAATAATATGTATTACCTATATAAAAGTAATATGTGTAAGTATGTACCTACATAATATTAAGTGGAAATCTTATTATTAAGTACACTATTGTCCACTTATGTAATGTGACTAATGATATCGAGGACAAAATAAAAAATAAGCAGTATCAAAATCGTTCAGTCCATTTTCCCTAGGGTTGCACACTCTAAATTTTGATTTCCCTAATTGCCATCAGATTCTGGTTTACCTATACTTGATAGATCTTGAAAAGTGAATGTTAAAAAATACGTAATAATATATTTTTAAATTACATTTAAATTATCTTAAATCTTAATATTTCAAATGTTTGTTAATCAAAATGCATACAATATTATCTTTATAGGATTTATCCTTGATGTAAATAATAATCAACAAAGAAGCTAAATGTGGAACGCATTTCCGTTCTTATCCCCTTGTGAAACGATGTTTTAGTTATTTGTAGGAACATTTCAGTTAGTTTTGTCTGTACATCTTACAATAAATCGTTTTTAGATCCTTTGAGCAGCATGTTAAAGTGTTATTTAGTGTAGAATATTCATTTTTAAACAGCGGCGGAGCTTCTCATTGCGTACGAATTCGTATCTTTTTTTTTAATTCTACACAATAGTCAAAAAAAAATTTAAGCGCAAGTCGTAATGAAAATACTGAGTGAATATACAAATACAAGTACATACTCCTCCTTTGACTTCATTCTTTAATCTTGTGACTTGCTCATTTTTTGCTCGATTTTAAGTACCTATTTCCGATGAAAGATTCGCTTAATCAGTAGGAAGGCCACGTTTTTTAAACAACCGTTATTTTGTAGCTTTTTATTCCAAATAACTGACCTTATGTAGTAACAAAAAGTGATCCGTAATTGCAAACGTATTTTCAAAATAGAACTCATCAATATTTGGCATTTATATGCACGATTTATTCAAAAGATAGATATAAAAAAAAATTATTTTTATTTTATTTTATTTTATTAAGGCTCATTAGCAGCTGTACATCGATTGTTTTACATAAAAAATACACAAAAAATATAGGACCTGACGGACAACTAATAAAAAATTAGCACTGCATGCACTATAAAAATTCATTACATTAAAAAAAATAATAATATACACATTAAATACATTTTAACTTAATAAAATACATTTTAAAATAATCACTTGATAAAATTTAAATAACATAATAATCAAAATGAAATAAAATTAATTGAAATTTAAACAAATAAAATTAAAATGTTACTTAAAAAATTGACTACATATACCTATGTATAACATTAAATTATAAGTGACTCATTCTTAAATAACTTTTTTGTTATCTATCTAGAACAAGAAGCTTATATCTAATACAGTGGAGATTGCAATATGAACATTTAACTTGTAACAAGAAAATATGACCTTGAATGACGTCAGTTATGTTTTTTGTCTCTTTCTGTGGAGTGACCACGCTGGTTTGTAAGTTTAGGATTTTTCGAAATAGAAAAAACTAAAAATCATGGTCTATAAATAATAACGACATATATTTTTAACAGTATTTATATTATAATTACTGGTCAACTTACAAGAATTATCACCTTTATACGACATATACGACATACAATTTTAATTGGTAGAATTCTCTATCAAAAACTATCATTCGATAGTTTTAAATAACGCTTGATAACTTTTGGCTACAAAGCTTGGATATTAACCGATATACATACATCATTAACATCCTTTGTAAATAGAGGAAAGTTGTGTTTTGCATCAGATGCTGTTTACCAAATTGTAAGTTACTCAGTTCTTCTTTTTAAACGCGTTGCTTCGACGGGTCAACTTTAAGCCAAAAACATCAAAGAAAAACTGTTTATAGCAGTATTTTTTTTTCTGGGTCGTAATCCTCAGTAATTTTACCCTTGATAGGCACATATATTTCTTTTTACTTCGTGTTTTTGGAAAGCTGAAACGCGTAAAACAAAAAAATATTAGGTTAAAAAGTATAAATTTCAATGTAAAAAAGAACAAACCACATGTGAGTGCAATACCGATGTCGTGTGTTGTTTCATTACTAGTATAAAAATCTTTAAAATGGTGTTCTAAATGTTCATCATAATATTGTTTTAGCAATATTATATTCTCGTCGCTATCCGTAAAAACCCGTCATCATGGTTACCTTACTTGTTAAATTTGTTTATTGAAAACTTGTTGAAAAATGATGAAAGTATTAGGAAAAGAACTTATTTAACATGATTGCTTAGTAAAATGATGATAAATTTGACGATTTTTGCCATTAAAATGATTCTAAACAGGTAAATGCATGAGTATTGAGGAATATTGTAAATAACGTAAATATACACTTGCCTGTGAAATTATAGGCCAGAATTTGGTTTCCAAACACTTCTGCCATTTTGCACAATACAATACATTCTTTATTTTCGGAAAATATTTAACTTAGATACTTAATTTATTTAGCATAAATAATAATTGTCTCATCCAACAATGCTTCTGAATGATGTTGTTGGCAATTTACCAACGAACTCATGTGAGTATGGCCGCCAAAAATTGTACATTCAAGAAAAAAAAAATGTCCTTGTCATTTTATATAGCACCAGATTTTTTTATATAGTAATTATGGTAGTTTTTAAATAGTTTCAGCTTCACTATGTTATATTTATCATTATATTAATAATTTAAATTAATTTTGAGTGCCTTTAACAAGCTCAATATTTTTTTTTTGAAATGCTTATTTTCCTTTCCATACTAAAATCATGTGTCCCACTTAGTCATCTCACACTTTGAAGTCACAAAATTATGCAAAAATCTATTGATACCTGTAAAATTTTGGTATTTCTAAATTATTCTGTAAACTTGTGGATAGTTTAAACAAGTTCTAATAAAAATAACATAAAAGAAATTAATATAAAACTCACTTAAAACTATGTCTCACTTTTTTTCACGAATGATACTTCACGCACGGTTACCATAAAATAACACCCTAAATAACTAGATATCCAAGCCACAAAAATATTTTTAAGTAGGGGCAACACCGATTTACATGTTGGCCTACATTTAGAAAAAAAAATCGCCATTTTGTTACTGTAAAAGTGGATCGAAAGGTAGTCGGCATTTTTGTCCCAGAACATTTTAATAATTTTGAGTGAGAATTATGCAAGGTAAGAATACAAATTTACTATATTATTTAAATTATGTGTGTAGCTTTAGTGTTCTAGTAACAAATCAAACTATGCGGCGTCTTATTACTACAATACTTTGGCGAATAAAGGCTTTTTAGGTTATGTCCAACCATATTTTTATTCACGAATGATACCATGTGTTACTATTGTGTTACGTAACATCCGTGAGCGGCTCTTAGGGGTAGTACTCACTAGAGAATCTAAAGTTAAAAATTTACTTTTTTACATAAAGAGAACCCACTTCAAAAACTATCATGTTTCGGAAGTTAGTAACTTTTTTACTATAATAATTCGTATTCGTAATTAATATCATAAGTTGTGAATGATTCTTGCATTTGTAAGTATTATAGAAATACAAAATTTGAGAAATAAAACTTTTTCTTTAATATTTAAATTTGTTTTATTGAGTTTTAAAGTAATTTAATCAAATAATTTAATTAACAATATAAAACAGAAATGTAAAAAAAATCTCCTGCATTATTAGTTGTAATGTACACTAGGCTTAACAAAATCACGTATGTTACTATCAGTCACGTATGTTACGGTGTGTTACGATTTCACGACTGTTATTGTACAATATTTGGCGGCCATACTCATGTACAAAATCTAACCTTTTGCACAGAATATTAAAGAATACATAGTAGCCTTGGGAAAACTTCGTATTAACAGTGGCAATAACAAGTTATGTGTGAAAGGGATAAAAAACATGAATAAGGGTCAATGAACTTCTCGTCAGTCGTCAATCCTAGACGATATCTCCAGTGTTTAGATATAAGCTTCTTGATCTAGAACTATAAAAAAAAGAAATAAATAGAGTTGATAAAAATATTAATTTTTATATGAAAAAACATGAAAAGAAAGGTCATTTTACACAATTGGGTTTCACATAGCAAATAGCAATGACTCGTGTATTTTATATGAACCATTACGTAATCAAATCCTTCCTTTTAACTGATTTTTTGTCTACATTATAAATTGCATTATAATAAATGGAACACCACTTTGAACACTAGATACCTTTATACATATTACAAGAACAGTACCTACTATTGTGATAAAATATTTAACATGGTCTATTTATTACGGGAAAGCAGTGCTTCAATAAAAGAAAGACTATCTTTTAATAAATATGGAAAAAATATCGTTAAAAAAATTAACGTTTGACTACGTTTTCTAGAAATAATAAAAACCGCGCCGATATAGCTAAAACCACAGACCGCGTACAGGGTTGCTTCTTTTGTATATTCTACATATTTAATAAAATTGTATTTCATGGAAAATTCAAGTTAAATTGCTTTTTCTTTTATTCTATGGCATTTCCCGATCCGACCAGAGAAGAATAATGCCACTATCCAGTAGATAAGATTAAATTAAAAAATACGCCTTAACTTTCTTTACACAGTACTTGTTTATCTATAGGATTTTTAATTTTTATTTGATTACTAGCGACCCGCCCTTGCCGGGTGCCTTGGCGGCCGGCCGCGCCGGTACCGCCGCAAACGCTACGTCCCGCAATTTCTACAAGTACGCGGGGCATGTGTGTGTGACCACAGGCCGCTTGTCGCGTACGCAGCGATTCTGGAAAAAACCGGTTTGCGCTTGCACAGGCTGAGGACAGTCTCAGGGTTGATACGACGCACGTTGTTTGTTTTATTAGTTGCAACTTGCAAGTTTGAATATTTTAATATAAAACGTAATATTTTATTGTTAAAAATGGTTGTTTATTGTACTGTGTGTATGAATAATACTAGAAAAACTAAAAATATATCATACTTCAACTATCCCAGGGAGTACAATAGGTGAGTAAATATTTTGATTATTACTTTTTCAAGTAAGTACCTACTTGCGTTTATTTTATTAGGTCCTTTTTTAATAAGAAGAGAATTGTACACGGTGTGTTTTTACCTTTCATTATTATTACAAGTTTAACATTTGTTTATGTATGTAATTGTGTGTAATTATAAAACTATTTAACAAATGTTTTGTTTAATTTGTCTTAACCTATTGTGACAACCCTACCAAAATAGGTAACAATTTTGCACGTTCTTAAGAAGCTTAGTCTCTGTTCCGTCTTTCTACTCATGTGGTAAAGGGCCATATAGATCTATATTAAATGAACAATGTGCTCAAGGTATTTAATTGGTTAAGGATTAATGCTGTATTGGTTAAAATCGCTTCGAAAATGAACCATTATTTGTCGTAAAAAGTAATTGACAAAAAAAAAGTTATTGTGGGTTATCCATAAGAGATAGACATATACCATCGCGGACTTTTCTGTAGACCTTTTCAATCTGTACAATACTTAGTACATTATTTTGATAAAACTCGTAGGGTTCAGCCTGCGTTTGCAATGTAAGCGGAAAAAATGTAATTATTTACGACATCACATTAGAAACCTCAAAAATAACAGTACTTCTCTGCTATTTAATGGATGTTATTATACATATAAACCTTCCTCTTGAATCACTCTATCTATTAAAAAAAAACCGCATCAAAATCCGTTGCGTAGTTTCAAAGATTTAAGCGTACAAAGGGACATAGGGACATAGGGACAGAGAAAGCGACTTTGTTTTATACTATGTAGTGATTAAAAGCCCATCAATTAAATATTATAAGGAACCCTTCGTTTAGTCTTCAAACAATATTTATTTATATAAAACTTTATCTTAAAAATCGACCTAAAGTTGGCAACCCTGTGAGGCGTGCTTGACCTTACAGTACGGGAATTCTTTAAAATAAATCACTGCGGAATCTGACAGCAACGGTAGTCTGTACACGACAAAATACTTTAATACATATTTTTCCTTACAAACAGTCGATAAAATTCGTGAAATACACCAACCGCGCCATGCGTGCAAAAATCTAAATAGGTACGTTCACGCTAAACAAAGAAATTTCAGAAAAGTAAGTAAAATGCGGCTAAATATATCTATTGAATATTATGTTGGGCGACTAACAGGGCGTGACATTATTACACAAGAGATTATGAAAATTGTATTTGGAAGTAATTACATTTATTTAAAGTTACTAATTGAAATTGAACATATTGTAGTTAAAACTTTAATTAACAACAGAATATTGTGTAAATATAAAATCCATCCATTTTGACAAGGTCTACGTGTATGATAATATCATAATTTTATCATACCTAACCAGTAACCGTACTCGCAAGTTGAAAACTTTATGAAGAGTTCTCTACATAATATTACGGTTAACTATAAAATGTTTAGAGTTCCCTTTAACCCATTGAGCCCCGAACGGCCCGATCGGTCCACGACACAATATATTTTCCATTGTGTCTGTGATTCCGGGGCCTGAGTTATTACGTATTATTCATTTACCTGTAACAGTCCATTAAACAAGCTTCACTCCACTAAACATACGAAGGTACCTACTGACTGCGCTTGTGACCTGTATTTATACGTACCGCTATCATGAATGCTTTTCATTATGTGCACATTCTACACTCATGTAAATATACTCCGAGCCTATTATTTGTATTGAATCCAAAACAATTTGTCGGCCGCTTTGTCGGGCCTAATAAGTCGACTGACTCATAATGATCCATTGTATTGGTAAACGACCGTTACATTTTGAAGATAGGCTGGGAGTTTCTGTGGTTAAAATATGTAGGAGGAAAAAACATACATTCAAGTGGGCCCCTTTTGAGGAGGACAGGTGCATTTCACATCTGTTTCAATAATCGATATTCTTATCGGACAAGCCTAGTGTGACCTATTACGCCCCTATTTTTTTACTTTTTAATTTTATATGCTGTCGCAGATTAGTAAACCCATGAACTTATTTTTAATCAAGTGTTAAGAAATGAATGAAAAAATTGCAAAGCCCTTGTAAAATTGTACCTTTACCTTACATACAATACCTTTTTGCCTACATTTTACATACATATTTCCTATAACACATTTTTCAATGCTTAAGTTTAATGTAGGAAGCACTTAGAAATAATGAGAAAAATATAAAATCGATCAAATTGCAACACGTATCTAACTACATGTTCATCATCACTATCACTACATAGTATAAAACAAAGTCGCTTTCTCTGTCCCTATGTGTGTTGTATGCTTAAATCTTTGAAACTACGCAACGGATTTTGATGCGGTTTTTTTTAATAGATAGAGTGATTCAAGAGGAAGGTTTAAATGTATAATAACATCCATTAAATAGTGGAGAAGTACTGTTATTTTTGAGGTTTCTAATGTGATGTCGTAAATAATTACATTTTTTCCGCTTACATTGCAAACGCAGGCTGAACCCTACGAGTTTTATCAAAATAATGTACTAAGTATTGTACACATTGAAAAGGTCTACAGAAAAGTCCGTGATGGTATATGTCTATCTCTTATGGATAACCCACAATAACTTTTTTTTGTCATTTACTTTTTACGACAAATAATGGCTAATTTTCAAAGCGATTTTAACCAATACAGCATTAATCCTTAGCCAATTAAATACCTTGAATACATTGTTCATTTAATATAGATCTATATGGCCCTTTACACCGTATGATTTAAGTGAATATTTTCGAAGATATTACAGATTTAAAAATTGCGGGACGTAGTGTTTGCGGCGGTACCGGCCGGCCGCCGTTGCACCCGTGCGAAGCCGGGGCGGGTCGCTAGTAGGTTTATATAATGGCATGTTTTTAAAATTAAAATAAGTTTAAAAACGGTATCTACTCTAACATTCTGCAAAACAAAACAAAACAATCATTAAAACTTTTTCCATCAGACGATTTGATATATCTATGGACATTGCAATAACAAGAAGTATTCAAGCTATAGCTTACTTATAAAAGTGCTTGCAACAAAGGGTTCGTTCTTACAAAGTACTGTTCAACATCAAAGAAAAGCTAATGAAAAGCCTGCGTAAGCTTCGCATAGCGACTCATCACTTACCCCACTTTTAGAGATCTGACAAGTTTCTTGAAGTTTACACCTACTTGTTCTAACTATTTGCGGATAAGAAATCAAGTGGGTTTGTCTATGGTTTTTTAACAGATAAGTTTACTTTTTTATTAAAAAATTTGTATGCGAAATGTGTATCTTTTTCGTAAAATCTTGATATTTAAGCGTGTGCTATGTGCTTTCATCTAACACACAAACTTATACTGATTTCAAACAGTATTGTGATGATACATCTATTGGAAAAGACTTACATTATTAAACATTATTTCTGTTATATTAAAATGTAAATTATTTCAATGTCTACGTATAGTCTATAGAATCAATACTTATCATAATATTAGATAATAACCGGTCTAAATTGTTAGATACACAATTATTACTTACTGTATTGTATAGTTTACTACTTGTACATTACTGAGAGCATGATACATGCTACATATTTGTCCAAGGCAAACATCTGTTGTCAATATTTCTTCTCCCCATTTGTTAACAGAACATCGTTATATTACTAACAAAAAATACATTATTAGTAGACCGGTGAGAATCAATCATACCCATGTAAAAATATCGGTAAGTCATCGTTGCGCGTTGGATAGGTACTTACTATCCAAAGTTTTCACTATAACTTTGATAGTTCTAATCTTTAATCTTTATTACTCTAGCAATTTTTGGTCTGTTTTTATTTGAATTAGTACCTACCTAATCTATATAAAGTTACGACTAGGTATTTGCAAGTCGGTTCTTACTTCTTACCAAAATTAGAATATCAACGAAACCGGCAACAATAACACAATAATAATATAATGCCTTCTTGAAACATCTGAACGCCTACAGAGCAATAAAAACATTGACAGATGTTTTTTGTTTGCTTATGTAAAACAAAAGCCTTGAAAGAGCTCTGAAATATCAAATGTTGTTCCAAATTAAAATATAAAATTATACGTCACTTTCTTTTAATAAAAGCTAGTCTTAATATAATTGAATATTTACGAAGTGGAATCTCTAACTCCAAGGGTTGAGATTCGCAACGCCCACGTTGTTCTGAATCTAATGCATATTTTAATACAGAGAGGTTCGAATACTTGCCAACAACTGAAGAATGCATATTAAGTTAGCCTCTCCTTTTCTTATTAGAACTTTTCACCGGAAAAATATTATCATACAACCTTTAATATTCAAAGTAGTCATTTACATAAGTTTATGCTTGCTGAAAGTAGATACGTAAGTTGTTATGAGTGATTATTGTAAGACATTGATTATATCTGAAGCTTGAATTCTCTCTTCTAAATGCTGATGACATAATATCATCTTTATGTAAATAAAGTTTGCTGCTACTTGGAACTACTGCAACTTTTATTGTAGATAATTTTCATATATGTAAAAATGAACGATTTTTCTATAAAATTCATAATTATTAATCACGTAAAATAATATTAATCTGTGTCTTACACACTATTTCGTTGAATTGTACAGCAAAAAAAAATTATCAAAAATGTTTATATTCAAATGCTGTATTACCACAAATGGCATATTCAAACCACAATCCGCACCCATTGTCCACGCAGATTACAAAAATAGGTCATGAAAATTCGACGAACAAAACTTCCAACTCTCAAGTTTGAACAAAGCCTGAGCTTCCATAGAGTTAACATATTTCTAGTGCATTTGCAAGGCCGGTGACTACCGCATTGCGACGTTCTCACAATGCACCTAAATAACACTTCTCGCATGCTTTAGACAATAGAACGCGAAACAATCTTAACTTTCATTTACAATTCGTGCTATTTCTTAGATAATATCCTTAGATTTGTGGGAACCGATCTCCTGCTGCGGCAGTAATTAGAAAGGAACAATTTATTGTGGAACTTAGAAAAGTTAATTTCTGGTACATGTTAGGGTTTAATGAAATGTTTCTAGTGATAAAAACGTTGTTCTAGGTAGGTTTTAGACAACACAATATCGACTTCTATCAACATTTTACAAAGTGTTAGGTATAAATAATTGTGTGCATATTTTTAACTAGCGGTCCGCCCCGGCTTCGCCCGTGGTACATATTTCGCAATAAAAAGTAGCCTATGTCCTTTCTCGGGTATCAAAATATCTCCATACCAAATTTCATGCAAATTGGTTCAGTAGTTTAGGCGTGATTGAGTAACAGACAGACAGACAGAGTTACTTTCGCATTTATAATATTAGTATGGATTATCTAGCTGCCTAGCAAATCATCGGCTTTTAGAAAGTTTTCTTATAGTATTTACTTCATAAAGTAGTTAAACCGATATCATGCCATTTGTATTTTAATCTTTCAATTGAAATGGCAAATACAAATTACGCTCATAAAATTGAAAAATAGAGCAATGCATTATGACGATGTTATATTTGCTTCGTTGCATTGATGTGTTTACAATGACTTTATTGTTAGTAAGCAATTAGGGTCAACGAAAGTACGAGAAAATAACGCAATATAACGGCCATCGAAAATGGGCGGCCATTCAATCGATTTTAGCGAAATAACGTCCAACATCGCGATCGTGATAACAGCGGTTGATACGGTAATGTGTTTGTGTTACAGTACATTGAAAATAGTCAATATTGTAGTCATTCTTATTACTTTGTTATTATTTCATAAAGTTATGGATTTCAAATTTTTTGTTATATCGAGATTTCAACGTCTTCATTGCAAGATAGTACCTACTCATAGTTAACTTAGTAGTCCGTAGGTACAGGAAGCATTTTTTATCAAAATCAGATTTTTATGAAAATCGAATAAGAGATAGGAAAGTATATCTAATGCGCAGTAAGATGAACTTTTCTTGAAAGGGGTAGGTAACTATGTTCTAAGTTAATTATTATACCTAACTAGGTAGTTTTGGAACGCTTCGGTTTTACTTCGGCTTTAAAATCAGTTTTTATTTCTCACAATATAATCGTACACGGATATTAATATCATCGCAGACCTTCTAATGCTCAAACAAAAACAAATGTCAATATTTGCATGAGCCGGATCTGGGGTTACAGGGTTACGTATACGCTCGATAGGTGCCAAATTTATATACTTACCTACTTAAATACAATAAACTTTTAGTATCATAGCAGCATAAAATAATTTGGAAAATCCAAAAGTGCACGCCTCATAATTTTTTTTTAATAATTATTTATTAATTATTATTTTTGTTTATTTAATAACAATTAAACCACATCGAATCAGACCCTGAAAAATGAAAGGGTTCTATTCCTGAGCATACTCAAGCGTAAGAGAAAAAAAAAGACTCGATTAGTAAAGTATTTCGGTCGCTATCGTGTTAACAAGAAAATCCTCCGCACATACAGACACACGGACGTCCAAGACAGAACTTTTTTAAACTGTTTTTTAACTAGTTTAAATAACAAAAATGACATCAAAAATATCATGAATGTTAAAAATAGTGTTTTTTCTTAATATGTGTGTGTATGTATTATCTTACAAGTGCAATGTATGATACATAAAGACATTTTAAGTTTGAAAAATCAGATGTTTTGCGCGAAGTGACAGTAGTACCCACCTCAACGCTTCGCTTATGAGGCGTGCAATAAAAAGTGCCTCCACATTAAATAGTATTTGAAGACTGACACTCAAAAACATACTGAAAATACACATTTCAATGGGAACATGAAACTGACACATTTAGTATTACCGACATCATTCGCTGGCATTAACTGTGCTAACAAAAACTCGGATGCAGCTTTGTTCCAGATCCGAACGGATTTCCATTACAAATACGAAAAGCAATGGATAAAGGGTATCTTGTATCTACATCGTATACGTTAGCTTAATTTGATTTTCTCACGATACTGTATTGACGCAAACAGTAATGTTTGTATAATATTGCACAGTTTTCCTATAATCGGTTTTGATGGGCGTAACTTACTGATATTAATACTCTCTATTAAAGTAGAGGTAACGTTATTTTGAGCATATATGCCTACTATGAAATAATGTTTTATTTGAAATAATCTTTCAATATCTCAATTATCACTTATAATGAATTAACATTTAAGAAAAAAACGATGCAAAAAAGCCTGCCTTTTAAAATCTCATCCGAATTAATTATCTCCAAAAAAGATATTTAACAAAACACTAGTTCAAATTTCACAGTGAGTAATTAACACTCCCACACCCGAATATTCATACTCAATGTTAACCTTGACCTGATGCTTCGTTGGTTTAGGATGTTTGAATACAGGTCTAGAATTGCCAAATGCCAGATCAGAATTCCAGTCGGAATTAGCTAGACACCATGTAGCTGATGTTGAAACTTGGAATTCCAATTAGCTGGACACCATGTAGCTGATGCTGTCTACGGCTGCCGGAACTTTCATCCCCTCCAATTGTGAGAGTTTTGCCTCATCGCATATAAATGCACTAAAATACTTTTCTCCTTAGCTAGACTTCGTCGATATTACGGCTGTTGCTGTCTAAATTCAGTTTACTAAGAACTACCTATAGTTCTAGATTTTTCAATAAACTTGATTCCAAAACACAATATACCTAATAGAATATCATATTTCAATTACCACATCTGTGATTCATTACTGTGAACAATATCGTGGGCAGCGAAAATAGGTGAGTCTTGAAATATGTGATCGCAAAAAATATACAGCAATGACGTAACATGAACGAACCGAAATAATTAGACAAGTGACCCATTTCAGTAATTATTTTTGTAATCGTGTAAGAGTGCGAATTCCCACACCGCGAAATACGTTGTAAACTGTAATAGCCATCATAAAATGCATTTAACCATGGCCATAAACATGATTTAGCAGCCTCCCAGGAATGTTTAGGCATTCTGTTTGAATGTTCAATTACCGCCGACTCGTGATGACATTGGTAATCGTAATGATGATGTGAAAATTTGAAGAACTTATTTTAATTAACGTTTATTTAATACTAATCGCGCCCCGCGGTTTCACCCGCGTGGCTCCGCTCCTGTTGGTCTTAGTGTGATGATATAAAGCCTACAGCCTTCCTCGATGAATGAATGGTCTATCTAACACCGAAATAATTTTTCAAATCGGACCAGTAGTTCTCGAGATTAGCGCGTTCAAACAAAGAAACAAACAAACTCTTCAGCTTTATAATATTGAGTACTAGCTTACCGCCCGCGGCTTCGCCCGCTTTGTCTAAAACCTAATAAATTATATACTAAAACCTTCCTCTTGAATCACTCTATCTATTAAAAAAAACCGTATCAAAATCCGTTGCGTAGTTTTAAAGATTTAAGCATACAAAGGGACATAGGGAAATAGGGACAGAGAAAGCGACTTTGTTTTATACTATGTAGTGATATACATATATAGATAAGTACCTATAGATAGATGTAGGTCAGGTCATGTAGGGTTGTCGCGGAAGAATTCTAACAAATACCCGCGGCCCCATCATTAAAGCGGCTCGACGGAACACAGTGGGGTTTTAGTCGGTAAGAATCCGACATAACCCACGGCTCCTTCCCCGGGGGCCGTGGGTATCTTTGGAAGATTTCCCCACTATAAAAAAAAAAGTCATGTAGGGTTATGGCAAAACTATCATGAAAATTGATAAACATGAACTACTACTAAATTCTGATTTATGGGGTGGGGTGTACATGGTATTTGAATGATAAATCGATATTTGAACATAGCTATGCAAATACGGGGGGAAAACTTCCCGGAAAAGCACACGAGCTACCTTTAGGGGGAAGAAAGTATGTAGTTACATTTACGTTGGTACCTACTCGTGTTCCTACTACTAGAAAAACGTCATTCAGTAAAAAGGGAGTCTGTCACAATTTTGCATACATTTACATAATTTGAAATTTAAACCTCAAGTAGCACACTGTAATACTTTGAGGTCAGCGGCTTTAATCATCATTCAATTAAGGTAAGTCTTCCGACAAAAAACTGGCTCATATGAAAGACACGTTCCACATACTGCCAAGTTCAGAGTCAGTGAGACAAATACGGTAAAAACCGCAAAACCTGCACGGATTGATTCCTATGACATACCTACCTTATAAGGGTGCTTTTCCACCAATAATGTGAAAGGATGTTAGCGAGGAATGTCAAATTAAAAAAAAAATCAAATTCAACATTTATTTATTTTTCACAATTTTTTTACAAACTTTCACATAAAAATGTGTTTGTAAAGAACCAATCATATGATTGCTTCATTTAGTTTGAAGTTGGAAACGCTATACTCTGTCCATTATATTATTTGCTTTTTGACAGCTGCACGCCTATGAAGGATTGTATTGTCTATGTTAAAATGTCATACAAATAATTATTGTACTTCATGGACAGGCCCCGCCCACTTAGTGATGTCTACACAGAATTATTCAATGATGGGTCGATAGATTATAATAATCGATAGAAATACTCTGTAAAATATATCCGACACAGAAAAACTCTTCTAATAAGTTATATAATTTAAACATAAAGACAACCAAATTGTAAGATAGAAACCAATAAATAATAAAATATTAGTTTAGTTTAGTTTTAACATAAAATGCATAGATATGTGGTCTTATTATCACATATCTTATTAGTACGTTTACGTTGTAATTATTATTTACGTACCTAATTTGATTTATGATAATATTTTGAATTTATAATTGAAATGATATCACAATCGATAATCTTTTAGACATCACTTCTGGTATCACCCGTCGAGCTGTCAAAAAGCAATAGGCACGACGAAAGATTTTGAAATCCTCTTCCATAATGTGTGTATACGTTTACTATACAAGAAAACCCCTATATTTCGGTAATATACTTAAATTTAACGAAGATAAAAGCCATTTTTCAAAAAATATTTATTAACTGTGCCAAAACAGCTCGCAGGTGTCATGGCGTAGGAGTGACGTCACTCTTTAGTAAATACGTAATTATTTGTACGCATTGCGAAGAAAATTAAAAAAATATTTATTTAATATGTGTTAAAGAAACGAATTTCAAAGTTTATAAGTGGTGTGCAGTATTGCAGTGTGAATCCACATAAAAATGATGCTCAAAAATGTGTTAGTAATTATTTCAAGCGAGAAAATAATAAGAAATGCTTGTATAAAGTTGGCGCGGAGAACCCCGAACCATGTATTCGTGAATTCGCAATTATATTTCTGTTCTGAGTCGATAAAGCATACGTGAAACAATAGAAAATAAATAAAAATGCGTATTCTCAACATATTCATAACAACAAAACACATCTGACGTGAGTTGTTTACTTAAGCGTGACGTCACGCGTGTTTTAGTCAAAATGGCCAACTGCAGAATTTCAATGTTTTATTTTATTGATAATCTCATTAATCTTAATGTTTTTAGGA
This sequence comes from Colias behrii, assembly GCA_029959065.1. Lineage (NCBI taxonomy): Eukaryota > Metazoa > Arthropoda > Insecta > Lepidoptera > Pieridae > Colias > Colias behrii. Next base: position 6,599,946 of record JARWMC010000019.1, on the reverse strand, counting down.
TTTCTAAGTCACTATATTTAATTTATTTATTATACATTTTCCCTTAAAAACACTAATACGATCATTTATGGATACTGTCGTCATGCCTATTCTTATAGTGGACAGACTATAACGTTTGAAGCGATACTATTGGTTATTTACAAACACATTCCTTGCTACAACATCCTCGCACATTATTGGTCGAAAAGCACCCTAACGCGGCCCTTGCATCAATCTTCGCGATACTCTGATTCGAGTTTTTTTTTTCACCACCAGTTTCTCGGAAGATTTCTTGATACGAAATAAATTTTCCATTCAGCCATTAACATTTTAAACTTTTATTTTTATTGACCGTTGACTAATGCTATTGTGTGCAGGATTTCAATATAATAAAACCATAATAAAACTAACGCTAGGTAACCTATAATAAATTAATGTTTCTATATCTAATATACCTATGTAAATAATAATTAATGATTCTTTTGGGTACATATAAGACTTATTACGTTTCAAGTTATGTCTTACGTGGTGGTGGTCTTGACACTGATCTCACTAACGGAGTCAATTTTAATAGATGTGAGTGAAAAACAAAACTAGAAACATAAGTTTAGGTTAGGTAGGCATTTCGATACGTATATAATATTTTGTTCAGTAGCATTAGCATTTTCAATACAATTCCCATCAATACATATAATAAAATTCTAGAAAAGTGGTGTCTGTACAATGAAAATATGTAAAAAAAAATTAGCAGGGGTTATTATTAAATCGATCCCAAACCCAAAACTGTAGTTAAAAAATTTTTTGTCTGTTTGTCTGTTTGTCTGTTTGTCTGTATGTTTGAACACGCTAATCTCAGAAACGGCTTATCCGATTTCGATGCGGTTTTCACTAATATATTGTGGTAATCTTCATTTAACATTTAGTGTTTATTTCATGTCAATCGGTTCATAAATAAAAAAGTTATGACCATTTAAGTACTCACGGCGAACATTTGCTAAGGCATTCTATGGTACACATACAGTGTACGATAAAACGTAAGTTATCTGTTATACGCTACAGTTATGTCCAAGTGATCATATCGAAAGTCCCCAAGGGTGGGGGGGTAAGCTGAGGTAGTAGGGGGGAGGGGTCAAATTAAAATTATACTTATTTCTAGGTAAATTTTATACATAAAATGTCCTTTAAATTATGTCGTATTTATAATATTACTAGCGGTCCGCCCCGGCTTCGCCCGTGGTACATATGAAAAATAGATGTTGGCCGATTCTCAGACTTACCCGATATGCACAGAAAATTTCATGAGAATCGGTCCACCCGTTTCGGAGGAGTATGCAGACTAACATTGTGACACGAGAATTTTATATATTATAAGAGATATTTTTAAGGCGTTACCCGGCAATTTCGACTATGTTCAACCTCTATAAAGTCTGGTACAACATAAAGCACAATACCGAAAAAAATATATAAAATAGGATGGTCTTTGATCTTTAATTGCTCGCGAGGACTTTTTTCCAAAGTTAATAGATTTCTAGAAAAAAAATGTGCCGTGGTCATCGATTTTTCCGCAAATACTCTATAAACTTCGTAACCTGCTGACTTAGAGCTCTGAAAATTTTATGTTTAATAAATTATCAGTTACACAACAGTCCCTGACGAGGATATTTTGTTTCACTGATTAGTATCTTTTTAAATACAAAATGCGAGGAAAATAGAAGGTGCAGCGGGAGAGGTTTGAGATCCGTCAAGTATGGTCAAGGTTATTAGCGCATGTATAAGCCTTAACCCCCGATGCAAAAATATGGGTGATAAGTGTTTGACCGCTGTGTGTGTGTGTGTTTGTGCCACCGTAGCTCGCTAGCAGGTAATCCGAATTAGATGATGTTTTTTTGTTAGGCAGCATATTTTCCGACGCTGGTTCTTAAATAAACTGTATCAAAATCGGTTCATCCATTTATTGTGTAAAAGTGGGAATGAAAATAACTAAAGTTGTCGAATATACTTTAGTGATATATTAAATGAAAGTGAACGACCTATCAGTAAAAATAAGTCAAATTTTATCAAAATCGGTTCATCCATTTATTTGATATAGGTATAAAAGTGGTAGATAATAAAAAAAGTGAATTTTGACTCAAGTGACATATGAAATGAAAGGGCATGACGTGTAAAGTATAATTAGACATATTTAATCAAAATCGGTTCATCCATTTACTATACCTATATACAGGGTGTAATCGTTAAGTGTGCACAGGCGATTTTTCCGTAAGTATTACAGATAACAAAAAACTTTAAACTGATATCGAAAGTACTTAACCTAATGAGTAAAATGGCGGTAATAAATTTTTAAAAATAAATCGAGAAATATCAAAAAAATTATCTTTAAACCCTCCCATACATTAAGTATGAAATATGAATATCCCATATACATTTAATATGAAAGATTTTAGCTTTCTTTTTCTTTTTTGGTTTTCTGCTTTAATTACTTCGCAAATTTGAAGTGGCATTTTCCACGCTTTTTCCGGACATTTTCACGCATTTTCCGGATATTTTCCGGGGATTTTCCGAGCATTTTCCGAGCATTTTCCAGGCATTTTCCACGCTTTTTCCGGACATATCCACGCATTTTCCGGATATTTTCCAGACATTTCCCTGGCATTTTCCGGTTATTTTCCGGGATATTCCAGACATTTTCCGGGAATTTCCCAGGCATTTTCCGAGCATTTCCCGGGGATTTTCCGGATGTTTCCCAGACATTTTCCGGACATTTCCCTGGCATTTTCCGGGGATTTTCCACGCATTTCCCAGACATTTTCCGGACATTTTTCAGGCATTTTCCGGGGATTTTCCAGGCATTTTCCGGATATTTTCCGGACATTTTCACGCATTTACCGGATATTTTCCGGACATTTTCACGCATTTTCCGGATATTTTCCAGGCATTTTCCACGGTTTTTCCGGAAATTTCCACGCATTTTCCAAGCATTTCCCAGGCATTTTCCGGTTATTTTCCGGGAATTTCCCAGGCTTTTTCCGGGGATTTTCCGAGCATTTCCCGGGGATTTTCCGGATGTTTTCCAGAAATTTTCCGGACATTTCCCTGGCATTTTCCGGTTATTTTCCACGCATTTCCCAGACATTTTCCGGACATTTCTCAGGCATTTTCCGGCGATTTTCCAGGCATTTTCCGGATATTTTCCGGACATTTTCACGCATTTTCCGGATATTTTCCAGGCATTTTCCACGGTTTTTCCGGAAATTTCCACGCATTTTCCGAGCATTTCCCAGGCATTTTCCGGTTATTTTCCGGGATTTTCCAGACATTTTCCGGGAATTTCCCAGGCATTTTCCGAGCATTTCCCGGGGATTTTCCGGATGTTTCCCAGACATTTTCCGGACATTTCCCTGGCATTTTCCGGGGATTTTCCACGCATTTACCGGATATTTTCCGGACATTTTCACGCATTTTCCGGATATCTTCCAGGCATTTTCCAGGGACTTTCCACGGTTTTTCCGGAAATTTCCACGCATTTTCCGAGCATTTCCCAGGCATTTTCCGGTTATTTTCCGGGAATTTCCCAGGCTTTTTCCGGGGATTTTCCGAGCATATCCCGGGGATTTTCCCGATGTTTTCCAGACATTTTCCGGACATTTCCCTGGCATTTTCCGGGGATTTTCCAGACATTTTCCGGGGATTTTCCGAGCATTTCCCGGGGATTTTCCAGACATTTACAGGCTATGTCAGGGAAATGTCCGGAAAATGCCTGGAAAATTCCCGGAAAATATCCGGAAAATGCGTGAAAATGTCCGGAAAAATGTGGAAAATGTCACTTCAAATTTGCGAAGTAATTAAAGCAGAAAACCAAAAAAAGAAAAAAAAAGCTAAAATCTTTCATATTAAATGTAGGTATATGGGATATTCATATTTCATACTTAATGAATGGGAGGGTTTAAAGATAATTTTTTTGATATTTCTCGATTTATTTTTAAAAATTTATTACCGCCATTTTACTCATTAGGTTAAGTACTTTCGATATCAGTTTAAAGTTTTTTGTTATCTGTAATACTTACGGAAAAATCGCCTGTGCACACTTAACGATTACACCCTGTATAGGTATAAGTGGGAATGAAAGAAACGAATGTTGTCAAATATTGTGATAGTACCTACCTAAGTGATATATCAAATGAAAGTGCATAACGGGTGAATTACAATTAGTAATGTTTTATCGAAATCGGTTCATCCGTTTTTTACATATAGGGCACTTTAGGGGTGACAGTGGTTAGATAAATAAACCAAATGGAGCATCAAACGATAGGATATGACGTGTACATATAGGTACAATTAGATAATATTATTTACATCAAAATCGGTTCTGCCATTTACTAGGGATGGAAAGGGAAGGGTTGAAAGTCTGTGAAAGAAGAGGGGGACATGGGAGCGAGAGGATAGCCACACCCTGGAAATTTTGAACTCTTCTCAAAGCCACATAGGCCTGGCCCTTGGCAATTTTTTTTCTTAAATATACCACTTCTTTTGCCACTGTGGTCCATTACAATTTATGCACGGTTACGGCCCAACTTAAAAGATGTCAGATGTAGGAATGTATTATGGAGGTAGAGGTAGGTCTCGCTCACTTGAAAATATTAAATGAAAATAAGAAACCGAAGTTTAAAAATTAAAAAAAAAACCCAACGCAACGAAGGAAAAGGAATATATATAATTTTACAAACTTCCCGACGATCTTTAAAATTAAGTACCATTATAAAAAAATATATATATAAGATATATTATTATGATAATGATGGTATGGTATGGTATCCTTAACTTTTACCAAAATTGTAGATTATAAAATTATCTTTAAAAAACTTCACATACATTTTTTTCTAGGAGCCACTGTTTCTACGAAAAATCTATTTTTTCATTCATCGTTGATCTCAAAAATAACAATTCCTATCACCAGAACGACAGGAATTTTTAATTGTGTTTTGCACAATTTTATTAAATTGCGACTGGATGAAAATTTTGTTCGTGGTCGTCGTTGTCGTTGGTAGGGTGAACAAATCCTTAGCAAAACATCATACGCTTATGTCAATTAGTATCGATAGCGGATTCTATTCCTTTACGTTTTGACGTTTGCCTCGGCACTCAGTTGCTGCACAATATATTGTCAAAAACATCCATACAAGGAAGGAAGGTAAATAAATTTGCTCCTCTCCCTCCTGGTGCCTAAAAAATAATATGCCATAATTTAAAATAAATTTTACGTAGAAAATTAATTAGGCACTTATTTTTTTATTTTTTAGCTCAGTTTAGTAATAAATTTTACTAACTGTTCTTTTAATTATTTATGGTAGTACGTGTTTATTCAATAAAAGTTAAGTAGTAACTACTATGCAGTCACTATTCCACGCGGACGAAGTCGCGGGCACAGCTAGTGTGAAATAAATTTTCAAATTAACATTATGACAGTATCGTCTATTAGGTTCGGCACTTTATTAGTGTCATAAATTGAACTGCAAAATTGTTTCAATTTTAATGTAATGTTGTCACGCATAGAGGATGATATAACCTGTATGTATGGCCACATTTAATTATACTGAGGTACAACCAACCTAAATAACCTTGCATGTGTATTTATACCAGCCAATTAATTTGTCTCGTTATCACGTAATTTAATATGTGGTATGAAGTTTTTGCCTTATTTGCCATGACACCCAAAAGAACAACATTATTTTATGCAAATTTTTATTTTATTTTTTTAATTTAAAACCAGAATTAGTGACCTTATGACAACCTGTAACCAATGTTAGGGGACAATATTGATGATTAATAGACACAGTTAGTATAAATGAATTAATTTTATGCTCAAAAAGAGGAGAAGGTAGTAAATTGATAATAGATTGATAGCTTTTGGTTATTTTCGCGTAAAAAATCTCTAGATTTTAACAAATACTATAAAATAAATATCATAGCAAATATCTTTATGAAACGAGCTTCAAATAAATTGTAAGCGATGGATAGCTAAAGATAACCAGTAGCAACTTTATGTTACGTAGAACTGTGTCAAAGCTAACCGCTGCTAGAAATAAGAAAATAATTAAATAGAAATAGTAACAATTAGCCATAATGTTGCGTGTCTTATATATGTAATATATAAATATTAAAAACGTAGGTATAATCTTGACCTAGATTGACCTTGACATAGTCCAGGGTTCCGTGGCCATTTAGTAATTAATTGATAAACATTTCTCTCTTCTGACTGCCTCATTGGTTCATTAGTTAGAATGTTACTACATAAAATTGCAGCTACAACAATTTGAGAGGTCACAGATTGTATTTCTACAAATGCATTCGATGTTCATACAACATTTTAACATAAAACATAAAACAATAAATAATAGCTATGCATAATTCTACGTCGATACAATTAGTTTTTGTTAATTTTGTAAATTGTAACAACTGTTTTTAAGTTTTGCACACGCCACGATTTGCGTGAGCTATAAGACAAGGTGAGACGTTTTCATTTTTTTATGTATTTTGTAGTTCAAGGTAACAAATAACATTGTATATAATATGTTTATTAATTTCAATTTTTCTTATTATCTAAATCTTTCATAATTATTATTGTCGCAGGATTCTTCAGCTTCAATTAAACCAGCAAATACTTCAAATAACACTTTTATTAGTATTCTTCACATAAGTTATTTAATATTCACAATTTGACAACGTGTGACGCGCGTCGCTGCTCTACGCATATTGGCGCTCTCTCACCTCCTCTCAGCTTGCAAAGCCCTTCGTCTAGGTACATTATATAGATAAATAATAATAGAACCTAACAGCTCGGCCATCCTGTTCATAGTGAGTCCCTTCGCTCAATTATATAGTATCGAATTAATTGACAACAAAAAAAAAATAATATTATAATGATGGATTAACAGATTCTAAAATACTAACATATTATTGTATTGTAACGAAAAGGTTCCGAGAAACTTAAAAGTAATGTAATTACTAATACAACTCATATTAACCTAAATTTCTTATATCTTTTATTTTAGAGCTTACATCACTCAACAATCCATAAATAAACTAGAGAAAAATATACTAAAGAGATACATATATAGGATTCTTAGTTCAACTTAACTCATACACTTAACCTCTAAATACACCATTCTTAATTAAACGTCTGAATCTGAGTTTTCCGTATCACTACCAAACTCCCTATTAAAAGTCATCCATGGCTGTACCTTATCTACCGATACCACGATCGTTTGGTTCCAGAATTCCTTCCTTCAATACGGTTGCCCGTCCACCTCTACCGGTCACGTCTATCCTTTCCAGTCCTTCCCTTTGACTATTCGCCTCCTGTTGTGCCAGTCCTTCACCTCGACTGGTTTCCTGTTGGGCCAGTCCTCCACCTCGACTGGTTTCCTGTTGGGCCAGTCCTTCACCTCGACTGGTTTCCTTCTGGGCCAGTCCTCCACCTCGACTGGTTTCCTCCTGAGGCGCCAGTCCTTCCCCTCGACTGGTTACCTCCTCCATGATTAATCTTTGACCTTCATCTCGGATCGCTCCATCCTCCGATCCCTCGTTCATTTTGTATTTCCCCTGAAACTTTTAAATACGAGCTTAATACCAGAAAATAAAAAAAACAACTTTCACTATTTTAATATTCCTATCATTTGCATTCTCTCGTTCAACCTCAACCCACATAGCTTGTATTTTGAAATATCCACATATAAGTTAACCAATCAACATACATAAAGTTTTTTTTTTCTGCTTCATGGGACCTTTTCTCTATAACCTAATAAATAAAACGTTAAACATATTATATCCTAAAAATAAATATAATTGTAAATCAGCCGTAACTAATTATTTGAAAACCCTAGACTACCAACAAACTGAAAATCTTTTAAATATAAAAACTTAATGTTTATTCCACACTGTATAAACATCTTTCTGTGTATGACACACACACGCACAGACGCAAAAACGCACGCATAGACGCACACACATACGCAGACGCACACACAAACTAACACATTCACACACCCACACATACAAACATACATATTACACGCGCACACATACATGCAGACAAACACTCACTACACGTACACTGGTCACGTATTAATAGGTCTATATTATTTTAAGTAGAAGTAGATATTAAGTTCAGTCTATTGTTTTTTTGTTTTTTTTTTTCTCTTGCCGTTTGTTATTTAGTTATAAATGTATTTTAGTAGTGTTATCCGCGAGGGGGGGCTAGTGATCTGTACTACAGGTCTTTCACAGACCTATTTCAGACACTAGTCCTTCACAACGAAAATGCTACACGCTTACATAATATTTTGTTTCATTGTAATAGTGTAAGTTGTGAAGGCAAATAAATTTACTTTTATTATTATTATTATTCCTGAAAGACCGAAACAACTAATAAGTAACTCCAGTAAATATGTACGTTCGTTACAATCTCTAGGTAACGCGGAACTATTTATCTATTGAAACATGGTAAGCTCAAAATAATTAGAATAGGTAGATACCTTTTGTTCTCAGATAAAATCACTTTTTCCCACAACAGCTTTCTAAATTAATTACACTGTTCCAAAGTTACTTGAGTACACTCGATTCTTCTTTTAACTATTGTCCAAACTCAGAAAATAAAAAAATGAAATGTCTATTAATAGACCCAAAACCGAACTTAACAATCACACCTACTGCGCTAAGCCCAAACGGTATATGTCCGACTCAGTGCCCATTCCTTTGTCTCATAAGTACATGAATGTTTTGTTGTTCCCAGGGTCAGAACGCTGCCACATCGTAATCCTATCCTTAATGTTGTTAATATCAACACCACCTTTGGTCTGACCTCGGTCCCCATCCGGCCTGTGTACCATGCGTGTGATATCACAGTCCCACTAACACAAACTTGCCCCATGACGCATGTAGGTACAGTTAAGAATACGTCAAGCTTTACAGTTTGAACCCTGTCTGTACGGGTGTAAGTGTAAATATTGAACTGCTCACAATTTTACTGATCATTCAAACTATACTTAGTTAGATTTTTTTCAAAAACAATCAATATGTAAAAAAAAAACAAATAGTTATATTATACCAGAAACATTTTCTACTTTTCCGCACAGTAACTATTGGTACAACACAATGTAATGTACTTACGTTAATCCACTCTTGTATAGGCGTGTTGAGAAAATTTTATATATTCTCCGTCATCCCACTTCTGAACTATTGTCGCAGGATTCTTCAGCTTCAATTAAACCAGCAAATACTTCAAATAACACTTTTATTAGTATTCTTCACATAAGTTATTTAATATTCACAATTTGACAACGTGTGACGCGCGTCGCTGCTCTACGCATATTGGCGCTCTCTCACCTCCTCTAAGCTTGCAAAGCCCTTCGTCTAGGTACATTATATAGATAAATAATAATAGAACCTAACATTATATAGAAATAGCTGACCCATCAAATTCTAATCTGCCAATTTCCAAGACACCATTATCAATCAGATTAATATTATAAAAACATTTGACGCACTAAACTCAGAACTACCGATGAAAACGTACAATATAATACCTATATTAGTTTATTGTTTAACTTTTAACAAGTTCAGAATTCTTTTGCGTTTTTGTCGTTACGGTCACGAGTTAACTCAATGAGAAAGTTCAAGGAAAATAGGATAATACATACGGAGGAGGGACTAAATTGTGATCCGTTAGGCATTTTATTACTTACGTATAAATATTAAATTCATTTGAAAGTGAATTACTTCGCATGTCGACAAAAGATTCGTGTTGTGAATAGCGATGGATTTGAACAATGATCTACATAATGCACTTCCATATTCTCATACATGTTTTATAACCTTCACGCGTTTTATACTGCCCTTCTAATCTATAGGTACTAATATTATAAAGCTGAAGAGTTTGTTTGTTTGTTTGAACTGGGATAGGCTATAATATATCATCACGCTAAGAGCAATAGGAGCACTGCGGGTAAAACCGCGGGGCACAGCTAGTATCCTAATAAAAAAAAAATCAATAGAAATGGTTCCGTACCTTGTTTGTCATTTACCGTCTAGTTTCAATTTACTTTTTACCAGTATTCTAACTTCTGTAATTAGTTTAATATACTAAAAAAATGAGTCTATTGTCTCTATTCTTTATTTTGTATCTTTGTACGGAACTATAAAAAGCATGACTAAATAGAAAATAATTAATCTAATTAATAATTATTATAACTACGTCGTTTCTTTTCTTGTAATGAATCATATTCATATTAAGAACTAATGTTTATTGTCATTTAATAAAATAGAATAAAAATACACACAAACAACACATTCTAGACTGGTTTTTCAAAATTATTATCAGAGGGCTTTAGGTACCTAGATAGAGATAGCTCGGTCAAAAAGAAAATGGTTTTATAAGCCTCGAGATATGTTGATTATAATAAATTAATGATAAAAGAGAATAACCCAAATACATTATATTGACCAATATATATTATTATAATAATTATAGTAATTATTTGATAAGATTTTAATAATGTAATGTAGAATAATCTTGGATTATCCGGCCATAAACAACTGTATCAGCAAATAATAAAGATACCTTTGTTTGTTGTTTTGTTGTAAAATCTATTATAACAAAATTGAATTATCCAAATGTGATGCTGTGTGAATCTCGAGAACGGCTGGACCAATTTGGCTAATTTTGTTTTTAAGGGCCTATTCAGTGCGACGCGGATGACCTACGTCCTACGCGGACGTCCGCGACGGACGGTAAAATGTATGAAGCCTTATGCTAGGCGTCCATTACAGGCGGATCGGGCCGGGCCGCATCGCAACGGGCCGTCTCTAATGGACGCGCTGTTTGCTCCTGCGTCCACCTGTACGGGGCGCGGCGGACCGCCTAGGCGGATTTTATCTAACAGACGCTCGCCGCTCACATCCGCCTGCCTGCGTCCACTAGACGGGTCGGGGCGGGCCGGGCCGCAGCGCACCGCCGGCAGAAATCCGCCTGCGAAGCGATATCCGCCAATGCGTTGCGGCCCGCCCCGGCCCGATCCGTCGCTAATGGACGATGTTTCATACAAAACATAGGCCGGCGTATTTTTGCGTTGCGATGCGGCCCGGCCCGATCCGCCTAGTGGACGCCAGCCATTATGCTAGGCGTCCATTAGAGGCGGATCGGGCCGGGCCGCATCGCAACGGGCCGTCTCTAATGGACGCGCTGTTTGCTCCTGCGTCCACCTGTACGGGGCGCGGCGGACCGCCTAGGCGGATTTTATCTAACAGACGCTCGCCGCTCACATCCGCCTGCCTGCGTCCACTAGTAAAGCAAAGCAAAAGGCCACACTTAATTTTAAAATAAATAATAAAAGGCAAATACCTAAGTTACAAGATCATTATGCGAATTCCAGTGAACTTATTATGATAACACCATGGACATCCAAGAAGGAACGTATCAACTTGAACAATACGCCCATTTAGTGGACAATGCGTAATTGATAAAACAAAGGAATATTAATTTAATGGTTATACGGTATCGGACCACCACCGGACCACCAGGCAGGAGGATATCTCGGATATATAAGCAATTCACAAGTAAACTCGTCATTCTCACACCAGCTCTCTATAGTTAAGGTCATAGATTAAGTAAAAATTGTAATTTATTTAAATAAATTATTTTTTTAAAAGTAATCTTGACCGAGTTATTTTTACTGGCGCCCAACTTAGGGGCCTAACGAGTGAATTTAAAGTAAATACATCGTAAATTACGAAAAAGTTCACGAAAATCTTTCAAGATTGAAGTTAGGCAACTCACAAACAAATTAGTAAAATCAGTGAAAAGTTCGAGGGAAGAAATGAAAAAGGAGACCATCATCGGATTTGTGCTGTAAGTACCGTAGCATAATCCTTTCACCATTCCTTTCCACTTGAAACCCCCGACTTTTGTATATAGCTATAGGGATACTGGAGAGAATCACTCTCCTTCTGAAAGTGAGAGCAGTCTTAGTGATTTGAGTTATTCAAATTGCAGTAATAATCCAACTGTCATAGACAATATGGATCCAAAAACCTTGTTATCGTTCGTTCCCACATATGATGGTGACGCATTTAATCTTTATAATTTTATAAACTGTGCCAAACATTGGTTACAGATCGCAGGTGGAGACACACCACCTAATGTAATGTTGTTATTAAGCAAATTAGAATCGAAAGCTGCCATGACTATCTCCATGGTAGATCATGACTTTAAGTGGAAAAATATAGAATTAACATTAAAAAAAGAATGTGGAGATAATAGGGAGTTCAATACCTTATTAATTGAATTGTCGAATGTTAAAAGAAAAGGTAGCTATAAGGATTTAATTTTTGAGTTAAAACAGAAATTATTTTTTATTAGAAGTAAGTTGTTAGATAAATATAGTGAGAAAACGTTAGTCGATGAAGTGATGGAGCCGTATATTAATACCGCGCAAAATGCATTAAGAAACAGCTTACCGTACCATGACCAAATTTACGTGTCAAACTGTGGTTTTGAGGAAACGGCCGCCCGAATTTTACAATTAGAAGCAGAGGGTAGGTTCGACAATATTAAGCAAAAGTTTTCGAGCATTTTACCACCGCCGCGAATTGTTCAGCAGGGGTACTCGCAACATAAACCCAATTTTGTAAATCAAAAGCATAGTTATACTAATTATCCACAAAATCCAAGGATAAATTATAATAATAACAATTATAATCATAATCATAACCAAAGTAATAATAATTTCCATCAAAAATATCCATGGAAGCCAAATCCAAATAATGTGTTCAATAAGCCTCAGAATAGTTATTTCAAGCGTAATCAATATCGCCCGGTTAATAGAAATGTAAATGAAACGGAAGACGTATCCATGCGGACAGCGCCTCAGTTACGCCCAGGTCAAACAAATCTAGGTAAAGGGTTAGTCGCAGAGGAAGTTTTCCATACTAATAATATAGATGAAGCAAATTTTTACAAAAAGGCCTCTCAAAAGAAAGGGCCATAGAATTTAATTTTGTTAAGTCTTATTTGCCATATTTCGAAACGGATGAGCCAAAATTAAAAATCTTAATAGATACGGGTAGTCAAAGGTCGTTTATGACTGAAAAGGCTTCAAAATATTTTAAAAGCTATTATAAGCCTGAGAAATTTTCGGTGCGTACATCTCACGGTACGTCGACCCATGTAGGTTTAATAGAAACTCCGTTTTGGTATAAGTACTTCGATACGGGTGAAGGAACAATGAAGTTCTATGTGTTTAATTTTAGCGATCAATATGATATTTTAATGGGAACAGATATGATAGAGCAAGTTAATGCTAAAATAGATTTAAAAGAACGAAAATTAATTTTACCAAATAGTGAAATTTTAATTCATCACATGACAAATGAAAATTATTCAGACATTAATAATTTGTGCGAAACGTATAGAGATTTATTTACGGAGGATGTAACGAATAGCGCAACTACATCTATTAAGCATAAAATTAATTTAATTACTAATGAACCGATTTACCAACGTCCTTTTCGTTTGCCGCAAATACAACAAGAGGAAGTTAATAAACAAATAATTAAATTATTAAACGAGAAAATAATTCAACCTTCCGAGTCGCCATGGTCATCTCCAGTGCACATAGTGCCTAAGAAAATAGATCAGTCAGGCGTTAAGAAATGGAGAATGGTTATTGACTATAGGAGGTTAAATGAAATAACAAAATCCGATAAATTTCCATTGCCAAATATTGAGGAGTTATTTTCCAAGTTACAAGGAAATAAATATTTCTCTACCTTAGATTTAACTTCGGGATATCACCAAATTTTAATGGATACAGATTCCATCGAGAAAACGGCATTTAGTACGCCTAATGGGCATTATGAATTTTTACGGATGCCTTTTGGTTTAAAGAACGCTCCCGCGACATTTCAAAGAATGATGAACAATATTTTAAAAACGGAAATAAGTAGAAATATTTGTTTAGTTTATTTAGATGACATAATTATATATTCAAAAACTAAGCAAGATCACATAAATAGGTTGCAGCAAGTTTTTGAAGCGTTACGTAGAGTTAATCTAAAATTAAATAAAAATAAATGCGTATTTATGGAAGAGGAAATCGAATTTCTAGGTCATGTTCTTAACAAAGACGGACTAAAGCCAAATCAGTCAAAGATAGAGGCAATTAAGAAATTTCCGATTCCAAAAACATTAAAACAAGTTAGAAGTTTTTTAGGATTAATAGGTTATTATAGAAAGTTTATTCCTAATTTAAGTAAGATAGTTAAGCCTTTAACGGATACGACTAAGAAGAACGCGATTATTGACATTAATAATAATAAGTTTAAAGAAGCATTCGAGTCGTGTAAACATTTATTAATGAATGCTCCAATTTTAGCATTCCCTGATTTTAATAAAACGTTTGTTTTAACAACGGATGCATCGGACATAGCTCTAGGTGCAGTATTAAGTCAAGAAAATCATCCGATAGCGTATGCGTCGAGAATTTTAAGCGAAACAGAAAGAAAGTATAACACTACGGAAAAAGAATTGTTAGGTATTATATGGGCAGTTAATCAATTCAGACCCTATATTTATGGTAGGAGATTTATCTTAAGAACAGATCATAAAGCATTAATATGGTTATCTAAACTAAAAGAGCCAAATCAAAGATTAACGAGATGGAAACTTAAATTGCAAGATTACGATTATAAAATTGAGCACGTCAAGGGTAAAGAAAATTACGTAGCTGATGCATTAAGTAGAATTCAAATAAACCACACAAGTGTAGATTCCTTAGCAGCGCATTGTGGCGAAGAATTATCGTTAGACAGTACACCGCGTAATAATGATACAGCGATAAGCACTGAATCGAATTCCTGTTGCTCAGACAATAGATCGTTGAGTAATACAATACACTCTTGTCAACAAGACAGCGATACAGGTATTCCAATCATTGATAGTTACCCACCTAAACGTCTCAGACGTGTTGTGTTTGAAAGTGCTCCATACGAGAACGCGAAGTTTGAAAAAGGTATGTGGTATTTTTATATTCCACCTAATAATGAGGAAGAAGTTATTAAAAAATATATGTTAGAGTATTTAAGTAAAGAAAAATATGCTTTTATAATACCAAACGACGAATTATATTATAAAATATCTGAAGTTTATAGAAAGTATTTTGATCATAGTAAGTTTAAGCCAACTAGATACATTAAATCGTTAATAGAAATAGATAATAAAGAAGAACAATTAAATTTAATTAAAGAATGTCACTTACTAAATAATAGACATGCAGGTATAGAAATTGTGTATAAACAATTGCGTGAAAAATATTATTGGGAGAATATGCGGAAAAATATTAAGAAGTATATATTAAATTGCGAATTGTGTAGAAAGGAAAAATATAATAGGCATCCTAATAATACATTGTATTCGGAGACAGAAACTCCACATGAACCAATGTCAGTATGGCATATAGATTTTATGTCTTTAGAAAGACAGTGGTACCTTACAATTATAGATAAGTTTTCAAAATATGCGATTATTAAGCCAGTAGATAAAAGTAGAGTATATGATGTATTATATGAAATATTTGCATTTATAGGGGCACCTAATAAGATAGTGCATGATGGTGAACAATCGTTTTGTAGTGAGATTGTCACGGAACTTTTTAAAACTTATAATATTATTAACCATACTACGTCACCGCAACATCATAAATCAAATTCGGATGTTGAGCGTTTACATAGTACTATACAAGAGTTGTTTCGTTTACAACGTGAATCAGATTTAGACCAAAATCAAAAGATTAATTTTATTGTACATTCTTATAATAATACAATGCATAGTGCGATAAATATGACGCCATTTGAAGTGCATTTTGGTAGAAAGCCTAAGTTGCGTAGTTTTGATAATTTAAAAGTAGCTATACAGAGATATACTGCCCAGCATAGAGATTTTGCGAAAGAGTTAAATCAAAATGTTCATAAATTGTTAAAGAAGCAAAAGCATGATAGGAATAAAAGATTGAATGAGAGAATTAAACCCCCGAAAATATTTAAGATAGGTGATACAGTTTATTTGAAAAACTCTATGGCGGACAGACATAAGACGAAGTCAAGATTTTTAGGTCCATACAAAATATTAAGCGTGGAACCTCATAACAAATATAAAATAAGCAATGGCAAAATATATCATGTAGAGGAACTAATTGTTTCAGAATCTACGTCAGTTTCGGATACAAGTTCAAGCAGTTAGAACCTTCAGAAAATGTAATAATAGTTGAGTTGAAGCCTGCTCGAATTTTAGAAGGAAAGTGGTATATTATTCATAAGTTAGAAATAAAACCAATTGTATTAAATTTAGAGAGTATACAACAATCTGTAAACCATGCTTATAGAAATTCTAAGATAGATGATGTTAATCATATATATCAGAGAATTAATATTATATTAGAACATGTTAGAGAGATATGTAAACATTTAAATATTCAAAGTAAGAATAGGATTAAAAGAGGATTAATTAATGGTTTAGGAAGTGTTATTAAGTCGATAACTGGTAATTTAGATCAAAATGATTTAGATTTAATTCAAAGAGATTTAGAAACTGTAAGAATTGCTTATAATAAACAAATATCGATAACTGATGAAACTTTAGAGGAATATAATAAGCAGATTGCAAATATTACTTTAATTCAGGAAGAGATTAATAATCAATTGTTATCTATGTTAACTAGTAAAGCGCAACAAAAGGTTGCTATATCTTTGTTATTACAAGCTCAAACTTTACAAGATGTAAGTGAAAGATTAACAACAGCTATTACGTTTGCTGAACATAAAATGTATCATTATAGTATTTTGCAATCTCAATTGTTAGAAGATACAATTAATAGTATTCCAAAAGAAATTGTTATATCTAGAAATGTTAATGATTTAGAAAAGTTTATTACTGTAGATTGTCAAATTATTAATGGAATAGTATATTTTGTAATTGAAATACCATTAGTTAAGAATAGTGTATTTAGGACAAGAAAAATTGTACCTATTATCCAACATAACCTATCCTGTTCCTATCCTATTATGCGAACGGTTACTTTAGCTTACAATGAAGAAGAAATGTATGAAGCTGAAGATTGTATTGAAATAAATGAATTAATTTGTAAAGGAAATATTTTGACGAAAGATACTTGTGAATCTGAAATATTAAATACAATGAATAGCGAAAAATGTCAAATGGTAGCAATAAAGTGTCCTAAAGAGGAAATTTTTGAGATATCCCCAAAAGCCATTTATATGTATTTTAATAAGACAACTGAAGTTGGAATCAAGTGTAATAATCATAAAGAAACTTTGTGGACTAAGTATACTAATATATTATATGGAGAAAATTGTGAGTTGAATGTTTCAGGAAAAACTTTATTTCACACGAGGGAATCAACGGACAAAATAATTATTGGTAAAGTGGATTTACAACCAATGGAGACTGTAACTGAAATAGAACTTAGCAAGTATGATAGAAAGAAGATTTCATCTAAGTTAAATGAATTGAAGAGGATTCCCGCATTTAATTTTGAAACTCACGATATTGTTCAATATAGCTGGATAACATTTATAACTATTGTAATAATAATGTGCCTAATCTATGTTAAAATTCTCAGATCCAGGTTTCGTTCGAAAACCTGTACTTCGAATTTGGAGGGGGACAGTAAAGCAAAGCAAAAGGCCACACTTAATTTTAAAATAAATAATAAAAGGCAAATACCTAAGTTACAAGATCATTATGCGAATTCCAGTGAACTTATTATGATAACACCATGGACATCCAAGAAGGAACGTATCAACTTGAACAATACGCCCATTTAGTGGACAATGCGTAATTGATAAAACAAAGGAATATTAATTTAATGGTTATACGGTATCGGACCACCACCGGACCACCAGGCAGGAGGATATCTCGGATATATAAGCAATTCACAAGTAAACTCGTCATTCTCACACCAGCTCTCTATAGTTAAGGTCATAGATTAAGTAAAAATTGTAATTTATTTAAATAAATTATTTTTTTAAAAGTAATCTTGACCGAGTTATTTTTACTCACTAGACGGGTCGGGGCGGGCCGGGCCGCAGCGCACCGCCGGCAGAAATCCGCCTGCGAAGCGATATCCGCCAATGCGTTGCGGCCCGCCCCGGCCCGATCCGTCGCTAATGGACGATGTTTCATACAAAACATAGGCCGGCGTATTTTTGCGTTGCGATGCGGCCCGGCCCGATCCGCCTAGTGGACGCCAGCCATTACAGCGCGTTCAGAGCGACGCGGAGCTGTCCGCGTCGCGGAGAGCTATCCGCGCGCGGTCGAAATCGCTCCGCGCCGCTCCTCCGCGCCGCGGATGTCCGCGGGCGGACGGTGCCTGGTTCTAATGTATTTGTTCAGTGCTCGGCGGACAACAGTCACGCGGAGCGGATGTAAAGTACTGTCGTTGTCATGGCGGCTGCGTCAAATGTGCAAACCGAGAGGGTTACAGTCGATCCCGATCCGCATCGCACTGAACGACAAAATCATCCGCGACGGAAGCAAAACCTAGTCCGCGTGCGGACGGTCCGCGTCGCACTGAATCGGGCCTAACATTTTTTAAAGTATCAAGGATCTTATGAAGAGAAAAAATTAAAAACAGGCAATAGGGCAGAATAACGTCTGTTGGGACACCTAGTTTGTTTTACATTTTCCATTCAACTTAATCCATCGAACGTTTACAAATTTTCTAAGTTCTTTTCTAAGAAATAACTCTGATTATCGTGTATTAAGAATATTTATGTTGTCAAGACGCAGAAAAGTAAATTTATTAGCTGGAAAAATGTGCCTGAACTGAAAAACTATACTCGGTAATGAAATATAACTTATCATAAAAACAATCTATGAAATATGAATACATACGTGACAAATTATTCTCGAATGGCGTGTTGCATGATAATAATAAACTACATATATGAAATTAGCCCACATACTCTTTATGTATATGCTACTAGGTTAAAAAATTCTTTATTCATTAAGCCCGTGGAGCGTGGAAATGTAATGTACCTTTTTTATTTTAATTTCCAACAATGAGAAAGCTTTTTTCAACGAGTTAATATAATTTTAAGGCAAGTTTTAAATGCTCCGCTTATTTCGGTAATTAATGAATGAATTTATGTTAATTAAGTGTTAATCTGAACTGCGTGAATTGAGGTCAAAAGCTCTTTGACTTTCAAACCAGAACCAAGATTCGCCTACTGCTAATGTTATTCGAAAAGAAAATATTGCATAATTTGAATTTATAAATATTATACAAGTATATTATGCGGACTGCGGTGATATATGAGCCTGATATTGGAATCTTCCTTTGAATTAAATAAATAAATAAATAAATATATCACGACAATTTTCACACACGGCACAATCTGATCCCATATTAAGCTTTCGCTTGTGTTATGGAAACCAGATGGCTGATAAACATACATATATAATTTTTAAATAAATACTTATATAGATAATTAACACCCAGACACAGAGCAAACATCTATGTTCAATTTATTAAAAAATATGCTGTTAAATTAGGTTTAAGTATTATATAATTTATCTTATAGATAGAGTTGTGCGCTTTGAGTGAAATAATAATAAAAATGTTACTTTATTGCTGTATCCATTATAACTGTATTATGTATATTGAAGATCACCAAGAAACCTCATATCGATACAATACAATTTGTCGGATGATTGATGTGGTCCAAATACCACGATTTAAAGAATTGTTCGCTCAATATAAAAAAATAAAATAGAACTACGAACTGCTAAGTGCTAACAATAGAGCCGTCTACTTTACTTTGCCTTTAATGATTGTTATTCCTAACGATTCGATACAATATGTAACTTAACACGATTTACGTTTGATGGTTATATTTAATTCTTATATTTATTGTTACAGTTCGTCTTCGAGAACGGTACTCATGATGATGGGCTCCTCCCACGGGAGAAGTTTCTGGAAGTCGGCGCTAGAATGGAAGCTAGAAGGAATTACTTGAGCAACGAGTGCTCGAGGCTCGGCTTAGATGGGTCTAGTCAGAAGGCGTCTGCGTGGGAATATCTCATCAACCGACAGTACCACGTTATATGGTGAGTAACATGACACAATAATGCTCATTTCATAATAACTAACGTTACTTGAAGTAGTGCTGTCTCTTTCTAATGTGGTGGATAAGATGAGGTGAATGATAAATCTTATAACTTTTACTTGGATAATGTGCAGCAGACACTGATCCATAAAATTAAGTGTACTTGAAACTGCACATTGCGATTGAATGCCTTTGGTTATGTGCACAATAATATAAAGAATACAAAGAAAGAATAGTTATCTAATGGGTACATAGTTATGTAGATTAATTAAATTTTTAACTTGACCTTGGCATAAGTCAGCTTATCTGGAAATCGGTGCACGCGAAGCAGTAACATGTTGATGACTGATGTATGGATGTATATGTAATGTATATCATCATATTACAAGTTATTTTATTTGCACCAATTGTCGTATATTTTTTTACATAGAACTCAAAGTATACAAAATTAGACTTAATTTTATTTTAATCTTATCTGTATTATAATAATTAATACATAATATATCACACACATCTGCAATAAACTGCTTAACATAACTATTTTATTCCTCCTCCGACTGAGATTCTTATATGAAACAACTGAGATTCTTATATGACGACGCGGTTGGCGCAGTGGTAAAGTAACTGCCTACTGAGCCGACGGTCCCGCGTTCGATCCCCGGTCAGGGCAAATATTTGTGTGATGAACTCAATTATTTGTTCTTGGGTCTGGGTGTTATTATCTATATATGTATTTATAATATTATATTTATCGTCGCCTAGTAGGTACCCACAACACAAGCCTTAATTGAGCTTACTGTGGGACTAGGTCGATTTGTGTAATAATGTCCTATAATATTTATTTATTTATTATTTATAAACAATAAATCGAAACATCTCTCACAGGTGTAACATTTTCAAAGCGGCGTCAACGTCATGGATGTATAACTTCAATTTGATGGCAAACTACACTGCGGCGTTTTTAAATAGAACCAAAGAGGTGCCCTTGGAGTTGGCAAGAAAGAGATACGCGAGACCAACTGTTGAGATGCTCAGAAAGGCCCAAGGGGACTCACTTACCTTCCTTATAGTGAGGCACCCGTTGGAAAGATTGGCCTCCGCGTACAATGATAAGATCGTTCATGCGTGGCCGAAGTCCTTTCACGACAAAATGGGGCAAAGGATTATAAAAAAGTATAGGAAGGTAAGCTATTTCAATTTCCTTTTTATTTATTGTATTTGCTTACCACTCTGATGGAAAGTGCGCCTGTATAACTACGTCTTCAGGCCCCACATACTAATGTAGGATATCATTATTATATTTATCATCAGCTGTTCATCTTAATTATGTAGGTAACTAACCATAGGCCATTTCTTAAAAATATTTCAAATCAAAATCAAATCAATATTAATAATCAGGTAAATTTGCATTAAGTTTATGAATGGTTCTAGTAAATACAGGTTTCGAGTTCGGTACGTATTTGCAGTAAGAAGGCAGAAAGTATACCAATGTTTATCAGCTTTAGATGTAAATTACGATTACCTTAGAAGGAGAAATAGAAAACATAAATATATAACAAACAAACGAAACGATATCTTATAAGAGGGTCTTAAATTACATCGATAATTGAGAGCGTCTGTATTTTTAGAAAAGCCAAATTCAACAAACAAACTCACGTTTATTCTTCATTTTCAAGTAGCTCTTATAGTCTAACAGTTGTTTTATATTCCCGGTACTGTAAACGGCACGACTATTAATTCTAAGTCTATAAAATTATCTTATTGTAAATCTGTGTTCTAGGAATTGCAATAAGCTTGTACATCGCCATTTTTTTCTTTAACGACCCTGTCGTGATATGACTTCGTGGTCAGATAAAGCGGAGTTGCAATTTATTTTTATCTTTTATTTATTCTCTACTACCTCGTTATTTTATTATAACCGAACAGTCTTTTAGGTATTTTATTTTTGTACATTTTTAATGAATACTTAACGAAAATATACCTACTTCGGTATCATCATCAGCTTATTACTTTCCTACTGTAGGGTGACAATCTTCAGAAGTCGGCTTAGACCATATTGCAGACAATAAATAAATTTTAAATTATGCACTGTGAATTGCAGTCTACTTATCTTTCTATACACGAAGTATTTACCAACTAACCAACAAAACGTCTATATCACTTTAGAACTTACTTACTTACTGCTGGCAACTAAATATTTGTACTATTCGTGTCTCCACAGGCTACAGATTCAAAACCAGCGCCAACAGAACGGTATCCCGTGTTCGAAGAGTTCGTCTCGTATATACTGGACGAAGCGAAGGCGAGGCGAGTCCTCGACATGCACTGGACTCCCTACACGAACTTCTGCACGCCTTGCAAGTTTAACTTCGACATCATTCTTAAATTTGAAACCCTTGACGTAAGTGTTTAACAATATTTTTTATTGTATTCTTTACTTTTTAGATGTTATGACCTTCTTTCATTGAATCATAATTGATGATGATTTCACGATACACGACTGTAATACATTTTTTTTTTTCTAAAATATTTCATTATCGTCCCTTGCTTATGCAAAAACTGGGATATCTAGTTCCTAATTTCCATATACATAATTAAAAAAGTGTCTGTCTGGTAGAGCACGAAAGAGGATCACCTTTCTACCCATAAAAAAGATCAGTAAAACTTAAATTTACCTGCATTAAGCCCCAAGGACACCAAACTGCTTTATATCGTACATTTTATCAAATATTTTAAGTACCTACATTAGTTTTAAAAGGTCTCTTCTTTGTGTTTATTTACGATAATTACATCGATAAAAAATGGTTGAATGTTAGCATTAAAAATATCGGGGAACAATCTACAAAAATAAATCAAATAATCGTTAACGTCTACGTCTAAGGGTGTCTAAGGTTTTATACGTAAGAAATTATGCCAGCAAATAATATAATGATGTGTACTCTATAATATTTAAACAGACTAAGGGTGAATACACATCATTATTATTTCTAACCTAGCTAAAGCTTTTGTGATAAATGTGCTTTACGACCCCTTTCTTGTATTGATTGTACGTGGGTATATAATTCCAAACTATGGAGGTTTATTTGACAATAATTGTCTTATTTTTTTAATCGAAATAAGTACCTAATGAAAAATCTTTTTGCATAGAAATGCGTTATTAACGGGTAAAATATAGAAGATTATTTTGTAGAGTAGAATTCATCGACATCCTTTGCAAATTTGGTGACATCTAATGGTCTCCATTACGTTCTAAAGAGATATGAAATAAAAATATAATTCTTATATTTCATTTTCTTTGTTATAGGAGGATCAGAGGTTTTTGATCCAAATGGCGCGACTTCAGGACATAATCAAACCGGAGTGGCGGAACAGCGGCAAGGGAGGCACGTTGAATAATATCAACCACCTTTACTCCAGGCTGAAAAAGTCTCAACTGGATGGTCTCTATAATTTATACAAGTAAGTTATTTATCCACACAAATATCAATATACAATTTTTTGTATTATCATTTGTTACGAATAAACTGAAAAACTACCCTAATTATCGATTTAAAAAAAAAATCTACCATTAGAAAAATACATCATTATCGAGTGACATAGAATTTTTTTTTCACATTTTATAATAGAACAATCACAAGACGCTTGTAAGTATTGGATAAAGGTCAGAGTAATCAAGAATGGTCTTATTGTTAGAATAAGCGGAGCGGAAGATACATAAACTGTTGTCTATTTAAAGATACAAGGTACGCTTCTTTTGATTATAGCATATTTTTTATTGGGTCAATAAATCTAGTCTCTTTTGTCCAGCTTAAAGAGTCAGAAGTAAATAAGCATATTGTCCATTTTAATTTGTGTTTCAGTAGGTCTAAGTAATCTCACTAGGAAAAGGATATTATGTACCTAAATGTACGATGTGTCTTGATTGATGTGAGGAAAACGACTAATTATTGCGGATGTTTATAATCGCCGCGTTTGTAATTTAGCGTCAACACGACACCGCTAGTAGTATCTTCTCACGTGAAATAATATGCAAGGCAATGTATCATTTTTCAGAAACGATTTCCAGCTCTTCAACTACACAGTGGACAGTTACTACGACATAATTCAAACAGAAGATGGCAGCACTCGCGGCTGAACTAAACGAGTGTGAATTATTGCTAGTTGGAACCAAAATAAATGGTCAGTATTTGTTGGTTAGAAATACTAAGAAAGACTGAAAATAATTCGTGGGGTTTAGTATAGTCAATACTAATTGATTACCCTAAATCTACGTTTTAGCGATAATGTATGAACAATGATGGTACGTGAAATGTGTAGGTACGTATAACAATTTGTTGTTGTCAATTTTCGATATTTTAACTGTAAAGTTTCTAAATAGTCTGTTACGTTTATCTCGTGTTACCATTTTATTTATTTGTTTGTTAATATGAAATATTGTGGACTTTAATGAATATACCTATGTAATTTATGAACTAATAAATCTTTACATCAAAGCCCTTATATTAGGAAACTTACACATTTAATTAATAGCTCTTATATGTATGTACTTGCCCAATTCACTACAACGTGCTTCCGTAGAATAAAAATGATCTACCTACGTCATGACATGTTTGTTATTACATAGTTTGTGTTGATTCAATTGGAATTGATCTAACATTCCTTAAATATACGCTTGTTTTCTCAAATATCATTATTATTGATGATTTATATACTTACATCATCGTTATTAATCAAATTGCCTTTATTTTTATTATGGAGGTATACCTGCCCAGGTAGGTATTGTAAATTGCATTTGAATTAAAATAACAAACACAGGAATGTTAAATTTTTATTCGGTTTAAGTATATATTTTATAAATCAAAGACTATTTACTATTCCAAAACACAACATTTTCTGTTATATTGCGTTGAAAATATCTGTAGATCAAATCGATAGTTTTCCTTAAATTTTGCTGTTAAATTTTTAAATTTACCTATCTTAAATTATCTCTTACATTGTTTTAGATAAGAATAATTCTTTTACTTTCTGATTGTTACGTTGTAAAAAAATGTACCTATAGAAGATTGAAAAATGTTTATAATCTAAATCCTTCTATTGCCTGAACAAGCATCACTTTAGCTGGTTTAGTAAGTGCATTAGTATCTAAATTACATAGTACATGCAAAATGCAGGGTAAGTTAAAAACCTACATAATGTGTGGTTAAAAATGTTGTAGAAAATATTTTGGATGTTGAACCACTTCATTAACCCTTATAAAATTTGATCAAACCGATAGAGCTATTTGAATTTAAAGTTATGAACATTATTGTATAAAATATTATCTATCTATATTAAGTACGTATGACGATCATAAGTTTCTGCATAAAGTTAATATATCAGTATATTTTTATACCGCCTCTAATTCTGTTAATTTAATTTATTACTCATCGCTAACGCACAAAGTTTCAGTAGATAATAGAATAATTAGATTTCTTATTATAAAATTATTGTAAGTCTACGGTCTACAAAATAAAGGTATCTATTATATTCTACTTACGCTACAATAATTCCATGTTATCTTTTGCAAGAAATACGTTCAAAAAAAGTACTTGCCCATAGTTCGTGCTAACCTAACTAGTTAGTAGTTGTTGACAAACTATTTTTATGTTGTAAAAATTCATACCTAAGTCTTGTTTCAATTTACGATTGTAAATTTTTTAAATGCATAAGTAGTTAGACCAAATTAATATGATTTAATGTAGAATTAATATTTATATTTATGTAACATTTGTTATAAAGTGTTGATCTTTTAAGAAAAATTACTAGTATCATATATTGTAGTTTAAAATTATTGATCAATTCTGCCTTTTATGGATTTTTTTCATTTTGTATATAATAGTTTAAGATTAAATCATTCTTTAAATAGGCCACCGAGAACAACTAAATAATTATTATCTTTAAAAACATAAGCTGTTATGATAAACTTCCTATATTTTTAAATTAAGCTCGACATTTAGAGCACATATTAATTTTATTAATAATGTTTAATATTGGGAATCAAATTTTGTGATTAATTTGCTCGATTTATTTTGCTAGGATCAGTGAACAATTAATAAATTGTAATGTAGCAACGAATTGCGGTCTATGTTTGTCTGTGGATATCGATTTTTGTCGTTTTTAATTATTCAATGATATCTAAATGTATGAGTATCCATGAAAATTTAAATTTAGTCACTAAGAAAACTGCTTATGTATAGATTAAAATGAGATTTACGTAGTCGTAGATAATGGAAGGAATAGACCAAAAGATATGGCCTATGAACGTAACTGGAATGGTGCTATAGTCTCTTAGAAATTGATCTCATGTCAGAATGAGATGTAGTGCCGTGTACTTGTTGCTAATTAATTATGTATCCCGTTTAGGAAGGGTCGGTTGTGTTATGTTGTTCTTAAAGAAATTTTATTCTTAGTATAATAGAGAAATAAATAATTATATATGTAATGGAATGTTTGTTTTATTTACCTATGCCACATGATATAATATAAGTTAATAAGTAATAACAAAGTTTCATAAGTCGAAAATGAAGGGTGAAATTCTTTTAATAAAACGTCAGAAATTATTTGTTTAATATTTTATTTGGTAACATTATTATCCTATAAGCTATGTATTTTGAGAAACTAAATGCATTGGAAATTGAGGTAGATATGCCCTTTTCTCTCGCGATGTTGTGTTCCTGCAAGAAAAAAAAACATATTTTATTTTAATTTTTAATGAACCCCTTATTTTAACAAAGAAAAAAAACTGTACAGTTGACATTTTATTTAACTACGTCTTTCACTTTTATGCGTATGGCATGTGTATTTAAAGAGATATAAATATGAATGCAGGAAGTAAGACTCAAGTAATTACGTGACTATTCGCCCCGTTAAAAAGTTTTTACAAAGCATTCAATTGTGCGAAAAATACCAAGAAGGTTAAATTTATTTTAACTTCAAATATAAATTGAAAACACTTACTCAGTCTTAACCTTTCTCCTCTTTGGTATATCAATAATATTAATAGGCTCTGTAGTGATTATCACAGGTCTTACAGAGCCAAAGAAATCAGTTATAGGCACTTTACTGGGGTCACGTTTGAACAAATCTCGACGAACTCCTACTGTAGATATACAAGCATGTTTTGGACATACTGCCAACTGAAACAATTTAAATATAGTTGAAAATAATTAATTTTGTAAGCATTTAGAATAACTGTAAAAGTCACCATTGTGAAATAATAGAAGTGAATCAATTGATGTTTACAGATTTTTTTTTACATTTGACGAAAATTCGTGAAAATATAAAATGGATTGAATTAATAAGTTTTTAATTACGTTGGTAAAAGTATACGACATTATATTGTAGGCAATAAAGTGTCATCTATCAATCTATAACAATAAAGATTATACTCACAAATTCAGACATAGTTTTCTTACTATTTGGATGGACATTTTCTAAAAACTCTAGCACATAATATGTGTATCTGTCAATAATATACACTCCGATAGCAGAGTCCACATGATGCTGAAAACATTTTTTTTAATTATTAACTAGAATCTAGATTATTAAAATTAATACTACATATACATATTAATTTATATGTATATGTATTGATATTGTATATTGTAAGTTTTTACTCTAATAAAATACTTATTTTAAATACAAATATGAATTTATCTTACTTTATTAGTTGCATGTGATAGATAGCGTGATTGTCTTTATTGGAAATCAGAATGGAGTTTCAGACTTTAAAAACAAATAATTCTTATTCTCCTTTTAATATGGTATAGTTAGAAATAAATAACTTACAGAAAGTGAATCTTCTCCCACCAGACTGCTAGCAGTAGCTAAAATGTTTGGTGAATAAAACTTCTCATACATTGAAGACGCCTGACATGTGTCTATTATGAAAAATATTTCATTGTATCTGGAAATAAGACAAAATAAATCAACAAGGTGTTATTATTTTAAATGATTGGTCAGATAAAATATAATAATATGTATGGTATTCATTTTACATATGACTGGATTTATCATGGTATTTTTAACAACCTATTACTTTTATTTATATTAAAACTAGCTTACCGCCCGCGGCTTCGCCGCTTTGTCTAAAACCTAATAAATTATATACGAAAACCTTTCTCTTGAATCACTCTATCTATTAAAAAAAACCGCATCAAAATCCATTGCGTAGTTTTAAAGATTTAAGCATACAAAGGGACATAGGGACAGAGAAAGCGACTTTGTTTTATACTATGTAGTGAAGTTTTAATTGAAAATAATTAATACAAATTCTCTTCCAATCTATGTTTAAAATAGCTGTAAACATAGCAATGAGTACTTTCACTTTCAAATGCCTGGTGATAAAATAATTAAAGATTAATTTACAATTCATATTACCTTCTTTTCTGCCACATTTGTTCAAGCGCATCAGCCAATTCCTGACTGGTTATTTCCTCCGAGTCTTGAAACTTCAAAAAGCCATCACCTCCATGACCAGTTAGATAAATGAGAATATTACTGCCTTCATCTGTTAGCAGTCTTTTAGACCTTGGTGTGTCAGGTGGAACTCTTCCTGTCAGCAAGCGGACAAAGTTCTCAACTGAAACCTGTAAAATATTGTTTATTTTTCAAGTAAGTATGAGATTCAATGTATTTCTATACGTAATAGAATTTTAAAGCAAATTAAATAAAATTCTGAGGCATTTTTATGGAAAGGCAAAACCTGTAAAATATTGTTTATTTGGAATTGAATTGGACTTCAAATCTGATCTGTTCTTTCACTTGTTTTGAAATAAGCAATAATTATGGGCAACAAAAATATACTTGATCCAAAAAGGTGCTCTATTGTCAACTATAAATATATTTCTACCTGACAAGGTTCCTACAAGATCAAATGCTTTAAAAAGTTACTTATGTTAATAATTGTAAACTACAAAATACGATATTACCTCATATCCTCGATAATCTACTTCAACATCATCACCATAAACATTAATTTGTTCATGAGCATTATTAAAAATTGTGGCCGGCCGTGGATTCCTTGGATTGCAAGCCATATCATCCGATATCATTAGTATAATCTGGCTATCTGGAATACCTAATCTCTTAACACTGCGATATATGGACAGCACATTGGCTACGTGCCGGTAATTAAACCAAAACCGTGATGTATCTACTAAAACAGCCCAATTATTTGTGTGGTTCGACTTCTGGAACTGTTCTGGAATCTAAAACAACAATTTAATTTAAGAATATGATTATGAAAAGCTATCCAATTTTCGTATAAAAATTTACGTACTTCTATCGCTTGACTAGTAGATATTATGGTCGCAGTTAATATTATCAAGCAATGCACGATAGACTTGGACGACATATTCATTTTGTTCACTTTTCCATTGATCTATTAAATGTAATTCTTAGCTTTATTTAATTGATTTTAATTTTAATGAATGTTTACACCGTAGACAGAGAATCCAATAGACACCGGCAATGCGTGTCGCAGAAAGAGATAAAAAAGAATACGTCACAATATTTAGGGTTACCGTGTGAGGGAAAATTTACCCCGCAATTTGTAAGATACAAATCTCTCAATATTATTCACATAACATAAGTGGATAATAATGAGATATCCACATTACATACTTACATATTTATACTAATATTATAAAGAGGAAATGTTTGTAATTATGTATGTATGTATGTATGGTTTTCACGCATAAACTACTGGACCGATTTCAAAAATTCTTTCACCATTAGAAAGCTGCATCTTCACTGAGCAACATAGGCTATATTGCATTTTCAAAAAAATTAGAGATCCTTACCAAAAATGCAATAATGTATCCTTATTAAAAATTCTGTCATCGCGTGCGCTGCGGAATCTATTGAAAATAGATCAAATAAATGTTCTACGGTATTATAGAATGGACCAATATCTACAAGAAAGTCCGCGATATTCCATTCAAAAGATATAACGAATTTTTAAAAGTGTCAATTTACAGAAAATAGTAGGTATACTGTTTAATACAATGAGGAGGCGTAGTGCGGGACGGGGTGAAGGTGAGGAGGGAAGGGATATTCGCAGGAACTACTTTGATTCCGATTTGAAAAATTCTTTCAGTGTTAGATAGCCCATTGATCGAGGAAGGCTATAGTAGGCTATATTGTACCATAACACTTAGACCAACAGGAGTGGAGCCACGCGGGTGAAACCGCGGAGCGCAGCTAGTATATAATAAACATATTACTTTTAGATGGGTAATACATATTATGTATATATACATACCTATATATTATATAATATGTATATTATATCATTATCATAATCCCATATGAAAATGTGTATGTAATGATAATGTAGATGAAAACTCGATTGTTTATTATTTTTTATAAAATAAAATAAAAAAAATAAAAGAATGTTTATTTTCGTAAGTATTAACAGATACACACGTTAATTATATTGACCGACCCGCGAAGGCGCAAAAAAAAAAACGAAATTTACTTAATAATAATTTATTGTAATAAAAAAATTACATTTAAATTATCTCTAACTTAACTACGTCCCTCCGGTTCAATGTTGGAACCAAGAGTGTCCATTGTCTTCGGCGGGGCAGCGTCGCGGTGGTGGTGATTGTAATACTTTCTAACCTTCGGTTTTGGTTTCCAATCTGTTCATCCTGTAGCTACAATCCAAATTTGTCGTAAATTATCCGGTTCAGGAAAACTGGAACAAGCCATTTAATATTTCAGATTCTATATTTAATTAAATATACACTGCAGAATATATATTATTATTTCCCATAATAGTGGGTAACAATTTGTAGAAAAGTTGGCAACACAAAATTTTTTAGGTTAACCCTTAATAAGGCAAAGGGATATAGTTTCCCACCAAGACTATTTTGAAAAACATATTTATTTTACATGAAAGATAGCCCATAGAATGAACGCAACCGAAATATACTATTCTTTAGAAGATTTTAAATTTCATAACTTGCAACACTTTTCAAAAAATGACTACCATTGAAATGGCAATGTCAAAGTTCAGTGACGTGAAAAAGTGCTAAAATAACGGTCGATTTTTGGTTACTTCCGAGAAAAAATCTTTTATTGTTCAACGAAAAATCTTGTAAGTAGATTATGTTTCCATCTTTTATGAAATGACAACTTTAGCTATGTTTTTTTATTGATTTTATGCGTAAAACATTGATAACAGCGTTAAAATCTGCGAAATACTAAGTGGGAAAATTATTCCCTTGGCCCGATTGAGTTTATAATTTATTTCTTATTATATATATGAAAGTTTGAACTCACAAATATGTCAATACAAAATACAAATAATAATAGAATGCTGAAATTTGAATGAAAGTAAGCTTCTTAGGGGATGTAGATGTGATATTTACATGTAATAATTTATTTGTAACAACTTTGGAGTTCCAGATGCGATACGTTTACTCAATGTCGGCGTCCATCTTCCAGATGAAGGAAATACTTACAAAAGATGCCGATTTTGTAGCACAAAAAAAGAGGAGAGAAGAACAAAAATAGTATGTTCAACGTGCCAAGTTGCACTATGTGCAAAGAAATCCCCAAGAATAATTATATTTTTAACACTATTATATTTTTAACACGCTTTTAGCTTACTTGTAATTAGCTATATTAATTATTAGAATAAAAATGCGATTGCAATACCGCTTTTTATTTAGCATGCATGATAATATTCATAGGTAAATAAAATAAAAGTTCGTAACGCATAAAAAAAAATTAAAAAATAAATGAAATGACAAAAGCGAAACCAGGTGAAATACTAGTATATGAATAACAACAAAACTAGGCATAATTCCCTTTGCCTAAATAGGCGAAGGGAATTATTTTCCCACTTCGAGACACAGTGCACATACATAATCGGGCAAAGGGATATTATTTCCCACCCAAAAAAAGGGGGTAAAAAACCATCCCCCCTTTTTCAAAATACTTTTTTTAAATTGTGCAGTATCTATTTACACTATTTCCACTGTAACTTACTTTCTAGCTGTAACACAGGCGCGAGCCTTATTAAGGGTTAAAATTTATAATTGTTATTTTTGTGGTTTTTAAACAATGTATTCAAGTCAACAGCACGTGATACACAATATATTAACACGCTGAAATATCATGAAGGCCTATAAACTGATAAAGAGTTGTATACTTACGAGTGAAAAGACAATCCAGGCATTTTCGTTCCACTATCACTTTTACACCCTTTAACTAGGGTTGCCAACCGTACTATAATATATAGTATTGTACTATATTTCGGGTCTGCGTACTATATACTGTTGAAAACATATATAGTATGCAAAAATACTATATTTTCAACACCGACAAATGTTACAAACAAATCCTTCATTAAAAAAAATAAGAACGCGCCTTTTAATTGTTAAGATGTAAGTCATATAACTTATAATGCGCATATACCAGTGGCGAGAAGAAAGAAACAGAAGTAGTGTGTGTATCATTAATAAAAATGAGCTTTTGATTTATATTAAATTAAAAATTGTATGTGACAAAGCTTGACACTTTTATTTTAAACAAAAAGCTGTTACACAGTGCAAGAAGTGCAAAAAAATATAGTTTTTATAAAAATAAATATATGTGGGGATGGTGTAAATAAAAACGCCAAATTAGTCCAATCAGTTTATTTCCCAGACACCGGTTATAAAAATACATTCTACAATCCTCCATTTCTTAGTACCAAAAAACCGCAAAAAACCGTAGACAGAGAAACCAAAAAACACACAGTAATCTGTCATAGATAATCATCGTTCTACAGTCTACAGATAACATATCCACAGATTCTTAATAGAAAAACACAGACTAAAAATAAAAGTAGTTATGAAATACAATCTTAATTTATACTATTCCCACATATATATATTTGTCTATTTTTTTTGTTTTTCCCATAAAATACTATATATATTTTTAAATGTACTATATTTTTTACACCTTATTTTGGAAAATACTATATTTTGATGATGAAATGTTGGCAACCCTACCTTTAACGCTACACCGCACCATGGTATTATTTTATAAGGTATTAACAGTAAGTCTAAATCATGCAAAACCAAACATACCATGAATTACGTAACTTAGAACATGTAAAAACTATATTTTTATGGAAGACGATAGCTAGCTGTCAAACTTTGTTTATCAAAGTAAAGTACGTCCAACGAGAAGCGATACCAAATGTAAACAAAACACATGCAAGGTCATTGGGAATTGCAGGGGTGCGTAACTTTTTGAAAGTTGGATTTATATAGTTTAAAAATATATCCGGCAAATTGTAATAATACCAAAAAGGATAGTCTATTTTTATAAATTTTATCATAATTTGAATTATTTTATAATGTAGATTTAAATTAAATAACGCGAATAATAATAATTTTCTGAATCATAAAATATAATATAAGAATAATAAAATTGCCGCCCGAATGTTGGCGAATCCGTCTTGACGTTGTTATGTTTTTGCCGGGAGAACGAGACATTACGACAAAGGCACAAGATGGAAAGAGATAGATATTAGATTGTCAACGCCACAGTTGTTTTTTAGGTGAATGACCTTTTGTATCGCTTCTCGTTGGCCTTCCTTTAGGTTGCTATTCTTGAAAAAAGTGGCACGCTGCGTGAAACAAAAAATTTTATCGTTCTCTCTCATTTCTTTACACAACACCGGCATAAGTTGCTCTTTTTCTTGTGTGAATGCGACATAAGATATCAATTTGTCTATTGGTTTCTCTGTCTACGTTCTTTCCTGTCAATGCAGTGTGTAAACATGGGAATGGCAGAACTGTCAAACGACTGTCAAAGTGTGGTCAAAGTGTCAAGCGATTAACGTAAACAGAAGATTTTATGAATTTTGTAGTTTATTTTATTTTAAATCATGAGCAGTCGCAATCCAAATACTTTAATGAGTGTACCGGATGAGCAGTTCGACTATCTATTTAAAATTGTTCTGATTGGTGACTGTGGAACCGGGAAAACATGTATAGTGCAGCGGTTAAAATCCGGAAATTTCATAGAACGGCACGGAAATACGATAGGCGTAGATTTCTCAATGAAAACTTTGGTAATAGACGGGAAGAAGGTCAAGGTAAGAGAGACTATAGTACGCTCAATAGTAAGTTAAACAATTTGTCTGCATATACAACTATTCATTGTTTTAGCTCCAGATTTGGGATACAGCTGGACAAGAGCGATTTAGAACAATTACTCAAAGTTACTATCGCTCTGCAAATGGAGTTATTATAGGTATGTTTATAACGCCCACACTATTTGTGATTCAATACTGCATGAGATTCTATGTAATAATGTTACTAACAGTTAAATGTTATAGCAACTCACATTGATCTAACATCTGTAATTTTCTATTTTCTAGTTTACAACATAACAAAGAGAACATCATTTATATCACTAAAGAAATGGATAGAGGAAGTGAGAAGATACACATCTTCAAATGTTATAGTAGCATTAATAGGCAATAAATGTGATCTAGCTGATCAGAGGGAGGTGGAAATTGAAGAGCCTAAGTCTTTCTGCCGATATGTTCCTGAGATTATGTTTGTTATGGAAACGTCAGCTAAAGACAACACCAATGTTGAAGATACCTTTCGAAGCCTAGCTACTGAATTAAAGGTAATTTGTTTGTGAGATATAATAGTAAATATGGGTAAGAAACAACAACATTATAGAGACTATATTATATCAACTATTTTAGAGATAATACAAGGCTGAATGTAGCATCACAATAGATTTTGAATAGAAAAAAGAATCAGATTTCCTTTATCTTATTAGATAGCCTTAATTTATATAAGGGACGGGACTCAATGTTTCTTTCAAGTATCACTGCTGTTTTTGACTAATACCCTTGACTTAAAGTATTAGATAAAAATATTATTGATTTATTGGCTTTGATATGCTTATGCATATGTGATATAGCTGTGTAATAAACAATTAAGCCTTTTGCAGATTATTTGATATTTCACCAAATCTAGTAAAATTTGTTTTATTAACAACAGTTTATTGAAAATTTTTTTTTGTTTCAAGCTCTTGTTAAACAAATAAATAATATGGATAATCCATGAGAAAATTTTCAAAATTTCTCATAATATCCTGTGGATGCATAAAATTATTATAAATCTTCACATGAATTTTTTTTTTCAGAGGCAACATGACAGTAGCGAAGGGCCTCCTGCAGATTCTGATGCCGTCATTTTAGGGGAAAGCCATGCTGTTAGTAGGTGTCAGCCCTGCCGGTCTTAGTCCACTAAATTAAGTAGATAATTACTCATTAGATCAAATTATGTTTCAATATGATGTTTGTAAAATTATGCAAACCCTTAAAAATTCCTCATCAGTCTAATAATTGTGTTCATGGAGCAATATTGACCTAAAAATAAGGTGTAATGCGGGCTACTCACATACCTGCAGCAGTGGCAATATAATGCACCATTAATTGGCTCCTTAATTGTGATGTGTATAAGGCATGCAGGGGCAATTTAGAGAACAGGTGAAATTGCTCCGACCGAGATTGTCCCTGCGGCAGGTAGGTGAGTAGCTGGTTTAATGTATCCCAGTTTAAAATGAGTTTGTATGAGGACCATTTTTGGATCTTGCCTTAATAGACTTATATGCTGTTTGCTATTGCATATATCTACCCTGCACCTTTATAATTCCATTACACTTAACACTCTTTGAGATGTAAATTTAATAGTTATATCACCTATGTTACAAGAAATAGGTACCTACTTGTTTCAAATATTTGACATTGTCTCCCATTTCACAAACCTATTTGAATACATTGTCACAAATAGTAACTACAGGTGCTTGTAGTTGGAGTGTTTTCTGTTATAATATCCAGTTGTTTTTTTTTTTTTTAATTGGAAATTTCTATGATATAGATAGAAATAAAATAGAACAGTTTATGATGCCAGATTATTTTAACATTACTTTTATATTATGGGTTTGTAAATACATTATAGTTTGTATTATAAGTATATTATTATATGTACTATAATAAGTATGAAAATTAAAAACATAAATAGATACACTTTTATTCTCAAATGTACAAAGTGTACAATTTAAATTCATACAAATTATTTTGTATCATATTTGTTGTAAATATGTATGAATAAACATATTGTGTTAATTTTCTTGTATGGCTATGATCTGTTAATGAAATTATGTTTAAAATTTTTAATATTCAAAGGATTATCACAACCATAATCTAAACTCTATGGATTTTATGTATTTTGTATGCTTATTTTGAAATCATTTTAGGTGTGTGTTTTTTATTCACTATACATTCACAATATCTAAATATTTTGACGTGATAACGTCTTTAAAATCGTTTTAGTCGGGTGACATGTTCAGAAACTTGTGTCACACCAAAACCTCACGAGCGCGATCGCAGGTATAACGAGAGAGAGACGGACCGATCTCCCGTCTCATCTCGAGCGCTGCCACTGCATTATGTTATCACGTAAACATCTCGATCGTAAACCTACTTTACAAACAACCAATTTTTTTTTGGTATTTTATTAATTTATAAAAATATGATATTGATATATTTAAAGGTTACATCTTTCTTATAATAATTTTAAGTTAAAATGTATATGTATTATTTTAAGGAATAAGTTCTATGAAGTGAAAATATTTTATCCCAAAATAATGAATAGTAACTATACAATATATCTAACCAAATACTAGACTAAAACAACTTTTCAATAGTCACTACCTCCTCATAAACATACATACATATTTGGCATTAGCCTTTTTTATTTGAATTTATCAAGTATAATGATTTTTTGTGTCGTAACTCGAAACGTAACATTGAGTTGGTTTACAATAACTTTTTTTTATTAACGTAATAATTTAATAATAAATTTATGGCTTCTCAAGTATCAAGCAATATCTCTATGAATACAGTAATAACTGAACGCCCCTAAACACCCCTAATCCATTGCAATAGGCTAACCTTCAAATTCAATAGACAGACAGAGTTTCTTCGCATTTATCATATCCATATTGATTTTATATTAGCATTGCATAGGCTTTGTTTATTAGTAAACATGGGGCTTTAATTAAATTTCCGTCACAAACTAACTAGTCTAATAGTAGGGGAGCCCAAGAGGGGATTTTGGGATTTACTAAAGCGCGGCAGATTAACATACAGGGAGGAACCTAGTACCCCATTAAATACCTCCACCAAGTATTAGTCCCGTATATGTGGCCGCGCGTCAAGGATAAAGGATCAGATTAGTAAAAAAAATCGATCATTTGAAATTCTCGAGCGCGTCAGATTAAGGTAGGGTAAGTTAGTTATATGCTAAAAAGTGTATATTCCACTAATCTGACAATTTTCGATTGACGATAAGAAGTAGGTGGGTTACAAACTTGTAAAAAAAAAACGTCATCTTGACTTTCTCGAGCGTGGCTAAATTTTTTTTTATTTTGAAGGTAATAATTCAACGTTCACGAATAATATATAATCTGACGATTTCCGTAAGCCGAAGTAAGGAAAAATAATCGATAAAGTTTAATGCGTGCAGCTACGTGATGCCGGTATTCCCCTTCTCGCGTTTATATTCCTCTCTCACTCTTTCTCTATCTATGACTCTCTTACTCCGTCCCCACTTTGGGTTCTGTTGCCATGACGCCATGACAGCTGATTGCGCAGATGGTTTTGTTTACAACGTATTTGTAACGCCTGAAATTATTTTGCGATTTTGATGTTTATTATGTGAATTGAAATTTGAAAAAAAATTACTATGAGGGACATTAATGTAAAGTGTGTGTTTTGTGGTGAAACTAATTTACAAAAAACTGTCAAATTTACGTTAGATACATTACAAAAATGTATAAATGTATTATAATATCGTCGGAGTAAACCGGTACTCCGAAAATCTCGTACAACATACGAGAATCTGAGGCTTACAAAAGAATCTTCATTAAATGAAGTATACCACGCACAGTGCTACAAATTATTTACAGCTGTAAAAATACCGCGAGATGTGTCAGTATTCACAACAGCGACAAAGTGAAGTGGAGTATGACAATCCATTGGAAATTGCTGAGAATAGCTCTGAATCAAATGTTCCAGCTTTTGGAGAATGTTCCGAGTCACATTTTTCAGTTGCTGGAGAGTGCTCTGAGTCACAAGTTTCTGTGGCTGGAGTGTGTTCCAAATTACATGCTACTGTTGATTCCATGTCTACTGAAGCTGCGAGTTTATCAACGGACGAGTAAGTTCTAATATGAGTTGATTATACTTTTTTTTTAAGATACTTTTTAGTGAAATTTTCAGACCAAAAAATAATTATTTTAAAAAAACAACATCAATGATTTCTTTTACTGACAAAGCTGTTAATACTATTTTAAGATAAAAGAATCTTTTTTTTCTAACAATATTATAATTTCATTTTATAATCATCAGCTTTTTTTTATATTAATTTTAAAAAATTTCAGAGCGAGAGAGCACAGCAACATTCAGCAAAACATTGAGGATTTCAATGATTCATGCAACACAGACGAACCTGTCACTCACAACGATCCTGCCTTGCAAACGTGCTTTATTTGCGAAAAACAACGTAAACGGTATCATGGTCGTGAAGTTCGCTTAGCTGTTAGTAGATTAAAAACTATAGAGATTTTAAAAAGTGCGGCCACGGAACAAAATGATGTATTGATGTTGGAAAAGCTAAGTTCTTTCTCAGAAAATTCCGATATTTCTTATCATAAATGTTGCAAAGATAATTACTTACGAGAAATTTATAAAAATAACGATAGCGAATTTCTAAGGAAAAAAAAAGTTTACAATACTGCGTAGGGTCAACCGGGGCAAATGCAACTAAAAAATAACAAGTTTCAAGTTTGATCGGTTGCAGTTATCTCCTTTTATATTTGGTCATTTATTTGACCCATTTAGTGATTTTTGTATTTATTCAAGATTATTTTCAACCAATCAAGCAATACAGTAGTCTTATAAATAACTGGTAGTGAGAATATTTCCTAAAATTGGTAGAAAAAGTTACATTAACCCCTAGTCGGGGGTAAATGCAACTAACTGCCATAGCTCTTCTTCTATTTCATATAAAACAACGAATATAGAATATATTTATGAGATTTCATGTTATTCATAGGATTTTGAACTGGATTACCGTGTAGCAAGGACGAGTTTTCAGGAAAAATCTTATTTTTCTGATTGTGGGGCAAATGCAACTATTTGTTAGAGAATTAGTGTGGGGAATGCAAAAAACTTATTCATCGATATATTTTTATTATTCTATATATATATACAATAACGTTATCTATACAATAACGTTGCGATCGTAGATGGCGCCGCATTATTTAGAGGAAAAACTCATGTACCTACTTTGATTTACCACTTTAAATCGCAACAAAAAAAAATAACAGTGTACTACCTACTAAGTCAATTTTAGTTTTTGGTCAGAACAAATAATATTCTTTGTGTTAAATATTGTTAAAAACGTAAACCAAACAAAAAACGTTTATTAGTTAATCAACCGTTTACTAAAAATTACTTGAACAATCACAGAACTATCCTACCTATCGTTTTTAGTTACTTATATTCTTTAACCACGCTTTATCTAATTTGAATTTTACTTATGAACCCGTCTCTGGGTATAATATCGAAGAAATAATCGATGGTTCTTCTTTAATTAATCATAAAGAAAGTATATTTTGACTACCAAGAAGGATACATAATAAAAATATCGACACTGTCACATCACTAGTGTTTTTAGTTTCATACAAAAATATAAGGGGCTATTGTAACTAACCTCACAGTTGCAATAACCCCACAGTGAAATTTTCATGAGGCAATTGTAACTGCATCAATAACACAAAATAGAGTCAACTAACGCACTAAAAATATAAATGAAATAAGCTTAACGGCTTGTGATAATCGTGTCCAATCAAAAACACCTGCAAAAAATCACTCCTAAACAATTTTTTTGTCTGCAAAACTCGACACCTGTTTTTACGCACACCAACTTCAAAATAGCGGTTTGACACAATGGCCTATCAATCAAATAGTTTTCATCGTAGGGGCACCATCTATTACTTGTAAGATTTATTAGTCGT
Organism: Colias behrii; assembly: GCA_029959065.1. Lineage (NCBI taxonomy): Eukaryota > Metazoa > Arthropoda > Insecta > Lepidoptera > Pieridae > Colias > Colias behrii. The sequence goes on along the minus strand of JARWMC010000019.1, from coordinate 6,559,641 downwards.
TGAGTTATTGAATCATAGGTGGCGATTTATTACAACAACTCTAATAAATTAGTTATGATAACTAGTTGCCATAGCCCCATAGTTGCATTTGCCCCGGTTGACCCTATACTATTCTTTGTGATATGCTAGAAGAACGAGTGGTCAAGAATAATGAATGCTTCTTTTTTGACTACATAAAACAAGAATATCAAAAATTGTTGGAAGAGCAATACAGTTTACTGTCTACTTCTGTTACTACATCTTCGTTTTCAGACCGCCACCTAGAAAGGAAATTAATGGAAACTTTTGACAAAAAAATTAAGATTATCAGCGTAGAAAAGAGAAAGTTTCTTGCTCCATTTTCCGCTACTCTTTTAACCTATAAGGATTTATTTAAAACGATGGCAACAAAAGAAACCGTTCGGTCAGTTGCAACGCAACTGCGAGAAGAAATACTTAACTCACCCAGACGAAATTTGCCTGAAAATTGTACGGCTGAAGATTTAATGATGGGAGAATGTGATAATGTGCCCGAGCTTCTTACTTGTTTTTTGGAATCACTCATTTGGGGTGATATGTCTCATGTATCCAAAAAGAAACGTGAAAGTAGAAAAAATAAAAATGAACTTTCTATTTTTTCCGTTGGTCAAGATCTGATCTACGCAGCTTCTGGCCACAAAATTAAAACATCTAAGCACATTACCCTAGGTCTGACAGTAAAGAGCTTATGCAACAGTAAGAAAGTTGTCAACATATTGTCAAAATATGGGCACTGTTGTTCTTACACAACTCTAGAAGAGCTAGAAACTGAGCTGACATTTTCAACGGTAAATAGCGGCTATGTATGTCCTGAAGATATTCTACGTCGCCCGGACTTAAATACTGGTGTTGCATTCGACAATTTCGACCGTTTCGTGGAAACTATGAACGGCAAAGATACTCTGCATGATACGGTGGGGATTATTTACCAGGATATCGTGCAAAATCCGGATTTGGTGTCTGTGGAATCTTCTAGCCCTCGTGTACATGAAAATTCAATAACCGATGAGATCGCGCGTGGTAGTTTTCCAGAATTATCCGTCACCACCAGACAAACAAAATCCCGAAAACGCAGAGCTTTTGAAGAAGTTCATTATGAAATACATCCATTTACCAAGAAATTAAAAATTACCAACTGGAGTCAGCTAGACATCTCAGAGCTTAATAAAGCTCCAGTCACTTTGAGTTTGTCAAAACAGCTAGACGTTACGTGGATGTTATTACATATGTATGAAAAATCCGATGTGCCAATGTGGGTCGGATTTCACAGCAAGATTCTAACAGACGATTCGCGAGTTCAAAAAATGTCATACCTTACTCCCATAAATGAATCTCCGACCAACAATTCAACTGTCTTGAAAACTCTAGAGTTAAGTCAGGAGATTGCAAATGAATGTCAAGCACCCTATATACAGATAACCTATGATTTAGCTATTGCTCGCACTAGTTATTGCATTCAAGCTCAAGAATCTCCTAGATTTGACAATATTTTTATTCATTTAGGGGCCTTCCACATTGAAATGGCTTTCTTCAAGGCAATTGGCACTTTTATAGAAGATTGTGGACTGAGCAATATCATGACTGAATGTGAACTGATCGCTAATGGCTCAGTTTCAGGTTTTATTAGTGGAACAAATTACAATAGATGTAAACGGTTACATTCTCTCGTGTCATTGGCATTGCAACAATTACATTTCGAGGCATTTTTGGAGAACAAGCAATTGACGGTCGGGGAATCAGTGTTAGAATATCTTACCACCTTTTTGAGTCACAAAGATGTCTCTCCCCAAGTTCAGCATGCGGAAACACAACGTCTCATTCAAGCTTATGAGGAATACACCGAAGACACATTAGACGGTAAGCACGGAAAAACAGCGCAATTTTACGCAATGTACATCGATTTTGTAAATCTTTACCACTTGTTTATTAAAAGTATTAGAGTTGGAGATTTAGATTTGTACTTATACACCATTGCGAAGATCGTCTGCTTATTTTTCTACTACAATCAACCCAACTATAGTCGATGGCTAGTGTATTACATTAATTTACTGCACCACGTAGATAACACTCGTCCAGGCCTTCGAACTGAAATGACCAAGGGTTCGTTTGGAATCAGAAGAACCACGAAGCCTTTCTCACGAATTCCTGTGGACTTAACATTAGAGCAGACGATCAATGGTGATGCTGCTCGTCGTCTTACTGGAATAGTCAATCTTACAAATTCAATTGCTGCTAGACAACGTTGGGCGAAGAATCATGGGGCTCGAACAAGAATCATATCTCATGTACTTGCTCGTGCAGGACTTGACAAAAACTACCATGATGTTGCTGCGGATCTACACCCAGACAGAATGAAAAAACAACAAATTCAATTAAAATCTTTTTCGAACAGTGTTCTGCAGAACATTAATCCATTCTCTCCTTCAATCGACAAGACTCAGTTATTTAACATGTCAACAGGGCAAGCTGCCCCTTTAGAAATTACGAACTGTTTACTGAAGACAGTGTCTGGTGGTACATTTCTACGAGATCAATTTATAATGGAATGTAATTTAAATTTTGACAGGTTCCACCAGCCAATAAAAAAAAATACTGTGCAGACTTTTGCAAGCTTAAAGAAGAAGAAAAAAATGACAATTGGTGGAAAAGTACACGAAGTAAAATTACAACGGGATTTATTTGGTCGATTGTTAGCTCTATCTCTTGACACGAGTATAGACTTAGAGAAAGTTCTTTGTTTTCCCATAACTCCTATGCCGTTATCACTGTGCCATATAGATGGCTCGATAAATAAGACTGATAAGTCGGTACTCGTTCATGAGCTAGAAAAACTAGTCGAAGATATGGAGCAACCGTCATCCCAAATTGATCTTGCAATTGTTGATGGCTTCTTTTTTTTGAATACCTTCAAAGAAATGCCTCGTACTTTTGGAGGTGTGTCAAAGAGAATATTGCAGTGCCTAATTAATAACACAGCAAGTAGAATTGCCATTGTATTTGACCGCTACTTCACACCCTCAATCAAAGATTACGAGCATTCTATTAGAGGCAACGTAGACGACAAGGAATTTCATATCACCGGCCCTCAACAAATGAGAACAGCAGATTTTACAAAAGACTTAAAAAATCTCAATTTTAAGCAAGCTATTGTTAAGTTTTTCATCGATCATTGGGCTGATCAGGAGATGGCAGCGATTATCGGTAGTAAGGTTATTTACATAATACATGATTTGTGTTATGAATATTCTGTTACCGATAATAAAGTAACGCGCATCATTAATTATGAGTTGTCTTGCCCTGACCACGAAGAAGCGGATACAAAGATAGCTTTTCTTGCTTGCCAACAAAAAGAAAATTCTACTGTTACTATCAGAACATCGGATACTGATATTTTGGTGATCATGTTGGCAAATATGGAACACCTGCAAGCAACAGTAGAAATATGGATGGATCTTGGAATTGGCAATGCACGCCGATACATCGACGTATCCGCTCTCTACAATAAACTTGGCCCAAAAATTTCGAAGGCACTTCCAGGCTTGCATGCATTCACTGGTTGTGATTTCAACCCAGCATTGTATCGACGAGGGAAAAAGAAACCTTTACAGTTTCTGATGACTTCTGAAACTTTTCAAAATGCATTTCTGGATTTGGGATCAAAGGAGCACAATGTGCAGGATTCGTTTCACATTATACAGTCTTTTACTTGCCACCTGTACGGGTTAAAGAAATTAAGCGATGTAAATCAAGCCAGAATTGTTATCTTCAATAAGACGTACAAGGTAAAAGACAAGTCTCAACCCTTCTCCTTGAGTATCCGGAATTATGATGCGTGCAACTTGCCGCCGTGTCAATCGGAGTTATTCCAACAAATGTTACGCACAAGATACATTGCATGCTTGTGGAGTAATGCCCATAAAGCAAAAATTATTGATCTTTTACCCACGGACTATGGGTGGAGAGTTGTCGACGAAAAATACCAAATGGTCTGGTTTGCGGGTGATCAATTGCCAAAAGCGTATGAAGATGTAGTCATAACACCAGATATTTTTGAAGATACTCCAGAATTAGGTATATTTTTTCTGCAATTATTGAAGAAATCGTTATTCATGAAGAAAAATTTCGTTTAATACTCTCATGATTTCTTGTTACAGATGCAGAATCTGAGGATGAAATCGAGCCAGAAGAGGAAGATGATTCTACTGACGACGATGATGATTGAAATAAAAATTCTCAAAAAAATTTATATTTTTTATAATTATTTTCTCATAAATAATAGTTTTGTACTTCAAAGAATATATACTGTTTTATTTGCATGCTATTTTTTCAGCTCTTTAATTTGTTAAGTTAAAAGATTTGAAAAAATACAAAAAAAAGTTCTTTCAATAGTCAGATTAGGCGAATCCCTCCAGATAATCGTCAGATTATGAGACAGCACGTTTAGGGTATATAAATGAACCATATGTATCTTAATCTGACGCGCTCGAGTATTTCAAAATGGCGATTTTTTTTTGCACATTCTAATAATGGCTGCGAGTTTGGGTCACATCCAAATCGTCAGATTATTACATAAGAGCCTTCTTTTAGGTTCACTTAACATCCCCTTTGAAAATCTGACGCGCTCGATTAAATTTTTTTTTTTCCGTTTTCAACCCTTACGTATGACCACCCCCATCATGGAAACAATCAGATTAACATACGTATGTTTTCAAAAATACCTAGGACATGGATGCTATTAATATCTGACGCGCTCGAGTATGTCCATGCAACTGTTTTTTTTTACATTTTTGAAAAATTATAGCCGCTCCCCCCACCGATGAAAGTGTATATATTATATGACATTTTTTTTTCTTATCATCTAAGCTTCGCAATCCAATAGGTCTCTTTGACGCTCGAGTAAATCCCGATTTAGCATCCTGGGCTCCCCTACTATAAGGTGTCTTGCAATCTTTGTCAGTTTTGATATATTGATAATATTTGTATGAAATTACGATATTAGTCATGTACCACCTATTCGAGACTGATGTACGCCATAATAATAAATGTAGGAACTATGTATTGTATGTATGTAACGTGGTGTAATTTAATTATGTTAAATAGATTTATATTCTACCAGTGCTATGTTGTTAATTCCACTGTGTTATTATATATAATAAATAATAATAGAGTTATGAGATCATAGTATCAGTGTTATAGAAGTTATTAAAATTTATGAATTATGCAAAAATTTAAATCGCTTTCATTCTTTGAAACTTTTTCACACATTTCGCTCTAAAAATCGCAAGAAATCTAGATGATAACTTACGTTTGATCTCATACTGAATGTTCTGATCACAAATAATTTAATAGATTTCGTTTATTTTTATATTCTACTATATTGCTCCGCAAATGTATTTTTGCTGTAATTTATTTGAATCTCGTCTTCGGAGCAAATATTCATATTCATATCTGTGATTCGTAACATCCGCTTGTGATATTTTTTTATATTCTTTTTGTAAATCATTATAATATAGAAACACTACTCGATTGTTTTCAATACATTTATTTAGATTAACACTAGTGTTAACATTTTTTGTTTACAATAAAATTATGTTAATTACCTACAACTGTTTTTTATTTATCCTCAAAAGAAGTTGACGCAATGATTTTTCGTATCGCTGACGATGACGTCTAATTGCTTTGTGACGTGGAGACCAGATATCCAGCCAAATTTGCCGGGTTCGGAGCCAAGTCTGCCAAAAACACGGACAAGTTGACCGTTGGGTTTGAAAATTTGAATTCTACAGTTGCCAGAGTCTCCTACTAGTATATTGCCCATCGGATCAACAGCGAGGACTTCTGGCTGTCTAAACTGTCCCTTTCTATGACCAGTGGAGCCGAATTCTGTGATTTTACTTTTGTCGTTCTTGTTGTAAACTTTAACTCTACGGTTTCCACTGTCCAAGACGATGACTCTGTCGTTTGTGACAGCAACGCCGGTTGGCGCGTTTAGTTCTGTGCACATTGTCTCTTTCATTTCCCAAATACTTGACGTGTCCCTTGGCTGATTTCTCATCGCGATTCCGAATTGGTCAACGAATTTTCCGTCTGGCTGGATGACCTGATAGGAGCAAGATAAGTAAATACAGTCCTATTATTATTGAATGTATTTTTAAATATTAAAGATGATGGTGGTAAGATAAAGATGGTGATAAAAATTATTTTAATTTTTATGGTATTATGTAAGGCTTATGGCTGAAATATTTGATTGTAGGTATACCTGAATCCTATCATTGCCAGTATCAACAACATAAATATGATGTTGAGCGTTATCAGTTGCTATCCCTTCAGGCGATCTGAACATTCCTAGACGGCTACCTTTTTGTCCTATTGAGGTGAGATATTCTCCATCCTTGGAAAACACGTGGATACAATGTTTCCATTTATCTGAAATGGAAATAAAATTATGAATTAAACACTTCTCGAATGATGCGATAAACGTTTTCAAACCATTGGAAAATTTAATGTAGTTAGTAGTTATGTGAATTATTCTACAGCTGTTTACATCACCTAAAGTTTTATTTTAAATCTGGATTTATAGATTTCTTTAAACAGGCAAAGTAATTCAAAACGGACCTGTTATATAAATTTCTCCCAAACTCTTCATAAAAGCAATTTGCACGGGGCAGAGCATTTCCTCACAGGATAGACGCGTGACAATTTTAGCCTGAGTCCTCTCGACTACCAGCACGCTATGACTATCCATGTCACAAATGTACAAATGGTTATTCCAAGGACCAATACCAACTCCACAGGGCCTTGAAGTTTTCCGCCATACGTAATGTGGTACGAAATTTCGGGACCTAGAAATAAGTGAGGGATTAAGACGTATGCATATTGTAGTACTTACCTATAGGTATGTAGCTATACGTCTGCTATCTTAATACTATAGTAGGTATATACGTATGAATATGATGACGACTACGCACATTAGGTATATGTCCGTAGTCGTGCCACGTGTGTTTTATCAGGACCGAGTCATTAGTTATAATAGTAACGTAGGTATATTATTATGTTTGTTGTAATAGGAGGTAGGTATGTCAGCATGTCACATCGCCGCCTGATAAAGGTATTTACCCGTCACAATGGCTAAAGGACAGGTAATAAATATTCTGATGTTCTATATTGTTTCAATTAGGTACTGTTGAAGGTACGTTTATAGGCCAAGCGTTTATTCATTGCTAAACGACAAATAGGTTTAAATAATGCCTCTGAGACCCCGATGTTTTTTTCTATTCTTAGCATTTTAAAATAAAACTAAAAAAAGCAAAGCAGAACTTATAATAATGATGAAGAAAATTCCTACCTATAATGCTGTATTAGAGTGCTCTCATTCTCCAAAGGATTGTTTTGTTTTGCGGCTTCTGGAAGTGGATCATCAGACTCAGCATCAAACGGAGTTTTAACATCGGAGTCAATGCGGAAATTCTCTTTATCGAATATAAAGTTTTCAGCATCCCATTTTGAAACATCGCCGAGCAGTTGCAGCGTATTTTGATGTAGATTCACGAATGTCTTTACCTGTAGAGTTTATACATATTAGTTCGGAAATGTTTTACTCATGATTCGATATTACCTAGCTATGGATAAGTGTGGTAAGTAATAAAGCGTTTAGAAAGGTCTTAAAACTTTGAAGAAAAATAATTTCCAGAAAAATATGTACTTATATAGGTCGTAACAAAAAGAAACTTACCTTATGCATATCATCTTCCATATTTTGCTTTTCAACGTCAAGGACTTTGTTAGCCACATCTTTTGCTTCATTTAATGACGATTGAATTGCTAAAGCGGTCAATTCTCCAGATTTTTGCAAATCGTTCATTTCTTGCAATAGGTTCATTTTTGCTTCCAATATAGCATTTATTTTCTCTTCAGCAGCTATGTTTATTTGTTCAACTACTCGTTCACAACGATCCTATAGACATACATTTGATGAATAAATATAAACGAGAATCAATATAAGCCTTATCTTTTACTCTTCTATATTATAGATTTTACCTTATAATGTTCAATTTTATGGTCCAATCTACTGGCTGCCGTGTCGAGTTCTCTGAGAATAGAACCCACTTGGATTCGTAAGTCCTCTATGTGTTGAGACCAACAGACACGACAGAAATTCTGTAAATATTAGTACTCTTTAAATTGTAAATTACAACTAAGTAATATCGCTCTAATAAAATTATGAGGACTTCAAATAAAATTGAGAAAGCTACCATATAAATTGAAGTAATAATTTATGTTGTTGATAAAATCATCAAAACATATGAAGCCTAAGTACTTACCAATTTACAATGTTCACACATCGAAATATCAGGGTTGTCACACAACGTTTTGCAATTAGAGCATCTTATACCAGCAGCAAATAAATCCACATTTTGATAATTAAGTGGCGTAGATGGCGTGCTTGGAGGCGTCGCATTAGTTGTTTTATCTGACGGTTTGATTCCCACCATGTGAAGCAAGGTGTTTATGTAAAGATTGGATGGTAAATTGTCTACGAAATTAGAGCCATTTGTCTGTATTCTTGTGTGGCAGACGGGACAACTGATTATGTGTAAATCTGAAAATAATATATCATAGTTTTAATTATACATTACTTTATGTAGGTTATCTATATGTATTACACATTAAAATTTAGCTATGTAGACTGTAGGTAAAATTTTTATCAATAAGGGCCAGCGTAACATTTATAAAATATATCAACTAGTTTACTAATATCATAATATGTAAACTTTGTAAGTACTGTATTTTCCTCATATTACCATGTACAAGGTTGGCATTCTACAGTGGGAACATAGTTATACGTGCGCTGATCATGTGTGTACAAACTTGCATCGAAAAAAGCAATAATGAAAAAGTTATTAGTAAGATCTTACCAGCGACATAAATTTTGAGACAAGCTAGGCAAAATGTGTGTTGACATGGCAACATTTTAGGTATGCTGAGGATTTCCAGGCATAATGCACACTGAACTAAATCGTTTATCCCCGCAACTGTTAATCTGAAACAAAAAGCAATGGAGCCTTCGGTTACATATACAATAATAGCACAGATAAAAGCAAGAAATGTAGAGCAAAAATTTAGTTATTTCCTATTAAATCTAATGTGTTTTATGCATTATAATATTATGTAATATTTTTGTTAATCAAATGTCGTATTCCTGTTGATGGAAAGTTTTAAATTTTCAGCGTGTAGCGCTTTGTACTTACTTATAAATATTAATTAAGAGAGTGCTACAACTGTCGTCGACAATTACAATCAATCTTAAAAGTTAAAACTAAGCAGGGGTACCTAACAAACAATTTTACTTTAAAACTTTAAGTTTTATTTCAGTACAATTCAAAATCAGATTGATCATCATTGACATAGATCCCTATCTAGGTACACATATTGTAATATCAGCCCTGAAATTTGTTATGCGAATAGTATGATTTATGAATGAAGTTGATATAATTTATATACCTACATATACTATATGTATTATAAAACTACCAGTCTTTTCATGTGCACCTGTCCCTATTAGGTATTTGTTATTCAAAACGTGCCGTCCATATAAATAGGTACATTAAAATGTGCAACCGTTTCAAATCGAGTTGGCAGAAACTCATGTAGATTTTTGCGAAACGCAGGCGCCACATGTGACTTTCGCTGTTTATTTTTTGTATTTATTCTATTGTTTCCAATGCGCTATGCTGTTGTTAGGGCTGCCACAAGCAAATTTTTGAATTCTTAATTCTGTTATTATTAAATTAAGAGTGAAGCTGTAGTTTATTTAATAGAAATATCAGCTAAATTGAGATGTATAGGTAATACGTTTAATTTAATAGTACACCTATCTAGTTTTTGCTTATTATTTTGTAAAGAAGAGTCGTTTAAGAATGTTACAATATCTAAGAATAATAAATACAACTACTGTATTTAATCAATATGTTTGTATAATCAATAGTTTAAATTCTATTCAATAAGGCATCCATGATTTTCCAATCGATCGTGAAAATTCTTTCACATGCCTAATCATGTTATTATAAAACTTATTGTCTTCATGTATTTCACTTTCTTTCCATTGTTTCAAGTGGTGTATGATTTAAAGGTAGGTAATTATTATAACGCAATACCAATTATAGTAGATTGTTATTACAAAATCGATTATAGGTATTATAGATTACGTATTTTTTTAGCATGAGTCTTTTTAATTAAATAAGTAAATACACTTTTATATTTTTTGTTTGTTCTTTTATTTTTTATTTTGTAAGCAGATAAATTATGAAGTGAGATGCATACCAGTAAAGCAAAAACAGCTTAAAATACGTTATAGGCACGTTGTGTCTCATTACTTTGAAAATATACATAATATAGATATACTATTACCTAACGTAAAAATTACAACATCGCTATCAAAAAAACACTTACTTTTTATCCAAATTAGAATTAGCTCTACTCAAAATTGGTGGTAACGGACTTTTGGCACCATTTAAAGAGCTTGTGTGAGCTACAGGAGCGGGATTAGAAATGATATGATCATCCATACTCTTCTGACTATTCCATCTTCTTATACTAAAGAAGGAGGCTTTCTTTTTAACTTTCTCAGACATCCTGAACACTGTGTTTCGAATAACATAATAAGACTATCGCAATCGGCAATCATAATTATCGAGCGGTATCGGATTGCTGCGATTTCCGATATGAATTAATAAATAAAAAATAATGGATAAGATAATGATGATATGGGTACATAATTTAGTTCTGTGTAATGATAATTAGGTAGATATTGATATTTTTCTTATAATTTGTTGTAGTTTTTGGTAGAGAAGGCTTTTATAGGTTCGTGTTGCATTAGATATTATTTAGGTAAGAAGGCATGTTACGTTACTCGTACTAAGTACCTACCTGTTTATAATAAATAGGTAGGTACTTATGTATACCTATATTAAAATATATATTATTATCTAGTTTAATGTTATATATTGCACTAGTAAGATTTTATCTATAAATCACATATGGTTGTATTGCGATTGATTTATGTAATAAGTTATTGTGTTTTGGTAAAATATTTAAACAATTTTCTACGATGAATACGTACCTGATATGCTGATAACGATAAATTACATTAAAATATAACGAGAAAATTGTCAAAGATATGGGCTTTGAGGTTACAATATTTTAGGTAGAAACATTGCATTAACGGTACAAAAACATGTCAGAGGTCCAGAAGAAGTGCAAGAATACTGTAAAAGTTCGCTTATAAGGTTCTGTAGAATAATAAAATTTATCTTGAGTTATTGTATCGCTTTTTGGATATTTGTTAATATTTCAAAATATAATGTATTAAATTAGAAGCAAAAAACTTATTAGGACAGAAGAGAACTACAATATTATCTTCTCTATTTTCGATATTCAAATACGATAAAAGTAATCAAATAAATAGTTCTATTCATTTACAATAGAATTCGATTACAATATATTCATGTAGGTACCTAAGTTTTACGGTGATAACTAAAAAAGTTGTCAGTTTAGGTAATCCTTGTTTTGTCTGACTTCTATATGTCCTAAAACTATGTTATTAAATTATGTCCCATTGAAGTGAAATCAGCATAGTACAGCGGAAGTGCAATTATCCTGACTCATAAGGGATAGGAATAACCGTTACACCGTCTGATGAAAACTAGTCTGCAACGGCTATGTCAATTTGCATTAAAACTGTATTAATTGAGATTTTTTGAAACAAATCGATCACGAGGGGGAATTGAAAATTTTCTATTCTTTTAAAATTTCTCATTTTATGCTATAAGACGAAAATATATCAAACTATATTAGATTTCAATACATCTATTTTAATGTGCCTTTTCATATAATTATTACAATATTTTCATAATTTCTGACTCGTAACTCTTAAACAATAGTTATACTAAGAATACATAATAATTAACTATAAAACATTCAATAAACGTGTAATAATAAAATAAATAGGACTTTACATACCTACTAGCCGGGAAATTCGCATTTCTATTCAATGCGAATTGCTTACATTCTGCGTGTGCGCAGCTAATAGACATTTATTGTATCAATGTGACAGTATGGCAGATAACGTTCATGTTATAAAGCATATATTTCTAATGTAATGTTAGGGAAATAGAATAAATAAAATAACGATCATCGCACATGATATTTTATATAATAAAATAACTTTCGACATTCTAGGGTATGGTAATACTAAAAATATTCTTAGTTTTGCCGTGTAACCTATCGAAGTGCATTTAGCAGTTTTGAAGCACAAATATTCAAACGCATTCATAAATTATGGATACTTCCTAAAATTGTCTACTATACCTTTATGTATGGATATTATTTCATTATGTAGAACAAAAGTACTGCTCGAACAACATCAGAAATTTAGGTAGCAAATCCCTAGTTCTGTCTTTTGCTAAACTGTTAGTAAGAGACTCGAAAGCTTGAAAATTTAAATTCTCGGTAATTTGATGCCTTAAAATAAAAAATAGGGAAAAAATGCTCTCCGTTATCTATTATTGTAATATTTCCATAAAATATTTAGGAATTATTCAGACAAACCCACAGATCTTTATCCTCCTATATTAGACTAAATTGGCAGTGCTCCATATCAGATAGTTTCATCTCGCCTTTGATCCTAGTTTTACGTGATACGACTTTATTTTACTGCTATTTTTATAGAACTATTAATATTTCGATATATGAGCAGTACCTATACTATAAAATATAAATAATATACTTAGGTAAATCTTGCAAATCACTAACAAGAAGTGTAAAGCACCCGTAACTAATTGTTTGCTCAACTCAATAGTGTTTAAGCGAAGTTATTTAACGGCTTTGTATTATTAAAATACTAATATAGCTAGGAAGTGGGGAATGTGTGCCGCGCATGACGTGCCCTTGTCAAAAGTGCATACAAATCTTGGAGTTTTCACCCCGCACCGGGTATGTGGGCTAAATGGTTAATTACCACAACAATGCTGCAGTAAAATACATTATTTATACTGTTTAGTGGATGGGTGCCACTCGTTAAGTTTCCATGTACATTTGAATTTGAATCGCAAAGAAATGAATGGAAAGCTGGACGTTATACCTATACCTAAGTAGGAAACGTTGCCAAGAATTATGTATATTATTTATATGAGTCGAGAATTTCAAACAAACATGTGTTAAGTAAAGTTTTGAACAGCCAGATCATTCTCGAAATTGTAATTGTTAAAAATCTCCGCATTTTTTGATCGAATAAATAAGCATATTAACGTACCTACGTGATAATTATTATGAAAAATATTCATAAATAAAAGAATGAAACATAAAAACTGGATTGTAAATCTTATCATCTTATAATTAAATAAGTAAGGTAACGGCACCAGTCGTGGACAAGCATCCAGAAATGGACAAAATAAATATTAAATTTAAATATTAAGACCAAAATTAACGTTATATAATTTGGCAATACTTAAAATAAAAGTTTGGTTCATAAGCTATCAAAATACGACACTTCATCTTATTCGGCCAAAATGTTTGAAGATGGCAGAACGTTATGTTTAGTTGCTGCGACTCGTTTCGAAGAAATCCGTTTTTACTAAGGAAATCCTTAAGGAAGTGAGGACACAATTTTGGTTATAAGAATTTTTGTATAAATATCAGCAAAATTTGATATTACTTTTATTTATAGTAGTTAAGTGTACGAAATATTACACGATTTAGTATCATGATAGGTTATGTTGTTTAAATAAAATTCTTCAGTGTCCATAACTGGATTTAATTCTATGGATATATCCATTTATGGACATATGTCGAAAATAAACTTTTTTTAAAGGTATTAATTACATGCGCTTTTCTGTATTGTCTTTTCTTTCTGATTAATTATATACCTATCACGACCATTTCAAACAAAGGGTTCCAATATTGTACAACAATTGTCCATGACTGGATTTGCTTTGGTTCCTATAATGGACATTGATATTTTTTGTTAAAATTACACTAATGGGTCCAACAACATAATATGTATCTATCTAAACATGAAGAATATATTTTAGAACAATGGGTCATTATGTGCTGTGCGACTCGTTCTCGGCTTCATTCTCTATCACTGCGTAGAGAAGTCGCATACTTATGCGTATTGTAACGCATCTATCATAGAGAGTTCTCTGATGAACTGTTTGGATGTCTGCTGCTAAATTCCACCACCATATAGCACACACGCTTAAATTTCATCCACACCATCTTGCATCTGCTGGCGGATTCAGATTGGCGATTCACTTCACGAGTGTAGCGGAATGCCAGGAAACAGATATGGCGGAACATCGTGAAGCGGGTAACATCTACCCCCCCAAACCTCATGTTGATCACGTTCGCTCTGACTAGAGTGATATGACGAAGAAGAAGAAGTCCCAAAATGGATGGAATGGCAGTACTTTTTTTAGTTATATTTTTCATCCCTGACTTATTGAGAAAAAAAACCCATATTGGTGTTTCTTAACGGACATAACTCGTATTTAACGATGCATTTGTCCAATTTTTGCCTAGAAAATGGAAATTAAGACTGTTTTAAATATTATAAGTATACAAAATAATTAATAAGTACTATTTTTTATAAATACATCCCCGATTTATTGTATTCCAATCATCATTTTCAAGATTCTATTGATAACTATAAGTCTTCTCCAAGTGTAAATAACTGGAGAAACAACATTAGGTACAGTCCATAAATGGGTGTTCATAACTGGATGTTGTCCAAAACTGGGTGTCCATCATTAGATTTTCACTGTCCAACACTGGTGCAAAAAAGTGGTTTTATAATTTATAAATAACTTCATTATTTATGCATTGTAATCTTTTTTCTAACATTGGTTACGTTAAACTAACATTGAACGAAAGGTATAACTTAACAATATCCAATAAAGTTAAAAAACCTACGAGAAATTTGCAAAAATCTTCAATTTTTTCCTTAATCTGTACAAGACTGGTGCCGTTACGTTAATATAGTTACGAAGAAATGTAAAAGAAAATGTTATAAAATTAGAGAGAGCTCTACCACAGCTCTACATTTAAATTGTATACTGAACAACTGTCAGTTTGTTTTACCAAAAAGAAACAAAAATTCCTAAAAATCATTGACCATAAAATGAATTTAAATAACCATTCGATCACCCTTAACCTACATGTGGCTAATAAAATGTAGAGAAAGTTTCATTTCAAGGGGATAAAACGGACAGGAAAATCTAGAAACAAGCTTCTATAGGAATTTCTTACGAGTTAATTGCTGGCTATATTTATCTTATTTGTTCTGGATTTCATAGCTGATATTCCAGCATGAATGTCAAGAAAACACATTGGGTTTTACCAAAGATAATTATTATTTTTCTGCTTAGAAATGAGAACTGTAAATTACTTATAATTAACAACTATTTGTAAATAGGAAGTTTTCTGATGAATTCCCAATCTTTTTCAAAGCTGCATGAAGATGGAAAGGTAAGCACATAAGATCATTACTTAAATAATAAATTATAATTTATTTTTGTATCAAGATATCTAGATCGGATCAGATATTTTAACACCATTCACACTTCAGATAGCTAATAATCTATACCTACTTACGTAGCAAGAGAGTTTTCGAATAATATTATTTGATTTAGATAAACCTCACTACAGCCTACACATAAATTTTGTCACTGAAATATATGAAAATAAATAACAAGTAAACATCAAAATTCTGGTAAAACATAAATAACGGCTCGACCAGTTAAGGTATATCTCTGGCCGAAAATGCGTGACACCAAGTTACAAAACTGGACTGCCTCAAACGATGCAATGCAATAACTGAACCACTTTTAATTTCATAGGGCTTTGAGATAAAATCACCGCGACCCGTTCCGTTCCAAATAAGTTACACAATCTTAATGTTCAGATTTTGATTACAGAAATTGCGTTACCTATATGGATAACCGTATTTGAGTTTTCGCTTTCATTATATGGCCAACTCGCTTCAGACTAAAACATCGAGGCCTGGAATTTTAATGAGCTGTAATTGTATTCTAAAGACTATGAACTGGCTCGTGTACTAAGAATGAACGGTGCTGTATATTCAGATGCTGTACGCAATAGATATATTCTAGTGATATTATAAATACTTTAAACGCGAATGTTTCTAAATCATAGGACTGATCTTAAGATTCATAAATAGTAGTCGTTTGTTTTGGGTATGGTATAGAGGCAATATGGAGGCAATCGTTCACCAAAAATTATTATCATAAATTATTATGATTGATAGTTTTTATTGAGATAGCTTCAGGATTAAATACCATCACTTTCTCATTAAGATTTGTTATATTATGGGAATTTATAGATAATAGAGCCCAATTTTGGATTTGCTTAATTGATAAAGAAACTCAGTATTTCTAGGGCGATGGGCGAGGCAAAAATGTAACCATAAAATAAGTTGAATAAGGTGATTGATACCTCGTGATCCACAGAATTGTCATAAATTAGCTTCACATTTAATTGGTTCCCGAACAAATCAGCACGCAAGTGTGCCTACTTGCCCATTAAGCAAAGCAGGAAAAGGAGCCCGCTAACCCAGTGGCCAACTCGCTAGTCGACGGCGAACGATTACACCGCGTACAGGCCTCCATTCCGACCCAGCACCGCCACCTCGTCGCTTGCAACATCGCACATTACTATGAAACCGTATTAACGCGGGCTCGCGGTACGATGACGGACCACCTATCACCCCCGGGTGCACGCACGCTCCATTGTTTCATAAAGAGGAAAGCGAAGGACGCCGCGTGCATCTCAATTAACGAAGAGAGTTTTGGCGGCAAGTGAATACCAAACCGACACCACTCGACGGCCGGACGCAAGGACGCGACCATCGTGACCGATGACATAGGGAAAATTCGCCGCGAATTAAGGAGGACAGATTTCATGGGAATGTGTTTGTTATGCGCGACCGTTGCCGAAAGTTAGCGAAATTTTTGGCAAGAACGCAACGAGACTAACGGGTGCAGTGTGCAGCCGTAATCAGCCGATACACCGTGTGATGATCGTCTGCGAAGGACGTTCTGAGTGATATATACCTAGTGATATCTTGTAACTATATACGCGCGTGTGCTTCGTTTTAATTTTATTTAGTTCATAAAACTGGTGAGTATTTTTCTTTATACCTATTTAACTTTTCCCTTTCTTCGGATTTCGTCTATAAAAAGAAAATCGGTTATTTCAAAAAATTATCATAGCACCGGCAGAATTTATTTCTGCGCTAAAAGTATTGCAAACTTTTTTATTATTATTTTTATACATAGTAGAGTATAGGAAATCAGTCGAACGATGTAGCATCACGGCAAGCACTTAACAAATAGTTCACTGAATTATTTAACCCGGTGGCCGTTGGAAAGAATGACAGGTTTTTGTCACACTACCTACTTTATGGAACGTGGGAACAAGTTTAGAAAAATACTGAGTTTTATGTCTAGTATCATAAATTTTATATTCAGTAACTGTAGAATGTTCATTAGAAATAGAATTTAATATTTATGTGTATTTTATGCGACATTAATACATAGATCTAGGCTAAAGATCGTGCCTCGTCTGAATGACTAATTGCGACAAATTAATGTAATAATGGGTATTGTAGGTAAGGTATAGGTTAAAAATGGGTATTGTAGGTATATACTGATATCATGATATGCTATAACTATGGGACCAGTCTCATAGTAAATCCCTTCGTACGTTTTCAGGGCACGTGCCTAATTAATATAATCAAGAATGACGTTATGACGTCGAATCTGCTACTGTAATATAAGATTTATATCTAATCGCATTAATTAAATAATTACTTGTCCATATCATCTGACCGTCTGTCCTGCAAATAAATAGTTTGCACTCTTTATAACTCAAGAACGGTTCACCGATTTTTACGATCTGTGATTTATTACATTCGCCTCCACCTCGGAAAAGAATACCTACAATTTCGCCCTTGCGTCGAATAATTTGTCATTATTTAATCAGCACCTCATTATTGTTACCTACGATTCATGCAGTATTATTATTATAACCTATAGAAATTTTAGGACCTAGAAAATTACTTTTTAAATAAATAAATGCGAATCTACGGGTCTTGAGGGAAACATTTTTTCAAGAATATAGTTATATTACAAAATTAAATTCCTTTAAAATTTAGAATTTACTTATGGATTTGATGCCGTAAAAATTAAGCTATCATCTTCATCAAAGTGTGGTCAGGGTAAGATTTACGATCAGTTGCACCGTTGTGCGTGTGCCAGAAGAGACAGACAAACACACATTCGCTTATTCGCATCTATACATAGTATTCATTTTAATTATATAAAATTTACCTAGCAGTAGTTTAACAGTGGTATAACTAGCAGTTTGTACTATAATTGTTTCGTATATTGTTTGCGTTTCAGAATTTCGTAATAACTGACTTATAAAGTTATAAATCAATTATAATCAAGTACTGCTTCAATTCACGTTAATTCGTTGTCTATCATAAGGGAAAGTATACTCGCATGAATACTTTCCACTAGAGTGAATCAAAAATATGAAAAACTGAATTATCGGCCGACCAAACCATTTTCCGATTGGAATGGTGATTTTGCGAATTTTCTGAGCAATGAACTAGTTAATAACAATGATTATAAATAGATACTAGCGGTCCGCCCCGGCTTCGCCCGTGGTACCTACATGTTTAAACTATCCTATCTCTCAAGTTGGATCGAACTGCATATGGTGTGCGAATTTTATTATAATCGGTTAAGTGGTTTAGGAGTCCATTGAGGACAAACATTGTGACACGAGATTTATATATATTAGAAAGATAAGATAGAGAAAGATAAGATAAAATGTATTTATATCAGCGACATGTTTAATATATAGATATAAGAAAATACGTACTTACATTTGAAATATCATCGACATCGGTAAACTTTATACCAGAAATATCGTTTGTGAATAACCTTACAGATACTAGATGTCAGCTAGAATGCATTTTCTGGTAGGAACAAAAGACCACGTTGCAATAAAGCAGGCCGCAAGTTAAAACAATAAAACATTTGGGTGAAAACGCTCATATAAGTCCAATACATCACGAGGCATTGGAAATCTAGATTTTCTGTAGGTCACCCGGAAGAAACTGGATACGAATTTATGAAGAGACGTTTCATGCGGCTGAATTATTTGAGTGGACTAGAAATTTGATGTATTTATATCTAGACTGTGTTTAGCTTACTTTAAAGCATTAAGCGCGTCACACGCGGTGAAGATACTACCTATAATATTTTATGTTAAGATTCTCTAATATAAAATATTACAGTATCTTAAGGTATCCGGTATCAGCGTTCTGACCATCATTTTTCTTTTTGTCATTGCGTACTAAGGACCCCTGTAGAACCGCCATCCTGTTACAAATGACCCGAAATTTTGTGTCAGTGTTGAAAAAAATAACAAGACCATGTTTTTAAATTTTGTGCCGTTTTAAATTTTCAATATATTAACGAAATCAAGGGGGTGCATGTGCATGTATTTACAGCGTGAAAGCTGAATGGGATGTGCATACCAATCGGTTTCGTGATTACACTTTAAAAATCGATACCTTATCGATATTCGATCTCGACTGAACTTTTTATATAAGCAGTGACAAGGTCGTGATGAGAATTATAAGTAGGCTTGAATTCGTTGTGTATTTTTAGACTACTTTTTATTTGTTCACTTATTTTTTAGTCTTTAACTTATTCTTGAGTCAAGTCTTCTTTTTTAAATTATCCTACCTAATATTATAAATGAGAAAGTTTGTATGTTTGTTACTCTTTCATAAACTGCTCACGCAATTTTCATGAAATGTGGCACACACATAGAGGGTAACTTGGATTAACACATAGTATCGTTTATATCCCGAAAATGTAACGTGAACGAAAACTATGGTTTTCCTTTGATTACGCGGGGGAAGCTGCATGCGAAAAGCTAGTTTTAAAAGCTATTCATGTTGATTTAATCCAACCGATTCACATAAGAAATTAATGTTATTTTCTACGTTTCATTCAATATAATTTTTTTTTTTTTATTTTTATTAAATTATCTAGCGAAAGTTTAATTGAATCCTTATCGGAAGTTATCTATGAAAGTATGTATACTCAAGAATACAAAGAACATCCTATGTTCTTTTTATAGTCTTCGGGGACAATTTATACCAGTAAGTCTTATCAAAGTAAGTTTGTTAAATAATTAATTGGAATATTTACAAAGCAGAAACAGTGTAGAGTCACCAAAGTACACAGTACAATGTATTTCCGTGTCTCTACCATCTACGAATAAAAACTTTATCAGAATAATAAATCTTAACAACAGTGACTAACGTCCTAGAAGGTTTAAATAATGAACAATTTCACTGATATATCAGCATACAATTATTTTTCATCATATTTATTTTTATGTATAAGTAGTTGACTCGCTACACTCTACAGTCATTAACTGAAAATTAAGAACAATAAACTATACCGTTTTCAGTTGTAGGAAGATTATTAAAAAAAAAGTCCAGATATTAAAGTATTAAAATTTAAAACATTATCTATAACCTGCCACTTTTTTATTAAAAACGTACTTACTAATTACTTTTTATGAAGTATTGCGAATTATAGTTAATTATTTAATAATATAGTTCTCTAATAATAGCAGGACAGGTACACATATACACATATCCGAAGTTGAAAATAATTACAGAACACCTGTAATAATTTAGTACGTACTTGATTTGTACTTTCAAGCTATGCAAGTACGCTCATATCAATTTTAATATTCCATACCCATTAATTATACCCTTGTTTATTTAATTAGGTGATTAAGTAGTAATGTTAAATAATAATGTCGCACACCAAAATTACAAACACGAACATGCAACAAATTAATAATTATGTTCCTACTGGAAAATGTAATTCATAGACTTACACATGTTGCCAGAAGAAATATAACGCTCTAGTGCACAAACGCATTGGTATTCCGACTAATTTATTATAGTCAATCTATCGATTTTAATAAGTCATAGGTAAGTTAAAGAATTTAGATGTGCATTTTAAGAAATAAAGTCTGTGTCCCCCGACCACACTCGTTGTGTTCGAATCGTTGGGGTAAATAATATAATAATTAACAAATCGCGTTTAAAATCGGTTATGTCTTATTTCTAAATGATTAATACACGCATTAAATAACCTAAAGTACCTTTTTTTCTAACCATCTTTTTACTGTCAATTACTTATGGGTTGTGGGCAGTGGGGCAGACACAGTAGCTTGCTCTACATCTTCTTATATATAAAATTCTCGTGTCACAATGTTAGTCTGCATACTCCTCCGAAACGGGTGGACCGATTCTCATGAAATTTTCTGTGCATATCGGGTAAGTCTGAGAATCGGCCAACATCTATTTTTCATATGTACCACGGGCGAAGCCGGGGCGGACCGCTAGTATTAATATAATAGAGTTATAAGGGAAAATTTTAAGGCTTATCTCAAATTGAGTGATTCATTCAAGGAATTAATGATCAATGATCATATCCTCTTAAAAGATTATTCTGACATTAATTATTATACTATCGTATTTTGCAACTTATAGAAGACTAGGTTTTCACCCGCGACTTCGCCCGCGCAGTCAAAGAAAAACCCGCATAGTTCCCGTTCCCGTGGGATTTCCGGGATTGCGTCATTTTCCCGGGATAAAAAGTAGCCTATGTCCTTTCTCGGGTATCAAAATATCTCCATACCAAATTTCATGAAAATTGGTTCTGTAGTTTAGGCGTGATTGAGTAACAGACAGACAGACATAGTTACTTTCGCATTTATAATATTAGTATGGATTAGCTGTAGAACACTTAATTTTCTCTATCGTCCCAAACATATAGGCTATTTACTGAAGCTCTAAGCGTTGCTTAACATTAAACACCCGCTCTATTCTTTGTCATTAAACATTAAATACATATATACCAACTAAAAATAGCAATACGTAAAATATTAACTCATTTTATATAAACTCACACACACGTAACACTATTCATAGTTTCCAATCTTACAACAATGATTCGATCATAATAATATTATAACACAATCGATGTTTACGTTGATTTATAAACGATTGTCGTATTAAACCGGTTCATGTGATGCAGGTCTGAATATTATGCGGGTACGGGCAATCAACTTGCCTGACCCGTAACACTTAAAAGTCGGTCAAATTAACAGGTTTAATCCTTGCCGTCCTCGCCTACAACATTCCTTGAAACATCAACACTTAACTTTTATTGTCGTTACTTGTTTATTTTTAATGGAAGCATAGTCAACAACACATGAGATAGAAAACATATAACGGTGGGATATCTTCGCATCTTTAATACAATGTTTATTGAATTTAAACTCCTGTACCGTTTTGTTCAGATATTTTATTCTATAGTGTAAATAACCTATTTGTGCAGTTCCGTAATTATTGAAATATTACCTCATTTAGCATACACCTGTAATTTCATGCAGCATTCCTTTTAAATTGATTGCTTCAATGAAAATGTGCGTGGTAAAGTTACATGCATTTCGAATACATAGCCGCTACGAAGTTATTTTCATTAAAATAGTATGACCGAAAGAACATAATAAATTGATAATGAGTTTCAATGGAGTTGATTTTCATAATATATAAGACACGAAACCTTGTCCAGACCTTTTTTGTGTTTTTTATTTAAATGGGATATTTTTTGTGGATACTTGTTTTGCTATCTCGCTAGTGGTTTCCAGTAATTTTAGGCTCGAACCTGGAGAATCTTTAAAGTATTTTTTACCATAAATTCTGTTGAATTCTGAGGCGCAAGGAACAATGAGCTCATAATAAATTGGCGGAGCATTATCGTATATAGCTTTGTCTCCTATTACAATTATTTTTATAGTAAAATGTACGGAATCTTCTTCATTTCTTGGGAATGATACACTTCTTGGACATAAATGCACCTCAAATCTAACTTCTGATTGTGCCGGTACTAAAGTTTCCATTGGTGAAATACAAAAAAGTTTCTTCATTTTTGTTGTTAGTTTAATTTTAATAGTTACTGGTACAAATATGTGCGTATTTACTATAGTGAAGTAATCTCTATATATTCCATATTTAATAGGACATTCTGTCATATCTAACATAATAGGATGAATTTGAATAGGGTGGGGTAGAATTTCAGAAAAGATTTTGATAGTTTTTCGCATAACCACACTGTCGTCGTTAGGCTTATAAAAATCTAAATTATAGAAATATTGATGAGATCCAATGTGTTCTGCTTTTGTAAAATATACTTTGATGTTTTGTACACTACGTGGGTGCAAGTATAAGTAAGTCGAGTTTAGGTAATACGGTTGAAGAGAAATATTGATTATTTCATTTAACACACCACTTACAATATCAATGGTTTCCATTATTTCTTCAGGTTTTTCTTGATTATCCAACTTAGTTGATGAAATTAATGCGCTTTCTGATTCAACATCATCATTTCTCTGTATTACACTTTCAGAGTTTGGGCTTGCTACATGAAGAGAATTTACGCTTTCGTCAGACAAAAGTTCATAAAAATTTATGTCTTGTTTTCCTATGTGTAAATGGTAGGAATAATCGTCATTTACATTAATTTTAATATTTCCAAATGGATATTTACTACCTGTAACCTGCCATAAATATACTGGTGGTATATAAACAGTTTCAGTAACATCAATTGATCGCCTTTCATTGAAGTCACAAATAAATCGTACACTCAAAAGTTCTTCTGGTTTCTCATAAGAAATGAAGCCGATTCTAAAGTTTAAAAACCCTTCGTAAACTTTAGTGCCTGGCATTAATTTAAAATTCAAGCAATAAACTTTAGAAAGACCTGCACACAATTTCACAGGTGTAGACGGAGTTAATCTAAATTTCTTTATAGAAGTTTTATTAGATAATTCCTTAAACCGAACATAGATACAATCGGTTGTACAATTTCGTAGAGTAAATTTAATTGATCGTTCATTTTCGTTGGACACTTTAATTTCTTCAGGATAACAACGTATGGATTTTGTTTGTTCTAATACAAAGTTTGTCTGTTCCTTATTTTCTGTCCGTTCGGGCTCATATGTATTTGAGGTATTATACGAATGATAACTTAAAGCAGTGTAATGGGAACCAATGGGTGAAATCAATTTATGTGGATTTGTGCAAATAATAACAGGTAGTCTCTGCGAACTTTCTGATTTAAGGTCTTGATCTAAATCAGGATGAATTGTTTCCTTAGAATCAACAACCTCTGTATTAGGATGACCTGTTAATTCAACATCACTTATTTCACCAATCAATTCTTCACTCGTATAGTCTTTGCCTTTAAATGTAATTATTGTTTCAGTTGTTTCTTTAATATCGACTACCTTCTTCTTGTATTTAGTTAGCTGCATTTCATGCCAAATTTCAGCAGTTCTTGCTAACTCTGCAGTTAATGAAAAGGGAGATTTTCGGTATTTTTGTACATAGAGCTTTTCTATTATGCTTTTCTTTCGTACAAATGTGTTTCGTACTTTACTTTTCATTTCATTTTTCACCTCAAACAAGGATTTTATAACATCTTTCCATTGATCTATCGATCGTAAATCTATTTTGTATTGTGCCTCTAGTGATTTTATAAAACTCTCTATATCTACTGCATAATCGCCATTCCCACGTATTCTAATGTGTTTGCACTGTGATAAGTTCATACTGAAAAAACTACACCTACAATATCAACATACAATCGAATATAATATAAAACACATAGATAAGATAAGTAAAATCTTGAGTAAAATATTTAAGAAATACTGAGTGACGTAAAAAATACATTTGACATTTACGGCGTATTAATTTATTAGATTGATGGATGGATACAAAGGTATTCGAAATAGCAATGATAATATTAGGTTGACTAAAAATCAAGAGATTATTTATTATGAATAATGTCTATATAAAAAGCTAATAAAACAACAAAAAAATGTCTTCAACAGATGGCGATGGAGAGAATACCTCGCGTATTACTTAGCATAGCACTAGCTGCATTTCTCCCAATGGCTTCACCAAATACCCAGGAGGAAGGCAAAGAAAACATACCTCATTCTCGACAGAAGAGGATACTATGGATCACGAACGATGGCCGCTTGGCGTTACCCCCAGGAACGACTATGACGATAACCCCTTCGATATCCATGCCCTTTGTGAGGCATCCGCCGAAGGGGTTCCTTTCGAATATGACGATAAGTTTCCCGTTTACAAGTGAGTACAGAATTACACGTTTAAATGATTTAGTTAGGAATATTTTTTCTATGTAGAGCAAAGATGAAGGCTCTCTAGACACTGGCTATGAAATGTGTATACAAAAACTTTAAGCTATCTCACATAAGAAAATATTATGTTCTTATCCATCGTAAGTAATAAGGAATTCTTATAGATATAATATGATTCAAGATGTAAGAGCAAAATTGTGGCATAATGTTACATTACCTAAGGTTTACGATTCATGTACGACAATGTTTAAACAATACTTTAATTGTGTAACTACTATTAAATCGTTATTATCAAGTATGCCAATTTACAGGTACCCTTATGTATCAGCTGGAATGTAAAAGTCAGTATTTAAATTGAAAATGAACTACGTAGAAAAGTAGAACAAACCTAATGTAACATAGAGTTTAATGTATTATTCAGTAGTAAATAGAGCGATTAAAACATTAGCGAGCATAAGGTAGTTAAAATAGGACTAATAAAAAACCTTAAAAGTAACTTTAAATAATAAATTATAATTAATATCTAGTTCCGTAATAATAGGTAGATCGATAGAATATACACATAGTTATGTAGATCTAAAATGGAATTAATTTACCAAATTAAAAGGAAAGACGGGTAGAGTATTTAGTAGTTTGGATTTATTGACCTTTAATATAAGATATAGTAATATAAGTAAGATATAGTAATAATAATATGTTGTTAAGCTTTTACCAGACATTTTACAGCTTATATAAACATGAAACAAATATCTAAAAAATGAATTACTCTCTTCTATTAATGCTAACATAACAACACTAGCACGTAACAAACATTAAAAATAACCTATATTTGCAGTTGATTTCGATAAATTGGGTTTGACTGACAACGAGAATCCTTACGGTGATTTGCCACCAATTTTCGCGAGGTCCATGGGAAGGACAGCAGCTTCTGTAATGGCAGATTATGTAGGACAATACCTAGAGCATAGACGAGGGAAGAGATCCACAGACTCACAAATACCCCCTGAAGCTGAGAAGGTTATTCTTGACAAATTTCACGGAGGTGAAAGGCAAGTATTGAACTTTTATAATAATATATCGATGGAAATTTTATTGTATGACTTATGAACGGTTCTCTTTATTGTTATTTCATGAAAGAAAAATAAGTCGTTATTTAAATAATAGATAGCTCTCCCTATTGTATAGCCATTGCCATATCTAATTGCGATGTTTTCTAATTGAATAAAATTTATTTATTGCATATAAAAGCTGGAGAGCCAGTGAACCCTGGGAGTAACGGTCTCCCTGTAAGGCTAGAAATTTGTATACTTATGATTTATGGCATTCTAAGAGCAATAGCCATGACCTGGCAGGCGTCAGCCCTGCACGTCATCAGCCCCTTTATTTTTTAAACTGTTAAAAAAATTGGTTTTCTAAACTTGTTTCTGTAAATTTGAAAATTTAATAGGATAAAGTTTATTTATTGTACATCTTAAAAAAAAAATGACAGGCGATTACAATAAGCAGAAGTATATGACAGATCAATTAGAAAATGCACAGTTGATGAGGTAAAATAAACTTTATCCTGTATACTCGAAATTTTTATATGTCTTCAATTAAACGTCTCAGAGTAAGTATGTACAATGCCAGGCGGTTTTGAACAGCATAAGGGTGACAAAATCAACATCGAGCTATGCTGCGCTGTACTGCGCTGTGCTGTGTTTGGTCAACTCGCTCGTTTAATATTTTAATGAGGATACAAACAAACCATGCTGTGCTGCGCTGTGTGAGGCTACGCTCTGTTTAAAAACGCAGCAGTCTCGAGCGAGGCGCGCTACCCGCCGTGCTGAGCCGCGCTGTGCCGAACTGTGCTATGTTTTTATGGAGCTCTGCCATGCTGCGCTGTGTCGAGCTTATCACTACATAGTATAAAACAAAGTCGCTTTCTCTGTCCCTATGTCCCTATGTCCCTTTGTACGCTTAAATCTTTGAAACTACGCAACGGATTTTGATGCAGTTTTTTTTAATAGATAGAATGATTCAAGAGGAAGGTTTATATGTATAATAACATCCATTAAATAGTGTAGAAGTACTGTTATTTTTGAGGTTTCTAATGTGATGTCGTAAAAAATTAAATTTTTTCCGCTTACATTGCAAACGCAGGCTGAACCCTACGAGTTTTATCAAAATAATGTACTAAGTATTTATACACATTGAAAAGGTCTACAGAAAAGTCCGCGATGGTATATGCCTATCTCTTATGGATAACCCACAATAACTTATTTTTGTCATTTACTTTTTACGACAAATAATGGCTAATTTTCGAAGCGATTTTAACCAATACAGCATTAATCCTTAACCAATTAAATACCTTGAATACATTCATTCATCATATTGTTCATTTAATATAGATCTATATGGCCCTTTACACCGTATGATTTAAGTGAATATTTTCGAAGATATTACAGATTTAAAAATTGCGGGACGTAGCGTTTGCGGCGGTACCGGCCGGCCGCCCGGCTATATATTTTACTAGATTTCCGGCCGCGGCTTCGCCCGCGTTTTCAAAGGAAAACTCGCATAGTTCCCGTTCCCGTGGGATTTCCGGGATAAAACCTATCCTATGTGTTAATCCAATTTACCCTCTATATGTGTGCTAAATTTCATTGTAATCGGTTCAGTAGTTTTTACGTGAAAGAGTAACAAACATCCATACATCCATACATCCATACATCCATACATCCATACATCCATACATCCATACTTACAAACTTTCGCCTTTATAATAGTATTAAGATACCCGTGCGAAGCCGGAGCGGGCCGCTATGTTTTTATATTGTACAACGTTCACAGTTTTTCTGTAGTGTATTTAGTATCAGCATTGCACCCGTGCGAAGCCGGGGCGGGTCGCTAGTTAATAATAATTAAAATGATTTTTAGTCATTCGCAAATATTAAAAAAAAATCGTCTTCAGTGGCAATACTCTTTAGAAAATTAAATTCTCCGTATTTTTCACGTATGGTGTGAGGTAACAAGCTACCGTGACTGGACTCTTTTAACGACAAAATAACACATAAAATATCCATATCCGCTTCTTCTTCACTTTCATCTTCATTGGATTCAACTATGTCGTAATGTTTACGTTTTTTTGAAAATAGGGTCATATTTGACGAGATAAACGACTACACGAGCTGCTGATTACTTTATACTGAGCTAGATTGTTAAAAAACGTAGCTTAAGAAACACAGCACAGCACAGCGCAGTACAGCGCAGCATCGTTTAATTGTTAAAAAAACGTAGCTTAAGAAACACAGCACAGCACAGCGCAGTACAGCGCAGCATAGCTCGATGTTGATTTGTCACCCTTAGGGTGAAAAATCAATATAAGCATAGCTCGATGTTGATTCGTAAACATTACGACATAGTTGAATCCGATGAAGATGAAAGTGAAGAAGAAGCGGATATGGATATTTTATGTGTTATTTTGTCGTTAACCCTAGAAGCCTAATCTATATAGAACGTACACAAAGCCTTAATATACGTCTCAGAGGCGTACACATATAAAAGCCCTTATTTTAGGTATATTGTTTAATTATTATTGTTTTAATAAAGCGGAAATTTGAATTTGGGAAATAAGCTAAAAATAAAACCACACTGTTATCAATTATAACTATAATCACAGTCGTTTATTACAACATAAAAAACAATATGCATAAATTGGAACAAAAAAATTAACTTCTTCAAAATCAACTAAAACATATATTATTTTTATTGAGTATCAATTTTTTTTACGCTTATTATATATTCTTAGATCAAACATTACAACTAACCAGACTTTAAAGGACTAGATTAACTTTAGGAACAGTCTACACATAAATCAACCTGGTCACAGATTAGAGAATAGTTACTTACCTTGTGCTCGCCACACACAGATTTTTTACATTTATTACACACTAATTTTGACATGCATGGTTGGATTAGTTTTTTCAGAGGGCCCAGATTCTTGTAATGATGCAACGAACTCAGACACCTCATTATTTTCGTCCTCGCTTTGAACGTCGTCGATAATCTGGTCATCCTCAACTTCGGAATCTGAATCCTCGTGAGAAGGACTGTTCTCCGTTCAAAATTGCGATAATGTCGTCTTCATTTAATATATTGGACCGTGACATTTTTATACCTGAAACAATACCGAAAAAAGATATAAAATACACGAAAAACAATCAAAAGTAAAAATCACTCAATCTTAGTTAAAAGTTACACAAAGCCTAAACATACGTCTCGCAGGCGTGCAACACTTCGATAAATCAAAAATGGCGGTACTTACCTTAACGATAAAGGCACCGTCCTCTAGCTCCCGTCGGCCACTGAGATAACTAAAGAGTACGACGCGCTAGCTTCAACCGTTAGAAAGAGACATCCGATATTCGAATTCGTGTACGCCTCGCAGGCGTAGATTAGGCTTCTAGGGTTAAAAGAGTCCAGTCACGGTAGCTTGTTACCTCACATCATACGTGAAAAATACGGAGAATTTAATTGAAGAATTGAATTAAGACACAGCGCAGCATGGCAGAGCTCCATAAAAACATAGCACAGTTCGGCACAGCGCGGCTCAGCACGGCGGGTAGCGCGCCTCGCTCGAGACTGCTGCGTTTTTAAACAGAGCGTAGCCTCACACAGCGCAGCACAGCATGGTTTGTTTGTATCCTCATTAAAATATTAAACGAGCGAGTTGACCAAACACAGCACAGCGCAGCATAGCTCGATGTTGATTTGTCACCCTAAGACCTTGACAGGCGAGGGGACAGTTGCTAATGTTGAAATGTTACATGAACGCATACAGTAAATGCAATGTATTTTATTGTGTTTTATAATTCAAATCAAAAAAGCTTTTTAAATGTATTAAAATCACAATATTTTTTTTAATATTTTAAAATGCATAGGTAGGTACTTCAAATAACTTTCTTTATGATGATTATGATAAATAAATATGTGAGCAATCAATGTCTTCTTAAAGTACTACCTACACCTAGAGGTATGGTATAATTTATAAAATGTAGTGCAGAAAATATCAATATAATATAATCATTTATCGATTGTTTATAATATTAAAATGGAAGAAACGTTAAAGTGTTAGTATATCCATAAATCATTTTTTAAGTATGAAGGATAAATATTTATTTGAAATGCATATTTCCATATTTTCATATTACTGTAGGAAATAATATTGTAATACTGTGCTACTAGTGTGTACGGTGTATGATGTATCGCATCGGCCAGGTTTCCCGTACCGTGGCGGCTCATATTTGTAAGAAATCAATGTCAAGATCCTAATACCTACTTAGTATGTTATTTTTAGTTTTTACACGAGTCCTTAATTATATCTCAAGTACATAATAACAATGCCAATTGCCATCGAATCAGATGGTCAAAGAAATATAATACAAAGAATATTATTTCAAATCTTAATAGTAATAAAGTACTAGGTAATATAATAAAACTGAAGAATTTGCTTGTTTGTTTGCTATGTTGAACGCGCTAATATCAGGATTCAGGAACCGCGGGTCGGATTTGAAAAATTATTTCATTAATTTGTTAGATGGTCTATTTATAGATCTTATAAGATAAGCGAAAACTTACAAAACAAAAATTATTTAATACTATAGGTCCGCCCCGGCTTCGCCCGTGGTACATATTTCGCAATAAAAAGTAGCCTATGTCCTTTCTCGGGTATCAAAATATCTCCATACCAAATTTAACCAATATTATACCAAATAATATTGGTTAAATTTGGTATAGAGATATTTAATTATAATTAGATTAATACCAAATTTAATTATAATTAGATTAAGTTCCTAGTTAAGTTTTGTCAGAGCAATAAAGTATGAATAAATAAATAAATAAATAAAGCTGAAGAGTTTGTTTGTTTGTTTGAACGCGCTAATATCGGGAACTAGTGGTCCGATTTGAAAATTTATTTTGCTGTTAGATAGCCCATTTATCGAGGAAGGTTATAGGCTATGTATCATCACGCTACGACCAACAGGAGTGACAGACAGAATGCACTATAGGCATTCACGCAACACCTCCCACTCGCACGCCCTTAGCAACTGTCCCCTCGCCTGTCAAGGTCTTATGCTGTTCAAAACCGCCTGGCATTATACATACTTACTCTGAAACGTTTATTTGAAGACATATAAAAATTTCGAGTATACAGGATAAAGTTTATTTTACCTCATCAACTGTGCATTTTCTAATTGATCTGTCATATACTTCTGCTTATTGTAATCGCCTGTCATTTTTTTTTAAGATGTACAATAAATAAACTTTATCCTATTAAATTTTCAAATTTACAGAAACAAGTTTAGAAAACCAATTTTTTTAACAGTTTAAAAAATAAAGGGGCTGATGACGTGCAGGGCTGACGCCTGCCAGGTCATGGCTATTGCTCTTAGAATGCCATAAATCGTAAGTATACAAATTTCTAGCCTTACAGGGAGACCGTTACTCCCAGGGTTCACTGGCTCTTGGACCATAAAGCATTGCATATTGCAGTCCATGACCTAGACCTCTAGTTCGTATAAATTATCTTTGCTATTTAGTAGTGGTACATTTCCAATATCAGAAATATTCCGGAAAAACTAAGATTTGTAGCTACCCCATAAGCAAAACTTTCGTTATCATAAACAACACCCTTGTATGGTTTCCTTGTATGTCATTTAAGAGCTATATATTTCCCTAAAATCTTTAAAGGAACCCATGTGACTGGTCTTTTAAAGGACACATAAAATCGTAAACACGACTATGGCCGTGTGACAATAATCGTCCGTTACTTTCACTCGCCTCGATAGGACATCGCGATTTCGGCACGCAATATTTGGCATCGCGTGGAGGAAGTACGCTAGTACAATAGTAATTAGAATTCACTTGCTCCTTTCAATTATGTAATGTTTAGAGGATTTATTGTCACTTTTTGTTTGATGTGACTTGATTGATAATTAGGGTCGTCTGCGAATATTTTTAAGGTGTCACACGTAATTGGTTAGCTAAATTATGAAATGATGTTGGTGTGGTGAAATTTAATTATTTTTGGGTACCTATCATACCTTTACCCAGGATATGCAGTAATAGTGTGGTAATAGTAACTTCTCCACTACTTTTTTGTGATATTGGCTATTGAGTATTTACATAGAAAATTTGTCGAGTTGACCTACGTCCTACGTGCATTATTTTGATAGAAAACACATTTATATTTCATCTAATTTAATATGTTAATTGTTAACCGCCACAGAAATATCTCTATCTCTCTCTCATGCTATACGGTATAATAAAAACGGCACATACGCATAAAGTGAGCATACGATTATATCCATAAATTATATTCTGGGTTTCAGCTTAGTCATTGTCACATATTACAAAAATGTAAAGACTCGTTGCTGTGTGTTACTTTGTTTTTCTGAAAACTGCTTCCAGTATTTGATAAACACATATAGATAACAAATCTTGTTTATTTTATAGAGCGCTTATGTATGGAATTGCGGAAGACCTGCTGGCTAATTTCGGATTAGATGGAAAAGAGTGCCTCTTGAGAGCCATTTGCGAGGTGCATGCGCATCCTTTGCACAATTTTGGTTTTCTTGGCGAAGTCATGAAGTTATTCTTCAGGTAAGGAAATGATAAAAATCGCCTTTTACAACAGCTTAATAGACTATAAATTATTAAATATTATGCCTTTTTCTTTGCCCGTTTTCCTTGGTCACGGCATCATGCGTGAATGGGTGGACCGATTTCGATAATTCTTTTTTTATAATATTCCTTGAAGTACGACGATGGTTCTTATGGAAAGAAAACATAAACATGTACCACGGGCGAAGCCGGGGCGGACCGCTAGTCTAATATAATTTGGTTTATAGATTTAACTTTTTGATTTCACGAAAGGTTGGAGCATTTCAAATTCTATATATATAGGGTGTCCCAACAAGAACGCAAGATTTAAATTTGGCGCCATTCGAAGTGTCATTGTTTGACATAAGTGTTATTTTTTTTTAGTAGAAGGTATAAGGTTAGTAAAAATGGAACGCTAAACGAAGGATCAACGCATTCTCATTGTAAAATTTGTTTTACCAAAATAGTGAAAGTTTTGCGGCTACAGTACCTACGCAAATTGCGATCAAAGAAATTGCGATCAGTAAAGAGATTAATGGAAAAATTTGCTGAAACTGGGTCTGTTAGTGATGTAAAGACAACAACACGCCTTCGATCAGGTCGATCAACCGAAAATATCGCAGCTGTACGTGATGATATCGCTCAAACTCCATCCATCTCAATTCAACACCGAGCTCCAAAAATTGGTGTTTCCGAATCCACTATGCAGCGAATTTTGATGAAAGATTTGCATCTTGCATGCTGGAGGGGATGTGGTTTCAACAAGACGGCGCCACATGTCATACAGCCAGAGAAACAATACAATTGCTGCATCAGTCATTTCTCGGTCGTGTTATTTCACGCTTTGGGGACCATAATTGGCCACCTAGATCATGCGATTTAGGGGTTTTTTGAAATCGATGGTTTATGCGATTAAGCCGACAACGACTCAAGCCTTAAAAGATGAAATTGGACGCATTAATGAAATACCACAGCATTTATGTAAAACGGTCATTGAAAATTTTATGAAAAGATCGCGTATGTGCCAGCAAAGCCGCGGCGGCCATTACCTGATGTGTTGTTCCAAACATAACCTCATCTTGTCTACTTTATGATATAATATAGTTTTCACAATTTTTTTTTTAATATCTGCGTTTTATGTCAAATTTAAATCTTGCGTTCTTGTTGGGACACCCTATAGTTAACACGTAGCTAATGATTACGAACCTATACGAACTGGCATTCGCAAGTTTTCAAATCTACATTCGCAATCCACTTAGATTATTTCTATATAAATTCTAATTTCTATTAATGAACTATATAATTACATTATAATTAATGACTATTATAACAAGTTATTATTAGTTGCAGTTAGGTAGGTACTTGTTATTTGTCTTAATTCTCCATTTGTAGATAAGTAGGTCTATTTTTAGACTGAGCTAAAAATGTAGAGCTTTTAATTTACACCAATATAATTTATGTAAAATGGTGTGACACACAGATTAGCTTACTCTAGAATTATTGATTGAAATAAAATTCCAATATTTACTCTGTCATAAAACCATTATCCTTACGGTTTAATAACCCATATTCATTAATTAATTATTGATTTATTTGATCTAATGAAGAAAACAAATGTTCTTCATTTTATGCTAAAACTAAGGCTAAAACACACCATAAAGCTAGAAATCGTATTTCTAGTTCATTTACGTGTGAATGTTTTGTGCATTTTAAAATTCCTCATTAATTCATTGTAAAAAGTATTTAAAATATTGAATTTTATAACATGTAGGCAGAAGACGCGAGTTCGAATCCCGCCTTGTGATCGATATTTTCTATTCTATAAAAATTTATAATTGAAATATCGTTTTATCTGTTTTTAGCCCAAGCAAATCACCATATGCTACACTTCTGGACGAGTATGTGAAAGCCCAGCAAGCTGGAGAGTCAGGAGGTGAATGCTGGCCGTACTATAGACTCTGTCCAAAGAGCATTTTCCAATCGACGCAAAACAAATATGCGTGAGTAACAATTAAAATTATTATTCCTTAAAAAAATGTATTTATTTATTTATTTATAGATGCACCAACAGTAACTCAATTTGTAACATTATATAAGTAATCGTACATAAAGTCTTAATCTAAATTGGCTACTAATTATAGGTACATACAGCATTACTTGAGAATTGGATTGAATTTAGTATTTAAACTAAATAATTATACACAGAAAAAAAAAGTTAGATATAGAGCAATGTGAAAACAATATTGTCAAAAATAATTGTAGTGGTTAGGGAGCCAGGTGCAAATTTGGTTAACTATTTCCTCTCAAGAGATAATTCGTCAGACGCATGAGAGTATAGTATTATAAAGCCTCGTGAACGTCAGCTGGCGCTCGGTTGGGGGGGTGAGCGGTTGTAGCCTCCCACGCACATAGGAAAAAAAATACATTCATTCATTCATTTCCTCTCAGCTAAAAATTTGTCAAATTGTAGCTAACCCAATATCTCAACGAAAAAAAATAGTCAGCTGGTTACAACATGGTGTATTATACGTCAGCTGGTGTCTCGAACATGAAAGTTAAATTTAAAGAAAAATTTATTTTCCGTTATTTCCTCTCAAACAAAAATTTACCTGATGATAGCTTATATGTAACTGTGGATAAATATATATGTCAGCTGGCTGTATCTTGGTGGAAAAACCGTCAGCTGATACGGGAGGCTACAACCGCTCTTCCCCCCAACCGAGCTCCAGCTGACGTTCACGAGGCTTCATAATACTATACTTTGATGCATTTTACTAATTACCGCTTGAGAGGAACTTGGTCATAAAATCTGCTGCTGGCTCCCGGACCATAGGAATTCAATAACGTTTTTACAGTCATTCAATAACAGTGTCCATAGAGATAATTCTGATAATTTTATTCTTGAAAGACCAAAATGAGTCGTGAAAGATGTCAACATCATTATTTATATTAATCTTATTGAAAGCACGCATTAGTCTGTTCATGGGGCTATACTTCTTTAAGTATGTATAGTATAAATGTAATGAAAATTGCTCAAATATTTACTTTCATATTTTTTTTACTGGATAAGTAGATAATGGTTTAATTGTAATTTCTTTGAGGCCAATAATTATGTAGAAAACAATCCACTAGACAGAAATTGGCCGTTATATAATATGTAATACATTGTTGTTCAGCTATCAGCTAATTGAATTAGTGCGACCTCCAGACATTTAGTAACACGCAATCCCATTTACAAAAACAACATATTACGCTAATTAATAAATTATATTTTGAGCGTAAAACGCTTCCTACTTTTCGACCAATTTACGTCCTAAGCCTTAATTAGGAAACAAAAATAATAACACCTCATCGGTTAGAGCCCGCAATGAACTGGATTAATCACAAAATTTCCGATAATTATTACGAAGATTGGAAAGAACGCAAGTGCAATTAAAATTGAATGCATCAATGCTTCCACACGCCACGAAAGAATAAAAATTCCTTTTAATTTTCCGACACCTTTACATTTTAAAGGTTAAAGTTAAATTATATAAATTAATTCCTTGTTTTATATAGTTGTATAGTTATAGTAGGTGTAATGTTAAGATGAAATAAATTAACATATTTATATCTATTTTCAACAGAGAAGACGCCGAGCTCTTACACAGGAGAGAACACGATAATATCGAAGAGAATAAAATAGAAATAGATAACCTAAAAGCTATGTAAATAAGATAATCAAAATGTCCCAAATGTAGAGGTAGTGTCCAACCAAAGTTATAAGAAAATTTAGTCTTTACAACAATGTAATTATTGCACTAATTCCTTCTAGATTCACAATAACAATATTCCTAGAACGCCGAACATCTATTTCAAGCAAAATATTCAATGTTCGTGAATTATTACACATTACACACATTACATAAATAGGAAAGTTATTACTGATTAAGGATTTCCGCGTAAAACAAAAAGTAATTTAACGTCTCTACGTAACGTTTTCTTTTTATTAATTGGCATCGTCTGTGTCATCTTTTAATGATAGTTAAACTTAATAACAAAGTGTTAAACATATTAGTTTTGTAATAACATGTTCCGTATAATTTTAGATTTAATTTTATGTTACGAGCCAGTCAATAGAGTACAATGAGCACAATAAAGTCGCGGCATTTTTAGTTATTTTCGTGAATCTAGAAATTAGTGATGTGAAATTAAGGCATTCATAAGCATTTTATTTATAAGATTACATTATCATTAATCCGGTGAAAGGATGAATAATGCCGAGAGAAGCATTTGTTTGGTCTTAGATCTTGATTTTTTGGGAAGTAGGATACATTTTATACAATACAATAAAACCCCAGTATATGTTTATAATTACGATTAAAATTTTAATGTATGTGATTTTCCATTTATTTGATTTCTACTTGTTGGCTCCTAATATTTTATACGCTTTTCATATCTACAAATGAGTCAAAATCTTAATATAATGTTTATGAATCTTACTGTAAGTGCCATTTAAAATTTAAGGTACATTCCTCTATTGTAGTCTTAAATATTTATGTTCGTAAAATATTCCTAGCTGTTTAAATACATATAATTTTTACAATACTGTTCTCTAAGCTATCACCATTACGAATAACGGAATAATGTGATAAAAAGTCCTGACAAATATTAGTTACAATTATTTTTATAATGTATGTATTGTTAAGTTATCATAAGTATAAAAATGTTTATTTCATTGTTATTAATTGTAACTATATCATAAGTTATTTACAAGAATTAAAGAGTTTACGATATGATTTTCATTTCTTTTAAAATCTTTCCTTCACATATTTTTCCGTAGAATTTTCTGGACATTAATATATAAACGGCTCAACAGTGCGAACATAAGTTTACTTGTTGACATAGTTGAGTCGGGAATAGCGTCAAAACTCCGCATACCTATTTCCCATCCCCTACGAATAACACAGCTGAGCCAAAGCTCAAACGTAGACGTGAAATGAAAAGCTTACGTGACAAGCGATAGTATCTAATTTTAGAATACCTTTGATATGTTTAAGGTAAGTAAAAATTTGATATAGCAATACGTACTGTTCCATGGTACGATTAATATGTATTTACAGGTGCAATATGTGATTATCGCGTGTATATTTTTGTTGAATACTATGTTCGAAACGGCTTCTATAGTCAAGAGGAGCTATTCCGACCGATCTGTGAGAGGATATGTTACTGAGGTTAGTAGTGTTTTATATAGAAAACTTCACAAATTTTGAAATGATTTGAAGGTTATGTAAATTCGTAAAAATTTCCCAGAGAACTTGTTGGTGGAACGAAGTATGTAAGGAGGAGTTTCAAACGTTATTCAGATGCAAATGCCCATCTTGGTCTTACTGCCGCAGTCCTGGGAGATATTACAATGCTGTTTGTTCCATGACGGAAACCGGATACATATGGGCCCAGCCAAACTCTCAATGGCGAGGACAATAACACACTAATTCTTTAACAATACTCGCACCAAGATTTCCTTACATTCCAAATTTTAGTCACCCAAAAAATGTTTCCAAGCGTGACGATCAATGAGCTGAGACTGATACCGTAGGAGAGGAAATAAAATTTCAACATCTATTTTCATATTTAGCACTAAGTTATTTTACTTCCATTTATGATGGAAGATAAGCATTTTGTCTTGAGCCACTGTTTTTCAATTTATCCTTAAATAAACACGATATAAAACTGTATATGTAGTTTCTCTTAACGATTTCCCGAACCCCGCTTTATTGCCTGATCTTGGTAATATAATCAGTTATTTATTCTGTCATGAAAGCGATACCCAAAGCGCGCATGCGTTATATACGAGCCACTTAATAAAAGTACTAACAATCAATAAAATCTCAGTATACAGCAAACGAATTCAACATCAGACAAAACACGTAATTTTCATAATGTTACCGATATTATTGTTATTTCTCTCTCTGTACGGTATTAGTTGTGATCCCGAAACGGTGAGGGATAACTTCGACTACTTTAGCTATGGAAATGAAGATAATATAATAAAGAACCCCGATTTACACGCGGTAAGAATGAATATTCTGTTGTTTTACCTATGTAGTTCACTAAGGTAGTAACTTTAAGTAATTGTGACGTGTTTTCAGCCTAAAGACGACATTGTTCTTAGACCACAAGAGGTTAAGGACTGGCCACAACAGTCTCTAAATGTGGGACAAATTACAGCCGTCTCGATCAATTCTTTGGGACAGCCCGTAATATTTCATAGGGCTGAAAGAATATGGGACGAAAGGTGAACAAACTTATGTGTAAAGTTGCAAAGTTTGTAATAAATAACATTAGCCCATTTATACAGACAAGAATTTACAACAGAGCACTTTATAGTAATTGAAGATTCCTTTTCTGTTCTGACAATTAATTTACTTTCAGCACTTTCAACGAATCTAATGTCTACCAAAACCTGGACAAAGGACCAATTATTGAGGACACTATTTTAGTTCTCGAACCACAGACAGGCTCTGTTTTACACAGCTGGGGAGCTTATGCGTTTTACATGCCCCATGGTTTAACTGTGGACCATCATGATAATGTTTGGGTTACAGATGTGGCTAAACATCAGGTTTTCAAGGTAATATTCTAATCTCAAAACCAAACATTATAATAATTAATTGAACTAGATTTATTTTTAAAGCTACTTGAGCTTAAAGCTCTCAATGTAGAGTTAGATACTTTATAGCTAACTTTTAAATTATCTATCAACTTATCTTGCAGCTAGTTAGTTGAATATCACCTACTAAAGAGGAAATAGTAACAAGAATTTTATTTTCAGTACACCCCGAACAATCACAAATACCCTACACTGACAATCGGTGAAGCGTTTACCGCTGGCTATCCCTATAGGCGGAGAGTCCTCCTGTGCATGCCGACATCCGTTGCCATCGCCACAACCGGAGAAATTTTCGTCGCTGATGGCTATTGCAACAACCAAATCCTTAAATTCAACGCGGCCGGTACACTGCTCCTAGCCATACCTTCCTTCGCAGACACGTTCACCCTAAATCTTCCACATAGCGTGACTCTTCTAGAACATTTAGACATGGTCTGCGTCGCTGACAGAGAGAACATGCGAATCGTCTGCCCAAAAGCTGGTTTGAAGAGCTATGCCAAGTTGCTCGAACCGGCGACCGTTATCGAGGACCCGACTTTGGGACGAGTTTTCGCAGTGACGTCACACGGCGACATGATTTACGCCGTGAATGGCCCGACCGCTCAAAATATTGCTGTACGAGGTTTTACTGTTAACGCCCTGAATGGTAACATATTGGATTCCTGGGAACCGACTACGGTAAGTTGGTAACTGTAATTACTGGTTTCAATTGAAACGCACAATTCACAAAAAATTCTAGTATTTATTACAAATAATATCTACTGCAGTATAATTTATTAATAAATAAGACAAAATTTCTGTTGTTATTACTTAATGTATTTCCATACATCAGGCATGATCTGCTGCTTTATCAACAATTAAGAGCCATATACATTCTGAAAATTTTATATGTATGTATGTGTACCTATCTATCTTCTATATATATCTTACTTTCCTTCTGTTTACAGGGCTTCACAAACCCCCACTCGCTTGCAGTAACCCGTAATGGATCTCACCTCTACGTCACAGAAATCGGCCCGAACAAAATATGGAAATTCGAGTTAACAGATGTATATGACAGAAAATAAAGCTTAGCCATCATTCCTATAGGAAGCTTTAACAATGATGTAACGTGTAGAGAATAGGGACCTGCTTAAATGCGAATTAAATTCGCGCGTAGCTATTTCACTTACCTATAATAGTCTGTATCCTATCCACAAATATATTATAGAGGAACAAAAATAAATGTATTCTAGTATGCTGTATGTTTGATATGAATAGGTATTCTTATGGCGTGGGAAATTGCTCAGTAGATAGCTTTTCACTAGAAGGCAAATTTACGAATTACGCCTCCGTTATTTTATAGGTTTTTCGAAAGTACCAATCCAAAAAAGGTGCGAGCATTTCAAATTACTAATTATTTATTTGGTCAATTTTTTAATGGATTTAATTTTATAAAAAGTAATTAAGCGTTACTGTAGGTACCGTAGTTACTTGTATTCGTTTGCTGCCTGTTTATTTTGTTACATATAAATATTATAAAAATATATTTTATCTGAAGTAGGTATAGAAAGAGGCTATATTATAATAAATTGATTGTTATAAGATCTTTTTCTCCTAATATACCTTTAATTAAATGAATAGGTGTTCAACTGTAGAGTGTTCGTAAAAACTGACTATTCTTGCTAAGGCGTATATTGTCGTACACTAATAGATGATATTTCTATTTTAATATAATAGATGCTTGATTTATTAATACGATTTATTATATCAATATAATGTATCGAGATTTTTCACATTAATACTAATATTGTATAGACAGTATTACCACGTATTATTATTTAGAGCAAATTGATATATCAAAACTATAACTATAAAGAATAATTTTATAGAAAAAGGTAGTTTTATGCGAAGGTAGTAACTATTAGTACTTATTCGTATAGATTTAATATTGACTGGGCACATCGACGTCTTGGTCTCTTGGAAGTATTTAAATTATAGGTCCAATCAAATCACGCACAGGAATATACGAAAATGTGTTTAAAGTGTATTCCTATATGGTATAATATAAAATGGAGTAAATACGTATATGTAGACATAGATTATGGTTTCTATGCAAATGTTTATGAATGCTTTAGAATTTTATCTCTCCATAAATAGTATTGGAAGCAATGTTATCACAATATATAAAGATTTAATGAAATTTTTGGTAGAAATAAAAATACATATTATATATATATTTAATAGTAATGAAAATTGTCTTTTAATTATTAAACCACCGGCGAAACTAATAAATTATAATATACATTCAAATATACAAATAAATAACACATACCAAATAATATTAACATTGACTAATTTACATGTCAGTTTTTCTTTTCTTCATTACTTTCATGAAGAGAACCATATCTGAAACGATAAAAACAAAAACTCAAATATCTACAATCATAAAAGATATAATGATTTTTCTACTGTTTATTTTTATATGTGCATTTAACACTTTAGAAATTAAACT
This sequence comes from Colias behrii, assembly GCA_029959065.1. NCBI lineage: Eukaryota > Metazoa > Arthropoda > Insecta > Lepidoptera > Pieridae > Colias > Colias behrii. Next base: position 6,517,480 of record JARWMC010000019.1, on the reverse strand, counting down.
TGCCCTTGTGTAATAACCACATTTTTTTAGTTAAAAAAGAACTCATTTGGACATATGATATTTATATTTTTATTTTATAGCATTCAAATGCTATATAAATATAATTTTGTAAAGAATAGAAAAAATTCCCTCATGCGGCGGGATTCGAACCTGCGTCTTTCGCTTTTCTTCTTCTGTATTCTTTAAAAATATTTAGTACTTACTTATAAATATGACCATGACTGCAGCCAACATGAGCCACAACCAGCATTTCCACGCACTGCGACTGTGTTCTTGTAACCTCTCCGATTCAACTTTTAGTGACAATAAGTTCTTATCGGTGAGATCTGATGACTTCTTTAACGCCTGTGAAAACAGAATAGAATGAAAAATTAGTAGCAATTTTACATTTTTTGCCAAAAGCATAATTCACATTTATTTTCTTGAAGTTTGCTATTTATTTAAATGTAGAATTGGAAGTAATTGCAGGGATAAGCCAACGCTATTTCCCATAAATTACAATTTCAAGAATTTCTAGTTTTCCGTGAGTCATAATATTATTGACTAGCTGCTCCGCGCGGTTTCACCCCCGTGGCACCACCCCTGTTGGTCGTAGTGTGATGATATATAGCCTATAACCTTCCTCGATAAATGGGCTATCTAACACCGAAAAAATTTTTCAAATCGGACCAGTAGTTCCCGAGATTAGCGCGTTCAAACAAACAAACAAACAAACAAACTCTTCCGCTTTATAATATTAGTATAGATTCTTCACTAAATGAGTATTATTCTTATAATTTTAAAGGGCAAGTAGCATGCTTTTTACTACCTTTTTAACTTAGAATCATTAACACCACTAATTATTATTTAGAAATGTAAATATTAATAAATTAAATATGTTATAGTAATTGTTCTAATTTGAGTAAAAAATAAAGAGGACCATCATACCTCAGTATCAGCTTTGATAATTTTGCTAGCAATCTGCGATTGTTCCTTCAAACTTTTAGTGAGAAGCACCATGTTCTCCGCCACTTTCTCTTGCATATTTTGGTGATATTTGAGCAAGGAATCAATATCTTCCTGACTGCTGCTGTTACTTGTGAAATTTGGTGCCTTTATTATGTTCCGTTTCCTCAATGTATCATCGCTGTCTTCTGTAAATATACAATTAAATTGTTAAAGCTCTAAAATATAATGATAAAGATTTTTGAGTAGTTTGAGTTACACTTTACAAGCTAAGAAATCAAATACAGTGGAAACAAAAATGCAATGTCTGGTTGTGTACGCATTTATGTATGTATGTTTGTTTCTGTCTCACCAAAAAACCGCTGAGCGAATTTCATAATAATTTGCAATGTAGATATAGAAAACTATACTATATAATGTAGATATAGATACTTTATTCATGCGTGAAACCGCTCAGCAATGCTAGTTTAAAATATATCTAACTAGCGGTCCGCCCCGGCTTCGCCCGTGGTACATATTTCGCAATAAAAGGTAGCCTATGTTCTTTCTCAGGGTCTAAAGATTATCTGTGCCAAATTTCATCAAAATTGGTCCATTAGTTTATATGTGAAATCCATACATACATACATATATACAAACCTTTCCTCTTAATATTAGTATAGATAACATATTACATATCAATCATTTGAAATTAGAATAATACAATTGAAATACACTCACCAGTTCCAAACAATTCAGATCTTAGTTCTAAACCATATTTTGCTACAGTTTTTTGATGAATCTCTTGGGCTGCTGCATCGGCAGACATAGTGGCTGCTCCGTGAGATAATAATTGCACAGCTTCTAACTGGAGAAATAATTAAATTATAGTAGTCCGTGCAACAGATACAAAAAAAAACCATTGGTATAGTAAAACCAGGCATAGTTTTTAAAATGGACCAAATATGGTAGGTATTACATGTATACTATTTTTAGGTAATTTCATATAATATATGTGGTTTGTACTTTAGTATAAACTCACTTTTTCCATAGGGCTATTGAGTGTACTAGTCTGAATCAATCCCTTCAAAAATGCAGCCCTTTTTATATATTCTGGCATATCTTTTGGTGGTTTGCTAGAAAATAGTAGACAAAAAAATTAATAGGTATAATATGTCTACACTAATATTATAAAGAGGAAAACTTTGTTTGTTTGATTGTAATGAATAGGCTCATAAACTACTGGACCGATTTTAAAAATTCTTTCACCATTCAAAAGCTACATTATCCACGAGTAATATAGGCTATATATCATCATGGTAAGACCAGCAGGAGCGGAGTAATGCGGGTGAAACCGCGCGGCACAACTAGTATATTATAAATTGAAATATTAGTGCAGATATTACATAGTACTTACTCAGGATTTTCATTTTTTAATTCAGTTATTAATTCCTCTAAGTTTTGCACGTATTGTTTTAGACGACAGTCTTCATCCAAAGACTCATCTTTTGCAATCGATTCACATTTATTTAAAAGTATTCTTACATTTACTTCTGTTCTTGTTCTTGTAGGCAAAGTGCAATTTCCCATTCGAGGATCTACTTGAATTGCCATTTTGGCTCTCAGAATCAATTAAATACAAAGATTATTTTTTGAATGCAATGCATTCAACTATTTAAGGACTTTAACCAAAGAATAATGTATTACATTAATCTATAATATTTTGGAATTGTAAACAAAGTATTGATCCACAACAAGGAACACCTCCACGTCAAATGTCAATAATTAACTGTCTCTGTCAAGCACCAGTGTTGCCAACTTATTTTTTTCGAACCCACATATTGGAGCCTCGTGGCCCACCAGAAATCCACTAAAGTAATCGGTCTTTAAAACCACCAGAAAAAACACTAAAAAATATCCAGAGACATGTAAATATTGAGTGCCCGTTGGCGAATTTTTTGCAAGTTATTTGTAAATAACATCAATTTTGAAGTAAGTAATTTTTAACTTTGTTACATATTTAAAGATCATCTTCAGAAGAATCTGCTTCTTCTAGAGTTTCAGTATGTGAAGAATAAATTTCTGTGAAAGAAATTTTTGTGTGTATTGTGGTTTGGGCATATTTAATGTAAAACCATATTACTTCATAAAATTAATTAAAATACGACAAGCTAGAAGCTACCGGCCGCGGCGTTGCCAATACCGACTGACAATTATTATTGTTTTTGTACACAAATACAGAATAAACATATAACCTTTTGAATCAAATCATACTTTATATCAATAGTAATAAAGTCTATAATCAAAAATATTCAAGCAATAGACAAACAATTTTCGGGGAATTCCCGAATGTTCGTTCTGTTACCAACAGGCAACATGACACAAAATTATACCCTTGTTTCACATAGTTCAAGTCGTTCTTTTTGAGTATGTATATCTTACTAGTGGTTGAATGTCGTACCTTACCACTAATTGAACTCATCTAAACCACTAGGAAAATCCACCAGCCACTAAAACCAATATTTGTCCGCTAAATGGGGGAGCTAAACCACCAGATCTAGTGGAAATTCCACTGAGTTGGCAACACTGTCAAGCACACTGCACAGACACAGTATTACAATATCTATACAGTACGGAAACGAATGTACTTGTGCAGAGAAACGGAGGGGAACTGGCGAGGGGTCGGGCGACGCGGGCCGCGTAAGGCAAACACGCTTAGTTTGCCTTACCTAGCGCGAAAGGACGACGCAGTCGTATTTTTTGTGTAATAATTTTATTATACATAGGTACTTATATATTCTATTATGGCGCGCACAAACTGTTCCGTTTACGGATGTAAATCTACATTGAAATCCCAGAAGGAAACAATATTTTAGAAAGATTGTATTTGTATCTGTTGAATTTAAATCAAAGCTATGTATATGTTGTCCTCATTATTTTCTTATCAGATTGTACATCCCAATGCGAATGCATTACTTAGTTAAATGTTATAATATACAATTAAGAACATCCAAAAATAAAGTGTCCACGTAAATAATATTTAGCAGTGCAATATCTGTAATTATATATTAATGAACAAATAATTACATCAGATTTAATAATAGCAATTATTTTGAATGTACATATGAATAAATGATTTCATCATAATATTAATAATCACAATTGTTTTATTTCCCATTTGTTGCAACCCTAGCGTATTTTCGTGTGGCAGCGTAAGTACCTACGCTGGCGGCGGCATCGCGCGACATCAAAGGCGTTTCCTTACTGTAGGAAATAATATTGTAATACTGTGGCACAGATGTGAGGGGCTGTCAAAAATCTTTTTATTTTTATTTATGCTATGGCAAGAAGATATAACTATTTGCCAGTGTAGCTTTTTGTTATTAATTATTGTACATGTGTTTGTAGAAAGCAGTAGAAAGTTAACTAGTGGTTATCTACATAAGGTAGGGGGTGAGAAGAGTATTTGATACTCTTTGTAGCAAAAACTTGTATGAACTTATTTCGATGAAACAGAATTTGTAAATATTAAAAAAATGTTGTCATATTATAACGATACTTAAGTGCAGTTAATCCATAGTACCTATAAAGATAGATATATAGTCAGGAAAGTTCTTGCCCGGCCGCGGCCCTCTGAGATCACATACATTTACCATTGGATTTTGGAGTAAATCTTACTCGAGTTACCTACATGAAAATAATGTGCCCCAATATATTTTTGTTCTCTGGGACATTTAAATTAAACAGTACTGGCAATATTATTTTAGGCACCGACCGCCGTGCAACCGAGTGTTCTAATATCTGCGGCAGGTAGGTGAGTATCCGGCTTAAGCAAAGACGTTTACGTTAAACCATGGTAGATATGGTGGCCGTGAATTTTGTTTAACTTTGCATCATCTCACGAATTATGTATCTTTTTTTTTTTAAGAATAATTGCATACTAATACATTTTACATATTAGAAACCTTATGCAGGTATTGCAATACAATATTATATTTAAATTACATTATAATTGTCACATACATTTCAATTTTCCAATACACAGATCTCGAGGAACTGAATAAAAGTAACATTTTCTTTTTCTTTGTTTATTTGCTAATACAGGTAAATTAGCTTGGAGAAATTTTTGCATATGTAGTGGTGTGTATATTACTCAGATCTTAGAGCGCGTTTCCACTATATCGTTCTGGCCTATACAAAAATGTTTCGATATCCTAACATTACTATTTAATTTTATACTTATTCCTAGCAACACTTTTGTTTTCAATAAAAACAAGTTTTTATTTGAAAGAAAATGGTTTTGACTTTATAAAAAAAAATATATCATTCAATTTTACGTCCTTGAGCAAACGACAAGGCGACTACCGTGAAACAATAAAATATCGTGTCCATAATAATTTGTTTCATAATTAATATTTGACCATAATAATTACGAAACAAAACAAATAAATAAATCGTCACTTGATAGTGGAAAGTGGAAACACGCACAAAACCAGAATAAACCAGTTTACGCTGTCCGCAGGTGCCACGTGCAGTCGTTTGGTACTGTTAGAACATAAAGCACATTTCATTCAAAAATTATAATTATTATGTACGTAGTTTAATTGATAAATTTTGTATTTGTTGATTGTTGTTATTATTTGTTATTATTGTTATAATATTTGTTGAAGTGAATTACAAATGAAAACTCAGATGTACTTAAAAACTACATTTAATAGCTAAAATGAGACTTTTACACCCATGTCTGCACGATGCAGACCGGAGTTAAAGAATGAATTTATACAGTTTAATAATTATAAAGACGTAAGCTTGGATGCTAACTAAGGGAAATCGCATCCACATTCTATTCCCGTGCGAACGGCGTATTCAGCAGTTTTGTATGAAGGCAGGGCCATAACTAGTGTTTAATTTGTGTGTAAGTGTTGTAACTTTATATTGTTAATTCAATATGGCTCCAGTGTTAAAACATGGTCGAGGCAAGCCTTTGACTTCTCAAACTAAAGAATTAAACTTTAAATGTCGTTTCTTTTTCTGGTTAGTAAATTTTTCATTTTAGTAACATTGTTAATGTAAAAGTTTTATGTATGTTAAATGTGCAAATATTAAAATAAAGTCTCATCTTTTTCAGAGGAGAAACACATATAGTTTAATTTAAAATCCCTTATATATACAGGGTTACTTGTAAAACACCGGCAACCTCGCAGGACAAGATAGCTAAAATCATAAGTAACAACATTTCGACTTTTGATAATTTGTTAGATTTTATTTTCATACAAAAATAAATATTCATTTAATTTTCCGTCTGAATATTATAAACTCTACGCCTCCCAAAAATTACGTAAACAAAAAGCGAACGAGAGGGGGAAGGGGGCGTCGCGTCGTCCATCCGATAATTAATAGAACATAGAATTACAAATGTAAGGAGAGTACAATAAAAGTTTAAAAAATCATTTAAAAATAATTTATTGCGTTATGCCAAAAGTCGTAGAACAAATGTTGTTACTTATGATGTTAGCTATCTTGTCCTGCGAGGTTGCTGGTGTTTTACAAGTAACCCTGTATAAAATAAAAACTAAAAATAAAATGTTGTTTTATTTTATTTGCTGACCATACACTACTACAAACGCAAAAATTTCTCCAAGCTAATTTACCTGTAGTTTTGGAAAATACATTACTTAGGGCGGCTACACACGGACCGCATCACAGTTGAGACCGAAAGCTTGTAATGTAAACTAATTACGTTTAAAATTAAACACTGGCAATATTAGGTGTCAATGTAGTCCATTGGCTTTAATATTTTCGCCTTTGGAAATATCTTGTGTACTCTTTTCTTGTGTGTATACAGAGAAGCTTTTTGTCGGAATGTTACCCCACACACATTGCAAGATAAAGGTCGATCTCCACTATGTATTAATTGGTGCTCATATAGGCTCTTTTTTGTCTGTGGACAAAAAATATCGATAAGTAAGTAATTTAAAAAGCAGGAAAAATAGGTATAAAATTAGTCTTTATTTATAAAAGGATAAAAGAGTATTAAGAGATTTGGCTGATTGTGTAGAACAAATTGTATTATATGAAAAGGATTTACATAATATGGATACTTATGGCAACACATTGTTCAAATAATAATAATCAACGGGCTTAGATTACAAAATAAAAGGCAGATAGAGCATGACAATCATCCATCGCCCTTGTCAAAGAAAATACGAAATCAAAAACGAATACGAACCTCCGCCAGTGCTATAGCGAATCTAGTGTCATGCAATACGTCAAAAGGGGTTTGCTATTTTAGTAAAAAATTGCTGTCTTGTGATATTAAAACGCTGTAAAATTTGTTCCCGAAAACAAACAAAAAGATAAAACATCGTTTTACAGGTTTTATGTAGATTATTTGGCTTATTTAATTTTGTATACAAATAATAATTTTACATAAACGAAGGAATACAAAACTTCAACGTATGCTGCCAGTATTTTGAAAATAAATTTGCCATTTTTATGGGTAAAACGGTAAAATGGTTAAAAGATCTTCGGGGTAGTGCTGTTGGATTTTTCGATCGAGAATGTGATTATTTGTAGAGTGCAATAAAGGTTCATGATCATTATTAGATAATTTTAATAAGCATAATACTTTTTTTTGTTACTTTTATATAGCTTAAAAACGTCAGAGTCGTTTTCGCCCGCGATTTAATTCATTTGAACTCCGTGATGGATATGACAAAATTATTATTATTCAGGAATTATATTAATTTATTATCCAGTAAAGCAGCTGACAATGTGGATGTCGTAAGGTGTCACTGAAAATCAGTGTTAAGGTATTATGCCTCAGGTATCCTGAGTGGCTTCCTTTTTTAGCGCGTTTTCTTGTGTGTTATAATTATTCATAATTATTTACAATGCTATTGTTGTGTGTTTGTGTGTATTGGAATAAATGGTTTTTTTGTTCTTTCTTTCTAAAAATAAAATGTCCCGTGTTCTCGACTAAAAACTACCGCTATCCGCATTCATATATTTTGAAAATAAAAAATAATATAGGTAATCATTGTAATTTTGAAACATTTTTTTATGTAATTTATTTAATTAAAAATTTATCATTTATGTAACAAAATAATTTTTACAATACATATTATAAAAAATAATCATAAACAAGAATTTATATTAAAATTAAAACCTGACAGCTAATTTATTAGCCAACGTCACTAACACCACTACCATAATAATTCAGATGATTGCCACGTCACCTCATAAATCAAAATCGGTTCAGCGGTTTATACTGCAGGGCGTGCCAAAGAAATATTATACATAGATACACTCGAAAAACATAACCCTCTTTCTTCCGTAGTCGGGGAAAATTTTGGGAAAATTTTCAATATCTGGTAACATAACACCCACACAGAAGCACCGTGTACGTACAGTGCAGCGGCGAAATGACAGCACACATAGCTTTATGGAAATGACGATAAATTATTCGGTTTAGTTCGGCAACGCTCCATCTGTCTTTTATTTTGTAATCTAAGTCAACGGGTATGTAGGTGATGCATGTCTTCTTTAAAATTAAAACTAATAATATCCCTTACGCCAAAAGTTTTCCCACATATTTGACACACTTTATTTTTGGGAGTTGCAGGCATACCATCGTGAAGGGTTTTCACGTGTCGTTTTATACTGCTGCGTGTAGAAAATAACTGAAAGTAGCAAATAATAATTATATTTAACTGTACCTAAAATCATAATAAAAGTTAAGATTTCTAAAAAAACACAAATTTCGAGTGGAACTAGTGTATTGCGTGTTTCTTTAAAAAATTTCTACTATAAAATGCAGTTACATCTAAAGGTAACAATACAAAGTCATAATAAACGATTAATTCACATTATATCAGTTAATAATAATTAATCTACTGTTATACGTAACTTTTGGTTTAATATTTTTGTGGATGAATAGTTGTCACTGTTTCCTGTTAGAACATGCTTAGCTGTCGAATACTATAAAATGCCGCCTACTACCTAGGAGCTCAGACGTTGTTTATACGACGTTTGACCCAACTACCCTCACTTTGCTAATAGTCGTTGACTTGCTGTGATTTGTTATGAACTGTCTACATAAATTAAGCAGTTGTGTAGAATCACAGTAAATTCTTATTAGATTCAAACTAATATAATGAACCCAGCGCCTCGTGTAATTTCTAAAACTATGTATTTCTTTATCGTTTTTTCCTTAGGGCAAAGTCGGTGACCTTTTTTACCCGACTTCAAAAAAAGGAGGAGGTTATCAATTCGGCCGGTATGTTTTTTTTTGTATGTACACCGATTACGCCGAGGTTTCTGAACCGATTTACGTGATTCTTTTTTTGTTTGATGCGGAATAGGTTCGAATTGGTCCCATAAAAATTTAATTCGGGTAGGCCCAGTAGTTTTTATTTTATGAGCATTTTTGTCTGATCTCAATGAATTATTGAAATCTAGCATGTAACTTTGATTCACTTCCCGATTACCGATTGAGCTGAAATTTTGTATACGTATGTAAATTGGATAGCGATGAAACATTATCATGACATAGAGCTGATTTGATGATGGAATCGGAAGGGACTCAGTGATTAATTGACTCAACTTTATCGAGTTTGGGCTCGTTTGATTCGTGTTGAAAAAAATACACTAAAGAGTATTCCGTTTTTGAAGTCGGCTATTTTTAACGTAGTTATTTTTATTGAAGAAAAGACTTAATATAAGTTTTGAAATCACTTTTGTTAATATAGTTTTTTTATAGTTTATAGTTTATCGAACCATTTAGAAAATATGTACGACTACGAGTTTGATAAGAAAAGTTTTACTATTCAGCGTCACCAATCTATGACGGATATTTTCAATTGATTTTAATTTAAAATGAGTTTTATTCGTCGAGTCTATAAATTATGTCTCATGTTAATTTTGCAATGTCTGTACCTTGTTACATATAGTACACTTGTGTTGCGTTTTCCCCAAATGCTGGCTGTGTATGTGATCTCGAATCTCCACCTTGGATCGGAAACCTTTTCCGCAAGTATCACAAATAAACCTGCAATAATATCGTGAGTATTCATAAAAATAATGGAAATGACATGAACTTGTATCCAACATTAAAATATTTACGATTAATGAATACTTGATAATGATCAAGTATATTTAAATAAGTATTAAAATACATAAATTGAATGCATTGAACATTTGTATAAAGAATATATCCAGAAAAAATTAATCACTATTTTTTTTTTATAAATTACCACTACTTACCTAAGTATTATTTTATCTTTGGCATGTGCTTTAGTGTACTTCAAATGGTTATCATAAGTGGCTCTAGACACAAATTTTTTGTCGCAAAGCGCACATTCGTAACTCTCTCGCTCAGAATGTATTTGAACGTGCATATACATTACATCTGCGCGGATAAATTTGCCACATTGCGCGCATTGTTCTTTAGGTATACCCGCGTGGACTCTAGAAAAAAGAAAATTGGTTGTGAGTTGTGACAATTATATTTCAAACATTGATGTAGGTACCTTATACAAAAAGACTTACAATCAAAATCAAAAATTATTCAATACAAAACTCTATTTGTGTATTTAAGACAATCTTTTTTACGAGCGATACATATGAATTTCAACTTGACTTTTTGACAACAAGTTAATATTTATGTTAATGTTAGTCTATTTGAGTTTATTATGAGAATGATCTCAAATTATTCGGGATCAGACTTAGTCCACGCATAGTCCCCAAGCGAATTCAACAAGTTAAAATAGTAGAAAAAATAAAATAACTTTATTACTATAGATTATTTTCAGTGACTTACCGTTCATGTTTTTTCAAATTACTTTTATATAAAAATGCTTTCCCGCACTTAGAGCACCTATAGCCCTCTCTGTGCTGCTTCAATATGTGTTTGTAGCGCATATTTGCTGATCTAAAAGTTTACATTTTATAAAAACTGTTTTTTTTTATATAGTTCATATATCTATACTTTTATCTACTTTGTATCTATTTATGTAGTAACTACTTTTTACTGAAGAAAAATTATTGGAAGTTATCTAGCAGATATACAGCTCAATACACATATTAGAAAACAATACTTACTCAAAATATTGACTACACTGTGGGCATGAATAGCCTAGAGCAGTAGGCTTATCACGAAGAGGCTTGCTTAATCTTGGCCTCGAACCAGGATTTTTTGTTACAGGTGTCCTTTTTATCTGAAAGTGTTTCTCAGGATGTTATCTACCAAGGAAATTGAAAGCAGACCTATGAGATGATTTTTATTAATGAAATTATTAAATTTAACACACTTAGTATTTAAACATTATTCATAAAGTTTCTCCAAATTTAAACAATTAGTTTAAAGATATAAAATAGGTGGTGCAAGAAGTTACCACTTTTTTAATAAAAAAAAGTATCTTACTGTTTATATCCCAGCAATCATTAACATTTGCTACACAAAATATAGGTACAATGTATTAAAATTTTTTTGAGTTTACTTACTTTTATGCCATGGAAGGACATGAGGTGCCAGTATAAAACATTTTTATTAAATAAATCTTCATTACATAAATTACACTTGTAGTATTTGGAGTGTTCATTTTTGTGTACTTTTAGACGAGTCGTCTTAAAATACTGGAAACATTGACTGCATTTCTCAAAGTCTGGCTTCTGAAATTTGATAATGAAATAATTGTTAGGGATTCTGTTTCAGACAGTTTAATATTTTTACAAACTCAATATAGAACTGTGGTTAATAACAACAAAACCTTTTATCCTATTTTGACCTTTTATTATTTATTATTATACAATTTTTTTATAGCTAGTAACACAAATAACAAGAAAAAATTAGGTTTTGAAGACAAATTTACAATGGACTTACATTGGTGTGTAATTTATAATAATGTTTTTCCACAATATTTGCAGTTCTAAATACTTGAACACAGAGGTCACACCTATTATATGCCTCAATATAACTTCTATTCAATTTCTTTTTTTCTTTCAGCGACTCTATTTCATGTTCACTTGCTTTTATTTGTATATAACATTCCTTACTTTCTTTATCACTAGAACTAAGATTGGCGCTAATTAGATGAAAGGTAGAAATGTCTTCTTCAATATCATCTGTTTCATTTAAACATTTATTTGTGTCTTCAATTTTTATTCTATCCTCTGATGAAATTATATCTACATTTCTGACATCACCAGATATTGTTTCATCGGTAGAATTTATAATAGTATTATCAAATGGATTGTTTAATGATTTTTTTTCTGAATAATTCTCACAGTCTTCTAACCTATCTAGAGTATCAAAATCAGCTTCTTTTTTTAAGAATATATCTGGACTACAAATAATATAATTGTCTGTTGAGTCATCAGAGTTAAATACATGAGTGCAGGTGTTTTGATGAAATTTGGTTAGCTGAGACAGAGATTTTCCGAGTATGTTAATCTGAAAAGTGTTTCATAACTCAATATTGTATTAAATGAAAAATATATGCTTGAATATGAATTTGTTAAATAAAAATATTATCTGTACTCACTGCAATAAAACCATTGATCATCAATGATAATTTTTTCTGTGATAAACAAACCTGCTTTTTAAAGCTAATTTGTTTCTTGATCACAGCTCTACATTCCCAACAAACATGTAAATTAACAATATCTCGTAAGAATCCTCTCTGAAAAGAAACAATTTATTTTGTAATTAACTACCTACCTACCCATTTTTGAAAAAAACAAACAAATAATCTCTTGGGGTTTCTTTAGTTAACTGCCGCACGTATTATAGGTTTTTTGTGGGAGGGGAGGGGGGAGGAGGAGGGGGGGACCCTCCTCCCAAAAGGGGAAAGTTAGGAAACCAATAGTTTTGGAGAAAAATCAATTTTCCTATTCTAACCTCAAAATGTATGGAATTGGTGTAAAATCATTTTAACTAAGCATTAGACGATAATAACAAAAAATTTACGATACATAAGTAAAATACAAACAAGTTGTGTAAACCTACGTAGTTTTTTTATTTGAGTGGGAATCGCCCTAAAGTTGCTTCTGGCGGCAGTTCAAGAGTTAACCTAACACGCTCGTCGCTTCGCTCCTCGCTACCTATTTGGATATTAAAAATAAAAGTTTAATAGTTTTTTAACCTACGTAGATTTTTTTTTGTTTGAGTGGGAATCGCCCTAAAGTCGCTTCTGGCACTCGCCGGCCGCTGCCGCGGCACGCTCGCTTCGCTCGCTCGGCTCGTGCTGCAGTTCAAGGGTTAACCTAACACGCTCGTCGCTTCGCTCCTCGCTACCTATTTGGATATTAAAAATAAAAGTTTAATAGTTTTTTAACCTACGTAGATTTTTTTTTTGTTTGAGTGGGAATCGCCCTAAAGTCGCTTCTGGCACTCGCCGGCCGCTGCCGCGGCACGCTCGCTTCGCTCGCTCGGCTCGTGCGGCAGTTCAAGGGTTAACCTAACACGCTCGTCGCTTCGCTCCTCGCTACCTATTTGGATATTAAAAATAAAAGTTTAATAGTTTTTTAACCTACGTAGATTTTTTTTTTGTTTGAGTGGGAATCGCTCTAAAGTCGCTTCTGGCACTCGCCGGCCGCTGCGTAAAATCACAGTACAGTGAAATGGAACGTCTTGGTCCGCTTTTTTTGCACAACAAAACGGATAAATGCGCTTTTTTCGCACAAAAAATTATTAACTTTAAAAATTAATAACTAAATAACTACAAGTTTCCTAACGATAATATTTTGGAATTACAATCTTACATTACCTAGCTAACTAACAATATAAATATTTCCAACAAATTCGTGCGGCAGTTAACTAAAGCCAACCCAATCTCTTTTTTCAAGTTGATATGATATTTTTGTAGTGATAAGTAGTAGCCGGTAATAAACGTTGATTTAAAAAGACCAAGCCAATGTTTCAAGATGTATTCAATGGGTAAATTATAATCATAAATACTCACGCTGTATGCCTCAGGATCCGACGACAGTAAATAATATAAATAATTTACCCCGTCGTTAATTTTACATAGCTGAAATAGTTTTCTGTCAGTACTTAAGCAAGTACAACAAATCTGTTTTAGAGATAATTCTGATAAACCATCCATTTTACGTTAATAAAACTAGTTTATTCAATATGTAACACATTTGAATGAAATTATGGATTAAACAAGGACAAGGAACATTTATATTTTTAATATTGTTCATTGTTGATACAATGTCAAATTGCCTGCTCACTGCATTGGCATCACAGATAACTATATATTAGTCAGATTGGCATTTGGGCTTTGGCTGTTGATTTTGGGCTGTTGGCAGATAATAATCTGTAATGTTGCCTGCCCGTGCATATTTATTTGCCATCTGTATTGACAGAATATGAATAATAATTATTGAATAGTACATAATAGGTTATAGAATAGCCATGGACGTATAAAAAAAGACGGACGGAGTATCGCCTAAACATTGAGTGAAGCCTAGTAATGGCGGCGACACATCCATGTGTGTTTGCCGTAGAGTGTTTGCTAGGTTGATTGCCAGATGCAATAAAATTACCCCACACTTTAGTATTTTTTTTTCAATTTGATATACTTTTTATGTGTACTCTAACTATTAGAACCTATGTATAAATATACAATTACTATTTAGCTTTGACAAATCAACAACTGGACGCGAAACCAAAGGAAAATGTATGAACACTTGTTCAACCAATATTGGGTAATGTCTCCATAATTATTATTAAAATAAATAAAATGTCAGTTTATAACCAAACAAATAGGAAACATGCTTCATATGATTTCAGTATACTTGAAATTTTCAAAGTAACTATCTTATAACAGATGTCGTAAACAGTATTAATAATTGGCTGTGATATTTTTTTCAAATATGGTTGTTATATAAGGGTTAGCATAGTATACATATTTTTGTGAGAAGAAAATGCAAAAACAAATTTGCATTTTGTATGAAATTATTTTATCGTAATTTTAAAATTAATTAACTTTACATCAACTCCCCGACTTTTGGAAGAATGAAATTTTGAAATAATGGCAACACTATGGCAACAGCTGTCCTGATGACAATGGCGGCTGTATTTTTTTCTATAAATTTTGCCGTAATAATTTTGTCATTAAAACATAAAAGAAATAACTTGCTTCCCTGTGGAATGTAATCCCCTGTGTTTTGTTATTTAAAATTGTACTGTTGCGACACCATTTAACCACGCAAGACGGCATTTTAAATATTTTTTGTGAAACAGTGACGCAGTTAATCAGTCGGTAGTTCACGACGTAATGGCGGCCGACTAGCTTACTATGGTGAGAGTGTGTGCGTGTTCATTGTCTTTACACGATCGCTAGCTTACTACGGTGGCTTCACGTTGTTTGTTCGTAATACGGCATCCGTCTTTTTTTATACGTCCATGAGAATAGCCATAAACAGTGTGGAAATTCTTGAAATACTGAAGATAGCGAATTTTGTATTTTGTACAAATTGCGTAATAAATAAATACAAATTAATAAATACAATTGTATTTGAGAACCATCAAATCAAAATATTTTATCCTTGTTACCTCTGTAAGCTACCACAATCGAGAGTTTCGTACAAGAAATTATTGGTCGTCTCATCAAAATAAAGCTACTCACGGAAAATTAGCTTGATAGTAATCAAGTGCAAAAATGGGCGATGGATCCTGTACTACAACAACAGAATAAAAAATAACCAAAATTATTGCAACAAAGTTCGGTGTCAGCTCCACCGATACAGTATAAATAAGAATTAACACTATATATGACTCTTTTTGTCATCAAATTTTCCATAAACTTTTATGTATTTCAATAGGTGTATCTCAAAATAAAATAAACTTAGAATATTATATTTTTATTGTGCCAAAAGATATAAAAAATTATGATTTAGGGGGTTGTTTCTTAGCGGCTTCAGCTTCAGCCTCACTCTTTTCAAAGTCTGCTATGAGTTTTTCCACTTCAGTGCTGGTCAATACTCTGATTACAGTTTTGTCATCTTTCCGTGTCAGAGTCGCCATTTCCACTGAAATATTAATAATTAAATGACTAAATAAGAACAGAGATTATAAATAGATGAGACTGATTGTTACTTTTATTTTTTTATATTCTGTAAATATTAAAGAAAATGATTAAGAATAAAAAAAAAATACTTAATGAATTAGCATTTACAAATACTAGTGTTTGGTTCCACACATAGACTAACATTAATTGTAAAGGTATCTTTTTGTATAGCCGGCGCCAGACATATGTTCAAATACGCAAATACCTACAAAGTCGCGAAGTGTGGCACTGACATTTGCGTATTTGTGCAAAGTTTGAACACATATTTGTAGTTTGCCATCATGTGTCGGTTTTTAGTGCGCACATCAAAGTAAACAAAGTTTAAAGTTTGTGCGGCCTGCCACACTTGTTGCAGTGTTTAGTCGCGTCACGCGTGTACGCCGCTGAACGGAGCAGTTGTATGCAATAGTTAATCTGTGAGTGGTATTTTGAGCGTCAATAATGGAGTGGTGTAATGACACAGTAATAGAATTATTTATTGAGCTACTTCAAACGAAAAAATTAAAGGCACCCAAATAAAACAGTCTGACGGAGTCATCAAAATCGTCGTCTATTCTGTGAGCCATCTTTGCGGTAACTGTGCCCGTAAATCATTTGAAAGACAAGTCTAGCCGGATACATTTGTGCATATAAAGTTTGATCAAAGTTTTGAAAATGTGTGCTCAAACTTTGATCCCAATGTCTGGCGCCGGCTTAAGGATTATGAGGGCATTGTGAATAATTGTTTCCATATGTTATGCTGTTAAGGAATAATGTAAGATACCTTTTTCAGGAGTCAACTTGGTCATGTCCAATGTCTTGCTCAGAACCTTGATTGCAAGCGCTTCGGCTTCAGCTAAAGTGGTTTCATTTTCCTTATACTCCTGTTTGAGACTTGACACAGCAGCCTATAAAAAAATTATGTATCTGAATATATTTCCATACCTACTTATTTCAAATAAACTTTTCATATGGAATTTACTGAATATACAAATATAACGTAAAAAAGTATAAAAATTTTGAATACAGGTATTTTTGTGAGTATGTAAGGTTATTCTGCTTCATAAGAAATATTTCTTTATTTATTTATTTATCACACAGATGGATTTGTTCATAATGTACTTTATAAATAAGAAAGACTTACAAGAATAAGAAGTCAGGTATATGTGTAAAGATATTAAATTAAATTGTTGGTCGCTACATAAAGATAGACTTTGATTCATTAGTTTTGTTTGGAAATATGGTAACCATTGTCATAATTATCACAAAATATATTACTTACAGCACTGTTGTTTCCGATGCAGGTGGCTTTCCATCCACCATAATTACCGCTAGGGTCAGACTGGTATAGCTGGTAGCCATAGTGCTTATCCCAACCCATGTAAAGAATTGAGACACCAAAAGGTCTTTTACCTGAAATATAATTTAAGTTAGAGAAAATCATTATTAAGTGATTTCTAGATTTAAAATTATAGCCACTTATAAGGTCTTTTTTCAATTGTAATGGCTTAAATCAAAATTTTTAATGAAGAGAATAACACTGCTTATTAGATAAATCAATAATTAAACTCAATTTTCTTTTTATAAAGAACAAAAAAATTTAAATACTTGGTGAAATATATTTTCAGTCATCCAGTGTGTAAACATAATGTTCACAGTTTGTCAGTCTTAAATTAGTAAATAGTTTCTTGGATAAAACTTTACCTCCATATTGTGTGTAAGCTTGTTTAACATCACACAACCAGGAAACCAGCTGCTCACAAGGAATAGATTCACCATACTGCAGGAGATATCTCTGGGCTATTAACCTCAGTTCATTTGTCAGCACATTCGCATCAGAAGTAATACCGGCGACTGAGCAAACCATATCATCATTGAGCTTGTAGATTTTCTCTGAGAAGAAAACCTCATCAAGAAGTTTGTTAGTGTTTCTCCTTTCAGCTGCTAATAATATTCCGTCTGTTGCCAAGATGCCAAGAGATGTTCCTGCGTGGCTGATAGCTTCCATAGCATATTCGACTTGATATAGACGCCCTTTGAAATAATAAATTAAGATTGTTATTTTAAAGTGTGTTGATTATTTATTTCAAGTATTTATTTTAAATTTAAACAACACTTAGTAATTTGTTTTAATGTAAAAAACGAGTAAAAACCAACAAATTTACCTTCTGGCGAGAATATAGTTGTCCGAGTATCATAACGGCGAGCCTATTAAAACAAAAAAGCATTGAATTAATAAATAATACTGAACTTATAATTTACAATGAATTGAATTATTGTTGACTTCAATGACCAAGCAATAACTTGCTAACCTAATGACCAATAAATACAAGAATTTCAGGGATAAGCTTGTAATTTATCATTAATTTAACTTACCATTTTGATATTTTAAAGATATTAACAACTCAAATCAGCAATTATGTGTATTTATAAGATAATGTCGCTTCGATATCAGTTTGAAAACAGCTTTTATTACAATTCTGAATTATGCCGGACGGTGACAGCTCACAGAAGACAGACATGACAGGTAAATTTTGATTTTAACGTAGCGTTCAGAGATAGATATTTATTATTTACGAATGCGTTCACTATTATTTGTAAAATTGGATATTATTTTTACGTGTTTTTACATGTGATTTTTACTTTCGTTATAATAAAATTTGCGACTTGCTTATCAGTTTATTTTTTTTTACTTTTCACTTTAATTTTGGTAATATCTTTAAAATTATCGCAATCCATTGTCGTACTCTATTAATAACATATTTTTTTTACAAAAGAGCCAAGATAGACCTATTTTTTACACTGATTATTCCCTTAGAGTATAATATATTACAATAGTATAGAGCGCGTGTATTGCACAAATTGCTTAGTGCGCATCGTAGGCAGATGAGCTATAGATACTATATAGATGTGTGTGTGACAAATAGGGATGGGTAGGTATCAATTGCGTGTTGAACTATCGATAAGTTATGTAAATAAATATGTATCCTAAGTAAATTTTATGTTCAATAAGTTATTAAAGGAAAAATATATCAATAAAGTATAAATATGTAATTTTAAATTTGTTTACCAACTGAATAAAGTTTGTTTATTCCATTTGAATATTTTTTGTATTAATTTGTATTAATAAGTACTTTAAAAAAATGTGTTTAATTGGAATATCAGAAAAACGTGAGTACTTTTTAAATAATAAAGTTAATAAAAAAATAATAGATCGGGTTTAGTGCTATTTCTTTAATAATAAATCAAAAAATAATAATACTGTTTTAAAAATGTTAAATAAAAATAAGAAATAATTAATAATTTAAAATGATATTATATTATATATAATTTTTTTATTTAATTTTATCCATTCTACTATCAAAATCTTCAAAATCAATTTAGCGGTTCAGAAAATATATCGTAACATTACATACTTTACATTTACACTATAAGTAATACATTCGCATTCATAATATTAGAAAGTGTATCATACAAAACACACCACAAATTTATTTATAATACATTTTTAAAAGAGTTTTAATTTTAAAGTTAAATAAATAATTTGTTAAAATATAGTTCTTCTAGTAAACTTTATATCGAATACAGCGTTGGTCAGGTCACATCACTACGATCACGTGGCGGCAGTGAGGCGCGCGAGCAAGCCTGCGCGTGTCCACCTCCCACCTCCCCTTCACCCCCGCGATGCTAAATTTATTTTCATAAAAATAAGTATAACAATCGACTTACTGATAAAATGTGATACTGGATTTCAATTTTGTGTATTTTCTAGTATCGTTTTTGCAAGATAGAACTGCACATTTCACCATGTTTATTCGTAAATATGAAAAAAATTCCAGAGCAACGCACTTCGACAGCACTCAATCACGACTGCGAGCGCTCGCGGCGGGAACGTCGTGTTTTTCCCACCTGTGCCTACTGTTCCCACTTGGTTATTCTCACTCTATAGATAGTATATATACTCTAAGGATTATTCCACACTTATTCAGAAGCTTTATTTTTTTTAACTTTGAATAATGCTGGCTTGAAAGATATTGTGTGTGTTAGAAAAATAAAGAACGAAGTTCTTAATTTAAATAGCTTATTAAAAAAAATGATTAAAGATATGTATGCGCCATTTGCCAGTATTTTTCTGAAGAAGACTTTTTACCTTAAAAGTTAAAACCATGTTTAAAACAAGAAAGGTGTTTGTTTTTTCATTTCAATAAATAAATTTCAAGAATTTGTTGAAAAGGTATGTTTAACATCTTTTCCTTTCTAATTTTTTTAAGTTTATGCTCGGATCTTTAATTTAATTATGTAATTATAAAGGTTGCAATTCGATATTTAATAGCGTTTTAGCTATTATTGAGGACTGAGGAGTAGCTATATATGTATAAGAAAATTATACAAAGACAATTTATTTAAAAAAACATTTTATTATAAATTTTCCAACATATTCTGTTCACTTATTCTACTTTATATTATTATACAACAATAACAATACAAGTAACGGTTCACAATACGCTTCACTTTATGTACTTGTCAACATTCCAGCACTAGACAACATTTAACATGAAAATTACGTAAAGGTAGAATAGATACCTCCTAATGTATGAACGATCGATCGTGCCCACGTGGCCTAATGATGATTAACCAGCCTTTATGGCACAAATACGAAATACGATAATATGACTAAATACAGAGAGAGATACTTTTATGATTTTATTATCTGAATCTGTAAAGTAAAAATCAATACTACATTCCTTCGCAGTCGGATAAACACATATAAATAAATTTTTAGAGTTAGGTATATTAGCACACACTTTAAAAGGTAACTAGTTAGGTATAAGAAAGCGATTATTATATCGAAGCGATTTAATTTTTTGTATAGATTTTACTGAGCTTTCTTTAAAAGTAAATTATTGATTATTATTCTACCTTTACGCAAGAACTCGCAGAACGATTTAAGTGAACTAATAAAATAAATCCACGCGTAACATTTTAAACCAAAATTGTTATACGTAACACCAAGTTACGAATAAAAATTTCGTTATAAGGCTTACAATTACGTACTTAAAAAAAACGTGTTAATAATAATTAATTATAAGTTGGTAGTTAATAAACATAAACATTTTTATGATATGGATTGGAAGCAATTTTAATATTTTTAGTGTAAGGTCACCCAGGGCTATTGCAACTATGGGGCTATGGCAACTAGTTATCATAACTAATTTATTAGAGTTGTTGTAATATATCGCCACCTATGATTCAATAACTCAACGACTAATAAATCTTACAAGTAATAGATGGTGCCACTACGATGAAAACTATTTGATTGATAGGCCATTGTGTCAAACCGCTATTTTGAAGTTGGTGTGCGTAAAAACAGGTGTCGAGTTTTACAGACAAAAAAATTGTTTAGGAGTGATTTTTTGCAGGTGTTTTTGATTGGACACGATTATCACAAGCCGTTAAGCATATTTCATTTATATTTTTAATGCGTTAGTTGACTCTATTTTGTGTTATTGATGCAGTTACATTTGCCTCATGAAAATTTAACTGTGAGGTTATTGCAACTGTGAGGTTATATTTTTATATTTATATTTTTGTATGAAACTAAAAACACTAGTGATGTGACAGTGTCGATATTTTTAATTTATTATGTCCTTCTTGGTGGTCAAAATATACTTTCTTTATGATTAATTAAAGAAGAACCATCGATTATTTCTTCGATATTATACCCAGAGACGGGTTCATAAGTAAAATTCAAATTAGATAAAAAAGCGTGGTTAAAGAATATAACTAAAAACGATAGGTAGGATAGTTCTGTGATTGTTCAAGTAATTTTTAGTAAACGGTTGATTAACTAATAAACGTATTTTGTTTGGTTTACGTTTTTAACAATATTTAACACAAAGAATATTATTTGTTCTGACCAAAAACTAAAATTGACTTAGTAGGTAGGGGGCACTGTAATTTTTTTTTGTTGCGATTTAAAGTGGTAAATCAAAGTACATGAGTTTTTCCTCTAAATAATGCGGCGCCATCTACGATCGCAACGTTATTGTAGCAATAGTTCCCTAATACCACAGACTAATAATAATATACTAGGTATCTAATACACAATAGTACGATACAAATCACACGCAGAATAATAAAAAAATATCGATGAATAAGTTTTTTGCATTCCCCACACTAATTCTCTAACAAATAGTTGCATTTGCCCAACAATCAGAAAAATAAGTTTTTTTCTGAAAACTAGTCCTTGCTACGCGGTAATACAGTTCAAAATCCTATGAATAACATGAAATCTCATAAATATATTCTATATTCGTTGTTTTATATGAAATAGAAGAAGAGCTATGGCAGTTAGTTGCATTTACCCCCGACTAGGGGTTAATGTAACTTTTTCTACCAATTTTAGGAAATATTCTCACTACCAGTTATTTATAAGACTACTGTATTGCTTGATTGGTTTAAAATAATCTTGAATAAATACAAAAAACAATAAATGGGTCAAATAAATGACCAAATATAAAAGGAGATAACTGCAACTGATCAAACTTGAAACTTGTTATTTTTTAGTTGCATTTGCCCCGGTTGACCCTACAGTTTTATTAAGGTGGACTTCAATAAAAAATAAGTCACCTTTAGAGGGTACCTACATGTAAACAGTAACAAAAGGACCTACCTTCTACCCTCACAATAGCAATATGCAAGTGTGACAATAGAAATGTATTAAAAATGTTTCATATTATTCAGATTAATAAATAATCCTGCTTAATATAATATAATGATTACATTTATTTTAGACATAAAAAATAAATAAAAGGAAATACTAAATGGTAAATACCCTAACAATTAGGCCGTGCTGTCCCCATCTGTTGATCCGTCGACTTCGACTAGTCATAGTCCCTTTCTAACTGTCGAAATTAAATTTACAACTGGCTGTATAAGAGTGTACACCAAAATCATAACAACGAAAGTTATTAACGCGGTAGAAAGCGCTCCCTGCGATGTACTAAAACCGACACTATTGAAACCTATAATCATTGTTACTAGTCCCATAGTTATCGCACTCATTCCGGCAGCCATGTGAACTATCTTCACTGGATTGCTTCTTAGCAAAAGTCGCACCTTTGACGAGAATAACGCTATAATACCTGATATAAAACTTAACATTGTGAAGGCTAGAGCGATGACACCTGAAATTAACAAAACCAACATTAGTGGTTAGGCAATTCAAATATATACATTTGGTGAATATGTTTCAAAGAAAAGTGTAGCCAACAAGCTTGAAGATATAACAAATTGCTTTTACCGCTTCATCAACGTCATTTTGGAACAAAATGAGAGAATAGCCTTTTAATGATTACAAATCTAGAGCCTTCTATAACTTTTCTTATTTTATTAACTATATACTTCAAAAAATATTCATTAATTATTCAATTACGGTGATTGCTAAACCAATTTCCTTTAACTTTTAAAAACTATAGAAAATGTTAGTCAAATAATAGGTAATCGCAACAGAGAAATTGCCATTAAGAAGAATAATTTTCCCATGCTATATGAGATTCTCGATATTACAGCATAACAACACTTCACCAATTATCTCAATTTCTAGTCCACATAAAATTTCGTAAATTGATAGTAGTATCACATGTCATAGATTGCTCATAAGTGCGTGCTGATAAAAGTCTAAGACCTTACCGCATATTCCGTGAGCTGTATTTACTTGCATATTAACATGTGCTAATCCCAAGAAGGTCCCAGCTAACACGAATATAGAGCCAAGAACTTGCAGACATCCGTGGACTATTCGTTTGCTATCTTTGCTCAGTTGGAATGACCAGGCGTTGTGTCTATGAAGAGTCAATACTGATTCGACTAGGAACAGTTGATACTGAAATGTTTAAATGATCTTAAATTGTGTGTTTTAATGGATAGTCCGCTATTTTATAAAAGTTTTGATCATAAGGAAAATAAATATCTAATTATGTAAAATCAACGGTTCTTCTGGTCTAGGAAATGGAAATATTATAAATATGTACTTCTGTAAACTTTTTTGGTTCAAACCAAAGTTATGACAATTAAACAAAAAAGGTATTCCAATTCATTGCCTTGTTAAAAAAAATATATATTAAACTATAAAATGTACATACGCCCGTGCCAGCAAATACGATGTGCAGTTGAAGGTTCGTAATTGTCCCATCCGCATTAGAAGTAAGCGCATAACGCCACACACAAAACACTACTATAGCGATCTGCATATGATGCAGCAGATTCACAAATTGACATATCGCAGTCCAGGCTGAGGTCCAGGATGAACCATACATTTCACCACTTTCTTCGTCATAGGCAGCTGGTGCCCGCGTCACTTCGGCTTGGTACGGAACATGCTCGCGTACTTCGAACATTTCCACCTTTTGAATTGACTGCTGGCTCGTACTAGGTCGATCCATTATTTTCGTTTGCTTGGCAATATTATACACCCTACGGACCGTTTTCTTTTCTACGTACACCGTGACATGGACACTTCACGGCACAAGTACTGACTAAACGTGTAGCAGTATTAGGGATATTGATACTCTTATAAGATAACGTTCAGAGTTCGAACATTTTTGCTATATCTTCACCATATTGACAGGTTGAAGATTAGAAGCTTGTGTAACAATGTGATAGTATGAGATGAGATACTACATATTTGGCGGATTATCTTAGATGTGGAAGTGTCGAAATGGCCAAGTTAAATTGTTGACCCAAATTTTGCTCACTGGGTTTGGGAAAATACTCTTCTACTGCAAACGTAAAAAACCATAATGGATTTTGTGTCCAGCGAACCACTTCATCGTAGAACTAACTCACATTATCTTAGCAAAAATATAAATACAAATAAAAAGTTGCGTTTTTAATAGTTTACTTACTTTATATAACTATAATTATTATAATTAAATAATTAGAATTCGTTTGTTGGAGGGGAGAAAATAATGTTATAGGTACCGTAAACATATACGAAAAAAATTACCAAACGAAAAAAATAAACCAAAAAACTACAAATCGTCTGAATATTTGTAGAATTCGTAATTGAATTTCATAAAAAATGTAAATTCAATGGTCCTATCAGTTATTCTCAGTTCAATGTCATCATAATAATATCACATTGCATTAAAATTTGTTTTAAAATGAAATTGTAACATATACGAATTCAAGTAAGAAAGCAGACAAGTCGAGTACTTATATAATAATACTGCATCTACTATATATAAAAAGTTTTAGCTCGGCTACTACTCAAAAGATGGCACCACGTATTCATAAATATGATTTTAATTTTTAATTACGTTGGCTGTCAACTGTATTTTATAGCTAATTCAATGTATTGAGAATTGATATTTAATGGATACAAACATGTTAAAAGAAAATATAAATATGTGTTATTCACGTTGCTTAACAATCTGGAATGGGGTCTCCCATTCCAGATTGTTGATTTATCGGAATTACATAGTTATTTCGAATAAGTCGGAAAAGATAAAACAAAATGTGTACGATGATAAGAAATAAAGGAGATATTTTATTTATATCTGCAGTCTGAATCAAAAAGGTATTTTCGATAGGCAAGGTCATTTTGGAATTAAATATACCTAGAGGGTTAGTAAAATTTCCGTAAATATTTTTTTAACGACTAGTTCAATCTCCCTACATTTAAACATTAAAGAAATTAGGTAGCTAATTGTTTTGTCGCTAGCAATTTTAAATATTATTGGCATCGGAAACGTTTCCACTCGGAAGTCATTTGTAGAATGTGAATATATTATATAGTAGAAAAGTTGTAAATTGTTGAATATTCAACAACGTTACAGATTTTGAGGATAACTCCGGGACTGAGGACCAAAGATTTTGTATTCTACAATCTTAAATCTATTAATTTTCTAACAGTGACATTGGAATATATAACAATAAGAGAAGTATCTATTAATTATAAAACTTTGGAAGATACCGCGCTTGATATTAAGGAGTGATAGATCCCGCCCTCCAATTAATAAGGGAATTAATTGATTCCCACCTAAGGCAAGATATTAATCGAGGTTTTTCTAATTTGTCACCTTATTATCGCTTAAAAATAATAAATTTAAATAGTTTTGTTTATTTTTTTGTAACATTTACTTACTCATTAATATAGTTTGTATTAATTTTAAACAAAAATAATTATTTGTCATGATAATATTATTATCGTATTATTTACTACAAATTTAGATGTAGTTGAAGTTATGTCCAGTGCTCTTTCCCAAGTGTAGACGATAAATCGATTGTCCGCAACTACTCGATTCATCGTTAATAGCCTTTTTATAATGACTCTGATTTATAGTCTATAGGTACTGCGTCTATCGACACGCGAAACGATATTTCGTTCAGTAGAGCCATGGACGAATAATATATTGGTTATATTTGTCTATGGTAGAGCTAACGTTTTAATACTTGACTATTGTTATCTTATAATATAATAATGAATCCCAAAATGTGTTGGTAAGCGCATAACTTGAGAACGGCTGAACCGATTTCGTTGATTCTTTTTTTATTATATTCCTTGAAGTACGAGGATGGTTCTTACGTAGAGAAAACGTAAATATGTACCACGGGCGAAGCCGGGGCGGACTGCTAGTTGACTATAAAATGCTCGTTAAAAGCGCATAAAAAGTGTATATTTCATACATGAAATCGTTACATTTCAATAAATGAAAAATCTTAATTTAAATGTGTTTAGATTAAAATATTAAGACTATGATATTAGGCATTACGAAAAATATAAGGAGATATGATATTATTATGTTAATTTTTGCTCTTACTACTTAAATTCCTTCAAAGTCGAAAAGGCATCGCTTGCACTATAACGTAAAAACTAAGTATACAACGACATCATTTAGAAGGATTAAAATTGACGTCATAACTTCTAAAAAAGAACATGAAATAAAGTACAACTACCCGCTGTAAATCACACTCGCATACACCTCACGTCATTCCCATACTTGTTATTATAAATCGCTGGTCGGCATCCACTACACTCGATTATTATCATTACATTTATCACAGGACCGCGATGCGCTGGCGCACGTGTTCTACGATGCTCTATTTCCTGTTTAATCAAAATATACCGTGAATTTCGAGCTTTTTATTTATGGACGTTTCTTATTTGTGTTGATAAGAAGAAAAAAAATTGGTATTGAACTAGGTAGTCTTGTAAAATTTATCAAATAAAGCTGTTTATTTAAATAAATTACTATCACATATTATTTTACCTGTATTGAGCATAAAATTAACACTCCTGGCGAAATAGCTACTTACCGTTGCGTTAATAGGGTTGTCAATTTAGTCTTTTGAAATGTACCCCATTACCTACTTACTGTTAAATTATCATTTTACTATTTTGACATAGAGCAATAAAATTTAACATTTCTCTATAACTGTCCGAACATGAATGGAAATTATTTCCAAGCATTGGAGGTGTCAGGTGTTTTAAATTAAATTCCGTTTAGGTGTAATTACACGCGCGTCTAACAGCGCTGTCATAAAGCTTGTTGCGCACCGCGGTGAGAGTCCACAATCAATATAGCATTTGCGACTAGTAGTTAATATCTTAATAAGAATGTAATAGAGATTACAGAGTCTGGTCTATGGGGGTGGGCTGGGATAATACTAGCCGCTATGTGTGGTCCCGTCACCGCGCCAGGCATGGCGGTTATCGATATAACCTATTCGATACCTTCGCCCAGGGGTATGTGAAAAGGAATTTAAATTGGAGCGCCGCTGTGAATGCTATAAGATTCGAAATTAGAGAAATTCATCACTGGTATGGAATTTATTACAGTTAGTCTTTACTGATATTTATGAACGAGTTGATTTGTGCAAAATGAATTGCAGTAAATCGATACGTGTCGATAAAAAGTACATCACTAGGAACAGCTGATTATATATCATTCAGTGAGTTATTATTAATGCTCATAGCGTATTATTTTGAATGTCATAGTTGCAACTTTAATTACTTATAATTTTCGATTAGGGTAGAAATTATACAGAAAATCGATTAAACTGAAATTTTCTTAAATTCCGAACTAACTAACCAACTATCGCCTATTTTAAAATTATGTTTATTTTTAATTATTTATATAATAAATTTAGTTCATATAATGATACACTTAGGTTTGTTGACTTATTAGATTAGAGATTAAGTACTATAGATTGGATTAGTCGATAAAAGTTCCCAAATAAATGCGACTATAGAGGTAATATAGAAATAAAGTTTGCACAAAATTAGTGCGGCTGTGTTCTAATTGCTGGATAGGTAATTAAATTAATGTGCTTTACAATATGAATAATCGCATTCAATCATGAAACACAAGCTGTCTATCCTAGAAATCGCAATGGACCATGTCTAATAGGAAAATGGTCTCCTGAGGGAACATCAAGTGAATTTCGTCGAGGAAATTTTCCTGTCATTGTTTTTAGATTATCCGTAATAAATCACTCGAGCATTCTTTGAAATTATTGAATAGCTCCCAGGATATAATGATCAAGCCGATTCTGTTGGAATATGAATTTTATAGTTGCTCCAATGGGATCGAAATGTTCTCGGAGTAAACTTTTAAAAATTGTATGTTTCTTGTTTGGACAAACACCGAATGCTTTCATCACCACTCACCAGATCAAAGGACGACTTCGACTGATTTCGTATAATATACCTACTAAACCGTTTCGTCTTGCACGCACGCGCAGGTTTTAGTATTCAATCCTAATAGCGGATGATTTCCCATAAATGAGTCCCTGCTCTTTACATAGGGTTCTACGTATATAAAAATAGTAGTATTTTATTTTTATTTTAAAGATGTGACGCGAGTTTCCTTTGTTTTTATATTTTCGTATTTAATTAAACATAATTAAAAATAATTTTAGTATCAACACATATTAATTATGAATATATTCTTTTGAAATTATACTTGATTTAAATGAACCTCTAAAATCAGGGATATGGCATATATAGCTAATATAAGATTTTATAATTATTATACTCAATTAACGTCTTAAATATGTATGAATGTTCAAAAATTTTTCTTAAGTAATCTTTTCACGTTCAACTTATATTTACTTAAAATTAAACTTTAGTGTGAGCGTTAAAATGTATCTTTTAATGCAACATAAATTGATATGCATTTATAGTCCACTTAATTCAACAATATTATTGGACGTTATCGGAGTTTTACGTCCGAACGTCGGCGCTAAGTGTAGCACTGTCGCATAATTACTAGAACTTTTACTCATAACATTTTTACTTTCCACTCTAATAGTAATAACCAAGTTCTGGAAGTACCAAGCCCTTTTCATACAGTTGAAAGCTGTTCGTGTTAGCGGACCATCGCAGACGCAACGCGTGTCGCGTCATAGAGAAAAGCCGGTGTAGTACTTTATACTATTTCGAATATCAAACGGAGCATTTCATAAGAATATAAAAATTTAGTTTTAGTTTTAATCTACGACTATATCGGGAGTGAAGTGATTTATGAAATTTTCATGCATTTCAACAATGCGGTGAGTAGTTTTTTCTAATTTAAAATAACATTGATACCAAGTATAACACTAATAAATTTCATAATTAATATCCAAAATATTATTGAAAAGTTGAAATTTTTAAAAGTTTATTTTATTTTTTGTGCAATCGTTAACGCATCGAAAATGAAGTGAAGGTTAAGTTTGCGGAAAATGATAACAGAAATATAAAGGTAAGTATATGAAGCACAATTTAATTTCAAATTAAACTTTTTGAAAATATTTATTTTTATATTTTATTGATTTGTGTTATATTTTTTTAATCATAATATGATTCTAAAGAATTCACTTATTTGATAAATCAGCCTTATATCTCAAGCAATGTTACAGCTCTTATTTCGCACGCCTGTAAAATTGTTTAAGGTTACAATTATTTCATACCTTGCAATTAGCTTATCTCTACATCATACATTAAACCATAGTATAAATGATTAAACTAAGGTGTCAACGATCGACAAGCACGAGACGCTTCCGACTTGCGTTTGCACATGCCGACAGACAAATATCATAAAATAGTGACGAGATATTATGCTGGGCACAATTATTTGCGAAATGATTCGTCAGTTCATAAATACGTTACGTATATTTAATGGGTGCTATATTTAGCACAATAATTGAGCTACGTTTTTGTATAATGATATTAAATAGTTAAGGATGCTTGTCTCTACAAAATATTTTAAGTAACGATATGGCTTTTGCCTTTATTAGGTACAATATCGTTAGGTACATTAATGACGAAAACATACGTTTTATAAGAAATATTTTGTGTGTCATTTTTATTTTATTTTATTAGAATTTGAAGAAGTTGTTTTATATTGTATCTATTGATAAAAAGTTGCGTAAGTACTTACATTAGGTGAGAGAGTCATTTCAATCATGTACGTACTTAATACGGTCTATGCATACTTTGGTCTAAACTGTAAAAAATAGAGTGCTTTTCAATTTATAATTAAAATTAATTAACTTATCAGAAATGGTTAGTGTTTGTATGCAAGAAGATACTTACGTTATCTACCAAAAATTTACTTGGATAGTTTTTAAATTACAAATCATAATCAGTAATATTTTAATAGGATGTTAAATTCCTGTTCAGTAATTTAATATGAAATAACACAGAAATCTTTTTTTATACCAGAGTGTATCAGACATTTTTTTATTCAGCGCATTCTCATTTAAATCTGAGGCACGCGATTACATTAAAAAACATGTTAAAAAATACATTATTTTTATTGGCCCTTTTAAGACATATTTCAATAGATCAACAAAGTTAGGATCTCTCGAGGCATATCACTTATTTATCCGTAAATAGAGTTAACCAGCAAAAATTTTAATTTTCCCTAAAAGAAAACGAAAAATACATTTTTATTTGCGATGTTGACCCATTGCTTCCCATTTCTATTGCTAAAAATAAACCCAAAACTGTGCAAACTGGTGCAAACGTTTGAAAGTTTTACGTATATAATAATGTCATTCTTATTCTCATATACCTACTTACCTAATCGATTAGTAAAAACTACAAAGGACCATCTTTAGACCAAGAAGGAAGCTAACCAAAGGTTCGCATCAATAAAGTCCAACGATGCAAACTATTAAAGTATGTACTATAAATCCTATACAATTTTATTTGACTTGTCCACAAGAATTCCTTACGTGTTACTGACTTAGAATCACACGCACAAAGACAATTCTATAAATAGACTGTAACCATAGAGTCGATAAATTATAGATTAAAATAATCGCATAGCGAAGAGCGTCACTAATACAGTGGTTTGGTCAGGAAGCGAACCTGACACCGGCGAGCTAATGGCACGCTGTGACCACGCGTTGCTCGCATCACTGCTCTTATTGCTTGCAATTTTAAGTATTTCGCTATTCATGACTGACCTAAAATAGCCGGGTTTCCCACACACATAAGTAATTGATTCAGTATCCATACTAATATTATAAATGCGAAAGTAACTCTGTCTGTCTGTCTGTTACTCAATCACGCCTAAACTACTGAACTAATTTGCATGAAATTTGGTATGGAGATATTTTGATACCCGAGAAAGGACATAGGCTACCTTTTATTGCGAAATATGTACCACGGGCGAAGCCGGGGCGGACCTCTAGTAAGCTATAAATTTTAAATTGAAAGGACTTTTAAGAATGTCAATTTTGTGTTTATGTTTAATTCGTTTAAAACATCTGCGTCTGTTTACTTTTTAAATGACAACCGTTTTTTAGCCAGTGATCTGACAGTAAACATATATTATAGAGTTACTACAACTATAGTTTTTAACTTTTCTTCCAAAACTGTAAAAAATATCGATGATTATATAAAAAATCAACAGCTTTCGCATTGAAGTTTCATATGAGATTAGCTAAAAGTAGTATACACAGTATGGAATTACACAGTATGAACTTAATCAATCGTGTTATCGGGTATTCAGTGTGAACCGGCCCATGAGCAGCTGATGCGGTCTACTCAATGTTTTATTGACGTTGTACATGTATAGAGCTGTTACAACCAGCAGCTTAGGAACTTGTTTATTGTTAATTAACTAGAATTTTTTCTCTATGTTTTTCTGTACGTCTTTTATAATTTATCGGAAACGTGCGAAATATTATATTTTACAAGATATACATTTTTATTTTTTTCAGTAAAATTATTTTCAGATTTATGAATTGCTCTTGAATTTTTTTTAATATTACTGCTTACACAGAATTTTATGTTGTTTCTATGAGATATGCACATAAATAACGTGTAGAAGAGTAGTTTAAGTACAATATTGTACCTATTTATACTGAAAATAAAAAAAAAAGTTTTATAAATTCAGCATAAAACGGCACATGCTCGTCTATCGTATTACATCTCTATAAATATGTAACGACTCCAGTCAGGTCACACTATCCTCAGCTGTGCTGGACAAGTTGTAAAATTTGATTTATTTATCGGAAAGCATAACATACGTATATAACGACTGTTGAATTTTGATAAAACCTTAATTTTTTTACCATGTCTAAATCATTTACATGGGGATGACAAATGTACTCAACTTTCTATGACAGTCGATAAATTTAATTGTTGTGAACTGGAAATACCCCCTTTTATTGTAGTAGGGAGGAAAAGATCCCTGTCTGTTTCAATTTAAATATTTTTGGAATTTTGGAACAAACCTGTTGGAATAAAAAGACAAAACAAATTCAATAATTTGATAATGTTGCGTACAATTTTCAGTCAGGAAAGTAGAAAATTGATAAATGAACATTAAAGTAAGAAAAAATGTGACAAGGTTTGATAAAGTGTGACGAATCCAGTGTAGAGCCGAGCGCGTCGGCACTCATCACTCCGAGATAACATCAAGCGCCGCGCAGGCGCATGTTTTGTTCCGTAATTGATTTATCTATGTGCAGTTTATTGATTACTTTTTGCTAGTCCTCAATCAACTGACTGTGTATAACGGGCTTAAATATTGTAATGATTTCCGGGGTTTCATAATAATGCGGCAGCTTTGTTGCGAGGGTTTAACCTTTTTATTGTAATAGGCAATTCACTTTTTCATATTTAATATATTTTAAGTAATGGACTCAATGTAAAACAAAAGATATGAGAAATCTAAAGGATGTGTGAAAAAAAATGTTATTAATTTTTGTTAGCAGTATGTTTCCAAACAATTAACTATTTTTGTTGATACTGATTAATATAATCAATACATTTGTTGGTAATTAGGTAAGAAGAACGGAATTCGAAGAACAAGGTTAGAACTAACATTGTATAATTGTTATGGAATAGGTTATAAATATAGTTTCGCGAACTAAACATTATTTTCTGGGAAAATCTAGGAATGATAAATGTACACCTATAGTATTATTTTGATATACAGATTCCTGCATGTATTTTTACTTTCATTGGAAAGTAAATAGATACATTTTTATAGAACCCATTAGATGGTAGGTACCATTTTATCGGTTGTCACGTGAGTGTTAGAAAGCTTTTTACAATAGATATTAGCTAATTGTTCTATTGACATACGATATTGATAAGAACTTATTTCGTCTCAAATTTTGTGTAGAATTTTACAGTTGAAATGTTTCTTCTTTTATAAAATGCGATATAAGAAACAAACTCATCAACGATAGAATGAACGAATTCTTATTAAATTTTAATGAAATAAACCCTATTTATGTATGTATTTTCTACAACAAAAACTGCAGTAAGCACTGCCATACATTATCACTGCTGTCAAGACGGAAGTTAAGAAAACAAACTACAGTATTAAGTTACTCTAATTATTTTGTAGTCGTAAAGTGAAGCACTGTTAAATATAACTACTTTCAAACGATTTTATCATATCGTGATTATGAGATTTTAATGGTTTATAATTGATGGGTATTCCTGTTGCGATAATCCCATTGGACGGAAATAGAATGGTGTCACTTATGTATCTCAATATAGACATGACACTTTGGCGTTTATACAATGTATTTGAAGCATCAACATTCGAACAATTTTACGATACCATCTGTCGAATTAATACCCGATAGGAGGTAATTACTTTGAGATATTTATTAAGTGTTATTTTTTTAAACAAATGAATGGAATAGATTTTATAATTACCTAATACTTATGTTTAAAAACATTTTATCATTCTAGAATAGAAATGGATTTTGATTCAAAAACAGAATTTTGACATTTTCTCCCAAATATAATTAAGCAGAAATTATAATTTTTTATTATGCTGAAAAGTTTTGGACAACTGAAACGTGGTTGGCCTTTTTGTTTATATTGTGTAGTGCAGTCATGGCTCGCCGCTCGACCTAAGAAAATAGCATGTTTTTTCTCTTCTTCAGTTCTTTCAAGATGTCAATATAGGTAGTAGTTATACTTGATACTTTCTAGCTTTCTATTATAATATATTTATGGAGAACTTCATATCAAAATGCCACCCAGTTGTAAAATACCAGAGCACTTCATTAAACTTGTACAGTGGGGTGTCGTTGACCTCCTGAAATCACGGGTCTCAAGCGGTTATATAATTACGTCCAATAGTACCGATCGTTGTCGCCTGTTGACCTGTCAACTCTCAAGTAGTCTTGTCTATTTGTTTAGTACACACATCAATTTGCTTATGTTTTGTTTTCAAAAGCCAACCATTATAGGAAGGAGGAACTATTCCTATTGTGTGTTTACCCAAGGTACTGAAATTTACCTAATAAACGTTTGGTTGTGAAGGCAAAATACATATTATTATAATAGTTGAAAATGTTTTGATCTTTGTGTTGTATTTTATTTTCTCGAAGACCTGTAAATTTTCAAAGTCAAAATATGCCGCTTACTTAGTCACGATAAATGAGATATTATTTTATCTATCAAATATCATATCAAATTTCATGGTCAAGGAATATTTTAGGAAAAATAAATGAGTAGGTTAAAGCTTGAACTGTGAAGCTTTCCACCATTAAAATATACTCCTTATTTTGAGACCTAGCATACCAAAATGTAAGAAGTTACTTGTCCAGCTCTTGCATTGGCGCTTGCAAGACTATCTCATAAACGATCCGAAGCATGTTCAGTTATTTATATTTACCATTTTGCATGCTATTTAGTTTATATCATCATTGAATACAAAGTTATTACTAACCGGACTTATCTTGTATGGTTAACGGTTCTGAGGACATTCACTCTACTACAATTTCCTACAGGAGGTGCTTACCTGCACTTCAGTTAATGTGATATTGGTTTCGATACACCCACTTAATGTAGCTAATATCTGATAGTTTATAGGAATTATGGTGGAGAGATTAACAAATTCATATTACGGAACCAATTGCAAAAGCTATTGGCGCTGGTTGAAAGGAATTTAATGTTTCACTGCCACCCCTTAATAACCTTTTTCACCGTACAATACTTTTATGAAGGTTTGAAATCTACATGGGCGAAATGCCTAACTTCTTGTCTTGTTATTAATCATGTAATATCCTTTCTCGGAAAACTATTAGAAATAAGTAGTATTATAATACTACTTATTTCTAATAGTTTTCCCCTTCAGGAGTTTGCCTCGTCCACTTTCGATACTTCCCTTTTCGAAAGCGAATCTATTTTGGTATTTTAGTTTTACAACTTGGCTAAGTAACGTATCAGCTCTCGCTAACGTGCAAATACGTGTAAATAATATACGATAATACGTGTAAATAGCATTTAATGTGTAACCGCATGTCATCTAACTGACTCTAAACCTTCTGACACGTTCCCTTTTCGCGGTTTTAGGTAAAAGTAAACCACAAGTGGACGCTGATGTCATTTAGCAATTTACTTGTGTATTTAGTATCAAATTACATGCGCTTTCTAATTTTATGTTGGATACACATATCAAAATTGTAAAACGTGTGGTAACATGAGATTTATAGGCGAAGTTATGGTTATCGCTTAATTTTAATAATTTTAGAAACACCTGAAGAACGGTTAGTGGAGAATCTTGACATAAGGAAATATTATAATGTACATTAATGTAGATGACACCGTAGAGAAGGATCTTTTTATTATCTGGAAATGTATATTTCAACAAGTACTCTAAATGTAACTTTTAAAATATTTTTTATTTGGAATCTTAACGTCGTAGAAGTGAAAACCGTATAGCAGATTAAATTTTCTAATTAGGGCTTGGAACTGGGCGTGAGTTTCACGAAGTATATTACCTTTAATGTCTGAAGGGTCAAATGGAGGAAGAATCATAAGTAGGTTAGTATATCGAAGCCGTGTATTCGGTCAAAGGTTGGTGCCCTTCTATGAAATTTGCTAACAGGCGATAATTAAACTCTAACACACACGGCTCATGTTTCTAATTCGGGTTCAGTTTGTACAAGCGATTAGAACACACCATGGTTGTCATGGCTTCACGTAAGGAAAGAAATGAGAATTAAGTCCATTGTAATTTTTAAAAATCTTGAAAAGTCGAATGTTACAAGCAAACTCTAAATGAAGGTAAACTTTGTAAAGCAACTTTCGTGTGCTTATGTTAATCTAAACACAAACGTGGATTTGAATAAGTAAATTTAATTCATTGTAGACCTTTCGTATGTCAAAATGTTAAATAGTCTATTGTGTGGTTTTATACACCGTTGAAAGTACTTTACCTTAGTAAAGGTAAACTTACCATGGCTACAAAATAAGCGGTAGTACGATTGTTCGAACGAAAACTTTCTCTTAGAATTCGAAACATAACAAATAAAACTTCGTCCTTTTTATTTACAATAATATGTACTCCATTGAAGTACCTATTCTAACGTTAATTAGAACAACAAATATGCTCGAACGAATGCTGAGAACGACAACTCTCTCCCTAATTGTTCGTATTAAAATTTTTAATTCAAAGTTGGTTCAATTAAACGAACCAATGATTGAGCTATTGTGCCATTGAAAAACTTTTTTTGTTTAGAGCACTATGGCACTATTGTATTATTTGAATGCTTAATGAGATTAATATGTTACATGTTGATTAACTCACAAGATTGTGATGTAAGCAAAAATAAAGAAGATGTAATGATGCTTTGTTTACTTCTTATCTTTATTTTATAGCTATTTACTCTCATTTATTATGTCGTTTGATAGTAATTGCCTTTTCAACTTGATTTTTCTTCTGGTAGGACAATTATTGATTGGAATACTTTTATTAACAGTTACCGAGAAATATGTTTAGAAATGTTACGGCATCGTACATTAATCTAGAGTTTTAACAGTTTTACTAGTTCAGTCTTTTTAGTTATTACATATAACGACAAGTAAGTACTCATTACTCACATAGGTAAATAAAGAGGCCTAATCTTAAGAGTTCAAAGCAGACAAAAATTGTCTTAAACTGACTTAAAAAAGTCAGTGCCAAAAATCTGCAAGAATAAACGAAATAAGGGTGAACAAAAGTACAAACTCTACTTAGTATATTGCCCAATATGGTTATGAATTCAAACACATAATTCATTTAATCACGAAAGATTAAATAACGTTAATGTTACTATCGACACTATTTGTATCAAAACTAATGGAATAAAGTGAAATGGGTCATGTTTTTGGATAATAAAAGTTTATCAAGCGGCAATGCATGGATTCAGACCACCTATAGTGACGGTGAAAGGCTTGTTAAAACAGTTCAATTGGGAAGTTTTATGTTTCTCTAAATGAACTTAATGGAATGTTCTCGACAAAATTGTGGGGATTGTTTCGATTAGATTTTATTGGATTTGATTTCAATACTTCTACCGATTGCTGTGTTGTTTTATTGTAGGATGTTATTGAAAAGCAAGTTTGAGTCGGGATGTGCATACAGTTTCTTCTGTGTGAGTAATGCTTTACATTTTATAATTATTGACCATGATTATTCTAACTTTTTTTGTTTAACTTTAATTTTGCCTACCGTGACAGGAAGGACGAAATATAAAAATTCCAACTCCCTATTTAAAACATTTCAATCTATCTTCCTGGAAATTGAACTAATAAATTTATTTAAATAGCATTTAATCGATGCTGCTAACAGATCGCCGATAGCAGCGATGTTTCAATTTCATTAGGCTCCAGTGGTGTTAATCTCGGGATAGATAAAATACCGGCAATCATAGATATCATCTAGGAATCATTATATGGAAGTATCCATAGAGAAGTGTTTACCGCCCAGTCGGTAAAGGGCTTCACACCTACGCGGCCGTCTATTAGGTTTTTTTATTATTTTTAGTATCGAAATATTTTTGTAGTTTCAACTAGTGTATTTAGTTGTCTTTTCTACATAGGTAGTTTGTACTTAGCAAGTTTTATGCATCATTTGTATTTTTTCGTCATCATTAAATTTATAATTTTATTTTAATATTGATTGTTTATTCAATGATTGACTCGAAACATTATAATATAAAATTGATTATTTGCCAATGCTTAGAATTTCGCTCATTGCACCCAGGGCATAGTGCAAAGCTTTTTTTATTAAAAATATCATTAAAACTTTTAAGAAAGCTGTCATATAGTTATGTATGTTTTAACTTTTAAAATAAAACTTTATACAAAAGTCAAAAGGAAATAGTCAGATTGGGAATATTCAAACATTTGCCAAACGAATGTAGTCATGCTATCAAATTACTATTCCGCATACCATGCAAATAGTTAATAATAATCCCTCTGCTTTGTCCCTTCAGACACATAAAACTGAAAGAATAGAATAAATTCGATCACTCGGGCGGGTCACGAGTGGCTGAGTTGGTGAGGCATCCGCCCCGGAATGGCGCGAAGGATGCGGGTTCGAGTCCCGCCTCGTGATCGAATTTTTTCTATTCTTTATAAATTTATATTTATAAAGCATTTGAATGCCATAAAACCAAAAATATAAATCCATCTGCAATTAAATCAGTCCACTTTCCTTCTAAAATAATAGAGTGCGTTGACTTTTCTATCATAGTTTAATGTTTAATCAGCCGATAAGGCTATCTAGTTTAGCACAGTGACACAGTGAGGGATTTCGTAATAGTTTTGTAATGCATCCGAATATTTACCTTGTATGTTTGTTCTGTGATATAGTCGTGACCGCGGACAAATGATGTTTGAAAAAGCTGTTATAAAGTTTACGTGGTATGTAATTGCTACTTTGTGCCTTGTGATTTCTGACAATCGCATTGTGTAGAGGCAAACATTTATTCATGAACTTGTTTGTATTGTGTATGTTTGTAACTTGTATTTCATATTTCATAAATATGGGGTAAAAAAGCGTTTGACTTGAGCGGTAAATAGATTCAATGACATTTTTATTTAATTTTGTTATAAATCAATAAATATCCTACGCAGTGCACTTATTTAGCACTGATATACCTACAGTGGAATAGTCAATTTTACTTGGTTTAGCCTTATTTTCCTACACATACAAAATCAAACATATTTATGAGCCTTTTTTATTAATTTATTATTATAGAGATGTAGATAAGTATTGCTTGTTTAAGAAATCACACATTGCGTTTATCTCATGTTTTATCTCTGTATAATAAAAATGGTGGTCATAATTGTTGTAGAATCGTCTAATAAACATGTTTAGAAGAACAGTGTTAGATTTATGTTACATATAAAGTGTTTCTCACGGTGTATTGTTATCTTATAACATCCTTTATCGGAAGTTAACAATGTTTATCTCTCAATAATTAGTGTTCGATTGACCATTTCCTTTGTTTCTGTAGGTACCAATGTGTTTTAAAAATGTGATATTTTAATGTACGACTGTAAAAGTCAACCCCTTCATCTAAATTGAATGAAATATTTTTCAAAAAATTTCCCACTATATGACCAACATTTCCGAGGAACAGGCGCTTACTATTTTGACATAATCTTGTAGGATACATCCTACAAGGGTGGTCACGGAAATATACGAAGTATATATTTCCATGAGGGTGGTAGTTTTCATTTAAATTGACGTTTCAAAGTTTAATTAAGTAATCTGTGGTTGAGATACCTACCACAGAAAATTTAGCTGTTATTTACAATTATTTACAAATGAACAATACTCAGACTTGTGAGGACGTATTGCTTTAGATGGAAATACACTCACCGGCACGGAATCTTGGCCACTGCAAATTTTTGGGTAAAATAACACTATTTCTTTTCTACTACAAAATTCAATAAAAATTTAATCAAAACTAGTTACTTTAATGTTTTTACTAACTTTTAGTAATAATTGGAAGTTTATAAGAAGTACTACCGCGTAGATATGAATTAAACAAGAATTTACGCTTTTCCTGTGAAATTTAAATGATTTCTTAAAAAATGCACAAAAATTAGAAAGAACGTTTCCATAAAAAAAATTGAACCTTTAATATAGGGTATTTCCTTCTCTTTCTTTAAACACTGTTTGCATCCAGTCTGGCATACTCTAGAAGACATTTTTGATGTCCACTTGAGCTATAGTGTACCAAACGGCCCCAGCTGTATTTCTAAGCTCATCTAACATTGGTGCTGGGTTGGAATCGAACTTCATGTTTCTTTTAAGCATGTCCCAGATGTGTTCTATTGGATTAAGATCCGGGCTACGAGCTGGCCACTCCAATTTTTCAATAATAACCTCTTGAAGGTACCCTTATACGCATCGTACGACACGCGGACGTGCGTTATAGTGTATTAGTAGTAAATTTTCTTCACTGATAAACCTGTAATAGGGCTGAACATGTTCCTGGAGAATTTCCTCAATGTACCTGATCAAATTTAAGGCATTATCTACGATAACTAACTCCGTGCGAGCATCGGAACTTATACCTCCCCATACCATTATTGACCCTCCATGAAAAATCGCAGTTTGAGTGTGGTGATGGGTGAAAACCTCTCTTCTCGTCTCCTCTATACTGACTCTTGGCTATCAGAAGCTCGTAAAGTGCCTTAGCAGTCATCTGTGAACACCTCACGAGCGCACTGGCTGTGGGTCCAGTTTTCATGTCCTCGTGCAAAACGAAGACGTGCTTCTCCGTGATGTCTGAGGAGTTCTGGACGGTGTGCTGGTCTGCAAACCTTCAAATTAACTTCCTTCATTAGTCTTCTCACCGATTGCTCACTAACATTTATTATCCTGGTGTTTTACAGCCGGTGGCGTATCTCAAAAACTGTCAGAAAGCCATTTCTGAGTATCTCTTGAACAATAAACGGGTCTTCTCGAGCTGATGTGCACCTCACGCCTTCATTTCCTGGTCTGCACGTGTAGCTACCAGTCTCCTGGTATCTTCTCCATGCATAGTGCACCGCTGAACGTGATACGTACTGTACATTAGGTACTTTACGTTGCGGCAGTCATTGGTCTAACATTGTGATGGCCTGAGCAGGTTGTTCAGATGTTAACGGCATTTTTTATTGTTTGTTATGATCATTGACTACAGTACAACAATAACAATATCTTAAAACGTCATAAACGATATCGAAAAAAGTTTAAAACGAACAATTCGTAACTTCGGCTTAACCGCACAAATCACAAGTTTCAAGTAACTCTTAAAAAGTGGTAAAAGATTATTCTCAAACTTAATGATTTCTTACCATAAAATTAAACAAATAATATGTTAACATATCTGCTTACAAAAAAATCGTGAAATACACTTCCAACTTTTTTTATCGGCAAATTTGTAAGTGGCCAAGATTCCGTGCCGGTGAGTGTATAAATAGTTTATTAACAAAAATGTTAATTTGTTACAGGTCGTAAAACACCAATTGAGAGGACAATCATGATCAATCGCGGTGTGACGTGAGCAGCGGATAAAAATGTTTTCATGTGATTCCTTTGATATATTTATATTGGACACTTGTATTAGATTAGTTTGTGGACAGTAGCGTGCTATGATGGACAATAATAATTCGTGAATGTGAATGAACTTTTTGAAATGGCTCGTGCGAAACCTTGGAGTGAAAAACCCTTTTGGTAAGTGTGATGCAACTTATAATTTTTTTTAGATTTTTGTCCTTTTTTAATTAATTTTTGTATTCAATTATATTTTCTATTCAATAATTATTATATTAGACTTTAATTCAAAAATCTAGATTCTAATCTGATATGAAACCTTCAAAATCAATTTTTTTGATTTTAAGATTGTGACTTAGGTACCTAATATTATACGTAGGTATTGCGTAGGTATAAGTTATTATCTTACTTTTGTCGAATTTTTTATTATTATTTTGAACTAGTCTAATTTTTAAGTCCTTATAAACAGTGCATCTGCTATGTTCCAAAATATATAAATAAAAGCTCCCTATCCAGCAAGAAATTGGAAATCAAGCAAATCTTTCCAACTTCACTTTTCAATTTGTATTGGAAACGGCTGTCGGTGGCTGTCTGTAACCTCCGCCGGTGTTGCCGTCATATCCAAGTGTTTATACAGGCTGTTGAGATAACTACAGTTCCTTTAAAAACATCACTGACATCGAGTGCTTCCTATAAACTGCCGTATAACGATCTCTTGATGATGTAGTTTCTGTTTCTTTTCCTGGATAAACAAAACGTACTCATAATATCGCCTACCAATCTATTTACATACTATATTACAATTTTGGGGCAGCTACGAACTGTGAGCAGGTGAAAAAGATCTTATCCTTAACTTGTCCTTAATTCGATATACGTGTTAAAAGTTTAAAACTTACACAAACATATAAAGATGTAAAATAAATTATATATTATGACTAAAGGTTTTCTAATTTAATATCAGAAAACTTCGTAGTGTTAGTGTAGAAATTTTGTTGACCTTTTCACGGTAGAGAACGTAGGTATATTACGTTGATAATGCAATATAAAAGATATTAAAAGTAAGTTACGTACCTATAATATATTTTTATGACATGTGGGTGCCAGTATAAAGTTTCTATTTTCTATTTCCGTTGTATTGAATAGACTAGCGAAAAAATTATAAAGTTTATATATTATATACGTAAACCTAGAAAGTTGTTATGACTGAAATATTATATAAATAAAGCTTATTTGTGACTTTACATTCAATCAAAGTTTAAAAGCACAAATAGCACCGCTACGTACATATTTACCCATAACAAATGTTTTTATAGGATTAAACGGTAAACTTTTTATCGCTACTCGAGACTCCTTGGAGAGTAAAAGTAAATAAAATTATACGGTCCATTCAAGGTAGAGCACGTGCTTATGCAGGACTAAAAATCCTTTTTCACACGGCCTATATTGTAACGCATATTCTTAGATAAATATATTATGTATGTATAAAAAATAATGTTATGATGATTTAAATTATCTGTGTAGTCCTCTAATAAATATTTCAGTATTTTCTAGTGTTTGATTTTACGCGAGTATTATACATTTACAAATTAAAGACTTTTTAAATAATATAATTTTGTCTGTGCGATCAGCAGCGGCTCGTCCTCAGGAGCGCTGGTGCAGTGAACTCCCATAAATAATTATAATAAAGTTATACCTGCTCATTATTTAAAATCTATCGTAAAAAACTCCAATACTAATATTTGTATACGTAGTATATTATTATTAGTCTGTGCTAATATCAATAAAATAAGTACCTTTACAAATAAAATACATAGGTAGTAGGTACATCATTACATACACTTGTTCATTTCATAAATAACGCG
Organism: Colias behrii; assembly: GCA_029959065.1. Taxonomy (NCBI): domain Eukaryota; kingdom Metazoa; phylum Arthropoda; class Insecta; order Lepidoptera; family Pieridae; genus Colias; species Colias behrii. The sequence goes on along the minus strand of JARWMC010000019.1, from coordinate 6,473,848 downwards.
CGAAACGGAGCTTACGGAGCGCTCTCGATTGCGCTCCTATGAAACATCAAACAACATTCAGTACATTGTCTAAATAAGAAATCCAATAAGAGTGAAAGAGAAATTTCGCCACAGTCCTGCGCGTGAAACAAAAGATTTACTATGGAAATATAGCCATTTTTGGAGCGCCGCGGCCGCGGCCGCTCTCACGCAACGTTGCCGCATCGCATGACAGCAGCAATTGCGCGCGACGTTGCCACTCCTATATTATAAACAAACACTATGGATACCTACGCTCGCGAATGCAAATTCGGTGATTTACTAATTATTGTTCGTTTTGAAATAGCCTGTACTTTGTAATTTTTAGTGTTATAGACATTTATAAAATGTGGTGCTCATTTTTTTTTTTTGTAATAAATTATCCCGCTAACGCTATTGTAGGTATTTTCGTTGTTTTATTTCAAGTGAACACCCATAAAATTTTGTCACGAGCCGCCTCTGTGTGCGATACAGGATCAGGTGGTTAAGACGAACAATTATCGGAAGTACATCATAAAGGACGGGACCCAGGACTTATGTCGTATGTGTCACCGTCCTGGAGAAACTCTCCGACATGTTACTTCCGGTTGTTCCATGCTTGCCAACACTGAGTACTTGCACAGGCACAACCTAGCAGCTAGGATTATCCACCAAGAGCTCGCTCTGAAGTATGGCCTTCTTGACGGAAAAGTGCCTTATTATAAGTACGCGCCGGAGCCGGTCCTGGAAAATAACCGTGCCAAATTGTACTGGGATCGGCCCATCATCACAGACAGGACTATTCTAGCGAATAGACCTGATATTGTGGTGATGGACCTAGCAACTTCCAGGATTTTCTTGGTAGACATCACTATCCCACATGACGACAATCTTGTTAAGGCCGATTCAGATAAACGGCTCAAATATCTGGATCTGGCGCATGAGGTTGTCGAGATGTGGGGCGGTGTCTCTGCCGAGATAATCCCCATAGTTGTGTCCACCAATGGGCTGGTTCCTACCTCCTTAAAACAATATTTAAGGAGGTTGGATTTACCGGTAAAGCCCATGACAGTGGGGATACAGCGGGCAGTCCTGCTGGACAACGCTCGGATAGTCCGTAGGTTCCTCACTCAGTCGCCCTAGGCTCCGGCCGTCTGGCCACTCAGCCCGAGTTGTTCACAACACCACCGCGAGGCGAGATACTTGCCCCCACAACATATAATGAATAAATCGCGTTTAAAATCCGTTAAAAAGTCTTTAATTTCTAAATATTTCAGTTTTATTAAGACATTGATGGTCGAATTAGGATATCCTTAATGAACATAGTATGACACTACAACTACAAGTTATTACAACTTATAAAAATTTTAACGTAATATCTATACCAAATTACCAACTTACCACATTTCAACCCAATTTATGTACATGTAATTACATACCATGCACTTGACATCTCTACTTAAAAGTCATCAGGAAAAAATGTATATAATTTACATTAATAAACAATTTACATTCTTACCGTCATTAGTAAAGAAATTATTAAGTCCCGGCTTCTACTCAAATTGCCAGGAAGCCAGAAGACTCATGGTAATGATTTTATTTTATGCATACTTTACTGCAATATTGCATCTGTCATGGTTGTTACAAACGGTATCTTGGCTTCGCAGTCGTTAGTACCTCGCCAACTGCAGGAATGTTGGATTGTTACTATTTATATGTACAATATATCAATGTATTTATAAGTCTGTGTGTATACGCAATACGTATAGCCTTTAAAGTTTTCTTCATTTTCTATATGATACCGATTTGCTTTCGGTACTCGAATAATTTCTGGTATACCATGTAAATTACCTTCAAAAGTTTTGTTAGTAGCAAGTTGTTAAAATCACTCCTACAGAATTCAACAGATTAGATGTTTAAGCAGTTTAAATATGGGGAATAATAAAACGAGCGACTGAAAATAAAGTGAGCGACTAATTATGAGATACTGATTTAATAATTTGAGCGGTATGAATTTGAGTAATCGACAAATAAACTAAACAAGCAACGAATATTAGTTGATAATAAAATACAGATTGAGCGTACTAAAGGAGGATTGTGATTAATCCATTTGATATATTAGAATTCTAACTGTGTGATTACATTACTATATGAGCGACTAAATTACTAGTTGAGCGAATGGATTACTAAGTGAGCGACTAAATTACGCTCATCTAGAGCGACTAAAAACACTAGAATAAATTGTTCAAATAGTTATTTGATAAAACTTTCAAAAACAAATTGAACTGATAGTATCTACTCTGTCCATTATAGTATTTTTCAAAGTGATTTTTCTATTCGAAATACCTTGATTAAGATAAAATGCCACTCAGTATAAATAAATCATATGCCAAATAATGAATATAATACAAGACGTAATTTTGTCACTCAAACAATAATATTAGGTCGCTCAAATATTATGAAGCTGCTCATTTTGTATTTTATGTAACGCAAATTAATGTTTGTTAGTTGCTGATCTATTAATATTTCATCGCTCGCAGTCAGTCGCTCACTTAGTAATTCTGTTACCCCAATTAATTATTTATGATAACTAAAACTTTAATTTACAGTCACTCGTTTAAATACTACCCTTTAAATATTATATTCTGATAACGATATACTTAGATTGTTAGAGAAGTATTATGTAAAAAAGAAACATAACTTTTTATTTTACTGCGTGAAACTGTCAAAATACCTTAACTGCTTACACACATTCATATATCAAACAAACAAGATGACCATAAAATTTGATTTCTACATTTTAGCGAATCGAAGTCATGAGAATCTCGGCAATAAAGATAGCATTAATGTGTCCAAATTAAACAGGCAAGGGAACATAAAAATAACTGCTATCGGCACTTAATAAACCACTTAAGACATTAAGGCGTTGTACACATTCGTCAGATCGTTTTAATGCTTGAGCAGTGCGTAGAAAATGTATCGGTGCTGCTACAAACACCTAATGGAGATGTCGGATTGTGCAATGGGCTTAAATGTGTAGGCGCAACTTAATCAGGGCTGCTAACTGGTGTAATAATATGAGAGAAAAATTACCTACGGGTATAATTATTAGTGAGATGTATAATTAGTATAGTTTTTCTAATAATTTACAAATACAACTTAATGTCTTCATCTATTCAATGAGTCTATGTTTATTACCAACCACACAACATTCACGTTTTTCATTGAATAATTATAGCCCATATAAGTATCAATATAGAAGTGAACTTTTACCATTCAACTTACATGTACATGCTCACAGTACATACCTCTTCTAAATACTTTGACATGTCGTATAAAAATTTTCACTTTACTATAGAAGAACATTTGATTCATCACTTTTCAAAATGGAAATTCACCAAAAATCTGATAAACCTACCCTATAATTTGTAATATTTCAACTTATAAAACGTAAAATTGATTTAACTAGCACTAGTAATCATAAATTAATTAGCCACTAGCAGCCCTGTATTTACACAGTTACCTTAAGCCAGCAATGCGAGTAAATTGAAAAGACAAAGTGATTCCGCGTTATGTTCCGTCACCCACGGGTTCATCCGTCCAGTCTTGTTTGGACGTAAACAATGTGTTCTGTTACCATAATATATTTTAGTTAATGGGAATAATATTGTTTTGCTTCAAACATTTCAAAAGAAGTTTGAATGAAAGAAAGTTGTATAATCCTCTTCTGAAATGTAAGAGATTAGATTTGTATGTATTTTGGTCTGTGTGAATATGGATTTACTTGGATTTTTTTTTAATTTATTGAAGTGTTGGTTTATTATAAAATCTTGAAAGTGATAACGTTGTTGCAAACTTTAAAGTTTTGCTACGTCGTGTAAATGTAATGTATATTTTATTATGCCATTTATTGATAAACATTGTTGCTTTCAACCGGCTTTACCGCAGCACTCCGCAATTCAATAAAACTTTGAATAAATGGCAATTAATACTGCATCGTTAATGAGGAACATTATGTTCCTTTGAATTAGTTTCTAATCGTTTTAAATTTCACTGTAAATGAATTCGAGAATATCTTAATTCACCAATTAATTTTATTTAAAATGGAGTAAGCCATAAAACACTAATAAGTAACATTATTTTAAGTAAGATTATGTTAAATTCACGATATGGTAGAAATTCATTATTCACATTTTTTTAACACATAAAACTACTCATTTCACAGGGCAAAGAACTCTTGAGAACGAAACGGAGCAATCGCTTGAATTTAAACGAAATAAAGACATTTGTTCAGGTACGAGCATGTACGGTATTCATTTCCATTGCTTCGAATGCGCCATTGCTCATTACCGTGAACATTGAGATTATCCCATAAACACGGAACGTTTGGCCACATGAATGATACCTCAATGGTTGTTAGTGCTCATTACCCGGCCGTGAGAGCGGTAAATTGTATGCACTAACAAATTGTTTGTGGACCCACGATGTACGAGCCCACGGTTTTCACTAAGGAGATAATTTCGAAATAGATCACGTATCCTTTGTTAGCGTTGAGAGTAAATTGAGTAATTTGTTACTCGCTCCGGAAAAATTTGTTTTCGTGCAATTTGCTACGTAATTTCATAGGTTTTAATAGTTTGTTGGAGCATTATTAGCTCTTCGTTATAATACCACGTTTCACTTGATAGTTGATAATAATTATTTAATTGCATATTTCATTTTGATATAATATTTATCTACGATTTACTTAAATTGATTGTAAATACCTTATTTTATTTCAGCAAACCTTTCATCTACACGAAGGTACTGTTGAAAAATGAAAATATTAATGAAATAATTTTAAATGTTGTATATTTTAAAAGGATTTCTTTTATTTTCCAGGGTTGCAGCAGTAATGCAATTTGCATTACTAACAACGGCTTCCAATTTAACTGAGTCCACACAACCGCAGGTAAATTATTAAATTATTTACATTTATAAACACTATTTACATACTATTTTAATTATAAAGTTTCTGTCAAAGATGTATAGATACATTATACAAAATACCTTGAATTTTGTTCGTAAAAGAATACGTGAGAACTTGAAACACTAAAATATGTTTTTGTCCTTTGTCGTAACATCACGTTCAATTACCATCTTCTACTATAATTATAGTCAATATCCTTTAAATACCTAAATATAATAATTTACGTTCCAGGTTCAAGAAAGATCGGAGGCTAGTCTATACGCGTGGAGTACCTGGGGTAGTTGGAGTGCCTGTTCTAGAACTTGCGGTGGAGGCGTCTCCTACCAGGAGAGACAGTGTTTACCGAGGTAAAGAATTTTGTATATTTAGGATAAAACTTGTTGTGTAGTACATTTGGGAATAAAAACTAAACAGAATGAATGCATTGTGAATTTGGACAATTTTGTTAAAATTGTTAAAAACATGTGGCCATATTAAGCTTTAAAACGAGTGTAACAATAATGTCCATTTTATATTTGTAGAAATAATTTTATGTAAAGATAAATTAAAAATTGGTATTATTTATGCTCTCCCGTTTGTTGCAGTGTATTATAATAATATAACAAATTTAGAAAAAAACTTATAAATATTCCGACTCTATTAAAATATTATTCAACATAGTAACGTCGGTTATGAAGTAAATAAAAAGAAAATAACTTAAAATCCTCATTGCGTAAACCACTTATCATTCTCGTTTATTACGGTGATAGGCTATAACTAAATCTTATAACACGTATTAAACCAGCCGACAAACCCTTCGGGCTATACAAAAGAGGAAAAAAATAAACACCAGCTATTAAGGTAATTCGTTTTACGCTATCTGTACGCTAACTATCTTTTATAATCTATATTAGATCCATTAAAAACAATGTTAACTTTATGTCGCAATCAAATCCACCTTATTTTACTGCCAAAAGATTTGTTTAACCTGTAATCTTAATGGTTTAACGAATAAAATAGTAATCTCTCGGATAACACTATCTTTTTCGACAAATGTATACCTACACGAATTGGGGTTTTAATGAGTAAGATAAAATTAATGAAAACATAGGGATAATTACCTATATTTGTAATATTATATTAAATATACAAAGTACCTATTCACTGCATAACGATGGTTTACCATGTAAAAATGCTTTGTTTAAAAAATGCCTAATCAAAAGCAGACGAAGAGAGAAGTCATTTAAAGTATGTATTTACGAAGAGAATTGATGGAGGTAAATGATAATTTGATGGTTGTTAAAAATAGGTTCTTAGTAAATGTTTGGGACCAATCATGGATAAATAGTTAAAAATAAGGTAAAGAATTGAAAGAATTTTATAGTGAATAATAAATCCAACAGCCAAACTTAAATCTCGCCACAAAATAGTGTAGTAAAGTAATGCAATTTCGCCCAGTGGGCAATCAGCGCAGGTCACAGGTTAAATGAATAGGTAATGGAATCCCCGTAGCGAGCGTAACTAGCCGTTGTTAGCCCTGATTGATGCATGCATCACCTTTATAATATACTTTAATGAGCCTGCGATTATACTGTTTTTTATTTTATTAGTAATGCATGGAAAGGTGAGAGATTTTTGCACGATCTGTCGTCTGAATATTCACCTAGGTTAAAGATACATGCTAATAATACGGAGTAATTTAAAGTTATTTTATAATTCGAAGGATTGTATTAAAATAAAGATACGTTTATATGTAAATACAGCTATTTTTAAAAGTTACAAAACCTATTTTTTTAAACATAATTAATTCCTAATAGAAAAGTTTTTTCAGATAATGTGCACACTAAATTCTGTTGGTTCGTGTAAGTAAATAATATCGTGTAATAGAGCGTCAATTGTCATCATTACTCTATTGATAACACTGTAATAAAATTTAAATTATAACTTTAAAAATATAATGCTTTAATTACCTATACAAATAGTATAAAAATGTTTAAAACGGTCATAATATGTTAGGTCCCCGTCCACACCAATATTAGGCACTTAGAAAATAAATCTTCATGTTTATAGAACCGGTCCCATTTAAAACCTTTATAGAATAAGCCGAAGTATCCATTGTTATACTTCCGCAGGGAATCAAACCGACAAAACAATGGCCCACTATTATCTATTCGCAAAACATACAATATCGGTTATTGTTAATATCCGCGAGAAAGTATCCATTTTATTTACCTTTGTGGCAGGTTTAAAGGCGTTTGTATTGTAATTCTGACGTTTCGCACCTTTGAGACCGCGGCATATAATTTCAACCCTGTATGCTATTATTTGACAGAATATAAATTCGCAAGTTTATCTCAAGACAGCTTCTACAAGGTTCTTTACTATATTCTGTGTATTTTGAATATTACATGGCTTTTGATTTCCATGATTTTTTGGCCGTTCTTTAAAATCATTATTTAAATGTTGGTATAGAGATTGAATAGATTAGCAAATATTATGCTACTTTATACGCAACTGGTTATCACGCGTGTGAAGCCGCGGGCTCCAGCTATTATAATAATCAGGGACTTAATTTTATATAATTGATAGAATTATGTGAAATTACTAATAATATTATGAAAGAAACAATTCCTTTGTTTGGTTAATAATGGCAATCCTTCTTGGCAAATGTCATTGAACAGTTTGATATACCAAATGAGGGATGTTCATTCGAAACATTAGAAACATTAGCTAGAGCTGGTAAGTTGCTGGTTATTATGTTTTTATGCTTAATAGCATATCATAAACAAATCCGAATAAATATTATTTACTAATTCCAATTTCATCCAAGACTGAGAGATAAAACAGCAATACTATAAGGATATAAAATACCGTTACAATGTAAGTAGGTTATTTAAATGCAGTCACTCTTAATTAAGATAGGAATGACGCCTGCATTAGATTGATGATCTAATAACCTCGTGATAATTAATTTTGTTAGCATGGAGTATGTCTGACTATTGATTTTTATAAATTATCAAAGGAATCCTGAGCTTTTACTCCTTAGAAATTAATACCTACTATAATTTTCTTGGAATGTCTAATATGTATTTGAACTTATAACCTATAGGTATATAAGTGCTGTTTAATATAATAAAAACAAAACGATAAATAGTTATTACAAATTTGAATTAAACGAACTATCTATCTTACCACATGAGGTTAATTTTATTAAAGGTTCAATAGAGCCTATAAAACGAGAATGTGCTGTTATCATAATATATTCAATATTATAAGATACCAGTAATTACTTCACGTTAATTATAACACGAGATAAATTATATTATGTACAGGGGGTTATAAATTCTTTCATTAACGACATTCTACTCCAGTATCCTGCTGATAGGACACTCTGTAGACAAATTAGACCCGAAGTCATTTGTCATATCGTGCGTTCTTCTTATTGGAATAAATTATTACTGGACATTAGTGGAGTAATTTGAATAAAAAATATTATTCGGTACCTTAATTTATTTATCTTTTTTCTGAGGTGCTCAAATTTTTGTGATAAAAGTAGTGGAGTAGCGCATTATTGTCAGGAAATCATATGTAATTTTTTTATTTACTTGTTGCGATGCTTGACAATGACGGATGCAACCAAAAAAATGGGGTACCTACATTCAAAGTTATTTTTTACAGTGTACATAAATGAAGGTAACTAAATAAATTTGAATAATTATATGAAGAACATAAATTTATATTTATGTAGTTACGTATTATTTATTTTTTTCAATTGATAAAAGATCGTACACTAAACCAGCAAAGATCGTGTGACAATTTAAAAAAGAAAACTCTAATATGATTACTTACAACGCTCATAATAATAATTAATACCGATAGAACCTCACTAATACGATAAAATAAAACAAGAAGATACGTTTTTTATTTGTGCCGTTGATTTAATTAAGAAGGCTTTTAACTCGCCGGTGCGTTTTGTTTCGTCTTCAGAGTAAATTATCATACGCCTATAATTACAAGGATTTATTGGGGTATAGATCAATTAAACCGCAGGAAATATAAGTGTATATGTGATATTTACATCTATTTAATATTCTATTATTGATTTCAAAGAACACGATTAGAAGTTTTGTACGTTTTAAGTTAGTTTCATGTCAGATGAAACAAAACAAACAAATTCAAACACTATCACTGCATAAATATTTGTGTTTTAAGCTAATGCAAACTTTCAGAGCTTTCGGCTGGAATATTTATATCCTTTTAGCTCCTGACTTTGTATGATTAAGATATTTTATCTATTTAGCTTGTCTTATAATAATAAGGTATTCTATGGCATGTCTCCTTATGCCCAGATCACGCACATAACAAACGCAGGAGCTTTTAAAGCTCTACACTCTTTCATACAAATTCTAGATAGCTTAAAGGATAACTCAAATATAATTTTAGATACTATAATTTGTTACAGAAGTCCCAGTCCATTGAATGGTACACTACCACCACCAGTTATAACAGTGCGAGTTACAAGACAGGCACAGCCACAGGATTGTGTGGGTATGGCGAGGCGTTACCATGAGTGTAATACAAAGGTAAGATATTTTGTATATAGGGTATTTTGAATTACTGAGTATGTTTATATTAACGGAGTAATTGTTTCATAATCTAAAACATATTTTGTGTGCTTTCAATTTTCCGGATAGCAAAAATAATTTACAATGTTCATAACTATTTTTTTTCAGTAGAAGGACGAATCCCAATACTTATTCACAGATGCATTTGTATAGAGTAGAGAGATATTGCATTAGTTAAATCGGCTATAACTACTAACAATTTTATTAAACTAGTTCTTAGCATTTTTTTGGTTTTTCAAACAATTTCCTAATAATAATCATTCAAATCACTTCCGTCTTGAAATACACTACGCTTCGTAAACTTTAGAACTAAACGCTTTGATTACTATTGTTCATTCAACAATGTCGCCTCATTGATACTTAAAACACAATAAAAGTTTTATGTCTCTTAATCCCGTTTTGATTCACAATTAGCAGCCTTTGTTTCGCCTTACTTCCTTTAAGCATTGCCTTAGTCATGCCATGTACTAGTTCAATGTAACCCTTTTGAATGAAAGTGTACCTACTGGAAAATCGTACTTATTATAAAATAAAGTATTGAATACTAATTGATTTTTACATGCATAATCACACATTGTCTATGAAATATTAGTATGCAGTATAAATATAACGTTTTAGTAAACCATAATAATATGAAATTTGCTCAACTTACGTGGTAGGGTAATGCTTTTGCAGTAGAGATAGGTGTTGTACTACATTTTTGTTAAGTTTATAAAATATCCAATTGCAATACACATAATATTTTTAGGATAGTATTTTGAGGCTTCAAAATAATAAAAAATATATCTATCCAGCCGTGTCCACGTGGTCTTCTTGACACGCGAGCAGAACAATGTTCTTCCTACGATAGAAGACCATTTCGGGGAAGATTCTATACATGGGTACCGTATATAGATGGTAAGTAATTTAGTTTTATATAATTAGAAATAGTAATAGTAATTTTTAATGTATTTTATTCATATTTTTGCTTCCAAATGTAAACCAAAAAAACTATGAAAAGAGCTAGAATCGATAATAAATTTTTATTTTTATTTTATTTAAACGTTGCTATTATAAATAAAACACAATGGTGAACTAGTAATTTTAATAAATAAAAATATTTACGCCTTTACAACTAGCATGCTGCTTCTTATTTTATATAAGTACAGGATTACGGTATAATATGATGTGAATGATGGCACAGAGACTTGTTCATTGGCGAATATATTAATACAAGACTGCAAGTGAAATATTAATTATTATCAGTAACATATTCTAGATAAGTTGTAATGGATAGTCGATGTAATGTGATTTTGATTGCATCTTTATTATAAACCGTCTTAGCGAATTAATTGGAAATTTAATAGAGTTGCTACGGAAGATGTTGCGTTTACTAATGCTTGTGAGTTTCGATTTTGAACGATATATGAAACTTATTTTGATATTTACACATCTAATTTGATTATTGACTATGTCGTAAATATTTTTATATCCTGAACGAAACTAATACGAACCTTTAAACCGCTAAAATGTTATTAATTTCAGTTTATAAAAACTGAACTGAAAGTGAAATAATTTTACGGAGATTTATTTGAGATAATATCGTCTAATGAACGAATACATAGAACTCGTTATATAGAACCATGGACCAATATATTATATTGGTCCATGATAGAACGTACTGTTACGCGAGGCGAATAAAACCTCTTTTTAAAAAATAATTTTATTATTTAAACACAATAATTGAACTTATGGAATTAATACAATATTGAACTTATATGAATTTGCCGGCAACCGTACTCTGAGGATGTTGGATCTAGACTGACTGGATGAGGGACGCGTAGGAATCATGGCGGGAATGAAATGTGCTGACAGGATAGTTAGGGGATGGCTGTATGCATTAGTACATACAGTCTTGGGATATAACAGTACATTCGCTCGTTCGAGCTGAACAAACGAATGAACAGTCGTTCACAATGCTTTATTATTTATGTAATTTTTATGAATGAAATAACATATCTGTTCGCCCAGAGACGGTACTACATTGATCTGCCTTATGTACCATATATTTGACACAATTATATTCCAAAAAATCTTATTCATCGCTAGGTGATACACCATGCGTGTTAAACTGTCGACCCCTCGGCCACCATTTCTACGCGTCACTATCTCTAGCAGCAGATGGAACGCCGTGCACCATGCAAGGGTTCAGAGCTATCTGCGTGCAGGGCACGTGTAAGGTAATTTAGTTCTAATTGATATTTTTATTGATTTTTTGTTTCTTTTTCAGGTTTAAAATTGTTAATTAAATAAGCTTATCAAACTCTCAATTATTATTTTCCTTTGCCGAAAGTAATACTTGCAGGGTAGAAATGTAGATAGGGGATAAAAAGGAAGAAGATACAAAAGCCGAAATGTTAAAATCGTATCAGAAAACCTAAAATGAAATAAACCACCCCTTAATTATCTCTTAATCCGAAACTCAAAGAAAGACTTGTAGATTACCTGCTCAATGTTTCTTTTATGTATCCACCAATTGAAATCTTTACCTGGTATTCAATTTCAAAATCAGATAGTTGTACATAATAAAACTGCAGTTGACTGTAATTAACCCTGTCTGTATGTTTGTATTATGTTCCTAACAGGAGCATGCCTTAACTAATTTATTAGTTACCTTGTGTCTTATTTAAATATTCTAGGAAGATGTTAATAGTAATACGAAGACCGCCACAAGGGTCAATTGATATGTCTATTCTAGTTACTTTTATAAGCATCTATAAATAAATATGTGATCTTTGATCGAACACAACACCTTTCGCAATGTGTAAACGTGTAATCAATCAATGGATGAAAATCCTAATTCTGACCAGTAATGTCGGGATAAGATCACCTCTCAATGAGTTTTGGGTAGTAACGAAATCTTCTACTTTTTAATATGAAGATATATTTGTGATGCGGTATGTGAGACCAGCAAAAGGATATTGATAAAAACCTAGAATAACAAAGAAAATTATATTCTCTTTGGGCCGATTTTTCAATGCTTGGATAAAACTTATCCGTCCAATAAAATATTAAAATGTCACGTAAACTGTCAAATACGGGGAATTAGAATACGTTTTTAAAATGGTAGTTTTATACATTATTCGACGAATAAGTTTTATCCAAGCATTGAAAAATCGGCCCTTAATAAGTTCACTTTTAAGTCAACGTGATTTTAAAATAAAAATGGTCAATAACGTACCAATGCACATAGAGTCGTTTGTTTTTTTTTTGTTTTGCGGGTATATTTGACAATCATAGCGTTATTAGGGACTTTTAATTTATATGAAAAGCAAGAAGCATAGATGTATATCTATGTTTCGTCTTAAGAGAAAATATTAACTAATCAATGCTTAGCTGATACATAACTTAGCTCTACAAAGTAGTTTTGCAATAATTGTGGATTAGATGTTCACGTCTTATAGTTATTACCATGCTATGGATGATTAAAGGCAGCGACTCTAGAAGCCTAGACTCGGCGCCTGAATTAAGTATAACAATAAAACCTAGCTCATTATAATAATATGTAGTAGCTTTATAGCATCCCTTCGTACGGCTAGATGATTGGATTTATTGGTCAATTAAATCAAATTTATGTACGCTCTTAATACTGTTACTTTATTGAAATAGCTCAAAGTACGTACCCGCCTTGAACAATATTTTAGAATTCGACATCTGTTCTATTAGTTGTAACTGCAATAAAACTATATGAATTGGTTGGATTTTAAGCCAACTTTACACTGGGTGTTCTGAATTTGCAACCGTGAATGAAGTGTCAGTTAAATCGCCTCAACAAAACGTGGAATAATTATAGTGGTCAAATACTAATGTGGTATCAACTATCAATAGCCGTTGACGTAGTACCTAGATGATTTAGCAGTGATTTGTTCAGAAGTAAACATAAATTATTGGTAACTACAACATATTTTTGTCGAATAAATTATATAACCTTACTTATCACGAAGATTCTGCCGCTTCTGACACATTCTAGAAGCATGCAATTATAGTTTGACTTGTAGGTACTTCAGAAAAACTCTGTTCCATTTTGTAAGAAAAGAATTGAGCTTAAATAAAGAAGAGTCACGATAATATAGAGTCATATGATATTATCGTTTGAACGAATGCTCTAAGGGTGTGTATATATTTATACTTCTATTACAGTCACACACCACTTTTTTGACACAGCAGATAATGTGCAATCTGCTTTAGCAAGTCAAAGCAACGTCTGTTCTATAAAGTGTTGAATCGTTGCAACATTGTCGGCGACCAAGGACATGCGCGTCGTAACCGTAAATTAGTTAAAGTATTCTTATTGTACTTTATTACGTGATAATATTACCTCTGTTAAGCGTTTCGTGACAACGGTGCCGCCTAATCGATAGCTTTTGTGCTTCGATAGCTGGCTATGTCATAATTGTTTATAGTTTTGTTTTGGTTAAAGATTTATATAAACATTAGTTTTGATAACAAGTTTGTGATTTATTTTAATAGGGAAAGCTACGCTGACAATTTTCAGTAATGAAAACATGTTGCGTATATTGTAGTTAAAATAGCCAGTTCTTTTCTGGGAATTGAATTTGGTCCATTTAAAATCAAGATAATGTTATATTTTTAATCGATTTGTTTAATTTATCTTGAGCATTTTACGAGCGACCCTTTTAGATAAAGACTGGTTATTGATGTGTTCAGTAGTACAACGGGTTATTAAATATTCTCTCTGAAGCAGTATAATTAGTAGGACCATGGAAATAAACGAAAGAATTAAACCCAAATAACTCGATTAGCAAGTTACTAATGAATTCAAAACATCGTGAATTTTACGTGGCGCCACCTATGAACTGGCACCATATATGGGGTAAAATATTGCTTTTATTTGTAAATGCCTGTCAATTTGATGATATTTACTGCATACATTTATGGTAATTGAGCATTATTCAAAGGTGAGAATTCCATTGCTATTCATAAAATCGCAGGCTCTTAGGCCGGCGTGTTTGAGGTTTCACCTATATGGTAATGCTGCTTTGCGTTTACTTGATTTTACGAGTCCTGCATGTTATTAGGAAATATTTATATGTACATTTAGTTTTCCATTACATTTGATACAAATAGTTCGAACGATATGGCTTCCTTCTTTAGCTACACTGACCTAAAGATAAATTTTCACGACAGTGGATTAAAATTGCCTCTTATTGGGTAAAGGGTAGAGAGCGTTCACGATCTTTTCATATAAACATTCAAATACTAATAATTGTTTCAAGGTTAAAATTGGACTTCACATATGCAAGACGTTTATTAATACTAACTGCATTGATTTTGACTCTACCTCTAAGGTTGCCACAGTTTTTGTAGGTATCCTTAATTATTGTATTCTAGTCACTGCTAGACAACCAAAAGCTCCATTCTAAAAATTCAAATATCCATTGCAGTCTCCGCACATATCAGGTTTACGTGGTTAGTGAATCTAGATGTTTAATTACAAAGGCCGGCGCCGGCGCCTGGTTAGATCGCGATATGACGGCGATTAAGGCCCGCTCACCGCCCGGGGGCATCACGGTAATAATAATTTTAACTAAATATATATTTAATCGGAATTAGCATCAGCATGAAGTGAATTATCAGATGCTATCAGGATAAATAGGTTCTAAGACAGGGATTTTACGTTAAGGAGATAATGTACTTCTAAAAATATCGATTTTGATACATCAAATATACTGATGTATTGAACGCTTTTTGCTATTCGAAGAAACAACCTGCACGTTGTCTTTTTATTCCAGCCTTTCGATTTTAATTGATCGCAAATTTACGAGTACGATATTCCTTTTTGCTTCCAGACTTATGGTTTCATGGTATATGGGTTTTAATGATTGTATTTACAAACTAGGAAACTGGGAACTGTTAAACCTTAGAGTACCTACCTACTTATACTACCTACTGTAATATATACCTACTCTAAGTGTTAAACGAAGCGATGCATCTCTTATTGAGAATGATTAAAATCGTTACGAGGAAAGCCCTGCATTCTTAAGCCATTTACGCAAAAGCGAATTGCAACACGTAAGCCCGTGATCTGTGTACGCTATACCTTACACCTTGCGACATCTATTCTCTTTGACAAGTGGATTAGTACGCACATGTAGAAAATTATTATTTCCTATCTATGTTAATTTGATTTATAATACTCACTTTTTATTCATACTTTACTATTTATATAATATGTCACCACATAAATACGTTACGTTAAATTTACGCTGTATAATTTCCATTTTTATTGAGTAAGTACCAAAAAAGTAAGAAGTACAGAATAGTTAGTTAGTTCTCATCTACCTAATAGGTAATTTCTATCTGTTCCTGTTATGACTATCACTTCTAAATAAAGAAAAGGCCCGTCCATTCAATCTATATCATGAATGAATTTTATAAAACAAACTACATTTATTTCGATAGAGCTACGAGTTTATTATAAGTAAGCTTATTATTTTATATAATGATGGTAACCCTTTTAGAAGAATGGCAAAAAGTTTTCAATCATATATCTATGTCAATGACTTTGACTTAGAGATTTTATGATCATCTATAAATAATATAATATGGATTCTGTGAGTAACACAGCTCAGTCTTGACCTATTATTTAAATCGTAAATAACGTAATTTCATAAAACTAACATACTAATGTAACTGCCGATGTATCATGATGAAAAGAGTGACCTTAAAAGATTTACACATTAGTAATCCTTACAATTATCTTTATGAATATTATAGCTTTAGCACAGATAATAATATAATACTAGGCTAGGCTTTAGCTTAGTACCTTCTATGTGCGAAGTGGTAAAAATATTTTTGTATAAATTATACATATAATAAACCCTATCTATACATTCCCTAATTCGTTAATTCATTTTCATCAAATTTATTTCGTTTTCTGGCGTTCCTGAGTAGGTATAAACACGTTAGGTGTAAATATTTTCGAAAATAGTTTCTATTGTAATTAAAAAAAATAGCCTTCTTATTTAGGGTACAGAATTATGAGTAAAGATTCATACAAAGGGAATATTGGCAGGAGTATTAAACGAGCACAGTAAACGAGACTATTTGACAATCCTTAAAGACAATAAAGTAACAAAAGCTTTATTTACGGGTGTTCACGCCGCAGATGGACTTTAATAGCCTGTTACTTCACTTAACTCCGATGGCTTGTTTAACTAGTGCTTTGATCGCCTTATTATGAATAGAAATTGCTATTTCATTCTTTATAGTCTCTTTATAAGGCAATAGACAGTTTAAATTGGTATAAAATATCCGCGAAGTATAGTTTATGAACTTGAATTTATGCTCGTATCGTTGAGTTGATGTACTAATAAATGCAGTAACATAATTTCTAACGAGCATATCGTTAAATT
Organism: Colias behrii; assembly: GCA_029959065.1. Taxonomy (NCBI): domain Eukaryota; kingdom Metazoa; phylum Arthropoda; class Insecta; order Lepidoptera; family Pieridae; genus Colias; species Colias behrii. Next base: position 6,456,863 of record JARWMC010000019.1, on the reverse strand, counting down.
GATTCCGGTATACCGTGTATGTGACTTGGGTTCAATATACGTTTTGTTTTTAGGGCATAATAGGGTATTTAAAAATTATATAAGTATATAATTTTATTCTATTTTCTATAATATTATTCTAGATTAATTGTAGGTACGGCATAGTTTTAACGATGTGGTTCATTTACCTTTATAAATTACCTGTAAACAAAATAATGTAATTTCGTAGCGAATTACGCTCTACGAAATAGACATGATTGCATCATTATGCTCTCGGTCATTATAAGTGAATACATGCACAAAACCGCTCACGAACGAATGAGCATCTATACTTGCTGCAATAAAGGAAAAATTTATTAAACTGCGCAGGAATTCCGAAAGAATATGAGCTTAAATGTCACGAAGGTTCAATTGCATTTGCTACAACTTTAAGCCGTATTATACTTGACCGTGATGGTAATAGTTCTGGTTTGTACAGGATTTTTGAGGATCAGATGTATTAAATGCGTACCTTATCGATTTTTAAATCTGTCGTACGAGTCGCAGATTTTATCAATGATCAGATGCGGGTGTAATAAAAGTTTGATATTTACGGATGAACGGCTGCAGTCGTGCTATACTAGTATGCAGTGGGCTGTAAAAGATTTTCCACATATATGCGAGTGCTGGAGACGCATAGACAAATTCAGTAGTGCACGATCGCGCGCGACAACGACGCGCACAGTCGCTTTCGGAAAATCTACCGAAATTTCGGGAGTTCTAAGTAATCTGTAAAGTTTCTAGATTTGAAAAGCTTTTAGTCGAAAATTGTATAAGTTAAAATAGTTGGCAGAAATCGAATACGTGCAATTTTTAGTGGTGTTCGTTTAATTCATAAAAATATAATAAAAACAGCAATTAGGCTAAAACGAAATGATAAATTATTATTTAAATTGATAAACAGGATAAAAACTATGTGTTCATAGAAATTCAAAATAAATAAGTTCTACATTATTCGCGGTTGCGGTTATAAATTCCTCGTTAACAAATCCCGTCAAATTTGAGGAGTGAAGAGTAAATAATATAATTTCCGCTTATTTAACGGCTAGACGTAAAGTGATGTAACCACCGAATCGGTCAATGACAATCCGATGTAAATTCGATAGCTGACAAATGTTGAGTTTCGTAATTTTGCACTTTTTAAGGGAGTGCTGGTAGCTTTTAAGCTTCTTCTACAAAATATTGAGGTTCAAACATTTGTTTTTAATTAATAAACGAGAATAATTAATATTCTAACAGTAATCGCTGTATACAGATCTCTTGAGATTATTATTTTCTTAGCGCTATATTGTTCGTAAAATTTCAATGAAAAATTATACAAAATACCTACGTGAAATGTAAAGTTGGAACCCGTTATAGTAATTACATAAAAATATGATAAAGTAAAAATGCATAACATAGGTAAAAAAATATTGTTTATTTTTCTACATGCATTTTTACTTACAACAACGACAATTTCACTTGCCTTTTATGTTTTTCAATTTTGTTATTTAAAATTGTATAAGAGTCAGAAAAATATTAAATTACATATCTTTGCATAATATTCGGTTGTGTGAGCCATAAGTACTTACAGTATTAGAATTACAGTAAGTATAGCTTTAGATATCGAACGATTGTTATCAAAATGAAGTAGTAATATTAGTTTAAAAAAAAATATGTTTTTCAAACTACATGTATTTGCATCCAATAGAAACACACGCAAATGTGAACCATCAAACTGCTTCCTTCTTTTTTTGCTGCTTTCTGGAATTAAATCACACTTAACTTTAGTTGAGATTACACACAAAAGACGAATTGCATTTTATTTTAATATGCTAATAGAGATGCAATTTTGTTACGTTTTGTAAATATTTAAACACTCATTTACATCTCCATAGTGCATCTTAGTACCTGCTTTGCCTTTCAAGATAATCTTTCCTTCAAAAATATTATTTCACCCATTCGCGAACACTTAAACATGAAATAACTTTATATGTTTATAATAATAGGCTATTGTTTGCTGTATTATCTGTGCTTAGTTTGAATATCGATGGCTTTAACGCATTTCCCTTACAAAGTTGACTTTATTCAACTTTATGTATCAAAAGTCACACCATCGAAGCTTTTAGTCGTTTTTATAAGTTAGTTTTATTAGTAATAATTTAAACTAGATATTTTGAGAGTCAATTCTAACAACTTAGGTACGTTAAAAAACTCGATTTCTAAATTTTATATTTTCGAAAACGACAGGTTTTACCTAGTACCTTTGATATATTTTTCTGTTGGTAGCGCGATAAAAATACCTCACAAATTAATTCATTCCCAAGACATGGAGAAACTCGATAGTTATAAATAAGCAGAAGAATACAAGTAACAACTAACACCTAACAGTGAAATAAAACACGCTTGCAGTTAGCGTATTTAAATTAATGGGACACTCGATATAATGTTTCTTGTAACTGCTAATGGTTCTGTAAATGGTCCTCGCTTCAAATATTACAGGAATATTATACCACACACGTCTTTGTTGGTATCTTATATAATTCGTATAACTAACCAATAACACTTAACAAAAACAGCATAGGACTTATCGCTAGGTAGCGATCTCTACCAGGCAATTCTAATGACAGGAAATATAACTATATGTTGTGGGTGAGCAAAAATACTATATTAGGAGCCTGGGTCAATATGTGTATGTCATTTGTATTGGTGTAAAAATAAAATAAAAAAATAAATTTACTACCATCTCAAAATTGAAGTAAAGTAACATTACTTAGAAAAAGGCTATTTATGTAGATATTATTGAATCTCAAAACGTCTAAACTTAAAGATATGATTCATATTTTTCTGAGATGATAGTTAAAAATGGCTGTAATGAAGTGGAGGTGTTACTGGTGGGTGGATGATAAAAGTTATATTTTTAAAACATGCAATGAGAAATCATCATATTTATTTGTAACATTATTTTTCATAATAATTTAATGTTCGCTAATTTACGATTTACATCCTTAACATATTTTTAATAAAATCTCTTAACTCTATCGGACGTCAAAAATGCAGTTTTTTTTATTATCATGCCGATTAATGTTTCTAACTTTTGCTAAGTTGTTTAAAAGTATTCATTGATATCCACAAATCAAGGAAAATTATTTCATGAAAATGTTTGCTTATACTATCTATTTGAAAAAAAAAAAAACAAAATGAAAACATTAAATACTGGCGCCATTAATTAATCAATATGGTTCCTGTGATGTTGGATTGAATTCCTTAAACGAACTTTTCTTTGATTGAAACAACTTCCTTCTAAATTAGATATTTCCAGCTTCTAATAACAAAATCTTTTATATTTGGAAATAAAAGCTTTCGTAAATTTGCGAAATGTCTTTATATGATAATCCCGTGAACAAAAAAAAAAAATGGTACTTGTGTTTTTAATGGGCGACTAAATATAATATTTTGTCGCAGTTGTTGACACCATTAAATTTTTTTCATAGTCATCTCTGCCCGACATTGTGTTAATTTTTAGTCATCAGTTAATTACACTTCTACGAAAAAACCACTAGACAGCGATCATCTAATTGAAGTGTCTATTAGTTTCATAAAAGCGCTAATTATATTTTTGTGACGAATTAAAATGTGCTCAAATTTCAATCAAATCATCGGATTCATTTGTTTTCGTAACATATTTTATAATAATTATTTATAACATCCAGAATAACAGTAAAATAAATTGTGATTCAATTGATATACAAAAAAGTTTATACAATTTAATGTGCAAAATATGACAAATATTTTGATAAATATAATAAATAAAGTACATACAAAAACATTTTATAGTATGAACTTCCTAAAAATTATGAGCATGGAACACTCGAAAGGGGAAAATTTCATAGAATCATGTCTGTTTTATGTTTCATATTATTACTAAATAATAAATGTTTCACGAAAACACATCTAAAAGCTCATCAGTAGCTTCTTACCCCAGCTAGAGCAAAACACGATTATAGCAGAGCTTTTAACTGAATATCGGGACAAAGGTCCGTATATTTTTCTTATCTAAAGCACGTTCACTTAGTGACACCTACGTCCTACATACAGTTACAAAATAAGTGTCCACTTGTAAAACATCACTGATTTACGACTTCGGGGTCCTGTGTGGATATTAATCGTTCCTACTGCATAATAGAGCTGTAACCTTTACATGTCATGTTAACAAAGAATGGACATAAATATCATTGCACTGCTAAGATTACTGTTTTTTGATTGAACGTTTTTGTCTGTGTTTGTATTTTTTGTAATGTATTTATAGATATTACACAATGCAATCAGTTTGCAATTGTGTTATTTATTACACGCAAAAATACGTTTGTAGTAAACAGTAAAAATAATCATTAATACATGAACTACACTTTATTTTTAGGTAAGCTGCGAGCTTCTGAATGCATCGTAAACGATATCACAATAAACAGCGATTTAAATCAAAATATCGTCGGTATAAACTACAAACTAACCTCAATTTTATTCCCTGCAGTTGATTTTTTTCATTGACGTTTCGTAACAGTCGGGGTTAAAATATCATAATAAAAATAATTGAAATATTCGACAGCGACACGTGACCAAATTAGGGTTAAACAGTCTCTTGCTGTAAATTGATAAACGACCACTATTTATTGCCTTTGTAACCACGCTAGATAATATTTATAATAAAGTATACTTTATCGAACTACACGGATCTCTACTTTCTAAATTGTGTAGAGATTTTTGTACATGTTTACAATAAGAGCTACAGGATATTGTTGTACATTTGAGTTAATTTTAACATAAAAATATGTTGTCGGTAATGAATTGAATTTTAAGCACAGCTTAAAATTCGATTGGATTGATAGAGAACTTTTGTTGTTTATTTATTTATTCTTAAAAGGTTGTAAATACTAACGTTATTTGTAAATATATGAAATAAACACTATTAAATTATAAGTATCCTATCAATGGTTCAATAATTTATTATAGACACTCAAAACGAGTCACGTATTCATATAATATTCGTGAAGTTTACTATAATACCAATCAAAAGTTTAAATCGTTGTTAGTTATGATACATGAATCTTGTGCGATATTATCTCGTGGGTGGATAATGTGATTCGGTTGATGTTTCAATCATTAGTCTATTCAGTACACAATAATAGCACATTTGGGATTATATGCACGCTATGGACGCAATGCACAGCTGTTGAAAATCTGGCGCCAAGCCATTGCTTTATGGGCTCAGGGAAATCTTAAGAATCCCGGTCAATGTGCATATTACACGGCATTCACTTAATCCAGGTTATCATAACAAATTCATTATAAAAATTCGCATGTGCATTCGCTATTTTGTCTTTGTTATCGTCATAAAAATATTATGTAGGTAGGTATCAGATGCGCTTTTATTAGTTTATTAGAATTGCAAGGTTGTTTATCAAGCATTCAAATTATTTTGCACTAATTTTAGATTTTGTTGCTGAAAATCGAGGACAAAAAAATCATTTCAATTACAAAAACAATTAGTTGCAAATATTTCGATAAATATTTAAAAACTTGTCAACAGTTTTCATTTGAAAAAACATCGCAATTAATTAAATTAATAGATATACATATTCAAATAATTCTTAATCAAAACCCATTTGTTTCCGCAAAATATAGCTTCAAAATGACGTTGGCTAGATAATCTTGAAATACGGGTAATTGCATTACGCTATGCAAATCAAAAGGATTGAATTATGACAAATTAATGTTAATGTTATAATCCGTAGCGAACGTGTACGTTTAGTGCGATTCCTTCAAAGCGGTCTGCGTATAAAGATATCAATGGGGATTTAGAAATACGCTTCAATTCATATTAAGAGATCAAAGTGCGTAGGTAGGTATTTAGTCGGCTTTCGCGTTCCGCTAGTCACAATAAAGCGATTTTGTGAAACTACTGTATTGTATTAACATTTAGCTTCGACACTTATTGAGCATTAAACTTTGATTTGGACATATGGCTCTTTTTATTTTATATCAAATAAAACTGATAGTGTTAAATTATGGTTAATAAATTATATAGGTACTAATGTATAGACAAAAAAATTCGTATCAATTAGCTATATAAGAATCTTAATCTTTCAATACAGGATCAAAATAAGTGACAAGTGAAGTATAAAGTGAATCAAATATCAGGTTCTAAGTGGTTCCATGTTAAATAATTCAAGATGGTTTCAGCTGTTAAGTTACTCTTCATACTAATATTTGTAAGTATAATTATGTTTTCTTATAACTTCTGCAATTTTTTTTATTTATTTTTACTCGCCTGTTGTAAACGCACATTTTCACGTATGCGTGAGACATTTTTATACTACCTATGTATGTCTACTTCTGTGTGTTTGCATTATTGTGTGAGTTGTAAAAATAGATAAGTAGAAGCTAGAAATTGGTTTGCTTTAGTTGAGTTGTGTCGTTTGTAATAAGATAATAGTTTGTAATAAAGGGAATAAAATATATAGGTAAAAAGTATCGTATGAAAGCTTTATAGAGATGCGTTTCTGAGCTTTTTTGGTCTTGACCCGTAAAAATCTAATTATACACACTAATTTGACATGCTTCGTAAATATCTAAGTAACGATGGTGTCAACAAAACTTATTGAAACAAAATTTATTACATTTGTCTCATTATATTAATGGACGAGCTGGGAAGTAAAATTGTTGACCCAAAAGCTTTTCACTTGCCTAATTTATATTTAAAATTATGGCCAATTATATTGATGGATTACTTTACATGCCTGGCATTTTTGTGTAATGGCCGGTAATTTTATTATGTTTAGAATGTTTATATCGAATTCTTATAAACATTTTGATTTAAAGCGGCCAGAGGGTACGCGGAAAAATAACCGCTATAGAGCGATTTACGTAATGGATTCATTATTTTTAATTAGGTGTTTACATTACTAACAATGCTAATGCTTGGAAGAAATTGCTTGAAGCAATAAAGCCGCCCTTTGCATCAAATGTCCTGTCTGTGTGTGTGAAATTTGTATTTGTTTTGTATGCAATAAAGATTATAAATAAATAAAAATAGATTATAAATAATGCTATTCATACCAAATAAAAATAAAATGCGTTAGATTTTCATCTATTCTATGCATGGTCTAGTGGTCAATTATAATGAAATTTCAGTAATGTAACATAATATTATCAATTAAAGGTTAAACATTTCAAATAGCAATAATAATTTATCAAATTAATTATATTACGCAAAAATATTCATCTTATCTATAAAATCGAATTAATCTATACATATAATAAAATCGTAGGAAAGTCAAAACTGTACATTGAATATTTTTTTAAAAGAATACTTGATCCATGATCTATAATCGATATAGAAGCCAAAAATATAGTTTTTAGAATTTTTGTCTGTTTGTCTGTTTGTCTGTATATATTTCCGGGCTAATCTCAGAAAGTACTGCATAGATTTACTTCAAATTTTGCATGAATATTCCTAAGAGGTCGGGTGAGGATAGTTTAAACATATTATCATGATATCACCTTCGGGGAAGGAGCTGTGAACCTTTATTTTTCTTACATATTCTGTGTACTACGACAGCGTACAATCTAAAGACTCATGTTTAAATGTTGGTTTCGAGTAAACCATGCTATTATCTAGCTTTACAAAATAAAAACTATGTCATTTACGTAATTTGGGCAGAGAAACAGTTTAATTAATTTAATAGTATAAAGACAAATTTGCAACAGCGCCATCTATGAGATTTCGTAAAAATCAAATCAATTTACATGTTAACGCTACTGAACATACTGTTAAAAATTAATAATTTAAATATAATCATGTAATTTATTTAACTCTTTAACCCATATCTTCCCTTCCCTATAAGGTGCGCTTATATTTCGTGTGAATATACTACATTTTTAAAAGTGAGGGTAGATTTTATATTTTTGGTTTTATGGCATTCAAATGCTTTATAAATATAAATTTATAAAGAATAGAAAAAATTAGTCCGTTTATTAAATTAGTGTCCCGCCTCGTGATCGAATTTTTTCTATTCTTTATAAATTTATATTTATAAAGCATTTGAATGCCATAAAACCAAAAATATAAATTCAACAAAAAAGGTCGTGTTCCATCGTTACAATATTGTATTCACTGAAAAGTGCTTCATATTGGTTGAAATGGTTGTTAATCATATCAATAGATGGCGCGCGGTGTGTCCCTTCAGACACATAAAACTGAAAGAATAGAATAAATTCGATTGCTCTGGCGGGTCACGAGTGGCTGAGTTGGTCAGGCATCCGCCCCGGAATGGCGCGAAAGGATGCGGGTTCGTGTCCCGCCTCGTGATCGAATTTTTTCTATTCTTTATAAATTTATAGTGAGGGTAGATGTTTATTATTATAAGTCAAATTAGACACCATTACAATTAATCTAATATTGATTGTGTTCATTGGTTACATTTTTGAAATCTTCGTGTTTTATAAATTTATAAAGAAAGAAAAATATAAATTTATAAAGAATAGAAAAAATTCGATCACGAGGCGGGACTCGAACCCGCATCCTTTGCGCCATTCCGGGGCGGATTCCAATTTCTTCAGACACATAAAACTGAAAGAATAAAATAAATTCGATCACTCGGCCGGGTCACGAGTGGCTGAGTTGGTGAGGCATCCGCCCCGGAATGGCGCGAAGGATGCGGGTTCGAGTCCCGCCTCGTGATCGAATTTTTTGTATTCTTTATAAATTTATATTTATAAAGCATTTGAATGCCATAAAACCAAAAATATAAATTCAACAAAAAAGGTCGTGTTCCATCGTTACAATATTGTATTCACTGAAAAGTGCTTCATATTGGTTGAAATGGTTGTTAATCATCTCAATAGATGGCGCGCGGTGTGTCCCTTCAGACACATAAAACTGAAAGAATAGAATAAATTCGATCACTCGGGCGGGTCACGAGTGGCTGAGTTGGTGAGGCATCCGCCCCGGAATGGCGCGAAGGATGCGGGTTCGAGTCCCGCCTCGTGATCGAATTTTTTCTATTCTTTATAAATTTATATTTATAAAGCATTTGAATGCCATAAAACCAAAAATATAAATTCAAGAAAGAAAAAATTCGATCACGAGGCGGGACTCCAACACGCATAATTTCGTGATCGAATGTTTCTATTCTTTATAAATTTATTATTTATAAATTTATATTTATAAAGCATTTGAATGTCATAAAACCAAAAATATCAAATTCAATCTTCGTGTTTTGTGAATTTTCATCATGCGTTCCCACAAAAGGTAAGTTGTTACTTTTATAGGTATTTTTTTTTTTTTTATAATGATAGCAATTCATGTTTTTTGTTGGTTTTATAAAGGTTTTATATTACACTTTTAGAATGAAATAATAAAATGATGAATTCTTTTTGACTTTTACAAGATTTTGAGGTGCGTTGGGAACAGTAGTTTGTTGATAAAATTTTTTTTGTAAGTAGCTTTTTTTATAGATTTACAGTAAACTTTTGATTTTTTATTTACAGATTCAATGTTGATAAAATTATATCGCCTTTGGAAGACTATTTCTGCTGACAATTTTACAACACTACTTGAAAATTGATGATTTGATGATGAAGATAGTGGCAGCGAGGATTAAGTGGAAATTAGTAATCATCCGCTTCGTCAATTTTTGACTGAAGTTAATGTCCAACGTATGGTTCAATCATTGGAAGTATCTCAGGTAATTTTGGAGGATATTTTTCAGGAAGGAGAGATGGGGCAGCCAACCACATATCAAACTACTGCGTTTTAGTACCGAAAAAAATGTTATTGCTAAATGAAACATAAATTTTGCACTCACAACTGTACATGTTATGATTTTTATTCTGACTTTGCTGTTATCTGATTATAATATTTATCGTTATGGCTATCGAGGTACCGACCGTACTGGGATGAGAGTACATGATATACTCATCATCCAGGATTGCTTAGAGCATTTTCACATTGAAAAAGATGTTTTCTTTGAATCGTAGTTGCTTAATTTATTTATTTTTAATCATTTTACATAATATGTTTTATATTTGAACATTTTCATTATATTTTATAAATAAAATGGAACCAACATAACTTTTTTGTGTATCATTTCTCTATTAATAACCCGTAGGCATATTTTCCGAGCGCCCCATTTAAGGTGCGGTCCTGAAATTATAAAAAGTTAATGTATACTTTTGTCTAATATAAGCTCAAGCTCATTTTTAGATAAAAATAACAAAAAGAACTTATTTATTAAAATTTAGTAGATAAAAGAAATTGTTACGATTTTATAAGAAAACAGTATATTTATTAGGCGGCGGTGATCTCTTCCAGGCAAAAGATATTCATCAGCTCAATAAAATTGAATAGAATGTTGTTAGTTATTCTTTAAATTCACAGATTTTAATGAGCATTTCCGCATGCAAGTTGTATCGTAGTTTAGATATAATATCATACTTTTGACACATTAAAGTTCCAACAAAACCCTCAAATTTTTGAGCAGAGTTGAGCAAGATAATTTAAAAAATGTGCTGTGTTAAGTATTATAGAAAAGGTTAGTTCGTTGATAAATATTATTTCTTCATCATTTACATGTTGTTAAATGTTAGTAAAAATAAACTTTGACTGTTAATACTTTTGTTCAGTATTTACCTGTATGATTATTGCTTGGTAATTAATATGTATATTTTCATGTCGTATAGCTAATTATAAACATATTAAGTGTGATGTGAAACTAGCTGGATTTATTTTTACACACTCACAGCCATATATTTTATATTAAAATAGTGTTAATAGTGTAAATCATAATATTTTTTCACAATTAAAAATGTTTCCTTTTTTCTGATGGTGTTGGCATCGAATTAAACCGCGCTGTCGTTTCGTTCACTAAAATTGATGTTATGAGGACCGAATATGTAGCCGCCTCAACTTACGGAAACGAGAGTAACCTGCGTTGTCTGTTAGTTATTGTATAGTCGAATTTAATGTTACATGGAAATTGGAATATAAATATATTATGTTTACTTATACTAAATGTGTACATGAAATATATTTCCTAAATAACTATCACGGGGTGATTAGGGATCGACAATGAGACCATAGAAGCAAACAGTAAAATTTTTGTCCGTCTGTCTGTCCGAACAACAACTACTCGACGGAGCAGAGCAGTAACTCCATTTTTAGGCTTTCGTCGCGTGTGCAACCTTAATGGTTAAAGCTACACAGAAATCATAAATGAAAGAAATGTTCTCCTTATTATATAAAAAATATCTCCCGACATCATAAATGTCTATCTTTTATGGTTGACTCACAATTACACGTGTAACTTCCGATAGCTTAGGAGTTCGAAGCTTTCTGATTATATATTTGTCTATAACACTCTCAGTCCGTTTTAACTCAATTTTTATTTTCATGCATCAGTGCCACCTAAAAAATCTTTATCTCGAATTTCGAGCAAAGCTAAGAAAATGAGAAATAAGAGTTCTCAAGAATCGTTAGAGGTAAGAGGCCGAAAACAACATGTGTTATGCCGAGAACCTGAAACCGCTTCACAACGCGAATTGCGGCTCACAGCTGACCGCGAACGGCATGTACTATCCCGTGAGACCGAAACCTTCACTGCGAGGGTATAACGTCTCACAGCTGATCACGGCCGTCATATTTTATCTCGAGAATCTGAAACTTTTACTCAATATGAAGACCGTTTGACAAATGATAGGGTGCACCATAATATTATTCGATCTCTTGAAGATGAACCTTAGCATAAGCAATGACTAGAGTAGGGACGCGAATATTACAATTAATTGAGACAAGAACGATTAATAAGTTTGTATAATGAAAGATTAAGAATTGAACCTATTCGGTCTCTGGAAACGGACGAATAGCGAGAGGCCCCTACTGCAGACAGATTTCGACATAGTCTTAATGACAGAGGTAAACATAGAAGATCAATCTACGAATTCGGTGGTGGGGTCCGACAAATATAAAAGTGGGTTTGCTTATAACCTCACAATTGATTACAGATCATCTTCTGTATATGCGATATTAACGTAGTATGTTATTTTTGTAATGCTTTAAAGTGGAGTAAGGATTCGGCTTCACTACTTTTAGGGGAACATGTGCAATCTAAACAGTTCTTAGACAATATTCGCTCTTATAGTAGTGCGTTTCAAATGATCCTTTGGTGCTCAACAATTATCAGAAGGTCCTTTCATGCTTACTTTTAAGATACAAAGTCAAGTTTACCATTTGATAGGATCCCTTTTGCCTGAAGGCCAACCTAAGTTTCTTTAAATATATTTTCTATTCGACTACAACGAATAGTCAAATACAAGAATTATCAATATTTCTCGAATTTAAAACTGAACTCATTTCACAATTTTAGAATATGTTTCATCAGGTTAATTCGTATGTATGCAGTTTTAAATCGACATTAGAAGCTTTTCCTCAAGATGGTGATATTAATATAAAATTGTTATAAATGCCGGATGTTCCTGAGTGCCGGATAGACGGACGTCTATCGGCACTCAGGAACTCCCTGGGCGTGTTATAACGCCCAGGCCACAGTATTACAATTATTTTTCCTACAGCAGTGCGACGAATGTATTTTCGCATAGCAACGGAGGGGACCTCTCGGGGGGTCATGTGACGCGGGCCACGTACCATTAACATGCTTCGTTTGTGGTACCGAGCGCGAAAGAAAGTCATCGTGTTTTTGTTTTGTTACTATGTAAACTAACGTAATTTAATACTTAGGTACATATTCTATAACGGTGCGCTCAAACTGTTAATCTACATTTAATTTAGATTATTATGTATTTGAAATACTAAGTAATGTAGAATTTAAATCACATTCATTCATGTTTTCCTCAGATTTTCGATTTCCTCCGATTTTAAGATTTTCTTATCTGAGTGTTCAATTTTAATGTAGTTAAATTTTATAAGAGACAATTAAGAACATTCAAAAATAAAGTGTCACGTATTTTTTTTTAAACGAAAATAATAATTGACGAAAAACGACGTAATCGCGGACGAAGTCGCGGGCAACAGCTAGTTGTAAATAAGTCCTTAATAAAGAAATAGGCGAAAATAAATCATTGGCCACAGTCACTTAACTGGTTAAGTTATGCGGGTTGGTCCACACATTTAATCCTAATTAATTGGCTATTAGTCAGACGCTTTCAATTACCACCTTGTTTGATTTATATATCCACAAAAAAATTGATTGATGATAACGCCAAGATCATTGTAATCTTTCCGAATATTAAGTGGTTGTTAGATTAAATACTTCCTACGACATTCATTAAGTGGACGATTAAAATATACGTTTTGATATCATATTGTCTCTGCTAATGAATTGAGGGAACTATGGGACTTAATTTAAAGAAGAAAAGCTTCATTTATTTTACGAAAGTTATACGTCTTTTAAGAAAAGATTTAAGGATTTGAAAATGAAACAAAATTTTAAATGGAGCGTATAATTTATGATATGTACATTATATACTAATATTATTCGCATATTCATTAAAATTCTTATACACATAATGATAGGCCCGAAACTGGCAATCAGCACTTAAATATAAATGATATCGTAGAAACTAATTTACATACGAATTAAGTCATAAAATATAAACAAAATCGAGTAATGCTTTAAATATTTTGGTAATTCGAGCTTTTAGTATTGTATTTATGAGAATTGTGAAGTTAACGATTTTATTTGATTATCTTTTAAATTTATTGATTTTAAAGAGTATAAAATAACGTAAGTTTGTTTTGTATTATGTATAATATATAATTATAAATACTACATATACCTACTTAATATTAGTTTATTAATTAATTGTAAAAAATTCACATCTACATTTTTAATTAAGTACAAAGCTTTACAAAAGCTTTTTAAAGCTCACCATTAATAAATGTATATTATATATGAAGACTAGGCACATATCGCATTACGCATATTCAGTAAGCCAGGACTCTATGCTACTTCGTTTGCTACATCCCCACATATTTAATTTACTCTTCAACCAGTTAAAAGTAAACAGTTTCTACATTTACAAACAAATAGTCGTAAGTGTTAATTTGCATAATGCATTTTGAAGAGGCATCTTATCATCCAACCCTAATAAGGTTTTAAACCTGATTATTGAGAAGTAATGACAAGATTAAGCCGTGGAAGATTTTTGTGTTCGATAATATGGTAATTGTAAAAGCTGGTATGATATTTACAATGGATAAAGTGCAATTTGCATTTGCTATCTGTACCTACGTATTTATATAAAGAAAATGTGCATATTAAAAATTAATAAGATTATATTGCTTTGTTAATTTTGATGAATATCATTCGGCGCTAAGTTTTCGAAATATTTGTAATTTGAATAGGTACCTATTCATATTAATGGGGTGTTTTTAACAAAGTAATTTGTTTTATATCAACTTAATTGACATCTATTATGATATTTCAAATCGTTGTTCATTTAGTTCCCTCAATAATTAAGCGCGTCACACACGGTGAAGATACTATAATATTTTATCTTAAGATACTGTTATATTTTATATTACAGTATCTTAACGCATCCGGTATCAGCGTTCGGACCATCATTTTTCTTTTTGTCATTGCGTACTAAGACTCCTGTAGAACCGCCATCCTGTTACAAATGACCCACAAAATTTCGCGTCATTTGTAACAGGATGGCGGTTCTACAGGGGTCTTAGTACGCAATGACAAAAAGAAAAATGATGGTCCGAACGCTGATACCGGATGCGTTAAGATACTGTAATATAAAATATAACAGTATCTTAAGATAAAATATTATAGTATCTTCACCGTGTGTGACGCGCTTTACGGAATGGAAAAATACTCTTAAATTTAATTAATACGCTATCCGTAGGTATTCCCTGTTCATTAGACCTTTAGCAAGCCCACCTTTAATTAGAAATAAATGAGCAACAACGCTTTCTTCGCTATCAGTAATTGAAATATTTAATCACTGTTTTATACAAGTTTGCCTCTTTAACAAGTTTTGCTTTTAATTGGATTTATTATGATTTATTTAAGAATCAGCAAAAAATACCTTTGAAAATATGTACCTACTTTGAAGTCTGGACACAGACAAATTGAAAGAAATTTTTCTTGCTCATGCTTTTGTCATTTTCAAATATCAGCGTCATATATCGTAATGTACATTGGAGATGAGATTGAATTCTTTTGAACAATGTCAACCATTGTTGTACCAAGCATTGTGAGTTGTGACACCATGCTCATTACACTTGGCGCCTACTCGACGCAATATTAACAAGAATTTAATTAAAATACCTATTCATAATTGACTAGACTTGTGAAATTGATTAAAACTTGTCACATGTTTGATATGACATTTGCATTAATCTGAATAAAGCCGGGCTACATTAAGCAGCTTTTTTATCTACAGACTGTCTTGTTTATTTTCAAAGTATTTTTATGGACAGAAATTCTTTGTACAAAGGGTAAATTTAAATCGCAAAAGGCTACATTTGAATTGAAAGAGCTGTTTCGACTCTACAATTGATTCATATTTGCAAATAAAATGAGTATGAGGCTCGTCTTTATATCTGTACAAAGAAAAATTAATAATCAATTAAAATTGTATAAAGCCATTCCGTTTATTAACAAATCCTTTTGAATACAACGGAGATAGAATATGTAAGAGGTTCGTTCTACTATATTATGTCCTTTTATATTGCTAATCTTGCTTTTACACATTTTATCTATATTGGTAATGGCACACTTTTAATCTTACATTTTAAATAATTTATCTGTGTTATTAGTATACATAGAATAAGAAATTGCAATTCAAAAGAATATTTATCCTATATTCTAGAATTCTAGCTTTTAATGGAATGACGATGAAAATTCTTAAAATAAATATAGAGCCTCTGATAAACTCGGTTTTGTTTTATTACCAAACAGTGTTATTAACTTACACATAGTTTGACAGCACGTCCTATAATGTTATTTTACCAACATTTTATTCAATAACTGAAATGGATTAAATTTAAATTTACTTACAATACGGATAAGAAAATGTCGGTTTTACGAAAAGAATTAATGATTATAGTGGCCAAATTTTTATTGTTCAACTAAACTACCTACGTCATCATTAATTGCACAGGCGGTGGGTCGCGAACTAATCTCCATAGAAGGCACGCGCGATGTGCGCTGCGGCAGGCGGCTGGTTTCCAGGCTGTTCACACGCATAATTCTTTTTTTTACCCATACATAACATATAACATAATCATTTATTTATTTAGTCAACAAATGAATACACATCGGGGTAACATTAATTGCACAGGCGGTGGGTCGCGAAGTGCTCTCCATAGCGGGGACGCGCGAAGTCCGCTGCGGCCGGCGGCTGGTGTCCGGGCTGTTCGCGCGGCCGCGGCTGCCCCTCGGCTACTCCTACATCACGACCGTCCCGCAGGGCGCCTGCAGACTCAACGTGTCCGAGATCGCAGCCAGCGATAATTATATAGGTGAGTAATCATATGTTGCACTGAAGCTGTGAAATGTTCTCGCGTTTGATTTTAATTGCTTGTTCTCAGATGTTTTTGAATTTTTGCAGAGATCCTTTTACTATGTACTTACCTGTTCATTTCACTTTAATCAACATAACAAACGCTGTATAAACACTTTATTACAATGTATGTACTTGTAGGTGTGCTTAGGTGCTTATTTAATTTCACAATAATATAATGTTATAATAATAATTATAAATGAGCAAAGCTGTTAGACACTTATATATTTAGATTTCCATTAAAGAACTTGTTCTACTAAATTTGTACAAAGTTAAACGTTAAAGCATGCAAAGCGTACTTGGAAACTAATGATCAATCTAGCATTCTGTTAAGAAATGAAACACTTAGTCCTGTCTAAATCATTTATCTTTGCAATGAATGATGGATCCTTGCTGACGGCAGCGGGACCAGACATTCATTCATTATTAACCACTCAATGGCCCTTTGATGATTGCAAATGGGCCGCGAACATGAGGTTCGTCACTTATCAGTATTGTCCATTTGATTGGCTGTAAATCACTTGTTTTTACCACAATAGCATCGCCTACCAACTTGCTGTATTTAAGAATAGATTAATCTTGCATTTCCGATTTATATAAATCGATTAACAGCACTTTATTGAATAAACATTCGACTAATGCGATTCGAATGTAGGAGTTGTTTTGCTAACATAATATATTATTTGTTTTATGGTGATGTGTTTAAACTAAAAAGATGTAAGATGTTTCGTTAAATAATAATATGTTTGTAAAGTAAAAGCAGTAATGAGATGCAGGATGCTGTTAGTTTCTGTTGATGGTTCCATTATACCATTTAGCTTTACGTAACTTTTCATAAATTATCTTTTACGAAATAAGTGTTCGTTAAAACATTGTTGCATGGTATAATACTTAATAGTGTCCCTTGGTGTGTTTTAGCGGAAACAAAAGTTACACCTTACACTCTCTATGTTGCATTAACTACATAGTTATGACTGTGAATTTGCTGTTACATTAACGCATATACTAGGCATATTTATACCAAAAAAATGCAAGTTGCAACTAAGTGTAACAGTAATAAGTCTGTTAATGTTAATCTATATTAACTGCGATATTTTATGTAAAAAAAATATGATAATCCAATTGAAACAAGTCAAGAGCCAAGTCCAGATCAAACATAAAACAACAATAAAAAGCATAATCCTATTACTACATAATTATTGTTATAGCGTTGAAAATAACAAATGGGTCGTACATAATGAATGGGGAGTTTGCTGTGAGCGCACCGGGGACATACGAAGCAGCTGGCGCCAGATTTGTGTATACGAGAAATACTGGACTGGACTCTGTGTTCGCACTAGGTCCTTTACAATATCCTGTGGATATTATGGTAAGTTCGTAGTAAGATTAGGATCATTGACATTTATATGCAGTTTATAGTTTGAGGATTTTAAATAGGAACATTTACGTAAGATCGAAAGTGCCTTCACCTTAAGCGAAAGATCTTTAAAATAATCTGGAATCTGGATGCTAAGATTCATAATTTTTCTAGTTTAGGAGACACTTAGTTAATGTAATGTGTAGTAATGATATTATTGCAAAGTAAGTATGTTTATGATTAAAAATAAAGGTTTGGTGGAAACGGAGTCATTCCGTTATCGTTTTATTTGAATAAGTAGGTACTTTTAAGGGAAGCAGATAGAGTCTTATTATTATTATCGGCAATTTTTTAAATTCACAAATCTGATGCTTTTAAATCTTACAGAACCAACAAACAAACCGTGTTTCCTTTAAAACAAATGGCGATTATCAGAGTTTTTCCACTTCCAGAGACTTTTTCCAGACTAAATGAATTTAATCTCTTGCAGATTCTCTATACTCAGCCGAACCCAAGTATCAAATACGAGTACTTCACAGACGCAATACCTGGTGAAATCGATATAGAGTCAATAACAAAAGCTAGTCCAGAAACTACACCAAAACATATTAGACGGCATCATGGTCTTGACAAATCTAGACATCTTGGGTTTCCTAAAGAAACTTATAATGATGGTATTGGAGAAAACATTGTGGGTAATCGGAAGTTCCTTTGGAAGATCTTGTCGTATACGCAATGTTCTAGAAGTTGTGGAGGCGGCTTCCAGGTAATTATTTGCGATATTGTTGAATACGAGATTACGATATCTAAATACGGATGATTTACCTTATTCTTTGTGGACACTTACTTGTACATTTGATTATTCATTTAGTCAAAATTTATCGAGAACGTCCTGAAAATCATATTTTTTAAAATATATCTTTAAAACCAATTACAGTACCTACTCCAAAATTAATAATGCGCATGCAGATCTTCGCTAATTATCGTATTTCCAGAAACACCCGAATCACCCCGAATAATTGAATCGTAAGTGCCCTAAACAATGCTCTTGCATCTTGCACCTTGTTCGAAAGAAATAGGAGTCAATTCAGAGTCATACACAATCGAAAACAATTCGGGCGGTAGGTGACGGTAGCTTGTCAGTTAAAAAATTCAAAAATCCGTCAGTCGTCTTTATAATTATATTGGTGGTGACCGCACGTATAATCTCTGTATAGAATTATATAGAGCTGCTGTTACATACCCTTCTTATTTTTGTTTCAAAGTTGAATTTTCCGATAAGATGATTATTTACACAGGTAACAGATAGCAGTGGGGAAAGTGAAAATTAATAAGAGCATAATGAACGTTCTGATCATTCTACGATATCAGAAAGAGAGAGATAATCCCTGATTCTGTAAATCCTTTGGACTGAGATTTTAATGATTAGATTTCTAAAATTTAAATGTAAACCAGTATTTGAAAATCATTTTTTTAAATATAAACTTTGTCTTATTTTAACCTTGCATACATCCATCATTACGCCAGTCAGTAAGACACTTTAATAGTTCTAAGTATAGAATTTTCCAAGTAAATCAATACAACAAATATATATTCGCAATCGTGTGGCTTATCCTCGCTATTAACTTACATTGAATTATCGAAACAAATTTCGTTACTTATCTCTTTTACCATAAAATCACAATAAAACTCACTATTCTAATAAACTACGCATGAAGAAAATAAGTACATTAATTAACCACTCTATATACATATCGTCTTCGGAGGCTCGGGGAATATGACAGTTGCCGAACAGTGACGAATTTTTCTATGCGCATTATCAGTTTGGGAGTACTGTAATTTACTTAAGAATCATCTTTTGTACCTAATTATGCTTATTTTATGTACATTTTTATGACCTACTTTGTAATATTCTATGTATACCATCCTATTTTCTAACTTTAAATATAGGTAGGAAAGTACCGTTGCGTAGAAGCATCTTCCTCCGGAGATAGAGAAGTATCTCCCGCACATTGCACTGGCTCAGTGCCCGCGAGCAAGCGCCGTAGATGCGGCAATTTGCAATGTCCTCCAAGATGGAGGGCTACTACTTGGTCGTCATGTCCAGAATGTGGACCGGCTATGAGGACCAGGATTGTGGGCTGCGTACAGGACCATTCGAAAGGGATTACTAAGGTTTGTGCTTATTGTGTTACTATAGGTTTGTTGATATCAAGTTCTTCTGGAGATAGAGAAGTATGTACAATGTACATCCAGCACATTGCACGGGTTGAGTACGGCCCGCGAGTAGGTGCCGTAAATGTAGCGTGTTTTTGCTTTGTTTAAGATTTAAATGATATCAATAATTTTATCGAATTTTGTTCAGATATGAATTTTCTTACTTTCAATAGACTTTAAATAAACTTTAAATTTTTTTCTTTAACCTGACATTTATTTTAGATAAGCGACGCAAAATGCCCCGCACCAAAACCACCAACGACAGAAATATGCAACATACCAGATTGTAATTCTGGTGGAATCAGACAGATTCAAACGAAACGAACGAAACCACAGGACCAAGTGGACACTTTTCGAGATGCTCCTGTGTATACGATAACTGTTAACAGCTCAGATTTAGATGTAGGACCGGAATATAGCTTTGCAACTGCTGGTTGGCTTTACACGGACTGGTCTGAGGTTAGTCAAGATCTTTTGAAATCAATTACTGTATTAAGTTAATTCTTTTTATCTACCTCTGGTTGTTTATTGTCAGGTTTCCTTAATAATTCCTTGATTAATTTATATATCATATTGAAATATTTCTATTTGGTGGTTATCTGATATTTTGTATTTGTACAAAATGATGATGACTGAATAAATGAATGATGATGATGATGGTAACATTTATTGGTAATAATATTGTAGATAAATAATTTAGTGGGTAATTTCATCTACAAAATTACGGCAATCAATTGGTGCTAATGGAAGTCGTATTTACATTAGGGACATCATTTTGCTATTACTTTACAATTTGCGACATTATAATAAACAAACAAATTTTATTGCTTGTTTGTTATTGTAATAAAGATCTTAATGACTTTATAACATCACCAATAATTGCAAAGTACCAGTAACCACAATAAGCAATTGATGCATAATAATTTCAATTCAAATTATTTGAGCTAATGGATTCATAATAATCAATTCCCAAAAGGTCCTTATTTATATTCTTGTACTTATCTATATTCTTGTATTATTCTATTGCATATTCTTACTACACACTTTTGTTTATTTCTTATCCTTTATTTTTGGGTAAACTTTTTATAATCTTTCTTTACTTTATTAAATTCACCTTTCACGACCCTCATTTCCTGATATCGTTCAGAAATCTTACATCCCACATGAATCATAATATAGTTTGTTGTCACATAGGTATTGCAGTACCTACCTGTACAAGGGTGATAATATGTGTATCAAAATGTATTAATATTATGCAATACATGTTTTGAGTTTGAGTTTGAGTTTGGAGTTTCTTTTATATTCCCAGTGCACTATTTGTATGTACATTTAGTTTGAGTTTGAACTTCGAGTTTCTTCCATTTCTCCCAGTGCACAGGCTGGTGTGTAGGCGGCGGTATACAAACCAGAGCGGTCCGATGCGCCGATCCTTCTGGATGCACTCCGAGACAAGTTCCAGAACATTCTAGAACATGCTCACCCAAAGTGTCGTGTGAGCCGCATGAAGGACAGTGGTTTACAGGTTTGTGATGTTGTTTCTTTATATTATTGAAGTATTGAATATTTCTTGAAATTGTAATATTTGTTGTGTTCAAATTGTAGGGGATTTCATATCTCCGGGTGTGATGAACGTTTGTAAATATTAAAATCGTTTCTGATATTATAGTAACAGGTCTACAAGCAAAAATAATTAAACAAAAACTGCAACGCAAGGAACTTTGCTTGTTTTTAAGTTGGAAATCATCTCTGTTTATTATTCAGAAGCTGATAGCATAACAATTTTGTTTACCTTTATTTGCCATTGTTTTAAGCGTTGACTATGTACCAGTTTTTTTTAACACGACTTATTATTGTTTATATCTAATTTGGACCCTAACCTTCATAGAGAAGGGCTCTACATATCAGTGAAGATCAATTTTTAAAGTGTAATAAATAATGTGAGACAAGGTTAGATAGATTATCGAACACTGAATACCAAACAGTCACTTATTATTCTGTGTGTCGTATTAAAATGGTTAATGCATAACGTTTGTGTATCATTTACCTGTAATAACAATCGATAAATCTTAATTGTAAACACATCGTTGAATTTTCTTCACTTTGTTTTAAAAATCTACATTATAATACTGAAACAAACATGGATAAAGAATAAAGCGTTTGGAATTTTATGAGTATTTTTTACGTAATCAGTGTATGCAAAACTATAATTCTTATTGAGCTTATTACGTTGCAAGAGATGATGCGCTAATTTTTATTAAGGGCGGCCGTACACGGACCGCTCGAGCAGTTAACGGCTGAGCGATGTACACGGACGGCTCGAGCGGTCGGCGTCAACTGCTCGAGCCGTCGGTTGTTGACCGCTCGAGCCGTCGCTACCAACCGCTCGAGCGGTTGATTTTTTTGACAAGTCGAGTCATTGATTTTCAGGGGGGGTGGGAGCTGTCGACGGCTCTAGCGCAGTCAATGGCTCGAGCTGTCGGTGTATGCCTCACGACCGCTCGCGAGCCGTCAACGGCACGGTGGAATTTCGTCATGCAGTTGACGGCTTGAAGCGGTCGCGACGGCTCGAGCCGTCACGTGTACGGCGGTGAATGAATGCCTATAGTTCACCGCGCGGTCGCGGCTACAAGCGGTCGGTCTCAACTGCTTGAAGCGGTCCGTGTACGGCCGCCCTAACCCTGTACAAATACAGATATAGGTACAGATATAAATATAGATTCTTTGCTATTCGCAACAGGTGATTGGTCGCCATGTACTTCATGCGGTGGGAAGCAAATACGAGGTGTATTGTGTATTGGCGGTTCTGGAAGACATTTACGGGATTCCGCGTGTAAACCACCGAAACCCGAGGCTGAAAGATCGTGTGGTGGGGACTGTTCTCCCACATGGTATACTAGCGATTGGGGACAGGTAATAATTTTACATTGTATTAGTCTAATTTTGAGAATTTTTCCTGTCTTATTTTAAAATAATTGACAAGACTTTAGAAGCGTTTCAATCAACAACAATAGATTTTTTTATACAATTCAAGACTTCTCTACATCTTTCTTTAGTTTTCTCTCAATAACATTCAAATCAGCTTTAATTCGGTTAATTTGTACTGAACGGAATTCGAGATGTGGTGGTAGGTTTATAAATGGTATTTTAGTATATACTTTTAAAAGACTACAGGTTTTTTTTGATTTCGTGTTTATTCACTTGCAGTGTATAAGCAACTGTACCCTACACACCGGGGTACAGCACCGCACCGTAGTGTGCGCCCGCAGCGAGGCCGCAGTGAACGACTCGCTGTGTGTCAGCGCGCGGCCGCAAGCCACGCGCCCGTGCGCGCACAAGTGTGACAACGTGCTGGCTAGTGGTGAGTGTGCGGGGAAGTGGTGGTTACAGTGTGCAGTGTGCAGTGTATCAGTAACTGTACCCTCACACCGGGGGACAGCTCCACAATAACTTGTGTGTGCCCGCCCGAAATCCACTCGTCCATGCAAGTAACTGTACCCTAGGCATTAGGGTACATCAGAGGCCGCAGTGAGGGACTCGCAGAGCGCGCATACTCGTACCACACCCCGGACACTCCATACAAAATTATCGTTTTGACAGTCACACTGTAGAGACTGCAAATGTGTGTGTTAACGCTTTATGGTTGGCACATTTTTGACTAGCGTAAAAAAAATTCGCGTTTTTCTGATGAAATACATCCGTAAACAGCACAATATCTAACCATTTTCTACGAAAAACGATAATCACAAATCCAAAATAATAAAATTACTTTAAGTCAATTTGATTAATGTTGTCAATCTTCGTTGCGTATCGTCCTTGTAGAAAAATGTGGACCATTTTTAGACTGATCGTGCGGGGTGAGGTAAGTGTTTAATTTTGGCGGGAGGCGGAGAGTGTCCGTTCTGTAGCGTTTAGCTACTATTATGTATTCTGTGCTCGTACCACATGAGTAGAAAGACGGAACAGAGACTAAGCTTCTTAAGAACGTGCAAAATTGTTACCTATTTTGGTAGGGTTGTCACAATAGGTTAAGACAAATTAAACAAAACATTTGTTAAATAGTTTTATAATTACACACAATTACATACATACTTACAAATGTTAAACTTGTAATAATAATGAAAGGTAAAAACACACCGTGTACAATTCTCTTCTTATTAAAAAAGGACCTAATAAAATAAACGCAAGTAGGTACTTACTTGAAAAAGTAATAATCAAAATATTTACTCACCTATTGTACTCCCTGGGATAGTTGAAGTATGACATATTTTTAGTTTTTCTAGTATTATTCATACACACAGTACAATAAACAACCATTTTTAACAATAAAATATTACGTTTTATATTAAAATATTCAAACTTGCAAGTTGCAACTAATAAAACAAACAACGTGCGTCGTATCAACCCTGAGACTGTCCTCAGCCTGTGCAAGCGCAAACCGGTTTTTTCCAGAATCGCTGCGTACGCGACAAGCGGCCTGTGGTCACACACACATGCCCCGCGTACTTGTAGTAGTGCAATCGATTCGCGCGGTTGTTTGAAGCTTAGTCTCTGTTCCGTCTTTCTACTCATGTGCTCGTACGCTACGTGACCGTTAATTTGGCGGTGACTGCGACGGAACGATATTGTAATGGTTAACACGTTGAATTTAATTATAAGTGTGGCTGAAAATTGTGAATCATAATTATTTTCTATCGCGCATTATTACCATAATTTTTGAAGAAAAATTTCGTTAAATTTTTTATAAAAAATCGTTTGACCAGACCAAACGGGTCTAAATGCACCGTGATAGATTAATTCAATTTTCTGTTGCAGAATACCAAAATGTGGAGACGACTTCAACCCATAGGACTACGATAGCAATTCCCGAAGAAAAGGGTAAATTATTCATTCACATTTATTCTATTCCTCTACTTTTAACTATTAGTTTTATGTTTTCAGTTTACATTAAAGATTTAAGTTAAGCTCCAATAAAGACTAATATGATTAACAGACTAGCATAATATGATTGTTTTAGACAAAGCATTTCGATAGCCATATTTTTATTTCAGAATATGAATGAAACATTAATTTTTAATTTCCCTTTGTTTGACAGACTGCGAAGACAAATTGCGAAACTGCGCTCTCGTCGTTCAAGCCAGACTTTGCCATTACAAGTACTACATGCAAAATTGTTGTCATTCTTGCAGTGGATAGAATAATCTCAATACTTTTACACATATAAAAAAACTTAAAAAAGCAGACAAAGTATTATTATAACAATTTTATGAAAAAAAAAAATAGAACAAAACAATTGTGTACGTATTTTACCCTTAATTTTACCTTATTAAATAAATCAAATTTTCATAATAATATTTTTTGAATATAAGAAATATTGTGTTCAAGTAATACTATAGGTAATAGGTCATTCTTGGCAAGTTTGAAATAGAAGAGTTTCTTTAGGACCAGTTTTTTAGGCATTTTATGCAATAGGTAATATGTATGTATTTATGATTGAAGTAAATGTAAGGAACAATAGATAATAATGATTGTGTATTACGGTTACACGGTTATTGTGAAAAATCTTGGTGCATTTGTATTATTTATTATTTTTTATAGATATTGAATTCATATATAAAATATGTATTTTAACTTGAAACAGTTCGTATACTTAATATTGCGAATACCTAAATACGTAAATACATATAAATTAATTTATATAGAGTGGAAAGGAAATTTTTAATTTTAGTTATGAATAAAAATTTTAATCTTTCGTCGATCCCCTTGAAAGCAGAAAAAATAGCATGCATGCATACATTGCATTTTGTTAAAAAAAATATATACATACATAAAAAATTTACGTACGTATCTAAAAAATATGTACGAAATCTGAACGAGAAATTACGCATAATTATTTTTATTTATGATAAAATAAAATTGAAAAACTCTCTTTTAACAAACATTAATATTTAAGGGCATTTTAAGCTGAATTTATTCGTTAGAGATGACATTTTGTATGATATTTTTTAAAAATAATTTTAGTTTAATGAAATTTATTTAACAATGTCTTTCAAGTGTATTGTTATTTTTTAGCTTTTTACTGCCATTGTAGCATTTGAAAAAATTTTAGCATTACGATTTTAAAACAAATTTAAAAGGTATCTGATTTATATTTATGTGATTTGTATCTATCTTTGTAAAAACTAATCAGGCTATTAATTATCCCACAAAGAAATAAAAGCAATTGATTTGTGCCATTATTTTTATATTTACTTGTAATTTGGTGTGATATATATGATATTGAGTGTATTTAATATTGAGTTTAACGTTTATTTTCTTATAAGGATTATAGTATTGTAATAGGCATTTAACTTTAGCTTTACATTCTGTATTAGTAGTACCTAGTTATAGATTATATCGTGAAAACATTGGTACTTTATGTTACAAGAGATTTTGTACTTATAAGTAGATATTTGTACATAAAAGCGAAATAAAAATCAAATTTACAAGCTATCACAGTTTTATTTTACTATTTACATCCCATATTTATTTAAGACATGGATCTTGAGATTGCCTCTGATGAGTTCTACACGTAACTTTTCATTAAATAAACTTAAAGTTATGTACTTTTGAAATAAATTGTAGCGTTTTATTATTAATACATACTTTTATTTCCATTATCTTACATTTTATTGCAACAGTTTACAAAACGAAAAACACAAATTCAGTTCGATCTGAAATTCTTAAAGATCCTCCTTACCACGTCTATACAAGGCGAAGCCAGCGTACCAACTAGTGCTATAACAGTTACCGATATAGCTAAATCTGCATTTTGATCACCCAATCTCACTCTAAATGTGCTGTTGAATGCGAAACATAGGCAGAGGAAAGCAGAACTCAGAGTTAAGCTGCCTAAACAGGAATGGGCTATCTTCAAGTAAGAGGGGTTTATGTTCAGCTTCGCCGAATATGCATTGACTATTCCCCCCACCATGCTTAATATCGTGAGGATTAGGGATACTAAACCTGGAATTTTTTTACAGAAATGTTAGTAGATGCATTTTTCTGTACAGATTAGAATGAAACGTACATTTTTATTTTAGTTTGGGAACATACTATTCCCATATACAAATACTTTTCAAATACAAATACTTTTCCTTCAGTCAGGAAATATTCGTTTCCTAGGATTAAATATTTTATGTTCGTAAAGATAATTTTATTATGCATACTATATCAAACATCTTACCAAGGATTCCATGAGTAGTTATAAAATTGTTAGGCACGTCCATCATTCTAATTACACTGCCAACGATAACTGTCATGGAAGCAACAATTTGTAGCATCCAATGGACGACTCTCCGGTCCTGGTATCTGACCAAACGCGCCCAGCCGGAGTGAGGGTTCAGAGACTGTATAGCTTGCGCCATTAAAATTACATACTGAAATGAACACAACGTTAGAAATATTTTGAAGAATTACGAGAGTTATTTAGATCCTACTAAGTACTAGATACAGAACTTTGTTTTGTTGTTGCTTTTGAATACTGCTGAACCGATATGGCTGAAACTTGATTTGAAACAAAATGAGTTCAGTTTGGATTTAGTTGTAGAGGAAATACGCTGGATATAATGTTAAGCAAGCTGAAGATAGTATTATATAATATTGCTACTACTAAATAGTGCACTTGTACTATAAAATTAAATGTACCTAATTTCTTCGACAGTTTTATGTACATACAAAAGTCAAAAACTTACCAAGTTACCTATACCTAATATAAAAAATGAAAGTACTTACACCAATACCACATAAATAAACATGTTGTATCATTGATGTCGGCAGTGCAAAAGAATGTATGAAGACTATAGCACCCATGACTGCCGCGCCGAGGCACAAATTAGTTACTGTTGTAGTAACACTTAACAAGGTAACATATACTGGAGATACATAATGTGCACTTCTATTCACTTCATCCGGTGCATCATTTGTTATTGTGAACCTAGTTGACATTTTAGTAAAACGGACGTCCTTAACACACGAAATATATTGAAAGTAAATCGATGCCAAGATATCGGAACGTTATCATTGGTTACACCTGTGACCTGATATGATGGAATCGCCTTTTCGGATATCGTAATGTTATATGAGATTTAGTATTAATTCGATGCTAAAATCTATGACTCAAATCTAATCATTAAAATATTGGGATTTACATTAATGAATCGATACAAACTAAGTAACATTGGATCTGGATACTTCTTAGTATTTTTCTTACATACGACACAAAAATGAGTAGAAGGTATTCGCCATAATATATTTATTAAAAATCATCAATTAAGTACGTAATCTTCTTCCCATCGCAATTACAAACTCGGCTAAAACCAAAACGGTATAAATGCTGGTTAGAATGATTAACACTAAGACATTGTCGTCATTGCTGGCCCATTTTCTAAACGATCCTTTCTTGAAGGCGTAACAAAGACTGGCTGAAGAGCATAGGAGTCCTGCTGCTCCAAGGATATAGTGACCAGATTTAAGCCAAAACGAGCTTATGTAATTACTTATGTTTCTCCCATACATCAGGATTATACCGTCCAGTGAACTCATTATGGACATAATGAGAGCGCATAATGCTAAAAAGGAAGTTAAGTCTAAAATATAACTTTCTATTTCGAGAAATGTGTTTTCGCAGTTCAGTTTGGATGAATTCAAAATGGTAGAGGCATTTTCGTTTTCAATAAAAAAAAAACCTTTGTATGATCAGAATTGCAGAAATCATCTTCAAGATATTGAAATAAAAAATAATAGGTATGTTAATTGAATCGATTGTCTTAGTAGACACAACAGGACATCCTTTACCTAATAATAATGTGAGGATCGGTTTGGCATGAGCTAAAAGATTTAGATAATTGAGTGAAAATACTTATTTTATTATTTTTTTATCTATATTATCTTCCAGATTGTAACTATCTAGTTATATTGTTTTAGTGAAATGAGTCATGATCATTAAAAATTATGTTACCCAAAATTCCGTGAATTGTATTAAAATTTATTTTCTTCTGATGAAACATTACTACTGAACCAACTGTAATCAAGACAATGCTGAGAACTTGTAGAATAAGATGTGAATAAATTCTATGTCGTCGTGTCAGATACATAGACCAGTAGTTATATTTCGATATAACTAGTATTCCTTGACTCATGAGCAATTGATACTGCAAATAACAATTATATGTATTATTTTCAATACCTTACGCCGTTAGTACACCGACGCATTCGCGTGCGGCAGCGAAACAACGAAAAATCTGTCAGTAGTATGGCAGGTTTTCGCATATGATATGTCTCACTCTAGCACATAGATAGATGGAATAGTTGCGTCCTTGTCAGTATTGTTTCGCAAGGAACTGCGAAATGGCCATTACACAGACGCATTGCGAAAAAGTTGCGAAAACATTGCTGTTTACTAAGGTTCCGCAGATATTTCGCTACGCAGTAGTTTCGCAGAGATTCGCTGCCGCACGCGAATGCGTCGGTGTACTAACGGCGTTAAATCGACGAAAAATCGTATTTTCTATGACAGGTAGGCGTATTAGGTTGTCTTTCATTGATTATTGTTGATCCTTATCGAGACTCGTTTACTGGTGCTTTCATTATTATTTTTAATTTAGCATAAAACTATGGGTCTAATAATAATTTTGTTATATTATTCGAACTCAATTATTGATACATTTTTTTAATGATAAACGCAAGCGTACCAAAAAAATAAGGAATTACCTTAAAAGTCAAACTAGGGTTTTTTTAATTAATTACTTACAAGTACTATGTATAAAAATAAATACTTACACCCAAAACGCACAACACTATATGCCATTCATACGCTCCAAAATTTCCAGTTTGTAACGAAAATAACAAGCAAATAAAAACTATGAGCACCATCAGAATATTAGTCACATAATTAAGGAACAATCTTAATGTTTGAAAAACGCTATGTGACTTTTTACTATTTTCTTCGTTTATTTTTGTTATGCCTTCTTCTTGATTGATCATTATAAAAGACTAATGTGTCAGTAAGCTCATGAAATAATGCGCTACTTTCCTTGTATAAAATTATCTAATGAAATAAGTGGTTACCTACAATTATAAGTGTTCAGGATAAATGTTTGTACTACTAATCTGTTGATAATACGATAAAATGTAATTCTCTAGAATACACTATGTATCATATCCTATGTTCTATCGTCAATATTCGTAAAGTGAATTCAGTTAAATGCTGCTGATCAAAACATATTACCTATGTAGAATATTTTACACTGATGAATTTCCTTGGAGTTTTAAAATACTGAATGTTTTCAGATGATTTATCTATTTATCATGGTGGTGTGTTACAGAGCAATGTTGACATAGTAATAGCAGATTATCGAGGTAATATTATTTTCTATACGCAGGGAAAGTGTTAGTATTGACAATGCCTGCTACTTATTACTATTTACTTACGTAGGTATGCTTTATTGTGGAGACTGGAGTACCACTCCAGCTCTACCGGCGGATCATAGGCAAAGATAGTAGTAATTAGTATGATACATTGTTTTTTATATTTTAAAAAGTGAGGATAAGTGGATTAATAAGTCATTCGTAGTACTAATTGCTTGTTGTATAGTATATTTTGTAGTAAGTAGTTGTATCTTTACGTGTAAAATGGCACGTTCTTAGTATGCTTAAGCCTTAATTTAATGTTGGTAGGATTACCTCAAGTAGCATCTTTTCAAGATTTATATTACATCAATTGACATACAAAATATTTTGTTGTGGAAGATATGTGTAATATCAAATTGTTAGGTATGTAGCTTTGATACTGGATGAATTATGTATTCTTAGGTCTACATGTTCCTATCAAATCGGGAGAAATAGGTATCTTATTACATATTTTTATTCTCTTAATAATTGTTGCCATGTATAGTGTACAGGTAAATTAGCTTGGAGAAATTTTTGCATATGTAGTGGTGTGTATATTACTCAGATCTTAGAGCGCGTTTCCACTATATCGTTCTGGCCTATACAAAAATGTTTCGATATCCTAACATTACTATTTAATTTTATACTTATTCCTAGCAACACTTTTGTTTTCAATAAAAACAAGTTTTTATTTGAAAGAATATGGTTTTGACTTTATAAAAAAAAATATATCATTCAATTTCACGTCCTAGAGCAAACGACAAGACGACTACCGTGAAACAATAAAATATCGTGTCCATAATAATTTGTTTCATAATTAATATTTGACCATAATAATTACGAAACAAAACAAATAAATAAATCGTCACTTGATAGTGGAAAGTGGAAACACGCACAAAAACAGAATAAACCAGTTTACGCTGTCCGCAGGTGCCACGTGCAGTCGTTTGGTACCGTTAGAACATAAAGCACACATTTCATTCAAAAATTATAATTATTACGTATAGACCGGGAGATATTGACACAAAATTTTGAGTCATTTGTAACAGGATGGCGGTTCTACAGGGGTCTTAGTACGCAATGACAAAAAGAAAAACGATGGTGTGAACACTGGTACCGGCGGCTTAGTCGCGTGGGCGTTAGTCGAACTCGTCGGAAAAATAGCGAAGTCAAACAATTTGTAACACAAAAATTTTAGAATTTACCGATAGCCCATAAAAAAGAAGTAGGCGGTAGTGTCATGCCATACTTTTCCGGTGTGACTTACAGCCCGCCATACCGACGCGAATGTGTTGATTTAAAAAAAACAATTCAACCATTTGTACCAGGCTAACTTTTGCACAGGTAACCATCGTCGTGCAGCCATTTACGAAAATCGCCATGCCATACTTTTCGGACGATTCCAAATGGTCGCCATACCGCCGAAAAACTGCAAAAATTTTTTTTTCGCCAAACTTTTTGTACCAGTATTGCATTTGGATTTTTGGAGAGTATTTGATAAAATGTGACCATTATTATATTTACCATACTTCTAGTAGGGGGAAAAAGTGCTGCCATACTTGAAAAATTAATTTAGTATTAATTTATATAAGTGAAGATTTCCACCACCTAGATCTTTGAAATTTTGTATTTATATTCGTTGAACCTCAAACTTACAGGAAAAATTAGTGCCATACTGTTACTAATCGTTCAAAATACGAATAAAATCTTACAATAAAAAAAAATCTTATACACATTCGCCACCTCCCACAGGTTAATTACATTACATTACATTATCACACTTCTATTAATTATAATCATTCAGGAGTTGTTGAAAAAAAAATTTAGGGTGGTAAATGGTTCGGCGAAAAAAAAAATTTGCAGATTTTCGGCGGTATGGCGACCATTTGGAATCGTCCGAAAAGTATGGCATGGCGATTTTCGTAAATGGCTGCACGACGATGGTTACCTGTGCAAAAGTTAGCCTGGTACAAATGGTTGAATTGTTTTTTTTTAAATCAACACATTCGCGTCGGTATGGCGGGCTGTAAGTCACACCGGAAAAGTATGGCATGACACTACCGCCTACTTCTTTTTTATGGGCTATCGGTAAATTCTAAAATTTTTGTGTTACAAATTGTTTGACTTCGCTATTTTTCCGACGAGTTCGACTAACGCCCACGCGACTAAGCCGCCGGTACCAGCATTCACACCATCGTTTTTCTTTTTGTCATTGCGTACTAAGACCCCTGTAGAACCGCCATCCTGTTACAAATGGCTCGAAATTTTGTGTCAATATCTCCCGGTCTAGTAGTTTAATTGTTAAATTTTGTATTTGTTGATTGTTGTTATTATTTGTATTGTTATAATATTTGTTGAAGTGTTTAATTTGTGTGTAAGTGTTGTAACTTTATATTGTTAATTCAAAATGGCTCCAGTGTTAAAACATGGTCGAGGCAAGCCTTTGACTTCTCAAACTAAAGAATTAAACTTTAAATGTCGTTTCTTTTTCAGGTTAGTAAATTTTTCATTTTAGTAACATTGTTAATGTAAAAGTTATACGTATGTTAAATGTGCAAATATTAAAATAAAGTCTCATCTTTTTCAGAGGAGAAACACATATAGTTTAATTTAAAATCCCTTATATATATAAAATAAAAACTAAAAATAAAATGTTGTTTTATTTTATTTGCTGACCATACACTACTACAAACGCAAAAATTTCTCCAAGCTAATTTACCTGTATATATAGTTATTATCTTGGCCAGAAAACGTAAGGTGGGTTGTAGGAATAATAAAAAAACACAGAGTTTAGTTTTTAAAGCTTATTATTTTTGTACATTGTTATATGCGTTATTAGTATAGACACATTATATTGAATAAAACAATTGTGATGGTATAAATTATGGCGGTCTCGCTCTATAACCTACAACATAAATACTTAACAGCCAGTAAATAAATGCGCTATACATAAAAATAACTATTTACATATTTCTCTATAAATTAACGTGCACTAGAATGTTCTATGAAATAATTATTATGTAATGGTCAAAATGTATTACTATGAAAGCATGAGTTTATTGAAAATCATTCTAGTCACAAGTTTTAAACTAAGCCATTTTACAATATCAATAAATAATGATCACACTATATTTGCGGATGCGAATATAAATCAAAAATACACTGCTCTATGTTATAATTATTACATGATAAGAAATACTATCGTTTGACTATATCTAATAATCACATAACCTACAGTTTAAATGACTACCTTTAAAATCTAAAATCGAAGATCTTAAACTAATTATAATACAAATTTTTGAAAATCTCTAAATTTAAATATTATTCGAAAATTCGGTGTGATTCAAGTTAAGTATTGAGGCAAGTTATAGTTTAATAATCATTGTTAAGGTGCATTGAATATAAAATATAGTGCATCAGTACATATTTTTATTAAAATTTTCGAACCATTCACACCTATGAGATTTCTTTCGTGATTTGAGCATTCACCACGGCAATGACAATTTTGCTGTGACAATCTCGAGTCACGAAAGGAAAAACTGACTGAAGTTTCTCGACTTATATACTGGAGATCACAAAACTATTCCTATCTTACTGAAATACAATAAAGATTGCAACTATATAGGAGTCGACTCTACTTTGAAATACATGCGAAAAATTTGACTTCGAGTGCTTTTATGAGAATGTATTCACTAATTGTACATTGTATCACAATACTATGAGTCATATAGTCGCTTGTCCCGGAGGCGCCTGTAAGCAAATAATAAATTATTTCAACTATATTCTAGTCTAGTCTCTGGCCCGTTTTATTTGTTACATCACTTTAGTTATGGCGCTTGCTTCCATTATAATAAGTATAATTTTGTGGTAAAGAATAGCCGAAAATAAACTGGGGCAGAGTGCAGTAAATTTAGCTTAAATTTAACATCGTATTATAAATAGAATGTAAGAGATTTTTGGCAAATTTTGTACAGTACTCAGCAATGTTATGCTTCAATTCTGTATTTCCTCTTATAAAATATTAGAATTGTATAAAAAAAAAAACAGGACATGAGACACGTGCGCATTACCAATGCTAATTTAATAATAATTATTGAATTAACAAGACTAGTTTCACGACTTTTTGATAACTTTATACAAGCTTTAACATTTTTTCCTATATTCTGTGAGTCTTATTGGTAAAGCCACAAGGTATAATTGCGGTATAATAGAGTTATTGACTTGATAGTATAATTATTCAGAAAGGGATGAGCTGAATTGAACTATTTAAAAACTACAAATAAATAATATAGGTAATGTATACCTTTGCCCAGTTTATCGTCCATGGCAAGATTGGCAGCAGTTGTCGCCATAGTAGTGGTAATGGCAGAGACGAGCTTGTACCGCCAACACGCAGTTACTGAGTTTGTCCACACAGGCCCCTGAAAATATATCAATTTTAAGATAAATATTTAGTTTTAAATTTAACATTATTAATATGTTATGTATGATGATGATATGTTTGAAAATTGAAATTCGGTTAAATAATTTGTTAATATCAATAATTTGTCTTATATTTTATTTATTTTATTTATTTATAACACTTTACTATGCTAGTTATACAAATTACTTAAAACTAAAACTTATAGCTTAACTAGCACAGAGGGCGGCCTTATCACTAAAGAGTGATCTCTTCCAGGCAACCCACTGTGTGAAGTAATAAAGGAAGAGGTAGGTCAGAAGTACACAACTACATAAATAATAAATACATACACTTATAGTTATATGCATACATATTACTAATCCATATAAATTTATTTTGCTCAAATTATCGTTTCGTGCATATTTGCTTTGATGTAAAATGTAAAAAATTAATAATTAATAAGTTACCATCGCTATATGTACGCTGCCTCACATTCTGCACCTTCGGGTTTGGATTTTGGTGCCTGGTCACTCGGTTTTGGGTATCTGAAACACACAAGGTGAAAGTTCATTTTCAAATTATCAATGAAAATAATATTATCTAAGTATTCTATAAAATAATCGTTTTAATCGTATTAGTCTTATTATTAGTCGTATGGTCACTTTTATAAAAACTAGATACTGTTTTCAGCTTTAGATGTATTCTAAAATTAGGGTCGTCAATTCTGATTTTTTATTAAACACAACGCTAACAACCATTATCAAACAAGTCCATTTAAGGTTCTAATTACAAAACGAAGTTTATTTAACACGACAATTTGTAGCTACATATTTATCTACTAAGATTCGACCACCAGTTGAACATAAATATGACATAGCTACATATTTCTCTACTAAGATTCGACCACCAGTTGAACATAAATATGACATAGCTACATATTTATCTACTAAGATTCGACCACCAGTTTAACAGAAATATGACATAGCTACATATTTCTCTACTAAGATTCGACCACCAGTTGAACATAAATATGACATAGCTACATATTTCTCTACTAAGATTCGACCACCAGTTGAACATAAATATGACATAGCTACATATTTATCTACTAAGATTCGACCACCAGTTGAACATAAATATGACATAGCTACATATTTCTCTACTAAGATTCGACCACCAGTTGAACATAAATATGACATAGCTACATATTTCTCTACTAAGATTCGACCACCAGTTGAACATAAATATGACATAGCTACATATTTATCTACTAAGATTCGACCACCAGTTTAACAGAAATATGACATAGCTACATATTTCTCTACTAAGATTCGACCACCAGTTTAACATAAATATGACATAGCTACATATTTCTCTACTAAGATTCGACCACCAGTTTAACAGAAATATGACATAGCTACATATTTCTCTACTAAGATTCGACCACCAGTTTAACAGAAATATGACATAGCTACATATTTCTCTACTAAGATTCGACCACCAGTTTAACAGAAATATGACATAGCTACATATTTCTCTACTAAGATTCGACCACCAGTCGAACACACTCACCCTGCACAGCACTGCTCCTCTCCTGCGGCCCGGTGGAGCAGCGCGCGGGCACGCAGGCGCGGCGCGCGGGCGGCCGCACGCCGGCGCACTCCCCGTCCCGCGCCGCGCCCCCCGCGCCCGCCGCGCCGCCCCGCGCGCACCACACCGTGCGGGACTCTACACCCGCCTCGCAGGGACCGGTACACTATAAATAAAGAAAATAAATTTCTTGCCAAAAACACATTATATTACAAAATTTATCCTAAAATTAAACGAGGCAAATGGACACAGCCTCAAGCCAGCCTCAGCCACCACAAAAACAACGCTGATTCACAAGCTGTACCAATGATTGAAATACATATTTAATTATGATTCGTGGTCAATCAATTCAAATAATTACGTCATAGTGAAAATGGTGATAATTTCTTACTTGTGGTAACCCACAAGTAGGAAAAATAGTGGATACCTATCTACATTTTTATTGTTAAATAAAAATAAGTGGATAGGTACTTATATCTTATTAATGAATAAATACAATTATTTTTTTTATAAAATTTGATACCTAGTATTCCAGCAAGGATGCTACAAATTCATAAAATGATAGGTACTCCATATTTTAAATAAATTCCTGTATTGATCATGTGAGTCAACTCGTGGTGAATCAGAAAAGCGCAAGCCAAATTTATCGATTACATTAAAAGGAGCAAAATACAGAAATAAAACAAATAATAAAAAAAGTGCTGATGAAAGTAAAACAGATCGCTGTCGGAAAGACGAGAGATACTTGGGTTGCTGTTTTGCAAAAATAATTCAAATATTGACTATTGAGGCATGACGACAGTATCCATAAATGATCGTATTAGTGTTTTTAAGGGAAAATGTATAATAAATAAATTAAATATCATGACATAGAAATATTAATAACATATAATGACATAGAAATATTAAAAACATTAAGATTAATGAGATTATCAATAAAATAAAACATTGAAATTCTGCAGTTGGCCATTTTGACTAAAACACGCGTGACGTCACGCCTATGTAAACAACTCACGTCAGATGTGTTTTGTTGTTATGAATATGTTGAGAATATGCATTTTTATTTATTTTCTATTGTTTCACGTATGCTTTATCGACTCAGAACAGAAATATAATTGCGAATTCACGAATACGTGGTTCGGGGTTCTCCGCGCCAACTTTATACAATCATTTCTTATTATTTTCTCGCTTGAAACAATTACTAACACATTTTTGGGCTTTATTTGTATATGGATTCACACTGCAATACTGCACACCACTTATAAACTTTGAAATTTGTTTCTATAACACATATTAATTAAATATTTTTTTAATTTTCTTCGCAATGCGTACAAATAATTACGTATTTACTAAAGAGTGACGTCACGCCTACGCCATGACACCTGCGAGCTGTTTTGGCACAGTTAATAAATATTTTTTGAAAAATGGCTTTTATCTTCGTTAAATTTAAGTATATTACCGAAATATAGGGTTTTTCTTGTATAGTAAACGTATACACACATTATGGAAGAGGATTTCAAAATCTTTCGTCATGCCTATTTAATGTTATATTATGCACATTTCATTAGTTTATACGGGATCCGCTTTTGTTAAAACATTGAGGCAAAATAATTCTCTTGCAATTTGTGAATAACGTTTTATCTAATTTAATGAATTATATCAATTAGCTTCGAATTAAAATAATTGAATACGATTATAGAGCCATTTAGCTTATTATATGCAGGTGTCAATTGCTCGTATGTTATGGTATTTCCAACACATAATTATGATAATATATAAGAAACATAGTTTTTGTATATTACAGTGTACATTTAATTATATAAGTATATATTTTCATCACGATTCGTGTAACGGTGCATTTAGATTAAACGAATATAGAGCAAGAGCATTCTTTCGTGATTTTTTAGTGTAAACGAAAATTCATATTCATGGTTTTTCAGTATAAGAACAAGAAGACGAACAACGAAAGAATGACGAAAGACGAAAAAACTATACCTACGCCTGTTTACACTAAAAGAATTTGACATAGTGGGGCTAGAATGCCCATTCGCTCGTTTGATGTAAATGCACCGTAAAAGACACAAGACATTTCACAGAATTAAAGAGATCACTCATTGACTTATTTAATATCTTACCTCTCCCCAATCGCTCAGATACCAGGAAGGCGAGCAAGTCCCCCCACATTCCCTTTCAGCCTCCGGTTTCGGAGCTCTACAGGAGGAATCTCTGAGCCTCCTGCCGTTCCCACCGATACAGATAACGCCTCGGATCTGACGACCGCCACACTCCGCTGAACATGGTGACCAGTCACCTAAACGAAATAAATGAGTGTTTAAAACAAGTCTATATGGACGAAATGATAAATCTTTCAAAATACGTCATTGAAGAAGACACCGAACTATAACGACCATTATAAATTAGATGGGTTGAATTATCAACTTTTAATGCGTAGGTCAATATGTCGATGCAGGGTTAATAATATTAGAAAATCTGACGAAAGTTTTTTATTGGTTGGAATACAAAAAAAACATGTAAAAAAGCGATATAAGTGTTGCATTATTTTGATCCTTGAAGTTTTTTGATAAGCTTGATCCAAATAGATTACTAACCAGTAAACCATTGTGCATCACACTGTTTCTTAGCAGAGCAAGATTGCGAGGCGTGTGGCGGTCGCGGGTCGCAGCCGGCCGGCTCGGCGCAGCGCACGCCGCGCGACTGCACGCCGCCGCCCACGCACCAGCCGACACACTACGGGAAAAGAAATGTCGTAAAGGACTAGTACTTTTTAAAGTGAAACTTTTATTACATCGTCTCAAACTTTTTGGTCTGTGTAGCGCATGTCGCGTGTATCGCGGCTGCCGAGTAGGTATACCTACTCGGCAGCCGACCGACACGCGACATGCGCTACACAAAGCAGTGTTCGGAACCGTTCGAACAGTTTCACTTTTACCGTGGTTTCATAAAACCACACAACATTTTTTTATATATTTTTATATTATTTACACATTCTTTCAAATTTTATGTATGAGTTTTGTACGTTTAATAAAGGGGAAAAATCAAGCTGAAAAAGTACTATTTATTTGCATATAAATTTCACTCAGAAAAATTGAAGAATACTTAGTAATGAAATGTAAGAATATTTACTTTTCTATAATTTAATTATTTAAAAAAAGGTAGACTCACTTCTGACCATTCCGTATAAAGCCATCCTCCTGCAGCTGTAAAACTATACGTAGGACTGACTTCATTGTCCGACACATTACTAGCTAGAGATATAGCAGGAGCATCACGGAATGTTTCTATGTGATCCTTTGGTCGGACTTGACGTCGGGAATCAAGTCTTGGAGTCTTAGAGGCAATAGCTGTTCCATCACAATTGGGAATATCGCAAGGTTCACTGTTCGGAGGCATAGGTAGAGGACACTTTTGGTCACTTATCTGAAAGAAAAAAAATATATTAATAAGAAATATCTAATACATCACTTATATTAAAAATAAGTAGATGGTTTAGAATTTAGATATTCTAATGATAGAATTAACTACAATTAATCTGGTTAGAGCATACCTTTGTGATTCCACGTGCATGATCTTGCACGCAGCCCACAATTCTGGTTCTATGGGCTGGGCCGCACACCGGGCAGGGTCCCCACGCAGCGGCTCTCCACCGCGGCGGGCAAGGGTTCGTACCACACCGTCTCCTCCTTGAAGCTGGAGGAGCTCCTGTGCAATGTGCTGGAGACACTTCCCGTTCTTCCTTTTGACCCAGCTCTACACATTTGAATTTCCCAATTTGAAGCCCGCCACCACAAGATCGTGAACATTGCGTATACGAAAGAATCTTCCACATGAACCGCCGATTTCCAACAACGTTACTCTCTATATGATATGGATTTTCATTCGACGTATAATCTGGGTGTTTCGCTAAGCTTGGATCTGGCTTATCCAATACTTTCGTGTGAGATTCGGCGTTATGATGGCGATGATGTCTCTGCATCGGGTGATGCGGAGTCGCATTGCTCTCTGTTGGAATATCGTTGCTGGTTTCATCTGGCAATGTATCAGTCAAGTACTCATATTTTATGTTCGGATGCGGTTGCGTATATAGAACCTGAAATGTATTGTTCGAATGAGACAATGCAAACAAGGCAATAAAATTATGTTGCGGTTTAAATGACTAACCATAATGTCGATGGCTTGATGTATAGGTCCCATTGCAAATATATTGTCGAGTCCACCAGCTCGAGAGTATATAAAACGTGCTCCAGCCGCTTCGTAGTTGCCTGGGGCGCTAATAGCGAATTCGCCGTTAACAATATACGATCCATTCGTAACTCGCAAAGCTAGAACAATCGAAAGGTATAACATTTAATAAACAATTGATAGAACTTCTAATAAAATCCACACTTATTTATAGAATTGAATAGTTCAAGGGTTCCCAATAGTTAACATACTTTATCTATTTAAGCAAACACGTGCGCATCAAATTACTCATCAAATTAATAAGCGCAGAGTTACGATCGTATTGTTTTAACGGAACAATTAACAAATTGGCAAAACGCTTTCCGACTGCGTCATGCGAATAATTAACCACCAATTGGTTAGACCGCTATCTCGATTTATCTCGCAATTCTCGGCGTAGGCGCCTCTATTGAGGAAATGCATTCGCAAAATGCGCGCGTGCAATTTCTATTAATCGATTCGACATCAATCGTTCCACTGCGCACTTCATCGTTCTATTAAAATCTGTGACCCACAATCGGCGAACTAAATCACTTCAATAAAAATTGAAACCTATTGGCTGGGTCTGCGCTACCGAAAGCTTTATTAGACGGCCTTGGAGACAACATCTGCTCATTAGTTATTAACTACTACTTATGTTTATTGAACTAGTATAACTGAGTTCAATTAAATCCTTTCTGGAATTATAGTGCATGCTGACCTATATTATGATACACAACCTTTCGTGTGAGTACAATTAAGAA
Organism: Colias behrii; assembly: GCA_029959065.1. NCBI lineage: Eukaryota > Metazoa > Arthropoda > Insecta > Lepidoptera > Pieridae > Colias > Colias behrii. The sequence goes on along the minus strand of JARWMC010000019.1, from coordinate 6,415,303 downwards.
ACTGCGTTATACAAAGAGAGAGGAGTGCCGACTTTCAAAGATTTTCACAAGTAGACTAGAAGGAGGATTTTAACATTTGACAGAATTTTATAATTATTGAACTTGCCCTATTTGAATTTATAAAAATTTAAGTACAATAACTACGATAACAAACGGTTCACAAGAATGCGCAGACAATAAATAAATGAACTAAAACTTTGCAAGGTCTGATGAATTTTATCAGCTGAAACTATAACCGACTTTTTCGCCAGGTAACAAAGTACGTACCAATATAATTTTCGCTGGACACAATTTCGGAGACGTTCAGCCTGCACGCGCCAGCTGGTACCGTGGTCACATAGGAGTAGCCTAGTGGCAGGCGAGGCCGGGAGAACAGCCCGGACACCAGGCGCCTGCCACACTGCAGGTCGCGCGTCACGGACGATAGTACTCCTTCTCGACCGACCACCTGGGAACAAATTGTGTTTTAACTAGGTTATGTATATTGTGAACTCTATTAATCTTAAATGAAGCAGAGAACGGAATAAAATTTGACCTATCAAATATTTCCATATTATCTAAGGTCATTATTATAAACTTAACAGTATGCTCTGAAACGATAGTTCGCTCGCTCATTTCAGTAATAGTATTGGCTCTACTGTTTCTTTATTAAGAACTAGTTTTATATTTATTTATAATGAGTAGTATAAGCTTTAAGAAATTGGTTATGCTTTTAAAGTAGGTAATGTAATAAAATGCATCTTAATTTTTTTTATTAATGAATCGATTTCATTTTTCTTCTAGAACCAAATCTATAAAACGAAAGTGCCATAACTTAAACTTTCCAAGAATATAAGGAACTAATTAAAACTACTTATCGTTTACACTGTCCAGCAGAATTTATTACAAGACTTAGACAATGTGTAAAATTTCACGTCTCCTTTCCCTTAGCTATTAATACGAAAGCATAAGAAGCTTTTACGATATGAATCAGTCACGCGTCTTCCGAGATCAGTGTGAAGATAGGGATTAACATGTCAGCACATTTCACGGGTGTCTGCGCAGGCGCCTCGGATACTGCGATATTAACTATAATAACTTAGTATTTGCGGTATAATATCGGCTGTAATTAAGGGTTGTTTTATTGCATGAATTATGGATTTATTCGTTTTTTTGGTTTTGGCTATAGAGTCGATGGTTCAGAGAGTAATCTAATGATAGATATTAAATTAAAATAAAACAATTCTTCTCAATATGATACATGAAAAAAGTCAAATATATTATCCCACTTTACCCATTGTTAATTCTAAGGATGGCTTTAATGTATTTTTGAATATATAGGTAATTTGCATTTTAATACCAGTGACACTTGTGACCTTACAGCATCTAGTAAGTAGTAAGTACTGTAAGGTTACAAGTGTAATTTATACCACAGTACCATATGCAAGACACACCACTTTTATTTGTATTGCGTAAGTTGCATGCAATGCCATTGTTTTATAAATTATCGAAAAATATTTTGCATTAAAATTTATATTTAAATATATATGTATATGTATTACAAAACATTAAATTGATAGCTAGCTTGCATTAGAATACGCGGTGTATACAATTTTTTGTCTCTAGATATATAGATACATAAAATGACTCCTATTTTCTCTATTTGAAAAATAATCTTAACAATATTTAAGACAACAGCTTTAAAACTTGTATACATATTTACAGCTTATTCGTTAGTTAAATACCTACTTATATGTTAGAAACTAAGACTTGAGTCTGGGAAAATCTATCGGTAATTTATCTAGAGATTATCAGAAAACATGGTCCTCATTCGCAGGCCGCTAAACCCGCTTCCCATGACGTATATCCTACCTGTTTAATACATGGCCCTAAGATTTATAACTAATTTAAAATCTCGTTGAATTGATATATCATCAAGGTGCATACATTGCTAACGAATGGCTTACGGCAAACCTACATGTATCTTAAATGAATAGCTTTTACATTACGAGTATGAAGAGCTATTCATGTGGGGAACATTTAATACGTTATTCTGTTTAATTCGCAGTAATGCAAGTACACAGTTTTAATTATGATTTATTATGGAACAGTTAAATGTTTATCTATTGTAATGTACAGTGAATGTATGACTTTGCCAATGTGCATAGTTTTTATGTTTGAGCACGAGTGAATTAATGAATTACATTTTGAGGTGAAAAAAAAACTAAATTTAGATACAGAAATGATAATAAATGGAAATGAGCTTACCTTTTTATATTTTATTTCAAAAGATTACAGAAGTGCCATTATTATAGAGATAATGTTTGTTTTAATTCCATTGCTAAATATTTAATATAAAAATGTTTAGTTAAAATAAATCCTATTATCAGATGTTCTAATTATAGTCCTTTCCACCTAAGATGATTTCTGTGACACATCGATTTTTGACACGTGTAGAGATGTCTTTACTGAAATCATATCAATTGTTTCCGATAATCGATAATATTTTATATGGAAATGAAATCGATTTGAATAAAGTACCAAAATTAGTTTTTTCGACATTTCGCCAACAATTAACTAAGGAAACTTAGCAAACAACAGCAACAAAAAGTCAACAATAACAATTAGTAACAATAACAGAATACCACGTAAAGTATCAATATAAAAATGCAACTTGTATACAAGGCTGACGCACTCGTACAGACGATTGACTCGATTGACAAACGATCACAAGATGGGCGCCGATTATATGATTTTCCAACTCTATGATTTTTCAACGATCCATTTCATGTAAACGAATTGCGTAGGTATTATATTTTTGTGTTATTTTATTTTATTTTTCATTATATTAAACTAAACAATACTGTTTTTGATTTATAAGCTTAAGATGTTTCATTTTTATATTTTTGGTAATAATGCCGCCATAAAATAAAAATATTATGCACTAAAATTATTTTGGCGTTTTAAACATAAAATACGTAATTCGGACACGATGAAGTGTCACAGGAATCATCATAGGTGAAAAGGACTAGTTTAATCGCGTAGCTTTTAGCAAAAGTCAAATAAAATTAACAATATTGTCAAATAAAGTACAGTACTCCAAAATTAATAATGCGCATGCAGATTTTGGCTAATTATCGTATTTCCAGAAACACCCGAATCACCCCGAATCATTGAATCGTAAGTGCCCTAAACAATGCAATTGCATCTTGCACCTTGTTCGAAAGAAATAGGTGTCAATTCAGAGTCATACACAATCGAAAACAATTCGGGCGATAGGTGACGGTAGCCTGTCAGTCAAAAAATTCAAAAATCCGTCAGTCGTCTTTATTTATTGGTGGTGACCGCACGTATTATCTCTGTATGGAATTATATAGAGCTGCTGTTACATACCCTTCTTAGTTTTGTTTCTAAGTTGAATTTTCCGGTAAAATGATTATTTACACAGGTAGCAGATAGCAGTGGGGAAAGTGAAAATTAATAAGAGCATAATGAAAGTTCTGATCATTCTACGATATCAGAAATAGAGATAATCCCTGATTCTGTAAATCCTTTGGACTGAGATTTTAATGATTAGATTTCACAATTAAAATGTAAACCAGTGTTTGAAAATCATTTTTTTAAATATAAACTTTGTCTTATTTTAACCTTCCATACATCCATCATTACGCCAGCTTCAGTAAGACACTTTAATAGTTCTAAGTATAGAATTTTCCAAGTAAATCAATACAACAAATATATATTCGCAATCGTGTGGCTTTTCCTCGCTATTAACTTACATTTAATAATCGAAAAAAATTTCGTTACTTATCTCTTTTACCATAAAATCACAATAAAACTCATAATTCTAATAAACTATGCATGAAGAAAATATATTTAACCACTCTATATACATATCGCCTTCGGAGGCTCGGGGAATATGACAGTTCTATCAGAACTATCTTCCCTTGAAAAGGTTTTAGAATGGGGTAAACTAAATTTAGTCGAATTTAACCCCAATAAGACTCAAGTTTGCGCGTTCTCCGCCAAACGGTCCCCATTTGTCCATTCACCTCACTTTCAGAATACTTCCCTTAATATTTCGCCGTCCATCGGAATTCTGGGCGTCGATATTTCGAGTGACGTGCAATTCCGTGGTCATTTGGAAGAAAAAGCAAAACTGGCCTCCAAAAAGTTGGGCGTCCTCAATAGATCGAGATACTAATACTAATACTTTGAGCCAAGTCACCTCCTATTATTGTACAAGGCGCAGGTACGTCCTCACTTGCAGTACTGCTCTCATCTATGGGCTGGCGCCCCGCAGTGCCAAGTTCTTCCACTTGACCGCATTCAACGTCGGGCAGCTCGAATTATCGCCGATCCCAGGATTACCGATAAGCTTGACCCTCTGTCATTAAGAAGGGACTTAGGGTCTCTTTGCATATTCTACCGATTTTATTATGGGGAGTGTTCTAAAGAACTATTTGACCTCATCCCTGCAGCACAGTTTCACCACCGCACATCCCGTCACAAGAACCTCTTCCATCTACACCACCTGGACGGTTGGCGAAGCACAACTGTGCGCTTTATGCGCAACTTTCTTCCGCGTACCGCTGTACTTTGGAACAAACTGCCAAAGTCTGTATTCCCGAACAGCTTCAATATGGAGGCCTTCAAAAAGAGAGCTTATGACTACCTGAAGGGCCAATAAATTAAGCCACTCCCTGATCCACTGAAGCCATTTCCTTAATATTATTTTTCGTTTTACTAAATATCCTGTCCCTCTCCCTCTACCAGTAGGCAACACCCGTAACCCAGTTACGGTAGTCTATGGGCGGCGCACTTAGCTTACCATCAGGCAAGGCGTCGGCTCGTTTGCCTTCTTCTACCATAAAAAAAAGTTGCCGAACAGTGACGAATTTTTCTATGCGCATTATCAGTTTGGGAGTACTGTAGCTGTTTATGTTAAACGGAAGTCATTACGCTGTTGATAAAATCTGAGTTGAGTCTATCTCAGATTTTACACGAGAATAAAAATCTGTCACGTGAATTTATATTTTTGGTTTTATGGCATTCAAATGCTTTATAAATATAAATTTATAAAGAATAGAAAAAATTCGATCACGAAACTGCTTCATGCGTGCGAAAAAACGCACTGAAAAGTGCTTCATATTGGTTGAAATGGTTGTTAATCATCTCAATAGATGGCGCGCGGTGTGTCCCTTCAGACACATAAAACTGAAAGAATAGAATAAATTCGATCACTCGGGCGGGTCACGAGTGGCTGAGTTGGTGAGGCATCCGCCCCGGAATGGCGCGAAGGATGCGGGTTCGAGTCCCGCCTCGTGATCGAATTTTTTCTATTCTTTATAAATTTATATCTGTCACGTGACTGAAAATTTTATACTGTTCATTTTGTTAGCTTCTCTGTGAAAAGGCTATATTCTTCAATCGGCAACTAACAACTATTTGATTAAAAAATATAACAAAGGAACATTTCTTTTTTTTGTATACAACAAAACATTATACAGATAAATATCCAGATTGCGTTAAATATTTTTAGTGTGTGAGCTATAACTCATAACATATAACTAAAAAAATACTATATAATCTATATTATAATTCTCACATAATTTTAATAAAACTTTGTCATCTTGTTCAGTCATAACGAAGTCTCAAGTAATCACAACAACCTTAACGAACACAAGAGGCTTACATCTTCAAATTGCTCAAACCTCAATTTCAATTATTGAATTCATGTGAGAAAAACGCATGCAGTGATCAAAGATGCATATGGCTGATGCTTACATCATTTCGTAACATTTAATGTGACACTAATGCGAGTGGAACATTAGTGAATAGTAATGTCAGTTTTATGAGCTTGTACGAGATAACGACGTCTAAATCTTGTATTGGGCGACGCGGGAATCATTTTAATCGGTGTGTGGGGAAAATACGTCAGCCAATGTCATGAATATACGATGTTATTATTGAAATAGGCATGATTAAGATGTCCTACATGTCATTTTTAATTCGGCACCGAAATAGCTTTTTAGCAATAAGGCTGTCTTCTGTTTTTGATGTCTATAAATGTTTTGCAAACTTCTGAGTCTACTGGTTTGATATTTTAAACATCTGCAAGTTATTTATTGTTATGATATAATGTTTGCATAGCAATAGACTTTATATAAAAAGTAATTAACAGATCATAATCATATAACCGAAGGTTCCATTAACAAACAAACATGCATTAAAAATGATCCCAACAGATCAAATTAATGATATGAACGTGGAAGCTCTTTATTAAAGGGAACCAGTTTTTAAATTAATCGAAGATATTTACGTAACAATCGGGAGCTGTATCCGCCCTCGTAAAAAACCCACTCATTATTGTTCAAATCAACCAGTTAACTATTAAATATATGACCCTTGTCAGTATGTTTTACTGATCTTTGAGACAGCCGCTATATGGCCAATAAAAATTCTTTATTTGATTAAGTTGCGGTGGGCATTTTAACGGCTGTATCGAGGCATTCAAGTTCAATGTTAGGCTATTAATATCTATCTAATAACAGGAGTCTATTATGGATTATAAGCTTTTTAACTAGCATACATAAAGAAAAAGATAAACTTTAAAGCTTAGTCTAGTAGAAAATTGTCAAAGTATTTCGTCAAATTATTATCTTATGTACCTAACCTATGTACCTAACTTTACATCTCATCTAAATAGTACAGGAAGTTATAAATAAATTTTCTTTTTGACCGTTTTAAAGTTTTCTTATCCTGCCTTTGGGAAAACGTTAATACCGTTGTTGGAAAAGTTGTTTATAAAATCACTGCGCTTCTTATTTCAATCAGCTGTTCGTTTGATTTTATTCAAAAAATCAAAATCAAAAAAATCAAAAATATTTATTCTGTAACAAATATGATTACAATTTTTTACAGTCATTGAGACATCCTTTTAAGCAATTAAATGCTTGTGTTAGGACATCTCGCTCTTCCGACAGTACATTATGTTTAAGTGTTACACGAATAACATTTTCTTATATAAAGAGAAATATGTAAAAACTATTTAGATATAGGTATTATAGGGAACAGAACAAGTGTGTGTATGTGTTGGTGTGTGTGTGGGTGTGTGAATGTGCGTGTGTGTATGTGAGAGAGTGTGTGTGTAATGTGTATATTATATAATATGTTGCTTTATTTTAATTTATTTTATTTAATTTTAATATTTCTTCTATTTCCTCATAATTTTTATATTTTAACCATTTAATTAGTTGCAATTTACACTCCTTCGTTGTTTTAGGATATATATTTAAGGCTTTATTTATTAAGTTGTATAGGCAAGAAGATTGTTTAGCCTGTTGTCTTCGAGCATATGCGGTTTTAACAAGTACATTGGGAACGACACATGTTTTCCTCCTTCTATTATCAAGTTTAGGATCATATTTTAAACTTTTGTGCTGTTTCAGAACAATATTTAATATGTAAAGCTTTCGAACTGTAAGAACATCACACACCGAATATAATTCTTGAGTCGGAAATCTATAAGGTTTAAAATGGATAACCTTAAGTAAAGATCTTTGTGCCCTCTCTAGATCTAGAAATTTTGTTTTGGTAGCCCCTCCCCATACGGTAATACAATATGTAAGCACCGATTGAACAAGTGACACATATACTATTTTCAGCAAATCTGTAGTTGCGACATGTCTTAGGGTCTTGAAGAACCATATAAACTTTCTAGTCCTTGTCATGAGGAGTTCTAGATGGAGATGCCACGACAAACGTTCGTCTATGATTACTCCAAGATATTTTGTGCTAGATACTTTAGTGATTTGTTGACATGAACAGTTTAATTTATCACGGTTAGGGCAAGAATGAATTTTTATATTAATATTAGGTTGATTTCTAATGTAATTAGCAAAGCAGATGTAGTTGGTTTTAGCTATATTAAGAGTCAAGAGGTGCATTTCTAACCATTGTGCGATTTTAGCCAAACCAATTTCAGCACTATTTTGTACTTCTTCCCAATCTCTTCCACAAAATACAACAGCTGTATCGTCTGCATATGAGAACACATATCCATTTGTTAAAGACATATCACATAATGAATTAACGTAAAGCAAAAAGAGGGTTGGTCCCAATACACTCCCCTGCGGAACACCATAAAATACCTTAGAATCATCACTAAAATGCTCCGCTATCTTGACCCTTTGTCTACGATCTGTGAGGTAACTCCGAAATAGGTTTAAAGAAGTACCTCGTATACCGATTTGCTCTAGCTTCTGCACAAGGATGGGGATAGAGACACTATCAAATGCTTTTTTTATATCTAGAAATACAGTTAGACATTTGTTTCCTACATCTACTTGATTAACGATTAAAGACGTCAGAGCTGTAACAGCGTCTTCAGTACTTAAACCATGTCTGAAACCAAATTGCGAGCGAGATAGTAAATTAAATTTATGTAAGTAAGAAGTTAAACGGTTATTTAATAATTTCTCTAGAATTTTCGCCATTACTGGGAGGACTGAGATGGGTCTGTAATTATTGGGATCGTCTTTATTCCCACCCTTGTGCACAGGCGTTATTAAGGCCAATTTCAGAGCGTCCGGAAAGACTCCTGTTGTAAAGCAGAGGTTTGTGAGATGAGTCATTATAGGTATAATTATTTCCCCGGCCTGCTTTAAAAATTTAGTAGTAATATTATCGTATCCCGGTGCGCTATCTGTTTTAAGACTCATCAACACAGATTTAACCTCATCATCATCAGCCTCCAACAAAACAAAAGATGAACCATGGGAACTCGGAGTTAAATATGTGGTCGAACTAGTACTATAACTTGGGCGGGATAGAATCTCTACAGCAAGTGATTTTCCAACATTGGAAAAGAAATCATTGACGAGGTTAACACATTTATGAGGGGTTGACTGTATAGATAGTAGCTCAACATTTTTATCATGCAGTGTCTTCCGTTGTGTAATATTATTGATGGTTCTCCAGAGCATCTTAGGGTTTCCGGCAGCATTAGCTATTTGTTCTTGTTCATATCTACGCTTTAGCTTTTTAATGAGACTAGTGCAATAATTCCTATAACGTCTGTATGTGATTTGCAATACATGATTTTGTGGGTCAGATCGAAGCTTTATTTGTAAATAATTTCTATTGCGAATACATCGTAATACCCCTTGAGTCATCCACGGTTTTAAAATACGTTGCACATTCGGAATAATTTTTACCAAAGTATTGTCAATTATATGTTTTTGTAATAAATTTATTAATTTTTGAGCCAAAATATTAGCATCAACACTTAAAAATAAATCATTAATGTTAGAGTTTTGAAGGCTTTTTAATGCATTGTCATAATCCAAAAAACTTCTATATTTGTTTTTACATTTTATTTTATTAGATAATTTCTTTATTTTTAGAAAAATTGTATAATGATCCGAAGTACTTGTTTTTATCACCGCAATAGAAGCTTTATTTTTAGGATCAATTTTCAACATAAAATGATCGAGACAGTTCTTATCTCTCGTGGGTATTATGTGTCCCGGAAGTAAACCATGTGTTGACAACATATTTAAATATCTAAGTCGATTAGTTTTATCATGAAAACTTTCATTATCTTTGTGTATTAAATTAATATTTATGTCTCCAGTCAAAATAATTTGTTTGGAATTTTTTATGGATTCCAAGTAAAGACTCAATGAATTAATAAAAATTTCAGCATTAATATTAGACGGCGACCGATAGATTCCGATCAAAATAAATTCCTTAAAACTGATTTGTATACAAGATGCCTGTGAGATATTAATTTCTTTTAAATTTACCGAATGGATATTTTTTACATATGCTGTTACACCATCACAGTGGTTTATGTGTTGACTCGTATTATATGAGGTATAGTTATTTAATATGGGTAAAGATTTGTTGCTGTCCAGCCAGCACTCACTAAGAATAATAAAGTCAGGCAAGATTTGTAGTTGTACAAGATTCAATTTAAAGTCTTCCAAATTTTTATAAATACTACGAATATTTTGACATACTATGGTAAGATCGGATTTTTGTATTTTGCACAAAGTTATAAAATCGTGGGTAGTACATTCCTGAGAGTCCGCAATATTTATATTATCTAATTCATGCAAAGTATTAAGTGAACTATCCATACTCTATTATAAAATGTTTGAATTCATTTAAAGTATGCATTACATTTTTAAGTTTTATATAATTATTAGTATATTTTAATAGTGTAAGGAGTGCATTTTTAGTGTATGTATAAATTGAAGTTGAAAGTGTAATATAGTCCATTACAAATATATAGTGAGATAGTATGTTGACAATATATGTGTTGAGTTTTTGTATTAGATTAAGTTGAGTACTAATGAAAATTGTTCTGTTCTCTTTACATATTGTAATAAGAGTAAAAATAGTAAAATAATAAATGTTTAGCGTTAATACTGACTTATAACAATAGTTTATACAATACAAATAGAAGTTAAATAAACAAAAAATATAGTATTTAGGCTTCTTATATAGTCATTTATCTTGCATGAGAGTTTGTATTTTGGATTCATTTTTTATAATTAATATAGGTGAATTATCAGTTTTTCTTACATATATTCTTCCAAATGCAGTCCAACAGAACTTATAATCCTTTGACTTACTTAGATCCCGCGCGAGAAAGTACAAACGGGCAGCTTTAGCTGTCAATTGCTCACTGACGTATACCGGGGAGTATTCTTCAGTTCTAAATCCTAAGTGTTTTGCACATAGTTTTTCCTTGTTTTTTATATTAAATTGTTTCACCATTCTTAAGAGTTCAGTTTTTTTAATGGTAGACGAAAGCTCAGCAACAACAGGGGTTTTATTTATGTCTCGTTTACTCTGAATTCTATATATATCTTTGATATCGTTCCTATCGACATTACAACCTATGTTCTTCGATAAGCATAAAACCATATTCAATAAGTCTTCCTTAGTTTCTTTCATATTTTTAGGTACATTTTTAATTTCGATGTTCGTTTATTACTCCCAATTGTTTGCCGCTTATGGGACAAAGCTCACGAACATGGACAAGGCCAAAGCATTTAGGGTATGCAATTTAGTGCATACATAGAAAACTGGTACAATGCGTCATCCTCGAGACACCAAAAAAGTAAATATGCACTTAAGCGTAACAATGGTTCTTAAATATAGTCCGAGTTCTTTGAAATGTGACAAAGTTCGTAATTAATACAATAGCGTAGCTAATATAAATTACAGAGGAGTTTCATTCATTAGTGCAACTAGACCAGTCGTTGACTTTTCATTATCATATGCGATGAGGTTGACTCGGCGTGAATTATAAATTTATTAGCTCTGCGGTACTTCTAGCTCAAAAGGACTCGGCACAATCGCAACTTCTGTCTCAGACATGTCTCAGAGTTATTTAAATATTCATCAATACGTCAAATTGTTTCCAGCGAATCAACCCGGATTTCTGCTTTACATCTATCTGTCTAATGACAAACGCGTCTCTGGATTCCTTCATCCGTGACTTCTTTATGCTCAGTTATTCTTGTCAATGAGAACAAATTTACAGTAAATAAAAGAGCGAAATATTTGCCGATAACATTGTGATCGCTATTAAATTTATGATGCTTAATATTGAGGTCGAATGAACAACTGAATCAGATAAGTATGTATCTAATTTAGCCATTCAGCTGTGGAGTAAGTAAAACAAAGGTGGTCAGGAGTGCGTCAACGCGACACTACACACATCTATGTGCACGCGACAACTGGGTCGCATCTGATTTATCATGCAACATAATAATACTCATTGAAAATAGTTAAATATGCGATGCAATACAATACGAATAATGTTTTAAGTAATAGCGTCGTTGAAGCATTCACTCGCGAAGGTTTAGTTTATTGTTTTTGAAATATGCGTGTTAATTACTGAACCAACTGTTTGTACAACATAATATTTATTTAGAATATTCGTAATATAATAGGCAAATGAATATGTTTAAATATAAAATTTAAACAATCATAAGGACGGTTTATTTATATCGTCAAGTGGAAAAAGCTAAATAGATTTCTTGGAAACAAAATTTAATGTTAAAAATGTGATAAAGTTTGCACTGTCAAATGTCAATATTAGGTATATGAGCGGTTGTTCAACGTAGAGTAAATATCGCTCGGCGCCAACATTCCACAAGGAATAGCAAATAAAGAATATATCATGTACCAGCAGAACAATGTCGAATATTATCCAAATGACAACGTAGTCTTGAAAATGATTTCCTGGTACTAAAAGTGAACTAACAATTTCAATGTCGAATTTTACGACCGGCAAATGAAGCAATGTGTGCTTACGTGCGATCTCGCTCGGAATTACAATCACAGTAAAAAGTATTTTCTTTCCAATTCTTTGAGTGCTAGATGCGTGGAAAAGTTATGCAACGTTATGCAGAAAGTAATTTTTTACCTTAAATCTACGACATAAATATGTAGGTCAAGTACGAAAATATCAAGAAGTCATATTTCAATTAGACCGTACCTACTTACAATTTTATTCAATTTCACGAAATGCTGAATAAAAGAAGTAAATGTAGCATCAATTAATTAACTATGTCATTAATTTTAATAGATTATTTTGTTGTCAACAAACAGCAGTGAGCGTTTAAATATAACCACAGATATTTAAAAAAATAGTTTAGTAGTAGATATTCTAGTACCTTATAAACTTTCTGCTCCTTACTTATAGCTTCGTAAGCTCTACTATCCCCCACCAAGTAAATGTATCAGTTACGATTACATTGATTTGTTATTGACCAGTTCTATTTCTGCAATCAACACTGGCTGATTTGTTTATCAGTGACGATCATTTATCTACAGATAGCGGCCTAAATTGACATTAGACACAAATGTCACGCATTCGCAAATTTTCTAATCAACACTCTGCTACCACAATGATTTAAAATTGAGTGTCTAGACTCACAAATGTGCAGTGATTTACACGTAGCTATCCAATGATTGTTAAACATTCCACTTGACTAGATCAAAGCGAAATACAATGAGGTTAATGTGTTCTTGAAAAAATTAAACAACGTCGAAGCTTGAGCTGAAATTGACGTAGTAGGTAATGAATTCAAGGTTCGATATTTCCTATGGATATACAATGATCGACACGTGGATATTGCGACCAGAGATGGGACTGAACATCAGCATGTATTAAGACTGTGATTGATTTATGTTTTACATTTAACATAATATGTTCTTGTTCATTGAAGAAAATATCGCTATCGTACTAATCGCTAAGTATCTATACTTATGAAAATTAATTTTCAATTACACATTTGCGACCTCTTTGTGTACACCTAATAATTAAAAAGTAAGGTATTATCAAATGTACATAATTGCATTTCCAATTATAAAATGTTATTAAATTAAAGTAGATACGACATACATATTGTTAATTGTATAATATATAAATAGTACTTACCAGCATAATGGTAATGGTGAGAAGCGCAGGTATTTTCGCCATTCTTAAGAATTTCGTCGACACAGTTTTTAACACTTCTTATTACTAAACAAATGTTAATTTGTTTGAAAAGAATAGATCGTTATTATCCGCTACTTTAATTGTATATCATATCTGTGAAAATCAATTAAGATATATTTCAATGTTGTTTCGAAGAAAACTTTAAAATAGAGTGAGTTTTCTGTTGTATGATGTAGTTATTAAAACGCAAAGGCATTTGAACAGCAAAAGTTCAAATTTTGAAAATTAAATCGAAAGATGCAAGCACTTATAAAGGTTGCAATATTATTATTTATTTTATTAATGGTACAAAATATGATAAAAAAATTATAGAGCCTTTATTTATTGTTTAATTTTATGTCATACTAGCTTCCGCCCACGACTTTGTACGTGCATCCCCGTTTTTCCCCGTTCCCGCAAGAATTTCGGGAAATCCTTTCTTAGCGGATGTCTACGTCCTAACATCTACCTGCATGCCAAATTTCAGCCCGATACGTCCAGTGGTTTGGGCTGTGCGTTGATAGATCACTATATCAGTCACCTTTGAGTTTTATTTATATAGATTTGACACAAAACTATTTTTTTAAAGTCATATTGAATAACGATAATACTTAATCGTTAACTTAAAATTTATGATTTCTAAATAACAAAGATTATAGCCGTTACGTTTTAGGACCAAATGACTTGGTGTCAGGTCAATTAGATTCATCAATATATTTTTATGGTTGATCCTGTAAAAGAAAGTTGAACTACAGTTCGATTTTATACAAATTGAATATGTTTATTTAAATTCAGACGATTCGATGTCCTCATAATTTTAATAAGTAGGTATCTAAAAGCTTTTCATTTAAGATAAAAGTTGTCGATCTGTTTAACTGATGTTAAAAAAGGATGTCAATCCTAGGTATGCAGGTTTACAGGTTAAGTCGACCTACTTATTCCGGTTAAGGGTGTATAGTTAAATCTTTCTAACTAATTTGACTATGAAGCAGTCTAACCTAAATATAATTTCTTTGGAGACATTTGTTTCTTATGGTTTTTCTCTTCTCTTCACAATATACCACATAAAATATGCTTATCGATTTGTAATCGTAGTAAACAACCAGCGTGACATTTGTCAAGATTTCAATGTAATTATTTGGAGCAATGACTTGCCCTGTGTGGGTTACATGACTGTTAAAGCATTTTTATCGCCATTTTAGCCTAATCTAAAAGTTTATAGTATCGCAAAATCTAAAAATATGAAATGGTTGATACCACACTTCGACATTGGCTGATAAGAAGGTCTATGCACTGGAGTTTATCGTGATTGCGCTATTTGAATCATCTAACGCGTAATTTATTACTAAGTATATTTATTATAAGCCGTACGATTATTCATATTCTTTGGATTTGGCAAAACAATGTACTATATTATTATCTCCTCTTCAAAATCCTTGAGAGACCAGTCATATAAATTATATAATAATTTGCTTTGTTAGAATATTCACAATTGGTTTGTTGATTGCCAGCTTAAATAACTATTAGGAATTAGGATGTTTTAATTAAATTATAGCTGTTTAAAACTTGTAAACATAAAAATGAAAAAAACCTCACATATCCAAAGACAAATAATTTGAAAAGGGTGACACCTAGGAAAATTTTCAGACCACGAAAAATTATACATTGCATTAAACAAATTATTAGCTGTACATTTTGTATGTGTGGTAGATTGTAGAAAATGGAAATTTAAATAAAAGTGATTCAGTCATCGTTACAACGATTTTATCGCGTGACAGAAGCAGAGGTTACATTAGGGGTACATAATGTAACCTCTGCTTCTAATTAAATAATTTTTATAAATTTATCATTTTCATAATATTTTTATTTTTGGGTTAACCTTCCTTTCGTTATTTAACCACAAAATGACAAACTACAAAAACCATTTTACTAAACAAATGCTTGTAAACATTCGTTTATATTATAATCCCTATTATTCGAATGTCCTCGTTAGATTGCATTCATTATCTCGCGATAAAATTCCGCGATTTTCAACTCCTGCAAGTCTATAGATGTGTGTTAATAAAACATTGATTCAGTATACGAGCGAGATAGCGGTAACAAGTTAAATATGCATGATTTACTGCGTATTTTTAAATATTATTATGTTAGACGTGTTCTAATGATCATTTCACCAACAAAGGAGAATTATATTTTGGATAAATAGTTAGTATAGAAGAGTAGGTACAGATTTTGATACATAATTGAATATTAAAATACAAAATACGAAAATTTTCTATTCAGAAATATAATAATATCTACCTATGCTTTCGGTCAAAGCCTGTGCTTTGAGAATATATTATTATAATAATTTTGTTCAGAATAATCGTGTATTTCAGGTAGTTGATATGTAATTATATTATGTAAAACGATAGCTTACTGTACTATGTTAGTTAAACTTGCGATGGCATAAATACTGTCGATGTCCAGAAACGGCATGTGTCTGACATACGTTACAAATTCGAAAGAATCTAATCCCGAGGAATGTTAAAATTTTAATTGCGTATTACGGGATTACATTCTAAGGCTGTAAATCATAGTGCGTTTTTATTGGCTTTGGATCAAGAGCAGCATATTTAAAATAGATTTTTAATTTAATCCATACCACGAATTTTAGTGTCAGCCAGAGCCTTCACAAGGTCGAGTCGTAGTTGAGCAAACAAATTTAATACCGATTTTAAAATAACTTTTATATCATCTTCAAATAGACCGGTAAATTGATTTCAGTTTTATTAAGGAACTGCCTTGTATTTTGCGTCATTGATTTATTTTTAGTGGTAAGCGTCATGTCATAAGCCTTAGCTTATGAAATTAGAGTGTAGCATTATCACTACTTAGGGACCGAGATGCTATAGACTGACACATAAAAGTTAAAACAAATCTATAATAATATATCATAAACTAGTGGTCCGCCCCGGCTTCGCCCGTGGTACCTACATGTTTAAACTATCCTATCTCTCAAGTTGGATCGAACTGCACATGGTGTGCGAATTTTATTATAATCGGTTAAGTGGTTTAGGAGTCCATTGAGGACAAACATTGTGACACGAGATTTATATATATTAAGATTTAATTGAAGTCAATATTGCATTTTCATTAATTATGTTAACAAGAATTAATAATTCTTAATTAAAAAAATATGTATCGAGTTGTTTAAAACTATTTACCGTAAATTGAATGCATGATCAATTTCAATTATCGTCACATGTAATACGATTTAATTATTAATTAGATTATGTATGTGGGATGCGGTTTTTGAACGCATCTCATATATCTGAGTGATACATACATGACATATTCATACTGTATCAATTTTCCGTGAGCATTTTACACGCATTTTATATCTTATGATTATGGTGTATAAATAAAAATAGTAAGTTGAACTGGCATAATATGCTGAATTTTCTAGGAGAAATGATTGCCATTTTTATTTAATACATAGTTTGGTTCATGACGGTCTTGAAAGAAAAAGCCGTCTATCAACCCACAGACATGTAGGTACTTAATAAAAAAGCAAATAATAAAAAAAACTGAATTACTGTTAAAAAACTTTTCACATTTTACAAGGTTATTTTTATATACACATTTTAGAGCTTGAGTGAGCCCAAAATGTCCCCGGAAAGCTTTTACGAATGATATTAAGAAAAGAGAAGTGAAAACTATAAAAATTATATGTTCATAGATGTTAGCAAACACATAAAAAATCCTATAAAAGTTTCGTTTGCGGTTTAGTTCACAAACAAAATGAAAGACATGATGATAGTTACAATAAATATAAAAGTTTAAAGTCCGAGACGGTTAGACACTTTGTTTCTTTCACAATTTATGGATGTGTAAACCTTGACATTATAATCTTTCTTTACCCATATTTGAAACAAAACAATGTATAAATCATGTAAAAAAATCCCAGAAAATCCGTTGACTAATAAACATAGCGTAAACTAGTTTTCAACATAAACAAACGGTAAACCATTTTTTTGCTATATGATTATTACATGGTACCTACATGAATGACGGTCTTCAATGATTACCCCAGGTTATAAGAATCTGGCATATATCCAAAACCACTGATTGCTTTGTTCTCATATTTTACTACGTCTCATTTCTTTTGAATAGAAACATTCCATTGAAAAAACATAAATCACCTGATAATAGGTACGTTAAAATGTTTTGCTTTTATGCGATACGCGTAATTTCGATTTATTGTTAATATTCTGTACACACCCGCTATAAAATTGCTGTCAGATCATTTTGGCGGCGGCGTTTATTGAATATAGATGCTTTTGAAATATTTGTTTTTAATTATACAAAGTGCCTATTTAACTTACGTACGACAACACGTTATACTTATAGACAGGATGTTATGCTTATATATTTAATATTTAATAGAACCTTAAAAATTACAAACACATTTCTGTTGATCTCCTACATAAAATTACATAATTGATACTGGTACTACGGTTATTGATCCAAAAGCTCTAAATTTACGTTCCATTGAAGAAAAGTTGTATCGTTCAAATGCAATGCAAATGAAATATAAAAACGCGAAGATTGACCCGTACAAGACTATAGGTACTATTATTGAGTAGAACAAAAATACAACTAAATTATACCCTATTACACTATACGGAGTATAACAAGTGTAGAGAATAATTTTGATTATTAGTGAATAAAATTTACGAGCACGCCTCAGAGAATTTGGGCGTTTGGGTGTCAATCCACAATTATAGGATATTTATTATGATTTATGAGGTACCGGGGAAATGACAACCGGTAATCGGTGTGTAAAATATTATCTTATAGCTCAGTTTTATGGAAAAATTATAAGCAACATTCAGTAGGCTTTTGAAAATGTTTATGAGAAGTATCGAATTTCGTTATGTGATATATGATAAATTATGTATATGTATCTATAGCTACGTTATACATTATATTTGCTGAGCACACCATTATATACCTACTATATTTTAAGAAACTTATTTTTTAATAAATAAAAATAAATACCAACATATTTATTCATATATTACCTTAAAATCGTTTTTTTTCCTATTTCTCTTTTTATTTATTGTTCTGCTTTACAGCATTTTAATAACAATATTGTTAATTTAAAACTTTACGTTCAGTATTTCGACTTATAGAATAAATTTGTGGATTACCAACCGCTCTACGTCTGATAAGGCAAAACCCTTTTCAGGATTTATTACAAAAACTCAGCCTCACTCTAGAAAAAATTGTAGATCGCAGCAAAATTGACATAAGGAGATAAACTTCGGGCCCTTTTAGTAATTTAGGGCAAGTAAACTGTTTTGCTAGAGCACCGAGGACGCGGTACGTACTCGCAATATTTATTATATTTTGTAATTGGCCCATTTTTTTAACGTATCTTCAAAATGTTGTAACATTCATCTGACGATATAAAAGTGCTATCAATATGTAATCTGTCATCTGTATCGTTTATCCATTTGTATAATGTAGCATACATTTTCTTTATTACAGACAAAAAAATCATTTACTTAATGAATTTTCCAAAAAATAGTGCTTATAATTTGTTATGTACAATTTGAGCAACAAATAAGTACGTGCTTATTGAAAAGTGCAGTTTAGAACAGCAATATTAAAATTTTAAATTTCATTACATGACCATTAAATTGACGTGCAAATCATTTTCCAATTTAAATGGTCATATTGTAAAAGCTTAACAAGGTATTGCTAAAATTTCACTTCACCATTCAGCTTTTACTATTAAGATTTTCTGCCAAGATAAGTGAATTTCTAAGATAAATGACTTCGCAGTATACAAAATAATGACTTATATAGGTAAGGAACGTGGAATAAATAAATACACATATCGTATTATTAACAAAAATGGCAAGTCCAATCAAACTAGGTGGTCCGCACGTGAACGGCTTTAATCAAACATAAAATCGTCTCTGATGACATATATGACAAGCGGCTACATCAAACGACAAAATATTTTACGAGTAAGTTAGATCGGAACAACATGCCATAAACGTTTCAAACCAACAAATTGTACTGATGATTTTGCGATACTCAAAGTGAATTAAATGCTAAATGTCAAATGAAATTTTTTATGTGAGAAATTACTAACGGATTTTAAAATAAAATATAATTCGATTTTATTCGATTTCAGGGATTAAAACTTTAATACAATTAACTTTATAATTAAGAAGATATTGTAAGAAGATATCGAAGCCCTCAAGGTGCTCGTATTCCAAAATCATGTGACATAAATACAATTTACAGCGGCCTCTTTATAATGAATTTTCCTACAAATATTTACTGAACTTATTATAAAAGGAACGCTACATTTACCTTACGAACACAAATATAATACAGCGTTATTTGATATTTTTTTTCGTCGACAAAGGCTTCTTGATTACCACATTATATTCCTTAATGCGGCCTATTTTGACGTCAAAGTTTTATATTTATAAGATATACGTTTGTATAGACAGAATGTAATTTATTTGATTAGAAATCTCGAGTCATTTATGCGATTGAATTTGAATTACAAGATAATCATAATGTTCTCGATTACTACTGAAATGAATATCATTACAAATGTAAACTGTTACATCATCAATGGTAGTATTTATTCAGTATAGTAGGCCCTTTTCTTGCTCTATGATTTACTCGTGTAACCTACTTACCTATTCTGTGGCTTGATAAAAATTAAGTAGATAAACTGATAAGGTCCTGCGATGACATTGGGCTGCAACCGACCTTGCTGCTCATTTACTTTTTTCTAAATTGTCATCTTTTTACTTGATTGTTCACTTATGACTCCGTTCTCTAGATTGTTAATGAAAGTTAACGCATGCAATTTTGAGAATATTCTTAACAAAACAAAATTAATTAGTATTTATAAGTTATTTTGTATTATAAGTTATTTAAAAGTTGTTTTATTAATTTAAACAATCACTAAATGATAACTGAATAATTTAAATTTTCTTCGTTTGCATATCGGATCATTACTCAAAAAATAAGTCACAATGAATACATAAAAATAACCACAAATAATATAATAGCAACAGAATGATTAATGGAGAGAAATCTATTAGCTAATGTATTTATATATACATCTTAAAAGTTTTCTCCTTGGTCTACTGTAGGCTTATAATATATGGCGTATATTAATGAACAGCCCCATAAATTTCATCCATGAAACATTTTTATCACGTACAACACGCGGTCGCTTCGCTTTAACACAATTCGGTGACATAAAAGAATAATTTAAAAGCGTGTTAAGAGTTAATCCAGTCATAACAGAAGGACAAAAGACACATGTCGTATGTTTCATGTTTCACTACAATCGTGTTTGACAAGGCGATAATTGGTCAAGTTTATTCGCTTGCTTTATTGCGTGCCAAATGTGTGTAAATTTTATTACGTTCAATTAACTAACAGCTAAATATCACGGTTTTTGTAACATGTGTACTTTGATGAACGAGTTTTATATTTGAAAATATTTTCGAGATTTGTAAAACATGATTTTCACAGATATTACATACTCTCAGAGAAAATATTTAAAACACTTCACATTAGTCCGTTGGCTGTATGCGATCACGCCTTCGCGAGAACAAAATTAAAACGCCAATCAAGCGTTTTGACAGTTCCGCATTTTCGCGCCAATTTTCCGGATCGCGCGGGAGAAGTCTGGTCGGGGATAGACGATGGCGCGCTCGCGCGCTCTCAGTGTGAACTGTGCGGCGACCACCAAGCGCCTCATCTTACTACCTTACGATTTACGAGCGTGACGCACTAATAATATGCCTCTTGATGGGATAGGTCACATGCCATCATTTACATAAACCGACTAAATATTTTCATTTTTTTATAAGTATGTGACATGTCAAAAATACAATAGGAACCTTTTCATACCCTATTATGAAATATTTCAACATAAGGCAACGCGCCGCCTAGATAATATTATTATAATTGACCCAGTTTCCACATAAAGTGTACATTACTGTTGAAATTTCTTATTTAATTTTGAACCAGAATTAAAAAATTTCCACTTTTTCTTTATTTAAATGCGAAGGTAAATATGTAATAAGTTTTTGGTTAAGTATAGCTCGTGGTTTTTCTTTTAATTGTAATTTGTGATAAATTTTGATGGTAGGTTAAATATGTGATCTCTCTGAACGAGATAAGAAAAACCAATGTAGAAATGTCGAATTAATTTAAATTATTCCATTATTCATTAATTTGTATGTTTGACCCTTAATCAATACCTAACCAATGGAATTAAGAAAGTTATATTTTGATCCGGAAATGATCAAGGACGCTCTTCAGTAATACGCTATTGTGTAACTAAATTTTCAAATATTTGACCCTTTGGACAAGATTGGCATAATCATGATAAAATCGCTGTTATTATAAAATTATTTCGTAATCTAATGCTATAAACATAATCATAGACATTGGTTTTCGCCACCGTTACGCATAAATTATAGGTAGACTCATAAATAAGAGCTAGTTACGTTGTGATTATAAAAAGTGGAAAGACACATCTAAAATAAATATTTAAAATATTATCAATTAAATAAAATAGTACATAAACAAAACATTGATAAACATTTGAATTTTAATTTAAACGGTTGCTATAATTTTTTTTCATCGCATTCAGTTATATGTAGAAGTATTGCTATAGCAACAGAAAACACACAACTTTGTATATATTTATAATTTAATGTGAAACCCTCTTTGATACCAGTGTGAGCTAATTCAGTCTGAAACATATTCGACATTCCACTTATAATTTTAACATGTCAATGACCATCAAAAATAAACCACAGTATGGCAATCCGTATTCGGCTAGGCCGATTTTTCAATGCTTGGATAAAAAAGATTCGTCGAATAATGTATAAAACTACCATTTTAAAAACGTATTCTAATTTCCCGTATTTGACAGTTTACGTGACATTTTAATATTATTGTGTCATACTTTATTGGACGGATAAGTTTTTTTATCCAAGCATTGAAAAATCGGCCCAAAAATATCGGCACCCTAATTCGCAAGTCATACAAGTCGCATTTGACAGCTTTCAAAAATATTTCAACGACGTACAGAAAACTTTTATAAACAAGACATTGAAAGGCAATTATCATAATTGATTAATTAACTATCCACGATCCACTTCATCAAGATGATCGTTTAATCACGTGACTTCACTTGTCTATCGGAAACAGTGATATACTAGCGGTCCGCCCCGGCTTCGCCCGTCACGTGGTACATATTTCGCAATAAAAGGTAGCCTATGTTCTTTCTCAGGGTCTAAAGATTATCTGTGCCAAATTTCATCAAAATCGGTCCAGTAGTTTATGCGTGAAAACCATACATACATACATACATACAAACCTTTCCTCTTTATAATATTAGTATAGATAACAAAGACTAAACATTGCTGTATGAAAATAGCTCATAATAGTGGTGCGGTAAAAGCGAGTATTGTTTGGAATTGGCTGGTCCACGTGTATCGGTTCGATCGATGCTCGTCATAATATTGAAATTAAATGCATAGACACAGTTGCGGGTAAATGTACGATAAAGGTTTTCAGATAACTGCGATTTGACGGACAGGTGTAATTAGCCTCTCTATCCGCTACTAGCAAATGGACTGTGATAAGGATGTAGGCGACTGAGGCATCGCTACCCTTTTAGATATTGAGTGATATGTTAATGTAGATAGGGAGTGTCTTGCTAGATACATTGATGAGTAATGCGAACTGCACGAGCAGTTGTTATCGCGAAATGACCAGAATATTTGGAAATTGTTTTTGTTTTTAATTCTATACTTCTTCTAGGTAAGTATTTATATCTAATAAATGGGAAATGGGAATAGAGGATGTCTTCTATGTTGACGTCAATATTTATATCCATCTTCAATATTTTATAATGATGCAACATGACAATGCTCTAGACAGACAGAAATGATAAGACCATTCGTAACATAAACTGGATAGAGACTAATACCCCAACCAATAAAACCGAACTTGAAATATTTATCCCGACCGAAGTCTATAAAATTTCTGCAAGCTCATGACTTAATCGCATTGTAGCTCCGAACGAACATAAACCGCAAGTGAAACGGAATAATTCACAAGACACATTATTATATATTCAGCAAATTCTCGTCGTTTCTCAAATTCTAGTGTCGCATCAATAAACAAACAAACACAAGGCCACGTTACTGTTTACACTTTTATTAGACAAACGCTAAATGTTGGAATTTGCGAAAATTTCAGTGATATATGTATTATGCAATTCGGGGCCTGATAAAAGTGTTGATTTTGTGCATACCGCGTTCTAATTGCCGCCATACAATGTATTCTGAAACAAACTACTTATACAAAGGACATAAATATTCGAAATGACTCAGTCTAGTTTTTTATATTACGACTAATGCCATAAATACTGCTCTATGAAGATATAAAGATGTTCCAGAGACACGCAAACACTACGTTTACGTTCACCACGTTAGAATAAGAGAACTTTTTATAGGCTTCTTAATCGATAAATAGGCAAAAAATAAAATGAGGTTAGCACTGGTAAAATCGAGTAATGAGCTAAGAAATTCTTTTCAAAAATCAAAGAACATGCAATTAAATACAAAAAACACCTATATCCAGCTGAGTTAGCCGTATTCACGACGGTATTTGAAAAATATTTACAAGAATTTGAGTTATCGGTTAACTACACGTCGTGTTTGCACTAAAAAATATTTCTGGCGCCAGATATCCGCTGCAATCCCTTACAAATTTCGATACTGAAATTCATATTTGTAACATAAATAAACATATTGTATCGCATCCGCCGCATTGTTTTAGATAAATCATCGATTTTTACTAAATTCAGGACGGGGCATGTATACTTACACGGTCATAAAATTTAATCCATATTGGTAGGTGAGAATTTTTTGTAAAATATTTTCTTATGATTCACGAATGCTTAGAGAATGTTTTGTGCTACCAGTAACATTATTTTTGCGTAAGTATATTTGATAAATTTTATGGAGAAGGCGGTCAAATAATAAAGTTATAGTCTTGTTCCTAAGCAATTAGTATGGATTTATCTTAGCTACTATGTATTTCATTAAGCGGTAAATAAATTACACGATTTTTTTTTTAAATGATATTTTCTTTTGCTGACATTAATATCATCTCAAAATTAATATTTCATTTCCACTCAGTAGCCATTTTATAATGATTTACGAATAAGCAAAAAATCTATTTACACAGAATACGAATTAATAATTAATTATTTATGGCGGTTCGTTGTTTGCGTACGAGGCATATATTAAAGTGAGGTTTCCCAAAAAAGGTTCTATAAAGCGTATGGTTACTTCATAAATCATTTTATGTTGGTTACGAAATTCGGCCTTTTCTCGGAGACAGCAAGACCACAACTATAAAATATGGCTCGAAGAGAATATTATTCTGAGCTAATTTCTTTGTTCTTTTGATGTGGTGATAAAATATACGATACGGTTTCGGTTTTTACTCTTGTAACATCATCGTATTAAAAGAATGTTGTTAAATACACATACGTAGACATAATTGATTATTGTTGTATTTATAATATTTCACTAATATTCTTATAACAATGTTGTATAACATATAATATTATGTTATTTTACTAACATTTCCATACCCTATCTTTCTTTAGTTTAAACGTTCTGGTACTTGAGGTATAAAATTAAATAAGAAAAATAATGAGTGACTAACCATACCAGCAAAAAACGTAATAGTTATATCAAGTTTTTCATAAATTCTAAGCGTAATGAAGTCATGACATATGGCAGCTACAATAGACACCATATTGGAAGTCCCCATAGATGGCACATTGAACCCGAAGCCTTGGTTGGAAATAGTTTAACGAATGTTGACATGAGACCACGTAAACAAATTTATTTAGGGTTTATCTCGATTCTAGCGTGAATACACAATGCCGCATTTTTCTTCTCAAAATCAGATGGCCATCCAGGTGTGGCGTGTTTGGTCTTAAACGTAAATAAGAATGTAGGTAGAAGTTTTTCGTCATTGTTCTGAAAGAAAAACCCGTTGGACGTTAACTACAGGTATTTATTGCAAGATACTGAAGTACAATAAGGAGACTGTGCTTTCAATCGTTCATGAAGTGTAGGTATTAACAAATAATGACTCAGTCCCCAACAAGAACCTATATCCTATATGGAAGATACGTTTAGATATTAATAATTTTTGTTTTTATATCCATCATACATATATACATACTCCATAGATTCCAACTTCACTTCACTTCACTTTTCGAAATTGAGTTTAAATCAGTTCTTTTTAAAGCTACGATACCTATTATGTGTAGAACGTGTTAATTTTCATTTATCTATAAAATCAATTAGATTTCTATTCAGTAATATTTAATCATTATATTGTATGCACTTGATACATGATACGGCACTAAATCAGCCAGACAAGCGCCAAGCATCTCACCCCCAGCCAAGATCAGTGTTAAGTGTTACTAAATAAACAGCTACATATTTTGTTCCCACTTTAGGTGGGTGAACCGAAAACTTACAATGTGTGTTCGAAAATCTTTATTTTCTTTATCTCATATTACATAATATTATATTTTATATTTCGAAGTAATATTTAGGAAATTGTTCAAACAATTAACTTGAAAGAAAATTTACGCATATTATGTCTACTTAGAAACAGCAAACCTAAAGTTGTTATTACAATACACGATGACGGTTGTAATAATTTCAAGCAGCTTAGAAACATCTATTTTAATACACTTTTTTAATAGTTAAACCACTTCACACCGACAATGAATCTAAATGTATTTATAAACACTACGTAACACGTTGCGCCGTTTTATAGAGAATATTTATTAATAGCGCATGTGTATCAAATGATTTATTTCAATAATTATGTGAATAACATCCGATAGGAATGTTAAGTAACACCGTGTGCGTTTGTTCGTGATTCAGATGATTATATTCGGTCAATGCGCTAACTCGGCGCCAATGTATGGGATCATCGTCTATGCTCTATGATAGCGAATCTATGTGAACCGCCCGCGTTATGGTTCAGTTGAGAGGCAACTGGGATCCTTACATCATACCCATTTGTCACTAGTGGGCTATTTATTGTATGTCGCAACGGCGATAAATCTTTTGTGAATAACTGCGCTTTGAAATATCATAAGTAAACAGACGTTCAACTATTTTTCACCATAACACACTTGATTTACACATCGTAGAGGTAACAATTCATCTGCGATAAATTCATTAAAAGTGAATGACTAAACGTATACAAATTCTTAAAAGAGTACAATCATCCTCTGGAATGTCGGAACGTTAGTAATTAATTTTGGCAAGTGTTGTACTTTATTATGTGTAACGAGAACAGATATGTTAATAAGGTTTCGTTTTTATTCATGTTCTATTATAATCTATGATAAACATCGTAAACGTTATCTTAAACAGGATTCTAATAATTTAAAAGATGCTGGCATTAATAAACGCTAAATCTTAACGATATTAATTTTCATTTAAAGTATACATATTAAATGCCTTTAAATTTTATTGCTTTGTAAGAATGTGTTGTATTGATTAATACAATATTGATATAAAAACTAGTTAAACTTGAATCGATCGAAAGACACCATGATTAATATCGTACCAAAAATTCGATATGTCGCCGAAGGTAATTAAATGATCAGAAAAACTTGGTTACAAAGCGAATACCCTTGTCACATTTTTAGATGTCGGAATTCGTTCGTAAACAGTGTCATCTGTCACAAAAGTCTTGGAAAATGTATAATTGGCGCGTTATCTGACGCCATTTGTTATCTTATCAAAAACAATTCTACATTTGGTGCGATTGCATTGCGGAGAAAAACAGAAAATATTCCTAGTTTCCACGTCTGGTTGCCAATTTCTGTTTCTAGTATTTGGCTGCACTTCGCCTAAGTTAACTATGTCTGTTAACGTCATAGAAGCAACCAAGTTACAATTAATTCATCTTGAATTCCCTTGTGTTTTACCAACCCATATTATCTATAGCTGACATAGAATGGATATGAAAAAACTGTATCTTTCGTCTCAAAACTGAGCCCGCTTATTTTTTTAGTTTTGTAGGTATTACAGTAATTTACGATATGTTACATTTAAAGCGGGAAAACAAATACTTATAGCTTAAATACGTTAAAAGTTACGAAATAAATCGGAAAACAATTTAAACCATCAATTGAGCCGTTCAAGCTGAGAATTCGTTAGACACCGCATAATTCTATTTGCCTAGTTAACCGATCTATAATTTTATGCAAGTCTAATAGCACAGTACTTATGAATTTGATTGGGAATTTGTCATATCGGGCTTGCAATCTCTTGCTGTAATCTTGTGGTCACAAATTATATATCTACTGTAAATAAAGTGGTGCTGGAGCTTATCAGAAGTGAAAAGCTTGATCTTATTTATGGATTAATACTTAATTCGATTTATATCGTTTGTAATGATTGGCAAGTGAATAGATAGGTTTTATTCTGTTGTAGTTTTATGTATTGAACATTCAATGAGAATGGATATGGATATATAGTCAGGTTAAGTTTAAATGATTATTAAATTCAGAGATCCATCTTCAGAGATTTTTAAATATAAGTACCAACATATCTACAAAAATGGCTAGTTTGTATTACATAGTTGCATACTAAATCCGCGGTGCTTGGCAATGAAAAATGTTCGTAAACATTTCACTGGAATTCTGCATTTTTCAGGATAGAAGTTGTCTTCCTATCAAATTTATTCATGTCCCTTCCCCATTACCACACTAACTTTTGATTTTATATTAATATTTGTGATAAATGATGACAGTTAAATTTATGTAACAATTAAACATTTACTCATAAAATTGTATTTGTTATGATAGTACAACTATAAAAAAAAACATGTAAGATTTACTGCAGATTATTGCAAAACACGCATGAATAAAAAAAATTAAACTGAAACGTATGCTAAGATAAACACGCTTCATTGTCATTTGCTTAAATAAATTATATTTTACTTGTTTATTAATAAATTCGGAGCTCTCTCCAAATATGTGCACAATATGTTTTTAACAAGAGGGTTCGAAACATTTCAAAAACGGCGGACATAAAGCAAATAAACAAAATGTTTCGTAAATAAACATCGGCACAAAGAACGTGTTGGGTGGAGTTAATCGTAAAATATTGGACGTCGGCTTTCACATGTCAGTTATTTTCAGTTGCCAATTTTGTGAATACCAAGGAAATTACTGGATTTTCGGTGCTGTGAATTTTAAGGATGGTATTTACAGCAGATTCAGATCTCAGGTATCGATGTGTGGAAACGTACACTCATTTGGCATTTATTTATATGGATTTTTTCCTAATTTTTCTCAGTCCCTTTAAGAATCTTTGATAAAATGCTAGAATAAAATTATATGCAGAAACTAACATTTTGTTTAATCACACATCAGATTAAAATATTCTTTGCCCAGATTGGAATATTCTTAGGTATAATAGAATAACAAAACACAAATGCATTATACAATACTGTATCCTATCAACCTCCCGCTTAAAAATATTAAAATGTTGAAATTTCAAGTAGTAGTTAGGTTGATAATAATTAATGTTTGTAACGGTAGCCAGGAAATATAAGTAATGATTGATAGTGTTTGCACATTTAGTATGGATTACCTTTATCTAAAAGGCCCTTTAATTTATGAAGGTTTTGACGTAGCTTACAGATTAAACGATCATGCCTAACACTCTTATATTATAATGTGTATGACATAATACATGTTTGTTGTTAATTGTTATCTATGCTTTCAGGTAACATAATATTAATTATTTAAATGTGCATTTTTATAATATAATGATGCAATCTTTGCTAGTAAATACTGAAGTAAAACCTATTTATCTTAGGGCTAAATGTTGAAAATCATTATTGTAAATATATATATTAAATTTCATAAAGTATGAAACTATATGTTTTTTAAGGTAAGTATACTAAGTATGAAGGCATATTTTGTAGCAAAGCAAGTGGGGTCAGTACCAGTAGACTGTACTGAATATATGACACATGTTATCTAAATTATCTACGATAGATTGGAATGTATGGAATTCAGTTATTACGCATGCCTTACAATTTTCCAAGTACATACTTACTACTCACAAAAAATTCGGTATTAAAATAATATTTTAATATGAACCTATTGTAATTCTCTGCTGAATACGTAATGAAATAAACAGTATTAAAATATAAATAGTTATACATGAAATATACAATTATTATTTACAATTAAAAATAGCTAGATTTTCTTAATAAAATAATAAGATACGAATTTCACGAATTTCTCTTTAGTAAATCCACACAAATCTCTGGAAATTTTCATTACAACTTATTTATTTATCCTGCTGTAAATTTGAGAAAGAAGACATAAATTCTTTCCTTTAAAGTTTTAATGACATCTAGGTATGTCACGATATTTTATTTATTTTCATCAATTCAATGCTAGGTTGGTAAAATCTGCAATGTTACGTGCACAATGTATTGATACTTGCATCTTTTAGTCAGACTTTCATTATTATGTGCAGCGGAGAGAGGGAAAAATTCTCGAAACACCGCCTCGAATAGCGGTAAATATTTGCCAATGTATTACTAGAAATAGAACATAATACAGGTTAGTAGGTATGTAGAGAAAATTATATAGGTATCCAGGAAACTAAACATTACAAAATGTTTAGTTTCCTGGATTTTGTTTAGTAATTTGAATTTTTTATTGTTAGTCTAAATTTAATTATAATTGTTTAACTGTCACTTTCATTTTTATGGGGTAAAGCATAAAAAAGAGCAATTCTAATAATATGGTTTTGGCACCATGAGAATTTTGCTATCGCAAATGATCTTCAATTTATAACAATGCCGCAAGGAGTGCAGAAACATTTGCTTCTGTGCAAGATATAACTTTCTAGTCAAACAATTTTAGTTTAAAAATTACAATCAAACGATAATTCATGGTCTGACAAAATTCTTCTTGCCCGACTATGGAGCTATTCAAGTTCTCTGCCTAGGCTCGTTATATCCATTTATCGGGTTTAAAGTATAAAAAGTGCTATTATACAAAGATTATTGGATTCATGTTAACGTTTTATAACGATATAACAGGACCATTACGTGGTCTATCATCATTTTAACGAGTTAGTGATCTTTTTTATGGAAGTACTTTTGCTGTTAATATTGAGTGAATTTTATAGCACTGTCCGGTGAATGTGAGGTGTGATTTAGTGGTTTTAAGGAGACAAAAGTAGCTATAATAATCTTTGTATATAAAACTTCAGTAAAGTGCAAGTAATATTTTCAAATAAAATATATTTTCATTTCATAAACAGAAAAGGCGGTAAAATGAATTTGAATGTCAAATAATGTTGTTATTTAGGAGAGTATGATATTATTATGATAAATAGAGCAACGAAATAAAAATAAATAAGCACGGAAAGGTACTCAAAATGTTTATGAAAATACAGCTTAATTTAACATAAATATTTAAGAGATAACTTTTATTTAGAGCAAAACCTTAAGTGCTCTGAAACTACATTTAACAAACTTTTTTTCAAACTGGATGTAAAAATAAACCTTGAGTCTCATTAAGGAATGAATTTAACGTCTGAAGGAAAGTTTTATATTAATTTAATGAACTGCGAGATCAAGTGAGCGTCATGACGGTAATTCACCAATTAGTCTGATGGAACACTCACGATTTGCGTTCGTGCACACATAAACACGAGGTTCGAACAAAACTAATTTACGCGACTTGATTGCTGTTTTGATACCGTTTTATTCTAGTACATTGTTTAATTAATGCTTCATAGATTGCGAGAATTAGCGACTGTTAACTAATAAACGTTACAATTAAATAATGTTAGACAAATAGTTGGTATTTGGCACTCGCCAAATATGTTACTTAGGTATCATCACCACATAAATCTTAATTGGTTAATTAACTATCATGCATACGTCACCACAAGATATTTTGATTTGTTTTTCTTAACAATATTGTCATATCTGCAGTGTTCATGGGGTAGCTATTGAATCAATAATCTTTAAAAGCATACTAGGAAACTACACAGACATTAGAAGACTATGTTAACTGTATGAAAATATTAGAAGTTTTACATGCATTATTAGTATTTTTAGAATTAGTAGCATAAAATGTATGATAATATTAGTGGCATAGCATCTAAACTGTCCAAAAATAGCTTTTTATACGGTAAGTACAAACATAATCTTAAATGAAAGCTATTATTTCTGCAGTATTTATTTATGCAGTATGATAAGCTTAAGACGTTGTACCGTTGTCCATCTGTGAATTAACGGTGCAGATTTAAGTAGAAACAGCAATGAGTAGCATTTTAAGCGAGACTCTTGTAGGATCGTCACGTTTGTTTGATATGGGTTAAGGATGATGGAGGTTTTATGTGAAATGCGCAATCGTGGAGTAAAAGTAGGAGCTTTATTGTTATGTCGTAAAATTAATGCTTGATTGTATATTGACCTTAATTTACTGTGATTTACTTTCGCTTTAGGTACAAGTATGTGTCGGAAATTGGCAATTTGTTTCTGTTAATAAATAAATTAATAGAACTATTCATAACGTAACTAAATATATGCCATTTTTACTTTAAAAATATATGTATTTAGGTTAAAAACCCATTCAGATAACGTTTATAATAATGAATGAATATTGTTTCACTTTAAAATATAATATGCTACTTTGGTTATAAATCAATATTCTTATTGACACTTTTGATGAATTGATTCGTGTCGGTTGCACATATCAGTTTCTAAGTAAATCAGTTACCTATATATTAATTTAATATTATTATAATAACGTTAAACTACAATTTTAAGGACCGAATTTTCTCTACAGCTTATTTTAAAGCTCTCTTCAATACATATAATAAAATTCTAGAAAAGTGGTGTCTGTACAATGAAAATATGTAAAAAAAAATTAGCAGGGGTTATTAGTAAATCGATCCCAAACTCAAAACTGTAGTTAAAAATTTTTTTGTCTGTTTGTCTGTTTGTCTGTTTGTCTGTATGTTTGAACACGCTAATCTCAGAAACGGCTTATCCGATTTCGATGCGGTTTTCACTAATATATTGTGGTAATCTTCATTTAACATTTAATGTTTATTTCATGTCAATCGGTTCATAAATAAAAAAGTTATGACCATTTAAGTACTCACGGCGAACTAAACTAAACACGGCTAAGGCATTCTATGGTACACATACAGACTACAGTGTACGATAAAACGTAAGTTATCTGTTATACGCTACAGTTATGTCCAAGTGATCATATCGAAAGTCCCCAAGGGTGGGGGGTAAGCTGAGGTAGTAGGGGGGAGGGGTCAAATTAAAATTATACTTATTTCTAGGTAAATTTTATACATAAAATGTCCTTTAAATTATGTCGTATTTATAATATTATATTTTTAACCCCCGATGCAAAAATATGGGTGATAAGTGTTTGACCGCTGTGTGTGTGTGTGTTTGTGCCACCGTAGCTCGCTAGCAGGTAATCCGAATTAGATGATGTTTTTTTGTTAGGCAGCATATTTTCCGACGCTGGTTCTTAAATAAACTGTATCAAAATCGGTTCATCCATTTATTGTGTAAAAGTGGGAATGAAAATAGCTAAAGTTGTCGAATATACTTTAGTGATATATTAAATGAAAGTGAACGACCTATCAGTAAAAATAAGTCAAATTTTATCAAAATCGGTTCATCCATTTATTTGATATAGGTATAAAAGTGGTAGATAATAAAAAAAAGTGAATTTTGACTCAAGTGACATATGAAATGAAAGGGCATGACGTGTAAAGTATAATTAGACATATTTAATCAAAATCGGTTCATCCATTTACTATACCTATATACAGGGTGTAATCGTTAAGTGTGCACAGGCGATTTTTCCGTAAGTATTACAGATAACAAAAAACTTTAAACTGATATCGAAAGTACTTAACCTAATGAGTAAAATGGCGGTAATAAATTTTTAAAAATAAATCGAGAAATATCAAAAAAATTATCTTTAAACCCCCATACATTAAGTATGAAATATGAATATCCCATATACATTTTAATATGAAAGATTTTAGCTTTCTTTTTCTTTTTTGGTTTTCTGCTTTAATTACTTCGCAAATTTGAAGTGGCATTTTCCACGCTTTTTCCGGACATTTTCACGCATTTTCCGGATATTTTCCGGGGATTTTCCGAGCATTTTCCGGGCATTTTCCAGGCATTTTCCACGCTTTTTCCGGACATATCCACGCATTTTCCGGATATTTTCCAGACATTTCCCTGGCATTTTCCGGTTATTTTCCGGGATATTCCAGACATTTTCCGGGAATTTCCCAGGCATTTTCCGAGCATTTCCCGGGGATTTTCCGGATGTTTCCCAGACATTTTCCGGACATTTCCCTGGCATTTTCCGGGGATTTTCCACGCATTTCCCAGACATTTTCCGGACATTTTTCAGGCATTTTCCGGGGATTTTAAAGGCATTTTCCGGATATTTTCCGGACATTTTCACGCATTTACCGGATATTTTCCGGACATTTTCACGCATTTTCCGGATATTTTCCAGGCATTTTCCAGGGATTTTCCACGGTTTTTCCGGAAATTTCCACGCATTTTCCGAGCATTTCCCAGGCATTTTCCGGTTATTTTCCGGGAATTTCCCAGGCTTTTTCCGGGGATATTCCGAGCATTTCCCGGGGATTTTCCGGATGTTTTCCAGACATTTTCCGGACATTTCCCTGGCATTTTCCGGGGATTTTCCACGCATTTCCCAGACATTTTCCGGACATTTCTCAGGCATTTTCCGGCGATTTTCCAGGCATTTTCCGGATATTTTCCGGACATTTTCACGCATTTACCGGATATTTTCCGGACATTTTCACGCATTTTCCGGATATTTTCCAGGCATTTTCCAAGGATTTTCCACGGTTTTTCCGGAAATTTCCACGCATTTTTCGAGCATTTTCCGGGCATTTTCAGGCATTTTCCACGCTTTTTCCGGAAATTTCCACGCATTTTCCGGATATTTTCCAGACATTTCCCTGGCATTTTCAGGCATTTTCCACGCTTTTTCCGGAAATTTCCACGCATTTTCCGGATATTTTCCAGACATTTCCCTGGCATTTTCCGGTTATTTTACGGGATTTTCCAGACATTTTCCGGGAATTTCCCAGGCATTTTCCGAGCATTTCCCGGGGATTTTCCGGATGTTTCCCAGACATTTTCCGGACATTTCCCTGGCATTTTCCGGGGATTTTCCACGCATTTACCGGATATTTTCCGGACATTTTCACGCATTTTCCGGATATCTTCCAGGCATTTTCCAGGGATTTTCCACGGTTTTTCCGGAAATTTCCACGCATTTTCCGAGCATTTCCCAGGCATTTTCCGGTTATTTTCCGGGAATTTCCCAGGCTTTTTCCGGGGATTTTCCGAGCATATCCCGGGGATTTTCCCGATGTTTTCCAGACATTTTCCGGACGTTTCCCTGGCATTTTCCGGGGATTTTCCAGACATTTTCCGGGGATTTTCCGAGCATTTCCCGGGGATTTTCCAGACATTTACAGGCTATGTCAGGGAAATGTCCGGAAAATGCCTGGAAAATTCCCGGAAAATATCCGGAAAATGCGTGAAAATGTCCGGAAAAATGTGGAAAATGTCACTTCAAATTTGCGAAGTAATTAAAGCAGAAAACCAAAAAAAGAAAAAAAAAGCTAAAATCTTTCATATTAAATGTAGGTATATGGGATATTCATATTTCATACTTAATGAATGGGAGGGTTTAAAGATAATTTTTTTGATATTTCTCGATTTATTTTTAAAAATTTATTACCGCCATTTTACTCATTAGGTTAAGTACTTTCGATATCAGTTTAAAGTTTTTTGTTATCTGTAATACTTACGGAAAAATCGCCTGTGCACACTTAACGATTACACCCTGTATAGGTATAAGTGGGAATGAAAGAAACGAATGTTGTCAAATATTGTGATAGTACCTACCTAAGTGATATATCAAATGAATGTGCATAACGGGTGAATTACAATTAGTAATGTTTTATCGAAATCGGTTCATCCGTTTTTTACATATAGGGCACTTTAGGGGTGACAGTGGTTAGATAAATAAACCAAATGGAGCATCAAACGATAGGATATGACGTGTACATATAGGTACAATTAGATAATATTATTTACATCAAAATCGGTTCTGCCATTTACTAGGGATGGAAAGGGAAGGGTTGAAAGTCTGTGAAAGAAGAGGGGGACATGGGAGCGAGAGGATAGCCACACCCTGGAAATTTTGAACTCTTCTCAAAGCCACATAGGCCTGGCCCTTGGCAATTTTTTTTCTTAAATATACCACTTCTTTTGCCACTGTGGTCCATTACAATTTATGCACGGTTACGGCCCAACTTAAAAGATGTCAGATGTAGGAATGTATTATGGAGGTAGAGGTAGGTCTCGCTCACTTGAAAATATTAAATGAAAATAAGAAACCGAAGTTTAAAAATTAAAAAAAAAAACCCAACGCAACGAAGGAAAAGGAATATATATAATTTTACAAACTTCCCGACGATCTTTAAAATTAAGTACCATTATAAAAAAATATATATATAAGATATATTATTATGATAATGATGGTATGGTATGGTATCCTTAACTTTTACCAAAATTGTAGATTATAAAATTATCTTTAAAAAACTTCACATACATTTTTTTCTAGGAGCCACTGTTTCTACGAAAAATCTATTTTTTCATTCATCGTTGATCTCAAAAATAAAAATTCCAATCACCAGAACGACAGGAAATTTTAATAATTGATTTTTAATTGTGTTTTTCACAATTTTATTAAATTGCGACTGGATGAAAATTTTGTTCGTGGTCGTCGTCGTCGTTGGTAGGGTGAACAAATCCTTAGCAAAACATCATACGCTTATGTCAATTAGTATCGATAGCGGATTCTATTCCTTTACGTTTTGACGTTTGCCTCGGCACTCAGTTGCTGCACAATATATTGTCAAAAACATCCATACAAGGAAGGAAGGTAAATAAATTTGCTCCTCTCCCTCCTGGTGCCTAAAAAATAATATGCCATAATTTAAAATAAATTTTACGTAGAAAATTAATTAGGCACTTATTTTTTTATTTTTTAGCTCAGTTTAGTAATAAATTTTACTAACTGTTCTTTTAATTATTTATGGTAGTACGTGTTTATTCAATAAAAGTTAAGTAGTAACTACTATGCAGTCACTATTCCACGCGGACGAAGTCGCGGGCACAGCTAGTTTTTAAATAAGAAAAAAATCTAAGAATAATCTAATCTCTAAGCTGAAATTAGATTAGATTAGTTTTTATTTCAAGAATAATTATGTTATTTATTACTAGCTTCCGCCCGCGGCTTCGCCCACGTGGTGTTTTGATAAAAGGAAGCCTATGTTCTTTCACAGGGTCTAAAGATTGTCTGTGCCAAATTTCATCAAAATCGGTTGAGAGGTTTAAGCGGGAACGCGTAACAGACAGACAGACAGACAGACAGAGTTACTTTCGCATTTTTAATATTATTAGTAGGGATGTGCACACATTAAAATGGAAAATGATATCATGGATTTTTAGACGTCTGTATTACATCTCACATCCCGCACGATGTTTTTTCTCGAAGTATTAATATATAAATGCCGTGGGTTCCATTAGACGCAGCCAAGTGGTGTTCAATCGGAATGCCGACTTGTCATTACAGAGCAATTAATTTGTCGTCCCGATACCAAAGATGTCATTATGCGATCTACAATTCCATATAAATTCATTAGTATGTATTACTGCTTATTCGACTTCCTTTTACATCATAGTGTGATTAGCCGATGGGCTGCTTTCTTTCGTCATGTTTATTATATGGTTTATGTTAATAGTAGGGAAGTTGGTTTTATGGTATAGTAATTTATTACTGGATCTATGTATTGTAATTTTGTAGTTTCTATAACATTGTTTTATTATTAAACGTGTGTAGTGAGTTTTCATTGTTCTAGATAAGAACGATTCTAAAAATACACTTTTTGTAAACAAAGTTATATTTAGTTCGTTTTCACGCATGCATTTAAAATGATACTCATAATTAATAATCTAAAACAAGTTCGTAAATAAATCTTAAACTCTAACAAAATAGCAATCGATGACCATTGTTAGTATCGTAAAATGAAATTACTTCATAATAAAGCAGTGGCCATAAACATTGCTTATTTGTTATACTTAGAGAACAGTTTGTTGTCATTACTTAAATTTATAGGCAATAAGTTTTAATGTCCATAGGTAGTAATTTAAACTCGCGCACACAGTAATTAAAGATCGGAAGCAAATTGTGAATAACACCATAAATTATATCAACACGTATATATCAAGATACGAATGTTATTAAATATATTTCGTTAGCGATTCGAAGCCCTAGGGGCTATAACGGGTCCCTGTATTGGTATCGTTTGACAGTTATCGTTGAAAATTGCTAGCAATTGGCGTCGAAATACCGTAACCAGTTTAAGTTGAACTGCGGCTCGGGAAAATGCATTTTGATTTCCGAGAACGGATTCGAATGTACGGGTCTTTGGTTTTGGCTTTTCTGAAAATTGGCGACTTGCAACGTATTTACGTAATTTACATCTGGCAATGGCTGGAAACTTTATCTACAATGTTTATTATAATGATATGTATAATAATAACTACTTATTTAATTTTAATGTAGGTACCTACCTATCTACTTTGAAATTACACATGGTACATATCTAAGTCATGGCTCATGTGGTCACTGTGAGAAATTTTTTATGTGCTCAGTATTTTGTTTAATAATTTGAAAACTGTTAGCATAATTTATAATTTTTCTTCTTTTACTAAGGTGTTTATTATCAAAGGAACCTTTAAAATTATATAATTTTAATAGAAGCCGGTTTGATAAAATACTACAAAAGTAAACAGAAGCTATTTAAGAAGCCTCAGTTTTAAAATAAAAATATCTACAATATTAAGTGCTCAGCGAAAATAAATAAAATAAAACAAAAACTTTCCTCATCAGAATCTCTTTAGGATAAATAGATATTTCTTCGAGCATAATATATTGGCAAGGTAAAATGTAAATAAATTCCTCATTTATTAGATAAATCCATACACTGCAACATAGGGAAATTTTAAAGAAATTGAAGATAGCATTAACAATCCTCTAGTCGAGGACAAGTGATGGATCAGCACCGTAGGCTATAATTGTATGGCCATTAACTCTGATATCGTAAATTGTAAAGCAGTATTATTTAAAGGAGAGTATTTTAATCATACTTTTTCTTTATTAAGTTCAACAAGGGTAGCTAGTTCTGCTGGGGAAAAGAGTATGATGTTTATAAAAATTACCTATTATATACCTATTAATTATGCCTATAATTAACTTGCCTATTATTAAACATGTGAAAATGTTATCGTAAATGATTATTTTATTATGTTTTGCTTAGGTATGCATGTATGTGATTTGTGAATAAAATAAAATATATTTCTTTGGCGCTTCATTTCGGATGGATTTCAGGTTGAAAGGTATCGGGCAGGTTCAACGTCATTGTCAGATAGATGGCACGAAATAAAAAAAAATTCTTCTTCAAATCCATCCAAACGGGTTTTTCGAAATGTAGGATTTTGGAAGATTGTCATAACTTTACACTTTATTATCTACTTTTATATTATTCTTAATACCAATACGCGTATTTTATGGCCACGCGATGTGAACAGTTCTAAGTTAACGCGCGTGCCCCCAGCCATGCATTATCGGATACGGGTTATGGACACTTACTTTGTCTACTTATATTTTCATTATTTATTAATATTATTTTATTTTTCTTTGATATTATGATAAGTGCAGTGAATTATTATAAAATGGAACTTTTACTGAATATATAAATGAGGTAAAATGAAAGCGATGTATTTCCCAATAGTATCCTATAAGTTGTTTATGTGCCTTTCAAAACAAGCCTGCAGCAAATAGTCGCATAATTTGTAGAGGTAGATATTTCATGGTGTATAAAATAATGATTGCGTTTTTTTTTGCAATCATGCTTTCAATTGCAACTTTTAAAACGATTAAAGTATTTATCCCATATACTTATGGAAATCATTTCATAATTAATTATATCTTGAAAAATTATGCATTAACTGCAGTAAATGGTAGGCGCCTCGAAAGCTGACGCGGTCTTACTACAAGCTTGGAGTAGAACAAATTACGGTGTTTTAATAGACATTTTCCTGTTTGAAAGTGGATCTATTAGCAGTGGATTATTCGTGAGAATATACGTACTTTATTAAGCTATAAATTGTGAACAATTTGCGGGTTTTTGCAAATTGACTTATATATGGGATTTTTGTTAGAATGGTTTAATTTGGTTTGGTAGGTTTTGTATTAATGTGACGTTTTTATTTATTTATTTATTTATTTATTCTTCATTGTATACACATCAAGGAAATACAAAAATGAAAAAAAAAAAAAAAACAATAAAATATATACAATGGGCGGCCTTATGGCTATAAGCCATTTCTTCCAGGCAACCGTCGGGTAAAGGATAAAAATATAATAACTTCGGTAGTATGAGCCAATAGTTATCATGAGTAATAAATATTTAAACAATAATATATATAGTAACACATATACATAAATATTATACAGAATATAATAATCACATACATACATACATACATACAGATACAAATATACATACATACAGATACAAACAGCAATACGATAATTACATAAATACTACAATTAGAGGGAAAGGTAATAATCTTTCAGCATTTTCTTGAAAGAGTTTATTGTTTGAGCACAACGAATTCTCTCAGGTAGGTTGTTCCATAAACGGATTGCAGTGACAGTGAAGGAGGAGGTGTAATATTTAGTTGAGTGTATAGGGAAGCTAAGCAAAAGATTGTTGGAAGATCTAAGAGAGTAGGTATCAGTTGCAAGGAAGTTGAAATTAGATTTTAAGTAAGAAGGGGAATTAGGACAGAAAAGAATAGAGTAGAGAAGATTGAGGACATGCATATTCCGGCGTGAACGGATTGGCAGCCATTTAAGTTTCTTACGATACTCGGAAATATGATCAAACTTTCGCAACCCATAAACAAATCTGATGCAAATATTTTGGAGCCGTTCGAGTCGATTAAGCTGCTCTTCACATAAGTTTGTGTAGTACGCATCAGCATAATCCAGGAGTGGCAAAAGAAGAGTCTGCGCCAGCATAACCTTGGTAGGTATGGGTAGGAAGTGGCTTAACCGTTTTAAGCTGTTTGCGGATGCATACACTTTTTTAGAAACAGCTTTGACTTGTGGTACCCATGACAGTATTTCGTCAAAGGTTAACCCCAGATTTTTCACCTCAGAAGAGTATGGTATAACAAACCCATCGAGTTGTATACATGGAAAATCGGTCCAGTTAATTCTTGAGCGTAGTTGTGAACTTCCAATGACTATTGCTTGGCTTTTATTAGGATTAATCTTAATACCAAATAGTTTACTCCATTCGTGTATAGATTCCAAATCAGTGTTCAGAGTTTGAATAGCATTAGGAAGAGTGTTGAGTTCTGAGTGAGCATATATTTGGAGATCATCTGCATACATATGGTAGGGAGAAGATAGTTTAGGAGTAAGAGAATTTATAAAAAGTGCAAAGAGGAGTGGGGACAACACGCCACCCTGCGTTTTTGTGGGACGCAATTATCTGGTTTATATTATTTTATTACTAATACTTAATGAGATAATTTAATTCTTAATATTACTCCCAATATTACCTTTTGATTGATTTGCTTTCTAGAAATTTTACACAAATTTTACATAAAATTGAGTCTAATGAAGACTCAATTTTATGAACATAAGTATTTAAATATATTTCCTCCCCATCACAATCTAGGTTTATTTAATTAAATAAGAATCCATATTATTGTATGTATCTATAAAGTAAAATAGGCAAAAAGTAGTTTTGGTAGCTTTACCGGGTAAAGCCGGTCAGATTAACTGCATATAAAGACGTTATTAACACAAGTATTTAAGCATAAACCCAGATGTATTAGATTCTACTGATATACTATTAAATTCATACTTGTATATGTACACGTCATTAATATTTAATTATTTAGAATACAAGAAATCGGTTAAAAATAATTAAAGATCGATAGCTTAAAGAAAATTTCAGGGATAATAGTTAAATCTAAAGATTATATTTTTATCCTATCCACGTAAAAATTATATTTAAAACAGTTTCAAACAAACCTACAAATTGAATCTTCAACCGCCAAACTTGGAGCTCAACTGTTGAATATTAGTACCAGCTACTGAACACTAGATGTCGCTGTCACGACAATTCATTTTCTGGGATATTCGATACTTAGCAAGATAAGTAGGTACCACAAATACGCATTATTTTTTTTATTGAATAAATTAAGCTTGAGATTATATTATCATTTATTTAGATTCATTATCATGTGATTAATTTTAATATTAAAACATAACAATATTTACGTACGTACATAAATCCTTTTCATAAAATTTACATCGTAGGCACATCTGTAAACAATGCTTCGATCTCTTACCTCTGTTAAACGTTTAAAAAAATATTTTTTCATACTAAAACTTACCTTACACGACCCCTGCACACATATAGCTCTGAAGCCCGGCTTGGTGCACGGTGTCCCGTCAGCCACCAACGCGAGCGACGCGTAAAATTGCTGCCCGCGCGGTCGACAGTTCAGTGTGCATGGTGCGTTACCTGATAATTAATAAGTTTATGCAATTTATTTAGTGTGTAAGGTTCTTTAAAATTTGGAATAGTTGTGTTTAAATTTTCGAATATCGATATAAACGCGATTTAATACAG
The DNA here is from genome assembly GCA_029959065.1 of Colias behrii. Taxonomy (NCBI): domain Eukaryota; kingdom Metazoa; phylum Arthropoda; class Insecta; order Lepidoptera; family Pieridae; genus Colias; species Colias behrii. The sequence goes on along the minus strand of JARWMC010000019.1, from coordinate 6,372,793 downwards.
CGAACGTGGTTACGGGCAGACTGAAGTATTTTGATAGTGATGGTTATTTGTATAACTACCTCCATCTATTTATAATTTGGTATGTTGATTGTTTTATTGGATGAAGGCAGAGTTAATTAAAACAATCGTTAAATTATTATACCTAATAAATATCTACTAATTTAAACAATAATTTCCACAATCATTTGTTTTCTGTAAAGCTACATAAATTCTTATTTAAATAGCAAAAATATATCTAATTACCATCAACGTATGGCACCCAGGTGTAGAATCTTCCACGGAAAGGCCTGCGGTCGTACACCGAACATTGCTCAGCCCGGGAGTCGCGTACCGGCCCGGGACACGGCTGTGGAAAATAAAGCATACTAGGTATTAGAATAATATTTTAAAATTCATGTTATATGAATTGTCGCGATATTTTGCCTTCGATATAATAACGGTACATGACTTGTATACTCAGAAGAATTAATACATCAAACATATGAATGAATTACCTATCACTTCTCACTTGTATTAAAGTAAATAAAACTATGTATATATAATAAAAAATAATATATTGCTAAGCGTAAAACTCGAGAACGGCTCGACCAATTCACAAGCAAGGTTCAGAGTTCTAGAGAGACACAAAAAGGCAGTAACGCAGAACAACGTGTGCAGCTAGTTTTAAATAATATGTTACTTACCGCTGTGTTACATTCATGATAGCGCCTCGCCAAGCCGGGACAATCTGGCACATTGACCGCATCCCGGGATCTTCTCAGTCTATCCGTACTCCGTGCCAGCTTCCTCCTTTTTCTACTGCGACGCCATCTGAAAGGAATTGTGTGGTTATAATAATTGCTTTAATAAATAGTTGATAAGAAAATTACCAAATATTAAAATATTAAAAATGGCTTCAAAGTAGATTTGTTAAGTCAATATTTTCATACGCTATTTATTATCATAACGAATAGCGAAAAAGAGAAAAAATACTCGTGGGCCCCATTAAAACTACAGAAGGAGCTTTTTTGAGACATATGACGTGACGATATGATTTAGATATTTGATGTGACAATAATTGTCTTTTGATTAATTATAAACAAAGTTTTTCTCTTCATGATTTAAGAATTTCGTAGGGAGTGGTAGGAGTTTTTTGTTTCAAAATGTATATCGAACGAAATATAATATTTCAAACTGCATAACTATATGACTACATAAATAATAACGATAAAAATCCCGATCATAGAAAACAATTTACTTTCACTAGGTACCTATCTACAAAAAGTTGATATCGATTACACAACCTCCAATCAATCGCAACTGAAATCAATTGTATTGAAATTAAAACAAAAGGAACCTACACTATCATCAGATACTTTGATGGGTAATAATGCGCCTCTGATGCAATATAATATTAATTACAAATACAATAGTATTGTGGCGCCCCGTTGTGGTGAAACCGAAGAGCTAAAACAATTACTTATAAAACATGTGTATGCATGTGTGTAATCATATAGGATTCTAATAAGTAATAACCTACGTCGATGCAAATAGTAAGGAATTTGGTTTCATTTATGTTATAATTGGTATCAATATGTTTGATAGTGATCAGTCGGTTTTGAACGTATGAAAACAGACCTCCTCGATGTATGAGATGCTTACGAAATAGAATCAAGCTACCTTCATAATTCATACGAGTACCATACCTACATATCAATATACACGAAACATATCCAGGACGTACACATTTATTTTTGGCGTGACAACGTCTTATAATTCGATAAAGCCGGCTGCACGCACAAAAAAACATGACTCATGCGGCGTTACCTCGCTCTGAGGCGTTCCATGTAAGGCTTGAAGTGCAAGCGAGAGCGCGGAACGAGCGACAAAGAAGCACAATCGGCCGTTGTCACGTTCAACTATCGTCAGTAAACCGACTTTACAGACAACCAATTTTTTTCATTAATTACAGACGCAGTCATTCAACTTTCAGTACGGACGATATTTGAGAGATATGATAACGATATTTACGATTATTAATTGAGCGATAAGTCAACATCAAAAAGTAACATGAAATATTCATAATTTCATAAAATGATTTGTGACTCGCATCACAGGTTCTAGAGCGAAATCAGAGCAATTCAATATTCCAACGAATCATCAAATTTTCTGAAGTTTCTAAAATTCTTATTGAACCTTAATTTGTTAAATTCTTCGATACTTAAATCACAATTAGCGTTTGGTTACAGATATATCGGTGTGCACAAACCGCTCTGTTGTTAATTTTATAGCTTCAGTGACGCATGTATTCTGTTTAAATAATCGTTAAATCGCATAGGAAACATTTTGTTCCGCTACTAAAACTCGGTTAAATAGATTTTATAGTGTCAACATTTACTAACACAAATATTTTGCGTATATTTTTGAGGAAAATGCCTTCTATTTATATTTTAAGCACCATTTTCGTATGTATGTTTATTAGATAAACGACTGAAACTTATAATACTATTGGTTTCATTCTCAAGTACGGTTATTGCTGAATAAACTCCACTGTTTCTGTTGCAACATTTTCAAGACAAAAGACGTATGAAGAAGGCACAAAAAATCTAATAAACAACAAACCACAATTATGTCTCGTCTACATAATCAAGCTTTACGATGCTTGTTAACACGACGCCCGTCGATTGCTCAAAACGATACACGCTGACTCAGCGTTCCCGCTAATGGCCCAAACAAACATTCACACAGAATTCTTAAACCGGTGCAAACAAAGAGATAAGCATCGTGCATTAGCAAAAGGTCTTCAAATTATTGTGCGTCAATCACAGTACGATGTAGCTTCGGAGAGCTTCGAGCTTGTGCCTTGTACTTGTTCAATATTACCTTAATTTTGTATGTTCGAGGGCGGGGGTCAGCGGGTCTTGCCGAAATGCCTAATGAAATATTTGGAACCACTTGGATAAGTGGATGCTGGAGCGATTGCGATGATGCCACAATTTCGGACATTGGCTACGGTTGTTTCACTTTTATGTAATCATATGGAACAATGGTAATTTAGGGAATATGCATTTTATCTGTGGATTAACATTTTTGTATTACGGGGTAGGGTATCGGTTCGTATGTGTCATGATTACCCAAATATGAGGCACTATATTTTCCAAGCTTTGAGCTTTGTGATACCTTAAATTTACAAACTAGGTATATACTTCTGGTGAGCAAGGACACTATTTCGTAATTACTCTATTGGATTCACTAAACAGGCTTTCAATTATACAAATATGCATATTGGGTACTTATCTTTAATAGATTGAAATAAATCATTGATTCGTGTATTGAATCTCAAGTAGGTAAGCAGCAAAACTTAATTACTATACTGTAGTGTACTAGTGTAGAACGGATAAAATATGTTTAACCTGCAGTTCATTAAGAATTAAAAGTAATCATTGTTAGTCCGCTTAATTGAATTCAAATTAGATCTGCTAGTATTTTCTTAAGTTTGGTTTAAGGCGAGTATTATACATATCATAGTTTTTAAAGATTTTTTAACGGATTTTCGATTGTTCTGATTATGCTTTTTATTTGCTCTGAAAATATCGGGTTTAAATCCGTTAAAGAGTCTTTAAATTCTTACTTCTGCTTTCCATTGCCACATGTATGATCATATCGATTATTCTATAATAGTTGTGTTCTGAGTGTATAATATGTTTTATAAACAAACACCATTAAAATGAGACATTATAAGGTTTTGTACATAATAAATCTGTTAAGAAAAAACATATTATTTAGCGAAAACTTGATGAAATGCTTATAAAATTTATTACGTAGTAATAGGTTCCGGGCGGTGGAACGGGGAATGTAATCCATCGTCCGGTGCGGTGAGGCGGCTTGAGACGTGTTCCGCTCATGCCGCCAACGGGAGGGAAGAGCAGGCAAACCACCTTTCCTGTTCTTGGCTTGCGCCTGGCCTGGAGATGGGCTGCCGCCGAGGAGGTCGCGGAAGAATTCTAACAAATACCCGCGGCCCCATCATTAAAGCGGCTCGACGGAACACAGTGGGGTTTTAGTCGGTAAGAATCCGACATAACCCACGGCTCCTTCCCCGGGGGCCGTGGGTATCTTTGGAAGATTTCCCCACTATAAAAAAAAAAAAAAAAAAAAGGTTCTGGTATAAAAAATATTAACATTTAATATCTGTTGCACTGCATACTTATTAAAGACCTAGTACCTTAAATTCAGTTAATTTTATATTTAATTCAGTTATAGATTCGTGGGAAATGTGAAAGTTTAGTTCATCAATAAGACGGCACGGGCTTGAACTTTGAAGAGCGGTACTTATGTTTTACAAACGAACATCGCTTTATTATAAATGTTAGTACGTCAAACGGTCTTTGATTATTGTTTGACATAGGTTTATTATCCACGGAGTTATAGTAGAAATTGTAAAGTCCAATACATCGTAAAGTAGAGAAAATGTATTGAACTTTGCCATCTGCTATATTTTAGGCTTTGTGTACGAATGTAGTTTGGTGAATATCACATAAAATCGTAAACTTTTCCAAAGCTAAATTCTATGTATACTGATTTTGCCACAACATTTTGATGAGAAAGGCTTGCACGAAAAATGGAAGCTTGGCTAATATTTTCTCGAAGACTTTAACCATGCCAAAGTAAAACGTCTCAAAACTGCTATGTATATGCTATTTAATATTTATACCGGAAAGTGTGTCAAGACGATAATATTCAAGCAACACTAGCTGAAACGACAAGCACATGAGTCCCAATTTAACGCAAAATGTTTCTAGCTAAGTGCTTTCAAGTGTTTATATGGACTATGGAGAAAGAAAAGTGGCCATTACTAAGGTTCGTATCAAAGTTAACTAGCCCAGGCCACTTTAATAAATAATTCGGCATATTTTTTGAAGGAATTTCAGAGAGAAAATTTAAGAGGAAGCGCTCAAGGTTTGATGAAATAATAAATAGGTATGTTCTAAGACATTGTATTGATGAAACAAGTCTTGGAAAATTGAAAGTATCTACGTAACTACCATTTCGTCTTTATCGCATCTTAAAGAGTCTTTATATACTCTTAGGTATTCTTTACAATAAGCTTTATAGCACAATGTAAATTAGGCCTTCACATAATAAGAAGCAAAAGTGTTTAGTTTCGGAAGTATAATTCATCAACTACTAAAAGTACTATTTGATTGATTTTCCTTTAAACTGTCAACATTTATAGCTCGTACTATTTTATCGTGTGAATCTACGTGTATCTTATTTGTACTTCTCGCAAGTTTTTTTACTCGGCAAGGACATGAAAGAGGTAAATTATGATGTCTCGACTACAAAGGCGCGACGTGGCCCCTCACGCTGCAGCTGTGATCCCGTTGACCAAACGTTTACTATTGAAACTCGATTATGTTTTGTAAATTTATTTGAGATTCTTAAGGTAAGATGTACGAGTATGTGCCATAAATCTATTGAGTTATTTTTTCCTGCAAAAATGTAACTTTATGTAAAAGTGATATGTAATATTATGATATGTTACGAATAATGGCAGTTATTTCTTATAGTAATTATTTTATGTACCTACTGGTCAGCAGCAAAACTGAATATGAAATTTTTGTACAACACTTTTCGAACAATTATCTGTAATTTATGTTAAGGTACGTATGTAGTGTAATACTATGTTTCGAGTTATCTGGATTGATTATAATAAGATTCTATGTCACTATTTATTATAATAAGATTATAATAAATAGTGACATAGAATCGAGATTCCAAAGTTATTCAATATCCAATAGCGTGGAAGGCTCTCCCGCGGTGGGCATAGATCCTTTTATCGATCTTGCGGCGTATCATTAGATATCATTGTGATCTATGATCTATGGTGCGCCTGCGCACCACGCGACGAAATCGTTGGATGAGAGAATCTATCGCTTATCAGGTTTTCATTGTACTCAATTAGTACAAGTTATGGATCTATACATATTACAAACAAATTGATGCTTATATTTTTCTTAGCAAAAACGAAACCTTATTAATTTTATTTTTATAATTTTTTAAAATATATAGGTTTATGTTTAAAAAAATTATAGAGGTAACTCAAAATATTACAAATCAAAAGATTTTTTTCTTTGTTTTAGTATACCTATCAAAGTACATAGTTATTTCTCTTAAATACGTTACATTATAATGACTCTCTCACATCGATCCCTCTAATTTTCGTCTCAAATTTGATCTCACGGATAAAATATATTAATGAGCCTATAAAAACATAGCTAAAACCGTAAAACAACATGCGATATCATATCGTATATCTAAATAGCTTGTATTGGGTCCATTAATGAAACAATCAAGACACCGCTTACAAAAGAAAAAAACAGTATGAAGTTACGACACATAACAGGAGTTCCGTAGTTAATTAAATAAATTTGATTAACAATAAACTTAAATTAATACTAGTACCTAAATAGTAATTATTGGAATTATTACAAAGTATTACTAAATAGGTCTTTCAGGTCGTAATATAAGCCTCCGAACAACTGTTTTGAATTGATTTTAATAACGTTTTAAAAATTTTATTAAATAAGTAATCATATAAAATTTCAGAATAAACTAGATAACGGTAGTAAAATATAACGCATTTCGATGTTTCAATAAAAATATTTAAATTTTGTTAGTATTGTTAGAGCGCTCTATACAACGATTTGTAAAAATACTTAATCACGGACATACAAATTAGTAGCTATAATAATTGTCAAGGATCTCTAAAAGCAAACACATCTATTCATTAATCTTCCTCAAGCTTTGATCCATTGTTTTTTCTCCGTAATAATGTTGTTTTAGAGATAAACTTAAACATAAACAGTTTGATGTTTTCGGATATAATATTTCAATAGTATTAAAACGACCACCTTATACATATAAACATGTAAAAAAATATGCTAAAACAAACAAACAAAAAAATAACGGGTCTTATTATTCTCTTGGAAGATTGTTTGTTATTGTTTGTTATTAAGTAATATTTAATATTATTGTAACATTGTTTGCCTAAATTCATTGCGGTTCTGTCGTGTTTATCGAAACAAGTCCATTGTTATTGAAGGTGCGTGGTGGTGACGAGCACAGTATTACAATATTGTAATACTGTGGTGACGAGTGACGTGTCTACCTACTAACTAAGTACTTTATTTATGTGACGAAATAAAATAAAATTCTGCCTTTGCTATAACTTGATAATAAAATTGACAAAGTAGGTGTATTATAATATGTATTTTATTTTTAGATAATACTACCAATGTTTATTTTTAATGATAAAATACCACATTACACATTAATTATATTTTACTAGCTACAGCCTGCGACGCACCCTCATGAAAAAATTCATATCTGAACAGAAACTTTTCAGAAAATTTTGAGTAAAATATTTACAAAAAATATTATAGGTACAACCATCCAGTATCCCTCTACATAAGTTTTGCGTTTATTCACTAACATGTAAATTCTTCTATATATCACGCCTTGCGAATAGTATTTTCTTATTCTAGATACCTGGTCCATTATTAATAATTATTATTAGAATTTAATTCTGTATCATTCTATGTAATCATATGTAAATGCTATTAGGATTGATATATGCTTTTTTATTTTATATACCTGGTAGGATCCCGTGGTAAACACTGCCGCTCCTGCACGGCCACTCCACCACCGCAAGTCTTCGAACAGGCGCTCCAAGTGCCCCAGGAGCTCCACGCGTACATATTCGTTAGATTCGTTCGCGATATTTCGCTTTGGTGCTGAAATTACATACAATTAGAATTATTATTATTATGAAAAAAACTTGTCTGCAGATGTATATAGCCTATGTCCCTCCCGCCATTTTATGGATTACAACAAAACATGCTGTAGAACGTGCCAAATAAACATAGATACGTCATACATTCATACATACACTCGAAAAACATAACCGTTCTTTCGCAGTCGGGTAAAAAGAATTCAAACATTTTGCGTTTATGAGATCTTTAGTACATCTTTGAACTGTAGCTGAAACTGTCTGAACTTTACTACTTTCAAATTAGTTGCAGCTCCCAACTTCAGTCATAACCAAAAGACAATTAAAACTTGCTAGAGAAAGAAAAACTATTATGGAAGTGTTCAGTTCTTCTTGGAACTAAATTATAATGCTAACAGTATAACATTTTAAGCTACAAAATAGATTTTTTGTATAAAATTCATAATATTAACATTTTATCTTGAATGTTTCCTCGATAACGATAAATATATTTGACTCTATGATGTATTTTTTCAAAAGCTATTAGAAACCTACTGATTCCACAAAACATTTGGTTCAATTCCCTACTAGGTACATAAGTTATGTACTACAATATTCTTACAAAAAATACATACTTTTTATTAATTACGATCACATCAACATTGTAGTACGGTCGACCAACCCATTTGTATTGATTGGGAATATTGATAGGTCATTGACGTAAGCAAAGCATACCGCTTAGCAAATCGAACATGTGACATTAGGCAACAGATGCCGACAGAAGCCAAAAGGGCAAACACTTGTAATTAGACATAAATCATGTTTTAAATTCGTACGCTTGAGTGTGAACGGAGTTTTGCAAATAATCGTTTATATTCACAACAGTAGATAACTTGTTTTATAAAGAAAATCAATTTAAAGGCAATCGATAAATGATAAACATTGGCTTTTATTGCGAACTAGCAACTCGCCACGGCCTAAAAATCTATTAAAAATTTATAGGCACCAAGAAAAATATAGTTTTTAAAATCAGTTCAGTACCCCCCCCCCCCCAAACATTTTTTTCTGTCAAAAAAACCAAGCAACTCACAAAGCTTACCTCTTTACAATATAAATATGTAATATGGTTATTTTTACTTTATTTTATCTCATACTATCGTTTATCTCTTATCTTCTTTTAATTATACTACATTTCCAGAAATTAAATTACACTTGAATTCACTAGTTAATGTCATTGCCATTTCACCTGCACCTCCCCTCACGTACTACAATCACGACGGAGTTAAATTATAATATAACAAGCTTGCCCACGACGACGTTTTGTAGATAGATATTTTTGAATTAACAACACTAAATAATTGTTAGTAGTTTTAGTTAAAAGTAAAATGATCTTTAAAAACGTTTAGAGATTACTATGTCGTTCGAAATTTGAAATGCATTTTTTTAATTATCATTTTTCTAACCACAGGTTTATTGCTGAATGTATTTCATAATTTAAGTATCAAATTAAAATTATGTTATCTGTAGAAATCATATCTAGATTTGATATTTATTAATATCCAACTCTAAAGTATTATACTTAATTATCTTACAAGTGGGACACTAAAAAAAATATAATAATTAACTAAGGCTGGCCATTCATAATTTTTATCTATTAAAAAAATAACATGACCTTACATCAACATCCTTCAGAGCGTAATTCTTACAAACTAATTGCAAAACCAATATATTTTGTAAATCATAAACATGCCTTCCAAACAAATTACTATAATGTATTCAAAAAGCCACTGATATTGACAAATATTAGTTTAATTAATTTAATAAATGATACACTGATCAATTTCAAGCAACGTCATTCACAAATTCGGATGTGGTATCGATACCTGTCATACTATTGACCTTCTTGTAAATCCAATCGGCGATATTGTAATTAAATATCGCATCGGTGCATATTCAGTTTTGTAAATTGATCATGTATTTGTTTGAGTCATTTTTATTTGGTACTTACAATTATTAATGTGAGCTTTGTGCCTCGTGTTGTATCTATTATTATTTAAGTGTATCTTGAATTTTTTATATGAGGACAATTTCATAACTAATCTCAAGTTCATTTTGATTGAAGTTTACTATTGGATTTATTTTGTCGATTTAAAAAAAGAATATGCAATTAAAATTCTTATCTATAAAACAATCATAATCAATATTAAAAGAAAACGATATGACAATAATGGAATTCCATTTTCAAAAATGAATATTGCGATTTGCGAGTCATTGAAATTTAGCGATTGTTTTTTTTTTAATCCTTTGTCTTTGGAACATTGTAGTACGGTCGACCAACAATATTGTATTCTTATTGTACATCCATACTAATATTATAAATGCGAAAGTAACTCTGTCTGTCTGTCTGTTACTCAATCACGCCTAAACTACTGCACCAATTTGCATGAAAGGAGAATGGCGAAATTGGGCCTGACTGTTACAGAAATCATAATATATTTAAAATTCATTATGTTAATTTTAATAATTATTTGTAAAATATTGACTTCTGATTCTATGGGAAAACAAATCTTTGAAAAAAAAAGATAATTCGTTCACTACCGGTCTTATCAAGCCACAGATCTAGTACAACTAGATTCTGAACATGCGTGGCCACCTCAGTGCATTTCGCTCTATCTTCGAGTGTTGCCATTTTATAAACTTTCCTGCATTTTAGGGAAAATTTTCATTAAAAATACGTCCTCAAATTCACTCTTACTTACTCTTACTTTATTAATTATTTATTATAATTCAGTGTAATAAATAAATAATGTGAGGTGAATTTGAGGACGTATTTTTAATGAAAATTTACCTTTGTAGTTTTTTTAAATTCCGAATTTATAGTTTCCTTAAAAATGTCCTGAAAATCACCTGCAAAATATGTTTAATGTGACTCATAAGTAGAGAATATTTTTTTCTCATTCAGTAATAGTGTGACAAGTTGGGGGTGTGACTGGGAATAACCACAATAACCGTTTTTAACCCGCTGCTTTCATTTTTTTACTTTAAATATGTTCGAAAGAAGACCGGTATATAGGAAGTTAGGTATATCTTTCTTATCTTTCCTTGCAAATCATCGAGTTAAAAGTTTTGTTCTGACAAAAAAGCTGTAGATAACGATGTGCACTAGATATACATAATATACATTCGAGAAGGGAAGACCACAAATAAAGGAATATTAAATTCAGATTCAGTTTCAATGTGTTTTATTATCATAGATTATTTTATACAAGTATAAATTTCTGTGCTAAGGGCCGATTACAAATATTGGAACATAAAAATCAAGTATGTACAAAATCTACGTAGCCCGATGTCGAATGTTTTCGTACGCTTTTGGGCTTATGAAATTTAGACATAAGGAAAAGTTGCGTAATTGGCTTGAATATCGTTTCCTTGAGTTTTAGAAAATCTTTATTTCCGTTTTCGATGCTGCGGAGAACTTCTGTTTCTTCCATATTTATAAGTATTTAACAAGCAATTTCTTAAGACGATTAGCTGATATCTGTTTTTGCTTCTGCAACTGAAAAAATAAATTTTAGAATATAAAATATTTTTTGTGTCAAGGCCATTATATTAATTATTTTAATACCAATATATTGGTATCAAAGTATAACATTAATATACATATATAGCAAATAATTAGAAATAAAAATACTTCAATATATTAAATTTGAAAGTATGGCATCAAAACAACTCTGCTTTTAGAAATAAAAACATTTTTTAAAGAGAAATGCTAACAATTAATGGCAAATAAAATGTAATTAATGCTTAATTTACTCCGGTTACAAATTTTTATCCATTATTAAGTATGTATTACCAAATAACTTGTTTTTTATTAATTAAGATGTATTTTTAGTACAAACCAGTTTTCGAGTTTTAGCACCTGGGGACACATTTTAATCATTTGATTTCTGTCTATTCCTTTTAACTCCTCTATAGCTCGTTGATGGTATTGGAATTTGGATCATTTTGTGTTGCCGATGCCGATGACTGCACAGATTCAAACTAAAAAATATATAAATTCTTAGATCTATATTTTACTTTTATTTTACTAGAGAGTTAATATAAAAAGCAATTTAATATGTAACAAAGTTTAATAAACGCATATGAAAATAATCTATCTTAGGGTTATAGGGAAATCTAACAATGGAATTTGATTGTGATTTAAAATCAACTTCTTAAAATGTAGATAAGTAATTATGTACATTCATGCTTGTTGGCGTAGCATTTGACTCAAGGAGAGATAAATTAGGTTTGCAAACAAAAAAATTACGTTAAAATTCTTTGAACATATTCTCGCTTTTAAGATGGTACCCAATTTTACCGACTAGCATCAATCCATATTTTACCAATGCCAGAATACGTTGGAAAACTATGGGACAAACATTTTTTTGCAATTTTGTGGACTTTTTTTCCCATTTGCAGGCAACATTGTGATTGTGATTGAGGAAGTGTAAGATCACTTAAAAGCTAAAATTACCGCGAAATATTAACAATAAGAATGATCAGTTGATAGGAAACAGACAATTATAATGATTCTGATATTATGTATCTTTATTTAATTGTTTACTTACGAATGAAATGAAATTCCATCGGCGTTTGTTTCCGTGCGGCTGTTATAGCCTAATACGCTGCAACCACCCATAATTATAAACACTCAGTACACGCAGTACATTCAGAACACTTTTATAATTAACTTCCAAATGTATTTATCACCAAAAAGAACATTAGACACAAGAAAACTAATTAAATATCAGATCTGCTTTGTTTGTTTGGCCCAGGTTTGACTACTGTCAAACCTGGGCCAAACAAAAAAGTGGCCACGCAGATAAGGACAAAAAAAAACGTATCTACATCCCCTTCACTCACATAATGTAAGCGTAGCTATCTATCTCTTTTCACAATAGCATTGCAAATCTACTTCAAGTACTAGATCTGTGTATCAAGCAGAGATGTCAGTGTTGTCAGGAGTAAAATAGTCAAATATATAGATTATAGATTAACTAGCGACCCGCCCTGGCTTCGCACGGGTGCAATGCTGATACGAAATATACTACAGAAAAACTGTGAACGTTGTGTGTATGTATAAAAACATAGCGGCCCGCTCCTATACCTATAGCCGGGCGGCCGGCCGGTACCGCCGCAAACGCTACGTCCCGCAATTTTTAAATCTGTAATATCTTCGAAAATATTCACTTAAATCATACGGTGTATCGGTCAATTAAGGAAAGCTGGCATGTTCACAGTACTCACACTTATGCAATTTCACTTACAGTATGTTCAAAAATAAATGCGACTCTAGTTTCATTTTAGACTTGAATTGTAAAATGGTGCGTTGTAGATAAATATATGCAAATATAATTATGAAAGCTCTCATAATTTACCTGTAAAATTATAATTTAAAAGTAAATCAATTGATGAACTTAATTATTTATTCTAATAATAATCAATTGGATAAAAGTATTAATAATCATTCAATTATCAAATAATAATTAAATTTCAGGTAATAAAAACAATACAAATAACACGTGTACGCTCACTCCCAACACACGGATGGTTGTTTTGATAATGATTTAAATAACGGACGTCTTCTGCAGTTGCGGAGCAGTCTTGTCCTGACTTTGGTCGAGTAAAGATATCTAAGAAACATTATATTTGTAGTAAGTACGTAATACCTACCAATACGCGCTAACAAATATATTGTGTTACATGTTTATTGTATAATTTTCACACTATTGGTTTTCTCAAACTCAAACATTTATACAATTAGACTTCTTCTAGAAGCACTTTTGAATCGTCATAACAGTTTAACAGTTTTAAAATTTACCACCAATTCAGAATTCAGTATCTATAGAGAAGAAGAAGAATCTATTTAATCATAATCGTAATCTTCTACTTCACTGAAACTTTCATCGCTCGAAGAACTCGATGTTTCGTTGTCGGAATTTCTTAATGTTATTATAAATGAGTCAGTGTAATTATCTACTTTTGGTTCTAATTGAATATATTTTTCCTCATGTTCTCGCGTGTTTCTCCAAACGTCACTAAACATATCCAGACTAATAGCATTTGCTTCCTTTCTAAATAATTCTTCCACAGTTTTCAAGTTAAAGTTCACATTTTGTGATGCTACTTTCCCTTTAATTATGCCCCATAGTAACTCTATTGGGTTGAGTTCTGGATGGTGGAAGGCGCAATACACTATGTCCATGATCTTTGAAGATTGCATCAAGTAAAAATTGTGTATAGTTTGGCTTATTTTTTTTAATAATGTCATAAAGAATAGGTATTGTGTTTCTTTCTGGATATGGTATATTATGTTTGTCCAACCAAGCTAACATGTCACTTTTTCTTGAATTCGATGTGGGCACTGGATCCGATACGACGTTGTGGTATGATGCATTATCGAGTACTAAAACTGACTGAGGTGGTAAATTTGGAAGAAGTTTTTCTATGAAATAAAATATTATCTATGCTTAGGAATGCTTTTCCCTTATGCCCGAGATCCAAAAAGCTAGTTTTTTATGCTATGATAGCAAGCTAGTGTCAGTCAGCTAGCAAGCTTCTGGCTTCGTGTAGACAAAACTAGATTCGTTTCTAAGCTAGAAAACTAGTTAGCTAGTTGACAAGCCAGGACAGTTTCAATAGGATGGAGTTCTATTTTTTAGGCGAATAGCCACCCCAACCACTGATTTTACTATCTTAGCTTATGTACTGTGTTTATGTGACCGATGAAGCTAGTTTTCAGTAATTGATGAGAGCGTTTAGCATATGTGGTGCAAGTTGACGCCTTTGCTGTTATTTACCAATGATTCCGGTTAGGTTTTCATCCGGATCCACGAAGAACACGAGCCGGAGAAACGCTTGGGATAGTTAGCCATCTGTGGCATCCTCAGGAGGTACATCTATATCATCACGGGAATATCATAATGTGGGTCCGGATCAGGAGTCTACTTTGGCGCATGAACCCAGCGCGTTTGTTGCTTACAAAGGTAGTATAAAAACACGAGTAGGTAGTAAATTAAAGTAGTAAATTAAAAAGTATTGTCTCATAAAAAGTAAAAATGGACCAGAAATTCTTACTCATGAATGATAATGTCCCTTCGCATACGACATGACAAGGAACGGCCGCTCTTCGAGACCAAAATATTCAAGTTTTAGACTGGCTTGCATATTCGCTCGTCTTTTAATTCTATTGAATATGCTTAGGATATGTCACAACTAAGCGCTCTAAAAGATTTTCCGCAAAATTTAATTACGGATCAACAACTTTACGAACACTTCCAAAGAACACATACCGCAATAAGACATTGGTATTCAATTTTAAGTAAGAACAACCGATATCGTTTGTAAATTAATGTAAATGGTGATAACTCTGATTATTAATTAGTAATTTGATTTTTGAAAAAAAAAATGCCGATTTTAGTCAAAATTTATATTTTTCTAACAAGATCCTTATCATCCAAATTTCCACATTGGTGAGAAAAATTGACATTTCTAATGAAAATGAACAAAAAATTAAATGATTTTATTAAATACTGTAAAATAGTCTATAATTCTTCCATTTACTGTATCACAAAATTCTTCATAGATTTTTAGATATTCGGACTACACCAATTACATCACCCTGTATTTATAAACAATTGCAAAATAAAAGCTACACATAGGCCGGGAGATACTGACACAAAATTTCGGGTCATTTGTAACAGAATGGCGGTTCTACAGGGGTCTTATTACGCAATGACAAAAAGAAAAATGATGGTCAGAACGCTGGTACCGGCGGACTAGTCGCGTGGGCGTTAGTCGAACTCGTCGGATAAATAGCGAAAGTCAAACGATTTGTAACACAAAAATTTTAGAATTTACCGATAGCCCATAAAAAAGATGTAGGCGGTAGTGTCATGAATGAATGAATGAATGAATGAATGAAAAATACTTTATTGTACACCAGATATGATACATTTTATAAACTTAACAATAAATTAATCAATGTACAGTAGGCGGCCTTATCGCTGGCAGCGATCTCTACCAGGCAACCCAAAAAAGACGAGGAAAATAGTTAAATTAATCATGGTGGTGCATAATAAATAAAAGTGCATGAATCAGAATAATATATTTATATACTATAACTACATAGTAAATACATACATATATACCTGTATTATAAATATTATATACTTACACAGATAATATAACGTATATATATATATAGACACATACATACATATATATATACATACATACATACATACATATAAGCATATACAATAAACAAGAGGGTTAACATTTAGCCTGCGACAGTTTACTATAATAGTTTTTAACTTTATTTTTGAAAGTAAAAATCGATTCAGCACGTCTTATTTCTTCGGGTAACGAATTCCAGAGGTTAATGACGAAGACAGTGAAGGAGGAGTGAAAGAAATTAGAACGGTGGGAAGGAATACTTAAGGTTAAAAGGTTAGAGGAACGGAGAGTTAAGGAATGTTCGTTGAGAAACTTGAAATTTTCTTTAAGATAGGAGGGGGTCTTAGGATCGAATAAGATACCGTATAATAAATGCAGCATATGAGTATACCGGCGAAAACGTATAGGAAGCCATTCAAGTTTTTTGCGGAAATTGGATACGTGATCGTATTTCCGGAGACCAAATACGAATCGGATGCACAGATTTTGAAGGCGCTCTAGAGAATCGAGTTGTTTCTCGGTTAAATCGGGATAACAGGAGTCGGCGTAATCAAGGATGGGGAAGAGTAAGGACTCTGCAAGGGAAATCCTAGTTGGTATGGGCAGGAAATTGCGCAGCCTGCGTATTGAGCCTGCAGCGCCAAACAACTTTTTGCGAACGACTTCGAGGTGAACCTTCCATGTCATGTTTGCGTCAAAGTGAATGCCAAGGTTCTTAACAGAGTCACTGAAAGGTATTGACGTTCCATCCAAAGTTAAATTCGGAATAGTGTTCCAGTCAATCTTAGCAGTCAATTTAGAGCTTCCTATGATAATACATTGCGTTTTTGCCGGGTTTACTAAGAGACCGAAGTTTTTAGACCACTGGTTGATATGTTCTAAATCATTATTAACCTGCTCAATAGCTTCAGGAAGTTGAGAAAGTGAAACGTGCGTATAAATCTGCAAATCGTCTGCGTACATATGGTAGGGAGAAGA
Organism: Colias behrii; assembly: GCA_029959065.1. NCBI lineage: Eukaryota > Metazoa > Arthropoda > Insecta > Lepidoptera > Pieridae > Colias > Colias behrii. The sequence goes on along the minus strand of JARWMC010000019.1, from coordinate 6,355,845 downwards.
TAATTTGTCTGAGATAGAATTGATGAAGATGGAAAAAAGGATTGGAGACAACACGCTACCTTGAGGAACGCCAACAGTGATATTACACCATGATGACAGGTGATCATCGATTTTGATCCTCTGTCGACGTCCTTGGAGATAGCTCCGAAACCATTCAATTACCTCTGGAGATATGATAAGAGAACAAAGCAAACTCAATAATATGTCGTGGTCGACGGTATTAAATGCGTTACTGAAATCTAACAGTGTGAGTAGAGTGAGTTGCTTGTTATCCATTGCGTAACGAATGTCATCAGTAATTTTAATAAGAGCAGAGGTCGTGCCATGACCGGGACGGAATCCGGATTGGAAAGGATTAAACAGGTTATGTTTATTTAAAAATAAACATAACTGTTGTTGGACAAGTCGTTCAAGGGTTTTAGAAAGAAAGGGTAGGACACAGATGGGACGAAAATCGGAGAATATGGATGGATTGACTTTTTTTGGTAGAGGAATGACAAAAGCTTCTTTCCAGGCCATGGGAAACTCATGAGAGGATAAGGATTCATTGAGAATATGAGTTAACACAGGAGCAATAATATCTAGGATTGGAATAATCATATCACGGCCAATGCTGTCATTACCGACGGCTTTCGACGCTATAGACATAATGTTCTTCTTAACATCACAGACAGTAAATTGTTTAAAGGAAAACGGGGGAAAATTTGGAGTTGGTTTAGTAGAAAGATAGTTTAAAGTACGATCCTTAATATTTGCATCAAGAGCAAAGGAAGTTTTTGAAAAATGACAATTTAATAAGTCGACATTAAGGTTAGCGGGCAGAGAACTTTGAGATGTTTTACCAACTCCAAGAGTTTTAAGAAACTTCCATATCTTTGTTGGATCGCCGTTCTCGATCGTTTTATGAATGTAGCGCTGTTGTGCATCCCTACACATAGTATTGCAGCGATTACGAATTGATTTAAACCTCTCCTTGTTAATATCTGAATTGTCCACTTTCAGTTTCGCCTTTGCTCGATTTTTTCTGTTCAAAGCCGTTTTTAATTCCTGTGTCAGCCATGGTGCAGGTAAATGTTTCAATTTCACTGGCCGTAGTGGAGCATGTTTGTCGTACAGCTGGATCAATAAGGAGTTGAATACGTCAACTTTCTCGTCAACAGAGTGTAGATCGAAAATACTAGGCCAATCTACTTTTTCGGCATCCGCACAGAGCAATTCCCTATCCATACCCGCCAGGTTCCGTTGCAAAAGGATTTTGGGTTTTTGTTTTGGGGGACGGGTGTTATATGACAGGAACAAGAGGTCGTGGTAGGAAAAGCCTTCGGCAGGAAGCTGTCCGGATTTCAATAAATGATCTGGGGAGGAAATCATGATGAGGTCAAGTAAAGAAGGAGGGCAGTTTGGGAAATGATGAGTGGGTTTTAGTGGCGGGATGTGCAGGTTATAGGAATTTACAATGGAAAGGAGTTGTCTAGAACGATGATCGCCTTTAACGAGGCAGGTGTTGAAGTCGCCCATTATTATTATATGCTCGTAGGAAGGACAGTATTTCTCAAGGATTTGGTCAAAGGATGGAAAAAAGTTAATTGTAAGATCAGGACTGTAAAAAACGGCAAGAAGGATTTTAGTGTGGGAAAGGGAAACTTCTAGGAGTAGATGTTCAGCTTCATCGCTAGGAGGGGGTTGGGGTGAGGAACTGATAATCGTGAAAGGTAAATGGGAGCGTAAGTAGATGGCGACACCACCACCACCTTTACCAAGGCGATCATTTCTAATAAGATGGAAACCGGGAAGGGAGTAGGAGATAGAAGGCAGACAGGGTTTAAGCCAGGATTCTGAGATGAGGATTGCATGCAAGTTGGGACAGTCAAAGGAAGCTAACAAGTCGGGATAATGAGCCGGTATACTCTGCGCATTGATATGAACGGCATTAAATGATCTTATAGCATCAGAAAAAAGTGTTGAGATCTCGGAATTCAAGGATGCAGGGGAGGTGCTGTGAAAACTGTCATCGCTAGAGTTAGACGTAGAAGACGATATAGAACAATAGCTATCGATACTATTTATGCTATAATTTAAAGACATAATAATATATGCTTATAATAATTATAATAATATATATTAAATAAATATGAATAAATATAAATATGCTATAATAATAATTAATAATATATAATATATCTAAAAACAAATTAACAATTAAATAATTTGCACCCACCAGCATTTTGATTTCAATAATAATACTAGTTACTTAAAATAAATACCAATCAAATGGACATGTATCTAAATCATTAAGAAAAAAGAAGATATGATCTATGGCTCAACGACAGAACAAAGGTGACATATGACAATTTGACATTTGAAAAATAAATAAAATAAGTGATAAATAGTACATAATCTAAGCTAAGTAAATAATTGAATCACAAAGTCTAATTTGTGAGGTATAACGAAAAAAAGATAATCGATCGATAAATCAGAGATTTACGTCCCGAATCACTAGCCGTTTAGATATACCTATGATATAATAACTAAAAAGTGTTAACTACAGCAAAATAAAATAAAAAGCAAATAAAAAGAAAATAACTGAGAAACAAGTAACATTCATCAATTTACTTTGCTCTTTGACACCTCTTCGTTCGTGCAGCAAGGTTTCCTTTGGCATCTTTTTGTGGATTTACACCAACACTAACGGTACCAGCCGACGGTGCAGTAGGGGCAGAGGGAATACCTTCCAAATCAGCGAGACAACTTATCCGGTGCTTAGAACCATTGGTTGAAATGACGAATATGTATCCATCCCGGGTCCAACACTGAGAAACACCAAATCGTTCCCTGGCAGCCATAAATGTATCGTGACGTCCCTTCGTTAGAAATTCTGAAATAGTTATTCCAGTTTTCTTTAAACGAGACTTAGCAGTCCAGATGCTGTCACGTGTACGGATATCATGGAACTTCACAACTATGGGTCTTGGTTTATCTTCCCTTACTCGACCAAATCTATGGCAGCGGCTAATGGAGTCCTTAGTAACATTTGGAATGTTAAGTTTATCAGAGATAATGTTGATAATAGTGACAGCGACATCTTCATTATTATTCTCAGTGACACCATGTAGAAGCAACATCTTTCTTCTGGAACGCATCTCCTGTTGTTCGTACAACTTTGATAAAAGTTCTACTTGAGATTGCAGCGATTGTAGGGATGAGATAACAAATTCACGGAATGCTTCAAACTCAGCGGCCAGTCTGGAGGTAGGACTTGAGGATGCTGGAGGAACAGGATTACAAGTGAGCTCCCGTTGAAATTCTGCCATCCTTTTATTAAAATGAGCAGTCATTTCTTCCATAGTGTGTTTCAGTGAGTCCATGGTATTTACAATCTTGTGCAGTGATGAATTAACTAATATAATGGAGATTATCTAAGGATATGCTGGTAGGCACTTTTGTATTATTAAATCATATGTAAATTTGTAGATATAATAATAGAAAATTACTTTAAAAATAAAAATAATTTGAGAGCGCAAAAAAACACGTGTTCATTTATTTGCACCTACCCACCGAAAAAGCTCATCATGCCATACTTTTCCGGTATAACTACGAATAAAATCTTACAATAAGAAAAAAATCTTATACACATTCGCCACCTCCCACAGGTATGGCATTATCACACTTCTATTTATAATCATTCAGGAGTTGTTGAAAAAAAAATGTAGGGTGGTACAAATCGTTTGGCGAGAAAAAAAAAATTCAAAAATTTGCAGATTTTCCGCGGTATGGCGACTATTTGGAATCGTCCGAAAAGTATGGCATGGCGATTTTAGTAAATGGCTGCACGACGATGGTTACCTGTGCAAAAGTTAGCCCGGTACAAATGGTTGAATTGTTTTTTTAAATCAACGCATTCACGTCGGTAAGGCGGACTGTAAGTCACATCGTAAAAGTATGGCATGACACTACCGCCTACATCTTTTTTAAGGGCTATCGGTAAATTCTAAAATTTTTGTGTTACAAATCTTTGGACTTTCGCTATTTATCCGACGAGTGTGACTAACGCCCACGCGACTAGTCCACCGGTACCAGCGTTCTGACCATCATTTTTCTTTTTGTCATTGCGTACTAAGACCCCTCTAGACCGCCATCCTGTTACAAATGACCCGAAATTTTGTGTCAGTATCTCCCGGCCTAACATGTGCAATGTGTAAATGTGTTGACGTTCCAGCTCTTCTTAATATAGGTAAAATGAACAATGTATTCAAGGTATTTAATTGGTTAAGGATTAATGCTGTATTGGTTAAAATCGCTTCGAAAATTAGCCATTATTTGTCGTAAAAAGCAAATGACAAAAAAAAGTTATTGTGGGTTATCCATAAGAGATAGACATATACCATCGCGGACTTTTCTGTAGACCTTTTCAATGTGTACAATACTTAGTACATTATTTTGATAAAACTCGTAGGGTTCAGCCTGCGTTTGCAATGTAAGCGGAAAAAAATGTAATTATTTACGACATCACATTAGAAACCTCAAAAATAGCAGTACTTCTCCACTATTTAATGGATGTTTTTATACATATAAACCTTCCTCTTGAATCACTCTATCTATTAAAAAAAACCGCATCAAAATCCGTTGCGTAGTTTCAAAGATTTAAGCGTACAAAGGGACATAGAGATATAGGGACATAGGGACAGAGAAAGCGACTTTGTTTTATACTATGTAGTGATGATACGAATGAATGTTTATTTTTCATTTTTAGTTTTATTGAATTCAAATGCTATAAAAATCAGAAGCAAAACTTAACTTTTTTTAACACATCTTAATTTATTTAGGTCATTCTATAAAATAAAAACATATTTTACATAATCAATAATAATTATAACATTTTTATTTAGGTAGCTGGCCATTAATAAATGTCAAATTATTAATCATAATTGTGTCAGTGATGAGTGATTTGTTATGTTTGTTGTTTGACTTTTGAGTGAAGTTTTAGTAACGTTATATTCAAAATTGCTTAATATAAATCGTCTATTTTTACTCTAAACTTCTAAAGATATTGTTTGAATTGATTAGTCTTATTATGAAAGCGAATCCTGATTCATCCATTTATAAAGATATGTATAAGAAATGTACCTACCTAGTGATTGTTGATGTTTTGGTAAGTTAAAATGTGTGTTGAATAATATGTGCTTGGATCCAATATTTCTATTACCTGACTGTTCTACTGTTACACTGTTATTAGCAATGTAGATAGAAAATAAACTTACTGGACCTAGAAAAAGGCAATGCTATTCATTTAATTCAAGCAAACTAACTTTTATTTTTGTTACTTTACACCCCAATATCTCTGCCATCCCATAGAACAGATCTATAATTATTATATTCATAGAATCTGTATATTTTTATCTATTTAATCCCCCATAAATCATCAGTGTAACGATCAGGCCCAGAGTCCTATGGGAGTTTGCCATTCTCCTTTGGTATGGAGATATTTTGATACCCGAGAAAGGACATAGGCTACCTTTTATTGCGAAATATGTACCACGGGCGAAGCCGGGGCGGACCACTAGTATTTATATAAATTGAATAATTAATAATTGTGTAATTAATACCTATTGTAGACATAGAATAATTACATATTTAATTTACATACCGGTAATCCAACTTCTGTGTTAGCATTTTCAGCATTAGTAAGCGGGGCGGCAAAAGCGATGAACCTGTAATAACAAAATTCCATCAGTTACGGCTATCCTTTGAACAAACATACATGTTTCCGATATGTCATACAGTACGAATTTATCTTGTTTATTCAGCTTGATTTCACTTATGCAATTGTTTGTTTAGTTATTAGTCCCATTACGTCTGTTGCTATATTTATGGAACGTAGAAATCCAATGCAATTAGGAATTAAAGTTACATCATTAATTAATGTGATGATTGAACCGCGTATGGCACATACAACAAACTAATTTGATAATATTTTTCATAGGTTCTTGTTTTTATCTTATTTATTTAATAATTTCGATTACCTAAATTAAATTATGATTTTTTTTAGATTTTTTGGTGCAGTATACTAGATAAGAAAGATTAGTTCGCATAAATAGACATGCCAACAAGAAAGGCTAATTGATCGAATTCTATCGCTTCAAAAATTATATTTCCCAAAAAAATACAATTCCTTATTGAAGTATCTCTTTTACAAATATCGCGCTCAAAACACACTCATACGATTATCCTGCTCTGTACAATATCTAGATAAACACGTGTACTTCCTGGCTTCAATCACTAATTAGATCCAGGATCTTATAATGACAAGGATATGAGATATCCCGTACACCGATTAGCTCCATATGCCTCGGACAGACCTAAATCCTTACTTCCGACATTGTGCTATTTTAAACCATTATTCTCATATGGTATTCGAATAATTGTAATTTAATATGAAAGGTACTTAGCGTTCATTCATTAACAGAACAATTAATTACACACACGTGTTTATTAATATTAAGAAAGCCCTTAGTATAACACCATCAAAAAGGATCCAAAACATACATTAGGTAGGTACTTTAATTATAGAATGCTTATGAAAATTAAAATAGCCCGGCACACGCAAAACATTAACAACGTAATAAATCAAGATATTAAAATAATTCCGCAGCTAAATTTCATGTTCTGTCTATAAATGTTGTATTAAAATGAGATAAACGGTGCTTGTAGGTTTTTGAATCAGATTAGCACATAAATGCAAGCCCACCTGTTTAGAGAATCTACACTAACAATAGGAAGCGAGAGATGATTTATGAAGACGGTGGTCACGATTTATTCCTTATCTTAGCTGGCTCATAAGCATTTGCTGAGGCGATAGCGTTGACCGTTGTGAAGTCTGAGAATAGATAGCCCTGCTCTTGACAGTTTATTCTAAAGAGATTGTTGAAAAGATTTTTAGGTCCTCACACAGTTTCTGAGCATGGTAATGTTTTTTAGTAAGGATGGATCTTTCTCCAGATGGGACAGGTATCAAGATCACAAGATGTCAAGATTACTTTACCATAGGAGTTAGGACCAATTATGGGAGTAATATCCGTTTATAATGGTTAATTGTAAAAACTCAAGTTTTATTTTGGTTTCTACATACATGATTTTTACAATATGATATTTTAAACTCAAACCAAATAATTCGATTCTATTACCAAATTCTACATTCTGTATTCATCTCACAAACAACCTAATGATTAAAACATATAATTAAAAGTTTGCCAATTTAATGTACAACAAAGGGATGTCAACAAGATTTTATTATCGTATTATTGAATGTGACGAATGAACTCTGGGATCAAGTCTCACACGGTAGTTATGTCGGTCATTAGTTAATGGCTCACTTAATTATCCTGAAATCAATTGACTTTCATTCGTTAATTTATTTGTTTATGAAATAATTAGAGGAGTAATTAATAAAATCCTAATAGACAACAGTTTAATTAGTTTACATAGTATATAAGACAATATTATTTCACAATTAGCATCAGTTACCATCGCTCCTTTGATTCGTGCACATAAGAATTATACACCTTTATTTTTCAAAATGGAAATCAGTTTATCTCAAATTTGTGACCTACTCGGTGAACGTATTGAAAAATACAATTCTGTGTCTAAAAAGAGGAAGTTAACAAGATTGAGTCGACCCAGAACCTCAACTCCTAATGCCTTCACCAGTGTAAAAATGCCTTCACCAAATTTGGAGTTTTCTCCAGAAGGAAAACCTTCATCATCATCATCGTCATCATCATCAACAGCGGCTTCTTCATCATCACCAGTCCAAGTTGTGAAATCGACACCAAGAAAACGTGCTGTAAGACGAACTGTCGGACTTCGTGCAAGAAAGTTGGTATTTGTCGAAGAAGATGATTCAAATTGATTTAGCTGACTGTACGATGGTTTAAAAAGAAAGTTAGTATTCATATGTGTTGGAAATAGGAGGTAATGAGTTCCCGTCAAAGTCCAGGAAAAAGAAGAAGAATACAGTATACTTGAAGAAAATAATATGTTGACGTGAAGACAATTCAGATAAGACGATATGGAAACATCCACCAAAAATATCTTATATATTATTATGTTGTTAAGTTTTTAAATTATTGACAATTATTTATTAATTTATATAATGTATTCAAAACTATATATAGGATTAATTTATAGTGTTATGTAATAAATTTATTTATCACAGCATACTTTATACTTTGTACTTTATATATTTCATTTAATTCGTTATATTTAATCCGGCGATGTTTCAATTTTTTTTGAATCATCAATGCACGATATTTTTTGAGCAATTATTTTATCTTTTTAACCGACAAGAGTATTAATTAAGTCATTAAATTAATTTATATTGATTGGTATTTATAATAATTTTTTGTGATAGGTACCTCGTATTCAAGTCAACGATGATTTATAATTACTTGAAATACTACTACAACACAACAAGCCCACATAAATCACTGTAAAAAACCCCTATTAGCAAAATTCACCTCCTTGAAAACCAATTATAATTTCCGTCACAAACATTCGTGTGCTTTATAATGCCGATAGATGGCGCTTTGAATACACAACGAGCAATATAATCGGAAAGGGCTAACGCTTATAAATTACTAAGTGCCCTCGTATCGAAACGTGATGCATTATAATAGTAGTATATCATTTAACACCTAATACGCACGCTAGATTGGCATCGATTTACCATTAAATTCGTCATAAAAACATGTTTTATAAAACACACACGTCGCTGTAAAAAATACGTATGACTACGCGCATTTTGTGCGTTCCGTACGACGAAGTGGGTTATGATTGTAATCAGAAATACTTGAAAATATGCTTTGAAAATATAATTAATGAAAATCGAGATCGATTAAGGTTCAATTTGTAATAGGATTGTAACAAAGATAAACTTAAAAGCACGTGCGTGTGAGAATAAATTGTTTACAAATTAGTCCAATAAAAAAATAAACAAAACATATAAATCAGAGACGTTACATTTACAAAATATATTCCTTCATATGATACCTACAATAAAAATATTTAAAATAATAAAAAAATTGCAAGAATTATTTGCGTCTTGGATCGTTCATTAATAGAAGATAAATATATAAAAAACTGAATTAAGTACAACAATCTATATATAAAAGAAAGTCGTGTTAGTTACTCCACTTATAACTCAAGAAAGGCTGAACCGATTTAGCTGAAAATTGGCAGGGAGGTAGCTTAGAGCCAGGAGAAGGACATAGGATACTAAATATGTACCACGGGCGAAGCCGGGACGGACCACTAGTAATTAATAAAAGCAAGTTACTTCACACAAGTAATTGTGATGACACAACACTGCATATGTCGATATAGCATAGGTAATAAACACCCATAAATCAATTAAAAAATACCGGAATCGATGCTGTGGCAACATCTCAATCACGAATAGTAATGACATTGCTCTCATTGTGAATCATTTACGACATCATTTTTCAGTATTGACATGTGTAAAAATAGGGCATGTTAGGTATAGCAAGGAGTGGAGCAGTCACGGATTGGTGGACGCTTGCGTCATTTCAATATAGGGCTGCCTACTTTTGGATACGAAAAAAGACGGCTGAATTAGGTATTAACAGAATGTATTTCCTTCTTGATCGGCTATTATGTTAAGTAGCTTTTAGCAGCACTAACAAAAATATAGGATATACTTAATACTTAAAAATAAGTAAAACAACGTGTGAATCTTTACAAAAGATTATTTAGATGGAGAATTTTCAATGTACGTGAACTGTGATCGAATTAAAATGATTGATGTTTTAATAACAACGTGGGTGGCAACCCTACTTCGACAGTGTAATCTGCCGATAAATCAGCTTCTGCCGAAATGAGATCACGGGTCCATATTGAAAGCTAATGAAAGACAAGACTAATTTAACTTATGGATTTTCGATGAAAAGATTCGAACATGGAAGATCTTGTTATATACAGACATGTGTAAATAAAAACCGGCCAAGTGCGAGTCGGACTCGCGCACCGAGGGTTCCGTACATTGCTGTTTCTTTTGATTGCGTTGACATAGAAGTTTGATTTTGTTACAGCTTAAAGGTATTATAGACCTGAGTATTTGGTATGAATTTCAATTTAATACCTCTACGCGTTTATGAGGAAATGGGTAGTAAGTTTAAAATTATTTAAAAAAAAATATATTATGTGATGTAACTAAAAATTTATGGTTTTCGTAATTTTTCCTTTATCTATGCTATAAGACGTTGCTTCGTACAGTCGGCCAAGAAAGTGGTGTACCACCCTAAGTTTGAATATCGCTTGCAGATTCATAGGTGATAAAGATTAGTTTCGCTTGCAGATCGATCTGACAACTTCTATTGCTGTCTTTATCTGATTATTGATAACGACTATTACTGTTTGTAACGTGACAGCTGTTCTTAGTTTGAACTTGATGGAACCAATGACGTCGTAAAATCAACGGCGGGGGGCTGTAGATTTTGATGACAAAATTGTATCTACAAATTCAGAATTGTAATCAACAAGTTTACTCCATTGAAAAGTTACATTTGGGGTTGCATTTTTTAGAGGACGCAATTTTATTTTTTTGATGTGTAGGGGGGGTCAGTATGAAGCTATCACCAAGTTTGTGGGGTCGCCACCCTTGTCCCACGGCCGCCATCTTGAAAATAGCGGTTGATATGGTTTTTACGATATATCTCTTAAACTATTTATTTGATGAAAAACATTGAGAAACATTGTTTGTTGCAAATTAAATTCTCTACAACTTTGGTCCAGTAACTTTTTGTCGTAGAACTATAAATAAAAAAGTTATAAGTGAAAATGTTCAGAAATTAGAGATATTTATATTTTTCAATAAAACTTTTTTTTATAATTTTACGAAGAAATGATATCAGACCATTTTTGTAGATTGTTTTTCGAGGAACAACTTTTATACACAACATTTTGTCATTAAGTAAATAGCTAAAGTTTTACAGCACTCCGAAGTGAGTACTAATTTTCAGTACTCTGATCTATACAGTATACTTATATTATGTGTGTAAATAATAATTTGTCATCAGTAATTGTTTTTTTTTTTTGTTATTATAATATTTTTAATAATTAATTTTGCAATATTATTAATAATTAATTATTGAATCTTTTCCCCACCACCCAGGAGATAGAGTCTGGAAGCGCGTTTTTTTTACGTCGAAAAGCTGGGCTGAAATGTTCTGCAGTGTGCTTCCATTGTTGTGGAGTCTGGGAAAAGAGCCAATAGCCAATATATTATGTATAGTTACTACTGAAAAATAGTACTCACTTCTGAGCGCTGTAAAACCTTAGCTATTGACGTAATGAAAAAATGTTGTATATAAAAGTTGTTCCTCGAAAAACAATCTACAAAAATGGTCTAATATCATTTCTTCGTAAAATTATAAAAAAAAAGTTTTATTGAAAAATATAAACATCTCTAATTTCTGAACATTTTCGCTTATAACTTTTTTATTTATAGTTCTACGACAAAAAGTTACTGGACCAAAGTTGTAGAGAATTTAATTTGCAACAAATAATGTGAACGATATTTTTTTATCAAATAAATAGTTTAAGAGATATATCGTAAAAACCATTCCAACCGCTATTTTCAAGATGGCGGCCGTGGGACAAGGGTGGCGACCCCACAAACTTGGTTTTAGCTTCACACTGACCCCCCCTACATATCAAAAAAACAAAATTGCGTCCTCTAAAAAATGCGAGGTTAGGCCTAAAAAATGTAACATTTCAATGAACTAGTTACATAAAATTGTAAAGGCACAAGGCGAATCCACAAACCTACAATTTCTGTAAACTTGTAATTACAATATCAATAAAAAACAAGCTAAAAATAGATTTATCCTTTTATTAAATTTCTACAATCAATTTTAAAATACTTATAACAAACAAAAACATAGCATATATAGTAATATTTAGAAGATATTGAAAATTTTTAAAAATTAGAAACGGGTGTAACCGCCGTTGGCCTCTATAACCTCTAAAAGACGAGACCTCATTGAACCAACAAGCCGTGAGCAAATATCGGTTCCCCGCATTTCCTCCCAAATATAATTACAACAGTGACTAATAAGAGCTTGTTTGGTTCTTTCATTTTGATGCGACCATCGTTGGACCATAAGGCCCCAAAGATTTTCTATCGGGTTGAGGTCCGGCGATCTTGAGGGCCACTGAATTACCCTTACGTCAGTGTGTGAACGAAACCAGGCTCTTACGATCCTCGCATTATGAATTGAACAATTATCTTGAACAAAATCAAATTGTGGCACTTCGTTCTCCGGGTAAACATTACGGACTGTCGGTAGCATTGCATTCTGAAGCACGTCGATATAATTTACTCGCTACGTCGCTCGAGGAGGTAGAGAACACAATTCTCCTACGCCATCCGCACTCATCCAGCCCCAAATATTTACGGAAATTCGACCTGATTCTCTATTTGGGATTACATGATCATCTTTATACCGTGTTGAATTATATCGCCAAAGGTGAAGACGTCCATGCTGATTGGATTTAAACGTTTTTTCATCACAAAACACTGTATTAGACCAATCAAACTCTAAGTGCTCTCTGGCGAAGTTCAGACGAGCAAGTCTGTGAGCATCCGTCAAATATATTTTCTTGGCGTAATGCCTGTGGTGCAACCCCATGTAATGTAGATGATTCCTTATTGTTTGGGCACTCACATCGAACATCTCCGCAAAATGTTTTGTGGGCTTAAAACCATTGATTTCATATTCCCGTCTCATGAATTCTCTATCGTTATTGGAGAGTGCAGGCCGGCGACCACTTCTTCTGTGATCCAACAAACTTCCCTCCTCTCCTTCACGACGAATCCAAAAGCGGACAGAATGCCTCGATATATTCAAATTCCGGGATATCGCACTGATACTGCTTCCCTCATTAAATTGGGCAATTATTTGTGCTCTTTCGGCAATGGTCAAGTTGGCAGGCATTGAGATGATTTTATATGCAGTTAATTGAAAAATAACACGGAAAATATATCGATTTTTTGCATATATTTGACAAAATGTCAATTGTCAGTTTTCTTTTTCAAATGGAATTCGGTTGTCTATTTAAATAGTTTCTATTACTTTTGTTTGGAAACATTTCAATTGCTTTGTAGAAACCAAGAAGCTTATATCTAATACACTGGAGATTGCACTATGACCATTAACTTGTCACAAGAAAATATAACCTTGAATGACGTCAGTGTTGTTTTTTGTCTCTTTCTGTGGGTGACCACACTGGTTTGTATATTCAGGATTTTTCGAAATAAAAAAAACTAAAAATCATGGTCTATAAATAATAACGACATATATTTTTAACAGTATTTATATTATAATATTACTGGTCAACTTACATGAATAATTATCATCTTTATAGGTACATACCATTTTAATTGGTAGAGAATTATAGTTTTAAATAACGCTTGATAACTTTTGATCTCATACTACGATTTTTTAATTAAAATGAGTGCTACATACATTAAAACATCGTTTTGGTTACTCAAGCTTCAGTCTAAAACTTTTCAATATTCCAAAGGGAGAGTTGCATCGCTAGTGTTGATGTGTGGTAACGATATTACAGTTATCAAAATTCGTATGTCTTTCAGGAGCTGTACTTACGGTTACTAATGGTTTCATGGTGGTTAATTATAATATAATTAAAAGTACTTTATCCACAGTTGAGACGCAGTAACAAGAATGTGATAAATAAAAAGGTATAGCACTTTTCAAAAGGTATTTTTTTTCTGGACCGTAATCCTCAGGCTTAAAATGCAAACTGCATATTCTGGCATGTTGATAAATTTTACCCTTGATAGGCACTATGGACAGCCATTTATTTCTTTTTATTTCATTTTTGGAAAGCTGAAATAAGTAAAACAAAAAAAATTTGGTAAGTTAAAAGAACTATTAATTTCTATGTTAAAGAAGAACAAACATAAAACCACATGTGAGTGCAATATCGATGTCGTGCGTTGTTTCATTACTAGTATAAAAATCTTTGAAATGGTGTTCTAAATGTTCATCATAATTTTGTTAACTATTACAATATTTTCTCTTCGCTATCCGTAAAAACTCGTCATCATGGTTACCTTACTTGTTAAATTGGTTTATTGAAAAATGATGAAATTATTAGGAAAAGAAGATAGATAGAAGATATTTAGCATGATTGATTACTAAAATGATGATAAAATTGACGATTTTTGCCATGAAAATGATTCTAAACAGGTAAATGCATGAGTATTGAGGAATATTGCAAATAGCGTAAATATACACTTGCCTGTGAAATTTTATGCCAGAATTTGGTGTCCAAAAACTTCTGCAATTTTTCACAATGCAATACATTATTTATATTCGGAAAATATTTATTAAATACGCAACAATATTAACTTAAATATTCGAAGCGACGCAATTTTTTTGACACTTATGCCATATTGTCAAAGTGAGAGTTGCTACAATTTTATTATGGTAACTACCCATAATCAGGGAGTATCGCTTTTTAATAATTGGTTCAGATACTTATTTTATTTAGCATAAATAATAATTGTCTCATCCAACAATGCTTCTGAATGACGTTGTTGGCAATTTATCAACAAACTCATGTACAAAAACTAACCTTTTGCACAGAATATTACAGCATACATAGTAGCCTTGGGAAAACTTCGTATTAACAGTGGCAATACCAAGTTAGGTGTGAAAGTGATAAAACACAACAATTTTCTTGTTGCACGTCAAATGTTCATACCGAAATCTCCAGTGTATAAGATATAAGCTTCTTGGTAGAAACTAATGTCCTTTTCATTTATACTAAAGGTTAAAATGTCATGTACTTATATGTGACATATGACGTATGAATACTAAATACATAGGTTTACGTCATGATAATGTTGTCTCTTTCAGTAATATCTTTTTATAACGAACCTTGTTGTAATTTTCGATGACCGGGAAACTAAATCAAAACTGGTACACCACTTTCTTGGCTGACCGTACCAAATTTCAAGATTCTGAGTTCACGGGAAGCAAGCACCCTGTAGGTTTTGATTCCCTTGCAAGTGTCGAAAATTTGCGGCATAAACGGCTGTATCTTTTGATTGCGTTGGCTTAGAAGTTTGATTTTTTCACAGCTTCAAGGGACAGTAGACCTGAGTAATTGATATAAATTTCAGCTTCATACCTCCACGCGTTCCTGAGAAAAAGGGTCTTGACAGACGGACGGACGGACGGACGGACGGACGGACGGACAGACGGACAACAAAGTGATCCTATAAGGGTTCCGTTTTTTCCTTTTGAGGTACGGAACCCTAAAAATACTCGGAACTCATATACAGTGCTAAGCTGAATTAAAATATATGTATTATACAGATTAAACAAATTAGTCCCATATGCAAAATTTATCTTAGTCGTTTACTTCAGGATAATATCGAGTTATAATAATTATTGGAATTAATAGAGCACTTGATTGGATAATGTGCCACAGCGTAATTTTATAATCATAATATTCTTGATAATGAAGTGTCAAAGGAATTTCTTTGCTAACAAACATTAGGTAAGTACCTACATGGAAATTCCTATACCTACGTAAAATTATAAGTATCAGTCTTCTTGATTTATACCAGGTTTAAAGCTCAGTACCATCATGATGAAAACTGTATTGTATTGTATGAATCAAATATCATAATAATAAAATATACTAGTTAAATAATTAATATTAAAACAAAATAGTTAAAATTGTACGTATTATTGAATAGGTAAATATGCATCATTAAAATGGTTAAACAATTATTCACTTAATCTAATTCTTAGTTACATAGTAATATTAACCTGTAGTTAGTGAACTTAACCCGTAAATGGGATTTCGGTCAAGTTCAAATAGAAACGATGTAGGTATATTTGCAACAGGCCTTCTATTAAACTTCACCTATTGCATAGTTGCACGTATAAATATCTCAAAAGATTATAAATACATTGTTTCAAAATATTTCATTTCTAATGACGTAATAATAGACATGACAATACATCAAAATTATTATAACAAAATCATTTATAAATATAAATTTTAATAACAACTATAAATTAGTGCATAGTACTTATCGATAGTAGCACAATATATGTACATACATACATACAGTAGGGAAACTTCATACAAAACGTTCGAAATGGCTCACGCACACAAGCAAGCGTGTCTAAGGGTATTCTTATATCTGTCAATTGTCATAATACCCTTACGATTCTCGTAAACACGCTTTCTTGTGTATGTGAGCCATTTCAAAAATGTTGTATGAAGTTTCCCTACGTAGCAACCATTAAAAGTTAATTCCCAATTAATTTTAAATAATGTCAAACTCAACAAAATTAACCCATAAGCGTTATTTAAATCGCTACATAATAAATATTAATTTCACGTAACAATCCGAAAGACTAAATGAAATGAATTAATCAACTCGGACAGTATCCTGTCCACCGAAACGGTATGTAAATTTGCGGGTCTTTCTGGCCCTCGGTAGCGGTTAAGCGGTTGATTAATAATTTGTTTACAATGCAGATAGGATCAACCCCTTTGTGTAGCCCATAAAACTAATTGATGTAATTCGTCTTAATCTCATGTTACAAGATTGGGGTCGTGGTGAGCCGCTATAAGGTCAACCGTTTCATGCGGTCTGTTTGTTTATTTGTTATATCCGGTGACATTTTAAACCAATAAAGTCCCACAAATGGCATGCGCTACTTTAGGGTTTACGGTGTTTGCTATTTATCATGATTTGAGAATTTAACGATAATTCGTTAAACGTAATCGTGAATTGTTTAAATTTATTTATTAGTTTTTGTTTAAATTGTGAATACATTTTATAAGTTAAATCAAAACTTGTTACTGCAATAAATCAAAGCGCTAATAAGGTAATTTTTATTTACGATATAAAATATTGAAATGATGGTCGTAAATAAAGTTAAATTGGCATCATTATATCATTTAATGAAACAAATTTCCGACCCTATATAAAATTATAAAGTGTTAAATTATCAAAAACTGTTCGATAATTTAAATCGTTCTATTATTTAAAATATAAAAAAAAACATAACTCCACTAATTACAAAACAATAGACACCCATTAGTAAATCGATCAACGCATCAGATAGCGAGATCGTAGAATTTGAGCAACTCAATAACAATTAGACATGCAAATCAGATAACAATATCAATGTAATTTATCAATTAAGTACCAATATAAAAATCACATCATTGCATCATGGTATGACATCATTATATTTGTGTTATGCCAATTCCAACCACTCCTCTGGTCGGATGGAAGTCGGTCATACTGACCGTATTGTCTTTGTCATAACTAATTACTGTGATCACGACTTACGAGTTAATATTGCGAGTACAATCGTAAACTGCTGAGAAAGTTATATTTAATCACCTTTTATATGCTTTTATATTTGAAAAAAAATGAAATGGATGTCAAAGTGAAGTGTTGAGCAGACTTAATCGAAACTTTCCAGGAAACATATAAAATTAAAAGTAATAAAAAATTTATAAAGTTATACTTAACTAAATAAATAAATAAATAAATAAATAAAATTGTTAGTATTAAACGCTCAAAATTTCTGTTTTACTTGAGCGATTATTGAACTCTAGAAATATTTGTGATACATAAAAATACTTTTTATGATGATAGACAAAAAAATGAAAATAGTTCTATAATTAATTCGTGTTTTAATAGCATCGTAAACTGATTAGCGTCAGTATTAAGATAAATAAGATAAATAAAATAAAGATGGCATCAGGAGCCATAATTTTCAACTTTGATGTCTAGACTCAAATGTTAATCTAGTATTTAGTAATTCGCCTATTTTTACAAGCTATAAATTTTACGATGTTTTGCAAACATAGGTGTTTAGACAACAAAGTTTTAAAATTGCAATATATCTGCGAATAGCTTGAGATAACATTTTAATTATATAGAAGCAAACAAATTTTGAAAATATGCGATGTGCTCATAATAATATAAAAACGTATAAGAAAATACTTTACAACTGCGCTATATAACAATATATAATATATAACAATATATAATATAACTTAGCTTTATTTTCAAACAGGAGGCAAACAGTAATCTGTTCTTCACATAAACTGGAAAATTACATCCATCAAAAGCGAATGCTAAAGTGGATTCTACGTTATATATTTAAAATAATTATCTGTGAAAGCCTGGAATTGCATGTCATACGAAACATGCAATCTATGAAAGTTTTACAGTTACCTTAAATACTATTTGTTAACGGATAAAACTCAGAGTATCTGTGAAATGGCTGTACAAAGCGGGTAACGGTTCCAGACACTAGGTTCAATTAAGTCTCTAGTGTCTAGTCTGGTCCGAGCTAGGATAAGACGCAGATGTAAATGTCTGCGGTGCTAACACTTAATTGGTCGGTGTCAATTGCTCTGGAATGCTTTGATCGTTATTTTGTGAAATGGAATAAATTCCTAACCCCATTTCCCTCTTTCAATGAAGCTGACGAATTTGCGTTGATCCCATTTTGTTTTAATAAACATAGTTCACGAATTTGCGTTGCATAATTATTTTTACTCCATGTAATTTTTAATCTCATTTTTATAATAGAGGTTATATAATTGACCAATTAGCTAAAAGCATAGGAAATAGTAAACATTCGTAGTATGCAATTAAACGAAAAGTGATTAGAATTTTGAAGCAATTAAGCAATTTAAAAGTAATTAAATAATAATTAAAATTACCGAACTGAATTAAACGTTTCAAGAGTAGCGAGAAACATTATACCTATTAAACGGACTTTATATGAATTGTGCTAAATAATGTAATTTTTAATATTTTTTTTTAACCTCAATTGTGCTGTGTACATACAATTTGGCTGGCATTTTACCGCAACATGTGATGAAATTTGTGTATAATTATTTGTCAAAATTGTCAGCTGTGATGTGTACCTATTTAAATAAATAAATAAATAAATAAATAAACTGAAACTACTGAATATATTTTGTTCCAATATTAATGTAATTAGGTTATATAGAAACGAATAAATTATAGAATTTAGATGGGTCAATTATAAGGATACGTGGACAATCGAACAGTCGCGACAACGGGCAGTGACAAGACACGCTTGTAGGTAGTTGTAGATGTCTTGTCAATTGATAATAATTGGACCCTGGATGAGTTCAGGAAAGCTTGGCTAATTATGTAGGAGGAAAAGTCATGTTAAATAAGTCAGTTTATATCTTCTATGGGCTAGCCTATTGCTATAAACAGAGGAAACGTCTAGCCTGCTTGAATAAGTAATTACTAGTAAAACAAAGTCAGAAAAGCGTGGAAAATTTGGTCCAAAACTTCGCAATTTGTTTTTCAAATGTTTCATGCACATACAGTGTCGCTCTCATAATTCAGTCAACGTCACTTCTCGACCTAAAATCCATCAAAGTCCACATACTAACATAGCCATATTATGTCAAAGATAGTAGAGAAAATACATGTTCGTAACATCAAAACGGTAAATAAGAAACGCCAGGTGGTATTTAATCCTATGTGCACTTAAAATAAAGCGCATAACTATTCCCAACATGCGTTTTATATCAGTTATCGATATATGCAGTGAATGTGAATGAGCAACAAAGGGTATTCATCGTACGCAAGGCGCCAGGGCCCGCTAGGTATCTGCGTGGACTCACATCGATACTAAACATCGGTCGCTGCATACAATTAGGTATCGAGCTTAGCTTGTGTATCTAATTGTATTTTTTAATTGGTTTACCGTATTTCTGCGTAGATCTCTGTTGCCTTTCGAAATAAAGAGCAATAATACATCGTTAATTGAAAATTGATTAGTTGGGAATTGAATATAGTTATTCGTCTACAAGATAAAACGAAAAGAAGGAATAATCTTTTGAATTCTAAAAATATTAATAAATAGCACATACGCAGTTAAGCCATAGTCAATTAATGATAAATTTTTCTCTAATCAAATTTTTTTATAAATATCACACCTATTTAAATGTAAAACAATTTTGAATTAAATCATTTTAATTACATCATCACGTCGCTTTATAAAAATAAAATAAAGACGGGTTGCACTCCGGGAGTGCCGGCAGAAGTGAAAACTTGATTATTAACGTTGAGCATGTTTGATATCCATCCGTCTTACGCTTTTTCGATCAGGTCACGTGTCCTGACGCGAGTTTAAGATTTTATACCCATTACAGAAAAAGTGCTCAACGCCGCTAAAAAAGTTTTCACTTCAAAAATCCGTGTTACGCTTTTTCGATCAGGCCACGTGTCCTGACGCGAGTTTAAGATTTTATACCCAACGCCGCTAAAGAAGTTTTCACTTCAATAAAAATGTGGATTTTATATGTAAAAAATCGCTTTTGATATGGTAATGTTTTGTTTCCGTCTATCTACTTGAGATTAGATTTACTTAAAAGAATTTATAAAATAATCATTTTATCCCAAATAAATCACAATGTAGAAATGAAAACATATTATACTATCTATATTGATCTTAAAATTATACCATTAGTAAAGGATAATAACCGAATTGTGAGAATCACATAAATCTACATAAAGCCATAAACCGGCGCTTGAAACCATTTATGCGAATAAATTCATGTTTTCAATGCCGAACTAGAAATACTAGAGCTTCGTTGTACAACCGTTTTAAGTATTAAGACGCAGTCATATAGCAATCTATGCTAATTAAAATGTATCATTATGATATAGAGAGTTTGGTTGAGTTCATTTATTCTTTTCTGTCTTTGTTGGTTAGTGACTGAGTTTTTAATCTTCTTTTGAGTGATCGTTAAATAAACAAAGTCAATCATATTGAAGAGAACTTTTTATAATAAAAAATTGAACTGAAGTATAGCTATTGTACTCAAATCCTCATAATACAATCTTTGCATCATATAAACTAACTCTTCAAGTAGGGAAATCTTCACCAGGGAAACAGCTGTAGGTTATGTCGGATTCTTACCAACTGAAACCCCTGTTTTCCGACGCGCTTTTTACGGTACTGCACCTACGCTACAACAATCCATCGCGCGCTTATAGCTTCAAATCAGACACAAGACTTATGCATAAAATTTTAATACGTGAACGAAATATGATGACGCCTGATGACTTTGCTCAGACCTTGGGCTTGGCGCCTAGATCTAGACATTTAAATCTTGTATACGATTTAAATAGAACTATATCCTACCGAGCTTATGATGTAGTTATGACGTGAGATATAAACTTTATCGTTAGACCATTTCAAGTTCTGTTTGGTAATGATAATATTTCTTGGATATATGTACTTAAATAACTGTTCAAAAAATAGAAAAATTAGCCTTAATTTAATATTATGTTCATAATATTAACAATAAAAAACATTTCTTATTATTTGAAAGCTATGTTGTTTTGTGACTATATTCGATTGAATTATTTATCTTTGAAAGTTTCCTATTATGGTTGTTTTAAAGTTTATGTTCTTCGAATAAAAATAAGAGATAGTTTCGTTATTTATTTTAGTAACACTCCTAAATCCGCATAACTTTGCATTCATTCATTGTCCTAGATATATATTTTTGAACCACCTACTACTTACTAAGAAATATTAAACTTATTACCTTTATTAGAGGTACGTAAAGCTGGCGATGAAAAATTAGCGAAATTAAAAAAAAAACAACACCAGAATTTGTTGCTTATTTGTTGCTAATTAGTTGCTATAATGACGATTTTGTTGCTCAACCCGTTCGCTGAAAATCAGCAACAGTTCTAGCTTAACGTTAAGGTAGCGTGAAGAAATCGGAAAAAGGGATGGATCGTTGCAAAAATGCAGGTGAATTTGTTGCTAATTTGTTGCTGCATAAACAGTGAAAATTTTGAATTTTTTTCATTGGCGCCAAAAATAACACTGGCCACGTCAACTTAATTGTCGATTTTCGGTAGTGAAACATAAAAAAAATTTGTTGCTCCTCACATCGTTCACTGGCACAGTGTACAGAGCCAGCAACAAAATAGAAACCGGAAGTAGAGTTAATTTTGAAACCGGTTTGCTAGAAATTCGTCCACGCCAGCTTAACTGTCAATTTTCGGTAGTTAAACATAAAAAAAAATTTGTTGCTCCTCACATCGTTCACTGGCACAGTGTACAGAGCCAGCAACAAAATAGAAACCGGAAGTAGAGTTAATTTTGAAACCGGTTTGCTAGAAAATCGTCCACACCAGCTTAACTGTCGATTTTCGGTAGTGAAACATAAAAAAAAATTTGTTGCTCCTCACATCGTTCACTGGCACAGTGTACAGAGCCAGCAACAAAATAGAAACCGGAAGTAGAGTTAATTTTGAAACCGGTTTGCTAGAAAATCGTCCACGCTAGCTTAACTGTCGATTTTCGGTACTGAAACATAAAAAAAAATTTGTTGCTCCTCACATCGTTCACTGGCACAGTGTACAGAGCCAGCAACAAAATAGAAACCGGAAGTAGAGTTAATAAATTGACGAATTTCTAGCAAACCGGTTTCAAAATTAACTATACTTCCGGTTTCTATTTTGTTGCTGGCTCTGTACACTGTGCCAGTGAACGATGTGAGGAGCAACAAATTTTTTTTTATGTTTAACTACCGAAAATTGACAGTTAAGCTGGCGTGGACGAATTTCTAGCAAACCGGTTTCAAAATTAACTCTACTTCCGGTTTCTATTTTGTTGCTGGCTCTGTACATTGTGCCAGTGAACGATGTGAGGAGCAACAAATTTTTTTTATGTTTAACTACCGAAAATTGACAGTTAAGCTGGCGTGGACGAATTTCTAGCAAACCGGTTTCAAAATTAACTCTTCTTCCGGTTTCTATTTTGTTGCTGGCTCTGTATACTGTGCCAGTGAACGATGTGAGGAGCAACAATTTTTTTTTATGTTTCAGTACCGAAAATCGACAGTTAAGCTGGCGTGGACGATTTTCTAGCAAACCGGTTTCAAAATTAACTCTACTTCCGGTTTCTATTTTGTTGCTGGCTCTGTACACTGTGCCAGTGAACGATGTGAGGAGCAACAAATTTTTTTTTATGTTTCACTACCGAAAATCGACAGTTAAGCTGGCGTGGACGATTTTCTAGCAAACCGGTTTCAAAATTAACTCTACTTCCGGTTTCTATTTTGTTGCTGGCTCTGTACACTGTGCCAGTGAACGATGTGAGGAGCAACAAATTTTTTTTTTATGTTTAACTACCGAAAATTGACAGTTAAGCTGGCGTGGACGAATTTCTAGCAATCCGGTTTCGAAATTAACTCTACTTCCGGTTTCTATTTTGTTGCTGGCTCTGTACACTGTGCCAGTGAACGATGTGAGGAGCAACAAATTATTTTTTATGTTTCACTACCGAAAATCGACAATTAAGTTGACGTGGCCAGTGTTATTTTTGGCGCCAATGAAAAAAATTCAAAATTTTCACTGTTTTTATGCAGCAACAAATTAGCAACAAATTCACCTGCATTTTTGCAACAATCCATCCCTTTTTACGATTTCTTCACGCTACCTTAATGTTAAGCTAGAACTGTTGCTGATTTTCAGTGAACGCGTTGAGCAACAAAATCGTCATTATAGCAACTAATTAGCAACAAATAAGCAACAAATTCTGGTGTTGTTTCTTTTTAATTTCGCTAATTTTTCATCGCCAGCTTTACGTACCTCTTTATTAGGTAGGTAAGATATTTATAATGTGCCAATAAAATTTTAGTATGCATTCTTATACAAGAAACACGTATATATATCATTAGAATGTAATCTTGTATGGTTTAATTTACAACAGCAAACGTCTATTTAAAATATTTTGTGACATTTGGACCGACATCGTAAATAAATCAAAGCCTGTATAATATTCCCATTGAAATTCTTGGCAATCAAACAAACTAGCCGTTTGTTATTTCAAGGTCACGATCCATAAAATAACAGTCTAAACAATGTATAAATAAAATTAAAATAAATTTTGGTAACAAAGAAATGACAATTTATTTGCTATTGCTTTCTCTGTCCCTATGTCCTTATGTCCCTATGTATGCTTAAATCTTTAAAACTACGCAACGGATTTTGATTCGGTTTTTTTTAATAGATAGAGTGATTCAAGAGGAAGGTTTTAGTATATAATTTATTATGTTTTAGACAAAGCGGGCGAAGCCGTGGGCGGAAAGCTAGTAAATAATATAGAATAAATATTAATAAAGTTAAATCAAAAAGCATTGCAGCAAATTCTAAATTATAAAGCTTGTTCTATCGAAATTTACATTTTGACATACCTATACGTATTTTATGAAT
This sequence comes from Colias behrii, assembly GCA_029959065.1. Taxonomy (NCBI): domain Eukaryota; kingdom Metazoa; phylum Arthropoda; class Insecta; order Lepidoptera; family Pieridae; genus Colias; species Colias behrii. The sequence goes on along the minus strand of JARWMC010000019.1, from coordinate 6,331,466 downwards.
ACTAATAAGTGTATCGTAAAAATAAATAGTCCACTCAGACATGCGAAATAAAAAATCCAACCAAAAATCCTTTCTTTATGTATTTACTAGATTTCCGCCCGCGGCTTCGCCCGCGTTTTCAAAGGAAAACCCGCATAGTTCCCGTTCCCGTGGGATTTCCGGGATAAAACCTACCCTATGTGTTAATCCAAGTTACCTTCTATATGTGTGCTAAATTTCATTGTAATCGGTTCAGTAGTATTTTTCCGGACGTATAGAAATTTTCCTGGCTTATCGAAATTTTCCTGTCTTATCGAAATTTTCCTGGCGTATAGAAATTTTCCTGACGTATAGAAATTTCCCTGCCTTATAGAAATTTTGCTGGCTTATAGAAATTTTCCCGACGCATAGAAATTTCCTTGACGTATAGAAATTTTCCTGGCTTATAGAATTTTTCCTGACGTATAGAAATTTTCCTGGCTTATAAAAAATTTCCTGAGGTATAGAAATTTTCCGGACTTACGGAAATTTTCCTGGCGTATAGAAATTTTCCGGACTTATGAAAATTTTCCTGTCTTATAGAAATTTTCCTTTCTTATGGAAATTTTCCACCTTATAGAAATTTTCCCGACTTATGGAAATTTTCCTGACTTATAGAAATTTTCCTGACTTGTAGAAATTTTCCTGACGTATATAAATTTTCCTGGCGTATACAAATTTTCCTGACGTATAGAAATTTTCCGGACTTATGTCGATTCAAAAGTCGTTCTTCAATTCGAGTGGAACTGAGAGTACAAATACCGTCAAATGTTTGACAGAAAGAAGTGCTCAACTTTTATATGGGAAAATGGAATTGTCGTCTTACTCTATCTTACTCGCAATTTTTCCTTATTTTATCACCGTTTAGACCTACCCTGGACTACGACAAACATTTTAAAACCAAAATCAGCTCAATCGGCCCAGCCGTTCTCGAGTTTTAGCGAGACTAACGAACAGCAATTCATTTTTATATATGTATATTTTATTATAAACTAGCGACCCGCCCCGGCTTCGCACGGGTGCAATGGCGGCCAGCCGGTACCGCCGCAAACGCTACGTCCCGCAATTTTTAAATCTGTAATATCTTCGAAAATATTCACTTAAATCATAGGGTGTAAAGGGCCATATAGATCTATATTAAATGAACAATGTATTCAAGGTATTTAATTGGTTAAGGATTAATGCTGTATTGGTTAAAATCGCTTCGAAAATTAACCATTATTTGTCGTAAAAAGTAAATGACAAAAAAAAGTTATTGTGGGTTATCCATAAGAGATAGACATATACCATCGCGGACTTTTCTATAGACCTTTTCAATGTGTACTTAGTATATTATTTTGATAAAACTTGTAGGGTTCAGCCTGCGTTTGCAATGTAAGCGGAAAAAATGTAATTATTTACGACATCACATTAGAAACCTCAAAAATAACAGTACTTCTCCACTATTTAATGGATGTTATTATACATATAAACCTTCCTCTTGAATCACTCTATCTATTAAAAAAACCGCATCAAAATCCGTTGCGTAGTTTCAAAGATTTAAGCGTACAAATGGACATAGGGACATAGGGACATAGGGACAGAGAAAGCGACTTTGTTTTATACTATGTACTGATTTTGAGGATTTTATTGTAAAAAATTTCGCGCAGATTGAATGATATGGAAAAACAGGAATGATGAAGACGAACACCGTATTGTATTCAAAAGCAGACTAGTTTTTAGCAGCTTCAAAACAATCGGAAAACAAAGACAATAGAAGAGTGTTTTGGCGAAAAAGTACATCAATCTATGTCGGGGGTCTCCAGTGAGTTAAAAGATACTATGATTTAAAATTTACTCAACCGAGGGTTCTAAAGCACCTATTCTTTTGAGAACAATAGATCTTTACACTACTACTAGTTCATTTTAATAAGCATTTTTTCACTGAAATAAATATTTATTACGGTCAACTATCGATCATTATATTTTTATCAGACGTAATTCAAGAAATAGAATTGTTAACGTTTTTTCACTTACCCATGAGTTGACTTGCAAATAGTGTTAATTTTAGAGTTAGTGTTTTGTTGTGTTATTGTGTTTTGTATTATGTATTTTATATTTGCTGAAGGTTCAAGTAAAAGCGAATGTTATATACAATTGTTTAAATCGCCAACGTATAACACCAATGTATAACCACTTTTCTTGGGAATAAATTCATTTATTTTCATTTCAACGTCCTCCAAAGGCGGCACAAATACTGATGTGTCACGTTACAAGCACTCAGTAAGTTTGCACAGTTATTAAGATCAAATGACCGGAGCAAGGCTGCGACAAACGATCCCATGTTTATATTGGACAAGTTATTAAATATAGCAGGAAGATATAAAGCTTGAACACTTCCTTGATCAAATACGCGTCTGGTTTTGGTGCAGCTGTGTACATGTTTTCAGCTTTTTTGAACGTTTATGGACAATATGGAAGGTTATGCTCTATTAAGAAAATTGCTAAGAGAAAAAAAATTGCGGTTGTGTTATCATGTTATGGTTGTTTGCTGTCTCGAGTTAACAGTGGCGCATGCCCATTATTAATATAAACAGTTATTATTATTTTTTTCAATATAAATGTACTCTGTATATTATTACAAATTTTACATTCTTTATTTACTAGTTTATACTTATTGTACAAAAACTTAATTAATGAAAAATGTTAATTTATTTATTTATTTGAAAACTTCACAGCTTACAGTTAATCAATGTCAATTAATATGCTTAGAATTTATCTAAAGTGAATACCAATCCATCGATAAATACTAAGGTCCTTAACCACACATTTGTTTTCCTGAAACCAATGTACTATTACAGCGTATTTCCGACAAGCGTTCCATGTTAGTTCTGTGCAAACGTAACATCTCACAGATGTGCCTTTATTTGCTGAGAAAACCCGATAACCATTGATTGCACTTAACATCTTTAAGGATATCTAAATAAATAATTGGTGTGAGAACATTTCTCATAACAAATGCCTTTGGGATTAGCTTATTAAACCTAATATGTATTTGTTTGATATAATATTATAGAATTGTTTTTTTATATCATCAAGTGAGACCACATTGTTTAATCAAAAACAGCGGTTAATAAGTTTATAAACAAATCTTGCTCATATTATGATAATTAAAAAAAAAACAGTCAAAAGTTTACATTAGTTTCTTATAAATAAAACGCAAAATACATAATATATTACGTTTCATGTTAATTAGTATCATCTATCACATTTTTGTAATAGATAATCTATGCTAATCACTACATAGTATAAAACAAAGTCGCTTTCTCCGTCCCTATGTCCCTATGTCCCTATGTCCCTTTGTACGCTTAAATCTTTGAAACTACGCAACGGATTTTGATGCGGTTTTTTTTAATAGATAGAGTGATTCAAGAGGAAGGTTTATATGTATAATAACATCCATTAAATAGTGGAGAAGTACTGACTACTGTTATTTTTGAGGTTTCTAATGTGATGTCGTAAATAATTACATTTTTTCCGCTTACATTGCAAACGCAGGCTGAACCCTACGAGTTTTATCAAAATAATGTACTAAGTATTGTACACATTGAAAAGGTCTACAGAAAAGTCCGCGATGGTATATGTCTATCTCTTATGGATAACCCACAATAACTTTTTTTTGTCATTTACTTTTTACGACAAATAATGGTTAATTTTCGAAGCGATTTTAACCAATACAGCATTAATCCTTAACGAATTAAATACCTTGAATACATTGTTCATTTAATATAGATCTATATGGCCCTTTACATCGTATGATTTAATTGAATATTTTCGAAGATATTACAGATTTAAAAATTGCGGGACGTAGCGTTTGCGGCGGTACCGGCCGGCCGCCATTGCACCCGTTCGAAGCCGAGGCGGGTCGCTAGTTTTACATAAAACACAATTTCACTGCATCACATTTATTTCTGAATCAACATGAACATTTATATTCCACTGATTCTCACGACAAATTTTTACAAAAAAAATCTTCAAAACTTATTTAGCTAAGTATAAGTCAATTGGAAAGATCTTTCATTATTATCTCTTCTAAGAGTATCGTGGGTTGCTTTAAGATGGTCGAGTTTGGTTGAAATCTGTGCTATGGAGTTATCTATCCATCGCATTGATGACATGTGCGCGTTGAGAATTCGTCACATTTTAACGATCTGAAAAAAATTGGTTGTCTGTAAAGTCGGTTTACTGACGATAGTTGAACGTGACAACGTCCGATTGTGATTCTTGGTCGCTCGATCCGCGCTCTCGCTTGCACTTCAAGCCTTACATGGAACGCCTCAGAGCGAGGTAACGCCGCATGAGTCATGTTTTTTCGCGCGTGCAGCCGGCTCTATCGAATTATAAGACGTTGTCACGTCAAAAAATTATAAGTCAAATGAAATGATTACATCTACAAGAAAAATTTTTTTGTTGATTTCACTTTCATGATCATGTCAGTTTGGTTAATAAGGTCTTATCGTCAGACAAAATTGCATTTACTTTAACCAGCCAACCAGCCAAACAGCTGATTCAGGCTAACTCACGCTCACTCACGCTAACTCAGGATCACTCACGCTCACTCACGCTAACTCACGCTCACTCACGCTCACTCACGCTAACTCACGCTCACTCACGCTAACTCAGGACCACTCACGCTAACTCAGGATCACTCACGCTCACTCACGCTCACTCACGCTAACTCACGCTCACTCACGCTAACTCAGGATCACTCACGCTAACTCAGGATCACTAACGCTAACTCAGGACCACTCACGCTCACTCACGCTCACTCAGGCTAACTCACGCTCACTCACGCTCACTCAGGCTAACTCACGCTAACTCAGGATCACTCACGCTCTCTCACGCTAACTCAGGCTAACTCACGCTAACTCACGCTCACTCAGGCTAACTCACGCTCACTCACGCTAACTCAGGATCACTCACACTCACTCACGCTAACTCAGGACCACTCACGCTCACTCAGGCTGACTCACGCTCACTCACGCTAACTCACGCTCACTCAGGCTAACTCACGCTCACTCACGCTTACTCAGGATCACTCACGCTGACTCAGGGTCACTCACGCTAACTCAGGATCACTCACGCTAACTTAAGCTCACTCACTCTAACTCACGCTAACTCAGGCTAACTCACGCGAACTAACGCCCACTCACGCCAACTCACGCCAACTCACGTCAACTCACGCCCACTCACGCCAACTCACGCCAAATCATGCCAAATCACGCCAACTCACACCAGTCTGTATGGATGAGGTGCTAAAGTGTAATTTTTTTATACCCAAAATTAAAAAAAAAATATTTATAAAAAATTAAAAAAAACTAAAGGGGACCTAGCGAAAAAATTGTGGGACCTTAAAGGACCTAACGGAGACCTATCGATCAAGGTCATTTTCGACCCAAAATTCCATTGATGGGGTGCTAAGTTTGCATTGGTCCAGTCATTACAAACTTATTTTTTTTTTGTTTTATAAAATACAAATAGTAATGAATTATCTACATGACTAGGTACTACTTTTACTAAATTTGTAGTACTATAATTAGTCATATTATATTGATACATAGGTAATAGTGGTAGTCATTAGTTGTCACCCGCCTTATCGCTACCGTTCGAGGCCTCACCATGGCCTTACCTTAACATTGACGACTGATGTGCATGGTTGAAGTTTATCAACTTAACTGTCCAATGAGTCACATATGACTCATGGTGAACTTTTGTAATACGTTCGTGAGTCATAGGTGACTCTTTTTTCAAGAATCTTTGGGGTATATTTTTGTTATGAACGTGGAGTGATATTCTAAATATAATTACGTGAACGTGTGGCGAAAACCCTAACCTTCAAGAAATTGAAATAAATTTTCGCAAAAGTTTTATACATTATCTGTGGTAGGTACTAAGGTAGGTAGGTGTGTGTATCCTATTTGTTCGAAATAAAACAAAAAATACAGTGAAAAGGAAAACGTTTTATTATGAAAAATATGTTTGTAAGTATTATTAGGAGAACCAATCAACACATAATATTATTTTTTTCGTTGTAGCAATATAAACAAAATGCTTTTTTACATGTTTTGCACTCTGTGTGCACTTGTTTAGCTTTTCGAGCCAACTGCCCTTGAATTTTTTATTTTTCATAGCAACCGGTACATCTCTTTCGAACTAACTTATTGTTTGTAGTATTACGCGGAATTTCTTGAAGACTATGGCCAGGAGATGAACTAGAAACTGGAGATCTGGGAGTCAGAGAAAGCGAAAGTCTTTGAGGCACGTTATTTTCTGTAGTTCTCGCTGCTGGCCCTAGAAAATGTCTAACTAAATGTTCTTGTACTTGCAAAACAGACAATTTAGGACATCCTGATGCCAAATCATTGTAAATGCACCTAGCATTTATTACAGCAACTTGAAATAAAATATCAACAGCGATTTTTTTGTACCAAGTTAGGCTTTTGCGTAAAGGAGAGTGATAGGATGCTAGTTGGTCCGAAATATCTATACCTTTTGCTTCATTATAGTCTATTATAACGTCGGGTTCATCAAATTCGGTTCGTCGGGTCATCAATCAAGTTTTATTGTCTATACTTGATGTGTACACATATGACTCATTGAACTTGGAAAAAAAAATCTTTTATCCCACGCTCATGCTCATATATGAGGCTTAAATATAAATTGAATAAAATAAATAAAAACAATAACTATTTTTATAAAATATAATTTATTAAGACAATGTGAATGTTTTTTACCCTAATAGAAAAAAAAAACTGATGGACGTGGGCTAGTGTTATTTTGTATTGTATGGGGACAGTTAAGTTGTTATAATTACTGTTTACATCACAATTTACATTCCCATAACATAGTGAAGTGTATTTTAATCATAAATTGCTATTTAATAACACATAAATGGAACTTTATGGAACAACGCGGTTCTCGTCCTGTGGTATGCATGCGTACACTTGTAATTATTTCTTATAATAAAAATTGGAACGAAGTTGCGTCTGGTCGCATTTTTATGCACAATCTAAAGACCTATGTATTGCTGTGCGTTACCTAGTTCATGAACTATTATTAATTATGAATAATTATTTTTACCTGAGCAACCTTTTTCTGTATGATATTGGAATTGAAGTATGAAAAAATACCAAACACAAAAAGAAAATAAATGTATAAACTATTTAAAAATACTATTTACATAGGTAATAAAATTAAATGAAAAGCTAATGTATTTATACCCGTATTGTAAACTGTAAACAACGTAAATAATTTCACGAAGTTCTTATATTATGCTCTATGTCAATGAAATTGTAATAATCTTCTTAAAACATAAAAGATATAGGTAGGTATGAAAGGCGTGAGCAATAAAGACGAAATCTTGCGACTAAAGATGATAAATAACGAACATCTTGTAATCCATTTAGTTAAGCAGATTATGAGTGTTGAGATTCATCTGAATAAACAAAGATGGCACGTGCGCTTCGTGAACATAATGCATTGATAAATTAGAGGTTAGAGCTTCAAAATAATGTCTAGAATGATTATACCATGTAAACTATATTTATGTATTTATTTTTAACATAATTTTTTGTGATATAATTAGGGCTAGGTATTCATTCATTACGTGAATTGAATCATTTTCAAAAATAACCGCTTATAAAAGTTCTTCCAATCATATCGTTTAATCTTTGAATAATCAGTTTCATTGAAATGATGAGATGATATTATTTAACATAAACATAAAACTCTCCCAAATCAATAAACATGGCATTGTTGGATCAAAACCGCCGTAATTATTTCAAATTTTCACATTAACTTGAAATACTTCAAATTCGATTCAATTAATTGTATTGATGGTTAATTTTAACCATTGAAATGGACATTTAAATGCAAGTTTATAGCCATCAGGTTATGTGTTCAATATCTCTAATGAATGCCCGGGAATCGATTTAACTGCAACGTTATCTGTAATTATTAAGGATTCGATTGACTTTAGATTTATCGATATTGCTCGATACCAGGTCGTGTACAAAGATAGGTTCTATTCGTCTTAATTAATTGGGATCGAGCGCTAGACTGTCTGCAATTGTACGATGTACGTGGTTTAATGACGAAAGTTTTGTGCCATCTTAAAATAGAAGTAGTTTTTAGTACATACTCTATCTATAGTATGTAGTGCACACTGTTGGTTATGCTTATGTATAATATTATGCAATTTATATAAGTATTGTATTTTTTAATGTCTCTACATTGACTGGTATTAGTGGTATTTTACATAAATTAATAATATACTTTTAAAAAATAAGAAGCAGATTAAAGTAAACATTATAATTTATTAAAGTTATTGGTATACTTATAGACGCCCGCGGGTCTGTTCGCGTGAAAATAAATTGATTGGCAATCCAAATCATATTGTATACATATTATGTAGAGCAGATAACGACATAGCAACTAGAGGCAAAATCCCCACACATTTTCCTTTAACAAAAATGTTCGAGGGGAAGTGTAAAAACATGTCGAATGTAAAAGTATTGTGATCTACAAAGCGACAGTGACATCGTTTGGTATTGCGACACGAGGCGGTGCGCACCATTGGACATATATATGGGACGTTCATTCATGAATCTGGTACACGTATTTGTTACGTACAAAGAGTATTTAATGGATATTAAATCTATGGGTGATAGGTATAGCAAAAGTTAAGTAAATGTTATGTTACAAAATTATTTAAGTATTTAACCTTTAAACTATTGCATATATTTTATTGTCAAAAATTAACGTATTGTCTTATTGACGTTGAAACGGATTACAGGCTTAACATATCAAAATAAAATAAATTCATGAATATTTTATGAAATGTTGGTTCAAAAGCTTACATTACGCTGACAGTAGGTTCAATATAATTATGGCTAATTCTGAATGATTGTAATGAATACCTAGTTATTTGATATTTTCCAAAACGTGAAATAATACGTACGACAAACAATAGAGATGTTATAATTTATTAAAAATACTGCAAAGTATAGTAGTCCTTTTCATCAGGGATAAATTTAATTCAAACGATAATAAAGAAGTTCAATCTCAAAATCTCGTGAAAAAAAAAACAACCAAATCACTAACACAAATGAGATTTCTTTTACGAACAAAATGCTTAAATATTTAGTTTATTTCACAACATTGTTACGCTAATTAGACGCGTGTCATTCAAACACGCTGGTTTAAATATTATCACCCACTTTTAAAGTAGCACAGATCCGGACTAGTATTTACTTTTAATATTTGTTATAATATTCACTATTAAAGCACAATATTTGTATGTAAGAATTCAAATTTCTTATGATTGTGGTAACTTCTCTTTTAATAAATGTATTTTTGCATTATGTGGGCTATGGAAATGAGAAAGTATTCCATTGATGATCCTTATTTAGGAGTTTCAATTAAATCTATGGTTATTTTATGTATTATTTCTAAACTTTAAATGATTCTTTTTTGTTCGAATAGTAGAAATTTTATTTTTAGGTATAAAATCAGCACATACGAGGGAATTATATTTCACTTTATTATAAAATATATCAACCCGTAGATGATGAAAAAGATTTCAAAGCTAAAGCAAAGTTTATGCGATTTCATTTAAGCGTAAAATATTTACGCTTAAATGAAATCGCATGAACTTTATAACAGTAAATGAAAGGATGCGATAAATTCTAAATTTCAAAACAAGACAAAAAATACAAGAGACACACAAGACATAATACAACTCTTTTCATGTACAAATGGTACCATTATATATATAGGCGCTATAGCATACATCTTGTAAGCAAGTATCAAAAGCTCACAGTCGGAACGAATAAAACGAAGTCGTCAACACTGCTATGACAGAATACTGAATGAAATTGTCACGGCGATGTAACGACATGTCATAATCGATTATGTATGCTACTTAAGTCAGCTAGAAGTCGTAAATACTGAAATTGCTATGCGCTCAGGAGTACCGGGGTTCGAATTTACAATTTAAAACTCTTACAGCTTTGTTTGCTTTGAAAATGTGTAGATAATGCGATATATTTTCATAGCTGTTTACTTTTGTAGTGCTTTTACAGGTTAAGCTGTGTTGAACTTTAAACAAGCCGTGCGTCCATGTACATATTGTTTAGGATTTGTGGGATGAGGCATAAAATAACGATGTATTGGACAAAAATGAAAAACAGTATTTTATAAGTGGTAAGAATTGCGATAAATCGGGTGAACTACATTACCATACCGCGCACGAATAAGTGATTTCGAATGGGTAAACGTAAGCGCAGCAGTTACTTTGACGTTAGATAGGTTATTTTATTTATCATGTCAGTTATGTCATGTAGGTAATGAATTTTTGTCGATGTAATTCAATCATTAATTTAAAAATAAACTTCCTAATTAATTCAAAATTTATTATTGTACAATGACAATGTTAATTCGCTACGAAGTACTGAGTGAAAATGCTTGTAACACTACACAGGCTTTAAATTTTAACTCGCTTTAAATCCATCTGGCTATTGTAATGTGATATATCGATTAAGTGCAAGCATTAGGAAAATTAAATGGAGCATATAATTATGTCACCAGCGGCTGGGCGAAGTCAAAGTTATTTTTAAACATTAACCCGTAAGATATAAGTACCTAATATAATGTGTATACGACCGAGTGGGTCATATGGTAATTAGATATTAAGTAATCGATACTGTTGAAAGTGTTTTTGGTAAAATTTAGGGATATTAACTTTACGGTACCTAAATGTTAATTTTCTTCGTTCCATCTTAGGCATAGGTCATATTATATTATAGCTTACCATTAGGAGAGATTTTACAAATTACAAATATAAACGATAACAAACTAATTACAATACAATATTCTGTAATAAATTCAGTTTCAGTAATCATAGAACTGACATTGCAGGACATTGTGTCCAAAAACTACCTATCGCAAAAAAACCACTCCAATTGTTGCAACTATAATTTCCTAGTCCATTTAAACTTATGAATACGACCTTGCTTCGAAAGATGACATGCCCCGGTGTGAATTGATTAATTTGTAACATCAGAATTTTTTATTAAAACGTTGTTCGCATTTAATTCAGGCTAAGTAGGCGTATTGAGACCTGACGTTGATTTATAGACGAGTTTGGAACCATGAATATAATTTGCGACGTAGTTTGTTTTCTATAGGCATAAAAATGTGAATGTTTATGGCTATCGCTATTATTATTATATCTGATGAGTGATGATGAGCTTTATGGACCGTTTTCTGCGATATCTTGTGGAATTACTTTAAGGATATTAAAAACGGAATAACCTAAAATCTAACAATTTGTATTTTGGTTTAATATGTACACTTAGGTAATTATGGAAAAAAGATTAAGTGAAGTTGAGTTTAAATAGAAACAACATTAAGGGGTGGAAAAAACATTCAATCATATCATGATTGCAATAACTACCCTACACAGCTGAGTGACTTCACACTTGAGATTTGCTCTCACATGTCAACATTGTAAAATATTCTGCAGTAATGATAAAAAAATAACTATCGCAACTCGCAAGTATGGCGGATCCTATCGATGGCCGAAACATTGACCTACCACGTAGCGAACGAACATCCCATAATTTCAATCGTGATGCTATTTTCGCACGCCTCACTAGTTCCCGTTTATTTATTTGACATTTTACATAGCGTTCCATGGATGGAGGCGATTCTTCCTTATTGCCATGCAAATTATTATTGGCTCACGATGTAACGAATATGACCGTTAATATTTTATTTGAATGGAAACGCTTACGGAAGGTGCTTGTTATTTTATTGCCGTAGGTTGTCGTTTTATAACTTTATCAAATAAGGTTTTTGAAGTGAAACTTCTTTAGGCACGTTGCGCGTCATGCCAATACCGTCACGTCATGGAGTAAGGTCACAATTTTGTTAAGAATATCTTTGAATCTTGCTTAAGAAGTTTCACTTCTGACACGTGTGCTCGGCACACACTTTTTTGATTTTGTAGAAATTCATAGTTCTTTCTCATAAGTAGAGCATTACAGATTTACAGCTGGTGAATAGTAATAGTACCTACTATATTTAGTATAGTAATTACCTAATTCGATTGTTGAAGTCATATTGTATTACGAATAAATTTTTCATATTCGTCTAACAATCACGTAAACATATTTCCATAAGATTTTTCAAATTGTTAAATTTTGTAAGTAAAATCTGGCGTTACATGAATTTTAAATAGAAATAGAATTATTCATATCATCGGTTAATGGAGGTTTTTAGTAGAACAGAATGTGAAGCTCTCGTCGAGTGTAAAATATTAATTTCCAAGCTTTAAGGACGCCTCTCGTAAAATTCGTTCATAATGTTTAAGCTGAATAACGTGTACTAAATATGATCCAGAGTAACATATTAATTTAGCTGTAGATCAAAATATTCTCTCCGGCTGCTTATTAATAATTAAGAACAAAAGTACCGTCATCACGTCTATTGTTGTAGAATTACTACTACTTATTAATAAATAAGATAAACAAATACTTAGTACCTATTTGGTAAATATATCAGTTTGAAGTGAGAAGCTAATAAAAATAATCCAAATCCACATGTCTTTTAATACTTATCGATTTGTGTAGTAAAATATTATGTTGAATTTAGCATTTATGTGTAAGAGTAAACACAAATATTGAACGAATAATGATCGAAAACTTGTAAGCAGACGTAAGCTATTAGTTGATCAAATAAAATAGACATGTTCAATATTGGTATGTCTTTATAGCTGAACCGCCAATACTCATATAAGCGCCGGTATATTCTGTTATCTAGTATTGGCGCTAACATATTTCCTTATCATAATATATGAGTCATAAATGCTTTACATTTTGCGAACAACTTTCGTTCCCACACTATAAGTAAGTAGGTATATGAAAGAAAAGCTAATTGTTTTCTAAATCTTATTTACTATTTAGCAAATAAAAAGTAAAATACTTACGTTCAACTAATAATTTACATTGTACATAGAGAAGAAGAAGAAGCTCGTAGAAATAATCTAAAACAATAATGTAGGTTAAAAATATTTTACGTTATAAAAAAAATATCAAAAATGTCAGGGAACGAGAAATATATTTATTTGCGAATAGTTAATACTTACTTTGGTTATGCGATACATCTAAAGTTGAATCTCTATATATGCATAATTTTGTATTTTGTATTAAAAAAAACTAACAAAGAAGAGAAAAAACCAAGTAGTCCAACGTTATCTTAGATAAAATTAACATTCATATAGCAACAAAACAAGTAACGTTTTAGGAGAATATCCGTAGCGAATCGATTTAGATAATTCGGACTTATCTATAAACCGCGCTGATCACGCAACGGTGTATAACCAATACAATAAATCTTCATGCAAACTGTTGGTATAATGAAAATACATAATAAAACAATTAGTTTATAACATATTTTACGTGCCTAAAATACATTTTTTTAAACAAATACTAACTTATTATAGAGTGTATTTTCATAATCCTGACATGCTCCGTTTATAATTTTAAACAAATAAAAAAAGCGTATCTACTACATTTTTAAGGATTTAGCTCCTAAATTATATTAAAAATATTATTGTATAAATAATGTTTTAATATACATCTTGTTTTACAGCGTACACGGACCACATAAGCTTCTATAATATTATAATTTTCACGTCGTAAATGTAAACATAGCTGCAACAGCGATAAATGTGTAAGCTATTCATAACAAATACAGGTTAGGGAATTAACGCTATTATAGTCTTCCTACATAGCTGGATGCTATTATTCTCTACAGCACTATTCTCTTTAATTATGATACATTTAGCGCTCACTTGCGATAGTTATGATGTTTTGTTAGTGATTCACTGTTTGGAAACGACCACATATTAGATATGTCTAGTATATTTTATGTACTAACTGTAGATAATAAGATGGTTCTTGAAAATCTTTAAGTTATATATAAAGATATGTCCGAAAAATAATGTAATCCTTCTTGGGAATAATGGACATTGACAAAAATGACTGAAATATATTTTTATGTGATGTAAATTTTTCTTGTGGTCTTTGTAATATTTTAATAGTGTGTATTTCACGTGAGTATATTATAATATGCAAGTCTTTGATTTTGATTGTTTAACTCTTTTGAAGTGTTCATTCTTAATTAGGTACTAAAAATAATACTTAAAATAAATTGTGTTAAGCTTTAACACAGCTGAAACTAAGGATTAAATTTAGTCTATAAGAATGTAACAAGATGAAAACATTTTAATAAGTCAGTCTAATTTAAATTGTAGGTATAGGTTACTGTTACAGTTTTGCATATCGCTGTCCGTCAAACTAAGTCGACTTTACCAGGCTGTTATCAAATAACCATTAATTAATCACCTTATATTTAGTTGCGAATTATTATAATTAATAGTTATAATAGCTGTAAGATCTGCACCTGAATGTTAATATAATTTTTCTTTAACATGACTACTGCGTGCTACTACGCTTATTTGACATATTTTTATTTTTAAAATATATTCTGTTTCTCTACTTGTGTAAGTGAAATTAAAGTATTTATCATGTGTACCTGTACTGTTTATTGTTAAAACGTGGGTTTGAATTGGATAAAAATGTTAGCTAGGATATAGTAATACGGGGACTGACAAAGGTCAGTAATAAAAAAAATGAATGAATTAGCGCCGCGATAGTTACTCTACAAATAATGATGCAACGACCTCGAATAAATGAAAAAGCGCCACAAAAATATTCTTTATTAATTAAGCTAGTTGAAAACAAACTATAAAAATTATCAGAAAGTGTGTGTCAATTACGACGATTACATTCAATTCGACCACATACGTTGATGACACAAATTGGACGCCTCAATTCGATTCAAATTAATCGAGTGAATTCTGATTTGATACACTGTCGTTATAATAAGCCCACTATCAGTCGTATCTACAATTGACGAAAGTTGAAAGGGCAGAAGTGAAGCACGACCTCAAAAGTTTTTCTTCCCAAAATTGTTGCTTATATAAAACATATTAACACATATTTTTAGCAATAAGCTGTTAGCTTTAAATTCACAATAGTATGATCATTCTACGGAATAAATAAATATGTATACATATTTTAAGTACAAAATGTAAATATTAAACGAAATTCATTATGAAATTAAAAAAAATGCTTAAGCTGTGTGTGCTGTAATGTGTGTGAATTATTGCTAGTAGCGTAATTACGAATCGATATTCATAAATTCTAAATACAATCATACATCGAACGACAAAGTTGAAAGGTTAATTTCAGCTAAATAATAAATATCCATAAATACAAAGCAGCAGCAAATGCTAAGTAAACGAATATAAGCTTAGCGTCAATACCGTGTTTGGTAAATTTACGATTCATAGAACCGATTGGCATTACGATTCGAACAACGAGGTATGCTTTTCGGCATCCTAAACTCATAAAGAACCTTTTACCTTGTATAGGCAATTACAAAACGACAGAGTAATTAGTTATTGATTGACAAAATATACTTTAGTATGAAGCGTTTAATTTACAATATATTTTAAGCGATTAAATTACGATTACGATGCATTTAAAAAATAGCGTGTGTAATCTATGCATCAAGTGATCGTTATGCATTGTAAATATGATACAACATACCTAATTGTAATAGAATCATAAAAAAAAACACAAAATAAGAAATGACATCCACATTTAATTACCCGATCGATGTATGACCTCACCAAGGTAACATACCAGATCAATAGCTCTATTTTTACAATTCAAAGTACGATTTCAATTGAGCACTCGATTTGCATAAACTAATGTATACATCGATTTAACACTAATCAATCTCCATTTTAAAAGCTACTTGAATGACATTGAACATATTTAGAAGCATGACTCTAGTTCTTCGAAAGCCACAAAGCCTAATATGTAGGTACTTGTATAGGCGTGTGTCATGCTATTAAATTTACAGGAAACGTGATTTTAAATTGTGATTACAATTTGCTTTATTGTTATATTACAATATAATACAATTGATTGTATGATTGTAATTGATTTGCTAAAACGAAATCAATTACCTACCTGTATCGTCAAATTACAATGTTACATGTTGCCAATCAATATGTATTGTGATCAAAATTTAAATATCATTCCTTACTTAGTGTAATGAACAATATTAGATCATAATTCATAACGGTTGTTAGATTTTTTATCAACTACACGCAAAGTCCTTTAATGATTTAATATCTACTGCATCGTTGAAATGAAAATCTAAAATCTTATGCTGTATAAAATATATCGCAGAGACTGATTATGTTCCTACATTTCTCTCTATAAAGTTTATATGTGCGCGAACTCGCGAAGCACAAAAACCAAACGATTTAATTCCATACAAATTCCCCGGTTCGTCGTGACTATAAATCTTAACAAATAACAAAAAGGTTCCAGTCTTCTAGAACGTGTCCTACGATTCAATGATAAGTAATAAATAAGGGAAAGACAGGTATTTTGACACGTTAGCGCACACTTACCTATTATAGAAAACTTATCCAGTGATGATTGTATTAAAGGCTTTAAAAACAACGAAGCGATATAATATTTATAAATGCGTGATGTATAATGTAATGTAATAAAGTAAAAGGGGTTTTTATAGCGCAGAATTACTAGATTTCCAAAAAGCGCAAAAATCTCAGTCTGACGTGGTCTGACTCAGAAAAGGCGCTAATGCTCTTGCACTCTACTCCATTACCACTTTTTAAACCATACATTTTAAATTCTAGCTTTTAATACATCTAGGGAGAGCAGAAAGATTTCGAAAACTAAACTTTAAAGTTTAATGTTATTTTATTTATTTAATGCTCTCAACTCTGGTGTGCATAAAAAATCTGGGTAGAATGTCTTAACAATAATTATTTTATTTATTAACACTGTTTTAGCCAATAATCAAATAGGTGTTATAATAAACAGATTAGCATTAGAAACATTGGCAACAAGATTAGCTGAACGAAAGTTGAAGGAAGCAAGTCTTAATAAATAAGCAAAGATTAGCAAATGACATGATATTCAGCATTCCCGTACAAATCCGGATCGCCTACGGAAACCTCCATTCATAAATATCGACCACGCAATTATGCAATTTAAAACTTATAGTCAGCGAAATTAGATCGGTTTTAATTACGAAAGTCAACCGTAATCTCTTCCTAGCTTAAACGGATTTATAGTGTTGTTACATTTGCATTTCGTCTTATTAAATGAAGCAAGTATCAAAACAGATAAACCAATGAACATTGTTTTTACTATGACATTATTTCACCATGACTTCAATATAATTTTATCCACAACTTTGGCATCTCTTACCCGTCATTTGGGGTGAGAGAAATTTAATCCAATAATGTTTGTTCATATTTGCACTGTTTAATAATATGTTTAGAACCATCTATACTTATAATAAATCTGTAGAGAGGCCAATTCTGTACATGAAATATATTAAAAAAAAAACTATGAAGGGGTGATAAGGGATCGCTACTGATGCCAAAAATGCAAGCAGTAAAATTTTTGTCTGTCTGTCTGTCTGTCTGTCTGTCTGTCTGTCTGTATATTCGTTATAGAAACAAAAACTACACGACGGATTTTAACGAAATTTGGCACAATTATTCTTCATACTCCTGGGCAGGTTATAGTATACTTTTTATTACGCTACGATCAATATGAGCAGAGCAGTGAAGTGAAATATTGGGAAAACGGGAGAAGTTACTCCATTTTTTAAGCTTCCGTCGCGTGTGCAGCCTTAATGGTTAAAGCTACATAGAAATCATGTACGACACAAATGTTCTTAAATTATTATTATTATATAAAAATAAATTCCTAGACAGCATAATATGTCTATCTTTTAAAATTGACTCACAATAACACGTAGTTTCAATAGCTTAGCAATTCGGAGCTTTCTGATTATATTTGTCGACTCTTACGTTTACAACACTCTCACTCATCCCTAATTAAAAAAGTTAACATTATTACCTATTCAATAATAATAATAAGAATCATGTAAATCGGTGTAGAAACACCAAAGTTATACATATAAAATTACGTAAGGTATTCAATGCGGTTCGCGCCTCTTTGATGGAAACCCATGGAGCGCATGTACTAAGCACGTCTTCTATGTCATCTTCGGTTTTCTGAGCTACTGAATCGATAATTTCGTCATCAGATAATGCAAACACGTGTTTACGTGAGTCATAAATTTATTATGGTATAGTCCTAAAATGTTTTCTAAGAAACAATAGTGTACTTACATTGTCGGCAAGTTTATTTTATTTTATTTTATTTTATTAAGGCTCATTAGCAGCTGTACATCGATTGTTTTACATAAAAAGTACACAAAAAAGTTCAAGTTCTTAAAGTCGGCAACTTATTTTTGTTCGAACAATAGAGATAATAAATTCCAAATGATCAAGTTGTAAAGGTTGTAAAATAAAACGTGCGGCGGGTCCGCGTGCGAGGTTCATACAATATTTGGCTGTTGATGCGAATAGACGTTCAGAGTGTTCGACCTTATTGACAGATTTCTTTTGTTGTTTTTCTATAGGTTTTAGTAGTGTTAAAGCATATTATTAGTTTACATTTTATTTCTTTATAAGTGAAGTACCAGTAGGTACGCATTTTAGTTATTTTGGAAGTGTTTAATTATATTAATAGTTTATTTTCGTAATTATTTGTTTTTCTATAGGTTTTGGTAGTGTTTAAGCATATTAATAGTTTACATTTTATTTCTTTATAAGTGAAGTAGCAGTTGGTACGTATTTTAGTTATTTTGGTAGTGTTTATCAATAGTTTATTGTCGTAATTATTTGTTTTTCTATAGGTTTTGGTGGTGTTTAAGCATATTATTAGTTTACATTTTATTTCTTTATAAGTGAAGTAGCAGTAGGTACGTATCTTTGTTATTTTGGTAGATATTAATAGTTTATTTTCGTAATTATCATATATTTATTATAGTAGTGTTTAACTATAATTATTATAGTTCATTTATAGATTTTTTTTGTTGTTATTCTATAGGTTTCGGTAGTGTTTAAGCATATTATTAGTTTACATTTTATTCCTTTATAAGTAGTAGTAGGTACGCATTTTAGTTATTTTAGTAGTGTTTATATTATAATATAATATTAATAGATTTCATAAGTGCAAGGTAGCTTCAGTTACTGTTGATTAAAAATACACAATGCCACCTAAAAAAAGACCATCTTTATCTCGAAATTCTAGAGATGCTAAGAGGATGAGAAATGCGCGTTCTCAAGAATCGGCAGAGGAAAGAGCACATCGGTTAAACTCTATGAGAGTTAGTGCCTCAACTTCTCGAGCCAATGAAAGCTCTTCAGAGAGAGAGATGCGATTAGCAGCTGACAGAGCGAGACGAGCTACATCACGGGCGTCTCAAAGCTTTTCTCAACGAGAGCTAAGGCTTACCATTGACCAAGAACAACATGTGTTATCCCGAGCAGCTGAAACTGCTTCACAACGAGAATTGCGTCTCACAGCTGACCGCGAACGACATACATTATCTCGCGAGTCCGAAACATTTACTGAAAGGGAATTACGTCTCACAGCTGACCGCGAACGACATACATTATCTCGCGAGTCCGAAACATTTACTGAAAGGGAATTACGTCTCACAGCTGACCGCGAACGGCATACATTATCTCGCGAGTCAGAAACCTTCACTGAGAGGGAATTACGTCTTACAGCTGACCGCGAACGTCATATATTGTCTCGCGAGTCAGAAACCTTCACTGAGAGGGAATTACGTCTTACAGCTGACCGCGAACGTCATATATTGTCTCGCGAGTCAGAAACCTTCACTGAGAGGGAATTACGTCTCACAGCTGACCGCGAACGTCATATATTGTCTCGCGAGTCAGAAACCTTCACTGAGAGGGAATTACGTCTCACAGCTGACCGCGAACGTCATATATTGTCTCGCGAGTCAGAAACCTTCACTGAGAGGGAATTGCGTCTCACAGCTGACCGCGAACGTCATATTTTATCTCGAGAATCTGAAACTTTTACTCAATATGAAGACCGTTTGACAAATGATAGGGTGCACCATAATATTGTTCGATCACTCGAAGATGAACATGAGCATGAACAACGACTAGAGTCGGTACGCGAACATTACAATTCTTTGACACAAGAACGATTAATAAGTTTGTCTAATGAAAGATTAAGAATCGAAAATATTCGGTCTCTTGAAACGGACGAACAGCGAGAGGCCCGTCTTACTGCAGACAGATTTCGACATAGTCTTAATAACTTAGATGTACACATAGAAGATCAATCTAGAAATACGGTGGCGTGGTCCGACAAATATAAAAGTGGGTTTGCTTATAACTTCACAATTGATTACAGATCATCTTCTGTAATAGGCGATATGAACGTGGTATGTTCTTTTTGTAATGCTTTAAAGTGGAGTAAGGAGTCGGCTGGATTCTGTTGTTCTGGAGGTAAAATAAATTTGCCTTCATTCGAAGACCCACCGGAACCTTTGAAATCATTACTATTAGGGGAACATGTGCAATCTAAACAGTTTTTCGACAACATTCGCACTTATAATAGTGCGTTTCAGATGACATCCTTTGGTGCTCAACAAATCTCCGAAGGTCCTTTCATGCCTACTTTTAAAATACAAGGTCAGGTTTACCATTTGATAGGATCTCTTTTGCCTGAAGACCAACCTAAGTTTCTTCAAATATATTTTGTATCCGACTACAACGAACAGTCGAATATAAGAAATCAATATTTCCCAAATTTAAATGCTGAACTCATTTCACAACTTCAGAACATGTTGCATCAGATTAATTCGTATGTATGCAGTTTTAAATCGGCATTAGAAGCTCTTCCTCGAGATGATGATAACAATTATAAAATTGTTATAAATGCCGATAGGCGTCCAACGCAGGAACACCCTGGGCGTTATAATGCTCCATCCACGAATGAAGTTGCTGTGGTATTGGTCGACCAGGAATGTGATAGGCGTGATATCGTTATCCGTTCCAGAGACAATCGTTTACAACGTATTTACGAAACCCACAGGGCTTACGACGGTTTACAATATCCTTTGATATATTGTCGAGGGGAAGATGGTTATAATTTTGCTTTATACCAAACTGATCCGCATACAGGCGCACCTATTTATAATAAAAAGATTTCATGCCTTCAATTTTACTGTTACCAATTGCAAGTAAGACGGAATAGGTTTGTATACTTGCAACGTTTTCGTGGCTTATTCAATCAGTTTATTGTAGACATGTACGCAAAAATTGAAACCGAAAGATTAGTTTATATACGATCTAATCAAAGGCAGCTGCGCGCTGAAGAATACGTGCACATTCGCGACGCCATGCAGCAAGATAATGATACGGTGAATATGGGCCGTTTAGTTATTTTGCCCTCTTCTTTTACTGGTGGTCCACGCTACATGCACGAACGTACTCAAGATGCTTTTTGCTACGTAAGAAAATATGGACGTCCCGACTTATTTATTACTGTAACTACCAATCCTAAGTGGGATGAAATCACTCGGGAGCTTCTTGAGGGTCAAGCACCGCATGACCGCCATGATATCATCGCAAGAGTTTTTCATTTAAAATTAAAATCAATGATAGATCTATTTACCAAAGATAACATTTTTGGAGAAGTATTGTGTTATATGTATAGTGTTGAATGGCAAAAACGCGGCTTACCCCACGCACATATCCTGCTTTGGTTAAAAGATAAGGTTCGACCTAATGATGTAGACAGTTTAATCAGTGCTGAAATTCCAAGTCCGATTGCAGATTCCGAGTTATACGACATTGTTAAAACTCATATGATACATGGTCCATGTGGTGCATTTAACGTGAATTCTTCTTGCATGCAAGACGGTCGTTGCACTAAAAGATATCCAAAAGCCTTAGTGGAAGAAACTGTAACAGGACATGATGGATACCCGTTATATCGTCGCCGTTCAAGAGATACTGGTGGTTTCACTGTTGAAAAGCGAGTGTCTGGACAACAGGTTATTTTAGACAATAGGTGGGTCGTTCCGTATTCTCCTGTGTTGTCCAGAGCATTTCAAGCTCACATAAATGTTGAAATGTGTAATAGTGTAGAGTCAATAAAATATATTTGTAAGTACATTAATAAGGGCAGTGACCAAGCTACATTTGCTTTGAGAAATGAAAATGATGAAGTTACAAGATTTCAGTCAGGCAGATATATAAGTTCTTCAGAAGCTGTGTGGCGGATCTTAAGTTTCAACATTCATGAAAGATATCCACCTGTGACTCATCTGGATGTTCATCTTGAAGGCGGTCAACGTATATATTTCAACACCGAAAATGTCACAGAACGGTTAGAGAACCCTAGACAAACAACTTTATTAGCATTCTTTCGACTTTGCCAAACTGATGATTTTGCAAAATCTCTTTTATATGAAGAAGTTCCATCGTATTATACCTACGATAAGCAACGAGGTGTCTTTAATCGTAGACGCCGTGGCAGGCCTGTAGATGGCGAGTCAGGTATTTTCAAAGAACATGTTCTTGGTAGAGTATACACCGTTCATCCTAACAACGCTGAGTGTTTCTATTTGCGATTATTATTACATACTGTGCGAGGACCAACCTCATTTATAGATTTGAGAAAAGTAGACGATGTTGTTTATCCCAGTTATCATGCAGCTTGCCAAGCGCGTCATTTGCTTGAAAATGATCAGCATTGGGATGACGCTTTAGCAGAATCCTGTGTTAGTGATAATCCAAGACGGTTACGTCATTTATTTGTAACATTACTTACATTTTGTAATTTGTCAGATGCTGTACAATTATGGGAAAAATATAAAGACAAATTTTCAGAAGACTTTCTTAGAAATATATCTAACAATGATGAAGGCACAACTAATGATAATTTCCGTGATCTTGCCATAAATCAGTGCTTATTAGCTCTTCAGGATGAGTTAACAGCAGTTGGCGGTAAATCACTATGTGAATATGTTACCTTATAGTTCGAATATTAAAAATCTATATATATAGTTCGAATGTTAAAAATCTTGGTATAACTTTCGATGAGGTTCTTTCTTGGGTGCCACAAGTTAAAACTGTCAGCAAAAGAGTATTTGGAGCAGCTAGCTCTTTAAAGCGGTTAAGTCATTTCTTGCCTATACCCACCAAAGTTATGCTAGCTCAATCCCTTCTCCTTCCCCTCTTAGACTACGCGGACTCTTGCTACACGAACCTCAGCGAAGATCAGCTCAATAAACTTGAGCGACTGCAAAATTTCTGCATCAGGTTTATATTTGGTCTTCGCAAATTTGACCATGTGTCTGAGTTTCGCAAGAAACTCAAGTGGTTACCTATCCGACTGCGTCGGAATGCTCACACTCTCCATCTCCTCTATTCCATCCTTTTTAATCCCTGTACTCCTAGCTACCTAAAATCCAATTTCCACTATCTTGCTTCCGACTCCTACACACTCCGTTCCTCTAATAACTTTCTTCTTCGTTTCCCTGTGCATGGCACTAAATTATACGGTACACCGTACATCGTTTACGGTATCGGCAATCCGCTTATGGAATGCCCTTCCGGAAACGATTCGACGCGCCCAGACGTTACGATCGTTTAAAAAGATGCTGAAAGACTACTATCTATCTATATAAGTACTGTCTTTGTATACTATGTTTATGTAATTATGTATGTAATATATTCAATAAGTATGTATGAATAATATATTTAGTATAATATATGTTTAGTATGTTTATGTAGGTATATATACTGTATATGTATATATTATATTGTAGTTATATACATATAGTGTTTTATGTATTATGCTTTGTTTTAATTCAGTTTTTTTTTTCTTCTTTCTTAACGTTATTATTGCTAATTGGCTACCTTAAGTTATAATTTGTCCTTTGCCTGAAGGTTGCCTGGCAGAGATGGCTTTGAGCCATAAGGCCGCCGTTTGTACATTTTAAATTGTTTTGTTTTATGTACTTTCATTGTAATATGTTGTACAATAAAGAGTAAATAAATAAAATAATAAATGAATATGGTTTGCCAACACCAACCTCAGTCGGAGAGGTAACTAATAGGGAATATTCCGCAGAGATTGGTTACAACTTAATGGAACTGCTGACAACATTAGAAAACGGTGTCCCAATGATGACTGCAGAACAACGTTCAGTTTATGACCGCGTGTGCGGAAGTGTTCAAAATAATTTGGGAACAATATGGTTTTTAGATGCACCTGGAGGAACTGGGAAAACCTTTTTGACTAAATTAATATTGGCTTATGTTCGAAATCAGCGTAAAATAGCTCTTGCCGTAGCTTCATCTGGGATAGCTGCAACATTGCTACCAGGAGGTAAAACGGCTCACACTATGTTCAAAATACCAATTGATTTAGATCGCACGGAAAGTCCAACCTGTAGTATTTCAAGAAATAGCGACAAAGCAAAGGTATTACGCGAGTGTAATTTAATCATATGGGATGAATGTACGATGGCCCATCGGAAAGCAGTAGAAGCGGTAGATAGAACTTTAAGGGATATAAGACAAAATGATCGACCAATGGGCGGTATCACGGTTTTATTTTGTGGTGATTTCCGACAAACCTTACCGGTAATACCACGGGGAACCCGAGCTGATGAGGTTAGGGCTTGCCTGAAAAGCTCTTATTTGTGGCGTGATATACAATCGGTGCATTTGACTATAAACATGCGAGTGAGAACTGGAGATAACCCGGATGATAGTCAATTATCTGATTCATTATTAAAGATTGGTGAAGGTACCTATCCACAACTACACCAAGGAAAACTTATTCTGACGCCTGAATTATGTTGTATAGTGCAATCTCAACCACATCTTATATCGTCGGTTTACGGTGACGTAACAAATATATTAAATAGGGACAATTCCTGGCTATGCGAAAGATCTATTTTAACTCCTCGCAATGACCAGGCATCTGAGATTAATAACAAAATACTGTCGAATATACAGGGGGAAAGCAAAGTTTATAGATCAATAAATAGAATGGTCGATGAACAAGAAGCAACTAATTACCCGATAGAATTTTTAAATTCTTTAAATATGCCCGGACTTCCTTCTCACGAAATTTGTTTAAAAATTGGCATTCCGATTATTCTACTCCGAAATTTAAGACCACCACAACTTTGCAATGGAACTCGACTAAAAGTAACCCAGTTGCAACAAAATATAATCGAGGCTCAAATTTTAACAGGTTGCGGTGCAGGAGAAACCGTCTTTATCCCCAGAATACCCTTAATACCAAATAATTTTCCATTCCAATTTAAAAGGACGCAATTCCCAGTATCGGTGTGTTATGCAATGACAATAAATAAGGCTCAAGGGCAGACTTTTCATGTTGCCGGAGTAGATCTCGGTGTCAGTTGTTTCTCGCATGGTCAGTTATACGTTGCTCTTTCCCGTGTTAGCAGTTCTAGAAATCTTTATGTTCACGTGCCAGACGGGTCAACTTTCAATATAGTTTACCCGGAAGCTTTGCGCTAAAGTATTTTGGTTCTATAGGTCCTTAAGCCTCATGTGAACCTGATGTAAATAATATTACCAATACATTTTAAATTAATAATACACAAGGAGTTACACGCTGACGTAGTCGCGGGCACAGCTATCTATACTTTTCTGCCGGAAGTCACTATTCCACGCGGACGAAGTCGCGGGCAAAAGCTAGTATTTTTATAAAGGATAAAAATGTCTAACTTTACACAATATGTTATTTTATTACAAAATATACCTACATAATTTTAAACTACAGCCATAAAAATAGACAAGCGTAATATTTTAAGTTTATTTAATTATAACCATATTAGTTTATTGTTGCTCGTTAATATAGATATTAAAAATATACCTACCTACACTATAAAATTAATTTTATGAGACACTTATGTCTATAGTAAACTGTAAACATATTATTATATCAATAAATGCTTTATTATTTAATTTACGACTCAAATAATTGATTTTAAATCTTGTAACCACCTGGTAGACCAGCCACTGGCTACCAACTCAGATTCAATGGAACGAATAAATCATTTTATAAAGTTCACTGTTCAATGAAGCATTTTATGGTTGTCGGGCTATTGGTTAAATACTAAACATTAACTATGTATCTTATAAATTGCGGTTACTATAATATTATCCATTAAAGCATGTACAATGTACTGTAAATCAGTTGCCAAGGAAATATACCCACAAGGAATACAAAATGTTTATGAAAATATGCACCCAACGCCAGCTTTTTAATATGATAGTCTCAGCGATAGTCATTTGTACCTACATTTTTCATCATTCAACTTTGAGTTAATCAATGACATTATTTTATTAAAGAAGCGTTCAGTGTCACAAATGACTTATCAATTTATTTCACACAATTGTTTTGGATTCTATTGTGTTGCTACATCAAAAGCAATACGATAGCAAGTGTGACATTTCATATACCCGCCTAATCGCAAAAAATGTACGCACTTAGAACTCGTTTTGTTACACAATACTTACAATGAGACGTAGAGTAAAGGCCTTTGACACAACATGACGTTAAACAACAATTAAATCACACAGTTCCAAGGTATGCACTGATTTCACTAAATAAATCAATTGTTGTGTAATAACTTTCACTATCTTCACGTGACGCCAGTTTCAGTCATTTTCAGTGTTAGATATTCAGTCGATCGCTCCAAAAGATCTGGAAAGATAAGAAAGGAAAATGTAAATATTTTTCTACATGTATACTAATATTATAAAGCTGAATAGTTTGTTTGTTTGAATGCGCTAATCTCAGGAACTACTAGACCGATTTTAAAAATTCTTTCAGCCCATTTATCAAGGAAGGCTATTATAGGCGCTATCACGCTAAGACCAACAGGAGCGGAGCCACGCGGGTGAAACCGTGAAGCGCAGCTAGTATTTTATAATCATTAAAATAACTACGTGTTTATTTTCACAACTGCTTATAATATTGTAAATGTTCGCTGATCAGTATTCTATGGTGTTATTTTGAAATTAGGTATGCATATTTAATGAAATTTTCTGACGCAGTGTTCTGATTTAGATATAATATGCATATTACATGATATTACTAAAAAAACAATAAAAAAACTATCAACGCCAACGATCGATCAATTCTTGACGTAAAACAAATAACTCATTCTATAAATCGTGAGCTGGACTGAAGACCACAGCTTCCCACACGTTTGTTACATTTCAATCTTACTTTAAAGTCTAATGCATTCATTATACATTACTTTTATAATACTAATGTATAATGAATGCAATGTGTATAAAAAGTTTTTGTCAATATGAAGGTCTAAGGAACATAATATGTGAACAAGAGTGCTTTATTATGAAAATAATATCTCATTATAAGTTTGCACAGACTTGGATTTTGCTACCTTCTATAAAAAAAAACCTTTTAAATAATAATAACATTATGTTGTGATACAATATATAGATTAGATAATATTATACTATCGAACCCACATCCAAAATAAAATATTCTAATGAAAGTAACTCAATATGCGTTTTCTTTTTAGTTTTTTCTAGCTATTATAAAATTGTGAAATATAACTTTAAATTTAAATTTTTAGGTATGATTTCTGAAGATAGAGCAAAAAAACTGAGTATGTAATATATAGGAATATTTTGCTCAGTTGTAAGTTATCCAAATAAGGAAGAAAGATTTTATTGCTAACGACCTTAGATTTTTTACAGCGTCTTTAAGGACATTTCGTCTTCAACATCTTTATATTTTCGGTGACTTTATCCACATTTTCTAGTTTATTTCGAGGAGGGTGTTCATGGCTTCTAGAAATGAGTAGATAAGTATTCTGAATGTTATTTAACATTGCAGTGTAAGTTGGCTATTATATTTCAATCCAAAAATGTTTATTCGCTCATTTATTTCTCGTTGTTTTCTATTTTATAATAGGTATACCAACGTAGTCACCACTGATGGACTTCAGCTAATCTTTCGTCTTGTATCGGAATGATGAAGTATTGCAACAGACAACACGAATGACAACACGCAACTGAATTAGATAAATCATTAAAGGGTTCATAATTAATATCTGTAATTCGATGCTGTTGATACGCGCGTGTTACAAACAAAAAATAAGTGACGTGAAGATTAATGACTTCGTCAACATAGCGCCAAGTGCCAACGTTCCCCAATAATATGTTAGAATATTTAATATAAGGGCTTCTGGATGTTGGTACAATTGGATATTCGAATTGAAATGTCAGTGTATTGATTTGTTGAGTTGACTTGAAGTGTTATAAGTTATCATGTAGATTAATTGAATTATGTTTAGATACGAGTTATGAGATAGGGTGAGAAACAGTTTCTATTTGATGTTATTTTATAGATTAAATTAAATGGGTGATGAATGGTTTCGTTTCTGTTTTAAAATTTATTAAATAAAATTTCAGAAAGTATAATAAGTTATTTTGGTATTAAACAAAAAATGTTCTTAGCTGTTGTTTCGGTTTCAAATAGTAAATCAATGAATGTCTCAAATCCATTAGGCTTCTTTTAAATAAAGTGAAGTAAGCCAAGCCCTCGGGTTAGAAGTTGGAACATAAATCTATTTTATTTATTTGTTTAGATAACCTAAAAACACCGGAGCTACACTATTATATCTCTGCTTTAAAACCGTGAAGTTAAAAAAATATTTGTATGTGTAAAATTTGAATATTTTATCATAAATGGGAATGAACAATACATTTTTGGCGCTTTCATTTGTTATTCATTTGATAACATGAGCAGTTATATTAATACTGAATCCCGTGCTAGTATAACATTGTTACTTATTCAATGAATACCAAATCTCTATTACATTGTCCTAGGACAGGTTTCATGCATCCATTCATAATGTATTACACGAACTTGAATACAAATGAATGTTTGCTTGCATAATTTTCGCATTGAAATTAAGAATATAGTGAATATGTAATATTAATTAACGTAAAGATTAGTATTGTTTTTCTAACAAAAACTATTCATTTCATTACAGCTGCAATTGTTTATGTATGTTATCTATCTGTGACTAGTTATAGATATAGTAAATTAATAAAATGTAAGTTTATAAGTACCCAAAAACGAACAAATCAAAACAACACTTTCACTTGTTACACATAATCAGAACCATAAATAAATCCCTACCGCAAACTAAAATAAAATGTTTATTTCACATTAGCATCGGAATTAATAAAACATTGGGGATAAAAATATTCAAAAGCCATAAAATTCATAAGGTCGCCCACAGAGCCACGGCTAACTGTAAGCGGGCATCAAATAGGCATTTGTCAAACTTTATAATGATTTTATAATGATATTAGAAGTCGAACACTAAACGCCCACTGGTTAAACTCTTGATTATGTGATTCATAAAGTTAAATTTAAGCGCAGGTTATATTAGCGTCAACATTGGTGATGATTGGTGATAAATTTTCAAACGTTAACTTTAGTTCATAAAACTTTAAACTGCCAAACGGGGCTTTATCTCAAAACTGTTGATTAAATTCATTTGAATTATATGTTTTGCATAACGTATAAGATATCGTATCAATTAGTTAACAGATTCTTGAAGTTTTATCACCAATATTGTAGTTGTCAATTTTTAGGATAAATGGTATATTTTATTATTTGCTACTATTTGCTGTCATCTACATATGGATTGATTAATAATTAAATTTTCTTCTAATATTTATAAGGTATGTAGTTGCTCTATTGTTATTGTTTCCGATGCTATTGCTTCTTGCTCCAATTAAAAACACACACTGCTGAAGTACGTAACTCGAAGCATCTCTTTTGTTAGTTTTTAGAATCGATATGAGAAATCATACGACGTGTAATCAACGGAGTAAACAAATTGTTTCACTTCCATTAATTATACGGAGCCAGCAATACATTTTGAAAACGTAACCTTGTGTTTCGAGTAACCCGGACTCGACTCTAAAAAGAGCCTATTCATGTTTTCAAGTAGCAGCTGGCCTATTTCGTCAAGTCTCTTTCATAAATCCTAACGTACAATTTTAATTACATTTCTGAAAGTCTGACACAATTTTGAATGAAGTCCGCTAAATAGAATGTAATTAAACTGTGTGCTACTTGTAACTAGATTCTATAGAAAAAATATATTATTTTGTTCTCTCATTTGTCGTAATAACCTTTCCTTTTTATAGGACATTGTTAACACAAAATGTTAAAAATAACACGCGTGATAATAAAGCTCGGATTCTAGCATCTGTATGATAATATTACAGTTTAAACAGAAAAAGGGAGTTCACACAAAACCGTAATATTTTTAACGAAGTTAATTCGCTGTCTCGAATCGACGCCCAAGCGTCGGAGGATTTCAGAATTGTTGGTAATTGGTATGTCCATAAAATTAGACGCAATTAAACACCCGTTCCGGGTTGAAGACGTCGTATTCTTTTATAAATATTTTATTTCTTTGTAAGTAATTTTAGTAGGTGCTGATTATGATGTGCTGATTTTAGATTGTAATTAACGCAGAAAATAAGAAGCAGACGATTTGACTGATTTCAGACTGATTCAGATAGAGTCCTTGTAAATTAAAATATCAATAAAACACAAATATAACAATTTTTGCATCTAATTAATACAGAAATGGGTTTATTTTTATATGAAAGCATAAGAAATATCTTAGATAAGATCATAAGAAAGATATTCAGATAAGAAATATCTTATGTCCTACGGGAAAACGGACCGTTAGACAATCGGACAATATGATAATGATTTCTACAAAATTATAACTTTCCTAAATATCGTTTTGCATAAAGTTTAGATATTGCCTCTATACCAGAGTATTGGGGAATAGAGTTTGTAACTAAATCAAAAAGGGTATTATTTATTATTCATCATTTACAAAAGTCTCTAGGAATCATTCGTTATATCCTCTATCCTACTAATATTATAAATGCGAAAGTTTGTGAGGATGGATGTATTTGTGTGTATGTTTGTAACTCTTTCACGCAAATACTGCTGAACCGATTATAATGAAATTTAGCTCACATATAGAAGGTAACTTGGATTAACATATATAGGTTTTATCCCGGAAATCCCACAGAAACGGGAACTATGCGCGTTTATCTTTGAAAACGCGGGCGAAGCCGCGGTCGTAATATTATACAGGTAACTTAAATCTACTTTTTGTGAAGAAAGTACTGAAGAGTTTCAAGACACTGTAAATATTACACAAACAATATTGGCAGGTGTAAATAACTAATTGTTTGTAATGCAAAGAACTTGAGATACGTGAGAAATGTACTTCACGTGAAACTGCAAACATCGATGCGAGGTCATTGCCCTTCAAATACCATGAAATTACCACATGGGTCTGCTAATAAGCAATTACGTGAGGTGGTTCCGTACTTTTAAATTTTTTGGCGTGACCAGAAATAGCGTTTATTTTATGAGAAATTTATATTTTTTCTTAGTACGTCAGCAGTTTTAAATTTAACTAGTTAGGTTGGTTTCCGTAAAAATTAGTGCATCCTTTTTGCCTGTAGAGAAAGTCAAGCAGTGGTACAGACGTGATAAAGCCCCATAAAGTTCTTTCAATCCGATTATCCTCATCTGTGATTATTCGTTTTATATGTAACAGCTCTTTCTCAGACCATATATTATGATATATCTCACAAACGCGAATTTCTACAATAAAACCACTGGCAACAATACATAATATATTGTTACCAACATATCTGAATGATTTTCCCTTTTCATATTCAGCCGCAAAAAATCCTTTGTACGCATCTACGTCGGTATTTACACATAATAACGTAATATGTCAAGTGAAATATCTCATAAGGAAAAGCAAATAGCTTAAACGTGGATTTCTTCGTCGTAAAATACCGTCCCGTTTTAACGTAATCCCCACATGATATTCGCAACGTTATACCATAGTTATACTCATATTATAACCCATTTTCTTGGAGGCTTACATGACAATCTTGTTGGGTTGAATAAGCCATTATTCTCAAAGACCTGAATTCTTGGTCACATTTAATATAACTGGGAATATGTACCTAAACCTATTTCATGCCTACCTACCTTAGAAAATAGTGTTTAATAGAATTTAAAGTTTATATAGTTATTTTTAACTACCTACTCTGAATTATGCGGAAATCATCCATGAATCAAATATATGATAAAGTTCGTACATATTATATGCTAATAGAATATTATACAATTTGGGTTGCAGGTTGGTTGGTTGCTGTTGGTTGTGTTTGCGTTTTTAATCTAGTTCAAATAGAGTCATATCAGTTACCAAAGCTTTATCTGATAGAACGAAAACGTGGCAAAACAAAATTTTAACAATAAACCAGTTTAGTTTTGTCTATTCTCAATATAATTTCGAGTTCCTTTTTTATTTGGGAAAGATAAAAAAATATAAGCCTTTTTCCATATAGAGACGTGTTCCTGCAGTTGCACACACATTTGGTCATACAAAAGTACATTTTTATTTCACCCTGACCGGAATTACATGTAATGGTGTCAAATTATTCTTATAATTGTCGAATAGCTGCTGTTTACACACAGTCAACTGAGCAAACAACACACTGCCATGAACTAATTTACATTCTGAATATGTACGACTCTATAAAAGACATAATGGACTATTCATAGACACGATCGTCATCTTCACACTTTAAGGATGATGGCTCCTTTGTTAAGTGTAGATTAACTTTATTTTTGGATGATTACATTCGTTATTTTTTAATTAAATAAATAAATAAATAAATAAATAAATATTATAGGACATTATTACACAAATCGACCTAGTCCCACAGTAAGCTCAATTAAGGCTTGTGTTGTGAGTACTAGGCGACGATAAATATAATATTTAATAAATACATATATAGATAATAACACCCAGACCCAAGAACAAATAATTGAGTTCATCACACAAATATTTGCCCTGACCGGGGATCGAACCCGGGACCGTCGGCTCAGTAGGCAGTTACTTTACCACTGCGCCAACCGCGTCGTCAAATGTGCAATGTAAAATGCAAATTGTGTGCAATGTAAAAAATGACAAATGTTTTTCTGACAGCCCTACTATCTCCCTATATGTATATTATCTTAATTTGAACCCAATTTAACACCAAAAGATTTGCTTAAATGCTGTTAATACCTTTGGGAATATTTGCTCCAGTAATATGGCCATATATGTAAAACATGTTAATTATACGCATAAATTATTATATTGTAGGAAAAAGCACAATAATAATTAAGCTATCAAAGTGAGCTCCATTAAACCTCATATTCATAACAAAGTGAAATTAAAGTAATTAAATTACGCAGATTAGATAATATTAGGTAACAGGTTATCACATTTGCTATTTCCGAAATATACAATTGTATCTAATGTGTGCTATTATTACTATTTTACTTATATTTATAGGACAAATTGCTTTGTTGTTAACGTAAGCTTTGCCGAGTTCAATCTTCGAATAAGTATAAAAAATAGCACATCATAAAAATATTCTAAATGCTCAGTATGACATAGTTAGAAAATTGTAAGTGTTGGAATTTTACCCACAGGAACGGTAAGCAGATACAGTTAACTATTAGTATAGTTACTATATAAATAGCCTAGGTCTAACGCTACAATTTTACCGTATAACCAACTATCTTATATTCGTATTCGACACAATGACCAGATTTCGGTTTATAGAATATCTATTGCAAGGAATTATTTATAAATATTTCTCATTAATTCGACGAGTCTGTTGGAAACATATGAATATATATTAAATTTCTTATATAGAGCTAGTTATAAGGATTTTTATATTTGGAGAGTAGTTATGTAATGTTAGAATTTACTATCTGATACTTGATATTATGAACAAAAACTATCAAAAAGCTACTGCGACATTTCAAAAGAAATTACGAAAACAAAGCGCGTACAAAGTCACGGGTGACGTCTAGTACAAGTACATAATTGAAAGTGTGAATAATGCACTGTGATGACCTGTGTCATTTCCTCGTAAAAGATAAAATGTATTAATAATTAAAATCTAATAAAAAGCCAAGGCGTGAACACGATGAAGTAATTTTTACTCTTAAGATACGGCGTTGTAATTAGGTTATCATTTACATTATGTTGCAATACAACACTGCTTGCTAACTCAGTATGGTGTATTGCATTGTGAAAAATAAATATTATTTCTGCTCATAACGTCTTTTTATTTGTTTTTATGCTAATAAGCTTGATATATTTATCAAAAACGATGGCAGAATAAAGGTACTGTAAGACGTCAAGCTTATAAATAAATTTTTTGATTGAAGAATGAAAACAAGTAAATAGAGCACTACACAATGGTAACCTATTAAAAACTCGAATTTCTATTACCCGAATCTTAAAACCCCGAAAACGGTTGTTAGAACTTTTAAAAGACAGATGTAATGAATGACAAATTTTTAAAATTCCTTTTTTAATTTCCCAGATGAATCAATTTCCAGATGCACCAAAACCAGATTTTTAAAAAGTATTTTTTTGTTTCCCGTATTCTCATAATACAGATCTCATTATACCAGATTCTCAGAATACTTTTTTTTGTTTCCCATCGTACCATTTTCAAATAAACTATTGCCAAATTTTCATAATCTTTTTATTTGGTTCCCATATAATCGTATAACAGATAAACTATTGCCAGATTTTCATAATCTTTTTATTTGATTTCCATACAATCGTGATAACACCTTTACTATCGACTGAAAATAAACATTGTCAGTAAGTAAATTTATTGTTTTACTTGTCCATTACAGACCGGTTTTAGTGTCAAAGTCGACTCAGTAGGTTAGGTTTGAACTACGACCCTCACGCTAGAACTGACTCGCTATTGTTTTACTTGCCCATTACAGAAAGGTTTAAGTGTCAAATTCGACTCAGTAGGTTAGGTTAGGTTAGGTTTGAAGTGTGACCCCCCATGCCAGAACCGACTCGCTATTGTTTTACTTGCCCATTACAGAAAGGTTTAAGTGTCAAATTCGACTCAGTAGGTTAGGTTAGGTTTGAACTGTGACCCCTCACGCACGAGCCGAGCGAGC
The DNA here is from genome assembly GCA_029959065.1 of Colias behrii. Lineage (NCBI taxonomy): Eukaryota > Metazoa > Arthropoda > Insecta > Lepidoptera > Pieridae > Colias > Colias behrii. Next base: position 6,296,244 of record JARWMC010000019.1, on the reverse strand, counting down.
GAAGCGAGCGTGCCGCGGCAGCGGCCGGCGAGTGCCAGAACCGACTCGCTATTGTTTTACTTGCCCATTACAGAAAGGTTTAAGTGTCAAATTCGACTCAGTAGGTTAGGTTAGGTTTGAAGTGTGACCCCCCATGCACGAGCCGAGCGAGCGAAGCGAGCGTGCCGCGGCAGCGGCCAGCGAGTGCCAGAACCGACTCGCTATTGTTTTACTTGCCCATTACAGAAAGGTTTAAGTGTCAAATTAGACTCAGTAGGTTAGGTTAGGTTTGAAGTGTGACCCCCCATGCACGAGCCGAGCGAGCGAAGCGAGCGTGCCGCGGCAGCGGCCGGCGAGTGCCAGAACCGACTCGCTATTGTTTTACTTGCCCATTACAGAAAGGTTAAAGTGTTAAAATCTATTCAGTAGTTTAGGTTAGGTTCGTGCTGCGACCCCCTGGAAGGATTTCGTTTTGCTGGATATCGTTTATTTGAATTTAAAAAATCTGGACATTGTTTGTCTGGATATCAATTAACTGTATTTCAAAAATTTGTGTTTTAAAAATCTGGCTTTCGTGCATATGGATTATGGTCATCTGGATTTTGTGCATTTAGATTTCGTAAGTCTGGAACTCATTCGTCTGGATTGTAAAACGTCGTACAAATAAAGAAATGGGCAAATGAAATTCGGAGTTGCGATTATATGGCAAACAAAACTTCGAAATTTTAAAATTCGGGGTTATGAAAAAATGTCCAAACGTTTTCTGGATTATGATATTCGGAATATTAAAATTCGAGATTAAGATAGGTTACCCTACACAATACTAGAGATGAAACGGATAGCAGTTTGGCCGGATACCGAATACCGGATATTCGGCCGACCAAGTGGCCGGATAGCCGAATATCCGGCCGCCGAATATCCGGCGAAACTTAGCCGTTTGCGTAGGCGTCGCGCGAACGATAGGATGGACTCGGTTCGATTCGGGTCTTTTCGTTGATGAGTGAAGTTAACAATTGTACAATTTTATTATTGTGTGGATTGCATGCAGGGCAGACACGTGCATGATCGTTTTTAGGTTATAATTTTATTTGTGCTCTTATTATTTTAAGTACATACATATATACATAGGTCTAAAAGATTTAGCAACGAGAAATGGCATCGGTGAAGAAAAGATCGTCTTTATGGGAATACTTTGACATAAGCAGTGAAAATAAAAAGTTAGCTCTTTGTTTATTATGCAATGTTAATATTTCTCGTGGCGGCGAAGCGAAAAAAGCAGGTAATGTATCTAATAATAAATAATCCAATTGCAATAATTTTAATACCTATCAAGTAAAATAATATCTTGCAAGTTTCGTAACATATTCAATAATTATTGATTTCGGGGAAATGTGATTCTTGCTAAATAAAGCAAATAATTACTCAAAAATATGTTTCTTTTATCCAGCTATTTTTTTTTAATCGGCCGGATGTATATCCGGTCGAATAGTAGCTATCCGGTATTCGGCCGGATAGTATTATGGCGGCCGGATAGGCCGGATACCGGATAGTTACCGGATATCCGTTTCATCTCTACACAATACACCTAATCCTAACCTATCATTTAAATATAAAAATACTCTACTGTCTTAAAGTACGTAAAATACATCAAAAAAACAAATTATTATCACTTAAAAGGATGTAGATGCCACCTACCACTAAGATACGTTACTAACCAATGTTATTTACAACGATCAGAAATTGTCTTAAATTGACGCAATAAATCTCTATAGAAACTCGATGTAAGGCAAAAAGTGTCAATGTAGGACACTGTCTTCATTGATACTGTTCTGCGTTCCCGGGATTTTTTAATTAGTACGTCTAACTACCAATTACAGTCAACTTTCAAGTACTCGACTCGTATCACTCAATCAATTTAATACTTCAGACTTGCAGAGTATTCGACGCGAAATGTATTTTTATGTCATGTTTTTCTGCGTATCATTTTCATTGGATATGTATTCAATTAAGTTTCGACTTTTTAGTTTTAAAGTTTACATTTAGAAGGTTTCTTATTGCTTATTTTAACCTGATTATTACGATATATTTACGAAAATCGCACAACTCTATCATGAACATTATACAAAATATATATTGTCATAATGTCACAAAAAGTTTGAACATGATTTTAAACTAACAAAACGGTCACATCGTAATAAAAATATCGTAAGGAAAAATCTGATTACGAAACAATCCTTTCAAAATACGATGTGAGACTATTCAAATTTCACATCAATAGAACTATATATAGGCTAAATAGATAAAGTACTCGATACTTCCTTTTCTTAAGCATCTGAACTCTAAAAATATCCCAACCGCAAAAGATCAGTTACTCTGATTGTATTAAGAGGGCATTATATTTGTTTACAAACCGACTTCGTAACGGTAGAAGTAAGGTATATTATGAGAACAGAAAATTGTTTATAAGTGATAATAATTTTTCCCGAGATTTGTAAGAATTGAATTAAAAAGTATTAGTAAGTAATTACTTCCTTTTAAAATTAATTTAATGGAAATATATTATGTTTGATGAATGTTTGAACAACGACTATTATGTTAAAACTCTTATTTTCATTTACACATCTATAAATGTATAATTCAAATGTTTTCTATGAAGGTACATTAAGACCATAATAAGATTATTAAAACCTATACAAGCAATTAGCTATAATTGATAGTGATCGTACATGTACCTATTGATTCCTATCAAATCACGATGCTATTCTTATCACAAAAACTTCAGATTATACGGAAGCCAATACAATGAGATTATTATTTGAGAGCTGTACAATTTAATATAGAGATTTGAAGTATTTATGTTTTTATATATTGAGGGATAAAACAGGAGTCTTAAACAAATTAACCTTGAAAGACACATGGCCATTAAAAATTTATAAGGCGTATTTTGTTCTGGAATCTGGTGGAATAGACATTTAAACGAATATAGGAAAATAACAGACTATAAATCTTCCTATTTTTGGCCTAATGGGCATAAGCAGACGTGCTTAGTAACAAACGTCTTATAGAAGTCCTCAACAGTTTGTCACAACACAATTAAATAACAAATTACCTGCATAGAAATTATGTCACAGACTGCGATAACTGACTATTATACGATCAAGACACTTTATTATCTGTTTGTTATTGTTTTTATACTTTCACATTATTATTTAGCCTATCGTCTAAACTGATAAGTCAACTTTAGATTAAAAAGACCACGTCATAATTGAACGCTGAAAAGAGTATATTTCGAACAATAATTTAAAAAACGGAACAATTTAACAGGCAACATTTTCGTTCATTATATTCATGCCAGCGTCAAGTGTAGTGTTTTAGTGTTTTTCACGAATTATTTTTATTTTTTCAGTTTTAAAAATAATATTTTCACAAACTATAGAGCTTGTGATTGTACTTATTCAATGTTTATGGAACTACTCAAATACTAATGAAGTCGGTTAAAAACGCTAACACGCGTAATTGCAAGCGCAGTTTATTAAATAGATTTTACGAACAGAATATTGTTCCCAACTAGCGCTTATCGCCATCACGGTGGCCTACATCCACGCGAGTCCAATAGAAAAATCACACGATCGAACCCGCTAAGCCATCCGTTGATAGTGTTATCGTTACCCTGAATACACGGGATACAGTTACCAGGCCAATTAGAAGGGCATTATTTAAAAAGAAAAACGGGAGGGAACCTAATTGCGCGCTTCGATGCGGCCAGGAATCAACTTCAGGAAATTGAAGTGACATGATTGAAGGATAGATTTTATAGCTGGCAATGTTGTTCGCGTTTTATTATCATAACAAGATGCACTAACACATTATTATATTTACTACAGTTACAGATAAAACGTATAAATCTTAAAAAAAATGTAGTTATGCAGTTAGTAGATGTTATTTTATAAGATGTGAAACAACATTCGCAGTCTGTTTAATAATCGTGTTTGTAATTTGCATTGATTTGTTTTAAATCAATTTGCATCTTCTTTGATACCCCATAAAATGTTTACAGCTAGTTTATACCTTTTCAAGGCATTCTGATTTCTCATCACCGTTATTTTGAATAGTTTTATATAATTGAAATAATCAACACAGGATCATAGAATATTAAATTGGAACAGTTTAATACTTCATAAAATTATAAGAAATAGGTTTTCTTAATCATATCTTCCTTATACATATTTTATTAGGTTCCCGCACGAGATCATAATTTGTTGAATACTGAAAATTAATTTGAACACATGATATTAATTGTTCCAAAGAGATATTAATTGTTCGTATAGCCACTTTTTTATTGGATTTACAATTACAAGAGAAAAAAAAATTACAAACCCATACTTATTAAATGTTAAGTATTATGCAACTATTTAACCTTCAGATTATAAATACGGAAACTTTGATTGTACTCTGATTATTTTTAACGAATCCCCAGTTCATAGGAAGACAGGATTAAACTGTAAAACTATTACAATAGGACACTATTTCCGCTAATTAATGTGAATGGATTTTTATTCGAATTAAAATATTTAACTGATTGTGTTGAAAACAGGAACTTATTCGTAATAAAAGATAATAATTGCGTCACGTATTAAACTATTAGCCAGCTATATTTTTAACTAGATTTCCGCCCGCGGCTTCGCCCGCGTTTTCAAAGAAAAGCCCGCATAGTTTCCGTTCCCGTGGGATTTCCGGGATGAAACCTATCCTATGTGTTAATCCAAGTTACCCTCTATATGTGTGTTAAATTTCATAGTAATCGGTTCGGTAGTATTTGCGTGAAAGAGCAACAAACATACACATCCATCCTCACAAACTTTCGCATTTATAATATTAGTAGGATAGTTGGTGAAGACGAACGGAAAGATGGTACGGAAATTATTTTTTCTACATATTTATGTGTTTTATTTTTTCACACGTATCTACATAGTATGTAGAACTTATAGTAATAGACGAACCAAGTGCGTTAATTGGCAATTATATAATCTTATAATATTAATAAGAAAGTAAATAAAACTATACTAAGCCTTACTTTTACCTCTACTTCCTGTATTTTTTATTTTTATATGTTTGATAAATTAAATGGTCTCTACATAATATTTCTCTAGTCTAGAATTGCTTGACTCGAGGGCAATCGTGGCTAGTGTCTGTTACTACTTATACAATTTAACATAAGCACTTCATAGCTAAAGCCTTAACGGTTCAAAAATTATTGCTGTAGTGTCAATATATTAACAGGAAATAATGGCAAAAAGTAAGAGAACACAAAAGCTATTGAGACGACATTATATTACGGTTTTTATACCACTTGCAAATTGAAATGTAAAACTAAGTGCTTATACAAATAATATTGGGTTAGTTTAAAAATGACTAGTTTTCCATATTGAAATAACTGTACTAAATTTGACGTGTGTCTCGTGGGTAAAGTAACATATTATAAAGATCACAGTTAATTAAATAAAAAACAAAAACACGTGTAAACTCACGAGTAAGCCCATAAACATATTAAAAGTAAAATAAATAACGTGTACCAAGCGGCAATGACAAAAAAAATATGGTAACGTCATGTTCACCATCAGGGCTTTCGCATAAAAACGTTTATATTCTATTGTACAAAATTCAAACGCGTGACTAGATATCACTTATGGTGAGGTTGTTGACCTTTTAAGTAGTTTTTCGCCATTAAGAAGCATTTCAACTTCGTACAATTAACGTATTCCTTTGTTCATATCCTAGCTTTTCATTGGTTGAATGTGTTAAATCATAAAATACGTTAAAATCGTTTCACTATTGAGATTACATAAGTTTGCGTCAAAGAATATCATTTTTATCCGGTTGGCTGCAAAGGCAATTTATTAAAAAAATGTATGATACACAGAATTTATGGAAAAAAAGTTTATAATAAGATGTACCTTGGGTAAGTTCGCGATCTAAATATTACGCGTTTTCATTGACCGATCAATTGAACTCATTTTTCAAAAGCTATTGAAGTACGTGAACTTGCCAAAATCAATTAAATTTCCACCAAGGAACGAACTCAAGATTACCTATGTTACAATAAAATCTCGAACGCTACACTAAGATTTAACCAAACACATAAAAAATTCAGTTACAATCAGCTGAAACGAAAATTATGTAACGGATTGAAGTAATAAACTATTTCCCAAACAAAATCGAAGTTTGAAGGGTTTGATAACTTTTACTCCACGATGCTTTGATCTCGAGACAAACAACAAACTCGATTCAACCGGCTTGAATTTTATCGTGATGTGTTAATTGAGTCGAAAGTGTTACAATTATGACTCACACAGTGACGTCATCGACATAAAGTTTGTTTAAAGCGTTTTGGTTAAGAAAACTCTTCGGTAGCATTGTAAAACGATTTTGTTGTGATTTTCGTTGGAACATGTCAGATTAGAAATAAACTTTTGATTAGACTGCAACTGCGTTTAGATTAAAACAAAGTACTTACTAAATTATGAAATCGCAAATAATAAGTAGCTTTTTTAAATTATACCTGCAAAAATTAATATAAAACGAGCATTCTAATTGAAATTTGAAATGATTAAAATTAATTACGCAGAGAAGGAAAATTATGAAATTATTATAACTATAAACTTAATTACATCTAGGTGGGTTTATATATGTGGTATTTACTGCATATATAATAACTAATCTTTAAAAATATTAAATGTTGAAAGCAGTGCACAAAATGAATAATAAGTTCAACTAACCTACCTAAACAAAGTCCAAAACAAGTTCCAAAAGCATGTCTAATATGTGCTAACTAAAACCTTTAAGCTCCTGGTAACCACGAAAACCCAAAGCCAAACAAGTATGCTAAGTCTTGGAAGGGTTTGTCCCAGTTTTTGCAACATCTCAAAGCGATGCCTTTACATTACAGTGGCGTAAATTACAGCTAGAAGCCACTTCTATGTGTTCTAACCATAGCCTTGGTACTAGGTCAAGAGTCGAGATACCGTCTTTGAAAAATACATCGTGATTTTCATCTAAATGCAAGAGAAATTGTAAGGCAATCTTTTTAATTACACGGGACAATTTTGTTGCTTAAAAACGTAAATAAGCTACTGCAAATGGTTTTAGTCCGAAAGATTATGATATTTTATACACGTAAAGCCAAAATCCTAATAATTTAATATAAGCATACTTATTTATGTAAATCGAAAATACATCATTATTATAAATGTTTCAATAAAGATTCCAAAAGAGTGAGACAAATAGTCGTAAGCTGTTTAATTTTATAGATATTATACGTCAATTAAAATTTTATGCAAGATCTAGATGGTTATTGATTCATAAAAAATTACCATCCAATTTGTTTAAGATAAAATCTCCAGACTTAGCGCTAATCGGTGATTATGTTTACAATATTATTGTATCAAAAACATTGACAATATAAAAAGTGGGCTTACAACATTATGAAGATTAAATATAAGATAAGGATTACTTTAGTTTTTGGTAATAAACAACGAAAGTACAAAGATAAATTGTGTATAGCTCCGGGACCTTTAACATTTTTGCGAACTGATTGTGTGTTTGAAGCAACTTTACAAAGTATAAAAAAAACTTTTTTTTTTTTTCATTAAATGTATTTAGAATTGTACTTTAATATTATATATTAAAATTTTATTATAATTTATAATATGCACGGGTAGTATAAATTATCCGGTTACTAATTTCTTGTACAATATGCGTTCGAATGAAATATAATATTATGTAGAGTATTGAATTTCTTTGCATTGTTAGTTGAATTCATTTTTCGGGCTCAAAAATTACAAAAAATGTTTAAAAAACAATGCATTTTATCAAAAATTAAACTAAAATTCAATTTTTCGGGCTCAAAAATTACAAAAATTGTTTGGAAACAATGCATTTTATAATAAATTAATGCAAGATTATAATTGCAAACGATAATAAAATAGGCAAAGGAAAATTTGAAATTTGCGATTCAAATGTCAATGACCGCATCGAATATAAATAATTCATAGATTTTTATTAGTCGATAACTTATCGAATGTCTAACAGAGTGACAAATCATGTTAACATTTCTATTCTAAAAGAGAGCATAAAGATAAAAAAAGAGAAAATAAAGGTTTATGAAAACTTCGATATTTAGAATCGAAAATTGTTCGCAACTTTCATCGTTATTAAAGTTTTAACCAAAGAGCAACGTGTGCTTTTTAATTAACAGATATTGAAACCATGCGTTTGTCTTATGTTACCTCGTTTTAAAAATATTTTGTCTACTTCGTGTTTTTTAAATCTCTCTCCATATTTGCTTTTTATTTAATTTAAAAATATAGTGTAGTTTACAATTTAATTTCATTGTTCATGAATGAAAAAATTAAGTTACATTTAATATAATATTATTTAATAATCATTTTAACATTTATAAAATATAATAGTTAGCTCTACTGTCAATTTTTACAAAGACTTTGTCATTCTTGTGGGTGGAGTATTTCTAACGTTAATATTGTGATGTAAAAAATACCATTGTTAAAATATATTCATAGCACACAACCGCTAAATCTTATTGTTATTTAATTTTTCACGCTATTTAGACAACAATTCATTCAAATTCTGTTACGAAAGTAGGGTTAAGGTTAATTCATTGAACTTTATGTATCCGGCATCAATCGAAGTTACTATGACACAAATAACCGAAAAAGAAACCAAACACAAACAGAGTGCAATCTACATTAGATAAGCAGTTTCATAACAAACGAGTTTAGTTAAGACAAGACGTGTAAAAGTTCTTATCAGATAGTGCAGGCATACTGACCTCATAATTACGGATCACTGAAAATCATTCACTTATTCACAAACTATGTTAATGTTGTAGTATTAGGCAGTAATGTTTATATGTAATTCCCCTTTATGTTGTTATTTTTATTGTTTTATAGATACGGAGTTTTGCCGCGTGTTTTTCGAAGTGTCGCGCGGTACGGCACGTCTGAACTCTGTCGCGCCGTATGGTCGACTATACCGAGGAATGCCGGCAAAACTTTAACTAGAAATTTACTGTGATATAGGAACATAATTGTATGTAGTTAAGTTTCAGTACACCTGAAACAGCTTCTATGGTAATCGAATTCCAGAGCTTTATGATTTAGATAATGTTAGAGGTGTTAAAATGATTGGGTATGGAAATTATTAGAGAGCTGCAGTAAGTTGATATTTTATAGTTACAGTAAAACTTCATCCAATCTTTAAAATTAAATTATCACAGTTATGTAGGCGTTATTCTCATGGGTATTTTAATATTTATACTCCTAGGAAATAGTATATAGTATAAAGTCGAAGTTATAAAATATTTTTTACAAAACTATTCCGTTGGATCCTCATCAGGTGCTTCAATTTAACGGTTACGTTTCATCGGTTTATAACAATATACTCTACGTAGAAAAACTTAGAAATTCGTCAACAAGAAAACTCATTTAACACTTCAAATTTAAATCAAATTCTTAACATTGTATGTAGAAAAGGATAAGTATTCAAAAAGTTCATTCGTTAGAAGCGAAGCGTGAAGATGAATTAGCAAATAATAATAATGTTTTTTTGTTAGCCGACTTAAATAATAGTGTGAATTTGTAGCGAACGGTTTCGAAGTCAAAAGATTGTCTCCCATTTCCTTTTCATTCGTCACTGTCTAACGTTATTTCCGAAAAGAGATGCGATTTCTTCGCTCTGCGTCTTCCAATTAAAATGTTTTGCTTTTATGTTTCTTCTAATAATATTTTTGGCACATAATTTTAATGGTCATTCACTGTGATAAACATCATTAGAACAGGTTTATCATACGTACTTAATGAGAGCTGCAGCTGCGTAACAATATTTAATGAGTGCAAATAATTAATTTTTTGATTCTCATTAACTGATTAATATAATTATTATTGATGCTGTCAGTGTTTTGGTAGAAGGGTCTCCTTCAGACAGTGATGACGCTCTTAAATAGAAATAGGTAGATATATAGATGTGTGGGTTACCTATTTATAATCTTGTAATCTATACTTATAATAAATCTGTAGAGAGGCCAATTCTGTACATGAAATATATTTAAAAAAAAACTATGAAGGGGTGATAAGGGATCGCTACTGATGCCAAAAATGCAATCAGTAAAATTTTTGTCTGTCTGTCTGTCTGTCTGTCTGTCTGTCTGTCTGTCTGTCTGTATATTCGTTATAGAAATAAAAACTACACGACGGATTTTAACGAAATTTGGCACAATTATTCTTCATACTCCTGGGCAGGTTATAGTATACTTTTTAATACGCTACGATCAATATGAGCAGAGCAGTGAAGGGAAATATGGGGAAAACGGGAGAAGTTACTCCATTTTTTAAGCTTCCGTCGCGTGTGCAGCCTTAATGGTTAAAGCTACATAGAAATCATGTACGACACAAATGTTCTTAAATTATTATTATTAAATAAAAATAAATTCCTAGACAGCATATTATTATGTCTATCTTTTAAAATTGACTCACAATAACACGTGAAACTTCAATAGCTTAGCAATTCGGAGATTTCTGATTATATTTGTCTACTCTTACGTTTACAACACTCTCATTCATCCCTAATTAAAAAAAGTTAACATTATTACCTATGCAATAAAAAAAGAATCATGTAAATCGGTGTAGAAACACCAAAGTTATACATGAAATACGCTGTAAGTCATCGCGCGTGAATACAGAATCATGCCATAAGGATTATTTTTGTGTATCAGTTGCCGCGTTCGACGCGCTTCGCGGCGGGAGCTATAAAAAGGCTGCGGGTCCGCACCCGTTTCGCGTTGTCACGGCATCACGTGTGAACGGCTGAACCGATTTCGATAATTCTTTTTTTATTATATTCCTTGAAGTACGAGGATCACTTGGTTCTTATGTAGAGAAAACGTTAATACCACGGGCGAAGCCGGGGCGGACCGCTAGTAATAAATATTTCTGTTCATTCTTATATGAGTTATCTTTACCTATTGATTTGATTGACAACTTTAACATTCAATTAAGTCTCAATTTGTAATTTATCCAGAGCAATAAAGCATAAATAAATAAATTCTACCAATTTTTTACCTACAATCGTGTGATCTAGTCTATTGAAGAACATATTTTTTAAGTTATGTATTTGTTGAACGAACTTGGAAAATATAAGACGACAGAAAACATTATTTTCCACTGTCTTAATCCCAATACATTCAAGCATTTTTCATAGCTTTTTGTCTAATATCAATTTACACCTAAAACAAAACTATAAATAAGAACATTTTTCACAGCAGTTCACTATTGGTGTAAAAGTATATTTATAGACCTTTTGCCTATTATGAAGAATTTTGTGTACCCATAAAAGTCCAATTTGTGTAAACAAACATTGTTTATCTCAACGATTATAACTCTGTTAAAAAGGTGTTGAAAATATACCAAAAATATGATGACTCTACATACATATTTTGACCGTGTAGTGACGAGATATATTTATTTTTATCTTCTTCCGTGATTTGCTATCTTTCCTTTTTTATTTTATCTGTGAGTGCATTTTTGTTCCAGAATAATTGGACAATAATTTGTAAATTTAATTCAAAATTTAGTTAGGTATATTATTTATACAATATTTAATATTAAATAATATAGTTATCACTTGTAGTAAAGTTTTTTCACTTTTAGCAATGTTTCATACTTTCCTAGTTTAATTTCCTATAAGACAGAAGATTACGACAAATTAACTACCTATATGGAGTATTTTTCTTTATAATAATTTTTTATTGTGAACCTCCATTTTCATTCGTATTTTAAACTCATTTTCCTTTTTAATTGGTCATGTCGTTACATTCTCAAAATAATTATCATTTCGTATTTTTAGTAACAAATGGATAGATACCTATTTCAAAACATAAGCACTCAATGTAGATAGTAATAAAAATAATACCGTATTAACTATGACTTCTCCAACACACATACCTAAAGTATATCCCAATCAACGATCATGTTAATATAAATTAACGACAATATTTTTTGTCACCTATCAATACAATATCTAATAGCATGTCAACGATATTTGATTAACACATCGTTAGCGAAGAACTTAATATTCGTTCGTAATTGACTGTCAGCTGACACATTCAATGACAGCTTCAGATAGTTATATAGTATCAAGTTGTAAGAACATATTAATCTACGTGTAATAAAATTTTTAAGTTGATGTGTTCATTATAGATATTAAAAAAATAAAGGGTGTTTATGAGAACAACTAAAAGCAAAAAATCTGCAATATAGTCTCTATGTTTATGCACATAATATGAAAAATCTACTACATGCTATTTTCATCAAAACCTTAAAGTATAGCGGAAAAAAAGATGCTATGTAAAGACAGGAAATATATATCTAGTATACCCATAGTTTTAAATTTATCGGAAGAAGTACCTTGCAACTATAGTATTAAGTCTTTTAAGTACCTGTATTGGTAAATGACATGTTGGTATTGTACACTTCTATTATATCATAGTACTATGCAATGAACAAATGTTGATTTTGACCATTCAAATCAGGCACATCAAACATTTTGTAAAATGTATACCTATAGTAGTGTCGTTATTGCACACCTGTTTCAAAATTGCTACTTCAACTTTAAAACAAAGAAAGCTAATACAACGAAGAAGATCTTCAATATAGTGGCATTCAAAAACCCTCTAATCTAACCACATTTGAAACTGAGTCATATGAAATTGCTCTTCATTCTAATCATTTCTATTCCAGAATTATAGAATACCTACTTCCGATCTCCGATTTCCGATCCATCCTCACAAACTTTCACATTTATAATATTAGTAAGATTTTAAAATAAACGCACTTTCAATGTAGAGACTAGATATGATTCAAAAAGTTCATAAGCTCTATAATAAAGTCGAAAACACATACATTATTGTAAATTATTATATTATAGCAGCTGATCCAAGGGCGGATCCAGCTTTAGTGCCAGGGGGGGGGTCACATAGTCGTGGTCAAGTTACAAACACTATATTTTGATAAATTTAATTGATACGTAGATAGAATTAAAAAAAAACCGGCCAAGTGCGAGTCGGATTCGCGTATCAAGAGTTCCATACAAACATTTTTATATGTTTTAACTTTAAATTTATGGTTTTTGCAATTTTTCAATTATCTGTGTTATAAGACGTTACTTCCTACAAAATTTCAAGTTTCTCTGTTCCCGGGAAGTACCCTGTAGGTTTTGATTCCTGGCGACACTTGCAAATGTCGTAAATTTTCAGCATAAATGGCTGTAACTTTTTCAATGCGTTTGCTAGTAGTTTGATTTTAGTTCGAAGTTTTTTAAAGAAATTAGTTCTTATGAATACTCAAATCTACGGTCTTTTGATGCTGTGAAAAAACAAACGAATAAGCCAACGCAATCAAAAGATGCAGCCGTTTATACTGCAAATTGTCGCAAATTTCGACATTCGCAAGGGAATCAAAACCTGCAGGGTTCTTCCCGTTAACACAAAGTCTTAAAATTTAGTAAAAAGTAACGTCTTATAGCACAGATATAGGAATGCAAACATGATTTTTTAATTATATTAGATAAAAAAAAATATTTTTAATAATTAGTTTTAAACTTACAACGCACAACGGGAATCAAAACCTACAAGGTACTTCCCGTGAACACCGAGTCTTGAAATTTGGTTATAGGCACGTCTTATAGCACAGATAAAGAAAAAATTGCTTAACAAAATTTAAAGATACAAAATAATAAAAAATAGGTTTGTTTGGAGCCCTCGGCGCGCGAGTCCGACTCGGCCGGGTTTTGTCCTAATTTTACTGTATTTTCTATTGTTATTTTCAATTTATTGACCTGATATCTAAACTTTAGCCTTGTTTAATTAAGGGCTGATTTTTCAATCCTTGGTTAAAACTTATTCATCGAATAACGTATTAAATTACCATTTCAAAAATGTATTCTAATTGTCCGTATTTGACAGTTTGCAGGTGACATTTTAAAATGTTCGTGTAATACTTTATTGGACGGATACATTTTAAACAAGGATTGAAAAATCGGCCCTAAAATGTTTTGCTATTTTATATATACCTCAAATATCGAATCGTCTTATCCACGAACTGGGATACCAGTTCGTGGATAAGACGATTCGATATTTGAGGTTTTGTGAGAAAAGTGTAACGACGATTCGATATTTGAGGTTTTGTGAGAAAAGTGTAACAGCAAAAGTTGTAGAAAATATTTTAATTACCTACAACTTTATCATTGAACTTTATTCCGCAGTTATATTTTTTTTTCGAAAATCGAGAAAACCAGTTTTTTGTCCTTAAATCCCGACCCCAGATCGACCGTTATTAAATTTTCCTCTAATTTTTAGGATTCCGAACATCAAAAGGAAAAAACGGAACCCTTATAGGATCACTTTGTTGTCCGTCTGTCTGTCTGTCTGTCTTTCACTGTCAACACCATTTTTCTCAGGAACGCGTGGAGGAATCAAGCTGAATATTATATCAAATACTGTCTACGGTCCCTTGATGCTGTGAAAAAATCAAACTTATAATCCAACGCAATCAAAAGATACAGCCGTAACGTAAATGCTGAACATTTTAGCAAATTTCGACATTCGCGATAAAATCAAAACCTACAGGGTACTTTCCATGGACACAGAGTCTTGAAATTTGGTACCTACAAAGTAACGTCTTATAACACAGATATAGGAATAATTACGAAAAACATGCATAAAAAAAATATTTTTAATAATTTCAAACTTACAACCCCTTTACTCATGAACGCTTACATATATTAAATTAATATTCACATCAAAAACTCAGGTCTATAATACCTTTGAGCTGTAATAAAATCAAACTTCTAAGTCAACGCAATCAGAAGATACAGCCGTAAATGCTGAAAATTTTCGCAAATTTCGACATTCGCAAGGTAATCAAAACTCAAAACCACAGGGTAGGTACTTCCCGTAAACTCAGAATCTTAAAATTCGGTACAAAGCAACATATTAAGAGGAACAGATAGAGGAATAATTGCAAAAAATAATAATTTTTAATTACATAATTTATCTTTATAAATTTTAAAGTTTGTCTGTCTGTCAAGACCCTTTTTCTCAGGAATGCGTGGAGGTATCAAGCTGAAATTTCTATCGAATACTCAAATCTATGTTCCCTTCAAGCTATGAAAAAATCAAAAACATAAGCCGACACAATCAAAAGATACAGCCTTTTATGCTGCAAATTATCGCAAATTTCGACATTCGCAAGGGAATCAAAACCTACATTGTACTCTCCCTGAACACAGAGAGAGAACACACTTGAAATTTGGTTACAACCAATATGTACAGATTAAGGAAAAATTGCTAAAACATACATTTTATAGTTCCAGCATAGTAAAAAGTAGGTTTGTTACTTTGTTTGGAGCCCTCGGTCGCGCGACACGCACTTGGCCAGTTTTATTGTTATATTCTCTTCCGTTTTTAATTGATTTCAGTGTTCTATATTACCTTTATGTTTCAAAAGTTAATAAAAACATCATGTTGATCAATATTCATTTGTTAATTTAAAAAAAAATATATTAAATTAGTGGTCCAGTTAGGTCGTGGTCCTAGCCCAGGGGGGGGTCATGACCCCATGACCCCCCCCTGGATCCGCGCTTGAGCTGATCAACAGAAAACCCTCGCTTATTTATCAAACAAACAATGTGAAAACTTTTCTTATAACATTAATGATTTTCTATCAGCCCATATTCAACGAAATATTTAAATCACTCACGGTGAAATTAGGTTGATTGTGCTTGTTATGTACTTAAAATAAATGAATAATATACAAATTTTCCAAGAACAAACCTCGTGTTAAAACGTTCACCTCATTATTTCGGCGGGTCTGGTATGTTTCCATTTTTCGGACCAATTCAAGAGTTTATATTTAAATTTTGGCGTGCAAATAACAGGGCGGTAATGGACATTTTTTATTCAGCGCATACTTAAAAAAGTAAAACATCCGGTCGCATTTACATTTCGTTATTATTTTTCAATCGTAAAACCTCAGAGACATCAAAATGTTTGTAATCTGATGATAATTAATTTTATCGATTATCTGTTACTTATTATTCGACATAAAGTTCGATGTAATTAGAACATTTTCATGAAGTCTTTTATATAAATTAATATTTCCTATTGAATATGGTAATAACATAGTAACTTCTCTACACGTGTAAAAATCTCTTGGGATTGCCTTCATTTACCGTCAGTCTGAGCCAGTATTTTTTGAATGCAATTAATATCAATAAAAGTGTTTTTATTAAGATACATGGTTATCAACCACGGCATGTTAAGATCGTATACAATGTAATAGAGACTAGGAAGCAGACTTACGTATTGGATTACCTGAAGCTCGTATATTAATCCTGAATACCTATATGATTGTCTGCTTTAGTGTAGTTACATCTAAATAGTAAAATCATTAATCAATGCTTGTAGGTTCTGGTAGACCGTAGAAATTTATTTCATTCAAAGTTTTATTTTCTCGTTTGTTGGACGCTCTTTGGTAATAAAATTATGTTATGAAATAGAGAATAGAGACACATAAAAAAATCTTACTTTTATGAATAGTTCAATTAATAATAAAATAATTTTAATTAAATAAATAGATATAAATTTGGTAAATAGAGGTTGCTAATTATCGGGAATATTTTAAATCACGATAAAGGGGTTTGGGTACTTTTGTATGGGCTAGTGGCGTCGTGATGACATTTCGCGGCCAGTGATGAAACTTGGATATACTTAGTAATATTTTAATCAATTTTATTAACATTTCACTGCTCCGATCGTTCAGTTACATAAAATACCTTCCTACGCGGTAACATAAGCTATTCAATACGATATTGAAACGGCTTTAAAATTATACCTTTACTGAATATTGTATAAAATACGGATGTCCTTTGTCTTTCAATGCAGTCGTGCACATTGTCTCATTGTCTATTCGTAGGAAATACTTTCATGTGCTTCAGTATATCCTAACTTTATATCTGCTGTCGGCGCTAAACCACTAGCTGCTTTATTCCTTGAAATTTTACGGAATCGATAGGCACTTTGTAGGTAACTAAATAAACTTATTGCATCAATCATTGTTAGGTTTCCATATTGGATAGTCTATTGCATATTACGGAATACTAAGCGGAATACGGATTAAGTACAGTAATTATAATTTTTTATTTAAAGGATAACAAAAAAGAGCTATAAGAAATTCTTGTTTTAACAATTGTACGAAATTTTATAATACATTACAATTTTTGTAGAGCCACGTAGTAAGTAGGTATTGAAGCAAAGTTAGGTACTCAATGCGAGCATAAATCTTCCAAAAGCATGCTCATTACTCCACAGTCCAAACCCTATAAATCAATCATTCAACGCTTACCAAATAGAAGCTATAACAACAAAAAACATCTATAATAATTGCTATTGCAATATGTCATGAAATTTATTAGTACGTTCAAATAATAGTATTGCAGTTATTGAGTTATTTATAAAGCATGTATCCATAATCTTATCGCAGGTCTTTGATAGTGCCGCTTCATAAACAACTTTAGCACAACCAATCTCAATTAGAAGGCAGTTTCATAAATTAAATGCACCAAGTTTTGACAAGTAAGGTGTTGTAGGAAATTAGCTCTGAAGTCTGTACTGGGAAATTGCGTTGATCAACATGTTTCAAAGTAGAGTTATTAAAACTAAAATTATGATAGGTACAAAAGACTACGGATTATCGAGATTTTCAATAAACTGTAACTGCTCTTTTAACACGTTCGCTGCGGCACAGATATATCTGTACTTTCCATTACTGCGTTACGGGTCGTTTTAAACCTTGTCCTATACCAGAGATTGTGGCGGCACGAGGCATATTAAACCCCACCGCCCGTAGGAGACCAAAATCCTTTTTTTGGCGCCAAATAAGACAAAGTGTGCGGCTTTTGTCGTGATTATTATTAACAATGAGTTCATTAACCTAAATCTACCGCCGCCCGTGGTTAGATTAGTTAGTTTAGATTCTATGGGTAAAATAAAATGTGGGGTCTGATGTACCCCATACCGCACTGAACAATAGCAGTTTTTCATATAATTTAGTGATGGGAAAAGAAATATCGATTTTATTTAATTGTATTTATTTATCAAACTTATGGATGTTTTTTATTAAAACAGGCCAAACCAGAATATTGTTTGCAACCAGTGCATTCTGTGAGAATTTCCTTTACTTTTTTTGTCGGCCTCACGACTTGTTAAGAAGATGCGGAGTTTTTCGTAACATCCTACACAATATCTCTTCTTTGATCCCTTTAAGAGATGATGTGCCTTGTTTTTTGGCTTGTTGACTTGGGCAAGAGTTAAATTTTGATGAGCCATACACCGATTGCCGGGTGTTTTGGATTTGCCGCTAGTTGATTCAATGAACAAACACACTAATAGTAATCATGATTATCAACCTATTTGAAGAAAGTTACTCAACATGTCACATTCACGTTTCTATTAACGATATTTATTATAACGAGTAGTTTGAAAATTAGGTACCTGTATCCACATTCAAGTCCTTCTTTGTAAAAGCTTCAATAAGTTGTTCCACAAATAGTCTCGAATGCGTTGCACAGCAATAACCGCGTGAAGCTAGCTTAGGGTGCGGTACGAGGTGCGCGGTGGTACGAGGTGTTCGCAACCTCGTTCCGCACTGTGTTAGAATTTTTATTTGTTCAGTGCGGCACGAGGTCTAAGAAACCCGGTATTAAGGTCGGTATACCATTGAACTAGGAATCAATAGCACATCTCAGATATATAGATATCACTTTCCTACACTGAACCAGATGGAAGTTATGCCTCCCGCACGACAGAGAAGTTTAAGTTTTTTCCTACCGCTATAACGACGAGACACGGACAGGGTGTTTCAAGCCCTGTTTCGCAGCGAACGTGTTAATGGGTTCATTTCATTTTATAAAATATTTATGAGTGCCACGACAAGTTTTTATCAAATTTTGAAAATCGGCAATTTCGTAATGTACCCTAATTAAATAGATACGGGTCAAAATCTTCTAAACACAAACTTTGTCAAATTGATGAAAATAAATGCTTGTATTAAACACGGCGTCTAACAAACATCACCATACTATTACGATTCTTTACTACCTACGTCATGTTTTAGAATGCACTCCGATGCGGTGGGCGGTCTATTTTCTTAAACAATTTATGCGTTCGGCGCCTTTGCTAGATATCATAGCGGTGACGGACTTACCAAATCATTGATAATGTAAATAATGGTTCAGATAATTTACGAGAGAAACTATTTGCGCCGATGATCAAGTCGATATTATAATTGGCAATTCATTTGTGTCGCCATTCGCAGATCTAGAGATACGGGATTTATTATATTGATTAATAATTAGTTATAATGGTACAGGGTAATTAATTAAACACAGCCACTTTCTATTGGTCTTTTGCAAAGTGAAATGGTTTTGTTCTACCTGGTGGTGCAGCGGTATTTAGTTAACAATATTTGGGTAAGATTTAAAATAGTGAAACATGTACAAATTCTTGTCAAAGCGTGTGTACATGTGGCCACTTCTAGCACTGTATTTAATATTTTCTATAATATTACCAGTGTGATTTCTCCGCGATGTTTGAAACGCCATATCAACGGTCGCGTAAATATTTAAAAATTCCCGTGCATGGCATTAAAATCGATGCTAATATTGGAACTTTTACCATCTTATTGTTTGTTTATCGATGGCCAAATACACGATCGACGGTTCATCCGGCATCACGTCGCATTTCAATGATATCGTGTGAAAACGTGCTTCAGATTTTGCTATCTGCCAGTATATCTGGCAGTATATCTGACTGATCATGACGGAAATATCACCGTAGTAGATGGGCACTGGGCAGGTCAGCGGATTTTTATGAAGATAACCGCGGATTATTCACGATTTGTCGTACACCGTTAGATGTGAGATAGTTCGAATTGCGAGTATTTAATAGATAGGAATTATCTACGTGGAGGAGTAAATATAGAGCGTCTTGAGGTTAGCAATTAGTAATATTATATTTAGTGTCCATGTTGCTCTTTTATAAAGTTGAAAAGAAAATATTAAGGTTTCTATCACTAGAAAAATGTATATCGCAGAAATACTTCTTGTACCTATACAGAAATAAACTGTTAACATATTATTCTCTTCCATTCTTTATTTCCCGAAGTATTTGTATGAAATGGAAATTGGATGACAAGTGCAATTCTCTACTTTAATAGTTGAAGAATATAAAATTCAATATACAGGACGGATATTGGCACTAGAGTGACTGCGTCCCGTCTTTCTCTACAAGTTTTATGAGCGTCTTCTTTAAAATAATATTTTCTTTTAACGTGAATATGATTATGTAGATGTTGACATTGTTAAATTATCTTTAAGTCCTTTATGTTCAAAATAGTTCTTGATTTTATTTCTATAAAAACGTATATTTCATACAAGCTCTAGGCATTATTTGAAAATGCAACAAGCTCTGTAAAGATCTATATAATAATATGGAATAATAACAATCACGATCTTTTCTTTTGAGATCATATTAAACATTAACATTAAATCATAAAAATATTGTAAAAGTCCATCATAAATCATATCCACAGTACCGCTCTTACTAGTTACTATACACAAAGGACTATTATAATATAAAATCGTAATTCATAATATTTCGAATTGATCGTTGACACCTTACCTATAATTACAAAAACTCGCATTGTTAAATTTAGCTTTAAGAGCTATTTTTCCATGCAACAATGTATTTGAAAATAACGCATTATGTTTACAGATAAATTTTCTGGTCGTGGAGTTGCATGCATTATTGCCGCTTCCGTGTCTGCAGATGACGGCTTTGTGAGCTTCCACGGAATAACATATTTAAGTAAAGGGCAGTGATAAATAATTGTTTGATACGTTTTACTATTGTGCAAGAATAAGGCTGGTGATTTAGAGCAATATAAATAATTGTTTGGTAAAGATTTAGCGAAGCTTACTTTGCATACAACAACAATTAAAATAATTAATAATGGTAATTAATCACTTATAATACCACAAGAGCTTCAAAATTATCGGGTATTTTCCGATAGGTTCGTTGCAAACAAATGAAGGAGTCAAGTTTTTAGTCAAGGTTAAAAAATCACGAGCGCGAAGCGCGAGTGATTTTTCCTGAAAAACTTGACGACTTTATTTGTTTGCAGGGAACCTTGAGGGAAATGCCAGATAATTTTGAAGCTCGTGTGGTATTCGGGAGATTATTTTTCCGTCCCAAATGTCGGCCAATAATTTCACAATCTCGGAGCAATTCAATATCAAGCCTGGAGAAGTAACAATTAATTGAACAATAAAGCACTAGTTTGGCCTTTTTGGCTTATGGCAAAATGTCATGCGAAAAAAGAGGACAGATATATGTCAGTTCGACAGTTTGAAATGACATGTAGCCATTTCAATTTGTTTTAGTGACCAGTCTGGTCACTAACGCATGGTGATTTTAATTATTGTTTTTGAAGTGAAAAACGTGTTTTCTAGTTTCTTATGTTATTTTCTGAAAAGATAATTTACTAAAGATTACATGGCTTGTGTTGTTACGGCTGTAAAAGCCGTAGTACTGGGAAATCGGATGAAGATTGGAATTTGTCTTTTCACAGGTTAGTGTTTTGATCAATTTTTTTGTTAATTGTATTATAAATAAGTTAATTTACGTTATTTTCATAATCATCTATGTTTTATCTAACCGTAATCATTGAAATGAAATCATAATCAGCTTAGTTTTTAGAAAAAATGCAAAATATAACTTCCATAGTGTTGTGCAATAGGCATGACGAAAGATTTTGAAATCCTCTTCCATAATGTGTGTATACGTTTACTATACAAGAAAAACCCTATATTTCGGTAATATACTTAAATTTAACGAAGATAAAAGCCATTTTCCAAAAAATATTTATTAACTGTGCCAAAAGAACTCGCAGGTGTCATGGCGTAGGCGTGACGTCACACTTTGGTAAATACGTAATTATTTGTACGCATTGCGAAGAAAATTAAAAAAATATTTATTTAATATGTGTTATAGAAACGAATTTCAAAGTTTATAAGTGGTGTGCAGTATTGCAGTGTGAATCCACATAAAAATAATGCTCAAAAATGTGTTAGTAATTATTTTAAGCGAGAAAATAATAAGAAATGATTGTATAAAGTTGGCGCGGAGAACTCCGAACCATGTATTCGTGAATTCGCAATTATATTTCTGTTCTGAGTCGATAAAGCATACGTGAAACAATAGAAAATAAATAAAAATGCGTATTCTCAACATATTCATAACAACAAAAAACATCTGACGTGAGTTGTTTACTTAAGCGTGACGTCACGCGTGTTTTAGTCAAAATGGCCAACTGCAGTATTTCAATGTTTTATTTTATTGATAATCTCATTAATCTTAATGTTTTTAAGATTTCTAAGTCACTATATGTAATTTATCTATTATACATTTTCCCTTAAAAACACTAATACGATCATTTATGGATACTGTCGTCATGCCTATTATCGATACTTGAGTAGGTACGAAGTACTTCATTGATAATGACTGCTTTAGGTTAGGAGAAAAAAAAGGTATTTAAGTATGGATTTTATTGTTATTTGCAGGTTTCTGGCTTGAGAAAAATTAAAAGATGTTTGGGTTAAAGCTATAGCACAGGGAAAATTGGAAGCCTTCAAAACATTCTCGGCCTTGTTCAAATCATTTCGAATCAGACGGGAAGAAAACTAAAGTGCTTTGCAGAGAT
Source organism: Colias behrii (assembly GCA_029959065.1). Classification (NCBI taxonomy): domain Eukaryota; kingdom Metazoa; phylum Arthropoda; class Insecta; order Lepidoptera; family Pieridae; genus Colias; species Colias behrii. The sequence goes on along the minus strand of JARWMC010000019.1, from coordinate 6,273,379 downwards.
GCTGTGCCACAAGTTAAGGTGGCATCTATTTTAAATAATAAATATTGTAATTTGTTAATTAAGTATCGAAATAAAATGTTGTAAAAAAAATTTTTAAATTTTATTTGTTTTATTTGAAGCAATTTATTTTAAACTTTTACCAATTTTTTCCTGTGGGAATGAGTTATTTTCCCGCGGTAAATTGTAGCCTATATGTTATTCTGATGTTTAATCTATAATATGTTTATTTGTAAAGTTCCATAAAAACTCATTCAGTAGTTTTTACGTGAAAGAATATCAAATGTCCATTCTTATATATTTTTGCTTTTATAATATTAGTAGGATACGATTATTGATTTGTAAAAAGATCAACCAGGTGGAAGTCAGATTCGCGCACGAAGGGTTCCGTATAATTCTATGAATGAATCTATGAAAACAGGAAAAAATACGTACCTTTTTACGAAACCATAAAAAACAACCTAAACCGAAATACCTAATAATATTTTTTTATAAATACCACTACCATACAATGCAAGGCAGTCAATACGCATCGTAAATGAATAATTCCAAATTAAACGAATCTTAAAATTTGGAATTACCTATCCATAATTCAAAATTAAAAGAATCTTAAATTATCTTCAAGCAATTTTATAACTTAATTTTTTTATTTATCGATATTTTAGTATTCGATAAAGTGGCAAGCACTACCTTTTTAGAACAAAAAGTGGCTACATGTGGATTTGAATGCCAAGCCGATAACAGTGTGTTGTCTCTTTCTATCGCATTAATTAGGGTATTGAACAAAAGAGAGCCACTATATAAGAAACGTTCAATTAATTGTTACTTCTCCAGGCTTGTTAATTGCTCCGAGTTCACAATTGAATTCAACCTGTCAGTTTGACGTCAACGACCAGAGAAAATTTTCAAAAAATTATCAGTATAATACCATGTAGGTTGTACCACGTGACGTCGAATGATGCAATTCTATTGGTCGATATTTGGGTCGGAAAAGTAATCAACAGAATTTGCGGTTAATTTATTACCTTAATTAATTTGATTTATTTTGTATTTATTTACATCATTTATATTTCAGATTGACTCAAAAACAGGATTCGAGAGAATTGTCGTCTAAAGTTACGTTTATTACCTACCTTTGTTTCTTATACCTTCTATTCTGTATTCATACAATTCTTTCCAGGATAAAAATCTTCTTGAAGGGTGGTCACATACATTTAAATGGAATAAGTAGGTACCTACAACAAAAACATAATTTATTATGTTTATGGAAAAGAACGCTTGTCACTTACCGTCACCTGTGACGCTCCTGTGTGATAAATGCGAGAAAATATTACGGTAATAACATAGATGAAATTCCTTTCTTAATAGAGACAACCGATAATTAATGTTTCCCTAAGAAGTTCAGTAAATCACATAAAAATATTATAATTTAATTTTGTATTTTTACCTCTTGAGGAACTGCATTTTGTGTTATTCACACAATTGGCTTGTTGTTTTATTAAGTTGCAGATTAAAATTTTATTATAAAAACTACGACTGCTTTTGTCAGGTACCAATATAGGTATAAAGTTAATTCAGGTCTTTAATAAAAGCTAATCTATAAACACATAGAGCTATTTTGTACAATATGAACTTCTAGTACGATAATAAGCTGTAATCAATTTCATACCTCGCATTAGTACTGTTGCCTTAATAAGTACACAAGTGGGGCTTGTAAGAATGTGTAACAGATGCCGTTCTAGTTTCAATGTCGGGGACAAAGGGTCAAACCGCGGGACCGCGTTGTGGTGACACCACCGCTTTACATGCGACACTTATTCTTATGAATCAGGATTGTTTGGTTTACTTTCGCTGTAATATATTATTAATATTATAATGTAGTCTTAATAATATATTACGGGTTCGATTCCCGGTGGAGACGAAGAAAAAAAATGTCTTGGTCTGGTAGGACACAGAAGGCTGATCATCTACTTGTCCCTAAAGAAAATCGATCAGTGAAACAGATGTATAATGCATCTGCCCCTTACCCCACTAGGGGACATGGGACTTCACTTATAATGTAGTCTAATCTGGAAGTATAAATAATGTATTTTAATCAGTATAGCCTATAGAAGTTATAGTTTATTGTATTTAAAGATTAGTTTTGTTTTGGGAAACTTAACTCCTATATGGAATTAGAATTTGTTCTGAAGTTTTGATCAATGAGAAAATAGAGTTAAAATAGCATATCTTCCTTCAATATGTTACCAACGTATGTCACAATTCTCATATTGAAGGAGTATATTTCATCTTTGAAGCGTTTGTTAAGCTTTCAAGGGAATTGCTTATCTTCATTCACGAGCAAAAAAAATTGCTGTAAGTCTTTAGCCCTACTTGGATAATACGATGTTTTTTAATGTTTTTACTTTTTCTATTCACTTTTGATCGTTGTCGGTAGTGAAATATAATTGATCTTATTGAAAAATAGTCGTTTAAAAATTAATTGAAGTAGTTAGCTGACAATAAATTATTACTTTTATACATATATTTTATATTTTTTCTCAAGTGACGCTATAACAACATTATACATCCCTCCGTGTCTAAGACGGAGCCAATCGTAACAAAATTTCTTAGTATAATGGGCAAAGACAGGCGTAGAATGGCGGCTATTGTCCAATATCCACGCCTAGTTTAGCATGCTCAATAATGGGGGTGGAGACAGGACAATGTGGGTATCATAATATCTTTGGCATCGATTTTCGTTATCATTCCTATTCAGATTTAATCGACGTCCACCATTGTGACTATCTGGTGCATTCTTCGTATTCTTGGCCGTGACAGGACACGAAATTATATTATCCTTTAAATATCTACTTTCTATGTATGGAATAGCGCATTTATCCTTTATAGGAAAGGAAAAATTAAAGATCCGTCCGTTTAGAGAAAATGTTTGTACTTATCAGCTCTATGTAAACTTTACCTGTAAAAATCTTTAAAATTAAGTAGGTATTTAATAAGTTATAGGTACTTTTTTGCTAAATACGATTCTTGGATTGTTAATACTTACACTGCTTATAATTATTGTTTTCAAATATACTATCTACTAAGTACAATATTACGTCTTTCGGTAATTACTTAAACTACCTACTTATAGAGTTAATCCAATTGTTGTTGGTATAATTATAATTTCGTATAACGCGACAGTCAACTTTAAATGAGCCTAATAAGAAAACAAATGAATCCGTAACACAGTTAAAGCAATAGAGATACGAAATGGGGTAATGACAGCAAACATTTTACTAACAAGCTAGTTCTGATATTGTCAACAATGATAACTGCATTCGTGGAGAACGAAGCATAACTCATTTCATTAAACTGTAGCTTTACGGTGCGCCTGCGGGCCCATTTAATTCAAAGAACAAGCTACCAACTCATTGTGACTACTTTATATCGACCTCCCGCAATAACAAATATCCATAACTCGTCAACTGAATGGAGTGTCAAAGTATACTGGTCATAATTCACTTTTTAACCGCTAATGATACCTTTGTAACGCTGTGAAAGTATTAATCCTATTTTAATTTGACTAATTGCAACATTAATTGACAGAAAGTTCGGGTTCAGTGTGTAGGTGTTGATTATAGTATTTATGCTTGTTAAGCGACATTTATATTATATTTTCTTTTATGTTGACTGGCAACTTTTACTGGCAAAGAATTATGGTAGGTATCGATTGAGAATTTTGTATAGGTACTCTATCTATTGCAATGTAAGAACAGTAGATCATATTATTATAATATCTGTGCAGAAACTATATTTTATGTTAGTATCAAAACACATTACAAGTAGACCTATAGCTTACTACTAATAGGCTGTAATCTTAGCATTAAAATCGGCTGATTATTGAGACAACAATCCATAATATGAATAGATCCTAATTTGTAAATTTATGTCTTAATAATACATACATCCTAGTACCTAATAGCAAATTAGCAAAGAAAGAAAAACTCCTTTAAAGTATTCCTTCCACAGAGTAAAAATGCTATTACGTTGAAAACGTGACCATTATAGAATATAATAAAAACCGGCCAAGTGCGAGTCGGACTCGCGCACCGAGGGTTCCGTACATTGCTGTTTCTTTTGATTGCGTTGACATAGAAGTTTGATTTTGTTACAGCTTAAAGGTATTATAGACCTGAGTATTTGGTATGAATTTCAATTTAATACCTCTGCGCGTTTATGAGGAAATGGGTAGTAAGTTTAAAATTATTAAAAAAAATATATTATGTGATGTAACTAAAAATTTATGGTTTTCGTAATTTTTCCTTTATCTATGCTATAAGACGTTGCTTCGTACCAAATTTCAAGATTCTGAGTTCACGGGAAGCACCCTGTAGGTTTTGATTCCCTTGCAAGTGTCGAAAATTTGCGGGATAAACGGCTGTATCTTTTGATTGCGTTGGCTTAGAAGTTTGATTTTTTCACAGCTTCAAGGGACAGTAGACCTGAGTAATTGATATAAATTTCAGCTTCATACCTCCACGCGTTCCTGAGAAAAAGGGTCTTGACAGACGGACGGACGGACGGACGGACGGACAGACGGACAACAAAGTGATCCTATAAGGGTTCCGTTTTTTCCTTTTGAGGTACGGAACCCTAAAAAGACAAGTATCGGTAAATCCTAGTCTCAAATTTGTCAATTCCATCGATGCGTATGAACATTGAACACGTTGTTACGTTATGGACTGTCACCGCCCGCTGGGACCACGGCGCGGATAACTAAGGGTGAATCCACATCGTGATATGGTAATAACTTATTACGGTAATGTTACCATTTTGTTCATAAACGCTATTTAATTGTGTTATTAATTATAACTAGTGCATGCATGGATTCCCCTTATCCTTCCAATATTTATCATCATCATCATATTATATCATGATAAAAAGTATCCCTACTATTATTTAATATTATAAATGCGAAAGTAACTCTGTCTGTCTGTCTGTCTGTTACGCTTTCCCGCTTAAACCTCTCAACCGATTTTGATGAAATTTGGCACAGACAATCTTTAGAACATAGGCTACCTTTTATTGCGAAATATGTACCACGGGCGAAGCCGGGGCGGACCGCTAGTCACTACATAGTATAAAACAAAGTCGCTTTCTCTGTCCCTATTTCCCTATGTCCCTTTGTATGCTTAAATCTTTATAACTACGCAACGGATTTTGATGCGGTTTTTTTTTTAATAGATAGAGTGATTCAAGAGGAAGGTTTATATGTATAATAACATCCATTAAATAGTGGAGAAGTACTGTTATTTTTGAGGTTTCTAATGTGATGTCGTAAATAATTACATTCTTTCCGCTTACATTGCAAACGCAGGCTGAAACCCTACGAGTTTTATCAAAATAATGTAGGTACTAAGTATTGTACACATTGAAAAGGTCTACAGAAAAGTCCGTGATGGTATATTATATGTCTATCTCTTATGGATAACCCACAATAACTTTTTTTTGTCATTTACTTTTTACGACAAATAATGGTTAATTTTCGATGCGATTTTAACCAATACAGCATTAATCCTTAACCAATTAAATACCTTGAATACATTGTTCATTTAATATAGATCTATATATGGCCCTTTACACCGTATGATTTAAGTGAATATTTTCGAAGATATTACAGATTTAAAAATTGCGGGACGTAGCGTTTGCGGCGGTACCGGCCGGCCGCCATTGCACCCGTCCGAAGCCGGGGCGGGTCGCTAGTTGTTAATAAAAATAAAACAGACCTACCTACCACAATACTTATTTACCTATATTGTATCTTAATAATAGTATTATTTGGAACATAATCTTTTACGATAAATTGTAGTATAATGCTGCAATTCTCTTTAATTTTTAATTCCAGAGTTACTATAAATTCAATGCAAAAATGAATAATTAGTACCTAGTTAATGTCTAAAAACGGATGTAGTTGAGACTAGAAAATTATTCAAACCACAGCTCACAGTGTGGATCTACCCTTATAGTTAGTTGTACGATAATCGCCGATCATTGAGCGGTCACTTTGAAAAAAACTAGAGCGTTACATGATATAAAGATAGCCTGTCTTCGAGCGATGGGCGAATGGGAACTACGTATTGAATATCAACCACATCAAAGCAAGCGTTTGGAAAACGCTTTGGCAATGTTATGCAAAATATAAGCGTTATAATAATATATTCCTTAGAAAAGTGTATCCAATAAATTAATACCTGCTACCATAAATAATTACGGTATGGAGAAATACCTCACGTATCAATTATCATTATCATCACGTCATAATATCCTTCGCCACTACACTGTATTAAAAATGTTTGCATACAAGTGAGAGACTCGCGTTTACGTCTTATATTCGGTTATATTATTTTGTGAGTTTTAACAAAACAAAAATTATTTCATAGTTACAACTCTCATAGTGCCCTCTATTATTACATAGTAGAAACAAAAATTTTGAGATATTTTATATCAGCGCTACCTAGTGTTGAGTAGTAAAAATAAGACATACAGCAATTGTGATAAATATCAATAGATGGCGCTTATATTAATTTAGTTATATTTTTCGCTTTTTATTTTACAATAATTTATCAAATTAATATATGAATAATTAATACCTTTTAAATTTTAATTACAACATTAAAAAAAAAATTGTTTTACCTTTTTTAGGTATAAACAGTGAAATAAATTATGCAAGTAATGACAAATCGACAAAATCACTAATGTCAGTGAATGTCAACAAATTGAAAAGTTGTAGATTCTTGTTTTTATTTTTTACTAATTTGATCAAATTTTATTAATTATGTGGTTAATATCAGAGAGGGCTCATAATTAAATTCCCTGCTATTGGAGAAGGTGTCCATCCACATTCAATATGCAAAACATAGGGTTATATTTTAGACATTACCGTCTTCTGTGCTATGCCAAAAAAATAATACAGAGATATGCCTTTAATAATTATAGTACTGTATATGGTAGCCTAGACGCGTTTTCTTATCATATAATATCAGATGGTCACACGAAAGATGACTCAAGAACTTTAAGACCAGCAAGTAACGTTATGAATGATGTTACAAGAAGACACTTCACTGTGGCTGAAAATAAAAATTCTGTTGATTTAACAAAATTATCAGCACAAGAATTAGACAACATGCTGCTAGAACTTCATAAATTAAAAAAAGATAAGGAATTACTGCAATATATAAGTGAAAGCCAGAATAAGAAAGTTATAATAGGAAAAGATGTTATAAAAAAGCTTTTCAGGGATTACAGTTTTAGTGGAAAGGTTGAAGCAGTTGAGCATCTGAGAATATATACTTCTAAAGTGATACCTCTGTTATATGAAAAAAATGGAGAATTTTTACATTATTCTGCTAAAGCTCAATGTCTGAAAGGGAATTCGCAAAAAGGTCTCTCTATTTTAGATAACGCGTATAGAAAGTATACAAATTTGAGGGCATTCTACAGAATAATATTGAAAGAATTAATTCATGATTCTGTTATGAACAGGTCGGAGGCATCAATGGTTACTTTTAAGAAATATGTTCTAGAGTTATGTGTGAAATGGAATGATAGTTACCCGCTCGTGTGTCTTTGGCATGTGTGCTGGAAGAGTGACTGGTTTTCAGATCAAATGCTGGCTAATGAACTATTGGAAACATCTGAAAGCCTTCAAAAAATTATGAGAGAGATGTTAGTATTTGTCATTTTCTATTTATTCTGATTATTCCAAAATTGAAGACATTTTTCAATATTAAAATTGACTCTGATGGTTCAATGTAGTATTACGGTGCACTTGCATCAAACAAGCAAATGCTTGTTCTTACCCCACTATGTCAAATTCTTTTAGCGTAAACACGCGTTGAGCATTATTTCATTGTTCTTAGTACGTTTGAAATGATTCTATGCAATGTTCTAATACTGAACAACACTGAATACGAGTTTGCATTTACACTAAAAGATCACGAAAGAATGCTCTTCGAAATTGTTAACTACAAATATTTTATTTTTATAATTTATTTTTTCAGGGCAGGAACATTTTGCCTGGCTGCATTAAAGGAATATAATGAGGATGCTGTAACAAGACTCCTACAGACGTTGCTCAAATATCATATGATGACTGAATATACCCAAGTTTTACAAATTTACTTCAACTTTAAATGTATGTATAATACAGTTCTCTTCTATTATGGTAATCACCAACATCTATCAATCACACTTTTATTTTACTTTTAAACTAAATTTAAAACAAAGTACCATTTCTCATTGGGGAAGTTTTTTTATTTAGGAAGGGAAATTATCAGGCAAGAACAGTACATAGTTTAGTAGAACATCCTTATTAATTAATTTGTTGTGAAAACTAGGCTCATTGAATTGAACATTTACATTTTTCAACAATGCAATTTGCATGAAAATTACATTAGGTAAATTATGAATTTTAAGAAATAATGTACCATTTCAAAATATATTACACTAGCTGTGCTCCGCGGTTTTACCCGAAGTGCTCCACTCCTGTTGGTCTTAGCGTGATGATATTATAGCCTATAGCCTTCCTCGATAAATGGGCTATCTAGCGTAACAATAAAAATAAAAAAATGATTATATTTACATTCAACTAGTAACTTATATCTTATATAGCTTTATATATTATAATTAGAAATAATGTTATTTTATAGTTTGAAATGATGAACTATTCACACTCATTGTTCATTCATCTGATTGAATGAGAATTGAATTCCTCACTATTACTTTAAATGTGGCAACATTATTTTACAGAGTGACATTAGCTGCTGTCAGTTTACTTCGTCTAATTAAAAATCCGAGTATAACACTGATAGAATTTTTCAAATCGGACCAGTAGTTCCCAAGATGAGCGCGTTCAAACAAACAAACTCTTCAGCTTTATAATATTAGTATAGATTTTATTCTAACCAGGAGATGTCAGTTTTAAGATATTTGTTGGTAATAATTAATTTTTATTAAAATTTTCAGTAAAAAACAAGGACATTAGAGGGTGCACAGAGATCCTGCGAAATTGTGAAGTTTTGGGCATAACATTACCAACATACCTTCAGAGTCAATTTATAAACATATTAATTGGTAGGAAAGATGCAGATAAAATAGTACCAGCCAAAACAGACTTCAAACTCAAGTTTTAAGTATTATATTTTAACTAATATTATAGAAGACATTGTATATTTGTAAGTAGATTTGTATTTGTAGATAGAATAAAGTATTTTTAATGTAGAATGTGGTTTTTGGTTACTTTTCTTAATTAAACCTTTTAAAAATACTTTTAAACATGTATTCTCTGACTAGCTGTGCTGCGCGTTTTTACGCGGGTGAAAGCAAGTATTTCTTAAAGCAAGTATAACTTATATAATTTATGTTATTCTGGTACATAAGCTATGTCACCACAAAGTATCATGAAAATCCGTTCAGTGGTATTCGCGTGAAAGAAAAAAAATCATAAATTCATATATTTTTAATAAAATTTGAGTGTTTATATTATAAGTAGAAGGTGATAGAAATAAACAATAATAAGTATATTAGATTTTCTAAGTTCATTGTTCCATTACTGTATTGCTAGATGGCGCTGTATGAAAACTTATATTAAGCGAATTGTTTATTATTATCTATTATAGTATTATAAGTATAGTTTATTATTATCTATTATAGTAGGTATTATCTATGTTGTTACTACGTTGTATCAGTAGAGTCTGTTGCTCTCAATATTACATATCAGGAAGAAGACGACAATGAAAGGTTATCGTTTAAAAGTTATTTAAACATTTGACAGACACGCTTTAGATATAATAACTAAAGATATAGTAACATATTATCCTAACAGTTTTTGGGCAATTTTAGTCAACTTGAAAAGTTTTCAACCATAAATAAGTATTTTAGGACAATATTCACACATGGCACGATCTGATCCCATACTAAGCTTTCGCTTGTGTTATGGAAACCAGATGGCTGATAAACATACATATATAATTTTAAATAAATGCTTTTATATATATATATATATATATATATATAAACATCTATGTTCATCACACAAATATTTGCCCCGGGTGGGAATCGAACCCACGACCTCTAGCTTGGAAGGCAGGGCCACTACCAACCAAGCCTACTGGTCAGTCACATGGTTATTTTATTGCAATACAGTTTTACACTTATATTAAAACATTAAATTTATCTTCAAGTATGCATTGTCTATACTTTTACTATTTTTAAAGAAGAATGAGGGTTAAGTTAAGTGTTTTTCGTAGGAGGGATGATAGAGAAAGCATATAATAATCTTTTGTTTCATAAGATTCTCTACATTTTTTAAATAAATAAATTTATATTATTTGGTGTAAGTAATATTAATACAAGATCTTACATTGAAAGTTCCTTATCAAATTATATTACTCATAAGTCATTAGTCATTAACCGTTCATAATTCGTATAACTATGTAGTTAGTTGTTTCATTACGTCCAATTAGTATTTTCTAAAGTAAATTTCTTTGGGAATATAGTTAGTATTTTTTTTTCCTAAAGTAAGTGAGATTAGTTCTTATCGTCAAGTTGAATTTGTTCCCTAATGGCAATGAAAAAACTATAAGTCTTCGTGTAGCTGGCTTTAAGAGGCCAATGTCCTTATCAGTGAATAATATCTCATAGACTACAAATCGAGACACAGGTCAAGGATGTAATAGATATATTATGTTTTATCGCTTAATTAATGGCCGAATTACATGTTAGCTTAGTAACTGAGTGCTTAGTGCTTGTCACTAATACTATGTCCCCATGTGTAAGATACCTACCTAAGTGCTATTAGTTTTGGTGAATAGTACAAGTGAATAGAAATCGATCCTATTTCCGAAGCGACCTGACCGCGAAGATGTCGCGTGCTGATAATGATAAAACTAAAAAGGCCATGAATTAAACGAGCAAGCGAACTAGTCAATTGCCAAGAACCCTAAAATTATTCTGATATCATTGCAATTTATAATAATACGCTATGAATAAAAGAATAACAACTCCTTCAATACAAACATTAACTTTATTGAGATTTTCCAATAGGTACATTGTAGATAACATTATTAATAAAACTTAACAATAAATACATTAGTTATATAATATTATGTATTAATTTAATAACTATCGTTAATAATTATTATATTTATAATTTATATAAATTCGCTAAAATCTTGTAACTTCGTTATCCTTAGGTTTAGTGGCTGCGGCCTGCTCCATCTCAGTCTCTTTTCGGCGTATGATAAACAGTGATCTGAAAAATTTAAAACAATAATAATATGTAAGATTTTTTTACCATCAGATGGTAGCTAAAACATAAACTTAGGAGATAAAATTATGATATCAAAGCGATACTAATCGGGGATATCGTACCTAAAATTGTTATCGTCTGGATATATTGATGTTAATTTTAAGAATTTTATTGAATAAAATTAAAATTTAAATAGCATCGGTTAAAAAATGAGTAAATAGCACAATTTAGCAAAAAAGAAATGCCGCGCATAAAAAAACAAAGTAATCAGTTGAGATGGAATCGCTATCCATATGTATGTATTCACTTTTTATGTAATTGTATTGATTTAAATGTTGTGTGCAGTTTTAATTGGGATGTAATTTTAATATTAATTAATTTAGTAAGTTTATGTAAATGTTTTTGGATTATATCCTGTAACTGTGCCTTATATAAATAAATAAATATTAGAGGATAATGCTATAATATTATTATTATATAGGCAACACAAATGAATTAAAGAATTTGTATCATTATTAGTTAATTTTATGGCGTAATTTTACTTAAATCTTTTAATTAGCAGAACTAACTTCATTACTATACAAATTATCTCGTTACTGAGTGCTTTTTTATTTTTTTTATTCGATATGGCAACGTTGGTAAAATCTGAGCAACGGCTCTTATTTATTTAGTTAGAAAAAAAAAACATACTAACATGATGCCCTTTAATGATTTCTCAAAAAGAAACTATTAAAAAATATTACTTCATTCAACATGAAATTAATTTCAACACTACAAATCAACGACCAATCGTAATAGTTTTAAGGAAAAAAAGTAAAAAACAGTCTCAAAATAGGGCCGTTAGAAGGTCGATTATAGGAATTCTTAAAATTTCAGAAATAGCACATTTTCTAACAGTTCAAGGTCGGCTGCCAATAGAAATCGTTAGAAGGGTAAGATAGCGTTGACCGCAAGTATATTTTTTGCGCTAATGTTGAAATGCCATTCAAACAACGAGAACCGGCAACGTGGAAGTATGCATTTACAGTGTTATTGTTCGATTCTTTAAAACTGAATACATTGTATAACATTCTACAATAAACTAGACGAATGTGATTTGTGTGACGCATTTGTGTTACGTTTCCGGTTTCACACCATAGGTAGGAAAGTAAGAATATGAAAATTCAATTGAATTGTTTGTATTTAGTCTAAAATCGGCTAATTATAATATACACTAGCGGTCCGCCCCGGCTTCGCCCGTGGTACCTACATGTTTAAACTATCCTATCTCTCAAGTTTGATCGAACTGCACATGGTGTGCGAATTTTATTATAATCGGATAAGTGGTTTAGGAGTCCATTGAGGACAAACATTGTGACACGAGATTTATATATATTAAGATTTTCCATCAATTGTCTCTTTTCCAATCACAATAGTAAATTAATAAATCAATAATCATGCCACCTCACTTTGACGGGTAATCATGTGCATAAGTGTGCCGTTTTTGAAAATCGAATGTGGTAACCAATCTACACATTTTCCCTTTAATATGTTCGGTTAGTGTAGCTATTTATTTTATAGTTACATATATACTTACAAATATATAAGAATAGCGGGAACAGCCAAACTGGCGCTGATGAGATAGAAAGCTCCCGCGAACGTTGACAACGTGCTGAGGTACACCTTGCTGTACACGGGCGAGTATATGACAGGAACCAAAGCCTCTGATATGCTGATTAGAGAGCTCGTTTTGCCTGTAATAGATGATTTATAGGTTAGATGGTATAGGATTCAAAAGTATGATAGTTGTAGCAGGGTGTAGTCTTAATTGAGCGATATCAACGCGAAGGGATGAGATCATCGAGAAATATAAACAATTTACAATTAATATACGAATCTAGCTTAAATATGTACATTGTACATACAGATTTCCAGAAGAATAGAGTCGTATTTATGTTGTTTTAAGAGCTTTAGTTTGAAATTCTGTTGTTTGTTTCTTATGGCTGTCTGCGTGTCTGACGTCGTGGCTGTTACACGCAAGGATCTAAGTTAATAGGTAATTTATTTAAAAGTATTGCCTCAATGAAACTGTCCTTGGCTATGTTTTGTGATATTACGGTTCTTAAGATTTAGATGGGAACTTCGTCTTTTCGTAGGTTGGAAGATGGAAACTTCGCCGAAAATTTAAAATCAACTCATCTGTTCACTTACTCAGAATTATATTTATTGTGAATACTTCTCTCGGTAGAGTGTTCAATTAATTAGGCATGGTTGGTTTTATTTATATTGAAAACATAAAAAAATGCTCTTATTGTAACATCTAATAGGTTATAGACGAGCCAGGATGTTGGGTCGTCAATAAATTTCTGAACCTTAAAGTTATATAAAGTTTTACATAAAGGAAGATTGATCATAGACGAAGGTCATCCAAGTATATCTTACTGTCTGAGCGTCTCGGATTGCATTTTCTAGTCACTTTTAACGGATGCAAATTGAATAGTTCTGAAACACATTTTGCGTCAAAATAAATACAAACTGAAATCTAATTATAAGCGAAAATATTATTGACAAAATGTGCACATAAAGCGGGCTACTCACACCTGCCGCAGGGACAAGCTCAGTTCCACGGCCGCGGCGGTCGGAGCAATTTCAGCTGTTCTGTAATGCCCCTACTTGCATATACACATCACAATTAAGGAGCCAATTAAGTGTGCAATTCCCATATTGCCCCTGCTGCAGGTATGTGAGTAGCCCGCATAATTTTACTCAAATTGTTGTAAAGATAAATGTACCTACCTGTCTACACGTGGTAGGGTAATTGCGCTGGTTTGCCGTCCAGTTTCGGTTTTCGTCCATTTGACTGACCTGCTACAATCACGTGCGTAAAACTTGAATACAAACCTACCTTCCCGCGCAAGTTTGCACTTTTTACGTTCCATAATGTGTAAGCAACAGTTACTATCAACATGAAAATTTGATTTGACAAGAAGAGAGTTCAAAAAATTAACGTAAAAGTGGCCGCTTCCCATCCGTGCCTTGCAGATGTCATCGCGCGAGAGAAAAATTTGCCGGCGAGAAAAGTTCATGGTAAGTTAAATCACTGTTTTAGCTAGTTTACGTAATGTTTTTGGTACGTATGTTTAGTTATAAGCCTATTAAACGCAATTAGAAGTGTTTATTATACTTTTTTTATAATACTCTTCGAAAAATTAAGTGGACGGATACTAGGTTACCAAATTCTCAAAATACTTGGTTTTCGTCCAAGTGGACGAAAACTCAAACAGCTACGTGAATATTTGTTAGGTTCTTTTTACTCTATCGGACCTTTAAAATACTGAATAGTTTCTCCCGAAGTGATCTTTATTGCTATTAGTTTAGATTATTTGGTTTCCGTCCACTGCTTTGTCAGTGCTGCCAAAATAAAAAAAATATTTAAAGAAGTGGACGAAAACTAAATTTAGCTTTAAACGTTTTAGTTTTCGTCCATGAATGAGTATTGGAGTGGACAAAAATTAAAAATAGCTATTCTTTTGCATTACTTTTCGTCTTTTTTACGTATTGAAAAGTTTTCTATTCAGTATCTTCCTTATAAATAATTGGTGAGGGCCAGAGTGCTGTAGGTACCTAATATTGTCATTCATTCAGTCATGTATCATTCTCCTTATGTGAAGTAGAGTCAATTATTCGTAGCATAAATGGGGGTAGGTCAGACATAATACACTGTATTTTTCTTGATTATCATTCACTTGAGTATCATCTTTTATTCTAGGTCTGTTTTGCCAATGCAATATTTTTTTATTCTACTTACTCAACGTATCCTAAGAAAGATCTTATTGTTTTTAGATGGCCTCGAAGGAGTCTAAGAAAGCTAGAAAAAAAAACGCTACGTACACTGAAGAATCTTTAATAAAGGCATCAGTAAGACAATAATGCATAGTTCAGTAAGGTATAGTATAGTTTATTTTAGTAGCTAAAACGTATTATTATGGCTGTGTTTAATATAGTACGTTTCATTTGATAAACAAAGTATTAGAATGAATATTTCTGTTTTTTGATGTAATTTCTCAGTCCTATAATTATTACTTTATTCATTTACATTGTAAGTAACGCATTCCTTTCTTTATTACGAATGATTAAACAGTCATCACTAACGCATATAAAGACTGCCAAGTGCTACATAGATCTCAGTGTTGACTAGTTATATTGATTATTATTAGTAAAACTAAACCTGTAAGGTAGTGAGAAATTGTGATGTTGATTAAATAAAAGTATATATTTACCTGTAATTGGTTTTTAACTTAATAGTTGACCTACCCTCCTTTTTCTACACGGTGGTCGAAAACTAGCTTACACTAGGACGAAAACCAGTTTTTTTGGACGAAAACTAGCATATACCCTACTTTTGCAGAAAATAATTTAAATAAAAAGATACGTCAAAATGATTTATTTTCACTTAATATTATCATAAAGAAGACTATATAAGGACTAAATAAAAATATTATATGTTTAAGGAAGGGTGCTCCAAAATATTTATTTCGCATCACAAAGTTGGCAACTCCCATAACTGAACGAAAACCAGCGCAATGACCCTACTTTTCCTTTCTCAAATCAACTCAATAGGTAGGTATTAACTATATTGGTATTCAAATTTTCAAACAACTTGGTACTTTACTCGCAAAGGACAAATTATACGGATATTTTTCATAGCTCTTTGTTATAACAATACATAATGTTATTAAATATATTGTTCGGATAATCAACAAAGCAAGCGAGCAAACTATACCAATTTAGAATATCAAACAATAGCCGTATAATTAGTTAATATTGATAACGAGAGATGGAATATATATCAAGGTTTCGTTTCGTAATCGTATTTACATTGTTCTTTAAGAATTTTTACGCTTTTCCTCAGTTTATAAATAACAATATCAAAATGTTTCCATTAAAACGGAATTATAATAATGACTGCAGTAATACTCTCTATTCCAATTAGATTTTTTTTGTTAAACACAAAAAAATACACAGGGACTTAAAATAACAAAAATATGGAGATTCGTTTATGTGCATCACAGTCACCAATAATTACTTCTTATTATCTTTCTTATGTTATTTCTACGATGCATATCTGTTTAACTTTTCGATAAATATATAAATACATAGTTTAATTTTCAGCATCTTAATAGCCATATTATTATTTTTTAATGTCTGATTCTCTACACTGAGTATATTTTCTCGTGTCATCGTGATCAACAATCCTTTGAAAACCTTAAGGACTGGTAATATAATATTATCCTTATTATGATATGATTCGAAACAGTTGCTAAAGATTTGCTCTTTTTCTTACTTGTACTTATTAATTATACGAATATAGGTAAGTAGGTATAGAATTTTCTAGCAATAAATATTGTTAGTTTAACTTCTAGAGTATGTATAATATAGTAAGTAAACATTGTAAAATAAAAAAAAAAAATATTTTTATAAGCCAAGCGTTAGGTCAAACAACGACATTCATAACTTTAGAACAAAGTGTTTGTCGTCGTCTGAAGAGTCGCTTTTAAGGCTGCAGTCTAGCAAAATTGTGTTTTCAACAAGCTATTTGACAATTTTTTCCAGGCTATTGAAATGATAAACAGAATTTTTTTTTCTTGATTATCAATAAGTGTTATATTCGTAATGCGCGTGAATTTTTTCACATTTGTAAAGTTACTTTATGTTACCTTAATCAGGCCTTCAAGATAAGTCTCTCTCCCCCAAAGACATTTCGAGCTAAGTTTGTGCACTCGCTACGTTGCAACTTGCAACCGATTACAATTTACACAATTTGATCAGCACATAAATATCCTTATACAGTCGTTATTCAAATCTGCTGATTACAATTGCCGAAAATCTCATGATTTTCCTAATTAGAACGTCATAAATTCATTAAATTTCCTATTTTTTGCCTTACAAAAACTATTGATAAATACTGCTAAAAGTAATTTTTTCCATTAATTTATTCGAGTCGGTTGAAGACCAATGAGTATTAATCCTTTAACAAATAAAAAAAATGAATTTGGATGATTCTTTGAATTTTAAAAAAATATTTAGAAATAAATAGGAAAAATCCTTGCGAATTTCTTTAGTCGCGCTCCTTGGGCCGGAGCGTTCAGACGTGTGCTCTACGCTCGATTGTCATTCATACCGAAGTGAAAGTTGCTCTACTTCATTAAATTTAATATTTTTGTTAATTGATTATTTTTATCTTAGTTTTGTGCAAATATTTGTATTTTGAAACATTTGATTTCGAAATGGAAAATAAACGAAAAAAATATGCGTGTACTTGAAAAAAAAAATATCTTCAAAAATAAAGTTTATGAAACCAAATAGATTACAAAGGTGATTGGCAACAATTTATTTATTATACGGGGTTTCATTAAAGGTGTATGTTTCTTTAAAACTAAAGTAAGCTCATAAATTGTCTTATAATATCATTTTTAATAATTTTTATTTTTTTTAAAGTTCCTTTTATAGAAAAATGATTATTTTTCGTTTGAGAAATACGAAATATATAAACTTGTATTAAGAACTTGAACTTAGGACATACGGGGAAAATGATTTGTTTACACCAAAATTCCAAATATGTCGAGGTGTTTTAATTTTTTCTTCAAGTCATTTTAAATGTAGCGGCATGTTATTTGATTATTAATTTTTCACTTAAATACAGGAAGTCATTAAATGTTGGTTTTATATTTCGATCTTACAGACGCGCTGACAAATTTAGTCCACCATTAACAGCTCTAAGTACCAATATTAAAACGAATGGATTATCATTACATCATCAAAACTCAGATGTAATGGAAGATCACAATAACATAGAAAATTCAATGGGTGTTGAGAACTAAACAAACACAAGTAACAGAGACGCACAGGAAAAAAAAGAGGATGAAAACGATAATTCGATGATGCTTTCCCTTTTCGACGTATTGCTAGGGTACATCACCCATCTGCAAAAAACAAAACTGATGATTCCCAATTGCTGATTAAAAATGAAAAACAAATAATCGACAGCAGTGCTGAAGTTTTTTGTCTGGACGACGAATAGTATCAATAGCGTAGTTTTTTTTTTAATTTTTGGAAAATTTGTTGATCACAATGAAATATCCTTCAGTGGTTGCAGATTTACTCATTTAAAATGTACGGTGAACAGCGTAAAGGAAAGGAGGACAGGAAAACATTACGAATCAGGATTGTGGATTGTATACAGGGTGTAATCGTATGCGCAGACGATTATTCCGTTATTATTGCAGGTATCAAAAAACTTAAAACTGATATCTAAATTACTTTATCTAATGAGTAAAATGACAATAATAACTTTTTAAAAGTATAACGATAAATATCTAAAAATTTTACTTTAAACACTCCCATATCAAGAAGGGAAAATGGGACTAGTTGAAGTTAAATGTTCGGCAAAATACATGAATACGGAAGATACGGTTAAAAATAAAAAAAAATAATATTTGAAATACAATGCAAAGAAATAACACTTTTGTCATAGATAAGATCATGACTATTTTTTTCTAATTCAGGGTCAACTAAACATTGCAGAAGCACAAGTCTGCTTATTTGCTGTTTGGAGTGGAGTTAATCGTTCGTTAAAAATAGAATATATAAAAAAAGGATGTAACGTTTAGGCAAAATAGAATGATAGGACCATTATCAAGATTTTACATAAATTGCCTAGTGTCAGAATTGATTGATTCGAGACTTCAGCGTTCGATGCCCATCAAGGACCCATCCTATATCATTTAAGCAATTGAAAAAAAAAAATAGAGAAAAATCCAGTGCAAACGATAAATCAGCAGCATCAGAATGCTAGCAAATGATTTATTAGGTTTATTAATATAAACGAGAAATAAATATAATATCTTTTGTTTTCATTTGCGTATTTTTCTATTTTATAATTTTTAACACATACACCACATTTTTTTTATTATAATATAAAAATTTTGCTTATCTGTTTTATTAGTGTAACTGAACAACTTTCACTAAGAAACTTAGGTCGAAAAAAATTTGTCGAAAAAAAATGTATCGAGTTATGCATTTTGTATGGAAAGCTTATTTTTTTATATTTCGTCCAAATTTCTTTGTAAAAGTTGATCAGTTATATAGAAATGAAGTTGAAGATATCAATAGAACGTATTCGCAAATTTTGTGTACTAATCACCCGGTGTAATTTTAACGAAAATTATTTCAAATTGTCATTTTTTGGTACTTATTATGAATATTAAATTATGCACACGGATAATTTAATTTTTACGAAAAAATTTATTTTTAAAAATTAAGTGGAGCAACTTTCCCTTCGTACATTTGTATTATTTACATAGACGCACGGGATGCATTTGTTTGCACTACTAGACCAAGCCCTTAACACGTCACACAAAAGATTCTTGAAGAGAACAATATATTTTAGATTTTTCAATGAATATTTCTGGACATTGAGCTTTTCTGACGGAAAGGATAATTATTTTTAAACAAAAAACTAAACTATCTTTAAATTGTCAGAACTAACCAAAAAATTGGGATCAACCGAAAGGCACCATGTTCAAATAGAAAATGGATCATCAAAATCGATTTACAAAAAAATACAGTCGAATTAAGAACCACCTCCTGTTTTTATTTAAGTCGATTGAAAATGTACAAAATTAGTCCGTCGCAGGCTTTGTCGCAGGATTGATAATAATTTAGAACACAGTTCAAAAGTTGTATTTAAGTATAAATTTATTTTGATAGCGTGCATTTAATTGTACTTCCAGTATAATTTGGAATAAAATGAACTAATTTTAGCTTTGGTTTGCATTCTTCTTAGGCAGGATTGTATCTAGAATTTTCGGTATTCGCTGGGTGCGAAGTATTAGGTGGGGGTAACATAATCTATCGCAGCGCTCATGGTGGTCAAAAGTAGAAATAATGTAAGCTCTGTCATCAGATGTATCTGTCAATTGCAAAGTGATTCTACATAAATACGTTTTAATATCATTATTTAATCGCATTAATCCGCTAATAAACATTAGCAAACCATTTACCACTTTGATTATAAACACAATTACATTTAACACTAGTGACTACTCGTGCTCTGTTCACGTTTAAAACCGTTTTGTAAGGTGGCAACGTAATAGATGTTTGCCTTATGATGAGAGCGTGAATAATTATTGAACTCTGCCCTTCTTTTGTTCTTAATTCTTCTACATTTCGGACATGTCCAGCGAATACCAACAACTTTCCTTTAATTACAGTTTGTGGTTGGAATTTGATATCGTGAGTAACACTCACAAACCCGGTCTTCAAAACAATACTCATTTCGATCTGAAAACGATATTTAATTTATTACTAGCGATACAGGAACATTTAAATGTATTTACTGTTATATAATGAAACCATTACAGTAGCTTTTTCTTATTGTTTTACTGTAAAACTACAACTATAAATGAAGTAAACAAACCCTGACACAATCAAAATTAAACACACTTTTTGGACTTACCTCATTTGATTTAAATGACCAAAATAATTTCAACACCTTTTTTCCACCCAAATCGTGGTATCACAACAATTTATTAGACGAAAATATTTGTTATTTTTTCATTTCGATATTTTTTCACCAATATACGGCCTAAACGTCAATGTGACAGAGCCCACAAAGTTGTGGACGCTAGTTGGCGCTGTAATCGTGCACAGTCCCAATACCTGGGGCCGTATTATGACCTCTTAATCCCAGTCAGTTTACGCCGTGAAATGAACTGACTGTCAAATTCATATAATACCATGATTTACCATGACTGGTTATTGCGATCAATAATATGAATTTGACAGTCATCAGTACAATTCACGGCGTAATCTGTCTGGAAATAAGAGGTACTAACCTAATACGGCCGCTGTTTATACAGAAAAAATATTATTCAGGTCAAAATAAGATTTGCCTTTCGATTGTCATGTAGAGAAATGATAGGGATTTTGATGAAGTTACCAACATATAATAGCATTGGCTATACTTAACGGTCTAACTTAACTGGTTACGGTTAACGACTTATTTTTTGTTTTATTTTCTGTGCAAACGAAGCGAAGCAATCTAGTTAGTTCATAATAAATAAAAAATGTTATGTATCGCCTAATAAAGTAGGTACAGATTAAATATTTCCATGCGTAAAATATAAAAAATAACGGAAATAGATTTTCTTATTAATGCCAAATACATTAACTTTATGAATTATGAATTAAATTCGCATTTAATAAGTATTTTCGGAAAATACAAGTATGTATAGGTATAACTATAATGATGTACCAAAATAATGCAACTCATTGTTTAACGGTGCATTTACATCAAACGAACATTGAGCAAGAGCAAGAGCATTCTTTCGTGATCTTTTAGTGTAAACGAAAACTCGTATTCAGTGTTGTTCATTATTAGAACATTGCATAGAACCTTTCTCAACGCACTAAGAATTGTTTACGCTAAAAGGATTTGACAAAAGTAATAGTAGGGTTAGAATGAGCATTCGATTCAAATGCACCGTAATATGGAGATTCGGAAAGAACATAAAAGTATTTCCCGAGCGTCATAAAACAAAACTAAACACGTGTGTTTACGCTTTTTACGTTATCGATTTATTGTGGAAATAAATTGAGATGTTAAAATTGCCAACTTACTCATAATTGTGGAATCTATACCTATTATGGAACGTTCTAGAAATTTTCGACTGGCAACACCTCATTTAGGACTAGTTTTATATCGGTTATGGTCTAATTGCTCTATGAATATAAGTGTTACATTGCTAAATGTTTGCAGGAAGCGACATTCAGGAGCATGGGATACATTAAATGTAGGTATAGTTGTCGGCACGTAACTTGGCCACTTTTTAACGTAGTGGGGAAAGCTTGCGCATATAAAAATGTACTAAAACTTGATGCGCAAACTTCCCCCACCACGCTACTTTTTTTCCAAGAAGTTTGCCGGGCGCTATATTATGTGTATATTGTAATGTAGGTAGGTAGGTATGTTATGTCTGAAATTTTCAAACAAGTCATACTAATTACAAGATAAATATCAATGTTATTGACGAATGAGACTCAGTAATCTACATTGAATGTACCAATTAGTTTTATCGAATAGAATGCACCAATTGTATGATCTAACGTTTCATCAGTCGAACGATCGTACTTACCTCGCAGGAGATTTATAGTGATTCAATTACATTAAAGCTGAATAATAAGACGTGTGATCCTTCGGCCTTCCTAACATTATACATACGAATGTGTGCTTGTTTATTGTATCTTTCTTTCAGGTCGCAACGAAGCGTTTAGAGATAGAGAGTGACATCGACTACTTTTAATAAAATATCTTATTGCTTTGGTAATTTCTTTTGAATACACGGGCGAAGCCGCGGCTCGTAAGCTAGTAAATAAATAAGCAAACCACCGCGACTAATAACCAGCCAATAATAATCGTAACTTTTGTAGGTGAGTCGTTACTTCACTTGCGCAAAAGAGAGATTGACGCTCGCTGGCCATCGAGGACTAATAATTACAATTATATACAGTACTCCAAACTTAATAATGCGCATGCAAATCTTCGCTAATTGTCGTATTTCCGAAGACACTCGAATCATTGAATCGTAAGAACCCTAAACAACGCACTTGCATTTTACACCTTGTTCAAAAGAAATAGAAGTCAATTCACGGTCATACACAATCAAAAACAAATCGGGCGGTAGGTGACGGTAGTCTGTCAGTCAAAAAACTAAAAAATCCGTCAGTCGTCTTTAAATATTGGTAGTGACTGCACGTGTTCTCTCTGTGTGGAATTATATAGAGCTGCTATTACATAGGTACCCTTCTTGGTTTTGTTTTTAAAGGTGAATTAAATTCATCGATGAAATGATTTACACAGGTGATGGCAGTAGGGAAAGTGAAAATGAAGAAGAGCATAATGAAAGTTCCGATGTATCTAAAATGTCAGAAATAAAGATAATCCCTGATTTTGATTGTTTTTATTTTTATTTTTTTATAATTGTCATAATATTGAAGAATGATCAGTACTGTAAATACTTTTGAACTGAGATTTTAATGATCAGATATATGGTTTAAATATAAACCTGTATAAATTTAAATTTATAAAGAATAGAAAAAATTCGATCACGAGGCGGGACTTGAACCCGCATCCTTTCGCGCCATTCCCGAGTCCCGCCTCGTGATCGAATTTTTTCTATTCTTTATAAATTTATATTTATAAAGCATTTGAATGCTATAAACCTGTGTTTGAAAACCATATTTTATACAATACTAGCTTGCCACCCGCGGCTTCGCCCGCTTTGTCTAAAACCTAATAAATTATATACTAAAACCTTCCTCTTGAATCACTCTATCTATTAAAAAAAACCGCATCAAAATCCGTTGCGTAGTTTTAAAGATTTAAGCATACAAAGGGACATAGGGAAATAGGGACAGTGCGAAAGCGACTTTGTTTTATACTATGTAGTGATAAATTTTGTGTTATTTTAACCTTCTTTTCTTCCATCATTACACCAGCTTCAGTAAGACACTTTAAAAGAACTATAAAAATTTCCAAGTAAATCAATCCAACAAAGATATATTCGCAATCGTGGGTTTATACTCGCTATTTACTTACAAGGAATTATCGAAACAAAATCGTTACTTACAAATACATATTAATTTCTTTTAGCACAAAACATATAATTTGACTAAATTATGCATGAAGAAAATGCATTTAACCACTCTATATAGATATCATCTTCGGACGCTCCGGGAATATGACAGTTGCCGAACAGCGACGAAGATTTCAATGCGCATTATTACTTTTGGAATACTGTACCTACATTAACATTAAAACAGAATTGATTCGCGTAAAAACAATTGAATTGTTAGCGTCCCGAATGCATAAGAATGAATGAATTTATATTCGCCGAGATGTCGATCTAAGATGAATGCCAATGGGCTATGTTTTATTTATAGGAATAAAAGTCTATATACCTTAACCTCTTATTGGTTCGTAGTGTAGAGGGAATCCCCCTTTTTTGAAGTCGGATATATTTAATTTTCTTTATTCACGGTTAAAATCGGCGTTTAATATCGACAGTTCTTAGAATCTGCTGTACGTAAATCAGTGTTTACACTTTTATTTGTACTTGTTAGTCATCGGATTGGAAAATGTTATTTGCTAAGGTGTTAATGAAAATTTTTATAGTTCACTGAAACTGGTCTTTCGACTTATGAAATAATATATACGACTTCCTATTGAATAAACTTATACTACTGAATTCTGGTGCTATTCAAACAGTATTATTTAATAAAATCCTTGAAACTAAGTAACTATACTTCATTAAAACGTAATTACTTATTTTTTACAGCAAATAATCGATAATATTATATTTAGCATATATCTTTTGGATAGAAATAAGAAAATATTGCAAAAATATACGAATACAAAATTTTGTTTTCATAGCAGAAAATGGACTCGCGTTTGAGGTGGAAATTTTGTTTTAAAAGTATGGGCTCTTTCAATTTATGCGTTTCGTATCGGACCGCTGCCGCACGTTTTCCGTGCCGCTAGTTATAACCCGCTGCCGTGCCGTTGCAGTACGGTAGCAGTCCGTTACCAAACGCTTAAATTGAAAGCGTATCTGACTGCCGTGCGTTTGTATGCTAGTGCTGTTTTAAATTTATTTGACACCAGTTAAGCCATGGACTCTGACGAAGAAACATTACTGTTAGTGCTCTTCAACTGCCCGTCCGTATTATAACCACGACTGACTTATCACTACATAGTATAAAACAAAGTCGCTTTCTCTGTCCCTATGTCCCTATGTCCCTTTGTACGCTTAAATCTTTGAAACTACGCAACGGATTTTGATGCGGTTTTTTTTAATAGATAGAGTGATTCAAGAGGAAGGTTTATATGTATAATAATATCCATTAAATAGTGGAGAAGTACTGTTATTTTTGAGGTTTCTAATGTGATGTCGTAAATAATTACATTTTTTCCGCTTACATTGCAAACGCAGGCTGAACCCTACGAGTTTTATCAAAATGATGTACTAAGTATTGTACACATTGAAAAGGTCTACAGAAAAGTCCGCGATGGTATATGTCTATCTCTTATGGATAACCCACAATAACTTTTTTTTGTCATTTACTTTTTACGACAAATAATGGTTAATTTTCGAAGCGATTTTAACCAATACAGCATTAATCCTTAACGAATTAAATACCTTGAATACATTGTTCATTTAATATAGATCTATATGGCCCTTTACACCGTATGATTTAAGTGAATATTTTCGAAGATATTACAGATTTAAAAATTGCGGGACGTAGCGCTTGCGGCGGTACCGGCCGGCCGCCATTGCACCCGTGCGAAGCCGGGGCGGGTCGCTAGTATATTATAACCTCAAAACGCGCGTATTTCTGTACTTGAGTACCCGTAGAAATGAAGATGATTGAATTAGATTTGACCAAAAAAATAATTTTTAGAGCACGAATATTCTCTGTCAAATCATACCAATATATCGATATTTTTTAATAAAAATATCAATATCGATATTGATATTTTCAAAAAAAATTGGTTGTCTGTAAAGTCGGTTTACTGACGATAGTTGAACGTGACAACGTCCGATTGTGCTTCTTTGTCGCTCGTTCCGCGCTCTCGCTTGCACTTCAAGCCTATGGAACGCCTCAGAGCGAGGTAACGCCGCATGAGTCATGTTTTTTCGTGCGTGCAGCCGGCTCTATCGAATTATAAGACGTTGTCACGTCAAAAACATCGATACGATATATATCGATACTTTATTGCATTTCCGACATCCCTATGGGACTTGCGACGTTGCCTTCCTGCTGTCGAGCGTTCGCGGTACGGACGCCGCGCTGTTGCCGCACCGTGCATTTTGTATGAAAACAAACGACCGGCCGTGCGCCGTACGACAAACGCACCGCTCCGGCACTGTAGCGGTCCGATACGAAACGCATAAATTGAAAGAGCCCTATGAATGATTTTTATTTCTTAGGGCTGATTTTTCAATCCTTGGCTAAAACTTATCCGTCCAATAAAGTATTACACGATAATATTAAAATGTCACGTAAACTGTCAAATACGGGCAATTAGAATACGTTTTTAAAATGGTAGTTTTATACATTATTCGACGAATAAGTTTTAACCAAGGATTGAAAAATCAGCCCAAGTGATTTCATTAGGATATGAAACATGGATATAAAATGATTCACTAGGTGCAAGTCTCATACCACATAGATGATTAAGCAATTATAGCTAGGTCATTAATATGTAAATACTAATGTCGGTTCTTTGTTGAAACGTTTGACTAAACGCTTGTAAACAATATCATAGACGATAGGTAATGCTAATTTAATTTGATTTGGAAGCATGATCATGCAACACTTAAATAGGTAAGTATTTATAAATCGACTCATTAATGAAAAACTAAAATACTTGATCGCGTGCGCCATTGCATAATTCCGATCGGTTTTAAAAGCAACCTAATGAAACTAGCACATGATAATTGATTCTTGTCAATTTGAACTGAAATGAAATAAACAGTGATCAAATCAAAGTGAAGAATTTAAGTAGTATCCCTTTCAAATTTTCCAAGCTTTCAACACCATTTCCACAATGGAAATTGAATCTTTCTATCTACATGATAAGATCAATTTTTCCTGGACAGTTTCATCTTGGGTGTATATAGTAACTAAAAATTGGTACCAATAATGTATGTATCGATTGTGAAAATACTTGTTCATCACGTGATCTCACTCTAATAATCCGATGTGACAAATCCAAACCCTACAAAAGATATTACACGCTGGCTTTCACATGCCCTATTTTCTTGTAATACATCGAATTTCTTGATTTTCTGCTACTGAAACAGCAGCTGCAATTGCAATGCATCAAAACTAGAGTTCAGTGCAATATTGAAGGTCGTTTCGTCTGATTGTAACGTAACGTTTGAATCAGACGTTATGACTCCAAACAAATATATTAGATCGTGTTTGGTAGGATTATAAAGCGGGCAGTTTTATAAACACCACATATTTTCTTTAAGTCATTGTAATGACAAATTTTTAATTAAATATTTAATAAAAAATTGAAATTTTAATAGTTATTGGCTGCCATGCTTTGTATATGCTATTCTGACATTTATTGTGTACCAATGAGTATGTATCATCCTACTTTAGGTATAAACGCAACAAACGCGAAAATTTATCAAGGTTAATGGATGAATGTTTGGAAATTTCACACAAAAACGGCGGATTTTCCAAATTTGGCACTGAGCAAAATTTTACCCTAGATTACTTTATAGACTTTTAATATATGTAGGTACGATGCCGCTGACTGTAGCTAACATAAATATATGGTTTAACTTACCAACTTCATCGGCATTGACTAATTTAGTGGCAATAGATCGTAGTGACGTAGCTCCTGCCGCGCTGAACATGTCCAAGACTGGACCGAGGAAGTACACGGTCCTCGAGGGGGCCATAGCGTACACCACGCTGGCTGCAATTCTGCTCACACACGCAACCATCCCAATGATGCTATCTTCTATGTTCCATCTCTTACTGAAGAGGTATATAGTTATGAAGGAACCTGCGGAAAATTGCCTTTTAGTATCTAACTCAGTACTATTCCTCTACAGTAATATTCTGGATAACCTAAATGAGCTTTGTCTATTATAATGAACTGATTGTAGCAAGTCGTACATTTTGTCAGGTCAAAGTTCAAACTATTAGGTAACTATCGCCTTTGTACATTAACAATGATATCGAAATCAACTATGTTATTGGCATTTGGTCCAGGCAAAATAGATAAGGCTATTTTGCTTGGTTCGTAATAAGTCACGGTTAAATTTGAAAGGTATATTTTAATAGGTAACAGGTAATCGAAAATTTCTAGATGTCTTAACGTCCGCGTCGTGCTGTTATCTGTATGTAGATTCTACTAATTAATCTATCAATATTGACAAATTCGATATTTATAAAGTGTTCTTATAAACTTGTCACAATTCTCCATATAATTATTGAGATATTTTCCTTCGCAAATATCAAAGTAAATTAAGTCCATTAAGATTATTTGTTGCCTGTTACAAAACTATATAATGTTAGCACTTAGCAGTATAGCAGCTTACTTTTAGATGTTTATTAGGATATCGTTTTCCCAAATCGTAGACAACAGGGTATGTATATCTATATTTAAATAGATAGGTAGATGCAATTCTGTAAATAGATTCTTAATCGACAAAATATATTCAATTTGTTTTAAAGTACCTATTCCTAGTAAATGCAACTCATTTCCAATGTCACAGATATATTTTGGACAATTAGTTCTTGGGTTTTACACTTGGACCGTAAAAATAATCCTACTGAGTATGGCTGATGAGTTCCTTTGAAGAAACGAAATTACCACGTGTACCTAAATAATATAGTGTCTGAGAAAACACAAAAAATAAAAGAAAGAAAACTAAAACAAAGAATATCGATATTAGATTCAAATCAAGATAATTATCATAATATGTACCTATGTCAATAAACTCTATATTTTAATACCTGTTTCAGGAATTTTAATTCCATCAAAATTCACACGCTGTCTCTATGTTTTCACAATTTAAAGCAGTATGCACACTACTGATAAAATCTAATTATTTCTTTGAACAATTAATCGCCACTTCCGTCGTCATGTTATATAGTATTAAGCAATGTTTACATAGTAAACATAAAAACATTACTAGTCAAAATAATGTACACATTTCCAACAAATATTACGAAGGAAGAATCTGATAAAAGTAACTTATAACTACGCAAATTATCTGCACCTAAAATAATTATTATTTATTAAAAAGGAATACGAATTATAAAACTGCAATATAAGTTTAGTATCCAGATAATTACTGACAAATTGCCTAAATTGCAAGTCCACTTTTTAAGTAGTGGCCTTATAGAGATTGGTATTTAATGAAAAACAAGACTTAATTATTACCATTTCCAAATGTAAATAAGAACGTAACATTGCACTTAGTTATTCTCACAAAAACGCAATGTAAACAGAACATCAACAAAAACATACTGATTTTGCAATGTTTTTTATAACAGCCGCTTCTCTATAATCTTGTAAAACGAATAAGTCGATATACATATATTTCTTTATTTCAATTGCGTCGATTTAAAATTGTTATTTTCATTGTCATATTCATGATATTCACCTAATTGCATTGTAATGGTCTTAATTTTCCTGAATCTATATTTCATTGACTGACTCTCGGTAAAGGTATTGTTAAAACAAAGTAAAAACCCTAGTTAATTAATTCTTTCTCTAGCACGCTTTCGCGTGCCAAGAATAACTTGCATAAAATATTTAATGATGACTTACTATCTGCTGTTTTTTAAAGTCTAGCACTTTATTTAAACTCATTTTACAGACTATCAAAGCGTGTGATATTAGCCGTAAAATAAGATTTATTATTTGGAATAACACAAGTGGAATAAGCCTCGATCGTCAAATTTTGAAGGCACATATTCCCATACCAATTTGTCTATCCCCGACAACACCATACATCTTTCATACTCTCTTTATAAGTCTTTTGAAGCCTCAACGTCATTAATCAAGATTTGAAGAACATTTCTAGCTGAACTAAACTGAACGTTACATTAAAATGATCATTTTTTTAAATCTGTATGTAATCCTCTGTATTATTAATATGAAACATGTTTTAAAAGGCGTATACCTTAATTGAATCAGTGCACAATAAGTGGAAAGTAAACGTGGTTGGTTTACTTTTGATTACAATTTCCTAGTAATGTTGATAATATTACGCATCTTTCAATCAAATTACGCGTAATAATGTCGTCTACGTAGTGACTCATATTTGGTACCTACCTATTCATGATAGTATTATTTTGACGTGACAACGTCTTAAATTAGGTTGCGACTGGGAGTCACTTATGAAAAAGTGTAACGCTCGGTAACGTTACGATGAGTCACCGAACGAGAGAGAGGCCCGCCGAATGCCTTGCGTCTCTCTCCCACTCAACTATGATCGAGAAAAAGACGTTGTCACGTAAAATCTTCGCCCGTAAAACCGACTTTACAGGCAACCATTTTTTTTCCTATATTTCCAAAATTTTAATACTTCCTAATAAACAAACTTGTTAGACTTATAAACTTAGTATTTATCTAATATTTTCTAAATGTCGATCATACTCATTTATTTTGCATAAAACCTGAATGGAAAATGAAACGAAATAAATATGATAAATAAATGAAAACTAAAAAAATGTTGTGTGGTTTTATGAAACCACGGTAAAAGTGAAACTGTTCGAACGGTTCCGAACACTGCTTTGTGTAGCGCATGTCGCGTGACGGTCGGCTGCCGAGTAGGTATACCTACTCGGCAGCCGCGATACACTCGACATGCGCTACACAGACCAAAAAGTTTGAGACGATGTAATAAAAGTTTCACTTTAATTATTATTATATTCAAAACGCAAAATAGCTACTTCATAATAAATAAATAAATAATTACTTATGCCTATAAATAAAATGGATATAAAACTTACCAACAGTGCCCACAAGGACGGAGTATGTTAGGAACAAGCTGTAGTCGACTTCGGTGAATTTGAACTTGTAACGTGTAAACCAGTACGTCATCTGCGCCTCACCTAACCAAATGAAATATCTATTAGAATTATTTAAAAGAATAGAAAAAAAATGGATCACTTGGAGGAAGTCGAAGCCACGTCTTTCGCTTTATAAATAATTTATGAAAAATTTGAGCACTATAAAACTAAATCAGAAGCATCTATGACAATCGTCACTGGTTGAGCGTCGACATTCGCCAATCTGCAAACATTAAGTATGCATCACAGCATCCACTTCCCAGAATTGGTGTTCCATAAAACAATCATTTTACAAGAAATACGGATTGTTTATAAAACGGAAACCTTATTTCCGTTAGCACTTTTAAATTGTTTAGATTCAAAATAATCTATACTAATATTATAAAGCTGACGAGTCTGTTTGATTGATTGAACGCGCTAATCTCAGGAACTACTGGTCCGATTTGAAAAATTCTTTCAGTGTTAGATAGCCCATTTATCGAGGAAGGCTATAGGCTATATATCATCACGCTAAGACCAACAGGAGCGGAGCCACACGGGTGAAACCGCGGAGCGCAGCTAGTGTTTAATACATGGATAGGTCGTCAGATAATAACAAATAGGCCATGTTTATTAGATCGTAACTTGCTAGCCGGGGTGGTTACAGCGATAAACAATTTTTTTTTTTTTTTTTTTTTATATCAGAGCAAGCAAAGGGGCAGATGGGCCACCTGATGTTAAGTGGTCACCACCGCCCATAAACACTTGTAACACTAGAAGTGTTACAGGTGCTTTGCCGGCCTTTTATGGACAAATAAGCTCTTTTCTTGAAGGCCCCAATGTCGTAGTTGTTCGGGAACACCGCAGGTGGCAAATCGTTCCACAGTTTCACCGTACGCGGAAGGAAGTTGCGGGTGAAGCGGACAGTGGTGGAGCGCCAACCATCCAGATGGTGCGGATGGAACTGGTTTTTACGGCGTGTGGTCCGATGGTGGAACTGTGCGGCTGGTAAAAGGTGGAACAATTCATCAGAGCACTCCCCATAGTAGATCCTGTACAGTATACAGAGAGACGCAACGTCTCTTCGCACTGACAGTGGATCGAGCCTATCGGAAAGCCTACGGTCATCGACAATTCGAGCTGCTCGACGTTGGATGCGGTCAAGAGGAAGGAGTTGATACTGTGGGGCTCCGGCCCAGAGATGAGAACAGTACTCCATATGCGGTCGCACCTGAGCCTTGTACAGCTGAAGTCGGTGGGCCGGCTTGAAGTACTGTCTCGATCTACTGAGCACACCAAGTTTTTTCGAGGCTAATTTAGCCTTCGCTTCCAAATGACCGCGGAATTGAACGTCACTCGAGATTTCAACTCCGAGGATTCCGATTTTCGGCGATATACTAAGGGGAGTACTCTTAAACCGAGGTTCTACGACAAATGGGGTCTTTTTAGCGGTGAACGCGCAAACCTGTGTCTTTAGGGGATTGAACTCGACAAGATTAAGTTCGCCCCAATCCGAGACTTCTTGGAGAGAAGACTCGACTTCAGACACAAGTTTGTTTCGACTCTCATTAAGGCTTTCCTTTGAGGTGTTTGCACGGCCGGGATAAAGAGCGTCCCCCGTACTGTCGTCCGCATAGCAATGAATGTTACCTACTGATTTGTAACAAATCATTGATATGCAGAAGAAACAGTGTAGGAGATAGCACGCAGCCTTGTGGGACACCAGCATTCACATGAAGAGGCTTAGAGCAAGAACCGTCGATAACGACCTTAATGCTCCTCTCTTCCAGGAAGCTGGCAACCCAATCGCATAACCTCGCAGGAAGTCCGAAAGATGGTAATTTCGCTAGAAGTGCCTTGTGCCAGACCCGATCGAAGGCTTTCGCTACATCCAAACTTACAGCCAATGCCTCCCCCTTACTCTCAACCGCCTCCGCCCATCTGTGAGTGAGGTACACCAAAAGATCACCAGTCGAGCGACCACTACGGAAACCGTATTGCCGGTCGCTTAACAGCTGGTTCTCCTCCAGGTACCTCATGAGCTGGCAGTTAATAATGGATTCCATTATTTTGGAGAGTAAAGAAGTGATGGCGATCGGTCTGTAGTTAGACGGATTTGAGCAATCGCCTTTTTTAGGGATTGGGTGGACAAGAGCAGTCTTCCACGAATTCGGAACAATGCCTTTGGCGTAAGAGAGCCGAAAAAGACGCGTTACAACCGGTGCCAACTCAGGAGCACATGTCCTAAGCACAATAGGGGAGACTCCATCCGGCCCTGTCGACTTATGGATGTCAAGGGAAAAGAGAGCGTTTCGAACGGCACGTTGTGTGAAACGTATATCCGCCATTGAATGGTTGCACCGCGGGATGGTCGGCGGTGTCTTTCCCCTGTCATCAAGAGTCGAGTTCCTAGCAAAGAGAGCGCCCAAGAGTTCGGCTTTCTCTTTAGCGGAATGGGCCAGAGAGTCTTCGTCCTTGTGCAAAGGTGGAAAGGATGAACGACAGAAGTTACCTTGGATGGCCTTGGCGAGGGACCAAAACGCCCGTGTTCCCGAAGGAAGTCGCGCTAGTCTATCGCCAAGTGCACCAATGTAACTAGATTTAGCCCTAGCGATTTCTCTCTTGTAGGATCTGGAGGCAGAGTTGTACTTCTTCCTGATGAGACCAACGCTTGGATCGCGACACGCCGTTGCTGCAACCCAGGCTTGAAAAAGTTCCTGTTTCTGGCGAGACGCCATGTTACAGGAACGTCCAAACCAAGGCTTGGATCTGCCACCGACGGGCACAATAGAGTATGGCACAAATAGTTCCATACCCTGCAGTACCACGTCAGTGATAGACTCAGCACAAGCGTTGGGATCCTCCGAGGAGAAGCAAACGGGCCCCCATGGGTAGGAAGCGAAAAAACCACGCATTCCGTCCCAGTCTGCTGACCTGTAGTGCCACACACGGCGTCGAGCTGCAGGTGTCTGCCGTTTCGAACCCATAAGTGGCACCATACTCCGTATCAGGCAATGGTCTGATGACCCCAGTGGGGCCACGACGGAGACCTGATAGTTTTCGGGGTGTGTGGTCAGCAGAAGATCCAGAAGAGAGGGAGTATGGCCCTCCACATCCGGTATTCGCGTAGGCGATGAGACCAGCTGTGTTAGGCCATAGGCCAGAGCAAAATCGTGTACAGTTCGTCCCGCGTGGTCAGTTGTACGCGACCCAAGCCATTCAACGTGGTGGGCATTGAAATCGCCTAAAACCACAAGCTCTGCAGAAGGGAACTGTACGAGCAAAGTGTCGATCATCTCTTGGATGTGCTCAAATAAACGGTCGGTACCAGTATTCCCGCTGTGGGATCTGTACAGGCAAGCATAGTTCAGTGGGAGTTTTAACAATGAATCATAGTAGTTATATCGGAATTTAGATAATGTGCTAATGCTCTTATAAAAGATTTTTTATTTGAATCTGCCATATTTTATTGTATCGTATGAAGAACATTGTATACAGAACGATAAGTTTGTCATCTAGTACTGCTAGAAGCAATTTTAATTGACTGGAAAATTGTAATAATAATCAGACTATAAATATAATTATTTTCTATGATTTCCATTGTTCTTGCTCTTGGGCATTGTATCTCAGTTATTGTGGCTTATGGGACATCGATTTGTGGCTGGCTTTTATGATAACCACGTGGTACTTACTTGTTTTTACCACATTATAATCTTTTCATTCTTATTTCATAATAATTATAAAAGACCATTTAATTTGTAAATAAATGTGTCCAAGTCCCAATCGGGTTAAAACAAAAACTCGTTTTTTCATAGCACTTATGGGTATTTCTGTATCAGACAGACAGATACAAAATGGATATACCTAAACCACGATGATATATACTGTATACATACACTTTTTTCCTACGAATGCAACTGCACTTCTCTAATAAAGGCAACATACCTAAGCTTTATTTAGTTTTTTTATAACATAAATAAGCAAAATAAAAGGGTTCCAGGATTGAATTAAGAATGGAGGTGCGAAATAGTTTATTTATAAGGACAATTTGGAGCAGATGGACATTTTTCTCAAAATGTCTTGCAAGTGTGACCTTCGTCAAAGCACCTACGTTTACCCCACATCAATGCATACGTCATCTGTATATCAAATCTTTTAGAGCCTTTTTTTATTATGCACACAATGAATCCGGCCTAAAAATATTCAATTTCTTAGCGTATCAAAATACTGGATTGGTAAAAATATAACATTTGAAAGGTAATAAGAAAGGTATAATCAGTAGGTACAATAATAAACAATTTCTTTGAGAGTCGAGAATAATCTTCGAATTTTAATCGACTCTACATACCTAAATACGTATATACTAGGTACCTACGATAAAAACTTCACTTTTTAAGGATGTCATACAACATATTATTATGTCCTAACATAGACATCTTTTAATACAATTTGTAATTGAAAATCACTATTTAATTTTAATAATGATGGAGATATTCATTTCCTTTATTTTACAAATATTTACTATTCATAGTTTATTTACTGTATATAAATTATATGCAATAAATATTTAACACATTATGAATTTTTCAAGACATTAAAGAAAATTAACACGATGGTCCTCCAAATTACCTATTAAAAGCGACTGATAATATTTGCGTATCAGTAGTTAGGTAATATTGAAATTTGAAAATGATCATAACGAAATTAAAACTTCTGATTTTACGTTAAAAATATGTTCGGATCGTCTCATGCATAATAAAACCTAATGCTAATTATCTTTTTAATATAAAAGAATTTGTTTTCGGAACAATATCAAACAGAGATGATCTTGGGATTTTATCTAGTTACAGTTATCTTAAATGTCTAAAAAATTCACAATAAATTTTTATGACCAAGAAGTTTAATCTCGAAGTCTAATACGAATGAAAGGGGTTTGAAAATTTTTGTAGGAGCCTGGCACACCTACTGTCCGCCTTTTTGATTTTTTTTTTTCGATTTTGCGTCGCACTATAAAACTTGTATACCTATTTCGATTGCTGACATACAGACGAGCAAAAAATGTTAAATAATATATGGGTCTAAGCAATCGAATTATACTTACAAGTTTTATAGTGCGACGCAAAAATGAAAAAAAAATCAAAATGGCGGACAGTAGGTGTGCCAAAAATTTTCAAACCCCTTTGTGATTGACACTGTTTTTATATACCCTGCATGTTCTAAAAAAGAGCTTCGTACATGCTCCTATCCAGCTTTCCAAAATTTGACATTTTCATTGTTATACTTTACAAAAACAATCATCGTCATCGTCATCGTCATCATCATCATCATCAGCTCATATAGGACATTGCCCCAGTGGCAACGTCCTATATTGCCTCATATGAGGGTACAGGCCATAATAAAGGTACCATAATCCACCCCGCTGGCCAAGTGCGGGTTGACGGATGTCACATATCGTCTTTTAATTCCTCGGCATGTCGGTTTCTTCACGATGTTTACCTTCACCGTTTAGAGCTGGACAATAAAAACAATACCTATAAGAAATAATTTCTCCATGCAAATTTTATACAGGAAATTATTGTAATAATAATTATGAATTGTATTCGTAACTATATTGTTACAATAACTCGCAATTTATGTGAGTTTAGATA
The DNA here is from genome assembly GCA_029959065.1 of Colias behrii. NCBI lineage: Eukaryota > Metazoa > Arthropoda > Insecta > Lepidoptera > Pieridae > Colias > Colias behrii. Next base: position 6,236,818 of record JARWMC010000019.1, on the reverse strand, counting down.
ATATAAATAGAGCGAATATTAAGTTATCAGTTGTTTGATACCTAAGTTTACTTTACTGTCTTAATTAAGTTGAGATGCGAGTAAATAGGTCGGGTTGCTTCGTTAAGAAACAAGAAATTCAATTTGAAATCATTCTAAGTCAATTCGTATAGTGTAAGTTTTAGAAAATAATTTATGTATAATGTACGAAAAAGACATAATATAGATATCATCATAATACTTAAAAGTTATTTATTTTGACAAAAAATAAAATAAATTTTGGGCTATTTTAATGTGAGTAATGAATTAGATTGATTTATGACTCCCGTTGGTATTAGGTTCACAAATAAAAATAAATATGACCTAGGAAATATCAACAATTTTTTTTACATAAAATTAAAATTATTTGACGTCAAGAAATCGAGGATGGGAGATCTTCCGTACCTATATCCGGTGTTTTTGAATATATAATCTCATATGTAGAAAAAAAATATTCATCAAAATATTTTTTACCGAATGGAAAAATTGGGTCATATTTGCATAATATTATGTTATTATAAAAAAAATAAGCAGTAGAGATACTGTCATAGTGTGTCATTCGAAACAAAAATAGTGATAAAATATTTGCGTGTAAAAATTCGATATCTCACGGTGCATTTACATCAAACGAACATAGAGCTAAAGCTAGAGCAAGAGCAAGAGCATTCTCTCATGGTCTTTTAGTGTAAACGAAAACTTTAGTTTAGTAGTTCAGTATTAGAACATTGCATATAATCTTTTCGAACGCACAAAATAATGCTCGAAACAACGATATAATGCTCTTCTCCTGTTTACTCTAAAAGAATTTGACATAGTGGGGTTAGAATGAGCATTCGCTCGTTTGATGTAAATGTACCGTTATAATATTATGAATAAAAATACTGAATAACTAAATAAATCATAATAATTAATTAGTGTTTCCTTGTCTTAGATTTTGCGCGCGAAAACAAATTTTAGACTTTTAACGGCCTCGAGACGAGTTAAATATATATTTATAAGTGTCCAATTAATTATTAGTTACTAGCTTTCCGCCCGCGGCTTTCCCTGCATTAATAAAGGAAAACCCATTAGTAGTTCCCGTTCCCGTGGGAGTTCTTCAATAAAAAATACCTATCCTATGTCCTTTCTCAGTTCTCAAGCTATCTCTGTATCTAATTTCATCCAAATTAATTCAATAGTTAAGCCGTGAAAAAGAAACAGACAGACAGACAGAGTTACTTTCGCATTTATATAATTATAAATATAAAGATAGGAATAAAGAAATGGGTACCTCTATTTATGACCTTATGAACACATACATCCTATACAATATCAATTTTATATAAATCTCAATACACTAACAAAGAATTATTTTTCCTATTTCATAAGATGCAGACTTTTTCTTTTACATCCATACAGACCTTTGTCTCCAAACAACTTATATCAATGTCATAAACGTGTCTAACCCTTCAACACAATAGTTGTGATACGCAGATATAATATATACCTATACGTGATGACAACGGGTAAATAATAAATATGATTTCCTCACCGTAGGTAATGATAGCTCACGTCTGATGCGACCCAAATTGTATTGTTCTATCTCCCCATTTGTGGACTGTGTTTACGAAAGATAGATTAATGCAGTTATTAATATTTATTTTTATTTTGTATCTGTATGAAGTGAATCATTAGGTTCTGACGTTGAGACAGTCCTTGAAAAAATTATATTGAAATAAATTGTTATTTAAACATTGTAGGTACATGTATGTTCTGGAACGAAAAAAATAAATTTATTATTAATTAATATTACGTTATAATATACAGGCTGTACCACCGTGCACCGTGTCGGTGTACTTAGCTGAAAGGGACTATGATCTAGTAGATATATAAAAATATCTAATAGTAAATCTTATTCAACTTATTTATGTGTCTACTTATAGCGGTTACTTGTACAATGACCTCAATATGATTAAATTATAATTAATAAAAGGTTCAGTAACATTTCAATTTCTACCCACTGTATATTATGATCGCCATTAAAGCATGCATTCCTGAAATGTGAACTGCAAATACATAAAGATCATTCTAATATTACCTATTAATGCGAAAGATATTGAGGATGGACTTCTCTTTCACAAAAAAGTTATTGGACGGATTTGGAAGAAATACTTGGTTTCACCCGCGGATTCGTCCACGGCACATCTATACAATTATACAAATAACTATAATAATATTCATGATTGCATTACTTGCAAGAAACACGCATAGGTATACGTACAAAAAGACGACCGAATGCATATTATTATATAGATAACGATAAGCCTTATGTTAATTCTTTGTGATAAATGACTCTCCTGTAAATATATCCAAAACTAGCAGTCCGCCCCGGCTTCGCCCGTGGTACATGTTTACGTTTTCTCTCCATAAGAACCATCCTCGTACTTCAAGGAATATTATAAAAAAAGAATTAACGTAATCGGTTCGGCCGTTCTCGAGTTATGCGCTTACCAACACATTTTGCGATTCATTTTTATAGTATAAGATTAGATATCTCAACGTTAAATACTTTAGAACGTAATTATTAACAAAACAAAACTAAGATTTGCGTATGCACTTATTCTTTTTACAGCTAAAAGAATAAGTGCATACGCAAACACTATTTGTGAGGGACCAAAACCCGATATAAAATAACAATATATTCATTATTAATATACTTGAGTAAATTATTCATATACTCGCTCGATACAATTAATTCAAGAAACAATATACAAGTTCGTATTGACTGTGGTATTGATTAGACTTTAGTTTATTTTAAATGTTACAGAAAACAATTTATACTACAATAACTTGAACTGAAGATATTCTCTGATACTATTATTATCAGTATAGTATTTTATACCTTCTCCATTAGGAATTGAAAAAGTTAGATTACTTTGAATGTATTAAAGAAACAAATTGCACTCAAGACTTTATAATTCTGAAGACGTGAGATCACTGTAGTGTGTAGGCGTGGAAAGTAGTGTATAAATTTTTAAGGGAGCTTTCAAAGTAAACAAACAAGTCTTAACTATATCGTTAAAGGTCGATCTTTTGGTAGAGCATTGGATTCAATCTCATCCAATCCATACAAAAATATATTTTACCCATTGTCATTTATATTTTTATAGCATTTACAGTTGGATAACTTATGTGCTCCATGCAAAATTATCACTCAATCAAATTAAGAAATGGCAAAATACTTAAAATTTTACCTTTAAAACTACTATTTGTAAATCGAATGTTTGTAGGTATTTCATTTATTATTTTCGTCTCGTTTGTAGAGATTAAAATTTGTGCTGTTTAGAGAAAATACGTAATCATTGCCAATAAAATAAAAATTATAAAAACATAGAATGGAATTATTTTATTCTAAACTTGGAACAAAAGTCGAAATTTCTATAAGTTAGTGTTATTGTGAAACTATAAAAAGCACAATTTTAATTCAAAATATAGCCACGTACCTAAAGATTTAACTTAAGAATTAACTAGCGATCTGAACTCGACTTCAGCCAGGCGGTAAAAAATTGGAAAAAGAAGTTTCATCGCGGTAAAATTAGCATATTGCTCTGTCTAACCTCATAACTATCACCAGACTTTTTATAGACTTTCACGTGAATGAAAGAAAAAATAATGTTTATATTATAAAGCTGAAGAGTTTGTTTGTTTGAACGCGCTAATCTCAGGAACTACTGGTCCGATTTGAAAAATTATTTCGGTATTAGATAGCCCATTTATCGAAAAAGGCTACCCATAGGCTATAATATATAATCACGCAAAGATTAACAAGACGGAGAACTGCGGGTAAAACCGCGGGGTACAGCTAGTTTATAATATAAGTAAGGTAGGTATAACTTGTATTAAAATGGCAAATTACATTCTCCGCGAATTAAAGACAATGTATGAGCAATGGTAAATGTTTATATAAGACAAAATTACTCATTAACCAAGTACTTATATTTTAATTACTTTTTCTTATCATTGTTTAATACCTACATATAATAAGGCAGTTTACTTCGTTTCAATTTTGTTATTTTCATAATATACAAAAGCACTTAGTTTTATAGTAGGTAAAATATAAGTACCATATTAGATAGATATTTTATACACCATGAAAACGCATAGTTCAAATCTCATAAAATTAGGTGCATTGATGATATTATGGAACCGAAAACCATAATTCAATCGATGCGTGTAATAAATAAATAAATAAAGCAGTCTAATTTCGATGTTGATTCATCGAACAAAGGTGTGCGAAAATTATTTGGTATCTAGCAACTATGTACACGGCAATGTTTATACATCATTGTTATGTACCATGCAGACAGCATGCGTGGCAGATAAATATTAACCGATCATAATATTATGATCAGGCCTTGTCACAGGAATTGTACGGAAAGTTACATGATTCGTTTTTCATCTCAATTTCACGAAGATGGACAAACATGCTTATTATAAAGGACTGCAATAGTGACGTCCGTGTGTGTAAATATCTTTGAACTGTACAGCTACAGGGTAGTCTGTGGTAGTATCGATAGTAGGTATGTGAAAAAATATATTTTCATTTTTAAGACGCGATTCTTAGTATATTTGTTTGTATGTAAACGACCCCATTAGACTAAATTTTGAAGCACTTTAAACGGACAGATTTAATTCAAATATCTACACTTATCAAGGATCGTAATAATTTGATGAAATTAATAGTTTTTTTTTTTTTTTTTTTTTAACTAAGTATATTAATTAGTATTATTTTGTGCACTTCTGAGAACACTTTGGACAGGAAAGTATGTGTACTTTAGATTTTCTTCTTCGACTTCGACAAAAGTCAGCGATTGGAATAAGGCTGATAGTGAGTTTTTTATAGCTGTACAGGCCGATTAAGAAGAGCTGGAACGTCAACACATTTACACATTGCACATGTGTAGTGTCTGTGAAGACGCGCGCGGCATGACGTCATACTGCATACGCATCATGTAAAGTCTGCCCGTCTCTCTCGCGCGCAGACTAACTTATGAGGGTGAAGGGGACAATTAATGTTTTTATTTTGCAATTGTTTATAAATACAGGGTGATGTAATTTAAACACAGACGTTAGGTATATCTACTACTAACTATATTCGACGAGATACTTCGCGGCACACGGATTAGAATATTTTTTTAATTTACCTAGGTTAAATTATGTAATCATTTTAATAAGTTTTGTAAACAAAATGTAATCGCCGTAAGTTAAAATTTTCATACATAGCTGAACAATACAACTTTTATTTTAATGTAGCCTTATCACTTACGTGCTAGGGTTTCGCTTGTATTGTTTCTTGGGAGTGAGAGCACGTGTTATTTGTATTGTTTTTATCGTTATTTTGAATATGACATGAAATTTAATTATTATTTGATAATTGAATGATTGTCAATACTATATTACAATTGATTTTGAGAATAAATAATTAAGTTCATCGATTGAGTTACTTTTAATGTGTTATTTTACATATAAATTATGAGAGCTTTTATAATTATATTTATCTACAACGCACCCATTTTACAATTCAAGTCTACAATTAAACTAGAGTCGCATTTATTTTTGAACATACTGTATAGTAAAATTGCATAAGTGTTGAGTACTGTGAAGATGCCAGCTTTCCTTAATCGGCCTGTAAATGAAATTGACTTTCATTTTAACTAAATACCTCGAGTTCTGGAAATTGAATATTTGTCTACGTCATTTCTTTTTCTTCTTCTACGTTATTTTATTCAAAATATTTTTTAAATGATGTTGTTACGTGTTTATATATTACCTAAACAAAAAAAAAACATTAGAAAATATAAATGCAAATGTAAAATAAGACCTACTAGATATAGAAGTAGACTAGATATAGAAAATGGTGATTATAAAAAGTATTGTGAAGATTGTTTAAACAATTTTTTAATCATTTTTAAATGGGACCCTTAGTTCCTGAGATTAGCACGTTCAACCGAACAAACTCTTCAGCTTTATAATATTAGTAGGTAACTATGTATAGAAATTCTCACAAGTCTTAGGATGAGGTTGGATGATGGATTACACTACAACAGAACCATTAAAATAATGGATTTCTTAATGTCTATAATATTTAGGAAAATACGTCTAGATTTTTTACTTATCAATAAAATGCCATAGAATATTCTCGATCTTGTGAGCATGAATGTATTCAACATATTATTTCTAGTTTTATTATAGCAATTGCACAATGCTGATGTTGATACCAGAAACAAGTTGTAAACTAAATATTCATAGTGCATCGTTATGCATTCGCAATGCACTGTGTCATATTATTTTATAATTCCATTAATAGAAAGGAAACGTGAGCTTTACTGCTTTAAAAGAGGTCACTTTTAGTATCTCTATCCTAACTAATAACATAAATGCGAAAGTAGAAGTATGTCTGAGTCTTCTTCTCGCCTCAACCACTGAACCGATTTGGATTGATTTATTGAATTTTGGTAGAGAGATAACTTGGGACTTTGGTTGAAATCCCGGAAATCACACGAAAACGGGAACAATGCGGATGTTTCTTAGACTACGCGGGCGAAGGCACGGGCGGAAATCTAATAGGTAAGTATCGTAATAAATTCCTGAATTACACTTTATATTGATGAAATGACGAAATAAAGTCTTTTATACTGGTAATGCATCAAATATATTACATACAAATGTAAAGTGCATAAATAATACCTACAAAGTTACTTTACATTTTAGTTGTATGCAATAACAACCGTATTGAATTTACATATTTATCTCTCTGTCTCTATATTAATCATAGATCTTATTCTCTGTTATATTTGTTGATTTGTCGACTTAATAATAAACATAGACAAATAGGTAAATAGAAAGGACGTCAACCTTATTTAATTCACAGTTACACACAACTTAAGCATTTATAAAAATAAATAGATATAAATATAAAATGAAGCTAATAAAAGCGTGTTAATAAGATATTTTTTTTAATTCTTAGACTAAAAAATAAGTGATGCAAATAAGTAATTCCAAAACTCTACAGGGCATTTAGTACGGTTCTTTAAAAATCTATACAATACTTGTTCTATCGACAAAGCAGTAGTTTGTTTTATTGTGTACCTCGTCAAGCTATATATTTATTGAATTATATTAATAGCCGTAACTAATGTGCTATATGCCTTTAACTACATATAGGTAAGTTTAACTTATTTTCTGAAGTATTTTTGTTTAAGCCGAACTCTATATGATATTATTTGAAAGCAAATTATATAATACAGAGTTCGGATTATCTGGGCATGGCAACTACAATATTTTTGGGGTTCCGTACCCAAAAGTAAAATTAATGTGCTATTACATGTGTCACCAGTCTCATGAACCGTGATAATTATGCAGTTGAAATTTTAGAGATGTTGTACTATTTTTGTTGCCGCTATAACAACAAATAATAGAAATTACGATTAAGGAAAGTTTGACGCGGTTATAAATTGGAGGGGAATATTTTTTGGAAAACGTTCCGTTGTTACTTGTACGGAACCCAGTGTCACGAGTCTAGTCGCGTTTTTACTTTTAATTCAAATTTAATCAAAAGATCCACTTTGGTAGCCCAATCTTTTTTTTTTATATGAAAAGATATAATAGGCATGACGAAAGATTTTCAAAACCTCTTGCATAATGTGTGTATACGTTTATTAAACAAGAAAAACCCTATATTTCGCTAATATACTTAAATTTAACGAAGATAAAAGCTATTTTTCAAAAAATATTTATTAACTGTGCCAAAACAGCTCACAGGTGTCATGGCGTAGGCGTGACGTCACTATTACGTAAATACGTAATTATCTGTATGCATAGCGAAGCAAAATTAAACAAATATTTAATTATTAAGTATTATAGAATCTAATTTCAAAGTTTATAAGTGGTGTGCAGTATTGCAATGTGAATCTACATAAAAATAATACCCAAAAAAAGTATTAAAGAGAAAATAATATGAAATGATTGTATAAATTGGACGGAGAGAAACCCGAACCACATATTCGTGAATTCGCAATTATATTTCTGTTCTGAGTCGATAAAGCATACGTTAAAAAATAGAAAATAAATAAAAATGCGCATTCTCAACATATTCATAACAACAAAATATACCTGACGCGAAGCTGTTTACATAGACGTGACGTCACGCGTGTTTCAGTCAAGATGGCCGACTGCAGAATTTCAATGTTTTATTTTATTGATAATCTCATTAATCTTAATGTTTTTACTATTTCTAAGTGACTATTTTTAATTTATTTATTATAAATTTTCCCTTAAAAACACTAATTCGATCATTTATGGATACTGTCGTCATGCCTATTGCAATTTCTTCGTGATTTTGCGATAATTTTACATATGTTGAATTTATCGAAAACGTTCGCCAAAAACATAATAGCGATGCAAATATTTTTATGAATAATTTATTATCTTAGTAAACTCTTCTGCTTTTGTTATATTTCTTTGTACTCTAATCAATTTGTAACAGCCATAAAAGCTATAAAGAGTCACATATGTTTGAATACAATGCATTTACCCCAATGTTTGTATTAAAACACGCTACGGTGTGAGTATACAAAAATATATATATTTTCTGCGGTGGAATAGCAATGAATGGAAATTTTTAAAATTTTTAACATGCTTCCAAATATTTATTATATTATGTGGTTGTTTTATGTTACACTATACTTTGTAAAATCAATTTGATCAGGATATATTGCGTAGGAATGTCACATCAGGGAAGTGAACTAAGATTTCATTACATTTAAAAATTTCCTTAATAGTGTTACAATTGTCGAAAGCATGGTCTAACATACATAAAAAAAATACATACAAACGAGCATAGAGTGGTTATTTTGTGATTTTGGAAGACGGTCAAAAAGGCGCGATGTTTACTTTTGAAATATTCTAGAAAATAACGTGTATATAACATTTTTTCAAACAACATTAAAAAAGGAGGAGCGCTCAATTCGAATGTTTTTTTTTTTTGTTTGGTTTTGTTACCTCAGAACTTACGATTGGGTTTACCGATTGTGTTAATTATTTTTTGTTTGTAAAGTAGTGCTTTCTGGTTGCCCCCATTAAAATATTGATCCAGTTATAGCTATTTGAAGTCAGTGAAGATTCTAAAAAGTATTCTAATAAACACTTATTTCAATCTAGTTTATTAGGCGTAGGATCTATGTAGTACGATTTTTTTACCAGATGTGTAGCTAAATAATCTCCTTATATGAAGCGGAATATTTGGCAGTAACTAATGAGGTAGTGTAAGTATTTAACATCCTGTTAATAAGTGACGTGTGTTGTTTATAAGGAAATTAAATACCGAGGTAATTAGATACAATCCAATACATTTACAGGAGCACGGGGAAGATTTCCCGATAATGTTTAGCCATACAATAGTTTAGTTTTAACAGAATTATATAAATTACTAGCGACCCGCCCATGGCTTCGCCCGCTTTGTCTAAACCCGATAAATGATATACTAAAGCCTTCCTCAAGAATCACTCTATCTATTAAAAAAACCGCATCAAAATCCGTTGTGCAGTTTTAAAGATTTAAGCATACATCCCTATGTAGGGAAAGAGAAAGCGACCTATAGGTATGCTATGGCTAACTATGTAGTGATAACATAACAAACATAATATTTGTTATGTTAATATTTGTTGTTAGATGTACGGAATGATGTATAGGTAAATATAAAAATAAATACTTAAAAACAGTTGAAATAAATTGGAAAATTATTATCGCAACTTCAAATTGAACGAATACGTTGAACAAATTATTTTTGTTTGGTGTTTTATAGACATTTTTAAAGACTATTTCTTGTATATTTTTCCCATAACTAACGGTTTCTGAATTAACTATTGAAATTCAAATTGATTCACATCTTTTATTAAGAGATGCCTTTAGACTTGATTTTGACCCACATTTAACGAACAGATTTCATTAATTAAAACTCTGTACAAGCTTAACAAGGATCAGTGACAATACAATAATTTCATGAGTAAGCTAAGTACCTTATACAAAAAATGATAATTAGACTGATAAAATTAAGATATGTTATAAGAAAAAGTTCAATCAAAACTTCGACGACATGACAATTGACATCCGCCAACCCGCACTTGGCCAGCGTGGTGGATTATGGCCTGTACCCTCATACGAGGCTCGTGTCCCAGCAGTGGGAACGTATATGGGCTGATAATGATGATGATGATAAAAAAAGGTTTGATCCAGTATTAAATCGTTCTATTTTTCCATGCATATACCGGAATAGTTTACATAGTCTGAGAAAATTGTTGTAATTATGCTCACCTATATTATTTGCAAAGAATATAAACGTTTCACGTAACATATTATTATTATTAAACATAATCTTGATAAGAGATATGTTGACGACTATTTTAGATTAAATCTCTTAGTGTTGGATGAATTTTAAATGTTACTTAACGTTTACTTATTCTTTATTGGGTCTGACACCTCAAGAATTAGATCCTATACAACGGAAAAATAGTCGTAATAGGTACCTACATACTATAAAGCACTTTTCAAAAGTTCTGTATTCCCATTAATAATTCGAAATGGAAAAACATGAAATTATTGATTTGATATAAACTCTCAAAGTAAGAGGTTAATTATGCAAGTTAGACTTTTGAGCAACGTAGGATGAAGTAAATTGAGTACAATAGAATTTATGACGATATAAAACAGAATAAGGGAAGTGTATTTAGAAGAGATAAACCATAATGAGTTCTAATTTATTTAAATACAATGTTATTGTATCAAATAAGATTAGTGTGTCAATTTAACCTTTAAACTGTGATAAATTAAATGTAAATAATAAATCTTGAACTAGATTTATTATATTTGAAACGTGTGCTTCTTTGTACCTTCATCGATAAATATTATTGTTAAACATATGACAAAATAATTCGCTCAAATGTAACTGATCAATTAGTATAGTTTTTAATAACGAATGAAGCTAAAACAATCGGCTATTAATTAACTAAAATCATTATTGTTTAATGTTTCAATTACGCAGAGGCAGCGGTTTACGCAAAAACAAACGTATCTACAATTTAAATGAGACAATTGCTACCTATTGCAGTTATTATTTATTTAACATCTATGTTTAGTTGAAAACATTTAGTATTGTGAAATAAATATAAGAACTATCTATCTTAAATAAAAGATAGCATGTTTACTTCTTTATTATTATGTTAAACTCGTAAAACCTATACCTATTGAAATAATGTGCGAAATTTTCTTATGTAGAGTCAGTAATATGTTGCGATTTATACAACAGTACTGAAAACAAGAGAATTTACGTTTTGCCATAAAAAGAAAATAAAATGAAGCGATCCGAACACATGTGGTGAATTTTTACGATAATAATATTCCGTCTATGATGAAAACTGCTTTCATATAAAATGTATTCAAATATATTAAGAGTAATTGTTTCGCGACGGTTACGCTACGTTAGATATAAAAAATAATCAGCATCTGAATAGCATTAGTTCAATGTTTTATACGAAATAATAAAACTTTCTTACCTAGGACTGGTCCGACGATTAGCATATACGCGAACATGATCAAAATAATTTGAAGACGACGAAAGCCCTCCCTCGGCTTGAAAGCCACGTTCACTGTCGCAATGAGATCCTTCACAGAAAATGACAGAGATTCAGTTTGATCAGTGTCCACTGTCTTCTTGGTCTTCTCCTTCAGTCTGAGCACAATATACACGAAACCCGTCAGGTAGAAAGCGCACGCAACGGTAAATACACCATAGTAGCCGAATCGTTTTGTCATAATACCACTAAGAGCTAGGCCGATCGGTCTACTCAGTGTCAATATAGCCGTTATAATCCCTAAACGAAAAGTCCGTTCGGATTCACTAGTGATATCTGTGATATAACTGTACACTGCCATGGTCATAGCAACACGTCCACCGGCCAGAGCCGGTGGCAGACCTTCGATCACAGCAGTCTCGTTAACACCGACTTGACGAAAAAACACTGTGCTTAGAATTATCCCAACGACTGAAATCAATTTGCCGAGTATAGGTAATACCATGAACCTTTTTCTGTTTCCTGTTCGATCGCTCCACGCACCCACAAACAAGGCTAATATCCCAGGCACGGCAGTCTGCAGAGGGAAACTCCAAGCCGTCATACTGGCTACCATTTTTTGTACATTTTGTTCCTGCTCCGTGAGGTTGTGCGTCCGTCCTTGCATAATGTTGGTGCATGTTTTATCGTCGTAGTTTAAATTTACGAGGCAAGATTTTTCTAAGCATAAATTCTGCACAGCCAGTCCCGCTAACACACTAGGTAAAACGTAACATACCACATACGGTTCCACAGTAATTTTCGATCTAAACGACCATGAGTTTTTAATGATCTCTTTAATCCTCCTGCTGAGTTTTCCCTCTCTCTTTTTAATTTCGCCGCCGAACGATTTACTGCACTTGCATGTTTCTACATTCACAATCTTTTCCCCGGGCACTTCGACCCGCAACGTCATTTTCGTAATGAATTTTCACTTTATTGTTCATTTGTTTTTAAACATATTACGCAAAAATATACCATAAAAAAATTATGATATGATAAAAATTATTGTTGTTTTATTTGTTTAAATCATATACGTGTACTGTACTGTGTACTGTATATGAATTTTGTAATGATTGCGATCGAAGACGCGTGCGACGTTTGAAATTGCTTAGGGTATGAGCGCTGCCTACGAGTGTCGTGGTCGACTTTCAATCGACTACTACCTATCAGCTGGCTGCTGTTACTGTTTAATTTGTACTTTATCATGTTATCACGTGGCCATGTTGTACAGCCGCTGCCGCTTTATGGTCATACGTGAATTTACTCCCATGGATGACCTTGGCTGCGAATATAAAAATATCCCATTATATACTTTTTCACGCTTTTTAGTATTATTTCATAATCTTAACACGTTTGAATATTGATTGCATCTAAGAATCACGTACGAATACGTCCTAATTTTTCCCATAATGTCGGTCAAGATGAAAATTGCGCAACACTTTAAAACTTATTGTCAAACATATTATCGTGAATGGGTCCATAGTCAAAAAGCAATTTTTGTTCCAAGGTTTCTTATTAATTTTTGCTCATTTTATAGTCATGTTTTGTATAAACTATGTTTAAATTTAAATTTAATTTTTGCATGTAAGCCATATTCTTGAGTTTATAATAGTTAGGGGTGAACGATAATTATCTTCTCATCAACTTTGAAAATTTGTTACCTTTTAGTTTTTTTTTGTTTGTAAAATCTACATAACTTATTAAAATAAAATTTATAATACCTATGTAGTTTATGAAGAATGGCGTATTGCGGCAAAACTTATTTTTTAGCCGAAGTTCATACTATTTATTATATATTATATATACTTAAGGGCTTGGTCTAGTAGTGCAAACAAATGCATCCTGTCATCCTATATGTAAATAATACAAATGTACTAAGGGAAAGTTGCTCCACTTAATTTTTAAAAATTAAATCATTCGTATGCATAATTTAATATTCGTAATAAGTACCAAAAATGACAATTTGAAACAATTTCCGTGAAAATTACACTGGGTGATTTTTTTTATCAGTACACAAAATTTGCGAATACGTTCTATTGATATCTTCAACTTCATGTTTATATAACTGATCAACTTTTACAAAGAAATTTGGACGAAATATAAAAAAAAATAAGCTTTCCATACAAAATGCATAACTCTATACATTTTTTTCGACCTAAGTTTCTTAGTGAAAGTTGTTCAGTTTCACTAATAAAACGGATAAACAAATTTTGTATATAATAAAAAAAAAATGTAATGTTTGTGTAAAAAATTATAAAATAGAAAAATGCGCAAATGAAAACAAAAGATATTTATTTCTGACTAGCTTCCGCCCGCGACTCCGTCCGCGCGGATGTCGGTCTTCGCGTGGATGGTTTATTTCTCCATTTTGAACTGGGAAGACGTTTCTCACTAAATTAATATTAGACGATCACTCTCGCTCGCCACACTGGACACGTCCGCTCGCATCAAAATTCATAAATTATATGCATCGCGCGGAACGCCGTCCTTATATAGGAGTCGAGGAGGCGTGGTGTCGTGCGGCCCGCGTGTGACGCAAACGGTTCAAGCCAAATCCGACTTTTGGCGCTACAGGTTACATCGCTGAATCCTCTGCGGGTAACGCAACGTGTGTTCGCGGTTCTACAGAACAACGTCTATGGATAAAACTGAAAAATTAAGATTTATTTTTTTTTCTTCGTATTTTTCCAGGATAAAAAGTATTCCATTTTATGCCAGGATAATAAGGTATAATTATACCAAGTTTCATCGAAATTGAACCATTAGTTTTCACGTGATTCCTTCACATACAGACAGACAGACAGACAAAAATTTTTTTTATCACATATTTGTGTTTGGTATCGATCCAGTAACACTGCTATTTATTTTTAAATATTTTCAAAGTACAGAATTGACCCTCCTACAGATTTATTATATTATGTATAATATATAGATTTATATTGATAAACCTAATAAATCTTTTGCTAGCCTTCTGATGCTTTATCGGTTGCACTGGATTTTTCTCTTTTTTTTCAATCGCTTGAATGATATAGGCAATTTATGTAAAATCTTGATAATGGTCCATCATTTTATTTTGCCTAAACGTTACATACTTTTTTATATATTCTATTTTTAACGAATGATTCACTCCAGTCCAAACAGCAAATAAGCAGACTTCTGCTTCTGCAACGTTTAGTTGTCCCTGAACTTGGAAAAAATAGTCATGATTCTTATCTATGACAAAAGTGTTATTTTTTTGCATTGTATTTCAAATATTAAATTTTTTATTTTTAACCGCATCTTCCCCATTCATGTCTTTTGCCGGAATTAGACATTTAACTTCTACTAGTCCCATTTTCCCTTCTTGATATGGGAGTGTATAAAGTAAATTTTTTTGATATTTCTCGTTATACTTTTAAAAAGTTATTATTGTCATTTTGCTCATTAGGTAAAGTAATTTCGATATCAGTTTTAAGTTTTTTGATACCTGCAATAATAACGTCATAATCGCCTGCACATACTTATCGATTACACCCTGTATACAATCCACCATCCACATTCATAATGTTTTCCTATCCTCCTCTCCTTTACGCTGTTCACCGATACATTTTAAATGAGTAAATCTGCTACCACTGAAGGATGTTTCATTGTGATCAGCAAATTTTCATCACTGTTGTCGATTATTTGTTTTTCATTTTTAATCAGCATTGGGACCCATAATAACTCAACTCTTATATTGAAGCGCAATGTCGAATAATTAAAGATACGTCATTTCCTCTCAGATGAAAATTTGTGAGCTGATTGTTAATATACTGATGCGATAAATAAAAAAAATCAGCTAGCAATAAGTTGAGGAAAACCTAGTCAGCTGATGCATATAAATTGGCAATAGATGCTTCTGTCTAACTCCTATGTAATAACTTTCAAAGTATCCATTTTTGGTACAGGTTTTTCTCGTGCATCAAGATAACAATACTATTTAAAAAAATCTCGGCAATTTAGAGGCCTTCTTACCATCGGAAAATATATTTTGAACAGGGAATGTTTTGTAAAATCTAATTAGACATGTAATTGTTTAGATCCGTTACTATCTAACATCGGTAGCCAAGCGGTAACTATTATTACATTTGCTATGGTAAATAGCTAAGTGTATTAATATCGATTATTGTTTTCATTGAATTACAAAAAAAAACAATTAACATAAAATCACTCTTTAAGGTGTTGTTTATATACTGTAGGTTGTTTTAACATAGATAGTGAAGTAAAATACTTGATTCCATGCAAAAAATGTTTCTTAGAACAATTTGACAAAAAGAGTTGACAAAAAGGAAGGCGTTATTTGTATCGATCATCGATACAAATAACTAAAGCGATCATTGTTGAGAGCCGAAATGTTCATTTAATAAATATATATAAAAAAATATTATTATGACATAGCGTGGTAGGTAACCAGTTATTTCTTATTTGTTTTATATATTTAGGTTTTCTTGAAATCCGTGAAGATTTCTACCTCCACTAGCCGATGAACAGATAGACTTTGTCTGAAAGCATAAGCTCTATGGTTAGGGAGCCAGGTGCAAATTTGGTTAATTATTTCCTCTCAAGAGATAATTCGTCAGACGCATCAGAGTATAGTATTATAAAGCCTCGTGAACGTCAGCTGGCGCTCGGTTGGGGGGGGTGAGCGGTTGTAGCCTCCCACGCACGTAGGAAAAAAAAATACATTCATTCATTTCCTCTCAGCTAAAAATTTGTCAAATTGTGGTTAACCCAATATCTCAACGAAAAAAAATAATCAGCTGGTTACAACATGGTGTATTATACGTCAGCTGGTGTCTCGAACATGAAAAAAAAAAATTATTTTCCGTGATTTCCTCTCAAACAAAAATTTACCTGATGATAGTTTATATGTAACTGTGGATAAATATATAAGTCAGCTGGCTGTATCTTGGTGGAAAAACCGTCAGCTGATACTTTGAAAGTTATTACATAGGAGTTAGACAGAAGCATCTATTGCCAATATGCATCAGCTGACTAGGTTTTCCTCGACTTATTGCTAGCTGATGTTTTTTATTTATCGCATCAGTATATTAACAATCAGCTCACAAATTTTCATCTGAGAGGAAATGACGTATCTTTAATTATTCGACATTGCGCTTCAATATAAGAGTTGAGTTGAAATAAACATTCAGTATCAATATTTTTGAAACGAATAAGTATGTAATCAAATAATTTTATATATTTAATTAATTAAATAATCAATTAGCAATAAATGAACTAGTTACTCGATAAATAATATTTATTATATAAACTTGATAAAAAATGATAATGAGAACAATATGATTTATTCGTTTTCGCTCTGGCTTGAGTCACTTTCCTCTCTTTCCGATTCATTATCAGAGTCGCTGTCAGAGCTATCTGCTGTTATGTTTTCATCGTCATCATCTGTACAAAAATTAAAAAAATATTAGGATTCGTATTTTAGCATTATATAATCAAAATGATAAAAAAAAGTTACCTTTTTCGGGCTGAATAGTGATTTCATCAATCGATGTTGGTAACTGACTTCCAGAAAACCATTAACGTATATAAACGTATTGGAGGCGTCTAAAAATGGCATTTATTAATTTTTACGTAGCTTTATGCCATTAAAATGATATTCCGTTGGAATTATAACAATTCATAACATTTACGAGAAATTATTTCAATCTGACTTTACGTTGACGTCCTGCAAAACTTACATCGTTGGTATTTATCGACTCTGATAATGAATCGGAAAGAGAGGAAAGTGACTCAAGCCAGAGCGAAAACGAATAAATCATATTGTTCTCATTATCATTTTTTATCAAGTTTATATAATAAATATTATTTATCGAGTAACTAGTTCATTTATTGCTAATTGATTATTTAATTAATTAAATATATAAAATTATTTGATTACATACTTATTCGTTTCAAAAATATTGATACTGAATGTTTATTTCAAATGTCGAATAATTAAAGATACGTCATTTCCTCTCAGATGAAAATTTGTGAGCTGATTGTTAATATACTGATGCGATAAATAAAAAACATCAGCTAGCAATAAGTCGAGGAAAACCTAGTCAGCTGATGCATATTGGCAATAGATGCTTCTGTCTAACTCCTATGTAATAACTTTCAAAGTATCAGCTGACGGTTTTTCCACCAAGATACAGCCAGCTGACTTATATATTTATCCACAGTTACATATAAACTATCATCAGGTAAATTTTTGTTTGAGAGGAAATCACGGAAAATAATTTTTTTTTTTCATGTTCGAGACACCAGCTGACGTATAATACACCATGTTGTAACCAGCTGATTATTTTTTTTCGTTGAGATATTGGGTTAACCACAATTTGACAAATTTTTAGCTGAGAGGAAATGAATGAATGTATTTTTTTTTCCTACGTGCGTGGGAGGCTACAACCGCTCACCCCCCCCAACCGAGCGCCAGCTGACGTTCACGAGGCTTTATAATACTATACTCTGATGCGTCTGACGAATTATCTCTTGAGAGGAAATAATTAACCAAATTTGCACCTGGCTCCCTAACCATAGAGCTTATGCTTTCAGACAAAGTCTATCTGTTCATCGGCTAGTGGAGGTAGAAATCTTCACGGATTTCAAGAAAACCTAAATATATAAAACAAATAAGAAATAACTGGTTACCTACCACGCTATGTCATAATAATATTTTTTTATATATATTTATTAAAAGAACATTTCGGCTCTCAACAATGATCGCTTTAGTTATTTGTATCGATGATCGATACAAATAACGCCTTCCTTTTTGTCAACTCTTTTTGTCAAATTGTTCTAAGAAACATTTTTTGCATG
This sequence comes from Colias behrii, assembly GCA_029959065.1. Lineage (NCBI taxonomy): Eukaryota > Metazoa > Arthropoda > Insecta > Lepidoptera > Pieridae > Colias > Colias behrii. The sequence continues at coordinate 6,218,312 of JARWMC010000019.1, read as the reverse complement.
GAATCAAGTATTTTACTTCACTATCTATGTTAAAACAACCTACAGTATATAAACAACACCTTAAAGAGTGATTTTATGTTAATTGTTTTTTTTGTAATTCAATGAAAACAATAATCGATATTAATACACTTAGCTATTTACCATAGCAAATGTAATAATAGTTACCGCTTGGCTACCGATGTTAGATAGTAACGGATCTAAACAATTACATGTCTAATTAGATTTTACAAAACATTCCCTGTTCAAAATATATTTTCCGATGGTAAGAAGGCCTCTAAATTGCCGAGATTTTTTTTAATAGTATTGTTATCTTGATGCACGAGAAAAACCTGTACCAAAAATGTAAGCAATAATGGATACTAAATCTATGGTAACGGATCTAAACAATAACATGTCTTATTAGATTTTACAAAACATTCCCTGTTCAAAATATATTTTCCGATGGTAAGAAGGCCTCTAAATTGCCGAGATTTTTTTTAATAGTATTGTTATCTTGATGCATGAGAAAAAACAAATACCAAAAATGGGCATTCTCCTTTTCGTCTTTTGATTTATTAAAAAAAAAACCGGCCAAGTGCGAGTCGGACTCGCGCACCGAGGGTTCCGTAAAATTTAAGGTTTTCGGAATTTTTCCTTTATGTGTGCTATAAAACGTTGCTTCATGCCAAATTTCAAGATTCTAGGTCGACTGGAAGTACCCTTTAGGTTTTGATTCCCTTGCGAGTACTTGCGAGTTTCAAAATATGCAGCTTAAATTGCTGTTTCTTTTGATTGCGTTGACATAGAAGTTTGATTTTGTTACAGCTTAAAGGTATTATAGACCTGAGTATTTGGTATGAATTTAAATTTAATACCTCTACGCGTTTATGAGGAAATGGGTAGTAAATTTAAAATTATTAAAAAAAAATATATTATGTGATGTAACTAAAAATTTATGGTTTTCGTAATTTTTCCTTTATCTATGCTATAAGACGTTGCTTCGTACCAAATTTCAAGATTCTGAGTTCACGGGAAGCACCCTGTAGGTTTTGATTCCCTTGCAAAGTTGCAAGTGTCGAAAATTTGCGGCATAAACGGCTGTATCTTTTGATTGCGTTGGCTTAGAAGTTTGATTTTTTCACAGCTTCAAGGGACAGTAGACCTGAGTAATTGATATAAATTTCAGCTTCATACCTCCACGCGTTCCTGAGAAAAAGGGTCTTGACAGACGGACGGACGGACGGACAACAAAGTGATCCTATAAGGGTTCCGTTTTTTCCTTTTGAGGTACGGAACCCTAAAAAACTTATTTTCAGGTGAGATCTTCGAATTAAATAATCAGTTATAAACTTATAACGTCTATTCTTGAAATCCTTGAATTTATATAATAAATAAATAAATAAATATATAATTACTTGTATTGCAGGAGGTTTGAGGCCGTTTTGTGTTATTTCCTTACAGTTTTATACAGTTTAGTAAATATTTAAACTAGTATTTAAAGTAATAAACATAAGTAAAGCGTTAAAGGCTTAAACTCAAATAATAATAATTACTTGTATTGCATGAGGTTTGAGGCCGTTTTGTGTTATTTCCTTACACATTATACAGTTTACTAAATATTTAAACTAGTATTTAAAGTAATAAAAATATTATACACACAAGAGGTAGATACGCCACCAACGCACCAAAACGGATTCCGTGAATTGGACCTGTTTGGGACCAATGCAATCAGTCAGATTGTGACCGGTCCCAGCGAGCGCACGTGCCGATAGGTACATTAAAGTTGTCGAAAATGCCTTCCTGTGTGTTCAGAGAGTGCACGTATTCGTGAAAAAAATAAAGAAAGATAAAGGAATATCATATCACAGGAAAATATATTAAATTACTAGCGGTCCGCCCCGGCTTCGCCCGTGGTACATATGAAAAATAGATGTTGGCCGATTCTCAGACTTACCCGATATGCACAGAAAATTTCATGAGAATCGGTCCACCCGTTTCGGAGGAGTATGCAGACTAACATTGTGACACGAGAATTTTATATATAAGATTACAGTTTAAGAGAAAAAATAACAATTTGCAATTCTTTATGAATGACACTTATATTGAAATGATGAAAGGGATAAAACATTGCTTCAACCACTAGTGTGACAAAGCTAGCGTACACTGTGTTCAAAGATTATGCTCATGTAGATACCTACGTTTATTGAAAACAGACCGGTAATTTAATTAATTTCGATTTGGGTAAATACTTGACTATTTTTATATTTTAAATCCACACAGTGCATGTAATTAACAAATATATCTATTTATTATATACAATTAAATCATGATGGCAAAAATGTTTGTTCATTGAAGATAAAACAACCCTGGCGACTCATTATGGTTACCTGTACAAGTTTAAATCATTTTTATAACATTTGTTAGTTTGTTTGTTTGTTAGCCTGTTTGGACACACATAACGTAAATACAGATTTTGATAAATTAACACAAATCCATTTAAATAAATACAGACACATCCTACAACATCATCATCATCAACCCGTTCCCGTCTACTGCTGTTCATAGACCTTGAGGAGAATAAGTACATAGATATGAATCAATTTAAGTGAATCTACAATATTGGATCTCAGTTGTGCATCAACAAAGGCGCGAACACGACTGGATGCCTTCAAGTAGTAGTAGGATATGCAGTCACCATTTTAAAAATGAAGATGAATATACATTAAAGAAAAGATTAACGCTACTGATGAAAAATGCTATTTGCTTTTCTGTAAATAGCTATTGAACATAAATTTTATTTGTGTTTTCGATAAAAAAGTCTTCTCATCTCTTCGTCCTTTCTTTTATTTCATCCTTTTTTTTCATCTAGGCACTACTATCATTATATCCTACAAGGTGGAGTGATGACCTTGTACGGGTTCCGGGAACTACCTTGAGACGTATAGCGTAAGACCGGTCCTTATGGAGTTCTATAAGGAGGAATATGCTCAGCAGTGGGTGTCTATCGGGTGAAATGATGATGATGATGATTATCACATCAATTCCCTGACCGAAAACGAAGTAATAAACACTTAATACAGTTGCCTATATCCCCAAAAATTTTTTATCATTTTAATACAACTTCATAGTTAATAATAATTAAATAGTAAATGAAATTGTCACATTTGTTTACGTGTGCAGGAAACGTACCATCTATATCATTGAACCTTCTGTGTCGTTAGTCTATGCCAATTGCCATGGCAACTATTTATTTATTTTTATTTAATTGGTGAATTCTTATGACGTTTGCAGTTTTATACAGTTTACTAAATATTTAAACTAGTATTTAAAGCTTTTTAAAGTAATAAAAATAAGTAAAGCGTTAAAGGCTTAAACTTAAAGTTACGGATTCAACTAACCACTTGAAATATTTATCGATTAACTTATTTTAATTATTTTTTAAGCTCTTAGAGAAATAATGTTTACGTAAATATCCTGCATTTCATTAGGTTCAAAATCAGATAAATATCTATTTTAAGGTAAATATATGAATTTGTCGAAACGTTTGCGAAATTCCGACTTAAATTTAGCTTAATTGTATTGACTTATGTAGGTTCTAACTACAACTACTACAACTACATAACAGATTAATGTAAATCATATTTAGTAATCTGTGGTAATAGAAACGACCAATGCCTTCTCGTGAATATTCGCAATGAAATAAGTACTAATGTAAATTTGAGATAAAAATTACGGATATACAAAATCAATCTAGAGGCTTTGAAGTTTGAACCCGTGTCTTTTGCCTGTAAAGAGGTCAACATGGTTTTATGTGTTCGCGCTGGTGATGGAGACCTGAAGGTCTGGTCATCATTTTTAAAATGATTACAGGTGAAAGACGCAGGTTCGAATCCCATCTCGTGGTTGATTTATTTCTAATATTTTAAAATTTTCTCATTTATATGTTATAAATTATTTGAATGATATAAAAATAAATTATAGAATGCTAATGTAAAGTTACAAATATAATATTATTTATCTATTCTCGAGCCTAACCACCGAATGTATTTATTTGAACTTGATTTTGTTTTCGATTTAGATTCAACCTCGATTTAAAATATTTGCTTTTCAATCAATTCGATTTTATACCCAGACTCTAGCTGTCCTGGCAAACATTGTTCTACCTTTCTCATATCACTGGAGCTGGGGTATGAAAAATAGATGTTGTTAGATTCTCAGACCTAATCGATATGTAAATTTCATGAGAATCGGTTAAGCTGTTTCGGAGGTGTTAACCGTCAAACACCGCGACACAAGAATTTTATAATTTATTAGATTGAAGAGTATTTTCGGTTAGCTCTAGATTTTCGAATTCGATTAATTTGGTTTTATTGTGTGCTATCTTAGTTGTAAAAAATACCAAATCAGTGTGCAATCCAATCGATAGTATAGAGTTCTTGGTACTATGTGGAATAAGCCCTCTGTTTCATAACATGAAAGTCTAAAATTATGGACATAAGTATATCGAAATAAAAAATATTGCTTTTCTTACATTTTCATTTTTTGAATTCTATTAAATTTGTTATAACTTCCTTTTGTACAACTATATTATCATAGTACTATACATACTAATTCATTATTCCGATACAATGCATGTCTTGAATGTATTAATAGCAATGTGATAGCCGATTATTGTTTGGTAATCGGTAATTAGCCATAACGGAATCATTAGGCATTGTCTCACAATACTTATACGTATTAGTCGCTACACTGAATTACACATTAAACCTCAATATATAATAATTAGTAGATACATTATGTAGCTTATACTTTATATTAAATCATCTTCATTCCATAATACTCGGGTACCATCATAAGGAAGGTACCCGGTCCTTTGGAAGGCTTACGTGGGGACACGGATCCAACACGCAGAGGCCCTTTAGAGAACTTTACTGTGTTGTGGGACACCAGCCGCAACCTGCCCATGACTGCACTATAGAGATACAGTCCTAGGCAGTCCGCGGCCGATGTAGGACTATTTCGAGATATGGAAAAACAAAATAAACTGGGCTATGGAGTGGGATGTTAAATGGGCCGGTATTTGGGGACTATTGGAAACTATGGCACCTGCCTTTCTACTAAAAGAAAGTAAAAATATGTTGGCAGGTGGTGACTCGCCCTCTCACTGTATGGGCCCCCGAAATAAGTCGCTGCAATAGTGCGACAAGGGGGCAACATATTGTGAGCAGCTAAGGGTGGAGAGGCGTCCCTGGACTTTAAACGACGATCACGCGCTCCCTGAGGGTCCAGCATCACGTGCCCACTCGCCACTTATGATTCGCATCCACCCTTCGAGCTAAAAGCTCTCGCGACTCCACTCTGGCCGGCCGGTTAAGGCAAGCCAGAGGGGGTCCTGTCCTCGTCAGGCTTCACTCCGACCGGCCGGTAAAGGCGAGCCGGAAATGAAGACAGGGGCCTCCCCGGGAGCACTCGGTTCCCGCGGGGTCGCTACTCCCCGACACCCCGCCACAAGGTGTCCTGCGGGTTGACTGATTGCACGGGTGGAATATCTATTATCACGTAGACAATAGATATCCCAACCGTGGGCGATGGGGTCGTCACATCCCTACGCCCATCATCATCATCATCATCTTCATTATTATTAGTTTTACGTAGTACAAGTCTTCTCACTCATCTTGAGTTTTAAATCAACTTCTAATAGGAGGAGTTGACGAGGAGGTTCTATATTTCTCCTCATATTATTTTTCAACGATTTACAGATATGTGAAAAAAATTGATAGATGATAGATCTATCAATTTTTTTCACGTTCATATTTTAAACGTCTATTAATTCGAAGAAAGAAAAGCAGTGTGGCCGTTACTAATTTAAGAAATGTCTAAATTACCTACATGTTTCTTCGTCTACTTTAAGAGCATTTATATACAACTTTACAGAAAATCATGCGGGTGCGGAACGTGGAAGCAAAGAAAAATTAAAGAATCATTTCACATTATTGAAATGTTCTGATGTTGTGCTTACACTTTGTCGAATTTAATTTTTATTGGAGTTAATACCTATAAGTTACCTCTAATTTTCACACGTTTACGTTTTATATTTGACATGGTAATACTTATTAACATTTTTCTTTTCATAAATAATTCTATTAAAACATATGCAAGAGCTTTGTCCAAGCATTTTGTGTAAAAACTTTTAGTTTTGATTTTATCACGATAAAACACTTATGGCGCTTACTATGTTTTTAATTCCGCAAGAAGTCATCTTCCGTTACACGCATAAATCTATCTGCTATCGCTATCGCTTCTATGAAAAGAGAAGACTATTATCAAATTTTTATCTGCGCCTATTGTTTGATGAGAGGGGTGTGTGCGGGAGCCCGGCTATGTTTTAGATATTTCCTGGGTTTATGCGCAGCCTTAACCCTTAAATAATGAAATGTAACTAAGCCCCGAATGCCCCGGAACTCTGCGTCCGGCCTCACCTTTAAAAAGTTAGGTATATTTGAAAACTTCGTATAAATTATCAGAATGTTGTTTATATTGATAGTCTAAAGCTTTAGCACTCACATTTATTGAAGTAATTTACTTCATAAAAGTACGTAATAATTACCTATTTCTAACGGAAAATTTAGTATGAATAATGTATTTTAATAGCAGGTTTTTACAGGATATTTACAATACACGGAGGAAATCAATTCCTTATAGGTGAGGCTATAACACAATATTAATGTGATTGTGATCAGAAAGAAATGAGAATTGTAACAATACATTATTTAGTGAATAATGAATATATACTTCCTTCCTACACCACAGTGTTTTCGGCTATGTTCGGTGCAATCCACAATATTTTTAGGGATAACACTGGATGAGACAAATCATTGGAGATCTCAGCTCTGCTGCCTATGCTGTTAGGAGGATTTAGATACAGCCCGACTTGCTTTAACTCATACTCAAACATTTATTTATTCAATTAGACTTCTTCTAGAAGCACATTTGAATCGTCATAGTTACTTACCTCAATAGGATAATATCTCATAGTATTTTGAGGACGAGCAACACATACCTATTGAAACAATATTTATTTTCCCAAAAAAGAAGACACTTGCTATCTATAATTTAGGTTCAAGGGAGTCAGTCGTGATCATTTAAATACTTTTGGTATTCTTACAGTTGTCTCACTATAACTATGTAGTAGAATTCTACTTATATACAAGAAAACACAGTCATTTAAATTCAAAAGTAGGTGACACATGACTATGACATACTAGACGAATTAACCAACGAGTTGAGCCGACGAGTACAATATGGGGGTCTACAAGCGTAGAGTGAACGGGTGCCTACTAGGGAAGCACGTACCATCATAGACCACAGCTTAACATCAAGCGAGATTATGTCAAGTGTTTCCCTATTGACAATAACAAAAAATCGGCCAAGTTTCGAGTTTAACTTGCGCACGGGTTTAGGGTTCCGTATAAACCTGTTTTTTATTATGTTGTAACTGTAAATATATAATTTTACAAACTATGTATTCTTTGTTGGAAATTCAAAATAAAAATAAAATAATTTCTTCACAATTTTTCCTTTATCTCTCCTATAAGACGTTGCCTCGTCTCGCTTTGATTGCGTTGGCTTATAAGTTTGATTTTTTCACAGTTTCCAAGGACCGTGGACTTGAGTATTCAATATAAAATTAGATTGTTGTTTCTTCCCATCGGACAATTTTTTTTTTAATACAACTAAGAAAGGTCCTATGACTTTTCACGATAAAGTAAATTTATTAGAGATACCTATGAATTTTTAAAGGTTCGAAATATCAAACTTATATTATATGAAAAATCTATAAAAATAAACATCTCTTATATGGCCATATAACTTTACTCTCTCTGTCAATTACTCTTTTGCTATTTCATTGAATTTTAAACGCCTGCTACTTAGTTTAGGCAAGCATGTATATTCTGTACAAAGTCATCTATCTATATGATTATCATTACGAAAGGGGGTACATATTGGGGATACGATAATAATTAATATGTGTACTAAATATACCTAATCTGAAATATCTGCAACGTGCATGTGAAATATTTTTTACATTCATATTTTATAGGGCCAGTACAAGAAACTTACATCAATACGAGGATATTTCGGCTTTTGGATGACACTGTCACAGCAAAATTGGTTAAAAAGGTATGCCCACGAAAAAATTCCCTTTTTTCAGGGAATTTTCCAAAAAAACCTTTTATTGATCTTCAATTTTTTCAAGAATCTTAACTTATTCTTGTACAGCTGATATTGTTGTGCTTATGCGATGATATTATAAATTTATATAATAAGTTTGAGTTATTATAATTAGATAGTAAGTCGAATAATTGTAACCAGGGGAAAAATTATAACTGCACCCAAACATGAAACAACACACTCATTAATCGATCAAGATGGCATTAGTTCTTAATTTCGCCACGACACTATGATTGTGTAAGGAAGAATTCTTCTGAATTACTTATACATATATATTTTTTTCTTTAGTACAAAGTCGTTGAAGGTAGGTAATTCATATACATAAATTGAATGTAATTACATTTCCCGATTAATTAATAATACAGTGTAGTTACTATCGCTGCATAATTAAACAAGCATAGCCTTCCGTATATTGAGAATTATGGTAATCATAACTATTTTGTTGTTGTGCAAATCTCTATATAAATATATAACATTCTCGTGTCACCTCCGAAACGGCTGGACCGGTTTTCATAAAATTTTGTGTGACTATATCACTATAAAACGTAACTTAGTTGAGTTTGATAGGTGGATATTAAAACCGTCCACAGCAACGTAGCATAGCTAGCTATAAATTTCCTATCAAATAGTAAGAAAGGAAAACGTTTATTTGGCAAATAGTAAGAAATAGTGCTCATTGCATTTTTTTTAGATCAATATAGACAATAAAAAACACATAACAATAATCGAAATCCGTCCAGCCGTTTACGCATCATGCCGTGGCCAAAGGAAATAGCGTTTCATTTTATATGTAAAGATAAATATTGATGAGGTCAAATAGTTTTCGGTAACGACTAACGAGTCCTTCTGGAATTCGTACTAAGTAATGAATAATTCGTCGTTTGGATAAGGACAATAAATGTTAAAAATTGAAAATTATAAAAATAAAATCAACTGCTTCAAATAAAATGTTTGCAAATTACTAATAACCCATAACGACGTCGAATTACATGGGCGTAGCCACGGTGGGGCAGGATGGGGCGCTTGCCCCACCCTGGCTTTGACCTGGAAGGTACCTAACCAAATCTAAAAATTGAATTATCTAGGTACTAACTACTAAGCTTAATATCCGTAAGAAAATTCACACTCGATTCTCGAAAGTCGACAGTACACAGAAAATGCGACCTAAACATTAGTATTATTTACCTCTAAATTGACTGACTAACAAATTGTCATACGGCCAGCAACCAAACGGCTGAAGATAGGGACACATTTTTGGATCTATTTCGTGGTGTGGTAGGTGTTTTGAATAAGAATAATTCGAATAACGAATTACACACGAAAAAAGAAAATAGCTGAGGCTTCTATGTTTCATGAACTGTAAGAAAAATGAGTGTAGTACAGCAGTTAGTTACCCCACCATCTTATCCAATTTCACTTTTGTTTCGCAAATGCCATCGCAAATGCCATCGCAAATGCCATCGCAAATGCCATCGCAAATTCCATCGCAAATGCCATTGCAAATGCCATCGCAAATGCAATCGCAAATGCCATCGCAAATGCCATCGCAAATGCCATCGCAAATGCCATCGCAAATGCAATCGCAAATGCCATCGCAAATGCCATCGCAAATTCCATCGCAAATACCATCGCAAATGCCATCGCAAATGCAATCGCAAATGCCATCGCAAATGTCATCGCAAATGCCATCGCAAATGCCATCGCAAATGCCATCGCAAATGCCATCGCAAATGCCATCGCAAATGCCGGCGGCACGTGCTCAAACTCATCAAATATGCCCTCGAGTGTGTGCCCTCGATATTGCACTAATTTTATTTTTTATTTTATTTATTTAGGTCATCCAACATTAGTCACAACAATACTTATAGCTAGGGTACATAATATAACAAAAAAAAAATTACAATTGTGACAAACATTTACAGGATAACACAACATGATTTTTGAGTCAAGTCACTATGTGGTACACAAAGCAAAAAAATAAAAAATAAACAAAATTAAGATAATTCCTTTAAATACTTGCGGATCTTATTACAATTGTCGTGAAAAATATCAATAAAATTGGCATGCTCGTTGACCAGCTTACTTAATCTACAAATGGGTGAATTTCGGCCAAATACGGTCCTACGCAGAGGAGGAACCAAAGGTGTAATTTTATTACGCGGGTACCTAGTAGGAACTCTGAGATTAAATTTATTTAAGAGTTGCGGACAATCAATTTTAAAACGGTTTTCTAGAGATAAAATGTGAAAATGCGACAAACGCCTTTGGTAAGAGGTGAGCCTTTTGCGAGATAACCTGCTAGAGAAACTCAGGTGCCATAAGAATTTCTTTTGTATACGTTCTAGTCTTAAAATGTGAGTCGCGTAATGTGGTCTCCAGACAACCGAACAGTATTCAAGAATGCTACGTACGAGACTGTTGTATAACATAATCTTAGTTTTGGTGTTTTGAAATCCTAATAATTCAAGTAATGCGGCAAAGTGCAAAGAAATAACTTTTCATCGGTAATTAACAAGATAATCATTTTCAAAACTTGGTTTGAGCAAAATTTTTGGCGGGCGCCATTTTGAGTCATTTGTCATAGACTCAAAATTTAAGAAATGGCATTTGGTTTGAAAGATGTTTTTTTAGTTAGTAATATTACCTACATGACGTAAATTTTTATAGTGGAAAATAATAATTTTACACATTTAGAAAATATTGTACTGTGGACTTAGATCATTAGGTAATGATCTAAGACTGTGGATATTATTTGAAAAAAGGTTAAAACTTTATTATGAAAATTAATTACCAACGTATCAATTTTGTTTGTTACATTGATTGGTTTTAATTGAAAAGTTTTTAATTGAATTTATATTTTTGGTTTTATGGCATTCAAATGCTTTATAAATATAAATTTATAAAGAATAGAAAAAAATCGATCACGAGGCGGGACTCGAACCCGCATCCTTCGCGCCATTCCGGGGCGGATGCCTGACCAACTCAGCCACTCGTGACCCGCCAGAGTAATCGAATTTATTCTATTCTTTCAGTTTTATGTGTCTGAAGGGGGAATGGCGCGAAGGATGCGGGTTCGAGTCCCGCCTCGTGATCGAATTTTTTCTATTCTTTATAAATTTATATTTATAAAGCATTTGAATGCCATAAAACCAAAAATATAAATTCAACAAAAAAGGTCGTGTTCCATCGTTACAATATTGTATTCACTGAAAAGTGCTTCATATTGGTTGAAATGGTTGTTAATCATCTCAATAGATGGCGCGCGGTGTGTCCCTTCAGACACATAAAACTGAAAGAATAGAATAAATTCGATTACTCTGGCGGGTCACGAGTGGCTGAGTTGGTCAGGCATCCGCCCCGGAATGGCGCGAAGGATGCGGGTTCGAGTCCCGCCTCGTGATCGAATTTTTTCTATTCTTTATAAATTTATATTTATAAAGCATTTTAATGCCATAAAACCAAAAATATAAATTCAACAAAAAAGGTCGTGTTCCATCGTTACAATATTGTATTCACTGAAAAGTGCTTCATATTGGTTGAAATGGTTGTTAATCATCTCAATAGATGGCGCGCGGTGTGTCCCTTCAGACACATAAAACTGAAAGAATAGAATAAATTCGATTACTCTGGCGGGTCACGAGTGGCTGAGTTGGTCAGGCATCCGCCCCGGAATGGCGCGAAGGATGCGGGTTCGAGTCCCGCCTCGTGATCGAATTTTTTCTATTCTTTATAAATTTATATTTATAAAGCATTTGAATGCCATAAAACCAAAAATATAAATTCAACAAAAAAGGTCGTGTTCCATCGTTACAATATTGTATTCACTGAAAAGTGCTTCATATTGGTTGAAATGGTTGTTAATCATCGCAATAGATGGCGCGCGGTGTGTCCCTTCAGACACATAAAACTGAAAGAATAGAATAAATTCGATTACTCTGGCGGGTCACGAGTGGCTGAGTTGGTCAGGCATCCGCCCCGGAATGGCGCGAAGGATGCGGGTTCGAGTCCCGCCTCGTGATCGAATTTTTTCTATTCTTTATAAATTTATATTTATAAAGCATTTGAATGCCATAAAACCAAAAATATAAATTCAACAAAAAAGGTCGTGTTCCATCGTTACAATATTGTATTCACTGAAAAGTGCTTCATATTGGTTGAAATGGTTGTTAATCATCTCAATAGATGGCGCGCGGTGTGTCCCTTCAGACACATAAAACTGAAAGAATAGAATAAATTCGATTACTCTGGCGGGTCACAAGTGGCTGAGTTGGTCAGGCATCCGCCCCGGAATGGCGCGAAGGATGCGGGTTCGAGTCCCGCCTCGTGATCGAATTTTTTCTATTCTTTATAAATTTATAAGTTTTTAATTGATAAGTTTATTAATAACTAGCTTTGCACCCGCAGCTTCGCCCGCGCAGTCAAAGAAAAACCCGCATAGTTCCCGTTCCCGTGGGATTTCCGGGATAAAACCTATCCTATTTCCCGGGATAAAAAGTAACCTATGTCCTTTCTCGGGTATCAAAATATCTCTATACCAAATCTCATGCAAATTGGTTCAGTAGTTAAGGCGTGATTGAGTAACAGACAGACAGACAGAGTTACTTTCGCATTTATAATATTAGTATGGATTTATTTATCAGATTAATTATATATTTTTTTTTGTTACATTGATTGTTCTTAATTGGTAATAGGCAGAATATTTACGAAGTTTCGCCTCTATGGCGGTGGCCGGTGAGTCGATGATATACAGGGTGTAATCGTTAAGTGTGCACAAGCGATTATTCCGTAACTATTGCAGATATCAAAAAACTTTAAACTGATATCGAAAGTACTTAACCTAATGAGTAAAATGGCCATAATAAATTTTTAAAAATAAAACGAGAAATATCCAAAAATGTTACATTAAACGCTCCCATATATTTTATTTCCCATACATTTTGTATTCATAGCAGATTTTCGAAGTGATGTCCTCATTGTGCAATACAATGAGGAGCTCTATTTACAGTTTCTAAATGAACTTCCCTTCAAATTTGCGAAGTAATTAAAGCAGAAAACCAAAAAAAGAAAGAAAAAATGTTGTGTGGTTTTATGAAACCACGGTAAAAGTGAAACTTTCCGAACACTGCTTTATACCTACTCGGCAGCCGACCGTCACGCGACATGCGCTACACAGACCAAAAAGTTTGAGACGATGTAATAAAAGTTTCACTTTAAAAGCTAAAATCTTTCATATTAAATGTACATGGGATATTCGTATCTCATACTGAATGTATGGGAGGATTTCAAGTTAATTTTTTAGATATTTCTCGTTTTATTTTTAAAAATTTATTATGGCCATTTTACTCATTAGGTTAAGTACTTTCGATATCAGTTTAAAGTTTTTTGATATCTGTTATACTTACGGAATAATCGCCTGTGCGATTACAACGATTACACCCTGTATATCGCTTAATCTATGACTCACTAGCCGCCCCGCGCCGCGGCCGCCGCGCTTGGCGCACAGATTTTCTTCGTGGTGTCTCCTCTATACGTAGTAATAAGCTCAATGGTTTATTTCTGATTATTTTAATATCTATATTTCTCTTGATTAACTAATTTCCCGACTCACCTAACAAGCACCACCCGGGGCCACGTGTAGGGATTTGAAACCAGATACTTTCCTATAACCGCAGGTGATTCCGCATAGAATGCAATTTTTATCCAATTTCTTAGATTTTTTTGTGAAAGTTAAAAAGACTTGGTTATTTGAATTTTACAAGTAAATTTTCAGGTTTTGTATTTACACTTTTTTCGTTTAATTGAAATACAAAGTTGTTGATCTTTTAATCAACTTTGTCATTAAACCAACATAAAGAAAGGAAATTGAAAATTATCTGCTTTATTTCTTTTCGATTTTAGCTGGACTTCCACGTGCCTTGTAAATCTTAAAATGAAGTGAAGTGATAATGTTTAATTCATTATGAAATGGCCTTTCATAATTTTATAAAATTGCATTTTCTGTTAATTGTCGCAAATTGTAGATAAATATTATGATTATAACGGTAATTACTTAAATAAGCGTTGGAAATTTTTCAAACATTCATTAAGACACAAATAACGTTTTGTTTTATTGTTTGACCGATAAGTAATTTCAAATAAACAAGAAAAATTAACTATTGTTAATTGTAGGTAATAGTGTTTTACTTTCATGGCTGTGAGTAATCAAATAGCAAAGACAATTTAGCTGTATTTGATGGAGAATAGAAAATAAAAATATTCATAAAAATAAATACATAAAATATATTGAGCTAATAGGAATTTTATTATGCAAGCAATTTTATAGCTAACTAGCAAACCGGGCGAACTCCGTTTCGCCACCAGAGACACCTTTTCTTTGCTATAAACCTCACGGAGCCCGAGACCTTTCCAACGAATGCAAAACCGTGGAAATCGGTTCGTGCGTTTTGGAGTTATAGCGTCAGGAAGGAAAACCCGACTTATTTTTATATAGTAGAAAATTGATAATTATCATCAGCTCACATAATTATTATACGCTTTCCAGGTGCGGGTTGCCAAATATCACAGAAACTTTTGATTCTCGGACACAATTTCCTCGCGATGTTTTCTTTCACCGTTTTGAACAGTGCTGATCAGGATAATTTGCAGATCAATAATTGAAAAGCATATTATTTGTATGTCTATAATTACGACTACATTCAAACTATGTTTTCGTTGCAGATTCCTTTACAGAAGTTTGAAGAAAGATGTCGTGAAGAATCCGGATTTAAAAGAAATGCACGCACATGAAAATGCCGTCACGGTGTTATAAAAATTGTATAGGTAATTTAATTACATAATATAAACCTTGAAAATTGTCGAGCGACTTGTTTTATTTTAATATCTCCATGGTAATAGAGCCTAGAGGGGCGGGCACCAAGCCATCACTTTTAGTCAAAATCTATACTAATATTATAAAGCTAGATAGTTTGTTTGTTTGAACGCACTAATCTCAGGAACTACTGGTCCGATTTGAAAAATTATTTCGGTGTTAGATGGCCCATTCACCGAGGAAGGCTAAAGGCTTATATATCATCACGCTAAGACCAACAGGAGCGGAGCCACGCGGGTGAAACTGCCGAGCGCAGCTAGTACTTACATAAAGCCGTTTTAGAAATAGACGCATATTATGATAAAATAATTAATAGCAATGCAGTAGTTATGATAATTTATTTCTCATTGTGTAAGGCGCAACAATATAATATTATTGTCAATTGTAAAAATGCCTGTTATAAGATCTTTATTTTAATATACACAGGGAACTAAGTTAATAGGGACCAAAAAAATTATGCAATCTAGCTGATACAGTTTCTCGTTCGTTACTAATGAAGCCAGTGAAATGTTTTATAATACTACTTGTTTATTTTTGTTACATTTATAAATAGAGCATTGAACATAATATATTTATTATGTCATCCCTATAGGTACGTAAGTATAAAAGTTTTAAAAGACATTTGAAACATAATTTATACTCTGTATTATTACCTCTTGGTGGAACTGCATTTTGTAGTAAAAAAAACACACAATTCACTAGTTCCACTTTATTTAGATTTTTATTACAATAAACTAGTTTACGTTTACGATTACGTCGTAGTTTATTGTAATAAAAATCTAAATAAAGTGGAACTGGTGAATTGTGTGTTTCTTTACTATACATTTGAAACATATTTGATAGGTAAAATATAATTTAAATCCGCGGCAAACAGCAGCGATGGTTGACATAAATAAATGGGATTTTACCAAATAGGTACTCGTATAGTTATTTTTAGATGTTTTTTTATCTAAACAGTTGTTCGAATTATTTTCGTCATACCGCTCCGATATAGGAATTACACATTCGGCTAATGTTTCATATTATTTTTATGAAATTATTATCTAGCTCAGTTTTAATCAAAATCTTGTAATAATATTGCAAAATAAAGGACTAATAATTAATGAAAATAAATAACTAATTTAAATTATAATACACTATTAACGCGCTTTCTTTCTGTGTAAATAAGGATAAATAATTTTCGAACTGATAGTAATAATACCTAATTAAAGGAATTCATAGAACTATCTAGTAAAATTACAAGTTATTGTTCTACTTCTCTGTTCTTTTTTCTGAGCGAATTACTAATGTAGAGCTCAAGGACCAAAATATAAATTATATTTTAATTATTCAGAATAATAAGGTAAACTCAAAAAATTACTGTATTGTCACCGATCCTTGATTTGTTTGTTAATTAGAATTGAATTAAATCTGTCCGATTATAAATTGAATCTGTTTGGTCAAAATCGAGTCTTATGGAGTCGGTTGTGTACAAACATGCAGGTGAAGCTAATAAAGAAACACTCGTATCTTGACCTATTCGACCTACAAAGTCACAATTTTGCAGAATACCTACCAAAATATCACCATATTTCGTGATGTTATCATCAAATTTCTGATCACGAACTAATTCTGAATATTGGAGAGTTCGTCTCGTCTACTTTTAGAAACAATGTTATAAAGTTATAACAAAATTGAAATACATTTTTTTACTTTCGGTGGGTATGTATCTAATATAATAATACAATAGTACATACATATAATGTACCTACATAATTACATATTATAACCTAGATGTACTGTACCCGCGGGTACTAATGCGGGTAATGCGGGTAAAACCGCGGTTTTACCCGCATTGCTCAGCTCCTGTTGGTCTTAGCGTGATAATATATATATATTATAGCCTCCTATAGCCGTCCTTGATAAATGGGCTATCTAAAACTGAAAGACTTTTTCAAATCGGACCAGAAGTTCCTGAGATTAGCGCGCTAGAACAAACAAACAAACTCTTCAGCTTTACAATATTTATACCTATAGCATGGATATGTTGAATGTTGATAAGGCATTACATATAAATAATTTTAAGTAACATCCGCGTACCATAGACACAATTGATATATAGGTACACCTGTGGTTCCTGTTTTAAAGGTTAACAAGACTAACCAACGCAACGGTCAGAAATACGCAGCAGTAGGCAGCATTTACCTACAGCTTATTGTATTTCGGGATACAACGTATTCGCTTACCTGCTTTTTTAGGGTTCCGTACCCAAAGGGTAAGACAGGACCCTATTACTGAGACTTCGTTGTCTGTCTGTCTCCAGGTTGTATCTCATAAACCGTAATAGCTAGAAAGCTGAAATTTTCACAAATGATGTATTTCCGTTGCCGCTATAACACCAAAACTAAAATTAAAAAGAAGTAAAATATTAAGGGGGTCCCCATAGTACGGAACCCTACGTGCGCGAGTCCGACTCGCACATGGCCGGTTTTTTACTACAGATAAGCAAACACTGCTGCACTACTGCAGGTGCTGCGCCCTCTGTGTGGATCTGCCTATTTTTTTTGTATATTTTACAATTTAAGCTGTCTATAGAGTTATTGCTTCATAAAATAATAAATAATAGTGCATACGGTAAATAAAATCACGAACTTATAAAAAGTTGAATTGAAAAACGTACGTATTTTACGTGTTCGTTTATATAACATTAAAGCATAGTTTATACAAAAAAATACTTATAAAATAATGATTCTATCGCACTGCAGTGTGCATATGTATTTATAATCTATATGTATAGTATGCAACGAACGTGGAATTCGGTCAAGAACAAATGCTGGTTGCATTTTTCGTAGAAACTACTATCTGCGTTTAATGTTTTTATTAATTATTTACCTCATTTATGTTTTTTATAGAAGAAATTTATTTAAATAAACTTAAGCATGTGACATAATAAAAGAGTCATCTCAAGATATTTTGCTTAATATGTAAGTCACATGTAAGTACTGCAAATTTCATAAAAAGGTAACGGTAAATTTTACCTGATGTTTGTATAATAAACAAGGTAATTTACATCGTAATGGGAATAATCTTAAAATGGTTTTATATATTCGTATACCTGTGATATTTATTCACCAAACTTGGAATGCTGCTTTGGATAAAAATATTTTTTGAAACGGATTAAACTAATGATTTTAATACTTTATGCAAATTCCAAGCAATGGTTACCTATCCCGTATTTCTGGGATGCTCCTTTGCTTCTCTTCTGTATCAGGTTTTGTTTAACCCAAAAAATGCCTAAATTTTTTTAGAAAAATGTTGTCTTCAGGGGTAATAATGGTGAACCACTTCGCTCCACTCAAATGTAGATATCGTTTACGAATGCCACCAAATCTTACTAGTTTCTACGATACTTCGTTCACTATACAGGCTATTAAACTGAGGAACGCTTTACTTGAAACAATAAAAAAAGGCAAAGTAGTTAAATAAGTTTGTATAGGTACTACCTGTCTACCAATATCTTTATCCTTTTATAAATTTACATATATATTTTATGGCTTTAATTCTGTGCCTCCAGTGAATAAAGGAGTAAGACGAGTTATTCCCTTTGGTTTTTAATTCACCATTGAATTCAGCTCGTCAAAATACATAACATATCAAAAGGTCATATCTCTAGCTGCGTCCTAACCCATTTTTTCGAATGACCCAAACGGTATAAGTAGGGTGTGATTAACGGTATAAGTTACCTTATCCATCATTTTAGGCAATTGCAAAGGAACTATTCGTCTCGATTCAAAAGTACCCACGAACACAAAGACGTATGTGTAGTTATACTTTTTGAATAAAGACTTAATTCATTTTGTTCCATCCGTGCTAACACTATTTTAGTATAAACGCATTTGTGTCATTTTTCTAACATGAGCATAAAGGAACAACTCTTAGTGTCATTGGTTCAAGTGACGACATGAGACAGTTTCGCATTAATGCCGTGTTGCTATTGGTCTATTTGAATACTGCACGGAAACAACACATACTATTCCTTTTTGCATAATATTTCAATCGTTTTTTTTCAATAAATCTGAAACAACAAATCTTTATATTTTTAAAAAAGGTATTTATCAGTTAACTTGGGATACTAATATATTTCTATGGAAATTAACTATTTTTTGCAATAGATATTAAAAATACAGTTTTAATTAACACATTAAGTGCATTTAATGATATTATACTCTTTGTTTATATAAATACAGAACGATAATTGAATCATCTTAAAAAAAGCCGACAAAAATAAAGTTAAAAGTAAGTTTTATAAAAAATAACAAGTTTTTAATCTTTTTTTTTTAATTTAATCTAACTACAATAATACTATAATAGTCGCATAGAAAAAAAAGTATTTATAACCAGTCTTGACAATTATGAATATTGTGTTCTCCACATATGGCGTTTTAGCAACTTTGCTTTGGGGATTTGCCTTTTTTATAGGCAATATCGATACTTTTTTGGTCCTGTATTATCGTAAACATATTATGGATACTCTGGTACCACATATTTTGAAAAAATTGGGATATTGTCACGTAGAGTCTCTTCAAAGTGCGTGCCACTAGTCGTATTTGCATCCAAGGCACCTTCAAATCTGTGCTTAATTTTTTCATAAAATCATTGCGGCTCATTGTATTTATTTTCTTTATTTATTTACATTATTTTGATATTATATGATATAGAAATTGTTAAAATTCCATATCATGCCGTAAAATATCGCCACTGACCACCTATAACTTTTCCTGTAACTGAACATACAGGAATATGGTTTTCGAGCTTCTGTTATCTCTTTAAAGTGCTTGTATCCTAACTATAACCACCATGACATATTCGGTTTTACTCCAGACAACATCTTCAGCCACCCAATCCTCTTGCTTGGAGTCCAAATCCAGCGGAGGACAATAATCGTCATTTACTAAAATTGAAGGTTTTTCGTCCTAGTTTAAAAGTTGTCTGGATCCCATTTTATACTCAATCTATAGTATATAATACTATATCATGTAAAACGTGACTTGGAAAAAAAATATTCAAATAAATCACAAAATAAAAAATTTGAAACAATCGTAAAAGTTACGAAAAGCCCAATTATACGTCAAAATGACGTACAACATCCTCTTTTCAACAAAATAGCGGAATTTACCGGGATGAGCCAACTATGTACTGCAAGGTCTCGACGGCTAATGAGTTGGTTCTGGATTTCGAAGCAATTCGATTTTAAATATAGAAGAGACAAAGATATTCGGTATACGTCAAATTTACGTAGATTGGACTTCTTGGGCTAAATGCATAAATACCTCAATGTGGTTTTGTTTTTATTATCTAATAACGATGAAAAAACCCGTTGATGTATTCGTTTTTCAAGCTACGTGCATGGTTGTTCCACTAAAAGGCCTCAATTGAGTCATAAAGTACACAAATTTCAAATATAATAAGTCGCATCATTTCTATAAAACCAAAACTGGCAATAATATAAGTCGTGTTATGCGATTATGAACATAGTGCATTAGGGCATAAGTCGTTATATTGCAAAGAGTAAAAAAAAATTATGTGAATACATTGAGTTATTCCATGAAGTACTCTTTCATAAGGCCACAACTACAAAAAAATACGAAAAAAGTATATTTATGGGGTTGTTTCAATATGTGTTCATATGTAAAACTAAAGTCTAACATCATATCTTACCCATACAAGCTTAAAAATTTGAAGTTATAAAGATTTAGTATTGATATATAGTTTTTTGTCTCTCTTGAAAAGTGCTGTTTTTGAGTTATTCCCTTATTCACTGGAGGCACAGAATTATTCCTACCGTTCCTACCGATACTATTGAGAATCAATTCATCAATTTTATATTTATACATAAGCCCATACAAATTTTATGTAATCTTACATATTATACATATATTTATGCTCTACCCAGTAGGGTTGAGCAGTAGTAGTAACTCTCCTCTAACTGTAATTTCTCTCGGTACGTCTGGTTGTCTGGAAGAAATCGGCATTTAGCGATAAGACGGCCATTTGTTTTTACTTAAATTTAGCTTAAGTTTCATATTCAGTTAAATTATAGAGCAATAAAGTATTTAAAAATAAATAAATAGAAGTACCCCGTTCCAAGCACCAAAAGTACATAAAATAAGAAGAAAAATAATATGGCTTTGTTTTTTTACTAATGCTTTAAATGACTCAAAAGGAAACTTATTGGAATATATATAGTTCATTGCTTTGAGTTCAAAGTTTTGGATATTTCTTACTTCTTAAGGTCAATCATTTTATTATACGACTCAAACATTTTATGATATAAAAAAAGAATTTAATGGCTAATGCCTTTTTATTATCTACTTAGTTCTCATTTTTGTTTAACTTTATTTATCTTAAAACTACAAATTTAATTAAAAGGTCACCTACAAAAAGAAATATGTACCACAATATACAACGACAATATCTAAGCAAAACATAAGCTCAGCTATTTTATATAGAGCCAGAGCCTGGTCACTTCATTTTTCTATTTATACAATAATTTTATTAATTTGTTGTGTAAAATTCTGTGATAAACAGCTGATAGGTAAATAATTTTTCATATTTGCATGCGAAACATGATGGACTATTACATTTTTTGACATCTTGCTGTAGCATGTTTTTACAAATAAATATTATTTTATTTTATAGTAAAAAATTGACCCGCATTGCCATATATTATATATAAAACCGCCTATGGTCGTTTTTTATATTATTACGGATATTGTGAATACTACAATGACATGAATCGGTACTGGGAAAACCGTAAAACTAAAATACGCAACAGGAAAAAGATCTATCGATAATCTGGTTTTCATAAAAAAATCAAGACCGTATTTTATATAGGACAACAACAATTCATAAAAAAAGGTTGTGTTAGATAATTCACAACGCAAATTTTGTGAAGAAAAAAAATGTAGAGTATGATGAAAATATAATAATTATTAAACATCAATTTAACTATAATATAGAATACAAGAGGGACAACTAGTAGGTATCAATGTTTAATATTTTATTTACACAAATATCTAATCAAACATTTAGATTGAACAGGTGTTCATATGTGAGATTTATAAATACATAAAGTAAGGTTTTTAATCCATAAAAAAATTGAACTGCTTATTTACCATACCACTCTACTTATCTTTTCAAATTACAAAAAATTTAACGGTCTGCTAAATTAACAAGACAATACAATAAAATGAAGTCAACGATCTCATATCGGGCATAAAATTATTATAAACAGCATTGTACACAGGCTTAGTTTAATCATTAGCACCTTTTAAAATACAGTTCGCTATTGTCGCGTCACGGTTCAGTAGAATATGTATGTACGAGCGTAAATAAACATCGAGTGCGTAAATAATTATGAACCCTCCCATTCAAGTGTCGTGTTTACCGATCAGTAACTTAAGGTGCACAGATAAACGAACAATTTAATAAAACAGTTGTCGTGTGCGATGAGACCTCTGTTATCGGAGCAGCCGAGATGCGAGCGACTCGCACGCGGCGCACACTCATATCGCGCTTCATTTTACAACCTGATATAAACAACTCTGGTTTTTGAAAACGACAGTCGGAAAGCCACGGATTAAGTAGTCGCTATCGGCCGTGGCACCGCATACCGAGTGTAGTGTTGTGAGTGGTTCAAATAACAAACAGTGCCTTCACTTTTACTAACTCTCACTTTTAACATGAGTGCGAGCGCGGTTAACACATGCAGCACAATCGACTTGACGAAATCGAACATACGGCTGACGGATAACAAAGAGAAGGAGACATGGCGGGAAAAATTCAAACGCCAATTGAAAAAGATCAAGTACGTATACCGCGAAACGACTGTCGAGCCGTGCTTGTTTACGTACATGGTGTGTACGGCGCTCTCCTCCCTCGCCGTGCAAAACATGCACTTGGAAAAATCGTGCAGAGTAAATTTCAACTACCCAGATGACATATGCGATCGTATTAGAGATAGGAATACAACGGGACTTAGTGCCGAGTTGAACAACGTACAGTCGTTAGTCGCTACGGTCGTAGCGTGGAAGTTCCCTTTGCAGACCGCCATTCCTGCTGTTATGGTATTGTTTGTAGGTGCTTGGAGCGACAGAACTAAGAAGCGAAAGATATGTATACTATTCCCATTCATCGGGGAGATTTTAGCCAATATAGGACTCTTATTAGCTACGTATTACTTTTATGAATTGTCATTAACCGCTACTGCATTAATTGAAGCATTGCCTCCGGCATTCACCGGCAGTTACATTATCATATTTATGGGAATGTTTAGTTTCATGACTGATAGGACAACTGTGAAGACGAGGACGTTTCGTTTAGGCTTAGTAACAATATGTGTGAGCTTAGGAACTCCAGCTGGGACTGCTTTGAGTGGAATAGCTCTAAAATCGCTAGGGTATTACGGTGTATTCTCCGTAATCCTTGTATTGCACATATGCTCGTTTCTTTACGGTTTATTTAGATTAGAAGACATTTTACCTCTAGAAGACGATAGACGTTCAGTAGACTCAGAAACTTATACATTAAGGAAGATTGTGGAAGTGTTGAGTTTGGTTACTAATACAGTGATGGTAGCAGTTCGCCCCCGAGCTTTTGGGATGAGAAAACAAATTTTATCCGTAATTGTTCTATACCTCTTGATGGTGGGACCTTTGTATGGTAAGTCAAAAACAAATTACGCTAATTAGTCATAATTATTTATAATAGCTTAATTCTAATTATATTTACAAAGTGAACTGCAGCGTTATCTTATATCAAACACATTAAGAATGAAAGGGTTTTTGGATAAACACATTTCGTTTGTTTATCAAGGAACAATATGTATTAATCAAACTTTTACCTGTTTACATATGAACGGTACTTTCTTATATGATAACAGTTCCGTTGATTGCAATTAAATGCCTAAGTTACAGTAAATTGTTATTATGGTCCTTTAACGTTATTTTTTATGATTATGATATTAATCTAAATAATTATTACAAATAAATAAATTCAGAAAGCGAATGGGACAGAATTAACGAAGATCTAGTAAGTTATATTTGATATTATTTTATATAATATTGTACTAGGTAGGTATAACTATGAATTGCTAAAAACCAAATTGAAATATCACCTTCATTTAGATAAGAAAGTACATTTACTACTTACAAGGTTTAACATTGTATTATTAGCATATAAATATAATTTGTCAACGATATATAAAAAATAGAAAAACTACATTAATATAGTAAAAATATGTAATTAACTTCCTTAAATACGTGTAACAACGTCAAGTGGTGGGTATCTACTGCAAAAGCTAAATGAAGGCTTTTTCTTTTTAAAATTATCTGTACGTAACAGATGTAATTTTAATAGGTTTGCTTATTTTTTTGTTCTTAAAATTTTTAAATCGATACGATTTCGAGATAAATTTAATGTACGTATAAATGTGGTATAAATGCAACATTATAATGACCTCAATTTTATCGCCATTTCTTTTGCGAGTAAATTAATCTTGAATTTTAATGTCGAATCAAACAAGGACTTCTTTGAACTAAAATATACATTATATAGTTCAATGACCTATTACATATTACCTACTTTATTTTTGAATACATTATATTAATTTAAAAGCGTAAAAAGCAAACATGATTGACCAGTTTAGTCATTTATAAAAATGATATCCCAATATTTCTAATCTTATAAGTGATTTTATGATAAAAATTAGGTATCGTTTCGGTGAATAGCGACCAATTATTTGTACCTCTGATCTCGAATATTTATTTCCCAAGTACCAAAATGGTTCAACTTATAGAACCACCCTTTAAAATATTATCAAAATCTGCGCAGTTGTTTTTTACGTAATTGGCTCACATTCAAACAACCGTTAATCAGATAAACAGTAAAACAATTGTGTTGGTGTCTACAAAACATCCATAATGTATAGCAATTACTCTTTATAAAAATATATTGTAAGTAGAGTTGTTTTGAATAATTAAATTATACCAATTTTCAGCAGGGAAATAAACTAAACACTCCTTTTATCTATTTTGACCGAACCAAATGCAATATTATTTAACCAACATCTCAAGAGGTTTGAATCTTTTAAGAGTGACGATGTTAAGATACAAATACATACCTTAAGTTTATTTAAAATGATTACAACAACTGAATTTTCTTTTCTTAAAAATAATAAATGCAAATTTCTTATTAACATTTAGGCCATACTATTGGCGTTATCGCTGGCCCCTGATTTAAATTTAATACCTAGATATTTGTATGTTCGTCTCTAAATTATTTAGCCTATTTTTGAGAAAAAGATTACCTTACAATTTAGAAGAATGATAAGTCAGTCCGTAACAATATTTTAATTAAATATTGAGAACCCAGTGTTGTCTTAAACTAGAATGGTTTTTAATCATATTGCACCAGTATCGTAAGTATAATCGTTTCGATCCCGCGCGAAATATAATAAACAGTGCAGATTGACACATTTATTTTTATTATGAACTTAAACTCATTAACGTCTAGCTCGATCAAATATGTATGACTGCATTTAGGTCGTTCCACTCAAACAACCGAGGTAAACTAGTGTCTGCACACGCAATGCTGCAGCAACGTGCAATACTGTACAAAAACCTAATTTATACACTCCGGCATCTCTTGTACCGATTGGCTAAACTTTAATTAGCCATTGCCCATTAAGTGTTTGGAGATATTCGTGTAAAGGTTTTCTGGACATTCGTTTGCTGTATGTGGCTAATTGAAAAGTTTCATGCGACCAATTGCAATGTTTAAAAACTTAAATTCAATTAATGCTTCCTACCTCGTTTGTCATAAAATTGTTAGTTGTTTTCTATTATGTACGATGGTAATCATTGGTATAATATAAAGCTAGGCTATGGTGCGTTCTATAAGAGATCCCGGAGACTCCGCTACCATGCTTTGAGTTTGGCCACCGAGGAGGTTTTAGTGGGTAACACAATATGCTCGCTTTTCCCTCAAAAGAGAGTATTATGTATAATATCTTTAGATTTCCTCCCCGTTAACAAAAAAAAAAAACCTGTGTTTAATTTCAATTCTCTTAATTATTTGGGAAACCACTTAAATTTTATATAAAGTTTTCAATGTAATCAATATAATTGCTTCCTTTCATAATTAAAATTTGCCGAGTATTTTCGCAGTTACCTAAATTAAATAAAAGTGTAACAGGTCTCAACTTTCACAATTAAACTTTAATCTCTTCATAACTTCATAAATAATTATCTACTAAAAATGATTTGGCTTAATTTATTGACAGAAAATGAACCACAGTAACATGGCATTGATAAAACTGATTCTTGATGAGTCTTTTTAACGAACAAAAACGAAAGTTGCAGCGAAAGGATTATTATCTATGCTACTGCAATATAAAGTTTATCAAGGCCTGCTTGCAGTCGTACCACTTTCGTTATTAACCATTAAATCGGGCGTAAACATTAATAAAACATCAAAGTTTTGGCTCAAATTATACCTGCTTATACTTAAGTTTTATATGCTTAATTTACTATAATTTATTGTGTTTAAATTTTCCAAACAATCCTCAATATAAACGTTACGTAACTTAGGACTCACAATTATTTATAAAATTAATATTAGGTAATCATAAAAATATATGTTAAGAGATGTATAAGAGATGCGCACGAAATATCAACACCTTCATATACATGTACCTACTTACATACATGCAACACGAAGGTCATATATAGCAAAAAGACTGGATGCATCAGTCCTTTAATTTTACAATGCATTCGTAATAATAGTACGTTTTATTTTTTTGCACTAACTAATACATATATATATAAATGAATATTTTCTTTTTTAAACTCTCTAAATGTGCTGAATCTAAATCATAAATCTATTTTAACACATAATCTTCGTTACGTTCGTATACCTTCTTACGGTGTACAATAACGTACGTACATACGTTACCAAAATCGCAAATATGAAATTTTCCCTCCATACTTTACAGATGAAAATTTTGAGACCGTAAACAAGCATAGAGAGAACTTATTTTTACGTGACTTCGCTCGATCTGTACAGCATTTTATGACCTGCCAGGCGAAAACATTTTATGTCCCCATCGAGGATCAAACCTAGTTTTCACTTGATGTGATATTACTATAAATATTGTCTACTAGTTGTTCACCCCGACACCACCCGGGCCATAATTTATTTTTGTTTTTTTCAAAAATTTTACAGTTATTATCCACTGGTATACCAATCCAACTGACTAAACACGATCAAACAATTCAAGTATATTTATGTAATATGCCCTTATAAATCTTAAAAAAAAAAAACAATATATTAGGGTAAAAGTGGGATAGATGCCCCACTTTTTGAAATAGCCTCATAATTTTAAAAACATGAATCTTATACGAACACTTTATATGAATATAGCTAGGTTAATTATCTGTTTTGAATTACTATATATATTTTTTATCCTATCATTTATAGATAATGTGTAATAAACATTTTTGTAGAACACCTTTTTTGAGGATAGATGCCTACCTAGTTGGATAGTTGCCCCACCATGAAAATACTAAGGAGGATAGATGCCTGCAGAGTGGGATAGTTGCCTTACATACTCTATAAATGCGAAATCTAATAAAATTTATATGATACTAGCGACCCGCCCCGGCTTCGCACGGGTGCAATTCTGATACTAAATACACTACAGAAAAACTGTGAACGTTGTATATAAAAACATAGCGGCCCGCTCCGGCTTTGCACGGGTATAAAATATATACCCGGACGGCCGGCCGGTACCGCCGCAAACGCTACGTCCCGCAATTTTTAAATCTGTAATATCTTCGAAAATATTCACTTAAATCATACGGTGTAAAGGGCCATATAGATCTATATTAAATGAACAATGTATTCAAGGTATTTAATTGGTTAAGGATTAATGCTGTATTGGTGAAAATCGCTTCGAAAATTAGCTATTATTTGTCGTAAAAAGTAAATGACAAAAAAATGTTATTGTGGGTTATCCATAAGAGATAGACATATACCATCGCGGACTTTTCTGTAGACCTTTTCAATGTGTATAATACTTAGTACATTATTTTGATAAAACTCGTAGGGTTCAGCCTGCGTTTGCAATATAAGCGGAAAAAATGTAATTTTTTACGACATCACATTAGAAACCTCAAAAATAACAGTACTTCTCCACTATTTAATGGATGTTATTATACATATAAACCTTCCTCTTGAATCACTCTATCTATTAAAAAAAACCGCATCAAAATCCGTTGCGTAGTTTCAAAGATTTAAGCGTACAAAGGGACATAGGGACATAGGGACATAGGGACAGGGAAAGCGACTTTGTTTTATACTATGTAGTGAAACCAGCAAATGTCATGTTAACATAGTTGTTCTGTTGTCCAAGAATATACTTGCGCTCGCACTCCTTCTTTTCTTTTGTATTTTCGTGGCGTGGTTCTCCTACAATCAGTATAAGGGCAGATCATTAATAAGTAAGTATACATAACAAAAAAAGCAAATTAAACGAGTAAAATCGGTTAACGTAGAGAAAACCTCTGGCGCAATCAGGTAAAAATATAAACAGTACCTGTGATTATCGATAATAACATGTACATATGTATTGAGGGATAGATGCCCTTAGAGGCCCCTAAGGGCATCTATCCCTCGAAAAAAAAGGGGCAACTATACTTTTTGATAAGGATAGCTGTCCCAGTATTTTTTTTATTAAATAAAAGCAAAAGAGCCACTATTTTCACTTAGATTTGTAATTAATGAACCAGTGTATAGACATAATAAGAAATATAGTGAAATTTATTAATACTTATAAAGTTATGCAAAGGCAAATATCAACCTTTTTAAATTTTAACGTGTTCGTGAAGTTCGCCGCGGATATTATAACACGCACTAGCGAAACACGTCTTCACCAAACAACAGCTCATGCGTACCCGAGGTGCGGGGTGATAGGAGCTCCTATTTAAATCATTAATTCGTAGTCACGACTCTGGGAAGTGAGGTTTTTTGAAAATGAGGCATCTATCCCGGTGCGGCATCTATCCCACTTTTACCCTATGCATTGTCACCTACAAAAATAATCTTAACAAATAATGCAATACAATGAGGCTAAATCAAACTTTCCGAAGTTTCCCAATACAAAATCCGTTCTGAAAATATTTAATTAGTTTAAGTTATTTCAATTCAATATACTTTCGGAATTATCAATAAATATTAAACCACGTATTCTAAATCTTTTTAAACATAAATAAAGACTGTCTTATATAACGCCAAGTGCACGGTTACCATGGAATGGAATTGCAATCACATGAACTGCATCCAAGTTAATCCATACCGTTACTCATTAAAAATCGAGTAGGTACGTAATTAGTTAGAATTCCTTCCTAGAGAGCTAGTGACCTTATTTAAATTGATGGACTTCATTATGTTAAAATATGGGTCAGATCGGTACTTATAATTTGTCAGAGTAAAAATCTTTTGGTTCTAAAGTCATTTAACATTTAAACTATGAAGAGAATCACTGTAATGTAATTATTGAATGTTTGGGTATTTGGGAGCCCCATCTCTGTCAAATAATTCTGACCCACATTTATCCATATTCCAGATTTACGCGTGTTTATTAGTTTTTATTATAACAATTTTAATGATTCAATTTCAATTCAGCTACGCGCACTAAATACATGTAAATCACTCCAAGTGGATAGCTTACATAACGTATGTATAATGTAGAGAGATTTGTAAAGATAACATTATGAATAATTCCAATTTCTAATGTGGAGGTTAGCGATTTGTATGAAGCAATCGATGCAAAACTTGTTCTTGCCTAGATTATACAATCTGCGTGTTATATAAAGTCTTGTAACACGCTACGAAATAACCTTGAACTTGAGCTAAGAATCATTCTACACTTACTTAGCGGCCTCTAATTTATAATTCCAAAACGAGTGGAAGTGGGATTTGGTCCTTCTTTCTTTCGCCCACGTTATAGAAAAATTAACAAATTATATACTAACCTTCCTCTTTAATCACTCTATCTATTTAAAAAAACCTATAAAAATCTGTTGTTTAATTTTAAAGATCTAAAATCTGTTGCGTAATTTTAATGATCTAAGCATACGGACATACGACGGAAAGCAAATTTATAATTATGTATTATTTATCTAATCGATCGCAATCTGTGGAGCTTACTGCACCCTCTGGTGAGAAAAAATTATCGTGTCCACTTGAAATAATTAGAGGCGTACCACAAGGATCGATCCTGGGACCAATTTTATTTGTACTCTACACCGCAGATATCATTAATTCAATTAAATACTGTAAATATCATATTTACGCGGATGACTTACAGCTATACATCTCATTTCATCCCAGCCAGACTGATTTAGTAATTGCAAAGATCAACGATGACTTAAATAGAATATCTAGTTGGGCCGACTCTAACTCTCTAGTTCTCAATCCAATGAAGTCCAAATTTATGGTGTTGGGAACGAAAACGATGATCCAGAAAGTTTTATCGAATAACCCAGTTTTGCACATTAAATCTGAACCGATTGAGAGAGTTGTGACGACGCGTAACTTAGGAGTCATACTGGATGATGGTATGCGTTTTGAGGACCACATTCACGAAATAGCTAGGAACTGTTTTTACAGGCTTAAAGTTCTGTATCAAGTACGTGATTATCTAAGTGAAGATTTACGTGTGAGGCTTTGTGAAGCTTTGATCTTGTCAAAATTTAATTATGCAGATGCACTCTATGGGACAAGATTATTGGCAAGAACCGAGCGCGTAATTAGGAGAGTCCATAATGCTTGTGCGCGTTTCTGCTATTGTATCCCTCGAAGAGCGCATATCTCTCCATTTCTTAGCAAATCCAACTCGCTATTTATGACTTTCAGGAGAGAACTACATTTTAGCGTACTTTTGTTCGGTGTTGTTAAGAACGGTAAACCTGCGTACTTGCATAATAAACTTGACTGGGCAAAAAATGATTATAATACTAGATTCGCTAATTCCGGAAGTATTAAGCTATCGCAACATTTTTCTTCATCGTTTCGTGGTAGCTTCCGTTATGCTGCTTCAAAGTGCTGGAATAATTTACCTCCCCCTTTACGAAATCTTTCTTCAGTGCCATGTTTTAAAAAACGTCTGAGGTTTTTGTTGCTCCAGCATCAGAAGCAATTACCGATAGGAGTTCGGCCTGTCGCCACATATTTGAGCCACTGATCATTTCAACGTATTTTATCGTGTATTTATATGTTATCTATTTATATTATCAATTTATATAGTATCTATTTATATAATATCTATATAACACTCTCCCACTGGTCGCAAAATAAAATTAAGGTGCACATATTATATTATCTCTACCTATGCTACATAAACACACTGTCATAATTATTTGTATCATTTAGTACTGAATCATTGCATCTGTACAGTCACGTGGTCTCCTCTGAAAATCAGTGCAGCAATACATTTTAATTAATGGTTGCTGCTTTGCTGACGGGGAGTCCTTTTTGCCACCATTGCTATATATGTATATTTTTTTTTTCCTGTTCTGTGTTAGATTATTAAGATCTATATTTTTGTAATTGGTGGCAAATAAAACACTTTCTATTTCTAAAACACTTTCTAACTGCAAAACGGTTCAGCGATCGATGCTATACTCGTTCCTATTTCAATAATATCATCCACTTTTAAGACTTAATAAGCTTATGATCATAACCTAATAATAAGTATAGCCGATCTGAAAAATTTAAATTTGTCAAAAATTGTATGAAGAACATCCTCCAGTAAATAAGAATTTCGCACATGACATAGTTACAGATAAGTCTGTATTAAAATTAAGATTTAAACATGTTTATAAAAGAAAGTCGTTAGTTACAATGTTATTTATGACTCAAGAACGGCTGAACAGATTTGGATGAAAATTGATACGTAGCTTAGAATCAAAAGACGGAATTAGAATACTTTTTATCCCGTTCGACCGAAAGTATAAGCAACCCAGTCAGAGCTGGGAGAAACAGCTAGTTTTTCATTCACACAATCGGATCTAATTCTCAAGTAACGATAACAATAAAAGCATTAAGTTCACGTATTGTGGTAATTGCACGTCACATATAAACAGTTAGTCGTGTTAATGAACTTTAAGCGATAAGCCTAGACAATTGTTTACGAGAGGATCAAATGTATTGAAATAGCCATATAATTTTTTTATCAAATAAACTGATATTTAAGTAGATAAATTTACACTTTTTGAATTAAAAATAAAGAAATGATTGAATTTTAATATCTACCTACTTGTATTGTAATTAGTAGATATTTCTTAAAACGAAGGGTGCATCAATTTATATTATTTGGGTCACACTAAAAATCATACTAATTTTGTGAACAACATTATTTATTTCATCTGCGGTAAATAATTTTACAGTAAAAAATTCTACTAAGTATAATATTATAAATGCGAAAGTTTGTGAGGATGGATGTATGTGTAGGTGCGTATGTTTGTTACTCTTTCACGCAAATACTACTAAACCGATTACAATTAAAATTTAGCACATAGAGGGTAACTTGGATTAACACACGGAAATCCCACGTGAACGGTTACTATGCGTGTTTTTCTTTGAAAACACGGGCGAAGCCGCGGGTGGAAAGCTAATATTAGATAATTTAGCTATCGAAATGTATAATAAATCCTAATAATATTCTGCACGCGAATGTTTGGATTAAGGATGTTTGTTAATCTGTCACGAACAAACTACTAGACAGATTTGGATGAAACTTTTCAGTACCTACCTAACATAGGTCAGAATAACACATAATATGTAGAAATATATACTTGATTTGCCCGCAGGTTCGTCCGCGGGTAGAATCGCGCAATATTTTTAAATATTGCGAAAATTATTTCTTCGTCTTTAAAGATTGATGATAGGTAACTACATTTACAAACACGTATTTAAAGTAAGGTTCTTATATTCTAATAATATAGTATATCTTTGCAGGTGACTCCCAGGTTGGATATTTGTACGCGATCCGCAAATTCAATTTGACCGAAGTGGAATACAGCCTTTATGGTACACTTAATATGATACTGGGATTAAGTGGTAAGTAATATTACATTAATTGACAAAATCGAACATGTATCTATGTATTTTTTATATTCTTTTCAATTTTTGTGGAATGAAGAATTCTCCATTCATTAATTTATTATGTTGACATTTTGAAGTTAGTAATGCAGTGTTCATACCTACGCTTGGGAATGAATTGAAAAAATAATAATGTGAATGAATAACAAATGAATTGATTTTAATAAAATAAAATTAAGAAAGATGTGACATGTAAAATGTATAGGTTTAATCAATAATGTATTAATTTGCATGCCGTTGGATGACGGCTAAACATGCTGTAAATTGTAATAATGTATCTTAACACCTATGTATACCATGTTTACTTGCATATAAACGATTTGAATTTGAATTTGAATTTGAAAAAACACTACACGTTAATGTTAATAATAATTAATACTACTACTATAGATTCATAAGAAGTTATGGAAAAAGAAAATGTTTCGATGGGCAAATAAGTACCTCTTAGTAGAGCGTAATATGTAATAAATATTTAAAAATAAGATTCACCGATATCCAACGTAGGCCCAAATAACTTCTCACTTGAGTATCTTTTAAAGTTTTAAAAATCAATAACTCTTGCAATTTTAAACGCCTGCTACTTAAGATAAGCATGCGTGTATATTCTTTACAAAGTCATCTATTATTATTAGATCGAAAAGGCGTACATTTTGTGAGTCCTATGTGTTATCTCTAAAGACAGAAACGTGCATTTGAAATGTTTTTTTATTATACATTTTAAAGAGTCAGTACAAGATATGTACCATTATATACCACACAGTATATAACCATTACAAATTCTTAGAAGAGTTTATACAACAACACGTAAATACGCTATATACAGGGTGTCCCGTTGCCGGTGTACTATGCTCAAGGGAACTCATAGTTTATACTTATATATTACTAGCTGTGCTCCGCGGTTTCACCCGCATTGGTACGCTCCTGTTGGTCTTAGCGTGATGATAGCCTTCCTCGATAAATGGGCTATCTAACACCGAAAGAATTTTTCAAATCGGACCAGTAGTTCCTGAGATTAGCGCGTTGAAACAAACAAACAAACAAACTCTTCAGCTTTATAATATTAGTATAGATATAGTTTTTACGCATATTATGTAAAAAATACTTAGACAACTAATAGACGCAATTTTTTTTTTTGTTATTACTTATTTTGTTAACTCAATATTCAGCCGGCATAATAATATTATATTACTGCTCGCAATCGTAGGCATATAAAATATAGTGTCTAAAAAAACATAATCTTACGAAAACGCGCGAACGGGAAGCAAAGGTAAGCGGATTGCCAGTTAGGAGTACAGAGGTAGAGTTTTAATAATACATCGAATACACAGGGAGGAAGAATTCTTCTGCATTATTTATTATTTTTCTATGCAAATATTCTAATGTGCAATAAAGGCGTTGAAGGTGATTCCTATGCATATTATATTGAATGACATTTATACATTTCCCGATTGAATATTGAAACAGTGCATAATTCAATAATCTATTGCTTAATAATATCGCTGCATAGATAAATAATCTTAGCCTTCAGTTAATAATTGAGAATTGTGATAATCATAACCGTTTTGTTGTTGTGGATATAATTAATTTAATCAATGATTTTAATTATATTGTTTGGCTAAGGAACCAAAATAACCCTTTTTGTTCTTTGTGTTCAAATATCTACTTGAATAATATGTACGATAACTTTTATATAAATAGTGAAAAAGTACAATGTTAATGTAGAAGGTAATTATTAAAAGCTGTATACTTAGCTGTATAATCAAATTTTATTCTTATCTCAATATATAATAATGAATCCCTATTTCTCTTGGTCACGGCATCACGCGTGAACGGTTGGACCGATTTGATAATTCTTATTTTGATGTGTAGGTACGTTATTATCAGGAGAGGGATCTTAGGAGCCATTGATGAAAGAAAACTTCAAGAAAAATGCGACTAAAATTAAAAATATGTGAAAAATTAACCGCTATTTAAACTTCACGGATTTGACAATTTGCATGAAGACATATCAACGTCTTTCGAGTCAGCTAGTATTAAATAAAAAAAGCTGACTAAACTACTACATTGAATCATTTTATACATATAATATACATACTATGATTGTATGCTATATTATGGTGGTTTCTTTCCAAACACTTTGTTTTAAAATTAAAGTAAGTATCATCAAAGAAGATAACCGATTAATATGACCGCAACTATAATTACCTACACAAGAACAAGTTTATCCGGGCTTCAAAGCCATTGATGATGTCAGTTGTAGCGCGTGTTTACAAATATACGGACTTTTGTCTCACCGAAAATGTTTTAAGTCGAAGCTTAAAAGCTAAAAATAATGGCAAAAGTAAGTGAACTTGAACTCGATCGTAATACAAGTGAGAATAATAAAGATGTCGAATCATCACCACCCCCCGTGTCCTTGGTGGAAAGATTGAAATTTATATGTAACCCCGTAAAAATTGTCAACTTTTTTACCGTCGAACCTTTTCTGCTATGCTACATTTTGCCCAGTATAATATCGGGATTGGCAGTTCAAAAATTAAATATGGTTAAAGCCTGCCGCGTGGACCTCAACTATTCAGAGAGCATTTGCGAAGCTGCAGTTTCCGGTAATTTTAATGACAATATAACATTAGAGGCATTGGATGGAGCACAGAAAATGGTAGCAGACATGACAGCTTGGCAGCAGCCCTTACAAAGTGGATTACCGGCGATTATTATTTTGTTCGTTGGAGCATGGAGTGACAAAACAGGAAACAGAAAGGCTTTGATGCTTGTGCCTATTG
The DNA here is from genome assembly GCA_029959065.1 of Colias behrii. NCBI lineage: Eukaryota > Metazoa > Arthropoda > Insecta > Lepidoptera > Pieridae > Colias > Colias behrii. The sequence goes on along the minus strand of JARWMC010000019.1, from coordinate 6,182,249 downwards.
TGGGAGAAATAATTTCAGCAATTGGCCTCATATTAGCTACATATAACTTCTTAGAATGGCCCTTATGGATTACTGCTTTAATAGAAGCTGTGCCTACAGCCGTGTCTGGTGGATTGTCTATCGCATTAATGGGATCTTATAGTTATATAGCAGATGTGACCACGGTGGAATCTCGGACTTTTAGGGTTGGAATTGTTGCTGTTATTGTTACATTGGCATTTCCTTTTGGAAGTTCCATAAGTGGGGTCTTAACAGAAGCAGTTGGCTACTACGGCATATTTGGAATCAATTTAGGATTGTATTGCTTTGGATTTATATATACATTTTTCCGGGTTAAAGATGTCAGGAAAGAGCCTCTAAAAGGGTCTTTTTTTGAGATTATTGTGCAATTCTTTAATCCAAAAAATGCATGGGATACATTTTCATTGATAATCTTATCACGTGGAAAGAAACTTGCCAATGTTTTACTTGTTATTTGGGCACACATAGTCGTTGTGGGCCCGGTATTTGGTAAGTTCCATTTTTATTTCACCATTTAATACAATAGTAAATTTATAAATATCCATCACTATAAAGAACTTTTCAATTACAGGCGAAGGACCACTATTATATTTATACGTGCTAAAAAAGTTTAATATGGATCTCGTTGACTTCAGCCTTTTCTCCACCTACTCATTACTTATGGGTTTAGCAGGTTAGTACATAGCACACTACGTACAATATTTCTAAAAACTATAGAGGTCAAGGCGAAAATAAAAAAGAGCGTGTGTGCCGAGCACACGTGTCAGAAGTGAAACTTCTTTGGCAAGATTCAAAGATACCAAAATCGTCGCCTTACTGAATTACATGATGGTATTGACATGATGTTACCTTGAAATTTTACACTCAACGCGCATAAAGAAGTTTAACTTCAAAAAAATAAAAAATAAAAATTCGTCAGCGAAATTTCTTGAGTTAGCTAACCCTGTTTAAATATTCAATGCTTACATTTTAGGTACTACAATAGCAGTGTCAATATTCAGTAAGCTTCTAAAAATGCACGACGCCCTCATTGGTGTAATAGCTACCAGTTGTAAAATTACAGCCAGCATTGTGTACGGACTTGCCCCAAGTAGAAATTGGTTCTTTTCTGGCCCAGCATTTGATTTCTTTGGAAACTCTGGAACAACCGTGATAAGATCGCTGGGCACTAAGATTGTGGAACCTGATGAAGTGGGTATGTTGATTTTTAATATTTATAGAGCATTTTACTTGGTATAATTAATTAATATGGATAAATTAGCTGCTTAGAAATCATCTAGATGGCATTGAAACTTCATATTGGTAGACCAGTTAGTTATAAAGTTATTAAGTTGAAGCTTCACTAAACAAAATTAAAACTTGTTATTTTTGCAAAATTGTAATAGTATTACAAAATGTGGTGTCTATTCCTTTTTGTGCAGTTTTTTTTCACAATTAGTGGTTTTATTGAATGAATATTAATTTATATATAAATAAATTATGGAACTAAACTTTTAAAGAATTATCAAAATTATCAAAGTTTGATGTCACGTCTAACCGGACTAGTGCATACTAGTCGCAAGGAATTTTATATCATTATCACAAAACAAAACGACCACTAAAAAAGCATCATTTTGTTTGATAATTCTAAAAACCAGTTATTTTTTTGTACATAAATAACGTGTTATGTAATAGAGCACGTATAAAATTATAAGATGACCCACATCATAAAAAATCTGATGGAATGTCTTAATATTATTATATTATATTATATATTATCTATACTTATAATAAATCTGTAGAGAGGCCAATTCTGTACATGAAATATATTAAAAAAAAAAACTATGAAGGGGTGATAAGGGATCGCTACTGATGCCAAAAATGCAATCAGTAAAATTTTTGTCTGTCTGTCTGTCTGTCTGTCTGTCTGTCTGTATATTCGTTATAGAAACAAAAACTACACGACGGATTTTAACGAAATTTGGCACAATTATTCTTCATACTCCTGGGCAGGTTATAGTATACTTTTTATTACGCTACGATCAATATGAGCAGAGCAGTGAAGTGAAATATTGGGAAAACGGGAGAAGTTACTCCATTTTTTAAGCTTCCGTCGCGTGTGCAGCCTTAATGGTTAAAGCTACATAGAAATCATGTACGACACAAATGTTCTTAAATTATTATTATTATATAAAAATAAATTCCTAGACAGCATAATATGTCTATCTTTTAAAATTGACTCACAATAACACGTAGTTTCAATAGCTTAGCAATTCGGAGCTTTCTGATTATATTTGTCGACTCTTACGTTTACAACACTCTCACTCATCCCTAATTAAAAAAGTTAACATTATTACCTATTCAATAATAATAATAAGAATCATGTAAATCGGTGTAGAAACACCAAAGTTATACATATAAAATTACGTAAGGTATTCAATGCGGTTCGCGCCTCTTTGATGGAAACCCATGGAGCGCATGTACTAAGCACGTCTTCTATGTCATCTTCGGTTTTCTGAGCTACTGAATCGATAATTTCGTCATCAGATAATGCAAACACGTGTTTACGTGAGTCATAAATTTATTATGGTATAGTCCTAAAATGTTTTCTAAGAAACAATAGTGTACTTACATTGTCGGCAAGTTTATTTTATTTTATTTTATTTTATTAAGGCTCATTAGCAGCTGTACATCGATTGTTTTACATAAAAAGTACACAAAAAAGTTCAAGTTCTTAAAGTCGGCAACTTATTTTTGTTCGAACAATAGAGATAATAAATTCCAAATGATCAAGTTGTAAAGGTTGTAAAATAAAACGTGCGGCGGGTCCGCGTGCGAGGTTCATACAATATTTGGCTGTTGATGCGAATAGACGTTCAGAGTGTTCGACCTTATTGACAGATTTCTTTTGTTGTTTTTCTATAGGTTTTAGTAGTGTTAAAGCATATTATTAGTTTACATTTTATTTCTTTATAAGTGAAGTACCAGTAGGTACGCATTTTAGTTATTTTGGAAGTGTTTAATTATATTAATAGTTTATTTTCGTAATTATTTGTTTTTCTATAGGTTTTGGTAGTGTTTAAGCATATTAATAGTTTACATTTTATTTCTTTATAAGTGAAGTAGCAGTTGGTACGTATTTTAGTTATTTTGGTAGTGTTTAATTATATCAATAGTTTATTGTCGTAATTATTTGTTTTTCTATAGGTTTTGGTGGTGTTTAAGCATATTATTAGTTTACATTTTATTTCTTTATAAGTGAAGTAGCAGTAGGTACGTATCTTTGTTATTTTGGTAGATATTAATAGTTTATTTTCGTAATTATCATATATTTATTATAGTAGTGTTTAACTATAATTATTATAGTTCATTTATAGATTTCTTTTGTTGTTATTCTATAGGTTTCGGTAGTGTTTAAGCATATTATTAGTTTACATTTTATTCCTTTATAAGTAGTAGTAGGTACGCATTTTAGTTATTTTAGTAGTGTTTATATTATAATATAATATTAATAGATTTCATAAGTGCAAGGTAGCTTCAGTTACTGTTGATTAAAAATACACAATGCCACCTAAAAAAAGACCATCTTTATCTCGAAATTCTAGAGATGCTAAGAGGATGAGAAATGCGCGTTCTCAAGAATCGGCAGAGGAAAGAGCACATCGGTTAAACTCTATGAGAGTTAGTGCCTCAACTTCTCGAGCCAATGAAAGCTCTTCAGAGAGAGAGATGCGATTAGCAGCTGACAGAGCGAGACGAGCTACATCACGGGCGTCTCAAAGCTTTTCTCAACGAGAGCTAAGGCTTACCATTGACCAAGAACAACATGTGTTATCCCGAGCAGCTGAAACTGCTTCACAACGAGAATTGCGTCTCACAGCTGACCGCGAACGACATACATTATCTCGCGAGTCCGAAACATTTACTGAAAGGGAATTACGTCTCACAGCTGACCGCGAACGACATACATTATCTCGCGAGTCCGAAACATTTACTGAAAGGGAATTACGTCTCACAGCTGACCGCGAACGGCATACATTATCTCGCGAGTCAGAAACCTTCACTGAGAGGGAATTACGTCTTACAGCTGACCGCGAACGTCATATATTGTCTCGCGAGTCAGAAACCTTCACTGAGAGGGAATTACGTCTTACAGCTGACCGCGAACGTCATATATTGTCTCGCGAGTCAGAAACCTTCACTGAGAGGGAATTACGTCTCACAGCTGACCGCGAACGTCATATATTGTCTCGCGAGTCAGAAACCTTCACTGAGAGGGAATTACGTCTCACAGCTGACCGCGAACGTCATATATTGTCTCGCGAGTCAGAAACCTTCACTGAGAGGGAATTGCGTCTCACAGCTGACCGCGAACGTCATATTTTATCTCGAGAATCTGAAACTTTTACTCAATATGAAGACCGTTTGACAAATGATAGGGTGCACCATAATATTGTTCGATCACTCGAAGATGAACATGAGCATGAACAACGACTAGAGTCGGTACGCGAACATTACAATTCTTTGACACAAGAACGATTAATAAGTTTGTCTAATGAAAGATTAAGAATCGAAAATATTCGGTCTCTTGAAACGGACGAACAGCGAGAGGCCCGTCTTACTGCAGACAGATTTCGACATAGTCTTAATAACTTAGATGTACACATAGAAGATCAATCTAGAAATACGGTGGCGTGGTCCGACAAATATAAAAGTGGGTTTGCTTATAACTTCACAATTGATTACAGATCATCTTCTGTAATAGGCGATATGAACGTGGTATGTTCTTTTTGTAATGCTTTAAAGTGGAGTAAGGAGTCGGCTGGATTCTGTTGTTCTGGAGGTAAAATAAATTTGCCTTCATTCGAAGACCCACCGGAACCTTTGAAATCATTACTATTAGGGGAACATGTGCAATCTAAACAGTTTTTCGACAACATTCGCACTTATAATAGTGCGTTTCAGATGACATCCTTTGGTGCTCAACAAATCTCCGAAGGTCCTTTCATGCCTACTTTTAAAATACAAGGTCAGGTTTACCATTTGATAGGATCTCTTTTGCCTGAAGACCAACCTAAGTTTCTTCAAATATATTTTGTATCCGACTACAACGAACAGTCGAATATAAGAAATCAATATTTCCCAAATTTAAATGCTGAACTCATTTCACAACTTCAGAACATGTTGCATCAGATTAATTCGTATGTATGCAGTTTTAAATCGGCATTAGAAGCTCTTCCTCGAGATGATGATAACAATTATAAAATTGTTATAAATGCCGATAGGCGTCCAACGCAGGAACACCCTGGGCGTTATAATGCTCCATCCACGAATGAAGTTGCTGTGGTATTGGTCGACCAGGAATGTGATAGGCGTGATATCGTTATCCGTTCCAGAGACAATCGTTTACAACGTATTTACGAAACCCACAGGGCTTACGACGGTTTACAATATCCTTTGATATATTGTCGAGGGGAAGATGGTTATAATTTTGCTTTATACCAAACTGATCCGCATACAGGCGCACCTATTTATAATAAAAAGATTTCATGCCTTCAATTTTACTGTTACCAATTGCAAGTAAGACGGAATAGGTTTGTATACTTGCAACGTTTTCGTGGCTTATTCAATCAGTTTATTGTAGACATGTACGCAAAAATTGAAACCGAAAGATTAGTTTATATACGATCTAATCAAAGGCAGCTGCGCGCTGAAGAATACGTGCACATTCGCGACGCCATGCAGCAAGATAATGATACGGTGAATATGGGCCGTTTAGTTATTTTGCCCTCTTCTTTTACTGGTGGTCCACGCTACATGCACGAACGTACTCAAGATGCTTTTTGCTACGTAAGAAAATATGGACGTCCCGACTTATTTATTACTGTAACTACCAATCCTAAGTGGGATGAAATCACTCGGGAGCTTCTTGAGGGTCAAGCACCGCATGACCGCCATGATATCATCGCAAGAGTTTTTCATTTAAAATTAAAATCAATGATAGATCTATTTACCAAAGATAACATTTTTGGAGAAGTATTGTGTTATATGTATAGTGTTGAATGGCAAAAACGCGGCTTACCCCACGCACATATCCTGCTTTGGTTAAAAGATAAGGTTCGACCTAATGATGTAGACAGTTTAATCAGTGCTGAAATTCCAAGTCCGATTGCAGATTCCGAGTTATACGACATTGTTAAAACTCATATGATACATGGTCCATGTGGTGCATTTAACGTGAATTCTTCTTGCATGCAAGACGGTCGTTGCACTAAAAGATATCCAAAAGCCTTAGTGGAAGAAACTGTAACAGGACATGATGGATACCCGTTATATCGTCGCCGTTCAAGAGATACTGGTGGTTTCACTGTTGAAAAGCGAGTGTCTGGACAACAGGTTATTTTAGACAATAGGTGGGTCGTTCCGTATTCTCCTGTGTTGTCCAGAGCATTTCAAGCTCACATAAATGTTGAAATGTGTAATAGTGTAGAGTCAATAAAATATATTTGTAAGTACATTAATAAGGGCAGTGACCAAGCTACATTTGCTTTGAGAAATGAAAATGATGAAGTTACAAGATTTCAGTCAGGCAGATATATAAGTTCTTCAGAAGCTGTGTGGCGGATCTTAAGTTTCAACATTCATGAAAGATATCCACCTGTGACTCATCTGGATGTTCATCTTGAAGGCGGTCAACGTATATATTTCAACACCGAAAATGTCACAGAACGGTTAGAGAACCCTAGACAAACAACTTTATTAGCATTCTTTCGACTTTGCCAAACTGATGATTTTGCAAAATCTCTTTTATATGAAGAAGTTCCATCGTATTATACCTACGATAAGCAACGAGGTGTCTTTAATCGTAGACGCCGTGGCAGGCCTGTAGATGGCGAGTCAGGTATTTTCAAAGAACATGTTCTTGGTAGAGTATACACCGTTCATCCTAACAACGCTGAGTGTTTCTATTTGCGATTATTATTACATACTGTGCGAGGACCAACCTCATTTATAGATTTGAGAAAAGTAGACGATGTTGTTTATCCCAGTTATCATGCAGCTTGCCAAGCGCGTCATTTGCTTGAAAATGATCAGCATTGGGATGACGCTTTAGCAGAATCCTGTGTTAGTGATAATCCAAGACGGTTACGTCATTTATTTGTAACATTACTTACATTTTGTAATTTGTCAGATGCTGTACAATTATGGGAAAAATATAAAGACAAATTTTCAGAAGACTTTCTTAGAAATATATCTAACAATGATGAAGGCACAACTAATGATAATTTCCGTGATCTTGCCATAAATCAGTGCTTATTAGCTCTTCAGGATGAGTTAACAGCAGTTGGCGGTAAATCACTATGTGAATATGGTTTGCCAACACCAACCTCAGTCGGAGAGGTAACTAATAGGGAATATTCCGCAGAGATTGGTTACAACTTAATGGAACTGCTGACAACATTAGAAAACGGTGTCCCAATGATGACTGCAGAACAACGTTCAGTTTATGACCGCGTGTGCGGAAGTGTTCAAAATAATTTGGGAACAATATGGTTTTTAGATGCACCTGGAGGAACTGGGAAAACCTTTTTGACTAAATTAATATTGGCTTATGTTCGAAATCAGCGTAAAATAGCTCTTGCCGTAGCTTCATCTGGGATAGCTGCAACATTGCTACCAGGAGGTAAAACGGCTCACACTATGTTCAAAATACCAATTGATTTAGATCGCACGGAAAGTCCAACCTGTAGTATTTCAAGAAATAGCGACAAAGCAAAGGTATTACGCGAGTGTAATTTAATCATATGGGATGAATGTACGATGGCCCATCGAAAAGCAGTAGAAGCGGTAGATAGAACTTTAAGGGATATAAGACAAAATGATCGACCAATGGGCGGTATCACGGTTTTATTTTGTGGTGATTTCCGACAAACCTTACCGGTAATACCACGGGGAACCCGAGCTGATGAGGTTAGGGCTTGCCTGAAAAGCTCTTATTTGTGGCGTGATATACAATCGGTGCATTTGACTATAAACATGCGAGTGAGAACTGGAGATAACCCGGATGATAGTCAATTTTCTGATTCATTATTAAAGATTGGTGAAGGTACCTATCCACAACTACACCAAGGAAAACTTATTCTGACGCCTGAATTATGTTGTATAGTGCAATCTCAACCACATCTTATATCGTCGGTTTACGGTGACGTAACAAATATATTAAATAGGGACAATTCCTGGCTATGCGAAAGATCTATTTTAACTCCTCGCAATGACCAGGCATCTGAGATTAATAACAAAATACTGTCGAATATACAGGGGGAAAGCAAAGTTTATAGATCAATAAATAGAATGGTCGATGAACAAGAAGCAACTAATTACCCGATAGAATTTTTAAATTCTTTAAATATGCCCGGACTTCCTTCTCACGAAATTTGTTTAAAAATTGGCATTCCGATTATTCTACTCCGAAATTTAAGACCACCACAACTTTGCAATGGAACTCGACTAAAAGTAACCCAGTTGCAACAAAATATAATCGAGGCTCAAATTTTAACAGGTTGCGGTGCAGGAGAAACCGTCTTTATCCCCAGAATACCCTTAATACCAAATAATTTTCCATCCCAATTTAAAAGGACGCAATTCCCAGTATCGGTGTGTTATGCAATGACAATAAATAAGGCTCAAGGGCAGACTTTTCATGTTGCCGGAGTAGATCTCGGTGTCAGTTGTTTCTCGCATGGTCAGTTATACGTTGCTCTTTCCCGTGTTAGCAGTTCTAGAAATCTTTATGTTCACGTGCCGGACGGGTCAACTTTCAATATAGTTTACCCGGAAGCTTTGCGCTAAAGTATTTTGGTTCTATAGGTCCTTAAGCCTCATGTGAACCTGATGTAAATAATATTACCAATACATTTTAAATTAATAATACACAAGGAGTTACACGCTGACGTAGTCGCGGGCACAGCTATCTATACTTTTCTGCCGGAAGTCACTATTCCACGCGGACGAAGTCGCGGGCAAAAGCTAGTAATATATATTATTATAATAAATAAAATAAACTGTAGGTAATTCGTTCTTTTACAAAAGCTATGATGCTATACTAGTGAAAGTCCCTTGGAATCAGTAAAACCGTAGCAGTGACTAGCCGGATTTTTTATCTACATAATATATAGATTGGGTAGAAAGTGTTTATTGTCTAAATTTGCCACACCTGGTTAATGTATGATGTCATGATCAGACCCCACATTTTTGCTGGATGATTGTGTAATTACGTTTTACAAAAAAATCAAGTTCCGTCTCTTTTTCGGGGATTTAACCCAAGACCTCTTCGTTATTGTCCAGCGTCAAGCACGAACTATCAACTAACATTATCCAATTTGACTTAACTGCTAAACTTCAGTAACTTAATAACACTAGGTAATACAAAATTACACTGATATTCTATGTCATTGATTTTCTTAAGCAATATTAAGATATTATAACAATTTCACAACTTGGAAAAACTTTTGAGAGATAAAAATAACTTCATTTTCTGTCTACGAACTGCTTTTCAGATTACAAAATCTTTCGTATTTTCTTTAAATTAAGTGCAAAAGTTACAATTAACAAATTCATATTTATTTATTTATTATTTATAAATATCTCTACCAAAAACAGGGAACAAAAAAAAGGAAATTTTCTTCCATTGCTTTTAAATCTTGTAGAAGGCAACACAAATATATGACAAGAATACGTAAACTTTTATTTCCTAATCTGCACCTGGAATAAAAAATAACGTTGCCAACCACCAGTATATCAAAGTTTCAGATTTAAGAGAGTTTAGAAATTTAAGAGCGAGCGAAAGAGAGAGATTTAAGAGTGAGTTTAGATATTTAAGAGCGACTGACCGGTTGGCTTGGTTGGTAGTGGCCTTGCCTTCTAAGCCAGAGATCGTGGGTTCGATTCCCACCCGGGGCAAATATTTGTGTGATAAACATAGATGTTTGCTCTGTGTCTGGGTGTTAATTATCTATATAAGTATGTAAATTTAAAATTATATATGTATGTTTATCAGCCATCTGGTTTCCAATTATTTATTTATTTAGTTTAATTAAGATACAGCGATTAAAGATCATTTTAAAATATCATTTCGGCATACTAACATTAGACGATAGTTTGAAACCGGCATTAATAGCATCGTCATCTTAACAAGGGAGTTATTAACAATCACTATCATCACGGCAATAATGTTCTTCTAATGGACTATATTAATTAGCTCCATCATGTAAGAGATTATTATCATTTGTAATGTAATGTCAGTAAAAATCGATTAAAGATCGAACTCCGTTAGCTGTCTAAAAATGTGCAACGCTATTATTTTCAAAGGCTAAAATCATTCAACCCCTTGTGGTCACAGTAAACGGAGCCAAAACACGAATTTTGATTTCTTTCGCTCACTACGCGCTGTGGCAATGAAAAGATGACGAATTTTTACGTTTGGGTCTTTTACTATCTTTTCGCTTGAGCGATTTAAGACTTTGAGCGTATCATAATATACAGTATCAGATAGCTTAGGTACATTCTCGTTAAAATATAATATTATGTTATAAGTGTAATTTTTCATTGCAGGAAAGATGTGTTCCTTAATCGGTTTTGTGGAAGCCGTGGTGCCTGTAATCTATACGCCTATTTATAGTAAAGTGTACTCGCATACACTTGACACCTTTACGGGAGCATTTTACCTTCTCGGTGGATTGATGACGGTGCCGGCTGTGTTCATTTTTATGTAAGTATTTTTGAGTAGAAAAATTCAAAGATTGTACAATTACTATAAATTGTATAGATATTTTTAAGATGACTAATTTTGCATTCCTAATGCCTATGCAATATTATATTATTCGAATGATTCGATTAAGTCGTTTCTGGCACTCGCCGGCAAATTGCCTCTTCCTATTGATAATAAATTGCACATGTGATAAGCCGCGGGCGGTAAGCTAGTTATAATAATAAAAAAAAAACTTTATAATTATTAAATAAGAATTTAATCATTGAAAAAAATCGAAACTTTATATGCTAACAAAGTTTAGCCTGAATAAAATATTATACCTACCGTAATCAATCCAATTATAAATACCTATAGGTAATTACATTAGTTCCATTCCATTATTTTCAAAAAGACGAACTATTATTGTTGGTTACAAAAATCTAATGACTTTTCACATTTATAATAAAACACAAAGTAACACAAGAACGATACATTAAATATTTCCACCCGTCCAATTTAAAGGTCTAGGTCATTTTTTTAATTGTGTTTCGTGACTCAGTACGCTTTGGAATTCTAGTCGATTATTATTTGTACGTTGTGTGTCTGCTTCTCGAGAATCATAGCGGTATCAAATCATTAATTTTTTATCAGCTTTTTGAAGTTTCCTTAAAAAGTAACTACATACTATATAAACAAAACGGTTTACAAAAATCTCGAATAATATCCGCATATGAACGGTGCGATTATTAAACTTGAATAAAACAGTTAATATTAAGGAATATATTTCAATAGTTCAATAAATTGGACGCAGGTAGAGTCAATACATTTATTCACCTACTGTAGTTGTGGAAAACATAATGATATCTATAAGTATATCTATATATGTATGTAAGTCGTCTTAACGAAATTGCGCTATAATAAGCTGACCTTAACACTAGTCAATCAAATAGTCATTATTTTTCTATAGCAGCCTTTATTCCTGATTTAAAATTGTATATACGAAACAAACTTAGATAATAATAATATTACCTTCTTGTAAAAGAAGTTTACTTATGGAGATTACAATCAAAACCTCTTGAATTTTAAACATTTAAAAAGTAAAATCTAGTTTTCGCGGTCTCAAGAAGAATCTCCTGATGACCTTCCACGATTTATTTCTTATATTAAATTTGTTTGAAGATAATTATACAACATTAAAATATATTTTTTTCTTTGCAGATACCTTTATGTATCGCATAGACGAGCGTTGAAAGATGTTGTGAAGAATCCGGAACTGAAAGAAAAACACGCTCATGAAAATGCCGTTACCGTTTTATGAAAATTATGTATCAAAAAATTACATATGAAATATGATGATTATTTTTATTTCTGACTAACTGCCCGCCCTGTCGTCCTTTTTTTTCGTGTTTTCACTTTATGTGAACCTTGCGTTCCTTGTGTTCCTTAACAAAAATAATAAAAATATGCTGAATTGGTCGAGTATTTCTCGAGTTTTACGCTTGATTTGATGAGGTGCCGAATGAAAACGAACGACTGGATGAAAACTTTGTTCGTGGTCGTCGTCGTCGTTGATAGGGTGACCAAATCCTTAGCAAAACATCATACGCTTATGTCAATTATTAATATTGATAGCGGATTCTATTCCTTTGTGTTTTGACGTTTGTCTCGGGCCTCGGCCCTCTGATGATGTTAGAAATATGACATATTTTTACATAGAGTCATATAGTCAACTGTTTTTTTATAAGTAAAGCCTTATGACACCTTATGACGTGTGCTTCTAATTTATTTGTGAGGCACGAGGCCCCTAGCTACGCGAGGCCTTGGGCTGTGGACCACACCGCCCACGCTTTCCGCCGCCTCTGCGCAGGAGTCTTCAAAAAATGTTACTAGTAATATAAACATTAACATATTCATGGTGCCAAAAAAGTATTACACTAAATGAATTGGGAAACTGCGTCCTTTTTAATATCGGATAATATTCCACAAAACAAATTAAGTTGCACTAAAATTATTTATCAACATAATTAATACGTTAATATGGCGATTATATTCTTTTTATCACTACATAGTATAAAACAAAGTCGCTTTCTCTGTCCCTATGTCCCTATGTCCCTATGTCCCTTTGTACGCTTAAATCTTTGAAACTACGCAACGGATTTTGATGCGGCTTTTTTAATAGATAGAGTGATTCAAGAGGAAGGTTTATATGTATAATAACATCCATTAAATAGTGGAGAAGTACTGTTATTTTTGAGGTTTCTAATGTGATGTCGTTAAAAATTACATTTTTTCCGCTTACTTTGCAAACGCAGGCTTAACCCTACGAGTTTTATCAAAATAATGTACTAAGTATTATACACATTGAAAACGTCTACAGAAAAGTCCGTGATGGTCCGTGATGTCTATCTCTTATGGATAACCCACAATAACTTTTTTTTGTCGTTTACTTTTTACGACAAATAATGGCTCATTTTCGAAGCGATTTTAACCAATACAGCATTAATCCTTAACCAATTAAATACCTTGAATACATTGTTCATTTAATATAGATCTATATGGCCCTTTACACCGTATGATTTAAGTGAATATTTTCGAAGATATTAGAGATTTAAAAATTGCGGGACGTAGCGTTTGCGGCGGTACCGGCCGGCCGCCCGGCTATATATTTTATACTCGTGCGTTCACAGTTTTTCTGTTGTGTATTTAGTTAGTATCAGCATTGCACCCGTGCGAAGCCGGGGCGGGTCGCTAGTATAATATATGCAGTAGTGATCAAAAAACCAATGTTTTAAAATAACGACGATAACGCTTCTTACCTACTTCATTTATCAATATAAAAAATAATATAAAACACATACGTTGATGTTAACTTTTCCTGCATACAAAGGTTATTAACCTTTGGTATTTAGTATAATATGCATACAATATTCAATATTATTGATGTGATAATAAGGGCATGAATGCTTTTGTCTTCTTTTTATCTATAAAATCGACTTGCAAAATACAGCGGTTATAATATGATTCATCAAGTCATCGCTCGCATCGTAAAAAGATATAATAATTATGTCGTTTGCTTTTTTCCTTACTGTGAAAGGAGGATTATTTTTTTCGAGTGTAAATTTGTATTTATGTAGTTATGCAAACCTACAGCCCAAACCGCGGATTTCGATTTATGAGGTAGGGACCCTATCTTTGCAATCATCAAAATTGCGGTAGTGACATCGGTGGACATAGGTTCCATTAATTATTAGCTGTCGGGTTCTTTTTGTTTTCATAATAATAATATCTGTAATTCTTGATTTGAATCTGAAGTAGGTTATAATAATAATTATTTAACATTTTATTCTTAGATACTGAATTAAGTTGTATTAAATTCGCAACAAAAATATTTTGCTGTTAAAATTTTGAAATAAATAAAGTTAAACAATGAATATATCGTTCTAATATTTGATTACTGTTATAATATAAAATTTAAAATTTAAATAATAGGTAGTAATTTTACGATAACGTGTTCATAAGGGCATACAAAGTATGCTAGATCATGTTAATGAATGCCAAATTTATATAGACAATGTATTGTACTTACCAGTTTTTGTAGAGTTCATTCTCAGAACAGTAAGAATTCTCGTGAAATCATTTTAATCGACTTCAGTTCAACCTAATTTTCCCCAGGAGTAGTAATGTTTGTATAGGGAAGTTTGTTGTCCATCGATGATCGATAATGTATAAATTATAAACTTAAAAACCGAATAATACCAGTAGAATATCATTTTATGAAATATACGGTGCGGGAGAAATGTTTTAATTCTTTATTTATATCAGTCAATGGTACGATAAGATGCTTTAATTAAAAAAAAGATGAACTCTTTACCAGAACAATAAAAAATCAACAAATTCCATCAATTCACTTACGTAAATAAATTATTATTTTAGTATCTGCAACATAGTTTTAATATATTACCATAGGTCAAGGATTACAATAACATGAAAACGTACAAAGTAAATATCTTTAAAATGTTCCAATTCCTTATCTCTTTGCAAAACATTGTATGATTTAATATAAATTACCTAATTTATACCTACATTTCAGGTGTGAATAATTACCAGTGAGTTTAATGAACCTATGATTTAGACCGTACCTTCTTATATATTTGCATAAGTACATAATTATATATATTCAATAAAAATCATAAGGTTTTTCTAACCTTATCTAGTTACGTATTAATTAATTTTTTATAGAGTGCTAGAGTAAAGAATTTTACAAATCAATGTTCAGAGAATTGGCGTATAATACCTAAACCATAAGTGACAATGCAAACGTTGCTCTACTCTCTATAGTGGAGAAAAAAAAAGGATGATCCTCAACAGTTATTTCCAGTTGGTACTCTATTTAGCCTATGTGATATTAAAAATACTATAAAACTTGTGTAAAATATTTATTATAGCGATTGTAAGATCTGGAAATTTTAGAACAGCATACAACTTACCTTTTGATTTCAAACAATCTTAGAAATTAACTTAATTTATGGTTTTAGTAAACCAAACGTAAAGTGAACATTTCTTGCAAAAACTGGAGGTGCATTGGGGTAATTCCGGCCACGGGGTAAATACGTGTATGTTAAATTAATACGTAACTATCGATAGATTAAGCAAATATGTATGCTAATAATATCAAACCTATATATATCTTCATGCCCTTCCTTCGCGATACTTATGATAAAGCGATGCTCTAATAGTGGTATTCACAATTTTCTGAAATTACCCCTCATCCGAAATTCCCCCAATGCACTATAAAATAAATTTCATAATAGCACCCATTAATTTTCAATTCCGAATGTGAAACTAATAGTGCCCAGAACCAAAGAAGGCTAAATAAATGTAAACGACCTTCAGTTAGTTAATTCAAAAACAAGTTGAGTTTAAGTGATAACAACCTTGCCTTTTATTCATGATAATAATGAATTGAATAACAGTTGAATAAACGACAAATTCCTAACGAAAAATCGTAATGCTGTCGAAAATAATGCTGGATATACATTTATAATATTAACATACATTTATGCTGTCAGAAAAACTGTCTTCATGACGAAGTTGACACGCAATATATTATGTAGTTTCACTTTATACCTACAGTGTTAGTGACAGTTAATCAGTAATTGTGAAGAGCCCCATAATAATATTTTACAAATACGCGTATAAATGCTATAAATTTAAAAATATAACCAGGGGATCAATTAGTAACGATTAGTTTGTTGCAATGCACGTTAGTTGATCGTACACCTATTATAGGAACGAAATATACATGATTCGTTATATTATACATAGCGCCACCTAGAACCAACTCTACACCAAGGAATTATTTATTAAAAGTGAAAAGCTTTCGTCGCACATACTGATTTCTTGTCCTGAAGCTTCTTTTGTACGTACGACATAAAAACATTGACATATTACATGCATTGTACCTTGATTGTACCTATAGTAGAGCCATTTTAATAGGCAACATTTGACAGTTCAACAAAATTCAACAACGTAACCTAGTAACGGCGACATGAAATAATATGTAATTTCGTTTTGTTAGACCAGCACATTTGCTTAACTTAGCACTTAACTAATAACTGATATTAGTACCTATAGATTAAAAATTATTCCTGTGATATACTTTAAAACTCATTTTCAGGAACCCTCTTCTGTATCACTATACTGAGCAAAAAATTTGAAGTGCAAGACAGCGTCATTGGTGTTCTAGCTGGTTTGAGCAGGATAGCAGCATGCTTCGTTCTCACTTTCGCTCCCACTCGAAACTGGTACTACTTGGCACCAGTATTCAATATCTTCAGTTCTTCAGGCTTGACCGCTGTCCGGTCTCTTGCTACTAAGTCTGTTCCTAGCGAAGATGTAGGTTAGTATATTATAGTTTCATTATTTATTTCACTTGGCTATGAATACTTGTAATTAATACACTAACCATACCTACATGTTTTTACCTATTCGTTTAAATTACGGACGAATTCTGAGAAGTTATTTTCAAGCAGGAAAGAAGCACACCTGTAATCATACAAACATAAAAAGTCCATTCACTCCACAAATCCACATCCATCATTTATCGCTAACAAAGTATTCAGGCCAAGTTTTGTACTTCTAAACCTTTACGATAGTTTGCTTTTATTTCAGCCAAGCTTAGTTCAATAATGGGTGTGATGGAGGCCCTCGCCCCTTCCATATACATGCCTACATCTAGCTTCATTTACGTGTCAACAATAGAAACCCTACCTGGCGCTTTTTATTTGTTCGACGCTGCCCTTACGGTCTTCGCTTTGGGATTATTCATGTGAGGCCTATTTCATGCTAGTACGTACGCATAAAAGAGTAAATAATATGGTAACCACGTTTGCCATTTTATTTAATGGAGTAGGTACAGCTACCTACCAGAACCACTTTTGACTGTATTCAGTTGAACAACTATGCAAAGCGATTGCTATGAGATTATAATAATAACAAAATACTGGAGTAATATCAAATACTAGAGTACATAAAATTAACGTAAAATACCTATTTAATAAATTTATTTTCTCAATATCTACGTTAAGCGACAAGCGTACCTTACAATAAAATTAAATTCAAATTTTTGAAATAGCTTAAATTTTAAATGACTCTTTTAAGATATCTTACGTATACATTTATTCAGTAAAATCCCCAAACACAAATATATGCAACGTTAAAAGTAATAAATTACTTCCGATTTCGCAGTAAACTTTATCACTATACGCAGGTCGCAGATATACCTTAAACAAGTTTCATTTCCCAATAATAATAAAAACTTATAAATGCATAAGATTATACAAAAGTGTTACACAAGCAGAGAAAGTTTTACCCAGATATTTGTTGGAATATTAAAGATCCCTTTTAAAATCGATTTATCGCATTAAGATGTCAATCATAAGACATGTTCTTTAAGACTTTAAATGGTTAAGTGTAATCTTTTCGCTATATGATTATTACAATGTGCTGACGGCGATATGCATTCATGAATACATAAATTAATACATTACAACAAAATAATAGGTACGGCTTTTACATTAACTGATATAATCTACGATGATCAGACTTACCTATGCGATTATAAATTATACGCGCAGCATTTTAAGAACTATTTTGAAGTTTGAGAACTATTTAGAAAATACATAGGTATTATGTATAAAAATATAGTAAGAAGTAAAAAAGTAGTAGTAGTATAAAATGATAACCAACAGGGTGTCCCGTTTGTTGTGTATTACTTATTATTATTATTATGGTGTATTATCAATCGAACTTAAATATTTTCATCGGTTGATTATTTTAGGCTTAATACACAAAGCATTCGTAATAAAATATATAGTTATTAATAAAACCACCTAATGCGTTATGATATCTTAGGACAACATAAGATTATTAATAAGTACGCCTTAATTTTTTATAAAAATAAAATAAAAAATAAAAATAAAATAAAATTGATTTATTTCAGGAGTATTTCCCATACAAGAACATTCAACTTCAAATAAAAAAAAAAAAAACAATACATCAAAATAAAATAAAGTAATAATTAATAAAAATCAAATAAAATTAAAACTCAAATTAAAAAATAAATAAACAAATCAAATTGAAAATATAAAAATCAAATAAAAATTAAATTGCAAAATTTCTACATACAAAACATTTAAATCGATAAAAATAAAATAAATTAAATTAATTGGACCAATAATCTATACATATAATAAATCTGTAGAAGGGTCAATTCTGTACATTGAAAATATTGAAAAAATAAATAGTAGGGGGTGTTACTGGATCGATACCAAACCCAAATATGTGAAAAAAAAAATTTTTGTCTGTCTGTCTGTCTGTCTGTCTGTCTGTCTGTCTGTATGTGAAGGCATCACGTGAAAACTAACGGTTCGATTTCGATGAAACTTGGTATAATTATACCTTATTATCCTGGGCATAAAATAGGATACTTTTTATCCCGGAAAAATACGTAGAAAAAAAATAAATCTTAATTTTTCCGCGCGGACGGAGTCGCGGGCGGAAGCTAGTAAAATAATAAAATTTGATACAATTTGAAATTGAAATTTTAAAATAAAATAATTGTAATTAGCTACTTCAATCAAAAATAATTTTACTAATTTAGGTATTTACCACCCTCTGGGGCCCCAGGCACACGCACTTGTGCTTGAACCCAGTGCCCCAGAAGGGGACTGTCCAACTTGTGACTGAGCACGTTCAGGATGGTGTTGGGACTCCCACGAGTACGGAACATCAGCGAAGCGATGCGGCGCCGTAGCACTGTGTGAAAGCCGTCTGTGTGCGCATGCGCAAACATCGCAGATGCACTACAGTAGCGCGGGAGCCCCACCAGCACCCTGAACGCGTTATTATATTGTACTCGGAGAGCGTTTATGTAGATACTAGATTTCCGCCCGCGGCTTCGCCCGCGTTTTCAAAGGAAAACCCGCATAGTTCCCGTTCCCGTGGGATTTCCGGGATAAAACCTATCCTATGTGTTAATCCAAGTTACCCTCTATATGTGTGCTAAATTTCATTGTAATCGGTTCAGTAGTTTTTACGTGAAAGAGTAACAAACATCCATACATCCATACATCCATACTTACAAACTTTCGCCTTTATAATAGTATTAAGTTTAAGATTGTTTAATTTCTGTGTTCATGGTTTTTGCTTAGTTATTAATAACAGGAGATACTATTATGATTTTAATAAATTTTGCGAATATATCTTATGTTATTAATTCATAAACACTGAAGGTTTTTAAAAATGACTTATCTGCGTTGAATATAAAACAATGTCCTTTCTTGTATTATTAGCAAATTCTATATAATCTTATTTAATATTTATTTTTTTATTATTTTGCAGGGTTATTTATACTTTGGTGAGGAAAAGGAACAAAATACTAGTCACAGACCCCTGCAGAAAAGAAGAATTCGCCAGATCAAATGAAATTTCGAGGTTCTAAATAAAGCGCATATTTTGTAGAAACAAATGGATTATTGTAAAATGTTTTATGTTTTAGGCTTGAGGTTCACGATCTCATGAGGAACCCTTAATTTCTTAAGATTGTTATAGGTAAGAAATTCTTTAGAATAAATTATTGTAAAATTAGGATGGAACGACTATAGAATCTTGTGTAGTTACTATTTTCCACCATGACAATGTTTTTTGTACAATTATGTAAGTTCATTCTTAGATAAAATTAATAAGAAGCGGATCTTATGACCTATGTTCGTACTTATGGTTTTTAAAGCGTGCTAAAAGAATACCTTGACGAAAAAGGTAACTAGTCGTTACGAAAAATAAGAAAAAAATAAGATAAACAAGATTTATATATTCACTAGCGGTCCGCCCCGGCTTTGCCCGTGGTACATATGAAAAATAGATGTCAGCCGATTCTCAGACTTACCCGATATGCACAGAAAATTTCATGAGAATCGGTTCAGCCGTTTTGGAGGAGTATGGTAAATAACATTTTGACACGGGAATTTTATATATGTATAAGATGTATACAACTGCTAATTTTACTCATGATTACGCCAATTTTGACGTGACAACGTCTTATAAATTGGTTTGCCGGGTGACACTTCAAGAAACTGCGAAGGGTGACAAATCAACATCGAGCTATGCTGCGCTGTACTGCGCTGTGCTGTGCTGTGTTTCTTAAGCTGCGTTTTTTTAACAATTAAACGATGCTGCGCTGTACTGCGCTGTGCTGTGCTGTGTTTCTTAAGCTACGTTTTTTAACAATCTAGCTCAGTATAAAGTAATCAGCAGCTCGTGTAGTCGTTTATCTCGTCAAATATGACCCTATTTTCAAAAAAAACGTAAACATTACGACATAGTTGAATCCGAAGAAGATGAAAGTGAAGAAGAAGCGGATATGGATACTTT
Source organism: Colias behrii (assembly GCA_029959065.1). NCBI lineage: Eukaryota > Metazoa > Arthropoda > Insecta > Lepidoptera > Pieridae > Colias > Colias behrii. The sequence goes on along the minus strand of JARWMC010000019.1, from coordinate 6,161,572 downwards.
ATGTGTTACTAGCTTTCCACCCGCGGCTTCGCCCGCGTTTTCAAAGAAAAACCCGCATAGTTCCCGTTCCCGTGGGATTTCCGGGATAAAACCTATCCTATGTGTTATTCCGATGTATAAGCTATATTGTGGTAAAGTTTCATTCAAATCCATTCAGTAGTTTTTACGTGAAAGAGTAACAAACATCCATCTATATCTAAGATACGGACTTATATTATGGGGCAATTCAACAAGTATGAATAGAGCATTCTTGGCACAAAAAAAATGTATAAGAGCTATTTGCGGGGTTGGGCCGTTAGAAAGCTGTCGCCCACTATTCCGAAAATTAAATATTCTGACACTGACCTCTATGTACATACTGGAGTGTTGTATCTTTGTAAAAAAACACCCCCAATATTTCACAAAAGCGGCTGACGTGAGTATTGTTCCCTCTCGAGATCCTGACAAACTAAATATGCCTCGTTGTAAAACTGCGCTTTTTTCTAAAAGTGGACCTATTATGCTTATAAAAATATTTAACCATGTTCCTAAATGCATAAGATACCAAACATTGAATGTATTTAAAAATAAGTTAAAGAAATGGCTGATCATTAATTGTTTTTATAGCCAAAAAGAATTTTTTGACCTTAAATGATAATTGTTAAATCGATTATATAATATGCATGTGTAGTGTATTAGATTTAGTACTTATCTGTTTTACGCATATATATTTGCATGCTTTATACAAAGCGAAACATGTTGAACAATAATTATCTCTGTACCATGTTTTTGGCAAATAAATGTTATTTTATTATTTTATTTTATTTTATCATACATCCATACTTACAAACTTTCGCCTTTATAATAGTAGTAGGATTTTGTCGTTAAAAGAGTCCAGTCACGGTAGGTTGTTACCTCACACCATACGTGAAAAATACGGAGAATTTAATTTTCTAAAGAGTATTGCCACTGAAGACGATTTTTTTAAATATTTGCGAATGACTAAAAATCATTTTAATTATTATTAATAAGCTCGACACAGCGCAGCATGGTAGAGCTCCATAAAAACATAGCACAGTTCGGCACAGCGCGGCTCAGCACGGCGGGTAGCGCGCCTCGCTCGAGACTGCTGCGTTTTTAAACAGAGCGTAGCCTCACACAGCGCAGCACAGCATGGTTTGTTTGTATCCTCATTAAAATATTAAACGAGCGAGTTGACCAAACACAGCACAGCGCAGTACAGCGCAGCATAGCTCGATGTTGATTTGTCACCCTACGCTCCGCTCACGTTATGCGCTCACAATGAGAGCGAGTGAGAGGCACGCGGGCATGGTTAGCCCGCCTAAGAGCGAGAGAGACAGACATAAAAAGTCGTTGTCACGTAAAACTTTCGCCCGTATACCGACTTTACAGGCAACCAATTTTTTTTGACGTGACAACGTCTTAAATTAGGTTGCGACTGGGAGTCACTTATGAAAAAGTGTAACGCTCGGTAACGTTACGATGAGTCACCGAACGAGAGAGAGGCCCGCGGTCTGCCGCGCGCGCAGCACATAAATATTCTACCGAGAAAAAGACGTTGTCACGTAAAATCTTCGCCCGTAAAACCGACTTTACAGGCAACCATTTTTTTTTTTCAATTTTGATATAGCAAGTGTCAAAATAAGACGAATCTATTGACACCACTTGCAGTCGGGTAAAAAAGTTAAACCATAATAGGTTTAAAGTGGCTCTTTTTTAGTTTTGAGAAATTTAACTCTAAGTTTTATCGCGTTATTAATGCTTTTGTCTGACGAAACTTTTCTCTTAATCGCACAATGAAGTACTCTCATAGTAAGTTTGACGCTTTTTACTTCAGAGAGTATAATTATTATTAATTACGATTGATAGTTTCAATTTTAATTATCTTCAATATCTTCAATAACTTTTTAAAGCTTAAATAATATTATGTCGGTTTATTATTGTAAGAAATAAAAGTATATTTTCGCAATTGCAGTTTGCAAGATTTTTCTAAAAAGCTTAATTTTTCCGTAATTTTAATTAATTTGGTATACAAACTTCAAATTTCATATAAATATTAACCAAAGACAACAACTATATATTACAAGAATTTATATGACGTGTTCAATTATTTTTAAAAGATGAACTAATAAATGTTACTATTATTATAAATTAATAATGTATGTGTTGTAAATATCCGAACAAATGAATAATATATACCTAAAGTATTTCAAATCATTATCCAATGATAAAAACACAGTAATGTAGTAAAAAAATGTGATAAGTAATAATAAATATGACTATTAATGTTAATATTAAATATACCTACGTAAATACTTTACTTGTCAGATATTATTTAAATAATGTTTTATGTATAATATTACTATGTAATACGTTAAAATAGTATAAATTCATGGTGCATATTGTACCTCCAATAAATGTTTGAAATTATATATAATGTGTTTTATTCAACTCTCCAATAGAAACAGTAAACCTGATTCAATTTTCAATTTCAATCTTGTAATGTCGATGCATTGTTCTCTGTAAATATCTGCAGGTTACTTTATTATACATTTCGATTGAGAAAGTTGAGTATTTGATATTAAAGTTCAATGAATCAATCAATGTAACTCAATAAAAATGCGATAGTATTGTGTTTTTAAATTCAATTAGAATTCTCTCGAGTTAATGATGATTTTAATAATAATGTATTGTATCATGTACCTGTTTCTTGTGACTAAATAAATAAATTGACTTTATGGAGAACATCTAGAGAAATACCTACCTATAGATATTGTGTAATCAAATGATTATATATTATACCTATGTACTTACACTCATTATATTGTTACCTACGTTGTTGTTTTCCTTCAACTTGCAATAAAGTAATTTAAATATGATGGTAATACTGTGGTAGAGCTAATGAGTTGAGAATACGCTTAGTTGAGAACTTAAATTGAATATGTTGAACTTACATAGCTCTAGGCACACACAATACTATATACTATGCTATAATGAAGTCATGTAGGATATCACAAGGACATTGTATATTCAGTTAGACAAAAGATTAGTTTTGTGTTGCATTAACTTCAAACAACAAGAAAATACATAAAACTTTGTTAGGTACCTTATTTGAATTTTGAATTTTCCCTTTTACAAATATGAAAAAAAACAGCCCACGACTAATAGACTACAGGCATAGGAAGAAAATATGGGTCAAATGAACCACCAGGGGACATATCTAGAACGATAGAAGAGCATAAAATAATAAGATTCATCACTATGCCGTCACTTGTAAGCTGTCCAACTGAGTGCAGATGAGAATTCAAAAGTACAGGTAGACTCGGTAAATTTTGGTCATATATTTTTGTACGGCATTCTTAACCATCGATAGATCCATTAAAAATAATAAGAAACCGCTCAGTGCCGTACAAAAATGGTGGTCCACAAAGTCGGAATTTTTATTTAATTTCCGAGAGTTACCGGGGGTAAATTTGGTCATTTGACCATGTACGGCATCTGTGTCATACTATTGCTATACTGCTTTTAATCCATTATGCCGCCACGCCGTACAAAAATCACGGGGACAAGGGGAAAAAATCGAGAGTTGCAATCCCCTCTCTTTTACCACTCCAGGGGGTCATTTGACACAACACGAAATAAATTTATTTTTAAAGTATTTTATGCATAGATAATATTTTTTCATGTGCCGTACATTTTCGTTGGTTCAAAGGGGAAAAATCTGAAAGAGAAAAAAATCCATAAATTATTATAACGAAATGTTTGCTTTATATTTTGATAATAAAATATAAATATACATTAATATTAAGAAGCTCGAGGTGGTTAATTATCACCTTGGAAAGTCGGAGTCAGGTGGAATGGACTCCGTTAAATTGATGAACTAATAAAGAAGCTATGAACGAAAAGATGTGAATTATTTGCAATTAGCCCATGAATACAGGTAAAGTCACAAGCAAATGCTAGTAATATATACATATTCAAAATGTACAAGTAAAGCGCTTTCAAATGATACCAAACACGGCATATTTATCTTAACTTAATTTTTTTACTCCGTATGTTTTGTCCGCTAGAAAGCGCCACATTAGATTTTGTGAAACTCCAAATTATGCCTTTAGCTAGCTGGTTGCTGGTTATCCAGTGAACAATTCAGACGCTTCTAATGATATATCATTTGTCGAATTCTGATAAGTAGTTTAGAAGTTACGAGGGAATAGATGAACATACATACATGACCTGTCAAAATCATAACCCTCCTTTTGCTTTGCCGTAGTCGGGTAAAAAATATGTTAATGCCATGCTGTATCAGATGGCCATAAAGCACCCTTAAAATTGTAGCTTTCGTCGCTTTCATCAGCCTAAAAGATGTGGTCTGCACAAAAATGTACGGCATCGTTTTTTCCTAATTTATCTATGTTTATACTATTTAAAACAACGAATAAAGTACAAAATTTCAGTTTTTGCATTTCTCTATAACTTTTTTTAGAACGGTTTCTTTTGAACGGCAATACTATACAACAATTGAATTTTACAATATCATGTTAAAAAATAAGTTCCCGTACAGGGTCAAATGACCTTACAGCTCTTTATATCAAGAATTCGATGAAATTAAGATGATTATTGGTATACATTTAACAGAACAATTATTTTTTGACGGCATTGCTTCTAATAGTACTTTTGAGTGCTAGATAATGTTTTGGAACCGAAGCCGTACTTAGTCAAATGACCCCCTGGAGTGGGGAAAGAGAGGGGATTGCAACTCTCGATTTTTTCCCCTTGTCCCCATGATTTTTGTACGGCGTTGCGGAATAATGGATTAAAATCAGTATAGAAATAGTATGACACAGATGCCGTACATGGTCAAATGACCAAATTTACCCCCGGTAACTCTCGGAAATTAAATAAAAATTCCGACTTTGTGGACCACCATTTTTGTACGGCACTGAGCGGTTTCTTATTATTTTTAATGGATCTATCGATGGTTAAGAATGCCGTACAAAAATATATGACCAAAATTTACCGAGTCTACCTGTACTTTTGAATTCTCATCTGCACTCAGTTGGACAGCTTACAAGTGACGGCATAGTGATGAATCTTATTATTTTATGCTCTTCTATCGTTCTAGATATGTCCCCTGGTGGTTCATTTGACCCATATTTTTTTCCTATGCCGGCCTGTAGTCTAATAATAATAATAATACGGGCATTTCTCCGCAACTCGACGTCTATGCGCCTATTTTGCGTGAGAGAGGGAGGTGGGGGAAACCAGCTAAAACTGAAACCACCCGAGCTCCTCCATGAAGCCAAGCAGCTTGTGAGGGCTGCCAAAGGCTTCAGGGAGGGACCCGGGAGACCCCAGGTGTCTTGCCCTGTACTCCGCAACCCCCTTACATTCCATGATGACGTGGGCTGCCGTTTCCTCGGTCGCCATGCATGCTCTGCATAGCGGACTGTCTGTGATCCCTAGATTGAAGAGATGTTTGTTAAAGGGGCCGTGCCCTGTGAGGGTCCCTGTTATTACGCGTAGTTGCACTCTACGTAGGTTGAGAAGCCGACGTGCAAGTCTCGAGTCAATGTCCGGTAGGGCTTCTCTGGCTTGCTTGCAGTCAGATCTGCTTGACCATTCTGCTCTCTGAGCAGTGCTAGTGAGCTGGGTAATCATCATCCGGGTCCAGCTAGCAGGTATCGGTATAATGGGAAAAGGTCCCATGACCGGTGTTTCAGATGCCCTTCTGGCTAGTATATCAGCAGCATCGTTTCCACGCGAGTTACTGTGTCCTTTTATCCATTGTAAAACTAGGGAATTTCCCAGTTCACATACCTTAGTTAGGGCTAAGTGACACTCAAGGGTCAACCCTGAAGTGATTTCATGGCTTTTGATTGCCATGAGTGCTGCTTTGCTATCCGATAAGATCCGAATCGAATAGTTTGTTACATTTCTTTTAATTATGGCTGAAGCTGCAAGTAGAAGTCCTAGGCATTCAGCCTGAAAGACTGTATTATGGGGTCCCAAGGGGTGCGAGATGTTAATGTTTAGGTCCTCAGAGAAGACCCCAGCACCCGTACCATTTCCAGTCTTGGACCCGTCCGTGAAGATTAGTAGGTCTTCAACGCTGTTGTGTTCTGACGTGTATTCACGTAGCTGTATCTTATATTTCTTGTCAAAGATGAATTGTTTTGGGATCTTATCACTTATGGCAAGGAGTGAGGACTCCTTCTCAGCTGCCATAGTTAAGATCTTACTGTGTGCTGTAGGCAACATTCTCCAGAGGTTTTGTGTCTTTAACCTTACAGCTGTCGCTAGAGCTTCTTGTCTTACAAAAAGATGTAGGGGTGGCAGGTCGAGCATTGCTTCAATTGCAGCAGTCGGTGTTGTGCTCATGCTGCCAGTGATTGCCAGACAGGCGAGTCTTTGAAATCTCTGCAGTTTGCTTATAGCCACCGATTGTTGTGTCTTTGGCCACCAAACCACAGAGCCGTAAGTTAGCATTGGTCTTATGACAGTTTTGTAGAGCCACATTGTGACTTTCGGGGAGAGCCCCCATCTATTACCAATCATTTTGTGGCACTGCCAGAAAGAAATGCTTGTTTTTTCGATCTTATTCTCAAGGTGTTTGTTCCAGTTGAGTTTATCGTCTAAGGTAATCCCGAGGTACTTAACCTCTTTCGATAACTGAAGTACGGAGCCAAATAGCATTTGGTAGCTGGTAGCTTCCTAGAAGGCGTCGGTTAGTGAATAGAACAAGTTCCATCTTGCGCGGGTTCACTGAAAGGTCATATTTGTTGCACCAGCGCTCAACTATTGATAGAGCTCTCTGTGTAATTTCACAGACAACACTCGTGAACTTACCAGAGATAAGTATTACTAGGTCATCTGCATATCCAATGGTATGGAATTTGTTTTTGTTTAGTGTGCTGATCAAGTCGTTCACAACTAGGTTCCACAGGAGCGGTGAAAGAACTCCCCCTTGTGGGCAGCCTCTGGTGACCAGCACTTTCTTTGTTTTATCCTTGCTAAGTTGTATCTCTCTACTGCCTAGCATGTTTATAATCCATGAGGCTACTGTGGGGTTAACCTCATGCTGTGATAGGGCGTTTTGTATACTTGAGTAGTGTGTCTTATCGAAAGCTCCCTCAATGTCAACGAAAGTGCCCAAGCACATTGATTTTTCTTGTAGGGCTTCTTCTATTTTGGACACCACACAGTGTAAGGCCGAATCGGTAGATTTACCATGGCTGTAAGCATGTTGGTTCCGATGTAGTGGAATACGCACGAGGGCAGTATCCCTAATGTGTCTATCACAGAGCCGTTCTAGTGTTTTGAGTAAAAAGGATGTGAGGCTGATAGGTCTGTGGGCTTTCGCATCCGTGTAGTCTGTTTTCCCTAGTTTAGGAATGAAAATAACGTCAACAGTCCTCCAGCTGGTCGGTATATAGCCGTGAGCAAGACTGGATGTCAGAATGGCAGATAGATGAGACGTGAGTATCGGTCCCCCCCATTGTAGTAAAGCCGGGTATATGCCATCTGGACCAGGTGCCTTGTATGCTTGAAAGCTGTCGATTGCCCATTGTACTTTTTCCTTACTGACTATGAGCTCAGCAGTACTCCAGTTTTCCTCACATGGTGTGTGGGTTGCTGTGTCCTTCCTTTCGTGTCGTTGTATGAATTTGCAGCCGGAGAAGTGTGTCTGCATCAGAGCAGCTTCCGTCTCAGCTGGTGTTTTTGTAAGAGTGTTGTCGCCTTTTTTGATCGATCCCAGCTTGGACGTATTGCAGCAGGAGATGACTTTGCGCACTCTGTTTGCTTGATTACAGGATTCAATGCCATCACAGAATTTCTTCCATCCTGCACTGCTTCTGAATCTTATTTGTCTTTTGTATTCAGCTTTGTTTTCTTTGTAAGTGTTCCAATCATGGTCGCAGTTAGTGTTCATTGCACGGTTTAGTGATCTTCTGACCAATTGTCTTTGTTTGGCAAGTTCCGGTCCCCACCAGGATTGCTGTTTGGCACCTGTTGCTTTCGTTACCCGCAGTGGGCAGGCAGTGTTATAGCTGGAAATAATATTTGTAGTTAGTTGCTCTGCCAGACGTTCTAAATCCGGTATATACATTATTCTATCTGGAAAGCATGAATTCGTGAGGAGATTTTCAAGATGGGCCCGGTAGAGTGCCCTATCAGTTTTCCTGGGATTCCTTGTAGGAATGGGTGTAATAGTGTTTACCTGTAGGTTAAAGCGTAGCCACCTGTGATCGGAGCAAGAAGCCTCCTTTGACACGTGCCAGTTGTTAATGCTACCTATGATGCCAGGGGTCGCCAGTGTGAGATCAATGATAGTTCTACATCGGCGAGTAACGAAGGTTGGTTCGGCACCTGTATTGACTAAATTAAGACTAGTTGTAAATAAGTATTCAACAAGGTCTCTGCCTCTGTTGTTACCTGTAGGCATCCCCCATAGGGGGTGGTGTGCATTGCAGTCTGTGCCAGCGATTAGTTCCAGACCCTCTCCCGCGCAGTACTCCACCAGCCTGGCAAATTCTCGCGGTGGTGGGTCTTCGTCTGCCGGCATGTACGTCGAGGCGATCACAATGTTGGGCCTGTGGTTGTTATCCCCTAGTAGTAGGATGGCGCACACATCCCTAGAACAGAATTCTGTTAGTGCATGCACTTGTAGATTATTAGAGACATAAATACAGGATCTGGGTTTATTAGAACCTGTTATAGAAATAATCTTACCTCCGATGTTAGTGAGGCCGTTGATTTTGCCAGAGTTGCTTACCCACGGCTCTTGGATAAGCACAATGGCCGTAGTGGTTACCTCCAGCCATTTCCTGAGCTGAGCCGTAGCGCTCTGACTGTGCTGGAGGTTTGCTTGTAGAAAGTGGCATTCAGATGAGGGGTTCGCCATCATCAGATAGCAACCCCCCCTTCTTCCTGACCAAGGGCCAAACCACCGAACCTTCTGGTGTACTCATCACCACTCTCCGAATCAGCCGACTCTAGGTCGCCCGAATCTACTGAGAGCAGGATGAGTTCATCGTCAGGCGTCACCTCCATAGGCGCATCAGTTGTGTCGCGCGATGTGGAGGGAGCTGTGGCTTGCTCCTCACTTTCTGTCGTTAAGCTAGGCAGTGTTGCAGCCTTGTTTAAGTCAGAATCCGACTTTGCCGACGTGGTCACGTTTTCCACCGTTGGTTTGTCCCATTCGGGGGGCCGTTCGGTATATTTACCCTTTGGCCCCTGGAACTTAATATAGACCGAGCCAAAGAAGAATCCTAGGCAACGGTTATGCTCCATGACCGTAGAGACCAAATCCTCCGGTATGCTGACGACAACAAACGTTTCCGCTTCCTGTACCTCAGCCCGAAGGAGCAACCAGCGGTGTACCTGCGCCCAGTCATTGTGGTACTGGAGTTGAAGGCCGACAACCTTCATATCCTTCCACACACCTGGGAGCAGGATGCCACAGCGCACTCTACGCGGCACGTCCGCAAGTCTTCTGACGCAGATTTTGTCACCAGAAGGCAATGTAACCTTTTTGGTGGCTGCTTTGAGCCAATCCACCGTCCTCGCATCATCGCACCATAGCTTAAGGACGCCCCCCTTAAACATGGGTTTGCCCTTAAATAGGATGCGAGCGTCTCCTTCCCTATAGTTCAATGCTTCCTGATGAAGCAAGGGTGCCTGTAGTCTATAATACTACAACAAATTTTGACAAGCAAAATCCGCAACAGTTGAATAAATTATATGCTAAAACGTAGACTAATAAACACATTTTCGGTATAAATCTTGTGTAAACCACGGAGTAACGTGTGGAATTTTCAATCGGCGTTCCGTTCATATCCCGAGCTCCAAATAGATTGAAAATTGCGTTTCCCTTCAATTTAGCGTGTCCATTAGCACCCTTTGCTTCCACTTTACCTGTTCTGCCGACACAGGATACTGCCAAATGTACTTATTTTTCATGTACATATTAGATGAAGACGTTGACTTCCCTTTTACCTTTGCAAATTGCTTGACTAAACTTATTTAGGTGTAAAAAAATATATAATAACATTCCAGCGTATAACACGTTGCCAACAACATAAAACAATACGGTTTCTATATTAATAATAGTACTTAGTTACCTTTTTAAAGGGAAATTAACTCAATGTGGACGTTCTCTAATATCCTATTAGCCAAACAAACGTTTGTGTGTGTGTGTGTGTGGACGTTCTCTAATATCCAATTAGCCAAGAAAACTGGATGGAAGTGAATCACTCTTGAGTCTGTAGAGTCAGTCCTATGGTGATGGATCGCTTCATATTTCAATTTTCCTTTCATGTAAGGAAATAAGTGGATGTCTGCATAGATGAGTACCTATTCATATGTTTATGTTTTATTATCATGATATCATAATCATCTGTTATCCTTTAACATTAATAGGGAAAAATTAATACATTTAAAAACATAATTTGTACTTCCTAAGTACCTTTTACTCATGGCACGATATTCACCTCCGGCCGCGGCAGTACAAAAAAATAGACTCCCTATTATTAAAGCGCCTGTTGAATTTATGAAACAATTACAAGTTTACAACATTTTGCTCGGAAAATTTAAAAGTTATATTGTAAACACCATATTATGTTATGGAGTACAAACATTCTCGTTTAATATTAAAAATGGGGTGAAGCAGTGAAATGTGTTACAATCAGAGAATCAAATCTCAAGAGAAAACAGGGTTACCTTACTTAAAATTTCATACTTAAACGTAGGTACACGGGTCGTTTTTGTATAAAACAATTTAAATAAAACATGACAAATTTTGTTACATTTCAAGAATGCCAGCAATATGCCAGGTAAAATGAAATATGCTTTGATTTTATTTTTTTAACCAAAACATACCTACCTTATATATGAAAAGCTTTGTGTGCGCTTTGTTAGAGGCAAAAATGTTTAATCAACTAATGGAATGCAAAAAAATTGTGATGGAGAATAGATCTCAAATAGTTCATGTTAAATTTGGGTTATAAGCCTTTGCGTATATTTTTCTATATAATATGTTTTTAGCTATTTTAAAATTGATGGTATTCAATATTGAAATCCTTACCTATGCTACAAGTATTTGCAAATTTTTGGTTAAACTGTAACGTATAATGTCTTTCATTTCAGAATACAATATTTATCTATTTGTAGTTAAAAATGTACATACCTACACCTTGGTGATAGATCATAACAAGAAACCATTTACCACGAAAAGGAGAAAATATTAGGTGAAAACAATGTAGGCCAATGTTTTACCGCTTTTTTTAGACATTTTTAACAAAATAAAAGCAGGTACAACACCTAAAAACCTCTACAAATATCGTACAATTCCACATAGTGTGCATCGACATCCGTTACGTACGTTGGGAGCGGTGGATGCAATATCCGACTAATAATTTAGTTATCATATCGATTTGTTCTCTTCCCTGGGCAACTAGCCTACATTAGGACCTTTATTGAATCTTTACCCCACATGTTACGTAATAACATACTATAACATCGATATAAACCTGAGAGCAAATAATTATTGGAAGATTCAATTTAAAAGGGAAAAATTTTGGATAACATGTACATATAATTATAGCAGGGAAAGGATGTTAATGTTATAATATAGTTATAAATGTAATGGACAGTTTCGATTCATTGAAATTAGTTGTAGTTATCCATTGGCGAAATAATAAAAAAAAACTACTTTATACTTACCCTAAAAATAAAATTAGAAATGTTGACGTTCTGTTATATTTATAAAATCACACGATAAAAATGGTGCTTAAAATACAATAAATCACACGAATGAAAGGTAAAAATGGTGTGAATTGATTAATTTACTGTGTAAACAATGTTCGCCCCTGCCCTAAATTTCGTGTGACCTCATTTACACAAATTGCCTTCCCTTAAGTCAAAACTCAATAAATCCGATACAGAAAATCTCTTGCTGTATCTACTATAATAACGTCATTAAACATTATAATAAGTATTTTAATTTCATTCTACTTTAGAATAGTTTTACAATTATATTTGTTACTAAAATATTATTGTGTAATGTGTAGGGAATTCAAAAAACTTTACTTGTTCATCATAATTGATTAGAATTACATATTAACTCAATGTAAATAATTATGAGAATTCTGCACTACACTTTCGTACCTACACACTTCAAAAGGATGCGTGGTGAAAAATTCCGGCAAATCTTTCAGTGTTTTATAGGCGAGGTAAGCTCATAACTAACTTCAAAAATCGTCAAGCATCAGTTTAATAAGCATTTACATAATTTGTATTTAAATTAAGAGAATTAAGAATGTACTCAGAATTTTTTACGAGCCTATAGTTCTCATATACCTACATTGGAAGTCGTAAAAACCGCAGCATATGTATGAGTAAATAGTGTTAAATGATTTTATATGTTTAAATAAACACGCAACAGGAATATTGTTGTGATAATTGACTTCAAAGAATCTTATAAAACACACGATGGACATACACACAAACAAAGTTCGTATATTAATTTATAATAACGTTTTAATTTAAAAAATTTCAAGTATTTGATCAACCAGAATTACAGTTCAAGATCATATAAATAGATGTCAATTCTTGGAACATAAAATTAAACTGCTTCAATGTCGTACCTAATTTACTATGTTTATCTGATTGTAAATATTATTTCATCCTATTAGGTTTTAATAACACATATTACATGTAACGGTGCATTTACATCAACCGAACATATAGAGCTACAGCAAGAACCAAGAGCATTCTTTCGTGATCTTTTAGTGTAAACGAAAACTCGTATTCGGTGTTGTTCAGTATTAGAACATTGCATAGAATCTTTTCGAACGCACTAAGAACAACGAAAGAATGCTGTACGCCTGTTTACACTAAAAGAATGTGATTAAGTGGGGTTGAGCATTCGCTCGTTTGATGTAAATGCACCGTAAATAAATAAATAGACATGCTTCTTCAAAGCCTCGACGATATTTTGATTAACATTTGAAGTAAATTGAAAGTTAACGTTAAAATAAAAATGCTCGTTATATATACAGGCAGTTATTTTTAGACAAAAAATTTAACCGGAATTTTTGACGTTTGTGAAGTTCATTAAAATATATTTCAGTGAATTGAGATAAATATAATATTATGTCGATAGGGACATAATAAATGTTACCATTGAGATAAATAGAATTCTATTAAACGTTTCCGAAATCTGATTAAATGCCTTTAATTGAATTTCCTATACAAAAGCACTGAAAGCACTCGTTGCTTAAAAGATTAATTATTTTGAGTAGGTATCTTATATTATTTTTATGTGCCTATCTTAAACTGACAAAGCTCGTATAAAACGTTGTAAAATGAATTTTAATACTTGCTATAATTGCTAAAGTAAAATCTGCTCGTTTAGAAACATTGAGCATCTTAAATTACAAGGAAAACGGTTAGAAATATTGAGGATCTTAAATATCCAAAAATCCGAAAATTTCTGTTTTTCTCTGGAACGTATAGAAATTTAAGTTCTATTTGGACTTAAAATTATCGTCTCATCTGGACATCCCCACAACGCTATAGCTGGCCGCACAATTTTCTCATGGGCTCAAGATACTGACTTGACGCAAAGGAGTATATTCTAGTTTTAGTGCAATAACCGTATACCGTATACATAAATGATCCATGTCTTAATTCATATTAATTGTGTTAAAAACGTTGTTATTTTCCAAATTTCTATTAAAAAAGTTTTATTGAAAATATTGCCATTCCGTATTATTTTAAATGTATTCAATGTAGTAAATAAATACATTAGCATGTTACAACGATTTCAATTACCCATGAAATATTGCCTAACTTTAGAGCTTTAGAATGAGAAAACATTCTAATAACCTGCGAAATGTAGACGTTTATCATCCATAGTTTAACCAACATCGTGGTGTTACAATCAATAATCAATATTCATACATATATAATAAAACTGTAGAAGACTTTCTATTTCACCAAAACACTAATTTGATGAAGCTTTGTCCTTATAAAGCTTTTATGCCTCCGCTCACAGTCTACAAGTTTTTAAGTATTTCAATTATTTTTGTATGAGTATCATCAATAGGAAGAAGTCGCGGGCACAACTAGTGAATGTAGTATATGGTACACTACCGGGTATAACTGGCGACCCGTAAACACTTGACAATAGTCAATCACTGGCCAATTTGCACCCGAGAGCATTGATTTGCCTTAACAGGAACACAATTGTGAACGCACTGTATATTACATGTGCCAATTGATATTTAAATCGTGAAATTATCGTATTGAGAGTAGTTTAGAGTAATGATACTACCAAGTACGGTTTACCACTTTATATTTCTAGATGTAGTCTTTTTTCGTGTTTTTGAAGTAGGTGATTTACTATTGGCTGGGTCCTTCTGTTTTAAAAGCATGGGATTTATCAATAGACTGAGTAGTCTATGGTAAAATGGGAAATTTATTTTCACATCTTCAGAAAATGAATTATTCTCTAACTACAGCCAGCGAGGTCCTATATCATTTAACCTCCTACCTGCATACCGCTCCAATCTTCGAAATTAAAAAATTATTGGTCTATATCAACACTTTTACCTAATAATAGGACAATCACATAATATATTCAAAATATTTCCATTATTTAAAATTGGATTGCTCTAGAAATTTTACGACAATCATAAAAATATTGTTATTGGTACAAGGATACTGAAAACATTTATTAGTCTCTTTTATCATACATTCTATATAAATGTTCTATTTATTTAATCTTATTCTTAACAAATGAAACAACCTCACATTTCAAAATATCCTTCTCTTGTATATCTATAAGATAATACAATTAAAATGTGTTATTCATTAAACAATAATTCAAATACATATCTTATACCTACTCTAGTTCTAGTCTTCTAGTTCTTATATTTGTCTATAAAAGTTAAATCTTCAAATATGCAACGTTTACGCAACTCTAAAGGAAAGTATTTATATTCAGGTTATGGTTCCTAAATAACAAATCGTATAAGCCACTTATGTGTATTAGCACAGCTCTGCTAACTCCCGCATTATCTAACCTTTCACTGTATCTTATATTTACTTGGATTGCAAAACAAATAACAAATAGCTATATGGACTTTCATAATCCCGAAATAAACTGTTAAATGTAGAGTGCAAACTTTCATTGAAATTTAAAACTTAAATTTGATATTTTTGGTTTTATACATTCAAATACTTTATAAGTAAACGCTATTGCTGTGATAGCTCATTGTTATTAATAACTTACCTTACTTGCAATACTAGTATCTCATAAGGATTAACGAATTTTCCACTAAGGTTTGAGTAATTTCCCTTTAAAAAAAATTTTTTTTATAATTGCTAAATTTCTCAAAAGAGTAGTTACTTTAATCAATAGCACACATCTTCATATTTAGGTGAACCTCAAAGGCCACGAATATGAACTTGGCCTCTTGGCGCGAATCCAAATAATATTCGCTGGCGAAAAGTATTAATATTAAAAATTGCAATCTTTTACAGTCATCATAAAAAAAATATGTTATACCTACGCAGATTTTTCGGAGAAGAAACCTGTACCGAATGATTTTATGGGGCAATAAAATACGATCAGTTTCATATTGAAAGGAAATTTTTCTTATTCATAATTTATTGTTATGCAAACAGGCGCCAAAAGGTAAAGAAAACTAGTAGGTAGAAAGCTATTCTATTTTGCAGGAAAGTACCTAAACATTGATACCTATTTACGAATATTATCAGTATAAAAACTGTAATTAACCTGTATAGTTGTGTAGTTGTTGGTTATGATCAAAATAGATCCTTACAAAGCTTTAATTACATGCAAGTTTGACTCTATGTAGAGGGGGAGATTATCAATTTTGTTTAGAATAAAGTCGGATTAACCATATAAAATAACAATGTATTATCATTCATTGCCGATTAGTATTGGACCTAAATTTTCTAAAATATTGTATTTATAAGGTCTATACTCCCAGTAGAAGCTTAAAGGATCTTATTGTCTAAAAATAAAAGCATTCTCAATTTTGAGTGTAATTTTATTTCGGTACATTTACAAAGATTTATGACTGGCTTAAGAAATAACGAAGACGAACTGATGAATCTTAAAGTCTCCATCTATATCTACCCACGACTAATTGAATACTTATTAAAGAAATGGTAGTTAAGTCACAAAAGCTTTCTAAAATTATACTATAAAATATACATAAACATTTTCAAAATATACTACTTATGGAATTAATAACAATAACTTTAGCTGAATGAAAGAACCGCAACATTTCCTTATACCTACTGCTCTTTACAGAGCGTGTTTTAATGCAAATACCATAATTTAATAAAAATACCCTTTTAAATTTCAATCATATAATAAAATTTATTAATATAAATCAACGCTATATTTTTAAACAACTATGTACATTGTACAATATTAATTACTAGGTATGTTTTAACAAAACATTTGATTCGGTAAATTTCCAGCTGCAACCTCGGATAAGCGAGACATCGCATATGATATTTTATCACATATTACCTAATAGGTTATGATATAATCGATTCCGACATGAGCTGTCAGGTGGCATTATCGACAAATGGAAGGACCCTCGTAGAAGGTACTTCACCTCGAGAAAATGTGCTTTATAAATAACAGTTTTCCATACGTCGTCGTTGATATATCCTTTAGACCTTGTTTACCATCATCTCATAAATAAACGTATGTTGTATGTTGCTAATTTAGTTATTTACCAAGATAAATATTGTCTTTTCATCAAATATGTACATACATTTTAATTAACAACGTCTTACTTATATGAATGGTAATGAAATTGACTTATTCTCAAAGATATATTATGTATAATGTACGTATATACTTTAATAAATTAACGTTGTGTTAGAATTTCAAATAACTCGACTTATTACTTTATAAAGTTTTGGTGAAGATCAAAATATTTGAACCAAAGATAAGATAAATAATCCCCTACTTTACTATCCAAGTAGGATGATTTATTTCTGTTAACGATGCAAAAAACAATCACAGAAGCTTAATTCATGAGCGATAAATTATTTCCCCACATTTGCTTAACTAGCCCATTATTGTAACAGAACAGTAAAATTATAGAAATTTCCATAACACCTCAATCGTATATTTGAAATGACATGTATAAAAAGAAAAGCCTTGACAAATTTTACGTTCACAGCGCTTTGATAATAGTCCAATTACACGTAAAAAAACTGTGTAGATAACTCTTTTGTTTTCTTGACATGAAAGAAAGTCTTTGGACAATTTTAATATTTTTCATGAGAACCTTGGCTGCCCCTAGGTTTGTGATTAAACAATATTGAAGGGCACGTAAAAAAGTGCTGCGTCATTAAGTTGCAAGCAGAATGGTTCGCCTTTCATAAGGGCTCTCCGCGGTCCTTGATCCTTCGAGGGCTATCCGTGTCAACAATACCCTTCAGTCGTACAAACGAGTATCACCACCAACAATCTGGCCCAAGGCAACAAAAATGTTACACGAAGATCTCATTTTCGCACGATATGAGTTTTGATCTTTTGAAACGGATAATTTTGTTGAATGTATGTTGACGTAAATATGTATCCATCCGTTTTTATTTATAGTGTTTTTTTTATAATTATTTTCAATTCTAAATGTTAAAACAATTCATAAAAGATACCTATATCTTAGTTATTTACATATTTTAATGCTACCTCAAATTGTATATTAGTCAAGAAAGTAGAATTAACTGTCTACAATTCATAAAAATAATATGGAACGCAGCGAAGTGCTACGAAGAATAAAATACTGCAAGATAATAAGAGCAATATTCAATTTATCACCGTGTAGACTGTAGAGCAAGAGGCGTGGAAGTTAATAACATAAAAAACGAGCTAAAGGCTGTATACTGATAACTGAAAGTTCCTCAGTTCCTCACTGAAGTGCCAGTGCATCCCTAGCTGTCACACCGGACGGACCTACGTTCTTATATCCCACGATCTTGTATATTACAAAGTTTCCACGCGAATTTTACTGTATGAAAGTAACCGTGTAAGTGTGTTGTGTTGTGAATTTTGTGAATCCAAGACAAAATTAATTAACTTTCAGCATGGCGTTTCCATAAAAAAGTTTTGTAAGTATTTCGCACGTGAAGTTTTGTTTCTTATTATTATGAATGTTGTTATCTCGTGACCCCGGCATTGAACAATATTTGCTTCGTCTTGGATACTGTGTGATTTATAGAGAGCGTGGAGATGACCGCTAGCCAAGAGTTTTTATAATTAACATCTAGATTACGTTCAATGCTATTAACATTGTAATATATCTGTGTCAAGTCAAATACTTGAAAATATTCACGATGTTATGAAATCGCAATTCGGAGATATAATGAGTTTATTCTTTTATTTATTAGACGGCTAAATGTGTTGTACGTGCAGCTTTTTTGGCGTTTTTCTTCATACAACCATAGTTTAGAAACATTTCATAACAAAATTTATTGTGCTTTAATTAAAAGGATATTTCTGGGTACACATTTTTTATTTATGTATATCAATTTATTCATGCATTCTTTAAATCAATATAGAAACGTACTTATTCATTCTTGATATAAACATTGGATAGTTTATTTAAAATAAGACAAAAACGAAAGATATAAAGTATATTAATGCTAAAATATAAAAGCACTTACTTAATAATGAACTGTTACCGTACAACCAAAATAGAATGAAACAGTAATCTTATATCTATGTTATAATGAAAATTTTATTAATAAGACTGTCAAAGCTTAATGCATCTCCATCATTAAGTACAGATAATACTATAGGTAAAAGTTGGTAAGTAAAAAAAAAAAAAAAAAAAAAATAAATTCTTTATTTGACAACAAAAAATATACATGTACATGCAATTATAGGATAACTTACATATAAGTAAAACATAAACCGTAGCTGTAGGTACAATTAAATTGCAATATTTGAACAATGTCTCCTATGCTAGGAAATGTCCTGTGTTACAGGAGACATTTATCCGTCCGTTGATACAAGTTATATACCTGAATATTATAACAATTCTATACTATGCAAGTATCACTTTAGCCAAATATTTGATGATTTTAAAAAATAAACTCTTTACAAAAAATGTTGTGTGGTTTTATGAAACACAACATTTTTTGTAAAGAGTTTATTTTTTAAAATCATCAAATATTTGGCTAAGTAAAGAAAATCCGTTAAAAATAAATTTCATAAATGAAATTACAAAATTGTTTTCTCTTAGTTACGTACCTCCTAATGGATAGTGGAAATTTTTCAGAAATAATGGGTATATTTTTAAGAGATAATGGGTATATTTTAAGCATGCTGGATTATATTTTTAACGTAATATTATATCATGAAACTTCTCCGTATTGTAATCCTTTAGAATTTGAAACCTTTGGGTATTTTGATTTTAAACAAGATTTTACTTGATACCATTTTAGATAGATTTTTCGTTCGACTTTATACTTACATCTATTTCAATATAATATATACAATAACATCCTTCGAAGTAAAAAGTTGAAATGCACAAGTATTATAAAAAAAAGATAAAATCTGCAACCAGTAAGAGTAAGAGTTGTTAATTCTTTCATTATAATATTCCTTGTAGTACGAGGCTGGTTTTTATGGAGGGAAAACATGTACCACGGTCGATGCCGGGGCGGACCGCTTGTTTTTAATATAGAATAGACAACACGGAAATGCATCGTTCGGTTATTCTACTAGTTCATTAACCTGTTTTTACTGTCCAAGAAAATGTTTTTAAAAGGCTTCTATAAATCAGAAACAAGGAACTAAGTATAGGTAAACAATAACAAACAACTCACCTTAATGGAAGCTAAAATTTCCCTTAAATCAATAGATTTACAGGCTCTTTGTGTAAAGGTATTCCTCCAATCCTGCTTAAGCCGCAATAAACCATTTGAAACTTAATCTACGTTAAATTATTCTCAAATGTAATACAAAATTCATATAACATACAATCTGCAAGAAATATTTTACCGAAGTATTCAGTTATTGTTTACAAATTAATATGTGGATAGATTTTCCTTCTAATCTCTAGTTTAAGATTGATGACGCTTATACGCTAACATCATACACTATATTTTAATGTTTTGTTTCACTTAAAAGTTGTAAATTAAACACAAAAATAAAAACACAACGTACATAACATATTGAAATATAAATGTATTTGTAAGATTCATGCTGTTCGGAATCTATCGCATATAATTAATAGAGCATATTATAAATCAAAAGTTTTTGTAAAGCAGAGATGTGCTTTCAATATAATTTTTCCACTCTTGCGTAAAATACAAGAATGTCTATAGAGCTCCAAATTTGTCCTAACAATGAATACTATATCCCCTTCTATGTATGATATATCGTGTAAATTATGAGTAATTCCGCAGTGCCCATCATAAAGTCAGCCATAAAGCGTCCTCGGGCCTCGTTAAGTAAGCACTTCTCCCAACGATACAATAAAGACACTTATTGAAATAAACACACCTTCCTTTATAATTCGAGGCGAGATTATGTTTTATTTGCTCCCTAATCAGTCTATTGTAGTGTATTAAGATGGGCGGTGTGATTTCGAAATCGTGTCTGGCATGTCCCTAAGGGTCAACGCATGAGGAAAATGTTTGATACAACTTAGTGTTTTTGATAGGAGATATATTTTTCGTAATCTCTTTGATGATTATTATAATATGTGGGTTGAGTGTAGTCAGAACGTGCGTAAGAATCTATTTGAAGTGTCGTCGATGAAAGGACAAATAAAATTAGGCTTATTTTTCCAAAACAGGATTCACCCACTTGAAAATGTAACGATCGAAATAGATTGATATTTGATACATAACATTATTTTTAGAAAAAATTGAGCTCTTAAAAAGATATTAAATGCATCAACACAATCGCTATCAAAGACGAACAAAGACATTGCATGACGATCATGCCAAAACCTCGAAAATAATAAGATGTGATCGGTTGCCAATACCATCGCACTAAAATTACTTATTTTGCAGAAAGCCACTATGTTTGATTGATCGTAATAAGGTCGATGAAATGAGATACAGGCGAGAACATGACGGCTGATATTTCGGAGCTGAAAAAACACTTCACACACATGACATTATCGTGAACTTTTTCCTGTTATTCGACCTCTCTATTTCTTAGCGAATATTTATAGTATTACAGCAAGAAATATCTTATTGTAAATATGCTGTCAAAGATAAATACCCAGTAAACAATAAATAGAAATATTCACGTTTATATTTGGGCAATATTTGTATATGATATACCTACAGGCACAGCTACAGGTTAGATAAATATAGATACCATATTGTTTAGCCTGCAGCTTTTATTTATTGATTTAAAGTTCAATTTTGGACACAAAAAATACATAGATAACAAATTCAACTAGTGATCTGTGAAGCATCTTGCTTCTAAAAAAGAACTTTCATAAATAAATAACAAGAAAGCTGACAATTTCAAAATGACACGCTCAAGATAAAATTCTTTCGATTACGTTCCAGGAGCACTAGTCACGTAGTCCGCACTCCGATGCACCTATAAAATGAAAATTGTACTATGAACTATATAGGTACTTTATAATAAAATAGACGTCTACAGGTAAATTAGCTTGGAGAAATTTTTGCGTTTGTAGTAGTGTATGGTCAGCAAATAAAATAAAACAACATTTTATTTTTAGTTTTTATTTTATATATATAAGGGATTTTAAATTAAACTATATGTGTTTCTCCTCTGAAAAAGATGAGACTTTATTTTAATATTTGCACATTTAACATACGTATAACTTTTACATTAACAATGTTACTAAAATGAAAAATTTACTAACCTGAAAAAGAAACGACATTTAAAGTTTAATTCTTTAGTTTGAGAAGTCAAAGGCTTGCCTCGACCATGTTTTAACACTGGAGCCATTTTGAATTAACAATATAAAGTTACAACACTTACACACAAATTAAACACTTCAACAAATATTATAACAATACAAATAATAACAACAATCAACAAATACAAAATTTAACAATTAAACTACTAGACCGGGAGATATTGACACAAAATTTCGAGTCATTTGTAACAGGATGGCGGTTCTACAGGGGTCTTAGTACGCAATGACAAAAAGAAAAACGATGGTGTGAACGCTGGTACCGGCGGCTTAGTCGCGTGGGCGTTAGTCGAACTCGTCGGAAAAATAGCGAAGTCAAACAATTTGTAACACAAAAATTTTAGAATTTACCGATAGCCCATAAAAAAGAAGTAGGCGGTAGTGTCATGCCATACTTTTCCGGTGTGACTTACAGCCCGCCATACCGACGCGAATGTGTTGATTTAAAAAAAAACAATTCAACCATTTGTACCAGGCTTAGTTTTGCACAGGTAACCATCGTCGTGCAGCCATTTACGAAAATCGCCATGCCATACTTTTCGGACGATTCCAAATGGTCGCCATACCGCCGAAAATCTGCAAATTTTTTTTTTCGCCGAACCATTTACCACCCTAAATTTTTTTTTCAACAACTCCTGAATGATTATAAATAGAAGTGTGATAATGTCATACCTGTGGGAGGTGGCGAATGTGTATAAGATTTTTTTTTATTGTAAGATTTTATTCGTATTTTGAACGATTAGTAACAGTATGGCACTAATTTTTCTTGTAAGTTTGAGGTTCAACGAATATAAATACAAAATTTCAAAGATCTAGGTGGTGGAAATCTTCACTTATATAAATTAATACTAAATTAATTTTTCAAGTATGGCAGCACTTTTTCCCCCTACTAGAAGTATGGTAAATATAATAATGGTCACATTTTATCAAATACTCTCCAAAAATCCAAATGCAATACTGGTACAAAAAGTTTGGCGAAAAAAAAATTTTGCAGTTTTTCGGCGGTATGGCGACCATTTGGAATCGTCCGAAAAGTATGGCATGGCGATTTTCGTAAATGGCTGCACGACGATGGTTACCTGTGCAAAAGTTAGCCTGGTACAAATGGTTGAATTGTTTTTTTTAAATCAACACATTCGCGTCGGTATGGCGGGCTGTAAGTCACACCGGAAAAGTATGGCATGACACTACCGCCTACTTCTTTTTTATGGGCTATCGGTAAATTCTAAAATTTTTGTGTTACAAATTGTTTGACTTCGCTATTTTTCCGACGAGTTCGACTAACGCCCACGCGACTAAGCCGCCGGTACCAGTGTTCACACCATCGTTTTTCTTTTTGTCATTGCGTACTAAGACCCCTGTAGAACCGCCATCCTGTTACAAATGACTCGAAATTTTGTGTCAATATCTCCCGGTCTATACGTAATAATTATAATTTTTGAATGAAATGTGTGCTTTATGTTCTAACGGTACCAAACGACTGCACGTGGCACCTGCGGACAGCGTAAACTGGTTTATTCTGTTTTTGTGCGTGTTTCCACTTTCCACTATCAAGTGACGATTTATTTATTTGTTTTGTTTCGTAATTATTATGGTCAAATATTAATTATGAAACAAATTATTATGGACACGATATTTTATTGTTTCACGGTAGTCGTCTTGTCGTTTGCTCTAGGACGTGAAATTGAATGATATATTTTTTTTTATAAAGTCAAAACCATATTCTTTCAAATAAAAACTTGTTTTTATTGAAAACAAAAGTGTTGCTAGGAATAAGTATGAAATTAAATAGTAATGTTAGGATATCGAAACATTTTTGTATAGGCCAGAACGATATAGTGGAAACGCGCTCTAAGATCTGAGTAATATACACACCACTACATATGCAAAAATTTCTCCAAGCTAATTTACCTGTACTACTGTTTACTTAATATATCTGCTTGTTCTAAATTTATACCATACACTATTCACACCACGATTTAGTTTCTATATCTGTATAACAATATATTTTGTTAATATAATATGAATAAAACATAACAATATACAGGGTGTCCCACTATTGGTATACTAAGCGCGAAGGGACTTGTTCTTTTGCATACACTGATCACGTAAAAAATACTTAAACAACAAAATTACATCAAAAAATTTTTGCTAAATTTTTCCTGAAAATCCATGTTTTCTTCTCTAGCTTCGCGCAGCCGGCATATACCGCTTCGCTAATGTGAGCATTTTGTCTATGAAAACATAATCTTAAACGATAGGTCACGTGCTGATAGCAAAGCTGGGCGAGTTGCTTGTTATGGGTGTACACATAGAGTTTTAAGAATTCATCTATTTGAAAAAAAACTGCGTCTGAAATTTTATAAGTATTTTTTACGTACTCAGCGTATGCAAAACTATAACCTCCTTTGAGCTTAGTATACCAACAGTGGGACACCCTGTATTTCTCGTTGATTTTTTTTTTACGCTGCAATAGGGAAGCGCTTGGCCACGATCTCGCCTGATGGTAAGCTGAGATGTGGCCTAAGATGGAGCGCGCTTCCCTAGAATGTAGGTACCTGTTCACTCTCCTGTTGAGAAGGATATTGAATAAAAACAAATACAGGATTCCATTTTCGAGAAACATTATCTATAATAATAATATTTTTTTATGTCTATCTGTTATGTATATGTTTAAAAACGAGAAATACTACTATGTAGAATTAAAACCAGTTTCGATGTATTCCTAGAGATGAAACTTAGGCATTTTGATAAATTAATATGAGATGGAAGTTGTTATCTCCTACGCGAAATCACGATCAAAATGTTATACATCTTTATACATATAATATAGTTGGTAAGCGCAAAACTCGAGAACCGGTTAATTCTTTTTTTATAATATTGCTTGAAGTATGAGGATGGTTTTTATGGAGAGAAAACGTAAACATGTACCACGGGCGAAGCCAGAGAGGACCGCTTGTTTCTTATAAAATTGTGTTATCTAAATACAATTGAAATTTTAATAAATCACCAACCTTAAAAACTCATTAAGGCAAAATTAATTTATACATTCCTTGCAAAATCCCTTCAAAAATCACATCCTGAAATTATACTTCTTCAGAATTCTAATTTCCCTTAGATAGAAATACCGGAACAAAATGAATGGTACATTTCGAAGTCAATGCTCAACCGTTTAGGATAAACTAGCGATGGAATGACCGATGATATTGACCTTAAACGTTTATGTTATCAGAGACAATAAACTTGGCCATGCAATACAATGCATCTGCTCTGTATTATACCTACTTTTCATTTATATATCTATCGTAAATTATGTTTTAGTTACGTGTTTATTTCTTCTTTATTATAATTTAATCTCAGTTTAAACTAAACAATAGATAGACTAAACTTTTATATTCATCGTTTTATAACTGAAGGTAAGACACCACAGGAAACATTAACTCTTAACAAATTTATAACAAAGGAAATAACATATCATCCATCATCTATATCATAGTTTCCTGTTTATATTAAAATACGAAAATAATTTAAATATGTTTTCGTTAAACAGGGTTATGCTTGCACTTCACTACTAAACACAGACCTGCAAAATATTTTATAATCAAAAATAAATTACAAAGATGCTCTCTTTATAATATCCTAACATATTTTCCAATTCGAAATAAACTTCAAATATATAATGGGATCGAAAAATCTATCTACATTATTGTTATAGTTACAACGCAACTTTACTTTCTCAGACAATTACTTTGAAAAGAGTTCAGTCATATACCTGGGTATAGATACTATTTATTTTCAAGTCATACTTCGCAAATTGCAATAAAAGGCTTTCTTATTACTCAAAAATTAATTAAATTTATCCATCTTATGTTATCTCGTTTGATGGTTCGATTACAAAAAATAAATAGCAATTAAAAATATTAAAAAATCTTTAATATCTAAGTAACATTGCACACAAATTCGGGTGTACGTGATCTATATATTAATATGAAAATTATTATTAGAAATCAAATGTTTATACAATTCTTATCTATAGTTGTATAATATTGAATCAATGACATAAGTTTATCTAATGCGATGACCGGAGATAATTATATTATGTCGCTCGAATCGCCATTTATATAAACCACATGATATTACAGTAATTTTTGTCTATATTTTGTTCAATAATAGATTTCTATGATTTTGTTTGGTGGCTCAGTTCCTGATCTTTGCAATACATGTATTTAAAAAATTGTAAAAAAAACTACATTACCTACTATATAGTATAAGTACATTACATAGACACACACACAAAAATTCAAATTCAAAATTTTCAATGTCAATTTGTTTGTGTTTTCACATTTTTTTTTTTCACATAAATTATAAATCTCTGGTTATCACACTAGGAAAACATGTGCGGGGTCGACCAGTGAAAATATACATATTAGATATAATATTGCATCATATTGGTGTTCAATAACTTTATTCATCTAAACAAAATATACACATTGAAAACTTACAGGTAAATCATGTTTCATTCACGCACCAAAGGCTCCGATTAACTTTTTGAAATCCCCCGGCGACTCTTGTCTCACCGTTTTTTATTCAAGTTTCGCTGAAATATATACCTTAATGGTAATAGATTAAATGTCAATTCCGTTTACCCACAATAAGTAAAAAAACAAGAAGCTTCCTTATTTGAGAAAACGCAGTTGTTTCGGAAAATTTGTTTAATGTTTCCTGTGAAGTTACGACCAATCTTATCCCAATTACATTTGTCGATATAAATTTTTGTTTCCTCGAAGTTTTGCAGGAAATTGACCAACAGAATTTTCAGTAGTAATTATAGATAAGTATGTAGCATACAGTTTCTAATTTTCTTTTACAAACATAATAAGAAGTAAAAATTTATATGTCGTGGCCATATCGTAGATTTGCTACGAAAAATTTAAAAATCGTGAATTTTCAAAATTGGCTTGATATGTGTCTTTGTTTGCTTTAAAATTGGGACGTAATAAAAGTGGAGCAAGCTTTAAAAGAACCAATCGAAATTTCTGTTGATAACGTTAAGTGCATACATCAATTACCTATAATTTAATAAAACTTTCATTATAACTCTTGCCAAAGTGGCTTAAAGTGCTCATATAAACTTAAAATATTAACCTCATTATTTTCTATGTTTATATAAAACTGATGAGTCTATTTAAAAAAAAAAAAATTTTTTTTTTAAATGCCTTCTTTTCTTGCGCTAGGCTAGATCAGCTGGCAGAAAATTAGAATATCCATTGAAATATAATATACTAGTTTCTGTAAGTACAATTATGGCATTTATAATTTGGATCCATTTCTAAATCTCAAATCTATAAAACGTAAGGGAATAAGTCTTAAAGGTATATATTATAACTAAGGTACATAATATATTAATGTTATTGATAATAATGTTGTTTCTATTATGTAGTATTTATTATGTTCAAGGTTCATTTGAAATTGTATTTAATATGTCAATAGATAGTGGAAGGAATATAATTATAAGTTTCTATTGCACCACGGTTTGTGGTATAATGACATAAGTACACTCATAATATTATGTATCTTTTGTCGTTTTTATCCCTTATCTGTTCCTAAAGCAAAATAAATTAACAGAATGATTAATAACACTGTGTTACAGCGAAGCGGCGATGAGTTGATGGATAAAAATTTATAACGTATAACAAAGCATAAACGTATCTTCTAATTTATAAAATACTAGCGGTCCGCCCCGGCTTCGCCCGTGGTACATATGAAAAATAGATGTTGGCCGATTCTCAGACTTACCCGATATGCACAGAAAATTTCATGAGAATCGGTCCACCCGTTTCGGAGGAGTATGCAGACTAACATTGTGATTCGAGAATTTTATATATAAGATAATAAAGTCGCTGCGGCTTTGCCTGTGGATAAGAAATGTAGCATCTCTTTCATCGACTCTTCACCTATGTAATTATTAGATATACTAATATTACAGCAACGTATGATGGACCTGAAAGACAGTTTTGTAAATACAAAATATTTATTCAACTAAAGTATGATCAATGAAATATCGTAAAGAACCATACTTTTTTGTTTGTTTGTTAGTTACATGAACACGAAAGATTTCAGACATTCTTATTCATTATAACTTTCATCTTTACCGAGTAACTAAGGCTATTTTCCCGAATTCAAGATAAGCCGCATATAATATCTAACAAATATGTAAGAATGTACGTATTTCTTTTATCCAGTCATGCTCGATAGCTAGAATACTCACTATCGTCGCAGATCGTCGATTGAAGACGCAATTTCTTAGACTTTGAAACGGTAGTGACGTTACTACATTGAAATTATTTTATTAGATCTAGGTCAAAACGTTTTAATAAAAAATAAAGGTCTAATAAAATTGCCACTAAAATAAGCTGTCTTATAAATCGGGTAGAGATGTTATCACCAAATATTTATTGTTATACAGATTAACTAAAATTTTATGGAGCTATACGCATTTAGGCATATCTTTACCATGTTAAGAGTTTATTGTACTTTAAAGAGTTGATTTGTTTTGATAAATAACGAATCAGATTAAAATATAGGTAAATTTTTTTATAGCAGTGTTCCTTAAGCCTTTTTGTCTTTGGACTAGGAATATCTTTCAATCAAAACAATGATATTGTTTTAACAACTCACAATGCAGTTGTATAAAATATACAAATACAAATATTGTTATCTGCTATTTACATTTATTTACATAATAATATATTTTTATACTTGTTGAATTCCATTTAACGATAAGTACTCACTTTCCAATTTCCATTTAATAAATACGCTTTTTAATTATATGCTACTTTTATCGATTAATTAACAGCGAGTTTTACAATTAATTATCAAGGCATACTCGTACTGGTAACCGAGAAAAAACAATTTAACATCATTATTACGACAACCTACACTTTACCTTATAACCTGTACCCTCATAGGAGACCGGGTCCCAGCAGTGGGAACATAATGTGCTGATGATGATAATGATTATGGAAAAGTAATAGAATTGATTATTGTTCAACGTGAATAGCCGGGTCTACACAGAGCGGGCGGGCTGCCATTTTCCTCGACCGAGTTACGTCTAGCTTCTTCGCACAGCATTTGCCTCGCGAAGCTGCTCGATCTGTAGGGATCCGCCTAATGTCGATAAAATAGCTAAAGTAATGTTAAAAGCATAAAGAAAGCATATCATTCCTTATATAGACAAGTGCTTTTCCTGAATTATGATAGAATACGAAATACGCCGTATCTAAGAGCCCGGCACAAGACTATTATTTTGGTACCAAAAGCTATCAACAAACGTTGAAAAGAAGTGAATAGTAAGTACAGGCATTGACAGCATCCCTGTGTTTAAAGCGCGTCACACACGGTGAAGATACTATAATATTTTATCTTAAGATACTGTAATATTTTATATTACAGTATCTTAAGGTATCCGGTATCAGCGTTCTGACCATAATTTTTCTTTTTGTCATTGCGTACTAAGACCCCTGTAGAACCGCCATCCTGTTACAAATGACCCACAAAATTTCGGGTCATTTGTAACAGGATGGCGGTTCTACAGGGGTCTTAGTACGAAATGACAAAAAGAAAAATGATGGTCAGAACGCTGATACCGGATACCTTAAGATACTGTAATATAAAATATTACAGTATCTTAAGATAAAATATTATAGTATCTTCACCGTGTGTGACGCGCTTAAAAGTGGCGTATTTTTCAAGTTATATAGCTTACTTTCAACACTTCAAAATGATATATGTTTTTTACCGGATAAATTCAAAAACTTTTGAACCTATTTTGAAAATACTTTCAGCTACGTTAATCTTGAGTAAGAAAGGAATTTTTATTTTGTTCTATCGTGAGCCAACCCGGGGCTAGCTCGTTATACATATTTATAGCGCATATTAAATTCCAGATTTTCCTTCCAAAAAAGAACAATATAGAATCTTTGTAGAGCCAAATATAAACATTACGATGCAAACTAAAACACAACAATAAGTATTATACTGAAAGGCGATTACACCAAGTCAAAGTCCGTACATCTAGAAATAGAAATAACGTACAAAAAGAAAATTAAATGTAGATCTCAAGAAATGATGAAGCTTCAAAAGGGAATACAGACTTCCCGCTATCTTGTAATATGACGTACTTTCTAGATAAAAGGTAATTAAAATAAATACTGGCCAACAACAAGAGCAATAATAATTATCATATATTTTGAAGTAGGTAGACTTTTAATATAATTCTATGAAAATGTAACATAGATAAAACTATTTTCGTCTTATGACATAGATTTCGTCGCCTAGTAGAGGTTGCTTCATTAAAAACAAATTGTCCATAGAAAATGGATCAATGATACCATTTGGCATCTATCCCATACCGGTGTTCCTAAGCATATTTATTTCCCGGTATAGAAACATGGAATTTCGCTTCATTTTACGCACAAATTTTGTAAATATACTAGTTCAGCCTCTCGAATTCACTAGCAGACAAAAGTATGTAGTTCTATAGTTTGGTTGGTTATTCTGGCTCATAAACTACATCACTGCCGAGTGCTAAATATCATCAAAATGCTTTCAGTGGTGATCGCGTGAAAGAGTAACAAATATGTACATGTGTTACCTTCACAGATAGACAATAGGTATAAAATGTGTAGTACAGTATAGGCTAGAATACATTATCGTAGATCCTATGATAGTCGCTATTAATCGCAATCTCGTGATTCCAGCCTTACAATTATGACGTATTTAACCCCACACCGGGAATCATCATGTAACCCATACCTTAACTACGTGTAGGCAGAACATATATTAAATTCAAGCCATTAGACAAGATGTTCAGAGTGACGTAAATCCCAGGAGAATCGTTTAGGACACCGCTGCGAGTTGCTTCAAGTGTTTAATTAGAGAAAATACATTGTAAAATTAAATGAAATATTGGTATGATTACAGTTTAAGCCTGTTTGATTTATTTCTTATTAAATACACAATTTTTAGATTCATCGAACTTTTTAATTTCAAAGTGTAAATACAACACCACAACATCACACAATACAAAATTGTACTCATTTTTGAGGAATATGTATCACTCAATATATTAAACTTTGTATTTTCAATAATAATTAATATGACTATGGACAATGATCTTATAAGCTAAGCCGAGATAATATCTTCAACTATAGATGCTTCGCGTGTACACAATAGAGTGTTAATATAGTTATTATAATAAACCTAATATTGCATACACTTTATGATTCATAGATTAAAATTTAGCAGATTATAAACTAAATTATCGTAACTATATCTTAAATCGTAATTTCATATCAAAAACAATAAATAATTTAAAACTACTTACTAAAGGACTGATGAATAATTTTGAATCTATTCCATAATAATAGAATCATTATTAATGAAATAAACAAGACAATTTGTAAGGGACAAAATTGTCCGTCACCTGCCAACAACCCACACAGCCCACAAATATTTGTACTAAGTGCCTAATAAACCTTGTAGGCGTTTAACAGAATTCATAACATAACTTTCATCGTTCCAAAATAATTTATGAAGCATCAATTAATTAGTTTTGAAAATAAGTGAGTTTATTTTTTAATTATTGTTTTGCTAACGTTTCATAAACGATTCTAGGTAGATGGAATAATGTTTTTTAGTAGTTTATTATCTCTAGTTTACTCTCTCTCTGTCTTATAACCTATCTCTCACTAGTCGAATATCAATTCGACTCCATGAAATTTTATACCTAGATATAATAAAAAAAATATTTAAATGAAAAACCATCGCTTCCGCTGAAACTGAACAAAATTTTGTACAAATTTTTGTTGTAACCTAGTAATTTTGTGTACTTGTAAATGGCCTGTAAACAATAAATGTAAAAACTAAGCTGGATAAATATCTATATTCAAGATTAAAGAAATGAATATAGAACATAGTTACATAGATCTAATATCAAAGGAACCTTATATAAAAAGTAGTAAAAATGAAAAATGAATTACAAGTATTACAATGTTAGCTAAACGTCTTTAAATAGTAACATATTAACTCATACACATAATAAACTCACAATTTCCAAGCATTTAATATTCATTCATCAGACGTTAATATTATTCTACCAATTCCATATATTTTCTCCTTTCGTGCTCATAATTTATAAGATCCAATTTACTGGAATTTGCTTACAAATGAATTTAAAGGAATTCAGAATATAATATCTTCTATCTTACATTCCTAATAGTACGAGTACGAGTAATATACATGTTTATTAATTTCCAAGTTATTCTCTTTTGTTTGTTATAAATTAAAAAAAAACTAATAACAATATGTTTTTGGTAAACTTTCACCAAAAATAAATAATTTCAGTTGTTTTAATAACTCATCGTAACGCTACATTCAAATAATAATAATACTTGTTTCATTCTTTATTATGAATCATGAAATATAAATCGAATAATAACCATAACTAAACAAGCCAAGCAAAAATTCCAAGCATTTCATTCCACTCAGATCATCTGTACGTAATATTGAAGATCAATCAATCTGTAATAAATAAAAACATCAATATACAAGTAACCAATATTTCCTTTTGGGAGTAACCTAACACACGCCATTACTGTTCCTTGTTCCCTTTTCGCATATTTTGTTTCATATTGTATCACTATTCACATTTTTGACGGCCCTTTGTGTTACTTGTATGGAAGTATTGTTTTCGTAGGTATTGGTATATCATACCCATTATACATATACTGTTACGATACGTCACGTTCTTACTGAGGAAAGAAGAAAAAAATGTGTGCGTGTACTAGTGTACACACGTAAGAAGTGAAACTTCTTTATGACCTTATTTTTCAAAAAATAATTTACTATATGCAACTTTGCAGAAATACGTCAAATCACGCGTGGTAGGGATAAGAAAAAGATGGCGCGTAACGGAAAAATGTCACGCGTAACGAAAAAATGTTACACTAAATTTTTTTCCAACCCCGATAAAGAAGTTTCACTTCAAAAAATATTGAACGAAATAAACCATATAGCCATATTATATCTGGATATAGTTTTCAAGTGTGATACAAGAATAGACGTAAAATAAATAACAAACAACATATTGCTAAAGAGAGCCTAGCAACCTTCTAGCAACACTTGAATTCCAATACACGTGTAAGAATATACAATTCATTGTTAAGTCGTAGAAACTTTTCTCAATTTATTTTATTTAATTAACCTGTAGAAGGACTCATTTTAAACAGCCATTTTAAACACTTTGATCGCTGTTTCATTAAACCGTGGGGAACCGCTCTGTTAACTTTTCCTTGCCAGAGAGTCATTAGTTTCATTTGGTTTGTACGTGAGGTCTGTATGCAGAGGTTGATTAAAGTCGAACTTTTTAGAAAAGCTGGGAAAATTCTGTGATCCACACCAATGTAACAAATTCGACAATTATTCTAAATAAACGAATTTAAACACGCTTTTCCTTATTTAGTTACTAGCGGCCCGCCCCGGCTTCGCCCGTGGTACATATGAAAAATAGATGTTGGCCGATTCTCAGACTTACCCGATATGCACAGAAAATTTCATGAGAATCGGTCCACCCGTTTCGGAGGAGTATGCAGACTAACATTGTGACACGAGAATTTTATATATAAGATTTATAATATACCTATGCCGACTATAATAGCAGTGTTTGCTCCGTGGTTACCAACTTTATTCAAAAAGTCTGAGGTTGGAATAAGAGTACAAAAATTTAATTAATGTTTTAATTTATCTGCAGCTCGTCACCGCTTCAATCGAGAAAGAATAACACGAGGAAAAGGAAAAAACAATAATAGAGACACTATTTAACAAAAAAAAAGCATGAAAAAATAACAAATTAACCCTTAACAACCCTTGTTTAAGGCATAATATTATATTAGAAAAATAATATTTAAAGAAATAGAAGCTGAATCACGTATAGATAGTTATTATAAAGAAACAAACGACGACATCTTTTCTTTGTCTGAAATTAATTTATATAAAGAAATAAATTGAACAAAACTAAACTATAGACGCTGACGTCACAGAAACAATTTTGCCACAGATTAAAAACATTCTTGTTGGTAACTTTCTTAGCGAGCTTTTACTTTAAACTTATTTCGGGCTGAGAAAAGAATAATATTAATGCTTTTGAAGAAGGATAAGGATTTCTGTTAAATTTTACAATGTCTCGCTCTTTGTTAAACTTTTGTATAGGCTCTTTGTTATTGAAAAGTATGGATGAAATTAAATATTATGTTTCATCTACCATTAGAAACTCATAGATAAGATTTTTTTGAACACAATATAGTATTTTTATCTTACGTGGAATTCCAATTTCATATCTATGTTATTAATTTGAGCCATTTTTTTAATTAGTTTCTACATTATACATCAGAACATGCACACCAAAATTAATCGTTGCTATTTAAATGAGTTACAGCTAATACAAACATGAAAATTGTTACTAAGAAAACAGTGAACGAATTAGATGAATTTTAATACAGTATAATAATATAGATGAGAAGTAGATATATAACTATTTTCATTATTAATCACAATCATTTTAAATAACAAGATTATATGAACCTGTTCCTTACGTACAGATACAAAACGGCCTATAATATCATTTTACGCGTGTAACTGAAATGTGAAGGCCAAACGTGCTCTATTCATTAATAGTTCCAGCTTATTACTGCTAATTAATACAAAATTTCACATTGTTATCCATGCTTCGATGCAATTTCATTATTATTTCTTTATTACAGATAATAATGGATAATATTCAGTGGTTTTTAAAATTATATAATCCCAATTAACAAAGGCTAATTATTGAAATATAGGTTGGTATGTTTTATATTAGTACCAGAAGAAATTTTGACATATTTTCTATATATTACTTCGTCTTTGTTTTCTTTGGATGTATAACTTCATTAATTCTTGTCTTAAGATTTTCACGACATATTTCATCTTATATAAAGCACTAATCTATTGAGAATTTTAGAGGCTCTCGAACATTCTAGAACACTTTTACATTTATAACATCAGTATGATGATTTATATGAAACCATTTCACAAGACGTAGTGCTCTAGCTGTCAATGAATGTACTCATATATAAATTCCTGAATGATATCCAAACACGTGTCGATGATCCCTCGAAAAACGATTTATTGTGGGTTTAGATATTATATTCCATGCGATAAACCCATTCAAGTTCGAACTGTTCGCTGCGGCTTTATTCATAGCTTGGATTATATTTATGTATTATTTTAGTAAAAACATTGGCTTTATTATCTCATCAATGGTATTCTTGTTAATAATATCACAGAAAACCTAGTTTAATGACGTTACAAATCACAATATAGTATGTATGTGCCGTGTGTGTGTAATCTTCTGTATTAAGTATATTATTCTCTATTATTTATTTTAATAATTTAATACGAAATGTAAAAAGCGTGAAATACAGGGGGTAATTTGGAAAGAAAGGAAGGAAGAGGAAAGGAAATTATATCAATAAAAATCTATACAATGTGTGCCTACTATCCCATGATCTTCATTTATTGCATAATCTTATCTAGATCTAAAATCCTATTTACTGTTTGTAATATTGGTGTCAAGTGAGTTTGCCGTAGATAGGTATTAGGTACCTACGTATAACGTAGTCGACAGTCAAAGTTTTAAACACATTAAGCTAAAGTTTCAAGCAATAGTTAATATGCATATTATGTAGGTACTCTATTAGATTGTAATATAAACAGGTGTAAATAAAATATGCATCATAGTTATGTTCGCAAATAACGTTTTATATGTGTAAGAAGCTTTCCTTGCATTGTATCTTCACAAGGTTGAAGACTATCAGTATAATCTATCCCCATTACATACTTACAATTTTTAGACGAAACTGATTTGAAGAAAATATTATGTGTAACACATGAACTATGAAAATACTTTATTTTACTAGCAGGTGTAACCATGCGGCACATCCATTCAGATAATAAGAAGTATCCTATAGAACACTAATAACAGATACCAATTATTCCATTACATAATCAAAGAAATATTCCACAAAATCAAACAACAATGACCTACGCAGATGTATTTTTATTTCATGCGATGGAAACGTTCACGACTCCTAACGACTCCACCACGTACCAAGGAGCGTGTGCAATAAAATCGTAAATCATTTTATTTATGACCATAAATTCCGGGCCTCATATTACAATACAACCGTATCTCCGACCAGCCAATATCCGGAAATATTCATGCTATATTTGAACAAGTAAAGTAAATAATGTATTACAGCTTGAAGCAAATTAAAATAACTATTAGTAAAGACACGCAATATTTCTACGTTATAACTACTATAGACTACTTTTTGTAATAACAATTTAAGACCCGATACGAACATAATTTTCATTTGGTGAAAGTTTCGACATGGACACAATAAAAAAGAACTTATTTACTTTACTTATTTTTACAATATCAAGTAAAAACTTTTTCATGACACCTTTCATATCACGTATCAAGTAAAAACTTTTTCATGACACCTTTCATTCGAGCTTCTAATTTTACACACAAGTGAAAATAGTTAAAATTCCATTATTTCCAATCGAGAACACTTCAGCTACAAACTTAATTCACTACAAGATTGACAATTATGCAAATTAATTAAAGCAGAAGCTAATAATAATACCTCACTATTGAGATACGATTGCATTTACATCGAATGATGATACAGGATTTGAAATAATCCTCAATAACCTAGAGTTAGTGCAATAGCATAATATTCAATTTATTAGTATGAAACAACCGGCACGTGTAGCCGAAACAAGCGAAATTATGCGTAATGTTCTGTTTGATGACCCATATCGCAAATTTTTACGTTTTTACTTAAAATTATAAAGGAAGATATGAAAATAGAGCAATTTGACACATGACAGCCCAGAATTAATTCACATTTCTGCCACATCGTGCGCTACGATCGATTTGCCGTTCCCCACCACCCACTTCGCACATAGCGAATAATGGCTATTATATTTGTATGACAAATGGCATAGGTGCTCAGGCGTGAAAGAGCAAATTGAATTGTATGAAACAAGGATATATTATGACATGCACATGTCGCAGTGAACGATAATTTCATTCCGAATGAAGATATGCAATGCTCATTTTTAAATACGACTTGTAACGTGCTTAGATTTATTTATTCTTCTTTCAACGGGTGATGTATATGCTAGCCTGGTAAGATAAATCGTTTTATTAAACTGATCTGTAAGTTTTTGTAAAATTTGTAAGTACCTAATATATAAAATTCTTGGTGTTTTAAAGCCGCGAGCTACCCTACCGATTTGAACATGAACATGAACATGAACCGATTTCGTTAATCCTTTTTTTATAATATTCCTTGAAGTACGATGGTTATTATGTAGAGAAAACGTAAACATGTACCACGGGCGAAGCCGGGGCCGACAGCTAGTCACTACATAGTATAAAACAAAGTCGCTTTCTCTGTCCCTATGTCCCTTTGTACGCTTAAATATTTGAAACTACGCAACGGATTTTGATGCGGTTTTTTTTAATAGATAGAGTGATTCAAGAGGAAGGTTTATATGTATAATAACATCCATTTAATAGTGGAGAAGTACTGTTATTTTTGAGGTTTCTAATGTGATGTCGTAAATAATTACATTTTTTCCGCTTACATTGCAAACGCAGGCTGAACCCTACGAGTTTTATCAAAATAATGTACTAAGTATTGTACACATTGAAAAGGTCTACAGAAAAGTCCTTGATGGTATATGTCTATCTCTTATGGATAACCCACAATAACTTTTTTTTGTCATTTACTTTTTACGACAAATAATGGCTAATTTTCGAAGCAATTTTAACCAATACAACATTAATCCTTATCCAATTAAATACCTTGAATACATTGTTCATTTAATATAGATCTATATGGCCCTTTACACCGTATGATTTAAGTGAATATTTTCGAAGATATTACAGATTTAAAAATTGCGAGACGTAGCGTTTGCGGCGGTACCTACCGGCCGGCCGCCGCGCCATTGCACCCGTGCGAAGCCGGGGCGGGTCGCTAGTAATCTATAAAAATTACTTAATACAAGTAAAATTATGAAAACGAGATCTCGATTTATGAGTGTTTACACGTGTAAAAATCTGGAGGGCTATTGAATTGATATTGAAAAATTATTTGTTCAAGTATGAATCGTTGGAGTGGTAAATGATTTGAATCAAATAATAAGATAATAAGGACTGCAAATACAAATGAAAATGCATTACAACGCCTTCCTTGAAACGTCTCAAATTCTCTGAACGAATCATTAAAATGTAAGATCGTTGTTTATTTTCCTACTAGGTATTATATTTGATATTTTATTTATATCCTTTTGTGTACTAGCAATAGATTTTCTATCACATTTATCGTTTTCACAATTGAGTGGATGCAATGTCCAAGTCATCGAAGCGTAGTGCATTCTTACAGCAAAATACTCCAGATACATCTGTATAATACTAATACTAGAAAAAAGCTCAACCAACGTTCAAATACAGTCTCGTCGCGGCATTCGTGCGAGTGGTCGCGTCTAGTTTTCTTTGCGGGATATTCTTTTGCTTTTGTTTATAAACACGGACGCGCTCGAGCGTGACGGTGCACAGCGCACGGCGCCAGCACGTCGCATGCGGACAGTAACAGTGTGTGTGTGAGTGAATATGAAGAAACGGTTTCTAGGAAAGACTTTATTGATGGTAATGATAATGATAGTGATATTTTGCGGGACGAAAGTATGGAGACGGCTATAGAATTTTGTAAAAAATCTGATGATATCGAAGATGATGGTATTATGGGAGTTCGACGAGAGAGGAAAAGGGAGAGAGAAAAGGATGAGAATGAGTGGCAAGTTGTAAAAGGGAAGGAAAAAAAGCAGAGAAATACCAATAATGAGAAAATTGAAGTCTATGTATCCCACCCAGATAAAATGCCGAAGCAATTCGAACTGGCTAAGTTGTTTAAAGAGCTGAATATATCTAATGTAATAAGAATTAAATATCTGAATCCATATCGTATTCGCATTGAATTTAACGAACATTCCCATGC
Source organism: Colias behrii (assembly GCA_029959065.1). Classification (NCBI taxonomy): domain Eukaryota; kingdom Metazoa; phylum Arthropoda; class Insecta; order Lepidoptera; family Pieridae; genus Colias; species Colias behrii. The sequence goes on along the minus strand of JARWMC010000019.1, from coordinate 6,122,439 downwards.
TGATAAAGTATTATCATCAACGTATCTACAAGAAAAGGGCTTTAAAGTACAACAGGCCATGGAAGTTAGCTATACATATGGAGTGATACGAAATGTTGAATTGAAACTAAATGATGAAGAAATAAAAAGCCGAGTACAATGTGATTATCCAGCCCAGTTAGTGTCTGTTCAGAGATGTAGGCGGAGAGAAGGAGACAATTGGGAACTTTGCGAGACCATTCGTTTATGTTTTAAAGGATCGTATAGACCCCCCTGCGTTTATGTAGAAGGTTTGAGGGTAGATGTAGAAAAATACATACACTCGGTTTCACAGTGCCGAAAGTGCTGGAGACTAGGTCACACGATTAAAAGATGCCCGTCGTTGAAAGTAGTGTGCCCTAAATGCGGTGGATATCACGCCAATTGCGATACAATGGAGTTCAAATGCATTAATTGCGGTGGTAAGCATATGGCGCTTTTTAAAACTTGTCCGATGTACATTAAGGAACATAAAATACGTGACATAATGGCAGATTTCAGTTGCACTTATAGAAAAGCTCTCACGCTTTACGTTGCGCCCGAAACAGCGATTGAACCCGAAAAAGAATCGGAAGATCCTCCACCTGATTTAAATTCTAATATATTTTCAACACCGATTAAAGTTTCCGACAATACTCCTTCTTATGCCGATATTGTTAAAACAAAAGTTGAAATTCACGCACAAAAACAAGAGAAAGCTGTACCTAAAAAGAGAAGAATAAAAACCAGAAATAATTTTCAAAAGAATTCGGTATTGGATTGGGATTTTTCATCATCAGCATCGGAACAAGAAATTATAGACGAAAAACCAGATGATCAGGCGGCGGCATCTAGTGATAGAATTAACGTTAGCGAGTTGTTATTGAAACTGAAAGACATAGTATTTTTGAATAAACTTAGTTGGCAAGCTAAAATAAGTAAATTGATAAAAACATGCATTGAATGGATTATACTTTTGATGGTAGAGAACATATCAGATTGGCCGTTAGTTAAGAACATTAAAGATAGTGTATTTAAGTTTAGCAATGGATAAAAATTGTTATTTAAAATTAAACGTTATTCAATGGAATTGTCAAAGCTTAAAACCTAAGATTGTTCTATTAGAGAGTTTGCTTACCCAAGAAAACATTCATATTGCGGTATTAACAGTAATGATCTTAGCTTGTCCGACCTCAAATGTAGTAAGAAAATTAATTAAAATTGTATCCTTAGGTTTAAGTAGACGGTAGATAATTATTATGCTTTACTGTTAGAATAATCTGCAGTTTTGTTATGTTTTGATTTTATTTTTGAGAGTGACATGATCAAGTATGATCAAACTCCCGTATTAAATAAAGATTAACAAAAAAAAACGTTCAAATAGTACTATGATTATTCGTCAATATTATAATTAATCAATGTCGATAGGTTATTTATTTCTTTATTTTATTTATTTATTTATTTCAAGAACATAGTGGCTTACAGTCATGCCAAAGCACCACTATGCTATACAGTACAATTTAATCATTAATAACACAATTCAAGTCAAAATATACAAGTCAAAATACAAAAGAAAAATACTTATATCTAATTACAATTAATTTAACATTATGACAATACAAACAATAATAATATATTATACAGATATAATAGAATACAATACAATAGAAATTTACAGAAATAGAAGAAATCAGACAGATTAGAAAGGTATTCAATTTAATTAAAAATTGCTATCCAGATAATAAATGGCGTACCGAATAAATACAGTCATACTATCAGTGAAAAAGTCAAGATGTTGGTACTGGGCAAGCAAGTCTCCGAGCAAACTTTCGTGCTCGCGCGGTGGGCGCGTTCCTAGCGCGGTGCGTTCGCGTGAGCGGCTGTGCAAAGAGGCGGTGCGGCCGCCGCGCGGTAAGCGTGCCGTCCCCACCACCCCTTGGCAGGCTGAGAATCATTCGCTCCAGAACATCGCGGTTATCAATTTTGTTGTGCATTATCAAGTAATAATGCACCATCAACAGAATCTTTCTCCTGAGTGCCAAGGTATTCAAACCCACCATACCCAATACGTACATCGATGGATAAAGATGTGGGTAATATCCGTAGCGACGTTTGTATATACATCGCGCAAATTTACGTTGTACCCTCTCGATCATTAAAGAGTATTTCGTTTCATATGGGTCCCAGATCATAGCACCATACTCCAGTTTGCTACGCACATAGGCATTAAATAGAAGCAAGGCAACTCTATTGTCATTAAGTAGCTAGTGCTGCGATGGTAACCTATCTACACTTTTTACTTATAATATCACTACTAACCCGCGTGCAAAACAATATTTCTATAGCTCATGTGTTAGTCTAAAACCTATATCTATTGTTCTAAAATTTCAACTAAATCCGTCCAGTAGTTTTTACGTGAAAGAGTAACAAACATCCATCCAAACAAATTTTAACAACTATAAAATTAGTAGGATTGTATTCATAGATATAATATGATGGGTATAATATGTTTTGATCAGCTTAACTAGACGGCTAGTCACGTGTGGTCCCTGCCTGTGACACTTCTGCAGTTGACGTCCATTGTGAGTGCATTATGCGATAACGTGAAACGCAAACTACGACCTTTATCTATAGATGTATCAATCATTGGATTAATACTGTGTACCTGATATTGAAAGTTGTGGATAATAATTAATTAATTTATCAGTTTGTGTACCTGTTTGAATTAATGATTTAATGTAATTCATACATTTGTCAAACCATGTTTTATTGCTGATTTTATAAAGACTTTAAGCTAAAACAAACAGGCCATTCATTACCTATGATGTACTAGCTTTCCGCCGCGCCTGCGGCTTCGCCCGCGTTTTTCTTTGAAAACGCGGGCGAAGCCGCGCTTAGTTCCCGTTCCCGTAGTATTTCCGGGATAAAACCTATACAATGTGTTAATCTACGTTACCACCTTTATGTGTGCTAAATTTCATTGTAATCGGTTTAGTAATATTTGCGTGAAAGAGTAACAAACATACATACTGTTTGTTATTTATTTTGCTCTGCTACCATAATACAATAACAATAGTTAAATACATCCCGAGTACATACCTGAAATCTCGTGCGCTGCTTCCATAAATATGTGGTGTGTCGGTCAGTCAATTAGTCAAAACAATAGGGGCCCCTTGGGGAGGAAAAAACTATATTTACGGGAATAATTTAAATTACATAAGATAAAATAAAAGGAAAAGAGACAATTTAATGTATATAGTCACCACTGCTGCCAGGCACACGACGTCGCCATTACACTTCACTTGTCACATAAAACTCGCGGTCAGCGCGTGATTACTAATATCAATAAAAAGTACAATTAACAATTCCGCGGGCCGATTTTACTAATTTACTACGTGGTCAGCACGTAAAACAATCGACGACACGCTCCGATGCGCGCGTAAGTAACTTCCGAGGCGGCCGATAACAACACTAAATACACGACTTCACACTAGCGGCGCGGTTGGCGGACTCCGATAGAAAAAGACAATAATTAATATGAATGCCGCTCCCTCACCAAGTGAGGTATTCGCCTCACCAATTGAATACATCGCGTTTCCGCTATCAGTGTGACCATTTAATTATTTTATCTATTCCGAACACATACACATACACCTACATCCATCCTCACAAACTTTCGCATTTATATTATTAGTAGGATAGGAAGTATCATATTTCTGTGAATTTTCCATTCCGCTACAGTAAGCTGTACTTCCTAGAATTTCTATTTACAGTTGTATTTGATTATATGTACTTTCCAATGAAGAACTCTGGAAAATAACCAACCAGAAACCTATAGACCAACAAATCTGCTCCAGGAAGTGGGGGTGGATAGGACACTGCCTTAGGAGGCCGGAACATAATATACCAAAAACAGCTTTAGACTGGACGCCCCCGAATGGTCGTAGAAGAAAAGGTCGTCCCCCTGCATCGTGGAAGTGATCCGTGGTTGCTGAACTAAATAAAACCGGCCTGTCGTGGCAAGAAGCCAAAGCAAAGCCCAAAATCGACGTGCCTGGAAAAAGTTTACTGAGGCCCTATGCTCCTCGAGGAGTTAAAGGAACAATCATCATATGTACTTGTAACTAGATTCTCGGTAAGAAACAATTAATATTTAAATTAGAAGTAATCTCTAAAAGGAGGATAGTAATTAGCCGTGTCTATTTATAACATTTCCTCATCAGGAAAAACTGAGGGACAAGAAAAGTATAAAATGAACTTGAATTAGCCACGATCTTATTTCACGGTTCTCTAGCTTTGCCAGTAATTTCAACAGAAACAAAAAAGTTTCTTATATTCGAAACAAATTTAATACTTTCAAATGACTCCTGGATTTTCTACTGTCGATTTAAGAAACATTCATAATTATTTTTGCTATTTATTTTGCCTCATCTCTATGTAACCTTAGTATTTTCTTAACATGTAACACTTCCGTACCTTCTTTCTCAGTATTATTACCTTAAAACATTGATATATAAAAAACATATCAATGCCTAGAAGCACATTGTACTGTATTTATAACTCCGAGGTTCCGAGAAGGTTTCTAATTCAATAGTTTTGTTTACATTAGTTACCTACGTACTATTTCCGCTTTCTATGTAAATAAACTATTTGGTATGTTGGTTCCAACCAACGAACAACTTGTCTACACTAATATTATAAAGAGGAAAACTTTGTTTGTTTGTTTGTTTGTTTGTTTGTTTGATTGTAATGAATAGGCTCATAAACTACTGGACCGATTTTAAAAATTCTTTCACCATTCGAAAGCTACATTATCCACGAGTAACATAGGCTAGGTTTTATCCCGGAAATCCCACGGGAACGGGAACTATGCCGGTTTTTCTTAGAAAACGCGGGCGAAGCCGCAGGCGGAAAGCTAGTAACTTGAAATGAAATGAAATGAAATGAAATGAAATGAAATGAAATGAAATGAAATGAAATGAAATATGTTTATTGTGGATACATAGAAGATACAAATAAAATAAAACAAGAAACTTAAATCTAACTTAAATCTATGTTTGCCACAAAAGGCCTGCCACTCAGTGCGATACACTGATTTTCAGTGGTTGCCTTAGAATGCCCTGCTGACAGCGGATGTATGTTTTGCTCAAAACTGCGTAATGTTATTAAAAAATAAAAAATAAAAATATATATATATCTATTTTAATATTATGATAATATACAAATACTTTAAAATACTATAATTATTAATTTTAATATTATAATTTATAATATATACTTATACTTAGGAAATAAATAATATTTAAACATTAGTAACGAGATTATTGGATAAATACTTAAATAATAAATAAACACATAGGAACATTATTGGGGATGCTAAATTTTTTCTTGTTGACGTTTTTGAAAGTCGAGAAGATATGACTTTAATTTTTTTTTAAAAGAAGATAAGCTTTGTTGTGAACGAATAGGCGGCGGTAAGTCTAAAGTAAGATAAACTATAAACTTCAACGGAATCCAAAAACTAAGTTAATACCTACAAATTATGTGATACATAACCTACTGCATAGTATAGATCTATACTATGCCTACTGACTTCAACTTAACCCAGACACTACCCAGCAATATTATCTGCAACTAGAACTTCGATCTTATTGAAAAAGTTCCACAATTGATAAATTATATTCTGCTTGAAGAATTCCTTTGAATGTCGCTGCTGGCTTTATTTTGTGAAAGTCAAAAGTTACCCCTTTGTACCTCTACATTTATTTAAGCAGTGTGTTCAACTGTAATGAACCTTTACACATACCGTAAAAATACGTCCATACTTTCAGGAAATCTTGTATTGTCATTAATCAATAGAGTATTATTTTTTAAAGCTTTGTTAAAATGTAGCAGTGCTTTGAAATTTTACCGGGTCCCTTGGTCAAGTTCTACCCAACTAATTTTTTTTTCCAAAACTGACCACTAGTTTCCGCGGTAAGGCTGTCCAATGAAACAAGCGAAGCTTTAATTTTATAGATTCTTATTATATTTTTGAATTTCATAATAAAACAGTGAACTTCTATCGTCTTATACGATTTGAATTGCGAATTTTTGTAGAAGCAACCATTCTCTTATGTCTAAACGTGCATATTATGGGCATAATAGTTACTAGGGTTCAAAGCCACATACACATCTAAACAAGTGTAAAATGAAGCGATCAATATAGCTTAGAAAGTGTCGAAGCCTCTGATGTAGCCACTCGACATTGAACGCGGCCAGCATTTCACTAGAGTGCTGCTTCGTGTTCGAGAGGTAAGCCTAATGTCATGAAACATCTATAATAATCGATATTCGATGCAAACAAAAAGGTATATTTAACTTATAATAAGATAAGAAGTTAGTGAAGCTGGGCACGTGCAATGTCAGTGCACAATTTCATTCTAGATAACTTGGTCGTTCTGGATCTTTCTATTAAAAGAAATATTATAATCACTAGTATTCTTAAAGTAAACATTGATTTGGTTGGATATTGGATTCGGTGTCCAATTTCGTTAGCAAGTTGTAAACACAAATGCATGTTAATTAACTAATATCGTATACCTACGAGTATAACTAATATTCCAGATAGAAAACAATACAAGTTAATTAATTTTAAACAATTTCCTCTTATATCTGTCAACATCAAAAGTAAAATTATCAAGCAAATTCTACTTTTGACTAAAAATATGAGTATTGAGGGAATTGATGTTAAACTGCAATTGACTATTTGAATAATATTTTTTTTTTTTTTTTGTGCTAAATGGAAAGATTATATATTAGTTTTACAACAAAACTATTTTTTTTTTTTAATTTTTTTTGCAATAATTCAAAAGTTATTTCAAAATAAAAATTAGTCTTTTAATCCAGTACCGAAGACACACCGACAACTCCCGAAGCGTCACCCAAACGCGTGTGACGTCATAATGTTAGTTTTCACTCATTGCAGTTTATAGAAAAATTAGCTTTCCGCCCGCGGCTTCACCCGCTTTGTCTAAAACCTAATAAATTATATACTAAAACCTTCCTCTTGAATCACTCTATCTATTTAAAAAACCGCATCAGAATCCGTTGCGTAGTTTGAAAGATATAAGCATACAAAGGGACATAAGGACAGAGAAAGCGACTTTGTTTTATACTATGTAGTGATAATAAATACAGTATTTTGTTGGTTTTGATCTATTTAATTTTGTTGTCATTATTAAAATTATATATTATTTATATTAATTATCTATTAATTATATTATTTAAATTTATATTAACCCATTGAGCCCCGAACGGCCCGATCGGTTCACGACACAATAGATTTTCTATTGTGTCTGTGATTCCGGGGCCCGAGTTATTAAAATTGGCGAACCTCAAAAGTTATCGTTCTTGTTTTGTACCATTATGTACGAATACTACAAAGGCAACTCCTGACAAAAATCGGTGATCATAAATATATCAACATCTTATCAGACTTTGCCTTAATAAATCCTGTATCACACATAGCTAATCGGAACCAACTAACAACTCGTATTTTAGCAATATTATTGTCTAGTCACATATTGTAATAGCTGTAAACGCTGTACTGTTATTAAATAGCTATAACATTATGACGTCACAACCATGGTGACCAGTCATGGCGCGTTTATAGTCACGTGATTTTAATTTAAATTTCATAAATTTTTAATTGCTTATAATTTATTGAAAAATATATTTTTGGAGCTTTTTGCATTAAATATCAATATTATTAATAATAAAGTTTTAAAATACATAAAAAAAATCAATAATTTTTTATTATTCAAATACTCAATTTACGATATAACATATTATGTAGCAACTAATATAAGTTTATTGCACAGAATTCCCTAGAAACTATCCATTGCAGGGATAAGTTACCGTCACTTTACAAACTTTGTTACTAGTGTTGGAACAACTTTTAAATTGTAGTCTTATCTATCCGATTCATAAACGGCTGTTTCTAGACATGTATTAAAAGTTTGAATGTAGGTATATGAGACGGCTTTTTGTGTACGAAAGTTATTCCTTTTTTGATCCTACTTAAAATTACGTAATAGGTTGAAATTTTATTATGAGATTGATAATTTAGATTTGTAATTTAGATTATGATTTTAATCTATATATCTATATAAATGAAACCCGTTTTCCTTGGTTACGGCATCACGCGTGAACGGGTGGTCCGATTTCGATAATTCTTTTTTTATTATACTCCTTGAAGTACGAGGATGGTTCTTATGTAGAGAAAACGTAAATATGTACCACGGGCGAAGCCGGGGCGGACCGCTTACTAGCGGTACATATATATGTAGATATGGTACAATAAATTATGTAAGCATTAAAATATATCTAGTACTCTAGATATATTTTAATGCTTACATAATTTATTTGTAAAAAAGGAAATTGTTATATATTTCAATTAACTAGAAGGTCGTTTTATCTAATAAATATCTAATGCTTATTATTTTATAACCTATTCGACATTAATGTTAAGTCTTTTAAACTCACCTTGTTCAAACTTCAAACAAAATTATAAGAGGAGCTTTCGAATATTGCTAAGGCAATATTTTTAGGGTCCTAAAGAACTCAACAAAGCATTTAAGCACCTCTGGTGTTGGATAAAATATTGTTATTAAGCACTTTTTATGATGGAATAAATTACTGGTCTTTATAAAATCTGAATATGTGGCTTGGCCGTTCGTTACTACAAGAACTATTGTATAACACAACACAGTAATGAACAGTGAATTAATTTTTCACCTTACGCCGATGTGAATGTAGCGAAATGGCCAAGACACATATTTTGACTAAGGTGTAGAGTTTGTGAAGTTAGGCCTTGTAGAGTTAGGGCGTGTAGTGTTAGAAGCTTGGCTCTACATGAGATCTGATAACTTTTTGACAGTGCGAGTCATATGGGCTCGTCTTGGCAACATTTTACATGAAAATGTTTTTGGTGGGATACTTTTATTACTATGAATGCAAAAATCTATATTACAACCTACATAAAAGGTTGTGGCTTTTTTTGTTCATATAAAGATGATACAGTTTGAAATCTAATCAAAATTATTATAAGCAAGCAACATGAAATCTAGGCACATGCTAAGGGCCGAATTCACTAATAACACGTTTTCAGCAGAACTCAGTTATAATATGTAAACCAGTTCACATGTTAGTACAAAACTCGATCAAAAACCAATAACCCAACCATTAAACTAAGTTCAAATTTATATGAAATATTTATCTAACTCAAAACTTAATCCTTCATCTTCATCAAAACTTGCTTAAAAAACTAAATTGTAAATTCATGTTTAGTTATCTATAATTTTTATAAAAAAGATTCAAAAGCCTCTGTTATAGGCTCTTCGTTCAGAGGCGTTCAGTTTTGTTAAACGCATAATTTCAGTTTACGTCTATGAAACCGCAAGTGTTGATCGCGCATAAACGTTTAAACTCACATTCATGAGATTTTGATCACGTTCAAAATTATCGGTGCAATCGGCCCTAAGAGGGCATGAAATTGGACACAAATTTGCATTTGAATTTGCACAAAGGTTTATCGAGCGTTTTGAAGTACATGCAAGCTAAGTTTACCTATATATAGTAGAAAAGTTATTCCCAAGGTGATCAGGGCCCTCTATGGTCCACAAACCACAAAGCACTCGGTCACTATTTCGGCATTAATAAAAAATGTGGGTTCACAAGTTGTACACATGAGGATTGAGGAACCACGCAAATGTATTTCTACATGAACCGTAGACATTTGGACTTCTTTTTTCGTGTACAAAGGCAAACTGTATATTCGTAACATTTCGTTTAAGGCTTCAAAAAGGTTAGTAGCGTTAGGTACAGTTATCAACCAAACTGAAATTATTTGAAAGTGATCTCCAAGGTAATTAAATTACAATAAAACGACATTTGAAAAGTGTAAAAGGGGATTTTTTATTCTTCGAATACGACCATAAACAGGGTAACGAGAATTTCATACCCATTTAGGTTATGTTTGAAAAGAAAAGACAAATTCAATAGCTCTGATATTTGCAAATGGTGGCTTTTCGTAGAATAAACTGTATAATATTATTGCATAAAGCTAAATGTTTTTAACTTTCCACGAATTAGTGTGTTCAGCGTTTGATTGACGATGCATACAGTCTAACTCCACATGTCTTTGATATCAAAGGGTACAAGTGTCGACCCAGTTACTTTTTATCCCAAGGTATCTTGAAAGAAAATTGCATCTATTAATGAATAACAAAAATAAACTACTTTTATTTTCTAAAAGAGTACTTGAAAATCTATGGTATCATTAATTATTAAGGCATAATCTAACTCACCATGAGGCAAACAACCCTAATAAGTTATTTCCAACAACAAATGAAACACACGTATTAGCTGAAAAAAGCACGTGATTTAAATTTAAATCGTTTAATTTTAAAATATTAACCTTAGTATGTATATTTTAAACTAAATACCTTCGTATTTAAAAAGGCGTGTGTATTTTTAAGTGAGGTTTTCTGCTCGATTGGCTTAGCCTGCAGTCCCTTGCCGTCCTTATTTCCACTCGAATGAGCAAGAAGCCCTTTATAATTCATATATTTAGGTAAAGTTCCGAGTTTACCTACGCCCACGGATGTCACTTCGCTGTATGAAATCGTTCCCTTCATAAATATGTATTTTTGGTTATTTGACATTTTTCTTAAAAGCATCTTAAACAAGTATCAAGCTTAAATTAAAAACTGATACACAAATGAGATGCGAAACTTGATACAGCGCTTGGATTTTGTAATTTGTTCGGAAAACTTTGATATAAGTATCAAGTTAATCCGTAGTAAATATTTTCCAATGACAGCACGTACTTAATAGTATCACGTTCGAGTGGTCCCATTGCGGAATTTTAATGCGTAATTTACGATTTCAGTCTCGAATTTTTTCGGATTCTCTCCAGCTTAATAGGTAATAGAAAAGTCCTTGCGGGGTTTAATCTTATTGCTGCAATGACCGAGTATTTTTATTACGTTAAGACAGCGCTTTATAAAATTGAGCCGTAGGAGGAAAACAAATACTAGTGATCTTTTACGTCCAAGTGATTTAATAAATTAAAATCACGACTTTAAAAATAAAAGCTCTTCTGGCTTAAACATTCTTTACTTTTATTAAATAGATACGAATATAATATGATAAACAAATAAAAATAATTAAACATTGACATTTCCATAAATAATAATTAATTATCTCTCAAAAAGCATAAAAAACTCGCTAAAATTCCAAACTAGCGCCTCCAAAAACATTTGTTTCTTTTTCCTTCACACAAAAATGAAAAGCTTGCTCAATCCGCATGTCAAAGTTGAAATTACAAGTATTTCCATAGCACCATACAGAGGTTTACTTTGTGAAACGTAAACAAGTACCCAGTGCATTTTGTATGACTCGAGAACCCTTGTAGAAAACCTTTTTGTGCTAATTGCTATTATATCTCTCTCTCTCTTGTCGGTCCCTCATGTCTGAGGATCGTGGTCAGCATCAGGGTTGCATCTGGAGCGGATGATTTGCCTCCACCGGTCTCTGTCCATGGCGTCTCTTACGACCGTGTAAAAATTAGTGGCAGATGAGTTCTTGACTTGGTCTGTCCATCGTGTTGGTGAACGACCACGCGATCTTTTTCCCTCCGTGTTCCCAACCACTATCAGTCTCTCCAGATTTTCATCGCCTCTGCGTATCGTGTGGCCGAAGTATGACAAGATGCGTTGTTGGCATATGGTGGATAACCTGGTTTTTATATGGAGCTGGGTCAGGATTGATGCATTAGTGCGTCTCGCAGTCCAAGGTATTCTCAGCATTCGCCTCCAGCACCACATTTCGAATGCATCAATCCTTTGTCTTTCTCGGGCCAGAATTGTCCATGTCTCAACTCCATATAGGAAGATAGGGAAAACAAGGGCTCGTACCAGTCTTATCTTGGTTCTGATACCAATTCCTCTTTTCTTCCAAATGTTGTTCAGACGTGTCATAGCATCTTTGCCATCCCAATACGCCTTTTTATTTCGGGGACACAGCTGCCGTCATTGCAGATTTGGGCTCCCAGGTAGATGTAGCGATCGACGGTGTCAACGCCAGGAATGTTGAGAGTAGCATTTGATAGCTTTCCGGCTCGATCGACTATCATCACCTTGGTTTTCGCTCGATTTACTGTAAGCCCTATATTTTGACTTTCTATCTCTAGCCTATGGAACAGTTCTCTCATATCTTCTGCGGATGTTGCGAGAAGAATGGTGTCGTCGGCATATCTGAGATTTGATAGTCTCTTACCACCTATGGGAAAACCTTTCTTCCAATTTTCGATTGTTTTCCTTATAACGTACTCTCCGTATATGTTAAAAAGTGCTGGGGACAAAATACAACCTTGTCTCACGCCTTTCTTTGTTTGGAACATACTGGAACATTCCGTACCAATCCGGATGAAAGAGCGGTTTTCAGTGTACAGATTCTGAATAAGGGCAACGAGGTGTTCTGGAGTTCCCATTTCAAGTAGCACACTCCAAAGTTTGTCCCATTGGACGCAATCGAAGGCTTTTGTGTAGTCAATAAAGCAGAGAACCACGGGGCTGTTGAATTCTCTACTCTTCTCAATAATTTGGCGAACGTTAAGTATCTGCTCCCGTGTTCCTCTACCTTTCACAAATCCAGCCTGTTCTTCGGGTATTTGGCGACTTAAAAAGTAGTTAAGGCGTCGATTAATTACATGGAGGAGGATCTTACTCGCATGAGATATCAACGCAATGGTCCGGTAAATACCACAATCTTTTGAAGAACCTTTTTTATGTAAAGGTATGAACACCGATTCTGTCCAGTCTTTTGGCCACCTTCCAGTCTTCCAGATGGTATTACAAATTTCAGTTATCGCATGCGTACCTCGTTGACCTAAATTTTGAAGTATTTCGGCTGTTATGGCATCCTTGCCTGGTGACTTCTTACACTTAAGAGCTTTGATGGCATGCTCGATTTCGGATGGTAAGATATCAGGTTCTTCTTCCGACCATGTAATATTGACGTTATTGGACTCTCCCGTGTATAACTCTGCGCAGTAGTTTCTCCAGCGTTCCAACACTTCGTCCAAATTTGTGAGTAGGCTCCCGTCTTTGTCTTCAATGGCACAGACTTTTGGCTTACGCGATCCGGTTAGGTCTTTTATTTTCTGGAAAAGATATCTGGATTCGTTATTCATCGCGTGTTGTTCAATTTCGAGACAGATTTCATTAAGGTGGTTCTCGTAGTCTTTCCGGCAGTGACGTTGAACTTGACGGTTCAGTTCTGCGTATCGCTGCAGATCTTCAGTTGAGCGTATACCGTTCTCCTTAAGATCACGTCTCTCCTGAATAACTAAAGCTGTCTCTGGTGTTATGAATTGTTTCATAATGGGTTTCGCCAGTCTGTTATCCCTAGCTGTTTCTTCTATCATTCTTTTGAGATACTGCCATTGGGTGTCGCTGTCTGCGATGTCTTTAGGTAGGTCCCCCATTTTCTGCTCAAAACAATCTTTAAAGCCATTGATGTCTAGACGTTGCATATTCGGAGATACTTTATGCCTTTGTATCCTTTTTAGTCGCACTTTGATTGTTGCTACAAGAAGTTGGTGATCAGAGCCGCAGTCAGCACCGGGGGCAGTTATTGCGTTTGTCACTGACTGAAGTTAAGATGCTATTATATACGTAAAGCGAAATGAAATGTTCATACCTTTTTCAACACACTCTATTTATAGAGTTTGAGATACAGTAATGTAATTTTGCATAAAACAAAAATTATTTTTCCTAGATTATACGAGTGCAAATTACAACAGCATTTAACTCCTGTTGTTTCCACTCCGGGTTTATACCTTTTAATACTATTGTTTAATAAGAGAGCTATGTAACAAGAAAAGTAATTTTCTTGGAAAAGTTAGGTGATATTTATTTTCCAATGTATGTGTTGGCTTCATCTCATGTCTAACTTAATACTTATTAGAGATCTCGATCTGAAAGCATGTTGCGTAAATGTGTGTGATGAAAATCATATTTCTAATTTCGATGATCTGATTCTAACTGACTTACTCGTATAGTATGGCTTAATACCATGCAAATTATTACTCTATGGCCTATGCATTCTCACGAAACATGTTCCATAATAATATTCTGGCTATACATTTTTTTTAAATATAAAAATGTGTTTTATATTAAAACTAGCGACCCGCCCCAGCTTCGCACGGGTGCAATGGCGGCCGGCCGGTACCGCCGCAAACGCTACGTCCCGCAATTTTTAAATCTGTAATATCTTCGAAAATATTCACTTAAATCATACGGTGTAAAGGGCCATATAGATCTATATTAAATGAACAATGTATTCAAGGTACTTAATTGGTTAAGGATTAATGCTGTATTGGTTAAAATCGCTTCGAAAATTAGCCATTATATTTGTCGTTAAAAGCAAATGACAAAAAAAAGTTATTGTGGGTTATCCATAAGAGATAGATATATACCATCATGGACTTTTCTGTAGACCTTTTCAATGTGTACAATACTTAGTACATTATTTTGATAAAACTCGTAGGGTTCAGCCTGTGTTTGCAATGTAAGCGGAAAAAATGTAATTATTTACGACATCACATTAGAAACCTCAAAAATAACAGTACTTCTCCACTATTTAATGGATGTTATTATACATATAAACCTTCCTCTTGAATTATCTACTAAAAAAAATCGCATCAAAATCCGTTGCGTACTTTCAAAGATTTAAGCATACAAAGGGACATAGGGACATAGGGACAGAGAAAGCGACTTTGTTTTATACTATGTAGTGATAGTGAAGAAGAAAATTACAGCATATTTTCAGCACACTTCGGCTCTTTAGACATAATTACAATAAACTGAAATTAATTCATGATAAACACATTTTCCACGCTGTTTACTTTTAATTGGAATTGCTTGAACCTTTAGTCCATTGAAATGTTACATTTTTTAGGCCTAACCTTGTGTTTTTTAGAGGACGCAATTTTATTTTTGTGGTGTGTAGGGGGGGTCAGTGTGAAGCTAAAACCAAGTTTGTGGGGTCGCCACCCTTGTCCCACGGCCGCCATCTTGAAAATAGCGGCTGAAGTGGTTTTTACGATATAACTCTTAAACTATTTATCTGATAAAAAAATATTGTTAACAATATTTGTTGCAAATTAAATTCTCTACAACTTTGGTCTAGTAACTTTTTGTCGTAGAACAAGAAATAAAAAAGTTATAAGCGAAAATGTTCAGAAATTAGAGATATTTATATTTTTCAATAAAACTTTTTTTTATCATTTTACGAAAATATGACATAAGACCATTTTTGTAGATTGTTTTTCGAGGAACAACTTTTATATAAAACATTTTTTCATTACGACAATAGCTAAGGTTTTACAGCGCTCTGAAGTGAGTACTATTTTTCTTTCCCCTTAACTATACGTATATTGGCCATTGGCCATGGCCATTTTCCCAGACTCCAGAACAATGGAAGCACACTGCAAAACATTTCAGCCCTGCTTTTCGACGTAAAAAAAACGCGCTTCTAGACTCTACCTCCTGGGTGGCGCGGAAAAGACTCAATAATTAATTAAGTATAAATAATATTGCAAAATTAATTATTAAAAAAATTATAATAACAATAAAAAACAATTACAGATGACAAATTATTATTAGTACACACATAATATATGTATACTGTATACTTAGGTATGTGAGTACTGAAAAATAGTACTCACTTCGGAGCGCTGTAAAACCTTAGCTATTTACTTAATGAAAAAATGTTGTATATAAAAGTTGTTCCTCGAAAAATAATCTACAAAAATGGTCTGGTATAATTTCTTCGTAAAATGATAAAAAAAAGTTTTACTGAAAAATATAAATATCTCATGAACAATGAACATTTTCTCTTATAACTTTTTTATTTATAATTCTACGACAAAAAGTCACTAGACCAAAGTTGTAAAGAATTTAATTTGCAACAAATATTGTTGACAATTATTTTTTATCAGATAAATAGTTTAAGAGATATATCGTAAAAACCATTTCAGCCGCTATTTTCAAGATGGCGGCCGTGGGACAAGGGTGGCGACCCCACAAACTTGGTTTTAGCTTCACACTGACCCCCCCCTACACATCACAAAAATAAAATTGCGTCCTCTAAAAAACGCAACCCCAAATGTAACTTTTCAATGGACTACTTGTAATGTATTAAATAAAGCAGATAATGGAATAAAAACAACGTTTTACGGTAACAAGAGATCTACTTTGACGGATCATTTACTCGCGATAATGTTTACGAATGTTTCTCTTTAACAGGTATATTACGGGTTTATCCGGCAGATTACATGTGTGTGTTGCTATTAAGATACGAAACGTCTTTTATTTCTCCAAATATATATTTATTTATTTATTTATTTTTAAGTAAAGCTTCTTTAATCTACATACGTGTGACATGTAGCCTAATATAAAAAGAGCGTGTGTGCCAAGCACACGTGTCAGAAGTGAAACTTCTTTGGCAAGATTCAAAGATACCAAAATCTTCGCCTTGCTCCATGACGTGACGGTATTGCCATGACGCGATTTGAAATTTTACTCTCAACGCGCTTAGAGAAGTTTCACTTCAAAAATACTTTCATTACAAAGCGTATTTTTACCCACATGTTTCCTAGCAACAATAAACCCTTATAATTTCGACAAATAGCTACGTTGTCACGTAAATACTTAGACCTAAGATTGATCGAAAATAAAAACTGCCGCGACATAATATAAAAGGGATGTCTGATACCAATCTCTGTGACGAAGGCCTTAATTTGTTGTATATATTTTCTTTTTTCTGCAGAGATAAATAATAGAAAATGTGAATATCTACTACTTAGCTTGTTCAAAAAGTTCTATACTTATAATCTCATCAGTACCTATATATTATGCTCGGCATTGTTTAACGGTTTCTATAAAATAAAAAACTTAATTTGAATTTAACTTAATTTTAAAACTAAATTATGATAAAGGTGGAATTAATATTATATATGTATATGTAATAATTTATAAATATATACATTCTGTGAGGCAATACTAAGATCGTGTGTGAAAATGAAATAATTGTTACACATTTTACATGTTTTGCATTAACCTATAACTAGTAGAGTAACATAGAGTAGATAGATTAACTGAAGACACAATACCCTAGTATACTAAGAAGAAAAATAAGGAGTAACAAAGTACAATATTTAAATATTTATTAAAAAAATACTAGACAAAGAATAAATAAATCTTGTGAAAAAATAAAAATGCTTGCATTTTTCCATGGTAAATATACATATAATTTAGTACCAACAATACTTTTTCATCATTCTCCGATGCATCAGCTTTTATCTTAATAATATTCCGCAGATTCTTAGAAAACTAACGACTGAAGGTTGTTTGTCTTTCCGATTGTATTATATTATACTTAATTCTAAGAATAAGCAATAAATCTATTACTAAAACCTTGCAGAAATTCAATTGATTATGTGAATATTAATTATGTTTTGTTTAATACTATTAGATACTTGAACAAACATAAGATCCTTTTAATATTATAGAGTTAGGCAGAAAAAGCTCAAAATCTTTTTGAACTTATTTCTGCTAATGGGTAAAAATAATGATTTTATTTTTTCAAATGTTTGTAACCATTGAACGTGAAAACTACTGGGAAATTTTCAAAAATTTTAAAAGCATCTTTATTCATGAGTGACATGAGCTAAATTTTACATCCAATTTCATTCCCGGGTCAACCCAGGTTGTGCCGGGGCTAGCGGCTTCTTATTTGTTATATTATATACCTAATCTTTACCTAATTTAAATCCGACCACGTTCCTCTGTAGTTTAGAGCTAAAAATGGCTAGAATAAAAGTACATATTTAAATTCCCTTATGAAGAAAAACGATGTTGTTTACATAAACTACTTTAAAAAGACGTCATTTTGAATTTTGATTTGCTTATCAACGAAAATACCTTGATATATCTGCAAAACATAATTTTCCGATAAATATTCCATACAGATTCGAGAACATGCGAGAACATAATAGAAACATGTTCCAAATTCGCGACATGGAATAGCTATTTTCCTTATAAATTGCAGAACAAAACTATGTCGATGATTGGTTGTATCATTCGCATCTCCGGGACATGTAGCTGCATAAGTATATATGTGACA
This sequence comes from Colias behrii, assembly GCA_029959065.1. NCBI lineage: Eukaryota > Metazoa > Arthropoda > Insecta > Lepidoptera > Pieridae > Colias > Colias behrii. The sequence continues at coordinate 6,104,208 of JARWMC010000019.1, read as the reverse complement.
TGAAATATCGTTTAAGAATAGGAATTTCTTTTTTGTATCTCTCTCGTATAACGTGAAAAGTAACTACCAAAAAATATTGCGTTAGCTTATAAAGATGATGTAAAATATTACAATTTAAATCATTATTATAATGAATCTAATATCAAGTTAATAAATTTAGAAAACTTAATCAAAATGTTAGAAATTTTTTGAATCCTTTTGCACAATTTAAAAACATAATATTCGTATATATAAACGTCCACTAAAGACAATTATGAAACACGTGTTTCTTATCTTTAAAAATAAAAAACACAGTTCTATTAAAGAAGCGCTAAATGCCACATGTTCCGCTTCAGATAGTGTCACTTTCACATTTAAAAGGCACTCAGATATAAAGTTTACATTGGGCGAAGTGTGGATACTTTTAGCGAAACTGTTATATGTATTTCTATATAATAGAAAACACCTAACACCCTATTATAGGTAAAGAAAAACTTTTGTACATATGGAAGTTTTGAAATACATTTTATTTAAATATGGCACATTTCGACTGATAAATACTGGGATATTAATTGAGTATTTATTGAAAAATATTAAAGTATACGTACAACAATCAAAACCTTTTACTCCCTCTATAATTCTCCGTTTTACGCAGGAACAATCAGGCCATTAAATCTTCAAAAAAAAATAAGCAGGAACACTAACTCTTGTATAAATAAAGTTTCGAATAAACTGCAATAAGACATTCAAAATGGAAGAACCAATGAAATATGCACTAATGCAATGTGCAATAACGCACTACTTTGTTGAAAGAGCTCAATTTGTACTGTTCTTATTGGATAAAACGTAACAGATATGAACAAAACACCTCTATTGTAGTCGGTCGGTCAATTACAAAACACAATCAAATGGAAATTCTAATTAGCTCGATATTGAATGAGTGCAACGCCCCCATGTGAAATTGTATTTAAATGACAAGATTATGCATTAAACTTTGGGTCATTATTGTGATAATGTACAGTCAAGTGCTAATTATTGTTTTATGAAAAAAATTAAAACATATTGTATAGTTAAGCGTAAATGTACATAAATGTATGCAATACCTTATTACTGAATATCTGTGAATATTGCTTTTATTTATATTAAAGTGGAAATGATTGCTAAAAATCATCTTAGTATAATAACGATAAATGTTAATATTCAAATGTGGTTGAACACTAGGTATTAGAGCCACCTTACAGATATCTTAGACCTTAGATTATCAAAGAAAAAAGTTTTATCAACGTAGTACATTATATACGTCGATGGACTGTTTTATCAGTTTTGTGACAACCTTAATAAGGTGCTATGCTTATTGTGCTAAAAAACACACGTGTTAAAAATATAAATATAATAATATGACAGACAAGTAACTCTACCTGAGTTTGTCATTGACTGTACCACTAACCGCTGTTACACTTCATTTACTAAACTAGTTTAATAATCGAATTACCACATCACTCAATTGCGTTTTCTCCTAACAAAGTTTATGTGTCAACATCGGGAATCAACACGCATCATTGGCTTATTAACCAAAGGGATCGGTAAAGCATTTAGCGTCCAATTAAGACACCGTTAGAGATACTAATACATACGCGTTTTGTGCTAATGTATCTGCCCTTTGACAACATTAGGGCGGCATGTTCGATATTGAAATTCAATTTTAGCGCCAATATCATATCAGTTTACATAACATGCATTATGCAATATGCTCCAGCAGCCGGTATCATTTGCTTACGTAAAATATGAAGCATATCAGCCTTCGCTGAAAGAACTACTAAAATGTAATGGACAAAATGGGACGGTAATGGCTCTATTCGTCTATTGTCAGTGCTTTCAATATGATAGTAATGCCAATAGCTTCACTGTCTTCATTATAGATGCTTCGTACTTTTACAACATTTTCGAAATGCTTTCAATTACGAGTACAAAACGTTTCTATATTTTTTTTAGCTTTACTACTTCTAGATTAGTTTTAACAATTTTTCGTTAATTAATTGTGTACTTTTTATTGCGTGACATTACAGTTATTATAAAACTATTTAAATATACGGAGATATTCTAATATTTACTTATATTCTTGTTACAGGTATCGATATGGACTACAAATAATAAGTAAGTAGATAATTATACAAGAAAAATAACAACAGATCCTGAGTTCAAAAGCTTATAATGATTTAAAAGGAAACACTACAATTTGTGGCTCTTTATGGAATAACGTTCTCAGAATCGTCCTCCGTTATTTTTCCCTAGTTAATAAAGAAAGTAATTTGGAGCAGTTATCACATGCAAAATATGTATATACATGGAAATACCATTTTAAATTGAAAATTAATTTCAATTTTAGCACGCTCGTCTCGTTTCAAACTTCGATTGTTTGATGCAAGTCGTAAGTCTTACAATAAGTGATTTTCCTATATAACGTTTTATTAAAGCTATAACTTACATTAAATAGAATGGCATAGATAATATTCATACCACATTCATTCATTTCTTGAATACAGCAAGTATTCTGCAATAAGTATTATAACAATTCATTTGTTTTACATTCTCTGTCGTACAACGATAAAGTTTCTGTCAGTCGAGTCGAGGATTGAATGCGCTTAGCCAACTGTGGAAATTCGTATTGTAAGCGTTTTATTCGTATGTATGATGTTTTTGAGGTCAATACATTTATATTTAAAGCTTGGTGAAATTTTGATACAATATTGATTTGCTGTAATTTTGTGATGGGAAATTCTCCATGAATGTATCAATGTGATAAATAAAATGTGTTGAAGAATGAAAATTTGTATCTTCGAATTCGAAACGGGAACTGTAATACATATAATTCCACATACCGGTTCTTTAGTATCATTATTGTACGTTTAGATTTTAAAATCACAATGCTTACTTATAATCTAGATGATAATGAAGCCTTCAAGAAACATGAAACTCATCATTATATTCAATGTTTTATTTATATAAATACTACCTAGTAGCAATTTTTTTTTAATATATTTTCAGATACGTCAATTACTTGTCGGGACTATATAGTAAGTTTTATTAACTTGACGCCTGCTTCAGACACAGTCAATTTCATACGTGTTAAGTTTTTGTGAATATTTACAGACTCTTTTATTCTAGAATACAACTTATTACTTTACTTACAAGATTTTTAATGTATTTTGAATTGAAATTAAATTTGTGAATACAATATACATATTTATACGCTATTTTATTTAACCGACATAAAAAAGGAGGTTATCAAATCGGCCGGTATGTTATCTAGATTACAACCTATTACTTTATTCATAAAAATTTTAAATTATTTTTAATTGACAAAAAAGACAATGAATTTTTTTTCTGTTGAGGAAGTATAAATGTATCTGGGCTTCATTGATATTCTAAGTATATTGAACGGCGTATATTAAGTATTGACTATAGCATGTCGGAATATAGGAATCATATAGGCATTTCTTTTAAAATTGTATGTAAATAAATTTGTCGTTCTTTTATTTATTTATTACATAATATCCAGTTAAAGTTAATATTTGCTCAAGAATTACATACATTTTTATTCAACACTTAGGAAGATTATAGTATATATAAGTATAGGTACATATATTATGTCATCTCTGCTTGAATTACCTGAGTATAATAATAATAATCTGTGGCATTACTATAGCACAATAGAAAATCCTTTCAAAGGGTTTGCTTAGAACCTAGATATAAACCTAATACAGAGCTTAAGAGAATGGAGAGGGATTTTCCTTCAGGAAATATGTTATAATCTAGGATTATCGATATCTTGTTCAGGACAACTTGAAAGCCAACTATAATTTTATTTGAATCATATAGCTATTCAATTTTATACTTATTTAATGCTTTCTCATAGAAATGAAAACAAGATTCGTTAAAATTAATTGACATTTCTAACAAACGACGCGACGGCCCACTTATTACTAGAATTTTATTGTTAATTAAAGATAACATCAAAAATAGTCAATTAATGAAAGAATATCAGAAATATTAAGGGTTAAGATAATATAATAATTAGTTGCTCGAGCTAATCCATACTAATATTATAAGTGCGAAAGTAACTCTGTCTGTCTGTCTGTTACTCAATCACGCCTTAACTACTGAACCAATTTGCATGAAATTTGGTATAGAGATATTTTGATACCCGAGAAAGGACATAGGATAGGTTTTATCCCGGAAATCCCACGGGAACGGGATTTCCTTTTCCTTCCTTTTACTTTGCGGGTTTTTCTTAGACTGCGCGGGCGATGCCGCGGGCGAAAAGCTAGTTACTATATAAAACATGAAACATCATTAATATTGATTAATATCTTGTTAGTCAAGTTCAGTTCAGCCGAGAGACGAACAATAGAGTTTCTTGTTTGGTTAAATACATTTTATTAAATCATTCTTGCTGTAAAGCAATACAGAATATAACTCATAATTTAAGTAATTATCAGATAAATTAATTAAAATGAACTGAGTCTTCAACTCGACACATCAAATTGAATAATATTGCGGCTGAAATTCCCAAACTTCAAACTACATAAATATAAGTTCAGTCTTGATTGTTTTATTTATTCAAAACATTTTAAGTTTTAACTAACTAGTTATATTTTAATAAAAACTTAACATAAACCTTTCAGAAGTGCTAGATTTTAGAGATTTACTTTACTCGCATAAAACATTCTCAAGGGAAATCTCAAATCACATAACTATAGAGACGTGGATGAGTATACTAATATTTCAGAAGCATGACAATAGTTTTGTTTGTGGCATCTAAAATGAAGCGAACTTCTCTTACATAATATCCATTAAAATTATGCTTCAGTATTTAAACAATAACAAAAAGATTTACAAAACTAATTCACCTATGCAAACATTAAAATAACAATTTGACGATTTCCTTTTTAAAAGAAGAAAAATATATCTCCAGCTGCCAATATTGCGAAGTAATTCTATCCCTCGTCTTGAATTTCACTAATTAGATAGGACCATTTACGAATCCATTTAAGCCTACGATTCGTAGATTTGATTTCCAAGAGAGCCCATTAGCGTAAGGAAACCAGGCTTGTTAGAACTTCAAATCGAACTTGAAAGTCTACGAAATTATATTGATTTTCAATCATCAAATGGAGTAAGTAGCCACTTATCAAACTAAATATATGTCTATGACATCGTTTTGTGGCATTATTATTTCAACGGTGTGCGACTGGCTCTTTGATCTTTAAGCAAATAAAATTATATTTGAGTAAATATTCCCTGTGGCTACGGACGTAACGTAGCGTATCTACAACCGTTTATTAGAATTTAAGTTAACCGATATCACATATTCCTTCAAACAAGTCCTACTATTACATCAATATAATGTAAATGGTAAATTTTTGTTTGAGTTTATAGTGACAACCTCTTTAAGAAGCATAAACTTAATATGATTCTAGGTTTCTACGGTTTTCAGGACCACGTCATCGTTGCTTATTCACATCTCTTTTATTGCAAATTCATACGACTAAAACACGAGCTTTTTTAGTTCTAGACACAACTCCCTTAAAATTTTTTTTAAGTTTTATATTTATCACATTTTAAAAATATTAAAAACATTTCATAGCGTTGTAGACTTACAAATAACGGTCGAGCGTCCAACCTTTCAAATATATTTCCCGAACGGGCGATTACAAGCGGCTTATATCCAGAGACTCATATGGGTTGCAGACATAGGATATTTACTATATATACTAAATCCCATACCGCTATTTATTATTTGATGCTGTAATAATAAAAACAAGGTGTGTCATTACGGTATGCTTACTGACTATTTATAATTTGCTTTGTATCTTATGATTAAACAATATGTGAAGAAGTTATTAAATTTTCAATGATAAATTAATTAAATTGACTTATAGTTTTAATTTTGTTAAACTTTAACGTATATATCAAGGTTTGTTTAACCTTCCGTGAACCACGTGGATAAAAGTTACGTCCTGCACTACGTGGGGTTTCCTGGACCCAATAATCTTTCCACGTTTTTATAGCTAGTATTTATTGTAAATTTGTAATGTGTATATTATTATTATCCCTTGACTATAAGAGGTTAAAAATAAAATAAATTTATCAAATATTATAAACATTTACTTATTATATCTTTAGACATAATAAATGACAGTGGTCTGGAAAGACATATCTTTGCATTCGTATATTTCACAACTGATTCTAGAATTTCATTGGAAATAAATTCTTAAAAGCATTCTAAACTGGTTTTTTTGTCTTTATATTGGCTCTTTACTCCCGGCAATTGAGTAATTATATTTTCTGATCTTGTACGAAAATTAGCTCTCGGTGGCTCCTTCTGCCATTTTGTTTTGCCATCTTTACCAGTGTAAAACTGATTTGAACAAGAAGATTCACCACCTGAAGTAATATCCTGTACTTCCTCTTCACTTTCACTTTCAGACTGAATGCTCAAGTGATCCGAGTCATCTTCACTTCCAGGTAGAAACAGTTCATCCGTATCGCTATCATTTTCCTCCATAAGTGCGGATAATATTGCTTTTCATTGATGTGATGAGCCATAATGAGCCCTAGAAACAATTTCAGATAATTTAAATAATAAAAAAACAAATTGAATAAATATTTATATAAAAATAGTCGTATTTTATCACACCATACTGCTCACCTTTTAGTGGACGTCCCGAACTACGTGGGGTTTCTGACACCCAGCTGCACTTTGATGGCGTCAGTTCACTGCGTCTGCGACGCTACTACTAAACCGCTGTCGCTAAAAGGTCTGGCAACGTCGCAACTCCAGCTACACGAAGTTTCAAGACTTTCGCACAATGTTTGGAAAAGATACAAAGATTTTTGTATGGCTGGGGTGTATTAAACCCCACATGGTGCACGGAAGGTTAAGCATGGGTAATTAAAAGTTTAGAACTGATAACAATATTGCTTCGCATGAGCGCCGCTTGTTTGGCCAAAGAACTTTTCTTTATATACGCTTATCAACTTTTCAGCTTTGCTTAATTTATCGTTAATTACCATATTCAGTGTGAATAAATTAAACATTAATTATTGCCGTTCCCTTGGCAGACTTTAGCTTTATTAATAAATTCTAGACGAAGATAAATAATTCTTTAAAAAATTAGGTTTGTAATAATTAATATGAAAATATGAAATTGCTGGAAAAATAAAAATTATACCAGTTGCTTAAGGAACAGTAATGTATAAAGAGATTCATATTTTATAAAAAATGGATAATTAGATGCGCAGTTGCAGTTAGGTTTTTATTACGTTTCGCGCTGTTGTTGTGAATTTTTTCTCATCTATTATGTTAATGCAAAAAAAGCAACGTAAGTAAGGTAAGTATTTGTTATAAGGTTTCTGGTCGCAAACAATTTTTCGAAAGCATCTTGGATAACATAATTCATAACATTGAATAACATATTTGTAACATATGTACATAATATTTGTATTTATACTAATAGTTTGAAATAATATCTTTCAATTCACAGTTATTAGAATGTCTTATGTCTTTAATATTTACTTCGAAGTTTAAAACGCTCACATCCCGTTAAATATCTGTCAAAAATGTAAAATGTTTACCAAAACTTTTCACACATCATGATAAACTTTGATGGAAACTTTACTGTCATTCAATTTTCCACTGCGTAAACAAAATGTTAGGTTTTGCTAACAAAATTTGACTTTACGATTTATTAGGGCTAAATTATAATGAAATTTAAAACATTTATAACACGTAGGTATACATTCTATTGAATATTAAGCTAAAACTGTATTTATAACATAGAACAATATGTAAACTAAAGATAATTTACCAAAAAAAAACCAGTAGGTATAGAATTAAACCTTAATAGTTTAAAGATATTAATTTACTGATCATAAAAGCATATATCAAAAGACCAACATCAAATATTTATAAACATGAAGCTGAATATAACCAGCTAGGGTACGAAACCAATACTCTACTTAATAAAATCCCTTACTTTGTTATATCAAAGATATAAAAGTAAATTTTCATAATATTCAATATAGGAAATTCCTTCACGTACCTGTGCTCGGAGCGCCAAGCACGAACCAATATAACAGTAAATTCCGTACGCACATAAAACGGTATGACGACCAAATAATATAACGAAGAAATAAGATTTGAAATCCATACTAATATTATAAATGCGAAAGTAACTCTGTCTGTCTGTCTGTTACTCAATCACGCCTAAACTACTGAACCAATTTGCATGAAATTTGGTATGGAGATATTTTGATACCCGAGAAAGGTCAAAGGACATAGGCTACCTTTTATTACGAAATATGTACCACGGGCGAAGCCGGTTCGGACCTCTAGTATAAAATAATTTACATAAACGATAAACAATCATATTCATACTCTGCATCTTTCGTAAAATTGCTTTGACGTGTTTTTGATAAAATTTACATATTACAATTTATTCGTTATAAAAAATTATGACAATCCTGATAAGATGAATAAATAAGTCCCAAAAACAGTGAAATATAATTAAAACGCAAATTTCTAGAACATTTGATGTTCATTACTTATCCAATGTCCAGTAAGAATTCATAAAATAGGCAGATAATGTTATTGTTTTCTCGTTCCTGATCCCAAGGCGGACTGTGTGACACACAGTCCGCCTTGGGATGTGTGTCCATCTTGACTTTATCACCGGACCCTCGTCACAGTATGATATATACATGGATCTTGTCAACAATACCAAATTAAGCCTGGCTTGAGTGAAGCTTTCACAAGAACTGTTTCTGTATATTGTATCTAGTTGGAAACACTGTCTTGAATTATACATACAAAATTACATAAACTTATGATATGAAACATTATTTTATTAAACAAAATATGTGGTTTAATTTGAATTTATATTATTTTTACTTTTTAAGACAGATTTTAAAAAGTTCGTTTATCTTATTTTTTACTTTTTTTTTTGTTAATTTCGTTTTGGCACTTTAAATTCAAGCTCACAATACCTTAAGAAATATTATGTATGTATAGATACATAATTTAATATTTATATTTTACTATGTATTTTCGAAATCATATGTCATAGTGTGTGTGTATCGTTATAAAAATATAATCTACAGTCTACACCATAATATATGTAGATTTGGAAGGATCGTCCGTGCATATAATCATGTTATGCGAGCAAGGTGCCTCTGGACATCTATCCTATGTAAGGATTTAGTTTGACTACTCAAGTGCTTTGCATTAATTGCATCAACGTAGATAAGCCTTTTGGCAAATATTGTGACATTTCACCCAATGGGCTTTCAAACAATTTGCAAGCTATAAATTGAAATATGATCTGTATAATAATATTTTTTTAATGTTTTTGGTCAGACTAGGAAGGTTCATGAAGAAAAAGCATGAAAAGAGGCAATAGAGCAGAACAACGTCTGCCGGGGCAGCTAGAACCTACGTATGAAACCAATATTGCAGGATTTTTACCTATGTGTGTATCCCTAATGAACATATTTTCTTTCTTTTATTTTCTTTCTTAGTATAAGTTTTATAGTACAAAATATTATATGTAAACAAACGGTTGGGAGTGGAAGGGAAATGTAATAGGAGCATTTTACGATGGCGAACGGTTAAGTATAAGAAAGAGGTCGGATCCGGATTTTCAAAGTACTGTTGATTTATGAATCAATTTCAAAGGACATTATGAACGCAGTATTCGTTTTATTTTCAAACATAATACTTGATACACATATTTCGATGAATTATAGCGGTTTGCATGTATCGCATCGTGTTAAAATTATATCAAGTAATAAAAGAGCAAAACTAATTCAAACTATACAATCCCACTCATCTAAAAAATACAAAAAAATTAAATAGGTACTTGAGTCAAAATAACACAAGCAAACAAAATGTATGGGTAAAGCAAAACAAAACGTATGTTTAAAGGTATTGTAAACAAAAACTTTTGTCCTTTTCGCAAAATACGGCACACATACGCCCATACTAAATACTGTAATGGATTATTAGAACACATCCAAAATAAATAAACTCATTTTCCTCATATTATAAGTAATATTGACTGTACAATTAGAATTAAAGAGAAAACTTGTATCCCTTTGGACATAAGGCAAAAGTATTGCAATTTTTTTAAACTACCTATTTTTAACCTTTGCCATTTCTATAATATTAAGTCCTTGTATAAATGTATAATTGGACATAATGCGGTATATTAAATAAAGAATATACCATTCAAAGGTTTATGAAATGCGCTTATACACATTTATGATTAAATACTACCCACTCTTATATTGAACGCAAGCTTAGTTCCTAGAAATAATAACCACTCGGCTTAGTATTCACTGGACACACAACAAAATATCACTAAAGATAGATTATATATTAGTATTCATATGAAATGTACTATAAATTTTAATACAAGAACGGAACTACATAAGTTTCATTTCCACATTTCTTAAATATAAAATGTTCCGTAATGCTCGCTTGGCCGTTCCACTTTAAAATGATGAAACGCCGAAGGCAATGCTTCAGAACAGTTTATTGTCGGGAATACGTCCGCCACATGGATGTACTTTTGTTTCTGAAATACGAGATGCAACAATCTCCGTCGCAAATAATTTTGCATAAAAATTTGCTCTTTTCCGTGTTTTGTTTAGTTTGGGTCTGCCATTTTGTTAAGGTTATTACACTTACCTTTGTATCGTCTGAGAACGTATGCAAAAAATAATATTAGAACCGACAACTATAAAAAGTCGGATCAGTCACACCACTTATAATTTCAAATGACTGAACGTTAATTAATTGAAAACTTGGCAAGAAAATCTAGTCAGGTAATAGATTGATAAATTTAATCAATTCTACATCTGTTCAAGCATCAAATCATCAACGAATCCATCTGACAACAGCATATCAGTTAATTCTGAATTCTCATTAATACGTTCTATCTGTTAATTAATAGAAACACTCGCAGCTCACAAAGAACGTTTTGAATTAGCTGTAATTCCTAGGATACTCATTACGTTGACAAAGAAGTCATTAACAATGCACGAATCACGTCATTCTGGGACTTAGGACTATCTAATTTATTAATCTGCTCTAACTAACCATTATTAAGAGTACTTACCATCCGGAATAGTAACACGTACATTTCTCATCATAAATGAGAAATTATCGTAATATTGCGTACAATTTTGAAGATAAATTGCTCGTAAAGGTGAAATTGAATAAGAAATTATCATAATGAGAAATTACAGCTTTTTTGGGAGAGGTTACATTATATTTTTGTTTAAATTTTTTCTACTTCGTGACATATCATAGGTTAAAAGCTTAGTGAAAAATTTTAAAAATTTATGAAAATGTAGCATATGGCTTAAAAAAACATTTCGTAGCATTGCTAAAACTAAGACAAACAGGTTAAATTACTAAATAAACAAGATAAACCAAAACATACTAATTCATAAGTAACAAAAGATATTACATGCTTGTCAAAATAAATGCTTAGAATTAGTTTGGGAGACAATACATTCGTTACTGCAAATGTTAATGGACATGTTAATACTACATTGTGTAAGCCGATTTGTACTGATGTCGCTAGCTAATGTGCATAAAAATTCTCATTTTACTCACGTAGAGCTAATGTAAAAACCGAAATAAGATAAGTATAGTGTGAAAGCTAAATAGACGTTGAAAACAAACATTATACTACTTAGAGTTCTTAATAAAACATTTGAAAAGTAGGCGCTTTTTTTACAATTTTCAAGATATGTCTTAAAATTAACTTACACGAACATTAATTCAATTTGATTCTAATTAAATCGTTAGCAATAGGAATTTATTTGGAATATATCGCTTCTTACTTTGATACGTTCGATTGTGATTGTCGTTTTATTGCCTGGCGGAGACAGTAGGATTACGTTTGATTGATGAGCACAAACCATATTATAATTAGAGATTTTGCGCTACATTTGTTGATATTGAAGAAGACAAAACGTATAAAATAGAAGATTTCCTTTATATAAAAGTCATAAATCGGATAGGTATTGTGTTTTATACTTGATCTTAAAAAATATAGTCTATCTAAACAAAATGTGTTCATTTTGTTTTCAGTCAATAATGCAAAAAAGACAAGGAAACATGAAAATACTCACAACGACCAATATTTTACTGGTTTGATGGAATTGGGTTGAACAATTTAAAATAATTATACTCAAAATAATATAGAAAAAACGTAAGATAAATTACAAATTTACAGGCATATGGCAAATTTAATAAAGCCCATACTCATGCCCATGCAAATGTTAATTCTGAGTTGTTTTTCTTTGAAATTATACCTAAACCTAAATAAACATTGGTTCAGGTTAATGTTAAAATATAAAATATTTACCGAAGCATTTTACCGCGTAGGTCAATGTTTTCCAAACACGGTTCTCTTGTGTTATGAACCTTTACGTATTTTCAAGTGATATGGGCGGAAAACAGCCCATTTGTATCTTATATGAGGATGTTTACATTTTAATATGGAATTCTCAAATGGATCCAGTTACATATTAAAAACAAGGCTAAAACTAAAATGCGAAAATAGATGTGAAATGCGATACCGTTCAACAATTTTAAAGTTTTCGAAGCAGTGAAATGGCATCGTGGGTGGGTTATTTTTAATCATAAATATCTTGAAAAATATATCTATTTATTATTTATATATTACATATTATGTTACTCATAGTATAAATAGGTAATTTGACAAAATACTACAAATATTTTAATATTTCTTATGATAAATGAATTAACAATACGATAATCATTTATCAAAGAATCCCTAAAATATTGTCCATTATTGCGGATAAGTGCTATCGATTAAAATATCCCCTAAATCAATGATACTTAGTAAGGACATAACCAGTTTGATGTCTTGCACAGACTGCCATCAACCAATCAAATTAATGAACAAGGTATCATTTAACTTCAATCTAACCATTTTAACTTTAACGGTCTATAGTCGAGCCAATTTAATAAGCAACATTTGACGTCTATCAATTTTACCTTCGTAGGGTGGTAACCTGCTTAAAAACATCGATTAAAGTGAATTAATCGATACGGACTTGAAACATTTGTCAATCGAACTTGAAACACATGTCAATTTAAAAATTCATCAGGCGAATCCCTATCCCAGTAACATACTTTCTTTCGTTAATTTAATAAACGAATATAATGAGCAAAATAAGACAAGTATCTAAATAATTAAAAAAAACACAGCGCATTTATTAATTTATGATGATATTTATTCCAAGTAATCAATGCATTCGATTCTAGATGTCAGATTTTTAGAGTAACGTCTCTGGTATTTAAAAAGAAAAAAGGTTTATTGACGCAAAATTTTAGCGACGTCAGTTCTTTAAATCAGAATTTTTTTATTATGTTTAGAATGGTTTATCAGTAAAATCAAATCTTAAAATTACTTGTATCGGTCATTATTATTATAAATATGTAATCGTAATTGAAAAAAGTTAAGCAAATATGCAGTTCTATCAAAACGAAATATCATGTTATTCTATGTCGTCGTTACTAGGTTATGTTGTTGAATTTTGTTGAACTCTCAAATGTTGCCTATTAAAATGGCTCTACATTTTTGATAGCAAATCGTGTAGTATAAAACAACGTATAAAGGAACATAAATATACAAATACTGTAACAATTTAAAAATACATTGTATTTCTATAAAAAAAACGATATACGTGTTCCGTATACCCCAGACACCAAAATTTATGACGCTATTTCGTTTCTTTTCGGATATTAATTAAAAACCGTACCTAGCAGCTGGGAAAATAATGTTAAGACTGAAAAAGAATGTATGTTAAAAAGGACTGCGCTTTATATTAAAATATTTAAATTACAAATACCTAAGTTGCTCTTAGTAAAATGTAAGAAAAAATATGTTGTTAAAGAAACAGTCACTTTTTTCTACGAAAATGTAGGAAACTGCAGTTTCATTTAGATTAAAATTATAATCTAACGTGGCATCACGGTAAATAAAGAAATTTCCTGTGTATTAAAATAAGTAAAGACACCTACAACGATTAAAAAACGTTTAACGTATATGCGAAAACATAAATAACATTCAATTTACTTAACCGCCGTACCTATTGACTATGCGTGAATAAAATCAAATTATAACCATGTTATCGGGTAGTTAGTTCTATTAAACAGCACAAATACATTGGGAAATAGCCTTTCTTAGTAATTTTCGTTAAATAAAATCATTCAAGTCACGTAAGGTAAGTACATTGATTGATGGAGCAAACTTTGACGGTTTGATGTATTGCCTTATTTATTTATTTACATGGCAGAATGTTATAGATGATTCCAATTACACTGAACCAATAATTATGATAAACTGAACAAAATCGAGGAGCGGAGATAATTGTTTGCATTTGATATCTGCTGAATCGTAGTTTAAATATAAGCATAGTTTTGTTAGTTATTTATCCCTACATAATACGTTAGGATAATGTGATGTTACTTCAAAGCATAGTTTGTTTAAAATAAATTATTATATAACTAGATTTCCGCCCGCGGCTTCGCCCGCGTTTTCAAAGGAAAAACCGTTAGTTCCCGTTCCCGTGGGATTTCCGGGATAAAACCTATCCTATGTGTTAATCCAAGTTACCCTCTATATGTGTGCTAAATTTCATTGTAATCGGTTCAGTAGTTTTTACGTGAAAGAGTAACAAACATCCATACAAACTTTCGCCTTTATAATAGTATTAAAATATCGTCCCATGTAGAGACTATTGAGTTCATACTTATCACAACAACCGTTAATCACCAGCTATATATTAATCCATACTAATATTATAAATGCGAAAGTAACTCTGTCTGTCTGCCTGTTACTCAATCACGCCTAAACTACTGAACCAATTTCCATGAAATTTGGTATGGAGATATTTTGATACCCGAGAAAGGACATAGGCTACTTTTTATCCCGGGAAAATGACGCAATCCCGGAAATCCCACGGGAACGGGAACTATGCGGGTTTTTCTTGTACTGCGCGGGCGAAGCCGCGGGCGGAAACCTAGTTTTACATAATTGGAATTATTCTCATTACCTATTTGTACTTATAAATTTGTATTGTTTTCTTCGCCACCTTATTCTATTGTAATCCCATAGTACACTGAGGTAGATCCCTTTAAAAATAATAAAAAGTGCAAAAAATCGCAGTCGGATGAAACCCATTAGAAAAGGAGGGGAATATGATGAAAATAAAAGGAAAAATAAATTACGGTCAATCCGAGTTCGGGAAGTGGGAGGGGGAGCTTTTAAGAGAAAAAAATGGTTTCTCTCGATTTCCGACAAAACTACAAGTCCTACGGAAAAAAATTCAATGGCAAAGTTGTAGGTAATAAAAAGATCTACAACTTTTGTATTGACAATTTTTTCACATAACCTCAAAATTTAGGTGAAAAATTCAAAAAACCAAGTTTTTGGTTTTTTATTTTTATCTACTTCAAAATTTATTTATTTTTCTACGAAATTTGGTGGAAACTTACTTTATTATGTCCCAAATACACTTTAATTTATTTGATTGAAAATATTTATTTTTTCGCCTTATTTTGAATTAATACCAAAAAAACAACCTAATTTTCAATCGAAAAGTCACCCGTCAAAATATCAGCTTTTTTCAAAAACTTGGGGAGCTTTTTGTTCATTGAAATCTCTACTTTCACATGAGCCAAGCAGGCTTGGCAGATGTCACGTCGTCGAACTTTTGTTCTTGGACATGCCGGTTTCCTCGCAATGTTTTATTTCCCTGATATTTGGAATTTTAGGAATTATTTTCAAAAGATTTTTCAAGAAAAGAGTATAGGTAATTAGTAACTCACACATAAATCGTTTATATTTTTCTTCATTAGTAGCAAGGTACGTAATTAATCTTAATCTTAATCTAATATTATATTATAAAGGCGAAAGTTTGTAAGGATGTATGGATGTTTGTTACTCTTTCACGTAAAAACTACTGAACCGATTACAATGAAATTTATCCCACATATAGAGGGTAACTTGGATTAACACATAGGATAGGTTTTATCCCGGAAATCCCACGGGAACGGGAACTACGCGGGTTTTCCTTTGAAAACGCGGGCGAAGCCGCGGGCGGAAATCTAGTATTGATATAATTTATACATGCTGTTCCCACTTTATCAATATAATACACTTCTGTGCACTCGAATAATGTAATCTTTTACAATTAATTAGATACTTCCTTATAGATAACACAAGTTGGTGGTATTTATAGCCTCTTCTATTACATTATCTTTGCTCGTAATAAATTATGTTAAAGATACCTACATATTTAGTAAAACCTTAGAAAAATAAAGCCTGATTGATCCTTTAAAATCGATTTGAATTTGACTCTAATGGTAAAACAAAAATTAACGTTAATACGTAAAAGTCATATATTGAAACTTAGTTTTTCTTTTATCTGTAGGCCGTGTCAAATGTTTTAGATATTCATATGATTGTCTGTTTCGATATAAAAAAAATATCATAATCATAATATGTACTCGACAATTTCAAAATAGATAAAACAGTGTGTATGTGCGATGTGTAAATTAGGCGAAACCCGCGAATGAAATATTAAATGAAGTTCAACCTCGGAATACTGTAAATATTCTACTACCTTAACGAACTTTTGTGAGATCGTGTTAGCCTGCCGTGTGCCCGCGTGACCTAATTCCTACCAAAGCATGCTCCATCGATGGTTTATTGTGTATACCTACAACAAAATAGCCTTGCAAAATATTGAAGGACATCTTATCATCAAAAGTGCTTCGTCATTAAGTTACGACCAGCCGTTCGCTTTCACGAGAGTTCTTAACGATCCTTTACACTTAAGGGCCACCCATTTCGCAATACCCAATAATAATACAACTGAATAAAAATCGCGTCTTTAAACCTCCCAGTTCCAATAACGTCCGATAAAATAAAGTTAAAAAGTCAAGTACTTTTGAAATACTTTAAGTTGTCTCAATAAAAGTAAATTGTATTTAAAAACGTTCGTAAATTCCCTACATTTTACATTGTGTATAAATTCCTTATCAAAGACGTTGTATTCAAACCGAAAACAAAAATACAGAACGACGCGTCTGAAAAGAATGCTTTATCGAAATTGAACAAAAACGTTTAAGCAAACGTCCGAATACAACGTGAAAAAATTTCACTTAGGATCCTTATCTAAAGAGGAAGTCGGGTGAACCACGCGTGGAGGACGTCGAGATAAACAAGTAAATACGCTGGGGTGTGATAACTGAAAATTCCCTTTCCGTAAAGGCCAAATGTTTCAGTGCATTTCCAACAGCCATGACGGAAAGTTGTGTGTGTGATTTTTATCTACGATATTTTCCGGTTCTCTGAATACTTCCTTTTCGCGTCGTGTATATTTAGATAGAAAGGGAATTTCATAGATTTATAAAATTTTGAAGTGAGGAAAAAATTAATTAAAAGTTCTGCACAAATTTTACAATAGTCCATATAAACAAAAGTCATTGGTAAGTTAACCTTCCTATTTTTAAATATGTTAAGTTTATTTCCTTTGGTATTTCTTTAAAAAAACAATAGCGCATACGTGATATGTCTTATTTTTGCTTTAAAAGTCTCATGCAGAGATAAATTTTAAGTTCGTACTTAGCCAAGAAACGATATTTTCAGTATGATCATAAATATTGAATACGAATGAGGTTTCTATAAATATTGTTGGAACTTTAAACAGTAATATTTTACTTCACATAATAATAAAAATAACATTTTATTTATAAACGTATTTCGTATTAGTTGAAAATAAAAATATCGTATGCTTATTTTCCATAAATCTGAACTATTTATGAAAGGAAAGGAATAATATGAAAGGCTAAAGAATACATTTAATAATTAAGAATATGCATTGAATGCATTCCTCTTATTTTCATTCTAACTTCAAAGAATATCAATATAAGAAAACAAAGTAGGTATTTCCTTATTAAAAACGATCTTTTTCCGAGCGCGCTCTTACATTAATACCTTCTTAGATTTTTCTTAGAATTTCCGGTCTCCTTCGAAACAGGTGTTTCTTAAATCCTTATTTTTATTTAATATACTTTCAACTTTTCGTACTTGGGTTTCATTCTAAGTACTAAAAATATGGTAACCTATTAAAAACTCGAATTTCTATTACCCGAATCTTAAAACCCCGAAAACGGTTGTTAGAACTTTTAAAAGACAGATCTAATGAATGACAAATTTTTAAAATTCCTTTTTTAATTTCCCAGATGAATCAATTTCCAGATGCACCAAAACCAGATTTTTAAAAAGTATTTTTTTGTTTCCCGTATTCTCATAATACAGATCTCATTATACCAGATTCTCAGAATACTTTTTTTTGTTTCCCATCGTACCATTTTCCAAATAAACTATTGCCAGATTTTCATAATCTTTTTATTTGATTTCCATACAATTGTGATTATACCTTTACTATCGACTGAAAATAAACATTGTCAGTAAGTAAATTTATTGTTTTACTTGTCCATTACAGACCGGTTTTAGTGTCAAAGTCGACTCAGTAGGTTAGGTTTGAACTACGACCCCCACGCTAGAACTGACTCGCTATTGTTTTACTTGCCCATTACAGAAAGGTCTAAGTGTCAAATTCGACTCAGTAGGTTAGGTTAGGTTCGAAGTGTGACCCCCCATGCACGAGCCGAGCGAACGAAGCGAGCGTGCCGCGGCAGCGGCCGGCGAGTGTCAGAACCGACTCGCTATTGTTTTACTTGCCCATTACAGAAAGGTTTAAGTGTCAAATTCGACTCAGTAGGTTAGGTTAGGTTTGAACTGTGACCCCTCACGCTAGAACCGACTCGCTATTGTTTTACTTGCCCATTACAGAAAGGTTTAAGTGTCAAATTCGACTCAGTAGGTTAGGTTAGGTTTGAAGTGTGACCCCCCATGCACGAGCCGAGCGAGCGAAGCGAGCGTGCCGAGGCAGCGGCCGGCGAGTGCCAGAACCGACTCGCTATTGTTTTACTTGCCCATTACAGAAAGGTTAAAGTGTTAAAATCTATTCAGTAGGTTAGGTTAGGTTCGTGCTGCGACCCCCTGGAAGGATTTCGTTTTGCTGGATATCGTTTATTTGAATTTCAAAAATCTGGACATTGTTTGTCTGGATATCAATTAACTGTATTTCAAAATTTGTGTTTTAAAAATCTGGCTTTCGTGCATATGGATTACGGTCATCTGGATTTTGTGCATTTAGATTTCTTATGTCTGGAACTCATTCGTCTGGATTGTAAAACGTCGTACAAATAAAGAAATGGGCAAATGAAATTCGGAGTTGCGATTATATGGCAAACAAAACTTCGAAATTTTAAAATTCGGGGTTATGAAAAAATGTCCAAACGTTTTCTGGATTATGATATTCGGAATATTAAAATTCGAGATTAAGATAGGTAACCTAAAAATATATTTCAATTGTATAATAAAGAAGTAGTATTATTACATGCCACCGCACTATAATTTATATAGTCAAAATATGGTAAAAAATGTTTGTTATTTATTAAAACAATTGAATTGTAGAGACAATCTGAGAATGTGACAAATGATTTTGTTTTAGAATCGGCAAGTCATCGATTTTCGATGATAATGGCATTATGGCTTTGGTATCAGTATCTACTTAATCTGTCGTTAATCTACTCTCATAAGCTCGTCAATAATATAAATAAACGTATTTATAGAAAAAGGGAAATGATTTTTTCTGGAAGTAAATAATTTAATTATGATATTCGTATTCTTATAAAAGATAATATTCGTAACACTGTATGTACTTATAAAAATACTAGATGACCCGACAAATAGATTTCCTGTCTTCGCGCGAACTGTCGAACGCAGATAAATAGTTTTGTTTGCTCAATTTTTTTGGCGCAAATTACTTGTTTTTCTTTCGTACGATATTCTACAAACACAACACAAATAAATGCTATTTCCTCTTCATCATCATCAACAGTCCGTATTATTTCCCACAATTCACAAATGAAATCACTTCCAAGATAAACATTGAAAAATATCCCAACAATGTCCTCAACGCTATAGACTTAAATCTTAATGTAAGTTTACAATGTCCAGTGACATAAAACAGCTCATAAAACGTCCCCCACTCGTTAAGTGAGCGCCTCAACGATACATCAAGACTCTCAAACCGCACCTTTATAAACCTTTATCCAATTTAATGCTTACTCATTCTTATAAAACTGAGAATAGCTTCACAAATAATATTCTCTTTCATCAAGAGAATACGTGAAGCATATTTGAGCATACACGTACAGATTATTTGAGCTGTTTTGTCTTGCAAATAAAGTAAAGTATTACCTACAGGTGTATCTAATAATATCATGTCTACTTGGTAACAATCAAACACAGGCTTGTCGACCGCAATAGACGATTATAAAACTTAGATAACAATTTTTTACGTAAATCTTAGTGGTTCATAATATAATAAGAAACGTATTTTCTCATCTGGTAACGTCTCATTATAACAACTGTTAATTAATAGTCTTATTGAATATCAACCAAAATATAACTTTATCCCAACATATACGGAGAAAGATACAAACTAGAAGGGAAAACCTCGTATAACCAAGTAACCCGTAAAACTGAAGCACGGCAACATCGTTTACATATCCTTGAGTTTTAATAGCACATTAATCGAATTTCGCATACGCCAATCACTCCTAATCTGAAGCTCTAGGAACGTAACACCTTGGTACATTACGAGGTCAACGGTCACCCGCTTGTTATAATAAACTATGTGTACTGACCGATAGCTCATAGCACTGACCTTTAACGTTTATGTCATCAAAGACAATAAACTTGGCCATGTGTTGTTGTAATAATCCGTTTAGTATTCAATCGAGGAACAATACGATTAATTCGAATCGAAAAAACGGGCGATGCAATTAATCATGACGTAGAGAACAATAATTAGGAACACGATTAATCTATACATGCGTAGACAAATTATTTGCTATTGTGCAGTTGGTGCTTATGTTATGTAATATGTGTTCAGCATTAGATATGTTGCAATTAACGTTTTGTTTCTAGAATCAAAGCATTACACTACATTAATCTAAGCATTAATACACCATAATAAGGTAAAACTTTAACGTCACTTATTCGATATATGTTTATAAGTTTCTTATGGAGATTTCCGAAAATATATTCATTCAATGCAAGATTTAAAACTATATTTAATACTTTTTCCCTCTACATTATCGTATCTGCAAAATTTTAAATTTACTCGTATAAGTAACACATCTTGTGTATGCTATTTCCAAATCTTTTATATTTCACCAAGCGTTTTAATCGCGTATTCCCATATCTTTTACTTAAAGGAAATGTATTTTTTGTAGCCGTGAGCAATATATCATATTAGAACAAATACTTTAAGGCAGAATGCGGTGTATACGCTCAAAATTTATCGTTATTTCACGGTCCTTTACACACACATTTCCGAAAACAAAAATAGAAACGTTATCCTTAGGTAGGCATGCGTAAATGCACGTTTTGTTAATATATTAAGTAAAGATTATTAAATTTTTTTTTATCTAACGAAGTTTATACATTTAATTAAATTTAATATATTTTATATAGGTAATACAGATATCTAAAATGTCAGATTTGGATAAAACTTTTAATGCACTTAGACTTTTGCCAGAATTTGATAGTAATGTTAAATAAATTATACAAATTTTATGGCAAAGAGCAAATCCTTCAAGTTAATTATAGAGAATATATAGAAATATAGTTATAGTTTTTACGTTCCCGATTGTCCTTCCTACTACCTTTGAATTATTTAAATTATCCATAGTTCCCAATAAAGATAGTAAAGTCCTAATTCCACCCTATCCTTTTGTGGCAATTCACAACGAGGATTTTATGTACATGGAGGCAGAATGCCCGAAGTCTGGCCTAGAGTATCTATGTGACTGCGTATATAACCTTATTACCACGCAACGAGTCGTCGCATCTTGTCTCTTCACGCCTGTGGAACTCGGAGCGCCGGCCCTAGAAAAATTGGACGACGTCCACTACGTCATCAGTTTCCACAAGCCATCAAAAATTCACCTATCATGCTCGCAAGATCAATATGACGTCATTAAAGGAAGCTACTTACCAAAAGCCACAATACCCAAAAACTGCATTCTTCAAACGGAGGCTTTCAAGATAGTCAATCGAGAAGACCATATCAAAGGACAGATAATGAAAATTGCAAACCTGCCAGATTCCAGCCAATATAATACAGATGAAGAAGTTCTGAAGTTGAATTCGATAAATTTGGATAAATTACACGCTAGTAACAGAGCTATATCAATGGAAATGCCTATCAGTACTAACAACGGATACGAGATTCTCTATATGCAGCCTTCCATAATACCGATATATGTTATATTAATAATGAGTGCAGTTGCCCTAGTGACATGGTACGTCGTACGGAGAGTGCGTACATCAAAGCCTATTAGTACGAGTGTTCATGGTAATCAAAAAGAAGAAATATAGAACATCAATCGGCGGAGGGTGAAATTTTAGCGATATTAACGAGCCTTGCCCGCCAATAATCGCTGAACTTCAGGAGGGAGGTGTTATGTACCTACATATAACACGCCTTAATTATTAGAGGATGCATTGGGCCACCCAAGAAGGACTTGTACTTGATAGCGATTGCGACATCGCGCACACCTGCGATTCCAGAGAGTGTTGCGGCAATCACCACCACCGCGACGCTGCAGCTGCCCCGCCGAGGACGACGTGCACTCTTGGTTCCAACATTGAACCGGAGGGACGTAGTTTAAGTTTGAAATAATTTATAATGTAATTTTTTTTATTACAATAAATTATTAATAAGTAAATTTCGGTTTTTTTGCGCCTTCGCGGGTCGGTCAATATAATTTATGTACCTGGTTTATTGCACAATAAAGAGTTAAATAAATAAATAAATAATAAATATTTTGCCTAGATATAGTATGCTTATCGATTTTCCAAAGCAAATTATTTCTAGAGAAGAATATTGTTGTTTCGTGATAGACAAGGAGGTTGGTAATATGTTTAAATATTATTATCTTATGACATTGAGAAATAAATTTCAAGAAAACACAAAGGAGATATTATTTCAAAATATTTAGGCCGGGAGATATTGACACAAAATTTCGAGTCATTTGTAACAGGATGGCGGTTCTACAGGGGTCTTAGTACGCAATGACAAAAAGAAAAATGATGGTGTGAACGCTGGTACCGGCGGCTTAGTCGCGTGGGCGTTAGTCGAACTCGTCGGAAAAATAGCGAAAGTCAAACGATTTGTAACACAAAAATTTTAGAATTTACCGATAGCCCATAAAAAAGATGTAGGCGGTAGTGTCATGCCATACTTTTCCGGTGTGACTTAAAGCCCGCCATACCGACGCGAATGTGTTGATTAAAAAAAAACAATTCAACCATTTGTACCAGGCTAACTTTTGCACAGGTAACCATCGTCGTGCAGCCATTTACGAAAATCGCCATCCCATACTTTTCGGACGATTCCAAATAGTCGCCATACCGCCGAAAATCTGCAAATTTTTTTTTTTATAATTTTAAATAAATACTTATATAGATAATTAACACCCAGGTCCCAGACACAGAGCAAATATCTATGTTCATCACACAAACATTTGCCCCGGGTGGGAATCGAACCCACGACCTCTGGCTTGGAAGGCAGGGCCACTACCAACCAAGCCAACCGGTCAGTCTATAATTATAATATAATTGCGTGAACAAAATTGTTATGTTTATAATATAATACTTATTTTAATTCCACTTAAAAACATTGGCTCTATCTATATGATATCTTTGCTCCGTCAAACGTTATACGTTATCCCTGAAAACCGTTGCTAATAATTGAAAAACTAAACAGTTCTATAAACAGCTTCTATCGTTTGGGCTACATCAGTTAAATAGGCATTCGCTTTCACATACACAACATGTAATCTTAACCTAACGTAAACAAGGAGAGAATATACACCGAAAAATCCCACGTCCAATTACTTGGTGCATATTAAAACACCTCTGTTACCACACTTCAACGGACTAGAAATTTGATACAACGCAAACCAGAGATGAGCTCATATTTGAGTACCTGAAATGTGGCATACACTGCTACTTAGTTTACTGCTTATTAGTTTGTACTACATTTCCTACATTGTTTTGTACAATAAAGTGTTATAAATAAATAAATAAATACACTTGTTTTAGGCTTTAAAGTTTACAGTATCCGTGGTATCGTACTCTAGTTTAGCTTTTTAATATCAGTAGAATACAAAAGCATTACAATTACTACAACCTGTAGCACTGTATACCCTTGGTGCATTTATAGGATATGGCGACGCGGTGTGCGAATAACGAACACGCATATTGTGTAACGAACGGTGAAGGAAAACATCGTGAGGAAACGTCGTGTCGAAGAATAAAGTTCGACGACATGTGTCATCCGCCAACCCGCTCTTGACTTGGAGGCCCGTGTCCCAGCAGTGGGAACATATATGGGCTGATGATGATGATGATGATGATAATATTTTGTAAACAGTGCAATACTATTCGCATTCGTTTGTAGACCAGTTTTTCGGACTTCAACTTTCGCGCGAACCATTGTTCAGTTGGAACAAAGGTTGGCCGATGCCAACGATGTGTCGATACACTCGTATACGAATGTTTCGATGAAACGTCGTCGAATCACGAGGCAAATAGCAAACACGAATATGTAAATGCATCATTATACACTACAGTTAATTTAGAAATTCAATATCCGCTCTTAATCTAGCCAACAAATAGTCAAATCTTTATATATAAAAATGAATCGCAAAATGTGTTGGTAAGCGCATAACTCGAGAACGGCTGAACCGATTTCGATAATTCTTTTTTTATTATATTCCTTGAAGTACGAGGATGGTTCTTATGTAGAGAAAACGTAAATATTATGTACCACGGGCGAAGCCGGGGCGGACCGCTAGTACTAGATACAATTAAGTTCAGTTGAATTGTTTTGCATAGATAATTATCCACAGAGCAACAATAGAAACTAATAACATTGTAACTGAACCGCTTCAAGCGCTAAAGTTAATAATCGCTTATTGGAATGCAGATAGTAATTGGTGACGTAGTTAATTTATATGAATGCTACGTTATTTGCAACAACATTTTTTTATCAGATATGAAGGAATGCACTATTTTTATGAATCGTTAATAGCGAATTTTGAATTTCGTTTTTTCTTAATCCGATTATCTTTAACAAAGAAAACTTGATAATTTATAAACGTATTCATAACACAGAGAGAAAAAAATAGGAAAAAAATATATTTATTACTACAAACAATTTACAGCCAAAAAAAATAATCTTTGTGAAGCATATTGTACAACAAAATGAACAAATAAAAAAAATATCACACAATATATTTCCATTTAATATCGAATCCACACATTCTGCAAA
This sequence comes from Colias behrii, assembly GCA_029959065.1. Lineage (NCBI taxonomy): Eukaryota > Metazoa > Arthropoda > Insecta > Lepidoptera > Pieridae > Colias > Colias behrii. The sequence goes on along the minus strand of JARWMC010000019.1, from coordinate 6,078,639 downwards.
ATAATCAAAGGCATTAATTTATGCGCGCGTAGGATCATCTCACAATACATTATAATAATTGAACAAGAAATGTTTACTTACCTATATTATAATCCAACCCAGATTTCAAACAACAACAACCCACCTTTCAATGTAGGTATAATAATTATACTAGCAATGTTGTAGAATCTTTTGAACCGACTTAAAAAAGGAGAGAGCATTATTCAAAAGCTTGCACACTTCTCACATTATATAAAGTCCAGCTAAAATTGTTCAGGGTTTTTATTATATTAATTACTTAATTAACGTCACAAATGGCATACTTAAAATCGCAACATTATTTTTATTAAAAAATGCTTTATATGAATTATCAACAAAGAACCAACCACGTAAAATTTATAGCAATTTCGTAAAATATCCGAAAAGCTCAGTTACCTTACCGGTATATATTTCATGTTCATTATCCACAGCTAATTAATTAGGTACGATTTCCATGAAGCTATCTTGTAATCACGCAAAATGCTGCAATGCTTTGCAAATCGCAAATATGACAGGCTATCGTCTAAAATCTGAATCCATGTGTGTTGTTTCGCACGGCATGCAGGATATCAAATATTGCTAATTCTGTGCGTTTACTTAAACTGATTAACCATTCGTAACACTAATGATATGAATGCAAAAGCATGTTTCGGCTTTCTTTTAGATCGTAATGGAGCGAATTAATGGTATGATTTTTGTGTCTGGAGACAAGGAGGCGAATAATAACATAAACTACTTTTTACCGCGATAGAACATCTCAATCCTATGCGAATTTCCTTTGACTACACGGGCAAAACAGAAAGCTCGTATTACGTATTATAAACTATTATTTTTTTAATAGATATTCCTTATAACCATTAACTGCACACTTCAGTTATTTCTAATAACATTGTAATGACGATGCATAACAGTAAAATCTTATAGACTACTAAAATATCTGTTCATTTTATGGCAATTGTCTCTGTTTAGGTCTCCCCAATAAACAAAATCGTTTTTCAATAGCATACAGGTGCCAAATGCAATATTAATATCGAATAAGAAGCCCAATTTCAAAGAAAGAATTCAAATAAATATAAATACTAAATATAAAATCTAGCACGTTCTTGCACAACTCGTGGCGTACAATGGTACTGTAAATTTTTATGTTATTGTTTTCTCGGGCTCAAAGCATTCTGCGCAAACTTATAAAGCTCCTAATCGCTTTACAGTGAACATTTACTGCGAATTTATAGCTCTATTTTGTGCTTTTTTCTTGCATTGTTGAGGTTGTCTCTAAAAAATGTAAACATTTTTACCGTATTTTATGCATCTAGTATTGTATTATGTTTAATGCATTAAAAAGATTTTTTTGCCTTCACAAAAAAGCGATTCCAATATTTGAACTTCTTATGAATTCATATTTTGTTTTATATTAATATTTGTATCGAACCGAGACAGTTAATGAGAGAATCATCAAATAAATTGTAACAGCGACGAAGCTAATGGATCGGTAATGAGAATAATGATCGCTTATATCAAATTGGTAATTCCCAAAAGAAAAGCTTTCATAACAGAGAGTTTCGTAAGGACGATCCATAATTACTTGTCAAACATTTAGGCCCGTATTAATAAAGCGGTCTCATACTCGCGTTCAAGAACGAAATCAGTTGATACACTTCCAAGTTTAGTTCAGCACCTTAACATCGTTTCGGATTAATAAACACATATCAACAGCAACTCAAATGAGATCGCCCCTAACGGCGAGAACTTAGATGTCGTTTTTTGGGAGCCGATCATGCCTAGCGGTTACGTCACAAGTGCGCTCATAAGAGCCGAGTGTTGTTTATTATTACACTAAACTCAAAAAAAGCTGATAACGCAACCCCAAGTGACAGCTCAAGTTTTGTTCATAATATAGCGTAGCACCTCAAATTTTTACGTAAGAGCGTACTCAATTCTAAGGTCGATTTATTAATACCTTAATATAGCGTGTGACCTAAAACGGATAATGATCTCACATTAAAGCCATGGAAGATTCCCGGTGTAATAAATTTACATGTCCCTTGTGTAGGGGTTTTAGGTTACTGTATTGTTTATCGACTAATGAGGCGTAAATATGTGGGTTATATGTCGGGGAAAATTGTAAATTAATAAACAGGCACAGTTTTGAAGCAATCGGGAACCGCTAACGGTTTTGTGGTATAATTTGATCTCTACAGGATTATAGCACAATGAACGGAATGTTATAACGCTACTCAGTAATAATATCATTGTAATTTTTTGTGTGACAAAAGAACGGATTTTGTTTCTATATGTATCTGTATAATGAAACAATAATCGAAAGTAATAATAAAATAATAATATTAATAGAATAAAATATGAAGTAATATTCACGTAAAAAACGACCATAGCGTTCATTTTCTCGCCAGCTAAAAGTATCTGAACAATTTATTTCAGAACTAAAACTAGTTTTCCGGAAAACCCGCAGTAATAGCAACCTAACTTGCAGCTTAAATCTTCCGTGCACATTTGATAAAATGGAGAATGGCTTTTATCTTCTTATTTCTTCTTTTTATTTGGCCACTATTAAGTAGTTTAGATCAGAATTAGCATTAAATTCAAACAGTGTTTTCATATTATTCCATCAGGCCCCGGAATCATAGACACAATAGAAAATCTATTGTGTCGCGGTCGGATCTGGCCGCTCGGTGGTTGAGAGGTTATTCATGCTTTTGTTCTCCTTCGCAAGTCTTTAAAATTATCTCCAGCTTTTGACCTTAATTACTTGACAGTTCAACTCAGCTGAATGTAAGGCCTAAGTCGTATCTTGCTAAGGGCTTGGCTTCAAAGGACTCCCTTTGACTTACATTCAAGAATGTATCTCGGCTGCACAGGCTGCCTCAAATATACGTATAGTTATACTATATAAGGTCTACTACCTACTTAATAAAACATTTTTAATAAAAAATACATAAAATGATTTTCGCATAGCTTTTTTCCATGTGGTTTATAAAATACAGCTGTTATATTATGTGTTCTATAGGATTAAATACTTTAATATTAAAACCTTTTATATAAATACTAGCGACCCGCCCCGGCTTCGCACGGGTGCAATGCTGATACTAAATACACTACAGAAAAACTGTGAACGTTGTATAAAAAACGCTACGTCCCGCAATTTTTAAATCTGTAATATCTTCGAAAATATTCACTTAAATCATACGGTGTAAAGGGCCATATAGATCTATATTAAATGGACAGTGTATTCAAGGTATTTAATTGGTTAAGGATTAATGCTGTATTGGTTAAAATCGCTTCGAAAATTAGCCATTAGTTGTCGTAAAAAGTAAATGACAAAAAAAAGTTATTGTGGGTTATCCATAAGAGATAGACATATACCATCGCGGACTTTTCTGTAGACCTTTTCAATGTGTATAATACTTAGTACATTATTTTGATAAAACTCGTAGGGTTCAGCCTGCGTTTGCAATGTAAGCGGAAAAAATGTAATTTTTTACGACATCACATTAGAAACCTCGAAAATAACAGTACTTCTCCACTATTTAATGGATGTTATTATACATATAAACCTTCCTCTTGAATCACTCTATCTATTAAAAAAAACCGCATCAAAATCCGTTGCGTAGTTTCAAAGATTTAAGCGTACAAAGGGACATAGGGACATAGGGAAATAGGGACAGAGAAAGCGACTTTGTTTTATACTATGTAGTGATTGAATGATCACTTGCTATTAATTTGAGATATTTAGGCTGACTGAGATGTTAATTAAGATAAACATTTGGTCTCGAAAGACTGCCTGACAAGAATTCTATTAGAACAAAATAAAATTCTTGGAACCTCAATTACAAAGCCTTTTCTAATATACCAAGATAGATAGCTTGTTCACATGAAACCTCGAATAGTACAACAACATAAATATGTTCCGTAAAAATATCCGAAAAAAATAAAACAGCTCTATCTTCCTCAATAGTTAACTGACGAGTGAACCATAAAATAAGGTAACAATTGTATATTTGTGAAATAACTTGACAATTTTATTTTTCGTAAAATGTGAAAGCGTGTACTGTATAGCCCAATTTCACTCTCAATGTAACATGACAAGTTTGACCCTCGTCCACTCTCCCGTGTGATCAAAAGCTTTGACAGAGATTTTGTTTGACAGACAGCTTAAAGGACATGTCAAATGTTTTCATGTATGCCCAGACATATTTCCATTGTCGATCTCTAAATTGATATGAAATATCACAATCTAGCTGTGCCGCGCAGTTTCACCCGCATTGCTCCGCTCCTGTTGATCTTAGGGTGATGATATAACTTTCCTCGATAAATGGGCTATCTACACCGAGTTTTGAAATTTGAACAAAGAATTTTTCAAATCGGACCAGTAGTTTCTGTGATTAGCGCGTTCAAACAAACAAACAAACTCTTCAGCTTTATAATATTAGTATAGTATAGATAACTAAATAGTTACTACCTACGTAATATTGTAAAGTGCTGAATAATTTTCAAATAAGACTATTGAATGTAAACTCTGTTTTAGATTGAATTGAACTTTTTAATGCAGTTTTGTTGGAAGCTTTGTGTTAGAAAGTCTCGTGTGAACGAAACGAAATTACAGTTCTGTACGTGAAAGTTGTCCCTATTTATTTATTGCTTATAACTATTTGATATTGATTCAGATTTAAAGCATTAATGAATAATAATATGATTTTTTTTGCACTTAAAGTACTTTACTAATTTTCCAAACGCTTTCGTTATAAATATACAATGAATTTTACAAAGATACATCGAATTAAAAATTTAAAGTGATAGTTACATGAAACACCCAAGCAACCGATTTTTATTTACGCTTGATTACATTTTAAAATCCCTCAATTCCTCGTGCTGCATAACAGTAGTATATCAGTAGTATTCAGAAAAACGAGCAAATCGTACGAACAATAAAGCGCTGCAGCGTTGTCCAACATCTATTATCCTCTAGACTCAACTGCAATTCAGCCTTAGAGCGGCTCGATTATTCTTAATTCACTGAGGAACGGATAAGGATATATTATTGCGCTTCATAAACGATCCCCTTTCAGCGATTTAATTAGTTCAATTAAGTTCGCACCGACGAGCGACGGGCTTTCTATTAATCTTTTATTTGAACGGGGTAAATCTGAACTATTCCTGGTAAACAATTAGTGTAAGCTCTTATTGCTTTTCCTTTAGTTTTTTATAGCTTTTTTTTTCGGTGATGAAACATCCTACCGACTTTTATGGGATTCCAAACGTCGTCGCTTACTTTAAGGTAACTCTATCAATCGTTTCTTCCGTCGTAAGTGTGATAAGTAGAAGATATTATAATAATAGATAAGTCGTATTATAGATTCAGACATTCACTCAAATAGCTAAGTAATATGTTTAAGATATATTACATTCTCTAGTTTATCAGCAACATTTATAAATGTCATGAAATAGGCTCTACAATAATGAGTAGATATTCTAATAAACTACATTTAATTAATACCGTTAAAGTTCCCCAAATAAATTATTAAGTATTATCAAATTCATTATTTTAAGCAAATGAATCAACTATAAATGAAAGCTAAATTAATAAATTAAAGCGCCTTCAAGTTTCGACCCTACTTGGATTAAAGGGTTATTAATCCATCGTTTTATTTATGGATTAAGACATTTAATAAATCACACTGGCACAGCCTATAGGACGCTTATAAAGGAAAATAGTTATATGGAAACATGATCTAATTAATTGCTTATCTACTTACAGGTGAATGTATTCTGAATTCCTGCGTCCTAAGTATTAGAAATATTCTATATTTTAATGATCTTGCATTTCTCAGGTGATCATTTTGAATGAAAATATTATTTATTTCAAAAACAATCGAACTTCATATATCTTTCACTAGTAGGTAACGCTCACGCAAACTTCTCTGTCAAAAAAACTATAGAATTACATAAATAATTCTCTAGGTAAGTAAAAATCACGTTGAATCAACGATAGGGCAAAATTATATTAAGATGATGAATAGAAACGTTTAATTAAGAAAGTAAAATTTTTCACTTTAAAAAAAAAGAAACTTTAAATATTTGAGTCATTTAATATTTATAATAGATAAATGCATAGGATTTTTTACAAAAATAAAAACAAATTTTCGAAATACAATTCATACATTCATGACGTTATCATAAATATTCTAAATTTTTCATCTATTGGTACTATTTTAAGCCTCATGTTTGAAAACTGCTCCAGACTAAAAACCAGCTTTGATCATTTACTTGCATTCAAAAAATTACTGAATGTTTTATAAATATTTTACGCAGATAATTATTACGCAGATTATAGGACAAAAATTTAAATTTACACATTGTGGAAAAGCTAAATCTACAGGAGTCTACACACCAAACCCGCCGACCCGCCGACACAGCCCGGCGGCTTGGTGTCGGCGACCCAAACCCGCCAACCCGCCAACATGTGTCATGGGGCTGTGTCGGTGAGTTAGTCGGCGGCAAGAAATCAGTACAACTTTTTTAGTTAGTGATTGCAGTGTGTACGAACGTGACGTGTTGTTTTTCTCGAATATTGCAGCCTACAATAAACATGGATGCTGATCTAATAATAGCAGCATGTGGAATAATTTTAGCTGGGTCCCTGAAGAGAAAACGACAGTGTTGGGTTAGACCAAGCTTAAGGAGTCGCAGTCGTTACAGTAACAGTGATAGAATAAAAGATTTAAGAACAGACGATTTGATTGTAAAAAGACCCTTACATTTTAAGACATTTATGTCCTTAACGTTTACCGACTTTGAATATTTACTAAGCATTGTTGGACCCACAATAGTTAAAAAAAATACAAATTACAGAAGTGCAATTTCACCAACGGACAGATTATCATTAACATTAAAATACCTGACTACGGGAGATTCATTCAGCAGTCTTTGTGACACCTTTAAAGTATCTCCTCAACTTATTTCCTACATTATTCCAGAAGTGTGCCAAGCTATCGTAGATGGACTTTCGGATTATGTGAAGGTACGAGTATGTACATATATGGGCGTTTAACTTTCTTTAATCTTCCCGAAAAACTATGTTCCGAAAAATACTACACTTTTTGTAACACGAGTTAGAGTCAATAAGTAATAATTTTATTCATATTTTTTTAATAAGATAAACAATATTTATTTGTTACATTGATTGGTTTGAATTTATAAGTAATAAGAGGCAGAATATTACCACAGACTAATAATAATATACTACGTATATTACCTACAAAGTGTATGACTCACTAGCCGCCACGCGCCGCCGCGCTTGTCGCACAAATTTTGTTCGTAATGTCCTCTCTATACGTAGTAATAATACCTCAACGATATAAGTAAAGAAATGGCTATCCTATCACCGAGCACATTTCCGATTTCAGATTCCACGAACATCAAACGAATGGACAAAAGTTGCAGATGGATATCTGAGTAGATGGAATGTACCTAATTGTGTTGGATCTATGGATGGAAAGCACATTAGAATTGAATGTCCAGCACGAAGTGGAAGCGATTATTTTAATTATAAAATGTATTTCAGTATTGTACTGTTTGCATTAGTGGATGCAGATTAAAAGTTTTTATACACTAATGTGGGGTGCCAGGGTCGCATTTCCGATGGTGGTCTATTTGCTAACTCTTCATTATGCAGAATGTTATATAATAATGATTTAAATTTGCCAGATAAAAAACCTCTACCTGGAAGAATTATGCCAGTACCCTATTTTTTTTTGGGCGACGATGCGTTTCCTTTACAAACCAATATTTTAAAACCTTATGATGGTAATCATGCGAAAAGGTCTCCCAAGAGAGTGTACAACTATCGCATGTGTCGAGGTCGAAGAGTAGTTGAAAACGTATTTGGACAGTTAACAAAACAATTTAAGATATTTAACAAACCCATCCAGCTAAATCCACAAAAAGTTACTATTGTAACATTGGCATGTAGGTATTCATTTGTTCAATTATGTAAAACGACATGGTATAATACAACAAAATGAATATGATACTGAAAATAGTAGGGGAGAAATCAATCCAGGAGATTGGCGCAGGGAACCACGTGAAAATAATTTGATTGCTGACTTGCCTAGACAAGACAATACACAGTCCCTTGAGGTTACAAGGACACAATCTCCTGAGGTTATAAGGACAGAATTGGTTCAATATTTTCTTTCCGATGTCGGGAGATTACCATGGCAGAATGATCAATGACTAACTCGTAAGTTTTAATGAAACTCATACTTGAATTAGTACTTGTATTTTTATTATAATTTGTATTAAAAAGTTCGTAAATCACTTGTTTTTGTTCATTTATAAGTGGTTTTATTTACCGAGTTATTCTATAAATCCCCACCGCGAAATCCCCACTGATGTTTTTATGCATTTTGAGTATAGGTGATAGGGTTATTCTCAGAGTGCATACGGTGGGGATTTGTGGAATAAACCTATTTATCTGACTCAATAGATGATAATATGTTCTCAATATCACCACTCTCTTGAAGCGACACACGTAACGAAGGTTCAATTGAAGATGTTGAAGGTTCACCAAGAGGCGGTGAAACAGGGTTTGTTACGGCAGAGTTGGATGATGAGTAGTAGGAATTTACATCACATTGATCCATTGGAGATACTGTATAATATCCTGGATGACTATGGGAAGTTGAAGGTCTTGGCGAAGCTTCGAACATGTCTGAACGATATCCAGTTTCGGTTTCAAAAAAGATATTGTTAATCCGATGTTTTATTATTGCCTTTGTTGTTTTATCAAATTTTCTAAGTTGTGTCGCAATATATTCGCCAAACAAATCGTCCTCATCTTTTATTTTTTGATTTGTCCGTTGACTGACTGTTCTCATTAAATTTAATGCTTCCGACACCATCTCATTACTTGGATTAGGTTTATAACGTTTATTCGCTTGGGGAATGATGTTTGACGTTTGAGGTGAATCGTTTTCTCCATGTTGAGCATCATTGTCCGCATGTTGGGCATTATTGTCAGTTGCTGTTATCTCCTGAAATAATATTTTATTTGAATCACCAACAGTTTACTTATGAAATGTATTATACACTAGCTTTTACCCGCGAGTAGGTACACCGCACGGAATATATGAAAAAAAAAGACAATGGTCATAAATCATACCTAATACTAATTATCAATGTAAATAATAATTAATAATAATATTTCTAAAACAACCTAAAAATAAAAAAAAGTACGGAATCTCTCGGTTTATAATAGAAATTCGGTGAAATCAAAAGATTGTTGAGAAAAGAGTTGTTAGTTTTTAAAAAATACATTTGCAATGACTATTATATCTGTGCACATGCCATTCCAAGAAATAATTTGTTTAGAAATATTTCTGTGCAATAACAATAGCGGCAGCGCAACAACAAAGGCAGATAAAATAAGTACCTATGTCTTTATTTACCGCGCGCCTCTCTTCACTCGGGCCAAGCTTACATATTATTCTTGTGTGCTCTAATAATTAGGTTAGAAATAAAATAATACAACATCACTGAAATGTTACATACCGTATCGATTGTTCCAGTAGGTTTATTTTTATTGAGCAAGAAATTCAAAGATTTAAAGGCAAACCACTTGCTCTCATGAACAGAATCTGCGCTGGTTCCAGACTTTTTTGATTCAATCGTCTTTTTTCTTTTATAATATTGGCTCGTCAAATTTTTTATCTTCCGTTCTATTTCTGTGACATTTGTATTTAATTCGTTTGCCATCTCATTTAGTGCATCAAAACGTTTAGGTCTACATTTGTGATCCAAGTGTTTTGGATTCCATAATAATTCCTTTATATGATACAAATTTATTAACTTTAGAGTGGTTTCTTCGTCCCATTCCATTATTGCAGAAAATCGCAAAAAAAACACAAACACGTCACTAGCGCTGGAGTGTCGGCGGGCAACTGAGCGTGCGCGTACGCAAGTCGCCGGCCATGCTGCCGACTTGCACGCGCGGGTACGAGTCGCCGACATGATTCTTGAAACAAAGTCGCCGACACCAAGCCGCCGGGCTGTGTCGGCGGGTCGGCGGGTTTGGTGTGTAGACTCCTTAAGAGTTCTAACAGACGAACGGCAAGTTGTGAAAGCCGTCGCCACATATCGAAGGCAGTCGACGGCGCGTCGACGGTAGCAGTCAATATGTCGACGGCTGCCGTCGACAGTCGACACGCTAAAACGGATGCCGTCAAACGTCAAACGCTTGAAGTTTGCCGCAAAACAAAACTGCAAGCGTCGCCACTTGTCGACGGCTGCCGTCGACATATTGACTGCTGCCGCTGCTTTATTTTTATGTTATTGTGAGAAATAACACGCGACGCTGGGTTCGATATTAGTTTGAATGTAATAAGAATGTACTGCGATTCTAACAGCTACCTAATTGATGTAGGTAGTTGATAACAAATCGCAGCTAGTTAACGACTATTAGCAAAGTGAGGGTAGTTGGGTCGAACGTCGTATAAACAACGTCCTAGCCCTTAGGCACGATTCGTACGAATGCGCCACGAGTCTTTTTTTGTGTGGTGTTTCTCAATGTTAGCCAGAAGGGCTTCTACATTTTAACGCGGACGCGGGGGTGAACTGAAGGTTCACCCTGGTAGCGACATGCGCAAGGGCGTCCCCCCTTGACGGGGATCTCGAACCTCGGCTTGGGCTGTCGCTTGAGTGGAGGAGGCCGGAAGGGCCCTAGTCGGACGGGGCGCCACGAGTCAAAGGAAAGCGGCAATTTATAGTATTCGACAGCTAAGCATGTTCGGACAAGAAACAGTGACAACTATTTATCCACAAAAATATTAAATCAAAAGTTACATCTAACATTATAGTAATTTGAATATTATGATTGACGTGTCGCTCATTTCGGAATTTCATCTAGACGATTTTAGAAAAAATAACAGTTTTACTAGAACTTATTTACTAGATTATGAACAATGCCTTTATTATTCGCGATCGAAGCTTCTAACAGAGAAATTGAATTTTATCAAATAAGATTCACATATGAAACACTCCAATATGAAAATATACTAGCTTAAGATAGCATCAGATATTATTTTACATGATAGGATAGCAAATGTGGGTCGCGTAAGCCACATCCTATAAGCATATACATTAAATCTTGAATACATCGCGGGGCGCGAATGGATTCCAAATAATTTCAGAAAATATTGGAAAATATATAAGATGAGTATTTGCTTATATTACTGCTTACAGCTAAGTCAATGCTAAGGAATTTTCACCAGATTCTTTTCTATTGATGTTTATATAATGTATGAACATTACACGTTTACATAATGTATGAAATATTATTCAAACATATTCTGCACAGCCCCTTTAGCCAAACGTCAAAATGCAATGGAATAGAATCCGCTAACGATACTAATTGTCGAATTTTCTTTTTTTGAGAATAATGAATGAAAACATAGATTTTTCGTAGAAACGGTGGCTCCTAGGAAAAAATGTTTTGGAAGTTTTTTATAGATAATTTTATGATCTACAATTTCGGTCCCAGGTAATTATACGATTAACTTACCGTCTCGGCGAAAATCGCAAAAACCTATATTTTTATTAATTGACCTCGAATTATTTTTCTTTTCGAGTACCAGTATGTCGGGAAATTTTAATATTTTATTTTGAACGAATTTTGTCTGGATGGGAATTTTGGTCGTTGTCGTTGTCGTCGTTGGTAGTGTGACCGAACCATTACTAAAATGTCATGAGCATATGTCAATAATAAGCGATAGCAGTTTCTATTCCTTAGCGTTTATTCTATTCTCTGCCATTAGTCTCGGCCTGCAGATCGACACCTTCTACATTAGTATTGTCGAATACGCATTTGCGGATTTGAAAATAAATTACGTTTGTTTTCATTTTGAAATTATAAAAGCTGCCAATCCTATGTATGCTACACTCGCCTTTTATTCAAGTGATTTTTTAAAAACTTACCAAAATATGTGTTTATAAGTTAAAATATTGTTTTGCTATACTACATAGAAGAAAATTCCTCTGTATTTGTTTTCAATTAAACTGAAAGTTCCCTTCAATATTTTGCATATTGCTGTGCAATTTGTTACGCGTTTAAATAAGAGGCTTGGATCCGACCCAACGCATAAAGATTAACTTCACCGATTCTTGCCAAAATACGAGTTTTCGAGAATTAAACTTGCAATAAGTGATTTTAAATCACGTTTAACTTTCCCTCAAAGTTTACCATTAACTTATACAACTATCTCTTAGTTTATCTAAACTTAGAAAACAAGATCACATATTTATTTAAAAAAGGTTGTACGTAAATAACTTTTATTTCGTTCGTTTTTCGTACAGTCGGAAAAGGAAAATTATAGCATTATAGCTACAGGGTGATCCGGTTTTTTTAACTGAAAAACTATACGTTTCATTTATCACAGAGCTTTTTACATTTATATGGTGCTGCTTTTTTCCTTTATTTGAGATTATAAATAAGACTTTGTTCAAGCTATATATATAATTACAATCGTGTGTGTATTAAAATTATGAACCAAAAGCCAAGGTAGATGTGCAAATAGTACCACACAAACTTTTATACTAGTTCTAATACTGACCCCAAATAAATTAGCATGCCGTATACAAGAGCACAAGGTAGTGAAAACATAAGAGAACTTAAACAATGCTAACTTCGAAGGGGTAAGTAGTGAAGCCATGACATATTTTTAGACTATTGTGTAGGCTGACCTTTTTACGTCTTAATTTTTGCGTTGTGATATATTTTTGAATAGACTTTAGAGTCTAAATAAGCAAAACTAAATATTATAATCGACCATTATAAAAATAAAATTTATTCATTTCCTTCTACCATCAATAGGTACATTAAAGTCACAAAATTAAAAAACATATGACGTTCATTCATAGAAATGAAAAGAAATGAGCTGCATATATCACGAATCATCGAAAGCATGTTATATCTAGTGTTGTATGTATATTGTATATAGTAATTCTTAAAAAAAAACAGATCATAGTAGACTTTTTAGACTTAATAGATACAAAAGCTGTTAAGTCTAGGTATTAAATACTGCTTCCATTTGTCAAATTGAATTTTAGCATTCATTAAGACTAGAGTTTCTAAACTTAAATAATGAATACTAATTTAGAAGTTAATTATTCGACACAGATAAATTAATTTGTGTTTTCTCTCAAATATATTATCTTGGAATTTATTTTAAACGTACGAGATTTTGCTTTTATAAGAATAACTTGAATAAATGAATTTAAATTACAATCATTGTCATCTGTATCGTAGTATATTCGTGACCCCGTAGTTGATATAAATTATGATATTATATGCTACCAAAAAGCATACATCACGACAAAGTACATCATTTATATATCAGTATTCCACATATAGACTGATGATGACGTATACAAGCAAAAACATAAAACTAAAGTACTATTAAGACCAGACAGACCGGCCTGTGGAATTACGTATATTAATGAAGCGATGAGGGCGCGGTACCGAACACCAAATTAATCAAGTAGGTAATAATCTACCAAATGGATCCATTTCCTAAATGTATCAACTTCAGTTACAGAAATAATATTTGCCCAATTTATGTAGGACGTATTACAGAATGTCACATACTTATAGACCTACATAAGTGTAATATCAAATCAATTAACTAGACACATAAAAGATAGATAATTATAAACAAAACACTAAGTGCTACCGCACACGGGCCACCGGCCACAGCCACAAACGCCGCCACGAGAAGCTAAACGCAGCTACAAAAGAAGCTGAAGCGCGCGACAGCCACTTGTGGCCGGTGGCCGCCACTTGTGGTCGGTGGCTGCTGTTTTTTTAACCATGCAATGCAGTATCATAATGGACTCGGACGAAGAAGGTTTAATTGCGCTGCTTCTGATAAGAAAACGTCGTAGAAGGAGACGAAACCGTAGTCATTGGATACATCCAATTTTAACAAATGTACATAAATGTATCGATAGTTCGATATTGAAATATCGATATCGATATTTTTTTTAAATAAATTTTTATTTTTAATTTTTTTCCGTAATTTATTTAATTTACAAAATCATCGTAAACTTAGTCGACCGTAATGATTTTAAAGTTAGCAGTCGCTTGACAATTTTTTATCATCTGAACGAGTTGCTTCTTCAATCAATCTTTTAGTGCCTAACAATGAATGAATGAATGAATGAATGAATGAAAAATACTTTATTGTACACCTTATAGAATACATTTTACAAACTTAAAAATATAATAATATAACAATGTACAGTAGGCGGCCTTATCGCTGGCAGCGATCTCTACCAGGCAACCCAGAAAAGACGAGGAAAATAAATGAGTCAATAACATGGTGGTGCAAAATAAATAAAAGTGCCAGAATAATAATTTTATTATATACTAGCTGTGCCCGCGACTTCGTCCGCGTGGAATAGTGACTGCATAGTAGTTACTACTTAACACACAATTATTGAGTAAACACGTCTTGAAACACGTACTACCATAAACAACTAAATTATAAGTACTTACAGATTATTTTAAAGTTAAGAAATAAAATAAATAATAACACAAAATAACTGTTAGTAAAATTTATTGCTAAACCGAGCTAAAAAACTTAGGTACAAAAGAGTTCAAAATTTCCAGGGTATGGCTATCCTCCCGCTCCCATATCCTTCTACTTTCACAGACTTTCAACTTTTCCCTTTCACCCCTAGTAAATGGCAGAACCGATTTTGATGTAAACCATGTCTAATTGTACCTATATGTACACGTCATATCCTTTCGTTTGGTGCTCCATTTGGATTATTTATCCCCACTATATCACCCCTAAGGTGCCCTATATGTAATAAACAGATGAACCGATTTTGATAAAACATGACTAATTGTAATTCAGACGTCAATTGATATGCCGCTTGAGTATATTATTTGACCACATTCGATTATTCATTCCCACTTTTACCGCTATAATCCAATAAATGGATGAACCGATTTTGATTAAATACCTATGCCTCATTATACTTCTCACGTCATGTCATGCCCTTTCATTTGATATGCCACTTGGGTATATTTGACAAAATTCATTTTTTTATTCTCACTTTTATACCTATATCCAATAAATGGATGAACCAATTTTGATAAAATATAGGTCTTATTGTACTTTACACGTCATGTCTTTCATTAGATACGTCACTTGAGTATATTTGATAAAATTCATTTATTTATTCCTACTTTTACCCCTATATAAAATAAATGGATGAACCGATTTTGATAAAATTTGACTAATTGCTTCTGACAGGTCGTCTATTTTCATTTGATATATCACTTGGGTATAACTGACAACATTCATTTTTTCCATTCCCACTTTTACCCCTATCTATACATATAATAAATCTGTAGAAGGGTCAATTCTGTACATTGAAAATATTGAAAAAATAAATAGCAGGGGGTGTTACTGGATCGATACCAAACCCAAATATGTGATTAAAAAAATTTTTGTCTGTCTGTCTGTCTGTCTGTCTGTCTGTCTGTCTGTCTGTCTGTATGTTCAGGCATCACGTAAAAACTAACGGTTCGATTTCGATGAAACTTGGTATAATTATACCTTATTATCCTGGGCGTAAAATAGGATACTTTTTATCCTGGAAAAATACGTAAAAAAAAATTAATCTTAATTTTTCAGTTTTATCCATAGACGTTGTTCTGTAGAACCGCGAACACACGTTGCGTATTATTATAGGCCTAGCCGTATTTGGGTCCAATAGATATTTATAAGATGTCATTGTCAGAGTTACTCAAAATGGAGAAATAAACCATCCACGCGAAGACCGACATCCGCGCGGACGGAGTCGCGGGCGGAAGCTAGTATTCAATATCTTTTATATTCAGAGTTGTACATTTTTATAACATTTCTTATAATATGAGAGAATAGTTCTTTCTTTGACTTACCTTATTGGAATATTGGTACTTATCTGAAATTTTGATAGGTCAAAAGTGAAATTAAAAAATGCTAATTGAGAGCTTTTGCATGTTGTGATGTCTCTATATCCCTGTGTATGCTTAAATCTTTAAAACTACGCAACGGATTTTGATGCGGTTTCTTTTAATAGATACAGTGATTCTCGAAGGTTTTAGTATATAATTTATTAGGTTTTAGACAAAGCGGGCGAAGCCGCGAGCGGAAAGCTAGTATATAATAAATGGATGAACCGATTTTGATACACTATATCTAAGAACAACTAATGTAACAAAAAAAAACGCATCTAATTCGTTTTACCCGTTAGCGAGCTACGGTTGCACAGACGGACACGCAAACACACATAGCGGACGTAACACCCCTCTTTTTGCGTTGGGGGTTAAAAATATAATACCTACGACATAATTTAAAAGACATTTTATGTAGAAAATTTACCTAGAAGTAACCATAATGCTATTTGTGCAGGTTTTAGACTTATGAGCAAAAATCTAAATAAAGGTCCTTTGATGGATACTACCCCCTCAGCTAAACCCCCCCCCCCACGGTACTTTCGATATGATCATCTGGACATGTCAAGGAATAACTTTAGCGTATAATTTACGTAATAAAGTTATTCATGTATAGAATGCCTTAGCAAATGTTCGCCGTGATTACTTAAATGGTCATAACTTTTTTATTTATGAACCGATTGACATGAAATAAACACTAAATGTTAAGTGAAGCTTACCACAATATATTAGTGAAAACCGCATCTAAATCGGATAAGCCGTTTCTGAGATTAGCGTGCACGAACATACAGACAAACAGACAAACAGACAAACAGACAAAAATTTTTTTAACTACAGTTTTGGGTTCAGGATCGATTTAATAATAACACCTGCTAAGTTTTTTTTTTTATATTTTCATTGTACAGACATCACTTTTCTACAATTTTATTATATGTATTGATGATATACTATACCTACATATATGCAGCTTACATTATTATATATATACACAAGTAATAATATATATACACAATACACATATTAGATAATAAATAAGAATACATACTTAAATATATACAAGCATACTTAAATATAACAATCTTAGTAGCCAAACAGCTGAACATATAAAACAAAGATTATTTTTAAAAACTCTTACTGAAAAATATTGGTATACATAATTGTCTTATTTAAATTTAAAAAATAATTACTAAGAACTATAACCTATTACATAAGTACATTCATAATTTAATTTGTTTAATAAATCTAGTAGACTATAAATTGTGTAATCATTTTTGAGCTGACTTACGATTTTTTTTTTAAATAAAGCCGAAAAATATTCGAAATATCGATATTTTTTTTCGATATATCGAACTCCGATATTGATATATTTTAAAATATTGATATATCGAAAATCCGATATTTTATAAAATATCAACAGTCCTAACTAGAACAGGTTAACTGGGGAAGGGAGAGAGGGGCGCGGAATCGCGCGAGTGGCGTGTGGCGACGTTTTGTGTCGGTTTTTGTGGCCGGTACGGGCCACAAGAGCGAGCAGCGACGATTAGAAGCGTGTGGCGGCCACCGGCGTGGCGTCACCGTGTGCGGCGAGTCCATATAAAATGTATGAAAAGTGCAGGAAATATGCCAGTGGCGGCGTTTTGTGGCCGGTGGCCGGTGGCCCGTGTGCGGTAGCACTAACGGTTAACCCAAGTCGTTTAGCTGACCTATAAGACTAATCATTAATGATACATAATTAAGATGTATTTAATAACAAATGTCACGTTTTATATAGGTTTTCATAATTATCTTCCCAATCTGAAAATAAAGATGAGAACAGCAATTATTCTTTTTTGAAAAACAAAGTTTAAAACTAACTACAAACACTTTTAGTGCATGTCTTAGCATCCGAAAATAAGTAGGTAATGTACAATTTAGCTAAGTGCACGTAGGTTATTATGGTGAGATAAATCGGTTTCATTTAATATGAAGTATTGTTCCACTTATATCTAATATTAAATTATTTAAATAACAGACAACTCGTTGAAAATAATGCTACATGTTTTGCATTGAGTCTCATGATATTTCAAAACCACACTTTTTTCATAAAGTTTGGAGTGTATTTTTTCAGAAATTTGCCTCCAACAATAAAACCAAAACATTTACTTGGTCTAGTAAATGCCAGACAATAGAACTGAAGCCATGGCCATTGGCCATGCAGATTTTGGACACATTATTTAACGTGACATAAATCAAGTTAGATAATCACTGTTTATACGAGACTGGTTCGTAATCAAAGACGTCCTGCGGTTTATTGGCGATAAATATATTTTAGCACTAAAAGGCTCGAATGTTAGCACTGATCATAAAATACATACATGATCAAACGTAGTAACTGTAAATTTTAAATGCGAGACAATGTAGGGAGTTAACTTTATAGCCGTTAAAATTTTACAGCGTACCGCCTAATTCTGGTTTCATTTCCGATCGCATTAAAGTTTTTAGGTTCTTTGTAGTCGGGTAATCAAATTGCAATTAATTCTATTGTTTGCTTGGTTTTAAAGTTCGTTCAAAAAATGTTTTTTTGAAGTGAAACTTCTTTTGAGAGTAACATTTCAAGGTCGCGTCATGTCAATACCGTCACGTCATGGCAATACCGTGACGCCATGGAGTAAGGCGACGATTTTGGTTTCTTTGAATATTGCCTAATAAGTTTCACTTCTGACACGTGTGCTCGGCACACATGCTCTTTTTTTAACCACAGAGCATTCTATTTCACAAAGGTTTTATACAAATCTACCAAACAGTATAGATTCAACAATACCAGAATATTTTAATAGTTTATGCCTTTAGGGTAGGTATATGGGAATTAAAGCTTAGATTTCTGAATGAATCTATTATTTTTATCCCAACTCAAAACTAGTGACGACGGAAAATTACGGCATCCCCTGGAGTCTAAGGTTGACATAAGATACCGGTCTGTAAAACTCATCGGGATTAAATGTATATCTTACTTTACTTTGAAATTGGATTTGTTTATTTATTCATAGTTGAACAAATTGACAGTTTGTTTCTTGAACATTTCTTGGTAGTATTGGCAGAATTCTATCAGGAATAGGTACATTTAAAAATAGACAATTACTATGTTTTAATGTTCTGTACAATGATGTATACTTTAAAAAAAACCATGTGACTCTAATTAAATACTTAATTTAGCTCTAATTAGATATTTATTTTTCGGTTCCTTCAACGAAAACATTGAAACACTGAAGGAAAATACTGAAGTATCCTTTGTTTAAATAATAAAGTAAATGATCGATCGCACGCTACAATAGACGAATGAAACATTATAGCTGTTTTGTAATGAAACCGTAAAAAACAATTATTTTCAGTCAAAAGACAATCTTCTATAAAGAATTTTATTGTTACACTTTTATTTGTTTGTTATTTTCCCATTTAACAGTCGCTATTACAATCGTAAAAACTTGCAAATTAAGTAAGCCACAAAGCGTAGGTACCTACAACTATACCTATTCATTAAAAAAAACGAGTGACTAGAAACTGCGTACAAAACGGTAAAGCCCTTTGTTGTCGTATTTTTACTTTACTACTATGATATAAAGGAAAACTGGTTTACAATTTCCTAAAAATGTTTTTGGCGAAACAATACAAGTTTATAAAAACTTTACTCTCTGCAACATATAACGAAATCTTCTCAAATAAATTATTATCATCTTAGTGAGATTGGTGATTAAACAACTGCTATTAACAAACACATTTATTTTATTCCAATGCATTTACGAATTCACAAAAACATCGTTATACGTAAGTTGGTGAACACCGCGGATTTATGTTTACTCGTCATCATTTTTTGATGTTGCTATATTAAATGAAGAAATTTATTAAATTTCCATTGTAACATAAAATTAAATCCTTTACAATGTACCTTTGGACAAAGTCTTTAAGATTACGTCATTGTCAGATAATCCGTAGTACCCACAGCAAGGAAGCTGTGTGGATATAGTCTCCGTGCTTACTTATCGGAGGAAAGCAGAATCAGATTGCATTATGCTATTCAAACAATAATGTTGGTCTTCATTATAACTTTCAATAACTTTTCTTGCAGCTGCATTCCAATTTAAAATTAACGATATGAATCTGCGTATTTCTTTGTCATAAGCTGTGGTCATAAGCATTGAAAAATGTAGTTGTTTTTCTTGTAAAAGCTACAAATAATCGTGAATGTATTTCTTCCATATTTATGTAAGTGAAGGGAAGACAATGATTTATATGTCTGTCTCGAACGCTTTCGAAACACAATAACATACTGTTGATGTATACGCAGCACGCCGTTCTTCTGGAAGTATTCGATAATTTCCCAGGCGTGACTTTAACCTAATTCGTTCGAAAGATTACACGCTTACCAAAGGGTGCGATATATATTATTGATGCGTGTGAATATTTTAAGACCAAATTGTGTTGGAATCATGAATCAATGTAACATGCAACCTTTTCACACACGAAATAGGTAGTCGGCTTTTTATTTATTTCCTGATTCACGCGACCAAACCACTGACCGACCTTTGTCCAAATTATCTCACTAGTGGAAACCTACATTATTCTATAGAAAGGTCATTTTTAGGTATATTTTTTTTTACTAAAAAATACATAAATAAGCCGCCTCTACCTATCTTCTCCGCGGAGAGTTACTAACTGTATGTTTATCATCATCATCATCATCATCATCAATATATATACATATAATAAAATTCTAGAAAAGTGGTGTCTGTACAATGAAAATATGTAAAAAAAAGTTAGCAGGGGTTATTACTAAATCGATCCCAAACCCAAAACTGTCGTTAAAATTTTTTTTGTCTGTTTGTCTGTTTGTCTGTTTGTCTGTATGTTTGAACACGCTAATCTCAGAAACGGCTTATCCGATTTAAATGCGGTTTTCACTAATATATTTTGGTAATCTTCATTTAACATTTAGTGTTTATTTCATGTCAATCGGTTTATAAATAAAAAAGTTATGACCATTTAAGTATTCACGGCGAACATTTGCTAAGACATTCTATGGTACACTATTATATTATAGTGTACGATAAAACGTAAGTTATCTGTTATACGCTACAGTTATTTCTATAAAATGTCCAGGTGATCATATCGAAAGTCCCCAAGGGTGGGGTGGGGGTGGGGGGGTAAGCTGAGGTAGTAGGGGGGAGGGGTCAAATTAAAATTATGCTTATTTTTAGGTAAATTTTATACATAAAATGTCCTTTAAATTATGTCGTAGGTATTATAATATTTTTAACCCCCGACGCAAAAAGATGGGTGATAAGTGTTTGACCGCTATGTGGGTCTGTGTGTGTATCTGTTTGTGCCACCGTAGCTCGCTAGCAGGTAATTAGATGCGGTTTTTTTGTTAGGCAGCATATTTGCCGACGCTGGTTCTTAGATAAACTGTATCAAAATAGGTTAATCCATTTATTGTACCTAGGTATACATATAGAGGTAAAAGTAGGAATGAAAATAACTAAAGTTATCGAATATACTTTAGTGATATATTAAATGACAGTGAACGACCTATCAGTAACAATAAGTCAAATTTTATCAAAATCGGTTCATCCATTTATTTGATATACGGTATAAAAGTTGTAGGTAATAAAAAAATGAATTTTGACTCAAATGACGTATGAAATGAAAGGGCATGACGTGTAAAGTATAATTGGACATATTTAATCAAAATCGATTCATCCATTTACTATACCTATATATGGGTAAAAGTTGGAATGAAAGAAACGATTGTTGTCAAGTATACCTAAGTGACATATCAAATGAAAGTGCATAACGGGTGAAGTACAGTTATAGTTCTATTTTTATCCAAATCGGTTTTTCCATTTATTAGATTACAGCACAGATTACAGCGGTAAAAGTGGGAATGAACAATAATCGAATGTGGTCAAATAATATCTCAAGCGGCATATCAAAATATGAAAGAGCAACGTGTGAATTACAATAATTAGTAATGTTTTATCGAAATCGGTTCATCCGTTTATTACATTTTAGGGGTGACAGTGGTTAGATAAATAAACCAAATGGAGCATCAAACGACAGGATATGTCGTGTACATATAGGTACAATTAGATAATATGGTTTACATCAAAATCGGTTCTGCCCGTAGTAGTAAATACTAGGGATGGAAAGGTTGAAAGTCTGTGAAAGAAGAGGGGGATATGGGAGCGAGAGGATAGCCACACCCTGGAAATTTTGAATTCTACTCAAAGCCACATAGGCCTGGCGCGGCGCTTGGCAATTTTTTTCTTAAATATACCACTTCTTGAATTTATATTTTTGGTTTTATGGCATTCAAATGCTTTATAAATATAAATTTATAAAGAATAGAAAAAATTCGATCACGAGGCGGGACTCGAACCCGCATCCTTCGCGCCATTCCGGGGCGGATGCCTCACCAACTCAGCCACTCGTGACCCGCCCGAGTGATCGAATTTATTCTATTCTTTCAGTTTTATGTGTCTGAAGGGACACACCGCGCGCCATCTATTGAGATGATTAACAACCATTTCAACCAATATGAAGCACTTTTCAGTGAATACAATATTGTAACGATGGAACACGACCTTTTTTGTTGAATTTATATTTTTGGTTTTATGGCATTCAAATGCTTTATAAATATAAATTTATAAAGAATAGAAAAAATTCGATCACGAGGCGGGACTCGAACCCGCATCCTTCGCGCCATTCCGGGGCGGATGCCTCACCAACTCAGCCACTCGTGACCCGCCCGAGTGATCGAATTTATTCTATTCTTTCAGTTTTATGTGTCTGAAGGGACACACCGCGCGCCATCTATTGAGATGATTAACAACCATTTCAACCAATATGAAGCACTTTTCAGTGAATACAATATTGTAACGATGGAACACGACCTTTTTTGTTGAATTTATATTTTTGGTTTTATGGCATTCAAATGCTTTATAAATATAAATTTATAAAGAATAGAAAAAATTCGATCACGAGGCGGGACTCGAACCCGCATCCTTCGCGCCATTCCGGGGCGGATGCCTCACCAACTCAGCCACTCGTGACCCGCCCGAGTGATCGAATTTATTCTATTCTTTCAGTTTTATGTGTCTGAAGGGACACACCGCGCGCCATCTATTGAGATGATTAACAACCATTTCAACCAATATGAAGCACTTTTCAGTGAATACAATATTGTAACGATGGAACACGACCTTTTTTGTTGAATTTATATTTTTGGTTTTATGGCATTCAAATGCTTTATAAATATAAATTTATAAAGAATAGAAAAAATTCGATCACGAGGCGGGACTCGAACCCGCATCCTTCGCGCCATTCCGGGGCGGATGCCTCACCAACTCAGCCACTCGTGACCCGCCCGAGTGATCGAATTTATTCTATTCTTTCAGTTTTATGTGTCTGAAGGGACACACCGCGCGCCATCTATTGAGATGATTAACAACCATTTCAACCAATATGAAGCACTTTTCAGTGAATACAATATTGTAACGATGGAACACGACCTTTTTTGTTGAATTTATATTTTTGGTTTTATGGCATTCAAATGCTTTATAAATATAAATTTATAAAGAATAGAAAAAATTCGATCACGAGGCGGGACTCGAACCCGCATCCTTCGCGCCATTCCGGGGCGGATGCCTCACCAACTCAGCCACTCGTTTTCAATTTTTTCTATTCTTTATAAATTTATATTTATAAAGCATTTGAATGCCATAAAACCAAAAATATAAATTCAACAAAAAAGGTCGTGTTCCATCGTTACAATATTGTATTCACTGAAAAGTGCTTCATATTGGTTGAAATGGTTGTTAATCATCTCAATAGATGGCGCGCGGTGTGTCCCTTCAGACACATAAAACTGAAAGAATAGAATAAATTCGATCACTCGGGCGGGTCACGAGTGGCTGAGTTGGTGAGGCATCCGCCCCGGAATGGCGCGAAGGATGCGGGTTCGAGTCCCGCCTCGTGATCGAATTTTTTCTATTCTTTATAAATTTATATACCACTTCTTTTGCCACTGTGGTCCATTACAATTTGTGCACGGTTACGGCCCAATTTAAAAGATGTCAAGGAGCAACAAACTTATAGATATCAATATGATGTAGGAATGTATTATGGAGGTAAAGGTAGGTCTCGCTCACTTGAAAATATTACATGAAAATAAGAAACCGAAGTTTAAAAATTAAAAAAAAAACCCAACGCAATGAAGGAAAAGGAATAAATAATTTTACAAACTTCCCGACGATCTTTAAAATTATGATAATATGATAATAATGGTATGGCAGCCCCGACGACTTTGTTTTTTTTATTTTTATAAATATTTAAAATGGTATTTATTTTTAAAGATCTTCGGGAAGTTTTTGAAATTATTTATTCCTTTTCTATGCACTTTTCTTCGTTGCGTTGGGTTTTTTTTAATTTAATTTTTATTGCACAGTCTAAACGGTTTAGTTACTACAGGCGCGAGACAGGAAAGATGAGCGCTGAGACAAACGTCAAAACGCAAAGGAATAGAAGGAATCCGCTACGATACTAATTGTCATAAGCGTATGATGTGTATTGTACAATTTTATTAAATTGCGACTGGATGAAAATTTTGTTCGTGATCGTCGTCGTCGTTGGTAGGGACTAGGGTGAACAAATCTTTAGCAAAACATCATCAGTACGCTTATGTCAATTAGTATCGATAGCGGATTCTATTCCTTTGCGTTTTGACGTTTGTCTCGGCACTCATTTGCTGCACAATATATTGTCAAAAACATCCATACAAGGAAGGAAGGAAAATAAATTTGCTCCTTTCCCTCCTGGTGCCTAAAAAATAATATGACATAATTTAATTTTACGTAGAAAATTAATTAGGCATTTATTTTTTAGCTCAGTTTAGTAATAAATTTTACTAAAAGTTTTTTTAATTATTTATGGTAGTACGTGTTTATTCAATAAAAGTTAAGTAGTAGTAACTACTATGCAGTCACTATTCCACGCGGACGAAGTCGCGGGCACAGCTAGTTTTAAAATATAAATGATTACATAAAAATAACTTCATCGTATTTGAGTGTTAGTCGTTATAACATATTCACATTTAAGCGTTTGAATCTAAATTAATCACCACTAGAGCTGCCAAAACTACCACACTTCGAAGATTTGTAATCTTTAATAGCATCGTTATTAATAAATCACACTAGCTTTCAATTATAATGATTGCCTTAATAACAGTAATCGCAAAAGCGCTTATATCGTGTTTAATAACTAACACAATTTGGCCGTATTTCAATAATCTCTAAACTTTAGCAATATAAATGGAACTAGAAGTAGTTTCTATAAACTATAAAGCATTCTACTATAAAGCAAAATAAGAGCCATGCCTTTGGAATAGGTATGCTACCCTTATGTATTTATTTGTTTATTAATACACAGTTTAATTTACTTTTGATTTGTGTTAAATAATTTTGATTAAAATAATAAATTTATGTACTGATTTTTTGAAGACCATTTTTGAAGTATTGTGCGTTATGTCTTGATGTTATGGTGCCAACAACCGAATTTTACTCAAATCAATTAAGTAGTTCGATATTCTTACTAATAAATACATAGAAAATTTTAATACCACAACTTTTTAAATCAATTATCTTAAAGAATGTTGCGAAATTTTAATTTAAAAATACATTAACATACAATTACAAAACATACACATTATAAATTGTATAAATAAACACTGAATTGAATACTATACAAACCTTAGAGCCTACAAACAGATCAACTTGGGCAAAAAATAAAAACGCAAATGAGATTCAGCGATATACCCATATTTGACCAAATAAAGCAAATTTAAAATAAATTGCTTTATCCTTAAAATGCAAAATATTCATCATTTATATGATGATCTCTTTATACGCATCGTTTTGATAAACAACAATGAAAATATTCGATTTCTGCAATAAAATGAGGACTTTATCTTAGTTGCGAATCAATTTAATATATTGCTGCATTATTTGGGTCGAACGTGACTATCGTTAAATGAATATTTTTGTAAGTACTTGACATTAATTGCTCCCACGTTTTTCGTACAATTATTCAAACAAAATAAGCGGTAGCTGTAAAGTTTTTCATTTGTATTGAATTTCCTTTGCCTACATTAAACTTAAGTAACATATTATGATATTTTTACCTTTTTTTTTTATAGTGGGGAAATCTTCCAAAGATACCCACGGCCCCCGGGGAAGGAGCCGTGGGTTATGTTGGATTCTTACCGACTAAAACCCCACTGTGTCCATCGAGCCGCTTTAAGGCTTATACATGCGCTAATAACCTTGACCATACTAGACGGATCTCAAACCTCTCCCGCTGCACCTTCTTTTTTCCTCGCATTTTGTATTTAAAAAGATACTAATCAGTGAAACAAAAAATCCTCGTCAGGGACTGTTGTGTAACTGATAATTTATTAAACATAAAATTTTCAGAGCTCTAAGTCAGCAGGTTACGAAGTTTATAGAGTATTTGCGGAAAAATCGATGACCACGGCACATTTTTTTTCTAGAAATCTATTAACTTTGGAAAAAAATCCTCGCGAGCAATTAAAGATCAAAGACCATCCTATTTTATATATTTTTTTCGGTATTGTGCTTTATGTTGTACCAGACTTTATAGAGGTTGAACATAGTCGAAATTGCCGGGTAACGCCTTAATGATGGGGTCGCGGGTATTGGTTGGAATTCTTCCGCGACATGATATTTTTACCTACCTTACCTATCATGTACGTACATAAAATTAATGTTGTTTATGTTATAAGTCTATCTAATGAAAAATATACGCTTTCCTTAAAAATATGGAATAATGAAACCATTTACCTTGTTAATCATTCATTAATGTTTAAGACCTAGATAATAGACATACCTAGACATAATTATTCCATAATAACATTGGATAAACTTTATTAATACGTGTAACAGTGGGTTATTACCTACTAATAAATAGGTTGGGTTAGCAAGTGTCGGTAATTTATGATATCCAAGTCCGTGAAAACGTGACGAGAATACATCAAATCTTCGATATAGGAACGTGTGTGATGATATCTCCGTATACTAATATTCAATCAGTATAAGGCACCTTATTCATGTATTAGCCTTTTTCTCCATACAAATATAGAGATTGTATCGTAATTTCTTCGATAAATAACGGTGAATTTTTATTTTTAACATACCTATGGAAATGCATCGATATGCGCTTTCCAAATCATTAAAATTTGTACAATTTATAAAATAATATATCATATTATAACATTCAGGAAATCTTCTTTAGGTCATATTTACTAAAGTTAAGTTACTGAAGCTATAGATTCCAAATTGTATGTTATATGTTTATACGTAAAAAGTTAAGTCAACATTTTAATATGGACAACTAAGGAAACATTAAATTTAATCATAGAAATTGCACATAAAATAACAAAATAACAAAGGAACGATTGTATAAAAAATCAAAAGCCGTCAAAACTCACTAGAAAGTTTTAAATAAATTATGGAAGCCGACTTGCTTTTGACTTTTGGGGCTGTACGTGAGTTAGAAATGGTTTTGTAATTTGTAGAAATTATATTTGTTAATATAACTTGAGTATTTATTGCATAAATAATGAGTATTATTCAACATTATTTACCATCCATGTACAGTACCAGAATACTGATAAACGTTCTTCACCTATAAACAATTTGAAATGAACTCTTAATTTGGAACCTAGTTTAAGAGGTTAATCACACTTGTTTTTTCTATAATATTATTTTTGATACATTTTAAAGTAAAAAATGCTAGAAACAAATAAAACATACCTATGTTGACGGGTTTAGCTCATTGTTGAAATTTTTTATATCGTTACATTTTAACACTCCACACTGTTTTCTTACACAACGCTTTCATGAATATCTACACAGTGACATCCGACATTCTTATTACATTAACAATGCAATTTATCATCATCCATCTAACTATATTACCTCTATATGATGGAAGTACCGAAGAGCCATGAGCGACGAGTACACAGCTTTTAACTTTACACTTCTCATAAGTGCAGTTTGAAGGATAACTCATATTTTGTTACAATGAAATATTGGTGATCCAAGTTTTGGTGTAGTATTGTAAAGATATCGTATTCGTTAATACGAATAAGTAATGTGTATTACATGTGTGAATTTACAGAAAATATACATTTGTCAGTGTTGTTTTTTTTTTGTTTTTAGTGAAGCTTTGAATAGTTTCATTATTAATTGATAATTGAGTTGATTAACATTATGTTTAAAATTATATTTATGCTTCAAGTTCCTTTTTAGGGAACAACAATACTTATTACGTATCTTATACTCTATTCAGATAATATCAATTCTATTTATTCAATTTCCATACAATTCTCTCCAATTATTTTCACAACAATTCATCAAGTCGAATCCCTATTGAATATCAAGACCTATCCGGCGCGGACGTCCAGTTTCAACTGACGTGTACAAATAGCTGGCACAGCGAATTACTTAAAGCCTTGGAAAAAATCCCACATACCACAGCTAATAAATACCCAACTAGACGCTATTTTCTCAGAGAAAAAGTGGAAGACATTGACAAATTGTATTGTGGTGGTGACACGTCTGGACACACTCAATCTGTTCTCATATAATCTATTTGACAATTTTATAGCCCTCGTAAACATTTTGGATAAAAAGTTAACATGGCTTTCAGACGTCTTTGTCTTTCATTTATAATTTTCTAATATCCTGAATTTTAAGAACTAACTTAAAACATACGTCTACTCTATGGCCGTTAAACATCTTACTTATTTGTACTTTCCTTTTTTGTTGCAGATGCATAGCAGTTCTTCCTTATATTATGTAAGTATTTCTTCCATATTTTACAAATTACCTTAGTAATCTCTAAACTAAGTATAGACCTCATAATTGATTATTGACATAATTATATATTGACATAACATGAAAAAGCTAGTGCCCATAAGCCACAAACACTATAAGCTATTGATGTAGCTAAACACCCAAATATCCTAAACCCAGGTATCCACTAGTGCTAAATGGATCAGAAGATATGAAACTCGACACTTATTATGATAAAATATTCCTCGTAGTTAAATAAAAAACAGTCTTCAACTCGGAAAAAACATTCGCGAAATAAGTGGTGTGTAAAAAAATAAATTATGGCTAAGGTTAAACCATCCGAGCCGGCATTACTATCAACAGCATTGTAAACAAAAATATATTTTCGCGAAACTTTCTGCCCTTGATGTTTACGGGATTATGTTATGGTAGTCCCGTTTTATCGTGACATAAAATCTTCGTCTCACGCCAAATAATGGACTCAATGAAGCAAGTTGATTCGATCCCGCAACCGAGGCCTGAATTATTTTGTTTATTGGATATGTTGTTACTTTGTACCACTATATTACTCTTACTGACGAATTCAACATAATATTCATAAGCTTTATTATTACAGTGCTTTATATTACGACACTATGTCGGTCAAAAATTCACTATATTTGTGATATATTATTTAAAAAATGTCCATCTTTCCGTTAATAGAATATCAAATAAAATTCATAGGAAAATATGTATTTCAAAAATATAATGCTGGTAATAATCCTTTTC
This sequence comes from Colias behrii, assembly GCA_029959065.1. NCBI lineage: Eukaryota > Metazoa > Arthropoda > Insecta > Lepidoptera > Pieridae > Colias > Colias behrii. Next base: position 6,048,933 of record JARWMC010000019.1, on the reverse strand, counting down.
ATGAATGAAGTCATAATTCGTTTTATCTTTAATAACAATACTAGTTATAAGACAATACTTTCAAACAGTAAAACTACTGCTTTATCATAATAAATGTACAAGAAAATTATGAAATATAATAGACTGAGTTAATTAAGAGCGTCGGTGTTCCGCCCTGAGGCTTTGTTAATCAAATACGGTCCGCTGCCGAGGAGATCGCTTTCAGGCTTGAAAGCTAAGGGCATTAAACTTGTTCTATAAAATTATAGTATAATTGATACTGTAGTTGATAAACAGAAATAGTTTTTAATAAATAATGGACTATACCCGTGCGATAAACAACGGTGATAAAGGTACTTTTATATGTGATAATCTGTTCAATCTTAAAAAAAAACATATTATTGTTCCAGAGGAATTTTGTAAAGAATATCATAGATTAGTTTTTATATAATATGGATATTATTATTTTCTGGAAAGGAAAACTTCTGCATACGCGAATTATCTCTAATTTTCATATTTTTTAACATGAAAGGTTAGTTGATTAGCTAAGAATTTTAAAGTATTATAAAGTGAACTTTTGTGAGTTAGGTAAGTTAATATTTATTGTACGGCTACTTATTTAAAATAAATTACTTTTATATACTAGAAAATCTAATAAACGAAGTACCTTAAATGAATGTCAACATTAGCTGAAATTTTTACTGTCGATTTGCACAGCTGAAAGATTCTTTTGATCCCTTCATGTTCAATAGCTATTTGACACCGATTTAGAGTGAAATTCCACTTTTTCAAAATTTTCTCTACATTTTACAGTTATATCGTGTTTAACACACTACTTATTAGTAGGCCCTCTAGGGTATTTAGGCCCTCTGTGAAAAGCAATCACTGTACAATATAAAATAAATTACTGTACAATTTTCTTTTAATTTTGATAAAATTGTCGCTATTGGATTGGTTCCCAATGTATGTTTCTAAATTTTATATTGCTTAGTTATTGCGAACGTTTGATTGGAACTTGGAAGTGTGGCGATTTGTTCATATGACAGGTATGAAACTAAAATCCACAATCTAATTTTGTACCCAATGTTTTATTGAAAAGAAATAGGTGTAATACGAAAATAAATCGTACACGTAGTTAATTATTCACTGCTTAATGTTCAATATTCTTGCCTCATAGATAAAAAGTAAAATCGTGGTTGGAATTCTCTAACCCTCGATAAAGGCAGCCTCTTTACGACCTTACTTACGCGTAATTTGTTACTCCCTTAAGGAAAAGATCCACTAACTCAATGTGGATTTTCGTTACAAAATCTTAAACACGATGCTTTAGTATCTATTAAATACAAAAACACATTTTAAAGCGACGCAAACAAATTACTTAAAGCATGTGAAAAAAATGGAATTTACTCGTAAAAATTTAACGCTCGCATAAAATATTTCGCATTTCTCTGTGGGATTACGTTCTAAAGTGTATTATCAAAAACGGTTTCATATTTTTTGGGCCGACTTAAATAAAGACCGTATTTAAATTTAAAAACCAGTGCCGCGTAAATCTTTATATTCATAGTCCATAGTTGTTGAAATAATTTAAATGGTTTTGAATAGCTAGATTATTTCACATGGAAATATTCAGAGAACATTCTGTAGACACTTACAAAACATATTATAATAGTTTTCTTAGCATAAGCAAACATAAGAGTTTCGTGAATGAAGTAAATGACCTTTGACCTTTTAACCGTTTTAAATTAGTAAATACGTACATGAAAAATTAGAATAAACATGACACTATATAGGACTGCATAATGATTCTATGTTTTTGTCACCATGGTGGAACACAGAAGCCGTGTGATAGATTTAAAGCTATAATATTACTGCTGTTATAAAACTTGTTAAACAGCGTTATAAGTAAGAAACGTGAGACTATAATGACCGCATTTTCTTTGAACTTTTCTTGTGAAGTATAAAAAGTTCTTTGAAATAGGATATCTTAGGGAAAACTTTATTTGAATTTCAAACCGAAATTGGTAACTGCACGCTGCTGTCTGAGCCTTCATTAATTTAGATTTTATTGCACGCCTCATAAGCGAAGCGTTGAGGTGGGTACTACTGTCACTTCGCGCAAAACATCTGATTTTTCAAACTTAAAATGTCTTTATGTATCATACATTGCACTTGTAAGATAATACATACACACACATATTAAGAAAAAACACTATTTTTAACATTCATGATATTTTTGATGTCATTTTTGTTATTTAAACTAGTTAAAAAACAGTTTAAAAAAGTTCTGTCTTGGACGTCCGTGTGTCTGTATGTGCGGAGGATTTTCTTGTTAACACGATAGCGACCGAAATACTTTACTAATCGAGTCTTTTTTTTTCTCTTACGCTTGAGTATGCTCAGGAATAGAACCCTTTCATTTTTCAGGGTCTGATTCGATGTGGTTTAATTGTTATTAAATAAACAAAAATAATAATTAATAAATAATTATTAAAAAAAAATTATGAGGCGTGCACTTTTGGATTTTCCAAATTATTTTTAAAATATTGGTTATTAATTTATTATGTAGTATTTATTTAATGAATTTCTTCATCATCATTAACATAAATTGATCAATGGAGAAATCATCCTATCTTTTTACGCAAAAGCCCTACTTTTCCGTTTCTGAATTTAAATACATAGATATATGTTAATTTTTATATCATAGATATTTTTATAGTATAGATATGTTAATTTTATATCAACTTCATGAAGATCAAAGTACGAAATACACTAGAGAAACCAATTTCAAAAGTGATCTATTTAGAACTTATAAAAGATCTTCCTTGTGTTGAATATACATATAAATGATAAAATCAGTATTAATATTCTTAAATACTAATGTTTAATTCTTAAATTTAGAATATTAATGCTGATTTTGAGCTTATTAGTTGAAATATTAATAGTCATAGATTCTTCAAAGTTATCCGTAATAAAGTTAAGTTATATAAAATGTCACTGCATGGTCACTGCGTTTTTGAATACGAAAATAAACATACAATAGCTATGAAACAGATTTCTTGTTTGTATTTTCTAGATTCTACAGAAGTCACAAGTTAGATATAATATCTATTTATTGAATTACTAGCGGTCCGCCCCGGCTTCACCCGTGGTACATAATATTTACGTTTTCTCTACATAAGAACCATCCTCGTACTTCAAGGAATATAATAAAAAAAGAATTATCGAAATCGGTTCAGCCGTTCTCGAGTTATGCGCTTACCAACACATTTTGCGATTCATTTTTATATATAAGAAAGATCAATGCCAAAAATAACTATACGTACTATTTAAAGAATTTAAAATCATAACCATTCAATATTAATAACTTTCCACGCAGCATTTAATTAATGAACATACTTGTTGTTTAAATTTTACCTTAGATCATTAAGTTAATGATCTAAGAATTTTACACATGTTTTCGGAAACGCTAAAATAAACACAGTTAACGTGAAAATAGCGAAAGATAAATTTGTCACCTACAAAAGAAAATGTTATATTACATTCAAACAATATTCTTTGACATTGACATTGAAATTAAAATTTCTTCTTTTCCTAGAAATTAATTTTCCATTGAATAGTTTTCAATCTTTAGGTCAAAAGCGTTCAAAGAAACGGCCCCTTGCATAACATTCCTTTCCTTCATTCACCTGTACCTGGCTTTGCTTTGTACATCCAATATTTATTCATTAAGAAACTTCATAGAAATTGTTTAGATTCTTACGCTCTTCTCATATAAATTAAATTCTGAAGAAATAATATTACAAAAGTATAACATTTGTACAGAGCTAAATGTGGAAAACCATCTAACTTTTGTAAGTTTTCTTTTTCTGGTATACATGTATATGTAGTTTTCATACGTTGTTTGTATTTTGAGCTTTTACAGAATACAAACTTTTGAACAACATCACGTCACTATTGAGAAATCAATATCAAAGCTTTTTATTAAATGTATATGAAAATGAAACCGGTTTCTAAAACAAAATGAAATTCATATTCCGGCTATCTCAAAAATGGACGGGACTCCTATTTCACTGAAACTTCACTGGCATATTACTAATGTAAAAAGTAATAAAACTTATTTTTGTAAAAAACAATCCGAATAACTGTATAGACAGTTTTCGACATTATGAATATAAAATTTATCATTTGTCGTTGTTAATATGACAAAATTAAGAAGTTCAATCTAAATCAAGTAAATTAAATAAAGAGAAAAAATAAACTCCTGTTTTCCTGTTGCCCGTAGCAACGTAATCAACCAGGCTACTCACGACGTATCAGATCTAATTTATACTCTACTAGCGACCCGCCCCGGCTTCGCACGGGTGCAATGGCGGCCGGCCGGTACCGCCGCAAACGCTACGTCCCGCAATTTTTAAAACTGTAATATCTTCGAAAATATTCACTTAAATCATACGGTGTAAAGGGCCATATAGATCTACAGTAGCACCTCTATAAGTCGAACATCAAGGGAGTCGCCAAAAAATTCGAGTTATAGAGTTTTCAACTTATGGAGGATTTCGACTTAGGCGGATTTTGATTCGGCATAAAGAGTTTGAGGTTTATTCTTATAAATTTTGAGCTATAGAGGTAAAATAAATAAAAATTCAACTTGCAAAGGTGACAAACATATTATTATTTATTATAAATCAACATTATTTCAAATCATTTTAAAATAAAAAATATGGCATTAAAAAAGTCAGTATTTTTTTTTGCTTTAGATAATTTGGATGTTCTCTAGCATTGTCTAATCTATAAAGAGCAGAAAATTCTTCTTCTTCAGAGATACTGGTCTGCTCTATAAAATTTCGTAAGGTATTCAATGAGGTTCTTGCCTCTTTGATGGAAACCCTTGGAGCGCATGTACTATTCACGTCTTTTATGTCATCTTAATGATTAAGATATCGGTTTTCTGAGCTACTGAATCGATAATTTCGTCATCAGATACTTAATGCAAACACGTGTTTACGTGAGTCATAAATTTATTATCGTATACATGTCGTATACTCCTAAAATGTTTTATAATAAAGAAACAATAGTGTACTTGCACTGTCGGCAAGTTCTTAAAGTCGGTAACTTATTTTTGTTCGAACAATTATAGATGTAATAAATTCCAAATGATCAAGTTATAAAGGTTGTAAAATAAAACGTTGCTATGTTCGAGATACAGAGGTCAAATTTAATTTTTCGAGTTATAGAGTGAAAATATGTACCAAAATGGCTTGGAGGGACTCGGTGATTATTTCGACTAACAGAGGGTCAAGATTTCAAGTAATGGAGGTTTTCGTGTTTGAAGGGAAGGGAACAAAACATTTTTTCGAGATTTGGAGGTTTTTGACTTATCGAGGTTCGACTTAACGAGGTGCTACTGTATATTAAATGAACAATGTATTCAAGGTATTTAATTGGTTAAGGATTAATGCTGTATTGGTTAAAATCGCTTCGAAAATTAACCATTATTTATCGTAAAAAGTAAATGACAAAAAAAAGTTATTGTGGGTTATCCATAAGAGATAGACATATACCATCGCGGACTTTTCTGTAGACCTTTTCAATGTGTACAATACTTAGTACATTATTTTGATAAAACTCGTAGGGTTCAGCCTGCGTTTGCAATGTAAGCGGAAAAAATGTAATTATTTACGACATCACATTAGAAACCTCAAAAATAACAGTACTTCTCCACTATTTAATGGATGTTATTATACATATAAACCTTCCTCTTGAATCACTCTATCTATTAAAAAAAACCGCATCAAAATCCGTTGCGTAGTTTCAAAGATTTAAGCGTACAAAGGGACATAGGGAAATAGGGACATAGGGACATAGGGACATAGGGACAGAAAAAGCGACTTTGTTTTATACTATGTAGTGATGTAGTGATTTAAACGTCTTGTGACTTGCGCCATATATCAAGTATTATAAATTGCACTCTGTGTATAATTAACAGTAAGGAAAATATAAACCTTAATAGAAAAGTTAAAGTATAAACAATCTCCCTCATGAATCCTTCTCGAACTTTAACTAAAGCTATGATAAGAAGTTACGCTGGTAAAGTTCTGGAGCGTTATGGGGGCGCCAACGTAAATATTTTTAATGTAATTGCTTCATTTTCTCTTTTAGGAAAATTATATGTTTATTCATTTCGTGGTTGATTTCGTGTATCACAATTATTAAATAATAAATATGTCACATCAACATGCCAACATTATAACTTTTTGTAACATGCTTATTTTCGCCGTTTCATCAGCTTTGAAGAATTAATTGGGCGTAAAATTTTAATTGTCAAGCCACAAAAAGGCCTTTGTATTTCAATTCACGTTAAATTTTATGACCACGTGAGTAATTATAAAATTAATAAAGTCCAGTTAGCAATATATCATTGCTATTAAGTAATTGATTCATCAATTTATCAAAATATTAACACAGCAAAATTATTTAATCATGATCCGTGAATAACGAAATATACAATAAACATAAAATTGTGGTATGATTTTGCCATATTTTGTGATTTTCTGACGTTAAAATGTTGTTGTTACCTATTTCTATCTTTAGGTCAAAAGCCCTAAACCTATAGCTATTTTTCAAATTTATTAAAGTCCATGTAACAGTTCAGAGCTTTTAAAAAACGATTTTCGTTTTTATAAATACTACACATTAAAATCCAAATACCTTTTACTTGTAAGTACCTTTATTACCTTTAGGTACGTAAACGCACACTCATATAAATATTTATAAACATATCTAGAAATTACACGAAAAATCTACTTTCGTGTTAATTTTCAGAATAACATACATTTTTACGCAACAATATTATAGCCCTTCTAAACAAATTCCCAGTGACGTCAAAGGCATGAAGTTGATGTCAAAAGGTTAGCCAAGTATAATTGAACTTCCAACATTCACAGGTAACTTTAAATTATAATATTTTCATTCATTTTGTATACTTTTAACTTTAATGATTAACGGTAGCTAGAAAGTTAACCGTATTACTTGTATTTATGTTCCTTTATTTTTACTCCAGTTAAAACTATATTGCTCAAATTAATATTAAAACAACTTAACCTAGAAGTCATATTCGTATAAAAATATGACAACATCTCAGTTACTTCCTAGACACATCACCCGGTTATAACCTATTGAATTGCATATTGTCATTTAGGATTATACTAGCTCACCGCCCACGGCTTCGCCCGCTTTGACTAAAACATAAAAAATTATATCCTAAAACCTTCCTCGAGAACCACTCTATCTATTAAAAAAACCGCATCAAAATCCGTTGCGTAGTTTTAAAGATTTAAGCATACCTACATAGGGACATAGGGACAGAGAAAGCGACTTTGTTTTATACTATGTAGTGATTAAATTGCATATTGCCATTTAGGATTATATAATCAACAAGGAAACGTAATGGATACTGGTTTTAAGATGTGTACTAACTAGCAAGCGGATAATCCCACGCCGCCTGGAAGCACATAGATTAAATATCAAATACTAGTTCTCACGATAGCCACTCAACGCTAATGGCCTCTCTGACTAATCAAACGCACTAGAATAGAAGCTTTAAATGGAACTGTCAACAACTACAATAACTAAAAAGCACCTGTGCCAGTTTTGGCGCACCAATTTAATTAAGTGGGTAGACTTAACTATAATTTAAAGATTATATTTTTATATTTATCGTCGCATATGTTAGGTATATCTTCTTCCTTATAAAGCATTAAGGAGGTAAACTAGGATAATAGAAAAAAATTAAAAGAACCTCATTAAAATCAAAACCAATGGCTAATTTTGAAGAAAAACCAAAAAGAAATCACTAGTATGTACATGTTTTTTTTTGGAACTAGAAAATCAAGCCGTGTCAAGCTCAGTGCAGGCAATCGACGTGTATTGTCCATACTCCATGTGAATCAAGCCGCGATTGTTTGGAACTAAAAAATCTAGAAAATTACACGTCAGGAAGTAGGGCACATGGAAATGAAAAGACCAGTTACATAAAGATCGAAAGTGAAGGTTTCGCTCATGTTTCGCTGCTATTTCGAATGACTGCGCCAAATCAAAATGTAGGTAAATAAAACGGTTTTATTCGCTCGTGTAGGTACTACTCATACTTTTAGTTGCCATTTTGTGCAACATGTGGAAGTACTTCAAGGAATTTTGAACAGTTACTATAGGATCGTGGATTGAATATTGTGTTACGATTTGTAATGTATGTGATCGGTCATTGTATAAAAGTTCTTGAAAATGCATAAACAGAATCAAGAATTTTATATAGTAGGTTTTTTTTTTATTATGACGTTAAATAATGTTTAAAACAATATTTTATACATCTCCAATTTCTAAATTTCATACAATCGGTAACATCTACATTTTCATTATACTGCCGCGGTCTAACCGACGTATCTTTTTTTATATAAAAATCTTAAACACCTCGAACGTTTGTTAAACAGAGCCTGGCTTTAGTAATAAATTTTACAGCCAATAACAATAACAATAGCATTGGTTTTATTGCACTTCACGCTCGTCCTAGATATCTTTTTATACCAGAAGGTCTTTTCGTTTCTTTTGAATTAATTATTTAGATTCTTATTATAAAAGCTAAGGAGCTTCATTCCTGTAATAATTCATTGTGAAATGTCTTTCTTTATTTTTGTTTGCTACTATTTATCGATTCGCAATACAAGACACCTATCAGTGTATTAATAAATATGCAGAAATATGAAACCTACAAGATATGAATGTTTTCTTTTCATATTACGTGAATAAATCTTTCCATGTAGGATATACGATTTTGCGGCAAAAGCTCGTGAAAAGCTGTTATCTAATTTTCCATATCTAAACCAGACCTCGATTTTATAAAAGGATACCTACGTATTTCTAGATATATATAATAAAATCTTGTTAGTTACACCTAACACTACAATATTCAACCATAAAACAACTGAACTGATTTGTGATTCGATTTATTGATATCTAAGAAGATAAGGAAAAATAAACTGCTAAATTAATTAAAAATTTACCAAAATTCGCTCACCCTTATCGTATTGTACCTAACTTCTACTTAAAGCATAAAGTCATGCTCAATATAAACTCAATAAAAACATCTTCACAGACTTACGTTTCACGTAATTATATGAATACTAGCGACCCGCCCCGGCTTCGCACGGGTATAAAATAGATAGCCGGGCGGCCGGCCGGTACCGCCGCAAACGCTGCGTCCCGCAATTTTTAAATCTGTAATATCTTCGAAAATATTCACTTAAATCATACGGTGTAAAGGGCCATATAGATCTATATTAAATGAACAATGTATTCAAGGTATTTAATTGGTTAAGGATTAATGCTGTATTGGTTAAAATCGCATCGAAAATTAGCCATTATTTGTCGTAAAAAGTAAATGACAAAAAGAAGTTATTGTGGGTTATCCATAAGAGATAGACATATACCATCGCGGACTTTTCTGTAGACCTTTTCAATGTGTATAATACTTAGTACATTATTTTGATAAAACTCGTAGGGTTCAGCCTGCGTTTGCAATGTAAGCGGAAAAAATGTAATTTTTTACAACATCACATAAGAAACCTCAAAAATAACAGTACTTCTCCACTATTTAATGGATGTTATTATACATATAAACCTTCGTCTTGAATCACTCTATGTATTAAAAAAAACCGCATCAAAATCCGTTGCGTAGTTTCAAAGATTTAAGCGAACAAAGGGACATAGGGACATAGGGACAGGGAAAGCGACTTTGTTTTATATTATGTAGTGAAGGTTATGTAAACTTCCTATTTAACGAGCGTGGTATTCGAATTTTCACGGAAGAACCCTGAAACATTATACTAGTCAATTTGAAACACCATTAGTTAATGGTGTTGGTGATTAACATAGCTGTAAAATTAGTGACTTGTAAAGAGCACTAAACTTTATGGTCGAAGTTCAAACGTATGGCATTACTGTAACTATTGTTTTATTTCTTTCGTTTTCAAAGAACAATCGAAGAATAATTATTACTATATTAAAGATATAACTGTATTCACTTATCTTCGTTGCTACTACAAGAGACCCGCAGTATTCCGACAATCGTTTTGCAGGGCCTTGTCGAAGTATCTAATTTGTCGGATTCTATGGTGCTGCCTAGAGATCCCCCTATAGTCCGGACGTTTTCACGCAAGAGTACCTTGTAATTCGACAAATAACGGACCTAATAATAAGATAAGATGTTATAGGTACATGTGATTCAGAAGTAGGTACAAATCATGCTTCATTGATGTATTTTGGAATTGAAACAATATCTTCGAGTAGAGCACAATAGTGGTGAAACTTTTTATGAACAAGTTGTACACTGTTCAATCATGCATGATCAACGTAAAAATTGTCACAAAATAGGTATTGAGCAATTTTAGACATGTCGGATTACAGGGGGCGACGGACAGGCCAGGGGCCGGTGTAACGCGGGTCTACTGTATTAATTTAGTTTTGATGTTTTCTTAAAATATTATGTTAAAGTTAAACAAATCAATAGATACCGCAACTATTTTATTATTAAATTATTAAATTCTAATAAGTTTCAAAGTTTCTAACTAGATATTAAATTAATAGAAATATAATTTACAAATTCTTCGGATAGAAAATTGGTAATTAAAGGAAAATAAACCAACACCCGTTTAATTAATTTTCAAATTAAACCAGAATAGCCGCAGGAAAAGATAATTTTGTGTGTCTTGTTTTCAACAAACAGTTCATAACTTTAAATTGCCAAAATTTTGTTTAGTTATGTCTTAGTTATATATTGAATACTAGATTTATCTTAATAGACAAACATAATATTAATATTTTGTATGGTATGTCGTTGGATATTTTACTATATCTCCATATTTATTATCGACTAACTGATACCGCGACTTCGCTCACGTGTGTAGGTGCAAAACCAAATTCCTCAAAATAAATGATAACCAATTTGTTGCCAAACAAAGCTTTATAACAAAAAAGCTTCGTCAAAATCCGTTCACTAGTTTTTTGCCTGATCTCAGACAACAGACAGTCTTCTACAATTTGATTACTTTGTCAAATTGATTGTCTGCGACTTTTCTAAAGGTGAAACGAATTTATATCTACGCTGATGTTATAAAGAGTTAAGATTTAATATTTTATTTCTTTGTTACGATTTAATTAAAAACTGCGAGAAGAATAGTCAGTAAAAACTACATCTTAACCTTACTCGTCATACCATAAGGTTATATTTAATTGCGTTTTAGCGTAACATGACAGAACAAACAGCTATTTACTAATTTATTTGTGAAAATGATGGACACATTAAACCGCAAGCTATAGTTTGTAAATAATAATTATTTTAGGTTGCTAATACAATATCCATAGCGTAGGCGTAGACCCGGATGGAGGCGTAGACCAGACCGTAGGCGTAGAGCTTACCGTAGGCCTACGCCTAAAAAGCATGCGTTCCTGCTCTTTTGCTGAGCTTACGCCTACGGTAAGCTCTACATATATAGTATAGCTCTATATATGTATATCCTTTGTGGTTTTATTAAATTTTTTGTTTTAACAATAATTCAGTTTAAAAATAGCTACTTCTCGTTATTTGTACTGTATTTAATTCAACACTTAAATCCTCTTTTCCTCGTCGTTTCAAACAACCTTTTCCAGAAATGCTTCTTATATTTATAGATATGTATGTGTATATCTAAATAACACTTTTCCTAACCTGGTGTTTTCTAATAATGGTCATTTAACCCACATAATCTGGGGCATAAATAATGTTCCTATGCGTCACTGGCTTGGCATGTGTTCATAGTTTGAATATTGTCGATGATAAAGCATTAGGGTTATTTAATCCGTTTTGAATAACGAAGAGTTAATCCTTAATTAATTTTACGGGAATTAACACTTCAATGACTCAAGTCAACTTATTGTTATAGATAAATATTATAATTTCTAACGTCAATCAAGTAGTTGGCGTTAGATATAAAGTAAATGCCACATTATGTGGTAAAGAACTAACTACAGTTTGTTTTGTATACTTTATCTTATAGCTTTCTTCTCGTTTTGTATTTCTGTATAAATGTAAAATAAGAAAACAATAAGTATTTCATTAAAAGTGATCGAAGTTATACATTATAATATGAACTGCTATAATACATTTAATCGATATAAGATTTATTAGTTTAATAATTAATGAAATTTACATTCAACATCAATACTATACAATGCGTATTCTAACAATAGATGATTTCGTCATATGTACAATGTATTGAAAGTTAAAAGTTTTAAACTCCACACAGCACAGTAAATATCGCCCGTATCCAGACGTAATAAGACGACATCAAAGCACTTTGCACAAGTAATATCGACGAGTTTCAATTGCTCATACAATTGCTTCTACTTTATTAAATCAATATCTATTGACACCGCTGAGGACCGTGAATTGTGAGATAAAATTTAATTTCAATAATGGAAATGAAATACAATGTTATAATAGAGATCAAAAATACCTCTTGATATCATATTGAATGTTTAGAACGAAGTACGAAGTAAGTCTTTCAAGAATAGTAATAAGATTAAAACAAATTGCTTTCATACCTTCATCTATTTCATTTGAAATTGTTTTTATGAAAAAAAAAAGAGTTTTTCTAGATACAATTTATTATTAATAGACTAAACGTCACAAAGTTATCGACCTACGTTGTTAAAAGTTATTATTTAATTAAACCCCTGCCAGATTTGGTAGGTTAAAATTATCCGTAACTGTCATCTTTGATCAAACAAACCATTTAAGCTATCAAAGCAGAGTCTAAACGGTGTTCCGATTAAACTTAGTTTAGTAAGCTTCGCTTTAAAGTTAACACGGTTTGATGGTCAAACTAGTAACTTATCGTGATGGTATCTCACACTGCCTACAGAATATACTAAACGCGTCTATAAACTTTATATATATATGGCTTGTATAACACCCTTCGTTTGATTCTATGAATGAAGAAGTCGATCGATCTATTTCTATCATCAACTAAAAACTTTTTAAACCCAGCTGCAAACTTGTACGTTGACTTGACGTTACATAAAATTAGAAATGCTTTTGAATACGGCCTTATATTTAACAAAATGTCCAGACATCACACTTTTTCAAAAGGGATCACGACATATTATGCCTAATTAAAAGGACAAATTTATCCAAAAAATATATGTATGACACCGTATTTATTTGAAACCGAATTTGTTAAACGATAACAGAAACTTTGTATTTGTATCATTTCAACAAATCATCGTGAACGTTTTCACTTCAGTTCATTATATTTGAACTATTTCAGTCTTCCTTTGTATGACGCATATCTTCAAAGCTTATATTCCCATATTACATAACTTGTTAATCGGGTCCACATTTGGAGTGGTCTTGAAACTGTCACAATACGCTCGACTACTAATCGTATAGGAGCTACCAACGTTGACAAGAGAGAATTTTAGTATAGTTCGTTCTTTGATATACTGTTTCTCTTCCTATTTCGGTTAGATTCCGGGCTGTCTGGCTGGCCGCAGTGGTTGCGTTTATTAGTGCGCATCTTATCTGCACAGGAAAATATCCGTAATTTAAAGTCATTTATTAACGCGTAATTTTTAATCTTTTGCCTTTAGGTAGATCCATCAGACATAAATTTTAAAGTGAAACTTTTATTACATCGTCTCAAACTTTTTGGTCTGTGTAGCGCATGTCGCGTGTATCGCGGCTGCCGAGTAGGTATACCTACTCGGCAGCCGACCGACACGCGACATGCGCTACACAAAGCAGTGTTCGGAACCGTTCGAACAGTTTCACTTTTACCGTGGTTTCATAAAACCACACAATTTTTTTTTTTATTGCAAGACGTTTTTTTCGTTGTTAAATAGGTGCCAGACGCAATTTTTTATTTCAAAATCATTAAAATGTCATCGAAATAAGTGAAATTCCATCAATTTAATAAATGACTTTAAATTACGGATATTTTCCTGTGCGCACTAATAAACGCAACCACTACCGCCAGCCAGACAGCCCGGACTCTAACCGAAATAGCAAGAGAAACAGTATATCAAAAACCCAACTATACTAAGATGACTTTTTTTAAAACGTTAATAGCTCCCGTACCATAAACTTATGCTATCGATACGAGTTCGCAACAAACTTTACTCGTTTTGAACGTTATGAAACTTTTTTATCTTTTCGCTTGCACATTGAACATTTTTTGTTTATGTCTATGAGAGACATTTCTATCTGTTAATGCTTCTTATGTTATTATTCTGTTGTTGTAATAAAGGGGAGGCAAATGAAAAATATTCGAATGAATTGATCAAGATAGAGGTTATGAATGGAATTGTAAATTATAAACAAGGCGCCTCGTCTTTAATTATGAGCTATATTTGAAATAGCGGGATAAGAATTTAATTTAACTGATATTCCACGAAATTCAGCATCCAATAGATCAAGTTCGTGGTGATGTTTGACAAAATTGTTCTTACCAAGCAAACTTCCATTAACTAAAATAATTGAATATAATAAATCATTCTGACATGCCGTTCAATATCGTTCAGTGAAAAGAAAAGATAATAATTTCCTAGAATAGCCATAAGGGTACAAGCCACAAAAACTTGTCATACGATGTGATGACATTTCCACTCAAGGATATATAAAATATTTCTTATATGCGACCACAGTACTTGGTTTTCAATTATTTTTTGACACGGGTACTCATGAATACTTAATGTATTTCGTATACGAATAATACAATAACCTTCTAAATAAAATAGGCGAATAAAAAATACACGTATTGCTACATACTGGTAGTCATGGACGTATAAAAAAAGACGGACGGTATATCGCCTAAACATGGAGTGAAGCCTAGTAATGGCGGCGACACATCCATGTGTGTGTGCCAGGTTGATTGCCAGATGCAATAAAATTACCCCACACTTTAGTATTTTTATTTTTCAATTTGTTATACTTTTTATGTGTACTCTAACTATTAGAACCTTTGCATAAATACAATTACTATTTAGCTTTGACGAATCAACCACTGGACGCGAAACCAAAAGGAAAATGTATGAAAACTTGTTCAACCAATATTGGGGGGAGGAGAGGTAATGTCTCCTTAATTATTATTAAAATGAATAAAATAAAATAAATAAAATGTCAGTTTATAACCAAACAGATAGGAAACATGCTTCATACGATTTCAGTTGAAATTTTCAAATAAAATGTCTTATAACAGATGTCGTAGACAGTATTAATATTTAATTGGCTGTGATATTTTTTTTTAATATGGTTGTTATATAAGGATTAGCATATTATACATGTTTTTGTGAGAAGAAAATGCAAAAACAAATTTGCATTTTGTATGAAATTATTTTATCGTAATTTTAAAATTAATTAACTTTACATCAACTCCCCGACTTTTGGGAGAATGAAATTTTGAAATAATGGCAACACTATGGCAACAGCTGTCCTGATGACAATGGCGGCTGCATTTTTTTCTATAAATTTTGCCGTAATAATTTTGTAATTAAAACATAAAAGAAATAACTTGCTTCCCTGTGGAATGTAATCCCTTGTGTTTTGTTATTTAAAATTGTACTGTTGCGACACCATTTAACCACGCAAGACGGCATTTTAAATATTTTTTGTGAAACAATTACGCAGTTAATCAGTCGGTAGTTCACGACGTAATGGCGGCCGACTAGCTTACTATGGTGAGAGTGTGTGCGTGTTCATTGTCTTTACACGATCGCTAGCTTACTACGGTGGCTTCACGTTGTTTGTTCGTAAAACGGCGTCCGTCTTTTTTATACGTCCATGCTGGTAGTATTATATTATCTGTGATATAGATACAAAATGAGGACCTTTATATTTTATTTGGACGTCTCATCTAGAAATAAATTAAGCCTGAGAACATTTCAAGAATAAGCTGCGTCCTTACAAGTACTATACCTGAAATATAGAAAGCTCCTCCTTATGATTTTGTATACAAATAATAATAACCGAGTGATCAGTGGTAGTAAAAAGCAAGATCTCAGTTTTAATACGCACGCCTTAGATAAATAAAAATTCCTAGGAATGCACTTTGAAATGCGTTTTTCCTTTCTATCTAGAAATATTTGAAAACAAAAACATATAAAAGTTTCTAATTTAAATATGCAGAAGGAAGGCTAAATAATTAAAATCAAATTAGAGATACAGTACTGCTAATTCTCATCTTAAGTGTAAACAAAAGGCGAGTACCCGCAGAAAAGTCCTCTGTAATTGGATTTTTCACAATTAATATGTTAGCCAGTTGCTGAGGAAGCCGCATTGTCCTTATAAGGCCAACGATAATTACAATTTTATTCATTACTCCATTTTAATTGAAGAATTATTTGTCAAATTTCAAACAATTAAAGATTATTCAATTGTTTGCTTCTTTGTTGAAAGCTTAATAACTATAACATCAACATCAAAATCAGGGTACCTAATTTAGATGCTTTTTTGACAAAGGTGTACAGAAATTATTATAGTTTAATGGTCTTTCTGTATAATCCTTACTATTTAGAAGTAGCAGTGCACCCCGGCTTCGCCCGTAGTACATTTAAGTATAGCATTCAGGAATCATATACATATCTAACGATGAAAGAGTTTTTGAAATCGGTCTAAAAGCCCTAAGATTACCGGCATCAAGAAAATAAACAAATTATTGAGCCTAAAGTATGGTTTAGATGAAAACATCAATCAGCAGATACCGTTGGTGACCAAATAATGAGACAGTATTCAACTTTATAAGCAACACTAACTTAATTTCAGAAATGCAGTATAGTTTTTATTTTAATGAAATTAAACCATACAAATCATACTAAAAATTGTCGTTGTTTTTAAGAATTCTCAAAATTCGTTTTTATAATAAGGCATTTAGGTACAATTATTAGAACAACAGTAGTAATCTATAGCATAGATACTATACTTCAGAAGTTTTAATTTTAAAAACTTTCCAATAAATTATACATATTTTTATACTGTTCTCCTCATAGTTATCGACGTTAGTTTTATACATTGTTATTACTTACTTCTTAGTTCTTAACATAGAATCTGCAGTAAATTGATAAGGAACTCAATAACCAGTTGATAGTTTAATGGTTCCTTACTTTGAGTACTTTCGCTAAATAAACATCGTTAGGGCATTGAGAAGTACTTTAAACAGGCAC
This sequence comes from Colias behrii, assembly GCA_029959065.1. NCBI lineage: Eukaryota > Metazoa > Arthropoda > Insecta > Lepidoptera > Pieridae > Colias > Colias behrii. Next base: position 6,031,704 of record JARWMC010000019.1, on the reverse strand, counting down.
TTTGGTTTTAGCTTATGGCATCAATTTGAGCAATGAGCAATAATAACAAACATTACCGTTCAAAGTTATCCTTTCAGAGAACAGCGATTGTAGTATAATAATTTTAGAAACTATCAAATGAAATAAATTGAAAATTAATAATTATGTTGTATATAATTGTAAAACTGAATACAATTTTACAATTATATACAACAATTAGATATTTTAATAATATCTATGCAAATTTATCAATATTTCTCAAAATATAACGTATAAGAAGAAGAAGGCTTCTGGCTTGGTATAGCAAAATGATTACACTAAAATTTTTATCGATAAATCAATATTGGGAAATAAACTAAATACACAAAATCGAAACAAACTCTGCTAATCGGTTTGATGTTTTACTTATCCGTTCATAGAGGTACAAATGTAAATAAAAGCAAAAACAAATGGAAGCACTGTCAGAATTTATGCAGGATTGTACGTTTTATTTTTCCATTGACATTCGATATGGGATTATCGTTTCTTTCTTTCCGATTTTAAAAGATATTCTCGGCCTCTGGAGGAAAAAATATATAAACAAGGTACGGTAAATAACAAAGAAATATTCAAGTAATATACTTTCTCATTGAATATTCTCATCCACAGTTCTCATCATATTTTATGAAACTTGGGCGCGATCCCTTTCCAGTTATTTAGATTTACATATTAGTAAATCGCTATTTGTCTATGTTGGCTTCTCTTACATTTATAATGCGGTATGAAATTGTTTTTTGCGTAGGTTTGACTTATTATAATGTGTGTTATTTCACATACATTTTAAAGACAATCTTAAGGGCTTGGTCTAGTAGTGCAAACAAATGCATCCTGTCATCCTATATGTAAATAATACAAATGTACTAAGGGAAAGTTGCTCCACTTAATTTTTAAAATTAAACCATTCGTATGCATAATTTAATATTCGTAATAAGTACCTAAAATGACAATTTGAAACAATTTTCGTGTAAATTACACCGGGTGATTCTTTTTATCAGTACACAAAATTTGCGAATACGTTCTATTGATATCTTCAACTTCATGTTTATATAACTGATCAACTTTTACAAAGAAATTTGGACGAAATATAAAAAAAAATAAGCTTTCCATACAAAATGCATAATGCTCTATACATTTTTTTCGACCTAAGTTTCTTAGTGAAAGTTGTTCAGTTTCACTAATAAAACGGATAAACAAATTTTGTATATAATAAAAAAAAATGTAATGTTTGTGTAAAAAATTATAAAATAGAAAAATGCGCAAATGAAAACAAAAGATATTTATTTCTGACTAGCTCCCGCGACTCCGTCCGCGCGGATGTCGGTCTTCGCGTGGATGGTTTATTTCTCCATTTTGAACTGGGAAGACGTTTCTCACTAAATTAATATTAGACGATCATGATTCACTCCAGTCCAAACAGCAAATAAGCAGACTTCTGCTTCTGCAACGTTTAGTTGTCCCTGAATTAGGAAAAAATAGTCATGATTCTTATCTATGACAAGTGTTATTTTTTTGCATTGTATTTCAAATATTAAATTTTTTATTTTTAACCGCATCTTCCGCATTCATGTCTTTTGCCGGAATTAGACATTTAACTTCTACTAGTCCCATTTTCCCTTCTTGATATGGGAGTGTATAAAGTAAATTTTTTAGATATTTCTCGTTATACTTTTATAAAGTTATTATTGTCATTTTGCTCATTAGGTAAAGTAATTTCGATATCAGTTTTAAGTTTTTTGATACCTGCAATAATAACGTCATAATCGCCTGCACATACTTATCGATTACACCCTGTATACAATCCACCATCCACATTCATAATGTTTTCCTGTCCTCCTCTCCTTTACGCTGTTCACCGATACATTTTAAATGAGTAAATCTGCTACCACTGAAGGATGTTTCATTGTGATCAGCAAATTTTCACCACTGTTGTCGATTATTTGTTTTTCATTTTTAATCAGCAATTGGGAATCATCAGTTTTGTTTTTTGCAGATTGGTGATGTACCCTAACAATACGTCGAAAAGGGAAAGCATCAACGAATTATCGTTTTCGTCCTCTTTTTTTATTCTGTGCGTCTCTGTTACTTGTGTTTGTTTAGTTCTCAACACCCATTGAATTTTCTATGTTATTGTGATCTTCCATTACATCTGAGTTTTGATGATGTGATGATAATCCATTCGTTTTAATATTGGTACTTAGAGTTGGTGGACTAAACTAGAAATGGTGGACTAAATTTGTCAGCGCGTCTGTAAGATCAGAATATTATAAAACCAACATCCTGTATTTAAGTTACAAAATTAATAATCAAACAACATGCCGCTACGTTTAAAATGACTAGAAGAAAAAATTAAAACATCTCGACATATTTGGAATTTTGGAGTAAACAAATCATTTTCCCCGTATGTCCCAAGTTCAAGTTCTCAATACAAGTTTATATTATATTTCGTATTTCTCAAACGAAAAATAAACATTTTTGGAACTTCAAAAAAAAATTATATTATAAGAAAATTTATGAGCTTACTTTAGTTTTAAAGAAACATACATCCCTTTACTGACACCCCGTAAAATAAAGAAATTGTTGCCAATCACCTTTGTAATCTATTTGGTTTCATTAACTTTATGTTCGAAGAAAATTTTTTTTTCTAGTAGTTACACGCATATTTTTTTCGTTTATTTTCCATATCGAAATCAAATGTTTAAAAATATGAATATTTGCACAAAACTAAGATAAAAATAATCAATTAACAAAAATATTAAATTTAATGAAGTAGAGCAACTTTCACTTCGGTATGAAGGAAAATCGAGCGTAGAGCACACGTCAGAACGCTTCGGCCCAAGGAGCGCGACTGAAGAAATTCGCTAGGATTTTTCCTAATTATTTTAAATATTTTTTTAATATTTAAAGAATTATCAAAATTCAAAAAAAAATTTTTTAAAGGATTAATACTCATTGGTCTTCAACCAACTCGAATAAATTAATGGAAAAAATAACTTTTAGCAGTATTTATCAATAGTTTTTTGTAAGGCAAAAAATGGAAAATTTAATGAATTTATAACGTTCTAATTAGGAAAATCATAAGTTTTTCGGCAATTGTATTCAGCAGATTTGAATTACGACTATATAAGGACATTTATGCGCTGATCAAATTGTGTAAATTGTAATCGGTTGCAACGTAGTGAGTGCACAAACTTAGCTCGAAATGTCTTTGGGGGAAAGAGACTTATCTTGAAGGCCTGATTAAGGTAACATAAAGTAACTTTATAAATGTGAAAAAATTCACGCGCATTGCGTAAATAACACTAATTGATAAACAAGAAAAAAAAATTCAGTTTATCATTTCATTAGCCGGGAAAAAATTGTCAAATAACTTGTTGAAAACGCAATTTTGCTAGACTGCAGCCTTAAGTAAAGATATACAACAAGATGATGCAGATGATGATAATGAGCCAAAATTTATAGAAATCCTGTCCCTTTTATAACAATGATCGTGCAACTTAGTAAAATACGTAACGTAACGTAACATCAGTAAAATTATAATTATAATAATTATTTATTATATTAGTACATTTATACTACAGGTAAATTAGCTTGGAGAAATTTTTGCATATGTAGTGGTGTGTATATTACTCAGATCTTAGAGCGCGTTTCCACTATATCGTTCTGGCCTATACAAAAATGTTTCGATATCCTAACATTACTATTTAATTTTATACTTATTCCTAGCAACACTTTTGTTTTCAATAAAAACAAGTTTTTATTTGAAAGAAAATGGTTTTGACTTTATAAAAAAAAATATATCATTCAATTTTACGTCCTTGAGCAAACGACAAGGCGACTACCGTGAAACAATAAAATATCGTGTCCATAATAATTTGTTTCATAATTAATATTTGACCATAATAATTACGAAACAAAACAAATAAATAAATCGTCACTTGATAGTGGAAAGTGGAAACACGCACAAAACCAGAATAAACCAGTTTACGCTGTCCGCAGGTGCCACGTGCAGTCGTTTGGTACCGTTAGAACATAAAGCACATTTCATTCAAAAATTATAATTATTATGTACGTAGTTTAATTGATAAATTTTGTATTTGTTGATTGTTGTTATTATTTGTTATTATTGTTATAATATTTGTTGAAGTGAATTACATGTCCCGCAGCCGGAGGCCCCAAATGAAAACTCAGATGTACTTTAAAACTACATTTAATAGCTAAAATGAGACTTTTACACCCATGTCTGCACGATGCAGACCGGAGTTAAAGAATGAATTTATACAGTTTAATAATTATAAAGACGTAAGCTTGGATGCTAACTAAGGGAAATCGCATCCACATTCTATTCCCGTGCGAACGGCGTATTCAGCAGTTTTGTATGAAGGCAGGGCCATAACTAGTGTTTAATTTGTGTGTAAGTGTTGTAACTTTATATTGTTAATTCAATATGGCTCCAGTGTTAAAACATGGTCGAGGCAAGCCTTTGACTTCTCAAACTAAAGAATTAAACTTTAAATGTCGTTTCTTTTTCAGGTTAGTAAATTTTTCATTTTAGTAACATTGTTAATGTAAAAGTTATATGTATGTTAAATGTGCAAATATTAAAATAAAGTCTCATCTTTTTCAGAGGAGAAACACATATAGTTTAATTTAAAATCCCTTATATATACAGGGTTACTTGTAAAACACCGGCAACCTCGCAGGACAAGATAGCTAACATCATAAGTAACAACATTTCGACTTTTGATAATTTGTTAGATTTTATTTTCATACAAAAATAAATATTCATTTAATTTTCCGTCTGAATATTATAAACTCTACGCCTCCCAAAAATTACGTAAACAAAAAGCGAACGAGAGGGGGAAGGGGGCGTCGCGTCGTCCATCCGATAATTAATAGAACATAGACTTACAAATGTAAGGAGAGTACAATAAAAGTTTAAAAAATCATTTAAAAATAATTTATTGCGTTATGCCAAAAGTCGTAGAACAAATGTTGTTACTTATGATGTTAGCTATCTTGTCCTGCGAGGTTGCTGGTGTTTTACAAGTAACCCTGTATAAAATAAAAACTAAAAATAAAATGTTGTTTTATTTTATTTGCTGACCATACACTACTACAAACGCAAAAATTTCTCCAAGCTAATTTACCTGTAATATTATAAAGCTGAAGAGTATGTATGTTTGTTTGAACGCCTTAATTTCAAGAACAACTTTTCCAATTTGAAAAATTATTTCGGTGTTAGAAAGCCCATTTATCGAGGAAGGCTATATATCATCACGCTAAGACCAACAGGATCAATGCGGGTAAAACCGCGGGGCATAGCTAGTGTTTTATAAGAAACGAATCATAGAATTAAATCCAGCAAAAAAACTTTGACACAAGATCCAAATATTAGGTCACTCTCTAAAACTTGCTTGTAATTCTTGTAAACGATATACCTACTTCCATTATAGTTTAATGAAGACGTCAGTATCGGCTTCAAGTGATCAAACATTATTAATGGATAAAGTTTGACAGTCTCCATAAAATCCACTAACGTTAGACTATAAAATAGCCATAATTGTATAGATATTGGTTATTACTACATTTGTATCGACTAGTCATCTTCGTAGACGATGTTTATGTGCACTCATTAGTCATTAGTCCATTACTAAACTTTAATAAATAATCACTAAAAACCGAAATGAGGTCGGGCGTAAGACCTTTAGATTTAATCAGTTATACTAGAATAATATTATCTGTAGTTATCTTCGCCGCAGAGTGGCCAGCTTATCGGTTTTCTATCGGATACACTTTGGAGAGTGCGCTGCGGAACTGCACGATCTCGTTCCGCCATCCCCGTTCTTCCATCGATCATCGAGGCGCACAGATTCTAGGCATCGCCATATGGTGGACGTTCCATGTACCCGGACTAAGCGGTTCGATTCCACATTCTTTATTCGAACCGCGAGGGACTGGAACATGCTTCCTGAATCTGTGTTCCCCGACGAGTACGATATGGGGGTCTTCAAGCGTAGAGTGAACAGGTACCTTCTAGGGAAGCGCGTTCCATCTTAGACCACATCTCAGCTTAACATCAGGCGAGATTGTGGTCAAGCGCTTCCCTATTTCCAATAAAAAAAAAAAAAAAAAAAAGTTATACTTTTCAACAAATGATATGAAAACAGTAATACTCATATAAATACTTATATTTTGATGTTGAAGTAATAAAAATAGTAATCTTACAAATACGTCATGTATTGTCCCAAAATTGCCAAATGAATTAAGCGCGTCACACACGGTGAAGATACTATAATATTTTATCTTAAGATACTGTTATATTTTATATCACAGTATCTTAACGCATCCGGTATCAGCGTTCGGACCATCATTTTTCTTTTTGTCATTGCGTACTAAGACCGCTGTAGAACCGCCATCCTGTTACAAATGACGCGAAATTTTGTGGGTCATTTGTAACAGGATGGCGGTTCTACAGGGGTCTTAGTACGCAATGACAAAAATAAAAATGATGGTCCGAACGCTGATACCGGATGCGTTAAGATACTGTGATATAAAATATAACAGTATCTTAAGATAAAATATTATAGTATCTTCACCGTGTGTGACGCGCTTTAGAAAGATCGTAGAGTTTGAAAGATTTCAATGTTTATGGTCTTTTCATCGGCATTTTCTCGGAAACAGCGAACAATAAAAACCATTCGCTTTTACTTTCAAGCTCCCGCTAACCAAATTAGCCTGCGTTTTAAATAAAGCCACTGAAATGAGTTCTTTCTATTGTACTTTTTATGTTTGCCTTTTTATTACATTTTTTAATTGAAATAAACAAGCCTGTTTGATTTTCCTTCAAAAATATTAAATACAATCAATGTGCGACATATTTCGGTAGCCAGTACTTTTTAGTAAAACATTTTACATAGTTAATGAATACCGTAAATACTAAATATATTTTACCTGCAAATCTTTGTTTTATTTAACCTTTGCTCATCCACCATATTATTTACATAATATTTGTTGCATAAGCGTTTATTTATAGTCACGTTCCACGGACTTACTTACACTCATTCCATGAATAACATAGGTATGTTTTGCAAATAAAAACAGTTAACGTTATATCTGTAATATTCTTTTGAAAGTTTACGTCTCTGAATTTAAACCACTTTTAAACTGATACTTGTTTTTGAGAAAAAGTTGAAACCTTAAATTTCGCCGCTTTCGAGTTTTGCTGATTACATAATTAATTAACAGTCCTTTACCATCTCCGTTCAAAATCAAAGCTATGTCCTCTAGAATTAAGCACCAAGGACACATAAATTAGAGAGCATTACTGAGTAAGCATGCGATATATTAAAGCTTAGCGAAATAATTAGTTCAGCAAATATTGACATCGTAACAAGTTTCAAGACACCCTTGACCGTTCCCTAATTAATTACAACGTTCACGGTTTTGTCACACGAGTTTAACATGCTGAAAATAACTTCTATTTATTAAAGATTAAAGCCTTTCACGTTAATTAACATGTATGCCTAGAGTTTGTGTCTTCAAGATATATACCTATATAATAATTTTAAGGTGTTTATTATTAATCTGATTTAGTATTTTTTAATTACGATATATGTGTTATTACGCAGTCGTGTACTTATTGTATTAAAGGCTCAAATTAATTGAAGTAAACTGCATAACTGCACCGACTACTGAATATGCTATGCACTCATTATAAAGATCGATATTTTTGAACAAAACTATGTCATATAAAAATATCAATTTCAACAAAACTATGTCATTCCGTTTTCTCCACATAACCAGTGACACAACGATGTCTCATAATATTCAAACAAGCATAAAATTATCGATTTCATATTTCTTTTTTATATTCATGATATTCATTTTTTTACTATTTATCTTTTACGTCTACTAAATTTCTTTAAGTACTTTGTAATGACTATATTTTCACAATCATAATATGATATGATATAGTATATATATTTTACATATAGTTTCATACCTTAATTAATATGCATCATAATAAAAGGATTCTACATTGAGACGTTATCGTGACATTTTTATAGGTAATATAAAGAAAACATTTGCTTCTTACGAAATTGAAATACAGTTACATGAATGAGGTCATTGATATTACGTAAAAATCAACATCTACGTTAGTAAGAAAATATCAGATATTTTAACAGTTTTTAGGGGTGACTCTATTACTTTTATTAAATCACATGTATAAACTATATAGTTAAGATAAATTATATATGATATTTTTTATCAATATTATTTGGTATCATATTTATGTTATGCAGATTTTGTAATAACCTTCTGTGGTTGCATCATCTTTTTATTTTTTCAGTGGCATTTTTAAGATTATTCAGTAGAGTAAATAATTGTTATTTTCGGACAAAGTTCAATCGTTTGTTTTGTCGATGTAAATAACAACCAATTTAAAAGGTAAATTACTTGGGATCGTAATAAATTTGAGGTTGCTCAGCCTTTTATTTTGTCCGCCATTATTGATCTGTTATAAGCTTCTTATTTTTGTATTCTGAAATAACTTTTCGGTTTTATTATTCAATAATGTTAAAATCTATCTGAATTATTCCAGTGAGGTCTATGTACTGTAAATTGTAATAAACTACAGCTTTATAATTTACTTAGGTATCTTAAAGACAACATTTAAATCTAAAATTGAAATGTTACAACATCTTTCAAAACTTTGTTCAAAAAATGTTACAACGACTTTCGAATACCTTTAATAATAAAGAAGACTTTCATCTTTCCTTCGGCTCGAATCAGTCGTATTCAAATAACTCTAAAAGGTTCAAATGTTCAATGTATCCGGAACCAATCAACAGCAGATGTTTCAAAGGCCTATACATCTTTTGCTTACCCTCGAGTAGTCGTAAAGCCTTCACAAAAGTATTGAAAGAAAGTGTAAAGGCGTAATACTGCAAAATCTACTACGTAACACAACCTGCATAATTATTTTTACTTCGTTGTAGATACTATACATACCTGTATAACTGTACATACTGTATGTCTTAGAACCAACGTATCTGAAAGTCAAATACAATTTACTTGTCTTATCTAAAGAAAACATAACCAATGTCTTTTTTTACAGGTTAAGCGGACAAGTTGGAAGGCAATTACAGAAAAATACGAGTTCCTTGCACGATACACAAATACTCTTATAGACTGCCGATGTTTGCTCTAGGAGCCTTATCATTTGATAAGTTAGAACACAAGCCGCGTGTAAACATCCTTATCATGCCAACGTTCTTGCCGGAGACGCGAAATTGTCCCGCAGAATCTGTTGCATGCCGCCGCGACGTACAGAATACTTAAGTATTTCTTTCCTTTTTAAACTTTCGTAATGGAACAGGAAGTTTGCATAAAAGACGGATAGATCGGAGAAGTGATAGTGTAAACGCAACCAAAGGGAATACCGAAGTAACCTCGAGTGATTTCTAGTCGGAAGTTGTAGAAGTGCATCAAACTGGAGGACCTACAGACTTTGGAGAGCGCTGAGGGCGTGGGCGAGAACGCCAGTGAAGAATGCCTTGCGAAAAATCACAATTTATCAGCAAATTTTTGCCCAGCATATTACGATGGACTGCTATGCTGGGACCCCACACCCTGGAACACTTTGGCCATCAAAAAATGCTTTAGCGAGTTCCATGGCGTCCAATATGATGATACTCGTAAGTTCTTTTCTATCATTGGATTTTAATTAGTAGCTATATGCGTGGATACAATTTTTAAAATTGAATTTTGCTGGCGCTTCATAAAATCTAAATGAAAAGTCGTCTCTATAATTAAATAATTTAAGATAGCATACATTAATTAATAACCACATTTACTATTTTAAAGATAAAAATATGTATACACTAGCCTTATCTTTATCTCCCCTTCGCCAAACAACTCCTTTTACAAAATTGCAGATTTTCTAAAAGAAAACCTATATCAATCTTTTTTTTTTAATAAAGTGCCAAAGAACCAACGTTAAAATAAGATTCTGCTTACGTCACACATAAACATTACGTATGACTCCGCTAAATCCATAAGATTAAGAGAAAATAAAAGCTTAATAACAACTTCTGTTTACTATCTTAATATTGTTATGATAATGAAATATTCATATTACCTACTTCTTGTTAAATTCCTGTTCATAGAGCTCAATGTCTTTAAAGTTGTTCCTCGCTGCTCTTTAGAGAAAAACATTCTGGTAGTCTAATCCGACAATCTTTATCAACAATCTCGATGAATAGTTAAAATATTTGTTACCTCGTAAAATTAAATGAACCGCCTTACAAACTTATTATATTTCCTATCAAAGCATAAAAGTTTTTACCCTCGAACAAGATAAGGCTAACAAGGTTTTTGCCAAAACAAGTTCAAATTTATTAATCCATCAACAAAGTCTGGGATAAACGTTAAGGCGACTTTGATTTTTAAGAAATTTTTGGTTTTGTTTACTTCTCCGCGAAAAAACTTTTAACTTAGACGACATTGAATATTTTATGAATGCAATCAAGTCTTAACTTTTGTTTGCAAAACAAAAAGGCTTTGTTTCAAAATAGGTTTTGTTTTCAAGTGAAATCTTTAGTTTATTATTAAGACTCAACCAGAGACTTGTGAATACAAATAGGTGTGACTGTGGCTTCGTTTTATTAATTACATTTTAATTCCTTTCATTTAACTTTATCAAAGTCGTTTATACAAAGTTTAACATCTATTTTTAACTCGCACTGACTAATTAGTTTCATAAATAAATTGCTTAGAATATTTTTATAAAAATTAATTCTGATGAAACAACTTTCTGCTGGTCATATCTTAGTTATTATACCTTGAAATACATGAATATAATTATTATATATTCATAAATTTATGGAAATTTGCTAGACATTTCTCGTTTGTATGTAAAGTCAGATATCGGAGCACGTTCATCGTACGTTCATAAAAGAAATTGTATACTATTCTATAATAGAAAAGAGTCATTATGGTCGTTTAGTTTAGGAGCAAAGTATTTTTATGTTAACATATTTTTTTATACATAATGTTGTACCAATAGAAAAATATTACTTTTTATTTATTGTTGATAGAGACGGTTTAATGTCAAGATTTTTTTTCTTTTAACTCTTTCATCTTGCAAGTAGGTCATGTAATTCATTCCCATCTAAATGTGTATAAATCAATTATAAATTCCTTTAAGCTACATTTTAATAATCCTTACTGATCCATATCAATCCTTGTGACGTTATCTATGGTTCATTGTTTCAATAAACGTCAGTACCGTACAAACTGGCTACACCAAAACATTATTGCACCGTGCACGTTAAACCAGTACAAGCTCTTAGCCTACTAATCCCGTCGTTTCACAGAGAACGCCACGCGTCTATGCTTGGAGGGTGAATGGCATAATTATTCCAACTACGTGAACTGCACGGAACGAATCGCCAACGTTTCGCCGACAGACGTCGCAAGTCTAATCTACCTCACGGGCTATTCGCTCAGTCTCGCCGTGCTGTCTCTGGCTGTCTTCGTGTTCTTATACTTCAAGTAAGTTCTATTTCAACGGACAGGAACTTTTTCGAGGCATTGAAATGCTGGCTGGCGACAAAATTTTATTTTTTATCTGTGAAGAATCGAGCGTTCGAAATTCGTTTTTAATGACTACGATTCAAATATAATATAAAGATTTTAGATTAAAATTTATTTAACAATGAAATAAAAATGTTAAGTTTCGTTGACATAGACATTATAGGTTAGATACACAAGGTTGACAATATTATGTAGATTTTAAGGGTTAATGATAAGTATTTGAAACGTCGTAAAAAGAATATAGATAAGATTAAGATGTGTTCTTGTGTTATACAAGGAATTTTAATTGTCAACAAATCTTACGCTATGTGATATAATATGTGTGTTGTGTACTCATCTCTAATCGCTTTTAACAAAGATACATATGTACCTTTACAAATTTCGACTTTATAGGTACCATCATCATACCAACAAATGTTTAAAATAAAGATATCTTGAATGTAATATTTATGGCTTATACTTATGGACTGAAATAAACTTTCGAAAATGAAAAATAATTTTAATTTTTCCTATTTCATTAATTCGTGTACGAGAAATTTATATTACGTTTTTTTTTTACAGGGACCTCAGATGTCTTCGAAATACAATACACACAAATTTAATGTCCACATATATTTTAGCAGCTTGTAGTTGGATGTTAAACTTAGCTTTACAAGTAAGTATTTTCACTGAAATATATCAAACTATGAATTAAATCCATTCAAAAATAACATTTACTTCAGCGAATGTATAAAAAAATGTACAGTAATTGTCTCTAAAATTATAATAATGTTGTATTTACATACCAAATAGCCTAATGATATGCTAAAACGCTATTGTTTCAATCATTTATTTGTTATCTTAAAACAATTACTTTGAAAACATTCTTAAGCTGTTTATAATGAAATAAAGATCGTTTGTATTGAAAACTAGCGACCCGCCCCGGCTTCGCACGGATATAAAATATATAGCCGGGCGGCCGGCCGGTACCGCCGCAAACGCTACGTCCCGCAATTTTTAAATCTAATATATATTATAAAGGCGAAAGTTTGTAAGGATGTATGGATGTATGGATGTTTGTTACTCTTTCACGTAAAAACTACTGAACCGATTACAATGAAATTTAGCACACATATAGAGGGTAACTTGGATTAACACATAGGATAGTTTTTATCCCGGAAATCCCACGGGAACGGGAACTATGCGGGTTTTCCTTTGCAAACGCGGGCGAAGCCGCGGGCGGAAATCTAGTCTGTAATATCTTCGAAAATATTCACTTAAATCATACGGTGTAAAGGGCCATATAGATCTATATTAAATGAACAATGTATTCAAGGTATTTAATTGGTTAAGGATTAATGCTGTATTGGTTAAAATCGCTTCGAAAATTAGCCATTATTTGTCGTAAAAAGTAAATGACAAAAAAAAGTTATTGTGGGTTATCCATAAGAGATAGACATATACCATCACGGACTTTTCTGTAGACCTTTTCAATGTGTATTTACACATTAGTACATTATTTTGATAAAACTCGTAGGGTTCAGCCTGCGTTTGCAATGTAAGCGGAAAAAATGTAATTTTTTACGACATCACATTAGAAACCTCAAAAATAACAGTACTTCTCAACTATTTAATGGATGTTATTATACATACCTACCTACATACATACCTTCCTCTTGAATCACTCTGTCTATTTAAAAAAACCGCATCAAAATCCGTTGCGTAGTTTCAAAGATTTAAGCGTACAAAGGGACATAGGGATATAGGGACATAGGGACAGAGAAAGCGACTTTGTTTTATACTATGTAGTGATGTTGGAAACAAATCTTAAATAATATAGTTTTAACGATCGAATACATTATCGATAAGAATATTCTCATGCAAAGTAGATACTAATAATTTATGTATTCTAACATTATGTATAAAAATATTTCTAGACCTAAAATTGGACTAAAATATTATATCATGAATTAAATATAAATAAATCGTTTAAAATTCGTTAAAAAGTATTTAATTTCTTGTTTGCTTGCTTGTTGTATTCTCTCAAAAGAATAATGATGCTTATTTCTTCTAGAATTGGTCTGATGAGGCGCATTCAGACCAAACCTCGTGTATGATTCTTGTGATTTTCATGCACTACTTCTACCTCACGAATTTTTTTTGGATGCTTGTTGAAGGTAAGTTATTTTTCTTGTTAATTTAATATAAGATATTAAAATTAATTTTGATATAATTATAAACTGATTATTTTGTAATGAATGTATTGTATATTTTAATACTGCAGTGCTCATTTTTTGTTCGTTGTCCACCATGCTATATATTTTTTGTGTATTTTTTATTTGCTAATTCAGCGATGTACAGCTGCTAATTGTCCTTAATAAATAAATGAAATAATAAATAAATTCAAATATATTATATATATAAATTTATAAAGAATAGAAAAAATACTTTAAAAAAGCTAATGATTGCAAAGTCCACGTTTAAATTATCTCTTGTTATTGCTCTTTAATGATAAGAGTAGGTTTTCATCAGAACAAGATTGCAAAATTTACATAGAATACGACAATAGAAACCATCGAGACCTCAAGACCTTTACAAACTTTAAGCTCTACTCACTATAAGCTGTTTAGTTCCAGTCGTCGAAACTATGAAGAGATTTCGTTGCTACATTATATTAACCTTGACTATCGTTATTTTGTAATAGCTCTGTGATAAAAATACATTTTAATGAATATTTTAATAGAGCGTAAATTTAATCTTTTTTTTAATAGAGCGTAAATTAAAATTTTAAAAATAACAAATTATTAAAAACTTAAAACTTAATTATTAAAACTTTTGTAGGCGCGTTGAGAGTAAAATTTCAAGGTCGCGCCATGGCAATACCATATCACATCATGGAGTAAATCGACGATTTTGGTATCTTAGAATCTAAAGAAGTTTCACTTCTGGCACGTGTGCTCGGCACACACGCTCTTTTTTATTTGATAACAACCCTTATTAGTATATTAATGCAATTATTATTAAAACATTTCGGTACTCTTATGCTATTCGCATTTATCTGTATGCAATTAGAAACTAATGTATTTATGTATTCCCGCAGGACTCTACTTATATATGTTGGTTGTAGAAACTTTTACAGCTGAAAATATAAAGCTGAAAGTGTACACGACAATTGGATGGGGTAAGTTATTAATATTTATTTATACTGCACAAATTTCGAAGTCCTATAACAACAATATTATGTTATGAAAGGAGTATGACATTTACGATATTGAACACAATTATTTACGCTCCAATTAGAAAACAATTGAAGCAATAGTATCTATTTTCTTATGTTTCATATTAAGCGAGTATTATACTGTTAGAAATTGTATTCATAAAATTATTTTACCCGATGTTTGGAACACTTTACACGCTTATAATATAAACAATAAATCGCATATAAAATCCGCTAAAAAGTCTTTAATTTCTGTGCATATAAGCAATTTCAGTGTCGGACAAAATAATCTTGCAAACAGAGACAGAAATAAGATTCAATTAACTGATTCTTCCTTGAAACTATAACCTATAAATTAAAGCTAAGTGCAGCTAACTGCGGTGAATGCAGGCATCGGTCCGTGATTAAACCACGCTGCGGTCGGACCAATATCCACGAGTGAATTTAATTAACACCATTGAGTAGATATTTCCATACTTCCTTTAATTTGACCACTAATTAGAAGTTGGTAGTATCGGTCAGATAATCTAAATTAAGAGCCAAGGGCATGTACGAACTGCGTAACTATTAACTATATTGAGATTTTGTTTCTGCATTACAGTTTAAACACATCACATACAAAAATATAAATCTGTAAATATCAAAATTGGTCAGAATACACACACATTAATTCTATTTATTGAATTAATCAAACAAAATTACTCGACTTAATCAACGAATCATACACTGAATGTAAGCTCACCTTATTTTACACTCCTCATAACATCATTTTTATTTATAACTTTAATAGTACCTAGAGACATTCTAATATTTCTCTAGCTTAGTCAGCATAGTTAAAAATATCACTCAATATATAAACTTTCCGAATTTGCGTCAAAACTCAATTTATTTCACAGGAGCTCCAGCGATATTCATCACAATATGGGTGATAGCAAGGTGCTTTGTTACCGTCGTTCCGTCAACAGGACCCGATGGGGTACGTAATACTTCGTTCATTTATAAATAAACATCAACAAAACAACCATAAAAAGTGTCTCTTTAAATATATGCTTATATTAAGATAGTAAATTTCATTTATATGTGCAATCAAAAGTATAAGTTATCAAGAGATAACAGGCAACAGCCTGGATCGATGTCAAAAACAGGCAAAATCTGTTCGATTTATGTTGGCAGCACATATCTGAATCCAATTGAGATGCATGCTTAACGACGAGTGCTTATCTCAAGTGATTTGTATGCTTCTGCTGTATAAAAAATAAAAGATTTTCACTCTGCTCGTGATTACATTCCGTAATATAAAGTAGGCAGGTTTAACAGTGAATATATTGTATGTTTATTCACAATAAAAGAATTATGCAAAATATTTCACAGTTAGCATAAAAAATAAAACGTTTCAAGACCAACTCCAACATCAAAGTTAATAGGCTCACAGCAATTCACGCTTTGATTTCATTGTACCAAATTTATGGCCACCCCACATAAATAATTCAAATGAGAAAAAATTATACAAATGTTGAAATGTAAATAATTTCCCGAAACTTCTTGTTTTTGTTCTGGAACAGGAAAAATATCAACAATTTCTTTTGTAAATCTCATTCAGGTCAATGTAACAAACAAACAAATTTTATCATTCAGAAAATATTATCTCTTGCGTTATTTACTTAGGTATAAACCAATATTGTTGTGAAAATGTAGAACCTTGAATGGCGGAGGAAAATCAGCACAATTCATTTACGATACAACTGTCTTTGGTATAGTTTGAGTTTTTATATTTAATTCAATCCAAAATGTTGCTGTATACTTATGTACAGTATAGTATTCTATTATCTATGTTTATGTGTTATTTATTCAATAAGCCTACTCACCTACCTGCCGCAGGGGCAATATTGGAACAATCTAGGTTGCACGGTGGTTGGAGCAATTTCAGCTGTTCTCTAAATTGCCCCTGCTTGCCTATACGCATCACAATTAAGGAGCCAATTAAGGTTGCAATTCTAATATTGCCCCAGCTGCAGGTACGTGAGTAGCCGGCTTTTTAGTTTGACAGAATGAATTCAATTAGTTACATTCGCGATACTCGCATATTGAATGCCATTGTGTACGATATGCTTTTGTTTATCAGGTTTAATTGGAAACAAATTAATTTTAATTTATTAGTTCATTCCTCATAACAATATAACAAACAAATACTGTTACCGATTTCATTAATTAAAATAAATAAATTTCACTTTAAACTTTTACAAAGCGGGAATTTTACACTTTGCTTTTATGATATGTCAAACATGTTCATAATAACTAATTGTATTAAATACAAATTTAGTGATATTACCTATAGTTTATGAAACTGAAATTAGTAAAGTTTAATACGTAATATCTAAGATAACTCCCGCGGCCTTGTCACTGTGTTCTGCTCTGAACGAGTACGACAAGGGTTATAATTAGTTTGTAACAATCCCTACGGAAAGCGTTTCATTGATACCATTCATAAGTTTTCTATTCACCGTCCATTAAATTACCCTTTCCCTTTTGAAGTTTTGTAAATTACTTCTCTTTGTGAACGAATTGTGAAAACGAAGATTGAAAATCTTGCAAGCAACTTATTATATCTAAAGCAATGTTTTAAAATACTACGATGTTTAAAAATATTACGAATTAACCACCATAATATGCTGTAGGTGTAAGCTTATACAATGTATATTATTTCATTACTAACGATATGAAAATAAAATGTTAAATCCATTAATTAATTTAATATAAAAAAACAAGTCTACATATATAACAATAACCTTCTCTGAAACTTACTTAAAAAGCAATATCTTAATTTTTAATAATTGTAATGACGTCAAAATTCAAACAAATATATTATGTACTCAGATTCAGACACTTCTTCCACACTCACGTATACATGTGTGGGCGATCTTCCCCGGTGCGAGATCAAACTAAAACATTTATTTATTCAATTAGACTTCTTCTAGCACCTTTGAATCTTCATAAAGAAAGCAGTTTCTATAGAGAGTCCCTATTCGTGGAGAATCAAAAGGTTTGAATGGTATATGTTGTTCCAGTTGTCCATAGCAGGCGAGGCTCGGATGTGCACCTGGATCCACGAGCACCAAGTAGATTGGATACACAAGGCGCCCGCGCTGGTCGGACTCGCGCTCAATTTATTTTTTTTAATTAGAATTATGTGGGTGAGTGTACACGTGCGAAAAGATAATAAAAACATTGACGTCTTTGCGAAATTGAACGGATTTAGGATCACATTAAGAAAGTTATCTTAATTGTCTGACAGTAAAACCTGTGTTAATATTGAATGAATTTGCAATTGAATACAAGAGGTATCTTACAACTTTTAAAGATTAGCAAGCATTATTGCCCAGAAATAGACTTTAATTGTTATAAAAATAGAGGGTTATAAAAATGTCCAACATGTTGAATTAAATACGTGCAAACAAACTTATTAACTGAACTTGCCAACTGAACACTCGTTTTCACTTTCGACATCCCTTGAATAGCATGTATAGTCCCAATAAAAATCAAAATAACAAGTCATATTTTTCCGACAGGTACTCATAACCAAACTGCGTTCAGCGAACACGATAGAAACAGAACAATACAGGAAAGCGACGAAAGCGCTTCTAGTTCTAATCCCACTGCTGGGCATTACTAACTTGCTTGTGTTATGCGGGCCTAGTGATGACTCCTGGTTCGCTTACACGTTCGATTATATGAGGGCGCTTCTGCTCTCCACACAGGTAAGCTAAAGATACTTGTATACCTATAACTCAATATAAAACTAACTTTTCGCCCGCAGCTTCGCACGCGTAGTTAAAGAAAAACCCGTATTATATTATTAGTTCCCATTTCCTTGAAATCTCGGAATAAAAACTTATGTGTTCAAAATATCATTAAAATCTGTTCAGCAATTTCGCATTTATAATATTAGTAGGATAGGATACGTGCACAAAAAAATCATGATCACAATGAATAAATAACATATTTTTTCATACTTGCTCCTGTGTTTTAACATGGCTAAAGTTTAAAGTCAATTTTAGCCATGTTAAAATACAGGAGCGACCTATATCTTAATAATATTATTAACTCAAATGAAAAAACGGCTCAATACGCAGTCGGTTTAGAGTTCCCTCCACGTATCAGGTTGTAACATATATCCCCGTCTTCGTATTACAATGCAGATTTCTCGAATGTATTTTTCATCCCGACACGTGCAATGCAGGTAAATTTGGAATGTAGAGCGATCTTTATCAATGTATAGTGACGTATGTATATACGTATTTTAGCAACCGTCAAAGGGAAAAACTTATATCGTTTTTTTCTATAAATAATCCTTTTTAACAAAAATAACAAAAAAGAATCACAGTTTCACCCCGGTTCACTCCGTCGAAGTTTCTGAGGTAACAAACCGAAAAAAAAAATACAATTAGAAACTCTTCCTTTTTTTAAGTTTATTTTCTACCAAGTAAGATAATTTTTCTTTAAATCTTTGTCATCAAATGTATAAACGAAAAATTGCGAAACCTAAATAGTTTATTTCATCAACTGCAATACGCTACGGGAAATACTAATAAAATTCTTGTCTTGTGACACGAAACACGAAGAACGAATACTAAATAACCCCTGCATTTTACGTGTATTTGCAAAATACCTTGTGGCACTATATCTCTCGCTACAGCGTAGAATGCAACGTAGCACTTCCGTAGCTTGAAGCTACTAGCAAGCGCGCCTTGAAATTCGGCCAAATATTTTTTGCTTTTACTTTACAATTTATAAATCGTAAATACATTCTATAAAATAATAAAGTTAATATTGGTTACCTATAAGTTATCCATGAATTCAGCACATTTTTCTTTCAAAAAATAAATCTTATTATTGCTGACTTCGCATAAACGAACACACTGAAACTTTTTAATTTTATTATTTTATAGAATTTTCTATAGCCAAATGCCAACCACATCAATTTCCAAGCGCAGGTTAAAATTAAAATGTTATATTGCGTAAAATTCTGAGAAACGTACCTACTATAAACGTATACAAAACATTTTCCAAATAGTTATCGCTTATGGACCTTTCATATTGTCAAAATTCAAATATTAGAAGCCAATTTTCTGTACATTGCTCAAATTCCTTTCCGGGATGAAACCGCTATAATAATTAGTCTGTTTATGACGTTGAAAATGCTTTATTCAACATCAAATTTGCTCCTGTTGTTGATGGATTGAAGGATTCAGTGAATAAATTACTTCACTAAGATTACTCAGTTATTGGACTATTCTCTATAAATTTATCACTAACCTCTCTTCACAAGCAGGCTAGATCCAAGATAGATTCGTTTCATTATAAGAAAAAATAAGCGAAGTGTATACAAAATATGTTTCAATTTAAATAAAGGCTAACGCAAACAAAAGTATCATTCTTTAAATAATGTTGAGTAATTTTGTGACTAATACAAAAATATTATGAAATTGCTCACGAAGTTTTAGAAGTATTCAGACAACTTATATAGTTACACATTTTAAATGAATATTAGGAATAAATACATAAAAATATTAGTAAGGCCAATACCTCAAGTATTTTTTGAAAATTATTTAACAGATTACAGTGCCTATACCATAAAATCTCATTGATTAAAATTATTAAACTTTGTTACGTAAACCAGACATTGACAAAAGTAATTTTGGATACGAGTTTTGTAGTTCAGACTCTATAACAGTCTCAGTCAACAAACTACTTATTCTTTACAAATATAACAAGACTTGGCCATTAGCGTCTAAGATAATCCAAGCTTAAATATCAATCTTATGGAACTTAATAATTTCTAAATAATTTAGCTGAACCTTACCTTAATCACAATCTTTCTTGACTTTTAATCCTTCTTAAGATATAACTAATTACGGGGGTAGGATTAGGCAAATCTCTACCGATTTACAAAAGATAATAAATAAGAAGAAAAGCTATGCAAACATTTAACTTTGAACTTTTTCTAAAGAGTAAAAAAAATACATTTGCGAACTTTAAATTGTCCATAACGATGCAAAAAATAGAAGAGAAGAGTTAGAATATTAGGAAAGACGAGTATTAATTTATAAGACTATTGTGCAGATTGTGAAGTGCCCTAGTGGGTGTGGGTGTGGGTGGTAAGGGGCAGATGCATTATACATTTGTTTCACTGTTCGATTTTCTTTAGGGACAAGTAGGTGATCAGCCTTCTGTGTCCTGCCAGACCGAGACATTTTTTTTTCGTCTCCACCGGGAATCGAACCCAGGACCCCTCGGTGTTACGCTCACGCGTCAACCACTGTACCAAGGAGGCGGTTTATATTGTGCAGATTATGTATTAGAAATAGGTATAGTAATAATTTTCTTCCCAATAATTAGTATTAATAATATTTCCCACCACAATCTGGAGTTCAAAGGAAGAACGATTAACTCGAGGCACTTACGGAATAAATGAGCTTGCAATATTTATTAGCAAGCCAGTTTGTTCTCGTACTTCTTATGCGCAAATCTTATTAAGGTTTTGTCCGATTTTCCCTGCATATTTAATCACATTCTCGAGAAAAATGTACCCTCGAGGTTAAAGGTTTCTTTTACTTATTATTAATTAATAATGTATTAAGCGATTACAAATAGTTGGGTACTTTTCATAATTACATTATATAATACTTTTGCATATTAATTTTGCACAATAATTGTTGTTTATATTTTACTTTTATACGTAGTATATTATTATTAGTCTGTGCTTTTATTTATTTTAATCAAAATAAATATGGTTAATAATCTGATTTTTGCACTTTTTATTAACCATTTCTATATTAAACGGCCCTTTATAAAGAGGCCAGTTTCTTAGGCGCGGGTCAAGCACAAGCGGCGCGGACGCGGGCGTGCCATAAGCGCACCTCTTGAATCTGTTTTGCACCACGTCCTTCTTATACATTTTGTATGAAAGAATTTTGGACAGGCGTCGAGACGGCACGCCACGGTTGTGCCACGGTTGCCACGCCTTTCCAAAATTATTTCATACAAAATGCCAATAGCGCACCCGATGCACGCCGGCATAGGGGTGCACGATATAAATCGATATTTCGTAAAATATCGATATATGTACGCGATATATCGATGCAACCCGATATTATCGAATCATCTAGTATCGGTACGTACAATCGATATATTTCATTCGATATATTAATTATCGGGAGAAATTAAAAGCACATACCATTTCTGTTTTTTTTTTATAAAATGATTATACCTATATGTAATCAAGTTGTTCGCAATAATAAAACGCAAAGACACGAAATTCTTAACTTCGCACTAGTAGTAATTTATAATCTGTATAAATTACTACCTACTTAGTTTATGATCTGTGGCTTCGTATTATATCTTTATTTAATTAATCTGTGGTTTGCGATTACTCGCTTCGTTCTCAGTACAAATTATCCTATAAATAAAAGTTGTCTGTTTTGTTTAATACAGTTTACAAAATTGAAATATTTAACAATGGTGGCTAGCTCTGTTCCATCTGAGTGACTTTTCAAAAACCGCACAGGTTTTAACTCGGCAGAGAAGCAGACTGCAAGCCAAAAGAGTAAATAAAATTTTATTTTTGCAAGATCTAGAGAAAAAGTATTGGGATTTATAAATAAATAAAGTTGATTTGTTTCTGCACTCTGATTTACTCATATTAACCTGAACCCTATTTAATATTCAATATTATAGACTAGTTAAATACAAATCGCCTTAGATCATTAAGTAATGGATGGAGCACGCTGGCAAATGTTCTAACTAAACTTTCTGCCGATTTTGGTGCGGGGAGGGTAACTCACACTTTGAAACACAATCACACATTCACAAAAATAATTTGTGTCTTTACAAACTCAAACTATTACAAAATTGACAGACTAGCATGTTTTTGCACACATACATCGATTACACAGAAAAATCTCTGTACATATACGAAATAATACAATCGCTCTAAAGGGATGTAACCATATCGATATTACAAAAATAATAATTTTGTTGAAATTAGAAATAACATTAATATTATATTCATAAAAAATACTACACAGGTCATTTGTAACGTTTTCATCATTATTATATGCATACGAAAAAACAATAAAACGCCATTTTATTTGTATTTGAATATGTATTTATTCAACACATCACATATTATATTCAATAAAATAAATATCGGTACAGAAATTTTTATTATTTCTGTACCGAGGTGTCCATTCTGATTTTCTCCCACAGCATTCAATCCACCTTAGCCTTAAAGCAGGATTTTTTGTAAATCTGAAATATACGCAATATTAATACATACATATAAACAAACTAGCTGCTCCGCGCGGTTTCACCCCCGTGGCTCCACTCCTGTTGGTCGTAGCGTGATGATATATAGCCTATAACCTTCCTCGATAAATGGGCTATCTAACACCGAAAGAATTTTTCAAATCGGACCAGTAATTCCCGAGAATAGCGCGTTCAAACAAACAAACAAACAAACAAACTCTTCAGCTTTATAATATTAGTATAGATTACATAATAGAAAGGTTACAAGATTAACATTACAAAAAAGTGCGAGTCGGACTCGCGCACGAAGGGTTCCGTACCATTAAAATGTTCTGCCAGTTAAAAGTAACCGAGCGTAGGTAAATTTTAATAAATATATACAAGACTTACAAAATAAACATTATACTCCTTTTTATGTAGTTGTGTAAAATTTTAATATAATAAAGATTAATTCTCATCTCATTTCAAATTATACTTAGAAAAATATTTTTTTATCGACGTTCAAGTTAAAAGCAGTCCGTCACTAAGAAAGTCGTAAAAATTTACGACCTTTTAAGCGACGAGTTTTTAAATTCAACTCTATCACTAAGTTCATAAAGATTAAATTTGAATTTCTCTTCAAGATAGTCTCGCTACATCACTTTATAGTCTCGTGGGGAGTGCGGTTCAATATCGCGTTCTAAATTCAACTTTATCGCTTAGTTCATAAAGATTAAATTTGTATATTTTCTCTTCAAGATAGTCTCGCTACATCGCTTTATAGTCTCGTGGGGAATGCGGTTCAATATCGCGTTTTAAATTCAACTTTATCTCTTAGTTCATAAAGATTAAATTTGTATACTTTTTTTCCATGATAGTCTCGTGAAGCCGCATCAATGATCGAGTAAACACATGACTCGATTATTTGTCTTGATCATATCGCTAAACGATACATCGACGATTATTAGAAATTGCATTTAAATTGATATTTACGTAAAAAAAATAAAAAAATACTTACAAATGAAAGGTTATTCCATCTTTTTTAATACTTGATGTGTTTGACTTGTTTCTGCAAGACTTGACAGCACAAAACGGCATTTTAGCGGAGCACTCGCAGACGTCCTTTCGATGTTTTACGAATACGCAGAGTGTTTGTAATCGATTACGCAAATAGTTTTTATGAAAGCATAAGACTTTTCGATTCGAATAATCTTATACCTCGGCAAAAGGGGAAGCGCCTGTGAGTGTTATCCATTACTTAATGATCTAAGCAAATCGCTTACGATATATCGAAAATATCGATTTATTTGTACGATATATCGCAAAGTATCGATAGAACACTACGATATATTATATCGACAAAATTATCGATATTTTTTTTAGATGAACATCCCTACGCCGGCAGCGCGCCCGATGCGCGCCCGATGCGCGCCCGCAGTGCGCCCGATGCGCGCCGCGCCGCTTGTATATGTCCCGCGCCTTATACTGCTGATTTAACTATTGATTGTGACATAAGCATAGCGTTGCGTCATATACGTGCTTTTAAAAAGGAATGTAGAGCATCTTAATCGGAATTATTATCCCAAATCTTAATATTTACATAATTATCCAATGAACATATTCTGTTCCACCAGGGTTTCACAGTAGCATTATTCTACTGCTTCATGAACACAGAAGTCCGTCATGCGATAAGGTACCACGTTGAGAGGTGGAAAACCGGTCGGACGATAGGCGGAGGTCGCCGGAGAGGCGCCTCGTATTCTAAGGATTGGTCACCTCGGTCCAGAACTGAAAGTATTCGGTAAGTTGGAATAACTTGCTACATTAATGTATTATGTTTCCTGAAAAATAAATGCAGTATATTTCCTATAGTGCACACCTCTTTAAAAACATTAATCACTTACTACTAAAATAAAAATAAAAACATGTAATTTGACATGTCTTTAGCGCTTACTTTAGCGTATTTCGTTGCATGATTGTTTAATTTTGCACATAGGCAAATGATAAAATCTTGTACCAAACGTAGCTGTATAGACATAATGAACATCTTCACTTATCTTATTTGCCGATCTTATCATATTATATAATTTGGTTTTTATTTATTTTGCTGCATGTTTAATGCGTCAAAGCCTACCGCATATTGGACACTATCAATGCACTGCTTAATTTACAAGAGTTTTAAACATTATTTAAACCATGATTTGAAAATCTTTGATTGCAAACAATTCAAAAGCATTTGATTCCTACATTAGGCATCTAAAGAGGAATCAAATTGTAATAAAACAAGCATATCCAATAAGCCTAACTGATCATGTTTTTCCATTAGGCTCACCGTATAAGGACTTGCTCAGTATCAGCTTAGAACGAGGCTCACATTACTTGACGCATTTCAGAAGACATTAGAAGATCGTAATATGCATTTGGATTGAAATTTATTTACGTTTTTTATTATTATCTTTTGTTGTTTTAATAAATTGGATGTTTTTACGCTTTCCGTGAATGTTTTCTTTCATCCTCCCTCGCTTTGAACTGCCTTTTTATGCATGCTCAATTTAATTTCAATCATTGCTTAGGATACATTGTTATTTTTGAATTTATATTGTAACTATACCTTAATATGGCAAGTAAATTAGTGTTTATATATTGGTTTAGTATTTTTATTAGTCATTTAACACAATATTCATAAAAAAAACCCATTAAACAATATAATCTATAAAAAACAGACAAGACATTATTTTGCAAAATCAGTATTAACTATTATTATTATAGTATACTGAAAGGATATTTACATAGAATTTTAGAAAGCATGGAAAAAATTTACACAGGAATGATTTTGTTATTGAAGAACACAAATAATATATTACCTCCTATACTAGTGAAAAATATTAGAGTACATTTATTAAAAATGGTTAAGTATACGTATAGAATAGAGAATGATACTTAGATATAATTTTAGCATTTGGGATACATAAACAGCTTTTTACAATAACTCACCAACTAATAACAATCAAAGCAAGCCAACGTTGTATTTCAGAAACAATTCAGAAAAAGATAAAATATTTAGTTTAACAAGTAAAATATGGGACAGATTATATAGCCAGCCTTCAAAACGGGAGTCTGCAGTGTCAGAGACTACAACGACCACATTACTGGTTCCAAGGGTGTCACTAGCGCCACACTATGATACTCGACACTTACATGCGGTAAGGATCCCTTTGTATTTAAAACAACCTTTAATTCTTAAAAGTAAATAGCCCATAGTCATATACAATAGGGTAGGTAATATGCTTTCTAAAACATGGATTTAATTCATTGAAATGCGAGAATCTTTAAATGTGGTATACACGTGGATTCGATGTAAAAGCTTGTTAAAATAAGATAAATTCATAATTTTAAACAGTCCTCAAATACAAAAGTTTTCCTTCGCTATGTTTATTTAATTTTCTAATCTCTTCGTATACCTATGAGGAAAATTTGCAATCTAATATGTCGTATAGTTGTGTCATATGACCCGTTTGGTGGATTAAACTTCTATACGCAAACTATCTTCAATCAAGCTTAAGCTATTCAACAATGGCTTATCTCGGCTATTTATTATGTATGCGCAGGATTACATTACGAGCGGGAGTGCGAGCGGTGAGCAATCGCCCGTGTGAGGCGGGGGGCGGGAGAGGTTACCGCGCTTGCGCACTCTGCCCGAAGAGGACGCCCCTCCCGCCTGCACACAGACGCCTACGTCACTAATGTCCTCTTCCTCGCCTTGCCACAAACCAACGCTATACTCTACCAACCAAGAGCCCTACAGCCAAATGTGTCATTCACCGTCGGATTCCGCGCACGAATCAAATGGGAAATTGTCATCGTCATCGAACAATTCTAACACAATCGATATCTCCATTTTACGCAATGATCTCAAGACAACTGATCAAAAATGCTTGAACGGTTTGTACGTTTTGCCCATTGAGAACACTGGTCAAAGCGAATATTAGGTTATTTCATTATAATAAGATTATAAAAATCGAACTATTTTTATTTACCTACTTCTACCAACCTAAGTAAGAAATGTTTTAAAATTTTATGTATGTAATAACTAATAATGAATGCTCCTGTTAAATCGCACATAAAAGTACACACTCTCACACAAGTATAATTATAAATATGGACTATTATAAATTATAATGCTCTATTAAGTAATCTAAAAACACGTATATTTGTTCGGCCATATAGTCTACTTGATAAGTTGAAAATGGCGTAAACTAGAGATAAGTCTCTTAAAAATACGTGCGATAGCTCATTTGATTCGGAATGACGTCTAGAAAAATGTATCGGAAATGTGTATTAGCACACAAAAAATTGCAAAAGTTATTAACAAATTAAGTTGCAAAAAAAAAGGTATTTCGTTTATTGTTAATAACTCCGAAATTATTAACATTTCAGAAATTTTGAAAAAAGATTCTTAAAGAGGAGGAAATTTCCAACGAAAATCTCCCGACTCCCGGAATTCTATCTCCATTATTTATAATTTTAATTTAACGCTGAAAATATGCCTCCGCGCGGCATTTTTAGTTAGCGCGCGCGGCTTCAAAACCGAGCACGTCACACTAATTATTTTTTTTAAGGTATTAAATATTAATTTAAAAATTTAAAAAAATTATGGTGTATTCCGAACACTTCAAAGAATTTGCTCCCGTTGGAAATTTTACTTAAAGTTAATTTTTCAACAAATTAGACAAATGTTAACTAACGAAATTTTTTCGAACTTCCGTCCTTATTGCACATTAAAAAAAAACGTTTAAATAATTGTCGGTAAAATTTTCGAAAAAATTTCGGACATTTGTGTGCTAATACACATTTCCGATACATTTTTCTAGACGTCATTCCGAATCAAATGAGCTATCGCACGTATTTTTAAGAGACTTATCTCTAGTTTACGCCATTTTCAACTTATCACTTAGACTAATATATTTTATTTCATTCGTGATTTTAAACGTTAAAATTATCTTTGATAATATATCTTTAGTATTCAAGCAAGTTGATGTATAAATAAATAGTTTATATTTTACGTAAATATTTATGCTAAGTGTGTAATTTATGTATTCATGTTTATTACCTAAGTACTGTGTATATAATATAAAATACCATAAATAAATGTATTTTTTAAAACATCTATTTATCTGACACTAGCGACCCGCCCCGGCTTCGCACGGGTGCAATGCTGATACTAAATACACTACAGAAAAATTACTGTGAACGTTGTACCTATATAAAAACATAGCGGCCCGCTCCGGCTTCGCACGGGTATAAAATAGATAGCCGGGCGGCCGGCCGGTACCGCCGCAAACGCTACGTCCCGCAATTTTTAAATCTGTAATATCTTAGAAAATATTCACTTAAATCGTACGGTGTAAAGGGCCATATAGATCTATATTAAATGAACAATGTATTCAAGGTATTTAATTGGTTAAGGATTAATGCTGTATTGGTTAAAATCGCATCGAAAATTAGCCATTATTTGTCGTAAAAAGTAAATGACAAAAAGAAGTTATTGTGGGTTATCCATAAGAGATAGACATATACCATCACGGACTTTTCTGTAGACCTTTTCAATGTGTATAATACTTAGTACCACAGACTAATAATAATATACTACGTATACAACTTAGTACATTATTTTGATAAAACTCGTAGGGTTCAGCCTGCGTTTGCAATGTAAGCGGAAAAAATGTAATTTTTTACGACATCACATTAGAAACCTCAAAAATAACAGTACTTCTCCACTATTTAATGGATGTTATTATACATATTAACCTTCCTCTTGAATCAATCTATCTATTAAAAAAACCGCATCAAAATCCGTTGCGTACTTTCAAAGATTTAAGCGTACAAAGGGACATAGGGACATAGGGACATAGGGACATAGAGACAGGGAAAGCGACTTTGTTTTATACTATGTAGTGATGGTCCTTCGTCATTATACTATCTAGTGAATCTTGATTAAGTTTTAACATGCCTCTGTTAGGAGAATGATATTATGTTACCTCATATTTAAAATATTGTTATAATTAGAAAATATTTCAGTCTCGTATTTTGATTTTCCAAATGATACCTAATTGCTTGCTTTCTCTACCAAAAAAATTATTACATTTGAAACTTTTAGGTAGTGTAGTTGAATAATTTAAAAAACAAAAAGGTAAATACTGTTACAGACAAAATATTTCCTACATTTACTACTAAATGTCTAAATATAACACAGTAATTCCATCTATTCTTAAACGAACAAATCTTAAGCTTTAAATTATATAAGTCATAATATGTATTACAGTTTCTATTCCATAAAACTGTTATTTTTGAGACAAGAAATACGTAAATAATCATAAGCATAAAAAACTATCTCATGAACATGTAAAATACCTATATTTTCCGGCATCTCTAAGGCGCTATATATTTTTTTCTACTGGTTATTTACAATGGTAAAAATCTCAAATATTGCGCTTTATATACTGACAGAAATAGAGTAAAATAATCTTTAATTAGATTAGTTTTTAATATATTAAGTGTTGCCAAAGATATATCGTATGGAATTATAAATAAGGCAAAAATTGGGAAACAAAACGCTACTTGTAAAAAATTAGCATATCGTAGTTAATGTACCTAGTACCTATCTGAATGTAAAAAAAAAATTTCGACTCCCAAGTGAGGCTTTGCATTACCTAGGTACGTGTAGTTTACGGTTGTATATGATGTAGCACAATTAAATATATTATTTTTAATTCTATTTATTAAAAACACAATTGGATGTAAATATATGGTATATTATTGAATGCTTAATGTTAAAACTTTTGTCTTTTTTATTACCGAAGTTTCAGCTGGATTTAAATTAAAGCACATTAATTGTTAGATTTCATATAATAGTATTAATTCTTTAAATTTTCTCAGTCGGACACTGACGACACTTAAGTACCAGAAACTTAAACTTTGGTTTGTTAGTTTCAACCTTAGTTTTGTAGAGTTTAAACATTGAATTAAAGTTTTAAAGTTTTATCATTGAACCTAAGTTTATATATGACATCTTTGTTTGTGGAACGATACGGTACGATACGATATTATTTATTAAAATATTTTAATGATGCATATGTAACTATTTCTACTTCTGATATTGATTAGAACTATGGCTAAAGTCTAAACTGACTTTAGGTACCTGTGTAAATACGTAATATAATTCTGCATTTTTATGACAATTTGCCTGTAACTCAATAAAATTAAGAATTATTATTTTCGATTTATCGTATACGCAATATGTAATAAATAAATGTTATCAACACTGGCAATTCTTGATTTCAATGAAATAATAATCATCCTTTTTTCTTTCTATTTATGAATGATGCCACGTAAATTTTGTAGAAACTGCGTCGACTGTTGTGTATAATATCAAACTGCTGCTCTTGATAAAGTAATTATTTAGATACCTACTTCAATGATAGCTTTCACAGGATTCGATTAGACTGAACGTCGAGGCCACCGTATTAAAACACAATCAATGTATAAACGCCAAATTTCTAAATGCCTCGCCCTTG
The DNA here is from genome assembly GCA_029959065.1 of Colias behrii. Lineage (NCBI taxonomy): Eukaryota > Metazoa > Arthropoda > Insecta > Lepidoptera > Pieridae > Colias > Colias behrii. Next base: position 6,001,035 of record JARWMC010000019.1, on the reverse strand, counting down.
TTGGTAATTGGAAACTCACATATAAACACGTGTAACCTTTTCTTGTAGATATTTTAATACTATTGCGTTTACTAAATTTAAGTAATGTCAACAGCATTTAACATAGTATAAGAATAACCTCAATATAGTGTAGGTAATCTAAAATTATTGATATTTGAAAACGTCGCTATATTATTGTTATTTTTTATATATCTAAACTGTTTCTATTTATAAATAATATCTCATTGTAAATTCTCATTATATTTCTATCGTTCATGAATTTTGTGACTAGATAATTATAAATGAATATATATGTATGTTTGTATGTTTAATAAATACTTACTTACCTAAAATTAGAATTTGTTTTCTTTTCATTTCATACCTTAATAGAAATATCCTTCTTATATCCTGTACAAAAGTTATTTAAAACCTTTATTATAATTCCAAACAAGGAAAATGTATCCTTTAATAACATAAATACGATCTAAATATATTAATATCCAAAATCATGGCAACATGCTTCCTTAACAAAAAGGTTGATTTAACTCCACATTCCCAACTTTACTAATTTGAAATATTAAAGAGAGTTTTTGTTGAAGCGCAGCAGCATGTTAAAGGTTTGTTAGGTCGTCCGTTACCGCAATTCAAGCCATAAACCATAAAGTTTAATATTTGATGTTCTACATACCTACGTTATGTTATGCAAATGATATTAAATATGAAATAAAACAAGAAGAGCAATTTTCATGGTAATCTGATGTTTAATATTTAATTTGCGTCTATTCTTGTTTAATTTTTATCACTCCCACTATAATCACAGTCAGACGGACACGCAGAAACTTGGATGGGAATACACATTTTATTTTATTCTGAGAATTTCTAAAGAAAGAAAAACAGGTCTCATAAGAACCATTTTTACTTCATGTTATTTAAGTTTATATGAAATTATCTCAAAACACAAGCACCGTTAAAAGCAACTTTAAAATCCCATACCAGTTTTCATTTCTAAATTGTGAGATAGGAAAAGCCAGACGGTGATTTACGTGCATAAATCAAAACAGCTGACGCCACAGCAAAACCAGGGTTATCACAGTGCCATGCCATACGGAAATTTCAAGACATTTGAATCTTACAGAAACATTTTTATGATGTAGTATTATTGTGGAAGGACAAAATTGTACCTTCTTATATTTCAACTTTAATCTATATAATATGTAAAAATGAAACCCGTTTACCTTGGTCACGGCATCACGCGTGAACGGGTGGACCGATTTTGATAATTATTTTTTTATAATATTCCTTGAAGTACGAGGATGGTTCTTATGGAGAGAAAACTTAAACATGTACCACGGGCGAAGCCGGGGCGGGCTGCTAGTAAGTTATAAATTGGCTTATGACTAAATTATACTAAATTACTTACATTTGTTTTAAAAACAATAATGAAATAATGAAGAATTAGGAAAAAAAAGCATAAAGTACACAATATCAGCATACATAATATTGAAATTATCGACATTTTAAATGATTTTAAACGCGACTTATTCATTGCTATATTGATGTTCATAACATACTCGCGTAAAACCAAATACGAGAATACCGTTGTGAATGTCATTTTTACTTTAAGAATTAAGAACTAGTCTTTTGGATTTAAATCCTCTGGACGTAGATTTAACTCAAGATATTTTCAATAATACAAAATACAAGAATTGGCAACCCTAGAACGACAGATGTCACATAATTTGTGCGAGTCGATTACACATATTGCATAATATAATACCAAAGACACATGGCATCAGTTACCTTAAGCTTCACTACATAGTATAAAACAATAAAGCTTACTCTGTCCCTTGTGTGCTTATATCTTTAAAACTACGCAATCGATTTTGATGCGGTTTTTTTATAGTGATTCAAGAGGAAGGTTTTAGTATATAATTTACAAGATTTCGTTCGCCCGCGTTTTCAAAGGATTTCCGGGATAAAACCTATCCTAAGTGTTAATCCAAGTTACCCTATATATGTGTGCTAAATTTCATTGTAATCGGTTCAGTAGTATTTGCGTGAAAGAATAACAAACACCCACACATCCTCACAAACTTTCGCATTGATAATATTAGCAGGATTAGGTTTTAGACAAAGCGGGCGAAGCCGCGGGCGTTAAGCTAGTAATTTATATAATACATTGCTAACCACTAACTAGTGCCTACATATATCTATACAGTTTAGCAATCCTACTAATATTATAAATGCGAAAGTTTGTATGGATGTATGGATGTATGGATGTATGGATGTTTGTTACTCTTTCACGTAAAAACTACTGAACCGATTACAATGAAATTTAGCACACATATAGAGGGTAACTTGGATTAACACATAGGATAGTTTTTATCCCGGAAATCCCACGGGAACGGGAACTATGCGGGTTTTCCTTTGCAAACGCGGGCGAAGCCGCGGGCGGAAATCTAGTATTATAATATGAGATTAATTTCACCACTCATGTGTATCTGTGATTAAATGAGTTATAAAAGGACCTAGTTTATCCAAAACTGAAAAATCGCATTTCATAAAACGTCATCGTTTCTTTCGTCGTTTTCTCTTGATACCTACGAGAACCTACTTTCATAGTTCGTGTAGGTAACACTTATGCAGCAACTGTAGGTATATAAAGTACCTGAAAAACAAGATAATTTTACATTTGTGAATAACAAAATCTTTCCAAAAATTCGCAATACATAATTTTAAAGGTAGTTCGATGTTTTGACAGTTTAAAGTAAACGGACTTCCTAAATTAAAATTCTTTGACTAAAAGTACCTTTGTAAAGATGAGCCTTTGAACTTTGAAACTTATCAAAAATTCTATAACCCTCCCCCTATTGTTACTTACGAAACCGGAATGTACCAAAATGTTGAAATGAGATGACATGAAATTAATGAAACAAAATAACAAATAACTGAAGTAAAACATTTATGTAATCAATATTCAATACGCAGGAAATGTAGGCACCGTTTTTCAGTATAAACTTATTCATTTGAGAATCCCTTATTTTAAAGCTCATTATATTCACATAAATGAATATCCTTTCTTCATTATAAATCTTAAAATATCAAATTTCATTTTTACAATGGCTGTCAAAATTATCAAATGGGAATAGAATTATGCGCTATTTTAATTCCGTACCTTTCTCCCATATCTTCGTTGAGACGTCCCACAATGTTATTAAAAGTAATGGATCCATTACGACGCTCTTGTGTTTCAAATTTTTATTACATAGACATTAAAATAGAACACTATAAAATTATTCAAAGTAATATTTCAAGTGTTTAGTCTATTATCTCATATGGTTTACGATTTTATGATAATGGATGTTTCAGGAAAAAAAATTTACAGCTTTCATTTTTTTTTTTTTTAATATAGGTCTACAAACCGTACCTAATTATAAATATTTTTCTAAATAAAACCAAGATCCAATCAGTATCTTAATTACATTTTTTTTTATTGGGATTACGTTCATATTAATTGGACTAGCCTATATACATATTATAACCATTAATCACCCTTGTATATGCATGAATTTCTAGAAGTCTACGCTTCAAGTACTATGTACGTAACCACGATCAAGAAAGTTTGGTGGAAGTCACAGAGCAAGTTATATTATGTGTAAATGAAATAGGCGAAAGTAGGTACCTGGTCTGTTTAGCTATGTGAACCTTGAACTTTAAAACTTAACGGAAATTCATTTCTATTTTAGGATGGAACTATCTCAGATTTTAACTAAATTTCATATTTTAGATAGGAACTAAATTTAAAATATCAAAATTAAAAAATGTCTAATATAAAAAATAACTTCCGTCAATCCCTCATGTAGAAAACAAATTTGTAAAGAATAAAGATACCACTCAATAAAAGACCATTATGATCATCGAGATATATGTACTACGTACGTAGTACATACTATCTCGATGATTATGATAAGGTTTACTGTCGATAAAACATACTTACAGAAACAGACTTCTGAGTTTCACTTTACACAACTTGTTTACGTGTACATAGGAAATGCGATTTTTACCTCTATCTGCTATGATGTACCTATGGCAATAAAATTTTCAAACGTTAAAAAGAGCTGCTCATTAAAAAGTTTAGTTTAGCAAAGTTTTATTCCTTGGATATCTGTTTTATTTATCGAGGTTTATTAAGATTTTTTTTTAATGGAATTGAATCAACTTTTTAATTATAATGCCTTGATTTCGGTGCAGTTTATCTTCATAACAATAATAAATATTTTATTTTGAATCAAACTCCCACACGGTTATAATTTCTGGAATTCATAGCGAAAGCATGTCGAACAAAGGTGTATTGTTAAGAGGTCGCTTGAACAGTCATCAAAGGGCTTTAAAACGAAGGTCAAAATGCAAATGTAAGAAATCGAATATTTGAGCCACTTTAAATGGAACTTAAAAGGAAAACGCTAAGTGCAGAGGTAGTGCAAATGGAAATAGAATTGTGAATAATGAAATACTGAAAGTTATCGGGTTTCACTTCGTTGTGAACGTTCTACTCTTTAATATTAATAGATTTAAACGGAAAAACTAGGCCTTATAAATTATTTAGTGTTTTCACTATTAATTTTTTACGATAACGCCGTCAACTGTCATTGTTAAAATGTATTCATCAATGAAAGTGAAAGTATACCTAATGTGTATTGATATCAGGTATAAAAGGTAAAAGACGTCGTTTAGGAGAGTAAATTCAAAAGAGCATAAACTTATCAAGAGTTGAGTGATTTTAAATTTGACAAGTATTTTTAGAAATTGTTAATAGAGTATCTATTACCGTGTTCACTCAACTTTATAATAAAATTTTACCTAGCGGATATTACGAAGATTAACCTAAATTTTATAAGTTTGAACATAATAGCAGTTGCAGTAGTCTGTACACAAGTATTTTATTTTATTTTATTTAGGTAATAATAAACAAAAAAGGCAATATAAGCGTGCTAGCAAGTATATACGGTCGTTGCCTTAATTTTGAAACGCGAACAATGACTGGACTGTCGTCAAAGCTCAAAGGGAGCTTATTTTAACACTGCCTCTTTGTTTCTGATTGAAGCACCATATTAAACACGTCTGTTTGACGACGCGGACAACCAGTATGCACAACCACTATTGAGAGTTTTTCTGTTATTTATAGATAAGTTTTTCGTGCTTTTTATTTCATTTTAGAGCGACTGATTTATCTGCGTTAAAAAATTAATTATCATACTTTGATATTTCTTATCATTTTTGGAGAATTTTCAAATCCTTGTATGTTTGATGTAGCTACCTACATGGATTTGAAAATAGGTACACTATTACCTACAACAACGTAATAAACGGTTATTAGGGGTAAGGTAATGTCTATGATGTAAACGTGAAATTGTCTGAAAATGCTTGAATCATGCTATCAAATTATCAATGATGCTCGATTCCCGTTTAAAAATGTTTTATTCATGATAAAAAATTTAAGCGTTAAACAGAGCTCTACCATCAAACGACGCAATTCGTAATATTTTTACGATAATAAAACCGCCGAAGCCATTTTCCCAAAAGATTATCCGAGATTTTAAAATGCCTTTGATTTTTAATAGTAGCTATACATATACATTATACAGCTCTTTTTATCTGGGGGATAACATTTTTGAAGAATATCGTTACAAGATTACATCACTTACACAACCAAGGATTTTACAGGATTTTATTATCTCATGTTACAAGCTGTATTAATTGTCTTTTTATTAGAATGACAGGCATTTGATTGCGGTCTATGAAAGGGTATGCCTGTCTAGATAAAGCCTATTCACTCTATCCTTGAATAGGTCTAGATGTATTCCTCTGGGAAGACAGTTGTTGGCTAGACGTTCCATTTCTTAGCAGTTAAGTTGATGAGGGATGTTTTGTGCGCAAAATGGAACGTCAACTGCGAAAAGATGGTGGCCAGTTGAACGTTTTGATAAGCTGTGGTGAATAATTAATAAATTATTTTTTAAGTCTTCTTTAGCAGAAAAGAAAAAGAACGGGACAGCATTCGTTCTGATTGAAATGAACACAAATCCATACTAATATTATAAATGCGAAAGTAACTCTGTCTGTCTGTTACTCAATCACGCCTAAACTACTGAACCAATTTGCATGAAATTTGGTATGGAGATATTTTGATACCCGAGAAAGGACATAGGCTACCTTTTATTGCGAAATATGTACCACGGGCGAAGCCGGGGCGGACCTCTAGTCTATAATAAGTGTTTGTAAGAACGCGCTAATCTCAGGAACTACTGGCCCGATTTGAAAAATTATTTCGGTGTTAGATAGCCCATTTAACGAGGAAGGCTATAGGCTATATATCATTACGCTAAGACCAACATGAGCGGAGCAATGCGGGTGAAACCGCGGAGCACAGCTAGTAAACTAAACAATAATAATACAATTAGCTGTTAGCTTATCTGCAATATGACATCTTAAATCACTTTTTTTCGTAGGTTTTTTTTCAGCATTTTCGCAACCATGCTTACAGACAAAGACATATATTTTAAATAAAATCTAGTTCACACTCCTATTAGTCTAAGATCCGGAATAAGATCGACCTTCAGCTATCAAAAAGTAGAGCACTTTTGACAGGCAAGTGATCATAGAAATGTTTGTTTATAAATTAAATTTCATAAAAATATACGTCTCATCTTGTTCTCATCATGGTCATCATGATTCATGGTCTCACCAGGGTGAAGGTCGATCTTAATACAGATCTCTCACTATTACCAGGTATGACTGATGGCATCCTCACCATATTACGGTAAGTATATTTTTCTAAAAATACTAGCTGCTGCCCCTGACTCCGCCCGGGTTGACTTTTTTGTAATCTTTTCACATTGAAAAAAAAAATGAAAAATATATTTATTTAAAAACCATACATATGTTTTACACAGTTACAATTGTATTTATGTTGCACGTTTTACATACATTTGGCTTTATCTAGGTTTATAATAAAGGTTTACCAATAGTACCCACACTAGGCAAGCCTGTAGAGCTATTACGCACTGTCGACCAGTCGCTGGCGACTCAGTCGCCGGCGACTGTGACTTACTATAGTTTAAATAGGGGCTTGCGCACTTAGTCGTCAGTCGTCCCGGCGACTCGGCGACTCGCCGCGTTGTGGAATGTGGCGACGCACAGGCGACTGGCGGTCGCCGGCGACCAATAGAAGCACGGCTTCAAATGGGAGCGTTCACACTGCAAGCAACTGTCGTAGCGACTCTTGTAGGGACCGGATTCTGCACGAATGTACTTATAATACTGTCGCTCGGCTTGATTTCCTGGCCCTAGTTTCTCTGTTTTGGTCGCCGAGAGACTGAGTCGCCAGCGACTAGTCGACAGTGCGTAATAGCTCGTATCGTGGGCACTGAGACGATTTTACAAAAAACTAGGTGTCCTCGGTATAATCAACTCTGATAACAACACGTTCAAAAGCATTCCATGACTTTAATGCTACAGGATAATAAAAACTAAAGGTACTAAATAATAAAATTAATATAATATATTATGAAATAAATAAAATATATACCTACATAATAAATATATATACATATAACAATAAATATAATAATTATGAAATGATATAAGTGCCGATTATACACAAATTAAAATAATGATGCAAGAAGATTTTCTGTTGATACGTAGTTTAGAGAATTAAGGAAGTTAGTTACGATGATCTTTGCTTTTTTCGGAGAACAGTTTTTAATATTACAATTGGAGCAAATTTTATTATAAATAAATATACCAGCAAAAGGATTGAAACGCTTAGCAAAAGAAGTATTTACACGAACATTTGGTATTTTGTAAATACGCTTTCTTATACGTAATCCTTGTAATTGGGAGAGGTAATCACCCATTTGTGCGTAGATATAATTTTATCAAGGATGAAAAGTTGGCGTACTGTAAGAACACTAGCGTCTTTATAAAGGTTAAAGGTAGGGTATCTAAAAGGTTTTTGCAGCATAGTTTTAAGTACCGCTCGTTGAGCCCTTTCAATACGAATTAGGTTTGACTTAACGGCACCTCCCCACGAACCAATGCAGTAAGTAATTAGTGATTGACATAGCGCGAAATATATAGTTTTAAGTAATTTGACGTCGGCAGATCGGCGGAGTTGCTTCATAATAAAAATGATTTTACGCACGCGATCAGACAGAAGATTTTTGTGATTCTTAAAACTCAGATTTTGATCCACCAAAACTCCTAAATACTTGGTAACTTCAACTCTTTTAATATATTGAGGTGCACAATCGTCAGGAGATACATTAATTAATTCTATTAGGGAAGGGGCGGACGCAGCAGTCTTATGAAAGCAGATAAAATTCGTCTTGTCTAGATTCAGGGTCAATAAGTTACGTTCGAGCCAAGAATTTACCTGTATCATTCCCTGCCTTGCAGCTAACACTGCCTCATCCCAACTGCCACCGTGAAAAGTGATAGCAGTGTCATCCGCATAACAAAGAATATCAGCACCGCTAAGGGGGAGGTTGTGAATATCATCCATGTAAAGAATGAAGAGAGTCGGACCCAGGATACTGCCCTGTGGAACACCGTAATTAACTTCTTTCGTGGCACTAACACTCTCTCCAATCTTTACACATTGAAATCTCCCTCTGAGATAAGTTTCAAACCATAGCAATGCATGACCCCTAACACCCTTATTATGAAGTTTTCTAAGCAGCAGTGGGATAGAAACAGTGTCGAAGGCCTTCGCAAGGTCTAGAAAAACACTGAGACATGCGTTTTTGTTGTCCAAATGTGAAGATACTATTGATGTTAATAGGCTTACAGCATCTGACGTACTTTTTTGACATCTGAAACCGAACTGACGCGATGATAGAAGATTATTGGACTCTAGAAACTTGGTAAGTCGAGAGTTAACAATTTTTTCAAGAATTTTAGAAAAAACGCCTAACAGTGATATCGGCCTATAGTTATTGGGATTGTCACGAGTTCCTGATTTATAAATTGGGCAAACTGCAGCAACCTTCCAGCTATTAGGGAAAATACCGAGTGATAGACTTCGATTATAAATTGACGTTAAAGGACATAAGATTTCTTCCCGAATCTGCTTAATTATTGAGTTATTAAGGCCATCAATGCCAGGTGATTTTTCATTGCGTAATTGTAAAATAAGGTTTTCAACTTCAAATGTGTCTGTTGGACTCAAAAAGAATGATTTATCTGGGATATTGTTCGATTTAATACTTGACGCTAATGTATCTTGAGTTATTTGTAAGTTATTTAAAATATGAGTAGCATATGATTCGCCGACAGAGGTAAAATGTTCGTTACATATATTAAGAGATTCAGTAGTTCCATTTTTATTGATATTTAAAAGATCTAAAGGTTTATTTTTGTGGTTATCTATGTAACAAATATTTTTGACTGCATTCCAGAGCATTTTGGGGTTTCCTACACTAGATCTTAGGATATTGGCTTCATACTCGCGTTTCAGCTTTTTCAAAAGATTATTAGTAAAATTACGATAACGGTGGTAGACGTGGAGTAAAACTGTATCAAGAGAGTTTCGTTTAACTCGAATGTGAAGACGATCTCTGTGACGGATGCAACGCAAAAGACCAGGAGTTATCCACGGCTTTAAGATATATTTTGACCTGGAACAATAAATTTTTTGAGTGTGTTTATGAATTATTGTTAATAGTGTTTCTGTAAATGTCTCAACCAAAGTATGTATATCCTTTATAGCCATAACTTCGGACCAATTTACTGTTTTTAGGTCGTTTTTGATGAGATCTATATTTCTTTTAAACATAAACATTTTTGGTGCTTGAGTTTTTATCTTCCCGAGTCTCATGCCAACCATGACAGTATCGTGATCTGTTATATCAGTTCCACAAACTAATCCTAGAACAGCTTTGTTCGTTTTGACAAAAATATGATCGAGACATGCCCCTTCTCTAGTAGGCTGTGTAATCGCGGGAACAAGACCAAATTCTGCCAAGATACATAAATAATCATGCCACCAGGAGTTTGCAGACTGTGGCAAAATGTCGATGTTGATATCACCCGCCATAACCAAATATTGAAAATTTAGTGTTGTAAGGTGCATGTGCAAAGAACCAAGAAATATTGAAGGATTTCTGAAGGACGGGGAGCGATAAATACCTAATATGCAGGTTTTTTCATCCAGCACAATCTGCAAACAATTTGCATCGTCGATTAAAGGTTCCGACACTGAAACGCTCAGGGCACTCCGAACATAAGCCACAACTCCACCGTTTTGGTTAATGAACTTGCTAGTTTTATATGCAGTGTAATTAGGTAGTATAGGAATTTGCAACAGATCATTGAGCCAACATTCTGTGAGTATAATAACACTCGGAGCAATTAACAAGCCTGGAGAAGTAACAATTAATTGAACGTTTCTTATATAGTGGCTCTCTTTTATTCAATACCCTAATTAATGCGATAGAAAGAGACAACACACTGTTATCGGCTTGGCATTCAAATCCACATGTAGCCACTTTTTGTTCTAAAAAGGTAGTGCTTGCCACTTTATCGAATACTAAAATATCGATAAATAAAAAAATTAAGTTATAAAATTGCTTGAAGATAATTTAAGATTCTTTTAATTTTGAATTATGGATAGGTAATTCCAAATTTTAAGATTCGTTTAATTTGGAATTATTCATTTACGATGCGTATTGACTGCCTTGCATTGTATGGTAGTTGTATTTATAAAAAAATATTATTAGGTATTTCGGTTTAGGTTGTTTTTTATGGTTTCGTAAAAAGGTACGTATTTTTTCCTGTTTTCATAGATTCATTCTATTAATATTAATATCTATTCTACTAATATTATAAAAGCAAAAATATATAAGAATGGACATTTGATATTCTTTCACGAAAAAACTACTCAATGAGTTTTTATGGAACTTTCCAATTATACATATTATAGATTAAACATCAGAATAACATATAGGCTACAATTTACCGCGGGAAAATAACTCATTCCCACAGGAAAAAATTGGTAAAAGTTTAAAATAAATTGCTTCAAATAAAACAAATAAAATTTAAAATTTTTTTTTGCAAAATTTTATTTCGATACTTAATTAACAAATTACAATATTTATTATTTAAAATAGATGCCACCTTAAACTTGTGGCACAGCATCTCTGCAAAGCACTTTACTTTTCTTCCCGTCTGATTCGAAATGATTTGAACAAGGCCGAGAATGTTTTGAAGGCTTCCAATTTTCCCTGTGCTATAGCTTTAACCCAAACATCTTTTAATTTTTCTCAAGCCAGAAACCTGCAAATAACAATAAAATCCATACTTAAATACCTTTTTTTTTCTCCTAACCTAAAGCAGTCATTATCAATGAAGTACTTCGTACCTACTCAAGTATCGATAATTGCACAACACTATGGAAGTTATATTTTGCATTTTTTCTAAAAACTAAGCTGATTATGATTTCATTTCAATGATTACGGTTAGATAAAACATAGATGATTATGAAAATAACGTAAATTAACTTATTTATAATACAATTAACAAAAAAATTGATCAAAACACTAACCTGTGAAAAGACAAATTCCAATCTTCATCCGATTTCCCAGTACTACGGCTTTTACAGCCGTGAACAACACAAGCCATGTAATCTTTAGTAAATTATCTTTTCAGAAAATAACATAAGAAACTAGAAAACACGTTTTTCACTTCAAAAACAATAATTAAAATCACCATGCGTTAGTGACCAGACTGGTCACTAAAACAAATTGTAATGGCTACATGTCATTTCAAACTGTCGAACTGACATATATCTGTCCTCTTTTTTCGCATGACATTTTGCCATAAGCCAAAAAGGCCAAACTAGTGCTTTATTGTTCAATTAATTGTTACTTCTCCAGGCTTGATAATTGCTCCGAGATAATAACATCATACACTATATTTAAACGTTTTAATGCTACAATTAAACTATCGAAGTTTTTATTTATACTACGAATATTTAAACAAAAAAATTTTAAATTATATTCACTTGTAAGATAAGTTCTGCATGATTCAAGGTTAGAAACAGTGTTACATTTTATTTTATACGAATCTAAGTCTGTTGCAATGTTATTCGCAGCCATTGAAAATAATTGTTAAGATCCATTTGAGTATTTTTATGTATTGGGAACAAAAGTGAAAATAATTTTTTAAAATGTGATAAATATTTTTTCTCGCCTGGTGATAATATTGTAGCAAATCTGTGTATGTGCTAAAGTGCATTAATAATATATTATAATTTTCTTTATCATAAATTAATGTGAAATTATATAATATTTTATGTTTATAATAAGTACAATAAAATAAATGCATATAAAAATAAATTATAGAATGTAATATATACATAATTATGTGAAATAATACAAAGTTATACACAGTTATCATATTTCGATGAAGATATATAAGACAAATAGGTTTCTTATTAGACTAATCGAACAATAATTAAGACTTTTACAATTAAAAGAAAACGAATCAATAATGTTATTACTACGACTGACTGGGGACGTGTTTGTCTGTGTTAAAAATATTGGCAAGAACTTCTCGTGACCGGATATGAATTGCGCTTTTCCCTTCGCGTTGTCTAACATAAACATTTCCGTTAATGCACCAACAGAATGCATAACCGAAGTTCTTATATAGACTTCGAGCTTCACGAAATAAAATTCGATTATCTTTGGTTAATCTTTCATTTATATAAATCTTACAAGCATCTCCGGGTAAATTAAAATCTGCACTGCTAATGTTTTTCCTTGATTTTGCGGCTTTCAATATCTCGTCACGCTTCGAACGTCGAAGAAATCGAACAACAACGGGGCGGGACAGCTTATTGGTATTGTTAGGGCCCTTCTCCTTCAAAATACGGGGACCCACTCGCATTGCCCAGTCGATGTCTACATCGCTTAGTTCCACGCCGACTTTTCGAGCCGCTAACAATGTACCTAATATGCTGAAGGTTTTCGTGAGAGGTCTCCGGAATACTGGCTATTTCAATTTCATTACGTAGATATTGTTGTGCTTGTAAGTTTAATTCGCATTGAAGATTGGATATAGTGACTTTCAGGTCATCAATCTGCCTAGAGTTACTTTCCAATAGTTTGATACGCGATTCGCTAGTATTACCTGTGGTATTACCTAACCTTTTCCTCAAGTTTGTCTAGGCGCTCGTTACAAATTATTAACGATTGAGTGGCGTCTTCTAATTTCAGCTTGACGGAGGAAAGTTCCTGGGTCAGACGACGAATTTCGGTAGTGAGTTCCTTTACGTCTTCACCCGTCACTGTCGCAGCGGTCGTATCTTTTTTACGCATCGTAATAAAATGAGAATCGCCGCTGCACCTCACCGGGGTATTGCTATTATCACCCCCTCTCTTTTGAGCCGAGGAGCAGTTAGGGCACTCCCATATGTTTTTCTGTTCTGCGGATAATCCACTCACGTCAATACATAATGGACAAAAATTTTTTCCACAGACTGCAGACGAACATTTGACGAAGTTGTTATCTTTAAAAGATTTAAGGCAACCGGAGCACTTCATATTAACTTAATAATATGTTAACTGTAACTGCGCAATTCTTTTTACAATATACTTCCGTGTCAGTTCTGCGGAAGCTTGATTGAGTTACTATCTATTCACATTCTTACTACAATCGGAAGCAAATCACTTAAATTTCGTTTTTGAGTCTTAAGAAGTGTAAGCAACAGGACGTATAAAAGGAATAAAACAAAGAAAATTTGATTTAATATTTTATTGATACATTCATTCATTCATTCATACAACACTCAAGACAAAACACACATAATTTACAGAAATTATCAAAGAATCTACAAATGGTTCAGCACCTGAATAACATTTCATTCAAAAATCTATTTCAATTTTGTACTAATTTATGCTATGACCACAATAAAATGGAACAAAAATATTAATGTATATTAAAAAGCTATATACAATTAAATGATAATATAACTTGAATGATAAATATTATAGTAAAATCTACATTCTTTAACAATCAGTCTATTATATTAAAGTGAAACTTTTATTACATCGTCTCAAACTTTTTGGTCTGTGTAGCGCATGTCGCGTGTATCGCGGCTGCCGAGTAGGTATACCTACTCGGCAGCCGACCGACACGCGACATGCGCTACACAAAGCAGTGTTCGGAACCGTTCGAACAGTTTCACTTTTACCGTGGTTTCATAAAACCACACAACATTTTTTTATCATTTGTATTGTTTTCTTTCGCTTTTCGCAAGTATTTTTTACATTAACATTTTTATTCCATAAATGAAACGTTATAACAGATGCATATTAAATATTGCAATTATTAGCTTATATTTCTCTTCTGACGTTGTCCGAAGGGCATTCTGGGCATACCCTTAGCTGGGTTCTTAGCTTTAGGTGACAATATTATTTCACTTGTTACAAGTTTGTCCAATGTCTGAAAAAGTAAATAAATAATTATTAGAAACTAGGTTTCCGCCCGCGGCTTCGCCCGCGCAGTCAAAGAAAAACCCGCACAGTTGCCGTTCCCGTGGGATTTCCGGGATTGCGTCATTATCCCGGGATAAAAAGTAGCCTATGTCCTTTCTCGGGTATCAAAATATCTCCATACCAAAGTTCATGAAAATTGGTTCAGTAGTTTAGGCGTGATTGAGTAACAGACAGACAGACAGAGTTACTTTCGCATTTATAATATGTATTAGTATGGATTAGAATCACGCTCAAATAATGTCCGAAGTAAAAGTCTGCCTTCGCGTATAAGGCAGAGTTTTCTAACACAATAGACTTTGAACATTACTGCCACGAAATAAGGTGTTAATTCCAATGAATGTTTTATACATTGACTCGGACAATTTTGATAACCTTTTTATATGCGATCGTGAGTACAGTTGTATATGGTACGTCAATTTAGAACTGTAAAAAATTAAAAAAAACTAAGCAATCAATATACGTCTAAAAAGATCATTCTAAAACTGAAATTTAAAAATACAATCTATATAGTTTTAGGACTGCATTTTTATGCTATTTTAAGTTTAGTGTATCAAAACATTGAAATCAAAAAAAAAAAATCATAAAAATATGTATTTTTAACATAAGTCTATAAATAAATTATATTTAATTCAACAAAAAATTATTTGACTCTTAATTACCTGGTTATCAATGAGGCCACGATCCCTGAGAGCTTTCTCTATATCCGCAAATTGTTTGGCATAATCTTTGTTGCTACTTTTGTTCACAGCTTCTTTAACTGTTGATATCTGTAATTAATAGAACATTTGTTATGATTTAAGATTTTTATCTTATTTATACAATTTTGTCCGTACGTAATAATATACGTCCATACGATAGTGTTTTGTCAGCTGCTTGGATTTCAAGATGTCAGATACTTTTATAGAGGAAGTTAATTGATTTTTTTATATTTATTTAAATTCAATTCACTTCTCGTTGATTTTTAAGCTTACGCGATGACAAAGGCATCAAATGTATTATTATAAAGTGAAGGCATTATATTATCATAAAAACAAGTACAAAAATAAATTCAACTTACAGTTTCTTCAAAGAATGTATGCTTTTCCATCCTTGGACTGTCAACATCCAGAACTCCTCTCAAGATTGGCATTGCATCATCTATCCTCTCTATTTTAGATAATGCCATAACCTGTATTGTTAACGGTTATTAACTTTATCTTAACCATATTATGATATTAAACAAATAAATAATAAATATTTCCATTTATTGTAATACAATAAACAACTGGACACACAATAACGCTCAAAAAGTGTCCGTTAAACGTTTTCTTTTTTTTTAAACAAGTTGAATAAATTCTCAGAATAGGCTTATTTGTTGATAAAACAAATACTAAAAGTTCTTACCTTTATATTCCTTATTGTAACATAGTGTGGAGTTTGCAGTGCGATACATTCCAAAGCTACATGTGGCTCATTATTCTTCAATGCTAAAGCTGCAACAATTATCACATTACTTTACAATGTTCATGTAAAAGAAGTATTAATACATACAATTTATAGACCATATATATAAGAAATTTAATTTTTAAAGAATTGAAAAATAATGAATTGAAATCAAAAGGCAGGATTCAAAACCACTTTTGCCTTATCGGGACGACGCGACGCCTAGCCTCCGGCACCAAGCAATTGAATTTCTTCTGTGGAAAGGAGGTAAAAAAACCCGAACAAACTATACAATTGAATTGAGAACCTCCATTTTTTAGAAGACGGTTTATAATTATAACTTACCAGCCATTAAAGTGCAAGCTCTCCTGAGTGGTACAGAACCCACTTGCATCATCTCATTCCACAATTTCTTTGCATATTCATAACTCTGCGCTGTGTTCTTGAACAAAAAATATTAAGTAGATACCTAATGGTGATAATTTTTCATTCAATAATAATGTTTAATATAATAAATATTTACTGTACTTATTGTTAGTTCTTTCAATACATAAATGGTAAGGTTATAATAAACACATTATTAAAGTATAGAACAAATATAAACTTAAATTTTCTTAAATAATAGAAAAAAATATTTCTTGGGATTCAAACGTGTGTCTTTCGCCATTCTGGAGCAATGCCTTGATGTTAATTATATTATATTCGTAAAGAATTTGGAATGTTATAAAAACTAAATATTGAATTCAAATATAAACTTACCTGTTTGTAGCAGGCAGCAAGCACCAACACTACTGGATACTTAGGATACTTTGTCATATTCAACTGACGCTCTTGTATTTTATCAAATATTTTGTACATTTCTTCATACATTGCATGGTTGTACAACAAATCAAGTAAAATTTGATATGTAATCAATTGATCAAAGAAACCCTCATTTGCTGGATCTTCGAAACTCTGAAATAATTAATAAATATACTTATAAAATGATTCAAAAAGCTATTGACTATTACTAAGTCAGGGAAAATGTATACTTTATAGAATTAAACTTAAAGGAAATATTTTTAAATGATTTTTTGACGTGACAACGTCTTAAATTAGGTTGCGGCTGGGAGTCACTTATGAAAAAGTGTAACGCTCGGTAACGTTACGATGAGTCACCGAACGAGAGAGAGGCCCGCGGTCTGCCGCGCGCGCAGCACATAAATATTCTACCGAGAAAAAGATGTTGTCACGTAAAATCTTTGCCCGTAAAACCGACTTTACAGGCAACCATTTTTTTTTTTATTAGGTAACTAACTGAAATAACTTACTTTAATTGCATCTACAGGTGCATCAAGGAAGTAGAACATCCTCATCACTACTGGACCAAATACAAAGGACCCAAATCGGAATTCTGTTTTCTGTGTGTTAAATCTAAATAAAAATTAAATATTATTATAATTTGTTGTTTCAATTTTTATTTATACATAATCAATTTGTAAGTTCACATGAAATTTTTAAGAAACAGGTTTATTATTAATTATTAATGTATAGTGGTTAGAGAACTGCAAAATTAACATAGTTTATTGTAGCCAATATTTTTACTTTTTTACTTAATAATAAAAACTTACTCTTACTTTTTAACCATATCAAGCACCAAGTTTAAATCTGAAGGCTCAGCCATGTGTACCATATTTTTTAAGTCTTCAGTAAAAATCATGTGCTTAGGATTTTGAACGAAGTCATTCATTTTTGCCTTAAAATTCTCAGAAAATTGTGCAAATTGTTCTTTGACATTCTTCCTTGAGTTTAAATATGAATCAACACCGAGAGCTGACTGAGAATACAGGTATTGTACTGATGGGTAAAAAAAAGTATTAATTAAAGAAAAATCAAGACATGATGCATAGTTTTTCAGTGAGAAAATGTATATAATTCATACCCTTGGTTATGTGAATACTTCTAATAGGAGATAACCCAACATTGTAATTCCTAGAAACGGTTTTCATTATTATATTCATAATGAAAGTTTATTCTACTTGCTTACTCCAGTAATTTTTACCAGCCACGTATTGTCTATTGAAATTATATTTAGTTTTTAAAATTTAAAATTTGGTTTCAAATTTTCTAGGTTAGATTATTCCCCTGACAAGTGACAACTAATGACCATTGACCACAGAGTAGGTATTATCAACCGGTGGCCGGTGCAAACTCATGTACAGGGAAAAATAAGGAAAAAACATTTGCTATTAAAATATTGTCGTATGCCGGTAATAATACAAATATTGCGCTTATTCATCACAGATTAAGTATTAGATACTTGTTATTCACATGCTTATTGTATTAGTAGAGAGTAGACTCCATCTGAGTATATAATATGTTCTGTGGACTCCATAGAGCTTTTGACAACGGACCACTTTGGTCACGACACCTGGTGTTCAAAAAAAGAACTAGTTTTAGTGTGCACTTAAGTACACAAGTATATTACCGAATCTATTAAAAACATTTTTTTTTTTAAATTAATAAAAATTCTTTAAAATTTCGTACTAAAAATAAAAGTAGAGTTTATTGTGCGGTAAACGGTTGTGGTAGTAAATCTCATACGAATTTAGAAGTTAGTTTTCATGCTATACCTAAACCTGGTAGCAGTTTTGTTTATGTTGAAAATTATTTCGGAAAAAAAGAAAAAGTAGATCGATGTAAAGCCTGGCAGCGTGCTTTAAAATTGAAAAATATAAATCCGCATATGAGAGTGTGTTCATTACATTTTCAAAGGAATGATTTTATTGTACCAAGTAAGTTGACAATGTTTAACCTCAAATATAAATGTAAATATAAATCTAAAACTAATTGAAAAATTTGTTTTTCAGGTGTTATGACTAAAAAGATGACTTTAAAAAAAACATGTGTTCCATCGTGTAATCTACCAAGCTCTGCTAGAGAATCAAATAAAGCTAAAAAAAATATAGAGGCACGACATCAGCGTCTAGTAAATCGGAGTTTAAAGAAGGATACTGTGAAAAAACATAATGATATTAATGAGGATTCATTAATCCATTCATGATCCAACAAATTTAAAAAAATCATTTATAGAAAACATAAATAATTAAAATTGATGACACTAATTCAATGTAAACTTATGGTTAATTCTTTTGTTGCACACAATACGTAGCCATGTTTTTTAAGCCCCGCCCACTGGTCCGTTGTCATTACTCATTACTCCGTTTCGTTGTCAAACGTCAAATCTGACTAATATATAGTTATCTGTGCGTCAAATTGTTATTTTACCATTGATCAAACTGTTATTATTCAATCTTCAATTATATATCTACTTTTGGCAAATTTGTGTTAAATTAATGCTTGTAGGCCATTTTTAAATAAACAAAGTGATCTACAAAAAAATGTGAGTCGTTACAACTTTAGAAATGCTATAATTTTTTTAAATACATCAGTGACACCAAACCTGAACAAAACTGTGTATGTGTAGCTAATGGCCTGATAAGTACACCTATTTTATGAGAATTTGCTTGCGATACAGTTCAATAAAATAGGTAAGCATTTAAGAAAATACAGTCAGTAATTTTTAACCGTTTGTATTTATTTATATTGGAAACTAACAATTATTGTTAATATTTGTATTATATCTATTTTTGTATTGCAGGTTGTACTTCTGAGGCCCCAAATAAAATACATATAACTACATTTTAGCGGTCTAGGAATTTATATTTTTTAAAAGCTGCAGAAATGTGCTACTGCCAAATACTATGTCTAGGTGTTCAATAGAAACTTTTACAGAAAAGAAGTCCTCTTAATCTCCATTTTGACGTTAAATTGTCACCAAATCATCACTTATTTAAAATTTCATTTGTGATGTGTAAATAAATGTTAACTGTTTTTGCACAAATGGAGACAAACTTTCCAATTATTCTTTTTAAAATTATTGGTTTATATTTATTATTATGTACATATCTTTCATGCTATCTCCATGTGTACTATCGGAATGATTACAAAAAGGGAGACCAAGGATAAGTAGTAAAATATACCCTAATTTTGTGTAGATACTGTTAACTTGAGTATTTTATCTGAATATATGTATTTAAATTCACATTTTTATTTTCAACTAATAACATTTTTCATTCCAATTTAGATAACAATGGATGGAAAAGTAAAATGAGTTGGAATATGACTGACCAAGCAACCCTTGGAACGGCAAAAACTTTGATTATGGCAACATGAAAAGTTGAACAGTAATGTTGGCAATACAGATGTCGAGAATGGGTGGAAATGTAATCAGTGCTATAATAGTTAACATTACATCTTTTATACCTACATTTACACAGATTTATGATACCAAAACATGTCTTATATCAAATTGTGTTTTTATCATAGATCTGACTCCCTTGTAAACATGCTTGCATCTTAATAAATTTATTTTATATTAAATGATATCTTATTATTTTAATGTAGTATTGTTCTCTTTATTATCTCTAAGTTATTAAAAGTTTAATTATTATTGTTTACAGATTGGCTGTCAAAATTGTGGGATATCAAATTCAAACACAAATAGAAAATAATATGTCAGACAGTTACCGCAAATATTCAAAACATGACAATAAAAGTTCAGAAAGAAGCTCCAGAAGAAGAAAAGATTCCAGATCCTGCATTAGTGATTCAAAAACACCACCTTTTTCATCAAAATACAGCTCTAACATTGATGATTTAATCAAGCAAAGAGAGACTTTAAAAAATGAACTTAAAAATATTACCAAACATTCTAAACATGGCAAAAGTCACAAACCTTCTAAACGTCGTAGCTCCGACAATATCAATGAAGATAAGAGTAAAAAAAGTAAAAGGAGTAAAAGCGAAAAAAATGTAACTGAACCAAATATTATTCTTGATAAAGAAACATCACCTAATCATGATTATTCTCAGTTGGATTCTGAAGATGAAGAACATATTATTGAGCTGAGGAGAAAGCAAAGAAAACAGCTTTTAGAGCAATTAACAAATAATGAAGAAATACAAGATATAAATAATAAAACAGATACAAAAGAAATTACTAATGAAACATTAACAAACAATGAGGATTCCACAATTTCAAATAAAACAAAATTAGAAGTAGAAAATAAAATTACAGATATGTTTGCTGAAGAAGATTTTTCAACAAAACATAGTTCAGACAAAGTGACACAAGATAACAATAAGACCAGCTCTCAATTGACAGACAACTGGGATGATGCAGAAGGATATTACAATATTAAAATAGGGGATATTATAAACAATAACAGATATACAATCAAATGTTTAGTGGGACAGGGTGTATTTGCTAATGTTGTTAAAGCTCAAGATAACAAAACAAACAATGAAGTTGCAATTAAAATAATGAGGAATAATGAACTAATGTTTAAAACTGGACTTAAAGAAATAACTACTTTAAAAGAATTGTGCAATGCAGACCCAAGTAATAAATACCATTGTGTACGGTTGGAAGGTCATTTTATCCATAAAAATCACCTCTGCTTGGTATTAGAATGTTTTCATATGGATTTAAGAAGTGTTTTGAAGAAATATGGTAAGCACCATGGACTAAATATTAAGGCACTCACAAGTTACACAATTCAGTTACTATTAGCCTTGAGACTCCTTAAAAAAATAGGTTATGTTCATGCTGATATCAAACCTGACAATATTATTGTAAATGAAAAGAAAAACATCCTAAAGCTGTGTGATTTTGGATCTGCTTCAAAAGTGAATGATAATGAGCCCACACCATATTTAGTATCCAGATTTTATAGAGCACCAGAAATAATACTTGGTATACCACATGGCCATGGTGTAGATATGTGGTCAACAGCTTGCACCATTTATGAAATGGCTACCGGAAAAATTCTTTTTACTGGCAACTCTAACAATAAGATGTTAAAATGTTTCATGGACCTTAAAGGAAAAATGCCAGCAAGATTATTGCGAAAAGGAAAATTTAAGGATCAACATTTTAATTATAATAATAATTTTTTATTGCATAGAAAGGATGAATTCTCTGGTAGGGAAAAATTAGAAGAGGTTTCATATGTAACCGTTCAGAGAGACCTGTCTAAAGAACTGAAGAAGAGTAGAAAAGACATGTCAGCCAGTGAGGAGAAAAAAATTGGACAACTTAAAGACTTACTAGACAAAATGCTCATGTTAGATCCTGGTCAAAGAATATCTGTTAATGACAGTCTGAAACATCTTTTTATACAGGAAGAGATAGAAAAATAAATTGCTCAACTAATTGAAATATATATATTTGTAATAAAAATAACATGTTTCATTTCACTCACCTTAATTACAATGTGTCTTTGAATCTATAGATATAATTAATATTGAAGTGCCAGTCTAAGGCTGCAAAATAACTGTTTCTCAAGTGATTAGTTATTTAAATAAATAAAAAACTAACACCAAATCTGAAAGGCTTGTGAAAGGCCCAACATCTTTTGTGGCAATAATTTTTTTTCATCCCAAACCAAACCCATGCAAAAATTAGTCTAAACCAATGAATTAATTCAGCGAGAGAACCGCGTCCCGACCTGAAGTTCTCACTCAAAATATGGGAATACAATATAACTTCAAGCAAATGATAGAAAAATGAAACAAACCATGAGTAAATTTCTTACTTTATTTGTTTCTCACAGTTGAAAATAACAAAAATATAGCTACGACTTAACTAAAATATCACTTAAATAAGGTTTCACATAGGTGCATAGTATACATCATGTGGGCTATCACATTTTACAAAAGAAAATTGACAATCGCCTCGTTCGGATAATATAATATTTATTGCGAGAACAAATTGACGATGGAGCTTACTTTTGTCCATGGCATAATGGATCCTTGAACAATTTTAATTCTTTACATATTGACCTATTAATCTTTTGTGATCAAATCCTATTTATTACACGTACAGAAACTTTAATAGTTCATATACTGCCTCTAGAGCCAATCTAAAATCTACACAAGTTCCTTTCTATTTTTTTTTATAAAAACCTAAGACTAGTTAAATGACGACTTAGCTGCAAAACGTGTTCTGTCTGCTGTTTACTAGATATTTTATACTATGTTACATAATTGGTTGTATAAATTTCATTACAAGCTTACAAAGTTCCCTAGCACTGAAATATAATCTACCGCCAAAGATTTTAACTGATAGTAATCGTTTCGTTAAATTAATTTAGACAATGTTGCATTTGACTAAATAGCTTTATAGCTTGACCGCAACCGCTGTACCGCGCCTTAGGTATGTGCGCGGCGAGGCGGGGGAGAGTACCGACCGTTCCGTTTCTTTCTAACTTCTAACTCGTGCTCTTTCTTACCCGATCCCCGCCTCACCGCACATACCTAGGGTACAGTGGTTGCGGTCAAGCTATAGTGAAATATATAAATTGATTGGTTTCATAACAGATATATTTCATCATAGCCATAATAGTTTAATTCATTATTTTAACCTAGAAGTGATTTGAAAAAACGCTATTATTATTTTTTTGAGGCTATTACCAATTGCTATTACATTGTCTGAAAACTTATATTTTTTTTATAAGTTTATATTTTAAGGCATCTTTATGAATCTTTGTATTCATAAAACTTAGTGATGATGACCGAAAATGTATTGATATTATTAAAATAATAATTGTTACAAAACCTTATTTTCAAATTGATATTTATTGTTTTATGGCATTCAAATGCTTTATAAATATAAATTTATAAAGAATAGAAAAAATTCGATCACGAGGCGGGACTCGAACCCGCATCCTTTCGCGCCATTCCGGGGCGGATGCCTGACCAAAATTTGGTCAGGCATCCGCCCCGGAATGGCGCGAAAGGATGCGGGTTCGAGTCCCGCCTCGTGATCGAATTTTTTCTATTCTTTATAAATTTATAAACCTTATTTTCATTTAGAGTGCGCGTAGCTTAATCTAAAATACACCAGCTTAGCTGTATTAAATATTAATCTTGAGAACTTAAAACAATATAAAATAATAAATCAACAACAAAAATAAAATAAGTAGGTAAAACATCACAGTACGTTAATAAAATTATTATAGAAAATTCATAGTACAATAATATACTTATAAGATTATCAATTATAATTTATGTTGATTCAAATTGCAACATAGTTGTTGTTACTAAGGATTTTTCCTAATTAAAAATACTGCTTTTACATATTTATAAAACAATATTATGTAAGTATCATAATCAATTTATATGGAATAAAATTAGTAGGAGCACATCTACCTGCACTGAAATTTTCAAGTTGAATGCACACAAGAAAATTACAATTATAAAAAATCTAATTTTCGTATTCAACTCACTGCAATAATGTTGTTAGATGGTCAGGAATTGGTTGATAGTAATGTTATTACAAATCTGTAAACAATTGATCAAGTGTAGCTCATTCAAAGAAAAATACTTAAGTATTATAAATTTCATGACAATTTGGATTTCCCACTGTATAATGTATAATTAGGCTTGGATTCGATGTCCAAAATTACACACTTTTACGACAATATTACAATAACCTTAATCTTATATGAAATTATGTGGATGGATCCATTACATACATTTAAAGCAGTGATGGGATGTATCATGTAACAGTCTCAAGTCTATTCGATCACTGGGTACACTTATTACCAAAACAAGCTTTTAAACAAACACACAAAGAGATTCTTCGAAGAAAAACTATACAGTAAATAATCGTTAAAATCTTAAAATAAGATATCTTTGGATGTAAAGATGTTATGAGGCTTACAAATGACTTAAAATTAATGGAATAATTACCACAAGTCCTTCAGTTTGTAGCTGCAATCGTAGTGTAACTATGGTAAAGATTCCACTGCTATTGTGTTATTCACATGTTCGATATTATACTGTTATTGTTATGTAGATAACATATTTTGGTTCGCGAAACCGGTGTGCATGTCTATTGATTGGCCGGATGCTATTGAGTCGGGACTCTGTAAGGATGCACTATACATGGGATTCATTGGAGTCGTCCCACCTGCCTCGAATAGAGTACTGTCGTATACACTGTTGCTCTGCTAAAATTGATAGTTCATATTAACAAGTTGTAGTTTACTCTAAAGTTGTTTTAAAGGAGTTTTTCCCATCGACGCATAGTTCCCGTTCCTGTGGGATTTCCGGGACAAAAAGCTGTACATACATACCAAATTTCATTGTAATCGGTTCAGTAGTATTTGCGTGATAGAGTTACAAACATCCACCCATCCATCCTCACCAACTTTCGCATTTATAATATTAGTAGGATCTGAATTTAATTGTTTTTGTTACGCTTTCACTCAAAAACTACTGAACAGATTTCAATAAAACTTGGTACAGAGATCGGAGAAAGGGATAGTATATATGGCAAAGTAACTATGCGGGTTTTTTTGTGACTACGCGAGCTTACGTCGTAAAAAATGTACTTTGGACTTTGAAAATCGACAAAGTAAAAATAATTGCCGAGCAGTCATCAGTCGCCAGCAAAGCCGCGGGCGTAAAGCTAGTACTTGGATACTCAGGGGATAGTCTGCTCTCATACTCATACTGCTCCGCGTCACGAAGCGTAGCGCGTGAATACGTATTCTAACGTTGCTTGCATCTCTGTATTGAAAACACGCACAGTCCAACACACTGAAAGATCATGCATTCGAACTCTACGCTGCGTGTTGCGAGGCAGTGTGCAAATCGCCTAATTACTAATACAATGGCTTGAAATCGCTACAATACAATACAATACAATACAATACAAAATACTTTATTTAACACACACATAGGTACAGAAGATAAGAAAAAGAAAAGAGAAAAACATATAAGATAGGTACACATGTTAAATAGGCGGCCTTATCGCTTTCAAGCGAATATGGCATATGGGCAATATAAGATTTACTTGCAACTATACCTGGTAAATGTAGTCAGAATCCGTTTTAAGAGAGCTGAAACTTTGTTGATGCGGTAGAGAGACTTGGTCGTCATCCATTGGCTCATCCATTTGAGCTTTGTATGAGAACATTATACTTGGCTGTGATACACTGAAATTGTCAATGAATAAAAATAATAATATTAGTACAAGTTGTAATTAGTGTTAGACAATTTAGTAAAATTCTACGAGAAAAAGTTACGCTATTCTTAACATGTGTGAAATCTATGATTTGACAGTAAGGCCGTGTCCGCACTGCGGATATTTTCCGCGCGGAAAACAATTCGCTAATTAGAAGTCACAAATCTGTGATTTGGTGCAGATTTCGCGCGATTTTTTTCCGCGCGGATATTTTGTGCAGTATGGAGTAGTATGACTATGTTCGCACTGCGGAATAAAATCCGCGGGTTTTGCTTGTCAGTCGTGCTGAAACTGCTTTTCTTCGATTTGTATTTTCATAGGTAATAGCTGGACCAACTATTCGTAGTAAATTATCGAATGATGTTTAACTCATCCTGTAATAACTGAAAAACTTTTGACTGTATTTTCGTAATTCGTAGCTCTTGATATTTTATGTAGAAAAATTATTTCATTGGTCTCAAAGCCGTAAACGGGTGAATGCAGACTCCAGTGCTCATGGCTACTTTTGATACGTCTGTTACGTCGCCGCTGTAGTAGCAAGTGAATCAAAATAGATTGGTTATCCATTTTAGACATTCGTTTTGTACGGCGAACTGCATCGAAATGACAAATTCCGCGCGGAATTTTATCCGCAGTGCGTATTGGTGTAATTTAGACCGCGGAATAAAAATCGCGTGGATTTTATTCGCGCGGAAAACATCCGCAGTGTGGATACGGCCTCACAAGTCACTCAACGAATCTACCAAAATCTCCATAGATTTTGTCTAACAACTGATTGTATAATATAAAAAAGATTTTGTCCTCACCTGAAAAATTCGCTGAGGAACGTATGATAAACGAGTGGCGTATACAAAGAGAAATAAAGCCAGGTGGTAACATCAACGACACATAGACCGGGTTGCATCGAACCCCAAATCAAGAGACCCGCTCCAACTGCTTGTGTTATGTCAAGTAAAGCCAGAAGTAATACGTAGAAATAAAAGGAGAGTTTCGCTGGAACAAACAAATAATGGATATAATACATTACAAAATCTCTTACATAATCTACCCAAATATTATAATGAAGAAAGATTTGATTGTTTGTTTGTTTGAATTGAATAGGCTCCAGTAGTACTAGTACTAGACCGATTTTAATGATTTTTTCAGTAAACTACATAACTACGAAGTAACATAGGCTACATTTTATTTCGTTTTTATCCTGAGTCAGCCAGGGCCAAGCCGGGACAAGCAGCAAGTATACTAGAAAGTAAAACTGCAATTAATCTAAACTTATAAAATACACCTGAACTAATATTATAAAGACAAAACATTTGTATTTGTGTATGTACGTTTGTAATGTTTACACGCAAAAACTACTAGACCAATTAAATTAAAACGTTATTTCGTTCTTACACTGTAATCTAAGGATATGTGATTCCTGAATGCTTATATCTATTATTGTCAAAGCTGGGGCGGAAAGCTAGTTTATTATATGTCTTTGTTACTTTACTCTCTGTGATGCATCAGTTTCTCATTGTCATTAATTTGCATATTTTATGTGTGTGAAAACATAATCTTTTTGTCCAGAATTAATTGTTCTATGATATAAATGATGATCACTATTAAATGGGTAATAAATAAAATATGTCTTAGTAAATATATTCACATAAACTAAGTGATGTATTTTCATTTCTTATTTCATAACACCCTTGCAAGTAGATTGTGTAGATTACGTAACAGATTTTATTATGTTAATAAGATACAAGAAAAAAAAATTTCCTTATAGGGTTTGAGTATAAGGAAATGAAATCGGAAGAACATGTAAGTATGAAATAAATCAGGAAATTGAATATCATTTAACCTACATTATAGAATGTAAAAGAAACTGTTTACATAGTGATAAAAAGAGTAATTTACTGTTATCAAACATATTATTACTAATAATTGATCGTTTATTTTATTGTAATAATGTTTAAAAATAACATGATAAATGCCTAACTTAACCTTGACTCTATATTATTATTTATTACTATTTCTATTAACTATAAACTAAAATAATTAAAATATTAACCTTGCAGCTCTAACAGATCCAAGTACCTTTTCTTGTATCTAGTTCTTATAACCTTGGTTCTTAGTTTTTACCTACTTTTACTGGTTTAAAAAACCATTGAAATAATGCTTCAATTCACTTAACAACAAACTTTAACCCCTGTTTGATTTGTAGCAAACAAGATAAACAATTGAAGCTACTTCAAGAAATTAGTACAATATGATATCAAAGTAATAACTAAGTAGATAAAGCAAAATGTAACGAAAAAATATACAAGCATTGGTACTATAATAATAACCATAAAAAGTGTAAATAATAGTGTAACAACCTTGTTATTTTTTACAATGACAAGTCATTGTGGACAAGTTAATGTCTAATAGAAATTTACAGTTACATAAAAGATTTTATAAATTTCAAGAGATATTGAATGCATGAAGCTCTATATTTGTTACTTGATCCCTTTTGGTTTTAAAATTTTTCTTATTTACTATCTGAATCTATCAGGTTCAAGCTCTAATAAGATTAACCCAATCAAAAAAACACACAATAGGACATTTTGATAACATTACAAGCTATTATCGCCGTTCTGATATTTTCATTATAAATTTTTTAAGTTATTATCTCAATCCAAACAGTGACAAATACAACAAAAAAGATATCATTAATCTGTTCAGATATTTTTGAGTAGTGAACCTAATACAAAATTGATAAAGTAATGTGTCCTACTAGTATTTGTCCTAAATACATATCCATATTTATTTTGAACTTAATACTATTATATAGGCGAAAGTTTGTAAGTATGGATGTATGGATGTATGGATGTTTGTTACTCTTTCACGTAAAAACTACTGAACCAATTACAATGAAATTTAGCACACATATAGAGGGTAACTTGGATTAACACATAGGATAGGTTTTATCCCGGAAATCCCACGGGAACAGGAACTATGCGGGTTTTCCTTTGAAAATGCGGGCGAAGCCGCGGGCGGAAATCTAGTTTTGAATAAAAACATCTGAAAATTAACACTTACTTGGCAAAGCTAAATACTCTCTGATAGGTATCCACGGAAGGAGCAAGATGACTAAATAAATAATACCAAATACGAGAGATGAAGTGAACCAGAAGAGCATTCCGCCGTGTCCAAACAAATCATAATCTCTGGTATCAATGTGGAACATGTCATCTGGCATTACAATTTCCAAAGTTCCTTGGGTCACGGTAAATGCCAGTGATATAAACGATGTTGCTAGTAAAACATATCTAATGCTGCTCCTACTATCCATGTGACCTAAAATAATGTCTTGTTAAGAATAATCTTACAAAATATTATGCAGTAGTATAAACAGTAAGCCTTGTATGCACCATTTACTTGAATTAAATCTTCTGAAAGCGTAAATTTTTGTATTCATGTGATTAATACATTAACAGGTCTTTTAAGATTGGATATATTTTGTTCTAGTAATTACAACTTCTGAAGAGCATTCTCACAACGAAAATATCATATTCTATCAAAATTAATAAAATTATTTATTTAACTTACCAAAAGCAAGTCCAAAAATTACCACACTCATCTCAGTTGCAAGGAGGAAGAATCTGACAGTGACCCACAGGATCTTATCAATTAGACCTCCAAGGGGCATAGCTGCATTCACAGTCATGGACACTGCACATCTTATTAAACTGATGATAACATTTCCCCATACTAACGAATAAAAAGTCAGAAAAATTGGACTACTAGTAGCACGCAATTTTAACTGAGCTTTATTAAATCTAACCACTAAGAATAGCACGAAAAGGGCGTTCGGTATCAATATAATTAAATCCCAAATACGAACCCTGTAAACAAATATTACATACATTAGAACATATTGTGTACAACATAAATCTAAGCAAAATAATATGACGTTAATCACCTTGAGTTGTTTATCTCGTAATACAAAACATATTTGCAAAAAGTATCTTCTTTCACTGGTGGGAAATCAGTACCGTTTATACCAAACATTTTTACACTTTTAATGCTTGGCCATTTAGTTTGTTACGAAATTATGTTAAGGTTCGTGGAAAGGAATCATCACTTGCACCACAATAATCAAATTAGTAGATAGTAAATAGCGTCAGCTCTCGTCTGGCATTATAAGATATTGAATTTTTTGCTTTTTATCTTATGCGAATCCTTTTACTTTCTCCCTTTTTACTAAATTTATATGCGACGACTGACGAAACAAAAAAGACACAATAAACCATAAATAAAATGTGTTTGTTTGTCAAAAATCAAAATGTTCTTTTAACCACAGAGCATAGATTGAACGTCCAACAGATACACATAAAAAGTTCGATTCGAGTTGAAATCGGTTATCGGGTCATCACCAGTAATCATGACGTGTACCATAAACTGTCAGTACCTAAATTTTATTTCAAAATTCAAAATTGAAATACCATTTGAAAATTAAACGTGTTGGTTGCCGGTTGCTTTTGTATTTTTTATTTTATTTCTTAGAACTATTACGAATTTGAGAAAAAGTATACATTTAAGTTTTAAAAATACTCAAACGAAAATTTAAATTAATTTTAATCATGGGTATTCTAGCTACGGGGCTTGGTCTTCTTCTAATCGCGACCGTCGCTTGGTCAGATGAAGCTCCCAAAGGTCCTAAAGTAACTCACAAGGTAATCTATCACTATTTAAAAATCTTTTCTTGAGTTCTATTTAGGATTTAAAATATCATCATACCGGTTTCTCTACAGATTATTGTGAGGTCTAACAAAGGTGAGATAAACTTGAAAAGGTCAGCAACCTTGTTGTGATGACGTTTATAAATAAAGCTCCGGATGTCGTTTTTTTTGTCCTTTGTCAGCTATATGATACGTAGCGAACTTAATATAAAAACATTTTTGTTTATTACTTTAATAAGTTTATAAATTTAAATTTAATAAATAAAATGCACTCATTTATATTTATACACAAATCGTGAAACATACATTCAAAACTGAAGTTAAATATTATTTGTTGCAGGTAAAATTCGACATAACTATCGGTGATGAACCACTTGGTACCATTACCATTGGTCTCTTTGGTAAAACTGTTCCTAAAACTGCTGATAATTTCTTCCAATTAGCACAAAAGCCCAAGGGAGAGGGCTACAAGGGCAGCAAATTCCACCGAGTCATTGATAACTTTATGATTCAAGGTGGTGACTTCACCAAAGGAGATGGAACAGGAGGTATATTATCTTTTGTCAAATAATAAAATTTTGATACAATCACATTCTTGGATGTATTCTTAGTTCAAGGTTATTTCAATATTCAATATGAAAATTATTCATGTTAATAATATTATTTTTTTTTTATGAGAGAATTATTTTAATAAGATAGGTACACAATACTTAATTCCATCTATTTAAGATTTGAAAATACCATAGAAATAGAGCATTCCTTGTCCTTAGCAACACACAACTACTACATTCACAACTTAATTGGGTTTAGTAACAACTGTTTATCAAGATTGAATTAATAGGCAATTAAAATGGTTAACAATAGTGTGGGTACAATGTAGTATAACAATGTAACTCTTGTAAATCGTCAGTTTAATGAAATCCATACTTATATTATAAATGCGAAAGTAACTCTGTCTGTCTGTCTGTTACTCAATCACACCTAAACTACTGAACCAATTTTCATGAAATTTGGTATGGAGATATTTTGATACCCGAGAAAGAACATAGGCTACTTTTTATCCCGGGAAAATGACGCAATCCCAGAAATCCCACGGGAACGGGAACTATGCGGGTTTTTCTTTGACTGCGCGGGCGAAGCCGCGGGCGGAAACCTAGTACCAAATAAACAAATTACTTTTTAGGACGCAGTATTTACGGTGAAAGATTTGAAGATGAGAACTTCAAGCTCCGCCACTATGGTGCTGGTTGGTTGTCCATGGCCAATGCTGGAAAGGACACAAACGGTTCCCAGTTCTTCATTACTACCACAAAGACACCATGGTTGGACGGCAGACATGTCGTGTTTGGCAAAGTCTTAGAAGGAATGGTATGTATTAACTATTTAGTAAATATTTCAGACAGTACATAATAGACTATATATACAATTAAAATTATATGAATTGCTGAATATTTCTTGAAACATGAAAGATTAATGCTAACCCATTAATTTGATATAATCCTTAGGTAGGCAAACATAATAGACATTTTACTGTCCATTATGCTCCTGAGTAGCAGTTAGTCAATTTAATTCTTGAATACTAGGAAGTAGTTTAGACTCCAATTGATACTATTGTACTTAAGTCATTGATGGCAATCTGCAGTGGCCAGTTATAGCCAGAAATTGTTCATTGTTAAGAAATTTTCATAAACTGTGCTTTATTTCACCTGATATAGAGTATGTTTTTAAAAAGCATAACATTAATTGGTTAAATTGTCAACAGGACATTGTTCGCAAGATTGAGAAGACTGTAACTGGAGCCAACGATCGGCCCGTCAAGGATGTTGTTATTTCAAACACCCACACAGAAGTTGTTGAAGAACCATTCAGTGTCACAAAAGAAAGTGCTCAATAATTTTTAAGCAATAATTTACTAGTTAAGTAATTTTTCTTTCCAGTTCAAAATACTTTGATTGTATACTAAGCATAACTTTTAGTGAAAAGATCTTTTTATTTCTTTCAAATAAATAAAAAAGTGTGAAAGTTAACCATCACAGTTTATTTTCTTGGATAATATTAACAATAAAGGTCTAAATAAATATTATACTACATTTTTTATTTCTTTCATACATTGTTCTGCTTCTTGTTTTATATCATCATTTTTGTTAACAATTCCCAACTTATAGGCATGTCCACAGTAGCGACGAGCGGTATCCAACATTTTTTTCCTAATATATGCTCTTCCTAGATTAACATACATTGCACCTAAATCTTCCATTTCAGGAAGAGTCTTGCCAAGATCAATTGCTTGCGATATATAATTAATACAGTCATCGACCCTGTCCATTTGATCACAAACTGTTCCCAAGTCATTCAATTGTACAACAATATGTTCTGGATCCAACTCTTTTAATTCCATCATTTTATTATAAGCACTCAGCATATAATTAAAACCATTCTCATATTTTTTACAATCAACAAATAGTCGGCCATACCAATCCTCAGTCATGGCAAAAAGCTTCTTTAGTTCTTCAGAAGGATTACTATTGTATGCTTCTTTAATTTTTTCTAAACACCAGTCATATCCTAACTGCGCTGTAGTATATTCCTTTTGTAAATGACTGACTCGAGCTAGCTTTACGCTTACTTGAACAACACGTATGTCATCATCTTTGACTCCATTCGCCATAAGCCTTTGTGCTACAGCCAGAAATAATTTCTTTGCTTCATCCAGGCGTTCTCTTTGAAGCGCCAGGTTTGCCATCACATCATAGATATATGTAATTCCCGATTCATGATTCATTTGTTGTGCTTGTCTTAATGCAACATGAAGCAACTGCTCTGCCTTTGCATTTTCATTTCTTTGCATAAATAAAACACAATGTTTTATCATTAAAATCAACTCGTCTTCCGCACTAAGCTTTTTCTCTAATCCAATTAGTGTTAGAATGGATAATCCTAAAGTAAATGGTAATCTTATTTTGTGCGGTATTTGAGAAAATGATACATTGGATATAATACGTCTATGGGAAAATGAAAATTGATATATACTTCGCAAAAAAATTCTGTATCTACTAGACATTATAGGATCTTAGAGTTCAAAAATGTTATATTAAAATATTACATAATACAATAATAACCTCACAAAGTGACAAAACGTGAAGTGTTTGTTTATATAAGAGGTTTATAACCGACGACGTCTGTCACAGACATCTGTCGTGAGTCGTCTCCAGCTCTAATCTGTAAAGCGTCTTATTCACGGTCCATCCCCGACACAGATCTAGTACAAGTAGATTTGCAATGCTATGGTGAAAAGAGATAGATAGCTACGCTTACATCATGTGAGTGAAGGGGATGTAGATACGTTTTTTTTGTCCTTATCTGCGTAGCCACTTTTTTGATGGCCTACTGTCAAAGCTGGGCCAAACAAACAAAGCAGATCTGATATTTAATTAGTTTTCTTGTGTCTACTGTTCTTTTTGGTGATAAATACATTTGGAAGTTAATTATAAAAGTGTTCTAGACCGGACTCTCAGTGGAGTTTCGTTTGCAAAAATAGCGGACCTAAATCTGACTTCTGATATATATTGTATAGATCCCAGACATCCTATAGACAGATGTTGCCAACCAGTTTTGTGGTCCCCCTCTCCCCACCCCGGTAATTAAATATGGCATACAAAGAAAAAAATAAAAATTTCCAAAACATGCCGTGTGGGGTATCAAATGAAAGAGCTTATTGAGTAGATTTATAGTCTGTCCACTATAAGAATTGCTTTTTGACAGCTCGACGGGTGATACCAGAAGTGATGTCCAAAAGATTATCGATTGTGATACCATTTCTAATATAAATTCAAAATGTTATCATAAATCGAATCAGGTACGTAAATAAATAATAATTACAACGTAAACGTACTAATAAGATATGTAATAATAAGACCACATATCTATGCATTTTATGTTAAAACTAAACTAAACTAATATTTTATTATTTATTGGTTTCTATCTTACAATTTGGTTGTCTTTATGTTTAAATTATATAACATAATAGAAGAGTGTTTCTGTATCGGATATATTTTACAGAGTATTTCTATCAATTATTATAATCTATCGACCCATCATTGAATAATTCTGTGTAGACATCACTAAGTGGGCGGGGCCTGTCCATGAAGTACAATAACTCAGAGCAATAAACCTATAGAGTTCTTATATTGAGACAGAACAAAATACATATTTTCTAATCTACTTACTCTTAGTCAATAACAGCATAAGCCAGATTGAGATAGCGATAGAGTATCTGCACTGTCTTCAAACGTAGCGCGCCGGCAGTCAGTTTGTTTTCCAACCAGCTGGTGGGCTCAGTGCATCAAGTGTTTTTAACGAAATATTTAGAAAATATAAAGTGTATAGTGTTTCTTTTTATTTGTCAGTGTGCTAAAATGACTATTGTATGTTTAGCTACCGGCTATCACTAGTCGAATGGGAGTTTTGGATGAAAACAATGAAAAAATATCTTTCCATCGGTAAGTGATTTTCAGCAAATTGATAAATATTTATGTTTTAACCCTATTTGAAGGTTTTATCAAGCGCTTTTTTATAATTTTAAGTTGTAACTGTAACATTTACCCACTTTATGGGGTTGTGGACTACAAAAGAATTAAACAATTTTTAAAAAATGTCACAATATTATCACGTTTGGCATTTTGTTTACCACCGTAGTGTTGTAACACATCTAGCGTATATTATCGATTTATGACAAAAAATCTATTTCATATTAACGTTGATTTATTTATTTTGTTTCTTATATCAGATTTATATGTAGTTTGTTGTTGCAAATAATAGATGTAAATTTTCTACAGCAGGAAAATAAAAAATACCACGTGGTTGTTTTATTTGACTTATCTGTTTAGTTTGTTGTTTATTATTTTCTCTTTTAGATTATTAATAAATTCATTTTGTTTTAGATTTCCAGAGATAAATAAAAAATGGGTATAAAACATGAGACGAGTAGATTGGACGCCGTCGAAATTTGCTAGATTGTGTTCACTGCATTTCGAGCCTGCGTGTTATCAAGATGGATACTCTAGAAGAATTGTGCAATGTTACGCTTACGTTTTTTTTTGTTCCTGTAGATAATAAATACATTTGTGTTTTATTTGGAAATTTTTTTACACATAAGTTGCTTTAAATGTGTAACTATGTGAAAATTAAACGGTTGATTAAATGACAGTTCTCATAGATGAGAAACTACTATTGAAATACATACTTAATATACATGCGTTTTCAAAGAAAAACCCGCATAGTTCCCATTCCTGTGGGATTTACGGGATCAAAAGTAATTTTTCCAAATTTCATTGTAATCGGTTTAGTAGTATTCGCGTGAAAGAGTAACAAACATCCATCCTCACAAACTTTCGCTTTATTAGTAGGATGTAAGTAAAATGTTTTCTTTAAGTCCTTTTATGAACTTGTTAAAATGCTGCATGATTCCCTCATGCTGACTGTGCCTTTCTCCTCACTCCTTTAACTTTATCATCATTTCCATCTTTATTTTAAATTAGTTACATTTCAAGTTTTAAAATTTATTTAATAATATACTAGCTTTCCGCCCGCGTTTTTAAAGAAAATCCCGCACAGTTCCCGTTCACGTGGGATTTCCGGGATAAAACCTATCCTATGTGTGTATGTACAAAATTTCATTGTAATCGGTTCAGCAGTGAAAGAGAAAGTTATCCATTCTCGCATAATTTCACATTTATTATATTCGTAGGATTAAACAAATATTGTATTCAACTGAAATTAATGATTAATTTTGTTTTTTTTTTATTATTTATTATTTCACGAAACCGTAAATGCAAAATGCATTCACGATTTTATCGATTGAAGCACATCCCATCACTATCACCTTCTATCTATCTAAATACGTACCTATAGTAAAAATGGTGCCATGACTATGTTGAAACGTAGCTTGTAGTCTATAGCTATCTCATTCTTTCATACGACGTTTTCTTTAGATAGAGAGAAACAAATATATGTAAATTGTATACGCTCGATACAAGTACTCTATAGGTTTATTGCTCTGAGCGTGAAGCTGTCAAAAAGCAAATAATATAATGGACAGAGTATAGGTCCGCTATTTTTGCAAACGAACATCTCCTTGGAGCCTGCTCTATTCTGAATGTACTACGTGTACTGAGTGTTTATAATTATGGGTGGTTGGAGCGTACCTATTAGGCTATAACAGCCGCACGGAAACAAACACCGATGGAATTTCATTTCATTCGTAAGTAAACAATTAAATAAAGATACATAATATCAGAATCATTATAATTGACTGTTTCCTATCAACTGATCATTCTTATTGTTAATATTTCGTGGTAATTTTAGCTTTTAAGTGTAAGATAACCTCAATCACAATGTTGCCTGCAAATGGGAAAAAAAGTCCACAAAATTGCAAAAAAATGTTTGTTCCATAGTTTTCCAACGTATTCTGGCTCTGGCATTCGTAAAATATGGATTGATGCTAGTCGGTAAAATTGGGTACCATCTAAAAAGCGAGAATATGTTCAAAGATTTTTAACGCAATTTTTTTGTTTGCAAACCTAAATTATCTCTCTTTGAGTCAAATGCTACGCCAACAATAAGCATGAATGTAATTACTTATCTACATTTTAAGAAGTTTATTTAAAATCACAATCAAATTCCATTGTTAGATTTCCCTATAACCTTAAGATAGATTATTTTCATATGCGTTTATTAAACTTTGTTACATATTAAATTGCTTTTTTGTTAGCATTTCTCTTTAAAAATGTTTTTATTTCTAAAAGCAGAGTTGTTTTGATGCCATAGTTTCAAATTTAATATATTGAAGTATTTTTATTTCTAATTATTTGCTATATATGTATATTAATGTTATACTTTGATACCAATATATTGGTATTAAAATAATTAATATAATGGCCTTGACACAAAAAATATTTTATATTCTAAAATTTATTTTTTCAGTTGCAGAAGCAAAAACAGATATCAGCTAATCGTCTTAAGAAATTGCTTGTTAAATGCTTATAAATATGGAAGAAACAGAAGTTCTCCGCAGCATCGAAAACGGAAATAAAGATTTTCTAAAACTCAAGGAAACGATATTCAAGCCAATTACGCAACTTTTCCTTATGTCTAAATTTCATAAGCCCAAAAGCGTACATTTACGTACGAAAAACATTCGACATCGGGCTACGTAGATTTTGTACCTACCATTGGGATACACATAAGGAGACGACACCGCCTACATCACTTATGTTCCGCTCAACATACGCCATGCGTAACTGCACTCAGTCGCTTGCTCGCTCATTGGCGCGAACGTCACGCTCATTTTTTATTTGTTTTAAAGTGAAACGCATCAAATATGCCTACGTGTGTGTTACGATATTGCACAAATAATACAAATAATACGGAAAAGTGCAAAGGAATAACTTTTCATCAGTAAGTAACTAGATAATAATTTTTAAAACTTAGTTAGGAGCAAAATTTTTGGCGGGCGACATTTTGCGTCATTTGTCATAGATTAAAAATTTAAAGATATGACATTGGGCATGAAATAAGTGTTGTTAGTAATATTTGCTGGCGTATATTTTTATAGTATAAAATAATAATTTTACATATTTAGAAAAGCATAGACTGGTTGTTAATTGAAAAAAGGTGAAATCATGAAATATGAAAATCAATTACTTAATCACCAATTTTTTTTTTGTTAATTGATTTTAATCAAGTTTTTAATTGATATTGTTTATGCTTCTGACTTGAACGTATAATTGAATTATTATTTATTTATCTGCACTAATATTATAAAGAGGAAAACTTTGTTTGTTTGTTTGATTGTAATGAATAGGCTCATAAACTACTGGACCGGTTTTGATGAAATTTGGCACAGACAATCTTTAGACCCTGAGAAAGAACATAGGCTACTTTTTATTGCGAAATATGTACCACGGGCGAAGCCGAGGCGGACCGCTAGTTCAGAGATAAGTAATTAATATTTTTTCTATTCAAGGTTTCCATGTCTGGGCCGTGAAGAAAGGGAAAAATGGGTAAAATTTGTCCAAAACAACCGCAGTGAAGAAACCTGGTTACCATCCGATAGAACTTGCGTCTGTTCATTGCATTTTCGCGATGAGGATAAATATACCACAAAAGCGGGAAGGCGTTTTCTAAAGAAGTCTGCTGTTCCTTGTATTGATGTTAGTAATAATAATAAAATTTTACGGATTTGTATAACAAATAAAATATTATTTTAGCCATCACTAACATTATGTTATATTTATTTTAGCCGAAGGTGTGCTACAATAGTACTGGAACAATACAAGCAATTTCTGAGCCGGGAACATGTTCTGAGGATGATGAACTAAATAAACCTTTTGTACAACATTACACGGCTTTTATTTTTTTTCTAAAAAAAGCTCAATTTGTAAGGAATGAAACTTCCCATAGCCCTGACTGAACCTAAAACCCGAAAAAAATTAAATTATTCCATATGACGTCACTATTTACATCATCCTATATTATATGCCAGATATTGTTAGCCCCGCGTAGTAAAGTCAGTTTATACCTAAAATAAATATTAAGTAAGTACAAAGAAAATTTCAAGTCAACGTGCATGTAAGGAGTGGCACCCAATAAAATAGACAGAATGAAACAAAGTGTCGCCTCTATAGCGGTGAGTCAGTGACATCGCATAATCTATGACTGTCTAGCCGTCATTCGCGCGCCCCGCGCCGCCGCGCTTGGCGCACAGATTTTGTTCGTGGTGTCTGCTCCATACGAAGTAATATTATCTCAATGGTACCTACTTGATTTTTATGTTCCAATATTTGTAATCGGCCCATAGCACAGAAATTTATACATGTGTAAAATAACCTATGATAATAAAACACATTGAAACTGTATCTGAAATTAATATTCCTTTAGAGCGTTTTCACATTATCCGATCCGATATCGGATATCGGACGCCGATAGCCGATATCCGATATCGGATACAATTTGCCCTTTCACATTGTCCGATAAAAATATCTCCGAGGATAAAATCGTTCCGATATCATCATGAGTGTTGCCAGAAATTTTTAGAGAAAACTAAACTAAATTGCCAGTTGATAAAAAACGGTATAATTAAAAAAAAATCAAATGTTATATCATAGTTGTACATGTACATTAAAAATAACTACGTTAAAGAAAAACAACTTCAAAAAAGAAAAGTAAAATGTAAAAAAAGATTTGATATCACAAATTACTGCATATTATTGACAACGGACCACTTTGGTTACGACACCTGGTGTTCAAAAAAAGAACTAGTTTTAGTGTGCACTTAAGTACACAAGTATATTACCGAATCTATTAAAAACATTTTTTTTTTTTAAATTAATAAAAATTCTTTAAAATTTCGTACTAAAAATAAAAGTAGAGTTTATTGTGCGGTAAACGGTTGTGGTAGTAAATCTCATACGAATTTAGAAGTTAGTTTTCATGCTATACCTAAACCTGGTAGCAGTTTTGTTTATGTTGAAAATTATTTCGGAAAAAAAGAAAAAGTAGATCGATGTAAAGCCTGGCAGCGTGCTTTAAAATTGAAAAATATAAATCCGCATATGAGAGTGTGTTCATTACATTTTCAAAGGAATGATTTTATTGTACCAAGTAAGTTGACAATGTTTAACCTCAAATATAAATGTAAATATAAATCTAAAACTAATTGAAAAATTTGTTTTTCAGGTGTTATGACTAAAAAGATGACTTTAAAAAAAACATGTGTTCCATCGTGTAATCTACCAAGCTCTGCTAGAGAATCAAATAAAGCTAAAAAAAATATAGAGGCACGACATCAGCGTCTAGTAAATCGGAGTTTAAAGAAGGATACTGTGAAAAAACATAATGATATTAATGAGGATTCATTAATCCATTCATGATCCAACAAATTGAAAAAAATCATTTATAGAAAACATAAATAATTAAAATTGATGACACTAATTCAATGTAAACTTATGGTTAATTCTTTTGTTGCACACAATACGTAGCCATGTTTTTTAAGCCCCGCCCACTGGTCCGTTGTCAATTAATGCTAGGCGTCCACTAGGCGGATCGGGCCGGGCCGCATCGCAACGCAAAAATACGCCGGCCTATGTTTTGTATGAAACATCGTCCATTAGCGACGGATCGGGCCGGGGCGGGCCGCAACGCATTGGCGGATATCGCTTCGCAGGCGGATTTCTGCCGGCGGTGCGCTGCGGCCCGGCCCGCCCCGACCCGTCTAGTGGACGCAGGCAGGCGGATGTGAGCGGCGAGCGTCTGTTAGATAAAATCCGCCTAGGCGGTCCGCCGCGCCCCGTACAGGTGGACGCAGGAGCAAACAGCGCGTCCATTAGAGACGGCCCGTTGCGATGCGACCCGCCCCGATCCGTCTCTAATGGACGCCTAGCATTAGATGTGCTATTTACTATAGTCCTTTTCACCTATGATGATTCCTGTGACACTTCATCGTGTTCCAAATTACGTATTTTATGTTAAAAACGCCAAAATAATTTTAGTGCATAATATTTTTATTTTATGGTGGCATTATTACCAAAAATATAAAAATGAAACATCTTAAATTTATAAATCAAAAACAGTATTGTTTAGTTTAATATAATGAAAAATAAAATAAAATAACACAAAAATATAATACCTACGCAATTCGTGTACATGAAATGGATCGTTGAAAAATCATAGAGTTGGAAAATCATATAATCGGCGCCCATCTTGTGATCGTTTGTCAATCGAGTCAATCGTCTGTACGAGTGCGTCAGCCTTGTATACAAGTTGCATTTTTATATTGATACTTTACGTGGTATTCTGTTATTGTTACTAATTTTTATTGTTGACTTTTTGTTGCTGTTGTATGCTAAGTTTCCTTAGTTAATTGTTGGCGAAATGCCGAAAAAACTAATTTTGGTACTTTATTCAAATCGATTTCATTTCCATATAAAATAATAACGATTTTCGGAAACAATTGATACGATTTCAGTAAAGACATCTCTACACGTGTCAAAAATCGATGTGTCACAGAAATCATCTTAGGTGGAAAGGACTATAAATAGTTTTGATATCGGTCATTTGTATAACATAATATACTTATGTTAACACATTATAAATTAAATAAATTTATATCAATACCTACTACAACCTAGTGTTAGTTAATAGTTTTAGTAATACATATTAGTAAATACCTTTCAAAATCTATTAAATGTATTTTTAGCAAGACGTACCTAGTCATTTAGTCATTTTTTCACTACATACATTTATAAAAGTTCATGTAGTACCTATGATAAATTTATTAATAAAAAAATTTATATTCCTATTCATAAATTTATATTCCTATTAAATTCATATTCCGCCGCGCGCGCAACCGTGTACCGTTGCACTCCGT
Source organism: Colias behrii (assembly GCA_029959065.1). Classification (NCBI taxonomy): domain Eukaryota; kingdom Metazoa; phylum Arthropoda; class Insecta; order Lepidoptera; family Pieridae; genus Colias; species Colias behrii. Next base: position 5,958,873 of record JARWMC010000019.1, on the reverse strand, counting down.
ATTCTAAATTCGATATCTGCGAATATGTCTCACAAAAGCTTAGAAATCTGTGTTCGCGAGTTGAATAACACTGTTATTCTTCTACAGAACAAAGTGAACTCTTTGGAATTGCTGATATTCGAACAAAATAACTTATTGAAAAATCTCCTTCAAACTCATCAAGATGTCAATACGAAGGTACTTCTCGGATCAGCTGGTCAAATATGCGAGCCTGATGCGGGTACAACGAAGCAGCGTCCAGTACGTCAGACGAGACTTCGTGCTGTTTCTTCTGTCCCCGCAAGCAAGCCTAAGGTGCGAACAGCGAGGAACATGTCGCCCATCTCAGCGCCCGCCCCACCGCCACTGCACGCGATACCGAGTGACGTCGAGCCAGCCCCTACTACAGGTACGGCGTACGACTCGAACCTCGTCTCGCAAGCGACCGATGCCGCTGATACAAATGCGAGCATCGGTACTAACAATGAATGGGTAACAGTGAGACGCAAGCGAGTTTCTAATTCGTCGAAGAATGTAGCTCGTGGTACGGCCGCGCCTGGGACGACTTCACTCGAGGCTGCGGAACGTAAAAGCTATCTGCACGTTTATTATTTAAAATCCCTCCCCCAAATGGAGCCCTCACGAAAAGAAATACACACTACTGCTCGAGAGGTTTCAAAGAAAGTTTGCTCGTTATTTGTATTTAAAACTTTACGGATATTATCCTTACATGTATCCATCTCTTTTCGTAATAGGCATGGTTGGCTTAAATACACTTGAATTGAGACGAAAACTTGCTCTCTTAATTCACTATTACTTATTATTAAATAATCGCGTCGACAATCCTGTCGCTTTGGGTATGTGCGGGTTGTGGGCGCCGCCTCCCGGCGTGTCGCTGCGCCGCCGGCCGCTGTTCGCGGAGGCCTGTGTGCGGACGCAGGCGGCCGGCACCGCTCCGACACACTCGGCCCTTCATCTGTTAAATCGTGTGCTGGCCTCCGATGCCACAATTGACATTTTTGCTAGCAGTACAAATACTGTCCTAGACCTCTGTATCAGGTACTTGGATGCACATAGTTAGTATGTAACTCCATTTTGTTTGTATTTTTGTTAACATATTGTTACTAAATTCTATGTATGCTTTGGTATTATTACTGTAAGTACAAAGAATGATTCTGTTTCAATAAATAAATAAATAAATTAAGTGATACAATCTTTGTTCACATTTTCTTTTCTTTTTCTTATTACACTGTAATATCCTAAAATAATATTGTCACTCGTTCAAATATATTTGTAATATGATTGTTGTAATTTCCTGTAAGTAAAGATAGGTACATAAATTATTTTACTGTCATAAGCAATTATTTTAGAATTAAGAGTTTTCAAACTTTGTATTCTTTGTTGTAAATTCAAAATAAAAATAAAATCGGTGTGAAATCTCCTCCTTTTTTTGAAGTCGGTTAAAAACAAAGCACTCAATGACAACAATACAATAAACAGCACAACCAACATCCGAGTAGGAGGAGGAGCGAGGCAGAATGAGATAAAATAAAGATGATAGACACTAATGTTTTCGAAGATAGATATTTGAATTTAAGAACGCAATATATTTTTGTTTACTTCAGTTCAGCCAATTGCCGTATATTTTAATACGGTAATTACTTACTTAATGATCTAAGGGTAATTAAAATAGCTGCCGTATAAATCGTATTTTTAATGCCTATAAATACTTAAATGTGTGTTTTCTTAATAAAAAAAGGTTTCTTTTAATAGAAAGGGTTTTAGGTTAAAAGCAAAGAATTTTTTTAAAGATTGAGCGCCCTATAAGACTGAAAATACACAAACTAGTGCTTTTTTGCTGTTGGTATACTGCCTTTTCGAAAATTGAGTTGGCAACACTGAACATTTTCGTCCGATAGCCGCCGGAATATCGGTGTCGGCTCCGATATCCGATATCGGACCGGACAATGTGAAAGACAGGTACATATTTCATACATTTTACTTCCCTCCGATATCGGATATCGGCTATCGGCGTCCGATATCCGATATCGGATCGGATAATGTGAAAACGCTCTTATTTGTGGTCTTGCCTTCTCGAATGTATATTATGCATATAAAAACTACAAAGGTAAATTTTCATTAAAAATACGTCCTCAAATTCACCTAACATTATTTATTTATTACACTGAATTGTAATAAATAATTAATGTAAAGAGTGAATTTGAGGACGTATTTTTAATGAAAATTTTCCTTAAAATGCAGGAAAGTTTATAAAATGGCAACACTCGAAGATAGAGCGAAATGCACTGAGGTGGCCACGCATGTTCGGAATCTAGTTGTACTAGATCTGTGATCCCCGACGTACGTCAGCTCAAGGCCGCGGTGCTGGATGTATCCTACTGACGATCGTGCGCGCATCAAGCATGGCCAGGGTTGCCAACTTTTATTTGAAGAAATAGAGTTAATAGAGTCTGGCCAGCCAAAGCTGAACCCAGTGTTTTTTGTAGCGGCCATACTATCTGGAATGTTATCATAGCGGCTGTTTTCCAATTACAGAGCATAATGCGACTCAGTGGCGCACAATGCCGAATTATGCTGATGCTTAATTGGAACGTGAAACGCACCAGCAGGTTGCGCTAAGTTCAGTGTTGAAAAAAAAATATTCATAGAGTTAGCAATAACCTCATTAATGTATAAATAAAGTGGTATACATAATAATTGGTTGAAAAATATTTACGGTTATTTTAAGTAATTTGGATTTTGATTATTTCATTAACATTTTTTTCAATGTTTGTACCTTCATCCATACTTATATTTATTTTTTTAACACAATTTGAATTAACTTTGATTATTTCGAAAAAACTACAATGAAACGAAAGCTTTAAAATTTTTTCCAACAATTAATAATTACTAACGATAAATCGATTGCACGCATCAATTCACGCGCATTACTTTTAAGAGCGTTTTCACATTATCCGATCCGATATCGGATATCGGACGCCGATAGCCGATATCCGATATCGGATACAATTTGCCCTTTCACATTGTCCGATAAAATCGTTCCGATATCATCATGAGTGTTGCCAGAAATTTTTAGAGAAAACTAAACTAAATTGCCAGTTGATAAAAAAAAGGTATAATTAAAAAAAATCAAATGTTATATCATAGTTGTACATGTACATTAAAAATAACAACGTTAAAGAAAAACAACTTCAAAAAAGAAAAGTAAAATGTAAAAAAAGATTTGATATCACAAATTACTGCATATTATTTAGATGTGCTATTTACTAAATAGTTTTGATATCGGTCATTTGTATAACATAATATACTTATGTTAACACATAATAAATTAAATAAATTTATATCAATACCTACTACAACCTAGTATTAGTTAATAGTTTTAGTAATACATATTAGTAAATACCTTTCAAAATCTATTAAATGTATTTATATATAGCAAGACGTACCTAGTCATTTAGTCATTTTTTCACTAAATACATTTATAAAAGTTCATGTAGTACCTATGATAAATTTATTAAGTGATACAATCTTTGTTCACATTTTCTTTTCTTTTTCTTATTACACTGTAATATCCTAAAATAATATTGTCACTCGTTCAAATATATTTGTAATATGATTGTTGTAATTTCCTGTAAGTACCTAAAGATACATAAATTATTTTATTGTCATAAGCAATTATTTTAGAATTAAGAGTTTTCAAACTTTGTATTCTTTGTTGTAAATTCAAAATAAAAATAAAATCGGTGTGAAATCTCCTCCTTTTTTTGAAGTCGGTTAAAAACAAAGCACTCAATGACAACAATACAATAAACATCACAACCAACATCCGAGTAGGAGGAGGAGCGAGGCAGAATGAGATAAAATAAAGATGATAGACACTAATGTTTTCGAAGATAGATATTTGAATTTAAGAACGCAATATATTTTTGTTTACTCCAGTTCAGCCAATTGCCGTATATTTTAATACGGTAATTAAAATAGCTGCCGTATAAATCGTATTTTTAATGCCTATAAATACTTAAATGTGTGTTTTCTTAATAAAAAAAGGTTTCTTTTAATAGAAAGGGTTTTAGGTTAAAAGCAAAGAATTTTTTTAAAGATTGAGCGCCCTATAAGACTGAAAATACACAAACTAGTGCTTTTTTGCTGTTGGTATACTGCCTTTTCGAAAATTGAGTTGGCAACACTGAACATTATCGTCCGATAGCCGCTGGAATATCGGTGTCGGCTCCGATATCCGATATCGGACCGGACAATGTGAAAGACAGGTACATATTTCATACATTTTACTTCCCTCCGATATCGGATATCGGCTATCGGCGTCCGATATCCGATATCGGATCGGATAATGTGAAAACGCTCTAAGAGTGCTCGATTGTGCGAAGCGTTGCTGTAGTTGGAACATTCAACGTTAAGCATTATGCCGCATAATGCGCTCTAGTGCTGTAATTGGAAAACACGGAGCGTTTCTGCGTAGGTAGTTGTCAGTTTTGTTGAAAACGGTTCAAAGGAGAATGACCAAAAGTGGTCCAAATATCCACCACTAACGAGACCTATGTTGACTTATAGTCCACTAAATATAGAGTAACTTTCAGTTTAGCACAAAAAAAAAAAATAAGCTGTCAGTAAAAAGTTACGACCATATGAAAAATATTAATATTTGTACCCACAACACCGTGTATTCGTCATTCGTCTGCTTGCTTTCTTTACGTACTGTGCGAATTCTTATGTTTAATTCATTGCGACTTTGGCTATCGTTTACTGGACTTTTTCTGATTCTTTACTTGCGACCTAGGCTATATCACTTCGGACTTTCTGTTTTTGCTGATTGTTTTTTTGTGATAATGCAAGTGGAAAGAAGATACTGTGTTTGTTGCAATCATTCATTGTTACGAAGAAGGAATTATCAGTTAATTGAACAGTTTCTGGATAACTACCCGGGAACCGCTGAGCATATTCAAGAACTTTTGGCTGAACTTCCAGCTGCGAATCTAGACAATATTATTGTTGATGATGGTTGAGATATATAATGTTAATTTTTAATTATGTGTTTTAATTAGACACGAATAAAACTATTGTGTTGCTAAGCATTCTTGCGTTTTATTTCTTCCGGGCCTTTGAACAAAGTCTATTTCAGCGAGAACCTAACATGGGACACCAAGCGGTATGACACGACATGTGTAGATTAGTTCAAAATGTCCAATGGACAGAATGATTTTTACGATATTTTTTGCATAAAAAGGTAAAAAAATATGACTTTTCACTCAGTCATAACTTTTTACCGACAGCATATTTTTGATTGCGGTCTGGTTATAATGAATCAGTATTTAGTAGACTAGGTATTTTATTACATAGGTCTCGTTAGTGGTGGACATTTGGACCAAGCTCCATACATTTTTGGTCATTCTCCTTTATTTGCGAATTTATTGGTTTTAGTGTTGAAATATGGGTAAAACTATAAAGAGTGCTTTTATTTATAATGATTAGTAAATACAAAGAGTTACAATGATTAGTAAATACAAAAAAAGGATTGTAAGTCAAATGTTTTATTGACAGGGCTACCACATCCTTTAAAAACTTTTAAATCCTGATTTGTTGTGTACCTAATGTACCCATATACTATGATCACCTGAATACCAAAAGTATAAAATTTTTTTTTCCTATCTAAGCCGATGTTACCAGGTCCATATTTTTTAAATTTGCCGCCCTTTACTGGGTTCAGCTTTGGCTGGCCAGACTATATACTATAAGCTTATTCACAGTCCATCTTGACGTACGTCCCGCCAAGGTCATACACGATGCACGACGCAAAACGACAGTGAATAGTATTGACGTACGTCAATAATTATTATTATTATGTTGCTGGATGTGCACGACCAATTTTTCATCCAGCGAGCACCCCCACCACCGCGAACGTCGTGCAGATGGACAGTGAATAGCGCGGACGTACGTCAGAGCCGTCCTGCATCGTGCGTGCTCGATCGTGAATAGGCTTGCTGTACAGCAGATCAGTGCTGCCAACAGAAATTAATGTTTAATACTTGGAAACGTGGCCTCTTAGAGTATACATATATTACAATAGTATAGAGCGCGTGTATTGCACAAATTGCATAGTGCGCATCGTAGGCAGATGAGCTATAGATACTATATAGATGTGTGTGTGACAAATAGGGATGGGTAGGTATCAATTGCGTGTTGAACTATCGATAAGTTATTTAAATAAATATGTATCATAAGTAAATTTTATGTTCAATAAGTTATTACAGGAAAAATATATGAATAAAGTATAAATATGTAATTTTAAATTTGTTTACCAACTGAATAAAGTTTGTTTATTCCATTTGAATATTTCTTGTATTAATTATTATAAGTACTTTAAAAAAATATGTTTAATTGGAATATCAGAACAACGTGAGTACTTTTTAAATAATAAAGTTAATAAAATAAAAGATCGGATTTAGTGCTATTTCTTTAATAATAAATCAAACAATAATAATAATGTTTTAAAAATGTTAAATAACAATAAGAAATAATTAATATGTAATTTAAAATGATAATATAATAAATAATATTAATAATTTTTTTATTTAATTTTATCCATTCTACTATCAAAATCTTCAAAATCAATTTAGCGGTTCAGAAAATACATCGTAACATTACATACTTTACATTTACACTATAATACATTCGCATTCATAATATTAGAAAGTGTATCATACAAAACACACCACAAATTTATTTATAATACATTTTTAAAAGAGTTTTAATTTTAAAGTTAAATAAATAATTTGTTAAAATATAGTTCTTCTAGTAAACTTTATATCGAGTACAGCGTTGGTCAGGTCACATCACTACGATCACGTGGCGGCAGTGAGGCGCGCGAGCGAGCCTGCGCGTGTCCGCCTCCCACCTCCCCTTCACCCCCGCGATGCTAGATTTATTTTCATAAAAATAAGTATAACAATCGACTTACTGATGAAATGTGATACTGGATTTCAATTTTGTGTATTTTCCAGTATCGTTTTTGCAAGATAGAACTGCACATTTCACCATGTTTATTCGTAAATATGAAAAAAATTCCAGAGCAACGCGCTTCGACAGCACTCAACCACGACTATGAGCGCTCGCGGCGGGAACGTCGTGTTGTTCCCACCTGTGCCTACTGTTCCCACTTGGTTGTTCGCACTCTATAGATAGTATATATACTCTAAGCGTGGCCTATTGATATGATTTTTTTGTGATAACTTAGTGAGTACATGAGCAAGCAAGAAACAGTTATTTTATATTTTTATGTACACAGGAAATACCCAATTATCATTACTTTTGGATCAACCTAGTATGTACACATGGACAGTTTATATTCAGAAGTTATTATTTTAAAAGAACTCCAAGGTGAATTGTTGAATAACACAGATTTTATGCAAAAGTCCACTGCAGAAAAATGGCAATTTATTTAAAAAAAATGTCCTAACCTCGGAGCGTCCTAACGAATTTGTTTGTTTAAAAAAAAAATGTTGTGTGGTTTTATGAAACCACGGTAAAAGTGAAACTGTTCGAACGGTTCCGAACACTGCTTTGTGTAGCGCATGTCGCGTGTCGGTCGGCTGCCGAGTAGGTATACCTACTCGGCAGCCGCGATACACGCGACATGCGCTACACAGACCAAAAAGTTTGAGACGATGTAATAAAAGTTTCACTTTAAAAATGATTAGCTATATATTCTCTGTTCCCGCCACTTCAGCATTTACTGAAAGAGTCTTTTCTGACATGAATGTTAAGTGGCGGGAAGAGAGAAACCGAGCTTAATTAAAAATTAATTAAAAATGAGCTCTTGAAATATATAAATTTAGATTTGGAATGTTTGGATTCATATAATTCATTTAAAAATAATGAAAAATTGTTAGGTACTGCAAAAAGTACAAAAAATACATTTTTAAAAATATTAAATAAATGATACTCTTTTTTGTTAGTCCGTACTCTTTATTTACCTCCTTTAAAATCAGATATACTCTATTTCTTCAAATAAAAGTTGGCAACCCTTGCCATGCTTGATGCGCGCACGATCGTCAGTAGGATACATCCAGCACCGCGGCCTTGAGCTGACGTACAGCGGGGATGGACCGTGAATAAGACGCTTAAATTCGTATTAGACAAGCTCTTATTCTTAGAGTATATATTACAATAGTATAGAGCGCGTGTATTGCACAAATTGCTTAGTGCGCATCGTAGGCAGATGAGCTATAGATACTATATAGATGTGTGTGTGACAAATAGGGATGGGTAGGTATCAATTGCGTGTTGAACTATCGATAAGTTATGTAAATAAATATGTATCATAAGTAAATTTTATGTTCAATATGTAATTATAGGAGAAATGTATGAATAAAGTATAAATATGTAATTTTAAATTTGTTTGCCAAGTGAATAAAGTGTGTTTATTCCATTTAAATATGTCTTGTATTAATTATAAGTAGTTTAAAAGAAAATGTTTAATTGGAATATCTGAAAAACGTGTGGACTTCTTAAATATTAAAGTTAATAAAATAAAAGATCGAGCTTAGTACTATTTTTTTAATAATAAATCAAATAATAATAGTATTTAAAAAATGTTAAATAAAAATAAGAAATAATTAATAATTTAAAATGAAATAAAAAACAATATTAATAATTTTTTTATTCAATTTTATCTATACCTACCAAAATCTTCAAAATTAATCAATTTAACCGGTTAAAATATAATATCGTAACATTACATACTTTACATTTACACTATAATACATTCGCATTCATAATATTAGAAAGTGTATGATACAAATACACCACAAAATTATTTTTAATACATTTTTAAAAGAGTTTTAATTTTTAAGTTAAATAAATAATATGTTAAAATATAGTTCTTCTTGTAAACTATCGAGTACAGCGTTGGTCAAGTCACATCACTACGATCACGTGGCGGCAGTGAGGTGCGCGAAGGGTGCGCGAGCGAGCCTGCGCGTGTCTGCCTCCCACTTCCCCTTCACCCCCGCGATGCTAGATTTATTTTCATAAAAATAAATACAACAATCGATTTACCGATGAAATGTGATACTGGATTTCAATTTTGTGTTTTTTCTAGTATCGTTCTTGCAAGATCGAACTGCACATTTCACCATGTTTATTACTAAATATGAAAAAAATCCCTAGATAAACGCACTTCGATAGCACTCAACCACGACTACGAGCGCTCGCGGCGGGAACGTCGTGTTGTTCCCACCTGTGCCTACTGTTCCCACTTCGTTGTTCACACTCTATAGATAGTATATATACTCTAAGCTATAGATCAAGAAGCTTATATCTAATACACTGGAAATTGCACTATGACCATTAAATTGTAACAAGAAAATATAACGTTGAATGACGCCTGTATGTTTTTTTATCCCTTTCACACCTAACTTGGCAAGTTGGTGGTGGAACAATAATAATAATGTTTTAAAAATGAGAAATAATTAATAATTTAAAATTAAATAATAAATAATATTAATAATTTATTTATTTAATTTTATCCATTCTATACCTACCAAAATCTTCAAAATCAATTTAGCGGTCCTTATATCGTAACATTACACACTTTAGATTTACACTATAATACATTCGCATTCATAATATTAGAAAATTATTTATTATACATTTTTAGAAGAGTTTTAATTTTAAAGTAAAATAAATAATATGTTAAAATACAGTTCTTCTAGTAAACTATCGAGTACAGCGTTGGTCAAGTCACATCACTACGATGACATGGCGGCAGTGAGGCGCGTGAATGGTGCGCGCGCGAGCCTGCGCGTGTCCGCCTCCCACTTCCCCTTCACCCCCGCAATACTAGATTTATTTTCATAAAAATAAATACAACAATCGACTTTCCGATGAAATATGATACTGGATTTCAATTTTGTGTTTTTTCTACTATCGTTTTTGCAAGATCAAACTGCACATTTCACCATGTTTATTCGTAAATATGAAAAAAATCCCCAGAGAAACGCACTTCGATAGCACTCAACCACGACTACAAGCGCTCGCGGCGGGAACGTCGTGTTGTTCCCACCTGTGCCTACTGTTCCCACTTCGTTGTTCGCACTCTATAGTTATTATAATATATACTCTAAGCTCTTATTACATTACTGACATTACGTATAAATTATAATATGTGCTCTGTGCATTAAATAATAAATACTCTACAAATGTGTCTACAAATTACAGAGCTCTGCTTTGGCTTACATCTGCCTAAATTGAATTCTTTCGTGATGATATCTCTACGGACTTATCCGCAGAAGTCTTTGCCTTTGCCATATCCTTTGCCATAAAGTTTTAAAAATTACAATCGTAACTAATACCTAATCTGTGATTACAATTGACTGTCGACTTAATCTGTGCTGTTGTCTGTTGACATTTGCTCGTGGCTAGTGGCCTATGGGCTATGATTATATGAATTCTGAATGCTGAAAAATTGCTGAATGCTCAAGCATTCCTAGTTATTTCTAAGTTGTAATAACATTATCGCAATACATTATAATAAGAACTAAATATTTTATGGAAAATCTAATAGTTTTAACGTAATTATAGACATAAATTTAAATAATGGATTTGGATTTAGTAAAACATGAAAATGTGGAGCTATTAGGACGCTGTAAGTGTTGTTTGGATGACGTTAATCTCAAAACTTTATGGGAAGAATATGATAATGATGGTCAGGTAGAAGTTTATGGCGCGATGGTTGAAGAATGCTATTCTTTGAATGTAAGTTAAATTTATATATCTGTATTATCATATTATTGTTTACACCAAATTCCAAACAAAAAATTTAAACTGATTTTAAATTCTTTACACTAAAATTATTCTAATACTTGGTTTACGAGATAATTTTAGGACCAAAAACAAAGTTATGTTCAAGAATTGTCTAATCACTAACGTTTTAAGGTTATCGGTACTAGCTTTCCGCAATCGGCTTTGCCCGCATGATTAGAGCATAGTTCCCGTTCGCGTGCAATATAACCTTTCCAGTATCCTATGTCCTTTCTCAGGTCTCAGGCTATTTCTGTACCAAATTTTATCCAAATTGGTTCAGTGGTTGAGGTGCGAAGAAGAGACAGACAGAGTTACTTTCGCATTTATAATATTATTAAGGATAGTTAGGGTTTTAATTCAAATGCTTACCTTATATTAATTATAATTGCAGTGGGAAAGAAAGGATCGAAATGAATTTATATGCAGTGCATGCATAGTGCGTTTACGGGATGCTCTTAACTTTAAAAGGGAGATTATTGCATCTGACCAAGTGCTTCAGCAAGGTATAAATTTCATTTATTTATACAGTAGAATCCTTTATTATGACTCCGGTTATATTGACCAACTGCTTATTATGACATATTACACAGCAAATTTTGATTTTCACATAAAATTCTTTACAAAAAGTTGGATAAAATGACTTCGTTTATAGTGACATGTCGTTTATTGTGACCAATTTTTCATGAATTGTCCGGTTAGTGACCGAAATGATTTCTCACACTTTCAACAGTGTTTGGGAGAATTATGTGATATCTGACGATGGACAAAGCTCACACTTTTTTTGTAATTTGTCTCAATGTGTAGTTATCTCTATTATTTTTCTCCATATTGAAATAAATAAATACTAACAAAAACAATAAATACTAACTTAATATAAATACTAACAATGTTTATTTTCTAACAAAATGCTTAGTATGACGTCCGCTTATTATGACGTGTTTGATATTTTCCTTCAATGTCATTATATACGGATTCCACTGTATATATTATTGATATATAATGTATACTTATGTAGTAATACTTTTTGTAAATATTCTTAATAATTAATAGATACTGGATTAAAATCGTTTAGTTCTAATAAAATCTTTAATTTACAACTATTTTTAACTAGGGATAATGTGTTGTATTAACTTGTAATGGAAAATGGGTGTAATATACAATGTAGTAAAAAACACTTTCACCAAGTATATTAAAAAACACTTTCACCTTACAGTGCAATTGGAATTCAAAAATAATATTAGTGTGGATGTCAAAGTTGAATCTTCAGAGGACATTGATGAATATCATGATGTAGAGTACTTGGAGTTAGAAGGTGATAATTCTGCTACAACTGAAGGTAAAAATACTAAATTGTTATATTATAATATTTGAAAAATTACTTTAACTCATTAACATCAATTGTATTAATATAATGTCCTAAACATAAGTCAATCATAGCTCAGGTGTTTTTCATAGAATTTAAAATAAAATTAATGTTAATTTATAAAATATGTTATATTATGATATCTTACTGTTATCTATATCTCACATCTCTTATTTAACTGTAAAATGTAGTGAATAGACATTACTGTATGAATAGTAACAAATTTGAGAAATCTATGGATGAATGTTTGCAAGCAAGTGAGTAACCCAGGTAATAATTGCTTATTACGCATTTTAGCAAAAGCGACTGAGATAGCTACAGAACTGCCTAGTCGTAAATGGCCAAAAAAGAGAAAAGGTGCAGATCGCTTGAAAGTTTACAAAAAATACACGCAGCTTGAGCTTAGAGAAGCTATGGACGCAGTGAAAAGTGGCAAGATGACCCGTGCAGAAGCTTCTGAAATTTACAACATTCCTAGGAATACTATCACCAACAATTTGAATAAATACAATGCATTGATTGAAACTCAAAATGGTGAGTGCTTAATATATTATTATCTGTCTTGCTATGGTGTCGCTAGGTTTGAGGAGAAAGGACAAAATTGTTTTGATTATAATTTTTGGTACCTACTAAAAAGATATACATATATATTTAACTTTACATTAGATACTTACTTATATAATATCTACTTTCTAGATTCCACGGAGGAAACTTCCAATAAGGAGAAGAATTTTAAGCTCATTGAAGAGATTAAGGCACTGCTAACATTAACAAATGCCATACCATTCAAAACCAAAACCGCAAAATACTATTGTGCATATTGTTCTACAGATGGACCTATGTTTGAAGATGGTGATGAATTACGAATTCATACCATAAATGAACACAGTGAACATAGAACATACAATGTTGACCATTTCATGAGACCTTACTGGCTCAATGAGATACTCAAACTTGATGTTGATAACCTCTCATGCAATTTATGTGAAACAAAGTTGCCAGACTGGAATGGAATGTTCCAGCACTTTTCTAATGAACACGAAATTGAATTTGATGAAGCCTATACAAGAGTTGTTCCATATATAATAAGCGATAACATCAAATGTGTATTATGCAATGAAGCTTTTAATAATTTCCATCAGCTAGACGGCCATATGAATGCCCATTACAATAACTATATATGTTACGAATGCGGCGATACATTTGTAGCTTCCAGCAGATTAGAAAAACATGTTCAAGTGCATAGTAAGGGAAAATTTCCATGTGATGAATGCGGTAAAGTGTTTTCACTGCAAAAGTATCGTGTAAAACATACCAATTTAGTACATCGACAGAATGTATTGAAGTGTCAGTTTTGTCCTGAAAAATTCAGCACTGCAGTGCTGCGAGAATTGCATCATGTTGAAAAGCATAAAGATCAAATTAAGGAATATACATGTGAGTTCTGCGGTACAGTGTTCAATTATAAGCCGAATTTCATAAAACATTTGCAAAGGAAGCACAGTATTGAGAAGAACAATAAGTGTGAGGTGTGTGATAAGACATTTAGTAAAAAATATGAATTACGTCTCCACATGTTGCGACACAAGCAAAATAAGAAATATGTGTGCACTGTGTGTGGTGAAGGTTATAGGAGAAAGGCTAATTTTAACAATCATTTTAAAATTCATCAGAAAGAAAATGTCGAACAAGTTACATTAAATGAAGACGAAGAACAAATTACATTAAATGAAGACGAAGAACAAATTACTTTTAAAGAAGAGGAACAAATTGAGTAATTAAAAAGAGTTGATATATGTATACAATATTAATTTTATTAAAATAAGCCAAATAGAGACTGGATTGAATGGACCGGAATACTTTGGGTATCACTATTATATGAGCTTTATACAAGCTAAGGAATAAAAATTTAGTAGAAATAAATCTACAGTAAAAAGTAAAGTGGGTTATATTTATTGTAAGTCTACATTTAAAATTAAATACAAATACATATAGGTATTTCTCGCCAACATTGCCATGTGCTAACGTCATATTATAATACCTCTCGATTTCAAAAGGTTTGTTACTGTAATCAATAGTTTTCAAAGTAATCAATTGTTGCAATTTACCATATTTTTTTTTCACATCTAATGTTTATCCAAAGAAAATGTGTAATAGGTATTACACTGTTATCTGTTTTAAATATGATGTAAAAATTTGCATCCAGACAAGATATGTAATAGGTTATTGTGTTCTGAAGTGAAACTTCTTTAGGCGCGTTGAGAGTAAAATTTCAAGGTCGCGTCATGACAATACCGTCACGTCGTGTGAGTGGCGACGATTTTGGTATCTTTGAATCTTTCCAAAGAAGTTTCACTTCTGACACGTGTGCTCGGCCCACACGTCTTTTTTTTATATATATTCAGAAATAAATTATAAATGAAATGAAGAACAAATGGTAAATGTTGGGCGGGTGTTTATTTTTTTTTTATATTAAACACATTACATATTATTATGTAAGTATTGTAAATATAAGTTAACTGTTAAATAAATTAACTGTTAAATAAATTTGTTGTAAAACGTAAGAGTTTTATTTTAATCTATTCCCTACTGTCACTTACACGTACCGATAATGTATTTCCTGTAAATCATATACAACACCAAAATTGCGGCCGTTATCTTTGATGCCTCTAGATGGTTTAGTCACTAGCATAATCTATTAAATCTTTTAGAGTATATTTTTTGACGTGACAACGCCTTATAATTCGATAGCCGGCTGCACGCACGATAAAACATGACTCATGCGGCGTTACCTCGCTCTGAGGCGTTCCATGTAAGGCTTGAAGTGCAAGCGAGAGCGCGGAACGAGCGACAAAGAAGCACAATAGGCCGTTGTCACGTTCAACTATCGTCAGTAAACCGACTTTACAGACAACCAATTTTTTATTTTAAATTTATACTATCTGCAGTTTATGGCATAACTACTTCAAATCTATACGCCATAACGGTGTTTTTCTGAAAACAAAAATGTTTAATAATTAATGATAATTTCAATATATATAATAATGCTATTAACATAAGACATATTAAGCCATTTAAAATCTTACAGTTTTTTCATATCATCTATGTTAAGATTGCCAATTAAATAGTTTTTTCCTTGGCATCGATTTTTCCATTGTTTTGTTGGCTTATACAAAGTGGAAAAAGCTTCACGCTCTCGTTTAAAATTATCTCCTTTATTTCCGGATGTGTTATCTAGAATAAAATTTAGATCCAATGTTTCTGTACAGTTGTCACTGAAAATAAATGATTTAATGCTATTATAGACCGTAGTAAGTACCTACCTACCTGATGTTGATAGAAAATCATTTAGAACATAACCAAAGACTACTGAACAAAACAAAGTCGCTTCCCGAATGAACGGAATGCGAGTACATATTTTATCTTACCTAAAGTCTAATTCTTTTAAGAATTCATCCATTCCGAACTCTGCAACCAAACACAATAAGTATTAATTTATTATTATTATAAAAAAAAAATATCTGTATATACGGATCTATGGTTCATGTGTTTGACGTGAAACACGCCGTCTAACTGTGGTAGTATAGGTTTCAAAATGGATGAGCCGATTTGTGAGGCGTTATTTAATCGAAAATCCTAGGTATTATCAATCCTATCAATCAAGATGCTTTAACATTAAAGTATGATAGACTTAACATAAATAGGAGAACGTTGTACCTTGTTCATTCGATTTATTTCCTTTTGCAACTGCAGCATAAGTTCCCTTTTTACATAATCTAGTTCTAGCTTTAGTGTTTGTGTCACTAATGCTTTCCTGAAATTGTAATTGCAAAAATTATAAAATTACTGAACTCTGTTCTCGTAATGTTTTTATGTGATTAGTCCTTTTATGTAAATGCAATTAAATCGGATATTTTGTATAACGAATTTTTTTTACACGATAGCATTGGAGTGTACAGTGCGTATTTTCTGATGTCTCGATTCAAGTTTGACTTCGAGCTTACCTTGCTAATTTGCTTAGGATTTTTAATTTTTCTTTTGTTTTCTCTCCACTTGTTAAGAGCTACTTCTTGGCATCTTTTCAAATTTGTATATTCGACATACCATTGTGTGTGTGCCTTTACATCTTCGACTTTTACTCCTTAAACGTAAAAATACGGATTTTTTTTTTAATAAAACGTACAAGTCAAACTCTTAGTAATTTATTAACTTTAATTTAATGAATACCATACCTACCAAATATCTTTTGTAGAACTTCGTCTTGAAATCTCAAGTAAGAAACCTCTAAAAATGACGGTGTTTCAAATACTTCATCGCAGTTGTAGTGTTTGTTCCAAATATTTACAAAAATATTATGATTATATTCATCCCATCCACCATAACGGTTACAACTGTTTTTCATGAATTCTTGAAATCGTTGAACTTCCTTTAAATTTAAATTATTTTAAAGTTTTAAAGTTAAGTTCTTATTTTTCGGATGTAGGATCGGTGACAAACTGACAATACAATAATTTCACGAGTTTTAGCGTGTTTTATTAGATTCTTATTTCTTAAAACTATATTAGGATCATTTTCTTAAAATTAGTGTAGCATAAAGACTTACAACACATTTAAAAGGTGAATTTATTATGGCTCGCACAGGACTTGGCACAACTTCGTTGTAATGAGGTTTTGGGTGTACTTTTGTCTGCATTTTAATATTCTTTTGATTATCTGGTTTTTCTTGGATCTAAAACAAATTTAAAATGAAAAAATAATTAATAAGTAATAATAGAACTTTAATCTTAATTAGGTACGTATAAATTATGATTTACATATTCGATTTTCGTTATTTTTCTGTGCAAAAATGCCGAATCGGAAGTGCATAAATTTTTGATGGGTAAGTTATTCTATGTATGTAATAATCTGGATTAGCAATTATTAATTAAGTACTATCCTAATTCCCAAATTACACCTTAATCGGTGCAGTGGCTTAGGCCTGAAGAAAAGAGATACCGAATTATATTCCGATAGGTATATATTATGGACTAGGTACTGTGTAGGGTTGCCAGATGGCCGGGATTTCCGGGATTGTCCCGGAATTTTGCGTGCTGTCCCGTGTCCAGTAATTTTACTTTGCTGTCCCGGAATGAAAAAAATACTAGTTTTTACTAAGTTACTACGGCTGCAAAAGTCAATACAAACAGCGCGTTCTCGTGAGCGAGGAAAGGAGTGAGCAGCTCGCTTCGTGTCGCTCGACAAGTCGCCACCCGCCTCCGTTAGTTTTTTTTATATTAGATAATAAATGATGATTATTATCTACCAAAGTTTTAGTAATTGTTATTAAGTGCTCAATATTTGTTCTACATTTTATTTATGTTACAAAATACCTGGTGTTGTTTTCCTATCAAAGTTTAATTGATATGTAATAGTCAAACCCCGAAGCTCGAGCGCTCGTAGGTTGGACTGGTCAATCCTCAGGTCTGACATAATGACTTGGTCAAAGTCCAAATAAATGTAATATTTCGGCCTTTTACTTAACAATTTTCGTCAAACCTGGGAGAAACTAATTTGGTCAGGCAAACGTCAAAACACCATTTTATTAAATCGGGCATTGACCATTAAAACTTGAATTTGGTATAAAATGTATTATTTCAGTATACAGGATGTCCCACTGTTGGTATACTAAGCTCAAAGGAGGCTCACTGTTGGTATACGTAAAAAATACTTATAAAATTCCAGACGCATTATTTTTTCAAATAGATGAACTCTTAAAACTATGTTGTACACCCATAACAAGCAACCCGCCCAACTTTGCCACCAGCACGTGAGCTATCGTTTAAGATTATGTTTTCATAGACAAAATGCTCACATTAGAGAAGCGGTATATGCCGGCTGCGCGAAGCTAGAGAAGAAAACATGGATTTTCAGGAAAATTTTAGCAAAAATTTTTTAACGTAATTTTGTTGTTTAAGTATTTTTTACGTGATCAGTGTATGCAAAACTACAAGTCCCTCCGCGCTTAGTATACCAATAGTGGGACAACCTGTATTTAAAATAATTTTATCATTTTAGCAGCTTACAAGTCTTAGGAACCGATTGATTTAACTCAGCCCGTTCTGATACCTGATATGACAGTTTACGTGATTTTCACTTTGTATTTGAGATGCTTTGGAACCTCATTTATATGTTCTGTGCTTTGGAATATACGGAGGTTAGTTTGTAAGATTAGGTATGAAAAAATAATATTTTGAAATCTTATTGATTGTTGAAATAATCTATTAAAAATATAAATGAAAAATTATACTTTTTCTTGATTTTAATGTTTATTGTTTAAATAAAAAATTAGATCGACGATTGACCGAGTTTTGCAGTCGCTTCTAGAATTGACCAGACCAAAACCAAAACAGAACAATTTACATTCGACGTTTGACTCAAAATTTAGGAGCTCCTAGGTTTGAGTAATGTATTTCAAGGATTGCCTGATGGCTTTTGCGAAACCTAAGATAAACCAGTCCTTCCGCGAAGAAATTGTGTTTCGGGATAACAGATAGGTAACTGAAAGAGTATCTCAGATTCTGTTTTAAGTTCATTTGTCATGTTTATGTTCAACATTTAATATTTAGGCCTTAAAGTTACTTAAAAAAGTTGAATTAAGTACAATTTTTTTCCAAAAAAAGTATTTTTTTTTCATCAACTAATAGTTCTAGATAATTCTTACTTAGTTTAGCCTCGGACCAAAGACCAAAACTCTTATTCCGTTCGGGGTCCCAGAAATGTCCCGGAAATGATCAGCCTGGATCTGGCAACCCTAGTACTGTGCCTAGATTTTTTTATAAATTACCTTATTTAAAGAAATGGATTGAATTAAATCAACCCAAAGGCCAAAACTACAACTGGAAATAAGTAAGTATCGCAAATTTTCGTTTCGTAAATCCATACTCCATACTAATATTATAAATGCGAAAGTAACTCTGTCTGTCTGTCTGTTACTCAATCACGCCTTTAACTACTGAACCAATTTGCATGAAATTTGGTATAGAGATATTTTGATACCCGAGAAGGGACATAGGATAGGTTTTATCCCGAAAATCCCACGGGAACGGGAACTATGCGGGTTTCCTTTGTAAACGCGGGCGAAGCCGCGGGCGGAAAGCTAGTATACTAATATATTTAAAATATTAAAAAGATAAGTACCTGAGGCAAGAATAAATTAGAATATTCATTATTAATTTTCAATGATAAGTATAAGATTAATAAGTAGGTACATACCTGCTTTACAATTTCTTGCTCAGCAACTTTCAATAAACTTATTTCTTTACCAATATAATTTTTAAAGGATTTCATTTTTTCATCCAAGTCAAATATATCTTTTTTGATATCGTCGATATCTGGAAGAAATTTAAGGGTAAGTACAAGTACCTAAGTAATTAGTTAAAGTACCTACACTTTATTGTGATATTGTATGCTGACACAGGTATTTAGTAAATATAACAAAGCTATTTATTTCAATTTGAGATAGTGAATTAGAACTATTTAAATAATATTATTTCAAACTAGCTTTCCGCCCGCGGCTTCGCCCGCGTTTTCAACGAAAAACCCGCATAGTTCCCGTTCCCGTGAGATTTCCGGGATAAAACCTATCCTATGTGTTAATCCAAGTAACCCTCTATATGTGTGCTTAATTTTATTGTAATCGGTTCAGTAGTTTTTACGTGAAAGAGTAACAAACATCCATACATCCATACTTACAAACTTTCGCCTTTATAATAGTATATAGTAGGATCTTGACTCTATTTTATTCTTATTCTTACCACCATATTTTTACTGAAAAAAGTGGAGCAATTTCGTACCTATGTTCTTCAAGGTTTCATGATCGCTTGTAATCGCTTTCACATCTTCAAACAGATTTTTAATTTCAGCATAAGTTTTCTTTATCTTATTTATATATTTTTTAAAGTCCAAGTGCATATTATTATGGGAGCATTCAAATTCTTCATTATCACACTTTCCCGGGTTTTTATTTGCAGCGGCTGTTAAAATTTCCTCCTGTATTTTTAATCTTCTTAATTTCGCATAATAATATCCACCATCCTCGTCGGTACCAGAAGTTCTACTTAATTTAGACTCCGACGTAGAGCTATTATCCATATCTTAAAATTATCAATGTAACATAATAATCAGTAAATATTCATTTGTAAAATATCGATCAAACAACATCGTAGCGTGCGTCGGTCGTATCGGTCAATTAAGGAAAGCTGGCATGTTCACACTTCACAGTACTCACACTTATGCAATTTCACTTACAGTATGTTCAAAAATAAATGCGACTCTAGTTTCATTTTAGACTTGAATTGTAAAATGGTTGCCTTGTAGATAAATATATCCAAATATAATTATGAAAGCTCTCATAATTTACCTGTAAAATTATAATTTAAAAGTAAATCAATTGATGAAGTTAATTATTTATTCTAATAATAATCAATTGGATAAAAGTATTAATAATCATTCAATTATCAAATAATAATTAAATTTCAGGTCATAAAAACAATACAAATAACACGTGCGCTCACTCCCAACACACGGATGGTTGTTTTGATAATGATTTAAATAACGGACGTCTTCTGCAGTTGCGGAGCAGTCTTGTCCTGACTTTGGTCGAGTAAAGATATCTAAGAAATATTATATTTGTAGTAAGTACGTAATACCTACCAATACGCGCTAACAAATATGTGTTACATGTTTATTGTATAATTTTCACATTATTGGTTTTAAACTCAAACTCAAACATTTATACAATTAGACTTCTTCTAGAAGCACTTTTGAATCGTCATAACAGTTTAACAGTTTTAACATTTACCACCAATTCAGAAAGCAGTATCTATAGAGAAGAAGAAGAATCTATTTAATCATAATCGTAATCTTCTACTTCACTGAAACTTTCATCGCTCGAAGAACTCGCCGTCGGAATTTCTTAATGTTATTATAAATGAGTCAGTGTAATTATCTACTTTTGGTTCTAATTGAATATATTTTTCCTCATGTTCTCGCGTCTTTCTCCAAATGTCACTAAACATATCCAGACTAATAGCATTTGCTTCCTTTCTAAATAATTCTTCCACAGTTTTCAAGTTAAAGTTCACATTTTGTGATGCTACTTTCCCTTTAATTATGCCCCATAGTAACTCTATTGGGTTGAGTTCTGGATGGTATGGTGGAAGGCGCAATACACTATGTCCATGATCTTTGAGGATTGCATCAAGTAAAAATTGTGTATAGTTTGGCTTATTTTTTTTAATAATGTGATAACTCTGATTATTAATTAGTAATTTGATTTTTGAAAAAAAAATGCCGATTTTAGTCAAAATTTATATTTTTATAACAAGATCCTTATCATCCAAATTTCCACCTTGGTGAGAAAAATTGACATTTCTAATGAAAATGAACAAAAAATTAAATGATTTTATTAAATACTGTAAAATAGTCTATAATTCTTCCATTTACTGTATCACAAAATTCTTCATAGATTTTTAGATATTCGTACTACACCAATTACATCACCCTGTATTTATAAACAATTGCAAAATATGACACATACATAGGCCGGGAGATACTGACACAAAATTTCGGGTCATTTGTAACAGAATGGCGGTTCTACAGAGGTCTTATTACGCAATGACTAAAAGAAAAATGATGGTCAGAACGCTGGTACCGGCGGACTAGTCGCGTGGGCGTTAGTCGAACTCGTCGGATAAATAGCGAAAGTCAAACGATTTGTAACACAAAAATTTTAGAATTTACCGATAGCCCATAAAAAAGATGTAGGCGGTAGTGCGGTTTGGAATCGGAATCGGAATTGGAATTTGGAAGCGGTTTGGAATCGTCCGAAAAGTATGGCATGGCGATTTTAGTAAATGGCTGCACGACGATGGTTACCTGTGCAAAAGTTAGCCCGGTACAAATGGTTGAATTGTTTTTTTTTAAATCAACGCATTCACGTCGGTATGGCGGACTGTAAGTCACATCGTAAAAGTATGGCATGACACTACCGCCTACATCTTTTTTAAGGGCTATCGGTAAATTCTAAAATTTTTGTGTTACAAATCGTTGGACTTTCGCTATTTATCCGACGAGTGTGACTAACGCCCACGCGACTAGTCCGCCGGTACCAGCGTTCTGACTATCATTTTTCTTTTTGTCATTGCGTACTAAGACCCCTCTAGACCGCCATCCTGTTACAAATGACCCGAAATTTTGTGTCAGTATCTCCCGGCCTAACATGTGCAATGTGTAAATGTGTTGACGTTCCAGCTCTTCTTAATGGGCCTATATAGGGTTAAGCTGCTTTTGAATTTTAAAGATTAATATTGAATAGTTGCTTATTTTTTTCTTTCTTTTAGGAATATCAGACTAGTGTCTTAAATTTTACAATAATTATACTAATTTATTATTTTTTATTTTCGCTTTCTTCATTTGACAAATATTTTTGTGAGCATCGAGCAAAACGTTTCCGAGACTGCAGATTGTAAATGTCATTATTGTCAATCGTGAAATGTCAAATGTCAAATAGATTTCACAAAGTCGGCGGGATAACAAGAATGGATTTATTGATTGTGTATAAAAAGCTTTAAATTATTAAAAGATATTATAATAACATAATTTGCAAACATGTTTACGCGTTCTAGATTGTTTCTGTCTAAGGCCTTCTCTTTAAAAGTTTGTGATCTAAAAATTTAAGTGTTGTTCTTTTCGTGTCTCGGATATAGATATTTTAACTTAAACTTTGTATATTACAGAATGTGATTAATGTTGAATATCAAAATGATGGCAGATTCCTATATAGTGTTGCAGCAGCACGATATCGCTCGACAACACCCCTTAATACTATAATCATGTTCGTACCACAACAAGAGGTTAGTTTGATATTTGTTAGAATTTAATTCAAAGATTATATGTAATTCTACATAAAATAATAAATCGTTTATATTCTCGTTCAAAAAATTACTTCTGAGGATTGTGGTAGAATATTTCTTAAATAATTTATGTTTCTTATTGGAATTCAGTTAATGACTTAAACAGCTTTGTTTCTAGCTAAATAACAACAATAATCTAAAATCATTGTTATTAAAATTTAACACTTATCTCAGGAACCTTATTCTATTTTGTTATAAATGCCTAATTTGATTCTAAATATTATGAAAGAATAGCATTATTATTACATAACAATTTCCAGTTTTTCATACCGGAAAGTTAATAATCTAAATAGACAAATTTTTGTATGCAATTGATCAATGTATAGTATATTACTTTTTATTGCAAGTTGTATTTAATATATTTATTATAATCAAATGTTATTAAAGTTAATCTATTTACTACACAAACTTTAAGATTACGTAAAATATAAACTATAAAATATATTTTTAGGCTTGGATTGTTGAAAGAATGGGAAAATTTCACAGAATACTGGATCCTGGTTTGAACATATTATGGCCTATTGTAGATAAAATTAAATATGTTCAGAGTTTGAAAGAAATAGCCATTGATGTTCCCAAGCAAAGTGCCATCACTTCGGACAATGTTACTCTTAGCATTGATGGTGTGCTGTATTTGAGGATAATAGATCCATATTTAGGTATAATTTTATTTTTTGATTAACTCTTTGTAAAAAATTGAAATTGGTTAGGTTAAAGATTTTAAGTGGGTGATCCACTGGCGAGCAAAACTGCTGGTACGCTAACGAACTCGCGAGCCAAAGGTCTAAACCGCCAATGGAGCACTTAAAAGTCTGCGGACTTAAAGAACGGCGAATTTGCTCGCTGGCTCGTTGTGCATGCTTGAAATTCTAAGTCCGCGGTCCAGAAAACCGCCAGTGGATCAGGCGAGCCGGCGAGCCTACAGTCTTTTTGCGACTTTCGTGTAGACCGCACGCGCTGCGTCTAGCTACAAAAATGGATTTACGCTCGTTTCGTCGCGAGTTTGTGTCGGAATTTATAAAATGTTTTTAGGAACATGATTGTCTATGGAAGTACATCAGCAGAGACTATAAAAATAAATTGCTAAAACCTTCCGCGTACAATAAACTTTTAGAGATCTACCTAAAACATGATCCCAACGGTACAATATCTGATATTAAAAACACCATTCAATATCTGCGTCTTTTCTTCTTTTTTTGTTCTTTCTCCTGATTTAAAAGTACCCCCAAGTAACACGCCATGACTTCGCCAACGATGAGAGTAAACTGTTTGGTACGCTAATGGATCACGAACGCGAGTCGACGAGCCAACGAGTCAACGATCTAAACCGTCGGCTCGTCGGCTCGCCAGTGGATCACCCGCATTATGAATTTCCCATTTACACATAAGATAAGCCAACAATTAAGAATTAATTAGACTGCTAAAATATATGCTCAATATTTTATTAACTTTTTATTGTATTAATGCATGTATTTTAAATACTTATTGGGCAGATGTAAATTGCTTTATAAATTACTAGTGGTCCGCCCCGGCTTCGCTCGTGGTACATATTTCGCAATAAAAGGTAGCCTATGTCCTTTCTCGGGTATCAAATATCTCCATACCAAACTTGCAAATTGGTTCAGTAGTTTAGGCGTGATTGAGTAACAGACAGACAGACAGACTTACTTTCGCATTTATAATGTTAGTATGGATTTAAATTATCATGACTTAATAATTAAAGAAAATTTTATATTTCAGCATCTTATGGAGTAGAAGATCCAGAGTTTGCAATCACACAACTTGCTCAAACTACAATGAGGTCTGAACTGGGAACAATTTCTCTGGATAAAGTGTTTAGAGAAAGAGAATCTCTGAATGTTTCTATTGTGGATTCAATAAATAAAGCCAGCGAAGCTTGGGGCATTACCTGCTTACGATATGAAATAAGTAAGTATAGTGCAACTGGTTTAGAATGAATATAATAGGTATTAAATAAAATTTATTTTATGTTAATACCAAATTGTATTTTACTTGTCATTTACATCTTTTGAGTTGAAGAGTTTAAAAAAGTAAATAAATAATTCAGTAAAATCCAGTAGCTTTTGCATTAATGAAAACTTGCACACTGAACTATAATTAGTAATATTTTTAGATTTAAAATGATTATGAATTAACAACCTAGAAACTAAATTGCAAACCTTTGCTATCAACAAAATATTAATTCAAATTGAACATTTTAGGGGATATCAAACTACCATCTAGGGTGCATGAAGCTATGCAAATGCAAGTGGAAGCTGAGCGAAGAAAGCGCGCCGCCATCTTGGAATCAGAGGGAGTCCGTGCAGCGGATATCAATGTTGCTGAGGGTAAACGGCAAGCAAGGATCTTGGCGTCTGGTAAGTTCCAATTTTTGAAGTGAAAACTTCTTTAGCGGCGTTGGGTATAAAATCTTAAACTCGCGTCAGGACACGTGGCCTGATCGAAAAAGCGTAAGACGGTTTTTTTTTTAGCCCTTATATTCCATGCGTAAGACGGATACCATTCCAAAATATCAAACATGCTGAACGTTAATAATCAAGTTTTCGCTTCTGCCGGCACTCCCGGAGTGCAACCCATCTTTTTTTTAAATAAAACAAATAGTAATAGAATAAATAGTTGATGCTATTGAAAATCAGTATGCAATGAGTATCAGATTTGCAAATGTTATTTTCAATTATATGTATGTATAGTCGATCATACAATTTCTGTGGTATACACTATTAGACCGGGAGATATTGACACAAAATTTCGAGTCATTTGTAACAGGATGGCGGTTCTATAGGGGTCTTAGTACGCAATGACAAAAAGAAAAATGATGGTCAGAACGCTGATACTGGATACCTTAAGATATTGTAATATAAAATATTACAGTATCTTAAGATAAAATATTATAGTATCTTCACCGTGTGTGGCGCGCTTAAGAGTCACTGCATATTTCCTATAAACTCACTGACATTTTTTTACTCCAACTTCTCGTTATTATTATTGGTTCAATATTTTCTTTCGAATTTTCTAGCCTTTTCATTGATCTTAAACTTCTACCAGAAATGTTAATACTACTGTCCGAATCATGCGTGCTATTTAAGACTGATTGTAATTCTTTGCTTCTTCTTGTTTGTATAGTTGTTTTTGGCACACATTTGGTTTCTTTTGGAGTGCTTTTTTTGTTTACTTTTGGTTTGACAGTCTTTGTTGGTTTAGCTGTATTTTGTTGTTTATTTTTCGTTTGGGTATTACTGTCATTTGATACATCATCACAACAGGAACAATCTTGAAGCTTCTTCGAGTTACGTGTAGATCTTGTATTAAGAACACCTTCATTGGGTTTTGTTGCAGCTTTTTTTGTTTGTCTTGGTGTCTTTTTATTTGTTACAGCCTTAGGTTTCGCAGGTTCCATTTCTTTAGGCACATCTACTTTTTGGGGGCTAGCTGAAGGTTTCTTTACCTCATTTAGAATTGTTTTATTGTTTATTTTATTTTTTAAGCCTCTTACTGTTATCATGCTACCCTTAGCTTTTCTCTTTTCAGGTTGCAAGATAGTTACATTGGGTGTTTCTTTCAATGGTTCTTTCACTGCAAAGAAAATATTTATATTATCACATTGTGAGTTGATTGTGAAAAAAAGGGTTGACTGTTCATTGTAAATTAGATATTTATCTGACAAATTTAGATAAATTTCAAAAAGATATTTAATTGAAGAAGACAGTAAATCTATTTCTGGGACATTCATTGCTATCAATTATCCACTGTTATTATGGTATTTGAATATTGTATCGCTGTTTAGATTAAATTTCATTCACATTATGTTAACAATCTATACATTTAAATAAAAATTCAATTATTAATACAAGACATCATTGCCTGTTTCCATTTTATATCCATACTAATATTATAAATGCGAAAGTAACTCTGTCTGTCTGTCTGTTACTCAATCACGCCTTAACTACTGAACCAATTTGCATGAAATTTGGTATGGAGATATTTTGAAACCCGAGAAAGGACATAGGCTACCTTTTATTACGAAATATGTACCACAGGCGAAGCCGGGGCGGACCACTAGTATTATATAAAATGATTTGCAATCATACCTTGATTGATGGTAGTTTTTTGTTTCCAGGCTGGTGTACTGTGATCCTCTATGTCACTCTCCATATCAGTATCCCAAAATGATTTAACTGAATTCAACACTGCCCCTTTACTTATAGCTGAAATAAAAATTAATAGTTTTTTAATTACATACTACATAATATAGTAACTCAAGCTGTGTAATTGTATTATCATGAATACATGTGCAATTAAGATTTTATTTCATTTCTTTGAAACCAAAAACAATATTAAATATTACTTACTTGTTATATTAGTAGATGATGATTTTGTTGTACCATTAACGTTACTCAAGCTGTGTTATTGTATTATCATGAATACATGTGCAATTAAGATTTAATTTCATTTCTTTGAAACCAAAAACAATATTAAATATTACTTACTTGTTATATTAGTAGATGATGATTCTGTTGTACCATTAACATTATGCTTGCAAGCATTAGGCTTTATTACATTTTGCAGAACAACCTTACAATCTCTTATTGCAGTTTTGATGGCTTTACTTTCTTCTTTTTTCGTGGTATCACCTTTCTTCTTAATAGTATTATGTAAATTGAATATTTCTTCATCTGTATATGTATCGCTACCATCAGCACTGTTACATTTGGACACAACAGAGGCCACATCCCAATTATCATCTGGTACTTTGTTACTTTTATTTGTCCTCTTATTACTTGCAGTAGTTAAATTCATTTGATCGGCTGGTACAATTTTGTGTATCAGATCCAAAACATTATTTTCATCATCAACAACATCTCTACTGAGACACGATTGGGATGTTACTAATTTCCTTGTTTTATTCTTCTCTTTACATACATTTGATTTCGTCTGAGGACTTGGTGCAGCTAAATCGCTATTGAGGTTTTTACTCTCAAGGAGATCTAATTTTTGGGTGAAAAGTTTCCGTTTTATAAAGCTGGGTTTCATTGAAACATCACTGCTGTTTTGAGAAATTACTGTTTGGTTGTTATTATCTGAATCTAAATCATGTAAATTTTTGGGATGGCTGTCAGAGTCTTGGTTTATTTTCTGAGTAAGTGGTTGTGATGATTTAGAAATAAGTACTTCAGTAACATCATGCTTTTGGGTCTTATTTGATTTACGGACAGGCATTGATGGTTTCTTAAACATAAAATCATTATCATCAAAGTCGGAATGATTGTCATCATTTTTTTTACCAGATTGTACAAAATTATTATCAATTTTACTCCTTTTTCTTTCTGAAATACTTTCTTCCTCATCCAACAGCCTTTTCCTTTGTAAGTCTAAATTTGAATTTCCATTCGCCCTAACAGATTTTTCAGGAAATATTTGTTCATCATCACTATGTGATTGCACATTTATATTTTGTGTTTGCTTGTACATACTTTGTTCTGTTGTTTTTGGCAGTATAGTACCATTCTTTGATTTGTCTATTGTAACATTTGGTTTAGATTTATTAAACCTCTGAGAAGGAAAAAGAAATCCTGTTGTAAATCTATCTTTCAGTGTCATAGTTCCATTTGGATTATCAAGCTCTTTTTGCATCTCTATAGAATTTTCTATGTGACTTGGCTTCCTATTTACAGGTTTTGGAGGAACAGGAAAGACATTCCTCAATGTGTTTTGTTTAATAATATCTGTACAATCATTATATATGTCAGTATCTTTTATTGATGTCCGTAGCAAAGACTCATCAATTTTATTTGATTGTTGTATAGGAAATGCATTTCTATAAGACACGCTAGTTTTAACAGATCGACCATCATCACTGCTAAGTGATGAATCACCTCCCTGTTCTCCTGAATCATATCCAGATTTTCTTCTAACACCTCTGAGAAATAATTTCAAATTTCTTCGTTTTTCAATTCTTTTCCTTACTTTATTTCTCATTAATTTTTGGTAAGCATCTTTAATAATTCTTAATTCATGGTTGTTAAATTTCATGTATTTAAATGCATTCGCAATATCCACAGCACTAACACTTGCAGTTGAATCTAAAAATATGAAAATGAATAAATTTTACAAAATGTACATAAATTGAATTGTTCAATATATATTGAATATTATAATGTGTTTACCTATACTTCTAACGGAAAGTGGTGATCCACTTCTTCCATTAATAAGTGACCTCTGTGAACTCATAGCTCGTGGATAATATGAGTTATGAAAATTTCGTGGTCCTAAATCGCTTCTCATGGACATTGGTGAAGTTCCTCTTCCATCGTACAAACTTCGTTGATCATATTGTAGATTGCCAAAACGGTGGCGGTGGGTATTCCCGCCCATATTTAACGTCGAAGTTAAAACGTTACTCCGAAAACTTAATCCTGTCATATTATTTTTGTTTATACCAGGCCCTCGCGCACTAATAGTCTGAAAATTATATGCAAATACATAAAACATTTGAAAATTTACATAAAACTGGACACTTTCACAATAATTCATATTTACGAATACTTACTGTGTTTCCATTCTGAAATGTAATAACATTGTTTGTGAATATATTATCATCTTCGCTGTCGGACATTTTTAGGAGTCAATAATTAATACACAAGTCACTGTAAATCTAGGTCACTCTTTAAAACAAAACTGTTTGTAAATAACCAAAAGTAATGCCTTAGCATCAAATTATTCATCTAAAACACTTTCAATTAAAACAAGAGCGTCTATTTTCATGCTATTTTCATTCAAAATCAGACTTAACGGAATTCGTACCATAAACATTATATTCTATGACAGCTGTCAATGCTTAATGCCATGTCTAGTCTATTGTGTCTATTCAAGACACAGAGGAGACACTGAATTGGCCTATTCAAGTAACGACAATGACGAGTTTACGACTTGACGTCATAGAATATATTATCTTTACTGATATATTTCGTAGAGAATATATACTATCTATAGTGCGAACAACGAAGTGGGAACAGTAGGCACAGGTGGGAACAACACGACGTTCCCGCCGCGCGCGAGCGCTCGTAGTCGTGGTTGAGTGCTATCGAAGTGCGTTTCTCTAGGGATTTTTTTCATATTTACGAATAAACATGGTGAAATGTGCAGTTCGATCTTGCAAGAACGATACTAGAAAAAACACAAAATTGAAATCCAGTATCACATTTCATCGGTAAATCGATTGTTGTATTTATTTTTATGAAAATAAATCTAGCATCGCGGGGGTGAAGGGGAAGTGGGAGGCGGACACGCGCAGGCTCGCTCGCGCACCCTTCGCGCACCTCACTGCCGCCACGTGATCGTAGTGATGTGACTTGACCAACGCTGTACTCGATAGTTTACAAGAAGAACTATATTTTAACATATTATTTATTTAACTTTAAAATTAAAACTCTTTTAAAAATGTATTAAAAATAATTTTGTGGTGTGTTTTGTATCATACACTTTCTAATATTATGAATGCGAATGTATTATAGTGTAAATGTAAAATATGTAATGTTACGATATTATATTTTAACCGCTAAATTGATTTTTGAAGATTTTGGTAGGTATAGAATTGATAAAATTGAATAAAAAAATTATTAATATTGTTTATTATTTCATTTTAAATTATTAATTATTTCTTATTTTTATTTAACATTTTTTAAATACTATTATTATTTGATTTATTATTAAAAAAATAGTACTAAACCCGATCTTTTATTTTATTAACTTTAATATTTAAGAAGTCCATACGTTTTTCAGATATTCCAATTAAACATTTTCTTTTAAACTACTTATCGGACAATGTGAAAGGGCAAATTGTATCCGATATCGGATATCGGCTATCGGCGTCCGATATCCGATCCGATGTACGGACATACTTTATTGTCAACTTCATTATGAGGCTAATGATTAAACATCATCTTATTATAGACCGGGAGATACTGACACAAAATTTCGAGTCATTTGTAACAGGATGGCGGTTCTACAGGGTTCTTAGTACGCAATGACAAAAAGAAAAACGATGGTGTGAACGCTGGTACCGGCGGCTTAGTCGCGTGGGCGTTAGTCGAACTCGTCGGAAAAATAGCGAAAGTCAAACGATTTGTAACACAAAAATTTTAGAATTTACCGATAGCCCATAAAAAAGAAGTAGGCGGTAGTGTCATGCCATACTTTTCCGGTGTGACTTACAGCCCGCCATACCGACGCGAATGTGTTGATTTAAATAAAACAATTATTCAACCATTTGTACCAGGCTAACTTTTGCACAGGTAACCATCGTCGTGCAGCCATTTACGAAAATCGCCATGCCATACTTTTCGGACGATTCCAAATGGTCGCCATACCGCCGAAAATCTGCAAAAAATTTTTATTTCGCCAAACTTTTTGTACCAGTATTGCATTTGGATTTTTGGAGAGTATTTGATAAAATGTGACCATTATTATATTTGCCATACTTCTAGTAGGGGGAAAAAGTGCTGTCATACTTGAAAAATTAATTTATTATTAATTTATATAAGTGAAGGTTTCCAACACCTAGATCTTTGAAATTTTGTATTTATATTCGTTGATCCTCAAACTTACAGGAAAAATAAGTGCCATACTGTTACAAATCGTTTGACTTTCGCTATTTTCTCGTATGCCGCCGGAACCAGCGTTCACACCATCATTTTTCTTTTTGTCATTGCGTACTAAGAACCCTGTAGAACCGCCATCCTGTTACAAATGACTCGAAATTTTGTGTCAATATCTCCCGGTCTATATACAGCAGAATTTAACACCATAAGGACTTAAACCGATTTTAATACTGTTAATGATTCCACGACGAAGGGAAATATAGAGGGATACATACTATGTACATATGTGGCATGGAAAAGTTTAAATAACATGTTACAGAGGCGGAGAAGCAAGAACAGATCAACAAAGCGTCTGGAGAGGCGCAGGCGATGCTCGCGATCGCGGAGGCGCGCGCTCGCGGTTTGCAGCGCGTCGCCGCCGCGCTTGGTGCACCCGTGAGTCATTTCAATATAATAAATTTAAAGGGGTCGCTCTATAAAATATATTTTTTTTCTAATGTTTATTCTTCGAACTAGATAAAGAATCAGCAACCAAAAACTACAAACACATTTGCGGACAGTTTTAAGTTCATTTTTATTTAATACTAGCGGTCCGCCCCGGCTTCGCCCGTGGTACATGTTTACGTTTTCTCTACATAAGAACTATCCTCGTACTTCAAGGAATATAATAAAAAAAGAATTATCGAAATCGGTTCAGCCGTTCTCGAGTTATGCGCTTACCAACACATTCAGACACAGACAACAACAGAAGAAGAAGATTGTGTATCTAGTTAGTAATGATCAAAGTATTGATATGATATGGGTGATTTGCCATATTTCAACAGTGTACAGTACTCCAAAATTAATAATGCGCATGCAAATCTTCGCTAATTGTCGTATTTCCGAAAACACTCGAATCATTGAATCGTAAGAGCCCTAAACAATGCACTTGCATTTTACACCTTATTCAAAAGAAATAGAAGTCAATTCACGGTCATACACAATCAAAAACAAATCGGGCGGTAGGTGACGGTAGCCTGTCAGTCAAAAAACTCAAAAATCCGTCAGTCGTCTTTAAATAATGGTGGTGACTGCACGTGTTCTCTCTGTGTGAAATTATATAGAGCTGCTATTACATACCCTTCTTGGTTTTGTTTTTGAAGGTGAATTGAATTAATCGATGAAATGATTTAGGTACACAGGTGATGGCAGTAGGGAAAGTGAAAATGAAGAAAAGCTTATTGAAAGTTCCGATGTATCTAAAATGTCAGAAATAAAGATAATCCCTGATTTTGATTGTTTTTATTTTTATTTTTTTGTAATTGTCATAATATTGAAGAATGATCAGTACTGTAAATACTGATTAACTGAGATTTTAATAATTAGATTTATATGGTTTAAATGTAAACCTGTGTTTGAAAACCATATTTTATACAATATAAATTTTGTGTTATTTTAACCTTCTTTTCTTGCATCATTACACCAGTTTCAGTAAGACACTTTAAAAGTACTATGAAATTTTCCAAGTAAATCAATCCAACAAAGATATATTCGCAATCGTGGGGTTATCCTCGCTATTTACTTACAAGGAAGTATCGAAACAAAATCGTTACTTACAAATAAATATTAATCTCTTTTAGCACAAAACACATAATTTGACTAAATTATGCATGATGAAAATGCATTTAACTACTCTTTATACATATCATCTTCGGACGCTCCGGGAATATGACAGTTGCCGAACAGTGACAAAGATTTATATGCGCATTATTACTTTTGGAGTACTGTAATGAGGACTGGCTTCCGAAATTTCGCATTGTATTTATACTAAGAAGTGGGATAGGTATTTCTGCTCCATAGTGTTTGCAAGAGAAATTCATAATGCCCTAGAAAGTTTATTTCTTAAACGAAATACTCTATATTTACAGGATAGCAAACACGCAGCGTCATTTTCTATAGCCGAACAATATGTTGCGGCGTTCAACAAACTAGCAAGAACCAACAATACACTTATTCTACCGGCCAATGCGGGTGATGTCTCGAATCTTGTTGCTCAGGTATGGTTATCTTAATACAGATGTAAAGAAAAGTTTTTTCTTATAAACTTTATCTTAAGTATGCAGTTTTACCATATTATATCAACTTCAAAAAAAGATGTCGGATGCTATCATTACTTGTAATACTATTGAATTTAAATTTTATTGCTTACTAGCTTCCGCCCGCGACTCCGTCCGCGCGGAAAAATTAAGAAAAATTAATTAATATTATTTTTTTTTCTACCTATTTTTCCGGGATAAAAAGTATCCTATTTTATGCCCGGGATAGTAAGGTATAATTATACCAAGTTTCATTGAAATCGAACCGTTAGTTTTCACGTGATGCCTGAACATACAGACAGACAGACAGACAGACAGACAGACAAAAATTTTTTTAATTACATATTTGGGTTTGGTATCGATCCAGTAACACCCTCTGCTATTTATTTTTTCAATATTTTTAATGTACAGAATTGACCTTTCTACAGATTTATTATATGTATAGATAATATTATTTTTTTTTCTACCTATTTTTCCGGGATAAAAAGTATCCTATTTTATGCCCGGGATAGTAAGGTATAATTATACCAAGTTTCATTGAAATCGAACCGTTAGTTTTCACGTGATGCCTGAACATACAGACAGACAGACAGACAGACAAAAATTTTTTTAATTACATATTTGGGTTTGGTATCGATCCAGTAACACCCTCTGCTATTTATTTTTTCAATATTTTTAATGTACAGAATTGACCTTTCTACAGATTTATTATATGTATAGATTATATAATCAAAACATTGAGGTATTTTTACTAACACAAAAATGTTTTGTACAATATGTATTTAATTTTTTTTGTTATATCATTATGTATTATTCCATTTTATTTGCAGGCCATGTCAATATATTCAACAGTAACGGCCCACAATAACCAGGTATCACGTCCGCACGGCGAATCGATTATTCCAGAAATAATGGCGGAAGACCCTCTCTTCAAATTAAATACACTTAACGAGAGAGGCACAACCCTAGCCGGCCAACCGGTCCCTGAAGAATCTAACGACTTGGCGGAATATTTCTCTGATGATGAAGAAAGGGAAAAAGCGTTACAGGCACAAAAAGAAAAGAAAAAATTGCAATCCATAGAATTCAAAGAAACATAGAATTGTTAAGTTTAGAGATGCTTGTTATTAAATAAAAGTATTTAAAAGTTTCACAGAGTCTTTATTTAATAAACTTACAAAACGCGTCATATAACTATAATAACAATTATTTTTGATATTTTTGTCTGTATACATTAAAATGTTATATTATAGATTCTAGCTGCTACTGCATTTTGTTTACATGATGAAGGTCATACTCAAAACTTGTATAACTTGGCCTTATTGTAACATTTAATCCTTATTTCCTAATTGTCTGCAGTTATTTTTGTAATGATCTACATCCTGACTCAAAAATTTGAGCTTGATATAAAGTGCATATAAACCTTACTAAGTAATTGTGATGTTATTGTCTTTAAAAATTTACCTCAACTATGATATAACTATAGTTATCTTATTGGAATGTTATTTTTTATTCACACTTTAGAAATAAATTGTATAGCATTCTAATTAAGCAAACATAGGTTAAAATAGGTTACTATTGAAAATTGAATGAATTTTTTTATCTTTGTGAGACAGATTAGCATAGGGATCATCAAAGTCAAATACAAATAAACTATACATACAACTTACTTAAATAATAACAATAACATAGATTTAAACATTGTGTTCTTCAAGCTATACATAGGAATTGTCAATATTATAGTAGAGCCATTTTAATAGGCAACATTTGACAGTTCAACAAAATTCAACAAGGTAACCTAGTAACGACGACATAGAATAACATGATATTTCGTTTTGTTAGAACTGCACATTTGCTTAACTTTTTTCAATTACGATTACATATTTATAACAATAATGACCGATACAAGTAATTTTAAGATTTGATTTTACTGATAAACCATTCTAAACATAATAAACAATTTCTGATTTAAAGAACTGACGTCGCTACAATTTTGTGTCAATAAACATTTTTCTTTTTAATTACCAGAGACGTTACTCTAAAAATCGAAACCTGACATCTAGAATCGAATGCATTGATTACTTGTGAATAAAAATCACCATAAATTAATAAATGCGTTGTGGTTTTATTAATTATGTATTATACTTGTCTTATTTCGCTGCTTAAATTTACGAAAGAAAGTATATTACTGGGACAGGGATTCGCCAGATGAATTTTAAAATTTACATGTGTTTCAAGTTCGATTGACAAATGTTTGAAGTCCATATCGATTAATTAACTTTAATCGATGTTTTTAAGCAGTTTACCTCTCTTCGAAGATAAAAGTGATAGACGTCGAATGTTGCCTATTAAATTGGCTCGACATTAGTATACATAATTATAAAAATGACTATTGCTACATCAAAGTAGCTACATATAGTAAAATGCAGATTTAAATTCGGTTTTAGTAAAAATATGCAGTTTCAAGATATCTTGACCATCTTATCCCTTTGATTAAAGTAGCTAACTGTGCCTTCTTCATTGCTCATTTGGTTCTGATTGGGCATTTTGTGTAAACTCAGATATGACGCAGAAATATCTGTGCCATCAAATTGCCTTAAATGTATCTGTAAAAAATGACATGGTTAAGAAAAACTAAGCATAAATCTACAAGAAACGAAACATATTCAGTTATTGGGGCGTTTTTAAAGACTAGAAAAAATTCGTTCACGAGGGGGGATTCGAAGCCGCGTTTTTTTGTCACAATAGGGCAACGCCTGTACCTCGTCCAATAGTGAATCGGCGATAACGATTTTTTTGATTCTTAAAAAAATACTCATTTATACAGCATTGAAAGCAATAAAACTAAATACTCCATTCAATTATTGTTAAAAAAAACTAATTCAGTATTAAATAAATGTCTATTTGTCTTAATGAGTTCCTTACCAGTAAATGCAAGTTGACCTCATCACTTCTACTCAAGTATGGGAAGTTGCCGCCGCTTTTAAGATGGGCTAGTTTAGCTTGCGGGTATGATTTGTAAAGATCCTCACGAACTCTTGAACTTAGCGCACTCTCATCCCAAACATCCATAATTGTTATTGGTATATCATAAAGTTTTTGTGGCTGAATGTAGCATGGCGTACAATTCAGTGTTAACCTTGATGCCAATTCTGATTGTGTTAAAGATTCAAGCTAGAACAAATACAAGATAGTTGGACAATTAATACAAAGTCTTTTCCAATTTTTGACGTGACAACGTCTTATAATTCGAAGGCTGCACGCACGAAAAAACATGACTCATGCGGCGTTACCTCGCTCTGACTCTGACTGATGTAAGGCTTGAAGTGCGAGCGAGAGCGCGGAACGAGCGACAAAGAAGCACAATCGGCCGTTGTTACGTTCAACTATCGTCAGTAAACCGACTTTACAGACAACCAATTTTTTTTTAAGTATCTTGGTCGCAAGTTTAATTGAATAATGAAGGGTAGAAAGGAACTTAATGGACATGGTGAATCATCAAATTAAATTATATTATTCCTCTTCTTATTCTTGACTTATTCCTTATCATGGTAGTGTATCATATAAATAATTATTTATTCCAATGTACATAGATTAGTGTTACAAAACAAGTGAATAAATATTAAAAATCTTAATGGCATCTGAACAAACAAGTTTTTCTGACATTTGAAAGCATGAGTAAAGTATTTTATCAGTATGTCAGCTATTTAATATTTATATGAAAATTCATTGGTACATATATTATATTATGTACTGATAAAACAAATTTAGATAATAATAACAAGTTGTTTACATATAATTCAACACTTATTCTCATATCTTTTTAGATAAAGTATTATTAAGACAATCACTATAACTTATTTTTAGTATTAAATATGTAAATGGATTATAAATATATTCCAGAAAAAGTCAAACATAAATGGACCTATTTATGCAAACAGGGACCAACCCACATTTTTTGTGAAATTGAGTTAAGTACACAGATAGTGTTAAAAAAACGTTTTCTACCTTCTCAAAAAATTTGGTAGATTTTTGACTACTGTAAGTACAGTTTTTTACATGTCAGTTGCGGAACCAACCCAATTTCGCCAACTTTCATTATGCAAGCTGGAACCAAAGTTGGTTGGTTCTATTTTATCATAAAAAGCTTCATTAGTTTTCAAGGTAACCAGAACCAACTGACTTTGGTTCTTGTTTGCATAATGAAATTTCTCGGTCTTTAAGTTAGCAAATGGCTTGGTTCAATGTTGAATTTCATTTATATGTTCTATTTATTTAACTTTAATCATGTTTTTATTATAAAAAGCACTAAATAAGAATTCTCAAATTGATATACTACAATTTTACAAAAAAAAAAATGTATCTACTTAAAAGTAAACATCTATTACTTCAAAATCGGGAGTCCCGGAAAAGCTATTGATATCATCTTCTATAATATCTTTGGTCTTTATTTTTATTTTATTTTTTTGTAAAAATTTTGAGCGTTGCTCGGAATGAGATGCATAATACTTTTTAAATCTGTTAATTTCTCCTCGGGAATACGTATGGTTGTGGGCCAGAGTAAGCAGAGCTCCGCAGGAGTCATTTCAGAGTATTTAACGCTCAACACCATCTTTTAATCTCTCCGTGATCCAATTCAAACTAACGAGGATGCTTAAAGCATTCATGATTGACCATCCAACAGTAAAACAAATCAGTCATAATTTTTATTTATGTCTGGTCACAGTTTTTTTATTCAAAGCTACCGATTTTAGCCGATTGAGTGTGCCCATCAAAACAAAGACTGTTTATATCCTGGAAAACTACATGTAAATCATTAAATATGTAAAAAGACTAAAACAAAAGACTGTGTCTTCACAAATCTCTTCAAAATCAAAAAAATAAATAATGAAAGTCACTACCATGAAGCAGAAGATGGGTCTACCGTATCTTTGTTAGATACCAAAGTAGTGTCATTAAAGTGAAACAAATATATGTATTTTGATATTATTACAATATTATCTGATGATCTTCTTGCCCTTAATCCATGTTATTTGGATTCTGTATAACACGTTTTATTTTTCTATTCTCCTGACAAACATCAGGGCATATTTTACTCTTTTTTCTTTCATAATATAACTTTGCACACTAACACGTCTTTCCTTTGGCCTTCCTCTTGTTCTGCATCCATCAACATTCATATCCATCACTTTCTTAGTCATATGCGTGTCATCTATCCTCACCACATGTCCATACCAAGACAGACAATTCCCTTTCAATCTTGCTGTAATAAAACCAGTTTAAATCTTCTTTTTATACATTCATTCCTTACTTTATCCATTCTTCTCACCCCACACATCCATATCAACATTCTCATCGCTCGCTAAATGCAATAGTTTTTCTTCCATCTTCTTGAATGCCCAGCTTTCCAATCCATACAGTACGACAAGTCTAATCAAGGATTTGTATATGTTCCCTGTTAACTTTAAGGGCATACGTAAGTTGCAATTAGTTCCAGCGAACTGTCGCTGCTTTATTTAGCCTGTTTTGATCGTATGCTTGACGTTTTTCTTTAATTATGGCAACAATAAAAACCAAAATAATTTTTGCAATAAAGAACCAACCCACAAATGTGTTTTTTTGCAATACAGAACCGGGCGGTTTTTTAAAGATTATTTTGTTAAAATTTAATAAATATCCATGTATCTGGTATCCTTAGATAGGATTCAATATGATACATACGCCTAACAACTTTTTTTCTCCAAATCTTGCAACGCATACTTTTTGCAAACACTTTTCACAAAAACCTCATTTTCTCGAAATTGATCCGGTGTGGGTTGGTCCCTGTTTGCATAAATAGGTCCAAATTGACCTGTCTATGTCTAGTAAATTAAAAACATTATTTAAATACCAGTAAATCAAATTATGTAGCTTATTATAAAAATTATACTTCTACTTCTAGAATACATATTCAATGCTTGCAAGTATTATAAAACCTCTATGAATGTACCATACCAATTTCAATTTATTGTTATTAAAAAAGAGTACATCATCATCATCAGCCCATATTACATATACATTCCCATTATACAAGCCTCCTATAAGGGCATACAGGCCATAAAAGAGTACATTTAATCTAAATTCACAGGATAATTATAACAACTTCATCAATTGTAAGACGTATCAATTGTATGTTATTCAACTATAAAATAATAAGTACAACAATTGCTTACCCTTTCAACCATAAAGTCAATTGATTCTGCTATTCTTTTGTCAACTTTGTCCGCAACAAAATTTCCCATTAGCATTCTTTTTAGTACCAAAGATGGTAAAAGCCAAAACAATGCAGCTGAATCATTATATTCAAACACGGAGGTATCTGTGAAGGTGTTACATAGTACAAGGGATACTACTCTAGGAAAGTTCTGTGTAAATTCTGCAAACTTCTGTGCCATAAATCCACCTAGAAATATAAATAGAAATGAAAAACTTTTCAAAATATTTTTTACTTTATCTATGTAACATTTTCTCTTCATGTTTACCTACCTAAGGATGTGCCGAAGATATGAACTTTATCCAATTCTAGATAATCAATGAGTTTCTTAAATCCATCACACCATTCTTTTATATTCCAGTATGGAGGAGACTCAACAGCTATAACACGAATACCTCGTGAGGCGAGCCCCATAACTTGCTTAAAAAATATATCAGCAGTACCCGAAACAGGTGGCAGGCATATTAGTGGACATGACAGAGACTTGGGTCCACTATCGAATATTTTCCAAGGCTAAAACAACACCACATTAATAAAAATCGAGTAGAGATTAAACTAGGTCATTACCTCTAAGATAGTGGTTTATTTACCTTGGCTCCATCGGAATCAACGACTATTTTACGCAAAGGAATACTACTTCGGAAACTTAAATATTCATTTGATTGCGACAAATCACACGAGAAACTCATGATTCACTAGTAGTTTAAAAATACTACCAACCACAATAATATACAGTCTATAATAACGTGGAGCTAATCATTTCTCGTTAGTAAAAGTGGAAATCATAATTTGCTAGAATAAATATTGATATTTGATTTTGATAATCATTTTGCAC
This sequence comes from Colias behrii, assembly GCA_029959065.1. NCBI lineage: Eukaryota > Metazoa > Arthropoda > Insecta > Lepidoptera > Pieridae > Colias > Colias behrii. Next base: position 5,917,959 of record JARWMC010000019.1, on the reverse strand, counting down.
TTGAGTTGAAATTGATAAAAATGACACTATCAAGTCAGTGTCACTGTCATACTCTGTCATATGTTGTTTAAATAAATGTTATGTACTAGCTTATTTGACTTAATATATTTTGTGATATTCTGTGGTGATATTATATTATTATCTTTATATATAAAAATGAATCGCAAAATGTGTTGGTAAGCGCATAACTCGAGAACGGCTGAACCGATTCCGATAATTCTTTTTTTATTATATTCCTTGAAGTACGAGGATGGTTCTTACGTAGAGAAAACGTTAATATGTACCACGGGCGAAGCCGGGGCGGACTGCTAGTTTAATATATAGATATCATATAGATAATTGACAATATTTTTATTTTTGAGCAAATTACTACGCTATTTATACGCTACTTTACTCTACTTTTTACACTGGTAATATCCTAAATAAGTTTACAGGGTGTAATTATGTGTGTATTATATTATAGAAATGTACGTAAAGGTATGTACACCATTTTAAAAATAAAAGGAGAAATATCCTAAAAAATTACATAATTATTAATTTGATTCATATAACGTATAGACTATAGAGCTATTGTAAAGTATGACTTATGTCCACTCCCTAAATAGTAAGGTATAATAATAAAAAAAAAAAACAAAATGTTCCAAAATTAAATAACATTTTATTTCTCGTTTTAAGCTCAAATTGTTTTCTTAGATCTAGAAATTTCTATCATTGTGTGAGATTTTAATTTTCTCTTTCCATCACTCCAGAAATTCGGGCTAGTATTAATTATCCTATTTTGAACATCGAGATAGTATGTACTACGTACTAGAGAGGCGATCGCTACTACACTCTCTTTAACACGAGCTAGAGGCAAGAATCACAAGTCTCTTTAGTCTGTGCCGGACTGTGCCCCCCGCTTGCCGCGTCAACACGTGTTATTGCTCTGTTCAATAGGCCTTCGTGTGTGCTAAGATATTGTTTTAACAGTTCCCATAATACAAACAAAGCCCGAGGAGTGACTTTTCACCAGTAAGTTTCCTTATTATGAGTAAGTCATGCATTTTACTAATATTGTTTTCATTTTGCGAAAAATCACCACGCGTTCTGCGTTTCGCGCCATTTTTCATAGACTAACAGCACAGACGTGACACTATCGATGAGTCTGTTAAAAAAATGTAACTGGATTTTTTAACTATGAATATACAATATATACTAGGAAAGATCACCGTGGTGTAGTACCTAAATATTTATACTTTTACCCGACTACGCAAAGTAAAACGGTAGGTTATATTAAGTAATATTTATTTATTTACCTATATTTATTTATTAAAAAAAGGTTCATCAACAGTTGTTCCAATAGGATTTATAAATTATTATGCACAACAATTACAAATAAACACAACATTCACAGAAACTAATACAGTAAAAGTTCCTTAATCGCGCTTCCTTTATTCGCGTTTTCACTATTCGCGGATTAAAAAAATGCGACCCAATTTCTATATTCGCGACTAAAAATTTTTTTTATTCGCGGATTTAATAAGTACATACGTAATAATAAAATTATATCAGTAGGTATCTTACCCAATATCCTTGTCAAATGGACTAATAAGAAAGTAAAATAGATCTTATTACAAGTTTGCCTAAAGTACATAATACTATGTTCTTAAATGATATCGCCGAGGCCTTTGACACAAGCCGCCTTTGTCACAAGCCGCCTCTGCGGCGATTGATGTTTTTGAGAATGTAAATAAACAGAATGGAAGCAACCTTATAACTCAATAAATAAAGTATATTTTTAAATGTAGTTCCGTTTATAGTAAAAGCCGCTTTGCGTATTTATTGTTTCGTCTTTCACATTCGTTACAAAAATTGTGATCGAGTAAGGGGGCGTCCATAAATTACGTGAGGTGTTTTTTTAAATTTTCTGCCCCTCCCTCCCCCCCTGGTGAGATGTCGTGAGATTTTATTCAACCCCCTCCCCCATCCTCGAATCTCACGTGAGATTTTTCAAAATGTGAGTTTCTTATACGTAAACGCCATCAACATTGAATCATCGTATCCATTTAATTAGGGCTATTATAAACCAATACTCCAAAATTCGATTACATCATGAAGCAAAAACTGATAAAACTATTGATTACTACACAAAACGACCAAAGCTTACTAAATTGATATTATTTAAAGGAAATTAAAATACATAGTTTAATATAAAATCCTCTTTTTATTAATTCCCTAGTATCAGTACCACCAGATAGTACCGAGTAAACAGATTGCACAATGTGTCGCATCTGCACGCATTGCTTAATCTTTGAACTTGAAGCCACGCCTCGCTCGTTCCACACGTACCCCACCACATCGGCCGCGCGCAATGTTTTTGTTTGGAATAACCTCTCTAGTAGTTAGGGTTGCCATCCGTACTATAATATATAGTATTGTACTATATTTCGGGTCTGCGTACTATATACTGTTGAAAACATATATAGTACGCAAAAATACTATATTTTCAACACCGACAAATGTAACAAACAAATACTTCATTAAAAAAAAATAAGAACGCGCCTTTTAATTGTTAAGATGGCTAAGTCATATAACCTATTGCGCATATATACCAGTGGCGAGAAGAAAGAAACAGAAGTAGTGTATCATTGATAAAAAATGAGCTTTTGATTTATATTAATCTAAAAATTGAATGTGACAAAGCATATGACACTTCACTACATAGTATAAAACAAAGTTGCTTTCTCTGTCCCTATGTCTCTATGTATGCTTAAATCTTTAAAACTACGCAACGGATTTTGATGCGGTTTTTTTTTTAATAGATAGAGTGATTCAAGAGGAAGGTTTTAGCATATAATTTATTATGTTTTAGACAAAGCGGGCGAAGCCGCGGGCGGAAAGCTAGTTTATTTTAAACAAAAAGCTGTTACACAGTGCAAGAAGTGCAAAAAATATAGTTTTTATAAAAATAAATAATTAACAAATATATATTTGTCTTTTTTTTTTGTTTTTCCCTTAAAATACTATATTTTTTTTTTAAATGTACTGTTAGACGTAACTTTTGATTTAATATTTTTGTGGATGAATAGTTGTCAATATAGCTGTCACTGTCACCTGTCAGAACATGCTTAGCTGTCGAATACTATAAATTGCCGCTTTCCTTTGACTCGTGGCGACCCGTCCGATTAGGGCCCTTCTGGCCTCCTCCACTCAAGCGACAGCCCAAGCCGAGGTTCGTGGTCCCCGTCAAGGGGGGACGCCCTTGTGCATGTCGCTACCAGGGTGAACCTTCAGTTCACCCCCGCGTCCGCGTTAAAATGTAGAAGCCCTTCTGGCTAACATTGAGAGACACCACAAAAAAAAAAAAAAAAAAAAAAAAAAAAAAAAGACTCGTGGCGCAATCGTACGGATCGTGCCTAGGGGCTCGGACGTTGTTTATACGACGTTTGACCCAACTACCTTCACTTTGCTAATAGTCGTTGACTTGCTGCGATTTGTTAATCAATTAGGTAGCTGTGTAGAATCGCAGTACATTCTTAATACATTTCAAACTAATATTTGTGCCCGGCCTCGCGTGTTATTTCTTATATCAGAATTGGGATAGAATTCAAGCCCACTATTTTTAAATGTGTTTATGTTTACGTAGGTAGTTTTGTAACTGGCATTTGTGTTTTCTTTTCGTGCGTTGTGTAAAGTAAAAGTTTGTTACGTGGATTATTGTAACGGGAATGTAGTCCATCGAAGAAATTGTGTGTGCTATCTGGGCTGCGGTCCAGTGTTTGTAATAAAAACCTCTCAGTTCACAGGTAAATTAGATTCAGGGATGCGAGGGCCCTACGAAGTAGTGAACATCCTGCCTAGTGGTCGATACGAGTTGAAACTCGTTGTGGTGACTACGGAAAGAAGACTCAAGCCGCGGCACAGCATAATATGGTGCCCTGGCGTGGCGAGTGGTGTCCCGAAGCATGTGCCGAATTTTTTTGACGATGAGTGTTATTGGCTCGTAGTGATTCAAATCGCTAGTCGAACCCTGGCGTTGAGGTATTGTCTAGTCGCTGACGTATCGTAGTGATGTATTTCACTAGTCGTACGAGCGTAGATATACCGTCAAGTCGCCGTCTGTATGTCCGTAGTGAGTTGTCTCGCTAGTCGGATTTGAGCGTTGAGGTATTGTCTAGTCGCTGACGTATCGTAGTGATGTATTTCACTAGTCGTACGAGCGTAGATATACCGTCAAGTCGCCGTCTGTATGTCCGTAGTGAGTTGACTCGCTAGTCGGATTTGAGCGTTGAGGTATTGTCTAGTCGCTGTTTTACTAACGAGTGCGTAGAAAAGTATGGTCAGTGTGGCCGAGGCAGTGTGTTTTTGAAATCCCGAGATGAACTACCGTTGTATTGTAATACGAGAAAAGGCGTACGAGGACGTACGTTTGTCAGTATGGCCGTGTTAGACGTAACTTTTGATTTAATATTTTTGTGGATGAATAGTTGTCAATATAGCTGTCACTGTCACCTGTCAGAACATGCTTAGCTGTCGAATACTATAAATTGCCGCTTTCCTTTGACTCGTGGCGCAATCGTACGGATCGTGCCTAGGGGCTCGGACGTTGTTTATACGACGTTTGACCCAACTACCTTCACTTTGCTAATAGTCGTTGACTTGCTGCGATTTGTTAATCAATTAGGTAGCTGTGTAGAATCGCAGTACATTCTTAATACATTTCAAACTAATATTTGTGCCCGGCCTCGCGTGTTATTTCTTATAGTACTATATTTTTTACACCTTATTTTGGAAAATACTATATTTTGATGATGAAGTGTTGGCAACCCTACTAGTAGTACATATATCTCGATGATTTTGAAGTAACAACTTTAAGATTACCTTCCTATAAATAAATTTATTCGATAGTTTCAGGCATGCTGTGGAAAAATAAAGATGAAAAGATTTTTTTGAATGTCTTCAATGTATGGAATTTGACTCGTTACTCCTACCTTCTCAGGTATGAAACATTAGATATTAACAATAGATAATAGGTTTATTTTTGACTAGCTTTCCCCCGCGTTTTCAAAGAAAAACCCGCATAGTTCCCGTTCCCGTGGGATTTTCGTGATAAAACCTATCCTACGTGTTAATTTAAGTTACCCTCTATGTGTGCTAAATTTCATTGTAATCGGTTCAGAGTATTTGCGTGAAAGAGTAACAAACATACATACCTACACATACATCCATCCTCACAAACTTTCACATGTACCTATAATATTAGTAAGATAGGATAGTAGGACAGACAAAAGATATAGCAAATACATAATCAAAAAACTTTAAAGTGATCATAAATACAACAACTACTTACTTATAAATGAAGAGGGTTTTTTTAAATAAAATAAATACTAATATTTCTTTCAAACACATGATTTTATTACTGAATACATGATAAATTTAATAACATTTCCATTGTGAACTTCTCTACTTCAATTTCAATAATCCTTACTATACAGATTGAAATTAATCGATATCGGACGACCTTTGACATGTGTCTCTTACATACATTAGTTCATAAGCCATTGAAAAGGATTTAACTAAACATAAATTACGATTAATAATTCAAATCAGTAAAGTACATCAGTATATTTGAAAGACTTTTATTTACACTAATACATTAAAGAGGAAAAAGTTGTGAGCTTGTTTGTCGAGGGCCATGGTTGTAGCAATCAAGGTTTTAAAAAATTTCTTCACTGGTATACATCAAGTTCATATTTCAACAGATTAGAGATAATTTATTATAATACAGTAAAAGCCATTGTTTTTACAATACCTGCATGGTTTCTATTACCTACACATATTTAGTTATGTTTCAGCAATACAAAATCATTTACACTACCATAAATGTCATGTCTGTTTTATACTGTGTTTTAGTGCTGTCGGTTTTATGAACAAATAAAAGACTTTAGACGCTATGCACGAACATCACAAATCATTTAAGCCAATTTATTTGTAATCTAAGCCTTAGAATCAAACAATTCACAATGACCTATAAAAATTAACTTAGTTTACTGCACACTAGTCATTAAAGTAATCACTTATATAATTTCGTTTTTACGTATCGCTAATAATATAATTATAATATAATATGCAAGTACTCTTTGATTATACCTTAAAATGTACTGTATTTCCTTTATTATTATCATACACATTCTTGATTTGAGCATTATGTAAATCTGAATAATTACTGAACATTATTTCGTTAGATTTCTGTACAGACTGCGTTACCTTAGTACATAGTGCAGTATTATAATACAATGTAATTGCACGTAAGGTAGCAACTATTATGAGGGATAATTATGTTTCATATGTTTAACGGTATAAAATATCATCAAAAGCAAATCAATTAAAAACTAATTTTTAATCCACGTACAGTGTCATCTAATATTGGTGTCAATAATTTTATGGTCCAACATTTGACTAATAATCCACTATTTTCCAAAATCTATTCATGCCATATATTTTTGTATAATTTCAATAGATCGGGAATTTTTTGTTGTTGTTTGAGAAATTGACCGTAAATATTTTGAACACGCAGTCCCATTCACAAATCTTACTTCTTGTTGATTTAAATTTATTATATAGGTATTGAAAAAATTGGAAGCAAAATAGTGGTTAGCTTATTATATTTCATTAAAATAAGGCATATACTACTTTGCTGGATATGAATTACATAGTTTACTATAATATATTCATATTACCAATGTCTAATCTCAACCTTAACGAAATATATTACGACGACAGAAAAAATAAATAGTATTGAAGACGGAAGTACGTGGATAATGGTTTACAGAAATCATAAAAAATGTGTAATGCATCAAAAATACAAATAATATCAATCACAAAATTGGCTAGTTATTTCTAAAATTCATAAGAGGTAAAATTAATAAAACATTATAGATATCTTATGTTAGTTGTAAAATTAACTATACAGTTCAAGCAAACGGTACGGACTTAATTCAATATTTATGTAAGTTCCAGATCTTCACATAAATCAAATCAAAATTCAAAAAAATTGTTGCCATTAGTCAAAAATTTATAATCTTATTTAGTATGTTATTGTATCCAAGTCAAAAATATATATTATTATCGTGTCATGATTGTATATTGGCAAGGCTGGCAGTTAGTGTTTTACGTGTTTTAAAAGAATTAACCACTGGATAGAGGGCTTTCTAATAATTATATCCTATTCCATAAATACAATTTTCATGCAAAAAAAGTTATCGTGTGTCTAGTCTTTCTTAGTCACAAAAGAAAGAAAAAAGGAAAAAATCTAACAGTTCTTTGTATGCTAAAAACGACATGACCATATTCCAAAAAAAGAATAAGCAACATAAATGGGCTAAAATGGCTGTAAAATCGTTATCCACTACAACGCAGTGCATGGAACATTATCAAATTGTATTCCTATGAACAATAATCTACGGACAAAGCACATATTTTTAACTTTACTTTGCGTGTGAATGACGTCATAAGCCAATTAATGTCGATCTTTTGTGATCTGTGTGTAAAGAATCATATTCTTGTCATGAATCATGGCTATCCGTACACGTTCGCAGGAGATCGCTTTCGTTGTGACGCGAATACGCATGACGCAGACAGCTTACAATCGACGACCACCGACAAGACGTTTGACAGCTGTCAAAGTTTCAAACGTCACGCATGCGCGGTAAAAAGTGCCGAACATGTGTATGGCGCATTGAATTTCTGTCGTCATTGCTTATTTTGTTTATTTCCTTGTTAGTTGTAGCTGTTTGCGTGTCTGTATCATTCGGGACGTGCCCTCACGATTCCCCGTTGCCACTGTCATCCCCATCTCCTTCCCCGCCCTCGATTTCATCTTCTGAATCTGTGTCAAGGTCATAGTCGTCGTCGTAGAAGTCTGTCATATCCAGCTGAGGAACAAAAGAGAAAATTCTAACAAATACATATAAATATATAATAAAAAATACAGCATAATATGTGGATATGGACGTATAAGCATTGTGGTGTAGACATTTATTAAAGTATTTCACCTTGTATTGCATAAAAGGCTGTCTTGTGTATTCGTATTAGGAAGCTGGTGTTAATACAGTACCTGTGGTTCGTGTGTCGTTGCCTTGACTTGAGTTTTAATGCAATAATCTTCTAATGTAAGCGGCACTACTATTCCTTCCTTTTCCGCTTCCATGCGCGCCACTTGAGCTTGTTTTCTGTAACGTAATAAAATAATGGATATTATACCTTTGTTTTTTTTTTTTTTTACAAAATCTAAAGAATATAAAGAAGAATAAGTCAGTTCCTGACTTATATTTCTGTCTGTATATAACCTTCGTAAGTCCAGATTCTGCCTGCCTAAGGTTATCGATGAAGCAAGGTGTTTCCTGCTTTCATAATTAAACAGGCCTTTGTGAAGACATAGATATTTTGACTTTTAATGAGCTTAATATAATATGTAGTTAGTAAATGCTGAAAAATAGTGATCAAGAAAAAAAATACTACTTAACACAGACAGTAGACTTATCACTTGAGTAATTTGATTTTATTGTGCCAAACCTAAATAAATATTAAATATTATTTTTAATGATATTAAGAATACAAAGACCATTTTAAATTATTCCCTCACAGAAAAAGAAGATAAATCTACTTTTCTGAAATGAAAAATCTATTTTAGAGCTGTGCAGAGTAGTAACGACAGCACGACCAAACGAATAGACACTCGGTCGAAAGTTATTCTAGCTAGTTTTTATGGCTTCTGCTACAGGACATTTTTGTAGTTAGAATAAATCCAGAATAATTCTGGCCTGCATCTATCTTGTATCATACATCTGTTATTCTATAGGCATTAGCCACCAAATCAGCAAAAAGTACCTGATGATGTTCTCGTACTCCTTATCCTTGCCCTTCGAGTCGCGCCAGCGGCGGTACATGACGCTTGCATCCACGTTAGCCGGACTGAAGGTGTTGGGTTCGTTCAACAGCGATATGACAGATAGCAGCACTGTGCGAACCGACTGGGTTGGGTTCCAACGCTCACAGGGCAACTCCCCTGATTGTGGATCGTCGACTGGGGGGTGCAGGATGGATATACAGAGATCGCCGTTCTGAAAAAATGCGTTTTTTAAATATTTTATTGTTTACACGTGTGGGTCAGTTGTCGTACGGAATTTCCCTGGTCAGTTTATGGCACAAATTAATAACCAACAATTAAACGCTCTTCTTAAATAAAAGTTATAAAATAATATCATATCAATTATCAATGTTCAATAAAAACTAATGCATTTATACAATCATGCAATATCATAAATATAGTCAATCACTTCATTAAAAATAAATGAAATATAAAAATGTTGTGTGGTTTTATGAAACCACGGTAAAAGTGAAACTGTTCGAACGGTTCCGAACACTGCTTTGTGTAGCGCATGTCGCGTGTCGGTCGGCTGCCGAGTAGGTATACCTACTCGGCAGCCGCGATACACGCGACATGCGCTACACAGACCAAAAAGTTTGAGACGATGTAATAAAAGTTTCACTTTAAAAAGTGCATCTCGCATTAATATTCATATTATACTTATAAGAGCAAATGATGCAGTAAAGTATTGGTATATCAACTAAGGGCTTCTTATCGCTGCGTTTGCATAATATTTGCATACTTAAATATGCATAATTTGTTAAGTATGTATTGTTTATATCTGTAAAAATGGTTAACCTCAATTATTTAACAATGAGGTTAACGTGTTACCTCGCATCATAAGACACTAGGCACAAAGGAATTTATTTATATCTAAAATCCAATATGTGTAACATTATTCATTTTTATATGGCAAATGATGAATATTTTCATTATTTATGTTCATAGAAGATATAATTTTACATGTTAACCGTATACATATTAGGGAGATGTAATAAAAAGAAATGACATTGCTGACGCTTAATTTTAATTTTTGGTGCCTATGTCGTACCTTCATGATTCGTTTAATAACAATATGAAGAAAGTCATAGCAAAGAATTTACGACGGTTCGAGTACTATGGAAAATATCTTATATGTATTGAAGAAAAAATGCGTCTTAAATTATTTTATGTAAGACGCGTCTTAAATTATTTTATTTATATATCCTACTATAGTATTAAAATTGTTTGTTTTTTAAAAAGCGATCCGCTTCTGGCACTCGCCGGCCGCTGCCGCGGCACGTTCGCTTTGCTCGCTCGGCTCGTGCGTTGTTTATCAAAGTCTAACCTAACCTAACCTAACTGTTTTTTATTGCAAAAACGATTCGCTTCTAGCATTCGCCGGCCGCTGCCGCGGCACTAACTTAAATGACATTAAACAAGTTTTTAGAATAAGTATTCTGAATTTTTTTAATATTTTATAGAGCAGGCTCCAAGGAGATGTTCGTTTGCAAAAATAGCGGACCTAAATCTGACTTCTGATATATATTGTATAGGTCCCAGACATCCTATAGACAGATGTTGCCAACCAGTTTTGTGGTCCCCCTGCCCGCACCCCGGTAATTTATTATGGCATACAAAGAAAAAAATAAAAATTTCCAAAACATGCCGTGTTGGGTATCAAATGAAAGAGCTTATTGAGTAGATCACGAATATATAGCATACTATATACATTTCTTACACTTTCTCTAAGATTTTTTAGAAAATTTACGAAAATGGTCCATTTTTGAGTTAACTTTAAACCACTATAGATTGAAAACTCATGAATATATTTTTTAAATTATTATTTTAAATAATTAACAATAGTCCATTGTTTATGATTCAATATAATATAATATAATATAAGTGAGCTATGTGGTGGATTTGATGAAAATAACTATATACTATATGAACTTGAAAATATACTCGCCATCTTTGAATGCTCCCCCCACTCCCCCATGCAACTATTTCACTGTACAAAATATTGAATCGTAAACAATGGACTATTGTTAATTATTTAAAATAATAATTTAAAAAATATATTCATGAGTTTTCAATCTATAGTGGTTTAAAGTTAACTCAAAAATGGACCATTTTCGTAAATTTTCTAAAAAATCTTAGAGAAAGTGTAAGAAATGTATATAGTATGCTATATATTCGTGATCTACTCAATAAGCTCTTTCATTTGATACCCCACACGGCATGTTTTGGAAATTTTTATTTTTTTCTTTGTATGCCATATTTAATTACCGGGGTGCGGGCAGGGGGACCACAAAACTGGTTGGCAACATCTGTCTATAGGATGTCTGGGATCTATACAATATATATCAGAAGTCAGATTTAGGTCCGCGATTTTTGCAAACGAAACTCCACTGAGAGTCCGGTCTATTATGGACTCTTTATATTTTATACGATCTGGCCAAATGTGGATGGCCAAATCGTGAAACGTTGACGATTTAACGATCTGATCAAACTATGTTGGCCATTTCATGAAATGCGACCATTTCGTGAAATGATCGATCGTATCATGAAATGAGCAAATCTACGATATGGCCACGACACCTACACGATGATTTTGAAGTGTATCCTCACACGTAGCTGCAAGAGTAGATAACCTTAATGTAAGTATAATATACAGGTGGCTAACATGGATGTGATCTCTCCCGCTATAGATTTCATCAGCAAAAAAAAAAATATAGCGAAAAGAGTTCACAATAACTATAATGATGTTATCTAATGTATCGACCAATGTCAATGCGCCATTGGCAGACCTTGACACGACCTGATGTAGAAAATCAAGATGTTACGTTATTCACCGTATTCCAGTTGAGTTATTGAGCTTATCTATGACTTTTGGCAATGGAATTTACTCCGATTCTTTTCAACAAAGTTTACAATTTACGAAATGCACATGTTAACTTTTTTTTTATTTTTAACGTAGGTACAACAATAGTAAACAATTTGACATAATATTAGGTAAATGTTGTTCCACAAATAGTAACCTGTTATTGACACATGTACCATTTCAACATCAGATGCAGATGTGGTTATAAAATATTTTTGATAGCGCGGAGCTCTCGATAAATAAATATTGTTTAATTGACGTAAATATTGTTTGGCAAATTAACTGTTAAAATATGCAAAAACTAGGCAATGCTAAACAAGAAATGAAAGAGTTAACAGAAACATGCTTCGTTAAATAATAATAAACGGGGATTACAATCGATACGTTAGCAGAATTATCATGAACAATGTGTATTTAATACAATATTAATTACAATTACAGTGTATTATATAATGAGCTGGACCTACGTTTCATATTATTTTTTTTTGTTTTGATTGAATTATAGATCAATATAGCTTTAGAAAGGCAATCCCTAAAAATTTCTGTCCGACATTTCTAGTTTTATTTGATTGATATACAGTGTGGAAATTTTCGATGGGCCCTGGAGGGACTAGAAATACTGAAGATGGCAAATTTTGCTGAAAGGAAACAGTCCTTTACTTTTAAAAAGAAATAGAGACTAGAACTGCATTCAAAGATTTTCGAAAATTCATTTCAATAACAATTTCTTTTTTTTTAATTTTTAGTTCGATTTCCGGCCGAGGATAGTGAATTTTCAGCATTTCTAGTACTTTTCCTCCAGGGCCTATCGAAAATTTTCACACTGTATATGTACATACAAAGCAACATCTCGTGCTTTTCCAAGGAACAAAGTCTGAAGATTACATTTTATTTAAATTTCAAATCCGTTAAATGGCTCATACATGAAAATATTTAAAACAAACTGATAGATAAGCTCAATGATGTATCATTGGAATAACTCATGATGTAAAATTGGAATCATATCCGCCTCATTGAAAACAGCCATAAACACTATTCACTTATCTATACTAATATTATAAAGAGGAAAAGTTTGTAATTATGTATGTATGTAGTTTAAACCTCTTAACCGATTTTGATGAAATTTGGCACAGACAATCTTTAGACCCTGAGAAAGAACCTTTTATTGCGAAATATGTACCACGGGCGAAGCCGGGGCGGACCGCTAGTTGTTTATAATTGTATAACCCAGTGACCCATATTCTGGATTTAGATTGTCACAGAGTATCAAAAAACGAAGTGCAACTCTCACAATACGGAAATTTAACCCGATTGTTATGAAAATATCAATATAAGTGTGTCGAAAGGTTACCACGCTCTTTCATAATAAATGTAAATGCTTGCCTGTTGTCAATATATTATATCGTTAACATAAACACGTTGCTAAAAATAACGTAGGATTTTTACTAACCTATTTCCAAAAAATATAGGTATGATGATTGATGAATAATAATTTGTTTATGAACATAAAAATTAATACCGAATTTCATCCCTATACAATAACTTGGCATATTCTACCTTGATCTCATTATCACTACATAGTATAAAACAAAGTAGCTTTCTCTGTCCCTATGTCCCTTTGTATGCTTAAATCATAGAGATCTAGAGAGATGCCAATCGCTTGCGCTGAGTACGAAACCTGGTGTCTCATTACAAATTTACGCACACAACAGTAAACAAAATAAAAACAATACTTCGCGTTGTGTGCGTGTCATCACACAAAAATTTGAGAGCGACTATTCGTTCGCACACTAGATTGTAAGTGACGTACGTATACAGCACCACTACAGCCGCAATATATGCGTTTATGATAGGGATTGCTTGTCGATAAAATGAGAAACGTTAAAATTAAAACAATTTATAGGCAATACAGTAACTAGGTAGAAATGGACACCTTGATGGTAGCATTCATGGTGATGAAGTCCATAAAGCATTGCCTATTGACTTATTGTAAAGTAAAATAAGTATGAAATAAGCGACTTCTTTTTTTAATCCATGTATAATAATTACTATAAAATTATTGCTCGAGTACCTATCAAATAATAATAATACAATCAGATATTAAGCTAATAGTAATACATTATGATATAAAAATAAGGTAGTAAGGTAGTAAAAATCCGAATCTTATCGACATGGACACACTCGATTCGCATCCTTAACTAACGACCGCGAGCAGCGGCCGTACTACACGATTGTTAGCTTTAGTATGTTCATTATACACTGCGGTATTCGAACTCCGCGTTTGAATAGAGTCACGTACAGAAGAAGCATTGTAAACTATTTACATAAATTATTGTGACTGTCGTTCTGTCACATAATATAAAAGATAAGAAACCAAGAAATCACTCTACGTAATATTGTTTTAGAAATTTTAGTAAGAAAATCGTATAATTTTCAGTACTTACCGATGGTATGTGATTCCATTTGACTTAAAAATGCTGGTTTCACTTCGGTTTTTACAAACTTTAACGGAACAACACGGCATTGTCAAATAATACCCGGCCGACGGTCGAACGTCAACTGAATGCAACAAACAGCATGTGTTCTTTTTTTGGGCATATTGCTGCGACACCGGCCCCGCCCCCTAACCATATCTCCCTTTAGTTTCTGTGATCTGTGGCTTAAATCTTTAAAACTACCCAACGGATTTTGATGCGGTTTTTTTTAATAGATAGAGTGATTCAAGAGGAAGGTTTTAGTATATAATTTATTAGGTTTTAAGCAAAGCGGGCGAAGCCGCGGGCGGTAAGCTAGTATTAAAATATTTTTTAGTAAGCATTGTTTATATGAACATGTAAATTTAAAAACCACCAAATCACCAATTTCTCGATCTGGTTTCTCTGTTAATCCAAAAATTCCAAGTAAATCTAATCTTGTTAGTGAAAATACGTATGCATCTAATACGTATAATTAATAAGTAGGTATCCGTATACATGATGGTATGTTTTCGTTCTATGTTATTTTATCTAGATACGACAGTTAATGCTGTTTATGATTAATAAAAGTACTTAAATACAAAATCTATGTCTTTTACATTTATAATATGACCTTATTTTTAACAGACAATAGCTTATTCCAATTTTATATTTATAGGAAGATTCGCGCAAACGCGAATGTTACCAATATCGAGTACCTAAATGAAGGAAGGTCAGTTTATACTATTCCATAATAGAGAAGAAGGAAACTATTTAAAGCAGATATTCTATTAATAATTCTAGCTCTAAACATATTTTGAGAATCTTTTACTTATTTAATTCTTGCAATGAAAATATAAAAATTTTGATGCAATAATAATATGCTATGCTCTTGCATAGCATAGGTATAGCCACAGACTAATAATAATATACTACGTATACAAGTATAGCGTAGTGAACGCAGAACGCGATGTACAATGTAGTATGTACATGGAAGGGAAAAATGACCTTGCATGGTAGTTTTATATTGAAAGAAGTAACAATGCAAAATATAAAAAAATTGATTGTATATTTGACTCTTTGTGGAATATGGTTGAAATTTATATGATGCCTACGATAGCTCAGCGCTCTATAAATTAGGGCCGATTTTTCAATGCCCAGATAAACAGCTAGATAGACTTTATTCTTCAGTTAACAAAATATTCAATTTTTCAATAGACGAATAGGACTTATCTATCGAATAACTACGTTATTTGAGGAATAAATCTATTTGCCGCTCCAACGGCCAGATAGCGCGCTATTCGACGGTTAGGCGTTTGAGTTGACAACTGATGCGTCAAATGTGGGATATTTTGGTATGTCATAACATAGAGCGTAGAATTATTAACAATTAAACCTCTTTCTATATAATTATTATCAATTAAAATCATATTGAAATTGATGTTTTTGATAGTACTGATGACCATGCCATTGAAAATTTGCCGAACGCTGCCTTTAAGTATGTCGTTTCCATCGTAAAATATATAAATTGAAACACAAATATAACCAAACTCTTTACTCGAATCAAAACAACAATCAACAATCATAGAAGAAAGAGCAATACAAGACAAACTTAAAATGCACTCCTGACGTGAGTCATAATGACGGTTGTTGACAAATTGCAAGAGTTGACTCTATCCCGCTCTAACCTGACTAATTTAATATGTTTGTTTCGCCACTCCGAGAGCAGAGCTGCCAATATGGAAATATTTGGTCAGATAGTTATTCATCAAATAAATCACGATTGAAAAATAGGCGAGCCGTTATGAGTTAGATAAATAATTGAATAAATCTATTCGAGGGGTAGTTATTAGACTGTTTATCTCGGGATTGAAAAATCGGCCCTTAATAAAAAAAATCTTAGAATTCTTTATTCCACCGATAGTTGGTGTCTTTATAATAATATAACTGTGTTGTCATGATGATAGCGCAGTGGCATGGTCGGTGCGACGCCCTCGGCTAAAATTATGCCGTCGGTTCACCGCTTCCTCACAAAGAAGCATGTGTGTGCTCACCGCCAAATCGGGACTATTAATTTTGTAAATAAAATTAAAAATCTATAAAACAGATAACACCCTAAAATTAAACAGCAAAAACATATATTGACCTCTTGTTTAAATAATTAAACATTTTAACCATTAAAACGTTGATCTTGTAATTCCCGCATTACAACAACCTTAAGTGGAAAACTTTGTAATTATTTTCCTCGTTCCCATTAAGAAGAAGAGTTGTAACTCATTATCAAAAGACCTTTAAAAGTCTTTTGCAAATACGGAGCATTTTGACTATTTTAATACACCAAATGAATGGGCACCGATGAGTATACTGGATATTAAAATGCAATTGAGTATTTGAATTAATTTTTTTTTTGTGATAAATGGAAAGATTATATATTAGTTTTATAACAAAACTGTTTTTATTTTATTTTTTTTGCAATAATTCAAAAGTTATTTCAAAATAAAAATTAGTCTTTGAATCCAGTACCGAAGACACGCCGACAACTCCCGAAGCGTCACCCGAGCGCGTGTGACGTCATACTGTAGTTTTCACTCATTGCAGTAGATAGAAAAATAAATATAGTTTGAAAAACTAAAAAATACGCTTTCAAGATGGATACTTACAACTAAAAAGTAGAAAATAATTCTTAATCTAGGCATCAAGCAATATCCAATACATAGTATTTTTGAGGAAAAAGCGTGGGGCGCTTTTCATGAGCTGATTGTATAATAAATAGGTATCTTCATTCTACATGGCCATCCCACGCTTTTTTCACAAATATTGGGTTGAAATCGTGTGTAAAGAAGACGGTTACTTTACGTAAGGAAATCTTTAATCTTGGCCATCCTTATCAGGATAATAAGATAAATTCATGAAATTATTGTATTGTTACCGGGTTTTTATAAGTATACAAAATTTAAATTAAATCCGTCGGTTTATAGTGGGTCTAAATCGAATCGAAAGGAGAATTGGTTACATACAAACATATGTTTTAAGCTGATAGCGATCCTTATCAGGATAAAAGGATAAATTTATGATATTATTGTATTGTCGTCGGACCTTGATAATCAGTGTTCAAAATTTGAACAAAATCCGTCGGTTTTAAGTGGGTTAATAATAAATACAGTGTTTTGATCTATTTAATTTTGTTGTCATTATTAAATTATATATTAATTATATTATTTAAATTTATATTGAAAACGGCGAACCTCAAAAGTTATAGTTTTGTACCATTATATTGTACGAATACTACAAAGGCAACTGCTGACAAAAATCGGTGATAATAAATATATCAACATCAAGAATATTATTTTAGGAACTAACTAACTAATTCGGAACCAACTAACAAATCGTATTTTAGCAATAAATTTTCAATATAGTAGTTTCAATAAATTTTCAATTGTCTAGTGCTAGTCACGTGTAATAGCCGTAAACGCTGTACTGCAGTTAATAGCTATAACATTATGACGTCACAACTATAGTGACCAGTCATGGCGCGTTTGTAGTCACGTGATTTGAATTTAAATTTCATCAATTTTTAATTGCTTATAATTAACGGGAAAAAAATTTTTTGAAGTTTTTTGCATTAAATATCAATATTATTTATAATAAAATGATTTTTTTTATGTTTTAAAATACATAAAAAAAAACCAATAATTTTTTTTTATTCAAATACTCAATTGTGTAGGTAGTTACACAATATTTTATAGAAACGTTCGTGAATAGTCTAGAAGATGTTATAGGCGTATACTAATAACTTATAAGATGGATATTCAAGCACTTCAGTCGGATCGTCAGTATTCATAGCTCCATTGTGTATTACGGTACAAAATGTACGTCACTCAGCGTTTTTATAACCACGTGGCTTGTATAGGCGTGCAATTGAATGGTTGGCACGGGTCGATGCGTCGTGATGATGTTGCGTCTCTTGGGGGCTATTTAGAGCTGAAGCCAAGTTCAGTGCTGCCACCGCGGTACGGGCCGTCAGGAATAAGGTTAATTACCTCAAGGCCGATTCGTGCCAGCGTTGGGACATTGTCAAGGAAAAATTGAATTTTACTTTATTCATGAGATTAACCCATATTGCGGAACAATTACTTTTGTCATGTCGCTATTACATAGTTACATTTAATTTATCCTGTATAGCCAATGAGGCAATGATAAATAATACGTATGCATATTTCCTAGATCACTCATATCCCATCTCATAAAGGTTTCTTGAGCTTTTAATACGTACAACTTTTGAGATATAATCGTGCTTCATGTTTTCTGACGTCATTTTTAATTTCACTGTGGCTTCCTTGTCTATTTTTGAATGCATACAAAAGCTTTGTTTAATATTGTTATCTTTAGTAAAGTGGACACATATTTTGATTTTGCATTGCCATTTTCTATTGCATTATATTCAAAAGAAACGACTGTTGATTAGGTACATTTATTTATGTATTGAACCCGTGTAATTTTGTCATTACTCATTAAGCGTTTGGAATTATACTGTTAAGTGGTGAGGATAGTTCATTGACTGAAACGTGATTCACGTTTTGAAAATTAAGTAAGTATGTTAGTAACCACCGCGATGCCTTCATGGTAAAGGTCATTCAACCGATGCTATATCCTGTTTGATGCGACTTGCTCCTCATAGATGTATTCAATGTCATCGGCACAATGTCATGCGTGAAGTGCAAAACAAATCATATTTGTATATACATATGAGATCTTTTGCAAGTGGCTGAAATTAAATAAAAACAATGGTGATGGTGGTGGCTTGCGAGGCCGAGACTACGGGGCAAAAAAATATTCTTATTTTAAATTTTTGTTTCCTTTTTCCGGAAGCTCCAGGCAAAGTGGCATAAACATTCTTGATTATCTATACTTATAATAAATCTGTAGAGAGGCCAATTCTGTACATGAAATATATTTAAAAAAAAAACTATGAAGGGGTGATAAGGGATCGCTACTGATGCCAAAAATGCAATCAGTAAAATTTTTGTCTGTCTGTCTGTCTGTCTGTCTGTATATTCGTTATAGAAACAAAAACCACACGACGGATTTTAACGAAATTTGGCACAATTATTCTTCATACTCCTGGGCAGGTTATAGTATACTTTTTATTACGCTACGATTAATATGAGCAGAGCAGTGAAGGGAAATATTGGGAAAACGGGAGAAGTTACTCCATTTTTTTAAGCTTCCGTCGCGTGTGCAGCCTTAATGGTTAAAGCTACATAGAAATCATGTACGACACAAATGTTCTTAAATTATTATTAACTAGCGACCCGCCCCGGCTTCGCACGGGTGCAATGCTGATACTAAATACACTACAGAAAAACTGTGAACGTTGTATATAAAAACATAGCGGCCCGCTCCGGCTTCGCACGGGTATAAAATATATAGCCGGGCGGCCGGCCGGTACCGCCGCAAACGCTACGTCCCGCAATTATTAAATATCTTCGAAAATATTCACTTAAATCATAGGGTGTAAAGGGCCATATAGATCTATATTAAATGAACAATGTATTCAAGGTATTTAATTGGTTAAGGATTAATGCTGTATTGGTTAAAATCGCTTCGAAAATTAGCCATTGTTTGTCGTAAAAAGTAAATGACAAAAAAAAAGTTATTGTGGGTTATCCATAAGAGATAGACATATACCATCGCGGACTTTTCTGTAGACCTTTTCAATGTGTATAATACTTAGTACATTATTTTGATAAAACTCGTAAGGTTCAGCCTGCGTTTGCAATGAAAGCGGAAAAAATGTAATTTTATACGACATCACATTAGAAACCTCAAAAATAACAGTACTTCTCCACTATTTAATGGGTGTTATTATACATATAAACCTTCCTCTTGAATCACTCTATCTATTAAAAAAAACCGCATCAAAATCCGTTGCGTAGTTTCAAAGATTTAAGCGTACAAAGGGACATAGGGACATAGGGACAGAGAAAGCGACTTTGTTTTATACTATGTAGTGATATTATAATAAAAATAAATTCCTAGACAGCATATGTCTATCTTTTAAAATTGACTCACAATAACACGTGAAACTTCAATAGCTTAGCAATTCGGACCTTTCTGATTATATTTGTCTACTCTTACGTTTACAACACTCTCACTCATCCCTAATTAAAAAAAGTTAACATTATTACCTATTCATTAAAAAAAAGAATCATGTAAATCGGTATAGAAACACCAAAGTTATACATGAAAATAATACGCTATAAGTCATCGCGCGTGAATACAGAATCATGCCATAAGGATTAATTTTGTGTATCAGTTGCCGCGTTCGACGCGCTTCGCGGCGGGAGCTATTCCGCGCGCGAGCTTCACTATCACTACATAGTAGGTATATAACAAAGTCGCTTTCTCTGTCCCTATGTCCCTTTGTATGCTTAAATCTTTAAAACTACGCAACGGATTTTGATGCGGTTTTTTTTAATAGATAGAGTGATTTAAGAGGAAGGTTTTAGTATACAATTTATTAGGTTTTAGACCAAGCGGGCGAAGCCGTGGGCGGTAAGCTAGTTAAAAATAAACATTAAGTTTATAATAAATGGATAGTACCAAACTAATTTAATTTCATAATGTACAATATAAGATATTACATCTTATATATTATATATGACATCGTATTACATTTTGCTTTTAATTTCTAATTATTTTCAGTTGGCGTTTGCAATTTTAGCGCAAATAATTAATATATGGTTCGAGACATAATGCTTACGTAGCCAAGTAAACCAAGTTTTGTCTTCCGTATTAACATTTATTACGTTTACTCCACCTCCGGGCTCAAAGCCGGAACCATCTGTATAATTTAAAATTATTTCATAGCTTCTGTAGGTCTGATATAGATTTTTCCAATAATAAAATTGAAATTGAATATCTAAATTATTGCCACTTTCATAGTTTTGTGATCAGAGATGCCTTTAGGTCTTACCGAAAATATTGGTCCTGAGTAGGTAATTTGATTTTGATACATTGCTGTAAAATGTAAATGTTTACGCAACCGTCATTAACCGTATAAGCCATTGATTGCGTTTCCACCTAGGTGTTGGAACAAAGTATTGTGACTCAAATGTTACGTTCATTGTAGCAATGAAATGTTTCGTGAATTAGTTTACACTCAGAGAATAGAAACATCTAGATAATAGTCATTTCGAAATAAGGAATTTCAAATTGTGATACTTCAATCCACCCATTGTTATTAAAAGTGGAATAAATAGATCTGAATGAAAGAAGCAAATACCTATTTAAAAACGGTTTAGAAGAACAGCTATTCTAAAAGTAGGACAAATTATAGTAGGTACCTATTAAACACGTTTAGGAATGTAAACATTATAAAAGCAAATAACTATTTATATTCATTTAGAGATTCGATACATCGTGTCACTGAGTGAATCATGCTTGGTTGATGACGCGATAATATTACTGTTCGCTTGAATGTCTACAGAGTTAACTGTAATCCGCGACTACCACGAAAATACGCTTTGCAATCGTGCCTTGCCCACTAATTCAGTTTTTATTGATTAAAGTGGCTCTCTTGTAAGTACCTAAATGTTACTACAAATGAACAAGACTAGCCTCGAAGAAGACCTGAATATACTGTACTAATTATATACCTAGGTACTTTCAGAAAATATTTCTCTTTGAAGGTTTTAAACGATTTTTTCCAAAGCGAGCGTGATTCTACTGCGAAAAAGAGCCAAATCTTTTTTTTTACGAAAAGAGATCTGGAAACTATGTTAAAAAATAGGTTACCAGAGGAAGAGTATGGATTCTTTCGAGAATTTCTAAAAAGATTTGTTCCTGAATCATCCTTTCTCTTTTCTTCTTCTTTGGTGGATACGAAATAGATATATCTGACGATAATGTGATTCATTATGACTGTACTACTTATTTCTTTATGTATTGACTTGACTACGTATGTTCTTCGTAGAGATTAAGAGAAATAAGTACTGAATTCAATATATTGCAGACACTAAGGTAAATATTATATACTTAGATTGCAGTCTTAAAATCAAGCTCTAATGTAGGTCAAATCACGATCTAGTACACTGTTCAGTGGTTCGGGTCAAAGTCGCTAAGATTGTGTCGCAATTTAACGAAAGGGACAATATATAAATAATTGATGTTTTTACATTATCAATCAAGCTTAAAACTCTATCAGGGCTCCGTTCTTGTAATGTAAAAAATATCGTTATGATAAGAAGTCGTCTGTTTTCAGCTGTTTCTGTACATGTAAATTATAGTCTAAGCAATGAATAAGGAATAAAGCATATTAAGGAGATTTTACTAGAACACTTGTTTGATTTCTACCCGTTCCTGATAGGTTTTTAGTATATTTTGAGAGATGGGTATAAGCACATGGATTGAGGATTTTCCAGACAACAAACTGTAGACAGCTGGGTCTTGAGATTAGTGCTTTATAAATTTGATACACTCGTGAGGAATAATATCAAGAACATTAATTCTTCTAGAACCCATTTAGCAGTTGACAAAATATACTGGAAAAAAAAAGAAAGAATCGTAAAAAATAGGAAGCGTCTGGAAATGCACTGATATGATCAAAATAAAATGTGTAATGAATATTAGTCATCACTTCTCAGTCAGATATTCTTGGAGATACTTATATTTCACTTTTCACAATTATTGATTCATAAGGCCCTGCGCAGACGGCACACTTTTTGTGCGATCGAGTCTGCGGCGCACAAAAAGTCCGCATGGCGCGCAAAAAGTCGGTCGCGGATTTTTCACAGACTCAACGCACACGACGCACATGTTCCATCATTTTGTCGGCAGATCTGTAGGGATGTAGACGCTATGGAAATCGTGCAGAGATCGCGAAGTATTATTTTGTACATGAAGTTCAGAAAAAGAAGAAGAAATAGAGAATTTTGGGTACATCCTATACTTTCGGAAAGATTACTGAAGGGACAGTTCCATACTAAACATCCAATTCCAACAACATTATATTCCTTGAAGTACGAGGATGGTTCTTACGTAGAGAAAACGTTAATATGTACCACGGGCGAAGCCGGGGCGGACTGCTAGTTTAATATATAGATATCATATAGATAATTGACAATATTTTTATTTTTGAGCAAATTACTACGCTATTTATACGCTACTTTACTCTACTTTTTACACTGGTAATATCCTAAATAAGTTTACAGGGTGTAATTATGTGTGTATTATATTATAGAAATGTACGTAAAGGTATGTACACCATTTTAAAAATAAAAGGAGAAATATCCTAAAAAATTACATAATTATTAATTTGATTCATATAACGTATAGACTATAGAGCTATTGTAAAGTATGACTTATGTCCACTCCCTAAATAGTAAGGTATAATAATAAAAAAAAAAAAACAAAATGTTCCAAAATTAAATAACATTTTATTTCTCGTTTTAAGCTCAAATTGTTTTCTTAGATCTAGAAATTTCTATCATTGTGTGAGATTTTAATTTTCTCTTTCCATCACTCCAGAAATTCGGGCTAGTATTAATTATCCTATTTTGAACATCGAGATAGTATGTACTACGTACTAGAGAGGCGATCGCTACTACACTCTCTTTAACACGAGCTAGAGGCAAGAATCACAAGTCTCTTTAGTCTGTGCCGGACTGTGCCCCCCGCTTGCCGCGTCAACACGTGTTATTGCTCTGTTCAATAGGCCTTCGTGTGTGCTAAGATATTGTTTTAACAGTTCCCATAATACAAACAAAGCCCGAGGAGTGACTTTTCACCAGTAAGTTTCCTTATTATGAGTAAGTCATGCATTTTACTAATATTGTTTTCATTTTGCGAAAAATCACCACGCGTTCTGCGTTTCGCGCCATTTTTCATAGACTAACAGCACAGACGTGACACTATCGATGAGTCTGTTAAAAAAATGTAACTGGATTTTTTAACTATGAATATACAATATATACTAGGAAAGATCACCGTGGTGTAGTACCTAAATATTTATACTTTTACCCGACTACGCAAAGTAAAACGGTAGGTTATATTAAGTAATATTTATTTATTTACCTATATTTATTTATTAAAAAAAGGTTCATCAACAGTTGTTCCAATAGGATTTATAAATTATTATGCACAACAATTACAAATAAACACAACATTCACAGAAACTAATACAGTAAAAGTTCCTTAATCGCGCTTCCTTTATTCGCGTTTTCACTATTCGCGGATTAAAAAAATGCGACCCAATTTCTATATTCGCGACTAAAAATTTTTTTTATTCGCGGATTTAATAAGTACATACGTAATAATAAAATTATATCAGTAGGTATCTTACCCAATATCCTTGTCAAATGGACTAATAAGAAAGTAAAATAGATCTTATTACAAGTTTGCCTAAAGTACATAATACTATGTTCTTAAATGATATCGCCGAGGCCTTTGACACAAGCCGCCTTTGTCACAAGCCGCCTCTGCGGCGATTGATGTTTTTGAGAATGTAAATAAACAGAATGGAAGCAACCTTATAACTCAATAAATAAAGTATATTTTTAAATGTAGTTCCGTTTATAGTAAAAGCCGCTTTGCGTATTTATTGTTTCGTCTTTCACATTCGTTACAAAAATTGTGATCGAGTAAGGGGGCGTCCATAAATTACGTGAGGTGTTTTTTTAAATTTTCTGCCCCTCCCTCCCCCCCTGGTGAGATGTCGTGAGATTTTATTCAACCCCCTCCCCCATCCTCGAATCTCACGTGAGATTTTTCAAAATGTGAGTTTCTTATACGTAAACGCCATCAACATTGAATCATCGTATCCATTTAATTAGGGCTATTATAAACCAATACTCCAAAATTCGATTACATCATGAAGCAAAAACTGATAAAACTATTGATTACTACACAAAACGACCAAAGCTTACTAAATTGATATTATTTAAAGGAAATTAAAATACATAGTTTAATATAAAATCCTCTTTTTATTAATTCCCTAGTATCAGTACCACCAGATAGTACCGAGTAAACAGATTGCACAATGTGTCGCATCTGCACGCATTGCTTAATCTTTGAACTTGAAGCCACGCCTCGCTCGTTCCACACGTACCCCACCACATCGGCCGCGCGCAATGTTTTTGTTTGGAATAACCTCTCTAGTAGTTAGGGTTGCCATCCGTACTATAATATATAGTATTGTACTATATTTCGGGTCTGCGTACTATATACTGTTGAAAACATATATAGTACGCAAAAATACTATATTTTCAACACCGACAAATGTAACAAACAAATACTTCATTAAAAAAAAATAAGAACGCGCCTTTTAATTGTTAAGATGGCTAAGTCATATAACCTATTGCGCATATATACCAGTGGCGAGAAGAAAGAAACAGAAGTAGTGTATCATTGATAAAAAATGAGCTTTTGATTTATATTAATCTAAAAATTGAATGTGACAAAGCATATGACACTTCACTACATAGTATAAAACAAAGTTGCTTTCTCTGTCCCTATGTCTCTATGTATGCTTAAATCTTTAAAACTACGCAACGGATTTTGATGCGGTTTTTTTTTTAATAGATAGAGTGATTCAAGAGGAAGGTTTTAGCATATAATTTATTATGTTTTAGACAAAGCGGGCGAAGCCGCGGGCGGAAAGCTAGTTTATTTTAAACAAAAAGCTGTTACACAGTGCAAGAAGTGCAAAAAATATAGTTTTTATAAAAATAAATAATTAACAAATATATATTTGTCTTTTTTTTTTGTTTTTCCCTTAAAATACTATATTTTTTTTTTAAATGTACTGTTAGACGTAACTTTTGATTTAATATTTTTGTGGATGAATAGTTGTCAATATAGCTGTCACTGTCACCTGTCAGAACATGCTTAGCTGTCGAATACTATAAATTGCCGCTTTCCTTTGACTCGTGGCGACCCGTCCGATTAGGGCCCTTCTGGCCTCCTCCACTCAAGCGACAGCCCAAGCCGAGGTTCGTGGTCCCCGTCAAGGGGGGACGCCCTTGTGCATGTCGCTACCAGGGTGAACCTTCAGTTCACCCCCGCGTCCGCGTTAAAATGTAGAAGCCCTTCTGGCTAACATTGAGAGACACCACAAAAAAAAAAAAAAAAAAAAAAAAAAAAAAAAGACTCGTGGCGCAATCGTACGGATCGTGCCTAGGGGCTCGGACGTTGTTTATACGACGTTTGACCCAACTACCTTCACTTTGCTAATAGTCGTTGACTTGCTGCGATTTGTTAATCAATTAGGTAGCTGTGTAGAATCGCAGTACATTCTTAATACATTTCAAACTAATATTTGTGCCCGGCCTCGCGTGTTATTTCTTATATCAGAATTGGGATAGAATTCAAGCCCACTATTTTTAAATGTGTTTATGTTTACGTAGGTAGTTTTGTAACTGGCATTTGTGTTTTCTTTTCGTGCGTTGTGTAAAGTAAAAGTTTGTTACGTGGATTATTGTAACGGGAATGTAGTCCATCGAAGAAATTGTGTGTGCTATCTGGGCTGCGGTCCAGTGTTTGTAATAAAAACCTCTCAGTTCACAGGTAAATTAGATTCAGGGATGCGAGGGCCCTACGAAGTAGTGAACATCCTGCCTAGTGGTCGATACGAGTTGAAACTCGTTGTGGTGACTACGGAAAGAAGACTCAAGCCGCGGCACAGCATAATATGGTGCCCTGGCGTGGCGAGTGGTGTCCCGAAGCATGTGCCGAATTTTTTTGACGATGAGTGTTATTGGCTCGTAGTGATTCAAATCGCTAGTCGAACCCTGGCGTTGAGGTATTGTCTAGTCGCTGACGTATCGTAGTGATGTATTTCACTAGTCGTACGAGCGTAGATATACCGTCAAGTCGCCGTCTGTATGTCCGTAGTGAGTTGTCTCGCTAGTCGGATTTGAGCGTTGAGGTATTGTCTAGTCGCTGACGTATCGTAGTGATGTATTTCACTAGTCGTACGAGCGTAGATATACCGTCAAGTCGCCGTCTGTATGTCCGTAGTGAGTTGACTCGCTAGTCGGATTTGAGCGTTGAGGTATTGTCTAGTCGCTGTTTTACTAACGAGTGCGTAGAAAAGTATGGTCAGTGTGGCCGAGGCAGTGTGTTTTTGAAATCCCGAGATGAACTACCGTTGTATTGTAATACGAGAAAAGGCGTACGAGGACGTACGTTTGTCAGTATGGCCGTGTTAGACGTAACTTTTGATTTAATATTTTTGTGGATGAATAGTTGTCAATATAGCTGTCACTGTCACCTGTCAGAACATGCTTAGCTGTCGAATACTATAAATTGCCGCTTTCCTTTGACTCGTGGCGCAATCGTACGGATCGTGCCTAGGGGCTCGGACGTTGTTTATACGACGTTTGACCCAACTACCTTCACTTTGCTAATAGTCGTTGACTTGCTGCGATTTGTTAATCAATTAGGTAGCTGTGTAGAATCGCAGTACATTCTTAATACATTTCAAACTAATATTTGTGCCCGGCCTCGCGTGTTATTTCTTATAGTACTATATTTTTTACACCTTATTTTGGAAAATACTATATTTTGATGATGAAGTGTTGGCAACCCTACTAGTAGTACATATATCTCGATGATTTTGAAGTAACAACTTTAAGATTACCTTCCTATAAATAAATTTATTCGATAGTTTCAGGCATGCTGTGGAAAAATAAAGATGAAAAGATTTTTTTGAATGTCTTCAATGTATGGAATTTGACTCGTTACTCCTACCTTCTCAGGTATGAAACATTAGATATTAACAATAGATAATAGGTTTATTTTTGACTAGCTTTCCCCCGCGTTTTCAAAGAAAAACCCGCATAGTTCCCGTTCCCGTGGGATTTTCGTGATAAAACCTATCCTACGTGTTAATTTAAGTTACCCTCTATGTGTGCTAAATTTCATTGTAATCGGTTCAGAGTATTTGCGTGAAAGAGTAACAAACATACATACCTACACATACATCCATCCTCACAAACTTTCACATGTACCTATAATATTAGTAAGATAGGATAGTAGGACAGACAAAAGATATAGCAAATACATAATCAAAAAACTTTAAAGTGATCATAAATACAACAACTACTTACTTATAAATGAAGAGGGTTTTTTTAAATAAAATAAATACTAATATTTCTTTCAAACACATGATTTTATTACTGAATACATGATAAATTTAATAACATTTCCATTGTGAACTTCTCTACTTCAATTTCAATAATCCTTACTATACAGATTGAAATTAATCGATATCGGACGACCTTTGACATGTGTCTCTTACATACATTAGTTCATAAGCCATTGAAAAGGATTTAACTAAACATAAATTACGATTAATAATTCAAATCAGTAAAGTACATCAGTATATTTGAAAGACTTTTATTTACACTAATACATTAAAGAGGAAAAAGTTGTGAGCTTGTTTGTCGAGGGCCATGGTTGTAGCAATCAAGGTTTTAAAAAATTTCTTCACTGGTATACATCAAGTTCATATTTCAACAGATTAGAGATAATTTATTATAATACAGTAAAAGCCATTGTTTTTACAATACCTGCATGGTTTCTATTACCTACACATATTTAGTTATGTTTCAGCAATACAAAATCATTTACACTACCATAAATGTCATGTCTGTTTTATACTGTGTTTTAGTGCTGTCGGTTTTATGAACAAATAAAAGACTTTAGACGCTATGCACGAACATCACAAATCATTTAAGCCAATTTATTTGTAATCTAAGCCTTAGAATCAAACAATTCACAATGACCTATAAAAATTAACTTAGTTTACTGCACACTAGTCATTAAAGTAATCACTTATATAATTTCGTTTTTACGTATCGCTAATAATATAATTATAATATAATATGCAAGTACTCTTTGATTATACCTTAAAATGTACTGTATTTCCTTTATTATTATCATACACATTCTTGATTTGAGCATTATGTAAATCTGAATAATTACTGAACATTATTTCGTTAGATTTCTGTACAGACTGCGTTACCTTAGTACATAGTGCAGTATTATAATACAATGTAATTGCACGTAAGGTAGCAACTATTATGAGG
Source organism: Colias behrii (assembly GCA_029959065.1). Lineage (NCBI taxonomy): Eukaryota > Metazoa > Arthropoda > Insecta > Lepidoptera > Pieridae > Colias > Colias behrii. The sequence goes on along the minus strand of JARWMC010000019.1, from coordinate 5,888,646 downwards.
GATAATTATGTTTCATATGTTTAACGGTATAAAATATCATCAAAAGCAAATCAATTAAAAACTAATTTTTAATCCACGTACAGTGTCATCTAATATTGGTGTCAATAATTTTATGGTCCAACATTTGACTAATAATCCACTATTTTCCAAAATCTATTCATGCCATATATTTTTGTATAATTTCAATAGATCGGGAATTTTTTGTTGTTGTTTGAGAAATTGACCGTAAATATTTTGAACACGCAGTCCCATTCACAAATCTTACTTCTTGTTGATTTAAATTTATTATATAGGTATTGAAAAAATTGGAAGCAAAATAGTGGTTAGCTTATTATATTTCATTAAAATAAGGCATATACTACTTTGCTGGATATGAATTACATAGTTTACTATAATATATTCATATTACCAATGTCTAATCTCAACCTTAACGAAATATATTACGACGACAGAAAAAATAAATAGTATTGAAGACGGAAGTACGTGGATAATGGTTTACAGAAATCATAAAAAATGTGTAATGCATCAAAAATACAAATAATATCAATCACAAAATTGGCTAGTTATTTCTAAAATTCATAAGAGGTAAAATTAATAAAACATTATAGATATCTTATGTTAGTTGTAAAATTAACTATACAGTTCAAGCAAACGGTACGGACTTAATTCAATATTTATGTAAGTTCCAGATCTTCACATAAATCAAATCAAAATTCAAAAAAATTGTTGCCATTAGTCAAAAATTTATAATCTTATTTAGTATGTTATTGTATCCAAGTCAAAAATATATATTATTATCGTGTCATGATTGTATATTGGCAAGGCTGGCAGTTAGTGTTTTACGTGTTTTAAAAGAATTAACCACTGGATAGAGGGCTTTCTAATAATTATATCCTATTCCATAAATACAATTTTCATGCAAAAAAAGTTATCGTGTGTCTAGTCTTTCTTAGTCACAAAAGAAAGAAAAAAGGAAAAAATCTAACAGTTCTTTGTATGCTAAAAACGACATGACCATATTCCAAAAAAAGAATAAGCAACATAAATGGGCTAAAATGGCTGTAAAATCGTTATCCACTACAACGCAGTGCATGGAACATTATCAAATTGTATTCCTATGAACAATAATCTACGGACAAAGCACATATTTTTAACTTTACTTTGCGTGTGAATGACGTCATAAGCCAATTAATGTCGATCTTTTGTGATCTGTGTGTAAAGAATCATATTCTTGTCATGAATCATGGCTATCCGTACACGTTCGCAGGAGATCGCTTTCGTTGTGACGCGAATACGCATGACGCAGACAGCTTACAATCGACGACCACCGACAAGACGTTTGACAGCTGTCAAAGTTTCAAACGTCACGCATGCGCGGTAAAAAGTGCCGAACATGTGTATGGCGCATTGAATTTCTGTCGTCATTGCTTATTTTGTTTATTTCCTTGTTAGTTGTAGCTGTTTGCGTGTCTGTATCATTCGGGACGTGCCCTCACGATTCCCCGTTGCCACTGTCATCCCCATCTCCTTCCCCGCCCTCGATTTCATCTTCTGAATCTGTGTCAAGGTCATAGTCGTCGTCGTAGAAGTCTGTCATATCCAGCTGAGGAACAAAAGAGAAAATTCTAACAAATACATATAAATATATAATAAAAAATACAGCATAATATGTGGATATGGACGTATAAGCATTGTGGTGTAGACATTTATTAAAGTATTTCACCTTGTATTGCATAAAAGGCTGTCTTGTGTATTCGTATTAGGAAGCTGGTGTTAATACAGTACCTGTGGTTCGTGTGTCGTTGCCTTGACTTGAGTTTTAATGCAATAATCTTCTAATGTAAGCGGCACTACTATTCCTTCCTTTTCCGCTTCCATGCGCGCCACTTGAGCTTGTTTTCTGTAACGTAATAAAATAATGGATATTATACCTTTGTTTTTTTTTTTTTTTACAAAATCTAAAGAATATAAAGAAGAATAAGTCAGTTCCTGACTTATATTTCTGTCTGTATATAACCTTCGTAAGTCCAGATTCTGCCTGCCTAAGGTTATCGATGAAGCAAGGTGTTTCCTGCTTTCATAATTAAACAGGCCTTTGTGAAGACATAGATATTTTGACTTTTAATGAGCTTAATATAATATGTAGTTAGTAAATGCTGAAAAATAGTGATCAAGAAAAAAAATACTACTTAACACAGACAGTAGACTTATCACTTGAGTAATTTGATTTTATTGTGCCAAACCTAAATAAATATTAAATATTATTTTTAATGATATTAAGAATACAAAGACCATTTTAAATTATTCCCTCACAGAAAAAGAAGATAAATCTACTTTTCTGAAATGAAAAATCTATTTTAGAGCTGTGCAGAGTAGTAACGACAGCACGACCAAACGAATAGACACTCGGTCGAAAGTTATTCTAGCTAGTTTTTATGGCTTCTGCTACAGGACATTTTTGTAGTTAGAATAAATCCAGAATAATTCTGGCCTGCATCTATCTTGTATCATACATCTGTTATTCTATAGGCATTAGCCACCAAATCAGCAAAAAGTACCTGATGATGTTCTCGTACTCCTTATCCTTGCCCTTCGAGTCGCGCCAGCGGCGGTACATGACGCTTGCATCCACGTTAGCCGGACTGAAGGTGTTGGGTTCGTTCAACAGCGATATGACAGATAGCAGCACTGTGCGAACCGACTGGGTTGGGTTCCAACGCTCACAGGGCAACTCCCCTGATTGTGGATCGTCGACTGGGGGGTGCAGGATGGATATACAGAGATCGCCGTTCTGAAAAAATGCGTTTTTTAAATATTTTATTGTTTACACGTGTGGGTCAGTTGTCGTACGGAATTTCCCTGGTCAGTTTATGGCACAAATTAATAACCAACAATTAAACGCTCTTCTTAAATAAAAGTTATAAAATAATATCATATCAATTATCAATGTTCAATAAAAACTAATGCATTTATACAATCATGCAATATCATAAATATAGTCAATCACTTCATTAAAAATAAATGAAATATAAAAATGTTGTGTGGTTTTATGAAACCACGGTAAAAGTGAAACTGTTCGAACGGTTCCGAACACTGCTTTGTGTAGCGCATGTCGCGTGTCGGTCGGCTGCCGAGTAGGTATACCTACTCGGCAGCCGCGATACACGCGACATGCGCTACACAGACCAAAAAGTTTGAGACGATGTAATAAAAGTTTCACTTTAAAAAGTGCATCTCGCATTAATATTCATATTATACTTATAAGAGCAAATGATGCAGTAAAGTATTGGTATATCAACTAAGGGCTTCTTATCGCTGCGTTTGCATAATATTTGCATACTTAAATATGCATAATTTGTTAAGTATGTATTGTTTATATCTGTAAAAATGGTTAACCTCAATTATTTAACAATGAGGTTAACGTGTTACCTCGCATCATAAGACACTAGGCACAAAGGAATTTATTTATATCTAAAATCCAATATGTGTAACATTATTCATTTTTATATGGCAAATGATGAATATTTTCATTATTTATGTTCATAGAAGATATAATTTTACATGTTAACCGTATACATATTAGGGAGATGTAATAAAAAGAAATGACATTGCTGACGCTTAATTTTAATTTTTGGTGCCTATGTCGTACCTTCATGATTCGTTTAATAACAATATGAAGAAAGTCATAGCAAAGAATTTACGACGGTTCGAGTACTATGGAAAATATCTTATATGTATTGAAGAAAAAATGCGTCTTAAATTATTTTATGTAAGACGCGTCTTAAATTATTTTATTTATATATCCTACTATAGTATTAAAATTGTTTGTTTTTTAAAAAGCGATCCGCTTCTGGCACTCGCCGGCCGCTGCCGCGGCACGTTCGCTTTGCTCGCTCGGCTCGTGCGTTGTTTATCAAAGTCTAACCTAACCTAACCTAACTGTTTTTTATTGCAAAAACGATTCGCTTCTAGCATTCGCCGGCCGCTGCCGCGGCACTAACTTAAATGACATTAAACAAGTTTTTAGAATAAGTATTCTGAATTTTTTTAATATTTTATAGAGCAGGCTCCAAGGAGATGTTCGTTTGCAAAAATAGCGGACCTAAATCTGACTTCTGATATATATTGTATAGGTCCCAGACATCCTATAGACAGATGTTGCCAACCAGTTTTGTGGTCCCCCTGCCCGCACCCCGGTAATTTATTATGGCATACAAAGAAAAAAATAAAAATTTCCAAAACATGCCGTGTTGGGTATCAAATGAAAGAGCTTATTGAGTAGATCACGAATATATAGCATACTATATACATTTCTTACACTTTCTCTAAGATTTTTTAGAAAATTTACGAAAATGGTCCATTTTTGAGTTAACTTTAAACCACTATAGATTGAAAACTCATGAATATATTTTTTAAATTATTATTTTAAATAATTAACAATAGTCCATTGTTTATGATTCAATATAATATAATATAATATAAGTGAGCTATGTGGTGGATTTGATGAAAATAACTATATACTATATGAACTTGAAAATATACTCGCCATCTTTGAATGCTCCCCCCACTCCCCCATGCAACTATTTCACTGTACAAAATATTGAATCGTAAACAATGGACTATTGTTAATTATTTAAAATAATAATTTAAAAAATATATTCATGAGTTTTCAATCTATAGTGGTTTAAAGTTAACTCAAAAATGGACCATTTTCGTAAATTTTCTAAAAAATCTTAGAGAAAGTGTAAGAAATGTATATAGTATGCTATATATTCGTGATCTACTCAATAAGCTCTTTCATTTGATACCCCACACGGCATGTTTTGGAAATTTTTATTTTTTTCTTTGTATGCCATATTTAATTACCGGGGTGCGGGCAGGGGGACCACAAAACTGGTTGGCAACATCTGTCTATAGGATGTCTGGGATCTATACAATATATATCAGAAGTCAGATTTAGGTCCGCGATTTTTGCAAACGAAACTCCACTGAGAGTCCGGTCTATTATGGACTCTTTATATTTTATACGATCTGGCCAAATGTGGATGGCCAAATCGTGAAACGTTGACGATTTAACGATCTGATCAAACTATGTTGGCCATTTCATGAAATGCGACCATTTCGTGAAATGATCGATCGTATCATGAAATGAGCAAATCTACGATATGGCCACGACACCTACACGATGATTTTGAAGTGTATCCTCACACGTAGCTGCAAGAGTAGATAACCTTAATGTAAGTATAATATACAGGTGGCTAACATGGATGTGATCTCTCCCGCTATAGATTTCATCAGCAAAAAAAAAAATATAGCGAAAAGAGTTCACAATAACTATAATGATGTTATCTAATGTATCGACCAATGTCAATGCGCCATTGGCAGACCTTGACACGACCTGATGTAGAAAATCAAGATGTTACGTTATTCACCGTATTCCAGTTGAGTTATTGAGCTTATCTATGACTTTTGGCAATGGAATTTACTCCGATTCTTTTCAACAAAGTTTACAATTTACGAAATGCACATGTTAACTTTTTTTTTATTTTTAACGTAGGTACAACAATAGTAAACAATTTGACATAATATTAGGTAAATGTTGTTCCACAAATAGTAACCTGTTATTGACACATGTACCATTTCAACATCAGATGCAGATGTGGTTATAAAATATTTTTGATAGCGCGGAGCTCTCGATAAATAAATATTGTTTAATTGACGTAAATATTGTTTGGCAAATTAACTGTTAAAATATGCAAAAACTAGGCAATGCTAAACAAGAAATGAAAGAGTTAACAGAAACATGCTTCGTTAAATAATAATAAACGGGGATTACAATCGATACGTTAGCAGAATTATCATGAACAATGTGTATTTAATACAATATTAATTACAATTACAGTGTATTATATAATGAGCTGGACCTACGTTTCATATTATTTTTTTTTGTTTTGATTGAATTATAGATCAATATAGCTTTAGAAAGGCAATCCCTAAAAATTTCTGTCCGACATTTCTAGTTTTATTTGATTGATATACAGTGTGGAAATTTTCGATGGGCCCTGGAGGGACTAGAAATACTGAAGATGGCAAATTTTGCTGAAAGGAAACAGTCCTTTACTTTTAAAAAGAAATAGAGACTAGAACTGCATTCAAAGATTTTCGAAAATTCATTTCAATAACAATTTCTTTTTTTTTAATTTTTAGTTCGATTTCCGGCCGAGGATAGTGAATTTTCAGCATTTCTAGTACTTTTCCTCCAGGGCCTATCGAAAATTTTCACACTGTATATGTACATACAAAGCAACATCTCGTGCTTTTCCAAGGAACAAAGTCTGAAGATTACATTTTATTTAAATTTCAAATCCGTTAAATGGCTCATACATGAAAATATTTAAAACAAACTGATAGATAAGCTCAATGATGTATCATTGGAATAACTCATGATGTAAAATTGGAATCATATCCGCCTCATTGAAAACAGCCATAAACACTATTCACTTATCTATACTAATATTATAAAGAGGAAAAGTTTGTAATTATGTATGTATGTAGTTTAAACCTCTTAACCGATTTTGATGAAATTTGGCACAGACAATCTTTAGACCCTGAGAAAGAACCTTTTATTGCGAAATATGTACCACGGGCGAAGCCGGGGCGGACCGCTAGTTGTTTATAATTGTATAACCCAGTGACCCATATTCTGGATTTAGATTGTCACAGAGTATCAAAAAACGAAGTGCAACTCTCACAATACGGAAATTTAACCCGATTGTTATGAAAATATCAATATAAGTGTGTCGAAAGGTTACCACGCTCTTTCATAATAAATGTAAATGCTTGCCTGTTGTCAATATATTATATCGTTAACATAAACACGTTGCTAAAAATAACGTAGGATTTTTACTAACCTATTTCCAAAAAATATAGGTATGATGATTGATGAATAATAATTTGTTTATGAACATAAAAATTAATACCGAATTTCATCCCTATACAATAACTTGGCATATTCTACCTTGATCTCATTATCACTACATAGTATAAAACAAAGTAGCTTTCTCTGTCCCTATGTCCCTTTGTATGCTTAAATCATAGAGATCTAGAGAGATGCCAATCGCTTGCGCTGAGTACGAAACCTGGTGTCTCATTACAAATTTACGCACACAACAGTAAACAAAATAAAAACAATACTTCGCGTTGTGTGCGTGTCATCACACAAAAATTTGAGAGCGACTATTCGTTCGCACACTAGATTGTAAGTGACGTACGTATACAGCACCACTACAGCCGCAATATATGCGTTTATGATAGGGATTGCTTGTCGATAAAATGAGAAACGTTAAAATTAAAACAATTTATAGGCAATACAGTAACTAGGTAGAAATGGACACCTTGATGGTAGCATTCATGGTGATGAAGTCCATAAAGCATTGCCTATTGACTTATTGTAAAGTAAAATAAGTATGAAATAAGCGACTTCTTTTTTTAATCCATGTATAATAATTACTATAAAATTATTGCTCGAGTACCTATCAAATAATAATAATACAATCAGATATTAAGCTAATAGTAATACATTATGATATAAAAATAAGGTAGTAAGGTAGTAAAAATCCGAATCTTATCGACATGGACACACTCGATTCGCATCCTTAACTAACGACCGCGAGCAGCGGCCGTACTACACGATTGTTAGCTTTAGTATGTTCATTATACACTGCGGTATTCGAACTCCGCGTTTGAATAGAGTCACGTACAGAAGAAGCATTGTAAACTATTTACATAAATTATTGTGACTGTCGTTCTGTCACATAATATAAAAGATAAGAAACCAAGAAATCACTCTACGTAATATTGTTTTAGAAATTTTAGTAAGAAAATCGTATAATTTTCAGTACTTACCGATGGTATGTGATTCCATTTGACTTAAAAATGCTGGTTTCACTTCGGTTTTTACAAACTTTAACGGAACAACACGGCATTGTCAAATAATACCCGGCCGACGGTCGAACGTCAACTGAATGCAACAAACAGCATGTGTTCTTTTTTTGGGCATATTGCTGCGACACCGGCCCCGCCCCCTAACCATATCTCCCTTTAGTTTCTGTGATCTGTGGCTTAAATCTTTAAAACTACCCAACGGATTTTGATGCGGTTTTTTTTAATAGATAGAGTGATTCAAGAGGAAGGTTTTAGTATATAATTTATTAGGTTTTAAGCAAAGCGGGCGAAGCCGCGGGCGGTAAGCTAGTATTAAAATATTTTTTAGTAAGCATTGTTTATATGAACATGTAAATTTAAAAACCACCAAATCACCAATTTCTCGATCTGGTTTCTCTGTTAATCCAAAAATTCCAAGTAAATCTAATCTTGTTAGTGAAAATACGTATGCATCTAATACGTATAATTAATAAGTAGGTATCCGTATACATGATGGTATGTTTTCGTTCTATGTTATTTTATCTAGATACGACAGTTAATGCTGTTTATGATTAATAAAAGTACTTAAATACAAAATCTATGTCTTTTACATTTATAATATGACCTTATTTTTAACAGACAATAGCTTATTCCAATTTTATATTTATAGGAAGATTCGCGCAAACGCGAATGTTACCAATATCGAGTACCTAAATGAAGGAAGGTCAGTTTATACTATTCCATAATAGAGAAGAAGGAAACTATTTAAAGCAGATATTCTATTAATAATTCTAGCTCTAAACATATTTTGAGAATCTTTTACTTATTTAATTCTTGCAATGAAAATATAAAAATTTTGATGCAATAATAATATGCTATGCTCTTGCATAGCATAGGTATAGCCACAGACTAATAATAATATACTACGTATACAAGTATAGCGTAGTGAACGCAGAACGCGATGTACAATGTAGTATGTACATGGAAGGGAAAAATGACCTTGCATGGTAGTTTTATATTGAAAGAAGTAACAATGCAAAATATAAAAAAATTGATTGTATATTTGACTCTTTGTGGAATATGGTTGAAATTTATATGATGCCTACGATAGCTCAGCGCTCTATAAATTAGGGCCGATTTTTCAATGCCCAGATAAACAGCTAGATAGACTTTATTCTTCAGTTAACAAAATATTCAATTTTTCAATAGACGAATAGGACTTATCTATCGAATAACTACGTTATTTGAGGAATAAATCTATTTGCCGCTCCAACGGCCAGATAGCGCGCTATTCGACGGTTAGGCGTTTGAGTTGACAACTGATGCGTCAAATGTGGGATATTTTGGTATGTCATAACATAGAGCGTAGAATTATTAACAATTAAACCTCTTTCTATATAATTATTATCAATTAAAATCATATTGAAATTGATGTTTTTGATAGTACTGATGACCATGCCATTGAAAATTTGCCGAACGCTGCCTTTAAGTATGTCGTTTCCATCGTAAAATATATAAATTGAAACACAAATATAACCAAACTCTTTACTCGAATCAAAACAACAATCAACAATCATAGAAGAAAGAGCAATACAAGACAAACTTAAAATGCACTCCTGACGTGAGTCATAATGACGGTTGTTGACAAATTGCAAGAGTTGACTCTATCCCGCTCTAACCTGACTAATTTAATATGTTTGTTTCGCCACTCCGAGAGCAGAGCTGCCAATATGGAAATATTTGGTCAGATAGTTATTCATCAAATAAATCACGATTGAAAAATAGGCGAGCCGTTATGAGTTAGATAAATAATTGAATAAATCTATTCGAGGGGTAGTTATTAGACTGTTTATCTCGGGATTGAAAAATCGGCCCTTAATAAAAAAAATCTTAGAATTCTTTATTCCACCGATAGTTGGTGTCTTTATAATAATATAACTGTGTTGTCATGATGATAGCGCAGTGGCATGGTCGGTGCGACGCCCTCGGCTAAAATTATGCCGTCGGTTCACCGCTTCCTCACAAAGAAGCATGTGTGTGCTCACCGCCAAATCGGGACTATTAATTTTGTAAATAAAATTAAAAATCTATAAAACAGATAACACCCTAAAATTAAACAGCAAAAACATATATTGACCTCTTGTTTAAATAATTAAACATTTTAACCATTAAAACGTTGATCTTGTAATTCCCGCATTACAACAACCTTAAGTGGAAAACTTTGTAATTATTTTCCTCGTTCCCATTAAGAAGAAGAGTTGTAACTCATTATCAAAAGACCTTTAAAAGTCTTTTGCAAATACGGAGCATTTTGACTATTTTAATACACCAAATGAATGGGCACCGATGAGTATACTGGATATTAAAATGCAATTGAGTATTTGAATTAATTTTTTTTTTGTGATAAATGGAAAGATTATATATTAGTTTTATAACAAAACTGTTTTTATTTTATTTTTTTTGCAATAATTCAAAAGTTATTTCAAAATAAAAATTAGTCTTTGAATCCAGTACCGAAGACACGCCGACAACTCCCGAAGCGTCACCCGAGCGCGTGTGACGTCATACTGTAGTTTTCACTCATTGCAGTAGATAGAAAAATAAATATAGTTTGAAAAACTAAAAAATACGCTTTCAAGATGGATACTTACAACTAAAAAGTAGAAAATAATTCTTAATCTAGGCATCAAGCAATATCCAATACATAGTATTTTTGAGGAAAAAGCGTGGGGCGCTTTTCATGAGCTGATTGTATAATAAATAGGTATCTTCATTCTACATGGCCATCCCACGCTTTTTTCACAAATATTGGGTTGAAATCGTGTGTAAAGAAGACGGTTACTTTACGTAAGGAAATCTTTAATCTTGGCCATCCTTATCAGGATAATAAGATAAATTCATGAAATTATTGTATTGTTACCGGGTTTTTATAAGTATACAAAATTTAAATTAAATCCGTCGGTTTATAGTGGGTCTAAATCGAATCGAAAGGAGAATTGGTTACATACAAACATATGTTTTAAGCTGATAGCGATCCTTATCAGGATAAAAGGATAAATTTATGATATTATTGTATTGTCGTCGGACCTTGATAATCAGTGTTCAAAATTTGAACAAAATCCGTCGGTTTTAAGTGGGTTAATAATAAATACAGTGTTTTGATCTATTTAATTTTGTTGTCATTATTAAATTATATATTAATTATATTATTTAAATTTATATTGAAAACGGCGAACCTCAAAAGTTATAGTTTTGTACCATTATATTGTACGAATACTACAAAGGCAACTGCTGACAAAAATCGGTGATAATAAATATATCAACATCAAGAATATTATTTTAGGAACTAACTAACTAATTCGGAACCAACTAACAAATCGTATTTTAGCAATAAATTTTCAATATAGTAGTTTCAATAAATTTTCAATTGTCTAGTGCTAGTCACGTGTAATAGCCGTAAACGCTGTACTGCAGTTAATAGCTATAACATTATGACGTCACAACTATAGTGACCAGTCATGGCGCGTTTGTAGTCACGTGATTTGAATTTAAATTTCATCAATTTTTAATTGCTTATAATTAACGGGAAAAAAATTTTTTGAAGTTTTTTGCATTAAATATCAATATTATTTATAATAAAATGATTTTTTTTATGTTTTAAAATACATAAAAAAAAACCAATAATTTTTTTTTATTCAAATACTCAATTGTGTAGGTAGTTACACAATATTTTATAGAAACGTTCGTGAATAGTCTAGAAGATGTTATAGGCGTATACTAATAACTTATAAGATGGATATTCAAGCACTTCAGTCGGATCGTCAGTATTCATAGCTCCATTGTGTATTACGGTACAAAATGTACGTCACTCAGCGTTTTTATAACCACGTGGCTTGTATAGGCGTGCAATTGAATGGTTGGCACGGGTCGATGCGTCGTGATGATGTTGCGTCTCTTGGGGGCTATTTAGAGCTGAAGCCAAGTTCAGTGCTGCCACCGCGGTACGGGCCGTCAGGAATAAGGTTAATTACCTCAAGGCCGATTCGTGCCAGCGTTGGGACATTGTCAAGGAAAAATTGAATTTTACTTTATTCATGAGATTAACCCATATTGCGGAACAATTACTTTTGTCATGTCGCTATTACATAGTTACATTTAATTTATCCTGTATAGCCAATGAGGCAATGATAAATAATACGTATGCATATTTCCTAGATCACTCATATCCCATCTCATAAAGGTTTCTTGAGCTTTTAATACGTACAACTTTTGAGATATAATCGTGCTTCATGTTTTCTGACGTCATTTTTAATTTCACTGTGGCTTCCTTGTCTATTTTTGAATGCATACAAAAGCTTTGTTTAATATTGTTATCTTTAGTAAAGTGGACACATATTTTGATTTTGCATTGCCATTTTCTATTGCATTATATTCAAAAGAAACGACTGTTGATTAGGTACATTTATTTATGTATTGAACCCGTGTAATTTTGTCATTACTCATTAAGCGTTTGGAATTATACTGTTAAGTGGTGAGGATAGTTCATTGACTGAAACGTGATTCACGTTTTGAAAATTAAGTAAGTATGTTAGTAACCACCGCGATGCCTTCATGGTAAAGGTCATTCAACCGATGCTATATCCTGTTTGATGCGACTTGCTCCTCATAGATGTATTCAATGTCATCGGCACAATGTCATGCGTGAAGTGCAAAACAAATCATATTTGTATATACATATGAGATCTTTTGCAAGTGGCTGAAATTAAATAAAAACAATGGTGATGGTGGTGGCTTGCGAGGCCGAGACTACGGGGCAAAAAAATATTCTTATTTTAAATTTTTGTTTCCTTTTTCCGGAAGCTCCAGGCAAAGTGGCATAAACATTCTTGATTATCTATACTTATAATAAATCTGTAGAGAGGCCAATTCTGTACATGAAATATATTTAAAAAAAAAACTATGAAGGGGTGATAAGGGATCGCTACTGATGCCAAAAATGCAATCAGTAAAATTTTTGTCTGTCTGTCTGTCTGTCTGTCTGTATATTCGTTATAGAAACAAAAACCACACGACGGATTTTAACGAAATTTGGCACAATTATTCTTCATACTCCTGGGCAGGTTATAGTATACTTTTTATTACGCTACGATTAATATGAGCAGAGCAGTGAAGGGAAATATTGGGAAAACGGGAGAAGTTACTCCATTTTTTTAAGCTTCCGTCGCGTGTGCAGCCTTAATGGTTAAAGCTACATAGAAATCATGTACGACACAAATGTTCTTAAATTATTATTAACTAGCGACCCGCCCCGGCTTCGCACGGGTGCAATGCTGATACTAAATACACTACAGAAAAACTGTGAACGTTGTATATAAAAACATAGCGGCCCGCTCCGGCTTCGCACGGGTATAAAATATATAGCCGGGCGGCCGGCCGGTACCGCCGCAAACGCTACGTCCCGCAATTATTAAATATCTTCGAAAATATTCACTTAAATCATAGGGTGTAAAGGGCCATATAGATCTATATTAAATGAACAATGTATTCAAGGTATTTAATTGGTTAAGGATTAATGCTGTATTGGTTAAAATCGCTTCGAAAATTAGCCATTGTTTGTCGTAAAAAGTAAATGACAAAAAAAAAGTTATTGTGGGTTATCCATAAGAGATAGACATATACCATCGCGGACTTTTCTGTAGACCTTTTCAATGTGTATAATACTTAGTACATTATTTTGATAAAACTCGTAAGGTTCAGCCTGCGTTTGCAATGAAAGCGGAAAAAATGTAATTTTATACGACATCACATTAGAAACCTCAAAAATAACAGTACTTCTCCACTATTTAATGGGTGTTATTATACATATAAACCTTCCTCTTGAATCACTCTATCTATTAAAAAAAACCGCATCAAAATCCGTTGCGTAGTTTCAAAGATTTAAGCGTACAAAGGGACATAGGGACATAGGGACAGAGAAAGCGACTTTGTTTTATACTATGTAGTGATATTATAATAAAAATAAATTCCTAGACAGCATATGTCTATCTTTTAAAATTGACTCACAATAACACGTGAAACTTCAATAGCTTAGCAATTCGGACCTTTCTGATTATATTTGTCTACTCTTACGTTTACAACACTCTCACTCATCCCTAATTAAAAAAAGTTAACATTATTACCTATTCATTAAAAAAAAGAATCATGTAAATCGGTATAGAAACACCAAAGTTATACATGAAAATAATACGCTATAAGTCATCGCGCGTGAATACAGAATCATGCCATAAGGATTAATTTTGTGTATCAGTTGCCGCGTTCGACGCGCTTCGCGGCGGGAGCTATTCCGCGCGCGAGCTTCACTATCACTACATAGTAGGTATATAACAAAGTCGCTTTCTCTGTCCCTATGTCCCTTTGTATGCTTAAATCTTTAAAACTACGCAACGGATTTTGATGCGGTTTTTTTTAATAGATAGAGTGATTTAAGAGGAAGGTTTTAGTATACAATTTATTAGGTTTTAGACCAAGCGGGCGAAGCCGTGGGCGGTAAGCTAGTTAAAAATAAACATTAAGTTTATAATAAATGGATAGTACCAAACTAATTTAATTTCATAATGTACAATATAAGATATTACATCTTATATATTATATATGACATCGTATTACATTTTGCTTTTAATTTCTAATTATTTTCAGTTGGCGTTTGCAATTTTAGCGCAAATAATTAATATATGGTTCGAGACATAATGCTTACGTAGCCAAGTAAACCAAGTTTTGTCTTCCGTATTAACATTTATTACGTTTACTCCACCTCCGGGCTCAAAGCCGGAACCATCTGTATAATTTAAAATTATTTCATAGCTTCTGTAGGTCTGATATCGATTTTTCCAATAATAAAATTGAAATTGAATATCTAAATTATTGCCACTTTCATAGTTTTGTGATCAGAGATGCCTTTAGGTCTTACCGAAAATATTGGTCCTGAGTAGGTAATTTGATTTTGATACATTGCTGTAAAATGTAAATGTTTACGCAACCGTCATTAACCGTATAAGCCATTGATTGCGTTTCCACCTAGGTGTTGGAACAAAGTATTGTGACTCAAATGTTACGTTCATTGTAGCAATGAAATGTTTCGTGAATTAGTTTACACTCAGAGAATAGAAACATCTAGATAATAGTCATTTCGAAATAAGGAATTTCAAATTGTGATACTTCAATCCACCCATTGTTATTAAAAGTGGAATAAATAGATCTGAATGAAAGAAGCAAATACCTATTTAAAAACGGTTTAGAAGAACAGCTATTCTAAAAGTAGGACAAATTATAGTAGGTACCTATTAAACACGTTTAGGAATGTAAACATTATAAAAGCAAATAACTATTTATATTCATTTAGAGATTCGATACATCGTGTCACTGAGTGAATCATGCTTGGTTGATGACGCGATAATATTACTGTTCGCTTGAATGTCTACAGAGTTAACTGTAATCCGCGACTACCACGAAAATACGCTTTGCAATCGTGCCTTGCCCACTAATTCAGTTTTTATTGATTAAAGTGGCTCTCTTGTAAGTACCTAAATGTTACTACAAATGAACAAGACTAGCCTCGAAGAAGACCTGAATATACTGTACTAATTATATACCTAGGTACTTTCAGAAAATATTTCTCTTTGAAGGTTTTAAACGATTTTTTCCAAAGCGAGCGTGATTCTACTGCGAAAAAGAGCCAAATCTTTTTTTTTACGAAAAGAGATCTGGAAACTATGTTAAAAAATAGGTTACCAGAGGAAGAGTATGGATTCTTTCGAGAATTTCTAAAAAGATTTGTTCCTGAATCATCCTTTCTCTTTTCTTCTTCTTTGGTGGATACGAAATAGATATATCTGACGATAATGTGATTCATTATGACTGTACTACTTATTTCTTTATGTATTGACTTGACTACGTATGTTCTTCGTAGAGATTAAGAGAAATAAGTACTGAATTCAATATATTGCAGACACTAAGGTAAATATTATATACTTAGATTGCAGTCTTAAAATCAAGCTCTAATGTAGGTCAAATCACGATCTAGTACACTGTTCAGTGGTTCGGGTCAAAGTCGCTAAGATTGTGTCGCAATTTAACGAAAGGGACAATATATAAATAATTGATGTTTTTACATTATCAATCAAGCTTAAAACTCTATCAGGGCTCCGTTCTTGTAATGTAAAAAATATCGTTATGATAAGAAGTCGTCTGTTTTCAGCTGTTTCTGTACATGTAAATTATAGTCTAAGCAATGAATAAGGAATAAAGCATATTAAGGAGATTTTACTAGAACACTTGTTTGATTTCTACCCGTTCCTGATAGGTTTTTAGTATATTTTGAGAGATGGGTATAAGCACATGGATTGAGGATTTTCCAGACAACAAACTGTAGACAGCTGGGTCTTGAGATTAGTGCTTTATAAATTTGATACACTCGTGAGGAATAATATCAAGAACATTAATTCTTCTAGAACCCATTTAGCAGTTGACAAAATATACTGGAAAAAAAAAGAAAGAATCGTAAAAAATAGGAAGCGTCTGGAAATGCACTGATATGATCAAAATAAAATGTGTAATGAATATTAGTCATCACTTCTCAGTCAGATATTCTTGGAGATACTTATATTTCACTTTTCACAATTATTGATTCATAAGGCCCTGCGCAGACGGCACACTTTTTGTGCGATCGAGTCTGCGGCGCACAAAAAGTCCGCATGGCGCGCAAAAAGTCGGTCGCGGATTTTTCACAGACTCAACGCACACGACGCACATGTTCCATCATTTTGTCGGCAGATCTGTAGGGATGTAGACGCTATGGAAATCGTGCAGAGATCGCGAAGTATTATTTTGTACATGAAGTTCAGAAAAAGAAGAAGAAATAGAGAATTTTGGGTACATCCTATACTTTCGGAAAGATTACTGAAGGGACAGTTCCATACTAAACATTCAATTCAGAAACAACATCCGGCAATTTTTTTCAAATTTTATAAAATGTCTGTTACTACATTTGATGAGTTGCTATATATTTTGAGACCTGCTTTGACTCATTCAGAAACAACAATGAGGAGGTGCATTGGTCCAGATAATAGATCTCTGGCGCCATGATAATAGATCGCGTGCGTTACGTCCACCCCTAGCAAATGCAGATTGCCGACTTAAGTGTGCGCCGTCTGCGTAGCGCGCGTTGAAGCAAACGTAAAATTTTTTTCACACACTTTTTGTGCGGAGCGGCGCGCCGCGACGCGGTGCGGTCTGCCCGAATTACACGGATTTTTTGTGCGCCGGACTTTTTGCGCGTCGTGTGCGTTACTGCATATAATTACATAGGTTCTATTTTCACAGACTAAAAAGTGCGTCACGGATAGTCTGTCGTCTGCGCAGGGCCTAAATAAGAAATCGTGTTCTTTCCGTAGGTATGCGTTTAAAACTAGATATAACGTAAAACGCTTAACCTCGATTGTCAAACAATACGATATACGCAACGATGAAACTGCCCTAGTTAAGTTTGTTACACATGATACTAACAATAAAATTCATAGATATTCCTATCTAATAATCATACAAATTCTGAAATAAACCTATGCATTATTTTTAGCAGAATGAGGACATATTTTATATGTATAAATGCAAGAATTTTACGTTTACATTTGTATGTTGCAAACATCTCACACTATGCATCTGCCAAAGTATCTAAGTGGGATGGGTTTGAAATCCATGTCATTGAGAAGGGATACGGGAGGAAATTACATTCATATTCGCTGCAATAAAAAAAAATTCTTCGACACAAAACAGATACAAATTCACACCATCAGCAGCCAATCAGGCCTAACGGTCGGTCGCTCATAGTTCCGTACGGTCGAGGATCCTCCCTCTACGATGGGGGAATCACTCAGACATGACCCGCCTTGTGAGAATAGAAAGCGACTATATTAAATTTCTTTTTAAAACCATCACCGCGAATATTTGACACTGAATCGTTAAAATTGCCTGTGTTACTAACAAGTCAGGTTATAAACGTTTATATATAGAAATGTGGTCTTAATTTAACTTGTAATCTTTTTATCCTTTATGAGATCGAAAATTATCGGAGTACAAAAGGGTCTATGTCGTGATCGGGAACCTTGATCTACTTCACTGTAGGGCGCTCAGCACTTGGCCCTAAACTATTGTGTCTCTAGGAGACCGCTCAGTGCTGCCCTATCAGCGGTAGTCACTTTTTCTTTAAAAAAAATACAGTATCACTTTCATACAATAGACTTCTTGTTTGACTATATTAAACCAAAAGTATATTATATTGAAAATAATTGGAATAATTATTATAGTGTAGAAGGCATCTCGTGTATGATAATAAATTAAACTTTCATTTTACGGTGATGGGTTTAGACAAAAAACTTGAATTAACTACTTTCTTATTAGGAGGTTAAACTATATTTTCTGATTAAATTAACGCACGGACGGGAAGTGTTAGGGGTTGAAGGAATGAGCAACAAAGAATTTTGACTTGAAATATTTTGCTTAAGCCGAGGAAAACAGGGCGGTTCGCTAGTAATTAATATAAATGAAAGCCAGGTAAAGTAAAAGAAAAGGGAATAAGCCGTCACGACTATTTACGAATTGTTGACAACAATTGCCATTGTATACTGTTTCCTGTAGGTTTTATATTTGTAGAGTTATTCTGACTGTCGTCAACCGGATTTTTACAAAGGGGTCTGTGGTTACCTTGTCAGAAGTCAGCCTACGTGAAGTAAAGACGGACACTACACTATATACCTAATAAACATACTACGAGTACAATAAGAATGGAAACTCATTTATATAATTAGTCCATCAAAGAACAGTCTAACCAATAAAAATATTTCTATATATATAGGTAGACTAGCTTTCCGCCCGCGGCTTCGCCCGCTTTACCTAATACCTAATAAATTAAATACTAAAACCTTCCTCTTGAATCACTCTATCTATTAAAAAAACCGCATCAAAATCCGTTGCGTAGTTTTAAAGATTTAAGCATACATAGGAACATAGACATAGGGTCAGAGAAAGCGACTTTGTTTTATACTATGTAGTGATAACAAATCGCCAAAACTCCGACTTCGTGAAGAAGAAGCAGTATGACAGGGCATAACCATAAACCACCTCACCAAATATTGGTCTCTCACTAATCAACATATAACAATTTTTATAACCATAAACCACCTCACCAAATATTGGTCTCTCACTAATCAACATATAACATTTTTCTGATAAAAAAAATTGTTGACATTATTTGTAGCAAATTAAATTCTCTACAACTTTGGTCCAGTAACTTTTTGTCGTAGAACTATAAATAAAAAAGTTATAAGCGAAATGTTCAGAAGTTACATATAATACATATATTTATATTTTTCAATAAAACTTTTTTTTATCATTTTACGAAGAAATGATATCAGACCATTTTTGTAGATTGTTTTTCGAGGAACAACTTTTACACACAACATTTTTTCATTAAGTAAATAGCTAAGGTTTTACACCGCTCCGAAGTGAGTACTATTTTTCGGTACTACTACATAACAAAAAACTTCACCCCTACATAACAAAAAAATTAAATTGCGTCCTCTAAAAAACGTAACGTTAGGCCTAAAAATGTTACATTCAATGGACTAAATAAGTTTTCACTTCAAAAAATAGAGATTCTTATATTTTTTAATGCACGACAAATAATTAAATCTAGTCCTCATTTTTGATTAGATCCTTACAATACAGTTAGTGTTGTCACCCTATAAATATATTTATGTCATACTTTAGTGATAATATAACATGTTTCAGTAAGAAATAACAGTCAAAAGTTATTGAACTATTGTGCTCTTTTTTAATAATACTTTTTATATATACTTATATGGTTTTTTTTCATTACATAATTTGATTACTTATAGCTAAGAATATTATGATGATATTTTATTAGGGTAGTATTTAAACGAGTGACTGTAAATTAAAGTTTTAGTTATCAAAAATAATTAATTGGGGTAACAGAATTACTAAGTGAGCGACTGACTGCGAGCGATGAAAAATTAATAGATCAGCAACTAACAAACATTAATTTGCGTTACATAAAATACAAAATGAGCAGCTACATAATATTTGAGCGACCTAATATTAATTGTTTGAGTGACAAAATTACGTCTTGTATTATATTCATTATTTGGCATATGATTTATTTATACTGAGTGGCATTTTATCTTAATCGAGGTATTTCGAATAGAAAAATCACTTTGAAAAATACTATAATGGACAGAGTAGGTACTATCAGTTCAATTTGTTTTTGAAAGTTTTATCAAATAACTATTTGATCAATTTATTGTAGTGTTTTTAGTCGCTCTAGATGAGCGTAATTTATTCGCTCACTTAGTAATCTATTCGCTCAACTAGTAATTTAGTCGCTCATATAGTAATGTAATCACACAGTTAGAATTCTAATATATCAAATGGATTAATCACAATCCTCCTTTAGTACGCTCAATCTGTATTTTATTATCAACTAATATTCGTTGCTTGTTTATTTTATTTGTCGATTACTCAAATTCATACCGCTCAAGTTATTAAATCAGTATCTCATAATCAGTCGCTCACTTTATTTTCAGTCGCTCGTTTTATTATTCCCCATTTTATTATAGCACTTACCTCATATACATTTGGATGCCAAACTTTTGTTAAAAATCTAATTGATGGTGGTGAATATGGGTAGTCTGGAGGGAATTTCATATGTGCCTGCAACAAGAAGAGATATTGAATTTATATTTTTGGTTTTATGGCATTCAAATGCTTTATAAATATAAATTTATAAAGAATAGAAAAAATTCGATCACGAGGCGGGACTCGAACCCGCATCCTTCGCGCCATTCCGGGGCGGATGCCTCACCAACTCAGCCACTCGTGACCCGCCCGAGTGATCGAATTTATTCTATTCTTTCAGTTTTATGTGTCTGAAGGGACACACCGCGCGCCATCTATTGAGATGATTAACAACCATTTCAACCAATATGAAGCACTTTTCAGTGAATACAATATTGTAACGATGGAACACGACCTTTTTTTGTTGAATTTATATTTTTGGTTTTATGGCATTCAAATGCTTTATAAATATAAATTTATAAAGAATAGAAAAAATTCGATCACGAGGCGGGACTCGAACCCGCATCCTTCGCGCCATTCCGGGGCGGATGCCTCACCAACTCAGCCACTCGTGACCCGCCCGAGTGATCGAATTTATTCTATTCTTTCAGTTTTATGTGTCTGAAGGGACACACCGCGCGCCATCTATTGAGATGATTAACAACCATTTCAACCAATATGAAGCACTTTTCAGTGAATACAATATTGTAACGATGGAACACGACCTTTTTTGTTGAATTTATATTTTTGGTTTTATGGCATTCAAATGCTTTATAAATATAAATTTATAAAGAATAGAAAAAATTCGATCACGAGGCGGGACTCGAACCCGCATCCTTCGCGCCATTCCGGGGCGGATGCCTCACCAACTCAGCCACTCGTGACCCGCCCGAGTGATCGAATTTATTCTATTCTTTCAGTTTTATGTGTCTGAAGGGACACACCGCGCCTTCCATCCGCAGGCATCCGCCCCGGAATGGCGCGAAGGATGCGGGTTCGAGTCCCGCCTCGTGATCGAATTTTTTCTATTCTTTATAAATTTATAAGAAGAGATATTGTTAAAAATTGTTTTAAATTTTGAATCCTTTTTTTGGTAATATGTATTAAAAATTTGTGGGTAGGTACTAGGTACCAATAAAATACATATAGTATACTAAAAAACTTGAATCATATTTTTTAAACCTGTGCTATATGTGATGCAAAGGCATGAAAAGTTTAAACTGTAAATACATAATATGGCTGATTAACTTTCTTTTATGGTATGTAAGATTTGATATATAACTAACATTTATTTGTTCAATTAGACTTCATTTGAAGCACTTTTGAATTGTCAAGAAACATAAGATTAATAATTAATTTGATACAGTAGTTGGTGGCGGCGGGTGGTGGTAGCGGTGTTGGATCAGTGTTGTATAAATGTAAATCAGCGATAAGCAAACAAATAAATGAATGATCCAGTACTGCATAGTCAACAGTGGATGCTAGACTTGATTGAAACATCCTAAATATTAAAGTTTGAGTTATAAATTTTTATTTTTGTTTACTTTTTAATTGTCATAATTCACAAAAAAATTATTCAGGAACAAGAAACGGTTTCTTTAAAAATCATATCAATACAAGAAAATTTTACATTTACAATAACAATGATGCCAGGGAACTGTCCTATTTATGTATTAAGTGATAACATTGTATTTAGATTGAAATAATGCTGATTTTACGATGGTGACCAACTACTGTATCAACGTTAATTAGCCATTATACTATTGAACTAGTCACATAACTACTAGGGACTAAGATTTTCTCATAATAATAAGACCTCATTTGAAAATTGATTTAAGAACTTAATAGAGAAGAGAGCAATTCTTATATTTTTACTATTAAATCTGAATTTTGAAAATGGCTACTATGATTAACACAAATAATTCTAATGTTTCAGTATCATCCTACAGATCTATTAAAAAAATATTATATGAATAGATCCTGTATTCATATTATAACATTCTTTTTATATTTTGTTCCTTCATTTTTTACAGATATAGTTGGCTGGATGTCATCATCATTTTCTCAGATAATATCAACCAGTACTCTGTTGTCGGGTAATCCAGTGCCAGGATGATAGATGCTGCAATGTACCAAATAAATTTTATGTTCTCCTTTACTATGGGCATTCTAAATTCAATTCAATTTCAGATTTAGGTACCTTACCAATTGAATAAAGGTACAGACAAATTGAAAATTTCATTCTAGCCATCCAGTTGCAATGCATGATTTTTGGATTGTATCTGACAACTAAATGATTACATTTTAATTTTTAAGTATCCATGAAGAAAATGATGAATAATACCTGACTCAATTTTCAGTTTAATGGAAACATACCATTGAACATAGTGAGAAGCGCCAACACAAATTTTCTAGTGCTATGCAGGTGATGCATTACTTTTACTTTTAAGCAAAATAATGTACTACTGAATACAAGAATGATAAAACTAGTCAGCTAGTTAGTTTGATAGTTTATTTTGCTTTAAAATATGTGTTGTTATGTTTTCTAAAAAAATGAGGTCATTAGGTCTAAGTGGACTGACAAGTTGTAACATAGCAAGTAAGCAAGTTTATATTTTTCTGTTTTCATCAAAATATAATGAAATTATAAAGTACTGAGTAAGATTAACCCAAATTTTAGGGATACATTAATTGAGTGTGTAAACAAAAAAAAATTGCTTTGAATGATGTGCGGGATGCTGCATTTTGGATTGAATAAATGCTTTATTTCTTAAGTTAAATAATTATAATGGAAAGTAATAAATACTTAGTTTTAAATAGGATAGTTAAATTGGGACATTTTTTTTATTTATTTTTATTATTATACACACTTAAACTCTTTGCTATATCAATCAATAAAACATTTTACATAATTAAAGTAAAATATTTCATAGCAATGATAATATTAAAGGAGGTTATTGGCTATATTTTTTTGCATTTTTTCTAAGATAAACTTACAAGAATAATTTAATATATTAATAAATTATTTATGTTAGATGCAATGACAATGACAATGTTCACACAGAAAATCAGTTGGGAAACCATAACCCACAAAAAAATTTACTCAAAGGTAGGTAATAAAAATATATGTATATAATGTGTTCATACCTTGAAGTACCCGCCTTGGTATAATGTATCTGGCGGTCCGAATATTGCAACTTCCCATTCGAATAAATTGTCCTCTCCCAATAATTTCACTCTGAAACCTTCGACAGGTTCTTCTTGCAGGCTTTTATACTCTAAGGCCAAAGCCCTCAAAGCAGAACTGGTTGGTACCGTACTAGACATTTTTTTTATAAACTTTTCGTCCTAGGCTTATCAAATATAAAACTAATATTGCTATCTACGCGTCGAGATTCTATTGACATAACACTCTGCTCTCCTCGCGGTCCACGTATTCACGAGGCATTTCAACTAATCAGGACTCACAATAACAACGAACGAATTTTGGTAAACATCACCAATACAATAATTCACGCACTTGCAACACCGTTATCGCATTAAACAATATCACAATAAACTTTGAAAATTGAAATACTTCGTTCCATACAAAGAAGCATTAAACAATGAGAAAGCCACTATTCTGTGCCCAAACAATCGCAATTCCAAGGAAAACGGCTACGTCTTGGTCCGAATACAGCTGCTACCTGAGTTGCCCGAACGAATATTGTAGAACAGCTGTTAGTTATTTCCGTGCAGCTTGATTGCGCAGTGATGTGAATTGTGACGCACGCAGCCATTATTGACTTCAGGAGCGTACAGCGCCATCTTGTAGTATTTACCGGAAAAAATGTAGTTCCATATTTACAAAACGCAAACTGTACATGTTTTAGGTCTCATATATTTCTACAGATGGCGGTTATTTAAATAATGTTATCAACACAGATGGCGTTGTCAACATTTTCTACAAGTTGGATTTCATTGATTTCATGGAAGGTTTTAAATATTTATTATTTTTAAATTTTTATTATACATATTGTACTTAGAGTATATATACTATTGTAATATATACTCTAAGATATTGTAACTTGTTTAGTTTTAATTCCATTTAAAATATAAAAAATATATTATAATCTATATGTACTAATATCATGGACCAATATATATTGGTCCATGCTTATATTATAAAACTGAAGAGTTTGTTTGTTTGTTTGTTTGAACGCGCTAATCTCAGGAACTACTGGTCTGATTTGAAAAATTATTTCGGTGTTAGATAGTCCATTTATCGAGGAGGGCTATAGGAAGGCTATAGGCTATATTATATCATCACGCTAAGACCAACAGGAGCGGAGCGACGCGGGTGAAACCGCGGAGCGCAGCTAGTAATTTATAAACTTAGTCCTTCTTTGGCCTTTTCGAGTGTTCAAGTATTAGGTACTTAGTTACGTAAGCATTTTTTATTAAAAACTAGCGGTCCGCCCCGGCTTCGCCCGTGGTACATTTTTACGTTTTCTCTACATAAGAACCATCCTCGTACTTCAAGGAATATAATAAAAAAAGAATTATCGAAATCGGTTCAGCCGTTCTCGAGTTATGCGCTTACCAACACATTTTGCGATTCATTTTTATATTATAGATAATTGATGCTGTTCTTAATAATAATTTATTAATAAATTCATTATAGAAACCATTGTACTTATGCCATGTATGATGATGATAAGGATGATGATATGTAGTTACATATTTTCTAGCTTTCAGCCAGCGACTTCTTTAGAACACTTAATTGTTTGGTTTGTTTCCTCGTATTCCAATTTCCAATTGACATCTATTGATTTTTTTATAATTTTCTTTGTAGGTAGACATTTGGTACGAGGTCACTTGTTTTACTAGAACCACAGCTAGAACTGTGACTAGAACGTACCTACCATGAAGGTACACTATGAAGGACACCTTAATGACTATTGACTACATAATTCATGTGGTACCAGGTGAAACGTAGAAAGATTATATTGCACAGGCGCAGCAGTGTCTGGCAACAAGAAGTAAGTAAATATTGGTTGTCATTCGAGTTTAAAACTTGAAGCATGTTTACAACTTGATATACTTACGACGTTTCTAAAAGAGAAATGGAAGTGAGCTGATAGTGTTGAAAATCCTTGCCGGCTGCCGCCAAGGATCCACATTTAAAATCAGCAGGTAAAAAAAAGGTAAAAAAAGGTAAAGTCCGGTCGCGGAGCAGAAAGAATTTCGTACAATGACCTCTTTACCTACTGACAGTGGTCACAAACATTTTTGAATGAAGTGCAGTTTACATGAAATATTTGGAGGAGAAAATGTTTTTTACTAATTTATTAAATAAATGTCCTTTATTCATTTACAATACTTATTAGTTAGTTACATTTTAACTTTTTCAATAACCACGATATATTATATAAAAAAAGTGTGCGTGTACACACATAAGAAGTGAAACTTCTTTATGACCTTATTTTTCAAAAAATAATTTACTATGTAGGTACAATATTACAGAAATACGTAAGTCTAACACGCGATTTCGACTTAAGCGGATTTTGATTGGACATAAAGAGTTTGAGGTTTATTCTTATAAATGTTGAATTCACAAAATCATAATTGAACACCTGACACCAATCAAGCAAACACAAACCTTACGCTCTCAGGTTAAAGGTTTACAATCCCTAAGGACGGCGGTCATTGCACCTGTGCGAGCAAGACACATTATTTTTACAAGGGAGTGACAGTGACAGGTAATAACAGGTTAATGTACGAAATTCTTCCTGCTCCGCGACCGGACTTTAGCATGAAAGCTTCAGGAAAACTAATGCACATTTGCCTGCTATAGAGTTTGTAGTTTTCTTTTGCCGCCACACAAAAGCTTCAAAACATAAAGTACCTATATACATAGTGTTATGTACGATAAACTGTTAACTGATTCTGCTGCGCTGACATAATAAATGCTATAAATATTGCAAAGAAGGACTTTTACAGCCTACGTAATTTCTACAACAGAGACTGAATACAATATTTGCGGTAGGTACATAATATACAGATTGTGCTACATGGAAATCAATTTAGGAATAGAAAATTTTGAAATGAAAGCTTATTCATAAACACTTTGTGACAATGTTTTTTAATGTACCTACATACTTACCTACTCAGACTTATGTACTTACTGAAATTCATATAAATAGCATTTCTATAAATCTAACAGGTAGGTATAGAGTGTGGTATAGAGTGATATTCAAATGAGATTGTGTTCAAATATAGAACCTTCGCATAATTGTTTACAATTTTATTTTATCTGTGATAAATTATAAATTCTCCAAAATTAACTATATCTATCTAACCAATAGACTATAGGATACGTAGTAATAATAAATAACACAGAGCTTGTTTAATATATAAAATAGATAGGATAATTAGCTTATTAGTTATTAGCCTTAGCCTTAGCTATTACCTTCGTAAGGTATTTTAAAGCTAATTAAATAATATTATGCTAAAAATTTAATCGAGTGACAAAATTGGTTATTTATAGAACGGTGACCACCGTTCTATTAATTTGGCTTTCCTTCGATATGTTGCAAAAAATGAATGGTAACTTGTGCAATATAAAAAAAATAAGATTTCGATATTGAACCTTTTCCCTTAGGTACAATTCTGGCAGAAATTGCTTGTTCATTTAACTTTTAATTTTTTTAGCGGCATTTATCGGAAATTTGGAGATTAATCGTCGGATATGCGGTATTATTTTGTATGCAATCGATCGTGGGTGCATGATTCAAAAAGCGAGTCGCCTACGCGAAATCTCTAAAAGGCAATGAGCGAGTCTTGTGCAACCCACGTCTGGCTTCGAGTAATGTCTGTGGTTTTGAAGGTTTTTGTACTGTGTACCTACATGCACCATATTGTTTCATTAATAAAAAGGTTATATTTCCATTCACTTGTATATCGCAACGGTACAAAATATGCTAATCTTACTGTTATTAATTTTATCATTAAGAACAATAAATATACGCCCCACAATTACTTTCAAATGGGTTTGAATTTATCGGAGTGAAGTCATGGCTTAATTTAGGATTTAAATTAAATACATACTTACTTACTTAGTTGTAGGCATCGATGATGTAGGAAACCGTTTTGTACAGAAAGAGTTCGAATTAGTAAGTAGGTCTAACTATTTATTAAATCTAAATTCATCCAAATAAATGTCCAAATAAAATATTTATTTGGATAAAACTAAATAAATTAGATGATATAACATAAAAAGATACCTATTACCTATTTCCTACCTATTTCGGTACCTATTTCGATTTTTATGTAGAGGTAGGTAGGTAAGTAGATAAAAATTCCTATCTAAAATTATTAACGAAAGCTTTAAAATATCCTTCTAAAACTTCTTAATGCGTCCTCTTAGTTACGCAACTAATATTATAAAATACAGCCTGCTCAACCATAGCTTTCTACCGCTTAAAATTATCATAATCGGATCAGGAGGTTTAGTTAAAGCACAGATAATATAATACTAGTTAAAGTATCTCAACCATAAAATTCCTTACAAAATATACTGTGAAATATTGGTATTAAAGTAAGTTACCTATTATTTATGTATGATTTAGTTTTTTTTCGATTATATGAATAGATAGAGTTCCTCAATATAATATTATATTTTTCCTTTTTTCAAACGTTTTTCAATTTATTAATATGAAACATGAATTATGATATTATGTATACTGTAGTATAGATACATATAACAGTATACAGTATATAACAACATATAAGTAGACAGTAGTATCTGTCTTTTAACTTTTTTTGCGTTGTAGAGCCATACCATAATCTTCTTATATATAAAAATGAATCGCAAAATGTGTTGGTAAGCGCATAACTAGAGAACGGCTGAACCGATTTCGATAATTCTTTTTTTATTATATTCCTTGAAGTACGAGGATGGTTCTTATGTAGAGAAAACGTAAACATGTACCACGGGCGAAGCCGGGGCGGACCGCTAGTTTTTTATAAAATTAAAAATATTTAATAGGTACCTAATTAATAAATATTATTTTTATAAATTAGAAACTAGTAATCTTTAGAAGGTATTTACTAAGAAGCAGCGATGGTCATGTTATCTTTATTCGTATTAATTATACTCTACCAAGAAATACTGTGAAGTTGCGAGGAAAAAGTTAAATTGGGTCAACACGATATCCACATATTGACAGAGTAACTTATGAGCTGTTCGCTGCATTTCTTTCCAAAGAGTTATGTTAATTATTAAACACAAGCAGTCAAGGTATAGGTATCTAGGTAAAACTTAAATCAGTCAATACCAAATATGGCAGAATGAAGTTAATGCAATATTTTATAAGGCATACGTTGTGTTCATGTTATATTTTTAATAAGAAATTAGTGAAAAATACTTAAAGAGGGAGAGCAATATGTACCTATTGCTCTCCCACATGGACCCTTCGCGAATAATAATTTTGTTTTATACATCTCTTCATATGTATTCTATTGTCTCAAAAATTACAATGAGAGTAATACTTAGTTAATAAAAAAAAAATATATAGGTACGGTCGAATTGAGAAACCTCCTTTTTTGAAGTCGGTTAATAATAATTACTTACTTTCAGTTTCAAAGCACTGCACTGTGGTGATAGTCGCTACAGTAGGATTTGCATCTGCATACTTTTGTAAGTAGGTGTTTGTGTATAGATAAAGAAAGATATTTTCAGTATCAAAGTGAAAAATATTTGCTAACGACCCAAAAAGAAAGAAATTAACAATATATAATTACTTTTCGTTAGTAATTTCCAAATTTCCATTTTCCATACAATAAGTTGCAGTAGGAGTAAGATTAACATATAAATACTTTTTCTGCTTTTTCTATATCTCGATGCTTTTTCTCCATCTTATTCCTCGTTTCAAACATTTTCGTACATAATTTCATTATCTTGTCTTATCATGTTTATTCTTTTTATAGTACCTACCTAATTTATCATTGAAAATAATCCACTTTTGGACAACTTGCATCTGATATCAAGGAATGTGCAATATAAATAAGTATGAACACAATTATTTTCACAAATTATCAGATCATTTGATATGCAACAAAACTAATTACTTACTTTCCTTATGCATAAAATGCCTGTTATGCAAAATGTGCCTGATATACATACGTATCTACTTATTTATTGAACGGCGATACATTTTATTTTATTTAGTAGATTTGTGCCGTTTTCACTTTAAAATACTTGACTATGTACTTACTTGAAAATTATTTATTATTTTTTAAAATTTTGTATTCCTAAAGTAGGTATACCTATATGATTAGGGTAGGTACTTATCCCCACAGGTACGTATCTCCACACTTTATTTGCCTACTATTTTTATTTATTTAATATGGTCATGTTTATAAATATTCAGTGTATCTATCAAGCTTAAAACTTACATATATTATGTTTGTTATTCATTTCTTAGTATGTGTCACATTTGAAGTAACTTTTAGTACCAATAACTAGAATTATTTACACGAATCATAATGATTAAATAATTGTGTGCCTTTTTTGGTATGACTTCAGCAGTGAGATGTGAACGCTTACGTGTCGCGAAGGCCTGGTGGGCGACGTAATACACGTCAAGGTGTAAGGGGGGCAGCGGCGCCAGCTCTCAGACTCCGCGAGCCGGTCGCAAGCAGCGCGCGCGCACGCAGTGATAAACGAAAACGAACGATACTCGCGAACAGTTATTTATTTACTTTACAGTTTACATGGCAAAGTTTTTTATTTTAAATTATGTGATAAGAATCGTGTTTAAGAATATTTAATCAATTATTTACGTTTTATTATTTAAGAATCTCAATATAAACATAGTTATTTTAATTGAATAGTAAGCGAAGTGCGACCAAAATGACTATAAAAAATAAAAAGACTAAATCGAATACTTCCGAGGTGACGTCATCTAAAAGTGCCTCGACTAGTGTACAGAAAACAAGCACGTCGACGTCTGTGCAAAAAAGTAGCAATACCTTGCAGAAGGTCAGCTCATCTGGTAAGAAGGTTCGATATATTGACGTAAAGGTCGAAGAGGACGACCCTCTTATGATAACAGACATATCCGACCATGCATCTATCAGTGGTTCTGTTGTATCTGAGCATTATAATAGCCATCCACACTATATCATAACAGAAGCACCTTCTGTATCCGACCTATCACAAGCTCGATCCCTGCAAGAACATCAAGTAAGTGATATGGCTCAGTCAACCACTGGTGAGTTTGTTTCAAGCTCTGTATTACAACAATCTTCCTCAACATCAGAACAGAAAACGTCTAAAAGTGAAACCTATCAATCATCATCATCATCTATTCAGCATTCCGGTTCCAGTCATAGTCAAATATATGACTCTTCTACAAATCAATCGCTTAATACTGGTTTTATTGATAATACAGCACATAGTACTTCCCGTACCCAGAATGCATTTTTGACAAGATCTCAGGGCGCTAATGCAACAGATTCATTCATACAATCTGAAAGTCAAAATTTAGCACAAACTCATTCAAGCCAATTTTCGAGCCATGATTCCAATAAAAATCGTATGAGCAGTCGTAATGACGAACGTCATCAAAATGTTTCCGGTAACTCTAACAGAGTGGATATAGTTAGATCAGATCCTAACAATTTCTATGGAGGTGAAGGGACACTTGATAAAAATACGAAAACAAAAGAATATAGTAGTACTTCACAGTCGAGCCAATCTAAAAGCAGTAGTGTAGCAAAGTCATCTTCATCTGCATATGTTGTTGAAATTGTAGATGGTAAGGAAAGAATTATTGACAGCTCTAAAAGAGAGTGGGGGGATGCTAAAGAACATTCTACAAATGAAGAATATGCAAGTGTGAGTGGCACTGATATTAAGCCTCAGACAATTTATAGTTCTCAAAATTATGACATGAAATCAAAATATGATACCGGAAAAGATGGAGCAAAGCCTCTTAATGAAATGACAATCAAAGAAGATTCGAAATTTGTTAAGGATGGTAACCAGTTAACCAGTCATGCGAGCGTGATTAGTCAAAAAGATAATTCAATCCAGCAAGAATTTTCATCTACTCAAGAGCAAATAACAAATGAAGATTACTCACGTATGAGAAATATGTCAGACAACATTCGAACTGTTCGTTACGATGCTGATAATATTGATCAGAACAGTAACCAAAACGTTCACCGGAACATAAATCAAAATGTTCATCAGAACATTAATCAAAATGTGCATCAAAACATCAACCAAAATGTTCATGAAAATATCAATCAAAATATAAATCAAAATATTCAATATCAATCAACTGTTGATCAAAATACAAGCACAACTAACGACCATAAATTGCAGTCAAATAAAACTAACTACAGCAACACAAGCAACACAGAGCAAAGAGATGTAAGAGAAAATATAACATCAAGGAATGAAACTACAACCAACCAAATAACGCGTAGACGCGATATAAATCAAACCGATTCTTCTAATTTTTACGGTTATGATGCAACTATTCAGGATCAGATTAGAAAAGTTGGAGATATACTTCAGGTTCCAAATACTGAAAATATTAACTATTCAACGAAGATAATGAAAAGTAACACAAGTAGTGCCCAACAAGCATCTACATCGTCTTATGTATTTGAAGTTGTTGACGGCAAACAGAGAGTAGTGGATAGTAAACATAGAGAATGGGGAGATAGTAAAGAACACGCCACGTATGAAAAAAGTCACAATATCAGTGGCACGGGAATAAAACCAGAACATGAATATTCTAGACATGTACTTGATAAAGAATCATATTATGATACTGGAAAAGATGGTGTTCCTAAAAGCGCCACTCATGTGGAAGAAGAATCAGCTCTGTATAAGAATGGTATTGAAGTTGCTTCTACAAGAAACAAATTTTCTAGTGACTTAACAAAACCAGTAAAACCAGCTATAACTGAACATACAACAGACACAGATGATTTACGAACACAAAGGGTAGTCGATCAAAGCACTAATGTTTACACAGATAAACATAGTACTCTAAATGATGTGCAATCATATACTCAAGAATCTGATGATGTCAGGAAAACTAGTGAATTAATAACAAGTGAAAAACAAAACATTTCTAAGGAAACAACATCAAAGAAAAGTTCTGAAACAAAAGATACATTGACTACTTATGAAAGGAGTACGGGAACGTGGAATGGAAAATTCACATATGAAAATGATGACGACAGACCTAAACGACCAAAACAAATGTCTCCATTTGGTAAACCTGAACAACCACGACACCATTTAAAACGTCAAGATACTGAAGAAAACATTATATTGTCATCGAGAGATATTAAAGACTTTACATCTATCAGTGATTTACGAAAAATTATAGAGATATCTCAATCAAACAAAGATGTTACCGTAAGCAATAAAAATATTGTTATTCGGAGAAATATTGATGATAGAGTTTTGAAAGAGATTATAGATACGGTTAAAAAATACCCATTCAAAAGAATAGATAAGGTAACTTTCGGTACAAAAATTAATGAAGATGTTAAAGACCTTTATGAAGGCATTGACACTGAGGAAACCACCGTTTTAAGTACTACAACGGGTGATAAAGTAAAAAAATCATTTGAAATTGATAAAACGAGAAGTCAAATCGAAGTGACGCGGTACTATACTGAAAATGGTATTACCAGAAAAGAAACAACATATGAAGATGCAAAGGAAGATGAAAAAGTTATCTCCGACGTTTTTGTGGATAACAGTTCGTTAGACATCAGAAACTTGGTAAGTAAATTTTAAATTTAACCTTTTCATAAATAATCTGAATGTTTCGTCTTGCTTATCTTTTTTTATTTACAGAAGGATGTCCGCACAACGAAAGACATACACGAATACGACGTGGTTGATCACGCTATTACAGATACCACAAGGCAGGATACAGTCATCAGCTCCGTCTATGATGAGACAATCATAGACGATAGAAAAACCGTGCGAGATGACAAAACAACAATCGAAGAGACTGTCTACATAGACGAAACTAGGCCAAGGCCTGGTGGCCCTAGGAAGCCAGAGAAGATAGTAAAGGAACAATGCATTTGTGAAATCTGTACTTGTGGGTAAGTCTAGCCATTTATTTAACCTGTTCAATCCATATCTTTTCCTGAAAATTTTCTTATTTATTGTATCAGTTGGCCCAGCTGGGGTTCTGTGGAGATCATTATAAAAACTAAAAAATAATATTATGGTACAAACCCGTAACATAAGTAGAATTTTTTCGAAAACGTACTATCGTGAAATTCCCGATAGGTTTAATAACCTTTTAGTATATCTTAAAATGTTAAGTCGTTTATTGTTTGTTTAAAGTATTTTATCTATAAGTAACCATTCTATGACCATTGACTTTTTATGTCACTTTTGAAGTGGAAAAATGTGCATTCTTGTGCATTATTTAAATACTTTCGTTTATTACAAACACTGATGAGAAACAATTCCTCAATACCAATTGGCTATGTGCCCATGTAGACCTATTTATAATATGTACAATACAATTGTGCATCATACATAAAAATACATAAAATTACTATTATAATGAGTGTAAACAATAAACAACATGCGAATTTTTTTTTATTGTAAGTAATTGTAAAATAACATAGTAAACATATAATGCTATATTTGGGCTCTTCGAAATTTTTATAAGCTATTGAAGACAATGCAAAGTGGGTGCCCTCAATGCCCAAAAAGCATGGTTAACCTTGTTACATGATCGTTCCGCGTACCTGTTACATAGGAAATTATTATACATAATATTTATATGATGCAAACTACATCATACTGTATACATGAGTATTGAGTAAATTTTGAAGTAAATTTACGTAGGAGGACAATATTATATTGTCCTTATGTAGAGTCCAATTAATCTATACAAATATTATAAAGCTGAAGTTTGTTTGAACGCGCTTATCTCAGAAACTACTGGTCCGATTTGAAAAATTCTTTCGGTGTTAGATAGCCCATTCATCGAGGAAGGCTAAGACCAATCATCACGCTAAGACCAACACGAGAGGAGCCACGCGGTTGAAACCGTGGAGCGCAGCTAGTGATTGTATATTATAATGTAGAGCCACTAGTTATGACTATTGATGTATCCTTATTTGTGTTTATTCCGTGACATCATTCCAATTTTGTGAATGAATAAAATAAAACAGATGATTAATAAAACTATTTTTTCCCAGTGAATGTATTAAACTATTGTGAAATAGGTAATTGACTAGCATAGCGTTGTGACCTTCATGCGATATTTAATGTTAGATATATTGTTTATTGCTCAATGTAATGCTTTACGAGATTTTTTTTTGCACAGAAAATAACTTTTTACACATAAAAAACATGCATTTGCGACATTTATTCGTTTATTGTGATGAAAATGAAGCAAATTCGACACGTATTTTACGGATATTTAATAGATTTTTCTTTTCCATAATACTCGGGTACCACCAGAAGGACGGTACCCGGATCTTTGGAAGGCTTACGTGGGGACACGGATCCAACACGCAGAGGCCCTTTCGAGAATTTTAATGTGTTGTGGGACACCAGCCGCAGCCTGCCCATGACTGCACTATAGAGTCCTAGGCAGTCCGCGGCCGATGTAGGACTATTGCAGGGTATGGAAATTTAATAACTGGGCTATGGATTGGGATGCTAGATGGACTGGTATTGGGGACTATGGGAAACTATGGCACCTGCCTTTCTACTAAAAGAAAGTAAAAATATGTTGGCAGGTGGTGACTCGCCCTCTCACTGTATGGGCCCCCGAAATAAGCCGCTGCAATAGTGCGACAAGGGGGCAACATATTGTGAGCAGCTAAGGGTGGAGAGGCGTCCCTGGACTTTAAACGACGATCACGCGCTCCCTGAGGGTCCAGCATCACGTGCCCACTCGCCACTTACGCTTCGCATCCACCCTTCGAGCTAAAAGCTCTCGCGACTCCACTCTGGCCGGCCGGTTAAGGCAAGCCAGAGGTGGGGGTCCTGTCCTCGTTAGGCTTCACTCCGACCGGCTAGTGAAGGCGAGCCGGAGATGAAGACAGGGGCCTTCCCCGGGAGCACTCGGTTCCCGCGGGGTCGCTACTCCCCGACACCCCGCCACAAGGTGTCCTGCGGGTTGACTGATTGCACGGGTGGAATATCTATTGTCACGTAAACAATAGATATCCCAACCGTGGGCGATGGGGTCGTCACATCCCTACGCCCTTAGATTTTTCTTATTATTATGAGTCACCTAATTACAGCATGCACATGACGTAACAAGGACAAATTTGTATATTTACAATGATTATGCACATCACATTTTAAAATGTGTAGGTATATACTATATATTATGACGCGTGTAGGTAGAATATAATCGTAAAGATTGAAAAATATTATTATTCTACAATGATACATAATTGAAAACCACAATAACTTATACAATAAACATCTATTGCTGAATGTATTATGTAAACTAAGCCGTTTTAAAATAAGCAGATTTGAAAAATCATGAGGAGATTCTACATTTTTATAGTTTTAAATTTAGACGTGGTTAACGTTCCTGGCGAGATCCAGTCTCTAATTAGGACCCATAAGAAATGGCAAACGAGTTTAGAAGTAAACTGGAAAGCGGACTTCAACAATTTTTGTTCAAGTTTTTAGAGCAAATTAGTAGCTAGTATTAACTAGTGGTTCCGGGTTTTGAATGTGTAGGCTAGGACATGTTATGACTATGAGAAATGAGTTATTAATTATTATTAATAGATTATTGTAACATCATACTAATTAATGATTAATAGAAATTTAAACCGTTTTTCAAAGAAATTAAAAGGCCACCTTTGCAGAATTTTACTATTTCATTAATTAGGTTCTTCCTAGTTCATTGTTATTCTTATTTATCATTATACATTAAGTAACTTTCAGGTGAACATACTTATGTATACAATAACTATAATAGCGATACGCGGAATGACCGTCTATAAATAAATGTGCAGTAATATTGTACTTATTTCACATCGATGACCAATTACGCGCTCCTAGGATTGTAAACTGTATTTACTTGTGTATGACTTGATCGTGCAATGATCATGACCTTGAACTGGTTTATTATTACTTGCTTAATAATGATAAGCAAAAGCAAAAGCTAATAAGACTATATTAATTACTCACTTGTTATACTAATATATCTATAGAGAAGTATTCTATGTATATTATCTGTATTCTGTGCTAATAGAATGTAAAAATTTATGATTTAAATACTCATAGGCACCCATTTCGATTTCGTAGGTATTCAAAGTTTCGTCGATTTTATTTCTGTCATTGGTTTTAACTTTTAAGATCTGAATAGATCTTATTGCTATAGCAAAACGAGGAACTCGACAGACGATAGGTATATGTCATGCATGCCCGCAGCCCGATAGGTTACCTATATTTGTCCGTCGATAAACCCTGACCACAGACTTGCTTCATTATAGCAGATATCAGTTACTCGATTTGGTTACAGTAGAATAATGAAATAAGTTGCTTGTAGAAAACTATTTTACTATACCAATCTATTTTAACTTTTTAACACGTTCGCGGACAGTATTGGTTTACAGGTTGCAGCTACTGAGACACTACTTTTTTTCATACATTGCCCAGGGGCGTAGTGTTACAACACATGGTTAAAAAACCATATGATATGACAGAACGGATATAGGCGTAAACGTCGTAAGTACTCAGCGTCAGATTCATAGTCACCATCATCAGCAAATGGGTCTTGACTCGATTCAGGGGTAGACGCTGCATCAAACAGGTCTTGAAGACGTTTTTGTTCTTTTTCGAACGAGTCTCGAGACGCCATTTGCAAAAATATTCCTTACGAATTTAGTTCAACAAAATCGTGTTCACAACAAACAATAGCAACATAAATATGTTGTTTACATAAGCAACTAGACTTGAATTAGTACATCCAGTATGAGTAAAACAATTAAATTACGTTGGAAACAAAATACTCACTTTCTAAACAACAATTCACACGCGGCACGCGGGATCACCGCAGCGGCGCAGTACTCGACTAACCGTATGCAAACATGACGCCCACGGGCGTAGTGTGCGCGGGGAGAGGGGTAAAAAAATATGAATGTATGTGTGGAAGTACCTTCCTTTGACGAATTTTTGTAAATAATGCAGTGACAGTACAAAAGTCGTAATTATACCTGTGATGACAGTACAACATGCCGTTCTTTATGATAGTATGAAAAATCGCTCGTCGTTTGGCGTACTGATTTTATGCAAGTAAAAACTGATACGTCGACAGACGTACTGTCGTATCACTTTTAGCTGTCTAGACGCCTGTGGTCGTTACTGTCCGCGAACGTGTTAATATTTGAGTGTTCCATAATATTTAAATACAGTCGATATTAGCTCTTTTGTGTCTTTTTATATTTCAATTAACTGAGTTGCATTATATGTAAATAAAGTAAAAATATTTAAATATACTGCAAAAGATATTTAAATGTATTTAAGAACCTTCGTCTGTCCTCACTAAGGCCAGCAGCGGATATTTCCTTTTATGTATGGTGATGACGTTATGTGTAACATACCTACATAACGTCATATTATACCTAAGTCTTATCGACTTAAAATTACATACTTGGAAGTTTAATTTTTGAAATATTTAAATGTGGGAAATGTTAAGAAACAATTAAATATCGAAATTAATTAAATAATATATATTTCAATTTGAGAATACTAAAATAAAATAAAATTTTTGCTATTCTTACATGAGTTTTAGATTTTAAAAATATTTTAGATTTATTTAAAAATATTTTACATTACCTACTTGGTATTAATATCTTACGATAATGTTGATATGAAAATAAAATTAGAGATAAAGTCGAATAGAACATAGTAACACAATAGTTTTATGAAATACGTAGTTTTTTTTGTATTAGAAAGAATAATTATGAACTGAAAAGAAATTGTACTAGAAATCTTTGTATCAACTAAATAACTCTATATTAAAATATTATTATATAAATCTTAGTTTAGAGTGGGAGTCGAGCATGCTTCGGCACGAATTGGGCCACGCTCGCACCGGGGAAGGTACCACACCCTCACAGAATATCGGCGCCATAGTGACAGTTTACTGTCGCGTTCCGTACGGTGAGTGAGGGGTCCGGAGGCCCACATCCCTTCCCATCCCCTACCCATCCTCTCCTTCCCTATCCTCATTCCCTCCCATCCTCGCCCCTTCTACCTAACTCCTTCCAAATCCCTTTGAGGATAGCAACACATTCACTTCCCAGTGGAGTGGATGCTTATGGGCGGCGTGTATCGCTTAACACCAGGCGACGCGTCTGCTCGTTTGCTATCCTATAGCATAAAAAAAAAAAAAAAAAATCATATCCTCTGTCCTGTCGTATCTGCTGTCGCATCGCAAAAAGATACATCCACGCACCTGTTAAAAGGGGCCACACGTGAGAACCATTAATAATAATTTGTAACGACTTCTTCATTCCTTAGAGCCATATTTATACCAGGAAAATACTTAAGGATAGTTCTTTTTCGGAAAAAGGGTTAAAAGGCGGTATGAAATGTATTTTCAGAAATAAAACTCTACATTGTCATGCTATCGCCTTTTCATAATAGAGTTGTTAATCCAAAAAAACTCTACATGAGTCCCCTGCAAGTACAATAGTAGATTGTAACAAAGATTAACATGTGCGGCCATTGTAACAACCGTTGCTTGTATGAAAGGTGGTGCTACATAATATGTACATAGGTAGGTCTGCTGTTCCAAATACCATGGCAATCATATTGACAATCGATAAAATTGTCGCGTTACAGTCCGTTATTGTGTTTCGCAAATCAAGAGCTAAAATCGTCTTCAAATATGTAGTTATAAGTCATTTATTCAAATCTTTCGTCTCTATATTTTAGTATGTAAATTAAAATGAAGAGTCGTCGCGAGTACCGTTTCTTGCAAAGGCCTACATACTCTATTATAATATTTTTGCGTAGGTGAATATTACTATCTATATTATGTATCTGTATTGGTACCTATATCTTAATGATTTCAACTTAAACTAGTTCTATTAACTTCTACGTGGGCACGATATTAATTCTTGTGGCTTTATTGCACCATTACGAACCATTAACTTATACATATAATATTTTTCTTGAATCATACTCATTTCTCAATTCAAAATAGAATTAATGGGGTAAATAATACAAATAGATCTTCGGTAAAAAAAGATGATTACTTATACTTCTTTAATTTATTAATTTCGAAAATAACATCTAAATACCTACGGTAAAAATGAGAAATGCGGGAAGAAAGTAAAGTCAGTACTAATTTAAGGTTTACGAGTTCTGGGCACTTTATTAAAATAAACAGACAGTAATGTGTCTCATTACAATAAATAATTAAGTAACAAGACGTATACATACGTGACTTGTGTGGAATTAACGATAAAATCCACGTACATACCAAATGAGTATTCACAACACGTCTGTGTGCGAACTGATGTCGAATCAGTTCAAGCTAGATAGCCTCTAGGGAACCTATGTTTTCACTCGTCGAATAAGGTGTGGACGATATTTTGTATCTGTGCGTTGAATTGTTATTTAAATGTTCAATTTATATTCAAGTATGCGATGTACATAAGTAATTGCAAAAAAAATGTCGCTATTTAACACTTAAAAGTTAGGTATGCCCGAGCGTGGGAGTCTTTCCACGCAATTTTTTCCGTCTTCCTGAGAAACTCATTAAAATTAAAGAAAGATTAAAAAAAATCATTACTTAATAATTTAATTCATATCTATTTTATACTTTAAAATGTATATTAATGCAAACTTAAAATTATTTGTAGGTTTTGAATTAAGAAATAAATTGATTTAAAAAAACAACATCTAAAATAATAAGATTTTCATTTATTTCCGAAAATATAGAAACAGTAAATATGGATTTTGTGTCTTCAATAGTTTTGATGTTCTGACTGGTTTCAACTTCAACCTGCAAACAACAAATCCATACTAATATTATAAATGCGAAAGTAACTCTGTCTGTCTGTCTGTTACTCAATCACGCCTAAACTACTGAACCAATTTTCATGAAATTTGGTATGGAGATATTTTGATACCCGAGAAAGGACATAGGCTACTTTTTATCCCGGGAAAATGACGCAATCCCGGAAATCCCACGGGAACGGGAACTATGCGGGTTTTTCTTTGACTATACGCGGGTGAAGCCGCGGGCGGAAACCTAGTTGTTTATAAATAAAAATAATATTGAAACGTTTAGATTATAGAAAAAAGAAAGATGTCTACATCATTTGAAAGAAAGTCTTCAAAACAATTTCGTTTAAATATTTTAAATTTTTCACACAAGCCTACGTCACTGTCGTGGATTTCGTGTTATATTATAATCACGAATCGTTCCCAGAAAATTATTCCGACATACATGTTATTGTATGTTAATTTAGCATTGGGACTCACATTCGCGGTACATGAACGGATTTCCAATACCTCTCTTATGGCAATAAGCGATACGTGCATTTAAATGTTTACATTTCACAATCTATAGTTCACACTATGTTAAATTATGAATAATTGCGCTGTAGAAAATTGTTTCGTTGAATATTAGAATGTCAAGTGAAAACTATATTATTAAGTTGCTTTTCTCTACATGACTCTACAATAATATGAGAATTTACATACATTTCTTTCGCGTTTTTAACTTTTCTCTTTTTTCTCCAACTGATAGCTAAGTTAAAACAATTGACGGGGCATAAATGAGTTAATTTATAAAGCTCATAGTTGTCCACAATTCTAAATGGTGTTAGCCTAATTACTTGTAACAGTTGTAACGGATAACGCAATTATGCATATCC
This sequence comes from Colias behrii, assembly GCA_029959065.1. NCBI lineage: Eukaryota > Metazoa > Arthropoda > Insecta > Lepidoptera > Pieridae > Colias > Colias behrii. Next base: position 5,847,126 of record JARWMC010000019.1, on the reverse strand, counting down.
GTGGAGCGTATGCAGCAGAGACTTTGTAACAAGCTTCATTGCATTTTAACGAGCCCTACATTGTGATAGCATCATTCCAAACTATTGGAGTAATAGCTAATAATAAGTAAAGTGGTTGCACGAGCACTCTCGCCCACAACTCAGTTCCTCAATTGAGTTATAAACGATGGTACTGACTTGACCTTACAATCTTTACAATATGCTTGATTGTATAATATGTTTGTAAATATACTGGTTATAACGCTACCATATGGCTAAATTGTAGAGTAACATCAAATGCATGTAATTCATAAATTGTTAACAAAAAAGAAAAATTATAATGATAAGAAAAATACAAATATATGTATAATTTATACACAAAAAAATGTTAGTGATTCACTCAAAACTATATATACATATTTATATCAACTTAGAATTTTATTTAAATAAAAAAGGTAGATAATAATTAATAATAAATCATAAATTATATAGTTAATAATTTGTAATATTATAAAGGAAGTATGTAGTTATAAAATTCAACACGTTTAAAATATTCGAATCATTGTTAAAAATATGGTAACAAAATGAATCGGTCGGTACACAAATTTGTATGGCAATTAGAAAGACGCGACGCGAAATGGTGCAGGCTACGACCTCAGGCTGGTAGGAGTTATTCGCGTCGATGATCTCACCGCTCGACGCTCGGAGCCCACGTCCTCGCTCAAACTCGTTTCTTACTTGTTTACTTGGTTCGATGTAAGAATTTAGTTCAGGACGATATGTCTTACGTCACCTCATATTCCAGTTTTGTACTTTCGAATTTCATTTTGGCTTGTATCCGAACATTTCTTTTGGATGTGCTAACATGAGACTTAGTCCATAACAGTCTAGACATAAAACAGCGCTGTTAATGAAGCGTTAAATAAAATAATTGATGTGTTCGCAGTGAAGATCGGCGGGAACGTCGTCTACTTTCTTTTCAATGTTATCTTTGTTGCACATGAGTGAGAGATTTATCTCGTCTTTAATTAGTTATGTTGTAAACTGACATTCTTTGCGTTATCTAGTTAATGAGCAAAGATTTCATACATTCAGTAAAGTTCAATCAAATCGACAAAAACAAGCAATATATGGTATTTTCTATATCTAAGAGAGTTATATAAACACTTTGGTAACAAAATTACTTACAAAATTAATTTTATAGCTTTACATAAACATACATTTTATGTTGGTGTTAACTAAGTCGTGAAAAACTGTTTAACGCTTTCTTTGATATTAGTGCATTTATCGCAAATTTTGTCGACTTTTTCGTTTACTGACTGATAAGATAGATTGAAAAATTCCAGAAAATTAGGTAAGTATTTTTTTTACAAGCAAATATAATGCTTTTCGAATAGTGCCTTTTTTTTTTGGCTCGAATTTTTCTCTATAGCCATGGGTGCTATTTAAATACAAATCTATTCGAGAAATCCGATTGTATTCATTAAGCTGACAAGTCTCGAGATATCGGCCCATTCTCGTATAAGGCTCGAAAAAAGATCGACCCCAATGCGCTCTGCATGGAAAGTTGTCTTTAGTTGCTACCCAAAAATGGAGAGACTCGGAGAATTTTTTTAATGTATTCTTATAATTGCAATGCTATCGGATACAGTTCTGAAAACGGTGGACATACACTTTAAAAGAACTGCAAGAAAGTTGGACTACAGTTACAACTTTTACATCGATACATTGTAGGCATTTTTTGTGTTATTACCGAAGCTTTTCAGTACATTATATTATGAATATAATATATATTTACATTTACTTTGTAAGACAAAACAAAAAAGGAGCCTCACATTTTTTTGCGTTATAATTTATAAATCTTTGGACAGTTTAATCCAAGACAGATGTCAGTAAAAGTAGGATACCTATTTGTATACTTTGTGTAGGAGTTACACAGCTAGTTCTTAATCAACACAACCATAGAAGGTCGTCGACCATATGGCCTGTCTGTGTTAAAATCACGTAGCGCAAATCTGTAATATTATTGTTTTTATGTGTCTATGATTGAATGTTCTCAGCTACACTTGCTAAATTGTTTCCGGACGTTGATTATTTCGAACTTGGAATCAACAAAGGTGACCTTGATAGTTGGTACACGCTTATATAACTTGATAATGTATAAATTTTGGAATGGAGATAAAACGATAATGCTTTATGATTCGGTCATTCTTATAGATTATCGAAAGATTACATGCAATGTAGAAACTAACTATGGTGACTAAATAGAAATTAATAGGGAGGTAAGGTAGGCCTTGCATTATAATAGCTATTAATTAGTATGGCTAATCAAATGTAGAAAAATACAGTAGCTACCCATAGAACATTTATTGATCACGCCTGCTGTTTAAAAAAATACAGCTTTAGAAATTTTATAAAATTTGTGTTTCTTTGTTACTCATCGTCATTACTTCAATCTGTGTTGAGCAATCCTCCCAATATAGTAAACATTGAATCTCGTCACCATCTTGTGAGTCAGGCATTGAAGCAGATGTGCATCTGGCTTCTTATGAAAACCAAGCTAGGGCTCATGTTTCCATTACCGTCTCTGTTTATTTGCATTTTGCAGAATTATGGCTATAAATAAATATTTTGAGTGCATCGCAACATATGGGATAATTGAAAGTGGCATATCATAATATTATGTAGCCATAGTATCTAATGCTATAATAATCTTTTGTATTATTTGTCACATCATTTGTATGATTTCCTTAGAAGGTAACGGCTGTTCTGTGCTATCATCACTACATAGTATAAAACAAAGTCGCTTTCCCTGTCCCTATGTCCCTATGTCCCTTTGTACGCTTAAATCTTTGAAACTACGCAACGGATTTTGATGCGGTTTTTTTTAATAGATAGAGTGATTCAAGAGGAAGGTTTATATGTATAATAACATCCATTAAATAGTGGAGAAGTACTGTTATTTTTGAGGTTTCTAATGTGATGTCGTAAAAAATTACATTTTTTCCGCTTACATTGCAAACGCAGGCTGAACCCTACGAGTTTTATCAAAATAATGTACTAAGTATTATACACATTGAAAAGGTCTACAGAAAAGTCCGCGATGGTATATGTCTATCTCTTATGGATAACCCACAATAACTTTTTTTTGTCATTTACTTTTTACGACAAATAATGGCTAATTTTCGAAGCGATTTTAACCAATACAGCATTAATCCTTAACCAATTAAATACCTTGAATACATTGTTCATTTAATATAGATCTATATGGCCCTTTACACCGTATGATTTAAGTGAATATTTTCGAAGATATTACAGATTTAAAAATTGCGGGACGTAGCGTTTGCGGCGGTACCGGCCGGCCGCCCGGCTATATATTTTATACCCGTACGAAGTCGGAGCGGGCCGCTATGTTTTTATATACAACGTTCACAGTTTTTCTGTAGTGTATTTAGTATCAGCATTGCACCCGTGCGAAGCCGGGGCGGGTCGCTAGTATAAGATAAACCGCAGAGTTTGGTTTGGAAAATACGCTTCATTGAGAACATCTCTCCTAATTATAAGTTTCTTATTCACGATAAACGAAAAAAGTATCGTTATTCAGGTTTAAAATAACAATTAAAGCATTCATCCAACAGGTGGCTTGTTGTATTGACACATCATAAATATATTATTTGCCACCAAGGAGATTTTGAGGAAAATAAGAAATTATTTATAAATATTTATGTCACGGTTGCCTACCCTCGTTGCTCATTCAGTATGACCTATCTCGGTTGTGGTTTTCGTACTTTGCGCTAAATGAAGTCATCTGTTTCCAGAATTAATCAGAAAGGTCGTGACATTGATATTATGAGAATGCAAATATCTTCTATTTAATTAAATCTTAGCCTTCTTCTTCTTTATGTTTATACTTCTTTAATTTTCGAGTAATTTCTTCTTAGGAATTATTATTGAAATAGTAACTTTTACTTATGCTTGGTAGTTATTCAGCGTCAATTTCTTAATATCTAATAATGTGCATTCTAATAGTAGTAGAGAAATTGGATAATGCATCAACGTATGGCTTCTGAGACGTTGCATCATGTTATGTACGGGAATCCTTATTCAGTAGTTGTGTAACCGAAATAGTTTTATGAATGATGCATAATTATTTTCTTTTATCATTTACACGCTTTTAATTAACGTGTGGTATCTGAAAAAGCAGTCTATAATTCAGAAATTACCAAGATATTTATTATTACCTACCTATTAAGAGTATAGGAAAATATAGGTAAATAGGTAATTAATTATGTGGACTATTATGCCAACACTACTATTTACGTACAAACATTGTTTCCTTATTATTTATTACCTACATTACATAGGTATACGTTATCAATAGTAAAGAAGAAAATGTTTTGAGTTCAAATGAAACACTAACAAAAAAATTGTTAAAAATATATATACTTAATACTTTGCCCCTTGTATATATGACACGGAAAGATTACACTAATCTAGGTTTTACTCGATAAGATAATAAATGGGATTGCGAGATTGATATCTTCATAAAAAACAATTACTAGGCTATTCAACTGTGTCAATAACATTTTCACCTGAAAAGTAAACAATAAATAAATTAATTTTATCAAATAGTATATTCAACAGATATTGATAAAAAGGTTTTCATTTTTGTTAGATATAGGTGTAGAAAGTAGGTGGACAGCTGGTCTAGATATTAAAAATATTCGAATAAGTTTACTAACATTTAACTATGTAGACGTGATATGCAGAATAATGCAGAAAGTAATTAAAAATAATTTAAAATCTCCATACTTAATTTTACGGATATCAATGATAAAAGTCCGACAAATTATGGTTAATTAAGGACCGTCTGTAGCAAGTGAGATGGATCTCCTTTCATGAAAGGACTTAGTCAGCGCTAAATCGAGACTTGTGAATAAACACCCACTTGTGTTCCATCGATTCTTTATGAGTAACATCAGTGTTAGAACTATAAGTATTTATTCGCACATTATTCATATACACTACACGGTGGCGATAGAGAGCAAGGGTGAAGCATTGGCGGTCAGTTTGGACATAGCGAAAGCCTTTGATCGGGTCTGGCACAAAGCGCTTCTTTCGAAGCTTTCTTCCTATGGGCTTCCCGAGAAATTTTGCCGATGGGTCGCCAGTTTTCTCACTGAGCGCAGTATGAAAGTCGTGGTCGACGGTTCATGCTCCGAACCTAAGCTCGTGAATGCTGGTGTACCTCAAGGCTGCGTTCTGTCTCCCACACTGTTTCTTCTGCATATCAATGAATTGCTGCGCGTTAGCAGCATTCATTGCTATGCAGATGACAGTACGTGTGATGCAGTTTATGCCGGCCGAAGCAATATTTCTCGGGATCGCGTCATTGAGTGCCGGAACGATCTTGTGTCCGAAATCGAAACTTCCTTAGATGAAGTCTCGAATTGGGGTAGAATTAACCTGGTCCAATTTAGCCCCAATAAGACACAAGTCTGTATTTACCGCTAAGAAGAATCCCTTTATCGCGACTCCCATTTTTCAAAGTACTCCCCTAAAAGCCACAGCCAGTATCGGAATTCTTGGTCTCGAAATCACGAGTGATGTGCAGTTCTCCTGTCATCTGGAAGGAAAAGCTAAGTTAGCTTCCCAGAAATTAGGTGTTCTCTGTAGAGCGGGGCAGTATTTCACTCCGAGCCATCGCCTTAACCTTTATAAGGCGCAAGTCAGGCCGCATATGGAATACTGCTCCCATCTCTGGGCCGGTGCACCTCAACAGTATCTCCTTCCATTTGACCGAATCCAACGGAGAGCTGTGCGCCTCGTTGGCGAGCCAAGTCTAACCGATCGGCTTGATTCTTTAGCACTGCGTAGAGAAGTCGCCTCCTTATGCGTCTTCTACCGCATTTATCATGGGGAGTGCTCTGAAGAACTGTTTGGAACACTGCCTGCGGCTGAATTCCACCACCGTACAGCACGTCACAAGCTCAAATTCCATCCATACCATCTGGACAGCTGGCGATCAACAACAGTTCGCTTTAAAAGAAGCTTTTTGCCTCGTGCTACGGAAATTTGGAATCTGCTCCCGCGGGCAGTGTTTCCAATGAGTTACGATTTGGGGACCTTTAAGAAAAGAGCGTACACCTACCTTAAAGGCCGGCAACACACTCGCCATACCCCTGGTATTGTGGGTGCAAGTGGGCGACGATGTTCACTTAACATCAGGTGGCCCGTCTGCTCGTTTGCCTGCTATTAACATAAAAAAAAAAAAAAAAAACACTCAGAAATTTCAGCTGTTTTAGCCCCTTCGATACAAGGCGGTTCCTATGGTAACTAACTGTTATTACAGGGCACGAGGCCAAACACCTGTACGTGTGAAAACCAATTTTACGATTATCAAATTGATAAAATTTTAATATTCTGTTTATTTTGAAACGAAAATTAATATTAAACAATGATAAAGTTATTAATTTTAGTGTCTTGTATATATTTAATGCATGCTCAATATTGACTTGGTATTTTAATAGAAATTGGTCACTACATAGAGTTCAATAAGGTTTAATACTGAAGGATGGTCTTTTTTCATACTGAAACGCTTCTACGTACCTACGGCAGTTGTGAGGGCGCGATACGACGTTTCACTCGCTTCACTTATTATTCAATAAATATTAAAGCCTTAGTGATAAAACGTGAATATGTTAGTTCTTTAATATATTCCACATATCATGAACGATAATTTTTGGATTTCGGTTTACATAGTAAGGTCTAATTTAAATTGAGTTATAAGTTGCGTAGTGATCAAAGGGCTTTGTGTAGGGAGCGCGATGGACGCGTGTGATGGCTAAATTGCTTACGCTACCGCCTTTGACATTTCAACGTCGTTTCCCTTTACATTTGCATCCTTACCGAATAAAAAGGTGACTGAATACTATGTTAGCGGTTTAAGAATTAATATTTAAGGCACACTTAATGTTATTCCTTATAAATTCTTTTTTATCCAATAATAAATCTTGCAGTTGGCATAAAAAGAACAAGATAAAATAGTTATCTAATGATTGATTCGATTTGATGTTAGTTCTCAAAATCTAAACCTATTTGCCGTTAATTGCAGATATTCAATTTAATTTTTATTTGTTATTAACCCACTAACATATGTGTTTGTTTTTTTTCAGGCATCACCGTTGCCCACACAACGATGTCCCGGAGCCATTGTTCGATGTGGAGCATACCACGAGCGTGGTTTCCGCGTACAAACAAGATTATGATGAAAAACATGTCAGTCGAACCACAGCAGTTATTCATGAAGATAACTTGTATCTGGAAGGTGATTTTCAGGAGCCAGAACGTCCCCGTTGGCAGCCCGTCGAACGCCCTAAAGCAACTAAGCCGGAAGATAATCTTAAACCTGAAGGAGAATTTGAAAAGAGGCAACCTGAGGAATGGCGCCCAGGTGATAGAGCACCAACCAGACGGCCTGAAGATAATTTGAAGCCAGAAGGTGAATTTACTACGCCTGAAAAAGACCAGTGGCGTCCAGCAGAGCGCCAGCGTCCACGAAAACCTGAGGATAACTTAAAACCAGAAGGTGATGTTGATTATACCAGACCAGGGGAATGGCGACCCGGTGATCGAGCCCCGGTGAAGCGGCCAGAAGATAATTTGAAACCAGAGGGTGAATTTGAAAAGAGACGTCCAGAGGAATGGAAGCCTGGGGATAGAGCTCCAACACGCCGGCCAGAAGATAATCTTAGACCAGAAGGGGAATTTACTACGCCACAAAAAGAACAATGGCGGCCAGCAGATCGTCAAAAACCCAAAAAACCGGAAGACAACTTGTTCCCAGAGGGTGAATTTGAGAAGCGCAAACCAGATGAATGGCGTCCAGGTGACAGAGCTCCAGTACGTCGTCCAGAAGACAATCTTAGACCCGAAGGAGATTTCGAAGATAGAAAACCTGAAAAGTGGCAACCAGGTGAAAGAGCACCCGTTAAACGACCTGAAGACAATCTTAGGCCTGAAGGTGATTTTGAAAAAAGACGACCGGAAGAATGGCAACCTGGTGACAGAGCTCCTACACGTCGCCCTCAAGACAATCTAAAACCTGAAGGTGAATTCATTTCTCCAGAAAAAGAACAATGGCGACCTGCTGAACGTCCAAAAGCCAGAAAACCTGAAGATAATTTATATCCTGAAGGTGAATTTACAAGACGAAAGCCCGATGAGTGGCGTCCAGGAGACAGAGCTCCAGTCCGTAAACCTGAAGACAATCTTAAACCCGAAGGAGATTTCGAAGACAGAAAACCTGAAAAATGGCAGCCTGGTGAGAGAGCCCCTGTTAAACGACCCGAAGACAATCTTAAACCTGAAGGTGATTTTGAAAGACGACGACCTGAAGAATGGCAACCTGGTGATAGAGCTCCGTCGAGTCGTCCCGAGGACAATCTCAGACCAGAAGGTGAATTCACTACACCAGAAAAAGAGCAATGGCGACCAGCTGAGCGTCAAAAACCTAAAAAACCGGAAGATAATTTGTATCCTGAAGGTGAGTTTGCAAAACGAAAGCCTGATGAGTGGCATCCGGGAGATAGAGCTCCAGTCCGTAAGCCAGAGGATAATCTTAAGCCTGAAGGTGAATTCACCTCTCCTGAAAAGCAGCCTTGGCAGCCAGCTGAACGCCAAAAGCCAAAAAAACCCGAAGATAATCTTAAACCTGAGGGAGACTTTGAAGTCAGAAAACCGGAAAAGTGGCAACCTGGAGATAGAGCTCCTGCTCGACGACCAGAAGATAACCTTAAGCCCGAAGGTGAATTTACAACACCCGAAAAAGAACCTTGGCGACCAGCTGAGAGGCAGCGGCCAAAACGACCTGAGGATAATCTGTTTCCTGAAGGAGAATTTGAAGATAGAAAACCAGATAAGTGGCAACCTGGCGAGAGAGCAACGGTTAAACGTCCCGAAGATAATCTTAGACCTGAAGGTGATTTTGAAAAAAGACGTCCCGAAGAATGGAAACCTGGGGATAGAGCTCCTACGCGTCGACCGGAAGACAATCTTAAGCCCGAAGGTGAATTTACAACACCAGAAAAAGAAGCATGGCGACCAGCCGAGCGTCAGAAACCTAAAAAACCTGAAGATAATTTATATCCTGAAGGAGAATTTACAAAACGAAAACCTGAAGAGTGGCGTCCAGGTGATAGAGCTCCAGTCCGTAAGCCTGAAGATAACCTTAAACCTGAAGGTGAATTCACATCTCCTGAAAAACAACCTTGGCAGCCTGCTGAACGACAAAAGCAGAAGAAACCTGAAGATAATTTAAAACCTGAAGGAGATTTTGAAGGCAGAAAACCAGAAGAATGGCGCCCAGGTGATCGTGCGCCAGTAAAACGTCCGGAAGATAACTTGAAACCTGAAGGAGAATTTGAAAAACGACGACCTGAAAAATGGCAACCAGGTGATAGAGCACCCACTCGCCGCCCTGAGGACAATCTTAAACCTGAAGGAGAATTTACGTCTCCTAAAAAGGAGGAATGGAAACCAGCTGAACGACCAAAGCCCATTAAGCCTGAAGATAATTTATATCCGGAAGGAGACTTTGAAGATAGGAGACCAGAACAGTGGAAACCTGCTGATAGGGCTCAAATTCGCAAGCCAGAAGATAATCTTAGACCTGAAGGTGAATTTACAACACCAGATAAACAACGCTGGCAACCAGCTGAACGTCAAAAACCTAAAAAGCCAGAAGACAACTTAAAACCAGAAGGTGACTTTGAAAAACGCCAACCTGATGAGTGGCAACCCGGAGATCGAGCACCAACACGTAAACCTGTAGATAACTTAAAACCAGAAGGAGAATTTACAACACCTCAAAAAGACAGGTGGCAACCGGCTGAACGTCAAAAACCTAAAAAGCCAGAAGATAACTTGAAACCAGAAGGAGAGTTTACAACTCCTGAAAAAACGCCTTGGAGACCTGCTGAAAAAACACAGCCTAAAAAGCCAGAAGATAATCTCAAACCTGAAGGTGAATTTGAAAGACAGAAACCTGATGAGTGGCGTCCTGCTGAGCGACCGAAACAAAAGAAACCAGAGGATAATCTTAAACCTGAAGGAGAGTTTGAAAGACAGACACCTGATGAGTGGCGTCCTGCTGAGCGACCGAAACAAAAGAAACCAGAGGATAATCTTAAACCTGAAGGAGAGTTTGAACGTAAAAAGCCAGAAAAATGGCAACCAGGAGAAAGAGAACCAATGAAAAGACCTGAAGACAACTTGAAACCAGAAGGAGAATTTACCACACCGGAAAAAGAAAAGTGGCGTCCCGCTGAAAGAACAATACAAAAGAAACCAGTTGACAATTTGAAACCTGAAGGAGAATTTACAACGAGAAGAATTGAAGACTACAAAGTCGTTACTGGTGAAAGAGCTGAAATTATTAGGCGTACTGATAATATTATTACCGAGGGCGAATTCACAGGTAATTACAAATTTACTTTTATTGCTGCTCGTATAAATAAATAAATAAAATTTATGTATTTTCTTTATGCAGTGTTTTGCAATATAATATTAATTAAATTGATACATCTTATTATTTTTTTTAAATATTAGATGATTAATAAAATCTATTATTTTCAGATACAACAACTTCTCGAAGTGAATACACAATAAAACCAACAGAAAGACCTAAGCCCGTTAGAAGAAATACTTGGACAAAATTGGAAGGGGATATGGTCACAGAAACTACATCACAGTCTGAATTTATTGACTATACTGATACAGTTGAAAGGACTACGTTAGTAACTAAAAGAACGGATAATTTAATTCACGAGGGGGAGATTGAGTTTGTAACATCTAATCAAAAAGACTATACTGAAAAGAATACTATCATAGAACGACCACAGAGGCGTCGTACATGGACTAAAGAAGACATTGAAAAGTTTTACTCCACAGAAAATACGGAGAATATAACCACCAGTCAAGAAGAATATAAAATCCATGAAGAGAAGTGGACCGGAAGAAGACCTTTAGCTAAAAAACCGGAGGATAATCTTAAGCCTGAAGGTGAAATGGAAAAACCAAAACAAGATGTGTGGCGTCCTGCCGAAAGGCAAACTGCAAAGAAACCTAAAGATAATTTAGTTCCAGAAGGTGAATTTGAGACACCGAAAAAGGAAGATTGGCGCCCAGCTGAACGACAAAAGCCTAAAAAACCTTCGGACAATTTATTCCCAGAAGGTGAGTTTACAACTCCAGAAAAGGAGAAATGGCATCCAGCTGAGCGTCCAATACAGAAGAAACCTACGGATAATCTCAAACCAGAAGGTGAATTCGAAAAGCCAAAACAAGATGAATGGCGACCAGCTGAGAGACAAACTCCCAAGAAACCAAAAGATAATCTCAAGCCTGAGGGTGATTTTGAAACTCCTAAACATGAAGAATGGCGACCATCAGAGAGGCCTATAGCTAAAAAACCAGAGGACAATTTACGCCCGGAAGGAGAATTCGAAAGGAGGAAGCCAGAAGAGTGGCAACCTGGAGATAGGGCTCCAGTCCGTCGTCCTTCTGATAATTTAAAACCTGAAGGTGAATTCACGACACCAGATAAACAACAATGGCGACCAGCTGAACGTCGGGAACAAACGCGACCCCAAGATAACTTAAAACCAGAGGGTGACTTTGAGCAACCAAAACAAGACCAATGGCGGCCTGCAGAAAAACAGACTCCTAAAAAGCCTAAAGATAATCTTAAGCCTGAAGGTGAATTCACGACACCTGATAAACAACAATGGCGACCAGCTGAACGTCGGGAACAAACGCGACCCCAAGATAACTTAAAACCAGAGGGTGACTTTGAGCAACCAAAACAAGACCAATGGCGGCCTGCAGAAAAGCAGACTGCTAAAAAGCCTAAAGATAATCTTAAGCCTGAAGGTGAATTCACTACACCTGATAAACAACAATGGCGACCAGCTGAACGACCGGAACAAAAGCGACCCCAAGATAACTTAAAACCAGAGGGTGACTTTGAGCAACCTAAACAAGAGCAATGGCGACCTGCAGAAAAACAGACTCCTAAAAAGCCAAAAGATAATCTTAAGCCTGAAGGTGAATTCACGACACCTGATAAACAACAATGGCGACCAGCTGAACGTCGGGAACAAACGCGACCTCAAGATAACTTAAAACCGGAGGGTGACTTTGAGCAACCTAAACAAGAGCAATGGCGACCTGCAGAAAAACAGACTCCTAAAAAGCCTAAAGATAATCTTAAGCCTGAAGGTGAATTCACTACACCTGATAAACAACAATGGCGACCAGCTGAACGTCGGGAGCAAACGCGACCCGAAGATAACTTAAAACCAGAGGGTGACTTTGAGCAACCAAAACAAGACCAATGGCGGCCTGCAGAAAAGCAGACTGCTAAAAAGCCTAAAGATAATCTTAAGCCTGAAGGTGAATTCACGACACCTGATAAACAACAATGGCGACCAGCTGAACGACCGGAACAAAAGCGACCCCAAGATAACTTAAAACCAGAGGGTGACTTTGAGCAACCTAAACAAGAGCAATGGCGACCTGCAGAAAAACAGACTCCTAAAAAGCCTAAAGATAATCTTAAGCCTGAAGGTGAATTCACGACACCTGATAAACAACAATGGCGACCAGCTGAACGACCGGAACAAAAGCGACCCCAAGATAACTTAAAACCAGAGGGTGACTTTGAGCAACCTAAACAAGAGCAATGGCGACCTGCAGAAAAACAGACTCCTAAAAAGCCTAAAGATAATCTTAAGCCTGAAGGTGAATTAACGACACCTGATAAACAACAATGGCGACCAGCTGAACGTCGGGAACAAACGCGACCTCAAGATAACTTAAAACCGGAGGGTGACTTTGAGCAACCTAAACAAGAGCAATGGCGACCTGCAGAAAAACAGACTCCTAAAAAGCCTAAAGATAATCTTAAGCCTGAAGGTGAATTCACTACACCTGATAAACAACAATGGCGACCAGCTGAACGTCGGGAGCAAACGCGACCCGAAGATAACTTAAAACCAGAGGGTGACTTTGAGCAACCAAAACAAGACCAATGGCGGCCTGCAGAAAAGCAGACTGCTAAAAAGCCTAAAGATAATCTTAAGCCTGAAGGTGAATTCACGACACCTGATAAACAACAATGGCGACCAGCTGAACGACCGGAACAAAAGCGACCCCAAGATAACTTAAAACCAGAGGGTGACTTTGAGCAACCAAAACAAGACCAATGGCGGCCTGCAGAAAAGCAGACTGCTAAAAAGCCTAAAGATAATCTTAAGCCTGAAGGTGAATTCACGACACCTGATAAACAACAATGGCGACCAGCTGAACGACCTGTTCAAAAGAGGCCACAAGATAATCTCAAGCCAGAAGGTGATTTTGAGCAACCAAAACAAAAAGAATGGCAACCTGCAGAGCGACCAACTCCAACAAAACCAAAAGACAATTTGCATACTGAGGGAGAATTTGAAAAACCAAAACAAGAACAATGGAAACCTGCTGAAAGACAAACACCGAAAAAACCTCAAGATAATTTAAGACCCGAAGGAACATTCGAGACACCGAAGCCTCAAGAATGGAAACCAGCTGAACGTCAAAAACAAAAGAAACCTCAAGACAATTTAAAACCTGAAGGTGATTTTGAAAAGCCAACAGCAGAAAAATGGCAACCAGGTGAAAGACCAACGCCTAAGAAGCCACAGGACAATCTTAAAACTGAAGGCAAATTTGAGAGGCCAGAAAAGCCAAAACCAGTTCCACTTGGAGAAAGACCTGTGCAAAAGAAACCAGAAGATAACTTAAAACCAGAGGGTGAAATGGACATCGTGCGACGGACTGATTATACTGCTACTCGTGGAGAACGTGTGAATGTAGTTAAGCATGAAGATCATCTCAAAATGGAAGGTGTGATAGATGTTCATCGTACCAGAGATGATTATAAACGAATTGACAAGACAGAAAAAATTGTTATCCAAAAACATGAAGATAACTTACGGACAGAAGGTGAATTCATTGATCTACACACCCGTAATGATTACAGTGCTACAAAAGGAGAAAGAGCTCCTGTGGTTAAACCGCAAGATAATTTGAAACCTGATGGCAAGTTTTATAAACCTGAAGTTGTTCCATCTCAACCTGCTGAAAAAAGGAAGCCATTTAGACACGTTGATAATATACAAATTGAACATGACTTTGATGTTAGACAGAAGGTTGATAGAGTCGATATCATCCGACGTGAAGATAATTTAAAAATTGAAGGCGAATTCATAGACATGAAGCAAAAGAATGATTATAAAGTTGTGACTGGTGAAAGAACTGCTATTGTCAAACATGAAGATAACTTAAAAATGGAAGGTAATATGGAAAATATTCGATCGTCGGATACATATCGTCTAGTCAAAGGTCAAAGGGTAAAATTAACGCGTCGAGAAGACAACTTAAAAATTGAAGGTGTGTTTGAAGACCTCAATCGTAAAACTGATTTCAATATTACTACTAAGGAAAGAAAACCTGCCATAAAAGAAAATGAACCGAAACAAATTCAAAGAAAACCAAACGAAGACGATGTAAAGAATAAACAAAAGCTAGGGCCCCAAAAGAGTAATCACGTTACTTCAGAAGTGTATTCCAAGTCGACTCAACGAACGGAAGAAGATTCTAAGTATCACACTCAAAATTACACAGACAGAGTCATACAAGAGACATTTGTCGATGCTAAAGGTCCAAGTAAACACCCATCCCATACTCACTCTCCGGCACGGGATGATGAAGTCAGCGATAAATCACCTAGACCAAGATGGAATAAACCCGTGGAGAACGATGATAGTACAAATAGGCGACCAGCTGATGGAAGACCGCAAACTGATGATACAATTAGAAACCAAGGTCAAGATCGTCCTGATAGACCTGGTCAGTCACCTTTGCCATCAAAATATAAGACTCCAGAAGATCAAGAAAGATGGAGTCCTATGAGGCGAGGTCCTTCTCAAACGAGGCAAGTCATTTCATCAGATGAGACAACATACCACAATCAAGATTCTACTAATATTGTGAGACATGATGTGCAGCACCACACAGTTAATAAAGTTTTAGTTACAAATTCACAAACTACTCACGATGAGAAAACAAACATCCAGAGAAATCAAACAGATGTACATAGACCTACGTATGGTCATCCACAAAACCATCCTCATCAACATGATTACCAAAAATCTTCAACAAATTACGACCATTCTGTTAACCAAGTTAACCAATCTGTACAAAAAACCGGTGTCGTAAATCAAACTGGTTTCATCAGCAAAACTGACAATACAGTACGTCAAGGTAGCGTCGAACGCACGTCTTCAGGACATACAAATGACCAAACAAACAAAGTGAATCGAACATCTAATAGTATGACGCGAAACACGAATGACAAAAATACGGTAAACAGAGTTGATTCAAGGATTGTAAAAAATATTTCATCTTCAACAACAAATTCCACGAAGACGATAAAACAAGTTACCGAAAAGAAGTTGATTGCAGGAAAGTGGGTGACCGTAACTAGAAATGTTGAAGTAAATACCACCGTAGGCGAAGGTTCTGGTAAACCAAATAATAAAGGAATTACTCATGTTGATCAACCAAATGTCATACAAGAGACATTTGTCGATGCTAAAGGTCCAAGTAAACACCCATCCCATACTCACTCTCCGGCACGGGATGATGAAGTCAGCGATAAATCACCTAGACCAAGATGGAATAAACCCGTGGAGAACGATGATAGCACAAATAGGCGACCAGCTGATGGAAGACCGCAAACTGATGATACAATTAGAAACCAAGGTCAAGATCGTCCTGATAGACCTGGTCAGTCACCTTTGCCATCAAAATATAAGACTCCAGAAGATCAAGAAAGATGGAGTCCTATGAGGCGAGGTCCTTCTCAAACGAGGCAAGTCGTTTCATCAGATGAGACAACATACCACAATCAAGATTCTACTAATATTGTGAGACATGATGTGCAGCACCACACAGTTAATAAAGTTTTAGTTACAAATTCACAAACTACTCACGATGAGAAAACAAACATCCAGAGAAATCAAACAGATGTACATAGACCTACGTATGGTCATCCACAAAACCATCCTCATCAACATGATTACCAAAAATCTTCAACAAATTACGACCATTCTGTTAACCAAGTTAACCAATCTGTACAAAAAACCGGTATCGTAAATCAAACTGGTTTCATCAGCAAAACTGACAATACAGTACGTCAAGGTAGCGTCGAACGCACGTCTTCAGGACATACAAATGACCAAACAAACAAAGTGAATCGAACATCTAATAGTATGACGCGAAACACGAATGACAAAAATACGGTAAACAGAGTTGATTCAAGGAACGTAAAAAATATTTCATCTACAACAACAAATTCCACGAAGACGATAAAACAAGTTACCGATAAGAAGTTGATTGCAGGAAAGTGGGTGACCGTAACTAGAAATGTTGAAGTAAATACCACTGTAGGCGAAGGTTCTGGTAAACCAAATAATAAAGGAATTACTCATGTTGATCAACCAAATTCCTCAACAGATTCACTTAATCAACAATCTAGAAATGTTATATCTACAAATCAAACTAAATCGTCATCAAGTGAAAATCATCAATCACATAAGAGTCAGTATAATATGTCTGAAAACCAACAGCAAAACCAGCACCAGCAACAATACCAACATTTAAACCAACACCAACAACAACATCTAAACCAACAACAACACCGTCACCAACACCAAAACCAACAACAACACCTCCACCAACACCATAATCAACAACAACACCATCACCAATTACAAAATCAACACCAACACGATACACTTAACACTACGTTCACGGTTAAAGGCTCGCATGATGTGACTGACAACGGACGCAATCAAAAGAATATTATTATTAAAGAAAATGCTAATATCAATCAAAATCTTGGGAGAGAATCTACAAGTCAAGTATCTAGTTCCACACAGCATTATAAGACTTCTCATGTGTCAGATAATAGTACATCTCAGACATCCCAACGTGTGACTGATAGTCGTATACACAGCGATCAAATAAACAGAGACAGGACACAAGACCATACAATTACATCACGTAATATTATTGGTGATAATATTAGTCATGATTCTCGAAACAATGTACAAACATCAAATATTCAACGAAAATCGAATAACATGAACGTTTCGACTGAAAGACACGAACACAGCACTGTGAATACTAATGTGTCTCACCAAACTCATACATCTAATAGAAATCAGTTAAGTGACAGTGTAACAAAAACAAGTGTAGAGTTCCAAAGAGCCATGCATGGTGGAGACACTGCAACTTCATCTCAGGATTATTCGAATCGTACCGGGTATCACAAACGTACATCAGACTTTATATCGGATGCCAATACTAGCAATGCAGTTCTTCATCGTAAGGGAGTTACATCAAACACAGAAGCATACCATTCTACGAGTTCCACTGCAGCAGCCCAACGTAAAAGTATTTCTAATTTATCTGAACGTGGGGATTACATAAGCAACTCCACTCATAGCGCAGATAGGAAGAGCATTAGCTCAATGCATCGCTCTGCTCGAGATGGTTCCTCTGCTCATCACACCGAAAATGATGATTACCGCCGTCAACAACGCAGAGATGGTCAATCCACACTAATAACCGAGAGACAACCTCGTGCAGTTGTAAAGGATAATCTCCGCATTGGTGGTGAATTCTACGGACAATCTGAAGCGCGATCTTATGGAAGTTTCTCACGCTCAGATCATTCACAGAAAATAGAAAGAACGGAGCGTGTGGAAAAAGTGGAACGTCATGCACAACACGGGAATACTTCTCATTTTGTCTTAGGCGACGGGAGTGCAACAAGTTACAAGCAAGAATTTAGGGCCCATGTTCATGGAACATGTCCTGCAACCCTTTTAGAATCTTCGCGCACTCCTTTTAAACATACTCGTGATTCTCGCGAGCATAAATTCTATGCTTCTAAAATAACAGAACAGAAAACTAAATAATCAAGCGTCGATCTAACTATTTACTTTTTAAAATATCATTCCTTATTATTTTTGTATTTCGATGCTTAATTTTAATTTTTATACGCAAACTAACACTACTAGTCCTAAGATAATACGTGCCTTCTTAAGAAAATGTTGCAATTTTAATGATTTATACCTTATTAATATATTTTATTTTTGTGTTTATCAAACTTTGCCATGTAATAAATTTTTATAAAAAAATATCGGTGTTTTATTTTTTTAACATTAGGTACCTACCTACGTAAATTACAAATTAAAAGTACCTATGCCATAAAACCTAAAATATCGATTTCAATAAAAGTACCTTTTTATTTTTCTGTTAAACCTCCAACCTGACAAGCATGCAAATAGGCAAAATTTAATGACCGCTGTTCTTTTTTAGTAACTGGTTAGTAGCTGGCATAATATAATGAATTTAGAATTCATGAATATATATTTAAAAACCTACTTTTATGAAACTAGGTACTTATTAGGTATACTAATATGCATGTTTGTTAACTTTAAAAACCTATAAATTTTGAAATGGATCATGCTAAAACTAGTCGGTCTTGATAAATAATAATTTTAGGCTGGGTTGCACCATGTTATTTTACCAATAACAAACATGTTAAGTAACGGTTAGAGAAAATATGAATTGCACCATTTGACAATTTTATGGAAGACGTCATAATTTTAACACTTAAAGCTATTGTTAACGGTAACTGTCAGAGGCGTCAAATACAAAATGACTTGAGACTTTGATAACTTTATCTATACCTATGTAGTATTTTTTAAATTTCTAGTGTGATTTTACACGAGTATTACATTTAGAAATTAATGATTTAAAACGGGAATTACTCATTATATTACTATCCCGACGTTTTGATACAATGAATAAATCGCGTTTAATTTCTAAATTTTATCTTCACTAGAAAATACGCTAGTGCAATCCATTTCGCTAGGTCACTGTAAAAATATCGTTACTGTTATTGATAAATTTAACATTAACCTTAACTATAACTTTAATATGGTGCCTACTGCCACAGCATACTTAATAGTAGCTACTACTGCCTCATTGTCCTAAAATATTATACTATAATAATGTACATAATAATTTGCATTAAGGTGTAAACTAGCTTTGAAACTTATGACATGTAGATTGTAGAAGAAGTATGAAACAGGAAAGGGACAGGCTTACGAGATTCATTTTTTTTTGCGCAGAGCTAAGTACAGTTTTAATAACTAATATATATAACTAATAAAAAGTAATACCCCTAAACATTATTACACATATAACTTTATTCATCTTAAATAGGTATGACTAAAAGAAAAAACTACAAACTATATCACAACAAATAATATTACCAAAAAAATATCGTCTAGTCAATTTAGAACATTTCAATTAATACATTTCCTCTAATTTACTCTTCATTGAGGGGATAGTTTTAATCGTCTCACTCTTTTATATCGACTGAGCTCTCCCTCGGGGCTGTGTGAAACAGGCCCAAAGGCTTCGTTTTCTTGACAGTTAGCCGCATTAAAAGAATTATGTGTTAAATCATTACTTTTTTCAATCCTTATAAAATCTGGTGCAGATTTTGGTATTAATTCGTTATTTTCAATATTGACTAACTCGTCGTTCACATAAGTATCATCGGCAATACGTTTTTTACGAAAACCATTATTTAACATTAAATTATCATCAACACCTTCAACATTGGACAATATATTATCTGTATCCGAACCTATTTTTGTATTATCGTTCTCGGGTTTAATTTTTGAGTAGTTCTTGAATTGTGTTTTATATTTTTCTTCGTTGTTGTTTGAACGTTGAATGCGTTCATTATTTTTTTCAAGCTCTGCTTTAACAAGGTGATCTTTTCCCATGTTTTCATAATGCAAAGCCCTTTCAAAAATGCCTCCATCGTCAAACTCACTTTTTTCATTATCATCATTGTCATCATTGAGAGCTCTAGGGAAAAATGGAACTTTCATGTTCATACAATGGTCAGTTACTCTTTTGTTCAAGTTGCTATTGGTTCTTTTTACTCTGACAAGAGGTGCCATTTCTGATTCTGAATTTTTAGAATCCACTAAATCGTAATTGGGGAAAGACTCTTCTAAAGATTGAATTTCAGCTGAATTAGCATAATTATCAACGTCTCTTTTATTAAAATTGTTGTATGCCTTGTGCAATTCTGACTCATCCTTCATTAATTCAGACCAACTGTCATCTCTTGCACACTCCTCATCATGTCCTATAGAAGCATATTGAGTGTCTGCTAATAGATAATCATTCCCCATTTCCAATTTATCTTCCGCCATATCATCAGAATTTGTTTCTCTTTTATTTTCGTTTTTCGGAGCTTCTTTAACGTTAATATCATTTTTAGACTCTTTAATGTGTAATTCATCGTCCACCGATGGCTCTTTCTTCAATGATAAGTTTGAATTGATTAACTCATTTTTGCTATCGGTCTTATCAGAATCATTATCTGATTCGGGGTTTTTGGGGCTAGAAACTTCAGCATGTTTTGTAGTTTCGGTTGTATCACCTGAAGATAATGAAGCTGAAGATAGTGTCGAGTCCATAGTTCTGCCAGCATCTATCTTACTTAAATCAGCTTGTCCACTTTCGCAAATATTATTTTCTTCAACTGCTCCCGCTTTTTTTGTTATTTCTCGCTTATTTATTCCCTCTAACTTACTGTCGATAATTTTTTTCAACAGTGCTTTTTTATCGTCGGATAAAGAATTTAAGAGATCCTCTAGTTCTTCCCTTGAAAGTTTTTTAATATTTCGCTTTATCGCGGATTCATTATCTTCATCGCTGATCTCGGATTCATCTTTTTTATCCATATTGTTTTTATTGTCAAATATGTTATCTTTTTCACGATTGTCTATGGCAGTTTGCCTTCTGTCTCTATTTCCCATACGTTTAATGTTAGGCTTAGGTTTTATAAATAAATCTTCTTTTTTATAAAACGATTTATGTTTATTTATTAAAGATTGCCTGTTTTCGTCTAAAGGTTCATCATTATATTCATTCCTATCATTTATTTGTTGATTACCATCTTCATAAAAATTGCTATCTTCATTGGAATTTAAAATTGGTTCATTAGATTTTAGTGCTAACTCATCATTTCTTTTGTTATAATTAGAGGGACTGTCTTTTTGTGGCTGTGAAATATTTTCTTCTTCACTGTCGTCTTCCTCGTTATCGTTATTTAGTTGTATTTCACGCCGGTCGGACAATGATGAAATATCCCCTTCAGAATTATGATTGACATTTTCTTGACTACGTCTACCACTTGGTTCATGATCTACAATCTGAAAAAAGAAGTGGATGATTAGTTTTGTTTTATAAAACTTGGTTTACCTATAACAAGTAATTCTTACATTTTCGTTCTGATTGTTACTTTCAGGTAAATACAGATATGAAGCCTTTGAATCTTCATGTTCCAATGTGGTTTTTCTGTGACATTGAGCAGCTTCTTCTTTTATCTCTCGTGGAGCCTGGAATTAACGTTGAATTAATAAAAATATATATTTTAAACAACCCAATGAATTTAGTCTAGGTGCCATATACTTAGTTGATTACACCCCACATATGTATTTCAATTTTTTTTAATTTTATCGAATACATCTATTCAAAATTAAAACAATTAAACAATTTTAAGTATAGTCGAATACATCAGTTTTTGTCGACTACTCTAAAATTACAAAAGAATCAGGATTCGTTTTAGGTACCTCTACCGCTGACTTATCATTTAGATAATCTTCAGATGCCTCCTCGTTGCCTTCATACTCAGCTTTTTCTACATCGCTACAAAAAAAAAAGCAAACAAAAAATAGAAATTATAGTGATATAGAAACTATGTTTATGAAAAATATAGGCATATTATTTTTATAACCCTTCGTTTTCTAGTGGCTGAGGTCTGCAGATTATTTCAAAAACAAATCCTCCAAAAGCGAGCAACAAAATAAACAAACGCATTTTATTTTAAGCATTCGATAGATATTTGCAAGTGACAATGTCAAAATTAGTTTTTTTTTATTTATTTTATTGTTTCTATTTATATGTATGGTAATAAAGGTTGCATTGTAAACTGTAATATTACTGAAACTAGTGAGCTGAAAGTATTAAAAACACCGGTTCTACTATATGCTCGCGATTTTGTTATAGGTACCTAAATCGTTTTTCATGATTCTATAAAACTCTACTTACTAGTTACTGTGTATTTTCCTATGATAAACATTCCACCACTGCAAACCTCCGAAGCATATATGTAATATGAATCTAATATAAAAATTAGATATCCCAATAATATATTCTGTATCACGGATCTTTTAATTTCATTTGCTTGCTAGAGCTTAGCTAGGGACTCACTTGAAGATCACTTCAAGTCTGATGCCTTCCATGATCCCTCCTCAGGAATCGAATTTTTTCTATTCTTTCAGTTTATGTGCCTAAGTCGTAAGGACACCCTGGGCCATCTATATATTATTTCTTATATAGTTTGGACTATTTCAATTATCACAATACTCTATCGATGGAACGCGGTTTTCAATCAATTTAATTTTTTTTTGAACATTTAAATTCTGGAAAACTTACAAACATAGACAAATTCGAAACAGAATTCGATCGAGATCCGATCCTGCATCTTTTCCGTACAGTGGTGACGCCTGGCCACCTATGATTCCTACTGTGACGATAGTTTTATTGTGTAGTTTTGTACGTATTGATTATTCGTGTACCTTGACATGGTAATAGGTCTATGTAACTGAATAATAAAATATATTTTTACAGATGGAAAATGGTACTTAAGACGAAATATTCGTCACAAATGTGGTCAGTGGTCACAAATCGCCAAAATCTACTCGTGCTGATTGAAAAATCCTATATTTTGTAACCTGTATTTGTGTTATGAAAAGTTCAAAATAAAGAGATTTGAATTGTTCCAGAGGTATTATTGAACAATTATGTAATTACTTATTTTAGGTTTTATATAATATATACTAGCTGCGCTCCTTGGTTTCACTCGTGTGGCTCCGCTTCTGTTGGTCTTAGTGTGATGATATAGAGCCTAGCCTTCCTCGATAAATGGGCTATCCAACACCGAAAGAATTTTTCAGATCGGACAAGTAGTTCTTGAGATTAGCGCGTTCAAACAAACAAACAAACTCTTCAGCTTTATAATAAATAAAGATATTATAAAACGGATTCTTAATTTTATATTTAGCATGAGATCCTAAAAACTGTTGTTGTTATATTTGAATGCATTTTTTAACTATTCTGTTATTACTTATTTCTGATTCCTAGGATGTAAAGTTGTTCTAGTTGACGGATTGTAGAGTCAGCAGTAAATACTATATTTTTAATAGCTGTCCCGGCAGAAGTTGTTCTACCTTACTCTTATCACTTAGGAATATGATAAATAGATGTTGCCGATTCTCAGATCTAGGCAATAGGCACACAAAATTCCATGAGAATCGGTTCAGCCGTTTCAGAGGAGTACGGCAAGTAACATTGTGTCACGAGAATTTTATATATATATTTAAAGAGATTAAAGTTATTATTAATTGATACATTTCATGATCTAGGTATCATTTAAACGTGGATTTAAAAGGATCATCGGAAATTAAAAGACAAATACTTACAACAATTTTATTCTTAAATGAGACCGTTTCATCTCTATCACACTTAATATGTACATTTGGTTTAAATAAAACAAACCACTGAAACGTTTTACTGCAAAAATCCTCAATAAGTTTGTGCATATTTGAGAAAAAACATTTATATCTTACATTTAATGTCATATAAATCGATCAAATACAGCTAAGGAGGTTGTAGAGTCACTCCATTCCACAATTTGGTGTCTCGTCGAACCGAGTCCAAAGCTAGATAATCCTGCATCGCTTTTTAACTATACACTTATATCCAAATGCAAAAGGTTAAGGTACGAATAAAAATGATATCATAATCGTATTCAATAGTGGCGTTTATTATAAAATTGTTTGAAGGAAGGTGCATTCCACGCGTATCCCGCGACCATATACGGCGTAAAAAAGTAAGTCTTGAAGATTTCACAACCTTATAAATGTATGATACTTTGATAGTACTAGTGTAGGCGGTGGATAAAGGTGAAAAGCACATTACTCCAATATACAAAGTATAGCAACGCGAATTTATACATAAATCAACAAATAAACAACAGCTTATTGAATGTCGTAACTACTTATTTATAAAAGATTCGTTTACTGCTCAGCAATAGAATTTGTAACGTTAAGTTATTTAAAAATTGTATTGCACATAATATAGGTTTGCGTTAATTTTATAAACAAAATTCTATAATAAATCTGTGATTATTACATAACTCAATATAATATACTTTTGAAACAATTGTCAATATCAATTAAAATCAAATTACCATTTTGTAATACCGTTTCCTGTGACGTAATAATATATATTTTCCCTATATACAACATCACCATTTATACTCATTTTCAAATAAGAAATATAATAATATAAAATTGTCAATATCTATAAGGCAATAGGAAAATTGTAAATTTCATGCCATAAAAAAACATAATTTGACTTGTAACTTTGTTTTTGATACTTTATAAATTTATTTAATGTACAAAATTTTAAAATTCGATTTAATTTTAATATATTTAATCAATCTCCAGTGATTATCGCCAAGCTATCGAAGCTAACGAAATATAATATTCTCTAATATGTCTACATTATGAAACTATGGACCCATGTTTTACTATACAATACATTAATAATTTAAATTTTTCGAAATGAGATTTGAAGTTATATCTTTTTGTCATTCAGTCAGTTAAAATTTGGTGCGCGAAAGAACAATTTGAAGAGAATGCAAAATAAAAAAGTATCACAGTAAAAATTTAATTTTGAAAAATATATCTCAATAATGCTTATATTTGTAATCATTTGTGAGCTTTATAATATTGATGCGATTTCAAATTACTTTATCCCATAGTAAATCACAGGTCCTTATAAAATTTTAAAGGAAAACCTTACAATAACATCTGATTAGGCTTTTAAATTGTGCTTATTTATTTCCTTTATCACAAATATTTTACAATTATTTATACATTCTATCATCTGTCATACAGTTATCCCCTTTGAGGAAATACAGAAAAAATGTCAACAATATAATGTAAATGAATAATTTGCATTACACAAATAAACGAGGCAATAAAAATCTTCATATTTGGGATAATATTTTGTCTCTTGACTGTTTAAAAATTGTGAAAACGAGAAAATATCTTTGGAATTTCATACAATAACCATATACAATAATGTAAATATGCTTTCATAATACATGAACTATATCATAAACGTATTATACTCTGTCTTAAAATATATAAAATGTATTAAGTTTGCGTCGCAATAATAGGATAAGACAATTATAGGAATCATTACAATGAATAAAACCATTGAGAAAATCAATGTACACAATTATTTTCAGTAAAGATATGTGCAAATATATGTTCTATTTCTTTTGAAACTCGTAACTGATGACTAGACTCTTAAAACGTAATAAGATGAGCATTAACAAAACAAAACATATATCTAACCGGAACACTGCATCCGCAACTATGACAATAATTTGTACATGTAACTACTATGGGTAACCTTACATTAGTTATGGCGAATGCAGCGAATTTGCGAACCGGCAAACTGATTTCTTACATCATCGACTACAATTTTTTATTAAAACATAACCTAATATATTCCATCTTCGAGCATGAACAACTATTTTTAGTCTACATAAAATCGATATTAAAAAATTAAGTCATACCCAACACCAGGTAATCAAACGATTCAACTATAAATCATAACATTTTGGCACCAATTTCACCATTCCGTAGTCGTTGACTTAACAAATCGTGTAGCCAGCTCCTTGCATAGAGAACCTTAAAAACTTAATCTACATATTTTCGTTCAAATGTAACATTAAAACTTTATATTCGCACTGTAATTCGTATAAACAGAACAATTTGTACATTGTCAAATAGAACCGCATTGAAAATTGACCTCAAGGATTCACGCAGCCTCTCATACGTACATGGATAGATATGTTTGCGACAAAAGCTTACTAAAACCTCAAAAACTCACATATTTACAATATACAATACAACGTTCAATACGCATTCGGGAAATTCGGAGCGTCATCTCAAACAATACTCGGGAAGCATGAGACAGAATTCAATTTTAATGTAAAAAATTTACAGAGATGTAAACAAAGTCGGATTAAGATCTAGTCAATGCTTGAGCAATCGCTGAATGACGAATTACATAAAAAAATATAAAGATCGTTTGTAAAAAAAACCGTGTAAACAATTATTTAAACGACAGTTTACACTAGCATGCAACGTTAGCGATTTAAATGCAATTTCGTAAAGTGAACACCTTTGTTTGTATTTACAGAGAAAAGACCGACCGGTCGTGTATAGATAGCGTTAATGAAAAAATATTTGGAATCCGAAGTAAATTCATTAATGATATTCGAGTACATATTCACAATACTTAAGAGTCCTAATGTACACCGATCGCCGTCGCTTAGCGAGCGTTAAAAAATCTTAATTAAACCTAACCCACTGAATTAAGACATGAGTAAAATATTCAAAATCATAATGAACACTTGCACCATCGAAACGTAAGCGCGCAACAGATGCGCGTACACGCACACGTACACGCGGAATGTGTGATGAGTCGCGCCGCAGTCGGCCGCCGCGTCCTATATTCACTAACTCAGACTTGAAGAGATAGAATTGTCATGAAGTATAGGGAGTCCCTCTGCGCCCGTCGCCCGCCGCTGTGACGTCACGCGTCTCGCTCCTAGCGTACATGGCCGGTCGTCTCACAAGAGCTGCACGAAGCGTCGTTAAAATGTCAAAATCCAATAACGGACACTTTCTCGTACTGGACAGTCATCTTGCGAGAGTCCATTTTATATGATGTCGCACTCACATAAGCACTGAGAGCTGATACACATTATCACAATGTAATGTCCCACTATAGGGGAAACACGGTAACTTTTATGAACATTCAACGCGAGCATCACATAGTTCAGGCCACGCGCGGAGTGGCAACGTCGCCAGTAGGCGCACGCGAGGCGCGGCTCGGCAACGCCGCTCACGGGCACAGGTCGCCGAGCGCGTCGGGGCCGCGCTACAAGCGGTCGAGGCGGTCGAGGCGGAACTCGCGCTCGACGGCGGAGTCGGGCAGCAGCGCGCTGGGCTCCTCGAGCAGCGTGAGGTCGTCCAGGTCGAGCCCCGCGCGCAGCTGCGCCTCCTCGCCGCCGAATATGCCCGCGTCCAGCTCGCCGGAGTAATCTGCACATTATGTACAACATGTATTAGTCCAATATTGTAAATTATAAAATTGACATTGTCATAGACTATAATTTGAGTTTATATGTTTAATGTGCTAAAAACATTTACAATATATTATATACTATACATCCGTATGAAAACTAGTGTTATTTATATAGTATGTAGCTACAAAATAACATCGTGTATTTTTCACTTTATATTGATTCTCACAATTTAAAATAGACTAGATTTCTGTACCATTTCACAGCCATAACACATAGCAACTTATTTATTTTATGTATTAATTTGTTATCTGTGTTTCGTATTTTTATTTGTATTTGTTCTGTATTATGTTATTATGATTGTCAGTTCTAATATGTGTTATTTTTTGATGAATAAATGTTTGTCTATGTCTATTTCATGGTCGAAACTAAAAACAATCGACTTTAATTACAACTGCATTCATTTAAAAATCTAACATAAAGAAAATCTTTGTAAAATATGCCGCCGGATTGCTTCAACGCCTCCCTAACTTTAAGTTCAAACGAAATAGTCTCCCACTAACCCGTAAGTATGATATCCGGTATCGACGCGGGCGTGGCCGGTTGCGAGGGTGACGCAAGCGGTTGCAGCGGGTACCCGCCACCCGCAACTGGATCACGTGCTCGCCGGGTTTCCTCCACGTGTTGGTGCTGGTGTTGGTGTTGTTGGTGCTGTTGGTGCGGGTGTTGGTGTTGGTGCTGTTGGTGCGGGTGTTGGTGTTGGTGCTGTTGGTGCGGGTGTTGGTGTTGGTGCTGTTGGTGCGGGTGCGGGTGCGAGTGCGACTGCGAGTGCGTGAGCGACCCGTGCGCCATCTGCATGCTGCCCGTCGGTTGAGCGCCCGTCGCCTGCGAATTGATAGGTTAATTAAGTACTAAGTATTTACTTTTGGGTATTATTTTCGATATTGTCTAATGGCTAATGCAGTTGTTATTGCATTGGATACACTGTTATTTTGAAACTAAGATATTATATGAGTACTCTTGTAGAATCTAAAAGGTACATAAAAGTCTATTAATATTTTAAAAATTCTGTGAAATTATGCCATAAGAGAGAGAGAGAGAGATTACTTGTCTATTTAAATTATTTTAAGATTCTTGCTTGAAAAATTAAAATAAGAATAATTGGGACTGTAATCAAATAAATAAATATAAAAGTGTATCTATAATGAAAAATTATAATTGAAAACTTACCCTTGAATATGTGTGTTGTGAATCCGTTGTCTGTGGTGAGTGCGGTGAACTGTGATTTACATACGTCGTGTTGTAATTCGACGTCGGTGGATCAAGCTGTTAATAACGAAACGTACCATAAATAAACTTATCAAAAATTAAAGATGGTTTAAAAGAGATAAAATAATAATAAAAAGAAACCTGAAAAATAAAACACGTGACAAACAAAATAACGAAGCTTCTGTGAAAGCGTTGCAGCGGGCGGGTATAAACAAAAGAAGCAGCTAACAATGTGCTTACTCCACTAACCATCTAGATATCGACCATGCCTGTGCCATAGATATAAACCATTCCAGACAAATATTGCTCTAAATAAGTACGTAACAAAAAATATCTAGACATAAATAACATATTGTATTGAATGTAACGAAAGGCATGCCAAGGAACTTGAACATAAAAAATCTGAACGCGTTTAGTACATGTGTTTTCCTACGCAAAACAGTGCTACAGAAAAAGAGTAAAAAATAAATTATTATTTTTTCTCATTTTGAGTTTCTTTTTTTATTTTTTTTACTACAGCACTGTCTATAGTGTAGTAAGAGAAAAGGACAATAAGAAGCAAAGCATTTTGTCCATTTTATAAGAAGCAAAGCATTTCGTCCATTTTCTCAAACTAGTAATAAATACTTTTCCGTGAATATCTATCTATTCAACTTTACGGGTGAGACGTACGCGTCTTAATGTACGCTTTGTTCGGATCACGAGCGAATTTTACGATATTCAGAATTATTATCAATAACAAAATAACTCTGTGAATATCCATAAATTCATTTTTTGAGATTAACATGTGTCATAATAGCATGGTACATATTAATGTAATCTACATTTTGACAATGGGCCATAGACAATTTTATATTTCTTTTCTTAGCGTTTGCTAAGAACGTAAAAAAGATACACCTAAAGTCTAAACACACGCAACTAATCATTTCGCTCGCAATCCGACACTAGGATATATATGTACTATAAAAAGAAAACAACGTTTTCCAAAAAAAATAATAAAAATATACATAGAATTGGAATATTGTGTGTAATGTGTCGTACATTTTCCGCGACCTGAACGTGCGCGGTCCACCCGGACTCGACGAGACTCTGCACCAACTGCGCCCAGTCCTTGGCCAACGTTACACCAATGTTACACACATTTACATATGCCACATACAAACACCGAGTGTGATACTATTTGTTTTTTTTTTTATAGCGTTATAATCCAAAACGATGATTGGATTGAAAAACCGAATTATATAATGAACTTCATAAATTGTTATTCGAATTTCAAAAGAATAATTATTATTTGAGTTTGTTAATTAATAACGATAGTCTTGATGATATATAGGGTAAACCACCCAATTATTGGCACTTTAAGCAGCTACTTCACAATACCGGTGAAATTTTCATGTACAATTATGTTTTAATTAAGAAAAAAACATTTATACTGGTATTCTAATCTATGAAGAATATTATAAAGTACTTGTCAATTTTAAATTAAATCGCTTTATTTAATATAGTGAACCTTTAAAAGAAAAACCTAAAATACCAGTTGCTGGCATAGTCAAACCTTTTATTGGCAGTGATTGTTACCTATTATTGTCACTATTCTAAGACTGAAAAATATTTACAAAATCTTATGTAGGGCTTTCAAAGTGTGTACTATGACATTTAAAAGTTAATTTGTACCATTCATAAATTGAAATAAACAAAATAAAAGACTTTGTTAAAAGAAATGTCACATTTATTTGTATAGGAACATACCATTTCAGTTGGAACGCTTATTATTTTTAAGTCATGTTAGTCATCTGAATCAGTCTCAATTAACATTTTTGTGTGCCAATAAAATGGATAAACGGATTTTAAGCAGACCAATTGTTGGCACACCACAAATAACTAAAAGTTGGCGATTAAATTTTAAAATAATGTTTAAAAAAGGCATTTCATACATTCATTAATAAGACAAAATGAATATGCAAAAGAAAAACACAACGGAATTGCAATTTCTTTTAAGTTCATGAAAGCTCTTACCTTAGTAAAAACGAATATTTTGAATATTTTTGCCACACAAGGCCCGGCTTGTCAAACAGATGGTTGATACGCCGCCATGTTTTAAGAAATAAAAAACATTGTTTGCTAGTTGAGTAAAGAATGATACGCTACTTAATAATTTCTACTACAAAATATAAACTGGCTACAAAAAAAATCTTAATTTTCTTAAAAAACTGGAGCATGCCAATAAATTGGTAGAGTGCCAATAATAGGGTGGTTTACCCTATATATGATAATAATTGACTACCGGACTTCAGGATATTTTCTTTTGAAACAAAGTATATTCTTTGGAACGCTCTTTAGGATGAAAACGACTTGAGAATTTCGTAGAATTAAGAATAGGTGACGTTCGTTTCCTCCATGTTTCCTCTTAATTGTTACGGTGACACTAGTGTGTCAATGTTTTTAAATAAAATAGCGCTATTTTCTATATTTATATGAGGTCAGTTTTCTTCAATATTCTCGCCTTGTTCGCCGTTTTGTAATTGATCATTCATAAGAAAGTTGTTTTGTAAAAACAAATAGTAACACGCAGGTGATCGGCAGCGGGTTAGTCACAATAAATTTAAATACGTTTATTCATATAATTAAACATTAACAGATCATTATTTCTCATAATATCTATACGTGCATTTGTTTTGTGCTGCAATTCTATGCTTTCGTGTTTTGTATCTCAACTGTGAGTGATCATTATATTATATTTAACTTGACTTTACTTCTATAAATTAATATTGTTTTAGAAGCTTCACATTGCTTAGTTAGTTTCTAAATTTACTCACAACTCCCTGCTAATCCATTGAAGCATAGAAATTTTAAATTCTTATAAATAATTCACGCATTTCCCGTTACACTCTTTAACCTGTGTTGCTATATATTCATATGATATTGTCACACTCATGGAAAACACCATAGTTTTTTATTTGACCACACGATGTTTTTTATTCAATAATTAGATACAATTTTGTTAGATGGTTCAATACCAATATTTAAGAAAAGTTTCATCCACCAAAAAATGTTTACTCTCATCCACACTTACACTTAAGTCTTCTTCATCTTTGTCATGGATTAAAATATTTTAACATTTTTAGTTAGTCCGACCATGTTTTATTATGATTTTTATGCAGTATATTTTTCAACACGTTTATAATTATTCTAATGTTAGTTGGAATTAGCAAAATATAATTTATAGTTATTTTTATTAAAAATTCTAGAACATGAGGTATTTAAGTTCGGCTTGTATATAAAATGAAGACCTACCATTGTTATTTGCTCGAAGGGTTGTAATAGCACTGTGTGTAGATTATTGTAGTCAGTCTGTGATGATTCACCTACAGGACTGCCCGGACTGTGCGCCATCTGGAAAGTGAAATGTGTACTTTATGTATGTTTCTTACAGTTTAAACTGTAAAGTTTAAATAGATATTTATACAAAATTTGACAAAACCCAGCTGAAAACGTTGGCCTGGGTGTATTGGACAAAGTTTTGAATTTACAAAGAATACGAAATGTCATGAATAATAATAATAATATGAATCGCCAAAGACCTACGCACCCTCCAGATTGAAAACTGGCAAGAGATGGCGCAGGATAGAGTCAAATGGAGGCTCTTATTGTCGGAGGCCAAGACTCACTTTGGGTCCCTGCGCCAATCAAGTAAGTAGTAAGTAACGAAATGTCATGGGACATTTATGAGACGTGAGATACATGGAAAATACGACATTCGATTCCCGGTCGTGAAAAGTGATTTTCGACAATCATTAAATACAGTTAGACCGGACTCTCAGTGGAGTTTCGTTTGCAAAAATCGCGGACCTATCTTACACTTTCTCTAAGATTTTTTAGAAAATTTACGAAAATGGTCCATTTTTGAGTTAACTTTAAACCACTATAGATTGAAAACTCATGAATATATTTTTTAAATTATTATTTTAAATAATTAACAATAGTCCATTGTTTACGATTCAATATTTCGTACAGTGAAATAGTTGCATGGGGGAGTGGGGGGAGCATTCAAAGATGGCGAGTATATTTTCAAGTTCATATAGTATATAGTTATTTTCATCAAATCCACCACATAGCTCACTTATATTATATTACGAACTATTGAATCATAAACAATGGACTATTGTTAATTATTTAAAATAATAATTTAAAAAATATATTCATGAGTTTTCAATCTATAGTGGTTTAAAGTTAACTCAAAAATGGACCATTTTCGTAAATTTTCTAAAAAATCTTAGAGAAAGTGTAAGAAATGTATATAGTATGCTATATATTCGTGATCTACTCAATAAGCTCTTTCATTTGATACCCCACACGGCATGTTTTGGAAATTTTTATTTTTTTCTTTGTATGCCATATTTAATTACCGGGGTGCGGGCAGGGGGACCACAAAACTGGTTGGCAACATCTGTCTATAGGATGTCTGGGACCTATACAATATATATCAGAAGTCAGATTTAGGTCCGCTATTTTTGCAAACGAACATCTCCTTGGAGCCTGCTCTAAGTTTTATTTCTTTTTAAAAATAAAGAAATGTTTCCTTTCACCAATATTTGCTATCTCTAGTATTTTAAGTACTTTTCGCCCAAGGCAAGATCATTTCCATCCTGTATATGTTTTCAGAATGTTTTCTCATTAGTTACGGCCCTGCCTTCATACGAAACTGCTGAATACGCCGTTCGCACGGGAATAGAGTGTGGGTCCGATTTCCCTGAGTTAGCATCCAAGTTTACGTCTTTATAATTATTAAAATGTATAAATTCATTCTTTAACTCCGGTCTGCATCGTGCAGACATGGGTGTAAAAGTCTCATTTTAGTCATTAAATGTAGTTTCTAAGTACATCTGAGTTTTCTTTTGGGGCCTCCGGCTGCGGGAAATGTAATTGGCGCAGTCGGTAGGATACTCAGGTCGCCCGGCGGGAAGATATCCGAAATAAATATCGGTTCCGAGGCCCCGCGCGGCCGACCGGTTTTTTTAAAAACCCAAGCGAGTATCCAGAATCTACGGTTTCTGCGGCCTAGAGGCTAAATCAAACATCGATCCCGAAAAGTAACCAGATTAATTGGTAAGTACATAGAATAGTTCTGTGTTGCTTCCTTTTACTAGTTTATACCTATTTTTAGTCCTAATTTCCTTTCCATCCGTGAAAGTCAAATTCCCAAGAGCACTACATTGAGTAAGGCTGCTCGTAGACTAGTTTTAGAAAATAGTAGAGATTTATTTTAAAATTAACTAGATATAACTAGAACTTAGATTAACTAGAACTAGATTATAAAGTTATAGTGAATAGCCTAATTTCTTAATCAATGATAAATTGAATAAAATTACAATTAACTCGAATAGCATTCCCAAAATTGAGTAGGCATTCAAAATACATTACTAAATAATTTCAGGATCAAAAAGACAAAACCACTCTATATATTACATTTCGCTTCATGAATCGGTACCTAGAAAATATCATCATAGAGGCAAAACGTACCTACAATTTATGTAAAAAAAAATCTACATGCTTTTATTCGCGGTTTATAGGAGGCTTTAGGTTCAAGAATTCAATGTATGCGGCCGATTTCAATTGAAAAAAAAAAAGTTTAAAAATTGTGACAATAATTATATTTAAATAATTTTTTCATTTCAGTTCATTTAATTTAATCATTAGAATTTTTGGTACGAAGAATTAAATGCATCTTATTTACAGAATAAAAATAATTTTAATAATTAGTCAAAATTATATAAAAGAATTCAATTCGAAACCCTAATAACATTTTTCGGTTACCTAATAGGAATGAAAATCAAGGCCCTAAACTGGCATCAGTCACAATGTTACTAGAGATTTACCTTAATTATTTGAAAATGCATGAATTATATCCACCTGAGTACGGCCCTGACTTTTATTCCGAGAATTATTCGTATTTACAATAGTGAATCGCCTTATCGTTAGACATATGATCCGAACTTTACACACTATGCTTGTAATAGCTTTACTGACTGTGAAGATTAGGATCGATCATCATAGGTATTACCGGTATTAATTTGGATTACAAAGATGCTATAAAATATGACAATTTCATTAAAGCTTTTTAAAAAAAAATCAGAATTCAATTTATATCATCAACTATTGTAGTTAATGATATAAAACATCCATCATAGTATTCTTTCTCAGATAGTGGAAAATCAATAGAAAATTAATTTCATATTAATTCAATTCTTAAAAAAAAAATTAAATGACAATTATTAGATATGTTAAGTTAGCTAATCACCATTCAATGTTAGTTATGGAAACAGTTAGGAAGATGATTAAGATATTAGGTAAGATTTAGAATAAGAATCAAATAAGAATTAAAAGATAGGGAATATTATGATTTACTTAAGCCTGGATGCTACTTTTCGAATAAGCATATTGTAGTAATTTTTAAATTTCCATTAGTATCTACTAGTAGATATTCTTGATTTATTTCATTTAGCTATTTTTCCAAATAAGAATAGGCAGGCCCTCATCCCTTCCTATCCCTATATAGCAACTAACAGTAACTCATTCTTGTACATAGAGGCTGAATGCCCGAAGTATAATATCTGGTATCTCTGTGAATCGAAAAACAATCAAATTTAGACGAAGCCGGACTGTATTCAGGACTTCATTCAGATTCAGAATCAAACCTTAAATAGTTCCTGCGAGACGACAGTTATTTCACTCTCAAAAGAAACGACGCAAGAATTAGATGAACGACATTACATACTATCTTTACCACGCTCATCTAAAATCTTACTATAAATGCAACAAGAGGACTTCGTGATACTCCAAGGTACATTCTTATTAACTATACCTACTGGATGTATGTTCGAGTCGGAGAATTTCAAGATCTATAATATAAATGACAAAATTAAGGAACAGCCACTGAAGATAAGCGGTACAGATATCAAGGACATTAGAAATAAATATACAAGATATGCAATTCTCAACTCAGTTAATTTGGAAGATTTGCACAAAATCCAATAGCAAGTTTTAATGCAAACTGTAGAAAATGCAAGCCATAGAAAAGGATCCTGTAATATATCAAACCACTATCCCTATATACATAATTCTGGTTGGTGCAGTCTTAATTTTGGCCATTTGATACATGATGTGACGCAGATCGACACATACTTTATAGAGGACCACAGATGAGCAGACGATCCCCAGCAACATTTTTCAACAAAATTAAAAAATGGTCGCTGAACTTCGGCGGGAGGAGTTACGGCCCTGCCTTCATACGAAACTGCTGAATACGCCGTTCGCACGGGAATAGAGTGTGGGTCCGATTTCCCTGAGTTAGCATCCAAGTTTACGTCTTTATAATTATTAAAATGTATAAATTCATTCTTTAACTCCGGTCTGCATCGTGCAGACATGGGTGTAAAAGTCTCATTTTAGTCATTAAATGTAGTTTCTAAGTACATCTGAGTTTTCTTTTGGGGCCTCCGGCTGCGGGAAATGTAATTCATTGTTTCGTGTTTATTTTGAAAAACCTACAAATAAATAAATAAAAAAACTCACCGTGGGTGAAGGCAAATTAATGTTTGATGCGGACGAATATTGTGAGGGCGGACTACAATGCGACTGGTAGCTCGATGCGAGCCAACCGTGGTCTAACGGGGACATATTCTGAAATAATTCGTATGACAACTTATAAATATGTGGATAGAATTATGAAAAAAGCGCGTTTGTGTTAGAGGCTGCATGAATTTCCCAAATCAATAGTTTTATGCGAGTTTAATAATTCCTAAAAATGAAACAATCCCCGAATTTCCAAGTTACTTTTCTAACTTGGGTTTCTTTGACTTAAACTATTGATTTGAGAAGATGGCGTTAACCTTATAATAATTAAGCAAATCATGCAGTTTAGCTCTTAAAAAACAACCTTAAAGATTAATAAAAAACAAGATAAAAAATGTTTGCCAATGTGTTGATGAATTATTTGCATAATGATCCGTATGGCATGAGGTTTTCATGCGTTTTTTTTAATGGTTGCGTTTGTCGCGCTATAAGATATAAAGCCTTTATGTTCGTGATATTTAATTGTTAGTAAAAACGCTTAGCTTAATTGCACATATTATTATAATAGAAGTAACATTAAAACGATGAAACAATGGACCTATGAAGAATGTATGAATATTTTATATGATACTAGCTGCGCTCCGCGGTTTCACCCGCGTGGCTCCGCTCCTGTTGGTCTTAGCGTGATGATATATTATAGCCTATAGCCTTCCTCGATAAATGGGCTATCTAACACCGAAAGAATTTTTCAAATCGGCCCAGTAGTTCCTGAGATTAGCGCGTTCAAACAAACAAACAAACAAACTCTTCAGCTTTATAATATTAGTATAGATACTATAAAACTATGCCTGGGCAATTTTGAAATAATATAATAAATCGCACTCGCAATTAAAGTTGACGACACGGTATTAAAACTCAGTAAGGGCTAATTATAGTCCTTTTCACTTTTAGTGCATAATATTTTTATTTTATGGCGGCATTATTACCAAAATTATAAAAATGAAACATCTTAAGCTAATAAAACAAAAACAGTATTGTTTAGTTTAATATAATGAAAAATAAAATAAAATAACACAAATAAATAATACCTACGCAATTCGTGTACATGAAATGGAACGTTGAAAAATTATAGAGTTGGAAAATCATATAATCGGCGCCCATCTTGTGATCGTTTGTCAATCGCGTCAATCGTCTGTACGAGTGCGTCAGCCTTGTATACAAGTTGCATTTTTATATTGATACTTTACGTAATATTCTGTTATTGTTACTAATTGTTATTGTTGACTTTTTGTTGCTGTTGTTTGCTAAGTTTCCTTAGCTAATTGTTGGTGAAATGCCGAAAAAACTAATTTTGGTACATAATTCAAATCGATTTCAATTCCTTATAAAATATTATCGATTATCGGAAACAATTGATACGATTTCAGTAAAGGACATCCATACACGTGTCAAAAATCGATATGTCACAGAAATCATCTTAGGTGAAAATGACTATAGAGGGTGTTTTGGCTATAATTATATTTTTATTTTAAGTTAATTATCATACGAATACCGAATACTTTTTTATCTAGTAAACTAAGCCCCGAAAAGGGTGAAGCTTTAATAACAAGACTGTAAAGGAGACCAACACTTAACATTTAGTCTATGTTTAAATTATAATAGATTTGTTTATTTTTTGTTAGCCATTTTGACCAATTTTGAAAGTCAACCTTTTTTCCTTTAAGATTCCTTCACAGCATCGTATTACGTATGAAAAGTGGGGGTTTCGATTTTGTTCCTTAGTTAATATGCATAATTTGGATAAAGCATTTTATATTGCGTATAAATAATAATTTTATTTTCGTTTCAAAGGTTATAAGTTATGTAACGGTTGCTAAAAATAAAGCCCAAAACTTAGTGTACACTGTATGGAAAAACTACGTCGTGGCATTTTCTATAATAATCATTGCTATAATTAATTCATAAAACCAGTAACACATTACGAAGCATAGAAACACAACACAAATATGTGTGTAATTTTATTTACATACTTATTACAAAAATAAGATTTGCTTGAATGAATAAACGTTTTTCTATAAAGTGTACATATTGCTGTTGTGAGATATAAAGATATTCGAATCTATCAAAAAATTGTTTGAATAAAAAATTACAACAGACGTGTGCTTTGATTTCGAAGTAGTATAAATAATCAATAAGATATTTTATTTAAAAAAAGTTTATAAATCGCGTAAGGCATGCATACAAAAAAAGCTTAGTTTTCGCATTATTTTCGTAGTTTATGAATAATGTCGGTATTAGTCCATGAAATCGATATGAAAAAATTAGTGGCTTATAAGCACGTAGGCGATTATTTGCGAGGATGAAAAAAATTTAACTGTTACAAAAGAAAACGAACCTTACTATGATGAAGATAATTATTTGTGTTTGGTACAGATAAGTGATTCTGAAATAAACAAAAAATGACTTGTGTATAAAGCAAATAAACACAACGAAAATTTTTTTACCTACTTCTAAAAGCAATATCTAATAAAAAAAACTAATTATGCGTTGTTTTCACTAAACATGTTATTTTAAATTATCTCTGACGCACGAGAAGTTTAACTATTTTTATATTTTTAATAGCTTCAATCTTTTAACGGTATTTCTTAACTGTATTCAATATATAGTTTTTTATTTTAGTGTAAAATGAAATGAACTATACACACAAAAACACTACTGGACATCACATTGCATTATTATTTGCAAAGACAACCACAGCCAGAAAGCCAGAGGTACCTAACGTACATCTACTAAATTATAGGGGTTTTTTTGGTCTTATATATATATTTACATATTATATTTTCATCAAATACACCTAATGTATGTAATAATTTATGTCACTTATCAACTTTAAAAATACACATTGGACAATGTAACTTTCCGCACGCGACTACGTCCGTGTAGTCAAAGGTTTCCCACGCTCCCAGGTTTCTCCAGACACAAAAATCATATCATAAAACCAGAAAAAGAGACAAACAACTTTTATATTGAAAGAAGGATAATTAATAATTATTGATAAATGCGCAACTAATGACGCACAGAGCAGACTGTGTTGTCTATACGTACTGGCGTGTCATAAATGTTCATCTATACATATTTTAAGTTTCACTATTATCTGGTTTTGTTACCCTATGTATGTTTCCGATTAATTTAAAGCTACCTATGAGAGACGAAACGAATACCCAGCAACTATCCGGTAACCGGTCCATCCGGCGGCCTTAACAATATACGGCTACAATCGACACGGTTGGCCGAATATCCGGTATCCGGTAACCGGCCATACTGCAATGTTTCATCTCTACTATCTAAGTATAAATTGATAATTTTCTCTACTATCTAAGTAACTGCCTACTGAGCCGACGGTCCCGGGTTCGATCCCCGGTCAGGGCAAATATTTGTGTGATGAACTCAATTATTTGTTCTTGGGTCTGGGTGTTATTATCTATATATGTATTTATTAAATATTATATTTATCGTCGCCTAGTACCCACAACACAAGCCTTAATTGAGCTTACTGTGGGACTAGGTCGATTTGTGTAATAATGTCCTATAATATTTATTTATTTATTCCCTTGTACAGATACAATACTATAAAACAGTACATACTTGCGTGTCGTACAAGTTGTGTTCGGGCGCGTGCACGGGCAGCGGCACGGTGGCGCCGACGGGCGAGCCCGACGCGGGGGAGAGCCCGCCCGTCGCCGGCGACACGCTGCCGCCGCCGGGCGACGCGCCGGCCGAGCTGGGGCTCTGCGATAACCGTGTATTAGTTAGTTTTGTGCGTAATTGTGACTGAAAATGTTTGCCAATGTGTTGATGAATTATTTGCATAATGATCCGTATGGCATGAGGTTTTCATGCGTTTTTTTTAATGGTTGCGTTTGTCGCGCTATAAGATATAAAGCCTTTATGTTCGCGATATTTAATTGTTAGTAAAAACGCTTAGCTTAATTGCACATATTATTATAATAGAAGTAACATTAAAACGATGAAACAATGGACCTATGAAGAATGTATGAATATTTTATATGATACTAGCTGCGCTCCGCGGTTTCACCCGCGTTGCTCCGCTCCTGTTGGTCTTAGCGTGATGATATATAGCCTATAACCTTCCTCGATAAATGGGCTATCTAAAACCGAAAGAATTTTTCAAATCGGACCAGTAGTTCCTGAAATTAGCGCGTTCAAATAAACAAACAAACTCTTCGAATTTATAATATTAGTATAGATGTAGTTTATCTAGACTTCATTGGATATGTTTGTGACTTTTAGAACACAAGATGTACAGATGTGGTGTTACTTGCATGTAATATTACGTGTAAACTCTTAATACGCACCAACCTTTGCCGTTCACATGCACATTTACGTTTAAAACAGCACGGGTATATGCGAGCTACGCAAACGCAATATAGACGCAAATGCACAGATTTTTTTTTTTGAAGTGAAAACTTCTTTAGCGGCGTTGAGCACTTTTTCTGTAATGGGTATAAAATCTCAAACTCGCGTCAGGACACGTGACCTGATCGAAAAAGCGTAAGACGGATACCATTCCAAAATATCAAACATGCTCAACGTTAATAATCAAGTCACTTCTGCCGGCACTCCCGGAGTGCAACCCGTCTTTTTACACGCTTTATATTAGCTTCACCTGTATGTTTGTTTGTTTGTTACCGACTTCTTTGGGCGCGATTTTGACCCACTTTAAACGGCCAGATTTCGTTCAAACTTTGTAGATTTATTGAGGACCGATGACAATACACTAATTTGATAAAATTTTTCGGTTTTCTATAAAAAGCGTGTTTTTTAGTTTTTTAAAACTATTATTATTTTATCTGAGCTAACTATGTACATACGTATCGGTGGTGGTGGTAGTCGGGCGAGGCGCGGTGCGGCAGGTAGTGCGGCAGGTGCGGCGGCGGGAAGTGCACCGAGGTGAGGTCGGGCAGCGAGCCGCCGGGCACCTGCAGCTCGCACGCGAGCCCGCCGCCCTTGCCGCCCCCGCCCCCGCCCCCGCCGCCGTCCCCCCCGCTCTCGTACACGCTATGGGACAGAAATCAAATCAAATTTAAATCGTATACAAATCAAATGTAAATTATACCAAAATAAAAAAGAGGTAAGTAGAACATAAAATATTATACGAAAATAAAACATTAAGCAATTTTTGACATCTCCTATAGAAAATATAGCGAATAACACAAATCCGTCAAATAAAAAATTGTAAACCAGTCTACATTAAAACCCATGGTTCCTAAGTTACAAACATCGCGATCGCCACATAGAAAAAAAACTCGCTGCATACACGTGCCTGCACTCTTAATGCAGTTGTAAACAAATTATTTTACTACATAATACGTGAGTTATAGAAATAATGAAGTATTAGAATCAATGCAGACAAATAATCTTATTAAACATTTGCTGTAAGGTGGTGTGGGCAGGTAATTGCAATATCTATTTTTCTGTAATGACGGTCGTTAGTATACAACGGATGTGAAAGTATCTACTTACAACTTATTTCTAAACACTTAAGTACTAACTATAAACAATTGGTGATAGAAAATATTTTTTACAAGTACTATAAACAATTGGTGTTAGAAAATATTTTTTGTAAAAAATTAAGATCATATAAAGAAATACATAATAAGTTACCAATATTTTTTTGTTTTACACGCTCTTAGTTAAAGCAATATGACGTAATAGTTCATTTTCATTAAATCCATTAAAATCAATATTCACATAAATAATCAAATTAATCCATTTATAGAACAAGTTGCCATTCTCATTAACTCTATCAATTTATCATACGCCCACTTATTAAACAAACATGTAAAAGAGGTAATAAATGCACAATAGACA
Organism: Colias behrii; assembly: GCA_029959065.1. Classification (NCBI taxonomy): domain Eukaryota; kingdom Metazoa; phylum Arthropoda; class Insecta; order Lepidoptera; family Pieridae; genus Colias; species Colias behrii. The sequence continues at coordinate 5,804,981 of JARWMC010000019.1, read as the reverse complement.
AGCGACCCGGCTTTTCTTGGAAACAATAACACCATAACAAATAATTATGAGGAATCTATGAATATATTAAATAATGAATCATATACTCACTTATTATTGTTTGGTATTCTTGGTATTTCACACGACGATCGGGGTCGATTCGTTGGATTCATACCCAGAGTCGCCAATACATCGAGGTGCATATTTGCCGCTGAAATGGAGACAAATTTTCATTATCATTCAGTGTGCCTTATTGAAGAAACAAAAGATTGAGTCATACATATTGTCGGCATACAACGGACCATAATACATTACATGTGCTGTATATACATTTATTAATATTAATTAATACTACTGGCAAAATAGCAACAACAATAGCAAAAAAATAGCAATAAGTTACTATGATTTTACGTTCTTTTGAACGCTTTTCCAGCTTTTAAAAATAATTTCAAAGCTCCATTACATATATTTTTTTGAAGATATGTTGCTGAAGTATGGAAATCTGAGTTTTATTAAGAGAATGATGAATACAGGATGTAGTCATCATAATCTTGAGTAATTTTTTATGGTGGAAATGTGAAAAAAAAAAACTTAACGACTGTGATTTTTTACATGGTGTATTTAAACATCAATAATTATGGTATTTCTTGCAATAGATAATGTTATATGGGTCAGTTTTCCTGTAATGCATATTGTATCTTTGTATGTTGATACAATATGATGTCAAAATTGGTATCATAGTTTTATTTGAAAATAATTTATCCTTATTGTTTTTCCTCATATGAAAATTAAAGTATAAGTCAAGAATTATAACACATTAAGATCAGCTTTGTTAAACCAATTACATAATCCACCAGTCATTTATTAAACTAATGCAATTAACTTAAATTAGCCTACTATTTATGTAAAATATATTTAACTCAGTGTGCCATTCTTCCTTATCACAACATTTTGCGTAATAAAATGAACAGGCATGCAGTTGAGACCACAATTCATGTTAATATTTTTTGCCTACCATTGATTTCGAGGACAACAACTTTTGGAAAATGATGATCTAAAAAATACTAGTTATCCAAAATAGTTTTATATTTTGAAAATCAACTCAAATGTCTAATCAAGAATATTCATTTAACGTTATATTTGACCACATAGTGATTTAAACATAGTGAAGTCCCTTGTCCCCTGATGGTATGGGACAGATGCATTATGCATATGTACATCTGTGTCACTGATCGAATTCCTTTTCATGGCAACCGTCACGTCATGGAGTAAGTCACGTGTGCTCGGCACACACGCCCTTTTTTAGTGAATTATACGAATATTATTAAAACTAATTAAAATGGTATAAAAAAGCGTTTCCGTACATATCTCACCTCTCCTATGGTTCTGGTGTGGGTGCAGGTGTGGGTGGGCGTGGGAATGCAGCGGGTGGTGCGGGGACAGCGGGGGCGCTGTCACCTGCTGCTCCCCGCACGACTGGTGCAGCGCCGAGTCCGAGTTCGTCCTGCGCCAGTTGCTGTCCGGTGGCGGGCTGGAACGAAATATACTCTATGTTGTATGTGCGAGAGTTCATATTGGATTGGACATACTTGTAACGTGGAGAAAGGGCGATTTTGATGATAATGAACCGTACGATATGTGTAGGAAAGTTCATATTGGGTTGTAAAGAAATGTAATATGGCAATAGTGCGATTTTAATGATAATGAACTCTATGAAGTTATAGAATATAAGGAGAGCTTAGCAATAACTAAATCGCAAATCGCAATCGAAAACGAATGCAATAACTAAATCGCAAGACTTTAGTTCTTACTTAAAAAATAGATTACTTTTTTTCTAATATATCATTACTTTTTAGTGAATAAGGCGATGACCTTTTTTGTTTAAAAGTTTTTTTCTATACATGGCTTTTATAATGCTAATGACGTCAATAATATAATTATTATTTATATAAACACGAATTATATTTAAATAAAAAGAATTTGTGTTATCTGCACTACAAACACATACAAACAATGTTCTTTTAAATGTACCTACCAAGTTAATTTATTTACTTGATATAAACTCGTTCATAAGATTTTAAGGTAAGTACTAAATCTCTGACGTTATTTCAATTTGAACCGAATTATGTTCATTCTTATTTCTTATATTATTTATTCAGTTCTCTGTGATGCAATTAATATAAAATTATTCCGATAGTACTTACCAGAAGGAGTTATGTTTTTCGGGATTATTAATTATGTATCTTGATAGTATGTACCTATTAAATAATTGGCGTATTTATGCACGTAGGTACATAAAAATAATAATTTTCGTGTGGTACGATCGGTACCGTATAGATTGTTTGATTAATTTTAGACTCAGGGGTTGTTGTTAGACGCGAATCAATTTTATTGTGAGAGACAAATCATGAATATGACAAATAATGAGGATAGATTTTTGGCGCCAATTTATAATCATTAAATTTTTCTTGTTTCTACAAATGTTATTGACATTTTTAAGTTACCAGTTTTCAATTACTTAGTTTTTTTATGAATTCTATAGAAGCTTGTTTATTTTATAATCAACTTGCGCCTCATACTAGCATAACATATTAAATGGCGCGAGGCGCGTACACATTCAAATTATTGCTATGCGGTTTCGTCCTCTATTGAAATAGGTAAGAAGTATATAGTCCGTTGACCCTATACTCTGGCTATAGGATCAAGTCACTTCCAAGTACAGACCAATGCCGATGCAAATTGTTTCCTGTTCATATTTGTCATAAGCTCAAACAATAAATTTATTAATTATGAATGAGGTTTCCTCAAATGAATGACAATGGGAACCTGGTCATACATGCATGTGTTTTAATGTTGTATAGAAAGTATACAATATTGTAATCGTAATATTTGATATAATAGTAGTACTTGATATGTACATGAAAGAACATTTAAATTTTGACTATACATAACACGTTTTTAAATCGATTCGAAACAACGCGTTTATAGTCAACCCGGAAAATAAATTAGTAAACATTTATAGCATTTACTTTACCTATGTGATTCGTATAATTTTCATAGCATAAAGACTGGAAAACGTTACTTTCATTGACCTCACGAATAATAATCCTTGGCAAATTAGTTCCTTTTACTTTTAAACAATTACGTGTTGTACGAAATTAACAATTATATAGGAAATTAAAAAAGGTTACCGATTATTTTGGCTTGATCTTTTCAGTTAATAATACATAGGGAAATTATTCAACAACCTGCGTTTTTTTTTTGGTTAATTTTAAGTTAACTACAAGCCGCAAATATTACGTGTTTACGACGTTTATTAAATTCTTATTCGTCTTTTATCTTTCCTGGTATATATTTATTATTTATAGATTGCAAAAACGTGGAGAATTCTAAATAAAAGCTCAAAAATATTCCGGACTAAATCGGACTTTTGTGACAAGAAAATTTTTTTCTTCCTATTTATTTCAACAATATTCCCATCTCTTATATTATTTAGTCGTAAAATTACGTAAAATCAGCGCAGTTTCACGCATAATGAATAGATTTTAAATAATCTATTTTATAACAATTCACCATTTACGAAGAATTTCAAACATTATTTCTTATAAAAATTGTTCCCTTAATTTGTGAAACTTGCACGTGTGATAAAAATGTTTTTAAGTTTGATGTGGTTTTATTAGTTATGTCAATAATGAAGTAACGTGAACAAACTTAAATTCGTGATTCCTAAAAGTAACAGCACACATACCCAAAATCAGTTTCTAATAGGAAAAAAAGTTGTTAAGTATATCAAAGTAAAACGAGGCTCAATATGACTTCTCAAATAAAATTGTTATAAGACCAAATTTCACTAACAATGTACACTACATACTTCATTTGGATTTGTGCTTGAATATTTGCCTGTGATTTAATTTTATTAATATGTAAAATCAATTCAATATTTGAAACAGTCTTCATTTATTATTCTCATCCTCCATCATAAATATAAGTAGCAAAATTATGATGAATAGCAACAAAAACCACTAAACAGTGTTTAGTATTGAAATCAAGTTAGTTAAACATCCTATCATATCCTTTAAATGTAAAATTTTATAAGAATATTGAATATGGATGTATGTTTTGTCACTTTCAAACGAAAATCAATGAATGGATTTTTGACTATACTTATATCACGCTATAGCGTAAACTCGCTTTTGCTCACAGGCAAAACCACACAGCACAGCTAATTCTATATTATATTATGTGTATAAATTATAAATGGTCTTGCTTACCTGAGATACACGGTACTTCCATACGGACTTGTGTCATGTTTCCTATCTGCCGGCCTCCGCATGGGCCCAACGGACGACGAGGCTCGTCCCCGTTGCCCCGGCGACCGAGGCGACGGCGACATCCCCCCACTCCTACCACCAGACATCGCATATTGTGTTGGTATTGTTGATTCCTCTGGCTGTTGAATAAAAAAATGTATATTTAATAATAATTGATTACAAAATAATATTCATCTATTTACTATCAACTAGCACATTAATACAAGAATAAAAATTTTATCACATTTTACCTTCAAACTACCCAATTCGTACAATACAGCAAATTATTTTCAAAATCATCTTTAAATAGTACTCCATTAAATACTTTGTGGACTAACAGTGATGGAAGGGTCAACTCAAAAGCTTAAGGCAAACTACACATGCTACATAAAAAAAGAAGTGTAAATAATATGACAAACATTCCCATAGACCTTCAAAAACAGCTACTTTCATTTAAAAAAATAAAATATATGTAAGTAACAATACAATTTCAACTTTAAAGCAATACCTATAAGGTACAGTATAGAATATGTTTTTGAAGTGTTTATAAGCCAAACAGATGATGGCATGGCCATGTATAAAACCTGGAAAACACATGTTACAAAACAAATAAAAACCGTGAGCATCCAGCTCCAACAAATAATTGAAGGACTATGATAAACTATGGACATTCAATAGACAATAAATTTTAATTAAATTGTTGGAAAAACAATAAATAATAACTTTTAGCAACTTTGTGAATGTATCTAGACAGTATATTTAAGTTTAATGGAAAATAAACATCAAAATAAATATAACCTTAACTACTAACAAAATAGTAGCATACAGTAAAAGGGATGGCTTCAAACAAAAAAAAAAGTAGAAATCAGCGAGTCGACAACACACTACATATTTTAAATGCAGTTTCGAGGAATGAGAAACCTTTATGATCTCTGGTTGAGTAGAGGGTGGTTGCGGTGCTGCAACATTAGGAAGAGAACCACTTCGGAATGAACCCATGGTCTGTTGGTTTTGTACAATCTGGGGCTCAACATTCTCAACCAACTCTGTAGTTGCTTTTACACGCATTCTTCTACTATTTGAATTTACCTGCAACCATTTAGCTTCAAGATTTTTCTTTCTCTATATTCATTATCACATCACTACACAAAAGCTAATTATGGGAAATATTTAATGAAACTAATTAAAAAAAAGATGTCAAATAATTTTTACTGTTATCAAAATACTTGGATTCTGTAATTTTCTTTTATTCGATATAAAAATGACGAGAACACATCGATAAACATTCCAAGACGATAATAAATAATAACACCATAACACTGATAGATAAACAATAACAGAAATATTCACTGTTTATAAAAGCTATGTGTGAGGAAATTGTCGTAATAACTATTTCTCTGATAAAAGTTTATTTATTGTGTTTTTTTGTGTAAGAGAATATCAAAAAACAAGAATATTTCTAGCTATTATGATGCATACAGTACGAAATAAAAACTTGCTATATATTATCTATTGTTTTGAATTTGTTTTTATCAAATATCATAAAATATTTTAAGTCGCAAAAAGTGAATTATTCTAGCGATTATTGTTTACGTCGGCTAGCACATTTGACGGCCAGGAAGCGATTGCCTGAGTAAATAGGCGATTCGCGACATACCTTATTGGTTGCGTCGGAAACTTCACGCATAATTTTTTCAAATGCAGCTGTTTCCTCTGCCTGCTTTTGATTATGAAGGGCTATTTTTTCACTAAATTTTCTAGGATTCGCCATGATGATCAACAAACATTTATTCTTCTCTTTTTACATCACAATTTTCTGCGCTCCTAGAACCAAAACGCGCTTGCCTGTCAAAGACGACAGACAAAAATTACCAGATTGCAAAATTGAAAACGAAAGACCATGTATAGAGAATATAAAATGGCACAGATATGAAATACAACATAACAAATAATAGGCATTCTATGAATTTGCAGTGAATTTGTAGGAAGATGGATTCATCTTCCAATAAGCCACGATCACATATTTTTAAATTAAAAATTTAAATCTATAAAATTCATTTCCATCAAGAGATTACAATACAAAGTTTAGATTATATCATTCATTGTTGCATACAAATTACAATATTATATGAGTGAGATATAATGAATGGCTCTGTGTGAATGGCTAGTCTTGTTTTATTAAGAAATTAACAAACTGTTTCCATCTATTACAACCACAGCGTAAGTAACGTCCTACCACGTCCTACATCAAAACAAATCTCCTAAAATTTCGTGTTATAGAATATTACCTACTTTTCTATAAATAAAATCCAAAAAATACTTGATTCTAACATGAAGTCAAAGGAAAACCCGCAGAAAAAGTTCGAGATAAAAACTATCCTATCTGTTAATCCAAGTTTATCTTCCATGTGTGTGCCATTTTTCATTATCGGTTCAGCAGTTTTTGCGTGAAAGAGTAACAAACAAACATACGAACATTCCCATCTATATTATAAGTAGGTAGGTTATAAAAAAATAATTAAATAGGTGACTTTTGTAATTTTTGATTTGACCTTTTGTGATTCTATAAAAACCGGTTAGGTTGCTCCAAGTCACAGAACATTAAAAACATATAGAAGTGCTATAATGTCATAATTACTATGAAAACCAGTGTCGCCAAACCCACACATTTAAACCGATAGTTATACAGTACACTACAAGTAATCTATGCCTTTGATTGGACAGCTTAATTTGAGTAAAAACTGACTTAGGTTATAAATTCAGCATTTCAATATGTACCCTAACGCACGATGTTACGGTTTATTTTAGTATAACATCCCTAGGTATATTAGCTGTTTTGTTTCTCATTGCACAGAAATTCCAAATTCGAAAACATCCAGCTACTCCACAACAGAGGGCGTTAGTTTTCGATAGATATAACTTTGAACCTCAACACATTGAGATAAGGTTGAAATTTGTGTCACTCAACATTAATGACATTAACTTGATTTTTATCTGATGCTATGCCCTGAGGGATGTCAGCCTTGTTATCGATAATTCACAAATAAATATTTTTTGTGTATTTTTTTTTTCTTTCTATTATATGAGTATAGTATAATGTGTCACATTTTGGAGTATGTTTATTACTACTAAGTACGTCTTTTTATATTATTATTATTAAATAAAAAACGGAATAGAATAGTATTAATCTATATTTACAAAATACAAACAGAAAATATGCATTATTTTAAATCTTGGAACTGCCGTAGGTTTGCTGTATCGGTGGCCTTTGTTAGACCGCTTAGTGCTGTTCGGCATCCAGTTAACTCGTCACGTTGAATTTATCCATTTCTCTTTTAAATTAGCCTCTTTGGGAAATCTATAAATAAATTGGACAAATGAAAGCTAAGGAAAAATAAAATAAAATTTAATATTTATAATGTTTGTCTTTTCTAAAGTATCGATACTGTCGATATGCGCCACAAGCATCACTAAAGCGACATTCGTTTGTTTATTGCAATAATATTCCAGAAATTCTTGTTTGCTGTTCAATCTATAATAGTACTAATTTCTTACGGATTAAGGTTCATTTTAACTAGATATTTGTATACAATTTTGACAAATTACAAGCGAAGTTATAACATAAAATATTATATGTAAAATAAATAAAAATAAGACTTACCGATGGTATGAAATGCCTCCATTGCTGATATTATTTCGTCTGCTATCATTTTTGCACTCTAATACCGAACAACACGTCCTAATTAATGAATAAATATGGAAAAAAGGTTTGACAGCTGACAACCGACTCGAATATTTTTCTGCGCACAACTGAGAGCAAGTAAGGTGATCTTACCTTACAAGTGACACGTGGGCCACGCCCACATCACACTTCTATCTACTTTACTGTTCTGTGCTCCAAGTAGTTTGTATTGCTCCAAGTTTCATTATTTTTGACAATGTCAGTGTTTGTGTCAAATGTCAATGGATCTGACTGCTGACATTTGGCACTTGGCAGTTGATAATATAAAAGAAATCGAGAAAGAAATGGTATAAGGTTCGGAAAACGCTCGAAGTTAGAATCGTTTAGTGAAATTTGGAAATAAGAATCTCGTGTTTTCAATTTTCTAGTTAAAAACGAAGCTATTTTTGTTATAATGAATATAATTGTTAAGTGTGCCCTAAATAAGTGTTAACATTAATTATTTATATAATAAACATAGAATTAAAACGAAAAAAACTAAATATAAACCAGCTTTACTTACATTGTTAAAATGGAAGAAAAATATATTTTATCATTAGACATAGGGACTACAACAATACGTGCTGTTATTTATAATACTCGTACTGAGACAGTAGCCAAGGCTGTAGACAATGTAAGTATCTTAAAAATATCTAATCAACTTTGTATTTAGGTGTATGCAGGTCATCACTTTCAATTTCAATAATTGAATTACAGATTAGATTTAGAAGCCATTTACGTGTACATGTTTATATAACTGCATCTGGTAGTAAATAGAAAGCTGAGCTGAACTTTTTTTCATTACATTCCATATTCAAATCAATCCTTATGCTTATAGTTATAAAGGGACAGCTGATTTAGAAAGAAGAAAATAGCAAAGAAACTCCAAACATTGTATGATCATGCAATTTTAATTTCAGGTAATACTACATTATCCACACCCTGGCTATGTGGAAATAGATCCAGATGAATTGTGGAGCTCTGTTGTGGATGTTGTAAAGAAAGCATTGAGTAGTATGTTATTTTCGGAATATTCTATAAGTTCATTATAGTAGAATTTGATATTTTTGGTTTTATGGCATTCAAATAAAGATTAGAAAAAACTTGATCTCTCTGGCGGGTCACAAGTGGCTGAATTGGTCAAGCATCCGCCCCGGATTGGCGTGAAGGGATGCAGGTTCAAGTCCCGCCTCATGATCAAATTTTTTCTATTCTTTATAAATTTATATTCATTATAGTATTTTAAGGGGATATTTATACTGCTTGGCTTTATTAACCAATGTTCAAAAAAAGCATATGTTTTTTATGTATTTATTTGTAATGTAATATTAAATGATAAAATCGAATTGTCAAGTGATATATAACTATATTGTTTACAATGAAGGTAACACCAAAGCTTTAAAAGTTTTATTAGTGATTATCTGGTGTGTTATGTTATTCTGAGTAGCTTCCTTCCTCTTAACATATCCTCGATTAGATAATATCTAACTATTCTAATGACTTTGATATCACAGAGAGTGGAATTGAAGAACAAAATAATGCCTAGAATTTTACAATTAAACTTACATTGTTCTTATCATACTTATCATGAAAGAAAATATGAATATGTTACTTTAATCAAAGTATTATATTGTTTATTGAACAGATGCAAGTCTAAGTGCGGGACAAATAACTGCTATGGGCATTTCAACTCAGCGCAGTACATTTATCACATGGTCAAAAGAAACTGGTAAACCTTTTCAAAGATTTGTGACATGGAAGGATTTGAGAGCTGACAAATTGGTCAAACAGTGGAATGATTCTTATATTTGGAAGGTATTTTACTGAACTTAGAAATACTTTTTCAGGAAATTGTTGTAGTTTCATCAGTTTTGATGATAAAGATGTATTTGTTACTGATTGTCCCAATGATATTATAAACTTGATAACTTGTACTTACAAGTTATCAATACATTATATCCGTACATACTTATTAGTAGTTGTTCATACGAAACCAATGAACTGATCTTGATGATACTTTGCAGTGACAACATGTGTCCTAGAATAATGCATAATCTGCAAACTACTTACTTTTACAGATTTTTGACAATATTGAAAATTTCCATAAATATAAAAAAAACCGGCCAAGTGCGAGTCGGACTCGCGCACCGAGGGTTCCGTACAAACCTGCAATTTTTTTTTTCACGGGTTAAAGGCAATTAGATCTAAGTATTTGATATGAATTTCAACTTGATAGCTCTACGCGTTCATGAGGAAAAAAGTAATAAGTTTATATTTATTAAAAAATAAATATATATTTTGTAATGTAACTAAAAATTTAAGGTTTTCGGAATTTTTCCTTTATGTGTGCTATAAAACGTTGCTTCATGCCAAATTTCAAGATTCTAGGTCGACTGGAAGTAACCCTTTAGGTTTTGATTCCCTTGCGAGTACTTGCGAGTTTCAAAATATGCAGCTTAAATTGCTGTTTCTTTTGATTGCGTTGACATAGAAGTTTGATTTTGTTACAGCTTAAAGATATTATAGACCTGAGTATTTGGTATGAATTTCAATTTAATACCTCTACGCGTTTATGAGGAAATGGGTAGTAAGTTTAAAATTATTAAAAAAAATATATATTATGTGATGTAACTAAAAATTTATGGTTTTCGTAATTTTTCCTTTATCTATGCTATAAGACGTTGCTTCGTACCAAATTTCAAGATTCTGAGTTCACGGGAAGCATCCTGTAGGTTTTGATTCCCTTGCAAGTGTCGAAAATTTGCGGCATAAACGGCTGTATCTTTTGATTGCGTTGGCTTAGAAGTTTGATTTTTTCACAGCTTCAAGGGACAGTAGACCTGAGTAATTGATATAAATTTCAGCTTCATACCTCCACGCGTTCCTGAGAAAAAGGGTCTTGACAGACGGACGGACGGACGGACGGACGGACGGACGGACAGACGGACGGACGGACGGACGGACGGACAGACGGACAACAAAGTGATCCTATAAGGGTTCCGTTTTTTCCTTTTGAGGTACGGAACCCTAAAAAAACAAGTTTTTGTTTACATTTGTTATTTTTTCGTACCTATATAATTGATCTTCTTATACATATATATATATATTTTTATTACAGTTTATAAAGTTTGGGGCATATATGCTTTTTATCGTGTCAAGAAGTAAAAGATTTAAAGCTGGAAGTGTTTTTAAGTTTTCTAATAATCAGGTAAGCAATATTATAAAGTTATGCATGCAAAATAATTTTTATAATAGTAACCTCTCTCAACAGTAACTATAAAAGCAATAATTACGCAAGTATTATTGAAATATGTATAACTATTACTTACATATAAAGTAACTATTACTTACTTAAATATATTTATTATTTACATATAAAGATTTGTCGTGATTTTTTTGCTGTAAACTTGCTTTATATACATAATGAACAAATATTCAACATTGTAATTTACATAATAATATATGAACTTTGTAGCCTTGGAGTTTAGGTATTTCCTAATATTGCTATTTGTACCTATTCATTTGTTGTAACTTTGAATTTTTATTTTTCTGAAAATATTTTACATTTTGTACTTACATTATTAAAAATTGTTAGAATAACAACTGTTCATGAGATCTGTTGAATTAGACCAATATAATATATTTTAATTGGTCTGAAATGGGATGGTTTCAGCCATTCCATTTCATAGCCAAAGTGCCAAAAATCTATTTGATATGTTGGTCTTAATAGTTGGTGATAATTGTTAATTACATTTTTTCAACATAGCATACTTTTATGGGCTATGAATATTGTTTTTTTTATTAATTGTAGACAACATTAAGGCTCTATTGGGCATTACTTAACATACTTGAACTCAAAACTGCAGTGGAGAAAAATGACGCTATGTTTGGGACTTTAGACACATGGCTGTTGTACAAAATGACAGGTAATTAAGAAAAAAATAATTGCTTAGGACCTGTTCTGCTATTATTATTATTTTTTTTTCCTGCTTAGCTCAGATGTTGAAGGAAAAATATTATTTGCGTCGTAAAATGTTTTTATTTTGCGAACGCGCGTTGAATGAAAAAATAACAATGCTGTATGCTTAAATTTTTGCTGCTGTAACACTTAAATTTAAATTTAGCATTAAAATAGTTTTGTAATTGTGTTCAAAGTTACAAGGGTCTTAATTCATTTAATTGCTTTGTAAATTTTTCACCTTAAAAATATAAATATATCACGACGACCTATACTTCCGCATTTTGAATGTATGCGGATTTTATGAGTTGAGATTTGTATAAATATTAAAATGGCCGTGAGCTTATGAATGACTAATGATGAGAGGTACCTTTGTCATAAATGTCCTTGGTCGGCCTTATCACTTGGTATCACTATATACCAACACAAATTTATATGAATAGGACAAGATTTGGAACGTAGCGCGCGACTTTTTTGATCACTCAAATCCAAATATAATAGATTTAGCCGTTTTAAAGATAAAAATCGAATGAAAATATAAACAGGCTTATAAGCAAAAATGTTGTTTGGGCCTTTGTAATATTGAAATAAAAACAATCTCTTACAAAAAACATTTTATTTCAACCTCATAGCTAATCTATACTAATACTAATAATATTAAAAAGCTGAAGAGTTTGTTTGTTTGTTTGAACGCGCTAATCTCAGGAACTACTGGTCCGATTTCAAAAATTCTTTCGGTGTTAGATAGCCCATTCATCGAGGATGGCTATAGGCTATATATCACCACGCTAAGACCAACAGGAGTGGAACCACGCGGGTGAAACCGCGGAGCGCAGCTAGTAATTAATATAATGAAATGAAATTCACTCCTAGCTATGAAAAACTTAAAAAATCTCGATATGACGATCAAATATCTTTCAGATAGAAAGTTGCACATGAGCGATGTATCATCAGCGTCCGCCACTGGTTTCTTCGATCCGTTCACAATGCAATGGGCGGGCTGGGCCATGTCCATATTTGGTATACGTATGGCCATGTTGCCAAGTTTGGTTGATACAGCGGGTGAACATTTTACCAGCACTGCGAAGGAGATTTGGGGACACCCTATACCTATAAGGTGTTGTGTAAGTAGATTTAGTTTCGGAAATGTGTATTTTTCTTTCTGTTTCATTTATATTATTACAAACAATAGTAAAAATTAAAATGAAATTTCCAATGAAATGAAAATATAGATGAAAATCCTATCCTATTAACTTCTCTATGTTAAAATCTTCCAATAAAATCGCGGTTCTATAGATTTTATTGGAATTCCAGAAATTAGCCCGGACAACAGGAAGACATGAATTTTCTTCCATATTTCCTTTGTACTTCATTTTAGTCGTAGTCTATCAAGAAGATACAAGTGAATGTTGAAGATTTTAGATGGATCCTAGAAAATGTTGAAGATGTAAGCTGTTATTTTCGTATACCCAGAACCCTGCTCACCCTTGAGAGTGTAAAATTACTATCAAGGAAGAGCGGGATTTTGGGTGTCGTAATATCTTCGAAACAAAGGAAATGGAATATTTTAGTTCTCTTTGTATTTTGGTGTTCACAGATTTTTTCTATTTACATAATATAACAAAACTAATATTTATTCATAGTCAAAACATGTATATTTACATCCGTTTGGAACTACAACAATAGATTTAGAAAACATGTGAGTTGCCTTGAGAAAATATGACTTAAATATATTTTTAAAGTTTTAGGAGTGTTTATTGCGTTTTAAATTTGTCTTCGAAGTGAAATATGAAATAATATGTTTAACATTAATTAATGGATGCTTTTTAAATTATACACAAAGTATTGATAAAATATATCAATACTTTGTGTACTTTGGTATATAGGTGCAATATTATGTTTAGTATTAATATAATGAGTTTATCGCTCGGACAAAGTTCCTTAATGCTTCCAATTTAAGTACAACATCATACGTTTACAATTTCACAAATATCAATAGATATACCTCTATCGTTAGCTACTAGTATTCTGTGCCTCTATACTAAAGAACTTGGTATACTTTTTGTTACCTCAGAACTTATACTGTGTGTACTGATTTTGAAAATTATTATTCTTTTTTATTTGAAAGCTGGTCCCGCCCATGTGGTCCCATTTAAATTTGGTTTAGTTCTGATATTTTTGTTTAGTTATTTGTTAAAAAAGAATTATATGTTATCTATATCTCAACTAGTTTCTTCCAGATAGCTGATCAAACGGCCTCCATGTGGGGTTCTTGCTGTTTTGACGTAGGAGATGTGAAACTTACTATGGGAACTGGGACGTTTTTCAATATAAATACCGGGGATTCCCCTCACGCGAGTGTCTCGGGGTTATACCCAGTGGTGGGTTGGAGACTGGGCACTGAACTAGTGTTCTCTGCGGAAGGTGCTAATAATGATACGGCTAGTATTATAAAGTGGGCGCAGAATTTAGGTGAGATATTTTTAGTTTGTTTAGAAAAGCAGTTTTATTTACTTACTAACTCACTTATATCCATTCTTCCTTCTATCAAACTCAAGCTTACAAAATCTTTTATTCACGTACACTTACAAGTATTCTTTTCTAATTTGAAATATTTCTACCTATTGCATATTTATGACAAGCATTATTGCGTATTACATAATATTTCTTATAAGTAGTTTTTATATTAAATTAAATTTGCAAAATAAAAAAAAAGCCTTGCCAGCTTTTGCCAAAGCCAATTTAATAGGCAACATTTGACGTCTATCAATTTTATCTCCGAAGAGAGGTAACCTGCTTAAAAACATCGATTAAAGTAAATTAATCGATATGGACTTGAAACATTTGTCAATCGAACTTGAAACACATGTCAATTTTAAAATTCATCAGGCGAATCCCTGTCCCAGTAATATACTTTCTTTCGTAAATTTAGGGAGCAAAATAAGACAAGTATAATACATTATTAAAAAAACACAACGCATTTATTACGTTATGATGATTTTTATTCACAATCAATGCATTCGATTCTAGATATCAGATTTCGATTTTAAGAGTAACGTCTCTGGTATTTAGAAAGAAAAAAGGTTTATTGACACAAAATTGTTGCGACGTCCGCGTCAGTTCTTTAAATCATAAATTGTTTATTATGTTGAGAATGGTTTATCAGTAAAATCAAATCTTAAAATTACTTGTATTGGTCATTATTATTATAAATATGTAATCGTAATTGAAAAAAGTTAAGCAAATGTGCAGTTCTAACAAAACGAAATATGTTATTCTATGTCGTCGTTACTAGGTTACGTTGTTGAATTTTGTTGAACTGTCAAATGTTGCCTATTAAAATGGCTCTACCAAGAAGCTTATATCTAATACACTGGAGATTTCAGTATGAACATTAACTTGTAACAAGAAAATTGTTGTAAAAAGAAAAAGTTAATGTTCATACTGAAATCTCCAGTGTATTAGATATAAGCTTCTTGGGCTCTACTATAAATCTATAAACAGTTCGATGTTTCAGGTTTATTTGACAAGCCGGAAGATACGTCAGAAATAGCGTTATCTATTCCTGATTCTGATGGAGTTTTCTTTATACCCGCTTTCAGTGGGCTTGGTGTAAGTTTATTTTAATTAATTCGTGAATACTTTATATAAATATACAATTAGCATTTAGCTGTTAGCTTCTACTCAAGCAAAAGGTCGACGTTGAAAAGTAAATTCAATACAACTTTGTAACTCAGGATTCAAGAATAGTATAGCTTTGTGAAATAATTTTCAATATCAGTTTAATAGCGTTTGAGCTTGTCTTTTAGGTATTTAATCAAAAAGCTTACAAACTATCAAATCTTTACTAAATGTCTATATTATTACTTTCGTATTGTCCAAGTTTTGCTTTGTTCCTAAATATAAAAAAATTTGACATTTTACAAGTTTATTACTATTTTCAAGAAATTCTTCAATTTCCAGCCGCCATACAACGATTGCACAGCTGCTTCAGGCTTCGTAGGCATGAAGCCGACAACGTCCAAAGCGCATTTAGTTAGAGCCGTGCTCGAAGCTATCGCGTTTCGTACCGCACAATTATATGATTGTGTGAAAAAGGAGACTAATTATACTTTCACTACTATACGGTTAGTGGAAATTTTTAATCTTAATAATTATTCATTAGAGACGCTTTATTATATTAAAACGAAACCACAATCTGTGCAGTAGTTTTTGAGTCTATCGTGATCAAATATGTAGATGGATGCGCGGTGGAAATAAGCGGAGAAATAAATAGACGGGCAGAAATACTTTCTTATTATTTACTTATATAATATTATGTAAAGATAAATTATGTAGTAATTTGTCATTCAATTTTAAAAGACAAAAAAAGTTAATATTAAAATATCAATTTTATTTTACTTTTTATGTTGAGTCTCTAAAACTATTATTAATAATACATTATGATATAAGTTTTAGGAATTTTTTTTTAATTCCAGATTTATTTTTCTTTAATTTAAAATTGTTACATCTTTCTTATTAGGTTGGATGGAGGTGTATCGAACAATGATTTCGTAGTACAATTAGTGGCAGATTTAACAGGACTACGAGTAGAGAGACCGGTGCAGGTCGAAATGTCTTCCCTTGGTTGTGCGCATATAGTGGGGTTGCAATTAGGTATGTAATAATATGTTAATTTTCGTTTATTACGTAGTATACGTTCGTGTTTAATTTGTTTCGAAATAAACACAGGTATAGAGAAAAAAAATGTTGTGTGGTTTTATGAAACCACGGTAAAAGTGAAACTGTTCGAACGGTTCCGAACACTGCTTTGTGTAGCGCATGTCGCGTGTCGGTCGGCTGCCGAGTAGGTATACCTACTCGGCAGCCGACCGACACGCGACATGCGCTACACAGACCAAAAAGTTTGAGACGATGTAATAAAAGTTTCACTTTAGAAAATTCTGACTCTGATCAAATCCAATGTAACGAATGAAGAAAACTTTTGAAAAGTGCAATTCAGGCTTCGTAAACGCAATCTTTTCTTCTTCTTTTTTTCCTCTCCTTCTTTCAACCAGAAGGTCTGACTTGCACCTTAACATAAAATAATTATTCACACAGATTTTCTATAGCACTCTGGATATAACTATAAGAAAGATCTACTTTTACGACAACAGTTTATATTATTTCAGGTATATTCAAATCGAAAAAAGAGCTAATATCCCTCCGCAAAATAGGCAACGTATTCGTACCAAGAGCGCAAGTTAAGAAGTCCTATGAGAACATAATATCACGTTGGGAGGACGCCGTCAAAAGAATGTGCGGGTGGTATGTTGATAATAAATCATCTATGTCACAAAATAGTGTATCAGATTCCAGCAGTAACTCTATTACCCCTCAAAATAGTTTCAAGGTGTCTCCGAAGAAAAATGGGAAGTCTAAATAGCGGTGGTTTTTACTCGTGCCGCTTTGTATTGCGTGCGTTCCCATATTTAGATGATATAAGGCCCCGCCCTGTAGGTGTAAGATGCGTTATAGTGTAAGTTTAAAATTGGTGGTGAACTGTTTATTTTATATTGTACTAGCTTTCCGCCCGCGGCTTTGCCCGCGTTTTCGAAGAAAAACCCGTTCCCGTAGGATTTCCGGGATAAAACCTATCCTATGTCCTTTCTCGGGTATCAAAATATCTCTATACCAAATTTCATGCAAATTGGTTCAGTAGTTAAGGCGTGATTGAGTAACAGACAGACAGACAGAGTTACTTTCGCATTTATAATATTAGTATGGATAGTTTAAGGATTCGGGTACTTTTCCACCAGTAATATGCGAGGATGTTTAGCGAGGTGTTTGTAAAAACCAATCATATCGCTTCATTTAGTTTGAACTTTTGAAGTTGGAAGCGTTTGAAGCAATACTATTGGTTATTTACAAACACATTCCTCGCTCGCATTCCCTTAGGTTAAGGTAAAGGAGTTATAATCGAGATTGTTTTTATTGATATGTTTGTAATCTCATATTGGAGTGTATTTTTTATAGGAATTGCGTTGTGACATATAGATTTGTGTGTTAGCTATGAATAGGTAATTTTTGATGTCTACCCTTCCTGTGATTATTTTCTTGCCAAAAGCATTTTTGAGTTCAACTGTTCTTTAATTGCTAACTTGTGACGAAGTTTTTAAACAAAATGTGCCACATTCGTTAGCTTTACGATAAATGCTATTTAAAATTAAGCTTTATGATATCTGAGATGATTATTTATTCTAAGACGTATGATATTATATGGCATATGCTAATACGTAAAGTGCTCTTTTCTAATCGGCTACTGCTTGAAAAGCCTTTAAATAATATCCCATGAAAAACGTATTAGATATTTATTTTCAGTTCATTCCAATATGTCATGAAAGTCTACATTTAGTTCATCACACCTTTATCTGCTTGTCGTAAGTTCCGCTATGAGCAGTTGGAATTTAGTTTTGGGTGTTAGATATTTTTTGTTATGGCAACTTTCTTTAACAGAGTAATTATAACAGTTCTTATGTCGCTATTACCACCTATTAGTATATCGCGAGGATTCAATTAACCGTAATAGGAAATAGCAAAAAAGAGACTATTTTAACTTTTTATTCTCCATCTGCTAATCAGTATTTTTTGCGAAGGCGTGAACTTGCTCTCGGTCCTTCGCTAAAACTAGGAAGAGTTGTTTTTAAAGTTCAATGTGAAATAAGCAATATTTTACTTTAATTATTGTCTAAGTATGAATTAAGTTTTAAGGCTCATCATGTAAAAACTATTGTTTATTCTTGCCACATTAATATCAGTTAAAATTATAAGTGCTCTAATAGACAACTTATAATATATTATGAATATTAGTAATAAAAAAGGTAGATAATATAATTGGACGGTTTAAAAACGAAGTTTTCTTAGGGCGGAAACTGTCCGTATTAGAGTCCTTTTTTTTGCTTTTTAATGCAAGTAAGAAAGCATTGACGTGTATTGAATATTTTTAAAGACTGCATCAGAAATGACATGTTGTGATATAAATCGAGTAATTGGTAGTAAGTATATTTAGATGTTGTCTTCTTCCTTAAACCGTAAGTGACATATTCAGCTTAGAAATATATGGATCTATGCTATATTATATAGCTAAGTTATTTTATTAGGCGTTAAAAATTTTGATAGATGAGATTGAATAACATTGACATAGCGTTCCTACGTCTTTAAATATCTACGGTGTTGTTTTTAGCGGAAATGTATTATAAAAGTATTTAGATGCTCGTAATTCACTTAGCATCGCACGTGTTACGCCCACACGCATAATTGGCTTGACGAACTTTGTAAATAATAATCATTGCGCTCAAGCGTTAGGGCCGGCGCCGATATGACGAAGCGCTGGGAATTGCACTTTTCATTGTCAAACTATTATCGACATTGTCCTCGTTTAAATAACGTTCAAAAGAGCGCAGCGCGCTACCTTTCGCGTGTGACGCTTCGATGCTCCCCGTAATAAATTGTTGTTATTTAATTTTGAATTTATGTTAATGAAAACAATGTCGAAAATAGTTTGTCAATGGAAAATGCGCTACGCTGCGCTTCGCCTTAGAGTCCTTTCACATAGACAGGTTCGGAAAGCATCGGCGCGCAATTTTTCTTTTCACACCAAGCGCGTTCAAACAATCTTAATGACAAAAGCAGTGCACATGCCTTATTACAAATACTAAAAACTCTGTTTTCAACGTGATAAGAAACTCCTGTTCTCTCCGAGTCGGTCCGTATGAACGGACCCATATGAAGTTATTTTTGTGCTCAAGCCGCTTGCGCAAGCAAGACTGCAAAGATATTCTTTATTCTTTTCTTTACTCAAACTTGCAGTTACGTAGGTATAGGTAGAGCATATAAAATGAATCTTTATTCAAGGGATCAAATTGTTGTATTTTAAAGATTATCGGTGTATAATGTTGTAATTTATTGATTTTAAGGAATATTATTGACCATAGACGTAACTATTTTTAATTATGTGTCAAAATGTATATATAAGTACTATTATTGTAATAATATATTATACGAAACCATTAAAATTCACCAATAGAACGTCGATATTTAAAAAGTACGAATAAAACATATTAATGTATACCTATAAATTATTTAATATTTTAGTCAAGTGTTGTAAACAATTTTATCCTTTCGTTGTAGTATGTTTTTTGATTCTTATGGGTATGGCTACTAAAATAAAATGTTTAAATGTTGTGTTTTTGAATACTTTTAAAAATAATACTAGAATTTATAAAATTTATTGTTTAATTAATGCATGTAACGTATATTGATATATTTATAAATTAAAATAAGATGTGCCTAATTTATGATAAGGTTAATTTGTTGAATAGTGTTGTATGGCTGAAAAACCTATTAGAATTTCGAAAATGTCGTAGGTACATATCTTTAAGAAATGTATTCTGAAAATAATTTATTTAGTCTAGACTCAAGTGTATTGCAGGTGATGGTTTTTTATTTAAATTTTAAGTGTTCATGGAACGCGACTTAATTATAAATTCGTTTTTAGATATAATAAAGTTAATTTTTAGAAAAAAAAACAAAAACCGACTTCAAGACTATACCTATATGTACAAATTTAAACTGAAAAGTAGAAAATAATATTAAATAATAATAATGATATTAATTTTTTATTTTAATTACTTTAAACATTCAACGAAAAGGTTTCCTAAGTTATTTTTGAAGTCGGTGCCGCCCAAGAACAGTTTTATTGTTGCAAAGGCAGCAACAAATGGAATGTACGGCGGCGCGACGCGGCTGCGCGTGAGGGCCACAGAGCAATTAGTATGGTGAGGGCAGACTGTAATAAGTATATAGTCTATGGGGCAGACGTCGTTGACGGTTGTGTCTCTATGCATAAAAATTTTGATGCGCTTCTTTGCAATTTATAAGTAAGCTTACGTGCGATTTTCTGTTCTCTAGTAAAAGTTAAGGTAATTAATATAATAAATAGTGTAATTAATTATTAGGTTATTTTTTTATTAAGGATATTTATGCTATTGCATAGCTTCTATCGCGGGCCTTGAGCGCGGGGACCGAATCCAGAAATTCCGTAACGAAAAAACCTCACGCTCCCCCCTCCGACGGGCGTGGAGGTGTGGCATGAAGGCATAGCATGCAATAGCTTTACCGCGGCAGTCCCCGAGTGCCACACGTCTTTTTTTTTGTTTTGGTTGGCACCGACTTCAAAAATAACTTAGGAAACCTTTTCGTTGAATGTTTAAAGTAATTAAAAAAATAAAAAATTAATATCATTATTATTATTTAATATTATTTTCTACTTTTCAGTTTAAATTTGTACATATAGGTATAGTCTTGAAGTCGGTTTTTGTTTTTTTTTCTAAAAATTAACTTTATTTTTAATTTTTAAGTGGAAAGTTAGTGTATTTTGTTTGTATATAATATGGATAGGCCTACTAAACGCGCTTCTCAAATGAGAAAGCGTCGTTTGGAAGAAAGTAGGGACGAGAGGGAAGATCGTCTAAAGAAGAGTAGGGAAAGATTTGCAATAAAAATTGCAAATGAGAGTGATGAGCAGCGGGCGTATAGACTTTCGCATACTCAAACTTATCAAGGCTTAATGAAAGTCCAAAAAGTCATGCTCAACGACTCAGTTTGATTCACGAGCGTTTATCAAACGAAAGCGAAGAGCAACGTTCTCATCGCCTTGGTTTGATTCACGAGCGTTTGTCAAATGAATCTATCGAATCCAGATCGGCTCGATTAGATGCTATGCGACAAGCTAGTCGCAACCGCAGGAATGTTTTCGAACAATCTATATGATCAAACATACAAAAAGAAAACATACTGTCGAATCAAAAACCCTCCTTTTTTGATGTTGGTTAAAAATCGACTAGCATGAAGCTCCTAGTCGAGACGAATCAAATGAGCACAAACACGGCGGAATTGCTTTATTTTATTACAGAGTTCCCATGGCTATTTACCGTCTCCATCATCAGACCCTGAATACCACATAGGATCGGAGTACTTATTAATTAGACTCAAACACATTCAAATTCGATGGTATTACATAATTTTGTTACAGAGATCCCATACTCCTAAACCATTCATCATCAGCTTCATCATCAGCTCAGCAACATCAGATGGTGACCATTAGATGCAAAAATCTACATAGATTAAGATAATTTCTGATAAACAGTGTATATGCCTACAAAATTTGAGGGTTTGCCTCGATTTCCCCAGGATCCCATCATCAGATCCTGACCTGGTGACAATGGGACCACCTCTGACGTATGACCTACCAAATAAAAAAAGAATTATTCAAATCGGTTTATAATTGCCGGAGTAATCGCGTAACAAATATACAAAAAAAAAAAAAATACTGTCGAATTGAGAACCTCCTCCTTTTTTTGAAGTCGGTTAACAAATTATTAATATTAATAAATAACTTTGTTTTAAATGTGTAAAGAATAAGTACGTCATAACTTTTTACCGCCAAATTATGAATGTTTATTGTAAATATTATGAACATGATTATCATTTTTTTATTTTCTTTTGTTGATCGCCTTTAATGTTATTTATCACATGATTGATCTTTTATAAAAAAAATATCTTTACTATAATGAAGGATTTATGTATGTATTTTATAGTAACTACATGTTCATAGATTTTCTGGCAGAGACTAATAATTGTGAAATAATGAAGTTGTAGAACAGTTCCGATTGTATAAATTAATTGTTATATGAAATGAATATTGCAGACGAAAAAATATAAATATATATCAGTCGAAACCATGTCTTTTTATTCCGTACTAGCTTTCTGCCCTCGGCTTCGCCTGCGTGGTCGAAGTATTCTTTAAAAAAAATATTCAATGTACCTACAGTTTTGACTTTCCTACGATTTTATTATACTTTGTTTTTTATAATTCAGGGGAAATATATCTATAATATTATTTTACCTTAATTATAAGAAACAAAGTACCTACCTACTGTTCAGAGGCGAGACAATTTTTTTCCGCTTAAATTAAGGGAATAACTTTAATTAGACGGGGGATCTGATTATTTTTATTTTTTATTTAAGAGACATATCAGACCGAGAATTTTTTTTTGGGTCACCATTAGATTGTAACCCACCTCGGTTTTAACAATGTGCTTACAATGCTACCTACTATAATTACTATGAAGATACTACAGTCTGCATACATGAAAGTGGTTCGAATTATTTGGATTTAGGTCAGAATTATAAAGTTCAAATTATACCGTAGCATTTTTTCAGTAATGTATAATTATACCACGTTATACTAATAATTGGAAATCATGGGCAATTATTGTGAAATATCATGCAATGATTGTTTTCGTCATACAGGTAAAAAAAAAAGAAAGACAAGTTTAAAAATAACTATTCCCTTTCCCAGTAATATATTAAGTCTAGCTTTAGTTTTAAAAATAATGTTATTTCTATAAATAAGCAGTAGGTATAGGTTTAAAGAAGCATTTATTCTCATTTAAAAACTTAAAGCTAATTTAACACATCTTTTAAACATGAGAATACTTATAAATAAAGTAAATAAAGAAAGAGATATTCAGTCTCTTACTATTAATTATTGCATGTAGGTATACTGTACATTTAAAAATTTATATATTAAATAAAAAGCATATATTCATTTGTAATATTTTTTATGAACAAACAATAAATTTAACATTTAAATACAATTGTGTATACCGGATGTAGGTACTTAATCGTTAAGTGTGCCCAGGCGATTATTCCGTAACTATTGCAGATATCAAAAAAACTTTAAATTGATATCGACAGTACTTTACCTAATGAGTAAAATGGCAATGATAAGTTTCTAAAAATTAAACGAGAAATATATAAAAAATTAACTTTAAACATTCTGTATTCAAAGCAAATTCTCGAAGCGACGTCCTCATTGTGCAATACAATGAGGAGCGCTATTTACAGTTTCTAAATGAACTTTCCTTAAAATTGGCGAAATTAAAGCAAAAAAAAAGTTATGGAATAATCGCCTGTGCACACTTAACGATTACAGCCTGTATATTTTTATTTTCTTACTTACATAACTTAGCTTCTAAATTTCATGATTAAAACTTCATCACATTAACGAGTTCAATTAAAATAAACTTTGGCATTTTAGTTGCTTTAGCGAATTTATCCATATTTTATCCAACCCACGACGGCAGAGTCTTAATTCTTCCATCAAAACCAACCAGGTTATTTTCAAACTTTGACATTTCCGAATTTTCTAGAAGATCGTTGCTCAAAAATTCACTGGGAAAAGCTGCTGATCTCTTTTGAATTGTATGTTCTACTGGCGAACTAATTTCTTCGGGTCCTTCCGTAGTAGAAATCTCATTGAGTGGAACGACGATCGGCACGAATCTAATAATTTCTATAACTTGCAGAGGATCTTGTATAATTGTTGTCGCTTCCACATCATCATCCGGTACTGGAGCAGCCTGGAGACCCGCCACGGCCAGAAGCAAAATTAATAACGTGTATTCCATCTATAATAGATTTATTGATCACTTTATTTAAAATATCAGGTTTCCACGAGTAGTCACTTCTTGAAAGATGAATATGTTATAATAGACCCTTGCATGTACTCTTGATTTTATACTTTTAAAACTGGTACCATATAAATTGTGCTAACTAATCCGGAATTCAATGTACTTAGGCATTGACGCATCATTTGAACCATGTTAATAGTGTGGACAAATATTTTCAATGGCATAATGACCATGAGTGAGCAGTATTTATTCTAAAAACGATGAATGCACAAAATATATTCCTAAGAATAACGTGAATCTGTGATTCATATAATGACAAAAATCTATTTTTAAGTCAAGATCGACATCGATTTGTTTATATCGTATTTGTTTACTCCTAATTCCGTTTTATCTATTTGTTCAATAGTTAGGGTAATCTAAGTAACGACCTTCCTTGGTTCCGATTCGAGGTGATATGCGAGGAAGTTCTCACACGGATCTGTCCAATATCTTTTTGCGTGCATATACGCGTTTAACAACGGTAATGTGGTTTCTCGATAATATACATATTACATATATTGTATACTGATTACTGGGTACTTATGTTATTATAGTACCTATTGGCCTATGCGTTACGCCGTTTGCTGAAAGCGGATTTCAAATATTATAATATTATAGAATATAGGTAGGGGAGAAGGGCCCAAAGGGGGCACCTTACCGGAAAATTAAAAAAAATGAAGTTTGAAAAGAAGATAATCCATTTATTTTTTTGCCAAAAGTTCCATTAATAAATACTTTTGAATGCTAAGTGGTTTAATTTGTCAAAAGTTAAAGTATATAATAATTATTAACAGATTACTAAAAGCCTACGATTGCCCGCTTTGCCTGAAGGGGAGGCCTAAAGCGGGCTTTCGTTTAGGGCAAAACGGGCAGTAGTTGGGTAAAGCAGGCAGGCCTGGATTTAAACAGTAGATTTCAAAATATACAGCCACAAATAATATCACTACATAGTATAAAACAAAGTCGCTTTCTCTGTCCCTATGTCCCTATATCCCTATGTCCATTACATACATACACACATACGTACATTTTTTCCGCTTACATTGCAAACGCAGGCTGAACCCTACGAGTTTTATCAAAATAATGTACTAAGTATTATACACATTGAAAAGGTCTACAGAAAAGTCCGCGATGGCATATGTCTATCTCTTATGGATAACCCACAATAACTTTTTTTGTCATTTACTTTTTTACGACAAATAATGGCTAATTTTCGAAGCGATTTTAACCAATACAGCATTAATCCTTAACCAATTAAATACCTTGAATACATTGTTCATTTAATATAGATCTATATGGCCCATTACACCGTATGATTTAAGTGAATATTTTCGAAGATATTACAGATTTAAAAATTGCGGGACGTAGCGTTTGCAGCGGTACCGGCCGGCCGCCTGGCTATATATTTTATACCCGTGCGAAGCCGGAGCGGGCCGCTATGTTTTTATATATGTACAACGTTCACAGTTTTTCTGTAGTGTATTTAGTATCAGCATTGCACCCGTGCGAAGCCGGGGCGGGTCGCTAGTATATAATAAATAGAGTAAAAGACACAAAAATATTTTATAAGTTATGTATTTCAAACAGTCATACAATTATTTTTAAATGTATATATGAAACAAAGGAACTTCTTAGGAGCTTTAAACTTTTAGGTACAATATTTCCAGATATATCTGAAATAATATTTAAAAAAATAACGTCCTGTTTACAGTCTATCATTATTTAGTCTCTAATAAGCGATACAATTATTTTATATATTTATTTATTTATAAATCCTAAAATAATGTAATAGGTAGGTATACAAGTTCCAAAAATTCTTGTTTAGACAGCCCGTAAAATAAAGAGTCCATGTGGAATACGTATTCCAAAAGCTCCATTTCTTGTTCCGTAGAAAAGACAGTAGTAAACCTACCAAGCTTTACATTACACGAACCCGATTTAAGATGTCTGCAATGTCGTTCTTGGAATCCCATATTTAGTTGTTACTTTTTTGACAGGTTTTCCTAACTCTTGCACTTCTCGTTTTGCTTGCTGCATAGTTGAGCGTTGCCATGAGGCTTGTGAAGTTTTTCGCTTATATTTACGCCGGTTATAAGCGGTCATCTGAAAGGAAAAAGCAAATTAACAAAAGAATGTAACATTTTAGCGGACGGGGCAAAGCGGGCGCGTGCCCGCTTTACCCTGCCCGCTTTGCCTTTTTCGACATTTGAAAGGTTCAGACGAAATTCTACCTCAAAATTTTTAGACACGTGGATTTTTATGGAACCAAAATATGGCCAGATAGCCTCTTAATAACTAACAAGTTTTGGTTAAAGGATTGTAAACACCAAAATAAAAAGAACACATATTACATACCTTGCAATATTTTTCAAAAATCGTCGAAAAACATTTATTTGTTGCAGCTTGTAAATGCGTGCTCGCAAGCGAATCCAACGACTGCCGCGAGGTGGGAGGGGTGCGGGGATCGTGCTCACGAGTCGCGCGCGCGCCATTATTTAAAATTCCGATACTATATTGAGTGCCCGCTTTAGGCTCTGTGCCCACTTTAGGCCCCTTTCCCCTATTATATTATTAACTATGTCACTAGCACTACTAATGTTTCTGTATTCTCAATTAAAATCAGTTCAATATACGATCTAATATACTTTGTCTCTTAATATTGAATATTAGATTTCAAACATAATTATAAAATCATATACCGGTCAGTTACCTATTTAATACCAGTATTTAATATTATAAAATATTTATTATTTATTATTGGGGAATAATAAAACGAGCGATTACAAAATAAATGAGAGACTGATTATGAGATAGGTACTTACTGTTTTAATAACTTGAGCGGTATCACAGAATAATAATTAGTAGCTAGCTAGCGCAGCGGTATGAATTTGAGTAAACAACAAATAAACTAAACAACTATTGGTTGATAATAAAATACAGATCGAGCGTACTAAAAGTTGGTTGTGAAATACTAAAATGCTAACTGAGTGACTAAGTTATTAGCGACTTAATTACTATGTGAGTTACTGTAATTATAATAAAATACATTTATTGATTTAATAATTTCCCTTTAATAAATTAATATTAGTTCATTGAAAAGTTACATTTGGGGTTGCGTTTTTTAGAGGACGCAATTTTATTTTTTTGATGTGTAGGGGGTCAGTGTGAAGCTATCACCAAGTTTGTGGGGTCGCCACCCTTGTCCCACGGCCGCCATCTTGAAAATAGCGGTTGAAATTGTTTTTAAGATATATCTCTTAAACTATTTATCTGATAATAAAACAATGTTAACATTATTCGTTGCAAATTAAATTCTCTACAACTTAGGTTCAGTAACTTTTTGTCGTAGAACTATAAACAAAAAAGTTATAAGCGAAAATGTTCAGAAATTAGAGATGTTTATATTTTTCAATAAAACTTTTTTTTTATATGTTTACGAAGAAATTATATCAGACCATTTTTGTAGATTGTTTTTCGAAGAACAACTTTTATTTACAACATTTTTTCATTAAGTAAATAGCTAAGGTTTTACAGCCCTCCGAAGTGAGTACTATTTTAAGTACTCTTTACTATACAGAATACGATATATTATGTGTGTACTAATAATAATTTGTCACCAGTAATTATTTTATTTTTGTTATTATAATATTTTTAATAATTAATTTTACAATATTATTAATAATTAATTATTGAACCTTTTCCCCACCACCCAGGAGGTAGAGTCTGTAAGTGCGTTTTTTTTTTACGTCGAAAAGCAGGGCTGAAATGTTCTGCAGTGTGCTTCCATTGTTGTGGAGTCTGGGAAAAGAGCCAATAGCCAATATATTATGTATAGTTACTACTGAAAAATAGTACTCATTTCTGAGCGCTGTAAAACCTTAGCTATTGACGTAATGAAAAAATGTTGTATATAAAAGTTGTTCCTCGAAAAACAATCTACAAAAATAGTCTTATATCATTTCTTCGTAAAATGATAAAAAAAGTTTTATTGAAAAATATAAATAGCTCTAATTTCTGAACATTTTCGCTTATAACTTTTTTATTTATAGTTCTACGACGAAAAGTTACTGAATCAAAGTTGTAGAGAATTTAATTTGCAACAAATAATGTTAACATTGTTTTATTATCAGATAAATAGTTTAAGAGATATATCGTTAAAACCATTCCAACCGCTATTTTCAAGATGGCGGCCATGGGACAAGTGTGGCGACCCCACAAACTTGGTTTTAGCTTCACACTGACCCCCCCTACACATCAAAAAAATAAAATTGCGTCCTCTAAAAAACGCAAGGTCAGGCCTAAAAAATGTAACATTTCAATGGACTATATATTATTGGCTTGTACTGTATGTATCTTCAAATAGTTGTTTGATAAACTCATAGTATAGTCTACCCTGCCTTTTATAGTATTTTTCAAAGTGGTTTTTCTATTCGAAAATTTAAGATAAAATGCCGCTCAATATAAATAAATCATATGCCAAATTTAACAAAAGCATAGGATAAAACCATGTTTAATGTCCAATAACTTTTGAATTTATATGATAATAAATTTTTTCCATCGATCGACGAGGCGCATAGACCCTTGGCATCGCCATATGGTGGATGTTCCATGTAGGTACCCGGACAAAGCGGTTCGGATCGACATTCTTCATTCGTTTCTGTGATCTGTGTTCGAACCGCAAGGGACTGGAACATGCTTCCTGAGTCTGTGTTCCCCGACGAGTACAATATGGAAGTCTTCAAGAAAAGAGTGAACAGGTACCTTCTTGGGAAGCGCGCTCCATCTTAGGCCACATCTCAGCCTACCAGCAGGATTAGGAGAGATTGTGGTCAAGCGCTTCCCTATTCACAATAAAAAATGGCGAGATCCTGGTCAAGAGCTTCCCTATCATACAATAAAAAAAAAAACTAGGAATAATCATGGTATAATACAAATACTGTAGTGTGTAGACTGTAGAACACTGATCTGGCTTTAAGCCTATATGAAGACATGAAGTTCCTAGTGAAAAACTAATAGCAATGACTTACTTGACTTATGTTCCTGTGTCCCCTAGCTGGAGCAGAGGGCATCCACAGTGCTCCGCCAGGCGTTTCTGTCGAGAGCTTCCCTTTTGACTTCGCTCCAGGTTTTCCCGATTTTCTTGGCTTCGTCTATGACTGCCGCCGCCAGGTTTGTTTAGGACGACCACGCTTACGCTTTCCTTGGGGGTTCCAGTCTAAGGCTTGCCTTGGTATATGATCAGTTTCCCTTCGGAGCGTGTGGCCAATCCAGTTCCACTTGCGGCGCTGTCTGCACCACTGATAGCAATGCTGTCTATAAATGATTAAATGTGTAAAAATACCAGGAGGAAGGTATCGTGTTTAATGTCCAATAAGTTTTGAATCAGTGCTTTATATGATACTAGCTGTGCTCCGCGGTTTCACCCGCATTGCTCCGCTCCTGTTGGTCTTAGCGTGATGATATATAGCCTATCTTCCTCGTTAAATGGGCTATCTAACACCGAAATAATTTTTCAATCTTCAAATCGGACCTGTCGGAGTTTTTCAATCCGAGTAGTTCCTGAGATTAGCGCGTTCAAACAAACAAACAAACAAACAAACAAACTCTTCAGCGTTATAATATTAAGTATAGATTACCTAAATATCGATATCATAGGAATAATGTTCAAAAGCTATCATATTATGACATAGAGCTGCAATTTGTGCGTTGCATGTCATTGCTGACTTTTAGCGCGTGTTTAGCGCGCGTTGGTATAGCGCCATAATCCTTTCTGAAGTTTTTCTTTCATAAGATCCTTCGCAATAACGAACACATCAAAATAAGAATTATCGAAATCGGTCCAGTCGAACACGAGTGATGCCGTGATCAAGGGAAATAGCATATCATCATATCATCATTTGAAACTTAGTAGAAAAAAAAATCAATTATTTATTTATAAAAAAATAAATCCATGATCCTATCAAAGTTCTACTTCTTCAATTCAATTCAATTATAATAATTTTCTATCTTATTCTGATAAGCTCTAACCTAAGTCCCTTTTAACGGAAATGTATCTATATCAGATTGATCATGAACCCAAACTAGTTCACGTTTTTGATCAAAAATCTGCAGGATTGCTTCAGGCTTATGATGAAATTAAGTTTAAAATGGATCTTCTGGATTTCACCAAAAGCCTTTTTGGTTTTTGACCAAAAACCTAACTTTATGAAAAACCTGCGACATATCCATATAATGTATCTTATTTTGTACAATTTATTAGTTAAATAATGTTAAAATTAGTAACCTTTATCATGTTTATGATACTAATGATACTTTAAAAATGTTCGATTCCATGATATTTTTATCTTAAAGACAAATATTTTTAAGAGAAGAATGAAAAAACAAGTTTTGATTTTCTAATTTTTAGCCAGTTCGATGCAAGCAATGGTCTTGGCAAGTTAATTTCCAAAATCTTCAAATAGAGTTCTATTTCTCTTAAAAATAAAGGAATGTTTCCTTTAACTAAAATTTGCCATATCCAGTATTTCAAGTAGGTACTTTTCCTCGAGGGCCCATAGAAAATTTTCATTTGCTTGTATACCTATATAATATATTTAAATCTTTTCTAATAATATTTAACAAATAAATAAACAAAACATACGATGAAACTTCGACAACAAATTCGAGGGAAGTCAAACGAGCGTTAAATTTTATTTTGTTTTTACCGCTGTCAATATTAAGGGTGCTTTTCCACCAGAGATGTGCTCTATGAAACTATCAACTATGTGACCGTTTCCGCACGAATGCTACGCTATGTAGCGGTGCAAGTAAGATGTGCGAGGAATATGCACAGCTCGAGCTATGCGATGTATCGATACATATCCACAGCACAGCACACATCATTCTATATAATAAACAAATCTTAGATGAGACCGTTTCCACCAATGCTATTCGCTATGTGCATTAATGAATATGATTTGTGGATTAGGTACAAACGTATCCACAGCTAAGTAGCATAGCACATCTCTGTTGGAAAGGCACCCTAATTCTCATCGGATTGAAATGTCACTGATCTGTATCGAAACTATTCTGTTATAATATCAATTACTAATCACTATACCTGCTCACTAGACTTTTTGAACCAGGCATTGCTTAGGCATTAGGTATAACGAATAACATTCTCAACGGAACTCTAATTTTAATAACAATCGCCTTTGTTTCTATATTATGTATTGTATACTTAAGCCACAGATTAGATACTAGCTTAAGCATTTAATACTTACTATTTTGTGTGTATGATTTATATCACACTAATCAAAAAGTAAAATATGGATGTATTTAGATACTCGGTGGTGTCATGTGCTAACCGCAAAGCACCGATATAGTTAGCGTAGCGTTAACTCGGCAACGTGACTCAAGGCTCGTGTCAAGAAAATTATGAACTTGACGTGTTTACTGAAAATCTTGGTTATAATGCGTCAGTTTCAACTCTTCAAACACTAAACAGATCATCGACGCATATTCAATAATAACTGGTCTAATATCTTCTGCAATCATGGTCCGACTTATAAGCGAGCTGATTTGCATACGAGTAATAGTTTGAAGTGTTCCTCCTGATCAACGCTTGTTCAAGATTGAAACTTTCGGTAATGCATTCAATGTTTTTCGTCGTCGTGTCGCTAGCGTTGCTCGCAGCCTGCGTTTGCGCCCCAAGCGGAGATGTGATCCAGCATATCCCGCCAAATCACGAAGCAACACAGTCAGCTACAGAAAAAGAGGCTGCGGTGTCTGGTGCTGCGGTAGAAAATGTTGGATCTTCTAAACCTGTAGGACTTGCAAGGGAGCGTAGAGATCTAGGTGGTGACGAGAGCGATCTTCTTCCCTCCGACCAGAATGTTGCGTCGCCTTTTGGTGAGAGCTCCCTCGACGGGCGCGGCCGCATCAGGGTGTTGCCGGCTTTCCTTGGCTAATCTTTTTCTGGAAATTCACTAAACGCTACAATGCCTACCTGGATATGATTCGTTATTCGTAGTTTTAAATCAACGAGCCATTGCGTAAGTTAAGCCAAAATATTAAAATAAGTGGAAGAGGTAATAAGTTGTATGTATAATATTGTACAACTAGTGTTAAATATAAGTTTTTATTGAATAAATGTATCTTTAATTATGTTTTACATATGACTTTTATTATTTTACCTTTTATGATAATAAATATTAACGAAATTTTGTTTTAAATAGATCTCTTATCTTATAATATTTATTTATATTTCGTCAACGAAACAAATCACAAATCAAAACCTTTGCTGAAAATATACTTTTAATTTTATGAAAATAAACCAGTAAGTAGCTACTGGTTCACGTTATTTGTTATTATACTAGGTCGTTAATTATTGCAAATGAATGTGTCAATCTAATTATAGTATATCTTTATCAATTATCAGATGCTTACAACGTACATCATTTCTACATAAATAGTAATAAGAAGTGTTTTTACTCTCTTAAAGAACTCACTCTAAACATGTCATCAATAGTATGCGCTGCAATAATGGCTTTTTCTTTAATTGTTATAAGTTCTTCAAGTGTTATCAATATGAATTCTGATAAAGACAAAATGAATAGTGATATTGCTATTCCCAAAGATGTTGGGAATGATACAAATGATATAGTTACAGCAGCAAGTGATTATGTGTATCGTCCATTGTATGTGTACAGAAAGATTGAACACAGCAAGCGAAAAATCACAATGTACAATGCTTTTCTTGGATAGGTATATAATGCTCAATTATTTTTTATGGTGTAAATACTAAACTTGTTAGTGGGTTTGTAGTTAATTGCTCGTTACTTTTAAAATCGTTGATATTTTTTATTCTAAAAGTTTTTCTTAACACGCACATTAATTTGAAACGATTGGCGCATAAAAAAAATATATGAAGAAATTCTTAGAAATAAAAATGTTCACTTTCCTTGCCTTTGGATTGATATTTGTGAGTAATTCCATTTATTTACATTTTGTTGACGTGTTGTTGGGACTTTTATCTATATCGTTATAGTAAAGTAAAGTACAGTAAAAACTATATTTTTTTCATAAATCAAGCATATTATAATCTCGTTGATACTTATGGCAATAAGGCATTTAATAGGGGATGGTTTATACTTAATCTTGTTT
This sequence comes from Colias behrii, assembly GCA_029959065.1. Classification (NCBI taxonomy): domain Eukaryota; kingdom Metazoa; phylum Arthropoda; class Insecta; order Lepidoptera; family Pieridae; genus Colias; species Colias behrii. The sequence continues at coordinate 5,771,315 of JARWMC010000019.1, read as the reverse complement.
TCATCTACAAATGCATTTTTTTTATTTAAAATCATTGGAATGTTACAAGTTCCAAGAAAGTATGCTCTTTTGTTTTTCTTTCCATAGGTATTCAATGTGAATGCAGGAATATCTCCAGTTCATGACTTTAGAAATCAATTAAATTCACAAATAGTTGGAGAAAAATTGATTATGTCATCACCACACAACGTAATCAAACACTTAGATAACTCAATTCTGAAGGCAACTAAAAATGTAACTAATAATCCAAAAATGGAGGAAACGCTGTACCAAATGTCAAAGGATTTAGTATCTGCCATACTATCTAAACTTGAAATCCAGGATAAAATTACTAGGATAACTCGCGAGGCTTTAGATGCACCAGGAAAAAGTAAAGGAATGACAGCCATAGAAACTCGACGTATTTTGGACTATATATCGAGAACCTTGTCTGGACATATTTTGTCTATAACGAGAGCTTCTACAGAGCCTGAGTTACATCGATTAGTGTATGGATTGGCACAAATTGCAGCAGAAGTATCCATAGTGTCCGCATTAAAAGATATAACATATTCAACCGCATTATCGAAAAAGCAATCTGTTGATTTATCTCTGCGAAAAAAGCGATCTATAAATGTAGATCATAATAGTGTGACAACACAGCCCTCGATTCAATCAACGGTATATAATATTATTTTAAATAAGCCACCCGCATTTATACGTAACAATATTTCAACTGAATCTCCCAAAAATAATATTCTTTCCAACATAACACGATACTCAGTTATTTTATCAAACGCTAAAACACCAGTTAGAATTGCACCAAGTAAGAAAAGAGTATTATCAATGCCATCGAAAGGATTTTTAAATCAAACAGTCTTAGACACAGTAGTGAATGATGATGTAAATGAAACTGAAGCTATTTTACTAGAAAAGAAACTGAATGCTACACATGTCGTCATGCAAGATAGTCAAACACTTGATACTCAAGAAATGAGTGCTCCAAATCTGATAGATGATTGGGTTGATCCCAAAGAAAAAATATACGCACTTAATCCTGATGTTATTGCTGAAATGGAAATTGAACAACCTGAAGTAGTAGAGGACGAAATCACAAACGAGAAAAGGGCGAAACAAAAATTGGAAAAATTAGAGGTTAAAGCTAAAAAGGCTATACTATATGCCGGGGATGTTGCATACTTAACAGCTGCTAGTGTTGTTGCTATGAGACGCGCCTTAACGGCATCTATTGAGGTACAAATGTCTGTAAAATACGCTAAGAATGGAATGTCTAACCATCAAGATTTAATGATGAATTTAGCAAAAACTGCGGCACAACAAGCTGGGAAAGAGGCTAAGAGTGCTGCGTCAAAGTCTTTGGCATGTGAACGCGTAATAAAATTAGCACTTAAATACACAGCACAATCGAAAGGAGCAAAACTTAATCATGTTGCAAATAGAGTAGTGATGGATACATTGTCATTAGCAACACTCGCTAAATCTATGGCTTTCGTATCATCTGATATTGCGATAAATTCATTATATCAAGCAACTGACGTAAAGCCCCCATCGTAATAATATAAAACATTAAAACGAATGATGAAATAAGAAGTGTTTTATTTTATAAACCTTACATCGGAATTATTTAGAGGGTCGACCATATATTTCAGTAAGCGTAATGTGGAATAATATCAGCAGAGTCGGCATACAAAATGGAAAATAGGAATGAAAATTTTTATAGATTTCAATAGATTTTGGGCGATTTGAAAGTCAAAGTAATCGTTCTTAAATTGACCTAATTGAAATATTTACCTAGAACCACCTAGAACGTTGTTTTTTCAAAACAAAATATTGAAGTATTAACTAACTATATTTATTTAAATTTAAATTTTAATCATTGTTTATGTTCTCAATTATTTATGGCTTATTTTCAATTTATTTGAGCAAATAATTTTTATTGTGAGCTATCTTGCTAGTTCACGACCTAGGTCACTAGGCAACGGAACAAGTTTAAATTAAACTGGCTTCGTATAAACAAAACAAGCAAACCAGGGGAGTCTATAAAAAAACTAGCTTGCTGTCCTAGATTGAAAAACTAGTCCAATGTATCGTATAAACTATAAACCTCTCCCATTAGAAACAAGTTAAGGTTTATAATTTTGTTTTAAATTCATAATAAAAATAGTACGCGCTTTTACGCACATGCTCATATTTTTATCTTATAATTTACACAGGCTCCATAAATTTCGAAGAATTTTATTTAGGTAATCTATTTAAAATCTGTTACCTACTCTTTTTAATCATATTTTATACAGATAAGAGATCAAAAATAACTCTTTTGCTCAACAAAAATAACTAAATACCTAAAAAGTTCAATGAATTTCATGGAAAGATATCTTTTTGTATTTATATTGCTAGATGGCGCTTGTTGCTGCTGCTTTATTAATTTTAAAATAAACACAGACATTGTTTAAAATAAAATAATAAGAGCTAAGAATAGACAACTTCCTGAAAACCTAAATGACTGGATACGATATATGAAGATTGAAGTCATAAAAATATCCTCATATTTTGGTTTCACTATACTGCCCCCTGCACTTTAAATTAATTAGACTCATACCTATTAAGCATTTTAACCAAATGTGGGTTATTAATTATTGTTCGTTATCTCAAATATAATTTGTATATTTCTGACAGCACGCTGAAGGACTCTGATTAACCATGACATATCAAAATATAATACGGAACGTGCTTATCGCTCCGACGTGTTGGAAATGTTGTAACACCTTATAATGGCTAGACTCACATGTATATTATAGTTAATAGTATGTTGTATGAAGTACGAGGAAAGAACGCTATTGATTTATAAAAAAACGTTTTTACACAATATAATTTAGTCTAATTCAAAATAGTGCCAAACACTCCACTGTCCACCTGACTAAACATAATCCAGTGTTTAATTGGTGGATAATTCACGGGAGAGAATTAATTAAAGGGCACAAACGTAGTAATGTTTACTATTATCACAGATAAAATAATTCTATACTCTTTTACCACGGATTATTATTAACGTGGCATAAGCAAACACAGGTGCATACCAAGTCACTTCCGTAACCGGACGACACAGGTCAATAGTGTTGAATTCAACAGCTTTACCACGGGCCAGATGTAATCATATAAAAGTATTAATACATGGTTAAAATCAACAAATAAGTATAGAGATATTTCTCAACAATAGATAAATTGTCCGACACTATGTATTTATTAAGTACCTACCACTTGAGAAAGGTATCAAGTCACGAACAATTTTTGCCATCAATAGATGTTAAATTAGGATTCGAAATTCATTCATTTATAACGATTTATGATGTTACCTGTTTTATCTCTTACTCTTTGTTGAATTTATTTATAAGTAAGGTAAATTCTCTTTTTTTCATTACAAAACTGAATTGTTGACTGAATAATTTAAATGGTATTGTGAATTCATACATTTCACGTAGTCACGTTAAAAAAAAGTACACACATTATTTATTTATTTATTACACACACAAGATTTTGTACATGAGTTCGTTGATAAATTGCCAACAACATCATTCAGAAGCATTGTTGGATGAGACAATTATTATTAATTATGCTAAATAAATTAAGTATCTGAGCCAATCATTAAAAAGTCACACTCCCTGATAATGGGTAGTCACCATAATAAAATTATAGCAACTCTCGGTTTGACAATATGGCATATGTGTCAAAAAAATTTCGTCGCTTCGAATATTTAAGTTAATGTTGTTGCGTATTTAATAAATATTTTCCGAAAATAAAGAATATATTGTATTGTGCAAAATGGCAGAAGTGTTTGGAAACCAAATTCTGGCCTATAATTTCACAGGCAAGTGTATATTTACGTTATTTATAATATTCCTCAATACTCATGCATTTGCCTGTTTAGAATCATTTTAATGGCAAAAATCGTCAAATTTATCATCATTTTAGTAAGCAATCATGTTTAAATAAGTTCTTTTCCTAATACTTTCATCATTTTTCAACAAGTTTTCAAAAAACAAATTTAACAAGTAAGGTAACCATTATGACGGGTTTTTACGGTTAACGACGAGAATATATTGCTAAAACAATATTTTGATGAATATTTAGAACACCATTTTAAAGATTTTTATACTAGTAATGAAACAACACACGACATCGGTATTGCACTCACATGTGGTTTTAAGATTGTTCTTTTTTACATTGAAATTTATACTTTTTAACCTAATATTTTTTTTGTTTTACGTATTTCAGCTTTCCAAAAAATGAAGTAAAAAGAAATATATGTGCCTATCAAGGGTAAAATTATTGAGGATTACGACCCAGAAAAAAAATACCTTTTGAAATATAAACTTTGTAAAGTTAGCTGAAATTTTTGCAAGGCTGTTATAAACAGTTTTTCTTTGATGTTTTTGGCTTGAAGTTGACCCGTCGAAGCAACGCGTTTAAAAAGAAGATCTGAGTAACTTACAATTTGGTAAACAGCATCTGATGCAAAACACAACTTTCCTCTATTTACAAAGGATGATAATGATGTATATCGGTTAATATTCAAGCTTTGTAGCCAAAAGTTATCAAGCGTTATTTAAAACTATCATTCTCTACCAATTAAAATTGTATGTACCTATAAAGGTGATAATTCTTGTAAGTTGACCAGTAATTATAATTTAAATACTGTTAAAAATATATGCCGTTATTATTTATAGACCATGATTTTTAGTTTATTCTATTTCGAAAAATCCTGAATTTACAAACCAGCGTGGTCACCCACAGAAAGAGACAAAAAACATAACTGACGTCATTCAAGGTCATATTTTCTTGTTACAAGTTAATGTTCATATTGCAATCTCCAGTGTTTAGATATAAGCTTCTTGGTTATTATAACCGAAAGTTACATAAGGCGCGGGACATATACAAGCGGCGCGGCGCGCATCGGGGGCACTGCGGGCGCGCATCGGGCGCGCTGCCGGCGTGCATCGGGTGCGCTATTGGCATTTTGTATGAAATAATTTTGGAAAGGCGGCGCAACCGTGGCACAACCGTGGGCCGTGGCGTGCCGTCTCGACGCCTGTCCAAAATTCTTTTATACAAAATGTATAAGAAGGACGTGGTGCAAAACAGATTCAAGAGGTGCGCTTATGGCACGCCCGCGCCCGCGCCGCTTGTGTTTGACCCGCGCCTAATGTTATTTGATTTTTCTGCGTATATGCACAGTCTAACAATATGTATGTACCAGGTACCTATAATATGACTAGTGAGATATAAATGGATTATATACTTATTACCATTACTGCGCATTCCAAGAGTAGAGTTTATATTATACAACTGGTGTATTTTTAGTTATTATATAGGTAACTGCTGTCTGCTATTATATTATTCTTATGATAATATTCTGTGACGTTTAAGGTAGTAGGTACAGGATATCCATTTAGGTATAATATGGAGATTATGTAGATTAATGGTGTTTTATCAAAAGCTAAGGTACAATTATAGTACCTAGATGGTACAATATATATGACATTGTTACATAAGTGAAGTCCCATGTCCCCTAGTAGGGTAAGGGGCAGATGCATTATGCATTATGTCGTGGCCATAATATCGTGGATTTGCTTATTTCATGAAATGATTGATCATTTCACGAAATGGTCGCATTTCATGAAATGGTTGATTGTCTATAATTGGCCCCATGTCCCCTAGTAGGGTAAGGGGCCGATGCATTAAATGCATAATATGTCGTAGCCATATCGTGGATTTGCTCATTTCATGAAATGATTTATCATTTCACGAAATGGTCGCATTTCATGAAATGGTTGATTGTCTATTGGCCACATCATGATGTGGTTTGAGCAGATTAATGATAAGAAATCGTTTCTCGATATGGCCAACTAAAAGCGCGGTTTTTTCATGAAATGTACCTAAACCTCCTGTACTGTGTTCTGTTCGATCCGAGAACTCCGCTATACTTAAAAGAGAGATTTGAGTTCCTTGTGTCTAACGTCAACCCGACGCGTTCCTCTAATAAACATCGTCTAGCAATGCCACTAGAGCAGGCTCCAAGGAGATGTTCGTTTGCAAAAATAGCGGACCTAAATCTGACTTCTGATATATATTGTATAGGTCCCAGACATCCTATAGACAGATGTTGCCAACCAGTTTTGTGGTCCCCCTGCCCGCACCCCGGTAATTAAATATGGCATACAAAGAAAAAAATAAAAATTTCCAAAACATGCCGTGTGGGGTATCAAATGAAAGAGCTTATTGAGTAGATCACGAATATATAGCATACTATATACATTTCTTACACTTTCTCTAAGATTTTTTAGAAAATTTTCGAAAATGGTCCATTTTTGAGTTAACTTTAAACCACTATAGATTGAAAACTCATGAATATATTTTTTAAATTATTATTTTAAATAATTAACAATAGTCCATTGTTTATGATTCAATAGTTCGTAATATAATATAAGTGAGCTATGTGGTGGATTTGATGAAAATAACTATATACTATATGAACTTGAAAATATACTCGCCATCTTTGAATGCTCCCCCCACTCCCCCATGCAACTATTTCACTGTACGAAATATTGAATCGTAAACAATGGACTATTGTTAATTATTTAAAATAATAATTTAAAAAATATATTCATGAGTTTTCAATCTATAGTGGTTTAAAGTTAACTCAAAAATGGACCATTTTCGTAAATTTTCTAAAAAATCTTAGAGAAAGTGTAAGAAATGTATATAGTATGCTATATATTCGTGATCTACTCAATAAGCTCTTTCATTTGATACCCCACACGGCATGTTTTGGAAATTTTTATTTTTTTCTTTGTATGCCATATTTAATTACCGGGGTGCGGGCAGGGGGACCACAAAACTGGTTGGCAACATCTGTCTATAGGATGTCTGGGATCTATACAATATATATCAGAAGTCAGATTTAGGTCCGCGATTTTTGCAAACGAAACTCCACTGAGAGTCCGGTCTACACCGCATGTCAATCATGTTTATAACTCTTCGTTCACTGTGCGTGCCATTCTGTGGTGCCATTAGACTTTGGAATGCTTTACCCTTAGACATAAGAGCAGCTCAATCTCTATCTACGTTCAAAAACTTACTGAAGCAATTTTATTTATCCAATTAGTCGGTAATTTTATTATTTATTTTATTAGTCAATTGTGTCGGTGTGCGTTTTCTATTTTATGTATGTGTATTTATATATGTACTAGCTTTCCACCCGCGGCATCGCCCGCGCAGTCAAAGAAAACCCGCATAGTTCCCGTTCTCGTGGGATTTCCAGGATAAAACCTATCCTATGTCCTTTCTCGGGTATCAAAATATCTCTATACCAAATTTCATGCAAATTGGTTCAGTAGTTAAGGCGTGATTGAGTAACAGACAGACAGACAGAGTTACTTTCGCATTTATAATATTAGTATATGGATGTTTATTTTCATATTATAATATAATATATTATATACATATATTATAACATATATTATATGTTTGTATCTATTTATTTAGTTATATTATGTATGTAGATTATGTAAGTATACGTATATTATATCGATCTACTATAATTTTATGTAGTAGTAATTATATACATCAACCTAGGCCCTAAGCTAGATTTAAACTAGTATGTAAGACAACAGCTAAGCAGCCTTTTTCCATTGTGCATCAAAATATTCAAGGCTTGGCTAGCAAATTATTAGAAATAGAATTATTTTTAAATCATAATAGAATTAAAATATTTTGTGTAACAGAACATTGGCTTAAACAATGTCAGTTGTTAATAAATATTGATAATTATAAATTAAAAAGTATATACTTTAGGACAAACGCTATTCATGGAGGTTCTCTTATTTTTGTACACAACAGTTTAAAATGCAAGGAACGAACTGACATTGTTAGCCTTTCTGTAGAACGCACCATTGAACTGTCCTGTGTTGAGCTTGAGCGTCACATTATTGTTTGCGTATACAGACCTCCTTCCAGTGACTATAATTTGTTTGAGACAGTAATGGAAGAAATATTAAAGCGTTTAGGCAAGGGTAAAAAGAAGGTAATAGTATGTGGTGATTTTAATATTGATTAACTTTCACACACACAAACGGCAACACGAATAGTTAATTTGTTTCATTCATTTAATCTGTATAAACTTTTTGATGAACCCACACGAATAACACCTACTTCTGCAACTTGTATTGATAATATATACTGTGATTGCAAATGTTTAGAAAAAAATATTCTCAACACGCTAACTTCGGATCACTGTGGCCAGAAAGTAGTTTTTGAATGGGATTGCATACCTACATTTAAAAGAATTAATGTTAGGCCTATAACTAAAAAAGGCATTCATACATTTAGAAATAATATTGATAATAAACTGCCTGACCTGAATGATCAATCCTTTCATAAAAACCCTTGTGAAATGTTTACAAATCTTTTTAAGTTCATTCATAGTGAATATGAAAAAATATTTAAAATTAAGTCATTAACTATTACCAAGGATTTACCATTCAGCCAATGGGCAACTCCTAGTATACACAGATGCAGGAACGTTCTTTACGAGTTATATGGTATGAAACAATATAACAAAGACTTGTCATTTCTTAGTTATGTTAGAAATTATTCTAAAACATTTAAAAAGTTTGTTTCACTGCCAAGAGTTTGTATGTCAGAGATAAAATACGCAACTCTGACAATAAAGTTAAAACGGTTTGGACAATTATTAATGGTGAAATGGGCAAAAGCCAATCAAATGATAGTACCATAAAACTTGTCAATGCTGGTAGGGTCATTGACAAAAGTGCTGATGTTGCGCTTGCTTTTGAAGATTTCTTTAGTAGTGTCCCTGCTAGTATTACTAAGAAATTAAATTCGTCTTCAGCGCTTGCAGAGTCTCTTTTGAGGGATCACGTTGCTGAGTGTAACAAATTATTTGAATTGCGACACGTGACTGCTGATGAAATTGTTAAAACTTTTAAAACATTAAATTTAAAAAAAAACATGTGATCTGTGGGGTATGACTGTAAATTTAGTAAATAATATCATAGAAAACATTGCCAATCATCTAGCGTTTATATTTAATCAGTGTTGCGACTGTGGTATATTCCCTGATTTACTAAAGTTTAGCAAAGTTATTCCTTTATTTAAAAGTGGTGACCAAGAAGACTGTAATAACTATAGGCCAATTTCCATATTACCAACTTTGAGCAAAGTCTTCGAGAAATTAATTTTAAACCAATTAAGTAGTCATTTTGCATCAAATGGTTTACTGCACGCCAAACAGTATGGTTTCACAAAGGGGCGCTCTACCACTGATGCCGGAGTAGCTCTTTTGTCACATATATACAAAGCATGGGAAAATTCAAAGAATGCTTTGGGGATATTCTGCGACCTTTCTAAGGCTTTCGACTGTGTAGAACATTCCACTCTATTACGGAAACTAAATTTTTATGGTATCAAAGGTTTAGCTCAGGATCTCATAGCTTCATATCTTCAGAACAGGGTACAAACCGTTGTCGTTAATGGAGAGAAATCTCGCGGTGCGCCGATTAACATAGGTGTTCCGCAGGGATCTATCCTAGGACCGTTTTTGTTCTTAGTGTATATTAATGACTTACCTTATTATTTGCAGGATATGTGTGAAATAGTACTGTTTGCAGATGACACCTCATTAATATTTAATGTGGATAGACATGATACAAATGTTGACGAAGTAAACTCTGCTCTTTTACGCATATCCAATTGGTTTAATGCTAATAACTTACTATTAAATGCAAAAAAAACAAATTGTGTAGAATTTAACCTCCCAAATGTAAAAAAGGTGAAAAGGAATATTATTTTAAACGGGGAGGTATTATACCCTGTGGAATCTACTGTTTTTCTTGGTTTGACATTAGATGAGAAGCTTCAATGGGGGGCCCATGTTACCACCACCGCTGCTAAGCTCAGCTCAGCTGCATATGCAGTTAGAAGAATAAGGCATCTCACCGATGAAGAGACGGCTAGATTGGTTTACTTTAGCTACTTTCATAGCATTATGTCCTATGGAATTCTACTATGGGGCAGGGCTGCAGATATAGAAACTATATTTATATTACAGAAAAGAGCCATACGCTCTATATATAATTTGCGTGCTCGAGACTCACTAAGAGATCTCTTTAAGAATACTGGTATCCTTACTGTACCGTCGCAGTATATATTTAATAATATTTTATATGTACACAATAACGCTTACTTACACACAAAAGTAGGAGATAGACATTGTTATGACACAAGAAACAGAAATAAAATTGAAATGCCATTTTTCCGGCTAGCTAAAGTTAAAAATTCATTTATGGGTCAAGGTATACGCTTTTACAACAGAATTCCTCATAATATTAAAGAGTTTAGTAGTTCTAAATTTAAAACTTATATAAAAAATGTACTAGTTTAGAGAGCCTATTACAGTATTAAGGAATATATGGACGATAAAAACCCATGGAGTGTTGTTGCGTAAAAACCACAGGACAGTTCTTTGGCATATCACTATAAATTATGATGTTACATATGTAATTTGTAAAATTAAATTGTAAAACTGACATGATTAAAAAGAGCAACTATGGAGTTTCTTGCCGATTCTTCTCCGTAGATACTGCTTTCCGAATCGGTGGTAAATGTTAAAAATATGTACAGTCGGCCAAGAAAGTGGTGTATCACCCTAAGTTTGAATATCGCTTGCAGATTCATAGGTGATAAAGATTAGTTTCGCTTGCAGATCGATCTGACAACTTCTATTGCTGTCTTTATCTGATTATTGATAACGACTATTAGAGCTAACGCGCACGAGCAACTTTGTCTCCGCAACTATTTTGTCTCTCCCATCAATTGTATGGGGAGTTGCGTCGCTACGTGCGCGCACTTTCATACTAGCCCATGGGTGGAGAGACAAAATAGTTGCGGAGACAAAATAGTTGCGGAGACAAAGTTGCTCGTGCGCGCTGGCTCTTACTGTTTGTAACGTGACAGCTGTTCTTAGTTTGAACTTGATGGAACCAATGACGTCGTAAAATCAACGGCGGGGGGCTGTAGATTTTGATGACAAAATTGTATCTACAAATTCAGAATTGTAATCAACAAGTTACATAAAATTGTAAAGGCACAAGGCGAATCCACAAACCTACAATTTCTGTAAACTTGTAATTACAATATCAATAAAAAACAAGCTAAAAATAGATTTATCCTTTTATTAAATTTCTACAATCAATTTTAAAATACTTATAACAAACAAAAACATAGCATATATAGTAATATTTAGAAGATATTGAAAATTTTTAAAAATTAGAAACGGGTGTAACCGCCGTTGGCCTCTATAACCTCTAAAAGACGAGACCTCATTGAACCAACAAGCCGTGAGCAAATATCGGTTCCCCGCATTTCCTCCCAAATATAATTACAGTGACTAATAAGAGCTTGTTTGGTTCTTTCATTTTGATGCGATCATCGTTGGACCATAAGGCCCCAAAGATTTTCTATCGGGTTGAGGTCCGGCGATCTTGAGGGCCACTGAATTACCCTTACGTCAGTGTGTGAACGAAACCAGGCTCTTACGATCCTCGCATTATGAATTGAACAATTATCTTGAACAAAATCAAATTGTGGCACTTCGTTCTCCGGGTAAACATTACGGACTGTCGGTAGCATTGCATTCTGAAGCACGTCGATATAATTTACAGCCGTCGCTCGAGGAGGTAGAGAACACAATTCTCCTACACCATCCGCACTCATCCAGCCCCAAATATTTACGGAAATTCGACCTGATTCTCTATTTGGGATTACATGATCATCTTTATACCGTGTTGAATTATATCGCCAAAGGTGAAGACGTCCATGCTGACTGGATTTAAACGTTTTTTCATCACAAAACACTGTATTAGACCAATCAAACTCTAAGTGCTCTCTTGCGAAGTTCAGACGAGCAAGTCTGTGAGCATCCGTCAAATATATTTTCTTGGCGTAATGCCTGTGGTGCAACCCCATGTAATGTAGATGATTCCTTATTGTTTGGGCACTCACATCGAACATCTCCGCAATATGTTTTGTGGGCTTAAAACCATTGATTTCATATTCCCGTCTCATGAATTCTCTATCGTTATTGGAGAGTGCAGGCCGGCGACCACTTCTTCTGTGATCCAACAAACTTCCCTCCTCTCCTTCACGACGAATCCAAAAGCGGACAGAATGCCTCGATATATTCAAATTCCGGGATATCGCACTGATACTGCTTCCCTCATTAAATTGGGCAATTATTTGTGCTCTTTCGGCAATGGTCAAGTTGGCAGGCATTGAGATGATTTTATATGCAGTTGATTGAAAAATAACACGGAAAATATATCGATTTTTTGCATATATTTGACAAAATGTCAATTGTCAGTTTTCTTTTTCAAATGGAATTCGGTTGTCTATTTAAATAGTTTTTATTACTTTTGTTTGGAAACATTTCAATTGCTTTGTAGAAACTAATGTCCTTTTCATTTATACTAAAGGTTAAAATGTCATGTACTTATATGTGACATATGACGTATGAATACTAAATACAGTTCTCCAAAGGTAATAATGCGCATAGAAATCTTCGTCACTGTTCGGCAACTGTCATATTCCCGGAGCGTCCGAAGATGATATGTATATAGAGTGGTTAAATGCATTTTCATCATGCATAATTTAGTCAAATTATGTGTTTTGTGCTAAAAGAGATTAATATTGATTTGTAAGTAACAATTTTGTTTCGATAATTTCTTGTAAGTAAATAGCGAGGATAACCCCACTATTGCGAATATATCTTTGTTGGATTGATTTACTTGGAAAATTTTATAGTACTTTTAAAGTGTCTTACTGAAGCTGGTGTAATGATGGAATAAAAGAAGGTTTAAATAACACAAAATTTATATTGTATAATATAAATGGTTACAAATTTATATGGTTTTCAAACACAAGTTTACATTTAAACCATATAAATCTAATCATTAAAAACTCAGTTCAAAAGTATTTACAGTACTGATCATTCTTCAATATTATGACATTTACAAAAAAAAATAAAAATAAAAACAATCAAAATCAGGGATTATCTTTATTTCTGACATTTTAGATACATCGGAACTTTCATTATGCCCTTCTTCATTTTCACTTTCCCTACTGCCATCACCTGTGTAAATCATTTCATCGATTAATTCAATTCACATTTAAAAACAAAAACAAGAAGGGTATGTAATAGCAGCTCTATATAATTCCACACATAGAGAACACGTGCAGTCCCCACCAATATTTAAAGACGACTGACGGATTTTTGAGTTTTTTGACTGACAGGCTACCGTCACCTACCGCCCGATTTGTTTTTGATTGTGTATGACCGTGAATTGACTTCTATTTATTTTGAACAAGGTGTAAAATGCAAGTGCGTTGTTTAGGGTTCTTACGATTCAATGATTCGAGTGTCTTCGGAAATACGACAATTAGCGAAGATTTGCATGCGCATTATTAATTTAGGAGAACTGTACATAGGTTTACGTCATGATAATGTTGTCTCTTTCAGTAATATCTTTTTATAACGAACCTTGTTGTAATTTTCGATGACCGGGAAACTAAATCAAAACTGGTACACCACTTTCTTGGCTGACCGTACCTATGACGTTTCAAAAGTGCTTCTAGAAGAAGTCTAATTGAATAAATAAATGTTTGAGTTTGAGTATATATGTGTATGTTTATTAGGGTGGAGTGAAAAATATTTTTTTTCATTTTCGTTTCGGCATACCTGTAAAAAGATGTCATTATTGCTCATAAATACACATGCAAAATTATACTTTGCAGATGATACATTTAGAGGTGCCCCCAACATCATGAACTTTAAGAAATTCAAAAAATTCAGTCGAAAATCATTAAAGTTTAATTTTGTCAAATCAACGCTAAATCAGATTCTGTGTTATCTCGTTGGTTGCCAACGGGAAGACACAGAATACACAATATTTAAATATATAAAAAAGTGGCTATCGCTGGCTACCAGAGGCTCTGGTCGGTGGCCCGTTTGCGCTTACTCTTATTGTAGGAAACATTGATTTTAAACAGTGCCGTTAAGGAAATAACACTAATTTTAGTAATATTTCTAAATTAAATTTTACACGTAAATACAATTAAGATTATAATTTAATATTTTTGATGTGAGTTCTATCTATAATTTCGCTTTGTTACAGTAAAATGTTGCAAGTTAAAATACGACAAACGACATGTTGTCCTGCATTTTGTTTGCCAGATAAGTACCCAGTGTCTCAATTACCAACTTATACTGATGCTAAGAAACTATTACTTATTTATTAGATATGAATTTAACCCTGATAAAATAACAAAATTCATGATTTATCCGAAAGATTAGCTACGGAAATGTTTGATGTGTGGCGAAAAGCATCGCTTCCCACTATTAGCTTTAACAGAGTACTACAACTTATTCGACACACCATGACAAATTAATATAGACGCTTATTAAAACCTTATCAAGACCGACAAACGAACAAAAAAGAACAAGAAAAGATAACTGAAGTATTTTGTCACTCGGTACCAAAGGTGCATACAAAAAAATTCATTTGCATCTTCAATTATCAAATAGATATTTGAAGTTGCAAATGCATTTTTTTTAACTCTCTTGTACTTGCTCAAAAGATTATACCGACTTAACTATGTGGCAAGAATGTAAGAACACTGAGCCTTTGACTTCTAATTTATCTGAATAAACCTTAAAAGACATCGTGAATAGCGGTTTAACTACGTTAAGAGTTTGTTTGTTTGAACGCGCTAATCTCAAAAACTACTGGTCCGATTTGAAAAGTTCTTTCGGTGTTAGATAGCCCATTTATCGAGGAAGGCTATAGGCTATTTATCATTATGCTAAGATTAACAGGAGCTGAGCCACGCGGGTGAAACCGCGAAGCGCAGCTAGTACTAAATAATTAATTATTTCTGATATTTTCATTCCTCTATAATATAATTTTCATTAATGAAAAACGTTAAAACAACTAATCAGGCTATTATTTAATGTATCACAAATAAGTTTGTTATATAATAGACTTGAAGGCCATAAAAATACTGTGATTAAAAAATAAATCAAAGTTTGCTAAAAAATCATATTTTTCTAATTTTCAATTGGGTTGGGGCACCTCAAAACATCAAGACACGTAAACAATATTTTGTATGCTGAATTCACTCATTAAAAGGCACCTTTCTGTCGCTATGCCATTTGAAAAAAACAAAAAAAAAATTCTTTCATACATTATCACTCCACCCTAATGTTTATGTATATTTATATGCTTATATTATTATCTATTTATATAATATGTATTTTTATTTATTTTTTATTAATTTTTTTTTTAAAGTGAAACTTTTATTACATCGTCTCAAACTTTTTGGTCTGTGTAGCGCATGTCGCGTGTATCGCGGCTGCCGAGTAGGTATACCTACTCGGCAGCCGACCGACACGCGACATGCGCTACACAAAGCAGTGTTCGGAACCGTTCGAACAGTTTCACTTTTACCGTGGTTTCATAAAACCACACAACATTTTTCTGTTCTTAGTGCACTTTGCCCTGTTTTTTATTACTTTTGCACTGCGTCTCCTTGTCCACCAGGTTGTCTGGAAGAGATCGCTGTCTGAGCGATAAGACCGCCTGTTGTGCTCTTTTATTAACTAATGTATTGTGTCCTTATTTGTACTTTTCTCTGTGGTGCACAATAAAGTATTTTTGTTTGTTTGTTTGTTTGAAATGGTCAAAATTATTTGATCATATCGTAAAGTAGTTACATTACTTACTGTTAAGAGAGGCGCTGCAAGCGCTGTGTTTATGTGTGAAGATGGCGGCCGCTGGCGAAAATTTTATTATTCGCAGTTAAGAACTTCATAATTCGTTTATTTACAATATGAAGAAAGTCATAGGTAGCAAAGAATTTACGACGAAGAGGTTCGAGTACTATGGAAACTGCGGATATCTTATATTGAAGAAAAAATGCGTCTAAAATCCTATAACTATATTTGTATATCCTACTAATTTATTATAATTGTTATAATTCTGTTCTAAAAAGCGATTCGCTTCTGGCACTCGCCGGACGCTGCCGCGGCACGCTCGCCTTGCTCGCTCGGCTCGTGCGTTGTTCATCAAAGTCTAACCTAACCTAACTGTTTTCTATTACAAAAATGATTCGCTTCTGGCACTCGCCGGCCGCTGCCGCGGCACTAACTTGAATGACAATAAACAAATTCTATAAATAATCTGAATTTTTTAAATATTTTATCGACTCCCTATATTTTATACGATCTGGCCAAATGTGGATGACAAAATCGTAAAACATTGACGATTTAACGATCTGGTCAAACTATGTTGGCTACATTATGAAATGCGACCATTTCACGATATGATCAATCATTTCATGAAATGAGCAAATCTACTATATGGCCACGACACATACCTACATCTGATTCACTGATCGATTTTCTTTAGGGACAAGTAGGTACTAGGTGATCAGTCTTCTGAGTTCTGTGTTACATAGTCTGCTAGTTTTAAACCTTAAATCATCAGTTACAATGATTTTTAAATCCTAGATACTTACTACCTAATATTATAAACGTCGAAAATTTAATGTATGTTTGTTAATCTTCCTTTATTAACTTTATGTAATTTAGTAGGTACTACTTAATTTAGTACAAAAAAGATTATAGATTGGATCATCACAACTTTTTACCTAGTTCATGCCAGTGACGCCACGGGATCCAGATGGTAGAAAATAATTATGAAGATTTGATTAATTTATTTACTCAAAATCTAAAGTCGTATGATTGTATTTTAACCATAAACGGAATTAAGGCATTGATAATTTCAAGAATTATGAACATAATATGAAAATATAACGCGCCAATAACGTTCGTTTATTCGTAACTAGCTCATCGCCCGCGGCTTCGCCCGCTTTGTCTCAAACCTAATAAATTATATACTAAAACCTTCCCATTGAATCACTCTATCTATTAAAAAAAACCACATGAAAATACGTTGCGTAGTTTTAAAGATTTAAGCATACAAAGGGACATAGGGACAGAAAAAGCAACTTTGTTTTATACTAGGTATGTAGTGATTTGATCATGAGTGTAATTTTCCATTCTGATCGATCATAATGTAATCAAATTAATAAATAACACTGGGAATTTAACTTATCAGCTTTCCAGTTCATTTAGAAAGAAAGAAAGAAAGAAAATACATTTAATCCAACACACATAGATAAAAAAACAATACAAATATTAACAATAAAGAAATACAGAAAAAAAAACAACAACAATGCAACGTGTAACAAACAAACAAAAACAGACAATGAAAATTACAAAAAAATAAAAAAAAAGGATGTTTGTCCGTGCATTTAAAGTAAAAAAACATAATGAGTGTGGTTGAATGGATCACGTGTGTTGGATAGGGATAGACCACTCAGGAAATCTGCGGCCTTAAAGCCGCAGCACTGATTTTCAGTGGCTCCCATATCGCAACTGACGTTTGCAGCGATAGAGGCTACAAAATTATAAGTCACTTGATTTATAAACAATATTATACTTACATACATTTCAATATTTATATCCATTACACAAATACTGAATAACAAATACTATATCTATGCAAATGTGCTATATACATATATAATATGTGCGTACCTACTATATTATACATAAGCCACTCATATACTATTTACTCATATATCCTATAATTATACAATACGATAAAAGCAAATAAACTGATAAAAATAATAAAATAACAGATAAAATAAAATAAATAAAATAATATTGCCTCATTTATATATATATTATTAAAGAGCAACTAAGGTTGTCTGATTTGTTGCTGTATTATAAATTTTTTGAATCCATTACGAAAGCTCGGCAAACTGCTTTTATTTCGCAATGGTGGAGGCAAATTGTTCCAACATTTAGTTGCTCGATATTTAAAGGCACCTCTGAATGCCATAGTGTTGTGTCGAGGCATAGCTAATCCAAATAAAGACGCCCTCGTTCTGTATACCGTGTCCGAATTTCCCAACCAGGATAACTTTTCGAAGAGGTATGAAGGTACATTAGACCGTATGACTGCAAACAGCAGAACGGCAAAATGCAGCCTTCGGCGATTTTGCATGTTTAAAATCCTGGCCTTGTTCAGGTATGGCGTTATATGGGATCGGGGGGGCACATCCCAGCAAAAGCGGGCGCACGCATTTTGTACTCGTTGTATAGCTTTCTTTGAGCGCGCGAGTATTCGATCTCCATACAACGCGTCCCCATAGTTAAATTTGGACAACATTAGGCATCACATAGTCTAATTCTGAGCTTGGTCGACAGATGTCTTCTGATATGGTAGAGAACCTTGAGCCGGTAGTAACAGTTAGAAATTATTTGATTAATGTGCTTTTCAAACCGCAGTGACACGTCGAAGACGATGCCGAGATTGCGAACCTCTTTCACCCGCTCTATTGCCTCTCCATTTACGTATATTGGGGGAATCGATTGCTCAATAGTTTTGATGTGATGCTGAGTCCCCAGAACCATGAATTTAGTTTTAGAAGGGTTTAAAACCAAGGTATTTTCTTCAGACCATGTAGCTATGCGGGTGAGATCGGAATTTAGCTTTTCGATTGCTGTAAGCTTTTCCTGAGGCGTAAATGAAATATACAACTGAATATCATCTGCGTAAAGGTGGTATTTACAATGATGTATATTGTTAATTATATCAGCGGTATATAGGATAAAAAGTAAAGGGCCCAATATCGTACCTTGAGGAATTCCTCTCTTAAGACCTACAGGTTGCGAATAGCAAGTCTTGCCATCATTGTCTTCCACAGCCACACTTTGACATCGCTTACTAAGATAACTCCTGAACCAACGAATAACTGGGTTATTTAAACCGTAGTAAATTAATTTGGCTAAAAGGAGTTCAATATTTATGGTGTCAAATGCTCTGGAATAGTCTAACAAGACCAAAATGCTGCACTTACCATCATCTTGAGCTTCCAATATATTGTCCACTACATCCAGTAGAGCGGTTGTAGTACTCCTACCCTTTCTAAAGCCTGATTGTCGATGTGGAAGAATGTTTTTAGATTCGAGGAAACCAGAAAGTTGGGAGTGAACAATTTTTTCGATTACCTTGGAAAAACAAGGTAAGATACTAATGGGGCGGAGATCTTTGATTCCCTGTGGATTAGGCACTTTTTTTAGCGGTCTGACTATAGCCTCCTGCCAAAGGTCCGGAAAAATACTAGTATCAAAAGACTTGTTCACCAAATGAGTCAGGGCTGGCACTATGAGCGACTGAGCAAGTTTAATCATCTCTAGGGATAATCCATCGACTCCAATGGCATTGGACTCAAGAGTTTTAAGGGCTTTAACAATGTCAGATTCACGAATAGGAGCGAAATTAAACACATTACGGCTAAAACGTTCCGTTTCATAGTAATTAATCAGGTATTGTGATATATTGTTGTTTCCTGGTATGTTCATGAAATGTGCATTAATTAGATCAGGATTATTTATGTGCGCAGGTAACGACATCTCTTTTTCCGGCTTAATATGTACTTGATTCTTTATGTGTTTCCATAATATTTTAGGTTTATCGATGTTGCAGTTAACATATTTATTAAAATAGGCATCCTTTTCTCGCAGTATTGCGGACTTAACATATTTTTTCAGATCATTATAGTAAGGTTTGTACCGAGCATGCCCTTCGCCTTAATCTGAGCTACATTTCGGCGCGCCATCATAAGTTTTATATTATAGGTGATCCACGGATAATTCTTTTCCTTAATTTTTGCTGTCTTAAGTGGGGCATAATTGTCAAAAAGTACTATTAAAAAGTATTACTTATTTGTTATTATGGAAAAATATTATACTACCTAGGTATCTAACTCATTTACAGTAGAACCTCTATAAGTCGAATATCAAGGGAGAAGCCAAAAAATTCGAGTTATAGAGTTTTCAACTTATGGAGGATTTCGACTTAGGCGGATTTTGATTCGACATAAAGAGTTTGAGGTTTATTCTTATAAATTTTGATTTAGAGAGGTAAAATAAATACAAATTCAACTTGCAGAGGGGACAAACATATTTTTATTTATTACCTAAAAATCAACATTATTTCAAATCATTTTAAATAAAAAATATGGCATTAAAAAAAAAGTCAGTAATTTTTTTTTGCTTTAGATAATTTGGTTGTTCTCTATCTATAGCATTGTCTTAACTCTAATCTATAAAGAGCCGAAATTCTTCTTCTTCAGAGTTTCTGGTTTGCTCTATAAAATAACGTAAGGTATTAAATGCGGGCGCATGTACTATTCACGTCTTCTATGTCATCTAAATCAATAGTATCGGTTTTCTGAGCTACTGAATCGATAATTTCGTCATCAGATAATGCAAACACGTGTTTGCGTGAGTCATAAATTTATTAAAAAAAATCCTAAAATGTTTTCTAAGAAACAATAGTGTACTTACATTGTCGGCAAGTTCTTGAAGTCGGTAACTTATTTTTGTTCGAACAATAGAGGTAATAAATTCCAAACGATCAAGTTGTAAAGGTTGTAAAATAAAACGTTGCTATGTTCGAGATACAGAGGTCAAATTTAATTTTTCGAGTTATAGAGTAAAAATATGTACCAAATTGGCTTGGAGGGACTCTGTGATTATTTCGACTAACAGAGGGTCAAGATTTCAAGTAATGGAGGTTTTGGTGTTTGAAGGGAAGGGAACAAAACATTTTTTCGAGATTTGGAGGTTTTTGACTCATCGAGGTTCGACTTAACGAGGTGCTATACTGTATATGTAATTATTTAAATTGAATGCAAAATCGTTAATCGTATGATATTCAGATATTCATTATGATGGTAGGTATTGTGATTTTACAAAAATAAAAAAATAATTTATGATAACATTTCAGTAATTAATAAAATATATTAGATACCTAGGTATCTAATATAATGTAGGTGCATAGTAGGCATAATCTACATATTATAGTCTATACCTACGATGCACCTATCGATATCAAAGCCAAAAGTATAGTTTTAGAATTTTTGTCTGTATAGAATTATATTTACTGTGTAACAATCAGATCACTCTCTCAGTACATATCTTCCTATGTCTCTTTTTCTACCTTAGGTAGATGGACATATTATTTGAATTGAATCTTGATAAAAATATTTAAATTTAGAGCCAGAGCCCAGAGCAAATATACACATCATCTACTTAGCACTTATAATGTATGTAAGTAGGTATTCGTATTCTATGACGTCTTGAAATCATTATTTTTATAAGCAATTAGGAGGCCTTATGTGAATTGATATATACGAGATACCTACGGTTGTTATGTAGAACATGAATACGATGAATTAATTAGTTTTTAATTGGAGGGCTTCAAAGTTCAGTTTACAATAACGACGTAAATTTAAACATCATTCACAGACTATAAATTAATGGGCATTTTTCTTTTCACCACAAAATAAACATCTTGTTAATTACGATATGCACTTACTCCAATTATTTAATTTAAAATTAGTCTGTAAAATCACTGAGATTCATATTATTACTTCTTTCCATTAGTATTTAGTAAATACTTTGTGTATTTTCCGTTTGTTATATGTAGGTATATATAACATGCCTTATGCCTACATTATAGTTAGGTAGGCACGTATTAATTATGTATTTACAGTTCATTTAATTTATTAAGCATTCAGAATTAATGTAGATATTGTAAAACTTATAACTTACTAGCTGTGCTTTGCGGTTTCACCCGTATTGCTCCGCTCCTGTTGGTCTCAGGTGTGATGATATTATATAGCCTATAACCTTCCTCGATAAATGGGCTATCTAACACCGAAAGAATTTTTCAAATCGGACCAGTAATTCTTGAGATTAGCGCGTTCAAACAAACGAACAAACTCTTCAGCTCTATAATATTAAAAATATAAGCACCTATAGATTCTTATCATACACATATATAATACATAATATAGGTAATAATTATCTTTGCAAAAAAATATAGAATAACACCATAGAATAACACATTTCATATCTTTTGAAACAACAACAACAATATTATTTCAACAACACTAGGTACATTAGTCATAAACTGTATCGTGTGCTTTTCCTACATGAATTTCACTTGATGTTTGATGATAATTTATGAAGACATACTGCATACACAAGATGAGACAGAGAGACAGACAGATGATCGTCTTTATTATCGTCGGAAAATCGTTCCGGGTCAAACTTTTCTGGCTCAGGAAAGTATCGAGCATCACGGTGTATTGCCCATGCTGGGATAGCAATCACTTCTCCTTACGAATCTAATAATCTCAGCCTCAAAAGAAAACATTAGGTATAGAACAGAAGAAAACATAATTCTCTAGACTTTTGTACTAAAATATTATTTAGTATCTTGATTTTTCGATATAAGTATGAATGTTATTTACAAGGATTTGATTATGCTATTAATTTGAAGACGATAATTAAATTATTTGACAAAAGAAGATTCTTTAAAACTAATTATTACTTGTTTTTAAATTCTACAATAGGTATATCATAAATTAATTTCTCACATACAAGCAATATATGGCTTAAAATACAATATTGCAATAATGAGAACTTACAAATTACAATATAATCCTTAGTGGCTTTCTTGTTAGGTTTCCCAAATTATAGTCCTTTGTGCAAGTTCTGTCCGACGACGCAACGGGAGGCCACAACTTCACAACCTCTGCAATTAATCAAATAGATGAATGGAAATTAATCAAATTTTAACAAATTTTTCCATAAACACACATTCATTGTATAGCGTAGATACCCTATATACAGAAAAAGAAAGAAAAAAAGTTACGAAACCGTTTAGGTTTTTTTTTCTAAATAAAAAAGGCCATGTTTCCAGTGACAAAGGTTATTAAATTTTCTTAAGAAAATTTAAGCATTCAAGACCAATTAAAATCTTGCATGATAATGATTTATTTGAAACTAGCTTACCGCCCGCGGTTTCTTAATAAATTATATACTAAAACCTTCCTCTTGAATCACTCTATCTATTAAAACAAACCGCATCAAAATCCGTTGCGTAGTTTTAAAGATTTCAGCATACAAAGGGACATAGGGAAATAGGGACAGCTGAGAAAGCGACTTTGTTTTATACTATGTAGTGATTATAAGTTTCGGTGGTATATACAACTCTCTCCATCTCCCATCCTCCCCTCTCCGATCCTTACATCTCCCATCCTCCACTCTCCCAGTCCGTATTGTTCTCGTTTGAGGTGAAAAAAGCTTCAAGGACAAAACTTGGGTTTGCAAAAAAAAATGGTATTTCAGAATCCGTTATTAATTATTTCAAATGTGCTTGTTTATCAGAACGGAACAATGTTTTTGTAAATTTTAATCATAAAATTAAAACGAGGAAACGTAATTGTACACTACACATGTAATTTTCAAGTACTAAGTCTGCAAAAAGTAAAGCAATATGCATAGTATAGGTACCTTTATAAAACTTAACTTCCGTATAGTTACTAGTCATTTCTGTGCTTCCGTTACGGAGTGACTGACTGTCTGTCTGACTGACGGACAGCCGAGACTACTGAAAGTAGAAAGTTGACATTTTGGTATGAAGGTTTTCAGCAATTCTAGGGAGTTAGGGGAGTACATTGTATGGAACTTAAAACGAATTTGAAAATAGACACCCGAAAATTAGTAAACATACATTTTTGTTATTTCATAATATTTTCGAAACTCTCCCTCAAAACTTTAAAAATATGGGATGAAAATTTACATGGTATTTTCGGTGGTTTCTAGGTAGTGCCTACTTGAAAATTGTACAATTGTACATATACATACTTATATCTATACTAATATTATAAAGCTGAAGAGTTTGTTTGTTTGAACGCGCTAATCTCAAGAACTGCTGGTCCGATTTGAAAAATTCTTTCGGTGTAGGATAGCCCATTTATCGAGGAACTATTATGTTAGTATAGTATATATGAGTTGTATAGGCTATTATATCATCACGCTAAGACCAACAGAAGCGGGTGAAACTGCGGAGCGCAGCTAGTCTACTCTGATATGAGCGAAGCAATTATACATGAGGTATTTTGTTAATATGACGGAGATCTTAGATCAAGTAAATAGCCAAGTTAAAATTAGCATTCTGATATTAATACATTATTCAAACTAACTTTGTTTGTTTGTCATATCCACGCACAAAACATAGTGGTAAATATTATAAGGTTTATTTATATTATAGGTTCTATCTGTGGTTCATAGAATAAACTATTATTAGCGGTTATGGGCTTAAATTCAATCGTACAAGTATTTATACGTTCAAAACTGAATAGAAGAGCGAATTTTTCAATTTATCTTGTCCACAACTTTTACACCAATCGCAATGATATTATATTATATAGAAACAAGAGGTAGATACGTCATCAACGCATCAAAACTGATTCCGTGAATTGGTCCTATTTGGGACCAATGCAATCGTCAAAAATCAGTCAGATTGTGACCGGTCCCAGTGAGCGCATGTGCCGATAGGTACATTAAAGTTGTCGAAAATGCCTTCCTGTGTGTTCAGAAAGTGCACGTATTCGTGCAAAAAAATAAAGAAAGATAAAGGAATATCATATCACAGGAAAATATATTAAATTATTACAGTTTAAGAGTAAAAATAACAATTTACAATTCTTAATGAATGACACTTGCTTGACACTTGTATTGAAATAATGAAAGGGATAAAACATTGCTTCAATCACTAGTGTGACAAAGCTAGCGTACACTGTGTTCAAAGATTATCATGTAGATACGATTATTGAAAATAGAACGGTTATTTTATTAATTTCGATTTGGGTAAATACTTGATTATTTTTATATTTAAATCCACACAGTGCATGTTATTAACAAATATATCTATTTATTATATACAATGAAATCGTGATGGCAAAAATGTTTGTTTGCAAAAATGATGTTGAATATATACGTATACATGCAAGAAAAGATTATCGCTACTGACGAAAAATGCTATTTGCTTTTCTGTAAATAGCTATTGAACATAAATTGTATTTGTGTTTTAGATAAAATAAGGCTTATACTTCATCCTTTCTTTTATTTCATCCTTTTTTTTCATCTAGGCACCACTATTATTATACCTATCCTACAAGTTGGAGTGATGACCTTGTACGGGTTCCGGGAACTGCCTTGAAACTAATAGCGTAAGATCGGTCCTTATGGAGTTCTATAAGGAGGACTATGCTCAGCAGTGGGTGTTTATCGGGTGAAATGATGATGACCGAAAACGAACACCACAGCTAGTAATAAATACTTAATACAGTTATATCTCCAAAAAAGTTTTTTTCATTTTAATACAACTTCATAATAATAATTAAATAGTAAATGAAATTGTCACATTTGTTCACGTGTGCAGGAAACGTAACATCTATAACATTGAACCTTCTGTGTCGTTAGTCTATGCCAATTACCATGGCAACTATTTGTTTATTTATATTTAATTGGTGAATTCTTATGACTTTTGCTTACACCTGCGCGGAAGTGACAAACTATCTTTGTCTTTTTTGTTTATATCACTTTATTAGAGCCATCTCTCTTATACAGTCTGTCAATGTAATAAATTAAGTTAAATGAAACTTGTATTGGTGTGTGCCTGACACTGCATATGAAGCATTTTTTTTAGATATATTGTGAGTATATAACGTATCTATACATAAAATATCATTGACCAATCGGTGAAGGAAAACAGCGCTCGCGAGTAAACCGGAACGCATAAGAAATTAAGAATCAAAAGTTCGTTGACATTTGAATTCAAAAATCATTTCTAAATTACAAGAAATAAATACTATAAACATCACGATGTTTTACGAATTCTTTTCATAATTTTATGTGGTAGGTACCTAAATCTCTTTTATAAGAAAACAAGTTCAAACTAATATTATAGGTAGCAAAAAATATATTTATTGTGGTAGATACTAGATATTCAAAAGTACATAACATTAAAGACACGTGTATTTTACATTTAATTTTGCACCTTAGTTTTGCACTTTATTTTTTACAATGTAAAAGTACCTACGTATTAATACCTACCTACAAGTTGAAGTATGATAAAAACTGAAAACAATTGTGTTATATTAAATTTTAGAATTACCAGTTTTGAGCATTACCTATTTTATTAAATGGCTAGTTATAAAGTTTATCTTCATCTTATTATGATTTCAGTAATGTAGGTAAATACAGAATTTGATGTAGGGTAACTTACATTAAATTGAATTAAATATTACTTTTCCATTTATTTCATTCAAGCGGTCCGCCTGTGGGCTGTAGAACAAATGTTGTTTCTTATGATGTTAGCTATCTTGTCCTGCGAGGTTGCTGGTATTTTACAAGTAACCCAGTATATATATAGACTTATAATGCTATAATATACATAGTTCGAAGCATAAAACATCTAAGACTAAGCATAAAACATATTTCCATGCAACATAATATAAATATTATATTTACCTACTTAGGTACATAAAAGGTTACATAAAACATACATATTATCTAATGCTAACCTATGAAATAATGTGACTGACATACCTACAAAGTACAATATCACAGTATTACAATATTATTTCCTAATACTGTGACAATATTATGTAGGTATACCGACTAAGTATATTTTTTGTAATTGCAAGTTCCTCAATATTCTAGTACATAATGTGTTTTGCTTTGTATACAAAACTATAAAAAATAATATTTGTTTATCTATTTTACTTTGTCTGAGAAGTCATTGCACTTCGTCCTTGCCTAGGGTAGGGTATAAAACTACATTATCGATTTGGATTTCCCCCTTCGATGTTATAAATCGAGGCCACTAAGTTTATTGATTGGTTAGTTTTTAATGTACTTACGTTACTACGAAAGGATATACGAGTACTTACCAACTCTTTCATTTATTTACCTATGTAATATTATTGTGTGAAATACAAAGGAGATTGATTACGGACAATATGATTCGTAATAAAACAATTAAAGTACTTTCGTTATACGTAAATAGAGACAAATATATTATGATGCAATGCGCAAGGTGTTAATAATTGTTTACTTGTTTTTCTTATTTACTGCGTACTTAGATTCTTATCTATGAAGCACTTTCCCTATCTGTTAGCCTCCCACATAGTGACCCTGTAATATTATAATGATTTACATTTTAAATACTACGTAAGCAAATGGTTAGGAAGGAATCCTCACACTTCCTTATTCCTTACGCCTCGTCATATCCGTATGTCTACCAACTTGCCACAGTAATTTTGATCGATAAATGGTTTATTTAAACAATGAACTGCTGATGCTATTATACAGAGAAAGGCTTCAGAACCTAGTTATAAAATTGAGATATTCAAGATTCTAGAAAAATAATTAAAAAATGTTTAATATTGTCTCAAATTTAATGTCATTGAACTTAATCAAATCAATGCCCTATTGCCCTCAAGTTAAATGTATCAATTTAATACGTCCGTACTGTCACAGATTAAATAAGTTTGTTTCTGTGTACAGAGTTAAGTAAATAAATATCTAAATGTGATTTTGTCTTGTTTTTAGATAATATACCTACTCCTTATCTATAAAAAATAAAAATAAGTCGGGTTTTCCTTCCTGACGCTATAACTCCAGAACGCACGAACCGATTTCCACGGTTTTGCATTCGTTGGAAAGGTCTCGGGCTCCGTGAGGTTTATAGCAAAGAAAAGGTGTCTCTGCCCTCTGGTGGCGAAACGCAGTTCGTCGGGTTTGCTAGTCTATAAAAAATATTAATTAGTGTTGCGCATTTTCCTATCAAATATGCATTTGCCTGTTAACTTAAACAGATAATAATTAGACTTGATAAAAACAAATTTGGTACGTTACTACCTACGTGGGGTACAAATTGAATTCTGGTAATAATTATTATTATTATCTGATAACGTTTTCTAGATAATCAAATCTCTGTCGGTACTTTTTTGAGTTAAATTGTTTGTGTAAATATGTTCTGCTTGGAAAATCCAGAAAATTGTACTTTATTTACGGAAGAGGCAGGTTAATGACCAGATGCCTCAGCATCATTAGGTACCTATACGATCTGTGTATAATATGAAGAACCGCATTTCTGCTTTTAAGTATTAAAATTCAGTTGCAGATAATAATATTGTGACCCAAAATTGAAAATTGGGCAGGATTATGCTGGGAACCTAACCTTATCCTATCCTTATCCTACGTAAAGCGTGGTTATAAGATAGGCATGCATAGGAATTATTCCTACCAAGCATGCCCGACTACCACGTCTAGGTACCTTTACAATGTATTTAATTCGTTAGATTCCGCATGTAAATATGTGGTTTTCGTCACCAGCCACCGATTTGATTACACAGCACACTTGCCGACTCAAATCTCATTTGGACTTTGCCCGGCCTTGGTTGAACTCGAACGCGTTTTGTAATGCTATGGAAATGTCGAATGCCAGCACTTTTTCGCATGTTTTGCTAAATGTTCTCGAACTTTGTATTGATTTTGTTTGCGTTTTAATTTTATGTACTTACATATTATTTTAACGCACTATGTGACGTTGGTTACGATGTTTGGACTTGAAGAATAGGTACCTATGAATATTTGGAACGTATAGGAATACATTAAAATTGGTAAGGTAATGGCACCAGTCGTGGACAAGCATCCAGTAATGGACAAAATAAATATTAAATTTAAATATTAAGACCAAAATTAACGTTATATAATTTGGCAATACTTAAAATAAAAGTTTGGTTCTTATGCTATCAAAATACGACACTTCATGATATTCGGCCAAAATGTTTGAAGATGGCAGAACGTTATGTTTAGTTGCTGCGACTCGTTTCGAAGAAATCCGTTTTTACTAAGGAAATCCTTAAGGAAGTGAGGACACAATTTTGGTTATAAGAATTTTTGTATAAATGTCAGCAAAATTTGATATTACTTTTATTTATAGTAGTTAATTGTACGAAATATTACACGATTTAGTATCATGATAGGTTATGTTGTTTAAATAAAATTCTTCAGTGTCCATAACTGGATTTAATTCTATGGATATATCCATTTATGGACATATGTCGAAAATAAACTTTTTTTAAAGGTATTAATTACATGCGCTTTTCTGTATTGTCTTTTCTTTCTGATTAATAATATACCTATCACGACCATTTCAAACAAAGGGTTCCAATATTGTACAACAATTGTCCATGACTGGATTTTCTTTGGTTCCTATAATGGACATTGATATTTTTTGTTAAAATTACACTAATGGGTCCAACAACATAATATCTATCTAAACATGAAGAATATATTTTAGAACAATGGGTCATTATGTGCTGTGCGACTCGTTCTCGGCTTCATTCTCTATCACTGCGTAGAGAAGTCGCATACTTATGCGTATTGTAACGCATCTATCATAGAGAGTTCTCTGATGAACTGTTTGGATCGCTGTCTATTATAATAATTCCACCACCATATAGTATATGGTGGTGGAATTTAGCAGCATTTTTTTAGCATAATTTAGCAGCATTATATGGCATATAGCACACACGCTTAAATTTCATCCACACCATCATGACAACAGTTTAAAAAAAGCTTTTTGCCTCGTGCTACAATTTGGAATCCATATCGATGGACCGATCAGATTAAGGCTGTTGGCGGATTCAGATTGGCGATTCACTTCACGAGTGTAACGGAATGCCAGGAAACAGAGAGATATGGCGGAACATCGTGAAGCGGGTAACATCTACCCCCCCAAACCTCATGTTGACCACGTTCGCTCTGACTAGAGTGATATGACGAAGAAGAAGAAGTCCCAAAATGGATGGAATAGCAGTACTTTTTTTAGTTATATTTTTCATCCCTGACTTATTGAGAAAAAAAAACCATATTGGTGTTTCTTAACGGACATAACTCGTATTTAACGATGCATTTGTCCAATTTTTGCCTAGAAAATGGAAATTAAGACTGTTTTAAATATTATAAGTATGCAAAATAATTAATAAGTACTATTTTTTATAAATACATCCCCGATTTATTGTATTTCAATCATCATTTTCAAGATTCTATTGACAACTACTACTTATGCAATGTGTCGAGATTGCATGTAGTGGTGCTGGTCCAGAAGTAAAAACTATACGATCAACCTCCAGACTCAACAGTTCAGGTGTACCTCAGGGAAGCGTGCTTGGACCGCTTCTCTTCTTACTCTATATTAACGACTTACCAAACGTAACTAACTACAAATGTACCCTTTATGCTGATGACATTTCTGTGACTATACCTAATGTAACTTCGGATTTGACATGTAATCATAATTTAAAATTGACATTGAATAGAATAATTGACTGGTTAGAAATAAACAACTTGACGGCTAACTTAGCAAAGACGAAAGTAATGCAGTTCCATAATTACAAACAAAGAAAATGTGACATTAATTTAATTTATAAAGACATTATATTGGAAGAAGTTGATGAAATAAAATTTTTAGGCATTATATTGGACAGCAATTGTAATTGGAAATCACATATTAATCATCTCTGTTCGCGTATAAACAAATTTGTGTTCGCCTTACGCCGTTTAAGGACCATAAGTTCAGAAAAAATTGCTCTTACCGCATACCATGGCTATGTGTCATCTATACTAAGATACGGACTTATATTATGGGGCAATTCAACAAGTATGAATAGAGCATTCTTGGCACAAAAAAAATGTATAAGAGCTATTTGCGGGGTTGGGCCGCTAGAAAGCTGTCGCCCACTATTCCGAAAATTAAATATTCTGACACTGACCTCTATGTACATACTGGAGTGTTGTGTCTTTGTTAAAAAACACCCCCAATATTTCACAAAAGCGGCTGACGTGAGTATTGTTCCCTCTCGAGATCCTGACAAACTAATTATGCCTCGTTGTAAAACTGCGCTTTTCTCTAAAAGTGGACCTATTATGCTTATAAAAATATTTAACCATGTTCCTAAATGCATAAGAAACCAAACATTGAATGTGTTTAAAAATAAGTTAAAGAAATGGCTGATTATTAATTGTTTTTATAGCCTAAAAGAATTTTTTGACCTTAAATGATAATTGCTAAATCGATTGTATAATATGCATGTGTAGTGTATTAGATCTAGTATACCTATCTGTTTTACGCATATATTTGCATGCTTTATACAAAGCGAAACATGCTGAACAATTATCTCTTCACACCTCTCTGTACCATGTTTTTGGCAAAAAAAAAAAAAAAAAAAAAAAAAAAAAAAAAAAAAAAAAAAAAAAACTATAAGTCTTCTCCAAGTGTAAATAACTGGAGAAACAACATTAGGTACAGTCCATAAATGGGTGTTCATAACTGGATGTTGTCCAAAACTGGGTGTCCATCATTAGATTTTCACTGTCCAACACTGGTGCAAAAAAGTGGTTTTTTAACTTATAAATAACTTCATTATTTATGCATTGTAATCTTTTTTCTAACATTGGTTACGTTAAACTAACATTGAACTAAAGGTATAACTTAACAATATCCAATAAAGTTAAAAAACCTACGAGAAATTTGCAAAAAACTTCAATTTTTTCCTTAATCTGTACAAGACTGGTGCCGTTACGTTAGGTAATAAAAAAAATGAGTTCGTCATCGATTAATTTTAGGTCAATGTATCGAGTTATGTTATAATTTATAAAATGATCATGAATTTGAATGTAACTGATGATCTTTAGAAAGTCGTTAGAAATGAAGGTCTCCTTTGGTATCCTAACGGTTTTTCCTTCTTATTTATTGTTGTTGGATTCAAACGGGTATTTTATTTTTATTAATTTGTTATGACGTCCAAATCATTAAATTTAACAAATAAGTGTATCGTTGTTTAAAGTAATATACCTAATCCATATAAAGTAGATGCCTACATACATTCAATTATTATTATAATATAATTTTATCAAAAAAAATTCTGATCCATATCTCCAACCTTTCTCGAACCCACATTTTGATCAACAACCGTACCCACACTTTTAGGAAGTTTGTGAAAATTTTTATTTTTCTGTACCCGATCCTTGCAAGGACCTAGGGGGAAAAGAAAAATGTAAAATTTTGTCTGAATTATTAAATAATAAGTACAATTAGACACATACATACCTATTAATTAGCTCCTCAATTTTTGGCAAAATTAATGAAGACCGGATCACCTGTTTTCCCGGGGAAGATCAAACAACGATTTCGGATAGGGTCATTGCGCCTGTTTGCGTCCACTTAGTGCAGTTGGAAAGTTTGAAGGAGAAAATAAAAATGTTCCAGAACAAATTTCAACGCAAAATTTATGTTACTTGTTCATTACATAGTCTATTTTAAGATTTAATTTCAATTGTGTTGGAAATATCATGTGGTTTTTATTTATCTAGACAAATAGCAGAATTAGGCGTTTTACCCAGTTCGCGTCCAAAAATTCCAGTTTGCGTCCACCTGTGGACCAGTTGGCGTCCACCAGCTTAGAAAAAGAATTAAGAGTGTATTGGGTGATATTTTATCAGATAAATGCAAATAAAAATTAGATTTTAATAAATTATTTATTTACGAATATAGTTATTTAATAAAAACCGGCCAAATGCGAGTGGGACTCGCACACCGAGGGTTCCGTATTAACCTATTTTTTTTTCATATGTTCTAACTGTAAATGATTATTTTTTCAATGTTTCCCTTATTTGTGCTATAAGACGTTGCTTCGTACCAAACTTCAAGTGTCTGTGTTCACGTAAAGTACCCTGTAGGTTTTGATTCCCTTGCGAATGTCAAAATTTGCGAAAATTTGCAGCATAAACGGCTGTATCTTTTGGTTGCTTTGACTTATAAGTTTGATTTTTTCACTGCTTCAAGGGACCGTAGACTTGAGTATTCAATATAAATTTCAGCTTTATACCTCCAAGCGTTACTGAGAAAAAGGGTCTTGACAGAAAGACAAACCGGCAGACGGACATACAGACGGACGGATATCAAAGTGATCCTACAAGGATTCCGGTTTTTCCTTTTGAGGTTCGGAACCCTAAAATCAACATTATTATTAATAATAATAATAATGAAAACTAATAACTAACTAATAAACTAACTAATAATAATGGAAACTGGAAAAACTTATTTATATTTATCTTCTCATCATTAATAGAACTAAAAATTAACAAAAAACAAAGTTACGTTATGTGAATAAATAATAATCAGTTCTATTAAGATTACCTACCTACCCTATTTTTTTAGTTTCTAATGAATTAAATTTCTTTTTTGTTTATATTATTTTCTTAACCACAGACTTATTGGCTCTCATTCTCAAAGATACTAGTCTCATTCTTAAAATACCCATTTTAAAATGAAAAAATAGCATAAAAATTTGCTAATTTGAATGAAAATTTAAATTATTATCAACTTGTAGTCTTAGTCAAAAATTTACAATCTATTTTAAATTACATATTTTAACAAACAATTCATTGCTACGTAATGAAAAACGATGTGGACGCAATATGTTCTATTGTTATGCACTATAGGTATAGTTTGCGCCCACCATGGACGCAAAATGGAAGTTGTACAAATTCGGTGTAGTAATTCGCGTCCACCTTATTTTAGCTATTAATTGTAAAAGAAATAAGCTGATTTATAATCCATACTATTCCATGTTTTGTTAGCAAAGTAAAGAAACAGTTACATATTCAAAAATTCACATTTAACAATAAGATACTTACCGTCAAACGCGACGCTGCGCACTATTTTGTTCTCAAAATCCCGCGCGTTTTAGCTCTCTCGTTTAATAACCAAAATTAAATATTTTTTTTAAATAGGATAGGCGGTGCGCAGGCATATTTTGAATATGTGTGCGTGTCTCTTATACATTGAGGTATTATCGGAAATTTTTCTTATTACAATTTTACTTAAAGTATACTTATTTTCGTAAATTTTCTAAAAGATATCCGCAAAATGGACGCGAATAGGCATGTGGACGCGAACAGGCGCAATGACCCTACATCATCATATTTTTGTTAGTTTATTAATAGAAGGTAATACAAATAGGAAGTAGGATAATTACAATAATATTATTATCTGTCCGGTTTATTGAGTAACGAATAAAATTCAATTAAAATATCATTTACCTAGCATTTATTTTGAGAATTCATCGTTGTTTTATCGTAACTATTGATAGTTGATGTCGATTCAGATTAAAGATTTGATAAAATATGTTTGGGTTATCTATTTAGGGCAGACAACTAAAATTCGTATAATCCACTTCCACAATATATTTCGGCTCATGGATGTGTCTCAACGTCTCAAAACGACATCAGAATATAGCCACAGTATTACAATTCCTATTGTAAATTTGTACTACTGATTACTGTGGTATACCTAGCTTTATTATTACCTAATGATCTATTATTTTTGAAGTGAAAACTTCTTTAGCGGCGTTGGGTATAAAATCTTAAACTCGCGTCAGGACACGTGGCCTGATCGAAAAAGCGTAAGACGGATTTTTTTTTTTTAGCCCTTATATTCCATGCGTAAGGCGCGGGACATATACAAGCGGCGCGGCGCGCATCGGGCGCACTGCGGGCGCGCTTCCGGCGCGCATCGGGCGCGCTGCCGGCGTGCATCGGGCGCGCTATTGGCATTTTGTATGAAATAATTTTGGAAAGGCGGCGCAACCGTGGCACAACCGTGGCGTGCCGTCTCGACGCCTGTCCAAAATTCTATCATACAAAATGTATAAGAAGGACGTGGTGCAAAACAGATTCAAGAGGTGCGCTTATGGCACGCCCGCGCCCGCGCCGCTTGTGTTTGACCCGCGCCTAAGACGGATACCATTCCAAAATATCAAACATGCTGAACGTTAATAATCAAGTTTTCACTTCTGCCGGCACTCCCGGAGTGCAACCCGTCTTTTTTTTTATATTTTTAAATTAGGTACCTAAGTATAAATTTATAAAGAATAGAAAAAATTCGATCACGAGGCGGGACTCGAACCCGCATCCTTTCGCGCCATTCCGGGGCGGACGGGCGGCTTTATAAATTTATATTTATAAAGCATTTGAATGCCATAAAACCAAAAATATAAATAGGTACCTAAGTATTGGTTTTTTGAATGTGTTATTACAAAATAAATAATCTATTAATTATTGTGTCCACTTAACATAAATACCTACCGTGACCTAATTCCACGATAAACGAAATCCATTAAATACAAACAGCGCATTGTATTAGTTAGTTGATTATATTATGTAGATTTTATTTTACTGAAAAAACAAAGCATAAGGCTCAATGGTCATGAATGCGTACCTACACAGGTCATTCAACTGCGTGCATGTAGAGTTAGTACGACGAAGACAAAGATGTTCGGATAATTGCACCAGTTTTTAACCTTACGCATCAAGTTCAACAAGAGTGCAACAAATAGGCTCAGGAAATATGTACTTACCGTCGTTTATGTCATAAGTAGGTATACTTCATCGAGATATATGTACTACTGAGAGGCGATCGCTACTACACTCTCTTTACAACGAGCTAGAGTCAAAAGTCACGAGTCTCATTAGTCTGTGCCGGACTGTGCTCCCCGCTTGCCGCGTCAACACGTGTTATTGCTCTGTTCAAAATGCCTTCGTGTGTGCTAAGATATTGTTTTAACAGTTCATATATAGTACATATATCTCGATGGTATACTTACGTTTCATTTTTCTAGAAGCTACTAGTTAGGTACCTATCTGGTTTTGTGACGAATTTGGTTTGTGATTGAATAGAAATTCTTCCAAAACTATGCTGCTTGGAAGGTTCAACTTAGATGGAATTTTTCATGCTCTTTATTTCAATTTTGTAGAAATAATAATCGTACTTATAATTTTTTTAATAGAGATCGGGTTAATTAGTTACCATTGACTAAAGTCATCATTTGGGATTTTATTATTTGAGCGCCATAGCGTGACAGATAAACGTATAATAATTACAAATTATAATCTTTTATAATAGGTATATGAAACTTTTGTACTATCAGATCGATTAAAAACAGGAAAATCAGTGTGTTATCGCTGCTTGGGTGGGTCTATCCCAAACTAAACAACTAAAAAAACTTCTTCTACATGGGCGAAGCTAGGGCACAGTATTACAATATATTATTTCCTATTGTAATACTGTGGCTAGTGTGACTAGCTGTTCGTTCCAGCTTAACATATTATATATTTTTTTTTAGATAGAGAGCATAGAGAGATAGTTTTAGATGTAAATTGTATAAAGTCCTTAATTTGTAATCTATAATCTGTTACATTAACTTTATTTCACTTTATCTTAGCTGTATAATTTATCTAATAGGTACCTACGTGTTCTATCTATCTTTAGTAGGTAAGAAATTGTGATTTAGATCTCGTTATTTAAATTTTTAACCAAGAATAATCAACAAAGTAGCTACATTCTCACATCCATTAATTTTTATATATTTTAACCTATAGGTAAGTATTTAATATAATTATCTCAAAATAAAAAGATTTAAAAGAAATTACAGTAGGTAACTACTCCAAAATTAATAATGCGCATGCAAATCTTCGCTAATTGTCGTATTTCCGAAAACACTCGAATCATTGAATCGTAAGAGCCCTAAACAATGCACTTTCATTTTACACCTTGTTCAAAAGAAATAGAAGTCAATTCACGGTCATACACAATCAAAAACAAATCGGGCGGTAGGTGACGGTAGCCTGTCAGTCAAAAAACTCAAAAATCCGTCAGTCGACTTTAAATATTGGTGGTGACTGCACGTGTTCTCTCTGTGTGGAATTATATAGAGCTGCTATTACATACCCTTCTTGGTTTTGTTTTCAAAGGTGAATTGAATTAATCGATGAAATAATTTACACAGGTGATGGCAGTAGGGAAAATGAATACGAGCATAATGAAAGTACCGATGTATCTAAAATGTCAGAAATAAAGATAATCCCTGATTTTGATTGTTTTTATTTTTAAAGTGAAACTTTTATTACATCGTCTCAAACTTTTTGGTCTGTGTAGCGCATGTCGCGTGACGGTCGGCTGCCGAGTAGGTATAAAGCAGTGTTCGGAAAGTTTCACTTTTACCGTGGTTTCATAAAACCACACAACATTTTTTTGTAATTGTCATAATATTGAAGAATGATCAGTACTGTAAATACTTTTGAACTGAGATTTTAATGATTAGATTTATATGGTTTAAAATTTAAATGTAAACCTGTGTTTGAAAACCATATTTTATAAAATATAAATTTTGTGTTATTTTAACCTTCTTTTCTTCCATCGTTACACCAGCTTCAGTAAGACACTTTAAAAGTACTATAAAATTTTCCAAGTAAATCAATCCAACAAAGATATATTCGCAATCGTGGGGTTATCCTCGCTATTTACTTACAAGGAATTATCGAAACAAAATCGTTACTTACAAATAAATATTAATCTCTTTTAGCACAAAACACATAATTTGACTAAATTATGAATGAAGAAAATGCATTTAACCACTCTATATACATATCACCTTCGGACGCTCCGGGAATATGACAGTTGCCGAACAGTGACGAAGATTTCTATGCGCATTATTACTTTTGGAGTACTGTACCTAAGTACCTACATATTGCGAGCTATATTTTGTCCCTGACACTGTAATCTAAATCAAACGTCAGTTCTAAATACCAAAATATTTCGATTTAATTGTTTAAACCGTTAAATTTAATCTAGGGCACACATATATAATTTATATCTATAATACAATAAAATGCGATTACCTATTAAAAAATAATCAAAACTAGATTTATTTATCCACACATGGTGTAGCAATGTGACGTGTGATAAATCACGTGTCTATGGATTACCTTAACAAAAACATTTAACAGAATTCGTTAATAATAAATTAATAATATGTTCACGTGCAAGAATATTCTTCTGAAATATGTCTATGTATGTACAACAAAAACAATCGAAACTAGAGAAAATCGACAGATTTAAAATAAACGTGCTTGATCATTTACATACAATCAATAAGAAGTGGGTAGGTAGTCATTAATTGTTTTTAAGCATTGAGGTATTATACATAGTAAATGTTTTTAAGATATATAATAATATAACCATAGTACCTAGGTACTATCACAGTATTACAATATTATTTCCTAATTGTAATATTGTGGTACTATAAACTATTATGAATTCTGTGATATTGTACAAAAATGTAAATTCAATTTATGTTAACTAAATCACGCTGATTCTTATAGTTTGTTTGAGTTTCAGACGACAGACAGTTTGTGGTTCTAAACAATTTGTGGTTTGTATTAAAAAAATATATTTTTTTTATTTTTTTCAATAATACCACAGAATATATATATATAACAATAGTAGGTAACGCTAATAATACCACAGATAATACCTACCTGCTCATATGAAATATTAGGGCAATTATTGCCCTAATATTTATAGGTCATTACTCATTAATACATTTTGATAATTACAATGATAACACGATATATGTATATGCCAAGCTAATATTTTATTTTATCTAACGATAAAAATCATGCATCATAATCGATGGATATATTACTTATATTAACAAGTAGTTAAGTAGAAAAAAAACTATTTTTATATGTTTATATCATGTTAAAATTAATAAAAAATAGATTTAGGTAACTACATAAGTTCCTATGTGATAAAATTATAGTATAAAGCGTTATAAGATTACAATAGGTATATTAGTTTTTTAGTAAGAAGATGAGAAAAGTAAAATAATACATGAATGTTTTTCCGATACAATAAAACTGTGGAAAATGTTCCGCGACTATTAACATATTAACACGATAAACCAGTTTTCAAGAAAATCGTTCTTAAATGAATATACCTAGTAGGTATAATAATATATGTAACTACATATTATAAGATTATAATACACATTATATATTTTATCCTTACATAGCATTTCCTTTATACCTACTATTAATTATACATAGTAGGTATATCTATAGTTAAGTAGATATAATAATTTATCTTACTATATTTTTTTGCTTTAAACAAATGTATTACGCCTTTGTTTGCTTTATGTATATCTCTTTTCTAAACAATTATAAGTAGGTACTACATTTAAAATTGTAATTATTCACTGATTTTAACAGTGTCGGGTGAAGCACCTCGCGTGACCTATTAAGGCATTGAATAAATAATTTTGGAATAATCGATTTATTCCGTAAACCGTAAACGTATGTAGGTATATGTTACGTGATCTTTGTTCTCTATGCTCAAAAACAATAAGCCCAAATAAACATTTTA
Source organism: Colias behrii (assembly GCA_029959065.1). Lineage (NCBI taxonomy): Eukaryota > Metazoa > Arthropoda > Insecta > Lepidoptera > Pieridae > Colias > Colias behrii. The sequence goes on along the minus strand of JARWMC010000019.1, from coordinate 5,731,917 downwards.
CGAGGGAAAATTTTGTTTTTTTTTAGCTTGAATTATACATATCCATACCTACGTGTTATGTGAGTAATCACTACATAGTATAAAACAAAGTCGCTTTCTCTGTCCCTATGTCCCTATGTCCCTTTGTATGCTTAAATCTTTGAAACTACGCAACGGTTTTTGATGCGGTTTTTTTTAATAGATAGAGTGATTCAAGAGTAAGTGATTCAAATAGTGGAGGAGTACTGTTATTTTTGAGGTTTCTAATGTGATGTCGTAAATAATTACATTTTTTCCGCTTACATTGCAAACGCAGGCTGAACCCTACGAGTTTTATCAAAATAATGTACTAAGTATTGTACACATTGAAAAAGTCTACAGAAAAGTCCGTGATGGTATATGTCTATCTCTTATGGATAACCCACCATAACTTTTTTTGTCATTTACTTTTTACGAGAAATAATGGCTAATTTTCGAAGCGATTTTAACCAATACAGCATTAATCCACCAATTAAATACCTTAAATACATTGTTCATTTAATATAGATCTATATGGCCCTTTACACCGTATGATTTAAGTGAATATTTTCGAAGTTATTACAGATTTAAAAATTGCGGGACGTAGCGTTTGCGGCGGTACCGGCCGGCTGCCCGGCTATAAATATTTTATACCCTTGCTTGCGAAGCCGGAGCGGGCCGCTATGTTTTTATATACAACGTTCACAGTTTTTCTGTAGTGTATTTAGTATCAGCATTGCACCCGTGCGAAGCCGGGGCGGGTCGCTAGTACATAATATTACGGTCTATGTTGTTTGGTTTAACCCGGAACTCTCATATGTAGTGTAGGTATTTTATGTTAGGTATGATCACGGTATGATATTATTTAGCGTATGTTTTGTATGTTTTTATTGTAAGGAGGATTTATATTGAGGTAAAAAAATAGGTACCTTAGGTATATTTATTTCTGAGCAGTAAATGTGAATAGGTACCTAATGCGTAAATAAATGATTTAATTTCGATAAATAATCATATTGTTCGTCGTCAATTTGGTTCGATGTTATCACCACTTTAGATCAAATGGATAAGTACATATAGTACCTACAGCATTATATCTTATAGATACTTATCAATATCATATTAATAAATTTATTAAAATTATTAGGTAGGTAAGTACATATACTTCCATTCCTCAATTATTATTTTTCTAGAATCGCTTTCTAGTTTTTGGCATACAGTGCTACTTGTCCCGGGTTTGTCAGGATAAAAAACAGCATATTAGGTAGGTATGATGATATTGTTACTCCTGAATAGATTTGTGTAAGTTTTTGTTAGAAAAATAATTTTCATGATTTGACCAATTGGTACTTTACCAAAGGGATACCTTACCGTTTGTAAATGTTAATAAATGATATGTTTGTAGGGCCAATCCCTAGTGATTGGCCCAACAAACACACAAACTAACAAAGTTAAAAACTGTCTTTTATATTTTTTAAAACGGATGAAGGCAGGAAGTAGCTTGTTTATAAAAAGTCTTAAATAAAACTGTTAAATAAAATATGAATTGGCAAATTTTAATATTTTTTCCCTTAATTAGTACCTACCTAACGATCAATTGATAAATACCATCTTGAACTACCTGATTAAACATCAAAAGAGGTGTGTAAACAGCGTTGTGACGTCAACGTACAGCATAATAATATTAAAATTTTACAATTTCTGTCGTATTGGTAAAACGTGGGTGTGTTTCGTATAATGCGGCGATGTTTAAAACACCGTCCTATCAGTAATATTAGTTTAATAAGAACCCTAACTTTGTATTTGCTCGGCTAATGCTAGTTATCGTCAAGGTTTTGTGCACACCCAGCACGCTCATTTGTTACCAGTGACTGAAATCGATCGCACGTCGCAAACGATTGTATTTTCCGCGCGTTGTCACGCGAGTTGTATCTCATTATACATACACTTTTCCGTAATAAATTTAAAAAATGTATTCCATTGCCGAGGTTACCCTGGCCTTCATGGTTCTATACCTATTCTCTTTCCTTTTTGAAGTGGTTACGGGCTTAAGTTTCATAAATTTTTAAATATTTAATTAACGATGTGATATCTAATAAGAAAAATACTTTAATTTAGCTTTTAAATAATTAGTCAAATATCAATGCAAAATATAATTAAGATATGAATAGATAATTAAGTTTTTAGAATCTTATTATTTATAATTAAAACGCGATAAATGGTACTTTCACCACAAAGACTGCGGCACTGATTAGGTGAGTTTTTTTTATATTCATTATCATATATTAGTTCATGCTCTAGTATAAACATATGTGCTATTAAAAATAAATATAATTGGAATAAACTTAAAATATAGAGTGTACATAAAATAATATAATATCAGTTAATACAAAAAATCGGTATAATCCTAAATAATAATTGGATCATTACATCCTTAACAATGTCACTGTCATTGTCAAAACCGGATAATTTGTAAATTAATAGTTGTCAAAAGTGAGGAGTTTAGATTCATCAGCTGTTTTTGTCAAGGTTTTTGTGTATTTTGTGGCCTAAAGAATAAAGACGATATAGAGTGAAAATGCGGTCAAGATTAATTAGTAAATATATGAAGATTCATAAACGTTATTCATCGCATAATGTGACAAAGTGGAAAAATGTTGTAGGGTTAGAAGTTCACGCGCAGCTTAATACAAACTCAAAATTGTTTTCTGGTGCACAAAATACATTTGGTGGAGTTGTGAATAACTGTGTGTCTTTGTTCGATGCTGCTATACCCGGAACGTTACCTGTATTAAATAGGAAATGTGTTGAGTTAGGTGTTTTAACCGCATTAGCTTTTAGTTGTAAAGTCAACGAAGTATCAAGTTTTGATAGGAAACACTATTTTTATGCTGATTTACCGTCAGGCTATCAAATTACGCAACAAAGGGCTCCTTTAGCTAATGACGGTGTTATACAATTTCAGGTATAGATTATTATGTTTTTATTAACATATTGTATTATTACAATTGTTATTATAGGAATAATATGAATGAAAAACGCCTTTCTTACATTTTATCTAGCGATACGGTGTGTAGTTTTAAATTTCTTATTGACGAAAAGCGTTGAAAATATCATCATATCATACATACTACAAAATAATTCCTATGTTTATAGTTATTTTAATACTACAAGGAACTAATAATGTTATTTTAACCTTAGGTATATACTCCGGGGGTACATAAGAAGCCCTACAATAAAAGTTCAAAGATCAAACAGATACAATTAGAACAGGATAGCGGTAAATCCCTTCATGATGCAGAACTCAAGCGAAGTCTTGTGGATCTTAACAGAGCTGGAGCGCCCCTTATTGAAATAGTTTTTGAACCTGATTTAGAGGTTTGTTTATTTAATTTATTTATTTTATTTATTAACCAACTTCAAAAAAAGGAGGAGGTTCTCAATTTGACCGGTATATTTTTTATTTAGTAATTGAGTATTGATAAAGTTCAGGGTTATCCTGACATATTGTGGTATAAATACATATGGATATGTTTATTATAGTCAGGCAACTTTCTACAGTTGTTTCTTTTCAGTTTATTTTTAAACTAAAATAGCAACTGCAATCATGAAATAAATAAATATGAGTTGGTATATCGGTAGTCAGCTTGATAATCAAGTCTCTTTTTTCTTTCAAAATTATGAATGTACATCTGATAAAAATAAGATCATTTTGAGACCAAAATATAATTATTAAACATTTTATATTTCACTGAATCTATCCTTACAATGCAAAAAATGCAAATTTTTGTTTATAATTGCGTGACTTCAACATGATTTCCAGGATGTAGAAAGTATTTTTTTCTCAATGTATTATACCAATATTATTTTGAAAATGGGAAATCTCAATTTTCTTTTAATATGTTATTCTGATATTATTTTCAGGACGGTGAAGAGGCAGCGGCGTTAGTAAAGGAATTAGTGTTAATAGTACAAAGGCTCGGAGCATGTACTGGGCGCATGGAAGAGGGTGCTTTACGAGTGGATGCTAATGTCTCTATGCATAAAGAGGGAGAACCACTGTCTACTCGAACTGAGGTAATAACATGTTACATAAAAGTAGTATTAAGCTTCTAAAACAGATCATTTTTACTTGATTTTGATTTGATTGTAATGCGAGTTTGAACCCGAGTTCTTTTCCTAATAGTGGTAATTGAATTTCTATATTTTTTTAGTCTATATTTACTTTTATTATGAAAGGAAAGATAGTTTTTGTATGTTACGTCAATAGCCGGAATCAATTTTAGAAATTGTTTATCTCCATTTGTAGGCAAAGAAGTAGGAAGCCGGGGTAATTGGATAGGATTGAAAAATATTAATGACACATTAGACGTTAGGTAATTACATATAGGTGTTGTGTATCAGTTTTAATATACATTTTATCTTACAGTGTAATTATAAATTATAATATTACCCTGAAAATAAATATATGTACAAGCAGTTTATAGGCGTCATATTAAGTCATCCTAACATATGAATAAAACAAACAAAATTTATTGTTACAGATTAAAAATATCGGTTCCATCCGCGGTGTCGCAAGTGCTGTTCGACATGAAATAGATCGCCAACAATCCGTACTTGAAAATGGCGGGAAAATTATAAACGAAACTAGAGCGTGGGATGCCGTTGCCAAGGTTACAGTGCCGATGCGAGACAAAGAAGTTGTTCAAGATTACAGGTAAAAGAGATTTTTAGATTGAAATTTGAAACAATAGAAAGTTTTAAAAGATCAGATAGTTAAGAATGTATAACTCTTATATGTATTTGAATATCCAACTGTTTGGTCTACACATAATCTAAGTATACTAATTTTATAAAGAGTTTGTTTGTTTGTTTGAACACGCTAATCTCAGGACCTACTGGTCCGATTTGAAAAAATCTTTTGGTGTTAGATAGCCCATTTATTGAGGAAGGCTATAGGTAGGAAGATATATATATATATATATATATATATATATATATATATATATATATATATATATATATATATATATATATATATATATAATATATATGTAATTTACACAGATTTCGAGAAGGCATTTGATAGAGTAAGTCATAATGTTCTTATCCGTAAGCTTTATGCGGTGGGTATCAGGGGTGATCTTCTCAGATGGATAGAGTCTTACATCAGGAACCGCAGTCAATCGGTGATTCTAGGAGGGTTTAAATCAGATTTTGTTGATATTACTTCGGGCGTCCCGCAGGGATCGCATCTCGGTCCCTTATTGTATAACATTTATTTATTCGACATTGGTAACTGCTTTGTAAATTCTAATTTCTTACTTTATGCTGATGATAAAAAAATATTCAGAAAAGTCACTTCCTCTTACGATTGTCAATGTCTTCAGGATGATCTTAATAGATTAAGTGACTATTATAAATTAAATAAAATATCAATTAATATAAAAAAATGCCAAAAAATAAGTTTTACCCGTAATAGAAATAATAATATTATTTGTTTTGATTATAAAATTAATAGTGAATCTATACCTGCTGTTACTTCAGTAAGGGACCTAGGTGTGATTCTGGACGTCAAACTTGCATATCGTACACACGTGGATTTTATTGTTCATAAAGCCTACAAAAATCTTGGTTTCATCTTGCGACAAGCTGATCCATTTAACGACATTACTTGCTTGAAAGTTCTTTATTTTGCCTACGTACGTAGTGTTCTCGAATTTGCAAGTGTGATCTGGCGACCGCAATATAAATGTCACATTAAAAGATTGGAAGCAATACAAAAAATATTTGTGAACAAAATGAATTATAAAACAAAACATTATTCGTTGAATTATGAACAGGCTTGCTCACATTATGGGTTAAATACTTTGGAGGATAGGAGAGATATAATAGACATTATGTTGTTATACGATATCGTGAACAACAAGTTTGACTATTCCACAGCGTTGGAAAATATAAAGTATCTTGTACCCACACAGCGTACTCGCCATACACGCCTATTCCACGTGCCGGCTACATCAACTAATTATCTAAAAATGTCACCGCTCCATAGGCTCCCGGACATTTATAATAAAAAATTTTCTTGTGTGGATCCCTTCTGTTTATCGCGTACTAGTTTTAAAAAGCAAATTTTACAATTAATCAATACTGAAGCTCAGCTCACATAATAATATAATACATTAGCTTTTTACACTCACTGCTATTACACTCACACATTCTCATACACGCACTTTCACACACACACACACACTCACACTCACAATCACATCCTACTTACCAGGTTTTACTTAATATTAAATTAAGTTGGTTTTAATTTATTATGAATTCGTAGATATTTAAAACATTTCCTTTCTTTATAAATACTTATTGGGCTTGATCAATGCTTACTTTACCTACATGAAATTAAAATATTTTCTCTTATCATTTGTAAAATTCTTATACTAGTCTTTGTTCACATACGTATATTATTTTTACTACTTATTGGTGTACCTTTTAATTGGCGTAGCTTAGTATTTATTCATCTCAAAAATTGTATCACTAGCTGTAAGGTACCTTATCATAAATAAATAAATAAATAATAAATAAATCATCACGCTAAGACCAATAGGAGCGGAGCAATCCGGGTAAAACCGCGTGACACAGCTAGTTATTAATGAAGCAAGAAAGAAAAAATACTTTAGAAATCAATGATATTATAAGTAAAAAAGTGTAGACTATGTGTGTTACCTACACAACATTGAATCTTCAAAAACGGCACACTAACGCACACACAATTAGATGTCAGAGTAAGATCATGTAAGATGGCATGATTCAAGTATAAGGAACGAAAAAAGATACAAATAAAGTAAATTGTGTCTAATTAGCCACATTATATTATGTTCTCACTTATAATATCATTGATTTTAATGCGGGTTTTTTAATAGGTTAATTTGGGATTATGGCAGCCCAAATACGTACAACTTGTATACGTAGTATATTATTATTAGTCTGTGGTACAACCTATCTACAGAATTCTTTACAAAATAATTTAAAACGCGAGATGAATTTATTGTTTTTGCCGATGCGATTTTGCAAATTCACTATTCATTATTTTTATTAAACCTATAGAGTATAGACTATAGCGTGCTATAGCGATAGTTTCGCCTGTTCTTACATATTTATACATATGCGCATATGTGAATGTGTTAAACATAACATCAGCTTAACCCTACTAGAGAAAACGCTATGAAATGTTATATAACGTATTACATAGGTATTCATTCAGTAAATAGGATTTAACATGTAGTTTCTTTAGAAGCGTTAAAATAGTTTACGCACGTGTCAGCCATAAGTAGTTATTTTTCTTTGTTTCGTAATATACCTATTATAAATAAACATAAGGAAGCGTCTTTTAATCCTGTTTTGATATGGTTATAAAACTACTTTGTACGTCCTTGAAGTTTAGAGATATCTTTTCTAGTACAGCGTATTTACTAGTAATTATTATTCATTATTATTATAAGATACTCGCTCTTTTACGCTTCGATGACTATTTTTCCGGTCTTATACTCATAAATGTGTATTGTTTCAAAACTTATAATTAGATATGATAAAAACCCAACGTATTCTTTACAGATATATGCCCGAGCCCAATTTACCGCCTCTTCGTCTAAATTTAACATCGAGACACGATACACAAGACGTCATTAGTGTGCCGCTCATAAGGGACAGGATACCAGAACTTCCAGAAGAAACTAGAACAAATCTTATAAATGACTTCGAGCTCCGTCCAGAAATAGCAATACAACTTGTCAACGAACCGACTCTTCTGGATTTCTTCCACGAACTGACGATTGACAAAAGAAGAAATCCAACAAAAGTCGCCAATCTTCTTTTAAATGATCTCTTGACTGTACTTAATAAACGTAAAATCAACGTAGCTGATTGTAAAGTAACGGTGAAACAGCTAGCCGAAGTTACAGATTTACTATTATCAACAAAGATTAATCTAGATGTTTGCCGTGACGTTTTAGATGAAATTGTAGAAAGTCCACAAAAATCACCAAAACATATTGTCAAAGAAAAGGGTTGGATGTTAGTTACTGATGAAGATGAAATAACAGATAAATGTCTAAAAGTAATTGAAAATAATCCTAAATTGGTGAAACAATATAGAGATGGAAAAGTGAAGGTGTTAAAAGCTTTATTAGGTATATTAGTTAAAACATCGGATAGTAAACTTGATATGTCTTTAGCGTCTAAGAGAATGGAGGAATTGTTGAAAAAATAAAGATAAATTTAAATTGCATTTTGTTTTATTTTCGTAACGTAGTAATTAAACAGTATATGCCCGACCTTGATGAACAAGAGTTGCAGTCTGTATCATTAACAGAGGCATTCAGTATTGCACAATTAATTTCTACACATTGGTATGTGAAACTTGAATTTTTAAGGAACGGTTACCTAATGATATCTGATGAAGATTCGAGAGCGATCGCTTATAACAAAATATCTTTGTATGATATAATTAATAATGTTCTAGAATTTAGATGTATTTAAGCGTTTGAACTTTAAAGAGTAATTATCGTGTGTAAAGGTTTATCCAATGACAGTTTTTGTAAACTGTATATTTGTTATATTTTGTTACCTCCGAGGACCGAGGCATGTTAGAATATGTCTTGCTCCAGTAAATTAATACTGTTACCTAAATAGCCTGTAGATTACAATGCTTGCAATAATCTAACTTCTATCGTAAGTTTTTATAGGCTCTACATTTAAATCCAAGTCAATTTAAAAATTACTTTTTGTTCTGGATTATACAAATCAATGTTTTAAAGTGATATATGTATATATTATAAGGTAATAGTAATTAAGTATACTAAGGTATAGTAATAGTACACAAACGACCGGGCTCAGGCCTTACTAGCGTGCTATAGGAGAGGCCTATTCCTTGTACTGGACAACCATAGGCTGATGATGACGTCGATGATGATACCACTAGATTTCTTCAACATTTATTTTATTGTACCTGCGAAATGTGTTGACTGTTGATTACTGGTCTTAAACGTTGTACTTAAGAGTTATTAAAATACTTAACTCAAAACCAATCAATTTATAGTGTAAAAGATTATTTTGGTTTGTTTGTATGTATACAAATTAGGCAGTGTTTACAAATAGAGTGAGTGGGGTGTCGAGAATGCAGTTGAATGGTTAATATTTTGTATTTACCGGCGTACTTGGTATGCTTATGTTCGAAGGCTGATTGTTTAAGAGACTACGCGCCCCGAATAATTGAAGTATCAGGGATCGTAAACCATTTTTCACTTTCATTTACAATCATATTTAAATGGTTCATGGTTCAAAATATGAAGTAGTTGTATCGCGTATACAGCGACGTTTTATTACTTGAGACAAAATTAAATAAAGTGTCGTTTAAAATATTTATTAATAAATGAAATGGGTTTTTGTGTTCTCCAATACCACCATGTATGTACCTATTGTGTATTTGTAAGAAAAGGTAACGTAACGGCACCAGTCTTGTACAGATTAAGGAAAAAATTGAAGTTTTTTTCAAATTTCTCATAGGTTTTTTAACTTTATTGGATACTGTTTAGTTATACCTTTCGTTCAGTGTTAGTTTAACGTAACCGATGTTAGAAAAAAGATTACAATGCATAAATAATGAAGTTATTTATAAATAAAAAAAAAAAAACACTTTTTTCACCAATTTTGGACAGTTAAAATCTAATGATGGACACCCAGTTTTGGACAACATCTAGTTATGAACAACCATTTATGGACTGTACCAAATGTTGTATCTCACGTTATTTACACTTGGAGAAGACTTATAGTTATCAATGTTATCAAAAGTTAATACATACATATTAACTTAAATAATAGCATTAGGTATTTTGACGTGACAACGTCTTATAATTCGATAGAGCTGGCTGCACGCACGAAAAAACATGACTCATGCGGCGTTACCTCGCTCTGAGGCGTTCCGTAAGGCTTGAAGTGCGAGCGAGAGCGCGGAACGAACGACAAAGAAGCACAATCGGACGTTGTCACGTTCAACTATCGTCAGTAAACCGACTTTACAGACAACCAATTTTTTTTCTTATAATTTCAACAAGCAGAGATTACATGCATTGACAACATCTATAGATACTAATTTTATAAAGCTGAAGAGTTTGTTTGTTTGTTTGCTTGTTTGAACGCGCTAATCTCAGGAACCACGTGTCCGATTTAAATAATTATTTCACTGTTAGATATTTCAGTTATTGAGGAAAGCTATAAGGCTGTAATATATCATAACACTAAGACCAATAGAAGCGGAGCAATGCGGGTAAAACCGTGGGGAACAGCTAGTTGCTAATAATACTGAAAATGGTTGCTGATACCTGCCAACCCTCAACATTCGTTACTGAAGGCAATGTGTCAACAATACATCTTTATTCACGTGTGATTACATCAACTTAATCGTGGTCCTCATAACTACTTTTGATTTACCCTAAGGCGCTAGCTGCTAACACAATGTGGACCAAAATTATTCCAGTTCTAATAGTTTTATTTCCAATTATAATATGTGAATTAACCGCTCCAGGAATAGATAGAACTGTAAGCCATGGTGTTAAAAGTGTTGGATTTAATATAGTATACGGTGATGAAGATATGCAAGTAATTAACGAAGTTGTTAGCAATGAAGAGAAGATAGATGCTTTGAAAAGCAAAATTAATTTAAATGAAGCTTTGCCTCCGCTACCATATGAAGATGTAAAATGTTTGATGTCTGTTGATCGATATTGTTCAAAATCTATGCGTGCTATAAAGAGTAAGTAGACTTTTAACCAAGTTAAAGATTAACTTTTATTTCTAAATCTCAGTATATTTAAATTGCCAATCAAAAATGATTTTTTCCATATTTTTTATCAACAAGGATTAAAAAACCTTATAATTGATTTAATACTTTTAAATGTTATTACAGACGTTTTAATAGATGCATTAAATGACTGCGCTAAATGTTCTACTGATGAAAAACAAAGCGCGGGAAAAGTTGTAGCGTCCATGATGGCGCACGATCCTGTTGCGTGGAAGTTGTTTCTCACCAGGTACGACAGCCTCCACAAAATCCAAAGGATAGTTGGATAAATATGTAAGGTTCAGTTATATTTTTATAGAGCTCTTTCAATCAGTATAATAATCGAATAACGTAAATTTGAAAAGACTTTTATGTTCATGACTAAAATACCACATTACAAAATTATTAAGTATAATTTAAACCATTTTCTGTCTTGTAATATTTTTTTTGTGTACATACATTTTTCAAAGTTAGAAACGCTTCTTTGCTGTCATTTTGTAACGGCAAAATTTTCCCGGCAGATATTACCTAATATGTATTAACAATTTATGTAGGTAGGTAATGATTTATTAATTTTTATACCCCAATCCATTTTAATTTCCCTTAATTAATTACAGGTCAGCATTAATTATTTTACCGAAAAAGGAGCCGCCTAAAGAAGAAAAACATAAATACAAAATTATAGGATCACCAGAATACATAGAAAATAAGAGAAATCGATATACAATGCCTGGTGTGAAAGTAAGAGTAAAAAGATATGCTGTTGAGAAAATAAATTAAATCTGACTTACCTACCTAGAATAACTTGCCAGTGATATGATGAATATTTTAAGTTTATATTTAATTATTATGTACTGTTAAATTTAAATCAAAAAATAGGTACGTTTATGAGATTAAGTAATAAAAACAACGTTTATAAAGCCATACAGTAGTATAAGTTGTAAGTTGAATTTTTGGCGGATTTTAAATTGTGGCGGGATAAATAATATACTTGTATTATAATATATTAATATGCGTTAAAACGCTTCATTTCAAAATTGAATTTAAATTAAATTCATGTAAAATTAAACAAGTAAATAGCTAGCTAGTGTGTTTTACTATTAGCCTAAATTAAAATTAATTAACCCATTGAGCCCCAAGCGTCCCGATCGGTCCCAGACACAATAGATTTTCTATTGTGTCTGTGGTTCCGGTGCCTGAGTTATTCAAAATTGTATAAGCTGTAAATATTTAATAGTAGTACGGTAAAACTGTACATTATAGTGCGTGGAGCTGAGAGTCGTAAATTTTTTTGTGGTTAGGTTACCTAGTCAAAAGTTCAAATTTGGCGATTCATTTCAAATAAAACAATTCGAGACGCTCCGTTCGCTGCGCTCGCTCCGCTCGATTATTTAAAAAAAGTCTAACATAACCTAACCTAACTTGTTTCGAGTGCGGAGCGTTTTTTTTTTCTTAAAAAGTTAAACGAAATAAATTACTCTACCTACTGGTTAGAAATGTTGTACTTGAAATGAATCACGCTAAGCAGGTAGGTACTGTGTGTCAGGTTGACATTGTCAAAACAATAAATATGCGTAACAAAAACAAGATAAAGTAACTTTCTATAGTAATTTTCCGATTTTCAAAAATTCGTAACTATAAAACTTAAAGTTTCCTCAAAGTGAAATTTCAGATTTAGGTTCCATAGGACAATAGCTAACCACAAAAAAAATTACGACTCAACTCCACGCCCTATAGTGTACAGTTTAGCCAACAACTTCAATGTTAGATTAAGAATTCGAAAAATAAAGTCTTAACTAAAATGAAATGTGTATTATTTGTACTTTAAGAAAAACTGTAAATGCATTGCTATATCCAAATTTTATTAGCGACTTTCGTAATGCGGTTTACATCGAGACATGCCTGTTTTTGAAGTTCATCATCTATACTAGTTTGAAACTGTGGAATTCACCTGGTTTTTACGAGTTATGTACTGCAAACGGTAACTACCATCTGGATTGAACCTGAAAAAAAAAAACTTTTCTTAATCAGTGAAATAACTACATAATGTATTTTTATTGCTCCTACTCAAAAACACAAGCAAAACGTGAATCAGTAAAAGTGTTATGATATTTTTGTAAGGCTTATAGAAATTTAGAACTAATTTACTTTTCCTCTAGCTTCTTCCAGTCTTCGGGTCTGTTATCTATAATGAACTGCATTACTTTATCTGCACCCTCTCTTTGACGCTCAGTACATTTCTTGCAATCATTTTGAATCGCATCTGGCAGGTTACCTAAAATTATTTATGTTTTATGATTTAGTCCCAATTAATTGATCAACGAAGCAGAAGTTAGATCAAAAGGAAAACAAATCTCCTAATATTTGCTACGCTAAAGACTGTATAATATAGTTTGCGCTATGCATTTATTTGAAGGATTCCATTTATTTATTAAATCATTTGACTATTCTATAAGTGAAGATATAGATGCAACATATCAAAGCAAATCAAATTAATAGTAAAACAGAGATGTAACTTAATCATTTGATTATTATAATATTTATTGTAAATTGTATACGCCACCGGCAAGTCTCTTTTTGGGCGCCTTTTAGACTTTAGCAGTATTAATAGGGTAAGTATAATCATCTTAAAATAATGATAATTACGTCTCAATTCCTTGCCGTCGGGAGTACATGGTCCCTGGTCCAATAAACAGTTCACATAGCCATCAAGTAATCTCTCACTGGATAAAACCTCATCTAAGTTGACATTATCGTATTTTGTAGTATAAGTTGAATTTTCGCAATAACATTGAGCATACAGGAGGAAAAATAGTATTATTATAATATATTTAGTCATAGTATCTGTAAAATAAATAAAATTATAGAGTAATTAACTAGTGAATTATAAAATATTAAAAAATATTCATAACAACTTTAAAAAATATTAACTTAATAACATACCAGCAATTTGTTAAAATTTTTAAATGAATGCAAATTTTTTTCCTGAACACGAATTTCAGAATAAAAAATACAAATATACCCGAAACAGAATATATAAAATTAACATGTAACAATAATATTTTATTTGTATTTAACAGACATTGTTTAGTTTTTTTGTAATATATTAGCAAAATTGTACCTACCTGTTGCGTTCAGGATACTGGCCGAATAATATTTTTTTCACGTTTGATTCCCTATTTATAAATAAATTTGAAATACAAGTAGGGTATATATGTTTACAGAAATGGTTCTAAAGTATTTTTATACGGACCAAAAATAAACTAAGAAAATATTAAATGAAAATAGATGTTTAATCCACAATATATTATTTACTCATATTTTTGGTAATATAGTAGATTAGATTCTATTCTAATATAGTAGATTAGAATAGAATATTTAATAATGCTTCGTGCATTATTAAATATTCTTATTTTCTGGAAAATGGATTTATTACCTATTTATCATCCAACTGTAGTAAACCACGCTATTACTTTAAACCCCTTCATAAAGGTAGTATATGAACCGAATGAAAAAAGAAAATTGTTCATTAATTCCATCCAAGTCTACATAAATTTACTCAGGAAATACATATTATGTACCTACTTATGCACGTTTTCAAAGATTGTTTACTTTTCTATAATTGTTAATAAATATGTGTATAATTTCACGTATGAGTTTATATAATAATATTTTTAATGATTTTATTTATATAATATAAAATGAAATTAAAAATATTCTTATTACTTACTTAGGTTTTTTCAATAACTGTACAAGAAAAATTACTCAAATTATTTACCAAATAAGATTATGGTAATTGTTTACTATTACAAGCATGTGATTACTTTACAGCATGCGATATGTTTATTGTCATGATTAAAGTGCATTTGATTTTACAGAACGTAGAGCGCTACCATACGCTTTACATTCTGTAAATCAGTAATGTCAGGATAGTAAAGGTTGAGTAATGTCAGGAAACAATATGAGTAAATGAATTTCACTTAAACTTATATAATATGTTCCTATGTGATGTTGTTTCTGTCAGTGTTCCTGTACCTGAGATTTAAACCGGGCAATTGCCCACCTTTCAGGAGAGCGAGCGAGATATATTCTGTTGTATTGTTGTAGCATAGTGGAAAAGCGCAGCTTAAAAGCTATTGTTTTGCTGCTAATTTTGTAATGCACTATATACGTTCTTTTTTTTTATAGAGTCTGTTATGCCATAATTTGTGGGTATTAGTACAACGGCTACAATATTTTCTTGTCTCCTCAAAAATCAAACATGTTGGACTGAGCTCGACTCCACCATAGCTGGCTAATAAAATCGTTTGTGAGCTTAATAAAAGTATTCAGTCGTTATGTGTGTTATAATTATATAATATAACAAAGGTGATATCACTTTTGTTCCGATAAAATACGGAAATTTCCACATTTAAGTCCTTTTAACAAATCTTGCCTTTAACCCTTGACTCTAGATTACAACCTTTCGGAAGATTGATGTGAGTGATGAATTAACATGGCTACCGTAATTATTTTGTATGTCATTGACCTTAAACAGGTTTTGTTATTAACTATATTTATGTAAAGAAATTGAGCTGATTGTAAAATATGTCAGAAATTTATTGTTGCAACTTTTTTAACAGGAATAGAGGGGAATCCTGGAGAAACTCGAAAATCCGATAAATCTTGTGATCTCAAATATGTCTAAATCCACGAAATTAAAAAGAACTTAACTATTGGTATGGAAATGTGCTTTTATGATTAAAATTATGGAAGTATTATTAGACTTATATCACATAACGAATAACATTAAATCTACACATAGGTTTATTTTATTTCTGTCGTGTATTCAATAGCCAGATGAATAGCACTGCTAAATTAATTCACAATACCCTGTGAAAACCCATTTACTAAGTTAATTTTGTGATTAAAGAATCAACGTTTACTATAAATGTAGAAAACACAAGACAGTCAGAGTCGCTAGCAAAATATAAATAGTCTATTTAACTTCAAATTTATGGTGAAGATTTGCGTGTTATGATAATTTATCAACTGATCTCGGCTATTTTTCCAACTATACTGTCTTGAGTCTTTGAGATGAATCCTAGCGTGATGTCGGAGAAAAAGTCAACATGGAAATATTTGTACTTCGTACATATTTGCAGTATAGATTTACTTAGCTATGGTAGTGTCATACCCATAGAAATCTAAATAACAAGACACTAGAAGTCGTAAGCGTGCGTGACCTTGTCGCCACTCAGGTGATTTGCACATCACCAGTGCATTCGTCACTGTTCAGTTGCTCTGGAGACGTATGAGTGTATACATGGTGTGTTTCAGCAATTCCCATTGCGGAAATTCTTCCACAAGTTGTAATTATACTTATAAAGGAATAATATTTCATCGGAAAATATTTTTTTTTAGAAATAATGCCGTTTTTCCTTAAAATTATAGAATATTTACAAGTATTACGAGTGTCACCATAGTAATCGAAATAACAATGAATGACACAGTCGACCATTCTTATTATCACGTTTGTTCGTATTGGAGCAAAAAGTCTCATATACTTAGGGATGTTATTCTAAAATAAACCGTAAATTCGTGCGTTAGGATACATATTCAAAAGCTTAATTTAAAAGATAAGTTAGTTTTCACTAAAATCAAGCTGTCCAATAAAAGGCATAGTTTACTTGTGTGTACTGTTTAGCTTTCGGTTTGAATGTGTTGATTTTGGCGACAGCGGTTTTCATACGAATTATGACATTATAGCACTTCTATGTGTCTTGTTATTTAGATTTCTATGGTCATACCCGTTCTACGAATTACATTCAATTGAAGGAAAATAACACGAGATGAATATGAAGTATGAACTCTATAGGTACATGCGTGTTTATCGTTTACAATACGATAGTCTTGTACTACTTTTGCTTGATTCTTATTATAAGCGTATAAGTACGAAAAAAGTATATTTTTGTAACTTTATAATAACAACGTTTGAATGCAGGATTCCATTAGCTCTTACCTTGCAATATTACGTCAAAGGTCGACGTTCTATTTTATTCGTTTACACGGATAGCCTTAACTTAATATATTTTTAGCCCATTTAAATGTTGTTTATGTTCTCCAGAGTTAACAGGTAATATAAATAAACACAATTCTAACTACGAGATTTTCCAGTCTTAAGTAGAACCAATACAAGATTCTTAAAATTGGCATGTCAATTTAATTTTGATACCATACTATCATTTCACAGAAATTATGTTAATGTTCTTGATCCTGCGCCCGGTTTCTCACCTTGAATATAACCAGGTGTATTATTATTTTGAATATCACTTACTTTGATAATATTCAAGTTTTTATTTTTAAATTATGATATAATAGGAGCAGAATTCATTGGAAGATATCTATGTTTAGCTAAAATATATAATTCATGTTACCAGTTTTAATCTTTAATTTGACGGTTTCTATAAAGCTTTACCTACTCAATTCTAAACTATTTTTGGACATCAAATTAAAGCTCCATAAATGGTTTTATCATCGAAAATGGACACATGTGTTATGATGATTTAAAGGTGGTTAATATATTAAAAAGTAGACATTTTTTTTAAATCGCTGATTGGTTCATTAAGTATTATATTATATTCAAACTATCCAATGGGTCAGGTGTGACGCACAACAGTGTATGATGACGGATAAACAAACTTTTTTAAAGCTTTTAATATTCCCACCAACCAGTTCTAAGGCGCTTTGGCTTTGTGAAGCTTAAAAACAGATGTATAACAGCCAAATTTAATTAGCACTTTGTGACGAAATATTCCCCGAACGCTATGAGTAGATAAAAAACGAGTTTACATTGACGAAAAGATCTTGATTTTTTTATCCTATAAAAACTAGACGTGACATGTAGCCTCCCAATTTCGTGGTCATCTGTGCTCGTCGAGTCGTGTGTGTAAAAAAAAATATTTGAGGTAGGTATTATTTTTTTAAATTGTTTGTAGAACATATTTCGCTGTTGAATTTACTATTTCGCTTCTCTACGCAAAGCTTTGTGTTCTTTGTCATTACTCTTAGCTTTTTACATCTTGGATTGTTAAAAGTGATTCATAATTTTTAAAATAAATAGCAAAAAAATGGCACCGATAAAATAAGCTTTATTTGAATGTTACACGATATTGTATATTTTTGATACGCGCTTGTTATTATGTACCTGTAGAATTACTAAAGACATTGCTAAGTAATTTTTTAATGTTATTGTTTTAGAATGAAAGGTGCAGTATTATGTGTTTTGGGGCTGATAGCTGTCGCTGCAGCTCTGCCACAATTACAATACACGGATCGTTTTGATAACATCAATATTGAAGAAATCCTTGGCAACCCTCGGCTCTTGAAAGCATACATAAACTGTGTATTGGACAAGGGAAAATGTACCAACGAAGGCAGGGAGTTGAAATGTGAGTATTTTATTTATGTTACTAATATTAAGTTAATTTTATTTTCCGAGGCAGATAAAGGGTTAAGTTCACTAATTCTTTATAAAACAATTTGGCCTAATGTATATCTTATAAATAATACAATTGTGTGGATATAAAATATATTATGTAGATTATACCTATTGTGCTGTTTTTATCTCGTGGTTGACTTGGTTTTATTTTTATTTGTAATTGAGCTTATAGCCCTGACTGACTACTGAGGCTATTTTGTGGTTTATGACAGAATAAATTAAATCTGCGGTTGTTTTTATTTTGTATGTTAAGCAAATGCAAATATTGAGTGTAATTAACAATGTTGTTTTAACAAGTAGGTATTATAGTGAAAAATAAATCCCCTGTATGGACGTTAATACGTATATAAAAATAGAAGTAAATAACGTTAACGATGTCATATTCTTCTTAAAAGTACGCTAAAGGTTATGAAACGTATATTATTTTGTCTTACACTTTTTATTGTTATGATTCTAATTTCTATTTTATTTGATTACCACTAAGTCGAGACTCCGTCTATAAAATATAGCAGCTGAATACCATACTGCATGCACTATGCTTTTAAGCTTCACTGTGTAATTATTATTTTTTTTACAGCACACATTCGTGAAGCTTTAGAGAACCATTGCGCTAAATGCACTGAAACCCAACGCAAGGGAACACGTACTGTTATTGGACATCTCATCAACCAGGACCCAACATCTTGGAACCAATTAGTGGACAAATATGATCCTAGTAGAAGATATGTCGTCAAATACGAAAACGAATTGAGGAGTATTGCCGCCTAATTTTATTAAAAAGAAACAGACATGAGACTGCATGGATTGGAGTGAAAAGATTAATGTATGTGTACATTACATGTATTTGTAAATTCGTCATTTTTAAGTCTTAAGTATAGGTATTATTTAAATAAATATTATTTCTCGTTTTTATTTCGTTTTCATTTGACTCCTCATGCGGGTTAAGGTCGAATTGGAATTATTATGGTTATGATGAACTCATAAAATGACTGTATTGCCACCGATTCTTTTTATGTCTACGAAGTTTGAATTAAGTAAATAGTAAATACGTCCGTTTAAAAGTGGGGTCAAAATCGAGTCTTAAAACTGTGATTGAATAATTATAATAATTGGAGAAAAATATTCATTTCTGCACCGCATACACCCTGAATATTCATATAAAATTAGGTTGATAAAATACAAAATAAATAATTCTGCGCTCTGAGTGAATGAACTCTATATTATTGCTTATGCATAAAACCAACTAGAAAATAGTGTGAATCGTTGTTTTTTGATATGGTGGAGCAAACTAAGCATCACATCTAAATTCATCTAAATTGTGAAGCCAATTAGCTCTTTGAAAAATGTTTCAGCTGACGGTCGTGCGTTTAATAACAACGATCAGGCTGCAGGCAATACGTTGATATGTTTGGTTTAGCCTCTTGAAAAGTTCACGAATCACATATTTTTATACATACAATATTATAATGGTCAGAAGAAAGTACGTAGCTATATATAATTAATATTAACACGAAGGTTAATAAGTACACGGATAAAATGTATAATGGATATATTACTCTTGAATAAAAACGAAATCTACTGACAAAAACACAGCTAATTATACTTATGTTTTTCTTTTTCCCTGAGTTTTAAGTCTTGTTTATTATTTGCACATAGACATTATAGATAATAATATAAGTTAAGATGCAAATAAATTCACTCAGTTTTAAAAATTGATAATTGATTCATTGTACTTTTATCTAATTAGTAAATGTCATCATATTTTATTAATAAGCTTTTTTTATCAAAATAAAGGACAACATACTCATGTATGCCAAATGTGATGTTCGCTCGTTTAATTCCTTTCTTACCACAATAATACTGGAGTAGCACTGATATAAAGGCCCATTTACAAGACGCATATTTCTTGCCTGTTGCATAAAATTTTCATGGTGTTTTCATTCCACCTTTTTACTTACATCTGCATGTTCTGCTTACAATTATTATTGAATGCCAATTATTGCGTGTAAAGTATTGCATTCAATTATTGAATATATCTACAAGAAGATGGCATCATGTAAATAGGGCATAATACTGTGGTAACTAATTGTTATCATTTGTGAAAATGAAATATATGAAAATGCAACGCTACAGGTATTAAATATGTTAAGTCATCCATTTCTTCATCGTGATTTTTGCCAAATAAATAATACTATGTTTTAAGGAGGAGGATCTATACTTAAACGTAATATTTTAAAAAGCGTTTGCCAATTAGTTTACATACTAGGTACACCCTTCATACCTATAATTAATAAACAATACGTTAAAAACATTCTTAAATGGATTTCTCGTTAAATGAATAATAGGAACAACAATTATGCCTGAACTCAGATCAAGGCGTGCATTTTTTATTATTTTCATAATTGCTGTTGCTCTAAGATTTATGTCGGAATAGCAAATAAAGAATGACGTAAATTTTAATATGAAACGAATAGTGTTAGTAACCTAATGTTTTTCTAACATTTCATAGTCGTCAATAATACTTGGAAACAAAATGCGTCAGTAACATTATTTAAAATTAACATTACTTAGCACGAGCATTATTTATACAGAGATTGTATCGTGAATTTATTGGCATAATATATAATTGAAAATAATTATATAGGTACTAACTATTCTTTTGATTAAATTATATTTACTGAGTAGAATTTTCCAATGTAAAATTTACATTTAGGTATTTAAATGTAATTAGCAATTTGTTAATTTAACTTCATCCAATTAAAAAAAATATAGGTATATACTGTTTTTCTTTCGTTATTGGTTATTTATCTTTTCATTATTTCACCTTCGTAGATACAGTCTTAATTATTAATTTACAATAGTTTAGATACTGCAAAAATACATTTTATTGTTTAAATGTTGAATAAATCGAACGAAAATTATTCCAAAATTAATTTTAATACTTATTATTAATAACTGATCCAATTAAATTCTCTGACAAATTGCATAGATATTAGTTTTTCTGCAGTGGGTTTTTATATCCGATTTATTTAAAGATCTCTTTATCCATAGACAGGCTTTTTTGCGTCTAACGAGTCCCGGTATGGGTAAATCCGAGAACTGACGCTGTTTTGATGTTTGTCAAGTAATAAACAATCAACAACTTGATGATAAACCGGTATTGAGTCTGTAAAAGTTCCACAATATGACATTTTTTTATCGTAAAATATATTTGCAGTGACGTTTATTTTTATAAAAATTTAGTTTAATACGAGGCAATATTATCTAAAATTATAGATTTGTATTTTTAAACCTGAATATTTAGTAATTCAATTTTGAACCTTCAAACTACATACCTACCACATGACTTACCACCGGTTCGGAAAGCAAATTACAAGAGAGAAGAGCCGACAAGAAAGTCTGTGAACGATTTGTAATTAGCAATTTGTTAATTTAACTTCATCCAATTAAAAAATTAAAAAATTTAAAGTAAATAATGCCAGAGAATTGCCTGTCGAGTTTCAATTCCCAATGCTGGGCAAAGGCTACCCAAAGCGCTCCCATGAATCGAGAACTAGTTGTTAATCTTAATAACAAACGTGAGAACAGCCTATTGAATTTTTTATTAAAATTATGACTAATATATGTATTAAAAACAAAAAATATAGTGTTGGCATGATAAATACAGCTTATATGATATCCATAAAAAATTGTACTGTTGTTTTTGTACTAAACACATCAATTTAATAAAAGTTAAGTCGATTCCTACAAAAGTGCAAATTTAAATTAGACAATGCTCTGCAAGTTATTTATACCTGTCTAGTTGCTTTGATTGCCTCATTGGTATAGTGGTTGACGCGTGAGCGTAGAACCGAGGGGTTCTGGGTTCGATTCCCAGTGGAGATGAAGAAAAAAATGTCTCGGTCTGGCAGGACACAGAAGGCTGATTGACTTGTCTCTAAATAAATTTGATCAGTGAAACAGATGTATAATTCATCTGCCCCTTACCCCACTATGGGACATGGGACTTCACTTAAGATTAAAGTTGCTTTCAACTTAATGAATATTAGACTATTACAGAATATTATTAGTTAAAAAATTTAAATAGAAAGAGGCGTTCTGGCTAAATAAATGCAGCTTTTGGTTCGGAAAATTGTATTTGAGTATTTATTGCATATACCTACAGTGTTCACAGTAGGTATATTTTTTATTAGATAAGCGCTACTTACTTAACCTTTGAATTAAAAAAGCAGTAAGACCAGAATTGCATTTTTTAACACTTTTAAATAAATTACCTTCCATTTATCGAAATACTTATTTGATCAAAACACCATCACTAACCAAAATAATATTTGGAAAAAAACAAAATTCATGTTGATACCTATAATGGTGTAGCATCCATTTGATTTTATGTCATATAATAATCTAAATTATAAGCAAACTAGCGACCCGCCCCGGCTTCGCACGGGTACAATGCTGATACTAAATACACTACAGAAAAACTGTGAACGTTGTATATAAAAACATAGCGCCCCGCTCCGACTTCGTACGGGTATAAAATAGGCCGGGCGGCCGGCCGGTACCGCCGCAAACGCTACGTCCCGCAATTTTTAAATCTGTAATATCTTCGAAAATATTCACTTAAATCATACGGTGTAAAGGGCCATATAGATCTATATTAAATGAATAATGTATTCAAGGTATTTAATTGGTTAAGGATTAATGCTGTATTGGTTAAAATCGCATCGAAAATTAGCCATTATTTGTCGTAAAAAGTAAATGACAAAAAAAAGTTATTGTGGGTTATCCATAAGAGATAGACATATACCATCGCGGACTTTTCTGTAGACCTTTTCAATGTGTATAATACTTAGTACATTATTTTGATAAAACTCGTAGGGTTCAGCCTGCGTTTGCAATGTAAGCGGAAAAAATGTAATTTTTGACGACATCACATTAGAAACCTCAAAAATAACAGTACTTCTCCACTATTTAATGGATGTTATTATACATATAAACCTTCCTCTTGAATCACTCTATCTATTAAAAAAAACCGCATTAAAATCCGTTGCGTAGTTTCAAAGATTTAAGCGTACAAAGGGACATAGGGACATAGGGACATAGGGACAGAGAAAGCGACTTTGTTTTATATTATGTAGTGAAGCTAATCTGAGAAATAAATCTCGAAATTTGTGTAACAAAAACTAACTAACAATTTGTCAAAGCCTTAACCCTAACAATAAAAAATATTAGCACGTACGACCAATAAGAGAATAAAAAATGTGTAGGAAATTTAAATATGGTTTTTGTGAGCAGATTTCAAGTTGTATATAAAGACTAATCATGCATGCCACCATTATCAGTTGTTAGTTACCAATAAGTGCTTAAACACCTACAAGGTATATTGTGTTTACGATTTTCAAATCCATACAATATTTTATAAAACATATTTTTAATTTGCGAGTTTAATATAAATAAGCTAGAGTATATTTTTAACTAAACTAATACAGTGAATTAAAATGAATTAAATTGCATATTTTAAAAATGTTTTGGTATTTTACATAATAACTTATTTCTATTTTTAAAACATATCATCATTTTATAATTATTTCGTTTCCTTTACGTATAATAATAATACACAAATTTCAACACAGAGCTTTTAAAAATATTAATCACATTTTTTTTGTTTTTGTTGTTACTATGTATATATGCTATTTTTAAGTTTTGTTGACAATAAAAGATATCTGAAGATTCTTGGTGTTTGGAAAGCTCTCGTGGTATAAAGTTCTAACACTTTCTTTACTTTATTTTAATGTGTTGCGGGACGCCAGTTGCAGCCCATACCTTATATTATTATTCATTTATTACAGATACCAATATCATTATTCTTTTATTTTAATTTTTCCAGAATCCAAGATGAAATCCTTCGTAGTTGTCTGCCTCGTCGCGCTCGCGGCCATCGCGTCCGCCCGCCCTGAGCAATACACCGACCGCTATGACGACGTGGACCTCGACCAGATGCTGTCCAACGAACGCCTCTTAGACCCTTACTTCAAGTGTATCATGGACCAAGGCAAATGCTCCCCTGACGGAAAGGAACTGAAATGTAAGACGTGTTCAAATGTTGAAGTTGTACCATAGTAAACAGTTACTATGTAAGTTGTATCTTAGTGTAGTCTGGAGCTAAAGATGCCTGTTTTGCAAAAGCAAAATGCTGTGTTAAAATTTCAATTCGTTAGTTCTGGTAGTTGTTTCAATGGTTTTTCTTTTTTACTGGTTAATACCCCTGTTTTCATAGTCATGTTACATTTCAAATTAAAGTAGTATGCACTCCTTTATAATATCATTTCGGGTAGGTATAACTGGTATGAGATTAAATTAAATCAAATAACAAATCACGAAATAACCATATTTAAATATAGAGAATCAAAGTGTGTAAAGTTGAAAAACTCTTTCACAAGTTAGCTACAATATCTTCTAAAGTACATGTATTTATAAAAGTTAGAAACGAATATCTTTAAGAATATAATTTGTATAATAATAATTATAAAAATAATGACATTTAAAGGTTTATGTCGTTTAAATAAATTTTGATAATGATATTTAAAAGACAATTATGTCGTTTTTGCATCCAATCTCAAGATTCCACGTGCAATAGCCAACGTTTATTTTCAATACTAGAGGTCCGCCCCGGCTTCGCCCGTGGTACATATTTCGCAATAAAAGGTAGCCTATGTCCTTTCTCGGGTATCAAAATATCTCCATACCAAATTTCATGCAAATGGGTTCAGTAGTTTAGGCGTGATTGAGTAACAGACAGACAGACAGAGTTACTTTCGCATTTATAATATTAGTACGGATTGATCAAATTATACACTACTAAGAAACAATCATTCACTTGTCTGACAAAACCAGTTTTATGATGATAAATTATAACATTTATGAATACTTATATTCAGACTAATAATAGGTCATAAATAGATCATGGAAATAAACAAGTCCGTCCCTTGCATTTAACTAGGTATAGTTTTATACTGAATACATCATTCAGATTGCTACGTCTGGGTGATTCATTTTCACACCTCAGAGGTTACTTTAGGAAAACAAATAATATTTGTACTTACTTATATAGCCGTACGTGTAAAAAGTGCATTTTGAAGGTAAAAAAATACACAATAATAAAACGCAATTTCTAAATGACACAAACACACAAGAAACTGCTTTTCGAACCGGTGGTAAATGTTAAATTATGCATTTTGACTATTCAAAAACGCTTCTGAAAGAAGTCTAGTGAATAAAATTTTGAGTTTGCATATCTGATAACTAAGATAATACTAAAAATAGTATAATTTAAAATTTTATTTTATATCTATAAACATTGAGCATCAAATCAAAATTAATAAAATAATAACTATATTTTCATGAATTTTATAATTTACATTATATTATGTTCATAAGCAATTGTAAGGATATATTCTTGACCTGTAAACCCCGCGATGTCAATGCAAATACAAGGAAACTATAATATACCAAGGCTCTACATGTTTATCATATTTTCTATGAATTATTTTATGCTAAATACGGACTTTATTCTGAACATGTAGGTATAAAAGTTCATACAGTTGAAAGCAAATAGTCTTTAGTATAGTTATTATCCTTCTTTGATTTAAATTAAATTAAACATATTTTTATAACCTCTAATTTTAAGCAATTATGTAGAGTAGGTATATCATAGCAGTCTGTATTTTTATAACTATGTATAGTTATTTCCTTATATGCAGTTGCGAGACATACGATTTTTTACTGAATTAAGATTCATATCAATTTGACATCTATTATTAAGATGAAGCTGATCCATCACTACATAGTATAAAACAAAGTCGCTTTCTCTGTCCCTATGTCCCTATGTCCCTATGTCCCTTTGTACTAACGGATTTTGATGCGGTTTTTTTTAATAGATAGAGTGATTCAAGAGGAAGGTTTATATGTATAATAACATCCATTTAATAGTGGAGAAGTGCTGTTATTTTTGAGGTTTCTAATGTGATGTCGTAAATAATTACATTTTTTCCGCTTACATTGCAAACGCAGGTTGAACCCTACGAGTTTTATCAAAATAATGTACTAAGTATTGTACACATTGAAAAGGTCTACAGAAAAGTCCGCGATGGTATATGTCTATCTCTTATGGATAACCCACAATAACTTTTTTTTGTCATTTACTTTTTACGACAAATAATGGTTAATTTTCGAAGCGATTTTAACCAATACAGCATTAATCCTTAACCAATTAAATACCTTGAATACATTGTTCATTTAATATAGATCTATATGGCCCTTTACACCGTATGATTTAAGTGAATATTTTCGAAGATATTACAAATTTAAAAATTGCGGGACGTAGCGTTTGCGGCGGTACCGGCCGGCCGCCATTGCACCCGTGCGAAGCCGGGGCGGGTCGCTAGTGTAATATAAATACTGGTATCATTTAAATAGATTATTTTCTAAAATAACATATTGTTTCGCAATCATCGGTTGCTTCTCTTACAATTAATATAGGTACATAATATAAATTTATTACAATTAATCGTAATATTACTGTATTAAAACGTATAATAAATCTGTTTATCATCCACAGCTCACATCAAGGAGGCTCTCGAAACATACTGCGGAAAGTGCACAGAAACCCAAAAGGCTGGTACCAGAAAGGTCATCAGTCACCTCATCAACAAAAAGCCTGAATACTGGGACAAACTGAAGGCCAAATACGACCCTGAGCACAAATATGTAGTGAAATACGAGCAGGAATTCCGCACTGTTGCTGCGCACTAAATGTATCCAGAGTTTGATGTTTGCAATGATATCTTCTAAATTTTCGCGAAAATAAATTTATTAGTTCAAATTTAAGAGTCGTTTTTATTGAAAATCTCCCTATCCTATAAGGTTATGATGCATTATTGTATCAAGCAAAATTTAGCCATTTCTTTTAGCCAACCTATTTTTTTGTGTTTACGAACATCGAATATTTCCAAAAAAATTGATGTTCATAATTTGCGATTCATAGTAAGATCCTGGATCATTAATTAATAACTTAATTATTTCGATACAACCTCCTGATTATTATTTAGGTATGTTATTGAATTGAAATGGCTTAGATTTTAGAATATCATAATCATCATCAATAATCTTTTTGCCCTATAATTTTCGTTATAATAATTGTATGTTTCTAATATATCGCGCACTCTATATCGCTTTTAGTAAAATACAGGTTGATAGATTTGAAATTGTAAGAAAAAGCGTAATTAAAAAAAAAAAAACTTATTTCGATGTGAATTTAACTCGATCATATTTATAATTTTGCCTTATGCGAATAAAAAATTCGTAGGCCTTGAAGCATGAGAGATATAATTTAATCAAAACAAAAAAATTGTAGGTAATTTTTGAATTTACAAAAACAGTTTAAAAAAAGAGTTTTTTAAATAAAATAGTATCTGAATATGACAGAATTATACTGAATTGAACTGGGATAGATTATCATTAGTCTCTAAAATTCAATAACCACGTCATGAAGTCAATATAATGATAATTCCGAGTTGCTCTGGCCACATACGACGGCAAAATAACAACACAGTAAAGGTGTAGGTACTTAGTCTTAATTTTGGTAATGTTTTAGTAATATTAACACACGTCGTTCCTGAAGGAGACTATAGAGGTATTACAATCTTCAATGCGATGTTTAAAATCACATGAAAGGGAGGGTGGGAAAATAAACTTCAATTTAAGTCAGATAAATAAAAATAGATTTAAGTTAAGATTCACTTTTGCCACTGCACTGTACCTGTGTTAGTCAATCCACTAAAGAAATGAGCTGGAAAATGTAGAGAAAATTTAATAAGACAATCCTTTTATTTTAACGTAAGAAGCGAAAACACAATAATAAGTAGTAGGTAGGTACTTATTTTAAATAATTGTTGTATTTCTTATGAAATTAAATTATTCTAGGTTTAAACACAAAACCTCTTTAATAGTCAAGATCTGTCGACTTTTTCTGAGCAGCAAAAAAATGAAGCAACATATTTCACTCACAAGTTGCAAACAAAAAATATGGAAATTGCTTTTGTTGATTTTAAAAGGAAATAAGCCACAGTAGGAAAAAAAAAAACATTCTGTTGATTATCAACAGAATAGTGGTTGTTTTTCTAATTAATTCTTGTTAATATGTTTATAATAGATTTACCTGTACGTTTGTATGTTTGTATGTAACCGGCTTTTTTAGACTCAAACCACTTTAAACTGACAGGTTCATTACAAATATAAATTTATAAAAAAATAGAAAAAATTCGATCACGAGTCGGGACCCTTAGACAAATAAAACTGAAAGAAGAGAATAAATTCGATCGCTCTGGCGGGTCACGGGTGGCTGAATTGGTCAAGCATCTGCCCCGGATTGGCGTGAAAGGATGCGGGTTCGTGTCCCGCCTCGTGATCGAATTTTTTCTATTCTTTATAAATTTATATTAATGCCATAAAACCAAAAATATCAAATTCAGGTTCATTACAAATTTTGTAAACTTATCAAGGACCGGGACTAGAAGACTAGAATTTCATGAGCAATTGCAACCAACTTAGCTTTTATTAAAGAATGTAATTGTTTTATTTTAATGTAGAGTTTTCTATTTATAAAAAAATAGCTTATGTAGCTTTCATACTAGTTACTACTCTATCTTTGTGAAATATCTTAATTTCGTTTTACTATTTAGCGTGGTGGAAAAATCTAACGAACAGATCTTTTTTTTTTATAAATAAATATAACCTGTTAAATATTCCGAGCAAAGTCTTAGATAAAGTTTTACATTAGTTATTATTTTAGATGTCATAAATCAAAAAAAGAAATGAATTATAATGAACAATCCGGTTTTAGAGCTCCAGGGATGAAGGCTCTGACGCAGAATTTAATCAGCCAGAGTTACTAAACCATTAGTAGGTGCTTAATATGTCAAATGTGATTGAACTTTCAGGTAGAAGATAAACTTGTTATGGGATTTCCTATGACTTTATAAATTGTGAATTTGTCGAAGTATACCAACAATTTATTTATAGGAGCTTAGCTTTTAACAAACGTAGACTGTTCTATTTTTTATTTGAATACAATTACATAAATTATTTCCGTACAAATAGATTGAAACTTGTGGGATGACAGCAGTTTTATTATGCTCACTAATATAATGAATAAACAAGGGAAACTAGAAGCAGAGCTTAATAATAGAGCCAAGTTTAGAGGCTATGTTTGAATAGACTAATTCCTTCTTAGTTCTTAAAAAAAAAATACACTAATGTGGGGATGGTAAAGTCTGCTGGTGTACATAATAAATAATGTTCATCATACAAATGTACATGAAAATGAACTCAAACAAATAAAATAGATGACTAAATAGGAAATGGACATGTAAAGTGCATCTGTGGGAAACCTGACGAGGAAGTGAACTTGGAAACTCTTTAAAAATATAAATATTGTGTCGAATATATTTCTGTTTATAGGGTTATTCTCGGAAAGGGCAAACCCGTTTTGTAATTCGTAGTCACTATTCTCTATATAAAGATCTCAATCTTGTTAAGAACGTGCATTAAGTACTTACGTGTGAAAGAGCTTGCAATTTTTATTAAGTGATCTATAAAGGTATTAAAAGTGCGATTTTTTATTTCATTTTCTATAGCAAATCTATATTTTGAATAGTGAACCTATGCTGAACAGCTTAAATGCTGAAATTTTAAGTGTAACAATTATGTTCAGAATTCGTCAATTTTTTTTATCCTTTTAAGACCCGAATACATATTGTTAAAATTGTTTTTCCGTGTCGCCTGCCCAATTTTTTTATATCCTCGTATTCTTTTAATATTTTATAACGAAACTTTTATTTTTAGGATGAAGTACCTTATCGCATTTTGTGTTATTGCTCTCGCGGCTGTTTCAAACGCGCGGCCGGACACCTACACAAACAAATATGATGGTATTGATTTAAAAGAGATCTTGAATAATCGGCGGTTACTGGTACCTTATGTGAAATGTGCTTTGGAACAGGGAAAATGCTCACCTGAAGGAAAGGAATTGCGGTGTAAGTATACGATATTCTAGGGAATTGTTTCTCTTAATTTAATAGGAACAACAAGGGTTTATAGTCGCATAGTGCTGGATTTCAGGAATAAGTTGTTTCTGTAATGCGATACAATTATGTTCTGTGACAAGACAAAGTAATTATACCTATGACAATAAATTTAATAAATTTTGCTATGATGAATACAATATGGGATAGTCATGTTTGCGTATTAATAATAATAATTAGTACGATGTTGTAATATATTCCAATTTGAAAATTAGTTATTAGATGCTTTCTCTTTACCTTATTTAATTTTAGTGTTTCATGTTACATGTAACATAGTTTGTATTTTCTCTATGTAAAATTTAAGGTGTATCGGTTTAGTATATAGTTTTGGTATTAAACAACTTCCCATTTAAACACTCGCTCTCGTAATAATCGTAGTATTTTTTGCATTAAATTCAACCTAAATCTTGCATTGCATAATCTTTAAATACCTGACCGTTTCATTTCAATGCACAATAACTCTAAGATTTTTCACTACAGTTCATTCCTACCAGAAAAAAAGCGACTAAAATTGATGTTTTTGCTTTAAAACTGACGAATATCATAAACTTCAAGGTGCTTCCTATTATCCTACTTGAAGAAAATTGTATTTTACGTACATAATGATGCTGACCTTACATTTCCTTTTACAGCTCATATTAAGGAAGCTCTTGAGAACTACTGCGGTAAATGTACTGATACACAGAAAAACGGTACTCGGTTAGTGATCACTCACCTCATAAACCACGAATCGGACTTCTGGAACCAACTCGTGGACAAATATGACCCAAGCAAGAAGTATGTTACGAAATATGAGAGTGAACTGAAGTCGATTAAGGCTTAAGGGTTAAATAGCATTAATCGTATCACAGTCATGAAATTATTTATTATTTATGTTTTGTAACATAGAATCTGTGATAAATTTCGAATAAAGATACTGTTGAATTCGTTACTTGACTTTTTCTCACCTTTATCTTATGTATAAGGTGTTTTAGTACCTACCTTTTCCGCCGAAACGACAACGACTATATTACATAGTCTCATATTTTCAAAAAGTTTAATGTAGGTACCATTTGTAACTACATATTTGATTATTTTGAGTTAAGTATTGGTATAGCCAATACGGGCTTGATACTGAATTTAACAGGAAAATATTTTTTCTTATTATTATTGTTCTTCGTTATATCCATTATGAATTAATTAGGTACTGATAATAATAATTAAAACTCGGTGATCCATTAAAAACTGCATTTACTCAATCCTACGTTTAAAATTAAATTATAGTTTTGGTACAATTGCTATTATTTTTAATCAGGATTACATTATAATCACGTACAAAGCTTAGGATAAACCAAGAAGCTTATATCTAATACACTGGAGATTGCACTATGACCATTAACTTGTCACAAGAAAATATAACCTTGAATGACGTCAGTGTTGTTTTTTGTCTCTTTCTGTGGGTGACCACACTGGTTTGTATATTCAGGATTTTTCGAAATAAAAAAAACTAAAAATCATGGTCTATAAATAATAACGACATATATTTTTAACAGTATTTATATTATAATATTACTGGTCAACTTACATGAATAATTATCATCTTTATAGGTACATACCATTTTAATTGGTAGAGAATGATAGTTTTAAATAATGCTTGATAACTTTTGATCTCATACTACGATTTTTTAATTAAAATGAGTGCTACATACATTAAAACATCGTTTTGGTTACTCAAGCTTCAGTCTAAAACTTTTCAATATTCCAAAGGGAGAGTTGCATCGCTAGTGTTGATGTGTGGTAACGATATTACAGTTCTCAGAAATTCGTATGTCTTTCAGGAGCTGTACTTACGGTTACTAATGGTTTCATGGTGGTTAATTATAATATAATTAAAATTACTTTATCCACAGTTGAGACGCAGTAACAAGAATGTGGTAAATAAAAAAACCACATGTGAGTGCAATATCGATGTCGTGCGTTGTTTCATTACTAGTATAAAAATCTTTGAAATGGTGTTCTAAATGTTCATCATAATTTTGTTAACTATTACAATATTTTCTCTTCGCTATCCGTAAAAACTCGTCATCATGGTTACCTTACTTGTTAAATTGGTTTATTGAAAAATGATGAAATTATTAGGAAAAGAAGATAGATAGAAGATATTTAGCATGATTGATTACTAAAATGATGATAAAATTGACGATTTTTGCCATGAAAATGATTCTAAACAGGTAAATGCATGAGTATTGAGGAATATTGTAAATAGCGTAAATATACACTTGCCTGTGAAATTTTATGCCAGAATTTGGTGTCCAAAAACTTCTGCAATTTTTCACAATGCAATACATTATTTATATTCGGAAAATATTTATTAAATACGCAACAATATTAACTTAAATATTCGAAGCGACGCAATTTTTTTGACACTTATGCCATATTGTCAAAGTGAGAGTTGCTACAATTTTATTATGGTAACTACCCATAATCAGGGAGTATCGCTTTTTAATAATTGGTTCAGATACTTATTTTATTTAGCATAAATAATAATTGTCTCATCCAACAATGCTTCTGAATGACGTTGTTGGCAATTTATCAACAAACTCATGTACAAAAACTAACCTTTTGCACAGAATATTACAGCATACATAGTAGCCTTGGGAAAACTTCGTATTAACAGTGGCAATACCAAGTTAGGTGTGAAAGTGATAAAACACAACAATTTTCTTGTTACACGTCAAATGTTCATACCGAAATCTCCAGTGTATAAGATATAAGCTTCTTGGGATAAACCATGTCATAGAGATTTTTTCTCAACATGATATTTTACTGAAAAAACATTGTGTTCAAGTTAAGTTCAAATTAACATAAAAATAAGTGTTTAAGTCAAACATTAATAAGGGAAACCTCAATCTTCTTTAGCAAGGAAAGCTTCGTAAATTTCTTTGTATTCGTCCTTTGGGTCGTATTTTTTCAGCAGATCCTTCCAAGCATCTTTTTCATTTTCCCGAATGAATTTAACCACTTTTCTTGCGCCTTTCTTCTGTTTTTCCGTACACTTTTCACAACCCGTTTGCATGGCATCTTTTACGTGAACTGAAATTGAAAAAGAAAAATTTAGTTAAATCTTTCTAAGTTCTTAAGTCTGTCAGATTATATTGATTAAATTCTTACTACAAATAAACGTAATTATAATGAATTTGAATGCTATAAAACTCAATATTTAATATTTACTGCTAAAAACAAACATGTGTCTTCACATATAAAGTTTAGCTCTATATAGAGCTGAACGCTTGTGTCGAAATGTTTAAGAAAATAATACCTAATTAAAGAACCTTATCCTTAATATGAGGAATTGCATAAAAGCATATTGGAAATGACGTTAAACTATTTATAAAAATGATAATAAATGTAAATTATTCTTACGAATCGAAAAACCTTGTATTGTTTATGCCTCGGTGCTTTTAATATGAGTATATTTAATTATATTTGTTCACTTCGCAGAAAACATTCAAGTACAGATGCTTAATTTAGTGAAGGTACTTATTGTTTTAACAGTAATTATGTTAATTGGAGGATCGGCGCTATGAAATTTTATGTAGGTATGTACGTAAAAAGTCGGAAATAAAGATATGTAAGGTTTTTTATGAGTATGGCACGGAAACATTCCTTTATGTATAATAGTATATTTTAACATTAATGAGGAGTTTAAAGTTGAACCTATACATTCGTGTATTGTAGAGATAGAAGAAGGAATTTTATAGAGTTTGGATAATGGATGAGTCGTTAGAATATGAAGGTTGAAATACAACGCCGTGGAGATAATGATATTTTAAAGTAGAAATAGTGTACCAAGTATACGATATTTTATTTAGTAATATCCTCATAATATGAAGGTAGTTATAGTGAGCTGTCACAAGTTTGCAGAAGAAAGCTTACCTTTTATTTCGATACCTTCCGGAGTGCACCGCCCTTTATCCATTAAACATTTTATGTATGACGTCACTAATCTTCTATTTTGTAGGATTTCATCAACGTCCATGTCGTCATATCTATCCGTGTAATGTTCAGCATATGCAAATGCTGTCAGACCAAATAGTATAAGTAGTATATAATTCATCTTAAAATTAATATAAGGCTTGAAAACCGTTACAGGCTTAGTTACTTTTTTACACAATGATTCCTTTGGAGTAAAATGCACTTATATATAACTGGTTCTTCAGCAATTGTTTTATTAGCATTGTGCTGTGCATTAAATTGAACTAGCATTGTAATCACGTTGTAATTAACGGGATAATTGACTCTTATTATGGTTCAAATCATTAATCATTACGGATGAGTACATAGCTAACGTAAAGAATAAGACAATTAATTAATATTATGTGACACCTTCTAGAAATTTTCAAAACAAACAATATACAATGTTCTGTTCATTATTTTACTACCTACGTACAATTTAACGTCAATTTCATATAGCATCTATCGCGGTATTTGACTATTCACCTTCTTACTCTATAACAATTATTCTTAGATTCAATTATTCTATATATTCATTTCATATTTCAGAAAATTTATTTTACCTTTTATATACCTACTACAACTATAAACAAAGATGTCATAAAATTCAAGACAAATGGAAATTTGAATTTTGGCAAAACCGCGAAATTTTTATCAGAGTGCGGTTTAATTCTTAATTCTTGTGTAATTTACAATGTTGTGTGCGTATAATTTTATAGCGTTTAAATGCTCTACTACATAAGGGTGATATCTTTATTATTTGTTTATTGGGATCCAACAACAAATAATGATTTTCCAGCCATAATGCATGACATGGGTGACTATAGTAGGGTGCAGTCGATCTCGAAGACGTGTTTCCTTTACCGATGGAGCAGTTGCAACGTTAACAATCCAAAAATATTCACATGTATGAAATATTTTCAAAAGTTCTTTACTTTTTTCTAGTCTTGTATTCCCGGTTTTCGGTTTTACTTTTCTATTTACTTTTGAGTATTCTGTGGTACTTTTTATTTCAACCTTAATGAGTCGCATATAATCAAAACTTGAAACATTAATATTGTAACTTTTCATCAGATCTACGCTTATTTATTGTACACTCAAATATGAAAGAAATAAACTATAACAATGCAGAATATTTTCTTTTTAATATCAATAGATCAAAGTGAATATATTCAAGCGTACGCGTAAGCGTAAAGTGAATACTTCAAGCGTAGAGTGGAAAGGTACCTTCTAGGGAAGCGCGTTCCATCTTAGACAACATCTCAGCTTAACATCAGGCGAGATTGTGGTCAAGCGCTTCCCTATTCCCAATAAAAAAAAAAGACCTATAATGTTATTAAAAGTAAAAGTAAGTATAAAACAACAATGTCTATTCTTGTCTCGACAATTGAAACGATCAGAATTTTTAAGTGTGTTTTGCTATTTTCATCATTTACCCATAATATATTATGTATATTCCCACTGCTGGGATACGGCCCTCCTATGAATGTACAGGCCAAAATCCACCACGCGCGCTGGTCTAGTGCAGGTTGGCGGATGTCAAATGCATTACAAACTTCTTCACGATGTTTTCCTTCGCGAAACGGTGATGTTATGAATTGAAAACACATTCACATTGAAAAATCAATTTATTTCCCACTAGGTTTCCGCCCGCGGCTTCGCCCGCGCAGTCAAAGAAAAACCCGCATAGTTCCCGTTCCCGTGGGATTTCCGGGATTGCGTCATTTTCCCGGGATAAAAAGTAGCCTATGTCCTTTCTCGGGTATCAAAATATATCCATACCAAATTTCATGAAAAATGGTTCAGTAGTTTAGGCGTGATTGAGTAACAGACAGACAGACAGAGTTACTTTCGCATTTATAATATTAGTATGGATGTGAATGTGTTTTCAATTGTCAAATTTATGTCTC
This sequence comes from Colias behrii, assembly GCA_029959065.1. NCBI lineage: Eukaryota > Metazoa > Arthropoda > Insecta > Lepidoptera > Pieridae > Colias > Colias behrii. Next base: position 5,695,560 of record JARWMC010000019.1, on the reverse strand, counting down.
GAATCCCGACTCCTGAAGGCCGAGGTCCTCACCACTGAGCCACCATTAACTGTTTTTGTAATATTACGATGTTATTTTTTTTAACAGGGTTTTAGTCACGCAATGGTAAATTTAATGACATTAAAGTTACAAAAAGTAAATTATGTTTCTAATCTATGCGTAGTATTTCAGCTACTTGAGTTTTCTGTTTAAAAAATGAGGAGCGATTATCATTAAATATTACTTTACAGTCAACAAAAACAAGAGGAAAATTCTGGGTTTTAAAAAGAAATAATAATATAAATAGTATACTTTAGTATACTATTTATATTATTATTTCTTTTCATTTCAATAGTAATAATTATAATTAACTAGCTTTCCAACCGCGGCTTCGCCCGCGTTTTCAAAGAAAAACCCGCATAGTTCCCGTTCCCGTGGGATTTCCGGGATAAAACCTATCCTATGTGTTATTCTGATGTATAAGCTATATTGTGGTAAAGTTTCATTCAAATCCATTCAGTAGTTTTTACGTGAAAGAGTAACAAACATCCATACATCCATACATCCATACTTACAAACTTTCGCCTTTATAATAGTAGTAGGATTAATATATGTATAAGGTATATTTTTTGTATTGCATGCAATTAAAACCATGATTGTTTAAAATTTTATAAATGAAGGAAAAGTATGTTATCAATTGAATAATATAATCAAGATTCTAATTATAACAAAAATGTAGCTTGCATTATAATTAAAGTTATTTATAAAGTTTTAACTAATTCATTAAACCAAAGCCAACAAATCATTGTTTCACAATTTCCAAGGATGAAATTTAAACAAGAAAATATATTTCTAACCATTTATTAGAAAAGTAAACAAAAAATCCAAGATCCGAGACAAATTTACATTTACAGCTTGAGACCTTTAGCCTGGGCACGTTCCTCGTACTTCTTCTTGTATTTGCCCTCAGGATCGTATTTGGCGGACAGCTCGTTCCAAATTTCCTTCTCTTTGTTGATTAAGTGCTCGATAATGGTGTAGCTGCCTTTTTCCTGGGCCTCAGTACATTTAGAGCATCCCGTCTCCAGAGCGTCTTGCATGTGATCTGTGAGATTATGAATGAAATTATACGTCTTGCTATGAGGTTAAATCATAGGGTATAAGGTGATAATTACTATGCATTTCATAAACGCTTCTCAGTTTATGAGACAGTGGTTCGCAGATGAAGAGTATCTAATATTTTATAAATAAAGGATATAAGGTAATGTTTTATTATTTTGTGGTTATGGAATAAACAGAGGAAAGGAATAAATTAGGCGTTAATTAAATATATACATAATGCATACCATAATGTAATGAATGAAACTAGCAAGGCTACATTGTTTATATTTAACGTGAACATTGAGTTATAATTTTTTATAGATATTTTTAAAAGTATTGTTTATTTATTTTGAAAAGGTCGGTTTTGTTTTTTCTTATTACTTTTTTTAAATAAAAATGGTATAATTAAAAAATATAAATATTATCATAAACATAGATGCTCCGTGCTTCTTCTGAATATATTTAAAATTTATTTCATTCTGTCATGACAAAAGTCTTAATAACTTTTTAATCAGTCCTTAGCATTCAGAACTCTGGAATTATTTCCAAAATTCTAGTTGTAAAATGTGACCATTGTTTAAAAGGTGAGAATGTAGGCTTACCTTTCAATTCCTTTCCTTCAGGACTGCACTTGCCCTTGTCCAAGAGGCAGTCACTGTAAGCCATTAGCAACCTCTTGTTTTCCAGGATCTCTTGCACGTTGATGTTATCATATTTGTCTGTGTACTTTTCGTCGGCGTAAACCGCAACCAGCAGACAGCACAATACAAAGAGTTTCCCAGCCATCTGAAAATATCACAAATCAAACACTCTTTATTGTGACACACAATACATTTGAATTTTTATTTTTAAATATTTCAAACCTACCATTACAGTGGTTCTAATTGTACGACACAATTGTGACTTATGCTGCAGCTTACGTTGTACCGCAGTATTTATAGTAGTTAGCGTGAAGTTTAAACCATCTAATTTGTTCCTCAGAACATTATTCCATTAGCTAGCTGGTGCGTAAAAACTCGCACTAATACATGGCGTTACAATTATCGTATTTCTCAGGAATTATTCAAATAAATCCACGATTACAGACGACAGTGTTTAGTTCAATAGAAATATGTTAATCTCGGTATGTTATTGTCATCGATAATTGGTTTCAGTAATTTGATTGTCGTGATCATAATACTGTCTTTTTTATATTTTATTATGTAGAGTAGAGCTAATTTGTTTTGAATAACAGCAATTAAGGAAAACTTTTATGCCTTAAGCTTTGAGACAAAAATTATTAACTAAATTATTAATGTATTGTAAAATATTATACACAGGATATCACGTGAAATTGCATGATTTTAGGATAGAACCGCATGCTTTTTTTTCACGACAAAGTCATATTTTATTTTAATATTTTATCGTCTGGAAAGTCGTCTTAGATTTTTTGACAAGCAGTCTTTTAAAAATTATTTAATGCACAGGAACGGTCTGGTTACTGTTTTATTGTACATACCTATGCATAGATAACGTCATAATATAATTATAATAGGAGTTGATTGATAACAATTTTAAATTTGTCTCTCCCGGGCTCAGGAGAAACTATTATCATAAAAAAGAAAGTTTTGCAGGGTATTTGTTTTCTCAGAATAAATAGGACCTTTCTTTGAAAAAGAGTTTGTTGTCTTTAATAATTATTATATAAACCATTAAAATGTAGATGTTTGTGTGAAATTTAACTACCATCTTTCAGGTTACATTTTGACCTTTCACATTATTTTACATAATTTATTTTTAAGTACTCGTGAAACTTTCTATTGCACAAATAACCACAATTTTGTTGCACGCTATGCATTGTTCTTTCGTAAATATTAAATACAAATTTTGTTTAAAAATCTGAAATAAATGTTTCCTTTTCTTCAGGAATTAAATATATTTGGCCTGAAAACGCGTTTTCAGCAGATTAAAGTTTTTACGGAAGCTCAAGATACCTACATAGTACAATGTACATGCTCCTTAAAAATATTATGGGTCGATTTACGTAAGTACTAAAAAGTTATATTTTAAATCTCCTTTTATTTGACGTTAACATATGATTAAGGTTATACAAAGGTTTTTGTTTAAAAAATGTGAGATGAACTCACATTTTTGAGTAGGATACATAAATTATTATGCAAGTTTACAAACAAGCCGTAACAATTACTTTTTTTTTTGTTTTGATTAGAACCTTGAAATCCTCATATTGACGTAGGTGGTTTTGGAAAATTTTGACGTTCAGAATCTGATACCAATCATTAAGTAGATATTTATTAAACAAGCAGTCGTGTAGAAGAAAACCGTACATTTGCTACGTTTAAAACTTATTCTTACGGAAAAATAGCAAAGATATCTTTTGCGGTAGCAACGTAATAAACGAAAAGAATGTTAATTCTAAGAGTTACCATGGGAGGCTTTGGCTTAGTATACTGTACGTTGAATAAAAATTTAAATGATGACACAAATATTGTAAAGTTTCACAATAAAGCTCTGTTCTTAAAATATAGCCCTGTCGTAAAAATTTTAGGCTGTACAATTATGTGCAAAATATAATAGTACTAGATTTCCGCCCGCGGCTTCGCCCGCGTTTTCAAAGGAAAACCCGCGTAGTTCCCGTTCCCGTGGGATTTCCGGGATAAAACCTATCCTATGTGTTAATCCAAGTTACCCTCTATATGTGTGCTAAATTTCATTGTAATCGGTTCAGTAGTTTTTGCGTGAAAGAGTAACAAACATCCATACATCCATACATCCATACATCCATACTTACAAACATTCGCCTTTATAATAGTATTAAGATTTGTATAGTGTATCTTTGTAAATAGAGCCTATAGGTATGTTCTCTATTTCGTTATAGATCACTGGAGCAAAAATTGAAGATTGCATTGAGGTGCAGACCGCAGTAAAGGCATCTCCGAGGAATATGTTATCAATTCCTCTGCCTACTAAGTTATATTAATAGCATTATTTAATTGACTATATTTGCGTGTATATCTGTTTAGTTGAAAGTAAAACTTAAATAGCAATTTGTGCGACCGCCCAAGATTTTAAAATCTTAAAATTAATAAACAAAATTCATGTCAAATACTTTCTAGGTCATTTCATATTTAAATCTGCATTAGGTAGTATTAATAAAAATAAAAATTCCCAGTTAAAGCTCGGTCTCGGTCTCTACTTGTGCTTTTAAACATTTAGCATAAAAAGAAAGCTCTAAATAAATATATTTACAGTCGGTACCTTTCTAGTATCTATCCAATAAAAATAAATTAAAGATAGGTACTTCCAGTAAAAATGCATACCTAATGTAATTTTTTACCGTTATTAATAAGATATAAATTGTCGCTTGAACCGTAATCTATGATCTTATAGATCACATTTCAACGTAAATCTATAATTAATTATTAGCGTAATTAAATAGCCTGTATAAATTCTATTTAACATAGATTACTCCTATCTATTTTACCGTTTGTATATTACTGCTAATTTTTTACCCGTTCAAGTGTAGATACACTTTTACACTAAATTATCCTAAATATTTATTTGTTCGCCGTATTTTCCTTACCATAAAAATTGTAAATTTTAATTGGTTAAATTATGACATTATCATATAAAAATTAAAAAGGAACTACCGCGTATTAATTACATATGATAATTCAATATAATTAAAATATATACGGCGACCTAGCTATATCAAGTAAGGTTACAATTTGACTACCTAGGAATAGAATGTATATCACTACATAGTATAAAACAAAGTCCCTTTCTCTGTCCCTATGTCCCTATGTCCCTATGTCCCTTTGTATGCTTAAATCTTTGAAACTACGCAACGGATTTTGATGCGGTTTTTTTTAATAGATAGAGTGATTCAAGAGGAAGGTTTACATGTATAATAACATCCATTAAATAGTGGAGAAGTACTGTTATTTTTGAGGTTTCTAATGTGATGTCGTAAAAAATTACATTTTTTCCGCTTACATTGCAAACGCAGGCTGAACCCTACGAGTTTTATCAAAATAATGTACTAAGTATTGTACACATTGAAAAGGTCTACAGAAAAGTCCGTGATGGTATATGTCTATCTCTTATGGATAACCCACAATAACTTTTTTTTGTCATTTACTTTTTACGACAAATAATGGCTAATTTTCGAAGCGATTTTAACCAATACAGCATTAATCCTTAACCAATTAAATACCTTGAATACATTGTTCATTTAATATAGATCTATATGGCCCTTTACACCATATGATTTAAGCGAATATTTTCGAAGATATTACAGATTTAAAAATTGCGGGATGTAGCGTTTTGCGGCGGTACCGGCCGGCCGCTATTGCACCCGTGCGAAGCTAGGGCGGGTCGCTAGTAACATATTATATTATACTAGCTTTCCGCCCGCGACTGCGCCCGCAGCATAAATAAAATTCTCATTGGAATGAGATGTTTCACCGATGTAAAAATGAAGCCCTTACCTCCATCCAGACACAAAAACAAAAGAAACAAATGCACTTTCGCATTTATACTAACGATATAACAGCTATGAGTTGAGAAGCTTTTAAAATAAATAATGATGAAAGGTGAGAAATGAGAATCTATGGACAACATTTGTGTGGCTCCCTGAATTAAAAACCTATTTAAAGGCTCCATTTAGCTGTTTACTTTTAGATTGTACAACATATGATGCAGTATCCTAATATATATTAGGATACTGCATCATATGTTGCAGCACACTATTTAATACATATAAAATAGTGTGTGTAAAGATTATAGGTATGATATAAAGTACATTTTTTAAATATCTTATAAAATTAATCGATGTTTTAACCAAAATATAAATTTTAACATTTCGTGCTGGGGGTTTCGTAATGAAATATAGTGATCGTAAGAACAAATACATAACAAGGAGATATTTTTGAATCAAAATTAGATAAAAATATAATACACAGTACTTATTTTCTTAAACGTACCTAAAAATTATAATTATCTTAACGAACGGCCATTTTAGAAAATAATAAAATATAATGGTACAAAAAATTGTTCTATAACCATGACAATATAAACTCGTTGTTTACCAAACAAGACCAGTAAACAATTTAATTAAATCCATGCGTAAAATTCTCAAGTTATCCCAAAGACCTTTATTTTCAAACTTATGACAAGTGAGAATTACCTCATAGTTAGACCGGACTCTCAGTGGAGTTTCGTTTGCAAAAATAGCGGACCTAAATCTGACTTCTGATATATATTGTATAGATACCAGACATCCTATAGACAGATGTTGCCAACCAGTTTTGTGGTCCCCCTCCCCCCACCCCGATAATTAAATATGGCATACAAAGAAAAAAATAAAAATTTCCAAAACATGCCGTGTGGGGTATCAAATGAAAGAGCTTATTGAGTAGATCACGAATATATAGCATACTATAACATTTCTTACACTTTCTCTAAGATTTTTTAGAAAATTTACGAAAATGCTCCATTTTTGAGTTAACTTTAAACCACTATAGATTGAAAACCCATGAATATATTTTTTAAATTATTATTTTAAATAATTAACAATCATCTCCTTGGAGCCTGCTCTAAGTGTAAAACTTCCATTGGCCATGTAATTGCTAGAATAATTTAAATTAAAATTTTACACTGAGGTTTTAGATTAAAAAAAATTACGATAAAATGTTATTCGCAATTTCAGTGAGGTTAATTAGTGATCTAATTTATACGAACATCCAAAACTCCCGCTAATTAAAAAATACATTCATTTTTTGAAAGTCTAAAAAAGGTTACTTATATGATTATTATACCGAAATCAAGTGCTATTGTATAATTGTCTCGTGTATTACGAATTCAAAATAATACTGGTAAATTTTATTGATTCATGTTGTTATATCGCGACAAATATATTCTACTCGTAGACATCGGTATAGCATAGTATCAATTAAAGTTAACTATAAAAAAAAAGAATTGCACGAGACCCGACAAGAGGGCTTCACCCCGTTCATATTTTCATGTGTAAGATATCACAAATCTTATGAGTTTGTTATTTCTTATCCTTTTTTATACATACCTACTTTATTCATTGAAATTATTTTTTGAGATTCTGTTGTTTATTTTAAATATTTTTTTTATCTGACAATGGAAGAAAGAAATGGCTAGGATAATGATTACCTACTGTATTATATCGACACAATGCAGCTTCACGAGAACAATTATTATTGGTAACTTACTTTAAAAAATTTCACTGAAAAATATCTCCAAATTATCAACAAAAGGGCACAACTCTTGCTTATGCGTCGTACTTTACAAACTAAATGTACAATGTACATCCGAAGCATGTGTACAGGGTTCAACCTAAAAAGGAGCATACTTTTTTAATATCACGAGGACCAAATTACTAATCCATTGTTCTTCAAAGAGGCTCTGTAATTAATAGTATCCAATGCAAAATAAATGCAAGTGGACAATATAATGGGCGTATTGGCCTTCGATGTAGTGTGTAGCGCTTAATAAGATCTAGTTGCCACCGATGCTTAAAGGTCGTGTGAGCCTTTGTTTTTCCAGCTATTTATTTTGTTACGTATATTCATGGATAAACATTTGCTTCTATTTAAGATGTACATTAATTATTATTAATTTATTTAAAAATAGTCAGCAAAGATTGCATCGGATGGAAATGGTACACACGTGAGCATAAGCTTGTTGTCGAGTCAAGTGTCTTGCGATCTGTGGTACGGAATGATAAATAACCTCTCAGATAGGAAATATAACCTTATCTGATGAAAATAGTTAATGAGTTCCCCCCATGTAACACAAGGACAACTATTCAATCAAAGAGGTAATGTCAAGTGGAAATCGAATTCCTATGCCTTTACAATGTGCATCATGAGGTCTATATAATGACATGGTCTAGTCAACATCTAGTTAGTCTTAGTTTTGTGACAATATTATCGTAGGTCACGTTGTCGATTATTGTTATTTGTATTTTAACTCAGCAATCATGTTTTAAAAAGATGGATTAAACTTAAGGTGCCAAAAAGACATGACCTCAAACGTATATAAATTTTTTATACGTTTGAGGTCATGGGACAGTTTACACCAAACGCCGAATCTTATTTTTTATGTGCCCTGTACATTAGGAATCAGAATCGTGATGATGCCGCCGCCAAAATGTGGTCAGGACTCATAATGTAAGTTCACGTAGTAGGTAATTATTATTTATGGTTCTCTACCATAATGAGGCAAAAATTTAGACAAAACACCATTAAATCGTGACGCATGTTTTCTAGATTTCCGTTCTATTTTTATTTTTTTTTGCATAATGAGATGATAGATGGAGGGAAAATCCTGAAGTTAATTAAGGCATATGTATATTTACTGCAATAACTGTTTTTTGTAACGTTCTACTACTAGATATACGATATACCTTCGTATATCAGATCTATTCAAACTTTGTTTTAGTAATGTGCACTATGACACTGTGCACATTGAATATGATATTTGTTTTAAACATATTTAGTTGAAGATAAAATTATATTGTTCTCCCATAGTCAAGGTAATGACGTCTCGGTGTATGAATTGAATGACGTGGATTGACCTTTTTTCATACATATAAAAACGCAATGTCATTATTTTAGTAAATCTAACGAAAACTCATACATTTTATTACCTACTGTTTACCTACAGTACTCCCAAACTGATAATGCGCATAGAAAAATTCGTCATTGTTCGGCAACTGTCATATTCCCCGAGCCTCCGAAGACGATATGTATATAGAGTGGTTAAATGTATTTTCTTCATGCATAGTTTATTAGAATTATGAGTTTTATGGTAAAAGAGATAAGTAACGAAATTTGTTTCGATAATTCAATGTAAGTTAATAGCGAGGATAAGCCACACGATTGCGAATATATATATTTGTTGTATTGATTTACTCGGAAAATTCTATACTTAGAACTATTAAAGTGTCTTACTGAAGCTGGCGTAATGATGGATGTATGGAAGGTTAAAATAAGGCAAAGTTTATATTTAAAAAATGATTTTTAAACACTGGTTTACATTTAAATTGTAGAAATCTAATCATTAAAATCTCAGTCCAAAGGATTTACAGAATCACGGATTATCTCTATTTCTGATATCGTAGAATGATCAGAACTTTCATTATGTTCTTATTAATTTTCACTTTCCCCACTGCTATCTGCTACCTGTGTAAATAATCATTTTTTTGGAAAATTCAACTTTGAAACAAAACTAAGAAGGGTATGTAACAGCAGCTCTATATAATTCCATACAGAGACAATACGTGCGGTCACCACCAATATATAAAGACGACTGACGGATTTTTGAATTTTTTGACTGACAGGCTACCGTCACCTATAGCCTGAATTGTTTTCGATTGTGTATGACTCTGAATTGACTCCTATTTCTTTTGAACAAGGTGCAAGATGCAAGTGCATTGTTTAGGGCACTTACGATTCAATGATTCGGGGTGATTCGGGTGTTTCTGGAAATACGATAATTAGCGAAGATCTGCATGCGCATTATTAATTTTGGAGTACTGTACCTATAGTTTGACATCTTACCATAAGGGTGCTTTTCCACCAGAGATGTGTTATGCTTCGTTGCTGTTAATGCGTTTGATATCCACCATTCATATTCATTGATGCACATAGTTTAGCAATGGTAACGATAGTTACTAGTTATTATTCTGTGGCAATGGTGGAAACGGATTCAAATTTCAACTAAGATAAGATTTTTACATGGAGGCATGCGTGCTATGGGTGCGTGCTATGGATGGTCGCAAGTGTAGCTATATGCATAGCAGAGCCTATACTATCGATACATCACAGCTCGAGCAGCGCATCTTCCTGGCGCAGCATTTACTTTGCGGCGCGCTGCGAATCTTCATAGCCTAGCAAATCGCACTGCTACGTAGCTTAGTATCAGTGGAAACGGTCACATTATTTCATAGCATAGCTATTACATTTTCGATGCATAGCTGCATAGCACATCTCTGGTGGGAAAGCACCCTAATAACGATGTTTGTTCACTAAACGAGCAAAACAGCTAAAAATAGACGTATCTAACAAGAACAGACTGTTTGTATAGAGTGTAATAAAGTGCTTTTACTCCCAAATTCGATAATCAATAATAAGAGAATACACTATTATCTACTATTATTACCCTTCAGTATGAATTTCCGTTCAAAAAGAAAAAAGCAAGGCATTTTGAACTTTCACTTCAAAAAGTTCAAAAATTCAAGTATATTGTACTCTTATAAAAAAAATTTACAATGTAAATTTATTTTTCCTATAGAATTATGACAGGCCAGTACTACATCTATCGAGTTAACTCTTAATAAAAAGCAGGCATTGAATTGGCATAAATAGTATTTATAAACCGCTTTGTATATTTAAATTTATTTAAATATATATCTATGAAAATGATACTTAACAAATAATAACCCATTATAATGATCTATTTATTTGATATGATAGAGGTATTTTCATAATAGTACCTACTATCAAAAACCAGCAAACAGCTTGTAGAGTCCCTGACACTGCGAACGCTCATGGGCGGCGACAACCTTGCAGAAGGTGATTCGCCTGGTCTTTTGCTGGATTTGACGTAAAAAAAAATATCACAGTACACATATCAAATTCTGCACATTGAATGATTGATGATAATATTTTGGAACACTTTATAATCGGCACCGAACCGAAAATTGCATTTTGTGTCGAAATGAAATCCGAAATATTCAATGTTTTCGATTCTGAGACGCATATCCCTAAAAAAACCTATTTCTATGACTTTGCGTGCCTGAGACTATTTGTAAGTTAAATTATTATAGAAAAATATTATGCTGTTTTAAACAAATTTTCTATCTTCTTAACTATATCTAAATGTGGAATAATAATTCTAATTGAAGCTCTCTCCCTGAAAAACTCTACACATAAATCGTGACAGCTCGGACCGGGGTAGGGACATAGAAGATCAGTGTAAATTAATACCTATACTCGGAGCAATTATCAAGCCTGGAGAAGTAACAATTAATTGAACAATAAAGCACTAGTTTGGCCTTTTTGGCTTATGGCAAAATGTCATGCGAAAAAAGAGGACAGATATATGTCAGTTCAACAGTTTGAAATGACATGTAGCCATTTCAATTTGTTTTAGTGACCAGTCTGGTCACTAACGCATGGTGATTTTAATTATTGTTTTTGAAGTGAAAAACGTGTTTTCTAGTTTCTTATGTTATTTTCTGAAAAGATAATTTACTAAAGATTACATGGCTTGTGTTGTTCACGGCTGTAAAAGCCGTAGTACTGGGAAATCGGATGAAGATTGGAATTTGTCTTTTCACAGGTTAGTGTTTTGATCAATTTTTTTGTTAATTGTATTTTATATAAGTTAATTTACGTTATTTTCATAATCATCTATGTTTTATCTAACCGTAATCATTGAAATGAAATCATAATCAGCTTAGTTTTTAGAAAAAATGCAAAATATAACTTCCATAGTGTTGTGCAATTATCGATACTTGAGTAGGTACGAAGTACTTCATTGATAATGACTGCTTTAGGTTAGGAGAAAAAAAAAGGTATTTAAGTATGGATTTTATTGTTATTTGCAGGTTTCTGGCTTGAGAAAAATTAAAAGATGTTTGGGTTAAAGCTATAGCACAGGGAAAATTGGAAGCCTTCAAAACATTCTCGGCCTTGTTCAAATCATTTCGAATCAGACGGGAAGAAAAGTAAAGTGCTTTGCAGAGATGCTGTGCCACAAGTTAAGGTGGCATCTATTTTAAATAATAAATATTGTAATTTGTTAATTAAGTATCGAAATAAAATGTTGTAAAAAAAAATTTTAAATTTTATTTGTTTTATTTGAAGCAATTTATTTTAAACTTTTACCAATTTTTTCCCGTGGGAATGAGTTATTTTCCCGCGGTAAATTGTAGCCTATATGTTATTCTGATGTTTAATCTATAATATGTTTATTTGTAAAGTTCCATAAAAACTCATTCAGTAGTTTTTACGTGAAAGAATATCAAATGTCCATTCTTATATATTTTTGCTTTTATAATATTAGTAGGATACGATTATTGATTTGTAAAAAGATCAACCAGGTGGAAGTCAGATTCGCGCACGAAGGGTTCCGTATAATTCTATGAATGAATCTATGAAAACAGGAAAAAATACGTACCTTTTTACGAAACCATAAAAAACAACCTAAACCGAAATACCTAATAATATTTTTTTATAAATACCACTACCATACAATGCAAGGCAGTCAATACGCATCGTAAATGAATAATTCCATATTAAACGAATCTTAAAATTTGGAATTACCTATCCATAATTCAAAATTAAAAGAATCTTAAATTATCTTCAAGCAATTTTATAACTTAATTTTTTTATTTATCGATATTTTAGTATTCGATAAAGTGGCAAGCACTACCTTTTTAGAACAAAAAGTGGCTACATGTGGATTTGAATGCCAAGCCGATAACAGTGTGTTGTCTCTTTCTATCGCATTAATTAGGGTATTGAATAAAAGAGAGCCACTATATAAGAAACGTTCAATTAATTGTTACTTCTCCAGGCTTGTTAATTGCTCCGAGTACCTATATTATACTTATTTATTAAAATGCTACCACAGATAATATAATACTGATGCTACTATGTCTTCTGCTTTCCAGACCGTACCGATTATTTATTATTTATTTATTTATTTATTCTCGATATTAATCCCTTTCGAAAGTTCATTTAAAAAGTAGGCAACGCAGACGATGGACCAGCGGCTTTTTTATTATTTTTCATAGTCGGCAAAAGAGCTGGTGGGTCCCCTGATGAAAAGCGCTACCACCGCCTATGAACATTTGTAGGGGCATAAGATCGTTTGCAGACCTTACGCTTCTGCCGTATTGCTAACTGTAAAAGGTATGGGATGTGGAAAAGTTTGACGAGGGAACAAAGGAAAGGACTGGAGGAGGAAAGTAACTAAATATTTTTACTATACATATATAATTGCTCTTAGCTCTATTCTAGTAGGTTGGTTTGTGGTCTGTCTGAATATTTCATTTGGTCATTGTCACGGATTAATAATCCTTTTTAACCGACTTAAAAAAAAAGGAGGAGGTTATCAATTCGGCCGGTATATATTTTTTTTTATGTATGTACACCGATTACTCCGAGGTTTCTGAACCGATTTACGTGATTATTTTTTTGATCGATGCGGGATGGTGTCGAATTCGTCCCATAAAAATTTTATTCGGATAGGCCCAGTAGTTTTTATTTTATGAGCGTTATTGTCTGTACTCGATGACTTAATTGGAATGTAGCAAGTAACTTTGATTTACTTCCCGGTAACCGATTGAGCTGAAATTTTGTATACGTATGTAAATTGGATAGCGATGAAACATTATCATGACATAGAGCTGATTTGATGATGGAATCGAAAGGTGGCCATAGGAAGTCAGTAATATATTGACTCTACTTTATCGACTTTAACTTGCTCGTTTGATTCGTGTTGAAAAAAATACACTAAAAAGTATTAAATAAAAATAACTGCGTTAAAAACAACCGACTTAAAAAACGGAAAAGTAAAAAATAAAAAAGAGATGTGATATTATTAATTAGATGTGCTATTTATTAAATAGGTTTGAAGTCGGTGCCAAACACTAAGCACTTAGTATTAAGCCCGTGCACCGACATCAAACCTTTTTAGTAACTAGCACATCTAAATAATATGTAGTAATTAATAATATCAAATCTTTTTTTATTTTTTACTTTTCCGTTTTTGAAGTCGGTTGTTTTTAACGCAGTTATTTTTATCTTCCACACATTCAAAATTTCACATCCAAGAATTATCAAGTAGGTACCTAGGTATTGAATCATTTTAAGTTTGTTGAAAGTCCTGTGGTGTAAACAGGTTTAATTGAAGATTAATGCCTACAAGTATTGACCTCCTAACAAGCTATTCAAATGTTCAATACTGACTCATAGTTAGAAACAAGTTCTAAGGTCGCGGGGTAGCAGGCTAGGACCTGAGTAATTTTAATTGCAGTTGCATGTCCTAGTACCTATTTACATTTCTAGATTTTTTTATCATAATTATTGCAATATTGTAACGCAATTTACTATTGCTTAATTTGGATTAGCATAAAACTGTTCCTTTTGATGATAATGCAATTTTTTTTGGTTTTTGATATTAGGATAAATCCAGTTAGTTCCAAAACTAGCTGTTAGAAAATATAGCTTTTAAGGTTTATTAATAAACAAAATTGTTGATATATAAAGCTAGACTTTTTTCACATACACCTCGATTTTTTGAAGCTCGTTTTGTTCCAAATTATATAAACCTAAGTATATTTAGTTATCAATAAAGGCAATTCTCATCTAGATAGAATAAGAAGTCCTTGAAATAAGGCGCTTTTTATAATGACATGTGTAACTATAGAACATAAAAACTTTTCCGCGCGCACGCAATAACGAGCATCAGTTTTATATATCTGTATGTATGTACCTTAATAATATATCAGTTTTTGAATTCATTACACTTTTTGTATATATGTATTTTAAAATTTTCAAACGTATGACGCATTTTCTTAGCGCAAAAAGCTAAATTAATTACATTTGGATTTTATTCGTGCCTGGTATATTCAATTATGAAAAGGATTAAGTACAATAGGTATCTAAGTACCTAAATAAATTTTATTTTGTAGCACTAGTGTATAGGAACATAATAAAGTCGCACATTCATAAGAAGCTTTGTCTCTACTATTTATTTAATTAATTATGTGTCACTGAAGTCATAAGAAGTTGGACCAAGTCTTTTAATTTTCCCCGAAACCCACATTCTTCACTATAAAAGGCCTCATATTTCAATAAATTTAAATCCAAAGTGCTATAGGGTATGACTACACTAATAATATAAATTACATAATAGTCCTAAAGGTAGGCTAGTTTGGAAAGCTACAAGGATTAAAATTTTCTATCCGAATGTAGTCAAGATTCGCTGCTCTAATTTCAATAGCTATAGAACCTATAACGAGATGTGAATTCACATCGTCAAAAATGAAAATAGGAAAATTGAAATCTTTGCATGCATTCCAGTTGTAACCAATACACAAAGAAACACAAATATAATATGATGAATGTTAAATTTACAATATAATATGTGCCGCGCGGTTTCACCTGTGGACAAACCCGCGGCCTACTGGCCGCGGGTTTGTGCTACTGCCAATATTGGGTTTGGCTACTGCCAATATTGGGTTTGGCTACTGCCTATATTGGGTTTGGCTACTGCCAATAGTGGGTTTGGTTACTGCCAATATTTCTGTATCTTATATCTTATTCTGGTAAATAAGCTATATAACTGCAGTATTATCAAAATCCTTGCAGTAGTATTTTCGTGAAAGAGTAACAAGCACAGATACATCAATTTTTACAAACGCATCTATAATATTAGTAGGATTTTAAAGTTACTATTCAATAGTGTTATTATGATAAAAAAATCCTGTATTCATTCGAAATAATCGAAGATAAAGATTATAAATCCAATAGTTTTGTATGCATCAACGTGTTTTTTAAAGTTACAAAACCCATGAGAATTTTCTTTGTGTATGACGGCGATTTTTCGTTCATGTTTGCTATTGTCTAATATTTTATGAATAATTTACGTCGTTGATTGTAATATCAACAACGCAATGCACATTTAATTGTAAGAATGAACACAAGTATAAATGTATAAATGTCCTAGGTGGTCGTGATATCCTCACAGTTGTGACTGCACAGGCATCTCTTTAGGATGTCTAACGGTAAGCTTTATGCACATTCTCTTAATAAATATTAATTAATTAAATTTAAAAATAAATTATAAAATTGAATTACAATTACCGCTGCTTCGTTAGGAAAGATTTCGTCGCGAGTATCAATAAATTATTTAATAAATAAGATTTTTACTTCGGTTCGTTGCTTTTTAATATCTCTCTTAAATTATTGTTTATTTGTTTATAACAAAAATATTATAATTTTATTTGTATAATGTAAAAATACTTACTATTTTAATTATTACCTATCATTTTTTATTGGGCTAATTATAATTATTTTAGCCATTTACTTTTTATTTAAATAATAGCTAATAAAGTTAATCATAAAGTGTGCCTCCTAATTGTTATTATAAATATTTTATTTTAATGATTATATTTATATTTATTTAAATACAAGATAATAAATAGCACTTAGATATCGTTCTTTGGATTGTAATATTATCTACTTTTAATCTTATATATAAAAAAATGAATCGCAAAATGTGTTGGTAAGCGCATAACTCGAGAACGGCTGAACCGATTTCGATAATTCTTTTTTTATTATATTCCTTGAAGTACGAGGATGGTTCTTATGTAGAGAAAACGTAAACATGTACCACGGGCGAAGCCGTGGCGGACCGCTAGTTAAGCAATAAGAATTTCATTTAATTTTACGTAAAGCAAAATTTAAACAATTAGTAGAATTTTCAGCAATAAAATTGTGAATTATTTCAATAAAAACTGTAACTGTTGAATCATTGAGGAAGTCATAATGGTTCTGCAGATGTTTCTTTTTTCAACAAAAAGTAATGAACGGATTTTATTAAAATTTCCGTAGGTTTATTACAAATGTTTAGATTAAATGGCCTAGAATAACATATCGTTTCCATTCTAGTAGTAGGAAATTTGCAAAATTTTAACATATCATTTCTGTTAGTCTTCAGGGTTTAGTTTATTTGTCATTAAAATAGCACAATATTTAATTTAGATATTGATATAAATTGGAAACACATAAAACATAAAAAATAACATCTACAGGTATATAGGAAAAATATTATAGATATGCAGAAAAATTGTACGACGTTTGCAAAAAACAATAGGTAACTATTTTCAATATATTGTTAAGCCTGAAAGATAATGGTTTAGATGATAATTATGTCCACAACAAACAATGGATAATGGAAGTAATTAAATCATTGTTTTATATAAGCTGATATAAACATAGCTATTGTTAAAATATCTATTACAACATAGGATAAAATCTTAATCGTGAATACAAGTATTTCATATTTTTCTTATTTAAAACTATATCCTCCTTTACTTATTTCTTTTTACAAATTACCTGTAAATGGAAACTAGTGGTTAATGTTTTGAATACAGAATAACAATCGATTGAATTCTCTTTGGGAAATAATGAATTATCTGCTAATAGCAAAATAATGTTATTTTTAAGAAAATGTTATATCCACACGTATCATATACCTACTTACATTATATCTACAAGCATATTTTATTCCCTTTTAGATTTTAATTACTATATACCTAATTTTAAAGATTTGAGAGAAGAAGAAGAGTTAAACTTTCACAATGTTCCAAAATAATCATATTAATCAACTATTAATTAATTCCTTCCAGGTTTACAATGAAACTCACAGCACTACTCGTGTTATGTATGGCGGCCGTGGTGTGGTCCAAATCCACATACACCGACAAATATGACAACATAAACGTAGAAGAGGTATTACAATCAGAACGGCTCTTAAAAGGTTATGTGGAATGCCTCATGGACAGAAGCCGGTGTCCACCCGACGCAAAAACACTGAAGGAAACCTTACCTGACGCCCTAGAACATGAATGTAACAAGTGTACTGCGAAACAGAAGACCAACGCAGACAAAGTCATCAAACACTTAGTTAATAAGCGACCAGAATTGTGGAAGGAATTGGCCACTAAATATGACCCTGACAACATCTACCAAGAGAGATACAAGGACAAACTTGATGCTGCTAAGAAGAGTTAAGTAGATAAAATTGTGTCCACGTTAAAATTAAAAATTGGGTTTTAAAACGTTGTTCAAAATTGTAAAATGTTCTTCAATTCGAAGTTATTATGATGTCATTATAAAGTGTTTTAATAAAAATATTTCTTTTGTTACTAAGTGTTTAATTACTCTTATGTGCTTCATTTAAAATTTCTTTTATTTTTAAAAAGAGTAAACTTAAAGCTCTATCTAATAGGTTCGGAATCTATCGCACTATTAACTGTTTGAAGGTGAAATCAAAATATCCTATTATAATTTACTTTATGAAACATTCTTTAATTATTCATAGTTTTCCAAGTGGAAGATAGGTAATTTCAGTTAATAACATTCTGTAATATAATTTTTGGAAGCTCATCGAATGAATCGAACAAAATCGATAGTAAGTGAGTTTACAATTTGTATATTGATATTTTTATCCAAATAAAAATGATTTGTATTAATCGTTTGATTCAATAAATTTATTGAAAGTTTCTCTATATTTTTTGTCTTTTTCATATTTATGCACTAGTTGTTCCCAGATATCAGGGTGACTGTCACTTATAGCTCTTATCACTGTTCTTATTAATTTCTTCTGTTTTGGTGAACATTTTCCACAAGATGTCTCTAAAGATTCAGGTATAGCTTCTGAAAAATAACTGTTTCTTTTAATAATATAAATTCAAATTAAAACATAAAATGATTCGTATTGTCTTTCACGTAGTTAAATAGAAATTTAGATTTGGGTAATTCGTGTTGCAAAATAATATAACTTGTAGAGAAATTATAAACCAATCTTTGATTATATACTCCCTAGATAGAGTATCGGCGCGTCAAAAGCGTCGATAAAAATGTCAGCTAACTGTTAGCCTCCAAAGCGCTCACCACTCCTCAGTGTCAATTGTAACGTCAAGAGATACGCACGCACGGCTCATTTTTTGCGTTTGATTATTTCGGTGAAAATGACAAGCTGCGCGATTAAAATCTGCAGAAATTACAAAGGACGTTTACGAACAACTAAAAAAATCTCCTACCATCGGTAAGTAACTCAAAACTAATAGTAATTTACGGAAACAAAAATAACAAATTCATAATTATTTTTACAAAATCAACGCGTCGTTTTTTAGTGTTGCCAGTCTTGGATTGCGAATTTCCCCATAGAGTTAGTTGTCTTAAAAGCTGATGTATGTTCATTTTTACCCGACTGCACCAGAAGGAGGAAATACATCAGGGAAGGTGTGTGTATGTATGTATGAATGTATGTGGGTGTGTTTTAAAAACTGTTTGGCTGAGCCTACAGCCTTAATGGTTGGACCGATTGTTTTTGTTTTGCAAGCTTCCGCGCAGTCGGATGTTTTTTTTTTAGTCTTAAATATTTTAATATTTATTTTTGAAGTAAAACTTCTTTAGGCGCGGTTGAGAGTAAATGAGATTATTTTTCGGATGGAAATAACGCTCTATAGTCTGTTGACACAATTTCCGCTACTTAAAAACAGAAAAAAAATCTATACGTCTCAAAGGTCGGTATACCTGTTTAAGAATATCTATGGACGCAGTATAATTTTTTTTAAATTGTACCGATTTCGTACAAAATCGATATCTGAGGCTCCCTGGGATCACAAAACAGGAAACTGGTACCAAAATTGAAAAAAAGTCAACGCCATTTTGAAATTTTCTGTTATTGTACCGATTTCGTTCAAAATCGATATCTGAGGCTCCCTGCGATCGCAAAACAGGAAACTGTTACCAAAATTGAAAGAAAGTCAGCGCCATTTTGAAATTCTTTGTTATTGTACCGATTTCGTTCAAAATCGATATCTGAGGATCCTTAGGATCACAAAACAGGAAACTGTTACCAAAATTGAAAAAAAGTCAACGCCATTTTGAAATTTTCTGTTATTGTACCGATTTCGTTCAAAATCGATATCTGAGGCTCCCTGGGATCGCAAAACAGGAAACTGGTACCAAAAATTTAAAAAGTCAGCGCCATTTTGAAATTCTTTGTTATTGTACCGATTTCGTTCAAAATCGATATCTGAGGATCCTTAGGATCACAAAACAGGAAACTGTTACCAAAATTGAAAAAAAGTCAACGCCATTTTGAAATTTTCTGTTATTGTACCGATTTCGTTCAAAATCGATATCTGAGGCTCCCTGGGATCACAAAACAGGAAACTGGTACCAAAAATTTAAAAAGTCAGCGCCATTTTGAAATTCTTTGTTATTGTACCGATTTCGTTCAAAATCGATATCTGAGGATCCTTAGGATCACAAAACAGGAAACTGTTACCAAAATTGAAAAAAAGTCAACGCCATTTTGAAATTTTCTGTTATTGTACCGATTTCGTACATAGAAACTGCAAGAATTGTATATTTTGCTTCTTTACCAGCTGAATTTATTAAATTTCGGTACCATTTTCCTGTTTTGTGATCCCAGGGAGCCTCAGATATCGATTTTGAATGAAATCGGTACAATAACAAAAAAATTCAAAATGGCGCTGACTTTTTAAAATTTTGGTACCAGTTTCCTGTTTTGCGATCCCAGGGAGTCTCAGATATCGATTTTGAGCGAAATCGGTACAATAACATCGAATTTCAAAATGGCGCTGACTTTTTAAAATTTTGGTACCAGTTACCTGTTTTGCGATCCTAGGGATCCTTAGATATTGATTTTGAACGAAATCGGTACAATAACAGAAAATTTCAAGATGGCGTTGACTTTTTTAAATTTTGGTAACAGTTTCCTGTTTTGTGATCCTAAGGATCCTCAGATATCGATTTTGAACGAAATCGGTACGATAGCAAAGAATTTCAAAATGGCGCTGACTTTTTAAAATTTTGGTACCAGTTTCCTGTTTTGCGATCCCAGGGAGCCTCAGATATCGATTTTGAACGAAATCGGTACAATAACAGAAAATTTCAAAATGGCGTTGACTTTTTCAAATTTTTGTAACAGTTTCCTGTTTTGCGATCCAAGAGATCCTCAGATATCGATTTGGAACGAAATCGGTACAATAACAAAAAAAATCAAAATGGCGTTGACTTTTTTAAATTTTGGTAACAGTTTCCTGTTTTGTGATCCTAAGGATCCTCAGATATCGATTTTGAACGAAATCGGTCAATTAACAAAGAAATTCAAAATGGCGCCGATCAAATAATCAAAGGAGAATGGCAAACTCCCATAGGACTCTGGGCCTGATCGTTACACTGATGATTTATGGGGGATTTAATAGATAAAAATATACAGATTATATAAACATAATAATTATAGATCTGTTCTATGAGATAGCAGAGATATTGGGGTGTAAAGAAACAAAAGTAAAAGTTAGTTTGCTTGAGTTAAATGAATAGCATTGCCTTTTTCTAGGTCCAGGTAAGTTTATTTTCTATCTACATTGTCTAGCTAATAAGAGTGTAACAGTAGAACAGTCAGGTAATAGAAATATTGGATCCAACACATATTATTCAAGACACATTTTAACTTACCAAAACATCAAAAATTACTAGGTCGGTACATTTCTTATATCTTTATAAATGGATGAATCAGGATTCGCTTTCATAATAAGACTAATCAATTCAAATAATATCTTTAGAGTAAAAATAGACGATTAAGGCAATTTTGAATATAACGTTACTAAAACTTCACTCAAAAGTCAAACAACAAACATAACAAATCACTCATCACTGACGTCTGACACAATAATTAATAATATGACATTTACAATTGCCAGCTACCTAAATAAAAATGTTATTATTATTATTGATTAAGTAAAATATGTTTTTGAAGTGAAAACTTCTTTAGCGGCGTTGGGTATAAAATCTTAAACTCGCGTCAGGACACCCCGTCCGATTAGGGCCCTTCTGGCCTCCTCCACTCAAGCGACAGCCCAAGCCGAGGTTCGTGGTCCCCGTCAAGGGGGGACGCCCTTGTGCATGTCGCTACCAGGGTGAACCTTCAGTTCACCCCCGCGTCCGCGTTAAAATGTAGAAGCCCTTCTGGCTAACATTGAGAGACACCACAAAAAAAAAAAAAAAAAAAAAAGCGTCAGGACACGTGACCTGATCGAAAAAGCGTAAGACGGATGGATATCAAACATGCTCAACGTTAATAATCAAGTTTTCACTTCTGCCGGCACTCCCGGAGTGCAACCCGTCTTTTTATTTTATAGAATGACCTAAATAAATTAAGATGTGTGTTAAAAAAAGTTAAGTTTTGCTTCTGATTTTTATAGCATTTCAATAAAACTAAAAATGAAAAATTAATCTATATATATTTGACTATTTTACTCCTGACAACACTGACATCTCTGCTTGATAAGACCGGTAGTGAACGAATTATCTTTTTTTTCAAAGATTTGTTTTCCCATAGAATCAGAAGTCAATATTTTACAAATAATTATTAAAATTAACATTATGAATTTTAAATATATTATGATTTCTGTAACAGTTAGGCCCAGTTTCGCCATTCTCCTTTAATTCAATGAATGAGAAGGTTTCAATTTCACTACGCATAGTTGATTAATAGTGAGCTAGAATCAAGAACAAAAAGCTGAAATGCATATAAAAAATAACTCACTCTTAAAATCTTTCGCCTCCGGTGTACATGGCCCCTGATCAAGGAAACACTTCGTGTAGCCTATCAGTATCCGATCATTTTCTAGCAAAGGTTGAATATCGAAGTCATCATATCTAGGACTATAGAAGTCTGCTAGCACTAATGTTGAGGGTAGAAGTAGGATCAAATAACTTTCAGCCATTGCTGAAAATAATTGATAACGTTAAAGTAGGTAAGAGTAGTTATTTTTATTGTAACTTCCCTGTTCACTCAACTCTAACTATAGGCTGCAATATGTGTGAAAATATTGTTTCTTGTGATCTCTTATGGGTTAGAACAACTAAGAAAATTTAACTCAATATCTTTTCTTTTATAATTTATGACAACTTAATTTTTAGATAGGCATAAACAAATATATCAAACCCAAAATCCTTCAGCAGTTCTATAGTTGAAATTTATATTGGCACAATGTACAGAAAAGGGATATCATACCTACATATTTCTGGACTACTAGACTGGTTTTAAATTAAAATGTGATAAAATAATTACCTGTTTGATTAAGCCAAGACAAAGAAATAACTACAATATATGGTTTGCTTCATTCGTATTTATAAACTGTATGTCACTATTATTAGACGAAGACAGTAATCAAGTAACTATTATTTTGCAAAGAACTGTGTAGGAAAGGAAATGTGCTCAATTGAATATGAACAGGCACAATAATTTTTGTTGTTATTTAATTTACAATAAGTATAATAATTTATAGTCCTTTTCACCTAAGATGATTCCTGTGACATATCGATTGTTGACACGTGTAGAGATTGCCTTTACTGAAATCGTATCAATTGTTTCCGATAATCGATAATATTTTATATGGAAATGAAATCGATTTAAATAAAGGACCAAAATCAGTTATTTCGGCATTTCGCCAACAATTAACTAAGGAATCTTAGCAAACAACAGCGACAAAAAGTGAACAATAACAATTAGTTATAATAACAGAATACCACGTAAAGTATCAATATAAAAATGCAACTTGTATACAATGCTGACGGACTCGTACAGACGATTGACGCGATTGACAAACGATCACAAGATGGGCGTCGATTATATGATTTTCCAACTCTATAATTTTTCAACGTTCGATTTCATGTACACGAATTGCGTAGGTATTATTTATTTGTGTTATTTTATTTTATTTTTCGTTATATTAAACTAAACAATACTGTTTTTGTTTTAGTAGCTTAAGATGTTTCATTTTTATATTTTTGGTAATAATGCCGCCTTAAAATAAAAATATTATGCATTAAAATTATTTTTGCTTTTTAAACATAAAATACGTAATTCGGAACACAATGAAGTGTCACAGGAATCATCCTAGGTGAAAAGGACTATAGATGTTGCGGCTCTACCTTCACAGCAATCTGTCAATCATTAAAGTTTTCCAAATAATAAAGAATTCCGATATATTGCTAGAATAAAACTCCGGTCTGCACCGTGCAGACACTAGTTGTAATGTTTTGTTTGTTATTTTGGGGCCTTCGGTTGTAGAGCTCGTGATTAATAACAAAATACAAATATTAAATAAATAATAAACTATGCAAATTCATAGCAAACGCGTATTTCTATGTTGAAATAAAATCATGAATCAAAACAAAATACTCGATGTATTAATAAAAGGCAATTACAGATGGAATAGATAAACGAGCAAGCTTAATAATAATTTACCATGTTCGCAATACTAACAGCATATAAAAAAAAATGTGTGCGTGTACTAGAGTACACACGTAAGAAGTGAAACTTCTTTATGACCTTATTTTTCAAAAAATAATTTACTATCTACACTAATATTATAAAGAGGAAAACTTTGTTTGTATGTTTGTTTGTTTGATTGTAATGAATAGGCTCATAAACTACTGGACCGATTTTAAAAATTCTTTCACCATTCGAAAGCTACATTATCCACGAGTAATATAGGCTAGCGAGTAATATATTATCACGCTAAGACCAACAGGAGCGGAGCCACGCGGGTGAAACCGCGCGACACAGCTTGTATACAATATTACAGAAATACGTTAGTCTAACACGCTCGTCGCTTCGCTCCTCGCTACCTATTTAAATATTTACACCAGCCGCTGCTGCAACTCGCTCGCTTCGCTCG
Organism: Colias behrii; assembly: GCA_029959065.1. Classification (NCBI taxonomy): domain Eukaryota; kingdom Metazoa; phylum Arthropoda; class Insecta; order Lepidoptera; family Pieridae; genus Colias; species Colias behrii. Next base: position 5,670,926 of record JARWMC010000019.1, on the reverse strand, counting down.
CTCGGCTCGTGCGGTAGTTCAAAAGTTAACCTAAGTCTGTGCCTAAGATGCTCGTCGCTTCGCTCCTCGCTACCTATTTGAATATTTACGCCGGCCACTGCCGCGACTCGCTCGCTCCGCTCGTGCGGTAGTTCAAAAGTTAACCTAAGTCTGTGCCTAAGACGCTCGTCGCTTCGCTCCTCGCTACCTATTTGAATATTTACGCCGGCCACTGCCGCGACTCGCTCGCTCCGCTCGTGCGGTAGTTCAAAAGTTAACCTAAGTCTGTGCCTAAGATGCTCGTCGCTTCGCTCCTCGCTACCTATTTGAATATTTACGCCGGCCACTGCCGCGACTCGCTCGCTCCGTTCGTGCGGTAGTTCAAAAGTTAACCTAAGTCTGTGCCTAAGATGCTCGTCGCTTCGCTCCTCGCTACCTATTTGAATATTTACGCCAGCCACTGCCGCGACTCGCTCGCTCCGCTCGTGCGGTAGTTCAAAAGACCAAGGGAGACGCCAAAAAATTCGAATTATAGAGTTTTCAACTTATAAAGGATTTCGACTTAGGCGGATTTTGATTGGACATAAAGAGTTTGAGGTTTATTCTTATAAATTTTGAATTCACAAAATCATAATTGAACACCAATCAAGCAAACACGTGTTTACGTGAGTCATAGATTTATTATCGTATACTCCTAAAATGTTTTCTAAGAAACAATAGTGTACTTACATTGTCGGCAAGTTCTTAAAGGCGGTAACTTATTTTTGTTCGAACAATAGAGGTAATAAATTCCTAATCATCAAGTTGTAAAGGTTGTAAAATAAAAAAAGATGGCGCGTAACGCAAAAACGTTACACTAAATTTTTGTCCAACCCCGATAAAGAAGTTTCACTTCAATAATTCAATAATATATTTTAATGTGGTAACTTCCTTCAACAACACTTGCATAAAATCTTAGCAAATATCATGTTCTGTTTATTCAACCAGCTACAATACTTCATCTAATACTTTTCAATGTCAATAATTGTATTCCAACTATACCCGGCGCGGCGAATGATGATCCCTATGACAGTTCGTCTTAGTGATTGCTCGTATGATGGGTCGTGTCGATACTTTACTATTTTATAGGCAAAGGCGTGGTTTGCATTAGCCACGTCGGTAAACATGTTTTTACAAATATTATAAAATGAATTTTTAACGTCTATTATGTTGTTGTTGTATTAATTTAAGTTTTTTAGCATAGATTAAGTAGGTAAATAAAACGAAAGTTTTCCAAAACATAAAAATGTGCCTTATCATTTTCACGTAACTTTTAACCCGTTTAACACAGTGTATATTATTTTATCATGAAAATGGAAGCCCCCATTTAATTTGTCTAAAAAACTTATATTATCATAGGTAAGTAAATTAACGCGAACGGTAATTTATTAATTAATTATGCTGCGATCTTCTGTTCCATTCCATAGTGAATGAACTAAAGCTTAAGCATGGAAAAAATGTGAACTCGTTTCCATTATCGAATTTTGTTTATCGATACTTTCCACACTAGTCGATAAATGCCAACGATGTAAGTTTTTTAGGACGTAAACGTAAAGTCAGATTGATATAATTTCTCGTAAATGTTAAGAATTGTTATAATTCCAACGGAATATCATTGTTATGGCATAAAGCTACGTAAAAATTAATAAATGCCATTTTTAGACGCCTCTTATGCCTTAAATGGTGACGCCATTACAAGTTTGTCTCTTGAGAATAACTGTCAGTGTCATAGGAATCATCATTCGCCGCGCCGGGTATAAACAGGGACTTTGACATTTGGCGTGATTTCTGTCACACGTGTTTGGGTTATTAATTTGTGTTTTGGCTATTTTAACAATAATATATTCACTTTGAGCTGTTTTGTGTTCGTCTTTAAGTGTTTAGTCTGTGGTTATAGTGGTAAGTGTACTAACAATTCACTAATATGGGCCCTGATCCACCCGATCCTAAGCCCCCGGACGTCCAGGAAAGAAGCATGGAATTGGACATCTCTCAGAATAAGAGGCAAAGGTGTCCGTCACCTGAGTCTACAGATGAATCTCCAACCAAACGCTTTGTTCCATCTGATCCCATTTCACTTGTTAATCCGTCTATATTTGTTGATCCTATTTTAAATAATCCTATAAGATATAGTGGTGATGAAGTTGGACCATACATTGTCCACGTATCTCGCGTAGAAAACGATCCTTCTGCCGGCCTGTCCATCCGTCCGATCAAATTTGGATCTTTCTTATATAGCCAAAAAGTACCTAATATTTTAAGAGACGGAGTAAAATCTGTTGGCCGCAACAGGATATCGGTTGAGTTTGCATCAGCTGAGGATGCTAATAATTTTTTATCTTTACCTGCTTTGGCCGAAGCTAAATTTAAGGCATTCATTCCTACCTATCATATCACCCGCATGGGTATTGTAAAAGGAATACCGATAGAATGGACCATGGATGATTTGGTGGAGTGTGCAGAATTCCCTAACAGGCACGGTCGCATACTTAAAGCACGTAGACTTAACAAAAAAGCTAGCCTTGATGGAATTACAACTTGGGTTCCATCCCAAACGGTGGTTCTAACTTTCTTAGGTCAAGCAATGCCATCAAAAATCTATTGTAGATACACTTCACTTGCTGTAGAAATTTACCATTACCCAACCATCCAGTGCCACAAGTGCTGTCGCTTTGGGCATATCCGCGACCAGTGCCGCTCAAAAGAGAGGTGCTACAAATGTACACAAAACCACTCGGGTGACTCCTGTCCCATTCAAGAATCTCAAGCACTATGTGTCCATTGCAATGGCACTCACTTCGCCATTGACAAAAATTGCCCGGAACACAGCCGGCAAAAGTCAATTAAACTTTTGATGGCCACAGAAGGTATCTCATTCGAGGAAGCCTCTAAGCTTACCCCTTCAGTGTACAGACCCTTTTCGGAAACAGCCAGTTTCGTTTTTGCGCCCAGATCACAACAATCACCTGTTTTCCCCACCCCTTCTATGAAACAATCCAATAGTGTTCGTCAAACTCGTCCTCTTAATAAAACTTCATACAAAAAGACCTATTCTATACCCCCTCGCACTCATGCACCACTAGGCAAAACATATGATGTAGCTGCACACCGCCAAATAACTCAGGAATTACCCTCTACTCAACCGAATGGTTGTGCCTTATCCCAAAACCCAGACCCCCCGGTTGTACTTAGCTCTAATGTTGAGCTTTATGTTTCAGCCTTAGAAACTTTTCTTAAAAAAACAGATTCAATACCGACCAACGTTGCCCATAGACTTATAAATCTCATCTCTCTATTTAACAGTTATGGCCCTCACAATCCTCCAGTGGAACGCTCAAAGCATTCGTCCGAAATGTCATGAAGTACTTGACCTTATTTCAACCCACAACCCTATAGCTTTTGCCATCTCGGAGACATGGCTAGTTCCCGGAAGTCACTTTCGGATTCCTGGCTTTTTCTGTCTGCGAGATGACAGAGCCGATGGGTATGCTGGAACAGCACTTTTACTTAAACATTGTTTAAATTTCTCTCATATTCTATTACCTATGCATGATCAGCGTATTAACGCTGTGGCTGCAAGATGCAATAATGTCTCTATTATTTCTGTCTACATTTCTCATCCTCATCCTTCTATTATACCTGATCTTTCACTTATACTTTCCTCCGTACCGTCTCCTCTTTTAGTATTGGGCGATTTTAATGCTCAGCACACTTCTTGGGGATCTTCTGTTTGCAATACATTTGGGCACCTGCTAATGGATCTGCTTGATGACCTTGACCTCTGTGTAATTAACGATGGATCTCCCACTAGGAGAGTCCTTCCTAATCAGAGTCTCTCCTCTGTAGTTGATCTATGTATTTGTTCTTCCTCCTTGGCTCCATCCCTCACCAATTTAACTCTTTCTAGTACTCATGGTAGCGACCACTTTCCTCTTCTCTCTTCCCTTTCCCAGTCTGTTATCCCATTGACTTCCCCTTTCCCACCCCTACTCATGTATAGACTTTGTAAAGCAAACTGGCAGAATTATGCTACTGGTCTTGACAATCTGGTTGAGTCCCTTCCTTCCGTTTCTCTTGATAATGATCTACGTACTTATTCTGACTTTGTGGATTGTATTAAAAACGCAGCAGCGAATAATATCCCTCTTAAATCCGTTTCTAACTCTGGTTCTCGCAAAGTCTCTCCGCCATGGTGGGACGATGAATGCTCAGCTTCTGTCAACTCAAGGAGAGAGGCCGAAATTCAGTATAATGCTTCCATGTCCGTTGACAATTTTATATATTATAAAAGAATAGCCGCTCGTACCAAGCTTTTTCTTAAAAATAAAAAGAAAGCAGGCTGGCAAACATTTTGCGAGAGTCTGTCGCCTAGAACACCTGCAACAGTTATTTGGAAGAACATACGTAAATTTCGTGGCTCTCTTTCTTGTAACGACATGGATTCCAATGACTCCTCAGTGTGGCTTGAAGAGTTCGCTGATAAGTTCTCCCCTCCCTTTGTCCCGTCTTTAGATTCTTTCCCTATGGCCACTGGTCCGCTCGTCTCGTCTCATGATAACAATATGGAAGCCATATTCTCCCTGGAAGAGCTAAATGTAGCCCTCAGCGGTCTCTTAGACTCCTCTCCCGGATTAGATGGCATTCCTTATTCTTTCATACGCCAATCCGGTCCCATAACCAAACAGTACTTTTTAAACTTAGTAAATTTATTTTATGAATTCGGTTACATCCCTGACTCTTGGAAATCGCATCTCATAATTCCTATACTAAAACCAGGCAAACAAGCCTCTTGTGCCGACTCCTATCGACCAATCGCTCTTTCTTCGTGTCTGTCTAAGATAGCTGAACACATGGTTAAAAATAGACTTGAGTGGCTTGTAGAAAATAGGGGACTGTTATCCAGGTCTCAATTTGGATTTAGAAAGGGTATGAGTGTACTGGATTGTTTAGGCATTTTATCCACAGACATTCGATCAGCCTTTGAAAGAAAACAGTATTTGGTAGGCGTCTTTTTAGATATAGCGTCAGCCTACGATAACGTACTTCTTCCGTTACTCAGAAACAAATTGTTACAGCTGAGTATCCCAGTGAGGATGATACGATTTATCTGCAATCTTTTAATGTCAAGATCCATCCAAGTGCGCCATAACTCTCATATTTCTTCCACTAGGCTTACCTGGAAGGGGCTCCCTCAAGGATCGGTATTAAGTCCTCTCCTATATGCTATCTACACTTTCAACTTGGACACGACGGTCACATCATTCTGTGACATACTTCAATATGCAGACGACATAACCTTATTTGCTCAGTCCCATGACATGGATGAAATCACCTCGCGCCTTAATTCAGCTTTGTTGTATCTTCGTGATTGGCTGTCGGATCATGGTATGACTGTATCTGTACCAAAATGTTGTGTTGTAGTTTTCACTAAAAAGCGCCACATTCCCGCACCAACCTTAATACTGGGCGATGAACCAATTCCAGTCACTAATAAAGTTAAGTATCTAGGCGTTATATTGGATTCAAGGTTATCTGGTTCCCCACATGTTAACTACATCAGTCAAAAATGCGAAAAAGGGATTAATATATTACGATCTCTGGCAGGAGTATGGTGGGGGGCCCACCCATACTGTCAGAAACTTATTTATAATGCTGTGGTGCGTAGTCACTTAGACTATGCTTCTTTCATACTCGATCCATGCAATAAGACGGCACTGAATAAACTAGACAAAGTGCAATCTCGTTGTCTACGCTTGATTACCGGAGCAATGAAATCTACCCCGGTTAACGCCTTGCAGGTTGAGTGTGTTGACCCTCCCCTAGCTCTCCGCAGACAGTATCTGTGTGATAAATATTTTTTTAAATCCATCTATAACTCTTCCCATATCCTTTGGCCCAAACTCCATAATCTCCTTCAAATCTCCACTAGTCAAAATCTCCGACCCTCTGCTAATTTTTCTTGTTTACTAAAAAGCTTCATAAGATTCACCCGTCTGCCTGATCCTACTGTTCAGTTTGAACTTTATCCTCTCTTCTCCGTTAACTTCCAGTCACTTACGTACAATCCACCCATACTTTTAAATTGTGGCATAACTAAAGATACAATTAACGCTAATGCTACATTTAATGAAATTGTAGCCAATAAATGGCCCAATTGGCACCTCTTTTTTACCGATGCCTCAAAAATGTCCGATATGTCATGTGTGGGAGTCGCTGTTTGGTACCCTCAATCCAGCATTATTCTTCAGTTTAAGTGCCCCCCTTTATCTACTGTTTACACTGGTGAAGCTACAGGCATTCTCGAAGCCCTCAATTTCATTAACTCTCACAACCTTGATAAAGCGGTTATATTTTCCGACTCATTAAGCTGCCTCCAAGCCCTTCTATCTAATCCTTTTCGATCTAAATCCTGTCACCCCTTGATTTTAAGAATACGTGTGGTGCTTCTAAATTGCCTCAATAAGGGTCTCCACATTCAAATCACTTACATACCAGGTCATATTGGTATAGGGGGTAATGAGATGGCTGACTCTTTGGCTAAGTCTGCTACGCAAGTGGGTTGCAATACTCACTTCAGTAATTATAGTCAAGACCTTGTTCCACTATCAAAATTGCGTTTGGATGGGAAGTGGTTGAATCTTTGGCAAGAGTCCAGCCGCACAAAAGGTAAATTCTATTGGGATATTCAGCCTACTATTACACACAAACCGTGGTTTTTCCGTTTTCGCAAATTTGACAAACTAGTAACATCCACTATCTGTCGACTCCGCTTCGGCCATGCTTGTACTCCTGTCCACCTGGCGAAAATTAGAGTACGTGATCACTCTATTTGTGAGTGTGGTTTGGATGAAGGTACTACTGACCACCTATTCTTTGAATGTACCAAGCTTCGTTCTTCATTACTGGATGTCCTCCCTCCTGAAATCCCTCGTCCCACAAATTTTAAATGTTTGTTGACATTAGTGCCTTCCAAATTTGTTGAAATTCTATCTAAATTTATTTCCTTTAACAAACTAAAGTATTAACCCCTTATTATATTTATAAACTATATTTAGTGTATCCTGTAGTCTGTAATATATATAACCTGTATTGTCTTATGTGTTTGTTCTAGCCGCTCCAAGTTGATCAAAATTTCTGCATTTTCCCACTCAGTACCAAATGTTAAATGTCACAACCGAACAAGTCTAACTGGCTGAAATTTGAGTCCTGTCTCTCCCATATATACTGGACATTGGCGAAGTCCCTTTTTATTGGGTGGAGCCATTAATTAAGAGAAGAAGAAGAAGAAGGGTATAAACAGCTAGTTTAATTTTATATCTTTCACATCGGAAATGTTGGGTATTATGTAAAAATAAAAACCGTGCCTTTACTGGGACATTTATTATTAGAGCATAATATTTAATCAAAAACTATTAGAACCGTAGGCTTGCAGGTTGACCTTAATTATCTATTACAGCTATTTGCAATTTGTTACAAATTTTTATTAAAAAAGTATATATTTTATTAAATTCAACTATATCTTCATCAAATATGTAAACAATTTTCACATCGAGGTGTTTGTGACTAAACTCATCCGCAAAGGCTCGGACTATTTTTTATGAATTTATCGGGTATCTTTGAGAATTGTTTAACATCTATTTTGCGTACAAATAAATGCAAGGAGTAAGGCAGATTAACGTTTATAGGTAGATTAATTTTATTACCTTAGTTTATTACTAAAAGTTTGATTAATGTTGTCAATCTTCGTTGCGTATCGTCCCTGTAGAAAAACGTGGACCATTTTTAGACTTATCGTGCGGGGTGAGGTAAGTGTTTAATTTTGGCGGGAGGCGGAGAGTGTCCGTTCTGTAGCGTTTAGCTACTATTATGTATTCTGTGCTAAAAGTTAAAAAAAAATAATTTAAATTTATCAATAAGAACTTTTTAAATGCATAATTAAAAATGACATATTGAATGACTCAAATCAATGTCTTATCTTGATATCTGTTATACAAGTTTGTTTTTATATGAATTATTAGTTTTATGAATTTATATTAATAACCATGCCGGTTGATTGCCAAAGATCTACTTCTGGGGGCAAGGGTAATTTAGGTATGTTTATAGAAAGAGATCCAAGGATTTGTGCTGCAGGATTACCTTCTGCTCAACCAGACGATAAAGTATCTGACTCCTTACAACATTACTTATTAAAAGATGAAGTAGATTCCCTTATGAGTGATGCTATTATGCCACCTAAAGCACCTAAACCGTTACCACCACTGCGTAAGCCAATTCCTTTAGATATGCGTTTTGCAGGCCCTTTTGGTAACGTAGCACAAATTATCAATCCACCCATAAAATCTAAATTCCGAACGCTTGTTGATGACTTTAAAGATACTTCCTTTGCTTCTTATTGGAAGAAGCCACTTGGAAAAACGCACGATTCCGTGCCTATGTTACCAGAGGGTATGGATGTTTATGGCACTACATTTGGCAAAAAAACTGCATTTCATGGAAGATTATATGATGTCGTCATGCCAAAGAACCCACTTCCCGACAAAACGCCAGCTTCTTATAAGCCAGGTGCGCAGTTAAAACGCACATACTGTGAACCACCTTACAAGGAAGACCTGACATACGGTCATAGAACGTTTGTGGACAAACGGGGTACCTATGCCAGATGCTGTCTAACGGATGACAGAATGGTTGTTGGCAATGGAGCGCGTACTATAGTTAATACTATACAATCAAATTTTCAAGAACAAAATCAACCTCGAATCGGAGCTGTATTAGCGCCAAATAACAATATTGAAAATGTACCCAAAGGCTATGCATTTGGTAAATTAAAACCTCCCGATAACTTACCGGAATGTTTGGCCAGTTGTGAATTAAATCCAGAACGTCATTTTTTCAAAAAGTGCTTAGGTCATCTAAATTCATTGAGAAAATGTTTGTCATCACGATTTCTTCCTACTTTTTTCAGAGGATTCTACTTGAATCTTAAATACTACGACAAAGAAAAAACTGGCTGGTTACCAAAAAACATTGTTTATAACCTGTGTGCGTCAAGACTTATTCGTTTCGATTCATCATTAATCGAACCCTTGCTCTCCATGTGGCAAGCTTTTGATGGATCAAATATTGAATACAAAACATTTGTACATGTAATAAATTATCGAGAACCGTCACCAGAAATTCCAAAAATACCAGATGTGCCAGATGACTGTCTTGATTATAACACAACCTATACCGAAATGGTAAAACCTGGCCAAGAAGAAGACAAAAGTAGAATGGCTGGTTTACCTTCTGGAAGATACTTTGATTTAGATTATCCGATAACACCCGAAGGTTGTTGTCGAGCTGCTAGAACTTGTCTACCGCATGAATCTGATATGAGGTCTTGTTTATGTCCTAGCGTATTAACATTATTTCATGTCAATCATAGGGATTTATATGGTAAGAGAGACCCTAAAACAATTAAACGAGTTTTCGAAGCAGCAGGCGAATCATTTACAGATAAAAGATTTAATGAAATTTGGGAGGAAGCTAAAAAGTACCACTCGGAGGGTTGGGTTTGTTATGAAACATTTAATCGTGCTTTGAAAATAATAACTGAAAAGCATAATGTAAAGGAAAATTGATATTAGTAAAGAAACAACTACATATGAAAATAAAATGTTTAATTTGGTTATATCAATACATTTTAAATTTTGATAGCGCGATAATCACGCGGTAATTTTATAAATTATTATGGTTATTTTATTTTTTAATCTTTAAGAAATTCTTCAAATGATTTCTGGTATTTTCCTTGTGGGTCATAAAACGAAATCAAATCTGACCAAATGTTTGGATGTTTTGCTTTAATTTCCTTAACCAAGGTTTTACCCATGTTCTTTTGCTTGTCAGTACATTTTGCACATTGAGTTTCTAAAACCTCCGGAATCTTATCTGAAACAGAGAAAAAAAATATTATAGTCCTTTCCACCTAAGATGATTTCTGTGACACATCGATTTTTGACACGTGTAGAGATGTCTTTACTGAAATCATATCAATTGTTTTCGATAATCGATAATATTTTATATGGAAATGAAATCGATTTGAATAAAGTGCCAAAATTAGTTTTTTCGGCATTTCGCCAACAATTAACTAAGGAAACTTAGCAAACAACAGCAACAAAAAGTCAACAATAACAATTAGTAACAATAACAGAATACCACGTAAAGTATCAATATAAAAATGCAACTTGTCTACAAGGCTGACGCACTCGTACAGACGATTGACTCGATTGACAAACGATCACAAGATGGGCGCCGATTATATGATTTTCCAACTCTATGATTTTTCAACGATCCATTTCATGTACACGAATTGCGTAGCTATTATATTTTTGTGTTATTTTATTTTATTTTTCATTATATTAAACTAAACAATACTGTTTTTGATTTATAAGCTTAAGATGTTTCATTTTTATATTTTTGGTAATAATGCCGCCATAAAATAAAAATAATATGCACTAAAATTATTTTGGCGTTTAAAACATAAAATACGTAATTCGGAACACGATGAAGTGTCACAGGAATCATCATAGGTGAAAAGGACTATATTATTTTGTTTGTACTTATTAGACACATAAAACTGAAAGAATAGAATAAATTCGATTGCTCTGGCAGGTCACGAGTGGCTGAATTGGTCAGGCATCCGCCCCGGAATGGCGCGAAAGGATGCGGGTTCGAGTCCCGCCTCGTGATCGAATTTTTTCTATTCTTTATAAATTTATATTTATAAAGCATTTGAATGCCATAAAATCAAAAATATCAATTTCAACGAAAAAGGTCGTGTTCCATCGTTACAATATTGTATTCACTGAAAAGTGTTTCATATTGGTTGAGATGGTTGTTAATCATCTCAATAGATGGCGCGCGGTGTGTCCCTTCAGACACATAAAACTGAAAGAATAGAATAAATTCGATTGCTCTGGCGGGTCACGAGTGGCTGAATTGGTCAGGCATCCGCCCCGGAATGGCGCGAAAGGATGCGGGTTCGAGTCCCGCCTCGTGATCGAATTTTTTCTATTCTTTATAAATTTATATTGATTAATGTTGTCAATCTTCGTTGCGTATCGTCCTTGCAGAAAAATGCGGACCATCTAAAGCACGGGTGAGGTAATGGTCCGGGAGCCAGAAGCAGATTTTATGACCAAGTTCCTCTCAAGCGGTAATTAGTAAAATGCATCAAAGTATAGTATTATGAAGCATCGTGAACGTCAGCTGGAGCTCGGTTGGGGGGGTGAGCGGTTGTAGCCTCCCACGCACGTAAGAAAAAAAAGTATATTCATTCATTTCCTCTCAGCTAAAAATTTGTCAAATTGTAGCTAACCCAATATCTCAACGAAAAATAATAATCAGCTGGTTACAGCATGGTGTATTATACGTCAGCTGGTGTCTCGAATATAATGAGACATTAACAAAATCATCGAGATACGTGGAATTCCATCAACATAAGTCCCCGTAAAAGATAAGTAATAACTTTATTAATTATATATTATACTATTATTTTTTTAATAATTATAGTTAACTAATGTTTTTAGTGGGTTATTTCATATTTGTTACACTTTTAGGTAGTTATGTGAATTTGATGATATGATAGTTATTTTTAAATGCAGTTTATAATATTTGTAAAAACATGTTTACCGATGTGGCTGAATGTACGTAGTACCCCGATCATGCGCACAACTAACCACCTCCAAGTACCTTATTACTGTCTACATTATGCTAGCGTGTGTTGCTTGAATTTTAAAAAATAACGATAATAATTAAAGATACGTCATTTCATCTCAGATGAAAATTTGTGAGCTGATTGTTAATATACTGATGCGATAAATAAAAAAAATCAGCTAGCAATAATTCGAGGAAAACCTAGTCAGTTGATGCATATAAATTGGCAATAGATGCTTCTGTCTAACTCCTATGTAATAACTTTCAAAGTATCAGCTGACGGTTTTTCCACCAAGATACAGCCAGCTGACCTATATATATATCCACAGTTACATATAAGCTATCATCAGGTAAATTTTTGTTTGAGAGGAAATCACGGAAAATAATTTTATTTTTTTCATGTTCGAGACACCAGCTGACGTATAATACACCATGTTGTAACCAGCTGATTATTTTTTTTCGTTGAGATATTGGGTTAGCTACAATTTGACAAATTTTTAGCTGAGAGGAAATGAATGAATGTATTTTTTTTCCTACGTGCGTGGGAGGCTACAACCGCTCACCCCCCCAACCGAGCGCCAGCTGACGTTCACGAGGCTTTATAATACTATACTCTGATGCGTCTGACGAATTATCTCTTGAGAGGAAATAATTAACCAAATTTGCACCTGGCTCCCTAACCATAAGTGCACAGGGTAAGTGTTTAATTTTGGCGGGAGGCGGAGAGTGTCCGTTCCACGTCCGTTCTGTAGCGTTTAGCTACTATTATACGTATTCTGTGGTTATATTAAAATAAAATTAATTACTATTAAATAATATTTAATTGTACTACATTTCGTTACATTGTTTTGTACAATGAAGTATATTATAAAATTATAAATAAAAATAAAAATATTATTTATAATTTTTTAATAAGGCTTTGGCTCTTAAATACAATAATTCGTACGATTCATAAGGATTCATAAGAAGAACTTAAAATGTGTATATTTCACAGTATATTTCGTTCTTAATTTCGTTATTTTTAAATTGTTGTATAAGCGTTTATTTATTATGTTTTGATTTATATTGAAATTTACAGTCTAGATCACAGACATATATTAAGATAGACTACGCGAGTGTATGTACTTCCCGTGTCCAAACTAAGTTTATGACACTTACTTGACGCTGGCCTACACTCAGTCCGCGCTTGCAGTTCGCCAAGGAAAGACGTGAAGCTGAATAAAGTAAAATACCGAATTGCGCCGTTATAAACTGTAGAAACTCCACAGCTGTGAGTGGCCGAGTTATCGGAGATGTTTCCTTCCACCGGTAAGTAATTTTCTAATCAGAATATGCACTATTTATTTTAAAATCAAATAAAGAATATCTGTGGAAAACGATCGTGACAAACATGGATACCAAATCATACGGAATGATTCGGAATACATTGCGGCTTTTACTTGGCACGGTAAAGATTGCGTCGTATGATAATAAGCAATGAATAGCGTCTTCTCATTTTTCTGTTCTCATTTTTCTGTCCAATTTTGTGGTTAGTGATGTTCATTTGATGCAACAGTTCTCGATTCTAATCGATTTTATAATCGAACAGAAAAATGATAATTTGAAGGAGCAATTTTTCAGAAAAAAAGGCATAGATTTTTTTTGTCATTTAATACGACTTGACCTAGAACTTTTAAGTATTTTAATACAAAGGTACTAAAAATAAATATTATGACATGGACGCCATTAGTTAAAGTGTCATCTTGGGAGTTTTTTAAGAAAACTCCTTATTGCTTAGACTATGTTTGTTTTTTCAGTTTTCCAAGTAACCCGAACATAAAAGAAAAATGGATCGATGCAACGGGACATAAAGATTGGTTTCCAACAAAATATAGAACAATTTGCTCTAAACATTTTAGTGAAGCCAGCTTTAGCGGTAGCTCGGTAAAGCGAGCAAGATAGTTCGATGGGATAGAACGATACTAGAATCGCCGCGCGAGTGGCGTCCTAATCGATTTAGCGTAAAATGAAATTACCATCACTAAAAAGCGCTCGTGACGTCATAACGCGTCAAGGTCAGTACAAAAAATATGACACGCTTGGTTTTCATACAGATCGCGGTACTTGCGTTGTCTACTTAATATATGTCTGTGGTCTAGATTGACCTTGATTGACGCATACATAGTGTGGACTGTGGTGTGGACGCATACGATTACAAAAAAAAATCATATCAATAATGACATTTTAGATGACATTGTGAATAAACGAAATATATACAAATATTTTATAGAAGTTAATCCATATTTTAAAATGTTGCAGTACTCAAAAGCAGGTACAACTGGAGGCAAAGGCAACATGGGTATGTTTATAGAGCGTGATTCGAATATTTGCGCTGCTGGGCTGCCTTGCCTAGATCAGAATTCTGTTAAAAACATTCTTCCCTGTTACTCGCTTCAAGATCAAGTTGATGCTTTATTGAGTGACACTATTTACCCTGATTCATCCTTTGCCCACATGCGAATTACGAAACATAAAGAAAAACGTGATATGAGAAATGCTGGATTTTTTACCGAAGGAGCAGAACTCATTAATCCACCAATGAAAACGAAATTCCAAACGTTAGTTAGTGACTTCAAAGATACCATTTATAGCTCATATTGGAAAAGACAAGTCGGGAAAGTACCAGACTCGACAAATAATTTGCCAGAGGGGCTCAATATTTATACGACCACTATGGGCAAAAAGTATCCCTCTTTTTCAAATGCTTATGATGTAGCTTTCCCTAAGAAACCTGTAAGTGGGCAAACCCCTGTAACCAAAGAATGTGGTTATCGAACTACTCGAAATTATTGTTCATTTAATCCTAATAAAACTTTTGGCCAGCCAACTAACGTAGATGCTTCAAGTAGACAAGTACAATGTTGTTTAACTGATGATCGTATTAGCCTAGGTTTGAATTTGAAGCATCCAATTTGTTCAAAACATGCAGATTTCTTAGAAAAAAATAATTCAAGGCTTGGATTGTCACTTTCACCTAATAACAACGTTAATTGCGTTCCGAAGGGATTCGCCTTTGGTAAAGTTGAAGTTTTAGATGACATCGGAGTTCCAGAATGTCTAACAACATGTGAAGTGAATCCTGACAAAAAATTGATTTTAAAATGTTTAGAGCATTTGAACACGTTACGTAAATGCATGTCAAAACGTTTTGATGGAATTTTTTTTCCAAAATTTACATTACATTTGAGATATTTAGATATATCTAAGACCGGATTTTTGCCAAAAAACATTATATATGATGAATGCAAATTGAAATATATACGTTTCAATCCAGACCTTATAGAGCCCCTTTTATCAATTTGGAATATGATGAAGAGTTCTCAAATAAAGTATAAGTCCTTCATAGGTTTACTGAATTACAGAGAACCAACTCCAGACTTACCCAAAATTACAGGTATTCCTGAAGAATGTCTCGATTTTCGCACGACATATAGCGAAATGATAAAAGATATTATACAACCAAATTTTAGTTTAATGGCGGGAGTTCCATCAGGAAAATATTTTGACAAAGATTTCCCAGTAACGCCTGAAGGTTGCTGCAAAGCAGATCGATCCTATCTTCCTGAAGAGTCGGATGCCAAATCGTGTTTAAACCCAAGCATATTCACAGTAATGGGAATAAGTCATAGGGATATGTATGCTAAACGAGACCCTAAAGTAGTAAGGCAAGTTTTTGAAAAAGCTGGTGAAATATTTACTGAAGATTTCTTTAATGCTGTTTGGAACAAGGCCAAAGAGTATCATTCCTCAGGTTGGGTTAGCTATGAAACTTTTCGTCGGGCACTCAGAGAATACACCAATAAAAGTGAAAAATAAAAGAAAGGAATAATTGAAGGAATTCTCTTATAGTCTAGTCTATAATGAAGTGCAAACGTGATTTTTAAGTTATGTTACTTTAATGTTAAACATTAAGTTTTGTGTAGATTTATTATTTACTAGCGGTCCGCCCCGGCTTCGCCCGTGGTACATATTTACGTTTTCTCTACATAAAAACCATCCTCGTACTTCAAGGAATATAATAGAAAAGAATTATCGAAATCGGTTCAGCCGTTCGCACGTGATGCCATGACAACGCGAAACGGGTGCAGACCCGCCGCCTTTTTATAGCTCCCGCCGCGAAGCGCGTCGAACGCGGCAACTGATACACAAAAATAATCCTTATGGCATGATTCTGTATTCACGCGCGATGACTTATAGCGTATTTCATGTAAAACTTTGGTGTTTCTACACCGATTTACATGATTCTTTTACTATAACCTGCCCAGGAGTATGAAGAATAATTGTGCCAAATTTGGTTAAAATCCGTCGTGTAGTTTTTGTTTCTATAACGAATATACAGACAGACAGACAGACAGACAGACAGACAAAAATTTTACTGATTGCATTTTTGGCATCAGTAGCGATCCCTTATCACCCCTTCATAGTTTTTTTTTTAATATATTTCATGTACAGAATTGGCCTCTCTACAGATTTATTATAAGTATAGATAAAGTTGGATGGCAGATTTATTATTTATAAAGTTGGATGGCTTGTTTAAGTTTATAAACTTAGTTTTAATATCTAACATTTTTTCATAATTTATTATTTTAATTTAGAATATTATATAAAGTATTAGAATAGTTTTTAAAATTGACTTTTACTTACCCTTTAGTTTTTTAACTTCAGGAGTGCACGGTCCTTTATTAACTAAACACTTTCCATACGATGCTAATAATCGATCATTGCTCAACACTTCGGAGAGATTGATGTCAGCATCAATTGAGCCATATTGGTCTTCAGCATTTGCAAACATAAACAAACAAAGAATTGCAATAACCTTCATCATCTTAGATTAATGGTATCGCTTCTAACGAATTCTAGAATTCTAATGGGCGGTATATATGATTAGATGTGTTTTATATATGCTAGGTAGGAAGCTTTTTATATTCAAGTAAATTCTCAGTAATGCAAACATGTTGCGTCAATTATGTATATAACAGTCCGCTGTAATCGTCCTTGTTAACTATTTATTCATTGTGGTTTACGCAAATAAATCCATGATTAACCGCAATGATCTTGATCTGATCTTGTTCAACAATGTAGGTATGATGGAAAAACACAGTTTAGCTATCAAGTATTTATTTATAACTTAATACTATTACAGGTTCTTATGCGAGGCAGAATGCCTATTTATGCTCTGTTTCAAGAATTGTTGATTGTGATTTATGAATACTTTAATAATTGATAGTTTATTATTAATTAACAATAAATCAAAACTGAGCAAATGGTTTAATTGGTTCTTCGCTTATTAATTACCAGTCACTAAGAAATTATAAAGTGCATCTCTGTTGAGTGCGGTGGGATCGTATTTGTCAAGAAGTTCAGCGAATCTGACTTCACTTTTGGATCGTATGCCTAAAAGCATTTTTCTCACGACAGACTTTTGTTTTGGAGAACATCTTCCACAAGCCGTTTGCAGTGTTTCAGGCAAGACACCTGAAATTGAGACAAAATGTAATTATGATTTATTCAATTGTTGTTTATTTTTATATTATTTTACATGAATTAAGAGCGATTGATTTCATAATTCTGAATCAGAATGATCTTGAAGACGTCAGAATATAATATTTAATTTATTTAATTTTAAAATTCCACTCTGTTAATTTCCTTAATCGAAAGGTATATAAGTAATCATTCCTAAACGAACAATGAAGTAGTTAATGATGAGGCTCATTGCATTGATCAGTGAAATTATTCTGCCCCATACATTCTATCACATACAGAGACATTATTACCATGGAGTCTTAATAATTACATTTATAAATTGGATTTATTCAACTATACAATATAGGTACATGTAAACCATATTAAGGTGAACTACAAAAACGCTGAAAGTTCTTATTGCTTAGTTTACATGATATCAACTACGAGTGTGTCTATTAATTTTTTCCTTGAATTTGACTTTTTCACTTTTATATGAAATACCTGAACCGGTTCTAATATGACTTTCTCTGGATAGTAGAGTATGAATTTCAAAACATAAGTTTTATAATACCTATCTCATGTAACTTCCGCCAACTAAATAAAAAAAGACATATCAAAGATACATACGCTTAAAATTCTTGCCGTCCTTAGTGCACGGTCCCTTTTCCATGACACACTTGTAATAGGCGAGGAGAATCCTCTCGTTTTGAATGATGGAGTCAGCATTGAAATTATCATAGCGGTTGTAAAGTTGTTGTTGTTGTGAGTAGCAGGAGGCCACCACCGTCAGCACGCACACGACTAGCAGCCAGGTTCTCATGATGACCTGGAAGATATATCAAAATCATTTTAAAGTATATTTTTTATGTTATTACACATCACTACGTAGTATAAAAAGTCGCTTTCTCTGTCCTTATATCCCTATGTATGTTTAAATCTTTAAAACTACGCAACGGATTTTTATGCGGTATTTTTAATAGATAGAATGATTCTCGAAAAAGGTTTCAGTATAATTTCTTTTTAAGTTTTACTGCAATGATTGTGTATTTTATATTTACAATCTACAAAGTTTCTAAATAAACCAATAAATCAAACCTGTTTGACTGTGGTAAAAACAATTGGAATATATTATAAACACTTGTAATACAAAACACAAACCTATTGAATATGTAAACAATGAACATAAATCACATCATATTCAATGAATTACGGAAAAAACACTAAGTATTGCTCAAAACGCACCTAAAGAACTATTGACTGACACTGACGATATTGAACTTAGCGGTAACATTGTAAGTGGTCCGTGACTTTCTAAGCAATATAATAATTACTCACCGAAGAAAGTGTGAAAGTGGAGTCCTCAAGGTTCGGCGTTCCAAATGGTTATGGTTGTATCTCGGCATCAACATTCAACAGTGGGGTGCAAACATTTTACATTTCTCTAAACCAGTCCTCCAAGAGGTCGATGTAACGGGCCGCATACAAAACATGACATGCCCGGAATCAAAGAAAGCGGAATGAGCGGCTGACTAATCAAATGCAGCGCCGTTTTTATGCCCATTTCGGAGTAAAGTAAAACGAGTTGTTTGAGAAATTGATCCCGTTCTTTATGGATCTATTTCTTGATGTATTTAGACGTATTTTGTTATAATTTAATACCGGAACATGAAGTGTACAATAGTTTTTACATATGTAGAGCAATATTGTATTTATCTTTTATATTGTCATAATATTAAAAGCAAAAGTAGACAATGCTTGTTATTTGTTATTGATATCTTTGAATAGCAGGCTTACAATAACAATTAAATAATTAGGGAGATAATTGTTATGAATGAATAATTTGGATTATACCTATGTATCTCTATATTATTATTATAGGGACAGGTATATGGATACAGGATTTGGATATAAAGTAGAGAGGTAAATATTGCAGACACGTCGCCTGTTGTAAAATGGTACATCTTACTCCTGCCGTGAACTTAAAGTAAGTCAACGTTCTCCAATGAAATAGAAAATAAATCCGACATTTTGGGAAAGGAAGTATTTCTGAAAGTCTGTTGTACATAATAGATAGATTGCAATACATTCCGTTTAGTAATAACCATCTTCAAATTGTTATAAAAAAATAAAAAAGATTTTTTTTTTGGATATAACTACTATTATTAATATAATATCTATGAATAAGGTTACCTACTTATTTAATATTGAAAAAAAAAAACAATAAATTTAAAAATTTATATTTCATACAGAGCGTGCATGGTTGTTTTTTTTTTTTTAAACAGGTTAGGTGAAGAAACGCATGGGTAATTTGACATCCTAAAAAATCGTCCAGAGTCGTAAAGACCCTGTCGTAAATTATCAAATTTTTTTATTCTTTGTAGTTTAAAAATGGTTACCGTCACAAAACGAACGAGGACTGATTCTATTAAATTTCTGATTTAAAAAAGTTAGTCCTTTTACAATAGTTGTTTAATTTTTGTTTAGATTTTGAAATCAATCATAATTACATAGGTACTCGGTATTTTGATGATGAATGATAAAGCAATTATGAAGTAAATTCGTTCAAAGGTTCATGTTCATACAATTGTATATTTCAAAATAGGTTTTTTCCTTATATTAAGTGTATTTAAAGACATGAAACCTTTAACCTGGCCTTGAAGTATCCATTAAAAATCCACATTGTAGTCACAATGGTATGGATTACAATAATTATGTTCTATTAAAAAATCTTACTGCGCATTGAATCTTTTCCACAGATCTTTTCTATATGAAAAAATGTGACATATTATATCGCTCATCTGAAAGTCCATTCAAAAAATAAAATTCAATACTCGAACAAAAAAACAGTATTCGTGTTTTAAGTATTACATGATTGATATCGAAGTTATCATTAGGTCTCCCTTGGAACTTGGACTTATTTTAAGCCCTATAAAATGATCATGATATAGAAAATTTTACCACCAAATTTACCACCAGTTCGGAAATCTGTCTCTACAGAGGAAAGTGCACACTATATTTTGTAGTTGTAGTAAAAGAGAAATTGATGCGTGGGAAACATTGAGATAATATTAATATGGAGACGATACCGCCTACATCACTTATGTTCCGCTCAACATACACCATCTGGCGTAACTGCACTCAGTCGCTTGCTCGCTCATTGGCGCGAACGTCACGCTCATTTTTTATTTGTTTTAAAGTGAAACGCATCAAATATGCCTACGTGTGTGTTACGATATTGCACAAATAATACAAATAATACGGAAAAGTGCAAAGGAATAACTTTTCATCAGTAAGTAACTAGATAATAATTTTTAAAACTTAGTTAGAGCAAAATTTTTGGCGGGCGACATTTTGCGTCATTTGTCATAGATTAAAAATTTAAGATATGACATTGGGCATGAAATAAGTGTTGTTAGTAATATTTGCTGGCGTATATTTTTATAGTATAAAATAATAATTTTACATATTTAGAAAAGCATAGACTGGTTGTTAATTGAAAAAAGGTGAAATCATGAAATATGAAAATCAATTACTTAATCACCAATTTTTTTTTTGTTAATTGATTTTAATCAAGTTTTTAACTGATATTGTATAAGCTACTGACTTGAACGTATAATTGAATTATTATTTATTTATCTGCACTAATATTATAAAGAAGAAAACTTTGTTTGTTTGTTTGATTGTAATGAATAGGCTCATAAACTACTGGACCGATTTTGATGAAATTTGGCACAGACAATCTTTAGACCCTGAGAAAGAACATAGGCTACTTTTTATTGCGAAATATGTACCACGTGCGAAGCCGAGGCGGACCGCTAGTTCAGAGATAAGTAATTAATATTTTTTCTATTCAAGGTTTCCATGTCTGGGCCGTGAAGAAAGGGAAAAATGGGTAAAATTTGTCCAAAACAACCGCAGTGAAGAAACCTGGTTACCATCCGATAGAACTTGCGTCTGTTCATTGCATTTTCGCGATGAGGATAAATATACCACAAAAGCGGGAAGGCGTTTTCTAAAGAAGTCTGCTGTTCCTTGTATTGATGTTAGTAATAATAATAAAATTTTACGGATTTGTATAACAAATAAAATATTATTTTAGCCATCACTAACATTATTATTATTATATTTATTTTAGCCGAAGGTGTGCTACAATAGTACTGGAACAATACAAGCAATTTCTGAGCCGGGAACATGTTCTGAGGATGATGAACTAAATAAACACAATTTTTACACGGCTTTTATTTTTTTTCTAAAAAAAGGCTCAATTTGTAAGGAATGAAACTTCCCATAGCCCTGACTGAACCTAAAACCCGAAAAAAATTAAATTATTCCATATGACGTCACTATTTACACCATCCTATATTATATGCCAGATATTGTTAGCCCCGCGTAGTAAAGTCAGTTTATACCTAAAATAAATATTAAGTAAGTACAAAGAAAATTTCAAGTCAACGTGCATGTAAGGAGTGGCACCCAATAAAATAGACAGAATGAAACAAAGTGTCGCCTCTATAGCGGTGAGTCAGTGACATCGCATAATCTATGACTGTCTAGCCGTCATTCGTGCGCCCCGCGCCGCCGCGCTTGGCGCACAGATTTTGTTCGTGGTGTCTGCTCCATATATGTATCTCAATGGTGGGAAACATATTAGCTATGGAATAAATCGTGTCACTCGAATTGTTTTCTATAATATTACACTTAATACGCGCAATTGTTCACTACGTTGTTATTGCTCTCAAATTCTAAAAGGCATTTAAAACTTCTTGTTCTCTTACTTTTGTTTAACGCAATTTCTTGACGAAGGCACAAAAAATAATTTAGTTACAAAAAATAATATGGTATCGATTGTATAACAAATATTGTGACTGTGACATTGTAGCAAATGCATTGCCGGCCATTTTTAGTCACATAAGGCTTTTTTCTTGAAAGCCAAATTGTTTGTATTTCGTAAACTTTAATTAAAAATGGTGAGATCTTATAAATACCTAAACAAAATAGTTCAAGTATAATTATTTTATTTAAGGCCGATATTTAGCTCGCAAAGCGTTCAATTTGTCGGGATATGTGATGGAGAGCAGCTGCGAAAACATATTATATCTTTCGTTTTCTGCTGGAGTACAATCCTTGCACTTTGTTTTTATCGTTTAGAGTTATTGAGTCTGAAATAAACATTTAAAAAGGTTAATAATAAAAAAGATTATTGTAACAAGGGGTACGAATAAACAACTAAAAGTTAATTCAAATTAAAAGAAAAAAAGTTATTGATTTTGAAATATAATTTTTCCATGCAAGATCAATTTAATTATTATTAACAATTTTTTACACAATATGGAGGACGCAGGACGGAGGACAAAACTTTTAAAGCTTACTCCTATTTAAACTCAATGCTCTTCTATTTCTACATAAACTGAAGGGTTTTAATGATTTTTGGCAAGCCTAGATTAGTACCTACCTATAGTTAACATTTGAGAAATATCTATTCAGGCATAGCTCGGGGCGAGCAGCTAGTTTTGAATAAATAATAATAGACTCTCTTATAAAAAAGAACATATGAAACACAAAATTACTAATTCATTCTTACCTTTGAACTTTTGGTATTTTCCACAAGGCGTCTGTTCCATAAGACAAGCAAATACAGTTTTTCTCTCACGCTCATTCTGTAGGAGCTTTGCTAAATCTAAATCTTGTATGTCCCTTATTTCATTTTCTGCTAATACCAAAGCAACGACACAGGCGATCAAGAAAATCGTGATTTTTGTCATATTGAATAGCTGGAAAAAATATAACATTTTAAATTAT
The DNA here is from genome assembly GCA_029959065.1 of Colias behrii. NCBI lineage: Eukaryota > Metazoa > Arthropoda > Insecta > Lepidoptera > Pieridae > Colias > Colias behrii. The sequence goes on along the minus strand of JARWMC010000019.1, from coordinate 5,647,913 downwards.
AAAATTAAATATCCGAATAAGCATGAAGGTAAATCATTAATAACTGTTTTTTCAGGTAATTTTAGAAATGACCAACCTCCATCAGGTTTCAATTATCAGTCGAATAAATTTTGTTCTAATAAGGGCCGATTTTTCAATGCTTGGATAAAACTTATTCGTCGAATAATGTATAAAACTACCATTTTAAAAACGTATTCTAATTGCGCGTATTTGACAGTTTACGTGACATTTTAATATTATCGTGTAATACTTTATTGGACGGATAAGTTTTATCCAAGCATTGAAAAATTGGCCCTAAATCTTGATTAGCAATAAATAAATTAATAAATAAGTAAATACCTACATGTCGTTTTAATAAAAATATCAACACTACAAACTATTGAAATCGCTTATAATTGCGAATAGATACAAACAATGAATTGTCGTTGTTATCTCAACTTGTTAACATCTCTAAGAACCACATCTTACATCGGCCATCCTTTATACATCCCTTATTACGTAAGCGATGTTACAATGGTTAATTAATTAGCATTTATCTCTAGGATATTCTTTGTTTATAGTATTTTCAAAGATCTAGTTGTGTGGGTTAATAATTACGCAGATAACTGTAATTATAATGTTGCGTCTTTATTTTCCCGTTGTCACGTATAAAATCCACTTTTGACCTTCGTCCATGGGATTATAATATTTGGTACTGATTCCTTTGGGTTATTATTCCCCAAGAATCCTTGGCAAGTTCGACTTCGGATCGATCCCAGTTAATACTATAAGAGGAATTTTTCAAAATGTCAATAAAATAGCAAATCAGTATTCAGTTTCACTCCATCTGTGTCGAATACTTCTACAATAGTATGTCTAGAACAGAAAATTCGTCACGTTGGATGTCTCAGAATACTGATCATCTACTAGTCTCTTAGGAAGGAGAAGTAGAAGTAGCGTTAGCTACTATTAAGTATTCTGTGGTAGAAGCAAGAAATCTAAAACATCTAATGATCAGTGAAACAAGTTCAACTCCGAGATAACGTTGATAGGACTTTTATACAGGCACTATTTTTTATTCTACTACTTTAATAATAAACTTGATTATAAAAATATATTTAATATAGTAATTATTTCAATGATTATGAAATTTTGAATTGATGCATCCCAATAATGCGGTAAAAACGAATTTTATGTAATGGACTGGATAAAAATACCCCATAAAAATGACCTTTTACTTCGGATACAGTGATTGTTTTAAAATTTATCACCGCGAGTAGGTACTACAGTGAGATGCAACTAGTAACAATGGAATAAACTAATTAAATTCTCTTTTGCATTCTAATCGATTATTATAATGTCAATTGTTTAACTTCTATAAAAATATGTACAATAATAGAGCAGGTAATATTATTTTCTTTTGTTATAATATGTTTTTTTTTTTATGTTTTCTGAATATTAATTGTACAGTACCGGTTCTTATATAACATACATAAATATAAAATAATAAAACATTCTTAGAACTTTAAATCGCGCATAATTGGGATACTACATTCACGAAACTTTTCTTAAATGTTAAATCTTTAACAATTTATACAAAAAAAAAAACAACAATTTTTATAAAAACCCAAACTTTGAATACTTACGTAAATAAGACGAGTCCATGTTTTCCTTTCAAATTTAAGTCATTCAGCAGCTACATTTTGGCAATTATCGTTGCATGAACTAAATCACCAATATAAAAAGCACATTAAAATGCTGCATTGTACCTATTGTTTACTACATTAGTAAAAAATTGAATTAGAAGAGTTCCAGTAATATGATATCCTAACAGTATGGAGAGAAACATACGAATAAAATGTATTTCCCCTGAAACATGCTACATTGAAGGACGATATTTATTCACATAATTTTCTCTCGTTATAAAACAGCAATTGAAAATCCATTTGGCATTATATAATTCTAATATTATTATCGTGATTTGATAAAAATTATAATAGTGCTTTTCCGTGTCAAAGGACGGAAGAGGAGGGGATTTAAAATAATTTTAAATTGTTTAAAATAATGACACCTGCATATACTATAATACTAAAATGAGTTAATAATAGTTTAAAAAATTTTGCTAATAACCCTTATTGTGGAAGATAATTGCATGCTTCCGTTGTTTACTGTATAAATTTCCTGAACTCTATAGGATTCCATCACTTCGCTTAAAGTACTGAGTTGGGACTTGAATTTTTTTTATTGAGGTAGGTTATTTTATTTTGAATTCCTTAAATGTTTATAATATGAAACAAACATATATTTTAATATAATAATGTTGCAACGCCGAACCTGTGTTTTGTATAATATTTGAATTAAATTATTGTGTCAAATAAGATACATTTTTAAATGGGCGAATGATATTCATGATTGCTTTGCACGTAGTAATCTATTGAAATTCTAGATTATATACACGGTCCGCCCCGGCTTCGCCCGAGGTACCTACATGTTTAAACTATCCTATCTCTCAAGTTGGATCGAACTGCACATGGTGTGCGAATTTTATTATAATATAAGTGGTTTAGGAGTCCATTGAGGACAAACATTGTGACACGAGATTTATATATATTAAGATGAAATTCTAGATTATATACAATAATATGTACCTAATTTAATTTTTAATTAATAGATAGATTAGGTTAAATGAAATTTACGACATATACCCGAATTTGTACACATCAAGTTTTCTTATTAAGTAGAGCTCTATTTAATTCATATTCCTGAAATTAATTCAAAAATACAAATTAATTTATTTTAGAAAAAATGGCATTTGCGGCGCTTTCCCTTGTGCTCCTATTTTCAACGGCGATATTTGGATACGATGAAAAATACAGTGAAATTGACGTCGACAGTGTTATAGCTGATGATGAGCTGTTTATGAGCTATCTCAACTGCTTTGTGGACAAAGGACCATGTACCGCGAAATACGCTGAAGACTATAAAGGTAATGTTTCAATTTACAGTTGTTTAATTAGTAATTAGCAACCGGGTTTATTCGGGATTAAAAAAATCGCCTATCTGTCGAGCAGTTTTTGATTTAAATCGTAATAAACCAGCCAAATATAATACTTTTATAATATGAATTTAGACTACATAGACTAGAGTAGATAATTTTTGAAACAAAAAAAAATCGCAGTCGGATGAAACCCATTAGAAAAGGAGGGGAATATGATGAAAATAAAAGGAAAAATAAATTACGGTCAATCCGAGTTCGGGAAGTGGGAGGGGGAGCTTTTAAGAGAAAAAAATGGTTTCTCTTTATTTCCGACAAAACTACAAGTCCTACGGAAAAAAGTTCAATGGCAAAGTTGTAGGTAATTAAAAGTTCTACAACTTTTGTATTCACAATTTTTTCACATAACCTCAAAATTTAGGTGAAAAATTCAAAAAACCAAGTTTTTGGTCTTTTATTTTTATCTACTTCAAAATTTATTTTTTTTCTACGAAATTTGGTGGAAACTTACTTTATTATGTCCCAAATACACTGTAATTTATTTGATTGAAAATATTTATTTTTTCGCCTTATTTTGAATTAATACCAAAAAAAAAACCTAATTTTCAATCGAAAAGTCACCCGTCAAAATATCAGCTTTTTTCAAAAACTTGAGGAGCCTTTTATTCATTGAAATGTCTACTTTCATATGGTGTAAAAAAAAATAAACATTACCGTAGTAAATGTTCTCAGGAAATGCATACAAACAGTGTGAAAATGAGCTTTTACTAAATCAGGCACACTTCTCAAACTACCTGAAATGTTTTTATCGACATCATTTTGCTTTTGAATATGCTGTAAAATATTATACTTAGAACAGATAATTTTTTTTCTTTTGAAATACCTATTACCGAAAAGCCGATACAAGAGAAGATATAGAGTTCGAGAAGTGTGCCTGATTTAGTAAAAGCTCATTATCACACTGTTTGTATGCATTTCCTGAGAACATTTACTATGGTGGTGTTACCATATGAAAGTAAAGATTTCAATGAATAAAAGGCTCCCCAAGTATTTGAAAAAAGCTGATATTTTGACGGGTGACTTTTCGATTGAAAATTAGGTTGTTTTTTTGGTATTAATTCAAAATAAGGCGAAAAAATAAATATTTTCAATCAAATAAATTACAGTGTATTTGGGACATAATAAAGTAAGTTTCCACCAAATTTCGTAGAAAAGAAATAAATTTTGAAGTAGATAAAAAAAATAAAAGACCAAAAACTTGGTTTTTTGAATTTTTCACCTAAATTTTGAGGTTATGTGAAAAAATTGTAAATACAAAAGTTGTAGAACTTTTAATTACCTACAACTTTGCCATTGAACTTTTTTCCGTAGGACTTGTAGTTTTGTCGGAAATAAAGAGAAACCATTTTTTTCTCTTAAAAGCTCCCCCCTCCCACTTCCCGAACTCGGATTGACCGTAATTTATTTTTCCTTTTATTTTCATCATATTCCCCTCCTTTTCTAATGGGTTTCATCCGACTGCGATTTTTTTTATCTTTTTATTATTTTTAAAGGTTTCTACCCCAGTCTAACAACTTTGAATTCAGTCGTTAGTTCCTTGTCATTGGCATACCTACTCTCCATCAGTTTATCTCAATTTTTTTTTGCTATAGAGATTTTGATTAGCAAACAGTTGGCAACAACGATACAAGTTTTTATAAATGCTACACAATTATTGTAAAAAACTTAAAGGCGCAATAAAACTTGTATGTTACATTACTAATTGAAAATAATATAAAAGATAAGAAATTAATCTTGTACTGATTTTATTACCACGAATAACTTCATTAGCTTGGTTAGGTTAGGTATATTACAAACTACAAAGAGCGTTTGTAAAATGACGAGACCTTGATAAACGGCGAAATTATTTATTTTCCTGCGACTAACAATTTTTTTTATGACACGATTGATGTTATGTTACAGGTATTCTACCAGAGGTGATCAAAGAAGGTTGTGCAAAATGTACCGATGATCAAAAGGAAAAAATGAGGAAACTGGTCAAAACAGTAAATGAAAAGAAACCAGAAATGGCCGTGGCGCTTCAAGCCAAATATGATCCTAATCATGAATATGAAAAAACGTTTACAGCATTTTTGACAGGAAATTAAAACGCAAATGTAATTGCATTTAAAAAATGTTTAGGGATGATAAACGGAGACAACGCATTTTGAATTGACAAGAAACGGTGGAGCATTACAATAATTAGTTTATTTATTAAAATAGAATAAACATGTTAGCAAAATATATTATAATAATTTTTATTTTTTATACCTTTGCAATATCAGCTTTTCTTTTATATATTCTTAAATTCAAGCGGAAAGTGACACCTATTAAATGAATTAGTAAATGTGATATTGAGTGTTTATGAAATCATAATTTGTTTTTTTGCAAATTAATTACATCCCCACTATTGTCAGTATCGTCGTCGCATCACGATAATTACAATTTCGCAATTTGTCAGCGTGGTCTGAGCCGTGTCAATAAAAACAGGCTAATAATAATAATTAAACTCAATAAAGAATTTATCTAGAGTTGTCAAAAGCCACTTATGTTAATGGAATCAGAAATATCAATTGTTTCCATAATTTCGCTTAACTTATTCCTTGACTGGCCGGTTGGCTTGGTTGGTAGTGGCCCTGCCTTCAAAGTCAGAGGTCGTGGGTTCGATCCCCACCCGGGGCAAATATTTGTGTGATGAACATAGATGTTTGCTTTGTGTCTGGGTGTTAATTATCTATATAAGTATTTATTTAAAATTATATATGTAATATGTATGTTTATCAGCCATCTGGTTTCCATAACACAAGCGAAAGTTTAGCTTGGGATCAGATCGTGCCGTGTGTGAAAATTGTCCCGAAATATTTATTTATTTATTTATTATTATTTTATAGGATCATTATTATAATTAAACGAAAAAATACAACAGCTCAGACTTGGTAAGGATACTAAAGATGCGACTTGCGAGTTTCGTGATAATAAAAATAAATCATTCAAATGTCTGTAACATGTATATAACATTAAAAGGTAACCATGTTTGTAATGAATTCAAACCCCAATGAAACCCCAAATCTAAATATCTGTAAAGAAATATGGATAATCAAGCATAGACGTTGAAATGATTGCGCACAGCAAACTATACGCAAGCATTATACAACTGATGCTGATTACGTCACGGTGCAGCGGCTGGCGCAACCGGCCCCGGCTGACACACAAACACACATGCAACTACCACAAGCTTACTCAATATACGATCTCAATCCGGATCAATCGATCGCAGATTTACGACAAGCCTATCACGGTATTGTCATTGTTCTGAGGGAGAAATATTCAGATCATGTCGATGGAATAAGGGGGGTTACCATGATATCCTAAAGCAGCATTATTTCCAATGTGGAAACTGATTGCGCTAGACGACCTGTATAGGTACAACCTCTGTCATTTCTCCACACTGCTTTAAGACATCATAGTAGCCCCCCAGTTTCAAGAAACAATTACATTTATGTTTATATACATAACAAGTTTTGTTTTATCTACATTTGAAATTAAATAAATAATATTAAGATGGAATAAAAAATGATGTCATCAACAATCATAACAACTTAAGATGAGGAAAGATCAACCGCGATATTATACACTTCTAAAAGATGTCAAATTAAATAAGTTAATGTGTGAGTTTGAGTTAAACAATCATCATCTGCTATAAGTACCTAAACAATTAATACTGGTTCTTTCGTCCATGGATTTAATGAGGTTGACAAAATTTTTATGAACACAGATGTGATGTAAATCGTAAACCCGCTTAAAAATAAGTAAGATTACTGCAAAAATAATCAACATAATATTTTCACAATTTCTGAGGTGATATTTACTTTTTGTCATAGAAGATTAAGGAAAAACTCACGATGCAGACGTAACATGAAAAACACTTTAAGGAACAAAGAGTAATGGTTTTGTTTAATGTGTAGATGTCATTACTGTGGAAAATTAACCATTTCTTGTTGTATTATAACTGCTTGACGAACAGGCAGATACGGCAAAAAAACACAAATCTAATCGTAACAATTTATTACAATATCAGTCTACTCCGCTTAAATAAATAACATTCAATCCAATTGATCTTATTTAACAAAAATCAGGCCTGTCTGGTCTCTTTCTGTAGTATCACATTTTGTAAATTGATGAGTATCTATAGCTAACTCTTAACGTAATTTATATGCTATTGCTTGGAGTTGTTTAACTGGCTTGGATGAATTTATCGAAGGCTTCACGATGTTTGCCTGATGGGTCGTTCTTTTCGACGAGCTCAGTCCATTGTTTGGCGTGCTTCTGTTGGATGGCTTTGATTACTTTCCTTATGTTTCCCTTCTGTTTTTCACTGCATTTAGCGCAAGTTGTCTCAATTGCGTCTGGGAGGTATTCTGAAAAAAATATTGTTCTTAATAACAGAAATCTTTTATATGTATTTCAACTTCAGAGACCAGCTCATGTAATTAAAAATATTTAAACATAAAATTATGGTCCAGAGGTTTGTTAACTTATAATACATTTAATTTCTATTCAGGCATTATAACAATTTTACGAAATTTGAATAAGTTGTCCATAATATTAGTAAGCTAAGGTTTACACCAAATTATCCTTGAGTCCAAAACCTCGACCTTTTATGTAAAGTGCATTTAAACGCAACTCGTCCTTAAAAGACGTTGGTTAAATATGTATGTGGATAATTGGTACCCACTGCACATAGCGTCGTGAGTGGGCAATGACACATGATCAGTCTTGCAAGATTTACATTAAGTACTAGTAGGTACATAACAAAATATTGCATGGTCCGAGGACGCCTACTTCTGACAATTTGATTACAGATAAATATTTACTTTTAATTTGCTTATAATTATACGTTATATTTATGATTTAAATGTGTATGTGGTTTAATACGTAATTGTTCACATCATTATTAATTAAATTAATAGATTTTTAATAATCATTTCGGAAATTATAATATTTGAGATACCTTAAGATGTTAATCAATTGCCTTGAAATACATGCCTGACTAATTAATTCAAATAACTTATGATATAGGTTTATCTAGGTCACTGGCATGTTATTTTAATACTAGTTTTATAATTTTAGACTTCAAATACTACACAAACTAAGTTTTTCCATAATAGACCATATTTAGCACTTTTAATTTAGGACCAATATAAAAACGTATTATACGATAGTTTTATTTTTGACTCAGAAATAGATTTATTCGGACTTTATCCTACAAATTTAAAGGCAACATATTTTCATTCTGCATAGAACGATAGAGAACTAATAAATTAAAAATACAAAAAGAAATATTATGCTATGTATCGTAAAGCAAAATCATTAGAAATGTACTCACTCTTAAAGTCTGTTCCCTCTGCAGTACATCTGCCTTTATCTAAGAAGCAGTTGATGTATGATTTTAACAGCCTGTCGTTGGAAATTAATGTTTCCACGTCGAAGTTATCATATTTTGAACTGTATTTTTCCACAGCACATACCGACAAGACCAAACAAGCCAGAATTACGAAGGTCCTCATTTTGCTCTGTCTGAAAAGTGACGTACTGGTATTATTGTAAGGAAGTGAAATAAATTTAAGGAAGATGCACAAGGAAAACACGCGTTTACAATCAGTCTATCTGATTACTAGTGTCCGAATACAAAGGGCTCTTAGTATTGTAACGAATATTAAACAATAAAACCTTCACAATTAATAGTGAAGTTACTCAGCACTGAGTACCATGTAGGGTAACTTAATCGTGTTCAGAATTTTAATCACGTATTTATCTTTGAATAAAAATCTGACGCTTAGCGACTATATGAAAAGTTGTTTAAAATAAGTTTTAACTGAAGTGTGACATCAATTTACGTAACAATTGCAATAATCTGAGATAAGTGCTGAAATTTTACAATTCATTGGTTACACTGGGGTACAAGAGCAGTATTGCATAACACAAATCACGTTATAATTGGCACTTGGCACCGGTTCGTTCACCCACCTTTTACTCTGTTTAAGGGACCAAAACAACTAGACGTCTCAGAAAGCGACAGTGCTTTATATTGACTACGTTAAAACCACCACCTTCGGTGACACGTGGGTCCAGTGTTGTGGTGGGTGTACAACCGATTCTGCACCTTTTGGCCAGTGCCTTATGGCCGTTGGAAACATGACTGGCAAGATCATTTAGAACTGCGTTGTTGCCGAAACTCCGTCGACTTTGGACACGCAGTTGAATATTGCCAGGAAGCTGTTGAGCAATGAGAATTCCCCGAAGTCAATTTTAAGGAAGACTACAATATTATTGTACAATGTGGTAAATGTTTGCTGCATGACATATAGAACATTCTGAGGCCGTGATTTTATTCATAAAATAAAATAAGAATATATTTTAATTTAGATATCTATTCCTCAACTGCCTCAAATTATTTAATATGTGGGTCATTAGGGATGATAAAATTTTGTTTTTTCAACTGAAATGTACAAAGGTCTGTGTCTGGAAGAAATCGCTCTAAGCGATAAGACCGCCAATTGTACTTAGTGTAAGTTATATTTAAGTGTTTGTATTTCTTGTTTTGTTATCTTTAAGTGCAATAAAGTATTTATAAATAAAGGTCTAAATTATTTTTCTGACCTTTTGGATTCACATCTATGGCCTATTTTGCATCCTTACCTTCATATGAAATATGCATATATAACGACTATCTAGTCAAAGCCTTTCACCTTATAAGTCAAAGCTGTGGTCAAAGGCTGATACCCTGTAACCTTAACAAAGTGTTATAGCATTATACCTTAATATCTATTTAACTATATATCTATATATCTATATCTATACTAATATTATAAAGCTGAAGAGTTTGTTTGTTTGTTTGTTTGTTTGTTTGAACGCGCTAATCTCGGGAACTACTGGTCCGATTTGAAAAATTCTTTCGGTGTTAGATAGCCCATTTATCGAGGAAGGCTATTGGCTATATATCATCACGCTAAGACCAACAGGAGCGGAGCAATGCGGGTGAAACCGCGGGGAACAGCTAGTATCTATATAAAAGAAAGTCTGTATGTTCCAACACTTATAACTCGAGATCTGCTGAACCAATTTTCATGGTTTTGGATTTGTTGGATTTGTCACCGCCCAGAATAGCAGAATAAATCATAAAAACAACAAAAACTAGACGAATAAATATTTTTCCAAAATTTTGATTTTCGTACATGTCAATCATTAGTTGTCAATCCTGTCAAATACGGAAAATAATGTTTGACATTCATGCGTTCAAAAACGTATTATGTGTAAAATAATTAAAAAGTAAAAAGGGTGAATAAATTTTGTTTGTATTCTTTTAAAATCAATAATTATCAAAAAGTGCAATAAAAGCAGATACATAAAAATTCCTCAAATGATTGTGTTTACGCGTGTTTTCTGAAATTAATAAGGTATTTTTGGTGAGAAACCAAGAAGGTTAGTTCGCTTAATTATTAAAAAGAAATTCTATAAAAATGTAAAAATTCTGACAATTATAATTTGTTGCAATTTCATCGACTGCTTCAACCAAGAAGCTTATATCTTATACACTGGAGATTTCGGTATGAACATTTGACGTGTAACAAGAAAATTGTTGTGTTTTATCACTTTCACACCTAACTTGGTATTGCCACTGTTAATACGAAGTTTTCCCAAGGCTACTATGTATGCTGTAATATTCTGTGCAAACGGTTAGTTTTTGTACATGAGTTTGTTGATAAATTGCCAACAACGTCATTCAGAAGCATTGTTGGATGAGACAATTATTATTTATGCTAAATAAAATAAGTATCTGAACCAATTATTAAAAAGCGATACTCCCTGATTATGGGTAGTTACCATAATAAAATTGTAGCAACTCTCACTTTGACAATATGGCATAAGCTCGGAGCAATTAACAAGCTTGATAATTGCTCCGAGGGCATAAGTGTCAAAAAAATTGCGTCGCTTCGAATATTTAAGTTAATATTGTTGCGTATTTAATAAATATTTTCCGAATATAAATAATGTATTGCATTGTGAAAAATTGCAGAAGTTTTTGGACACCAAATTCTGGCATAAAATTTCACAGGCAAGTGTATATTTACGCTATTTACAATATTCCTCAATACTCATGCATTTACCTGTTTAGAATCATTTTCATGGCAAAAATCGTCAATTTTATCATCATTTTAGTAATCAATCATGCTAAATATCTTCTATCTATCTTCTTTTCCTAATAATTTCATCATTTTTCAATAAACCAATTTAACAAGTAAGGTAACCATGATGACGAGTTTTTACGGATAGCGAAGAGAAAATATTGTAATAGTTAACAAAATTATGATGAACATTTAGAACACCATTTCAAAGATTTTTATACTAGTAATGAAACAACGCACGACATCGATATTGCACTCACATGTGGTTTTTTTATTTACCACATTCTTGTTACTGCGTCTCAACTGTGGATAAAGTAATTTTAATTATATTATAATTAACCACCATGAAACCATTAGTAACCGTAAGTACAGCTCCTGAAAGACATACGAATTTCTGAGAACTGTAATATCGTTACCACACATCAACACTAGCGATGCAACTCTCCCTTTGGAATATTGAAAAGTTTTAGACTGAAGCTTGAGTAACCAAAACGATGTTTTAATGTATGTAGCACTCATTTTAATTAAAAAATCGTAGTATGAGATCAAAAGTTATCAAGCATTATTTAAAACTATCATTCTCTACCAATTAAAATGGTATGTACCTATAAAGATGATAATTATTCATGTAAGTTGACCAGTAATATTATAATATAAATACTGTTAAAAATATATGTCGTTATTATTTATAGACCATGATTTTTAGTTTTTTTTATTTCGAAAAATCCTGAATATACAAACCAGTGTGGTCACCCACAGAAAGAGACAAAAAACAACACTGACGTCATTCAAGGTTATATTTTCTTGTGACAAGTTAATGGTCATAGTGCAATCTCCAGTGTATTAGATATAAGCTTCTTGGCTTCAACAATATTGCGTTGACATAATAATATTATTATGTATATAACGTTAAAATTGAAACAGAGCCCCTGATTCATTGGTTCGAACCAAGCTAAATTGCGTTTTGAAGATTACATCCATTTACGCGATGCAATTAGCACAGAGAAGAAGATGCAGAAAATGTTGGTCTGTTTACTGCGACATACACAGGTCATGAATATGCCCAAGATGCAATGACATACATAATAATTATTTTCGTCATTATGGTCGGCCAGATCTATCCATTACATTTACATGTAATCCGAAATGGATGGAAATTATTCAACTGCTGCTTCCCGGACACACATGTTTTCAAGCAAAAAATCCGATCATGAGTTACAAAAGCAACACATCTTTGGGATTATTCAATGATGGATGTATTCAATCGAATGACAAAAATAAGGCTTGCAGCATGCACACATTTTAATTTGGTTAGTCGAAAGAATTCGGGCGGATAAAAATTGTATGTGCGGTGATTGCTAATCCTGTAACCGATCCAGAACGACATGACATGACTAATCACGAATATATGATTCATGGACCGTGTGGCACCATCAACCGCCAATCACCATGCATGGTTGACAGCGAGTGTTCCAAAAGGTATCCACGAAAATTGACGGCAAAGACCATCACAGGCAACGATGGTTACCCACTGTATCATCGTCGGTCGCCCGATGATAGTGGTAGAAGTAGAACTATCATAATTAAAGTGAAAGGAAACGATTTGTGGTCGACACCAGTTAAAGAACGAAAAGAGTTAATTCGAGTGCATCCCAGGCTGCAAAACGTAAGTAGTTTAATTCAATAGGTAATTTTTCTGTGACACGTGTAGGTATGAAGTATTTAAGTAATTATTTTTTTATTCTATTTCTATATGTGTTATTCATCGAAATAAAAAGCCATTATACCTATACTAGTTTTCCGCCCGCGGCTTCGCCCGCGTTTTCAAAGGAAAACCCGCATAGTTCCCGTTCCCGTGGGATTTCCGGGATAAAACCTATCCTATGTGTTAATCCAAGTTACCCTCTATATGTGTGCTAAATTTCATTGTAATCGGTTCAGTAGTTTTTGCGTGAAAGAGTAACAAACATCCATACATCCATACATCCATACATCCATACATCCATACATCCATACATCCATACTTACAAACTTTCGCCTTTATAATAGTATTAAGATAAGATCTATATTTATTTTGTATCATTGTATTCCGTTCATCATAGCCTAAATTCCAAGCCCAAAGGTAACACGACATTCATTGACTGGGCGGTACAAAGTTCGCCGGGCCAGCTAGTAATACATAAAGGCGCATTAATGTCTATAATATTATTAAAAATATGTTAGTTTATTAAATATTGAGCAATATGGGAATATATACTGGTACTCTGTCATCAAACAAACATTTAAAAATTCTAACAAACTTCGGCCTTTATAATGTGTATGCCTTAATAATGTGTAAGAGAAGGATAATATCGAACTAGTAGGAAGTAGGATGCTATATTTTATAGTGCGTAGCCGATTTCATAGTTGATTTTAAAAGGAAAAGTTAAAAATAATTTAAATCCACATTTCCTGAAAATAAACTCTGCATTTTAACATAAAAGTATATTGCATGTTAGAACGTCAATACTAATTTATTAGACAATTTTTCTCGACAAAAAAATGTGCTAATTGTTAACTTATACATCTACAGCGATGTTATAGTTTATGATTTCTGTAAAATCCGTCAATCCGTAGATAAGGCTCTTATAAAATATACCAAATCCTGATCACGAGGATAGAGTCTATTTCAATAAAATTCAGTCATTCTTCAATATTTCTCGAAGTATTCGAATGTTTTTATGGCTAATCTCTTGTTGGTGTCTTTGTTGGTGAACATCGTGAGCAAGCCGATCTTACACTAGAACTAGAAAATTATTTTTCACTCGTCGTCATTGACCCTCAGCCGTAGGCCTATAGGCCTTCCCTAACGACTTCCAGCACGGTAAATAACATTCTTCACTAAATACAAGAGAACTTTAATTTTATTCCTGACTAATGATTTTGGCTGCCATTTGTTTGAGCGAGTGATTTTTATCTCTTTGGATGTGCTAAAATAATAATTAATTTAAGTTCGATAATATTTTTTATTTGTTTTGTAGCACAGTCAAGGGCGTCAACTAGCTAATAATATCAATGGTTATTGGTTAATGTTTGTTTGTTTATTAATTATTATTATTTCGTCAATGATAATAAGTGAGCTAAGTAAGAAACAGGTCATTAAAATTATACCATTGCCTGTATAGTTTTATGGAAAATATAGCCATTGCACACTATGTGAGACAGCTATTTTGAATAAAAGTTTTAATATATCATTTTCTCAAAATATATTGTTGTATACTATCGATTTTATACCTATATAAATAATATTTTTAAGGCGGTTCTTCATATAGGTATGTAATGAACTCATTTTCAAATTTTCTATCCCTTTTGATTATTTTTTTCTATGGATACGACCTTCTTTCAATTTAAATATACCTACAAAATGATGGTAAGGACATCCAGTTCAAATCACGTATGACCTTCGAATGACGTCTATTTTAAACTTGAATAATATATTTTGTTAATTAATTTATTACGTGGAAAAAACATATGTTTGATTTAACTTAAAAACAACGCACAATAAACAATTTTAACAAAACTTAAACGGACTTCGCCTTAATTTTATTTTTTGAAAGGCGGTTTAACCCTTTGTTTCCAATTCCAAATACTTTATTTCGCATTTTTTGTGTAAAATTTTAGTGTAGGTTATTTGCCAGCGACTGAAGTATATACGTAATGAGATTTTTGATGTATATTCTTAGTCCAATTTCTTTTCTTTCATCGTCAACGAATAAAAAATAAATGGGACCATATGAAAAAAGGATGCAATCGAATTGAGGAACTCCGTCTTTTTAAAACTTCGAGGACTATCTTTTACAATCAGTTAGTTTACTTAGTATCTCGACCCAGAATCCAAGGCCAATATAATAACTTAGGTGTCATGTGTAGACGGAAAATCATTTTATTTGTCAGCAGATGTCAAATGAACGGATGCAAAATTTACATTGTACGACAAAAGCCATCTAAAATGGTAGGTAACCTATTTTTTTAGTTTTTAAGAAGCTTTACAATATTAAAAAAGAACAAAAAAAATTGTTTTGATCATAATTTATAACAAGTAATCCTTGAAACAAACGATTAGGTATAAGAAACAAAAAAAGACGCTGTAGCAACAACAATTACCTAATGCTCATATATTGATCAGTTACCTAGCTAAAAACGCGAATAAAATAATCCATAATATTTGTGTTTGTTACGATGTAATGCTTAATATTTCTTTTAAAAAGAAACTAACAAATTAGAAACAGATTTTGAATCACGTCTTTTACGTGTTATCGAAAAATACTTTCAGATTTTAAAATGTTGGTAGTTACGGATCTTTTATGTACTAATGTATGTATTTATATTTTTGGTTTTATGGCATTCAAATGCTTTATAAATATAAATTTATAAAGAATAGAAAAAATAGAAAAAAAAAAATTCTATTCTTTATAAATTTATAATGTATGTATTTTTAGGCCTGCTAAGAAATTAGGTAAATTAGTAGGTAATTTTTATTGAATGTTTTTAAGTTTCGTTTTGTTGTTAATAATTTTTTTCTATGAATAAAAGTTATGAAAACTCTTCAATATATCTATATACCTCCGTTCTACACACGTTCTACATAATAATTATAAAGCTTTTACAAAAAGGAATGACACGTTAATCACAAGATAGAGTACTTGTACTTATAACTCATTATATGCTCAAAACCAAGCTCAAAACATTCTTAAAATTGTGAACATGTTATAATTACAAGCCAAACGTTTATTTATTAAATACTAGACTTCCGCCCGCGGCTTCGCTCGCGTTTTCAAAGGAAAACCCACATAGTTCCCGTCCCCGTGGGATTTCCGGGATAAAACCTATCCTATGTGTTAATCCAAGTTACCCTCTATACGTGTGCTAAATTTCATTGTTATCGGTTCAGTAGTATTTGCGTGAAAGAGTAACAAACACACACACATCCTCACAAACTTTCGCATTTATATATTTCGAGTATTTATTTCATTAAAATTTGGCCGCTGACTATTGGCTATCATTATAATATTACAAGAATTACATGACTAGCCATTATATTATAAACATTTATTCCTGGTCACGGTTTGTTCACCATTTTATGATTTATCTATTCTTTGAACACGAGGAAAATATTATGCATTTTATATAATTGAAATTCATAAAATTACCAGTAACATTTTTTAAAATATAAATATAGCATTATATTATCTGTAATATAAATAAAGCGAGCTGGTTCTCAAGCAATCAATTATTAAGAATAAACGCATTCCAATTTTAAAAGAACGCGCCAAATGCGAGATTTTTTTAAATGTATTTTTCATTTCAGTTTATGTCAGGTTTATTTTAATTTTTCATTGTGAGTAGACGTATTGACCATAAACTTCCATTTGCCCTCACAAATGGCTGAAAATAAATTGCTGAATGTTATCAAGATAAAACCTACGGTAAAGAAAACCAACTAAACAGGAGCGTGCGAACATTGAGCTATTATTACTACGTATAGAGAAGACACCACGAACAAAATCTGTGCGACAAGCGCGGCGGCGCGGGGCGGCTAGTGAGTCATAGATTAAGCGATGTCATCGACTCACCGCTAAAGGCGACACTTTGTAAATATTCTGCCTATTACTTATCAATTGAAAACAATCAATGTAACAAAAAATATATATAATTAATCTAATAAAGAAATTATTAAAAAACTTATCAATTAAAAACTTTTCAATTAAAAACAATCAATGTAACAAAAAAAAATTGATATGTAGATTTTCATCTTTCATGATTTAACCTTTTTTTCAAATAATATCCACAGTACAATCTTTTCTAAATGTGTAAAATTATTATTTTCCACTATAAAAATTTACGTCATGTAATATTACCTATATCATTTATCTTTCATACCCAATGCCATTTCTTAAATTTTTAGTCTATGATAAATGACGCAAAATGGCGCCCGCCAAAAATTTTGCTCGAACCAAGTTTTAAAAATGATTATCTAGTTAATTACCGATGAAAAGTTATTCCTTTGCACTTTGCCGCATTACTTGAATTATTAGTGCAATATCGTAAGTCGTAACACACTCGAGGGCATATTTGATGAGTTTCATGGTTTTTTGCTTTAAAACAAACAAGACATGAACGCGACCATCGCGCTAAAGCGACTGAGTGCAGTGTGGCCGGTTGACCTCTGTTGAGCGGAACATAAGGCGGTAGGCGGTGTCTTCTCCATACGTAGTAATAGTATCTCAATGCGTGCGAACAGTAAATTTGTGGAAAATGGCAATCGCACGTTTATCACGATTTACAAGGTAAATCTTACTTTTTTCTGTCCTAATCAAATGAAATAGGTAAAGTCCTTCTGCCCTATCCAAGTAAAATAAGTAGAATTTTGTTCTCCCTTGTTCGTGCCAAAAATGTTTCATCGCGTTAAGATTTTGGATAGATACCTATATGCACAAGTAATTTAATTCGCCTAATTTGACTCCACCTTTAATAAAAAGTGCTTCATTTGTATTCTTCAAGCAAAAACCTTATTTATATTTGTACAAAAAGTAACGAATATTTCTATCAAGTGGATTTAACCTACAGCGTGTGGAATACTAAATCCCACCAAAAACATAAATATAAAAATTGGAGCCAAGTTCAATCGTTGACTTAATTGCCGAAAAAAGAATTGAGATCTAAATGTGTGCCAAGTTCTGTAGACAGTCCAGAAATTTATTTACAAAGATGTATCACATTCTTAGGTGAACTGACTGAAAACTCAATTGTTTTATTTTCCCTTATAGAACAACGTTTACTCAACGTTTCCAAAATATGACTTTTTTAATTTGAATAATAGAATCATCAAGTAAAAGAAACAAAGATCCCTGGATCACTACCACCATAAAAACTATGTGTAAAAAAAAAGATTTATCTTTTATTGACTGGAAAAATGACCCGACTAATAAAATACTTCGATTAAAATACAATAAATTACGTAACAAAACGCGCAAATTCATAGAAAAATCAAGAAATAATTACTATCTTAATCAAATTAATCAAAACTACAACAACAGTCATGCTTTATGGCAAATTCTGAATTCATTAACAGGTCGCTGCAAAAATTCTATAGACAATTGTATCTTAAAAGCATTTCATAAAAATAACATAGACATTAAAACAATTGCTAATAATTTTGCACAAGAATTTTATTATAGTATTAAACAAATTATTCCTAAATGCAATAAGCGTCTATTATGTGAAAATGATTATTATTATCCACAAAATAAATCAATGCTACTTAAAAAAGCTAACAGAGAAAAAGTATGTAATATAATAAAAAAACTTAATATCAACAAAGCTCCTGGACTCGACAACATTCGATGTATTGACAAAAAATATATGCACTAAAATCGTAGACATAATCGTTAAATTTATTAATGCATCTATTGTTAATGCTAAATATCCTATAGAGTTGAAAACTGGGCCTATTCACAAAAAGGGTTCGCGAAGTGAGTATGAAAATTATCGCCTGATTACCATTCTTCCGGTATTAGACAAAATCGTGGAAAAATTTATAGCCGAATAAATGCAGAATTTCTATGCCGTAAATAAAATTTTATCTGTCTCTCAATTTGGATTTCAACCATGTAAGTCAACTTCACAACTTTTGTCAAAATTTACAGATGAAGTAAACTCATGTCTCGATAACAAAAAACATGTACTTCTATTATTTATCGATTATAGTACAAAAAAAAAAAATATTTATTGTAGGGCATTCGATACACTCAGGCATGACACTCTTATACACAAACTAGACAACTCTGGTATCCGTGGACCTCTTCTGGGATGGTTTAAAGATTATCTTGCTAATAGAAAATTTCGTGTTAAAGTAGGCAATGAAATGAGCAATGATATGACCGTCACCGAGGGTACAGCACAGGGCTCTGTGTTAGGACCTTTATTGTACTTGGCGTATGTTAATGATATGGAACATGTCATCAAAAACTGTTCTATCTATCAATATGCTGATGACACCTGTCTTATAGCCTCAGACAAAAATATTAATATTGCAGCTCAAAAGTTACAGGAAGATTTTACGCGTATCCTAATGTGGTCGCACGATGCGGGTCTTGTCATAAATGTTAAGAAAACAAAAATAGTACATGTACACTCGAGCCATTTGAAAATCTTTAATAATTTTAAAATCACTGCACATAATCACGTATGTCTTCACAAAGCTACATATTATAACTCGGACTGCTCGTGTGAATGTGTGGACCAAGTGCCTTACTATACTTACTTAGGACTAATTGTTGATAATAGGTGTAATTGGAACCATCATATAGATTATCTGTGTGATAAACTTAGGGCCATACTCTCAAAATTATATATCATCAGAAATAAAGTACCATACAAAATTCTTCTTTGTGTCTACAGATCATTGGCAGAATCCATAATACAGTACGGTATCACAAGTTATGGACGCACATTTAATACTTACATAGATAGGATCGCAAATTTACAACTAAGAATAATCAAAAAAAATTTACCTATTAATATTAAAAACAAGTTTAAAGATAAACCTCTCGAACTAATATTGTAATGTACTGCCAATAAAACAAATGTTTCAAAAGTTTTTTCTCATAGAACAATTTCATAACATAAACTTTCAAAATCCCATTTCGCATCAGTTTGCTACCAGACAAATAACTAACAATAAATTAATGATTCCTAAAGTACATAATTTTTATGGGAAGCGTACGTCAAATCTCTTATTACCCATTATACTTAATTCTATGCCACGAAAAGTCACGAAGGTCGTTAATATTAAAAACTACAAAAGAATATACAAAAGATATTTTCACGAATTAATAAAAACAATAAAATGAACATAAAAAACAACATTGCAATGAACACCCTGTATTTGTATGTCATGAGTAGATAGAACCGGTTTATGTGTAATCTTTTGTCTTCCTTGCGAATAACAAACGGTGTTTATGCGACTGTGAGCGTTGCTACAAACCTCGTAAGGTTTCGCATCGCAAAATTGTGTTTTAAATAAATGTGAAAGTTTGTTTTCTAAAAAAAAAAAAATATTTTCACAAAGCAAACAACTAATGACCTATTGAACCCCATAATTTGATCAGGCTAGTTTTTTTATTTAGTTAATATATTGATGTTATTGAACGTTATTATTTGTGAAATTCTAAAAACTAGCCAAGTCAAATTGAATCAAAGTGTAGTTTCACTTATATTAATATTAATATTACGCAAATTAAATCATTTCGACCTTCGACGAAGCCTTCTTCCATTACTTATACTGAAATTAAAACTAAACTAAACACTCATAAATAAAGAATAAATAAATGTGAATATGTAAAATTATATATTATTTTTAACTGTATGAGCAATATTTTTATAATAATAATAGTTTTGAATAAATAAATCATACAATCGAAGTAATCTGCCCTAGCGCTACTAGCGCGAGTGACTGTGATGACGTCAGAGGCGCATCGAATCCACAGATGTTTCGTGCAAAAATATGTAACGTTCAATAATCTATATCTCAGTCATTTATTGATGGATTTCAAAATTTTTTTCGGCCATTGATTAGTTTTGATCTATATTTTAACACTATTATGGTGAATATAATATTTTCAACATGAGTAAAATTCTCAATTTTTACCTACTTACAAAATTAATGTCATTGAAAAAAAAAATTAAATTCAGATAAATTCACTGTTTTCTGATTTTTTCCTTTGTACACACACTATTACCTAGTTTATTACAAAATTTGAACTTTCTAGGTCATCTGGAAGTGGGTTAGGTTTTGTATATATCTATGAGTCAGTCAGTCTTAAAAATTGCGATTTTTGGATATTAATATCTACGCAACTGTTTTTTTTTTTTTTTTTTTTATGTCAGAGCTTGCTCTGCAAAGGAGCAGATGGGCCACCTGATGTTAAGTGGTCACCACCGCCCATAAACACTTGTAACACTAGAAGTGTTACAGGTGCTTTGCCGGCCTTTTATGGACAAATAAGCTCTTTTCTTGAAGGCCCCAATGTCGTAGTTGTTCGGGAACACCGCAGGTGGCAAATCGTTCCACAGTTTCACCGTACGCGGAAGGAAGTTGCGGGTGAAGCGGACAGTGGTGGAGCGCCAACCATCCAGATGGTGCGGATGGAACTGGTTTTTACGGCGTGTGGTCCGGTGGTGGTGTGGTGCGGCTGGTAAAAGGTGGAACAATTCCTCAGAGCACTCCCCATAGTAGATTCTGTACAGTATACAGAGAGACGCAACGTCTCTTCGCACTGACAGTGGATCGAGCCTATCGGAAAGCCTACGGTCATCGACAATTCGAGCTGCTCGACGTTGGATGCGGTCAAGAGGAAGGAGTTGATACTGTGGGGCTCCGGCCCAGAGATGAGAACAGTACTCCATATGCGGTCGCACCTGAGCCTTGTACAGCTGAAGTCGGTGGGCCGGCTTGAAGTACTGTCTCGATCTACTGAGCACACCAAGTTTTTTCGAGGCTAATTTAGCCTTCGCTTCCAAATGACTGCGGAATTGAACGTCACTCGAGATTTCAACTCCGAGGATTCCGATTTTCGGCGATATACTAAGGGGAGTTTTAAGATGTTTAATCTGTATTTATGAAATTTAAGGTTCTTGTTTATCTTGGGGTTCTCTTTATATGTACCAAATTTGGTTTGTTTAAGTTAAATAGTTTTCGAGTTATAAGGGGGTGAAAAGTGGCTCCAAATGGTTCGTGTAAAATTACACACGGCTGCTGCTCGCCAGTTCTCTTCGCTTGAACTTGGCTTGACACGCTGCCGCGTGTCTAGACTATGTTATATATTTATACCTATATTATATATTTATTATGTTACATTTACACTAGTTGTCTCAATTGCCTCAATATTATATTGTTTCCAGAAGATTAATGGCCGGTAACCAATTTCAAGCTTTCTGGATTTAAATTAGTTTATATAACAGTTAAAATTATAGATATTGTTTCAAATAAGCTATCAGAGACATTATCACCATATCTCTGGCCCTGATTCTTCTAAAAATCGAGTAAATATTGATTTTACAACCATATGAACTTTAAATACATAAATTAAATATTTTTATTGTAAGCACGCAGTGTACAAGGATAACAACTAGGAATACTTTGAGTATATCGGAATAGACAAATATCAATAAAGTTAAAATATTTGCTTGTGGAAATTAATAATATTAAATGTACCTATTAAGTGCCTACCTATGTAAACTGTATATAAACATTAGAATTTTTTGTGTATCTGGTAACCCAATATTTTTTTTTTATTGTACAATAGGGGAGCGCTTGGCCACAATCTCGCCTGATGGTAAGCTGAGATGTGGCCTAAGATGGAGCGCACTTCCCTAGAATGTACCTGTTCACTCTCCTCTTGAAGACCTCCAAATTGTACTCATCGGGGAACACAGACTCAGGAAGCATGTTCCAGTCCCTAGCGGTTCGAATAAAGAATGACGATCCGAACCGCTTTGTCCGGGTACATGGAACGTCAACCATATGGCGATGCCTAGAATCTGTGCGCCTCGACGAACGGTGGAAAAATGGGGATGGTGGAATTAGGTCGTGCAATTCCGCAGCGCACTCTTTCTAATGCAGAAAAAGAAACATAATTGGCGGTAGGAATAAAAGATGTAGAGAAGAAATAAAAAAATACAAATACGACTCGTACATGTCATATGTGTATGACACAGGTATGAACGGCAAAATAAATATCACTATAATATTATCGCACTTTATTAAAAATCACAGGTGAATCTAATAATTCTCAGAACAAAGAAAAACAGTTGTCATATTATTGTATCATCTATGAATCGTATAATCGTCTAAAACTTGGCAATAGCCTGTTCCAAAGGCTGAATGTATTTTCCCTCTGAGTCGTATTTCTGGAGGAAGTATGCGAATTCCTCTGGCAGTTTCACTTTGATCTCTTCAAGGAATCTCTTCAAGATGTGCTTTTGGGCTTCAGTACATTTCGAACATGACGTTTCGAATGCGTCTCTGAGGTCCTCTGCAAATAGAGAAATACTGGTTAATATACTTACCTATCGTATAATTTACTTTTGTTTAAGTATTCAATTTACGTAACTTGCTTTGTTTAAAAAATATTTTTTAAGAGGATTACAAGAGCTAGCTGAACTTGAGTGACTAGTGCACACATTAACACAATCGACGACGGTTGATGGAGCCGGTCGAACGCCTGTGCAGTGGCGTTCACGCACACATGCGTACGTTTTTGGTTTGGGAATAAGAATTTGCGATTTACACGAAATCTATTGATTGGACTAAAAAAATAAAACGATATTATTTTAGTATGTTGCTTGTAGAATTATTTGCCGAAAAAACAGAATGATTTCATGTAGTTTAGTATGGTTTTTAAGCATCAAAAGATTTTTTTAGAGGTACCTTTGTGATTTTTTTCTATCGAGTAAAATAAGTTGTATTGTGTTTTCAACACAGTATCTAGCTAGTATATCTCCTGAAGAATATCATATATTTGTCTGAGATTTTTTACTGCGATTAATCATATACTTTAAAGCATTATAAAACTCGAGTTTAGCCTCGTTTAGCTCTTCTAGTCCCCTTAAGTGTAGAGCGCTTAACTATATAGCTGATAATATTATAATGTTTTTTTTTTTTCGGAATGTTTAAATTTATTGCATATTGTTAGCACTAAATTCATGATTCATGTTTTATTCTTTGAGTATTAATATTTGTTATGGACTTTTCCATAAAAACAACATACAATTCGCCAAGCTTTCAAAAAAGTTAATATTGTTGGTACTATGTACTTATGAATAAAAGGAATATTCTCTTCTTATATTATAAAACACGAAAACTTTGTATGTTTAATTTTAAACTTTTAAGCGGTAGAACAATTTTGATGCATTTTTGTAAGGTATAGAATAGATCTTAAATCTTAATTTAGATACTTATTAATTGTATAGATACCTATGCAACTTATAAAGGCAAAAACAAAGAGAAAATAAATAGAAATCGCACCATTCTAAATTCCATACGAACGAAGACAGTACGCAGGTATATGCATACTATTTACGAGATTATATAAATCAAATCTCCTACTAAAAAATAATGCATGAATTCAAATGTTGTAATACTTTGCCATACTAAACAAATTTCTAAAAGTAAAAGGCGTCGTACTTCTGCGAATATAATAATACTAGCGACCCGCCCCGGCTTCGCACGGGTGCAATGCTGATACTAAATAGGTACACTACAGAAAAACTGTGAACGTTGTATATAAAAACATAGCGGCCCGCTCCAGCTTCGCACGGGTATAAAATATATAGCCGGGCGGCCGGCCGGTACCGCCGCAAACGCTACGTCCCGCAATTTTTAAATCTGTAATATCTTCGAAAATATTCACTTAAATCATACGGTGTAAAGGGCCATATAGATCTATATTAAATGAACAATGTATTGAAGGTATTTAATTGGTTAAGGATTAATGCTGTATTGGTTAAAATCGCTTCGAAAATTAGCCATTCTTTGTCGTAAAAAGTAAATGACAAAAAAAAGTTATTGTGGGTTATCCATAAGAGATAGACATATACCATCGCGGACTTTTCTGTAGACCTTTTCAATGTGTATAATACTTAGTACAGTCTCAAAATATTTAGATAATAAGACAAAGTAATGATATTTTTATGACTAGATACCTATGTAAATAATGAAACATATTTTTACAAACTTTAGTAGGTAACCAGTATCTATACGTCTAATAACGGATTCATTAACTCTGTGAATTTTTACGACTTGTATGATTTTCACTACTGGCTTGGAAAAAATGTAGACAATGGTGCATTTATATAAATTCATAAACTTTCCAATTGATGGCAATATTTCTTTTAATTTTCACCTGATGGACCTGTCTGCTTCATACCCAGGTGGTAAGAGGTATTAAAATGTTTTGTTAGTTCATATAGTACCTCAATGTGTCAGTTACTAATTTTCATGAAAAAATTAATATGCAATGATTTATACAAATAAATTGTTTAGTAAAAATACTCTAGCTAAATAATAACTGATTTAAATTCTCATAGAAAATATTATAGTAAAAATAATGGTCGACCTAAGAAACTTGGCCGTAAAAGGTACCGATTTCGTTTCACCTAAATGCAACCTGATTCGCTTTTAGTAGTCAACATTGATCTTAAAACTATACATTTCATGCCTAATACAAAATGTACTTACTTTTAAAGTCAGCAGAAGTCACGTTACATTCATCTTTATCGTTGAAGCAGTTGATGAATGCTCTGAGATTGTTCACATTGTTCACCAGACCTTCAATGTCGATATCATCATTCTCAGTGCTATAAGTCTCACTGGAGACCAGCATAGCCACCGAAGCAAAGAGCACGATGTACTTGAACATGTTTGTCTAAAAGAAAGCAGTTATCAATAGCAACTCTAGAGATACACTGAGTGAAACAGGAGCAATCAATCTCTAATGTACCCCTTTATTGACACTAGATAATTTAGAAGTACAATGTCCAACACAAATTATAAACACAGTCGAATTAGGAACTTTTCTATTAACTTTTTAACTTTTCGATTAGTTCCCAAAAAAAAGTTTATAGTTAGAACCCTAGGAAAACTTAAAGTTTAACAAAATACGTTAATCGAAATCTCTATAAAAATATAAAAGTTACTTACCACTCAGGTAAGTCTGATCAAAATAAAAAATGCAAAATAAATGTTTTCATGAGCTTGCCAACCAGTGTTTATATATATTTCCCAGGGTACAGACAAGGTTGATGTAAATCAAACAGACACAGATACTTACTAAATGTATCCCGTGTTGTAGGGCCCCAAATTATACGGAGGCCACATTGATGCAGTACTAAAAAATATATTAAAACAGTTGGGCCTTACTTGGCTTAAAACCATTACTGTAATCTAAAAATCTATATTCAATCGTGGTTTATTAATCCTATTGAAGATTCTCTTTCGATACTTTTAAAATTATTATTCGCATATATGGTAAACGTGATTGTAATTTTAACAAAATCACGCTTCATTTGCGGACAAATCTATTTTTAATTTCTGGGAAATATTGACGCTTTGAAAATTTAGATTTTGTCGTTTTTTTCGCACATACTACAATAAAAGTTTATGCAGTACCTTCACTAAAAGCTTTTAAAGAAATGAAAATCGGGTAGTAACATCTTTATGTATTAATATTTATTTAATAAACATAAATATTTTTTAAAACTATCAATTCATAAATGTTAACGAATTTTTTAAGTTTTTTTGTTTATTACTGATTGTATTGTGTACCTAGTTTTAATGATGTTTATCGCTAATTATGATTCCCATCCACTGTTTCATTTTAACAAACATTTTGAAGCTGAAGAGTACCTACATTGATTTAAAAAAATCCTTATCTTTTGCGTTTGTCAAGGAAGAGACGACCCTATACGAGCATTCCTTTTGTCAGGAGATGAAATAACGTGGAACTTCAAACTAAACACCAACAGCGATTTATTGCATATTATTGACTTGAAGAAACATTATTTACATGTCACAAAAGTCCCTTGTTATCTTCTATCGAAGTTATTTTGTTAAGATTATAATCGACACTATAAACGACACATTATTAGTCGTTTGCATAATTATTCCTATTCGAAAGCGAGTTTGTATCTAGCTCGAATTTATTTGCAGAGGTCAAATATAACATTATGCCTTTGTAGATTTCAGAAACAACTTTAACTTTAACTTTTTAACATGTCATTGAACTTGGGCAAGTAATTATACCTATGTTTAAAAAAATATTAATTGAAAGAAATCACTCAAATTCAATCCCATTTATAAAATAAAGCTTTTCATTACAATATGTATGTGTGAGTACCTATTTTCATATGCATTATCCGATATAAAACAAATTCGTCCGTCTGTTTATTCTGTCCTATCCCAAATCTACGGACTACGGTATACGTTAACGTTCATACGCCGATATTATCTATCATAAAATTGAAATACTTCAACTGACAGACTCAGTATCAAAAATGTATATTTTGTGTTATTAACAAATAATAATAAATGTACGTTATCATCAAATTTGTTGTTCTACATATTTGCTAATGGAATTAACCAGGTTCTAAGAGTTTTTATGTGATTACTCTTGGATAAAGTAACAAATAGCTATTTGATTTTTGTATCTGTGTAGTTAAAAGTTACTAAGAGTGGAACAAAACGATAATAAGGAAGCATGTTTTGTCGTAAAAGAAATTATTTCTAGAAAGCAATTTTAATGTGTATTTAGACTAGAGAATCTACGAAGAATATGCTTAGTTACTTTTCCAAAAAGGTTAGTTATTAAAACAAAACCACATTACTTTTCAACAAATTCGTTTATTAAAACAAAACGAAATAAAGCACTAATGCAAAACTAATATCCCTTAATTTGTTCCAATAATTTGTCCATGTATATGCCCTTAGGATCGAACTTCTTGACAAATTCTTCATATTGAGCAGGCATCAATACGCGAAGACCGCTAAGGAACGTATTGGCCAAATGCTTTTGCTTTGGATTACATCTCTTGCAACTTGTACGGATCGAATCTGGTATGATTACTGTAAAATACATGTTAAATTGTTTTATTTGCTTAATCTATACATATAATAAATCTGTAGAAGGGTCAATTCTGTACATTGAAAATATTGAAAAAATAAATAGCAGGGGGTGTTACTGGATCGATACCAAACCCAAATATGTGATTAAAAAAATTTTTGTCTGTCTGTCTGTCTGTCTGTCTGTCTGTCTGTCTGTATGTTCAGGCATCACGTAAAAACTAACGGTTCGATTTCGATGAAACTTGGTATAATTATACCTTATTATCCTGGGCGTAAAATAGGATACTATTTATCCTGGAAAAATACGTAAAAAAAAATTAATCTTAATTTTTCAGTTTTATCCATAGACGTTGTTCTGTAGAACCGCGAACACACGTTGCGTATTATTATAGGCCTAGCCGTATTTGGGTCCAATAGATATTTATAAGATGTCATTGTCAGAGTTACTCAAAATGGAGAAATAAACCATCCACGCGAAGACCGACATCCGCGCGGACGGAGTCGCGGGCGGAAGCTAGTAAGATAATAAAGTAAAATAGGCGATCTTCAACCGCTAGTAAACATATCAATCTATACTAATATTATAAAGCTGAAGAGTTTGTTTGTTTGAACGCGCTAATCTCAGAAACTACTGGTCCGATTTGAAAAATTCTTTCGGTGTTAGATAGCTCATTCATCGAGGAAGGCTATAGGCTATATTATATCATCACGCTAAGACCAACATGAGCTGAGCCACGCGGGTGAAACCGCGGAGCGCAGCTAGTAATGAATAAATGTCGAAACAGAAGGCTACAAAACATTGTATAAAAAATTCATCTCAACTCTGTAATCATTGCTAAATGATATCCATCATGAATATTAGAAGATACTACTAGACTCTTAAAGTTGTATTGTATCTTTTCACGAATTCAAGAAAATACTTACGCAAATAGCTAGCTGCGATCGCATCACACGGCTTCTTTCCCAGAAAGCAATCGAGATACGCCTCAGCTCGTTTATGATCCTTCATCAAGCTTACCATATCCAGATCGTCGTCAGCTGTTGTGTAGAATGAAGTGTCCGCGGCATACGAAGCGCCCACCAAAACGCATAGGACTAACAGGGATTTCATTTTAATATGTCTGCAAAAATAGTAAATTAAGATATGATTTCCTGAATGAAATTATAAGGATACAAATAACCGCAGTTACTATGTTCCCGTATGTTATGATTAGTTAAATTCCGACCAATTCCTGGTTTCGGTTAGTATTATAGGCAATAATATATATATATATATATATATATATATATATATATATATATATATATATATATATATATATATATATATATATATATATATATATATATATTTTTTTTTTTTTTTGATTGCTTGAAGGCTAAGGAATCTGTTTTATTTTACTCGTTAAATTAATGTGAATAAAGAACCAAAGATAAGTTAAAGAAACATTCATAAAATACTGTTGGGAGTATGTACTATTAAAAAAATATAAAAGTAACTCACCTGTTAACTATAATCGTGTATAGTGTCTAACAAACAAACACGTTCCTCCTTATATTGGATGACAAACACTTAATTATAATTATATATTATGCAATGTTAATTAGGGAAATTATAAACGAATTAAAAGCAATTATTAATGTGACGATACTAATATTTAAGTCCATTATGGTTAAGTAATTCATACCTTATGAAATTAGGTATTACATATTTGATTTTACTTTAGAAAATGTCTCACTCTTTTCAAGCAACGGTCTACTTCGTTGACTTAAACATAGTTATATCACATCCCGATAGAATAATGGGAAATATAGATAATAAAATATGTGCCTACAGTTTAATTCGAGTTATAGATTTATAGAAAATCTATTTAAAAATCAACGATCTTATTCTGAATGGTTACAAAGCCTTCTTCATACGTGTCACTTAAATTTACAGGCACTTACATAGGTTTATCCGAACAAGGCTGAATAAAAAGGCTAATATTTTATGGACTATTTTTTATTAGATAAAACATAGTAGCTGGTTGAATTTGAAACAGTTTTTACAAATCAATTATATCACGTCAGTTAATGGCCTTTAACATTTTCCAAAAGGGTATCCAAGTATTTTCCTTCAGGATCAAATTTCTTGACGAAGCTATCATATTCTTTGGGCATCTTGGTACGCAAAGCGTTCAGGAAGATGTTTGCCGAATGTTTTTGAGTCGAATCACATTTTGCGCATGCTGTTTTAATAACTTCCGGAACCAAAGCTGGTATAATACAAACAATAATTTTTATACAATCATCAGATATTGACCGAGCCGCTTCGCGGAGGGATTTGCAGATGCATGAATTCGGTATTTGCATATTGACATTTCAGTTTAAGTAATAGAAAAAAAACGCAATATCATCACTTATTCCAATGAAAGGGATCGCACCCTCATCATTAAGTACATATATAGTCTATGCCCACACCTAGTGAAGTAGACAAGATATTTAACAAATGCGCTACCGGGTCATCATAACAGACGGCTTTAACACAGTATACTATTTACAGTGTGACATCATACACTTACCTAAAAAGTCAGCATGCAGCTTCGAGCAAGGTTGTACATCCAACAAACAGTCCATGACTTCCTGCATTTTCTTCGGATCTTCAACCACGGCCTCCATGTTGATCTGGTCGGTGACTGTTTTGTACTTATCTTCATCAGCCGTAGCTGTAGCGGCGATCAGAGCACACACAAGTACTAAGGTCTTCATTTTTACCTAAAAAGCCAAAAGTATGGACATAGTTTATTGTCAACTTCATTATGAGGCTAATGATTAAACAGTAGGAAATGGTCTGAACCCGCATAGCAGACCCGTGTCCCTGCAGTGGAAACGTATATATGGGCTGATGATTTCGATAATAAGAAAAACAAACTTTAGTACAGAAAACATTAGTATAATGCAGTCCTTACATTACCACTACGTCAAATATAAAAACTAGAAATTCCAACAAATTATCTTAATTGTTTGACTATTAGATTTTATCACACAATTTTTCGTTGCAATAATTTAATATGGTTTTTGTTTTGACATTAAAATTAGATATTAAAGAAAATATTACATTAGAAATATCGCTAATACTATGAGTATGCTATATTTTGCGGCACATTAGAAAAAAAAAATTGAACGTTATTGGCACATTGAGTACTCCCCAAGTGATCAAGTTGTTAATTTTGTGCTCAAAGGCTACTTACTTAGTTCTTGGACAAAACCAGTATAAGCACTAGATATCGAGACATAACCACGATCCTTTTTATATTCAGACACACACACATACTCAGGAATATTCAAAATGATTCCTATACAAACATCTATTAATCCAATCGATCCCATCAAGTTATAATTAATAAAAAGCCTTATAAAAACTGAGAATCAAAAAATTCAACATCATGCATCATTCAACTTCATTTTCAAGTAATGCTTACTAGCAAAATATGACTTTTTATCAAAGCAGGATCTAACAAAATGTCTATTAATCAATTGAATTTTAATAATATTTCAGTTGCAGAGTGCATACAATAAAAATTGCTAGATTAAGTAAAGAATAATTGACGAACATGTTAAGCCTTTAAAGGTTAAGGTGAAACAAATATAGTGAAGGTATTATATTAAAATATAATTCAAATTCCTTTTCCTTCCTTCCTTGTGTGGATTTTTTTGACGATGTATCGTGCAGCTATTGATCAGCTTGCTGATTAGCTCACCCCCCACCCTTAAGGACTTTTGATATGATCATCTAGACATGTCAAGGAAAAAGTGTAGCGATTTCCAAACCACAAGATTTATCTCCGCTAATTTAACTAATTTTCTCGGTACTAATCGGTACTAAGATCGGATTACACATTTTTTAACCTACCGATTATATTTAGAATTTTATTTAATCAAACACCAGTATATTGTTTAATATTTTTATTAGATAAATATTTATCTCTAGAGTCTATAGTTGCTGTAAATCAATCATTCCAAGTCTTTTAATATCCTTTAACAATTTCCAAAAAGGTGTCCATGTATTTTCCTTCAGGATCAAACTTCTTGACGAAGTTATCATATTCCGTGGGCATTTTCTTGCGTAAGCCAGTCAAGAAGGTGTTGGCCAAATGTTTTTGAGCTGGGTTACATTTTACGCACGCCGTTTCTAAAGAATCGGGAATTATGGCTGGAAGAAAGACGATATCATTTTAATGAGGTATTATTTTTACAGATATTATTTCTAAATATGGAAACACATAAGTACATATATTTTTTGAACACCTTAGAATACAACACTATTTATCACTCGATTAATAACTTTAAGCCTTAGTACTTTTAGGCGAACTCACAATAAGAATACAAAATAGTATTTCATGAGTTAAACTTTCCTTCAATTTACTGGTAACATTTTAATCTAGAAAAATTTAATTTCAGAGAATAATACATTGTATTCAAAATGACGTACCCAAATAGCTAGCCGGCACTTCATCACAAGGTTGTCTTTCCAAGAAGCAGTCGACGAATTCCTGTAGTTTCTTCGGATCTTCAACCACGGCGTTCATGTCCAAATAGTCATTTGCTGTTCTATAGTATTCAATTTGCTGGGCCATCGAAGCGCCAAAAAGAGCACACAGAAGTATAACGGTCTTCATTTTTTACTAAAAAAATGAAAACAATAAAATAAAAACTGAGGAATAAATTAGCCAAAAAAGTACATTTGTGTTTCTATAAAATAATATGTCCGGGCTAAACTTAAAAAGAACTGCATGGATTTACTTCAAAATTATTACTTTTATCCATTTTTTATACAAATTTAATACAGAGATAACTTGAAACCTGAGGAAGGACATAGGATAGGTTTTATCCCGGAAATTTCACGGGAACGAGAACTACGCGGGTTTTTCTTTGACTACGCGTGCGAAGCGGCTGACGGAAAGCTTGTTATACATATACGTAAACTAGTCAAGAATTTCAATTCGTTCAATTTTATTTCAATCGAAACGGTTATTTTTTATCAATGGTAAATTACTTACGTCTATGTCAACACAAGTATAAACACTGGATATCGGGACATATTCGCGATCCTTTTTATATTACATTTGAGTAGACACACACATATACTCGAGAAAATTAAAAGTAATTCCTATGCAAACGTTTAGCACCAGTTACTAGCTATAAATTGGATGGATCCTATCACATTATGATTGTTAAATAGCCTCATAGAACTCTGATTAAAAAATAAACATCAACAAAATGATCAAGCCGTACCTGCTCAATGATAAAATGGTAGAAATGACCTACGAAACACAAATATGAAATTAATTACTTTTACAATCACAAATTCTTCATACTTACATAGATAGATATATATGTAACAAACTTAAAAAATAATACTACATGTAAATGATATAATTCGTAACTTGAACCAAACTGGAGACCAAACAAACCAAAAAGCATGAAAATGGACTTTAGATGATTGATTGCTCTAAGGATGATACCTATATAATATTAAAATAATGCTATACTATTTAAATAAAAAAGCTAATAATATGTTCATCAAAAAACTTTTGTTTAAAACCTGTGTAATTTATTTTATGACAGGACACATACTTATTGATAAACTAATACCTATAAGATACGGTTATATTCGTGGAAAATTCTATCGTAATTAAAAAAATATTACATCGAGTTTTAGATTAAAAACGAAAATATTGATTCCACACATCTTGTATCTCAATCTATACTGAAATTTAGAATTTTAAAATTTTACTGATATCTGTTTCAATCTTAATTTATAATCAACAAAGTTCTAATTATTTTACTAGACAATGATAATACACTATCTTTTAATGAAACTAAATCTTAGGTACGTATTTAAGACCTAACATATTAACAATTAAAATTTACCGCAACAGCATTAGAAAAAAGAAAACATGATGTCTCTATAATGTCCGAATAGTAAATAAAATATTGATTTTAAATTGAATCAATAAAAATGTTACAGAATGCAACGGTCTACTTCCCTCGTTTGTGCATTCCTATCCAGCGTAACCATTTGACCTAAATACACATACTCTTCTACTCTGTCGATGTTCTGACCATGTATTGTGATCGCAGGTGCAATGTTTTTGCTGTTACTCATAAATTTAGTTTTGAGCATGTTCATTCTTAATCCAATAGCTACTGAGGCATCATGTAGTTCTTCGAGCATGACTTTTATATCGTCCGGGGTTTTAGCAAAGAGAATGAGGTCGTCGGCAAATCTCAAATGCCACAGCATTGACCCATTGATACTAACGCCTTTTTCAGACCACTCCAACAGTTTAACAGGCGCGGTCCCAGGGGGGGGGGTCACGGGGGACATGACCCCCCCCCCCCCCAAAATCGTACTCGATAAAATAGAAAATAATTCTTATACAGTACAAAATGTGAAAAAAATTAGCCAAGTGCGAATCGGAGTCACTCGCACACCTAAAGTTCCGTTTAAACCTGTTCTTAATCCCTTGCGAATTTCGAAATTTTCGAAAATTTGCAACATAAACGGCTGTAAAAATTTAGATTGCGTTAACTTAAAAGTTTGATTTTTTCACACCTTCAAGGATAGATTTAAGTAATAAATAAAAATAACAGTCTGATAAATCCACGCGTTCGCACCAGCCAAGTGCGAGTCGGACCAGAGGCGGCTCGTGACAAAATTTTATGGGTGTTCACTTGAAATAAAACACTGAAAATACATGGTGTAAAGCAGTACAATTTATCAAAAAAATTACTTATATAAAGAAAATGCATACGTGATACGTCTTTCTTTTTGGTGTGCAAAAATATCTATAACTTAAAGCGACAAGACCGATAGACGCCAATTGCAGTTCATTCAACAAATGGTACCGAGATTGTGAATGTTTTTTCATCTTGATTGAAAGATGAGCTAAGTCGTCAACGCCCGTTTCAGTCCAAGCACTCTCACCTCCGCCGGCCGCGCCCGCTTTAAATAAAAGACACGGAAAACAAAATAGTTTGTTGCTTTCATCACAACCACACAACCACGGTGTTTTCACATATTGTTCAGATTTAAACACACGCGTATATGTTTTCGTTTTTGTCGTACATTTTTGCGTCAGATCAAGTTCAGGCCGTGGCGGTCCCTTAGCTTTACATTCAAGCCGAATTTGTAACGTTTTATCACACTTTTTAATGAACGCCACATTATAATTATTGTTCATTTTAACACTCACAAGTAATACTGATAACTACAGGCTATTTCAACACGTATTTTATAATTTTAATTAGAAAATTGCATGAATCGCGCGCGTGCATTGAAGTTGACTCGAGTGTTTGTTTATATTATAGAAGTGGCAACTGGCAACGTCGCGCCGCGCGCGCAATCGCTGTCCTGCCGGGCGGTAAAAACGAACCGGCAACGTTTGCGGGTGCGGCGCTCCGAATTTTGCTACTTTTCCATAGAAAATCTTTTGTTTCACGCGCAGGGCTCTGGCAAAACCCTCTCTTTCACTCCTATTGGATTTCGTATTAGGAAATGTACTAAATCTTTTTTCATTGGAGCGCAATCGTGAGCGCTCCGCTTCGCGCGTTACATAATACAGTAGGTATTATACAGGTGTATGGAATGATGGAATGATGGATATATTCATTGGTATTAACAGTAGTTTTAAAGATTACGATTGATTTTAAATAGTAATAATTAATGTTTATAATTAAATTAAGGAGTATGATTTAAGATTTTATTATAATTATTTATGGGAGTTCACTGCACCAGCGCTCCTTAGGGCGAGCCGCCTCTGAGTCGGACTCGCGCACCGGGGGCTCCGATCAAACCTACTTTTTATTATATTGTTGTAAGTCTAAAATGTATGTTTTAGCAATCTTTATTTTATTTGTGCTGTAAGACATTGCTTTTAACTCGGTGTTTACGGGAAGTACAATGTAGGTTTTGATTCCCTTGCGAATGTCGAAATATGGGATAATTTGCAGCATAAACGGCTGTATCTTTTGATTGCGTTGGCTTATAAGTTTCATTTTTTCACAGCTTCGAGAAACCGTAGACTTAAGTATTCGATATTAATTTCAGCTCAATACCTCCACGATTTTCTGAGAAAAAGCATGTTGATAGACAGAAAACTTTAAAATTATTAAAAATATTTTTTTTACGATGTAATTAAAAAAATTCATTTTTTGCAATTATTCCTCTATATGTGCTATAAAATATTGCTTCGTACCGAATTTCAAGATTCTAAGTTCACGAGAAGTACACTGTAGGTTTTGATTTTTGATTCCCTTGCAAATGTCGAAATTTGCGAATATATCAAGCTAAAATTTATATCGAATACTTAAATCTACGGTCTCTTCAAGCTGTAAAAAATCAAATTTATATGCCAACGCAATCAAACGATACAGCCGTTCATGCTGCAAATTATCGCAAATTTCGACATTCGCATTTGAATCAAAACCTACAGGATGCTTCCCATGAACACAGAGTCTTGAAATTTGGTACAAAGTAACGTTTTATAACACAGATATAGGAATAATTACGAAAAATATTAATTTTTAATTACATTATGTAAAAATTATTTTTTTAATAGTTTAAACTTAAAACCCCTTTACTCATGAACGCTTGTACATTAAATTAAAATTAATTGATATTCACATCAAAAACTCAGGTCTATAATAATATAGTCTTTAAGCCGTAATAAAATCAAATTACTATGTCAACGCAATCAGTCGATACAGCCGTAAATGCTGAAAATTTTCGCAAATTTCGACATTCGCAAGGCTATCAAAATTCAAAACCTGCAGGGTAATTCCCGTGAACTCAGACTCTGAAATTCGGTACGAAGCAACATCTATTAGCACATATAGAGGAATAATTACATAATATAAAAAAATATCCTTTATAATTTTAAAGTTCGGTCGAGACGCTTTTTCTCAGGAACGCGTCGAGGTATCAAGCTGAAATTTATATCGAATACTCAAGTCTACGGTCTTTTGAAGCGGTGAAAAAATTAAAGTTATAAACCAACGCAATCAAAAGATACAGCCGTTTTATGTTGCAAATTGTCGCAAATTTCGACATTCGCAAGTCTTGAAATTTGGTTAAAAGCAATGTCTTATAGCACAAATAAAGGAAAAATTTCTAAAAAATACATTTTAGACAGCGCGAGTCCGACTCGCACTTGGCTGTTTTTTTTTTGTACATATAAAAAAGGTAAAAAAATGTATAAAAATTTTCTCAAGTTTTTGCTTATAACTTCTATTGAATACGATTTTTAACGATCGTACGATTGGGGGGGGGGGGGTATCTTTCCAGCCGCGTGACCCCACCCAAAATGTCAGGCTGGGACCGCGCCTGCAGTTTAATCGTTCCCATCTTTGTGAGTAATTAAAACGAATTAACAAGATAAATATGTTTACAAAATACATACCCCAAAAATAACGTACCGTACTTTATTAATAATTTGTTTTATATTTCACAAAAAAGCGGATAAATTGAACCTGTTGAGAAAACTGAATGACCAAACTGAAAGCTAAGTTTGACTCAAAATACATATTATATGGGCAACTATTTAATTAGAAGGATATACATATAATGATGACCTACCACAATGTAAAGTCTATATGCTTAATTGTGTAAAGCAGCAAAAATTGCAGATGTATGTTAATTTTAACTCGTCTATATAGGAATAGGATCCGGGTTCGTATTTCTGTCCGTTTTATAGAGAGAGAATAGCTTAATATAGTTTTATTTTATATTTTTATTTTGTATATTATTTCCATTGAATAATTATGTAATGCTAAAATCGGTAGAGCCCTTCTCAATTGATGTCTATAGTTATCTAAACATTAGGATCTAATCACTACATAGTATAAAACAAAGTCGCTTTCTCTGTCCCTATGTCCCTATGTCCCTATATCCCTTTGTACGCTTAAATCTTTGAAACTACGCAACGGATTTTGATGCGGTTTTTTTTAATAGATAGAGTGATTCAAGAGGAAGGTTTATGTGTATAATAACATCCATTAAATAGTGGAGAAGTACTGTTATTTTTGAGTTTTCTAATGTGATGTCGTAAAAAATTACATTTTTTCCGCTTACATTGCAAACGCAGGCTGAACCCTACGAGTTTTATCAAAATAATGTACTATAAGTATTATACACATTGAAAAGGTCTACAGAAAAGTCCGTGATGGTATATGTCTATCTCTTATGGATAACCCACAATAACTTTTTTTGTCATTTACTTTTTACGATAAATAATGGCTAATTTTCGAAGCGATTTTAATCAATACAACATTAATCCTTAACCAATTAAATACCTTCAATACATTGTTCATTTAATATAGATCTATATGGCCCTTTACACCGTATGATTTAAGTGAATATTTTCGAAGATATTACAGATTTAAAAATTGCGGGACATAGCGTTTGCGGCGGTACCGGCCGGCCGCCCGGCTATATATTTTATACCCGTGCGAAGCCGAAGCGGGCCGCTATGTTTTTATACACAGAACAGTAAAGTATCTACTTTACTGTGAAGAAGTGTGATGTGGGCGTGGCCCACGTGTCACTGGTAAGATAAGATCACCTAACTTGCTCTCAGTTGTGCGCAGAAAAATATTCGAGTCGGTTGTCAGCTGTCAAACCTTTTTTCCATATTTATTCAATAATTAGGACGTGTTGTTCGGTATTAGAGTGCAAAAATGATAGCAGACGAAATAATATCAGCAATGGAGGCATTTCATACCATCGGTAAGTCTTATTTTTATTTATTTTACATATAATATTTTATGTTATAACTTCGCTTGTAATTTGTCAAAATTGTATACAAATATCTAGTCAAAATGAACCTTAATCCGTAATAAATTAGTACTATTATAGATTGAACAGCAAACAAGACTTTCTGGAATATTATTGCAATAAACAAACGAATGTCGCTTTAGTGATGCTTGTGGCGCATATCGACAGTATCGATACTTTAGAAAAGACAAAAATTATAAATATTAAATTTTATTTTATTTTTCCTTAGCTTTCATTTGTCCAATTTATTTATAGATTTCCCAAAGAGGCTAATTTAAAAGAGAAATGGATAAATGCAACGTGACGAGTTAACTGGATGCCGAAGAGCACTAAGCGGTCTAACAAAGGCCGACCGATACAGCAAACCTACGGCAGTTCGAAGATTTAAAATAATGCATATTTTCTGTTTGTATTTTGTAAATATAGATTAATACTATTCTATTCCGTTTTTTATTTAATAATAATAATATAAAAAGACGTACTTAGTAGTAATAAACATACTCCAAAATGTGACACATTATACTATACTCATATAATAGAAAGAAAAAAAAAATACACAAAAAAATATTTATTTGTGAATTATCGATAACAAGGCTAACATCCCTCAGGGCATAGCATCAGATAAATATCAAGTAAAAGGCTTATTAGACCACCCAATTTTTAGGGACCCTAACCCTAACTAAGAGTGGTGTAATAAGACTTAGGGAGTTAGTGTCCCGATTTAGGGCGATCGGGTCTGCCCGATCTGCCTAGCTCCCTAAGCGCCCTGCAGATTGGGTAATGTAATAACGTTTAGGGCGGTTAGGGAGCTCAGTTGCCGCGCGACTAGTACGTGGAGTGGCTGCTTTTGTATGTAAGGTGTCACCAAACTCAACAAGTGTTCAAATTGTTCTGCACCTACTCTAATTAATTCATTAAAAGTTAAAACTCCCGGTTCAAGCACGCTTAGTATTTGCATATTTGAAAGCTTTTCACGTAACCGCAAATACTCTTTCACCCAGATCTTTCTCTTCTTTCTTTTTTTAATACCTATTTGTTATTGCGACAACGGTTGCCACTGCTACAGCAACTTTTTGAAGTTTCGATACTGACGACGGCATAATGTTAAATGCAACAATACGTTTATCTCTCTAGACATTCGCGTATAAACTGAGTTAGGGCCCAATTCGCAGAGAAGTGTAATAAGCGCCACACTAACTAGGGTACACGCCCACCCTGGATGCAGGGCCCTTAATATCGGGTAGTGTAATAAGCCTTTTAATGTCATTAATGTTGAGTGACACAAATTTCAGCCTTATCTCTATGTGTTGAGGTTCAAAGTTATATCTATCGAAAACTAACGCCCTCTGTTGTGGAGTAGCTGAATGTTTTCGAATTTGGAATTTCTGTGCAATGAGAAACAAAACAGCTAATATACCTAGGGATGTTATACTAAAATAAACCGTAACATTGTGCGTTAGGGTACATATTGAAATGCTGAATTTATAACCTAAGTCAGTTTTTACTCAAATTAAGCTGTCCAATCAAAGGCATAGTTTACTTGTAGTGTACTGTATAACTATCGGTTTAAATGTGTGGGTTTGGCGACACTGGTTTTCATAGTAATTATGACATTATAGCACTTCTATTTGTTTTTAATGTTCTGTGTTTTTATATTATTTTGTTTCACAGTTTTTCTGTAGTGTATTTAGTATCAGCATTGCACCCGTGCGAAGCCGGGGCGGGTCGCTAGTGACTTATATGATATATCGGTCATAAAATATATTTCGAAAGCTTTGTTTAGGATAAGATTTCATTGTTTTGGTTCGATTT
Source organism: Colias behrii (assembly GCA_029959065.1). Classification (NCBI taxonomy): domain Eukaryota; kingdom Metazoa; phylum Arthropoda; class Insecta; order Lepidoptera; family Pieridae; genus Colias; species Colias behrii. The sequence continues at coordinate 5,607,426 of JARWMC010000019.1, read as the reverse complement.
TGTTATTAAAAATTGTGCATAAATTATTTATTGTAGCGAGAAATTGTTATATGTATAATTATTTTGATCAAAGTCTGATTTAACACCATCATAAAACAATATTATGTTAATGCTAATGAGAAATTTTAATAAAACATAATATTTTTATTAAAATTTCTCACTTATATAGGTATAAATTCTGTGACCTATTGTTGTTGTAATTAAATTATGGGTATAATACTGTTATAAAGGATCTAATAGGGTTATGATTACTTTTATATAGGTAGTTAATAAGTTATTTATTCATACATTGAAAAAAAAAATAATTACGTAGTTTTACCTATGTACCTATTTTAAAAGACTTTAGTAGGAGAGTATAGTGTGTAAGTGAAAACTATTTATTTAAAGTATTTCATATCGTATTTATTAAAGCATATCGTAGAAAATCAAAGCATTTTCGCTCTACATACTACATCAAAGACAAGATTTAAAGAAAAAGTTTATCCTTATGAAAAAACTATGACCGCAATAGTGTTGCCCAAATGCAAGAACAAGACGAGACTTAGCCAGTCTTGGTCTTGGTCTTGCGCCAATACACCTGGTCTTGGTCTTGGTCTTGGTCTTGCGCTCCCAGTCTTGGTCTTGGTCTTGGTCTTGCAGCAAGAGTCTTGCAAGTCTTGCAATTACCTATTAGTCTATTACTATCAGTGGCGGGGTAAGACCTAAATTTGATGTGGGCAAGACAGATTTCGCGAGGCCCTGTTCTATGGCGACCTGAAGACGGATTTTATAAAATAATAAAAACAATTGCGTACTTTGACTTGATTGGTTGTCTTCCTAGTCAAGAAAGTAAACAAATAAAACCAGGGATTCCCCGCACTCTGGTTGTTTTTTTTTTTTAATTTATTAAGGCATTGGAACTCTGGTCGGTCGGTGGCAAATGTTGCCAGACTAAGAAACCATGTTTCACAACAAAATTGATTTATATCTTTTTTAACCGACTTCAATCAATTCGGCCGGTATATTTTTTTTATGTATGTACACCGATTACTCCGAGGGTTCTGAACCGATTTACGTGATTCTTTTTTTGTTTGATACGGAATGTTGTCGATTTGGTCCCATAAAAATTTTATTCGGATAGGCCCAGTAGTTTTTATTTTATGAGCATTTTTGTCTAATCTCGATGACTTAGTTGAAATGTAGCAAGTAACTTTGATTCACTTCTCGATAACCAATTGAGCTGAAATTTTGTATAGGTACGTATATAAATTGGATAGCGATTAAACATTATCATGATATAGAGCTGATTTGATGATGGAATCGGAAGGTGGCCATAGGAACTCAGTAATATATTGACTTAACTTTATCAAGTTTGGGCTCGTTTGATTCGTGTTGAAAAATACACTAAAATGATTAAATAAAAATAACTACGTTAAAAACAACCGACTTCAAAAACGGAAAAGCAAAAAATTAAAAGATTTGATATTATTAATTACTACATATTATTACTTATTCAGATGTGCTATTTATTAAATGGGTTTGAAGTCGGTGCCAAGCACTAAGCACTTAGTAATAAATGCGTGCACTGACATCAAACCTTTTTAGTTTTTAGTAAATAGCATATCTAAAATAATAATATGTAGTAATTAATAATATCAAATCTTTTTTAATTTTTGCTTTTCCGTTTTTGAAGTCGGTTGTTTTTAATGTAGTTATTTTTATTTTATTTTATTCTCGCTTTAAAAAATTTTGAGGCGCGAGGCCCCTTGTACCGCGAGGCCGTAGGCGGTGGCCCACGTCGCCCACGCCTTACGCCGCCTCTGATTACTATTTATTAAAGTTTACTTTAAATCTTAGAAAAAACGTATTAGAATTGGAACATTGTGAGCTTGAATTAACATAGCCATAGTAAAGATCAAGCAGATTAATAAATAACTGAAGATTTGATAAGAAATTCGAAAAATCAACTGACCTATATGTCGTTTTCCACGGAAGTAACTGTTTCTTAATAAACATTTATGATTTATAAGCTTAAATTTGCTAAAACATGTAAAAAAAACAAATTAATTACAATAATCAGTGATCAGTATAATGTATTCATTTTCATTCTAAGCACTCTGAAACTTATTTATTCTTTGGAACACCTGTAGGTACTCTTAAAAAAATTCGAAATTATTTTGCATGAGTATACCTACGCCCTATGGCGGCAATCAAATAGTGTCAAATGTTATGATTTCGGCGTGGCGGCAACGATTGTTTTAGATTTCAAAAGAAGCCGCCGGCGCGTGTATCATAACCATGTACTTCCGAAAAGCGGAAAATTTCTTTGAGAAGTAAGTACAAAACCTTTGATGCCGCATTATCAAACTGAGTGCATGCATAGTTATGTTTTAGCCGATGGTTAAAACATAACTATGCATGCACTCAGTTTGATTTTATTTTAATAGATATTTTTTTATTCGCTATGTTTATGGTATTAGTCGTAATGCGCATAGGTCCAGTTTTTCATATTCTTTGATACAGTTTTTTGCGTCTCATAGAATTCCTAAGCGTACCTACCTATACACCGAACTGTTACACCTAACTACTCAGTGAAATAGCGCTAAGTCCTAGCTGCAAGACGCAAGAGTCTTGCAGGCTATGTCTTGTTCTTGCTCAAGTCTTGCACGGTCAGTCTTGGTCTTGGTCTTGCTAAAAATACGCGGTCTTGTTCTTGGTCTTGGTCTTGCAAAAACGCAAGAACAAGACCAAGACTGCAAGACCAAGACTGAATTTGGGCAACACTAGACCGCAACAATGTATAAACTGAGTACGATGTTTGTAAAATCTGAAATAAAGAAAAGTTGTTGTTAAATTGTTGAAATAAATATGACTATATTATAATGATTCATCATTACAATCGATAACATATAGAATTTATACGCATAGATATCGTTCGTATTTTTAGAACTTTTAATAAAAAGGGGCAAAAACTTTGTAATAAAAATCCATATACTTACCGAAACAAATAGATCCATATCAAATATCTTTATATTGAAGGCTACGATCTCCAATGGTCTCTGAAAATCACACTCTTTACTGAATTAAAGCATACAGGAAAAAAGTGTGGTTGGTATAAATTACGATATGATGATAGATGATTTGATTTTTGTTATAAATTTATAAATATTATTGATATTTGTTTGTTATAATTACAATTACAAATCCGCTTTTAATGGGCTAAGTATTAATATAATTCAAACGACTTTTTATCACATTGTGTATTTAATTAATTAACAAGCCGGAGTGACTGTGCCTATCATACAATTCAAGAAATTAAATTCATGCGTATCTTTTTTTCTAAATCCAAAAATCTGTAAATAACGTAACCGAAATTACCTGTGATCTGGCGATCATAATCTGCACTAGGTACTTTGCGTAATTTTGTTTCGTATATATCTTCCCAGCCTGCACAATATATCAATGTCGCCGTTTCTAAAAACTACAAATCAATATATGAGATTATAATAATTATTAAGTGTACATAAATAAATTGAAGTATTACTCTACTAAAGTATAATACATTAAGCTCAAAATCCATAGATTTTTACAATGGGAATGACTTTGTGAAATGATGAAATAATATTCCACAGAAATGCAGCAAAAGCATAGTGAATTATACTAATAAAATACGTCATATTATGTATGCCAGGTATGGCTCATTGGCTGTGGCTATTATGATGTTAATATGTGAATATGTAATTAATGTATTACCGTTTCCTTTAATTTAGCTGAATAAAGGCATGGTAAAAATATGTGAATGACCGATCCTATTACAAATATTATATATTTCAAATCAAATCCACCACCCACCCTAAAACATTCAACATTGATTAGATTTTGATAATAATAGATAATATTTCACATTGCTTGGAATAAATAATCAAATGTTTAGTTACAGTGGTGAGGGTATACATGCAGTTGCAAAGTTGTATCATAGTAGCAATCAGAATCAAACCCAACCAAATATTAAACGTGTCTTGTATCAAATTCACCAATCTAAAGCAAATATAGGGTTGAATAAAATACATACTTATTAATATATTCATTTATGTTATTATAAATATGATATTTGACCAATGGAAATTAGTAAGGTACCTACCTGAAAAGTCTATTCTGTTCGGCAATGACTTGACTAATATTATCTTTCGACTTCAGAGCATCTTCGAACATTTTGCAGTAAATTTTCATTTTCAAACAAGCGTGATTAACGGACAACCCAAAAAAACCATCATAGCCAATAAAGCTAAATACATATGTTGAAGCAGCGTATAACATATAGGCGAACATTATTTCGTAATATGGACTTTTGAATCTATCTTCAGAGCTTCCATATGGAATCCGAATATCATGTATCATAAACCTTTGGGGCTCAGATGTGAATAAATAACTGTATGTAGTTTTTATCCCAGCCATTATAGGAAAAATTAATACAACAGATAGTACTGTTATTACCCAGCCCCGTTCGCTGTATACTAAACTATTTCTAATGCTCAAATCAATTATTATCTGTTGATAAGACGCAGGCAAATTGTTATATAAAGCATAATCCCGGTCTATTTCGTTTATTATTTGTAGAGCCAATTCTTCTTTATAGTTTTGACATATTACCTTAAAATATTAATTTACAATATATAAAACTCACATTTAAAGCTGTTCAATTAGGAAAATAAATAGCATTACCTTAAAATATATGGCAAGAAATGGTCCGATCAAATTAGTTTGTTGGATAATATTATTTATATCGAAATCAATACAGTATCGATAAGTATCTTATAACACAAACGCACATATAGGTAAAACCGATAAAATAACTAAACCTAAAATACAAGCAAATCATTATAATATAAATTCTTAAAGAAATTTAATAAGGGATATATTATAAAGAGACCCACAAAAGATAAAGATGCGTCTTTTAAAGTACTTAGGATTAGGATATGAAAGAGATGCCGCCATTGCAAAAGCCGTATACCGATAAGTTTCTTTAAAACTCGTATACTTTCTCTCATCCCCTGAAATATATTATCAAATAAATTTATTACAGCATCATCTTCAACAAAACGTAAATCGATGCAGCCATTCCAAAAGCAGTAGATATTAAATTAACTTTGAATGTATCAAAGTGAATAAAATAGCTATAAAATAAACAATATACCGGAGTAGTTGTTGTAAAAAGAATTTTCCATTTCAAAATTGATTGAATCCGAACCATCCATGACTACGTTGCTTCTACGTTGGTGTCCTCAAAGTGCAGTTGGCATTCTAAGTACTTTGTGTAGTTTTCCAGTAATATAGAAAACTGTACAAGTGCACATATACAGTACTAGCTTTCCACCCGCAGCTTCGCCCGCGCAGTCAAAGAAAAAACCGCATAGTTCCCGTTCCCGTGGGATTTCCGGGATAAAACCTATCCTATGTCCCGGGGTAAAAAAAAGCCTATGTCTTTTCTCGGGTATCAAAATATCTCTATACCCAATTTCATGCAAATTGGTTCAGTAGTTAAGGCGTGATTGAGTAACAGACAGACAGACAGAGTTACTTTCGCATTTATAATATTAGTATGGATGTTTCGTATTTCATGCAAGGTCAGTGATTGCTATACCTACCCATTAAAGATTGATTTTACCTATAATAATTTTTCGTTTTGATAAAAAAAATTCTATTGATATTATCACAATATTCATATATCAAATAACTTTAATAATTTAAAATGTGTTTTTTTCACTCTCATGTTAATAGTGGTAGTAAATATTGATTCATTTTTATATTTATATCGACCAGTAATTAATTCAAGTTAGAAAAAAAACATAATGTTTAAGCAAATTTCAGGAACACCCTGCAGTAATATCATTACGAAATGGATTAAATATGGATCAAAGACTCTATTTATCGAAATTAAAAGAGAATCCAATAATAATTTTCTGTTATGGCTTTAAACAGGTGAAATTAAAAATTTAAAGATCAATTGCCTTAAACTTAACAAGAGGCTTTTATTACGTACTTTTACCCTGCAGCAAACTACAATTAACATTAATCAAAGGGGCATAATTCATTACATTATCCTATTCATATTATCACATTATAAATTTGCTGGAAATAAATGATCAGAAAAGCTTTGTCATATTATAATATTCACACGTGAAGTTACCACCTTTACTAAAAAGTAACAATCTGATCCCAAAAATTCAAATATGGCCAAGTTTGAAATATCTACATTCATTATAACTCTATACTAATATACTCTCTCTCTCTCTCACTCTATACGTATATTAATAATCTATGGAAGAGTATGGTTGTAGAAATTAAAAAGGAAAATTTATTTCTAAAATTTATTTTGTCAAAATTGTTCATGCTTACAATGTTTAGTAAGAGCCAATAATCTTCTGAAGAGCAGGTATGTAGTGGTTGCTGGGATCGTATTTCTTCTGGAACAAGCTATAATACTTAGGGTATCTAGTTCTTAGGTTCCACAAGAATCTGCTCCAGAGATGTTTTTGGAGGCTGCTGCATCTCTTGCATGACGTCCTCAAAGAATCTGCTAAGATGTCTGTAAAATTCACAATCATTATATGTAAATACAAGCAAATTAAATACAAGTAAAAACAAGGTAAAAACAAATACAAGCGTAATCTATTAGAAACTTTAGCTTTCTTTCATAAGGTTTACACTGCACGTGTCAACAAAAATAATAAAAAAACCTTATTCCATGTTGATTGACTTTTTCCTTCCGTCTTCCGATATTGGAAGAAATAAGTTAAATAAATGGTAACAGACATGAAATATCATAAGATCTATCTTCAAATTCTGCTCTTGAGTTACAAGTGTTGACACTAACACAACATCTTTATAAATATAGTACTTACTTTTGTAGCTCTGTGCGAGAGGGGAGCAGGGAGCGCGACCCAAATAGCAGTCCATATAGCCCTTAACAATCGCCGGGTCTTGCATCAACTTATCCACGTTCAAATGATCATTGCCAGTTTTGTAGAAGGCAATACCCATGCTCAATGCGACCGAAGCCGAAAGAACTATTAGGACTTTCATTTTTAAGTTTCTGTAAGTGTAAATGTGTGTCAATCAGTTGTTCCAAAATAATTAATATCAGTTGTTATAGAACTGCCTTACTTAAGAATTATAAAAATTACATTATAAAGTCTTAATAGCAAATATTTATTTTAAAATAATAAAATTTATTTATAGAAAAATTTTGTTAACTTACCAAATGTTAGCCCGAATTGAAACTATACGGATTTCGGATAAGCCATAGCCTTTAAATACTTCTTTATATCGTTCTTGGTAATGCGTTATACAATCAAAGTGGATTCTAATGACTATTGTTATAAATTGTCACTTAAGATTATTTTTAATTCCTTCATTTAATAAATTGATTGATATGGATTATCACTATTTTTCCATTCAAAAAACATTTATACAGTCTAAAGTCCACAGTATTAGCATAGGTATTAGTAACTATTTAGAAATATGTTCTATTACGACCAATACAACTATGTAGAGTGGTCTTATTAAGCAGGAATAGAATAGCCCAAAAAATACTGTAAATCCTAAGATTTTCGAGTCATACCTAAGATTTAACAGCTCCGAGTGGAAAAAAGTTCGATCAGTTCTGTAATCATAACAAAAGGTTTCTTTGTATGTATATCCGGGCTAAACTCAAAAAGTTTTTCAAAGGGTTTACTTCAAATTTTTCACGAATATTACTAACAGTTCGGGTCAACATATAATCATGAGCGGAGCAATGCGGGTAAACCTGCGGGGCACAGCTCTATATTTATTAAGACTGTCCGCTTAGCAAAATAAGAAGTACTTAATCATTATTTTATTCCCAAATTCAACGTTTACAACTAAATTCTAATGGTTAACAATTATTAGGTAATTCTAAAAGCTCCTAAAAGTTCACCCTTTTTTATAAATCCATACAATTACCAACTCATATCGGTAAATTTCAGGATATTATACTGGTTCTGGTAATACTTCAGATTTGATTCATTAATTACAAAATGTTACGTTCATGGATGCTCATGTTTGTGATGGATATATTATGCAGCTCCAGTTGTGTAAAATTAATTTCCTGTTTAAAATATTACAGCCATTCTCATGTTTAGAAACTTAGTTTTTATAATATATAAAACAAAATATATTAATTAATCCCTAAGATTAATACAATATTAAAGGAAAAATACCTTTATATTTTTATATTTTATTGAAAAAACCATTGTTTATTTAGGGCCGATTTTTCAATCGCGAGATAAACAGTCTAATAACTACCCCTCGAATAGATTTATTCAATTATTTATCTAACTCATAACGGCTCGCCTATTTTTCAATCGTGATTTATTTGATGAATAACTATCTGACCAAATATTTCCATATTGGCAGCTCTGCTCTCGGAGTGGCGAAACAAAAATATTAAATTAGTCAGGTTAGAGCGGGATAGAGTCAACTCTTGCAATTTGTCAACAACCGTCATTATGACTCACGTCAGGAGTGCATTTTAGTTTGTCTTGTATTGCTCTTGTCTTCTATGATTGTTGATTGTTGTTTTGATTCGAGTAAAGAGTTTGGTTAAATTTGTGTTTCAATTTATATATTTTACGATAGAAACGACATACTTAAAGGCAGCGTTCGGCAAATTTTCAATGGCATGGTCATCAGTACTATCAAAAACATCAATTTCAATATGATTTTAATTGATAATAATTATAAAGAAAGAGGTTTAATTGTTAATAATTCTACGCTCTATGTTATGACATACGAAAATATCCCCAATTTGACGCGTCAGTTGTCAACTCAAACGCCTAACCGTCGAATAGCGCGCTATCTGGCCGTTGGAGCGGCAAATAGATTTATTCCTCAAATAACGTAGTTATTCGATAGATAAGGCCTATTCGTCTATTGAAAAATTGAATATTTTGTTAACTGACGAATAAAGTCTATCTAGCTGTTTATCTGGGCATTGAAAAATCGGCCCTTATAGTTATTGAACTTCAGATAATGCTTTCAAAAGCGGACTGAAGTAAATTCCTTTTGGGTCGTATTTGTTTTTAAATGCTTCCATTTCTTGAGGCACCGTTTTTTGAACTCCTACAATAAATTTCAGAAAATTTTTCTTCTGTACTGTTGTACATTTTAAACAGGCTGTTTTAACCGCATCTTTGAGATTATCTGTTGGTAATTAAATAGTGTTAGTGAATTCAGATAAAAAATAAATAGATAACATTTAAAATGCATGTTTTACTGTTAATATGTCGAATACATCAATAAAACCTATTCATATGTATTTATAATACGTGAACAATAAACACATACATACATGATACATGGTACATAACTTGAAAAAAAAATGATCATTGCGATAAAAAGCTGATACCATAGAGTTTCGACTTACGTCTCTACTAGGTATTAAATTTTGCTTTTTCTAAGTTATTTTATTTAATTAATACCCTATTTGCTGCGGTATCGCAATAATTCACTTTACAATGATAGTATATACTGATATATACGAACCTTTATAGCTTTGAGAGATTGTAGTACATGGGTTTCTATCAAGGAAGCAGTCGATGAAGGCCTGCAGCTCCACTGGGTTGTTCACCACTTTATCCACGTCAATCTGATCATCAGCTGTATGGTAGTACACTTCTTCTGTAGTTACGTAGACAACCAAAACGGCTATCATTATGAGGAACTTCATTTTGACGCTTTTCCTGGAAATCACACCCAATTTAAAAAAAAACCTACCTAGTAAAAACATATTGCCAATTTAAAAGATACCTATTTGTAAAAATTATGTGATAAGTAATATTATATTTTTTATAAAAACAATTATTTCAAATATTACCTATATTTAATCGTAAAATTAGATTTTATTTTATTAAAAATATCGATTTATTTCTTACCAATTGTTTATGAATCGACGTATTATGCAAAAGATTCACTTAAAGTAATATTTTGCGTTTATATATCAGTCCTAAAACAATTACGATCTTAATTATTACCTATATACTAAATATTTCAATTACTTTAATTATTTAAATTATAACGTGTGTTTAATAGTAGCAGACCTGTTTATTCCAATGTTTGCAAAAGCAAAAACACATCTATTACCTCAATTTTAAATCTATTTTATAAAAAAATAAAACTAAATGAATGAGTTACGTGAAAGTGACGTAACTTTTATAAATTCTAAAATGAAAAATTGCGATGGAACATTCACTAGCAGCAGTCTTCGGATTTTCGTTGATAAACAGCATGATAACAGTAATTATGTTAGCAAGTATCTTTTCAAAAGTAGATTGGGCCGTTTTAAAATACCAAGAGAGATCAGCCATAGAAATAATAACATTGAAATGATCTAAGGAAGAGATCACGACAGGTTAGAGAAGCAGGAAAATACTTTTACACAACTATAGATACAATCGGGATGAAAAACAAGAAATTAATATAAAGTCAAATAATAGTGCTAAATTTATTGAAAGGACCAAGTACAATTATTGTATGGAAGCCGCTAAGGCTTACTTACGTTCCTTTTTTTCCCTAAGTTCCAACTGTCATATTATTTAAAACTACCTATATGTACCTAAATGTAGAGTAATAAGGAAGGAAGAGCCTTCGCTAAACATACTTCAGGGTACCACATATACCGTGTTTATACGTGTTCGAGATACAAATGCATTGTATTTTTACATTTCATTAAACACATGATCATATTATGCACTAGCTGTGCCCGCGACTTCGTCCGCGTGGAATAGTGACTGCATAGTAGTTACTAGTTACTACTTAACTTTTATTGAATAAACACGTACTACCATAAATAATTAAAAGAACAGTTAGTAAAATTTATTACTAAACTGAGCTAAAAAATAAAAAAATAAGTGCCTAATTAATTTTCTACGTAAAATTTATTTTAAATTATGGCATATTATTTTTTAGGCACCAGGAGGGAGAGGAGCAAATTTATTTACCTTCCTTCCTTGTATGGATGTTTTTGACAATATATTGTGCAGCAACTGAGTGCCGAGGCAAACGTCAAAACGTAAAGGAATAGAATCCGCTATCGATACTAATTGACATAAGCGTATGATGTTTTGCTAAGGATTTGTTCACCCTACCAACGACGACGACGACCACGAACAAAATTTTCATCCAGTCGCAATTTAATAAAATTGTGCAAAACACAATTAAAAATCAATTATTAAAATTTCCTGTCGTTCTGGTGATTGGAATTTTTATTTTTGAGATCAACGATGAATGAAAAAATAGATTTTTCGTAGAAACAGTGGCTCCTAGAAAAAAATGTATGTGAAGTTTTTTAAAGATAATTTTATAATCTACAATTTTGGTAAAAGTTAAGGATACCATACCATACCATCATTATCATAATAATATATCTTATATATATATTTTTTTATAATGGTACTTAATTTTAAAGATCGTCGGGAAGTTTGTAAAATTATATATATTCCTTTTCCTTCGTTGCGTTGGGTTTTTTTTTTTAATTTTTAAACTTCGGTTTCTTATTTTCATTTAATATTTTCAAGTGAGCGAGACCTACCTCTACCTCCATAATACATTCCTACATCTGACATCTTTTAAGTTGGGCCGTAACCGTGCATAAATTGTAATGGACCACAGTGGCAAAAGAAGTGGTATATTTAAGAAAAAAAATTGCCAAGGGCCAGGCCTATGTGGCTTTGAGAAGAGTTCAAAATTTCCAGGGTGTGGCTATCCTCTCGCTCCCATGTCCCCCTCTTCTTTCACAGACTTTCAACCCTTCCCTTTCCATCCCTAGTAAATGGCAGAACCGATTTTGATGTAAATAATATTATCTAATTGTACCTATATGTACACGTCATATCCTATCGTTTGATGCTCCATTTGGTTTATTTATCTAACCACTGTCACCCCTAAAGTGCCCTATATGTAAAAAACGGATGAACCGATTTCGATAAAACATTACTAATTGTAATTCACCCGTTATGCACATTCATTTGATATATCACTTAGGTAGGTACTATCACAATATTTGACAACATTCGTTTCTTTCATTCCCTATACCTATACAGGGTGTAATCGTTAAGTGTGCGCAGGCGATTTTTCCGTAAGTATTACAGATAACAAAAAACTTTAAACTGATATCGAAAGTACTTAACCTAATGAGTAAAATGGCGGTAATAAATTTTTTAAAAATAAATCGAGAAATATCAAAAAAATTATCTTTAAACCCTCCCATTCAATAAGTATGAAATATGAATATCCCATATACCTACATTTAATATGAAAGATTTTAGCTTTTTTTTTCTTTTTTTGGTTTTCTGCTTTAATTACTTCGCAAATTTGAAGTGACATTTTCCACATTTTTCCGGACATTTTCACGCATTTTCCGGATATTTTCCGGGAATTTTCCAGGCATTTTCCGGACATTTCCCTGACATAGCCTGTAAATGTCTGGAAAATCCCCGGGAAATGCTCGGAAAATCCCCGGAAAATGTCTGGAAAATCCCCGGAAAATGCCAGGGAAATGTCCGGAAAATGTCTGGAAAACATCGGGAAAATCCCCGGGATATGCTCGGAAAATCCCCGGAAAAAGCCTGGGAAATTCCCGGAAAATAACCGGAAAATGCCTGGGAAATGCTCGGAAAATGCGTGGAAATTTCCGGAAAAACCGTGGAAAGTCCCTGGAAAATGTCCGGAAAATATCCGGTAAATGCGTGGAAAATCCCCGGAAAATGCCAGGGAAATGTCCGGAAAATGTCTGGGAAACATCCGGAAAATCCCCGGGAAATGCTCGGAAAATGCCTGGGAAATTCCCGGAAAATGTCTGGAAAATCCCGGAAAATAACCGGAAAATGCCAGGGAAATGTCTGGAAAATATCCGGAAAATGCGTGGAAATTTCCGGAAAAAGCGTGGAAAATGCCTGAAAATGCCAGGGAAATGTCTGGAAAATGTCTGGAAAACATCCGGAAAATCCCCGGGAAATGCTCGGAAAATCCCCGGAAAAAGCCTGGGAAATTCCCGGAAAATAACCGGAAAATGCCTGGGAAATGCTCGGAAAATGCGTGGAAATTTCCGGAAAAAACGTGGAAAATGCCTGGAAAATATCCGGAAAATGCGTGAAAATGTCCGGAAAATATCCGGAAAATGCCTGGAAAATCGCCAGAAAATGCCTGAGAAATGTCCGGAAAATGTCTGGGAAATGCGTGGAAAATCCCCGGAAAATGCCAGGGAAATGTCCGGAAAATGTCTGGAAAACATCCGGAAAATCACCGGGAAATGCTCGGAAAATCCCCGGAAAAAGCCTGGGAAATTCCCGGAAAATAACCGGAAAATGCCTGGGAAATGCTTGGAAAATGCGTGGAAATTTCCGGAAAAACCGTGGAAAATGCCTGGAAAATATCCGGAAAATGCGTGAAAATGTCCGGAAAATATCCGGAAAATGCCTGGAAAATCCCCGGAAAATGCCTGAAAAATGTCCGGAAAATGTCTGGGAAATGAGTGGAAAATCCCCGGAAAATGCCAGGGAAATGTCCGGAAAATGTCTGGGAAACATCCGGAAAATCCCCGGGAAATGCTCGGAAAATGCCTGGGAAATTCCCGGAAAATGTCTGGAATATCCCGGAAAATAACCGGAAAATGCCAGGGAAATGTCTGGAAAATATCCGGAAAATGCGTGGATATGTCCGGAAAAAGCGTGGAAAATGCCTGGAAAATGCCCGGAAAATGCTCGGAAAATCCCCGGAAAATATCCGGAAAATGCGTGAAAATGTCCGGAAAAAGCGTGGAAAATGCCACTTCAAATTTGCGAAGTAATTAAAGCAGAAAACCAAAAAAGAAAAAGAAAGCTAAAATCTTTCATATTAAATGTATATGGGATATTCATATTTCATACTTAATGTATGGGAGGGTTTAAAGATAATTTTTTTGACATTTCTCGATTTATTTTTAAAAATTTATTACCGCCATTTTACTCATTAGGTTAAGTACTTTCGAGTTTAAAGTTTTTTGTTATCTGTAATACTTACGGAAAAATCGCCTGTGCACACTTAACGATTACACCCTGTATATAGGTATAGTAAATGGATGAACCGATTTTGATTAAATATGTCTAATTATACTTTACACGTCATGCCCTTTCATTTCATATGTCACTTGAGTCAAAATTCACTTTTTTTATTATCTACCACTTTTATACCTATATCAAATAAATGGATGAACCGATTTTGATAAAATTTGACTTATTTTTACTGATAGGTCGTTCACTTTCATTTAATATATCACTAAAGTATATTCGACAACTTTAGTTATTTTCATTCCCACTTTTACACAATAAATGGATGAACCGATTTTGATACAGTTTATTTAAGAACCAGCGTCGGAAAATATGCTGCCTAACAAAAAAACATCATCTAATTCGGATTACCTGCTAGCGAGCTACGGTGGCACAAACACACACACACACAGCGGTCAAACATTTATCACCCATATTTTTGCATCGGGGGTTAAAAATATCTCTTATATATATATATATATATATCTTCTTATATATAAAATTCTCGTGTCACAATGTTAGTCTGCATACTCCTCCGAAACGGGTGGACCGATTCTCATGAAATTTTCTGTGCATATCGGGTAAGTCTGAGAATCGGCCAACATCTATTTTTCATATGTACCACGGGCGAAGTCGGGGCGGACCGCTAGTAATATTATAAATACGACATAATTTAAAGGACATTTTATGTATAAAATTTACCTAGAAATAAGTATAATTTTAATTTGACCCCTCCCCCCTACTACCTCAGCTTACCCCCCCACCCTTGGGGACTTTCGATATGATCACTTGGACATAACTGTAGCGTATAACAGATAACTTACGTTTTATCGTACACTGTATGTGTACCATAGAATGCCTTAGCAAATGTTCGCCGTGAGTACTTAAATGGTCATAACTTTTTTATTTATGAACCGATTGACATGAAATAAACACTAAATGTTAAATGAAGATTACCACAATATATTAGTGAAAACCGCATCGAAATCGGATAAGCCGTTTCTGAGATTAGCGTGTTCAAACATACAGACAAACAGACAAACAGACAAAAAATTTTTTAACTACAGTTTTGGGTTTGGGATCGATTTAATAATAACCCCTGCTAATTTTTTTTTACATATTTTCATTGTACAGACACCACTTTTCTAGAATTTTATTATATGTATTGATGATGATGATGAACTAAGCGGCAAATGTTAATCCGGTAATGACCACATACAAAGTACTTTGAATATAATATTGCAAATAGCGCTGGCACTGAGATAATTTTTGGAACATTGGATAATAAACTGATCTATAGGTACTCACATGACATACCAACTCTGAGAAGGCTACTCGTAAATAAGCGGCTAATAAATGATAATAATAACGCTTTTATAACAGTGCAATATTCAATATTGAATATTAATTCAAGTCTCCTTTTATATCTAAACTTGACGCCAACTCATTCTCTAAGTATGACATTTGAACAGCCCGAAATTATATAAAAAAGCACCAAATACATCTTTTTTATTTCTAGACTTAAAGACCTTTAAAATATAATAAGTCAACGGCGCGTTTCGCAATGTGTGCACATGCAATCAGAAAGATTACATAAGGAAAATCATAAATTATTAAATAAATCCTCCTAAACTACCAACAAGTTATCTCGTTATAATAAATTTGCTTCGTTTATTGATCACACATATTGAATTTGAAATATAAATTATAACAGAAATAATGAATCATTATTTCGGCGTTGGTTGGTTAAGCAATATTACTATGAAATAATCATTGCTAATTAGTTAGCTAGATAAGGGACATTTTCGTCAATGACGATTATTGGACGTATTATCGTCGCTATCTAAAGAAAGTGTATAGTATAGTCACAGTATTACAATATTATTGGTAATACTGTGGTATAGTCCTTACGTACCTATCTCTTTATTATAGGTATCATAACCTTTCTCTATAAAGTCAGGACTCGCATTAGTCCCTGTCAACTTAAAATGCACATAATAAATTTTAATATAGTTAATCCGATTATATCGCTTTAAAATAACAATTACCAACATTGACATTTTGATTAAGTTTATAAATGATGTCACGTTCTGTGGTCAGTTTTGTGCAAACTAGAGGCATCACGTACATAAGAGTTTAAGGAATTAATAAAATATAGTGTGCACTTGCATATTTGTGAGATAGTTATTTTATATTATGTATTACTTTCAACATTTTATAACGCCGAGCTAATCACGTATTAAGAAAATTTATAACATTTCAGCAATTTTATTATGTGATCTTAACAAGCTATAGTTTCAAATTAATGAATTAACATAAAAATATTTAGAAATAAAATTATTAAATAATTATTGCATACGAATATACCTACTAACATTGTCAATGTAATAAGCATATAATCCATGCTTAATTTTTCCTTATTATAAATATGAAACATCCTTTTATCACCGACTGATTCGTAAATTAGTCCTATTCTGATATCAAGATAATAGTTAGTTTCTAAATATACAATAAAACAGTTATTACTAATTACGATGATAAAAATTATTAAAAAGAGTATTATGAATGTTCATTGAATGTCTCTAACATCTAAAATAATTAATTCTATACGATTACCTGTGTGTTTTATACTGCAGTGTGATATTTTCTTAATATTTTACATGTTTTACATTATCTTCTCCTATCGAAATGTATAGATATTGAGTTTTGAAAGGGGATTTTCGAGAGAACTATTTCAAGTTAATATTAAAACAATCAAATTTTTAACAAAATTTATTTAAATATTTAAAAATAATATAAGTAAATAAAATGCGTTGCTTAAAATAAATTAACACAATACTCATGCAATACTGCGATGACGTTGGGATAAAAATCCTTTAATCATTTTTGGAATTTAATAATATTCGTAAATTTAATTGTGATGTTATAACTTAAACATAGTTAATGCTGTGTCGTTTAGTTGGAGGCTTCCAGGAATTCTTTGAAGGCTTGGGTGTATTGGCCCTTGGGGTCTTCCTTGTTGACAAGCTGTTGCCACATGTCAGGTAACTTGGTTTGGAATCCGCGTACCACAGTACGAACCAATTTACGTTGTTTCGGTGTGCATTTCGCGCATGAGGTTCTCAAAGCTTCTGGTATTACCTCTGTGAAAATAAAATGATAACATTAAAGTACTAGGTATATGGTAGCAGAGAGATGAACGAATATTTTCTTTTATGTAAAGTGTATAAACTGCATTGAATACTTTAATAAATTATAAATAAACACTAATATTGAATGAAAATATCAATGCTTTCATTTATATAATTAAATAGGGACAATTTTTTCAAAAAATGAATTACTTTTATATGAAGCAAACTTACTTTTGAAGTCATTTCCCTCCGGGGTGCAAGGGCCATCGTCCAAGAAACATTTTCCATAATTCTTCAGGAGGCGGATGTTGCCTACCAATTCCTGAGCGTTGAAGTTGTCGTATTCAGGGTTATATGTGTCAGCAGGGAGGGACACTACCCCTGCCACTAGAGCTGCCAAAACCAAAATTGTCTGCATTCTGAAAAGTAATAAGTAGGATTGATTAAGTGCACCGTGTAGGTGGCTTAAATTTTAATATAATTTAAATATTTTACTAGATTTTAATTTTGAATGGAAGTAAAACAGCAAGCTACAAGAAAATCTCAAAATTTCCTGAATTTCAGTTATAATAACAGACCTTAATGACAAAAATAAACACACGACAAAGACCAACAAATGTGCTACCAAATTTTATTTATATTTATTTATTACTTACGTAACTAGCTTGTTCCCCTGTCAGTCCAGTACTGCGCTGAGTTATTAGCAAGCAATCTTATATATATGGTTCTACAGAAACGACCTTTTAGCTTAATCAGCAAATTGAGTGGAAAAGACGAGCCAACACACGGCAGTGAGGAATTGCTGACGTATTGTTATAAAAAATACATGGCATATTATAATGTTTGGCCAAAACATTCTACGCTTGCAACTAATTGATCGCAGAATTATTCTTACAATACAGTTATATTATTCCAATGTTTGGATAAATTTGAAATAATTTTTTGTAACCCGGTAGATCTAGGGTAATTTTTGACCCAGTTCAACCAGGAACTAACATATTATAGAGTTTATGTTAAAGGATTACATAATTGTTCTTCATTTGAAAGAAAAATTCATAGAAATTTTTCAGTTATAGGTTTTTATATCAATAAATTAAAGTTCGAGAAATTCATAAGAAAAAATAATTTATGGGTTTATATCATCTTAAAGTTTTTTGAGTAAATTTAGATAAGGTTAAGGAAGTATTTTAGTATCTTTCCGACAAAATAACAATGAATGACTAATTCACTCTCTTGATTATTTTATAATCGATATTTAATAGATAGTCTATTTTCTGACCTTTGATAAAATTCCTCTCTTTTTTGAATAATTTGTATCTAGATTACACTAGAAATGGGATTTCCGGTTGTTACACTTAGATATTTCATAATAATCAAATTAGAAAAATGAAACTATGGAATGCTTGAGTGAAATGTCCTTTGGTTTGTAAGTATACCGTTATCAAAATAATACAATAGCATTATTTGTAAAAAAGACTGCGATTAAAGCGGGACAAAATCGCAAAAGTAGTTTCTTGTTATGCGACATTACGTATTAATGGTTAACGCGACTACAATAAGTGATACTTCCAATATTTACATATTTTCGATGGACGACTTCACTCAATATTTGATTCTATATGATTAATATTGTGCATTAATGATATCTACCTATATTATATAATAATAAAAAAAACATTTTTCTATTTAAGTACGCCAATATTTTTTTGCTTCCCATAACCTGATAACATCTTTCGACATCTATTCATAATCTGATAATTTATTTAGGTAGGTACTTGTGTGTAGAAAAAAAAATATTCCTGCTACTTTATTATTCTCTTTATAGTGTTTGTAATCCGTAATAAGATTTGCACCAAGTTAAAGAAGTTATATCTATGCGTCATAAAAACTGTGAAATTTAACAAGTGCGTTTATGAATTACTTTGATCAAATAATCGATCCTATGTGACAAAAAACCCACCCACTTGTTAGTGGTAAGATACCTGCTATAAAAATAGTTAACTATAAGTACATTTATAATTAAAAAGTTACACATCACAATCGTTAATTGAATATAAAATATTCCATGAAACATAATTTGAATAAAAAAATTATTCTACCTACTTCCATATCCATGTAGAGTATTATTTTTCACGCTAAAATATTGAGGATCCTTACTATTATCTAGTATAGTAATATTATCAGTGCTAGGTATTATTAGAAAAGCGAAAGTGTATTTGTTGGATTGTCTTTCTTTCACGTCGAACGGAGCGATTTTATGATATTATTTTTGTGAATGGACTAAGTTAAAACAATGAAATAGAAGATCCACGCTATTCATCGTCGAAAACAGAATGAAAATCGGTTCAGAAGTTTTAAGATTTAACACAAACAGACAGACACAGCAGAGGACTTGACCGAGGATTAGATACTTATAGAGGTACAATAATAAATTTATTAATCAAGTTACAAATTTATTATCTTATTTTTGTGCAGGTGCATGGATCATTTTATTTTTAAACGAACAAAAAATTAAACACCGAATAATTCCTATAATTGGAAGTCAATAAGTATGGTGTCACGATGTTCTTTTTAAATAATTTTATTATAAAGTAAAGGTGGAAAGATCGAGATTCTATTACTAATATAGTCAAATAAAGTTTTAACGAAACACTATCTATCACCGTCGAAGATTCGATGGGATTGAATTGTTGCACATTGGCATTACATATTTGGAAAGACGTAATATAATAAAAATCATATATAACCTCAACAGATCAGCAATAAAGCTAATCTGTTGAGGCGGTACGGTAATAACGTGAGGTCTGAGCTTACTATGATCTGAGAAATTATTAAACAACCTCGCTTGAAAATATGTTGCCTAATTTTGGGAAGCCTAACCTTCACCCTGCAAAAATATAGCGGTAAAATTGCAAAGCTCATAATAAGCCATTTTCCTTATTCATATTACTATATAAAAGTTTACGTTTACAGTTTACAGGTTAAAAATTAAAGTTTAAAGTGTGGATTTGAACTATAATATTATGCTACTTCTTCGTAAAGAAGTTGTGTCTTTTGAATGGTATGTTTCCATTATTTTATGTATGTACTAATCATAGATATTAAAATGTATAAATACCTATTAACTACGAATAGAGCTGACGGATTCAAATGTTTAATATTCACATACTAAACACTCTTCTTATAAGTAGGTAGTATTTTCTTACATATTATGTTCTAGAAAATACAATGCTGCTTCTTTTTGATATACCTACCAATAAAACTGAAAAGCCTTCCTTAATAATTTACATAATAGTAAATGCATTTCCAAAATGTGTAATGTGAATTCGTGTAAATTCTTACAAATCTTTTCTTAATAGCAACATCTGTGGAATTAACTTTGAACCCTTTTTTCAGTCTGACATAACGTACAATACAACAACTACTTGTTTTAATTATAGATTCATACGTACAAATACCATAAGACATGACTTTGATGTCGGAAAAAGTATGGAGGAAGGAAGGTGGAATTCCTCCATCGAAAAAGGGAGGATCCTCGACCAGTCTACTCGACTGGCCGGCCGTGAAGGCCCCAATGGATGATGTCGGAAAGTTGTATATATAGCTCTGTAACGAAAACATTTCGCTTGCGCGATTCAGAGCGAGGTGTCGCTACTAGTCCGTTTTCTTATGGGAAAAGGTATACATTTTTGAGTAAAGCAATGCCATTTGGTACGAATGTTGTACTCGTCGACCTAAGCCCAAATCGCCCGGTAGCCAGTCATTACTCCCCGGAAGGAGGGAGGGAGGGGGGGTTAAAGAACAGAGCGCCCGGCACTCGGAAAAAAAATTCTAGCGGATTAATTTGGACCTTTGAGTCGAGTTTGGTGTCGTTATCAGGTAACTAGATGATGCCCGATTCATTCCCTATACCAGGTTTTTAGGGTTCCGTAGCAAAATATGTCACAATCCTTAAAATAATAAACTTATAGTAGTGAAAAAATCCAAACAAACCTGTATAGTTTTATATTTTTATATCAAACTTGGTTTATAAAAAAATACTGTCTGAAAGGCCATTTAATGCAGATTATAAAAACACGAACATGTAAAATATATTTTATCATTTTAAATGAGAAAAAAATTATACAAAGTACAGAAACGTTCGACAGCGCAGCGTAGGGGACGGCTAATAGACCCGAAAAACTAGCAATACTAACAAAAAACAAACAGCCAAGTGCGAGTCTGACTCACTCATCGAGTGTTTCGTACTTATTTGTCCCATACCATGTTAACTGGTCTGGTAGGACCTGGATATCTGATACTCACAAACTTTCGTCTTTATAATATTAGTGTGATTTTTCATCATCTTTAAATTATAAATGAGGATAGGTAACATTGTTAAAAATAAAGATATATAATAATAGGACGTTATAGTAGTAATAATAATGACAACCACCTCCACAATTGCATAATTCGGTACATTTGAGCTGGCGTTTAAAACACTTCAATCTGGAACTGCAAGATTTCACGCACCTATATCTTATTAATTCAAAGCTTTTCTTTTCCTTTTATTTCAGATGGGGAAGGAATATTCAGATTTTTTTGTAGGTCCCCAAATATACACAGCCTGTAAAACTGCCCTTAAGGTGTGTTGTTTAAGGGCAGCTTCTGTGGGAGGCAAATTTTCTATTTGCATGGCCTTTTATGTTTAAAATTGTTTGCGACCCTCATTTACTGATCTGAAAAACAAACAAGTACTTATAATTCTTATAAAAATATAAGTTCTGGTTAAGAGTATCTTTATAATATCGTGACCGTCCTTACCTATCATGCATTGTAATCACAAACTTTTCAATTTCACTGTCTGCATATTTGTCACTGTAAAGTGCTTCATACCCTCGTGTGGCTTTAGGATATGCCTTCCATGCCTCAAATGCAGTTTATTTGCGTCTTGCATTAAATAGATTAAATATGAGTTTGTGTAACATCTGGGAAAAGAATGGAATAAGGGCAAAACGTGTGTTCTTTGTGGACCTGATACAAGAAAACCATTTCTTGAGTATTATTTGTCAAGAAATTAATTTGGGTACTAATCTGAAACTCTAACATTTATTTATTTAATTAGACTTCTTATAAAAGCAATTTTGAATCGTCATAACATTTTTTTAACATTTATCACCGATTCGGAAAGCAGTATGTATGGAGAAGAACCGGAAAAAAGAAACTCTTTATTTACTCTTTTAAAATCGTGTCAATATTAAGGTACAATTTAATTTTACATAGTAATATGTAAGACCTAATAAGACCAATATTTAAACATGAAGCATTGTTACATGCCAGGTATTGATGATTTCGTCCTGTGCCGATGTGTACCCTTAGTTCTTTTAGACCTTAGCTTTGGAACACTCGATATAGTAATAGTAGATAAAATATTGTTAAGAACAGTCGACATATATAGCTAGTACAGAATATCATGTGTTCCAAAGCTAGAAGGTCTAAAATAACTATGGGTATACAATATACATGCATTTGAGGCATAGAAGGCATATACGAATGTCAGACGAAATATGCAGACAGTGAAATTGAAAAGTTTGTGATTATAGGTAAGGACGGTCACGATATTTTAAAAATGTTCTTATCCAGAACTTATATTTTTATAAGTATTATAAGTACATGTTTGTTTTTCAGATCATACCCCGCTGTGACAGTAAATGAGGGTCGCAAACATTTTTATAAACATAAAAGGACATGCAAATAGAAAATTTCTCCTACAGAAGCTGCCCTTAAACAACACACCTTAAGGGCAGTTTTACAGGCTGTGTATATTTGGGGGCCTACAAAAAAATCTGAATATTCCTTCCCCATCTGAAATAAAAAGAAAAGAGAAGCTTTGAATTAAGATATCGGTGCATGAAATCTTGCAGTTCCAGATTGAAGTGTTTTAAACGCCAGCTCAAATGTACCGAATTATGCAATTGTGGAGGTGGTTGTCATTATTATTACTACTATAACGTCCTATTATTATATATCTTTATTTTTAACAATGTTACCTATCTTCATTTATAATTTAAAGATGATTAAAAATCACACTAATATTATAAAGACGAAAGTTTGTGAGTATCAGATATCCAGGTCCTTCCAGACCAATTAACATGGTATGGGAAAAATAAGTACGAAACACTCGATGAGCGAGTCAGAATCGCACTTGGCTGTTTTTTTTTGTTAGTATTGCTTGTTTTTCGGGTCTCTTAGCCGTCCCCTACGCTGCGCTGTCGAACGTTTCTGTACTTTGTATAATTTTTTTTACATTTAAAATAGTAAAATATATGTTACATGTTCATGTTTTTATAATCTGCATTAAATGGCCTTTCAGACAGTATTTTTTATAAACCAAGTTTGATACAAAAATATAAAACTATACAGGTTTGTTTGGATTTTTTCACTACTAAAAGTTTATTATTTTAAGGATTGTGACATATTTTGCTATGGAACCCTAAAAACCTGGTATGGGGAATGAATTGGGCATCATCTAGTTACCTGATAACGACACCAAACTCGACACAAAGGTCCAAATTAATCCGCCAGAATTTTTTTTCTGAGCGTCGGGCGCTCTGTTCTTTAATCCCCCCTCCCTCCCTCCTGCGGGGGAGTAATGACTGGCTACCGGGCGATTTGGGCTTAGGTGGACGAGTACAACATTCGTACCAAATGGCATTGCTTTACTCAAAAATGTATACCTTTCCATACAAGCATGCCCATAAGAAAACGGACTATACAGCACTCCCCTCCGAGACTGGAGGTCGTAGTACGAGTTGCCTTGCCAGTGCCAGGTGTGTTCCAGTGAGTCGGAACAGGAAGCCGCTAAGTTCACGGTGAGTCTGAACTGAGTGCGGCGATGCTGCGTGTAATGCTCCAGTGAGTCGGAGTGTGCAGTGAGGATGGCTGTGGAGCTGACCAGGCATGCGCGATCGCACATGCTAGTGGACAGGACTCCATTTGAAGCAAAGTGTGCGCTGGCTGGCGGGCAGTGATCGTAGGCGGGGAAGGGATAGGTAAGCATGGACATCATGGATGGACAGAAGGAGTTGATCACGACGGGGTCACCAATATGGAGGAAGGAAGGTGGAATTCCTCCATCGAAAAAGGGAGGATCCTAGACCAGTCTACTCGACTGGCCGGCCGTGAAGGCCCCAATGGATGATGTCGGAAAGTTGTATATATAGCTCTGTAGCGAAAACATTTCGCTTGCGCGATTCAGAGCGAGGTGTCGCTACAAAAGCAACAAAAATATTTATAACATAGTATTCAAATTTTTCCATTCAAAATAATATTGGCCGGATTATCCAGACGAGTGAACCGTTGCTCAAGCAACTTATTTACCAAACATTTGTGACGTAGTCAATGCTGATATAAAATTTTAATGTATGTTATTCGAAATATCCCCACGTGTTTAACTTAGTCGTTATTTACATATTGCGTCTGAAATCTAGATTATCAAGATATTTTTTTTATTTTGAAATCGATTCCACTGACTGTTACGTCAATAGAAACAGACAAATAAAAAATTACGAGTAGAAATTGATTCATTTTAACGTGTGATAAATAAAATCGGCAAATATAGTTATTATGCATGGATGATCGCGATTATTTAAGTTTTGTTGTATACGGTATCTTGCCCTTCTCTAAGAATTGTTTCAATAAAAAAACCCTTGACTCCTAATCGTATTCGATTTTGAACAAAACTAAAAGTAGAGCAAATAGCAACATATGAAATAATGCAATGCTTTCCATTTCACTTTCGTTGTTACCTGTACTAACTAACGTCTAACATATTCTAACAAATCGCACGCTGAGAACGAAAGTGACCTAATTCAAAATTTTGCAAAAATGAGTTATACTCATAAAATGACTCAGAATAAGGTATTCTATCATTTAATAAATCAAAAACTATCCTATGTCACCTAGAAATCGAAAAACACGTATGTTGCGTCTCTTTATAATTTGCGTATTTTAAACGTCCCTCCGCTAAAATAGTGACCGTTTTAGTATTATGTCGGCACGGTGATTACATTTCTTAGTTTTAAAGTGATTCAATCCTGATTGCGGAGTTTTTTTACCGAAAGGTAAGTAAATATTTTATCAATGTTCTAATCTTAAAAAGACCTTTATTCGTATTAGGTCACCTTCGTACTAAAATGCA
This sequence comes from Colias behrii, assembly GCA_029959065.1. Taxonomy (NCBI): domain Eukaryota; kingdom Metazoa; phylum Arthropoda; class Insecta; order Lepidoptera; family Pieridae; genus Colias; species Colias behrii. The sequence continues at coordinate 5,582,035 of JARWMC010000019.1, read as the reverse complement.
GGGTTTGAATTGTGACTTAAATCATAATAAGTCATTTTTGTATTATCAACTATTCTTAAGGTAACGACATATTTCACGTTATGCCTGTACTTTATTAAATGCTTTCTTTGTTTAAGTGTATTATGTATAAATAGGCCGTTTTAATAATATTTTGATAAGTTAATTTTATGGCGTATTAAAGTTTATGTCATTGTTTCAATAATAATTTGTTTAAATATTTATGTTTAGGTCATTAGATGAAGAGATTAAAGATGATTTTATATTACAAATGGTTCAAGAAAATGAAAAAGAAAACGAAAAATTCATACTCAAAAAGTTATCATGAAATACAAGAGTTTCCTCGCTGAGTGATCATCATCATCTGAGGCTCTACAGCTGCTAGTGGGCCTTGGCCTGGTCCAGTATTTTCTTCCAGATCTCTCAGTCCTTTGTCTGAGTTCTCCAGATTTTCACAGCAATCGTTCAATGCCATCCAACCATCGGAGCTTCGGCCCATCTGGTTTTCCATAGAGAAGACGCAGAGGTGCCTTGTTGTCGTCCATACTTTTCTTAGTTAACTTTCGGACCCGTATGTTAGTTACTGGTCTTAGTAGGGCCTTTTATAGCAGTACCTTTATGTTTCGGGATAGCAGTTTCGATCGAAAATATCTTAGAAGGCCGAAGCAGCCATAATTCGTTTACATATTTCTGCAGATATTTCGTTCTGGTTTGTTATTAATTATGCCAGGTACACAAAGTCACGTACAGCCACGAACTTGACTTGTAGACCGAGCTTTTGGGCAGTTTGGTCTATAGCAAGATATGCGTTAACAGCAGTAGAGGATCATTGCTGGTAGTGTCCTCCCGATACAGGTCTATATCATCCGCGTATCTCAGTATTTGTATCTATTCGAAAAATAAAGTGCCCGATGTCTCAATTTCTGGAATCTCGGATACATTTTTCTAAGGCTATGTTAATCAGAAGGCTGGAGAGCGCATCACCCTGCCTAAGGCCTTCCATTGCCCTAAAAGGTTGCAAGATACTGAATGGATCCGAACGACGCTTTTTTATTTTTTTTAACGTCATTGCTGTGAGTAACACCAATTGTGGTGGAATGCCGATCTCAGTCAACGCTTGGTACAGGCAATTTCGGTGAACATTGTCGTATGCAGCCTTGAAATTCACGAAAATAATATGGTGTGTTATGACATTGAACTCAAGTGTTTCAAAATCTGATCAGTAGTCGACCGGTTAGGGCCCCAAGCGCACTGGTAGTCGCCTAGTTTGTCTTCTGTGTATGGAGATATTCTATTGATAGGATATAGGCGAAGATTTTATATGCCGTGTTTAAAAGAGATATACCGTGATAATTCTGGCAATCAAATATGTCACCTTTCTTGTGCTGTACACACCGCTGTAATATACCCTATATTACAGCGATATTCCACTCATCGGGCGTATTAGATTATATTAGAAAAACTTTACTTAAATTTTTCTTATTTCACTGTTGTGGCAACCCTGTACTTAGTCTGTGGTTCTTGTACCTATGCAATGTGTAAAGCAATGTGCTTTTAGAAAGAATAAAGAAAATTTTGTGCTAAATAATCGTTGTTGTCATTAAAACCCATAACTTAACAGGGCGTCGTTTTAGACTTCCACACCTGGACTATCAGCTCATATAAAATTTCTCCTTAAAGCTAGTTTCAGCATATTTAAGCAATTCCACAGAGATGTAATCAGTTCTTGGTGGCTTATGAGTTTCCTAATGGCCAATTTAACTTCGTCTATTTGTAAGCAGCGAGATATCTGGGATGTTAGTATAATTTTGTATGGCAGAAGATGTTTCAGCAGTTTCTGTGCTATTTAGCAGTTCTTGGAAGTACTAATTCCATCTTTTAATAATATCGTTCTTACTATTTAGTAGTTCACCATCTTTACTTTTTCAAGCTGAGGTTCTAGGTTTGAAATCTTTCCTACCTCTATTAGTTTGGCTGTAAAAGTTTCTCGAGTCCTTCGTTGAGAAACTTTTAGCAATCTGTTGACATCAACACATTTCTTCTTCTTTCTCTTGTGTAGTTATTTTTTTTCCTTCGTCGCACTTTTTGCTCTGACCCACGTCTGCAAGTGTAGGTCTACTGTAACGATAGGTATGCTTCATTCTTTTCGTAAGTAACCTTTTGGCATTTGTCGTAAAACCACTTGTTTCTGCTTCGTATCTCATTACCTAGATTTTCACTCGCAGCTGTTAGTAAAATTTTACTTAGAACTTCCCAGGATCTTACTTGCGTTTTGTTCGCTATTTATCTATCTGCTCTGAGTCAAAATTTTTAGATAAACTTTCACTTTAAGAGTTGCGAAATAAATCTATCTCCCTTTGTATGCCCTGTCCCTATGTCCCTTTGTATGCTTAAATCTTTAAAACTACGGAACGGATTTTGATGCGGTTTTTTTTAATACATAGAGTGATTAAATAGGAAGGTTTTAGTGTATAATTTATTAGGTTCGAGACAAAGCGGACGAAGCCGCGGGCAGTAAGCTAGTAATATTATAAAGAGGAAAGGTTTGTATGTATGTATGGCTTTCACGCATAAACTACTGGACCGATTTTGATGAAATTTGGCACAGATAATCTTTAGACCTTGAGAAAGAACATAGGCTACCTTTTATTGCGAAATATGTACTACGGGCGAAGCCGGGGCGGACCGCTAGTTACTAACTAAAACTGCATTTTTGTATTACTTTTTTTAATTAAATATACTAAAGTATATTTTTTTTTTGATTAATAATACCAATCTTAGAGTTGATTGCCCATACGTATTATGTAAATAGTAAAAATGAGTCTTGAAACAAACAATAAATATAATTTCTTAGTTAACATTTGGTTTCATTAGACTACTTCTCATTAATATTTTAATACTAAGTTGACATAATTCAGGTTACGTCCAAATGCATGCATAGAAAAAAAATACTAAAGTGACTCATTCCCAAACTAGTCAAAGATGATTTACAAGTTTTCAGTACTAAAGTGACGCAATATCTAATGGTAATTTTTAAAAAAAGATAAAAAATATTTAAATTTAATTTAATTTATTTTTTATGGGTTGTATGGGTGGACAATATCCTCTAAAATGATATCAGACTTTAATATCTTATATAACTTTGCATGCGAACAAATTATGACATGATTTGTAAATAGTTCTGTAAATTACGAACAGTTTTTTGATGATTCCCAAAAAACAAGAATTTCGTATTAGGTCACTTTCATTCTCAGCGTGCGAAATATACCTTGGACAGTGTTCGATTACTTTTTATACCTATGTACGAAGCAAATATAAATCGAGAAGACTCTACCGTTTTAAACCTTTATCCAAATAATACCTACTTAGATACAAAACGAATTTTAAAATAATTGCCTCAATACGTGGATCGATATAAATTATTTACACCCAAAATATGTTTATAACGAAACAAATTTCAATAATAATGACATTTATATTCCATGCATCTTGTTCCCTATGGCATATGCGATAAAGCAACAACTTTTCATCCGTCACAAAAGACAAAGAACGGGGATTTACATTCCTAGTAGGAAATTTAATCACGTTTGAAAGGATGTGATAGACGCATAAAGTATGTCTCTATTTGATTTGTTTTTATAATCAATTCAAAAACAAGGCTTAAGGTAGCCTATGTTTATCGCAATCTAAACTATAGCACATACCTATTACTCTATTGAATAAAAGAGTTACTACGTAACCTATAGCCTATAATGGCCGCTGTACACGGGTAGAGTAAACGGTAGTGCGGTAGAATACTAATTATCCTACTTACTATTCTAATATAGATACCATTGGTAGAGTAGAGTACTATAATTTCTGCTAAAACTGGTAGAGTACTGAGAACTGGTAGAGTAGTATGGTAGTTCACTCTACCGTTTACTCTACCCGTGTTCAGCAGCCATAAGGGCCGAAATCAACTACGAGTAGATCGTTAATATAATAGAAGTATAGGATTCAGTTTTTTATGTGTTATGTGTTGACCAATTTTGAGTCAATACACTCTCTTTATACGATAATGGGAGATAAAATGTTGTTTTTGGATTTCTTCCAAGAAATGAACTAGCATGTGCCGTAACGTTGTCCACGTATAAAAATTAAAAAGTATAAAATATTACTTATTTAACAATAACTATTTTACTTTAAGAAGTTAGTAGTATATGTTTTACATGTTTTATCACTCATTGAGCTTTCCGATCAAAAACATAGGATTCTTGAATTTATTACATATATTATTTTAAGAAGGTTAATAGAAAAACTGATGGTAATGAATACGCATACGAATATATTTTTGTGAATGTTAATATTATTTCTAAACATTTTTGTCACAAAATTGCTAAAGGTTATCTTAACACTGACTTATTTGTTAACTCCAAAATAGCATACATTGATTATTCGTTTATATCATTGTCGTCTCGCTTCGAGGAAAAACAATACGCAATGTCCTAAAATTACTTGTACGTATTAATTTTTTACCGTTTTTAAGACAAATTTTTTTCGTTTAACATAGGCACAAATTAATTCTTATAATAGAAAATTGCATGCTTTTTAGTAAGCTAGTTTAGTAATTAGCATTGGGAGCGGTCACAAACTTTTATATGAGCTCCAAATCATTTTTATAATGCTCTATGTTTAAGAAAATGATCGAATAGGTATCTTCTTAAGTTGGGATATCCGTTTTCGATTAAATATGACGATCATAGAGCTATATGTTTTCTTGTCAACTATTTGCTCACACTTAGACACTTAACATAGTACTGTGAGTGGAGTCACCTGTTTGAACAAGAACAATTTGTCAACAGAATTATATTCGTCCTTGTTAATACATAACTATTCGATTACCTTCATTTTGCTCGGAACCTTTTCAGATCACACTGTTTTTGGTTGCCCTTATTGGGAGTGCTTTGACACGGCCCGCACCTAGACGTAAGTATTCGTTATAATTATTATTAATCTATAAATATATGAATTACTTCACAAGATTCATAGTACACAGGAAATTGTATGGACTACACTTTTTATTCTGCAATTTCTACCAGATAGGAGCGGGAAAATCGCCTCCCGTCTGAAACGAAGTCACGCGTTAGCTGACAGTACACTGAAACTCGTTACCTACCTATTTTTTATTATTAATTAATTTATCTCAAAGTAGCCCTTACTTATTTTAATCAGGTCTTGATATTAAAAAAAATATAATTTAAATCCCCAGTATCACATTTTAAATTTTTACTTTTTTATGCATCTAACTTATTATATACAGATAATATAGTAAGTACTATACAATACTAATCGTGTTTTTTTTCTTTTCTAGCAAATGATGGCGGTGAAGGTATTTATATTATCACTTTGTTCTTAAATATTTGTTTTTCATAGCTTAATAATATTATTTTACACAATAATTGCTTAAAGAAAGTCTAAAAAACCATTGAAATACAGAATACGAAAGAAATTGCATGACGTAAATAGGCATTGTTTATAAACAAATATATTATATGCTCTTACTATTCAGTATTCACCATAATATTAATTCCTAATATTATACAATAGTATGTTATAGTAGTAGTATGTTAATTACACATTATTTAACACGTTCACTGCGGCACCTAAAATGCCAAACTTACCGTTGTTGCGGCATGTCTTCAATACTTCACATCGGCAAGTTCACCACTGTGCGTCATGAGCCATTTTTATCACATCGCACCTACTGACTTTGAAGGTTAATAATTTCATGAAATTTCAAGATATTTCAAAAATTTTTTTTTCGGATAATAGTATATATAGTCTTGTATATACCGCATAAATAGCTTTTAGTTTGACTCAATAGTTTAAAAGATATGAGGGAAAATGTAAACCCCTGATTTTGTGAAAAATTATTTGCCATCCCGCACTGCGTTGATACGGCATGTTTACAGTAATAGCGATGGGAAACACTGTAAAATAAAACATCGATATCGATATAAATCAATTTTGTATATTTCAGTCTGTTTGTTAACAGATAACGAGATCGTCGATACAAAAAAAAACACATATAAAACAAGGTACTTGATCAGGAAATTGTTCAGTAACTTTTGTTTTAATTTGTTCAGTAACTTTTGTTTTAATTTGTTCAGTAACTTTTGTTTTAATGTTTTATATTATTTTCACAACTGTCATCACATTTTTGCATTTATGCTACGAAATAAAAGAAAGTAAAAAAACTAAAGCCTCTAAGGTATCATTGTCATTTAAAAATTTGATAACGACGCGTGCGGTCCTGGTACATCACTATGCGAGATTGACACGCGGCGCGCTCGCAGTACAGTGCGGCATGAGGTGCTTGTCCATGGCAAAATATTTGACATGCCGCACACAAAAGAAACGGTTTCTTTTCTATGCGTGTGTCCAATATTTTGCCATACGATTTTTAAACGAAATTGAGTCCTACTTCAAACTGTGATCACAAAAATATATTTGTCTCTTTTCTAGTCATTGATTAACATATAAAAAACCTCGCCGCACCACGGTGAAAACTGCGATTTTGGGCGCCGCACTGTGGTGTAGTCGCTGATGGCCCGATACTGGACATGCCGCAGTGAACGTGTTAATACTATAGTAGTAGTATTTTTTTTTGTTTTAATAACGTATTGTTATTTTTCAGTGCTTGTAAGTGACGGAGAGGGTCACGGAGGTATGAAATGTATTTTTAAATATTACATAAATTTTTGTCATTTATTAAAATCGATCTACATATACAAAAAACAGATTAATAATAACTTATTAAAAGATAATTTATCTAATACTGCTTACCTTTTTCTTTCATTTCACGTAAATATTGGATAACATATTTTTTTTAATGTATCGTACAATTTCCAAATGAATGTTGTGTTTCTTTTTTCAGTAAACGAAACGACAAACGACAACGGAAATGGTGGTATGTTCATAGTTAATTTTATGTATTAATTGGTTATTTATAACTACACTTGGCTAAACATAAGTAAATTTTTGATATGAATGTATTATATCTACTGCTATTATTTTAATTGAAAATCTGATGGGTAGAAGTAATTAAATCAATTTAAGTAATGCTATTTACAACAAATATGTCAATAGAATGATTAGGTTAAAACGTTTGTTGTTAAACATTTTTTTTTACTTCTCGATGAACGATGAATGATGCTGATGTTTATTGTTTTGTTTTTTTCAGTAAACGTAGTGGACAACGATGATTCAAGTAAGTTATTATTTTTTATATAGGTAAACAGTTAATAATATATTTGATTGGACAAAAGCGTTTACATATTATTTGCGGGTGCATATTTAACATTTGCGTCTTTTTTTTCTCTTTTTTGATGAGATCACGATGTTATTACATATAGTAATTATTAGTAGTAGCTTAAACATTAAATCTTATCAAATATTTATCTATATTTTGTATAATAACTTTCTTGGAAAAAATAAATAATCTTTTAAAAGATAAATCTTTAGAAAATTTCAACTTAGTTTATTTACGAAGTCTTGATTAAAACCCTCCTACACCTATTACCCATTTGATTATAGCAACCATGTAGAAATTATATCTACTAGATACCTATTAATTGTATCATATTAGGTCTCTATTAGAATTTTTTTTAAGTTTAACATTCTTATAATACTCGCTTATGTGCTGAGATGGTTGAAAAAACATACACAAATACATATTTATTTAATTTATTTATTTAATTATTTATTGCACACACAAAGGAAATAGAGACACATAAAGTACAGGTAAGAGGAAAACAAAGTGTACAAACGGTGGCCTACATACCTAATTGAACAATAAATATAAAAAGTTTCTATGAACAAACAAAATTCAAATATATTTTGATTGATTAAAACAATAATAATAAACGCCTGGAACATTGATTAAGTTATTTTTTTTTATTTTTTTCAGTACAAGTGGCTCCTCCTCCATCGCAAGGTGAGTACATATTATTTAATTATAAAATCTTAAGCTTTATTTTTGCATAGTCTAAACTTTAAACCTCTTTAAACAGTACAAAATCGATATGAATAAAATATTTAAAAAAATAATATAAGTGCCTGTTTACTGTTACATATAAGAGTTATTACAAAGATATACTTTTTTTTTTCTTTTCAGATAGTTGGGCAAGATCTTCAAAATAGCGTGATAATAGGGTGAAATTTTTATAAATTTCTTTTTTATGATGGAATCAATCATCATACTGCTAGAAATAATTAAATAATAAATTTTAAATAGTTGTTTTTGTTAAATCGATCTATATAATATATACTCTAAAAATAATCATTTTCAATTTTATCAGTAGTATAAATTGGACGCACAATAAAAAAATAAGTCCCTAGTCCTTATTTTAAATTATTTACAAGAAGAGGCAATTCACTCAGATACCTGGTGCAGGCGTAACAATTTTGTAAATTGTTTGAGATCGTCAATTCCAGATCGTCCAGTTTTTTCGAGATGCTCAATAATGTGATATACTTAGTTTATATTGCTTATCTTAAAATATCTTAATTGGAAATGGTATTTAAATACATTCTGCCATGATACATGTGGGAGTTTGTGATGTCCCGTGTCCCCTAGTGGATATGGGGCAGGTGCATTATGCATATATCTGTTTCACTGATCAATTTTCTTTAAGGACAATCAAACAAACAAGGACTCGGTGATCAGCCTTCTGTGTCCTGCCAGACCAGTACATTTTTTGTTCTACGTCTCCACCGGAAATCGAACCCAAGACCCCTCGGTTCTACGCTCACGCGTCAACCACTGTACCAAGGATGGTGATACGTAATAAACCTTTAATTATACTATTCTATGCATATTAAAAAATATGTTTTTACTTTAGCTCTCATGAAATTTTGTGTGCCTTTTGCGGAGATTTGAGAATTGGCCAACATCTATTTTTCATACGCCTTAGTGATAAGAGTAAGGCAGAAAAACGTTTGCCGGGACAACTAGTCAATATATAAATAAGAATGAACCAAGATATAATTACAATATGTTTTGCATTAAAAAGGCGACAAAACCTCCCATTTACCACTTAAGTTTCTAAAAAAAGGGCCCTATTTTCTACCATTTACTGTAGAATTAATTTTAGTCATGAGTGTTTTTTGCGCCTGTTAAAAGAATATAAAATTGTATTACAGTGTATTTTGCTACTCGAATTATTTAGAAGAAAAAATAAGCAAAGTTATTTGAAAACATACGGTCTATTACAGTGCACTCCATTGCATAATGCACTCCAAAAATGAGAGACTTAATAGGAGTAGGAAGAAAAACAACAAAAATAAGTACTTATATCTAATTAAATTAGTTTATTATGTAGATTGTAGATTTTACTTCCTTAAGCTAAGATTCCAACTGCAATCTCAAATTCGAAATTAGAATTTTTTATTTGTAATCCAGACACTATTTTTTACATTATCCTTAAATGCCTTTGCCATAATTATCAACTACTAAATTGCCTTAATTTAGTAGTTGATACATTCAGATTACGCATGGCCAATTAAGGGCCCTTAGTAGGTGAAAACGGCAAAATGGACTGTTATCTATGAGCTATAATTGAAAATATTGAAGTTTTTTCGCACTGAAATTTCTAATATGTATTACAGAACGTATGTGTGATGGGATGACTGTTTCCAAAACACGATTGGAAAAATTTTGCTCGTTAAAAAAAATCCTGAAGTTACCTCTAAAATATCATATAAATGCTCATTACAACCGTATTTTACGATAATAATTCGTATAAAATCACAAATACATAGTATTTACCTTCTCGATTTCGTGACTGTTTTAGATTTAGAAAATACTAAATATTTTCATTCATTTTTGATAAAAATGTGAATGGCGCTGCGTATTTCCAAACTATACATAGCCAGAACGCAACCATAGGAAACTGCTCGTGTATACTTTGTAATGCTGTTTTTAAGTTTGTTATTACAATATATACTTACACGAATTTTGCGTACTGATCGTGTAACGCGGATGCTTGCTTCTTCGTTCCAAACTATACACGATCAGTACGCAAAATATTACTAAATATACCTACTACACCACTTACGCTTGAGCGACATAATAAATATTATATAGGTAATCAGAGACTTGTAATGTGTACAGCTATATCAGACTGATATAATTCTATCTACTTTTATTCTTCTTGATTATTATTGATTCAGTAAAATATGGAATAAAAATATTATTAGGTAAGCTCAGGAAAATAAATAGGTAACAGATAAGGGTACCTATGGGTTAGGTTAGGTTCGTGTTTTTTTTAACTACACAAAAATAGGAGCCCCGCGAAGCGGGGCTCCGTCGCCTCACAACCGTCTTCTTCTGGACTTATTAGATTCTTACATTTTAGCACTATTGTCAATTGTAAGTCGTGCAGTATAGTCGGGAACGAAGACACAAGCATCTTCGATACAAAAAATATTCGATCAGTACGCAACGTCATTACATACACATGCATTGTAATAATAGATTTAAAAACAGCAATACAATAATATAAACGCGAGCAATGGAAAGACGCCGCGCTTACTCCGAAACATACACGATTAGTCCGCATGCGTACTGGCGCTGTATGTTTTGGAGCGCTATTCTTACTTACTTCACTACAAAATATACGCGAGTATTTGCGTACTACTGTTGTATAGATTGGAAGAACTTTGTAAAAAAGTTATTTCCAAACTATACGTGATTAGTTTCACACCGTTGCGTGCTGGCCTTGTATAGTTTGGAAAGACGCAATGGCGCTTACGATTTTTAGTTTCGAGCACGTTGATTCCATACTAAACGCAGACCCCCTCACCCCTCACCTCAGGCGCGAATAGCTGAATTTTCGCTGACCGCCTAACCCCTCTTAATATGCTGAGCCAGATGCACGTTTAGTAAAAACCATGTGTATGTAGCGATGCTGGTGGAACTATTCTACTTTATTTATTTTGATATAGAAGAGTCAGTTTTCACAGTATTATTTGAAATAGTCAAATTGGACCTTTAAGCCCCGCCCTACCCTACTAACAGAAGCTGTCTATAATTTTGTCCATATAAATAACAAACACACAATACAATGCCTGGTAGAAATCGCTTAGTAGCGATAAGGCCGCCTTTTTAGCTTTTTAACATGATATTGTCTGTTTCTTTTTTATATGTATTTACTTGGTGCTGAATAAAGTGTATTTATTATTATTATTATACAACACACACAACACAGACGTGTTTGCAATGATTGTGATCAGTGTAGGTAATACGTATACGAGGAAGAAATATCGCAAATCAAGCTGACTTATTTCTTTGCATTGTTATGAAATATAATGACTAATGAGGAGCGGGAAAAGGGTCGATTAGTTACCGCAGTTCTCATTGTCCACCGTGCGATAGCGTGTTTTATTTCTACGTTTTATCTTAACTGTGACTGTATTGCCGTTTTATAAAAACTAAATTATCAGTAAATCAGCAATAAATTCAATTAGGTCCCATTGTACCTATGAGACCACAATCAATCCAATGACGTAACACACTAAAAGAGTAAACAACTGGCTTTAATTGAGTCCAACGATGGCACAGCGCTCGCCAGCAGCTGTTTCATTCTCGTATGCAACACTCGTGTTCTACTAAACGCTAAATAAAAATGTCCACTTTTCTCGCAGGCTTCATAACCGCCTTGGTTCTGGTGAGTCATTTTTAGTACGCCATAAATTATAATCTTACGACACCATTAACATTGACATTATTTTCAGGCCATTATCGTGATAATATTTATTGCGTATTGCATGTTCTGTAAAGAGAGACATAAGTCTGAACGTTTCCAATACGATATATCGGATATAAGGCAGAAAAATATAGAAATAGCGCAAGAGCAGGAACAAGAAACCAAGACCAAAGAGGTCACGGCGGGAATATTTATTCTGCCTCGAAAGAGACATAAAGAGGACTATACTTATCAAAAAAGACCGGATTACCCTGAAGGACCGGTGTCGGAAATCGAACCAAAAACTGATAAACTGATTGATATATTAAATGAGGACTCTCCTGGAACTGAGAGTAGTAAATGTGTTGAATTCGATCTCGACCCAGACGTTCCGTATCACAGTGACGTTTGAAGCTGTTTTATTTGTTGTATAACCAGTATTGTTAAATAACAATAAGCATGGTCTACATTGTTGTCGTATTTACCTTATATCTCACTTTGTTATTCCGATGTATGTTAAGATTTTTTCCATTAAATGACGTAATGCATTGTAATAATATATTATTTTATTTTCCATTACACTCCCAATGGCATGCATTAAATATTTAAATGTATATTAATAGGAATAACGTTCTAGAGAAATGTCAAAAGGTCAAATTTCAAGGTAGAGTTCAGCACAAAAATTCCTTATTATCTCATATACATAATTTATTTTGATTTACTGTTTAAAAAAGTTACAAGTAAATAATATAGATTTTATACATAAATTTATATCTCGCCATTAGGAACACATGACAAAAATTTAAAGACAATTGAATATAGTCGCTTGTCTGCAAGGTTAATTAAACGGACATTATTGACCCAAGTCTTTAATTCCGTCAGCTACTTTGTCGATAACGCTCTTCTCAGTGGGTTTGAAGACGTTGACGACAGCATCACTGGCTTCGCCAGCGGACTGGACCGCTCCGTCCCAGGCGTTCTTCACGCTATCCATTACATCACGTTTGACACGATGTTCTTGCTCTGACGGCAGAGCTGACGCAAATGCAATGATCTGAAAGCAAATATAAAGATGCAAAGTCCAATAAAAAATTATCAATGAAAGAAACAAGTAACATATTTGATTCAAACTGCGGGTAAAATGTTATATGTCATTACAAAGGACTAGCTTTCCGCCCGCGACTTCGCCCGCGTTTTCAAAGAAAATCCGCATAGATCCCGTTCCCGTGGGATTTCCAGGATAAAACCTATCCAATTTACCCTCTATATGTGTGCTACATTTCATTGTAATCGGTTCAGTAGTATTTGCGTGAAAGAGTAACAAACATATATACACACACATACCTACATCCATCCTCACAAACTTTCCCATTTATAATATTAGTAGGATCGGATATTTGGTCGCGGAAGAATTCCAACAAGTACCCGCGGCCCCATCATTAAAGCGGCTCGACGGAACACAGTGGGGTTTTAGTCGGTAAGAATCCGACATAACCCACGGCTCCTTCCCCGGGGGCCGTGGGTATCTTTGGAAGATTTCCCCACTATAAAAAAAAAAAAAAAAAAAAAAAAAAAAAAAAAAAAAAAAAAAAAAAAAAAGGATCGGATATTTGTTTAGCATGGTCTATTCCTATAAATAACTGTGGGTAGTGTTTATTTATTTCGTGTTAACAAAGTAAAAAGTACAATAGTACTCGGTTAAAAGGTAAAAAATCAAAACTAAAAAAACCTACTTACTCAAAGTTATTTTTACCGTCCTTTCTTTCTCTATCTTTTTACTGACTATACAAAATATTAACTAAGAGGTTTGAATTATTATTTACACATAGACAGAATACACACGTACAAAAACTATACCATATTCACCTATATAACAATTTATGTCACCTTACAGTGCAGGGCATCAATTATTATTACATAATTTAGATGACATCTAATAATATATATATAATTATAATATAATAAATACACATATTCCAATAAAGATAATTCTACGAACTTCCGACTTATCTATCGGAAAACGGATAAATTAGGTACCGACTTCGGCACCTTACCAATTATTACCTGCCCGCACATTATTAATTAAGAAACACTCACAATAGTATAGTGTAATGCAATTATATGTATTGGTAAGTGGTAACATCGTTTTTGTTTTACTTTTTACATATCGTAGCTTTGCCTTTGATATTATTTCTCGGTCAGCTGCAAGCTACACATTGAGAATAGTAGAATTGGGAAATACAATATCGGGGACACACATACGGTCTACATATAAACGTATACACTAAATATAACGTCAATTATATTTAACACCGAAACCAAAATTGTCTATATTTACATAAAATGGTACTTACAAGGCAGAGGAAGATTGCGACTTGCGAATTCATGTTGCTGGATTAATGTTTTGATGTTCAGAAATGTAGTATGTATTACAAAGGATGTTTACTATCCAGAGATCTGACTCCCACTGGGTTAAGAATGAACAGGAAGGTTTAAATTTACTTTGGCTACGCACGTGTGTGGTTGTAATCATTGTATCAACCAAATATCATGAGGTCAAGGGATGTGCGAAATGAAACATTATATAACTATATCTTTGGAATTTTTTTACGATTTTTGTAAACATATAAATGGAAACATACTGAGCAATTCCGCTAGCATAATAGTAATTTAAAAGCGCCGATTTTTCAATCCTTGGTTAAAATTTATCCGTCCAATAAAGTATTTATTAAAATGTCACCTGTAAACTGTCAAATACGGACAATCCATACTAATATTATCTGTGAATCTGTGAATATTATAAATGCGAAAGTAACTCTGTCTGTCTGTCTGTTACTCAATCACGCCTAAACTACTGAACCAATTTTCATGAAATATGGTATGGAGATATTTTGATACCCGAGAAAGGACATAGGCTACTTTTTATCCCGGGAAAATGACGCAACCCCGGAAATCCCACGGGAACGGGAACTATGCGGGTTGTTAAATATAATTTTGTAATTTTGAACTTTGCGCCTTGCAACACCAGCTTACGCTTGCTCTGTGGTTTTTCTCTCTGCTCTGGGACATTATAGCGACTGTATGTGTTCCCGGTATTTTTACTTAGAAATAAAGTTAATTTTGAAGTAATCGGTGTTTGTGACTCATTTAACCCTTATGGTTATGGGCCCAGATAGCTCAGAAACAAAGAAAGTGCGAAATCTCGTTGTAAAATCAGTGATTAAAACATTATATGTGAACTTAACCTCAAACCGGCAACGTGACTTTTGTTAATACAAACTTTTGTGTTGAAAGTGAATAAATTCAAACAAAATGGCAACAAATAACCAATTGGCATTAATTGAAAAGCTATCCGGTCGGGAAAACTATGCAACTTGGCGGTTTGCAATGCAAACATATCTACAACATGAGGAGTTGTGGGACTGCATAGAATCTAACATGGAATCAGATCCAAAACGAGATACTAAGGCGAGAACAAAGATAATCCTCTCAGTTGATCCCACAAACTACGTGCATATCCAAGAGGCTCGCACCGCCAAAGAAGTTTGGGATAAATTGTCCTCAACATTTGATGACTCTGGGCTGACACGCAGAGTTGGGCTACTGCGTGACTTATGTAATACGTCACTAACTGAATGTCAAAATGTAGAAGAGTACGTAAGCAGAATAATGAACACAGCTCACAAACTCAGAAACATTGGTTTCAAAGTGGAGTTGCTCTCAGGTCTGCCCGAAAGCTATAAACCAACGATAATGGCCATTGAAAGCTCAGGCATAACTATTACTTCAGATTCTGTAAAGGCAAAATTATTACAGGATGTCAGACCATATGAAAATGAGTCAAATGCATTCGCAGTTAATAAAAAATTTCAGAAAAATTTCAAGAGGCATTCTAAAGGACCTAGGTGCTACACCTGTAATAAATATGGACACAAAAGCCCAGAATGCAAATTGAAAAATAAAGAAGTATCACAAAATTCCAGTAGTTCATCATATGCTGCTGTATTTATTGCGACAACTGCACAGTGTGATGCCTGGTATGTGGACTCAGGCGCATCCTCACATATGGTCAAAGACAAGAGTTTGCTTCAGAATGAGACTACTTCCGTTATAAAGAATATAAGAGTAGCAAATAACAAAGTATTATCAGTGCAATGCTCAGGGCAAGTGAGCTTAAATACTTACAATGAAAAAGGTCAAGAAAATAAGGTACTGTTTACAAATGTATTACATGTTCCTGAATTAGCTACAAACTTACTATCTGCAAGTCAGATTATTCGCTGTGGAGGCCAAGTAAGATTTGACAAAACCGCCTGTGTTATTATGAACAATAAAAATCAGATAGTAGCAACAGCTAGTATTATCAACAACATGTACCGGCTGTACATGCCCGGAGGAGGCTATGCATGCATGTCCGATGTTGAAGAAAATGATGCATATTTGTGGCATCAACGTATGGGTCACCTGAATTTCAGTGACTTAGATAAACTATTAGAAAATACTGAAGGTATGAAAGTACTAAAGAAAAGTGTTAACAATTTAACATGCATAACATGCATAGAAGGAAAACAAGCGAGACTGCCTTTCAAAAATAAAGGAACAAGGGTGACGAAACTCCTTGAACTTGTGCACTCCGATGTATGTGGGCCCATGGAGACAGAATCTCTCGGTGGAGCTAAGTACTTTCTCACTTTTATCGACGATTTTTCTAAAAATGTATTTGTTTATTTCTTAAAGCACAAATCAGAGGTGCTTGATAAATTTAAAGAATTCAAAAATTTTGTAGAGAAACAATTGGAATGTAAAATCAAATGTCTACGCACTGATAATGGCCTTGAATATATTAATAAGAATATTTCTGATCTTTTAAAAAGTAATGGAATCATACATCAAACTACTGTGCCCTATACACCACAGCAAAATGGTGTCGCTGAAAGACTTAATAGAACATTAGTAGAAAAAGCCAAGTGTATGTTACTCAATGCAAAATTATCTAAAAGATACTGGGCGGAAGCTATCCATACGGCTGCTTATCTACTAAATAGAATTCCAACTAAGTCATTAGATTACAAAACTCCTCAAGAAATATGGACGAGAAATAAACCAAGTGTTAGTCACCTACGTGTATTTGGATGTGAAGCGATGGTACACCTACCAAAAGAGAAAAGAAAGAAATGGGATCCAAAAGCACAGAAAGCAATATTTACTGGTTATTGTACTAATACCAAGGGTTACAGGTTTGTCATTCCTACATCTGGACTGGTTGTGAAAAGCAGGGATGCTACATTTCTAGAATCTACTGTCAAAAGGGACTATGTCCTAGTAGAATTGTCACAGAAGAATTCTACTAGAAATAATAGTTGTGAAGAAAATATTTCCACTGAAACTGAAGATGAAGATACCAGTATATGTTCATATGAAACGGTGTGTAAAGGCAAATCTACTTCAGACAGTGATTACACACCAGATGTCAGTTTTCCATCTCCACTAGTGAACAATATAACTTTGAGACCAAGAAAGAACAGAGTTGAAAAAGTTAGTCTAGATGATTCAGAAGAAAATATATACATGTATCAACATGAATAAAATTCAATAGATATTCCAATGACATATAAAGAAGCAGTGAACTCAGTAGATAAAGATAAGTGGATAAAATCCATAGGAGAAGAATTAGATGCTCATGAGAAGAATAATACCTGGACAATAGTTGAGAAACCTTTAAATGCAAGAGTAATACACTGCAAGTGGGTATTTAGAATCAAAGAAGAACCAACAGGGCCTAGGTATAAGTCACGCCTATGTGCAAAAGGATATGCTCAAACCAAGGGAATTGATTATCAAGAAACTTTTGCTCCGACGGTAAGGTATGACTCTATACGCTTGTTACTTTCAGCAGCTGCACAAAATAACCTAAAAGTCATTCAACTAGATGTCAAAACAGCTTTTCTGTATGGGGAGCTGGAAGAGACCATATTTATGACACCTCCAGATGGGCTTGCACATGAAGAAAATAAGGTCTGTAAACTCAACAAATCACTGTACGGGTTGAAACAAGCCCCTAGATGCTGGAACAGTAAGTTTGATTCCGTTCTTAAGAAGTTTGGCTTTGTAAACAGCAAGGCTGACCAATGTGTCTATATTGGTATAGTAAAGGAAAGTAATTGCTATTTATGTTTATATGTCGATGATGGACTATTGTTTTCTAACAGTAACTTAGCATTAAAGGAGATTACTGAAGAGTTGAAAACTATCTTTGAAATTAAAATAATAACAAAACCAAGTAATTTTGTAGGAATGCAAATAGAACAGTTTGATAAATGCATATTCATACACCAAACAAGGTATATAGAAAATATGTTAAACAAATTTAACATGAATGATTCTAATTCCAACAGTGTTCCTGTAGATCCACACATGAAACTGTATAAAGAAGAGAGAGGAGAGGCTGATAAAGACATACCCTATAGAGAGGCAGTCGGCTCCCTGATGCACCTGGCCATTGTGAGTCGACCTGATATAATGTTCGCTGTCAGTCTGGTGAGTCGATTTTTGAATAATTACAACCAAACCCATTTAGTCCGGGATCCATCGCCCATTTTTGCAAGTGATTACTATCAAGCTAATTTTTCGTGAGTAGCTTTATTTTGATGAGATGCCCAATAATTTCATGTACAAAACTCTCGATTGTGGTAGCTAACAGAGGAAACAAGGATAAAATATTTTGATTTGATGGTTCTCAAATATTAATTTCTAACTGAATGTTTTTTTTTGTTCAATCTCAAGATAATTATCTAAATTATTCGAAAAAATATTTGTCCTACAAAATCTATGGTTTGATCAAAGAGTCCCCCTTTCCAATGTGTATCGATAACGAGGTCATCATAAATGATTACTAACCAGCTGATTTTTTTATTTTCACTTATTTAATTCTTATATAATTCAACAGACATATTGTCCTACAAATTGCGTAATAAATATTTGAGAACGGTCAAATCAAAAATTTGTATCCTTGTTACCTCTGTAAGCTACCACAATCGAGAGTTTCGTACATGAAATTATTGGGCATCTCATCAAAATAAAGCTACTCACGAAAAATTAGCTTGATAGTAATCACTTGCAAAAATGGGCGATGGATCCCGGACTAATTGGAATGCAGTTAAAAGAATATTCAAATACTTGAAAGATACTAAAGAGTATGGGCTGTGCTACTCACAAACTGCACAACCTGCAGAAGTCACTGGTTATAGTGATGCAGACTATGCAAATGACTTGGATACACGTCGCTCTGTAACTGGTTATGTGTTTATTAAGAATGGAGCAGCAGTAACTTGGTCCAGTCAAAGACAGCAAACAGTAGCCTTATCTACAACAGAGGCAGAATTCATGGCAGCCTGCGCTGCCACTAAGGAAACCATGTGGATTAAGCAATTTTTGAGTGATTTAGATCAGTACAAACAAGACTCTATGTGTCTTTATTTGGACAACCAAAGTGCAATTAGTGTCATTAAAAATGTAAACTTTCACAAGAGATGTAAACATATTGAAATAAAATACCATTTTATTAAAGAGAAATATAATCAAAAGATTATTGTTCTGAAGTTTGTTAGTAGTAATAATCAGTATGCAGACATACTTACAAAAGCATTGTCAAAAGATAAATTTAAATTTTTGAGAGCTAAACTTGGTATGTGTTCATTTAGCTCACTTTGTTAAAGTTTCAGTTTTGTTTTGTTTTGTTTTATGTCTAAATAATTATCTTAAATTAGGATTTTTGGCAAGCATTTTTGTTAATTTTCAGTGTTGAAAGGGCTTAAATTCAGGAGGAGTGTGAAATATAATTTTGTAATTTTGAACTTTGCGCCTTGCAACACCAGCTTACGCTTGCTCTGTGGTTTTTCTCTCTGCTCTGTGACATTATAGCGACTGTATGTTCCCGGTATTTTTACTTAGAAATAAAGTTAATTTTGAAGTAATCGGTGTTTGTGACTCATTAACCCATCACGGGTTTTTCTTTGACTGCGCGGGCGAAGCCGCGGGCGGAAACCTAGTTAGAATATATTTTTGAAATGGTAGTCTAATACGTTATTCGATGAATAAGTTTTAACCAAGAATTGAAAAATCAGTTCTCAGATTCGAAAATAGATTTATTTTTTTATTTGTAATCCAGACACTATTTTATACGTTTGGATTTATAGTAAGTTCATATATTTATTCCTCAAATGCCTTAATTAAGTAGTTGATCAGATTACGCATAGACAATCAATTTGCTGGGCCAGACGCACTTTTAGTAAAAACCGTGAGTATGAAGCAAAGCCAGTGAAACTATTCTACTTTACTAACAGAAACTGTCAATAAGTTTGTGCACACACAATACTCCCGTTGTCTCTAAACTTAATTTAAAAATTACCTAATCAGTTACGTGTTTACAATGATTGTAATCAGTGTAACGTAGTACTAACGTTTCTTAGGAAGAAATATCGCAAATCAAGCTGACTTATTTCTTTGCATTG
This sequence comes from Colias behrii, assembly GCA_029959065.1. NCBI lineage: Eukaryota > Metazoa > Arthropoda > Insecta > Lepidoptera > Pieridae > Colias > Colias behrii. Next base: position 5,561,802 of record JARWMC010000019.1, on the reverse strand, counting down.
TTATGAAATATAATGACTAATGAGAAGCGGGTAAAGTATAGCTACCGCAGTTCTCATTGTCCACCGTACAATAGTTTGTTTTATTTCTACGTTTAATCTTAACTGTGACTGTATAACCTGTGACTGTGACTGTTTGTTGTGTAACCAGTATTGTTGAATTACAATAAGCAAGGTTTACATTGTTGTCGTATTTACCTTATATCACACTTTGTCATTCCGATGTATGTTAAGATTTTTTTCATTAAATGACGTAATGCATTGCAATAATATATTATTTTATTTTCCATTACACTCCCAATGGCATGCATTAAATATTTAAATGTATATTAATAGGAATAACGTTCTAGAGAAATGTCAAAAGGTCAAATTTCAAGGAAGAGCTCAGCACAAAAATTCCTTATTATCTCATATACATAATTTTATTTTGATTTACTGTTTTAAAATTTTACAAGTAAATAACAAAGATTTTATACATAAATTTATATCTCGCTATTAGAAACACAAGACAAAAATTTAAAGACAATTGAATATAGTCGCTTGTCTGCAAGGTTAATTAAACGGACACTATTGACCCAAGTCTTTAACTCCGTCAGCTACTTTGTCGATTACGCTCTTCTCAGTGGGTTTGACGGCGTTGACGACAGCATCACTGGCTTCGCCAGCGGACTGGACCGCTCCGTCCCAGGCGTTCTTCACGCCATCCATTACATCACGTTTGACACGATGTTCTTGCTCTGAGGGCAGAGCTGACGCAAATGCGATGATCTGAAAGCAAACAATGATGCAAAGTCGAATAAAAAAATAGTCAATGAAAGAAACAAGTAACATGTAGGTACCTACTACCTATTTGATTCAAACTGCGGGGAAAATGTTACATGTTATAATATATAGAATATTTGTTTAGCATGGTCTATTCCTATAGGTAAATAACTGTGGGTATTGTTATTTATTTCGTGTTAATTTACTATTAAAAGGTAAAAAATCAAACTAAAAAACCTACTCAAAGGTTATTTTTACCGACCTTTCTTTCTCTATCTTTTTACCGACTATACAAAATATTAACTAAGAGGTTTGAATTATTCTTTACACATAGACAGAATGCACACGTACAAAAACTATACCATATTCACCTAAATAACAATTTATACCTTACAGTGCAGCACATCAATTATTTTACTTCGTTTCGCCCGCGTAGTCAAAGAAAAACCCGCATAGTTCCCGTTCCCGTAGGATTTCCGGGATAAAACCTATTCTATGTTTTTCCTCAGGACTCAAGCTATCTCTGTACCAAATTTGAAGTAAATCCATGCAGTACTTTTTGAGATTAGCCCGAACATACATACAGACAACCAGACATACAGACAAGCTGACAAAAATTCTAAAAACTATATTTTTGGATTCGACATCGATTGTGGATTACAACCCAAGTATTCTTTTCAAAAAATATTCAATGAACAGTTTTGACTTTCCTACGATTTTATTATATAATATGTATGTATGTATGTATATAGATTAAGAAACACTCACTACAGTAAAGTTTAATACGATTGTATGTATTTGTAAAATCGTTTTTGTTTTACTTTTTACATCTTGTAGCTTTGCCTTCTATATTATTTCTTGGTCAGTTGCAAGCTACACATTGAGAAATAGTAGAATTGGGAAATACAGTATCGGGGACACACATACCTACATATAAACGCATACACTAAAATATATAACGTCAATTCTATTTAACACCGAAACCAAAATTTTCTATATTTACATAAAATGGTACTTACAAGGCAGAGGAAGATTGCGACTTGCGAATTCATGTTGCTGGATAAATGTTTTGATGTTCAGAAATGTAGTATGTATTACAAAGGATGTTTACTGTCCGGAGATCTGACTCCCACTGGGTTAAGAATGAACAGGAAGGTTTAAATTTACTTTGGCTACGCACGTATGTGGTTGTAATCATTGTATCAACCAAATATCATGAGGTCAAGGGATGTGCGAAATGGAACATTATATAACTATATCTTTGGAATTTTTTTACGACTTTTGTAAACATAATATAAATGGAAACATACTGAGCAAAGCAAGTAAATAAAAATATGAACCAAAAAATTCCGCTAGCATAATAATTTAATTATTTTACTTATCAGTACTTATCAGTACTGAAACAGCCGAGCCCCAAATCTTAAAATTTCAACGCATTGCATTGCATTTGTACCATTCATACGAGATTTCTTAATTATCGCTTCGATATCTCTAACCTACAGTTTGTGGCAGTTCATCTATCAGCATTAAAGATTCTCTATCTATATGTACTCTAGGTAACTAGGCGATTTACTTCATATTATTAATTTTATTAAGTAACATCATGTTTAAAAAGCTCCAAGGTATCGTTTTCAAGAACACAAGAGAATAAGTATGCTAACATTAACAAAAATAAAACTAATTTTATATCTCATGAAAATAGCATATCTTTACCTAGAACACAAGCCTTATATCTTTAGAATGTCGTTGGGGTAGTCTGAAATTATGTTTATAAAAATTACCGCCCATTTTTTTTTGTTATTCTTGTTGTATTCTATTTGTGTTAACAAACTACCTACTTACTACGTACAACGTTAAGCGAGCAAACATGTTTATAATCAATTTAATTATTATTTCTCTGTAAGTGATTGAAATGTAATCTTTTTGAGAAATAAATGTCTTAAACCGTAACATTAAATTCTTAATTCTTGAGGCGGTCGTGCTGATAAATCAACGTAATGCGATATAATGTTCTAATAACGTAAGTCGTAAAGTCAGGTTAGACTGGACTGGTTACCTAAGACATGAAGGCCTATAGTTCACAAAGCTAGATTAGGAACCGGTTATAAATGCGAATTTCACTATTCATTGTCCAATATGTATGTAGTAATAATAAATGGTTCCTTGTCAAACTCTTAATTTCGTCATTTATTCTATTTTAACATTCGTAAATAGAAAATTATAATATTTTTTTTGATAATAAGTCATCATCAGCCCATAACGGTTAGCACACGCTGGCAAAGTGTTTCATATTTGTCTTTGATCTTTATATTTTAGGACATGAGATGGTTGTTCTATGACAAAATTTTCCGTCACTGCTTGAAGCATTTAAAGATCAAATAAGTTTTTCAGTTTCTTCACCGATGATTTTAAGATATTATCGAAGGCATATACCTACTGCACTAGGTAAATAAGAATAATACTTTACGTCGTACATAATATACATATTGATCATTCACAATATAATTTCCATCAATATCGATTACCTTATTCACGTTTCATTCAACAAGCCGCGCTTAGCACAGAAGGCGAAACCAATGTATTGAATGACAAACAGTAACTATGTACATAGTAGCAATAGTTCTATATAAACTCGATTGTTCTATTAATCGTCGTCATTTTACTGGACTATGTAGATATTTATTTTGATAATATAAAACATTTTAATATAAACAGTTTACATTTTTCTGGTTAAGGCACTTCTGGCAGCTCAAGGTATTTTTTTTAAATAGCGCGTGAAGATAGAGATTCAAGGAAGATATTCTCCAGGAACATTTCTATCTATATAATATTATGTAATTAATGAAATACAAATATCTTCATCAAAAGTCTAAATGTAATATTTATAAACCATAAGAAGATATTCCTGAAATCATAAATAACATTTTCCTTATAAGAATTTCTTGATGTCCATCCCCAGGAATTTTAAATTGAATAATCTGTACCTACCGGAGGTGACACTTATGAGACTGCTTCAACAATGATAACAATAAAAAAGTAATCAACATATTAAAGAACGATCTCTATTCGATGGAAAATTTATTTAAGAAAATATTATTATACTTTTGTGAATAGCGTCATACCTACACGGTAGATTTAAGCGTGTTGCGATGCAAAAATACAGCTTTACAGCTTATTTAGCTAGTTTTACAGCTTATCATAAAAAATGCATTTGAAAAGTAATCTTGTATGACAATTGATAAGTTCTGAAATAATAGATTACAATTATATAACCTCAATTATTTTTACGTAACATCAAATCTAAGCATCAAATCTAGTTAGGTATATTATTATATTATTCCCTTATTTATTCTCTTGCCTTTGCCGGTTGTAGTATTTAAAAAAAAGTTATTTTTTGGTTGGAATATTAGATAAATGCATTGATATATAAAAAAATCGTTCAGGTATTATACCTAATTAATAAAAAAAAAACATTCTTTATTAATAAATAAAAACGTGCTATTTATATGATTAATGTTTGAAGTTCAAATAAGTTCATCCAAAGGTTTTGCCAAAAAATTTCTTTATATCTTTCCATATTTTGTTTAATTGGTTTACGGGGACATTCACTTGTATTTTGGTGGGTTTCTTCTTCGTAACTGATATTTTGTTCGGCTTTGACGTCACTTTTCTACTGTTTATAACATCAGACATTATTGCCTAAAAAAATTTCATACATTTTTCAGAACTCTTCAGTAAACATGAATGATGGTGAAGATAATGATAAGATCCGGTAAAGATGAGGGTCGATCTGACTACATACTTTTACGATATTTGTTAAAAGTCTAGACTCTAGGTACTACATTTTACGGAGCGTATTTATTAAAGAATAAAGTAGTGACAGTCTTTATTTTATTTACGTGAAACGATAATGTATGTGTAAATAAAGTCTATCTAGATATAAATAGTTAAAAAATTATGTATTACTTGCCAATAATAAAACAATCACGAGAAGTTTCTTCATACCTCCTCTAAAACCTTAAACCACTATCTCTGAACAGTAAAATGAAATCATGGCTGTTTCAATCACACGGTGAATTATACAAATTTTGATTAGGAAATAATACTTTCGTTTTAATCCTTACATAATTTTACGTTTGTTTTAAATACTTACGTCTTTTATAATGATTTTGAGTTTGGTCTAAAATTTAAACTATGTAATTATAAAAATCAAAGATAGCGTAATAATAAAAGTAGATACAGAGAAGTTATTATAGTTTAGTAGACTGTACTATATACAGTTATATCTAGTGGTTTGCTTTGTGGTCGAAACATACAATAACCATGACAAATATAGAATATGAGTATCGTTGTTTTTAATGATCTTATGTAATATATTACCATTTTGCACTCCTTATTTAAATTATTTTCATAGATAAATTTTATTGTTATCATAAATAGGTAACAAGAAGCTTATATCTAATACACTGGAGATTGCACTATGACCATTAACTTGTAACAAGAAAATATGACGTTGAATGACGCCTGTATGTTTTTTATCCCTTTCACACCAACTTGCCAAGTTAGGTGTGAAAGGGATAAAAAAACATACAGGCGTCATTCAACGTCATATTTTCTTGTTACAATTTAATGGTCATAGTGCAATCTCCAGTGTATTAGATATAAGCTTCTTGATAGGTAACGATCTGATTTAAAAGTAAAAAAAAACGAATTATTCTTATAATTTTATTGAACCTTCTTGTTAACGTAGTGACTTTATTGATAAAAATTCAAATGACACCAAAACACAGCACCAAAATAAACAGGATATCTTGTCAAGTAATTGACTTGATAACTTTGTATACTCACATTCAGTGGTATTTTTAAATAATTTTGTTTTCCTTTATATGCTCTACTAATGTTCTGTTTATTGTAAATGAGATATGTAATCCGTATATATAATAGTACCCATCACACTCCTCAGTACTAACAGAAAATCAACAATGTCTACCAAGGTAAGTAGCACACTAAGTAAAAACCTTAGTAAAAACATTTTTACGCGCATTTCTAGTTCAAATAATATAGAGCTAGACCACGTTGGTACAAAGGAATAGGTAAAAATACTTTGTATACACGCTTGTAAACAACGCTATCAAACGTACATTTTCCTATTAAGGCAAAATAGAGCAAGGTCTTGCACTTAAATTATTATCCTTTGAATCTATTTGTGCTGACAACTAAACGTAAAAAATGGACACTGTTCCCAACTAGTTCTTAGAAGTGTTTTCCAATAGATATCTTATGTTGAGATTAATACAAAATTAAAAAGTTAAAAATATAATCGATAATACGTATTCACGTGAATAGCTTCGCAAATAGACATTCAACTATTAACTGCAGACTACCACACGTACTTAATATTACTAACGTAACTATAGGCTAATAACTTACAAGGTTCCCTAATGAAATCTAAACGTTAATATTCCAGGTCATTCTCATCACCGTAGCTACTTTGATCGTAGCACAGATTGGCAGTGCGAGTTGCGGCCGTCTTCGCAGAGACGAAGAATCAAAAGGGGATAATGCTGGACAGTCAACCAACGCGGTCGCTGGATCCGATTCTTTCATGAGCAACATCGGGCAAATCTTTGGAACCATGCCTACCAATCCCACGGAATTTATGTCGGCATTTTCTAATTTGTTTAAAAATGTACCCCAGCAATTGAATATGTCTTAAACCGTTATTGACACACCACAAGCTAACTCGATGTTATTTTGAATTTATATTTTTGGTTTTTTATGGCATTCAAATGCTTTATAAATATAAATTTATAAAGACACATAAAACAAGACACATAATACATAAAACTGAAAGAATAGAATAAATTCGATTGCTCTGGCGGGTCACGAGTGGCTGAGTTGGTCAGGCATCCGCCCCGGAATGGCGCGAAAGGATGCGGGTTCGAGTCCCGCCTCGTGATCGAATTTTTTCTATTCTTTATAAATTTATATTTATAAAGCATTTGAATGCCATAAAAAACCAAAAATATAAATTCAACATAAAAGGTCGTGTTCCATCGTTACAATATTGCATTCACTGAAAAGTGCTTCATATTGGTTGAGATGGTTGTTAATCATCTCAATAGATGGCGCGCGGTGTGTCCCTTAGACATATAAAACTGAAAGAATAGAATAAATTCGATTGCTCTGGCGGGTCACGAGTGGCTGAGTTGGTCAGGCATCCGCCCCGGAATGGCGCGAAAGGATGCGGGTTCGAGTCCCGCCTCGTGATCGAATTTTTTCTATTCTTTATAAATTTATATTCAATGTTATTTTGTTAATTATGCATCATAATTCATAATAAATTCGAATTTAAGTATATTGTTTTTCATTTAATAGATTTATTATTTTTACCATAAATGGAATTGAGAAGAGCCTGAGCCTAGATTGTACACAGAGTACCAATTTAAAATATGTTCAATCAAACTGAAGAAAACAAGATGAACATTATAGAGAATAAAAAATGAATGAATAATTAACACACAAATAAAAAAACCTTTCTGCTAACGTATACCTACAGCAAGTGATAAAATATCACATACAGGTATATTTATCTGTTTATCAAATAAAGTATATTGCATATTGTATACTGTTCAGTTAATTTATTAGTAATGATAATTCTTGCAAGCTATATATAAAGCCTTAAGATGTCTTTCATTTCAATTACCTAAGTATTCTCTTCTTGTGATACGGATACCCTAATATCACTTTCAAAATGTCACCCAACGTGAGTCTTATTAATTTTCATTTTTATTTATTTTCTTTTGGTACATTCTTTGTAGGTATTTAATATAATTATGAAGTATTTTGCATTAGTTTTTAAGTGTTAAAATTGTCTCTACTTAAACGTATATCAATTTTGGCTTTACAGTTGCTTTCACGTTTCTGCCAATAAGTCCTAGTGAGATAAATAGCCACTACCACAGACATATATTAAGTAGACAACGCAAGTACCGCGATCTGTATGAAAACCAAGCGTGTCATATTTTTTGTACTGACCTTGACGCGAGCTTATGACGTCACGAGCGCTTTTTAGTGATGGTAATTTCATTTTACGCTAAATCGATTAGGACGCCACTCGCGCGGCAATTCTAGTATCGTCCTATCCCATCGTACTATCTTGCTCGCTTTACCGAGCTACCGCTAAAGCTGGCTTCACTAAAATGTTTAGAGCAAATTGTGCTATATTTTGTTGGAAACCAATATTATGTCCCGTTGCATCGATCCATTTTTCTTTTATGTTCGGGTTACTTGGAAAACTGAAAAAACAAACATAGTCTAAGCAATAAGGAGTTTTCTTAAAAAACTCCCAAGATGACACTTTAACTAATGGCGTCCATGTCATAATATTTATTTTTAGTACCTTTGTATTAAAATACTTAAAAGTTCTAGGTCAAGTCGTATTAAATGACAAAAAAAATCGATGCCTTTTTTTCTGAAAAATTGCTCCTTCAAATTATCATTTTTCTGTTCGATTATAAAATCGATTAGAATCGAGAACTGTTGCATCAAATGAACATCACTAACCACAAAATTGGACAGAAAAATGAGAACAGAAAAATGAGAAGACGCTATTCATTGCTTATTATCATACGACGCGATCTTTACCATGCCAAGTAAAAGCCGCAATGTATTCCGAATGATTTGGTATCCATGTTTGTCACGATCGTTTTCCACAGATATTCTTTATTTGATTTTAAAATAAATAGTGCATATTCTGATTAGAAAATTACTTACCGGTGGAAGGAAACATCTCCGATAACTCGGCCACTCACAGCTGTGGAGTTTCTACAGTTTATAACGGCGGCGCAATTCGGCATTTTACTTTATTCAGCTTCACGTCTTTCCTTGGCGAACTGCAAGCGCGGACTGAGTGTAGGCCAGCGTCAAGTAAGTGTCATAAACTTAGTTTGGACACGGGAAGTACATACACTCGCGTAGTCTATCTTAATATATGTCTGTGGCCACTACATTATATTTTTATTGGTATACTAGCGACCCGCCCCGGCTTCGCACGGGTGCAATGGCGGCCGGCCGGTACCGCCGCAAACGCTACGTCCCGCAATTTTTAAATCTGTAATATCTTCGAAAATATTCACTTAAATCATACGGTGTAAAGGGCCATATAGATCTATATTAAATGAACAATGTATGCAAGGTATTTAATTGGTTAAGGATTAATGCTGTATTGGTTAAAATCGCTTCGAAAATTAGCCATTATTTGTCGTAAAAAGTAAATGACAAAAAAAAGTTATTGTGGGTTATCCATAAGAGATAGACATATACCATCACGGACTTTTCTGTAGACCTTTTCAATGTGTACAATACTAAGTACATTATTTTGATAAAACTCGTAGGGTTCAGCCTGCGTTTGCAATGTAAGCGGAAAAAAATGTAATTATTTACGACATCACATTAGAAACCTCAAAAATAACAGTACTTCTCCACTATTTAATGGATGTTATTATACATATAAACCTTCCTCTTGAATCAGCCTATCTATTAAAAAAAACCGCATCAAAATCCGTTGCGTAGTTTCAAAGATTTAAAGGGACATAGGGACATAGGGACAGAGAAAGCGACTTTGTTTTATACTATGTAGTGATAGTGAAGTGTAATTTTACATCTTTTATTATTCTAGACTAGCTTTGCTCCGTGGTTTTACCCGCAGTGCTCCGCTCCTATTGGTCTTAGCGTGATGATATATAGCTTATAGCCTTCCTCGATAAATGGGCTATCTTACACCGAAATAATTTTTCAAATCGGACCAGTAGTTCCTGAGATTAGCGCGTTCAATCAAACAAACAAACAAACTCTTCAGCTTTATAATAGGTTTGGATAACTCAGGTGTAACTATCATTTTTATTATTTCTAGGTGACCCGATTGTTCGTTCTCATCTGTTGCATCTCAATTGGATATGCGGGGATAGCTATAAGATCTAAAAGAAATACCAGTGGAGGAAATTACCCTAATGGATCTCAATCAAACAATAACGAGCCGGGAGATTCGAGTAACCTTGGTCCTAATACTTCATCTAATGCTGTTTCCGCAACCGATTCTGCAGTCAACAATATTGGACAAATAATCGCAGATATTGATGTAAAGCCTCCTAGGAGGAGTTGATTTATTACTGATATATTGTAATGATTCAAGAACAAACACTCTTTGACGACTAGATTTTTTTCAAATTCAAATTCAAATGATTTTTTAATTGTATTAATATGTTTTATGGTAACAATATGTTGATTAAATATCTAAATGAAATTATGAATTGTTATTTCTTTACACTCAGTAATTGTGGGTAAAAATTAAATCAAAATTAAATTAAAATATAAAAGTTTTGCAAATGTAAATAGGAACATTTATGAATTTAACAATAGTTATAATTTTGTATCCTTAGTGTTTAGGCTACCAAGCCAACAATTACATCAAAACAGTTTATATTTTGTAAAGAAAAACCACATACAGAACACAACCACATACATACCACATACAAACACATACATTTATAAATTTATATTTATAAATTTATAACCACATACAGTTTCAGTAATGACACATTTATTATTTAACTATTCAAAATTAAGGCTTCGAGGGCTTCATCTTCTTGTACAAGTTAGTAAATTTTATCAAGAGATCTTCCGGTTTTTTGGGAATACTTATTTCCAATATTTGGAATATTATCTGTGCCGGCATCTTCTGGATCAAAATTGATGAGCACGATTGGTGTATCCATACCTTCTTCCTCGACCGGCATGCTGAGGACATGAAGCATGCAGGCGGCGAAGACGATTGTCATGATAATCTACATAACAAAAATTTAAATTAATATCAGTATAACATAAGCTTGCACTAATTTTATTCTAGAAATAACAGTTCACTGATTGCAGTTTGTAGACCAAATCCCTTTCAGTATATTAAGCCTGTTGTTGAGACTCGAAATTTTATAAATGAAAATGTATATGTCGTGGCCATATCGTAGATTTGCTCATTTCATGAAATGATTGATCATTTCACGAAATGGTCGCATTTCATTAAATGGCCAACATAATTTGATCAGATCGTTAAATCGTCAATGTTTCAAGATTTGGTCATCCACATTTGGCCAAATCGTATAAAATATAGAGAGTCCATAAAATATTAAAAAAAAGACTCCGGGAGTGCCGGCAGAAGTGAAAACTTGATTATTAACGTTCAGCATGTTTGATATTTTGGAATGGTATCCGTCTTACGCATGGTCCATGGAATATAAGGGCTAAAAAAAAATCCGTCTTACGCTTTTTCGATCAGGTCACGTGTCCTGACGCGAGTTTAAGATTTTATACCCATTACAGAAAAAGTGCTCAACGCCGCTAAAGAAGTTTTCACTTCAAAAATTCAGAATATTTGAAGAACTTGTTTATTGTCATTTAAGTTAAAGCCGCGGCAGCGGCCGGCGAATGCCAAAAGCGAATGGTTTTTGTGGCCAATAGACATTCAACCATTTCATGAAATGCGACCATTTCACGAAATGATCGATCATTTCATGAAATGAGCAAATCTACGATATGGCCACGACATATATACCGTAAATCTATCGAACAAAAATCGTTTTTAATACTTAGCCAACTTTACTCATTTAAGTTGCCTACATAAAATCTTTTTAAGTTAATATAGCAGCATTGTTTGATAATATTTACATACTACATAGAAATAGATCGATAAAATTAAATCATATTTAAAATATTACCTTGGAAACCATTGTGGAAAGATTGCTGTTTTCAAGAAACTAAATGTTACACATTCAACAGTCCATATATATAGTCTACAAAAACTTTGTCATAGCTTTTATGTCTAGTACTAAACACTTCCGATGAGTTAAAGATTAGACTATTCTAAAAGTAATTAGTTTTCTTATCAGTCTAAAGTTTTACTAGCGCTAACAAAACTAAATACTTTTTCTCAATAAGTTTTATGCTTTGGACTATATTTTTTATCATATCAACTTTTATATTGGTTCGCACTAATCTCAAGAAACTGAAAACTTATTAATTGGGATTGTACAAATATTAAGGAAAGCTATAGACTACAGTCTGCATAGCATCACTACAAAGGTATATTTGAAATCATTCTTATAATCTTATTATAAGATTTAACAAGTTTGTTTTTTGAAGTGAAACTTTTTCAGGCACGTTGAGAGCAATATCGTCGTGTCATGGAGTAAAGCGACGATTTTTGTATCTTTGAATCTTGCCAAAGAAGTTTCACCTCTGACACGTGTGCTCGGTACACACGCTCTTTTTTATTATTAGTCATTTTACTTTATCGTAATCTATTACATTCTCTCTCTACCCCATTTCAAAAATTTGAATCCTTCCAGGTCATCTTTCTTGCTCTAGTCCTGGTCGCCTGCCTCATCCAGGTGCAAGGAAGACACGTTCGTGGTGCTGGCGCTGCCTCATCAGCCGCTTCAGGAGGTTCAGGCAGCGGTGACAATATTCAATATAACAACTTCACCCAATTCTTCACCAAGTTCAACAAGAACCCCAGCGACATTATCATCGTCATCACCAACTTCTTCAAGAAAGGAGATTCTGTATCTGCTTCATAAGCTTAGAAATTTCATGCCTAAATAAATACATTAAAAACCAAACACCTGACTTTATTATCATGTTTAATTGTACAATATGAACTCTAGAAATATTTTTTTTGTATTAATTATTAAAAATATTGATTATACTTAACTTGTTTTTAATTATAATATTACCTGTATTATATCTATAATATAAAAATGAAGCGCAAAATATGGTGGTAAGCGCATAACTCGAGAACGGCTGAACCGATTTCGTTAATTCTTTTTTTATAACATTCCTTGAAGTATGAGGATGGTTCTTATGGAGAGAAAACGTAAACAGCATGTACCAGGGGTGAAGCTGGGGCTGAACCCTAGTAATAACAAAGGACAGTGCTAGTCGTCCGCTAAACGGATGAATAAAATAAATTAGTCGTCCGATTACCGGATGAATAAAATAATTTAATCGTCCGATAACATCTATTTATCTATATAGTTAGGTTATCGGGGTTTCTTTAGAGAACTGCCGCACGTATTATAGGTTTTTTGTGGGGGGAGGAGAGGGGGGAGGAGGGCACACGTAGGTATTTGATTTTTTTTTGCGCGTCGACGGAGCCCCGCTTCGCGGGGCTCCTATTTCTGTGTATTTTTTTTTTTTAAGAAACCTAACCTAACCTAACCTAACGGCTAACCTAACCTAAACTTGATTTTTTTTTGCGCGTCGACGGAGCCCCGCTTTGCGGGGCTCCTATTTCTGTGTAGTTTTTTTTTAAGAAACCTAACCTAACCTTACCTAACGGCTAACCTAACCTAAACTTGATTTTTTTTGCGCGTCGACGGAGCCCCGCTTTGCGGGGCTCCTATTTCTGTGTAGTTTTTTTTTAAGAAACCTAACCTAACCTAACCTAACGGCTAACCTAACCTAAACGTGATTTTTTTTTTGCGCGTCGACGGAGCCACGCTTCGCGGGGCTCCTATTTCTGTGTAGTTTTTTTTTAAGAAACCTAACCTAACCTAACCTAACGGCTAACCTAACCTAAACTTGATTTTTTTTGCGCGTCGACGGAGCCCCGCTTTGCGGGGCTCCTATTTCTGTGTAGTTTTTTTTTTTAAGAAACCTAACCTAACCTAACCTAACGGCTAACCTAACCTAAACGTGATTTTTTTTTTGCGCGTCGACGGAGCCCCGCTTGGCGGGGCTCCTATTTCTGTGTAGTTTTTTTTTTAAGAAACCTAACCTAACCTAACCTAAAGGCAAACCTAACCTAACGAATTGAGGGCGAATATCTCGGCCATTTTTGATTTTAGAGAAAAGTTGTTCCTATAAAACATGCTTATATTAGCGTAATCTTTACGATAAAACAATAATAAATAGGTGTTATAATGACACCAACTCCATCAAAAATTTTCTAAGTCCTGCGCCCCCTTTGCTTTAGTCCAACCCAACTAGCTTTAGTGTTAAAAGGTTATCTAGTAATCCGAATAATCGGACGATTAAATTATTTTATTCATCCGGTAATCGGACGATTAAATTATTTTATTCATCCGTTTAGCGGACGACTAGACACTTCGAATAACAAAAAGCTCGCCAAGTTTACTCTTAAAATAATTCAGTACCTCGTCAAGTAACATGTTTTATTCAACGTTTGAAAAACATCAATGCAATGCAATTTGAAAACGCATCGGAAAGACATAATATATTTCAATTTGGTCAGATTATAAAGATATTATTTTTTTGTTACGCGCAAGCCATATTTCGATATTTCATAGAAGTACCTAAATGTACACAAATTAAAAAACATTTTTTATCGTAAGCTAATTTAAAAAAAACATTCAACAAACCTTTCAGCAAGATTAAATGTTAAAAATAAAGGTACCAAATATATGTGTAAAGGAAATTGCTAACTACCATGCTCCAATGTATTTTATTGTATTGCAAAGGAAGTGCAATGTAAGTAAAATGGCAAATGCCTTATTTACATGCGAATTGCAATCTTCAAAGGTTCTTTTAAGGTATATAAACTGTCCCTTTTCGAAAAAAAATAAACACATTTCTCTTCAACATGGTTTCTAAGGTGAGAGATATTTTTACTTTTTTTCTTATTTTTTTTAATCATGAGGGATTTCAGGTTATTTACCTAGTTTAGGCATTTAATTTTGTTACTCTATGAAAATTATTTGCTTTCTGTTCAATTAATTATGTTGTAAGATGTCGTTATTATATTTTCATGGCATGCTCAAATGCTTTATAAATGAGTAGGTAATATTTTTCGCCTAGTCGAAAGACACGGGCTTGAATCCCGCCTCGTGACCGAATTTTTCTATTCTTTAAACAAAATTATCTCAATTGTAAGATTGATACCTGAGAAGAAGTGATTTTTATTATTATTAATTTTTGTAAATTTCTCTGAATAATATTCTTCCTAGGTCATTATCATCTTTGCTGTCTGTCTATGCGTGATGCAAGCCACCTTTGCATCAACTATACGAGTGTCCAGACAAGCTGAAGACAAGCCTGCGGGAGGCTCTACAACCAACAACGCTAACGCAGCCTCTGGTACTGATTCTTTCATCAACAATTTCAGTCAGATGTTTGGAACAATGCCTAAAAATCCTAATGACCTCGTCACAATATTCACCAACATGGTAAAGAACATGAACCAGCAACAAGCTCCGAAGTCTTAATTTATTCATAAATAAATGTTTTGATGATAATATTATGTTGTTTTATTTATCTAGCTCTAAGTAGATCTTAAATTAGTTCAGCGTTATGTGTTAAAACTTAAAACTGTCTAAAAAGTTTTAGTAAAATAAAAGTATGCTTTTAATTAAAACAAAATTAAAATGCAATAGGTCGTTTCAGCTCACTCCTTATAAATACTGAACTCCATCTACAGTTAAAAGTTATTTCAATCTATTTGTTTGTATATCTCTTGACAATCAGACTTGTCTATATAAAATCTTAACAGTATTAACCAAAACTATTGTTGAACTAGATTTCCGCCCGCGGCTTCGCCCGCGTTTTCAAAGGAAAAACCGTTAGTTCCCGTTCCCGTGGGATTTCCGGGATAAAACCTATCCTATGTGTTAATCAAAGTTACCCTCTATATGTGTGCTAAATTTCATTGTAATCGGTTCAGTAGTTTTTACGTGAAAGAGTAACAAACATCCATACAAACTTTCGCCTTTATAATAGTATTAAGATATTAATATTTAATATGTTCATCACTATTTATACGGTTACGGTTTTCTTAAAAACGGGTTTTTTTTTTAATTCGTAGAAAGTTTAAAGTATTTCCAATAGACAATTCAATTGCCATCTCATTTTAAAAATATTTTACCAGTTTGTATCTCCTATTAATAAAAGACAAGCAAATAGCACTTCGTGGTTTTTAAAAATTCCTCCATGAATGATAGGAGTGGAAAATACAAAACTCGTTACGTTGGTCTTTACCATAGGTCTTTACATAACGTAATATAGTCGTAGATATGATTTAAAGAATGAAATTCTTCTTCTTCTTTTTTTGTCTATGGCCTTCCCGATCCCAATAGAGATGGATTCTGTCAAATTACAATGGCATGTACGTACAGATCATGATTGATCTTTTATTTGAATGACTACAATTACTATGATGCAACTTGATAATCTGTGGAGAGGGAAAAAAATGAAATTTATCGCAAGTTAACGTCATGCGAGGCCTCGATTCCTCCATTAGTCATTTTTTGCTAGTGGTATTAAAAATATGCATTTCAATAAAACGAAAGTCTTTGTCTTGAGACTATTTGAGGCAGAGGAGGTAGTTTCGACACAGTATATATGTCCTAATTTATACATTTTAGTACTTGACCACTTGACCTAAAAATACCCCGAAGAGTTTGCTTGATATTTTTTATAAATAGGTACTTGTATAATGAGAGATATCGGTTGCTCTACTACGAAATGGATCCTCGTGAATATTTTGAAGTTTCTCTTTTTTAATAAAAAAGGATAAATAAAAGCGGACTGCAAGTTATGGAATTACAGTCAGTCCACATTTTTACTTTCATATTTATCCTATTTGAAATTATGAACCCAATGAATGCCAAGTTAGTTCTATTTGAAACCATTTTGTAGTTTGAGCGCAACATACAGACATAATTATTTTTCTCTAAATAACTTTTATGTTCGGAATTGTTCGGGATATAACGCATTTTCATTTTCAGTTTTTCTGTACAATAATACTAATATGTGATGCTTAAATAAGTACGAGTATGCACTGATCAGGTAATCTAACCTATTTAGCTAAACTCCAACATTTTTTTTTTTTTAATTTAGTATGCATGGTGTTTGAGAGGCGACAAATTTAAATAGAAGTCATTGTTAGAAAATATCGTTTTTTCCGTTAAATACCGAAAGCTAAAACACAGTGTTAAAAGGTCATCCAGGTACTGTTATACTGAAGACTAATGTTTAAAATATCACAGAGAAGATCTGACACGGCAACTTTTCCTTTTCAAAAGTAATTATATTTTAAAACTCTCTAACTTAAAAGTACAATCACAGGATGTTATTCATATAACTGCTCGTACTACATTTGTACGTAAAATATCTATGTTAGTAAGAAAAGATTTTTTTTCTAACTATAGATCAATGCAAATTCAAATTACATATTGAAGGTATTTAAATAGACTAGAATATTATAGAGCAAAATAAAAATGGCGATAGGCTACAATATATTATGACGAATCAAGGATTAATTAATATTTTAAGTTTCCAGTTTATATAAAATGTTTCTGTTTAACTGTACAATATATTAACTACATATTTAGAATTATTTTCTAACCATATCACATTTATGTACATCAAGAGAATTTTATATTTTTTTAACTGTTATCAAATAGAGCTAATCCTTGGCGTTTAATTGTTAGATAATCGCATTCTGCTATTTTTATTAGAACACTTGTACCAATAAAAAAGTTTATTCGTCTGATAACATGCTAAATTCCCGAGTCATAAAATCTAGCTATACAGACTTTTACCTATAAATAGTCTAAAACAGTTGGCTCTCATCATCAGTTCCACTGACTTCAAACAAAATGGTTTCTTCAAAGGTAAGTTTAACAAATTAATTTTTGAAACATTGTTAACTTATAAGTAGCACAACTCAAAAGCCTATATAATATATGGGTATTATTATTGTATATGAAATATCTGAATCTCATCATTTCTTTTGGCTTGCAGGTCATCGTTCTTGCTTGTTCTGGTTGCCTGCATCATCCAGGCGCAAGGAGCACCAAGAGTGGAAAGAGGCCTTATTGACGGGGCAAGTTCTGGAAGCAGCTCATCATCATCAGGACCACCTGATTTTGAAGATTTGGCCGAAGTTAAGTTAATGTTATCACCATATAACATTTATAACAAATTTGGCCGAAGTTGTTATAAATGTTATCACCAGATAACATTTATAACAACTTCGGCCAAATCTTCACCAAGTTCTCCAAGAACCCCAGCGACATAATCATTGTCATGACCAACTTTTTCAAGAAGGGAGAATCTGCTTCATAAGCTTAAACTTTCTTGTGAAATAATGTGCAGAAACAATAAAAAATGTTTTTTTACAAATCCTTTGCTTCCTTATATGAATAAAATTTGATTTTAACTTATGACTAATTTTTTTTTATTAAATTTTTAAATTCTTCTTAATGGGTAAACAGCAATTGACTCAGAAACTTAGTCTCTATTAATTAGCAGCTTTAATATTCATCAGTATTCCAGTCGGAAATTCAACATATTGGATATTATTATGAAGAAGGACTTGCCTCGTTTGATTTGTTATTTGATAGGCTGATGCTGATACATGTTGAGGTCGATAAAACATTTCATTAAAGATAAGATATTATTTTAACATAAACTTTAATATTTAAACATAAGTTAAAATGCGATTATTTATTATATTCAAAACATGTCATTTTATAACAGTCATCATGAAGCTTGCCCATGAATATATAAAACAGTACGTATTTATTGAAACGCAGCATTTCAAAAATAAAATATATTTTATCATAAGCATTGACACTTAGATCAAGACCAAGAAGGGAAGAAGATTTAAATAGCTAAGGAAAAGTAACATCAGAATATCCAAAGAACACAGACATCATTTATAAAATATTCTCCTTTCGATTATATAATATATTATAACACAAAATACAACCAACACACTATGGTTTATAAGATGGAACATAAGTCTTCTCTTTATTTTGTTTCTTCATAAAGTAGTTTATATCCGAGTATCCATAATAAGGCCGATGATAGTAATTCGAATAATCACCAAAAATATAGTATGGTAGGGTATATATTCCTGTATAATATGGACGTCCATAATAATTATGAATGAACAGCTTATCGTCGGACTCTTTCGATTTGGTCGGTTTAATCTTGTCCCAATATGAGTCCGTTGTAGAGCGCCAGAGATCTTTATCATTTTGTATTTCTTTGCTATAATATTCTTCTGAACAATTGCATTTGGATAACAAAACAAGCAAGACCAGTATGGAAAACATTTTCTTATCTTTCACTCGTGACGTTTGCCTGGTAAATGGATTCATATCCGGACTAAAGACGACTATTTAAAGAGCCACTGGAAATTTTTCAATTATAGTTATCATTGTTGGGAATTACCAGGTGAAATATGTTTAGAATTCTCTAAAAGCATAGGATACATAATTATTATGTTTAAAAGATTTAACCTATAACCTATAGTATTATGAGGTTATATTACCTGTGAAAATTAATTTAATTTAAATTTTTGTACTGTGTTTGAAGTTCTGATCGAATCTAGCAATAGAATAAAGATATAGTACAGATGATTGTAATGAATAATGGTATACGTTAATGTTAAATTTATTTGTAAAGAGATTATTTGAGAAGAGAGTACTAATATGTAGATTGTAATATTGAACCGCAAAATACGCAGTTTCCCTTTCTTGAAATCGTTTCAATTATTTCAAACCAAGCACTAGTTAGCATATAATTTGATAATTTGCATTTCGTTTTTAAATAAATTAGACCTAAACGATGATCAATAATAGGTACATTCAAACCACAGATCACAGATAGATAGATCTCTATGATTCAAACCCATGAAGAGTTCCGTAGTTGGAATGATCGAGATTTATATGATAAAATTAATAAAAACCGATACGATACACACGATATCATAATATCATATCCGATTTTTAGCTCGGCACAAAGAATTTAAAAGGCTATAAATATCTGGTACCTACCTACTTTTAACTTTCCCTAAACTCACCACGAAATATGAATAAACGTCACATCAATCTTGTATTCGTATTATTTACGGTCATTAAGTACATTGAAAGAGCCGCCAGGACGTACTTGCAACATAATACAAAAGTAAATTTTTTAACCATATACCACTTTTTTTTCATTTATTCGTATGTTTGCTGCAATTTTTATAATATTATATGAGTATATAAAAATAAACGTAAGGAATCCACTTTTACTGAGCGGAACACACTTGACCGGTGGAAAATTATCTTCGCCCTTGCGTCTTTATGAAAACCTATAATTGCTTCGAACAATACATTGTTTTCTAGGATTTTTAGGTGTCATTATAACCGCATTGCTTGCGTGTATTCGTATTATTTACGGTCATTAAGTACATTGGAAGAGCCGCCATGACGTACTTGCAACATAATACAAAAGTAAATTTTTTAACCATATACCACTTTTTTTTCATTTATTCGTATGTTTGCTGCAATTTTTATAATATTATATAAGTATATAAAAATAAACGTAAGGAATCCACTTTTACTGAGCGGAACACACTTGACCGGTGGAAAATTATCTTCGCCCTTGCGTCTTTATGAAAACCTATAATTGCTTCGAACAATACATTGTTTTCTAGGATTTTTAGGTGTCATTATAACCGCATTGCTTGCGTGTATTCGTATTATTTACGGTCATTAAGTACATTGGAAGAGCCGCCATGACGTACTTGCAACATAATACAAAAGTAAATTTTTTAACCATATACCACTTTTTTTTCATTTATTCGTATGTTTGCTGCAATTTTTATAATATTATATGAGTATATAAAAATAAACGTAAGGAATCCACTTTTACTAAGCGGAACACACTTGACCGGTGGAAAATTATCTTCTCCCTTGCGTCTTTATGAAAACCTATAATTGCTTCGAACAATACATTGTTTTCTAGGATTTTTAGGTGTCATTATAACCGCATTGCTTGCGTTATATTTAATTAATATAAAGTAATCTAATTTTATCAGTCTGATATTGTTGGGTAAAATAATAACTCTACAACTTTATAGACTCAATGCTCAGGTAATAATTTCAATGTATTTTGACGATTCCAACGCGAGTCTAAAAGAAGTCTAGGTACATACCTACATAAAAAATTAAAATGAGTTTATAACAACTATTATAACAACAAAATCACTTTCGCATCTAAAATTTTACATTGCTCACATAACTACGGTTAAAACAGTGAGCAAAGGAAAAAAATATGTCGTATTTACTAGCTTTCCCTCAATTCGCCATGGCACAACACTACCATACTTTTTTAATTACCACGCTTGAAGAACATAATATCATGTTTATAGAGAGGAAACGTGTTTCAAATAAACGTAAGCTTTTAAAAAAAGCAATATTAAAGAGCAACATATTCTTTTTTTCTTACTTAATTACTTAAAAGAAATTTCAAAATGTTTAAACAGCTGTAATTGTATGTTAATTTGAAATTTATTACTTCAGGAAAATAAAGGAATGAAGTGCTATGTTTTAGGGTATGTAATAAAAATAAATATTTCTATTAGGATGATAAAGCATTATTATGAGTAGTTAACATGAACCCATGTTTTATAAAGGACGTTGTTTACGAAGAACCGTTAATTAAATTATACGTTTGCAATTAAGTCACTGACGATAAATATTTTATAATCGTTTAAGGAGTTTTCCTACAAGACACGATAACTCAGAAATAGCCTTATAAATAAACATTACCTTCGTTCTTTTTAAAACACCGTCATTTAATTACTTATAATTTATGCAATTTAACTACATATACCGACTTGTAATTTATAAAAAAATGTAACACATAATTATTGGCATTAGGAACAGAATGGTAACAGAATACTAACACATCAAAATGTGTTTATATTATATTATAATAAATAACAACATGTATGTTTACGAGGATAATTAAAATTGAAAGATGTAAGATGAATACATCAGTAAATATTATTAAGCATTGCCAATTATTATCATCATCATTCCACATACGAGATGTGATTTAACATCCCATGCAATTTTAAAGATAGGGAGGCGAATAGGGGAATTTTCAGTAATACTCGAGCGTGGCAGTTTAAGATATGAGAGATACCTTAGACCTAATAGAACAACCTTGTTAACTATTTAGCTCTATATGTAGTGACGCGCGCCTAGGATATACGATCAGATTAGTAAAAAAAAATCGATAGTCTGAAATACTCGAGCGCGTCAGATTAAGATATTGGGGGTTGATTTTAGTGTTTTAAGACTAAATTTAACTAATCTGACGATAAGTCCTTGACGCCGCCGAGTTATAGGGTCGCGAACTTGTAAAAAAAAAACGTTAATCCGGCATTCTCGAGCGCGATTTTTTTTATTTTTATTTTGAAGAGTGTAATCTAAAACTTACTAAAAATACAAAATCTGCCGGTTTCCGCATGACCGGAAGTCTGGAGGAGCCATTTCGTCTTCCGAAAAACTCGTTGCAGCATATAAGTCGCGAACTTTACTTTTACCAAAAAAAAAAGTTTTAATACACAAAAAAGGTAATTTTATTTTACAAAAAAAGGTCTCTTTTCATTTTTGTCCAAAGTTAAAATTTTTTGACTTGAAGCACCATAAAAACTCAAACTCCCGGTTTTTTGAGTATATCTCGAAAACTGAGGGTGTTAAGAAAAATTGATATGAAATAACGATGATTAAAAAAAAGAAACCCAAAAACCTTTTTCGGTCAGATTAAGAGAACCCACCAACATTTTTGTCAGATTAAGAAAATATGCTTTCAGGATAACGAGATTAACCTCCCCTATGAAAATCTGACGCGCTCGAGTATTTCAAAAGGACTTATTTTTTTTGCATTTTCAAAAATTCATCGTAACTTATCGTCACGCCGTAATCGTCAGTTTTTTTAAGGGCAGCTTCCTTGGGGCCTACTTAACACCCCTTCCGAAAATCTGACGCGCCCGAGTAAATTTTTTTTTTGTGCATTTTTGACGAATTTATATGCCTAGTCCCACCACGCAAACCGGCAGATTAGTATACCGTTGTTATCAGAGGCACTTGGGGCATACGTAGTATGAATATCTGACGCGCTCGAGAATGCCCAAGTAACTGTTTTTTTAACATTTTTGAAAATCCGTACACGCCAAACCCACCGCTAAAATGGTTTTTACCATAGAAGCTTTTCTTTTCGAAATTATTTTATCTTTCGATTTTGATAAGTCTCGACGGCGCCGTTGAATTACGCCATTTAGCTACCTCACCTCCCTATCTATTAACATTATTGCAAAGTCAAAACAATTTTACTATAGCGAAAGGATTTCAAAGATAAAAATAGTTTTCAGAGTTAAGGATCGCGCTTAGGAAACTGAATGGACTGCCTAATTAAATAAATAAATAAATTATAATTTTCTCAATTATTAATCACAAACAGGTTTACATGATAATTATTTCCTATGAATCACTTCGTATGTGGATCGTACCTGTCAAGTAAGTATATAGGTACTTATAATTATATTATACCTAAGTGAAAGTAAGATGCACGTTCTTATAAAATCCTTCTAATTCCAGAATGGCCGATATAAATTCAGGTCACGATTAAGTTTCTCAAATAAAAAAATGAAGTGGATTTACTTATCTAAACAAGACAAGAAATAATAACACCAAACATTTATTGCTATTCATATTATTTATTGAATAATAAGTATGCGTATATGGACCTACATAACTCAACTTGCCTCCGTTTAAATAATAAGAAATTTAAAGATAGTTTTCCTTTAGCATATATTATAAAGTATCATATAAATCAATAAGCAAACTTTTAGTCACTATGGAAATAAAGATATAAACCCGTGCAGCTTGTAAGTACCAATCAATCATCGATACATTTCCAGTTACGCATAAAAAATTATACAAAACAGAAGTAATGTGCAATTCAACACTAATTATTCCATAGAACTAGGGTGGTATTTATGGACTTATTAGACATTCATAGAATATTTCAGAGTATAATTGAATGCAGAGCTACATCATAGAATATATTACTACAACTATATAAGATCATGATCTCTGCAACGAATATTATATTTGCACTGCAGTCTTCTACAACCATGGCTTTATTAAAGGTAAACGATAGAGCTTTTATTTTTGTAAAAAAAAAAACATGTTTTGTATATAATGAAATATACTATTTAATAAATATTTCAAAAAACACAGAATCAAAATACTTATAATTGAATTTATTTTTCAGGGTTACGGGGTGGCCATTCTATTATGTGCTGTTCTTGCAGCAAGCATAGTTCATGGTTACAAGGATAGTAGTAGTAGCAGCTCTAAAGCATTTGGCAGCAGTAAGGCAGGAGCACTTGGAAGTTCTAGTGACTCTGGTGCGGCTGGAAAGAGCCGTGGCTTAGGCGGCAGTCTTGGCCTTGGAGGAGGATCTGGATCTGGCTCCCAAGGTGGTTTAAACAGCGGTGGCGGTTCTGAAGGCGGTCTTGGTGGATCAAGTTCCGGTGGTTCCGGTGGTAGTTCTGGTGGTTCTGAAGGTTCTAGTGGCTCCGGTGGTTCGCAAGGAGGTTCAAGCGGCTCTGGAGGAAGCCAAGGAGGATCTGGTGGTTCCCAAGGGAGTTCTGGTGGAAGCCAAGGTGGCTATGGAGGATCAAGCGGATCCGGTGGTAGCCAAGGCGGATCCGGAGGAAGCCAAGGTGGCTATGGAGGATCTAATGGTTCTAGCGGGAGCCAGGGAGGATATGGAGGGAGTCAGGGTGGTAGTTCTAGCGGGAACCAAGGAGGGTTGAGCGGGAGCCAAGGAGGGTCAAGCGGAAGCCAAGGTGGTTCTGGAGGCGGAGGGAGCTACGGTTCAGGAGGCTCAGGAAGTGGCAGTGGAGGCAGCGGCCGTGGTGGTTCCGGCGGCAGTCATGGCGGTTCAGGTGGATATGGCCACAAATCTGGTGGATATTAATTTTTAACTCAACTAGTATTCCTCACCAAAGTTAATGTTTCTTGAACAAGTTATTTTTTTAATATTTTGCAATAAAAGATATTGATATCAATTGTGTTGTTTAAATGATATGTACCTTAAACAATATTAGTACTAATGTCATTCGATTGACAAGACTTAGACAAGACTTTAGCCTTAAACTAAATTTCTTTTAATTAACCAAAATTTTTTTTTATAAAATAGCCGTGTGAAAATAAAAGTCCAATCTGTTACTAATATTCTGTAGCAAAATATTCTATGCCAGAATCTATCAATTCTATATTTATGTCACAGAAACTGATCTGCTTAGATTCTGATCTGTATATTTTTTTAAATCTTTAAATAAATCACCTTTCTTGAAGTAGACGTCTTTTATAGATATAAAGTGTATACAGAAATCTTATTATCCATTGAAATGTTACATTTTTTAGGCCTGACCTTGCGTTTTTTAGAGGACGCAATTTTATTTTTTTGATGTGTAGGGGGGGTCAGTGTGAAGCTAAAACCAAGTTTGTGGGGTCGCCACCCTTGTCCCATGGCCGCCATCTTGAAAATAGCGGTTGAAATGGTTTTAACGATATATCTCTTAAACTATTTATCTGATAATAAAACAATGTTAACATTATTTGTTGCAAATTAAATTCTCTACAACTTTGATTCAGTAACTTTTTGTCGTAGAACTATAAATAAAAAAGTTTTAAGCGAAAATGTTCAGAAATTAGAGCTATTTATATTTTTCGATAAAACTTTTTTTACCATTTTACGAAGAAATGATATAAGACTATTTTTGTAGATTGTTTTTCGAGGAACAACTTTTATATACAACATTTTTTCATTACGTCAATAGCTAAGGTTTTACAGCGCTCAGAAGTGAGTACTATTAGTAAGATAAATAGTTTAAGAGATATATCGTAAAAACCATTTCAACCGCTATTTTCAAGATGGCGGCCGTGGGACAAGGGTGGCGACCCCACAAACTTGGTGATAGCTTCACACTGACCCCCCCTACACATCAAAAAAATAAAATTGCGTCCTCTAAAAAACGCAACCCCAAATGTAACTTTTCAATGGACTATTATACAAGATACATGCTTTAATAAAATATAAACATAATTAATTTTTTATATTTAAAAACTTTATTTTGAGATGAAAGTTTGTACACACATATACAATAATATTTTACTTGAATAAATATAACTATTCACAATTTAATAAATAATTAATTATTACATAAAATATTTTAAAACTAACTTTACAATTGATTATTCATCAGCTGGATCTAGATGTAGTCGAGTACGGGCACTTGATACGAATCGTAATAATTTTTTAAGAATACGAGAACTAAAATTGAGCATAAAACGTGATCCTCTTGAAAACAAACTTGGCCTTTCTTCAGTTTCAATCACGGTTTCGATAGTTTGAACAGGAGGAGGCGGTGGTGGGGGCAATATAACTTTTTTTTCCGTTATTACCACTACAGGTGGAACAACACTCACTACTTCATGCACTTCTGCGGGAGCTTCAGGTGGTATATTTACCACGGGCTCAATAATTGGTTGTGGGTTTCTTATTTCTGTATAGAAAGGAATATATACCGGTACTGGTAAGGGGCTGACTGGAAGAGGTGGAATTTCTTCAGGTTTTACGGTATGTGTAACTTCTTCGGTGGACTTTGAACTAAGGTCTTTTGATTTAATAGGGGCAACTAGTTCTACATTTTTGTTAATATCCTGTGTCGCTTCCGTTTCTATGTCTCTGTTATCTATAACCCCTGAATCAGAATGTTCATTTAGAGACTTTTGTTCGGCAGCTTCTTTCTCAACTTCATGATGTTCTTCAGATACTTTTGCATCTTCTGATTTCACATCTGTTAATGAACTGATATCATCTACTTTTGAGTTTCCTTCTTCATTATTTTCTGTATTTAATTTGAAATCTTCTGACTTTCCCTTTATTTCTAAGCTGGTTTCTGGAGATATTTCTTTTTCTTGATTTTCTTCTAAATTTTTTTTTACTTCTGAATCTGGCTTAATTTCTGCTTTGGGACTGATTTCTTCCACTTTAAAACTTTCTTTATCATCTACTTTTGTATCTCCTGAGTTTGTATTGTCAGTTTTCTCGTCAAGAGTTATTTCATTTTCATGTTTGTCTTCAGACTTTTCTTCTGTTTTTGAACTAATTTTCTCAACTTCGGTATTTAAATCAATATTTGTCGCCACACTATTTTGATCCCCTATTAACTCATTACTTTTATCTGGTATGTCAGAGGAATGCTCTGGGGTACTCAAAGGAACAGGCTCAGGTATGGCCTTCTCATTTATGCATTCAGATTCAATTAAAGATGCTTCTACGTGTTGATCATGTTGCAACTCGTGTTCAAGGCTAGCAGGCATCGAAATGGTGTGTAGTAATGGCTTTCCTTTATAAAATTCCATACGAGTCAATATTATATCAGTAGGTATACTTGAAAAAGCAACTTTTTCTTCTAAAATAGGCTTTAACTCCTCGTTGATGGCAGCATTTGGCATCTCTATTAAATCTTCAATTTCTCTTGTTTTGCGTTTGTGTAAATCTCTTTTCTCAACAGAATGTTTATAGCTAAATGTCCCAAAAGGTGTTATTGTTTCCTTGATAAACGATATCGGTTTATAATGGTACAGAAGTACTTCATGTTCATGTCCTGGTTCCTTTTCAAGTGTCAGTATCTTAAAATATTTTTTGCTGTTGACTAGGTGGTACTGATAAACAACCAAGAAGAACACTACAACCTGAAAC
The DNA here is from genome assembly GCA_029959065.1 of Colias behrii. Taxonomy (NCBI): domain Eukaryota; kingdom Metazoa; phylum Arthropoda; class Insecta; order Lepidoptera; family Pieridae; genus Colias; species Colias behrii. The sequence goes on along the minus strand of JARWMC010000019.1, from coordinate 5,534,409 downwards.
AAAAATAATGCAATGAATTATCAAAATTATTATAATATTTTACTTAATTTGAATGAATTGTATAAAAATCTATAAGTATTTACTTTAAAAAGTTGAATCATTATTAACGATCTCCTTATTCAGATACGTTTCGAACTATGAATGATAGTGATCTATTCAGTTGGTTTAAATAATAAAATTTCTCCCTGTGCCTTCTCATTGTTTCGTGATTAACTCTAATTATAAACAGTCCTCGACAACACGCAAATAGCACCTACTTTGCAAATGACAATGATCAATAAGAGTAACCTTTTCCAGGTTTTCAATCTAAAAATGTTATAATAACCTTACGCCTACTTACTTTATGTGAGGCACTCACATGTAATTTAATCACTGTCATCTTATTCAATGGATTTTTTTTTTCAAATAACAAAACATTAATAGTTGCATTTGTATAAACACCTTCTCTGGATTGTATTCAATGATTACAACCTGTATAATAAGCTTTTTAACTTTCATTGAAAATTATAAGAAAATATAAAACCTATTTATTTTTGTATTAATCACTTCATTTATTTCGTAACAAGCCAATGAATACTTAGAGAAAATACACCTATACGAAAGTGAAATGACTGGTTCGGCAATCACGCTTGGAATATTAAAAACCGTTGTGTACACAGAGTGAAACTTGTAAAATATATCAAACAAATATATTTAGGTAAAAAGAAAGCCTCCTATGTAGTACTTCTAAATGGGTACAACGAAGACAAAATATTCTTACAATATATTTCCTTAAAAATTGGTATATAGTCTGGGTAATTTACATAAAAAACGGAGTAATCTGCTTTAAATTTTAGATTTAAAATAAATAGAGAATTAAATTTAGAGCTTTGAATTAAAAGTATAGCTCACATTTGGAAGGAATTACCCGAACGGAAATTAAAAAAGACAAAAAGGAAAGGTTAGGATCAAATAATTTTCCTGCATGTATTCAAGATCATTAACTACCGTTGCCTTCACAGCTATAACAATCAATAATTAAAATATAATCATGGAAAGAAAGAGCGTTTGCTTTAGTTGCATAATTCATTACTTCGACTGTGTAGGAGAGTGGGGTGGTGTCCGGCACTCGAGTAGTCGCATGTCTTATTGCAGTCGTGAATTAAGGATACAAGCACTTCTTTACAATTATCGTGAATATGTGAATGGCCAAACTGTAGTATTTAATATGCACGCGAGTGGAGTAATTTTATAAGTGATAGTGCGGACTAAATTTAAAGTAAGTATATCTTATACTATTTTTTTACTTATAAAACATTAAGGAATATACATTTTCATGAGTTCGTTAATTGGATAAGGAAATAATTTGTTTTATCGTAAATAGTGAATTAAATTAGCATAATTTAGTAAAATCTCAAAACAATATTTATGTTCCCTCATTTTAAATGATTTTATTCTAGTATGTAATGTTCATTAATATGAATATTTTTGAATTTCATATTGGAGCAGATTTTAGAATTTTATAGCTATACTAGATATATGTTTTCCCTCAAGAGATACACTATTAGGTACTTTTCAGTTGTAACAACTTTATACAAATAATGTTTATACACAGGGATTTTATGTTATACTAGCTGTGCTCCGCGGTTTCACCCGCATTGCTCCGCTCCTGTTGGTCTTAGCGTGATTGATATATAGCCTTATAGCCTTCCTCGATAAATAGGCTATCGAACTCCGAAAGAATTTTTCAAATCAGACCAGTAGTTCCTGAGACTAGCGCGTTCAAACAAACAAACAAAGTCTTCAGCTTTATAATATTAGTATAGATGTATTAATTAAAGAAATTAAATTAAATCATCGCATATACAATACAATTCAAACACGATTACCTAAATAGACCTATAATTTTATGGAAATCACACAAGAATATTTTGTGATATTATATAACTTGTAGACGCATTAAAGATAAAAATCTTGTTTCTTAATTTAAACCAGAATCTACTTTCTACAGTCAAATTACATTAACGACCAGAATAACCGAGTTTAGATATAGTTATACAGTTTACTTAATACATACTCATTTATTAATCATTATGTAGGTAATTTATTAACTATGTTCTTACATTTTCAGAAAAATGAAATACAGATTCATTATTCTGTTCGTGCTCTTTACAATCTTCGCAACAGGTTCGGGAAATGTCTTGAATAGTTTTATTCAAAGGATGTTAGGAGGAGAAGAATCTCAGCAAAGAGGCTTTTCGGAGTCCATAACTCGCATTCTGGACTACCTTTACCCAAAAGATGATGCAGATTCCAGGATAATGAAGGAGATATTTAGTCTTCTAGCTGACGATGGACCTCCCAGTTTGGAAGGCGGGATAGACGCATTGGAGTATTTAGTTGATAGAAAATAAAAGACAGCTAACTATTAAGGAAACTATGCCAATATTATGACCCAAGAAGAAAATATAGAAAGAGGTAGTCGCGGTCTAATAATGCCATGGCCCATGTTAATCAATATCTTGAAAGTTTACGATGATATTTCATACCATGATGCGTTTTATCCACGGACCCTGTGTGTTTCTAAATATCATTAATTCCTATGTAAAGAAAATTATTGTACACTTGCGCCAACAAAAACAAATAATAGGAAACACCGTTATTAGTGTCAATAGGTCATTGATGTATGAACTACCATTTTCTTTCTTACAAGTTTAGATTTAATATTAGTAAATAATGCCAAAAATATTTATATATAGATTTATGTTAGTGCAATAATTAAAGGGAGGCTAAAGAGGCTAATATTGAAAATGTTTGTTTTCTTTAAAATTACCTTATACCTTCCCAGATATAATTGTATACAGAACCACTTACATTATAAAATAATGCCAAGAAGTTTATTAAAGAAGAACTATGATGAACTTTTTAGTTCTCCTAATCAGGAGAAAAAGGTTCAAAGGTTCCAGGAAAAAAGAAATCAGGAGGAGAAGAATCCTTCTAAATTTAAATAAACATACATGAACCCATTTTTGTTAGACCGAATTTTTACTACTACATTTAAGTTTTAATTTCCATTCTAGTTCTAATAAAGGCATTCATTTAGTTGTAATTAATTCTAAATAGAGAAAAGAGAAACTGTAAACGCAAACATATATAAACCAAATAATATAAACTTAATTTAGTTTTATAAATCGAAGTGTCTAGTCGTCCGCTAAACGGATGAATAAAATAAATTAGTCGTCCGATTACCGGATGAATAAAATAATTTAATCGTCCGATTACCGGATGAATAAAATAATTTAATCGTCCGATTATTCGGATTACCAGATAACCTTTTAACACTAAAGCTAGTTGGGTTGGACTAAAGCAAAGGGGGCGCAGGACTTAGAAAATTTTTGATGGAGTTGGTGTCATTATAACACCTATTTATTATTGTTTTATCGTAAAGATTACGCTAATATAAGCATGTTTTATAGGAACAATATTACATATTCGCCCTCAATTCGTTAGGTTAGGTTTAGGTTAGGTTAGCCTTTAGGTTAGGTTAGGTTAGGTTTCTTAAAAAAAAACTACACAGAAATAGGAGCCCCGCGAAGCGGGGCTCCGTCGACGCGCAAAAAAAAATCAAGTTTAGGTTAGGTTAGCCGTTAGGTTAGGTTAGGTTAGGTTTCTTAAAAAAAAAAACTACACAGAAATAGGAGCCCCGCGAAGCGGGGCTCCGTCGACACGCAAAAAAAAATCAAGTTTAGGTTAGGTTAGGTTAGGTTAGGTTTCTTAAAAAAAAAACTACACAGAAATAGGAGCCCCGCCAAGCGGGGCTCCGTCGACGCGCAAAAAAAAATCAAGTTTAGGTTAGGTTAGCCGTTAGGTTAGGTTAGGTTAGGTTTCAAAAAAAAACTACATAGAAATAGGAGCCCCGCAAAGCGGGGCTCCGTCGACGCGCAAAAAAAAATCAAATACCTACGTGTGCCCTCCTCCCCCCACAAAAAACCTATAATACGTGCGGAAGTTCTCTAAAGAAACCCCGATAACCTAACTATATAGATAAATAGATGTTATCGGACGATTAAATTATTTTATTCATCCGGTAATCGGACGACTAATTTATTTTATTCATCCGTTTAGCGGACGACTAGCACTGTCCTTTATAAATATTCTAAGATTTCGTTATAAATAAACGACCAGCAACCTTTTTCTTCTGTGTAATCAGCAATAATTAAACAATAGGAGTAGTAATATTTATTTCCCTGCTTTGTATAGATACACAATTACTACCTACTTTTACGAACGAGGATTTTTTCAAAGATTTTCTACTTATTCTGCCTGTTCTTGACAAGTTGTTGCTTCCAATCGACGGCTGCCACCTTCAGCACAATTTAAATCTAAAAACTTAATTGTGAATATAGAAAGAAAACTCTAAAGTTTTCGTATGAGGAATAAAAATATAAATTTGCAACAAGATAGAGAAATAAATATAGGTATATTATATAATACACAGGTTACACAGGATATTTTATTACACCTAATAAATAAATGTTGCAAACTACATATAATTCCAACAGATATGATATTTTTATTTCATAGGTAGGTATGAATTAAACAGTTACCAAGTAGATATTAAACTTTGCGACAAACTATTCGATCCTTTATTTCTATACACCGAGTAGAGCCTCGATAATATGGCGTCGTTTTTTTCAAGGATAATTTTTGTTTTTCATCTTTCACTTCATTCACAGGCTTAACTTCGTTTTCTGCTACATAATTGGCATCATTGTTATCATAAACAGCACCAACATAGTCCGAACCAGGTGGTCTCCTTGAATTGGTATAAGGGGGCTCTAAATAACCACATTCTAAGCGCCCGCCACGGATTATGCACCCATTTTGTAAATTCACCACCTTGTCAACGCTACGAGGTGTTCCCACATTTATGTTGTATCCACATAGCACCCTATCACCGATAACTCTGCAAAATTTGCCGTCGAAATTATAGGGACAACATCTTTTTCTGTGTCGCACTTTAATTGTTGTATCTGTAACATCTTCGTCTTTAAATTTTAAATGTGCATCGGGTTTTGTTACGGGCTCAAGATGATGGTCGTGACATGTACAACTCAATACTTCAATTATTTTTGTAAATAGCTGAAAATTATTATTTCTTTCTTAAGTAGCCGATAACATAAAAAAAAATGCAAATCATTTTACCATTATGTATTTGAATGCACTTGATCGTGTGAACATTGCTCTTATCACGAATCAAAGGAATACAAGTTTTTAATTAAAATTTACCTAATCAATAGTACTGTTGGGTACAAATTAGCTTTTTATCATTTTTTTATGAATAAAATATTTGTATTATGTGTTTGTCAATCAATTTGAGCAATCTTCGCCCTTAAATCTGATTTAAATTGCTTTATTTTAGATTGCTTCACGTAGGAGTAACGCTTCTTTTGGTTTTTATATTCTTGCAGCATTTTTTGAATGTCTCTTTTATCTAATTTGTTTATGTCAACTTTCGATTTACTGAACAATCCAGTTATTGAAAACTTTTTCTTTTTGTAGTCACTAAGCATATCCCTTACTACATCATGTTTTGATGAAGTAACTGAAAGTTTTTTCATAAGTTCACTCTTATCCAAATTTTCAAGTAATTTGAGATCTATATACGAATTGTATCCATGTTTCTTTTCATATTCCTCTGCTTTCTTACTAAAATATTCTCTTTTGCTTTTATTTAAATTAAGCAATGAATCTTTGGATAAGCCAATGTATAAGTTTCTTTCTTTAAAATCATCAACATACGACTTTAACTTGCTGATATTCGGTTTTATCAAAGACACATTATCGAATTCATTAATAAGCTTTTCTTTGAATGGTACACTTGCTGTTGACTTCTTTCTATTTCTATAAATAGTTATTACTGAAGGTTTCTTCACAGAAATATTTTTCTTGGATTTCGTTTCTGATTTAATTGATTTCGTGTCTTTATTTTTTGTGAATTTGTCCCTAACATCACCTAAATTAATACCCGCAACTTCGTAATCTTCTAATTGTGGATCAGGAACACCGAAAATCTGTTTCTTAAAGCATCGTTTGAACCTTCTATAAATCCATTTGCAAACCCTACGCCTGCATCTTTGGCACCACGTTAGCTTCTTCTTCTTTTTTGGTTTCTTTTGACCCTTTTTCTTCCTTTGGATTCCTGTCATCAATTTCTTGGTGGTTATGAGGTAAGCAGTATCTTACTTTTTACTTGTTTGCTATTTTTCATGTTTTAATTTGCATTTTCAATTAGCATTTAAGTTTGTATGATACGTTGTTTACAATATTACTCATACAAATCTAATATCATTAATGAACAATTTATTGATCTTTAAAGGCGGCTACTTACAATTTTCTTCTTCATCGTTTACACATTGTTAAAATTAAATCAATTGTTCATTTACAATATTTCATAGTGATATTATAGTCCTTTTCACCTAAGATGATTCCTGTGACACTTCATCGTGTTCCGAATTACGTATTTTATGTTTAAAACGCCAAAATAATTTTAGTGCATAATATTTTTATATTATGGCGGCATTATTACCAAAAATATAAAAATGAAACATCTTAAGCTTATAAATCAAAAACAGTATTGTTTAGTTTAATATAATGAAAAATAAAATAAAATAACACAAAAATATAATACCTACGCAATTCGTGTACATGAAATGGATCGTTGAAAAATCATAGAGTTGGAAAATCATATAATCGGCGCCCATCTTGTGATCGTTTGTCAATCGAGTCAATCGTCTATTCTTATGCGTCAGCCTTGTATACAAGTTGCATTTTTATATTGATACTTTACGTGGTATTCTGTTATTGTTACTAATTGTTATTGTTGACGTTTTGTTGCTGTTGTTTGCTAAGTTTCCTTAGTTAATTGTTGGCGAAATGCCGAAAAAACTAATTTTGGTACTTTATTCAAATCGATTTCATTTCCATATCAAATATTATCGATTATCGGAAACAATTGATATGATTTCAGTAAAGACATCTCTACACGTGTCAAAAATCGATGTGTCACAGAAATCATCTTATGTGGAAAGGACTATAATTATTATAAATCATTGACACAGTAAAGTGATATGTCAGGGATTGGTCAGGGAACAATATTTGACGGTGTCTTGAAACATAAATATAGTGCATAGTGCTAGGTGCTACTACAAAGATCTTTTGTCACTTGAAATATTTGACTTTTATTGGGGATTGTCCAGGATTGTCATTCGTGGCTATGAAATAAGGTTTGCCGAAGTAAAAAAACTCCTTTGTTACAGGGAAATTAGTTACATGGCCTAGCTTCTAATTTTTAGGTAACTATGTACTGCACGATACTAACCTTTTCATTGCTTTGAACGTTATTGATCTCTGTAACATAACCTTGAAAAGATAATAATCATTCACTTTGGTAATTCCAAATTGTTTCTTTTATCAGCAAGAATAACGAAATAACAAACATGACAAGTAATAATTTACATTCGAATGGTAGGTATGCTGCATTTTTTACGCAAGTGTACATATTTTGATTACCTAAACATAAAGAAAGGATTTATGGCTGCTTTTTACCACATGATTAATGAAATTCAAGTGCATGAGTGGAAAAAATGTCTAAATTGACGCCGGTAAGGGCAAAGACAAGATAAATATTTCCATCGCGATACATAACGAAATTTTATAAATAATACAATGATTTTCATTTCATAAATTAACATAATTCAATAATTTGCTATTTCATACTTATCAATTTTATTATAAAGAATTAATTATATCCATATACTAAATTAAAATAAATTTGTTGTAGAGACTGCTAATAGTTATTAACATGATTGTTAGTATCTCGTGTGCCCCTAAAATAGGTCCAGTACTTTATGATCCATTGGTATATGAAAGTCAAAATTCATTCAAATCTGAGGACACTCCAACACTCCACTCCAATACATCTGATGATTGGCTAACAGCTCCAGCTCTACGTAGTAATGATAAACCTACTGAAGAAGTACCCAAAAAATCATGTCAAGGTTACGATTATGATCTTACACAATGTAGATACATTAATGATAGGAAGATTTGTGGATACAACAAGAACAAAGGTGAACCAGAAATCGAAGAAATTAAGGATATGGGGAACGGTTGTCGTATCCGTAACAATAGATTAGAATGCGGTTATTTAGCGGGCCCGTTTAATCCTCCCCGACGTCCACCGGCTAACGACGATATACCTGATAAAACAAATTTTCCAAAACTTAGATCATCTCCACCTAAAACGTCCAAGAAAGAGTTAAATGACACTAAGAAAACAACGACTACTGGAAAAGCACCTGTTGAGAACCCTATCACCCTAGAAAATGTCGATGATATTGAAGTGAGAACAAAACGTGATTCAGTTGAATCAACAATAATAACAACTGATATAAATGTAATCGACACCACGTCAAATGATTTAACAACTCAAAAAAAAGTAGATCAGGACCACATCAGGACAATAAGAACCAGCTAAAAAAAATCTGTGTGGACAAGATTGACAGAATATTTTGTTACACTGCCAGGGAAAAAAAGAAATAATAACTTTATTACACTGATGTTGATGTGCAGCCTCAATCGTTAAATACCTATAAATATGAACAATGCTTTTTGTGTAGGTGTACTGTTGTGTTGTTGTAATTACAATGGCGTATTCTCAGGGCGTATTATTATTCTTCCTGTATCTGTATTGTATTTCAAAATAAAACATTTTATAATACACTACTATACTTAAAATTGTAATTATGTAAACCTTGTTTCGCATAAAAAAATATAAGATTGATTTCGAATCAGAAATCTATAAATCAAAATCAATTCCACATCAAGCTACAATGATGGTTTATTTATCCTGCTCATACTTATTATCCAAAAAACCGGCCAAGTGCGTGTCGGACCACGCATAAAGTAGGGTTCCGTAGTCATGTTTTGTCACTGCGCTGTTTTGTATTTTTTTTCAAAAGTATTCACCATAAGATACCCAAAACAATTTTAATTACGAGTTTCCGCACCACTTTATTTACGTGAGTGATTTGAAGTTTATAGGCCCAAGACTTTAGAAATTACAGTGGACAGTGGACACCGTGTTAACGAGTTTGGCGGACTAAATCTCGCAAATGGTAAAGCTGATAATAAAGTGTTGTATGGAAACTCTGCCTCATTTACATAGACCTTTTCAACAATACCCACACAAGGGGGTGCGCTCAAAAAAAATTATTCAGCCCCCCCTTTACATGTATGGGGAGGTACCCTTAAAAAAGGGTAATTTTCATTTTTTGTACTTTTAAAATTGAGATCCATATCCAAAGTATCCTTGAACCAAGTTTCATGCAAATCGATCCATAAACGTAGGTCGTAGAAGATATTGTGCTGTGACAGACTAGGGCGGACGGACTGAACGATCTTATAAGGGTTCCTTGTCGGACTACGGAACCCTAAAAATGTCAAGGTACAACGACCTCCTGAGTGCTATAAGGCGTGATTATTGTTTAATATTGCTTTAACCATTTATAGCTATTTTGTGAAGAAAAAACATAACTTTTCATACCAAGTAACGAAAATATGGTTATTTTTAACCATATAAAACAATACAATATCGCGATGTAGCTATTTAACTAGGTACCTAGTTCGATCGAATTTTAAGAAATTAATTTAAAAGGATATAAGTAAATGTAAGAAGATAAGTGTTCTGTATCGTTCCAGCACGTTCCAGTTCAACATATTTTTATAATAATTATGCTCTGAATCCTCCTTTTGCGAAGAACTTGCTGTCTCGCTATGTATACTATATAATATAATAATATTATAAAGAGGAAAGGTTTGTAATTATGTATGTATGTATGTATGTATGGTTTTCACGCCTAAACTACTGGACCGATTTCAAAAATTCTTTCACCATTAGAAAGCTGCATCTTCACTGAGCAACATAGGCTATATTGCATTTTCAAAAAAATTAGAGATCCTTACCAAAAATGCAATAATGTAGGTAACCCAAGGTGTAAAAAATTCCTCAATAAAACTTCTGTCATCGCGTGCGCTGCGGAATCTATTGAAGATAGAACAAAAAAATGTTCTACGGTATTATAGAATGGATCAATATCTACAAGAAAGTCCGCGATACCATATGTCCATCTTCAGTAGTTATGTTACTACAACAACATTTTTACGTTTTCAAAGTAAATAGAAGTTTTATTATAGACTGTTTCAATACCAGCAAAACACTTTTTAAATGAAAAAAATTGGATATTCCATTCAAAAGATATAACGAATTTTTAAAAGTGTCAATCTACAGAAAATAGTAGGTATACTGTTCAATACAATGAGCAGGCCGTAGCGTAGTGCGGTACGGGGTAAAGGTGATTTTCATGTGATTAAAAATTAAACCTATAGTCCGACCTATAGTAGACTTTTCACTGTCACGATATCATATCGCTATCTATGCGGGTGATACCGCAGGGCATTGCTAGTGAGCAATCAAGCAATTAAAGAAATAAGGAGTTGGTCAATGCCCTACGTACACGCACTGTAAATTGTGTAGTGTTCGCGATTCTCCCCGGCCGTTTGCTATAATTATGTGTGCCTGCATGCACACTGACCCGAGAGTCTATGTATATTGTTTGTAAAGTATTTTACCCGCTACGCATAATAATCACAATAAAATGTAACATTTCTTGTATACTTTATTCGTTTTACACAAGCTTGCAATCCAATCGCGAATACCTATCTAACTTATAAAAAACTCAATGTACCTAATAACATTAATGTTTAAAATTTAACTCGTAGCGTGCAGTATTTGGTGACAAATTATAATAATTGTCTTCTTGTTCATATTTCGAGGTCATCTTCAGAATATTATCAACAGCCATAATCTGTGAGACACACTTAGACATATGACGACTTTAATATACATTTAATTAAAATTTATATACTACAACACTGAGTATTTTAGGTTTGAGTAGTAAGAAAATTGCTCTATTCTTATAAATGTGTATTTTTTTGTTACATTTTGTTTCTCAGACTACTTAATCGTTTGGCGTTATATTTGTTTAATTTCTACGTAGATATCGAGAATATTTATATTACGACTTTAAATCCGAAGAATATTCGAGATTAATCAAATGTCATCAAAACAAGAAATAATATATATGTAGATATAAAAATGAATCGCAAAATGTGTTGGTAAGCGCATAACTCGAGAACGGCTGAACCGATTTCGATAATTATTTTTTTATTATATTCCTTGAAGTACGAGGATGGTTCTTATGTAGAGAAAACGTAAACATGTACCACGGGCGAAGCCGGGGCGGACCGCTAGTATGTAGATATATTTATTTATTATCAGAGAAATCCACCAGAATCAAACATTTATTAGCCTTTGTTAAAATAAACGATACTCATACCCACTCTACCAATATATCAATACATATAATAAAATTCTAGAAAAGTGGTGTCTGTACAATGAAAATATGTAAAAAAAATTTAGCAGGGGTTATTACTAAATCGATCCCAAACCCAAAACTGTCGATAAAATTTTTTTTGTCTGTTTGTCTGTTTGTCCGTTTGTCCGTTTGTCCGTTTGTCTGTTTGTCTGTATGTTTGAACACGCTAATCTCAGAAACGGCTTATCCGATTTAAATGCGGTTTTCACTAATATATTGTGGTAATCTTCATTTAACATTTAGTGTTTATTTCATGTCAATCGGTTTATAAATAAAAAAGTTATGACCATTTAAGTATTCACGGCGAACATTTGCTAAGGCATTCTATGGTACACTATTATACAGTGTACGATAAAACGTAAGTTATCTGTTATACGCTACAGTTATTTCTATGAAATGTCCAGGTGATCATGTCGAAAGTCCCCAAGGGTGGGGTGGGGGTGGGGGGGTAAGCTGAGGTAGTAGGGGGGAGGGGCAAATTAAAATTATGCTTATTTTTAGGTAAATTTTATACATAAAATGTCCTTTAAATTATGTCGTATTACATATATTTTTAAGCCCCGACGCAAAAAGATGAGTGATAAGTGTTTGACCGCTATGTGTGTCTGTGTGTGTGTATCTGTTTGTTCCACCGTAGCTCGCTAACAGGTAATCCGAATTAGATGCGGTTTTTTGTTAGGCAGCATATTTTCCGACGCTGGTTCTTAGATAAAGTGTATCAAAATCGGTTCATCCATTTATTATACCTACCTATAGGGGTAAAAGTGGGAATGAAAAAAATTAAAGTTGTCGAAACTAAGTGATATATATTAAATGAAAGTGATCGTTTTATCAAAATCGGTTCATCCATGTATTTGATATAAAGCGGTAGCGATATAAAAGCGGTAATAAAAAAATGAATTTTGTCAATTATACTCAAGTGACATATGAAATGAAAGGGCATGACGTGTAAAGTTTAATTAGACGTATTTAATCAAAATCGGTTCATCCATTTACTATACCTATATATAGATAAAAGGGGGAATGAAAAAAACGAATGTTGTCAAATATACCTAAGAGACATATATCAAATGAAAGTGCATAACGGGTGAAGTACAGTTAGTTATATTTTTATCCAATTCGGTTTATCCATTTGTTAGACTACAGAGGTAAAAGTGGGAATGAACAATAATCGAATGTGGTCAAATAATATACTCAAGCGGCATATCAAAATATGAAAGGGCAACGCGGCTTCGCCCGCGTTTTCAAAGAAAAACGCGGGCGGAAAGCTAGTATGTAATAAACGGATGAACCGATTTCTATAAAACATTACTAACTAATTGTAATTCACACGTTGCCCTTTGTATATAAATTTTAATTAAATGTATATTAAAGTCGTCATATGTCTAAGTGTGTCTCACAGATTATGGCTGTTGATAATATTCTGAAGATGACCTCGAAATATGAACAAGAAGACAATTATTATAATTTGTCACCAAATACTGCACGCTACGAGTTAAATTTTAAACATTAATGTTATTAGGTACATTGAGTTTTTTATAAGTTAGATAGGTATTCGCGATTGGATTGCAAGCTTGTGTAAAACGAATAAAGTATACAAGAAATGTTACATTTTATTGTGATTATTATGCGTAGCGGGTAAAATACTTTACAAACAATATACATAGACTCTCGGGTCAGTGTGCATGCAGGCACACATAATTATAGCAAACGGCCGGGGAGAATCGCGAACACTACACAATTTACAGTGCGTGTACGTAGGGCATTGACCAACTCCTTATTTCTTTAATTGCTTGATTGCTCACTAGCAATGCCCTGCGGTATCACCCGCATAGATAGCGATATGATATCGTGACAGTGAAAAGTCTACTATAGGTCGGACTATAGGTTTAATTTTTAATCACATGAAAATCACCTTTACCCCGTACCGCACTACGCTACGGCCTGCTCATTGTATTGAACAGTATACCTACTATTTTCTGTAGATTGACACTTTTAAAAATTCGTTATATCTTTTGAATGGAATATCCAATTTTTTTCATTTAAAAAGTGTTTTGCTGGTATTGAAACAGTCTATAATAAAACTTCTATTTACTTTGAAAACGTAAAAATGTTGTTGTAGTAACATAACTACTGAAGATGGACATATGGTATCGCGGACTTTCTTGTAGATATTGATCCATTCTATAATACCGTAGAACATTTTTTTGTTCTATCTTCAATAGATTCCGCAGCGCACGCGATGACAGAAGTTTTATTGAGGAATTTTTTACACCTTGGGTTACCTACATTATTGCATTTTTGGTAAGGATCTCTAATTTTTTTGAAAATGCAATATAGCCTATGTTGCTCAGTGAAGATGCAGCTTTCTAATGGTGAAAGAATTTTTGAAATCGGTCCAGTAGTTTCGGCGTGAAAACCATACATACATACATACATACATACATACATACATAATTACAAACCTTTCCTCTTTATAATATTATTATATTATATAGTATACATAGCGAGACAGCAAGTTCTTCGCAAAAGGAGGATTCAGAGCATAATTATTATAAAAATATGTTGAACTGGAACGTGCTGGAACGATACAGAACACTTATCTTCTTACATTTACTTATATCCTTTTAAATTAATTTCTTAAAATTCGATCGAACTAGGTACCTAGTTAAATAGCTACATCGCGATATTGTATTGTTTTATATGGTTAAAAATAACCATATTTTTGTTACTTGGTATGAAAAGTTATGTTTTTTCTTCACAAAATAGCTATAAATGGTTAAAGCAATATTAAACAATAATCACGCCTTATAGCACTCAGGAGGTCGTTGTACCTTGACATTTTTAGGGTTCCGTAGTCCGACAAGGAACCCTTATAAGATCGTTCAGTCCGTCCGCCCTAGTCTGTCACAGCACAATATCTTCTACGACCTACGTTTATGGATCGATTTGCATGAAACTTGGTTCAAGGATACTTTGGATATGGATCTCAATTTTAAAAGTACAAAAAATGAAAATTACCCTTTTTTAAGGGTACCTCCCCATACATGTAAAGGGGGGGCTGAATAATTTTTTTTGAGCGCACCCCCTTGTGTGGGTATTGTTGAAAAGGTCTATGTAAATGAGGCAGAGTTTCCATACAACACTTTATTATCAGCTTTACCATTTGCGAGATTTAGTCCGCCAAACTCGTTAACACGGTGTCCACTGTCCACTGTAATTTCTAAAGTCTTGGGCCTATAAACTTCAAATCACTCACGTAAATAAAGTGGTGCGGAAACTCGTAATTAAAATTGTTTTGGGTATCTTATGGTGAATACTTTTGAAAAAAAATACAAAACAGCGCAGTGACAAAACATGACTACGGAACCCTACTTTATGCGTGGTCCGACACGCACTTGGCCGGTTTTTTGGATAATAAGTATGAGCAGGATAAATAAACCATCATTGTAGCTTGATGTGGAATTGATTTTGATTTATAGATTTCTGATTCGAAATCAATCTTATATTTTTTTATGAATATAATAATACATCGTTTGGTTAGAATAGTGAGGTAGGTCATAACAAAGAAGTTTAATACAAAAGCAGTGATAAGCGAGGTGCACAATGAGTAATAGATAAGAACGCCGGACGGTGTAATTAGCTAATAGAAAAAGGTGAACCATGGGACGCTAATGACCCACCGGATATCAATTAGATAAGAGTTAATCGATCTGCACATCTCCGAAACCGTGCATCCTATCGCTTCGGGAGTGAGTGCTATCGACTCAGCGTGGCCGCTTTAGTGGGAAAAGAGTCCAAACTTTTTTTTTTTTTTTTTTTTTTTAGGATGGGGTGCCACTGATTTGCGGGTGAAGCTGTGAATGTGCCAGCACCCGTGCGCGTACCGTACGCGTACGCGAATGTACCTGAATCCGTGTTCCAGAACCGGCGAATCACTACTACTGCCAAACAGCTGAACATATTTAAAACAAAGAGTATTTTTAAAAACTCTTACAGAAAAATATTGGTATTGGTATACATAATTGTCTTATTTAAATTTAAAAAGTAATTACCAAGAACTATATCCTCCTAAGTATGTACATTCATAATTTAATTTGTTTAATAAATCTACTAGACTATAAATTGTGTAATCATTTCGAATCGAAATATCGATATTTTTTTCGATATATCGAACTCCGATACTGATATATTTGAAAATATCGATACATCGAAAATCCGATATTTTAAAAAATATCAACAGTCCTACTTTAGGGGTGACAGTTGTTGGATAAATAAACCAAATGGAGCATCAAACGACAGGATATGACGTGTACATATAGATACAATTAGATATGGTTTACATCAAAATCGGTTCTGCCATTTACTAGGGTTGGAAAGGGAAGTCTGTGAAAGAAGAGGGGACATGGGAGCGAGAGGATAGCCACACCCTGGAAATTTTGAACTCTACTCATAGCCACATAGGCCTGGCCCTTGGCAATTTTTTTTCCTAAATATACCTTCTTCCTACTTCTTTTGCCACTGTGGTCCATTGCAATTTGTGCACGGTTACGGCCCAACTTAAAAGATTTCAAGGAGCAAAAAGCTTATAGATATCAATATAATGTAGGAATGTAATATGGAGGTAGAATTGATAGCTCGGTCTCGCTCACTTGAAAATATTAGGTACATGAAAATAAGAAAATTAAATTATAAAAGAAAATTTAATAAAAAAAACCCAACGCAATGAAGAAAAAATTTTAGGAATAAATAATTTTAAAAACTTTCCGACGATCTTTAAAATTAAGTACCATTATAAAAGAAAAAATATGATATACATATTATGATAATGATGGCATGGCAGCCCCGACGACTTTGTTTTTTATTTTTATAAATATTTAAAACTAGCTTTCCGCCTGCGGCCGTTTCCGGGATAAAACCTAGCCTATTTTGCTCAGTGAAGATGCAGCTTTCTGATGGTGAAAGAATTTTTGAAATCGTTCCAGTAGTTTATGCGTGAAAACCATACATACATACATAATTACAAACATTTTTTTTTTTATTCTAGATAGGGAAGCGCTTGACCACAATCTCGCCTGATGGAAAGCTAAGATGCGGTCTATTTTTATTTCCTCTTTATAATATCAGTATAGATGGTATTTATTTTTAAAGATCGTCGGGAAGTTTGTGAAATTATTTATTCCTTTTTCTATGCACTTTTATTCGTTGCGTTGGGTGTTTTTTAATTTAATTTTTATTGCATGGTCTAAACGGTAATTAATTACTACATGCGTGAGACAGGAAAGATCTGATTTGGATTTGGTGCTGGATTTGATAAAAACTGAGTATCGATTAAGCTGATCAGCAGGCCAAGACTAATGTCAGAGAATAGAATAACGCTAAAGAATAGAAACTACTATCGCTAATTTTTTACATAAACTCATGATATTTTAGTAATGGTTCGGTCACACTACCAACGGCGACGACGACTACGACCAAAATTGTCCTCCAGACAAAATTGGTTTAAAAAAAATATTAAAATTTCCCGTCATACTGGTACTCGAAAAGAAAAAAAAATTCGAGGATAATTAATATAAAAATAGACGGTAAGTTAATCATATAATCATCTTTTACCAAAATTGTAGATCATAAAATTATCTATAAAAAACTTCAAATACATTTTTTTCTAGGAGCCACCGTTTCTACGAAAAATATATTTTTTCATTCATTGATCTCAAAAAAAATTCCAGGCACCAGAACGACAGGAAATTTTAATATTTTATTTTTAATTGTGTTTTGCACAATTTTGTTAAATTGCGACTGAATGAAAATTTTGTTCGTGGTCGTCGTCGTCGTTGGTAGGGTGAACAAATCCTTAGCAAAACATCATACGCTTATGTCAATTAGTATCGATAGCGGATTCTATTCCTTTACGTTTTGACGTTTGTCTCGGCGCTCAGTTGCTGCACGATACATTGTTAAAAACACACATACAAGAAAGGAAGGTAAATAAATTTGCTCCCCTCGACCCTGGTGCCTAAAAAATAATATGACATAATTTAAAAGAAATTTTACGTAAAAAATTAATTAGGCATTTCTTTTTTATTTTGTAGCTCAGTTTAGTCATAAATTTTACTAACAGTTCTTTTAATTATTTATGGTAGTACGTGTTTACTCAATAAAAGTTAAGTAGTAACTACTATACAGTCACTATTCCACGCAGACGAAGTCGCGGGCACAGCTAGTATATAATAATCCCATGTTCATAATCAAATCAATAATGATGATATCAGTATTTTTTATCATTGAATTTTTGATTCAATCGATATTTAAGAAACATACTAAAATTTACAAATCCACTTCTTTTTACACTCTATAATAACGACAGTTTTAATTTTTTCATTTTCGTAAATATATATATTTTGAAATTTTCACTATCATAAAAAAGAAATCTGCCAGAAAAAATATCACGGCCGACCTTAAGGTCGCATAGCATGTTACATCTACTCAAACAAAATCGCCTTTAAATTCAACACGATATTGATATACATATATGCAAATCTTCCTCAAGTTTCTCTGTTTACCTTGAAGATTTCGAGATATCAAACTACTTTATAGTAGGTATATTATACTTAATTACAACGCACACTAACATAGTAAATCATGTTTACAGTCGAATACCGACGTAATTGTTACAATAAATCTTCATATTTGGTCTACTCACACGAACTGCGTAGAATAAATAATTTTATGAAAAAAAAATAAGTACAGAAAATGTCATATTTACATTTATTTCATTGATTAATACTTGATATTATCTAAAATTACTCACAGTATAAATATACGGACGGAGTAAATTAAATACTTCGAATTAACACGAAAAATGTTACAAAAAATCATTGCCGTATTATAATTGATAAAATCTTAAGCACATCTGAAAAGTTAAAAATGTTACTTGATTAATTTATCACTCAATTTCAAATAGTAAATTCAGAATTTTAAAGCAAATAAAAAAAATTGGTTGTCTGTAAAGTCGGTTTACTGACGATAGTTGAACGTGACAACGTCCGATTATGCTTCTTTGTCGCTCGTTCCGCGCTCTCGCTCGCACTTCAAGCCTTACATGGAACGCCTCAGAGCGAGGTAACGCCGCATGAGTCATGTTTTTTCGTGCGTGCAGCCGGCTCTATCGAATTATAAGACGTTGTCACGTCAAAAATGAGTGATGATTGAGTAAAGCATCTTGTTGTCTTTCTATTTATAAAAAAATAAAAACACTGAAACTAAGTTATATTAATTGGAAGTTTTTTAAAATGCTTAATTCAACCTACACAGCAATTACCAGGTGATTCAAAAATTAGTGCATCTAGCATAAAAACTAGAAACTTTCTAAGATAACTATCCACAGCGGTACTTATTAACTAACATTATGTATAGTTATCTTAGAAACACATTTTTAAACATGCAAAGAAAGTATTTGAAATGCTATTAAAACTTTCCTCTAATCGTAATTCCTGGCGTACATCTTGCCTTATCAAGGCAACATGCAAACACGGTCAAGCAAAACGCTTATTTAATAATTGTAATCATGATTTGCAACTAATATTGTGTTCATAATATAAAATGGTAATCAAAACTTTTTCAAACTGTGTCAAAATGTGTAAAAAAATAGGTAGATTTTGTTACTCATATAAGCTTACAGCGAACGGGAACATTTCAAAACTCTACCAGTTAAATTTGTTCTCTACAGAACCTTAAAAACTACTTGACCGATTTTCAAATTATTTTACGATCAGAAAGCTACATCTTTACCAAGTAATATAGGATACAGGTATAATATTAAAAAAAACAGAGATTATCAAATAAATTGGAACAAAGTAATACGTCTACAAAGTATTCTTACTTGACACTGGCCATACACTGGCAATTGCGTCGTAATTACAAACATTATAATATTATTCTTGTCGTGAGAAAAAACCCCAAGGTATTAAAATATTGACTTTCACGTACACTGTGAAAATCATACAGAAAATAAAAATATTAATTGTGAGGTTTGCTCAAATTTTCAAATTCAGGTATGGGTGGAATTTTATAGTGCGAGTGATGAAATTGGATTAGGATACTAATCCTTGTTTGAACGATTTGAACAAATTGTAATGAGCCCTCTTCACAATGGGCAGCGTTGGGGAGTAGAGGCAACCACGACAGTGTAGAGGGCTATGTCTATGATCGGCCGTCATTGTAGATGTTTATATATGTATAATCGCCGTAATGGCGGCAAACATCGACGATCATTTGTACGGCCAACGCTGCCCATTGTGAAGAAGGCCCAATATACGTTTAGTATAACCACTGAAGCGATACATAAGACAGGGGAATGCCCAATTTCCATACAAAAAATTTTCGTAGTTGTAGTTACAAACGTGAAACCATAATCATACCAAAATTCTATTTGAAAATTTCAAAATATTCATTTTCAAAAACTATTTAAATAACATAAAAAAACATTAGACAGCACTGGAAAATAAACTAATTAAACATTCACACTTAAATTGTTTAAAAATTCGCACATAACCTGTTTTATCATCAAGCAAGGTAAAAATGTATCTACATAGAATATATTATACATAAGGATAATGATCACCTCATTTTGACTAATTAACTTTAATCTATTTAAATGTATGTTTAAATATAAAATATTATAATTGATGCCTCAATCGCAAAAATAACCAGTTTGAAATGTTTTTATAAAACGCAATTCAGAAATGTCCCTGACTAGATAATAACATAATCAAACAAAGTTTTTGCAAAGTGGTAGATATTTTAATTTAGAGATTATTAACCTAAATATCGTCTACTTTACATTTCAGGAAAGAATTGATATGAACCTCTCTAAAAACCTTAACCACCTTCAAATGGCCCGAACCGGACAAACAATTTTAATGGAACCGACCCAAAGGCACTAACTTTCAAATAAAAAATAAATCATCAAAATGGGTTCACCCAGTCGAAAGTTCTAAGCTTACATAAAAACATAAAAACATACCTCCTCCCTTTTTGAAATCGGCTGAATTTTATAGGTACATTACAGACGTAAAACACATAATGATCACCGAAAACTGAGTACATATTGACTATTGAACTAAGAAATTAAAAACAAACGCATATAATGTATCATTGTTTTCTTTCGCACCAAAGTAGAACGCCATTTAGTTTGTATCAGGATGCTTTGTTATCTACCATCCACTCAGCAAATCCATTAAAATTTGCGAGTCCTTGATGCAAATGCAAAAAATTATGCAACATAATAATATAGGCCAGTCCGAGTTTATATCTATATTATGTAAACATTGATGCATTTTATTACTTCAAACATCTATTTACCATTGTCTAGATATCTTATAATTAAATATTCATCGATATATTCTTATTTTTAATTAATCTACAAATAGCCACTAAGTTAAATCATTTTAAACCGTAAAACGGAACTGTAGATAATATACAGATTACTAAATAGTCACTATGTTAAACCGAAACGGAACTGTAGATAGCAATAGACATACAGGTTGGTAATGTTCTATGGGCCTTGGAGGGAAAGTACTTAAAATACTAGAGATACCAATTCGTGCTGAAAGGAAACATTCCCTTATTTTTTAATATAAATAGAACTGCATTAAAAGATTTTCGAAGATTTACTTGCCACGACCGGGAATTTAACTTACTAAAAATTAAAAAAAAATCCAATCCAAAGAATATTATATAATGTTATGTGTTATATAATGTTTCAAAAGGGTAGATCAACTGAAACAAACCTCGTTTCGTATATATCCATTGTTTCGAACGAAGTAGATAAAGGTAACGAAGTTCATACAATTTATACTGACTTCTCTAGTGCGTTTGATGTGGTGCAGCATAATATCCTACTATTGAAACTAGAATCTCTCGGCATACATGGATCATTGCTTGCTTGGCTTACCAGTTATTTAGAAAATAGAATACAGAGAGTGGCAGTAAAAGGATATGTGACCAATTGTTACATATCCGACTCAGGTGTACCTCAAGGGTCACACCTGGGGCCAATATTATTTACGATATTTATTAATGACCTATGTTCTGTTTTCAAAAAAAGTAATTATTCTGTTTTTGCCGATGATTTAAAATTATTTAAAACTATAAAAACACAACATGATGTCTCAGATTTACAAATAGATCTCAATATGATGGAAGATTGGTGTATTAAAAACAATATGATAATTAATGCTAAAAAATGTTTCTTCATACAACTCTCCCGAAAAAAGAAGCCAGTTCTAGCATCTTACGTCATTAATGGTCAGAATATAGAAACTGGTAATGAGATCCGTGATTTAGGAATCCTAGTTGATATAGTAAACTAAATTTTTGCTCACACATTGATGCTATCGTAAAAAGGGCAAGTAGATTGTTGAGTTTTCTTAAAAGAAACACTAAATGCTTTAAACCAAAGACCAAAATTTTACACTTTAATTCATTAGTAAGAAGCCATTTAGAATATGCAAGTGTAGTCTGGAATCCGTTCTATGCTGTTCATTCTCAAAGAATTGAAAATGTCCAGCGTATATTCACCAGGCATTTAGCTTTCTTTTCACCGGGAATTTCACACAGATCGCCTTATGAATATCGATTATCTTTCTTCAAAATGATTTCACTTCGTAATCGTAGAGTGTTGCGCGACACTATGATCCTCTTTAAAATCCTCAGAAATATAAATAATAGCCCACAAATCATAAGTCTTGTTAGGTTTGCTGTTCCAAATAAATCACGTTATCCTGTTTTAAAAGATTTTGACCTTCCAAATTGTCGTAATAATGTTGGTAGAAATTCTCCGGTAACTCGCATATGTAGTACTTTTAATGACATAATATGTAAGTCGCTGGGTGGTATGATAGACATAAATTTTGATTCACTTTTAGCTTTTCGCAGAAAAATTACTAATTTCTTGTTTGGTAAAGACGTAAGTGTCTGAATAAATAAATAAATAAATGTTAAAATTATCCTGTATATGAAGTAAAGTGCGCTCTTGTGCAGTTTTCAGAATAAGTAATAAACCATTGAGTTCTTAACTCATGGGGATAGAATTTTTTTTTATGTCTTTTATATTCTTCCTCAATTCGATATTTATAGCAAGATTAGAATTCCAAGTTCCTATTAGAACAACATTTTTATAAGAGGTACCAAGAGATATAAAACCAGAGTTCTTAGCCAGAAGGCGGGGACTTATATTTGAATAATATTTATGTTCTGTATCTTAAATACTAGTTCGTTAGAACATTATTTTAATCACTAATCATATACACAACATTTATAAATTTATTGTTTTTGATCAATTTATGATTAATACTTTTAATTACGGCAGTAAAACGTTTAGCAAGACGAATAATGCAAGACATAAGTAAGTAGGTACTTTAATTTTTTCAATAATTATTACAATATTTTCAATATTTCGCATGTATCATTTTAAAAAGTAGGTTAGTAGGTAAATAATAGGACACTTCCGTCGTTTTTGAACGTCGATTAAAAAATAAAGGGAATTTAAAATAATAACGTAACGGGTTTTTATTAAATCTAATACCGCAGCCAGACAATGCTCCTCGTGCTGCTCATCGCTCTGCTCATCGCGCTGCCGTTATTCGCCGTGACATTGCCCTCTCTGGCCACACACTGCTCTACTCGCGCGATTAATCGCGACGCTCCTCAGACCTCACTTGTCATTTGCCTTGTCTCACGAAATGGACGTTCGCACTCGTATTGCCGGTCCTTTGACTCGCGCGCAAAAGCCGACAAAATAGGGAGCAGTGAGCAGGACGATGAGCACGACGAGTGGCATGACGAGTCGTGGCCACACTATGCCTCTGCCTACTTTCCTCGTTACTTCCCATACCAATCGTCGAGTTAGTGGCTGGCGTATAAAATAACATATATACGTAAATAAATATTCAACACGAGACCGTAAGAGCACCGGATTTTTAAATATAAAAACGTGATGCCCAAATATTTTATAGAGGCTATAATATTATGATACATTATGATCATTAGATATATTTTTTACTTATTTAATATAATATAAGCGAAGTATTTAGGTAATAATTTGGTGAATTGAAATCAAACATCAATTTGAACATATTTAACTGATCGATATAAGTACAAAACATAAAAGCAAATACCTGAAACCCAATAATTACGGAATCTTTACTTAGGCGTGCATTTTGCAATTTGCAAACCGCATGTCACTTTACCAGGAAATAATTGACTGATATCATAAATAATAATAAAATAAAAAAAAAGAAATAAGATATAGATATTATAAATGACATTAATGAACATCAATCTTTTTAAAATTATAAGATGAGTAAAACTCACATATTACGCGTATATATTATATACGTCATATATGTTTACCTGTTGTGGGTTATTTTCCTGGCAGATTAGTCACAAACTTATACAAGAGGAGGTGTGTTCGAAGTTGTATAAATAGGTCGGCAGATCGGACCTCAAACATATTCTCGGATACTCGCCAAGATGAAAACAGTGAGTAGCCACCCAATATTTTATATTATTTTACAACTAATCATTATTTTGCAAATTATGTTTAAAATTTAAACATACGAAGTGTACGAAAATGCTGGATTTAAATTTTAATTATTATATTTTAATTTTATATTTTATCAGATAAATTTTGTGACCCGTGAGACTTAAGATAAAAATAATATGTACATATATCCAATTAAAAACCGAAACAAAAAAATAGTATCTTACTATCCTCATTTTGAAATTACTTAACTTTCTTTATTTTTCAGATTCTGTCTATCGCTCTGCTGGTGTGCATTTGCCTGGCATACGCATCTGCGTTGCCAAGCCCATCCCAGGCTAAGGCTCAGGCCGCCGATGAGGTGTTAGAGCCCCAGGAGTCCCATTGGGGCGGCGGCGGCTGGAGGGGCGGTTACGGAGGATACGGAGGTTACGGAGGATATGGAGGTTACGGAGGTTACGGAGGCTACGGAGGCGGTTATGGAAATGGAGGTGGCTGGGGAAACGGGGGAGGCTACGGCGGCTACGGCGGCTACGGCTGGGGACGCTAACCATACACCAATGTACCTCCCTTAACTTTACGTATTACTTAGATCTGTGATGTGAATATACAATAAATATCGTTTAAAATATCCATTGTTTTATTGCATCGTTCCGTATCTCTACATGAGATAAATTTTTAGATAACATAAAATATAACGCAATTGTTATTCTATACTAATATTATAAAGAGGAAAAGTTTGTAAGTATGTATGTATGTATGTATGTATGTATGGTTTTCACGCATAAACTACTGGACCGATTTCAAAAATTCTTTCACCATTAGAAAGCTGCATCTTCACTGAGCAACAAAGGCTATATTGCATTTTGAAAAAAAATAGAGATCCTTACCAAAAATGCAATAATGTAACCCAAGGTGTAAAAAATTCCTCAATAAAAGTTCTGTCATCGCGTGCGCTGCGGAATCTATGGAAGATAGAACAAAATAATGTTCTACGGTATTATAGAATGGATCAATATCTACAAGAAGGTCCGCGATACCATATGTCCATCTTCAGTAGTTATGTTACTACAACAACTTTTTTACGTTTTCAAAGTAAATAGAAGTGCCGACAGTAATCAAACCATGTTATCCATACACATATATTAATCCTTATCCCATTAAATGATGTTTTATTATAGACTGTTTCAATACCAGCAAAATACTTTTTAAATGAAAAGAATTGGATATTCCATTCAAAAGATATAACGAATTTTTAAAAGTGTCAATCTACAGAAAATAGTAGGTATACTGTTCGAGCAGGCCGTAGTGCGGGACGGGGTAAAGGTGATTTTTATGTGATTAAAAATTAAACCTATAGTCCGACCTATAGTAGACTTTTCACTGCAACTGTAACGATATCGCTATCTATGCGGGTGAAACCGCAGGGCATTGCTAGTATGTTAATAATTTAATTTGCATTTTATTATTACATTTTACATACTTTAACGTAGGTACTTATCTTGGTACCTACTTATCTTACATCTTTACTAATACATTTAAAGAAAAAAATGCAAAATTGAAGCAAAAATGTATCGCAATATGTAATTTATAAGGAGGTACAATAATCACACATATTTCAATTCTTTTGTCTTATTTTACAACTTATTTCTATAAATTTGGACATTTTTTACGCACAGCTAGGACGCACAGGGAATTTGTGACAACAAATTGTGCAATATTCATATTTTTACGGACATATTTTTTATTTTCAATACATATTACACAAAGTGTAGTAAATAGTACCCATTTGATGATGTGTGATAAGGACGCATCCATGACATAGTTGCTATGAGTCAGCTTTCATTAAAAGGTACAACCATTCTAAAATATATGTAAACCTAGGTTTTAAATAAAAATTCAACGATATGTTTCAAACCTCAATTTATAAGCGAAACCACGGTTAATACCTATACAGACAGGTAATTAAAATTTGTGATGTACATAAATATCTAATGTTATAAATAATATGTTTAAAAAAATTGTGTACTTACCTATTTAATGTTAAGGTTGCCTGGCAGAGATATCTGACAGCAATAAAGCTGCCTTTTGTTAAATGTTAATCATATTTTAATTGTGTGTGATATCGTGTACGATAAAATAATTGGTTGTGAATAAAAACTCCCTCTATATGTATCGCTTTATGTTTATTTCCTTAAAAAAAAATTAAGGTAGATCGTAAACATACAGCCCACCAAGGACAAATTTTCAAAATTTTCCTTAATACAACTAACCATTCAAAACGTAAATAAAGAACATAATAATGCATCGTTGTTTACATAATCTATTCTATACATATAATAAAATCGTAGGAAAGTCAAAACTGTACATTGAATATTTTTTTTAAAAGAATACTTGGGACGTGATCTATAATCGATATAGAAGCCAAAAACATAGTTTTTAGAATTTTTGTCTGTTTGTCTGTTTGTCTGTTTATCTGTATGTATATCCAGGCTAATCTCGAAAAGTACTGCATAGATTGACTTCAAATTTTGCATGAATATTACTAACAGGTCGGGTCAGGCTTTTATATACATATTATCATGCTATCACCTTCGGGGGAGGAGCTGTGAACCTTTATTTTTCTTAGGTATTCTGTGTACTACGACAGCGTACAATCTAAAGACTCATGTTTAAATGTTATTTTTGAGTAAGCCATGCTATTATTTTTATTTTATTTTATTTTATTTTATTTTATTTTATTAGTTTCCAAACAGCTTATACAACAATATAACAAACAAATTATTCAAGTACAATTAATAACGTTCTATGTATAAGCCTATTCTGTGGATACACAAATGTTTAGAGTGTGAAAGATGTTAAAACAATTAAAAATACTGATACCACAACAATTAAAAAAATACAATAAAAGATATACTTAGGCTAACAAGATTCGACATAAATCCGTATGCTTCAAGTGCTACGCTGAGCAGTAACTACTAAGCGACGAAAACTGGCTAGACTATTTGAAAATATGTCAATAGTGTTATCTTTATTAACTATTTCGTTATATAGTCGGCATAACCTATATACTGGGTTATTATAAGAAATACATAAGCGAGTGGCGGGTATATAGACGGGTTTAGCGTTCCGAGTGACACGAGCGTTACAATACAAAGAGAATTTACAAAGCATATCGGTGTGAATTATGTTATTGATAATTTTATACATATAAGTTAAATCAATGAATTTACGTCGCATTTCAAGAGAATCCAAATTGAAATATTTAAGTCGAATGTCATAGGTGGGCAAGGATCTTCTAAGGTGTTCACGATTGCATAGAAAACGTAAAAATCGTTTTTGTACCGATTCGAGCTTGTCGATATGTGTTTTGTAGAATGGAGACCACACTGAGGAGCCATATTCAAGGGTGCTACGGACCAGAGATTTATAAAGAATTAGGGCACTATTTTTATTTTTAAAAGATCTGGACATTCGTAATATAAAGCCTAAATTTTGATTGGCTTTTTTGACAGTAGATTCGACATGATCGATAAATGATAAACTTTTATCGAATGTCACCCCTAGATCTCGTATGAATTCTTTACGACCTAAGATAATATTTGAAATTTGATACGAAAAGTTAATACTGTTTACTTTATTAGTAAATGTGACAACATGACACTTAGAGGTATAATTAATTTCATTAAATTTCTCTTACACCAGGCATGAAGAGCAATTAAGTCTTCTTGAAGCAACTGACAGTCAGCAATATTTTCGACTTTTCTATATAGTTTCAGATCATCCGCATAAAGTAGACATTTACTACCTATATTAAATCGTAAGGGTGCATCATTTATAAAAACCGCGAACAAAAGAGGGCCAAGATGGGAACCTTGGGGAACACCGGAAGGAACAGAAAAGGGTTCAGATAGGTAGCCGTTGAGAGCAACTATTTGAGTGAGGTTTTTAATGTACGAGATGATCCAACGCAATAAGTTCCCATGTATGCCACAAATCATCAGCTTTTTAATCAGGAGCTCATGGTTGACTTTATCGAAAGCCTTCTGAAAGTCGGTGTAAATGACATCCACTTGTCCTTTGTTGTCCAAAGTTTCTAGGAGATAGTCAGCATATTCAGTTAAATTAGATATTGTTGATTTACGCGCGACAAATCCATGTTGTTCAGAAATAAGTAAAGGTTTAACAAAATTGTAAATTTGATTGTAAATAACACGTTCAAATATTTTAGCAAAGCAATTTAGTATGCAGATGGGTCTGTAGTTACAACAGTCTGATCTATCGCCGGATTTGAATATTGGAATTACGTGAGCGATCTTCCAAAAGTCAGGAAAGATACCTGTAGATAGAGATCTATTAAAAATTATATACAGTGGTAAGGTGAGTTCGTTATAGCAAGATTTTACAAAATGAGATGGAATACCGTCCGGTCCAGGACCCTTGTTCGGATCTAATTGTTTAAGAAGTTTTTTAACATCATGCGCTTCAATTACTACTTTGTTAAGACAATTAGACCAAATTATTGTTGTGGACGGGATCCTCAACAATGGCATTATTTTCATATACAGTATGGAAATATTTAGCAAATGTTTGACAGACATCACTACCCTTAGTGGCAACAATGTATATTTAACTAGTTGGGGAAAACTTGAACATTTATTTTTACTCTTTACGTAATTCCAGAATAATTTAATGTTACCTTTATGTAGACACGATTCAACATCTTTTAAATAATTGTTATAACACTCCTTCATCATCTTTTTAGACCTTTTACGCAAAAGAGAGAAAGTGTCATAATCACGTGGGTTTTTATACATTTTAAATTTATGATGAAATTTCTCTTTTTCCCGTAGGCATTTGATTAGAGAGTTACTAAACCAAATAGGTACTGATGAATTTCTTTGTTGCTTATAAGGTGTATTATTTTTAATGATGAGATTTAGAGTGTCATAAAACTGTGTTAGATTTTCATTTATATCCGCGGAGGAAAGGAGAACCTTCCAATAAATATTCCTTAGTTCATCTTTACATTTATTTATATCACATTTTCTAAAATTTAAGATTTTATTATTCTTACATGGTTCGAGGGACGGGACGTGAATGTCATTCACACACACTTCAAAAGGTGGATGATGAACGTCCATTTTACTAAGTGCGATTGAGGGTTCAAGTGATACAGGAATCAAACGGGCAAAAAATAAATCCAGAGTGCGATTATTGTTATTTTTGATAAAATTGTACTGGTTAAGGTTGCCAAAAGTCATCAAGTCTAAAATTAAGTTGACTTTAACGTCATTAAACAAAGGTCTAGGAGTAGCAGTTTTCGTCGCGTTACAATTAATCCAATCTAAGTTAGGAGTATTGAAATCACCCAGTAAAATAAAAGAATCATCGGATCCTGACAAAATCTCAGTAGTATTATTATAGAAAGCTTTCAGTTTATCAATGGAAAGATCCGGTGGTAAGTACACTAGACATATTTTTATAATTTTGCTAATGTGTTTATTTTTAAAGTTAATTAAGCTTAGCCAAATACATTCCACATTAGTTTCCCATTCGAAAACTCTATTAAGGGGGGTTAGGCGGTCAGCGAAAATTCAGCTATTCGGGCCTGAGGTAAGCGGTGAGGGGGTCCGCGTTTAGTATGGAATCAACGTGCTCGAAACTGAAAATCGTAAGCGCCATTCACATTTTTATCAAAAAGTGAATGAAAATATTATAATAATATTAGTTTAGAGAATATTTAGTATTTTCTAAATCTAAAACAGTCACGAAATCGAGAAGGTAAATACTATATATATATATATATATATAGTATTATAGTAATATAGGTTTTATATATATATATATAGTAATATAGGTATTTGTGATTTTATACGAATTATTATCGTAAAATACAGTTGTAATGAGAATTTATATGATATTTTAGAGGTAACTTCAGGATTTTTTTTTATCGAGCAAAATTTTTCCAATCGTGTTTTGGAAACAGTCATCCCATCACACATACGTTCTGTAATACATATTAGAAATTTCAGTGCGAAAAAACTTCAATATTTTCAATTATAGCTCATAGAAAACAGTCCATTTTGCCGTTTTCACCTACTAAGGGCCCTTAACTATGTAATCTTTTTTTACTGCAATTAAAACACCTCCACCAGAAATTTTATGACTAGTGCACTTATCCCGATCTCTCCTGAAAATTCTATAGCGATTATCCAATATTTCACTATCTTTAATTGAAGGATCGAGATTAGTTTCTGTTAAACAGATAATATCATAATTGCAGTTTAATACATTTAAAAAGAAATCCTGAAGCTTACTTCTAATTCTGTTTACATTCTGGTAAAATATTAGCATAATGCAGCGGTTAAA
The DNA here is from genome assembly GCA_029959065.1 of Colias behrii. Lineage (NCBI taxonomy): Eukaryota > Metazoa > Arthropoda > Insecta > Lepidoptera > Pieridae > Colias > Colias behrii. The sequence goes on along the minus strand of JARWMC010000019.1, from coordinate 5,504,016 downwards.
AAAAAATAGTAAAAATTAAATGTAGATAAAGATAATTATGTAAAGACTAAGGCAGATTTTTAATCTTATCTAGACTATGATTACAGCTGGAGAATGTTCGTTTTTTCTCATATAGACCTTCCCAAACTTAACCCACACGAACTTGTAATCAAGTGTCTTAGAAGCTTGTCTAGCCTCCATGAAAATATGTCTCATTTCTGGCGTGAGATTTTCAGCTACATAAACTTGTTTAACTTCACCTGCAACACCGAGGTCAAGCGAGTTCAACACATTCCTGGAGTTAGATTTGTTGTAGCGATGCACTGCTGATAATATCATATCGCGATGCCTAGGAGTCATCAATGTAACCAAAATAGTGCGTGGGCGGTCGGTACTTTTCACCCGTTTGGCCACACGGTAGCAAGAAATAACAGCATCGTTGGGAAGCGAGACAGATATTTTATCCAACAAGTTAGACACAATTGAACTTAAGTTCTCATCCTTTTTTTCAGGTACGCCATGTAATTCAAAATTATGTCTTCTGGATATTTGTTCCAATTGGTTAACCTTATTTTGAAGAGTTTTCAAATTATTGTCAATAGTAGAATTACTGACTTTTAATTCAGTTGTAGTTAATGTCTGTGACGAGGAATCAGCTTGCATATCGTCGAACTTCTTCGAGAGAAATTCTAGTGAGCTTTCATGTTCAACTAGTTTGTTTTTAATGTCCACAATTGAGTTCTTCGTACACTTCAGAGCGGCCTCATTACGATTGCTTATATCTTTTAATTTACTGGAGCATTCCATTACAGAGTCTAGATCGGTGCGAAGTGACTGAAAGCACTTTTTCATTTCGATTATTTCAGATTGTAAACAATCAAGAGCCCCACTGAAAGTGTCTATCTTCTCTTCTTGTTTGTCTAATCTCAATTGCATATCACTACGGAATGATTTGAGCTCCGACAAGATGGTAGAAAAATTCGCGGAATCACCAATGGAGGAAGCAGCCACAGGAGACGTCACTGCACGAGGAGAAGGCCTAATAGGTGTGTTTGTGTTGTCACCACCCCTTCGAGAAGCAGCAACACAAGCGGGACATATCCAATTAGTACGGGCCACTTGTGAAGAATTGGTTGATAGAACGCATTCCGTATGATAAAGTCCATACTTGTGTCCAATATTGAGGCTCTCCTTGGTGAAGTCTCTGAGTGGGGTCGACAAAATCTTGTCCAATTTAACCCTGGCAAGACGCAAATATGTTCATTCACAGCCAAGAAAACCCCATTTCTCACAGCTCCCTTATTTGAGAACACTCCCCTAACAATAAAGCCTAGTATCGGAATTCTCGGTGTCGATATATCTGATGACGTTCAGTTCCGCTATCATTTGGAAGGCAAAGCTACTATAGCTTCTAAAAAATTGGGCGTCCTTAATAGAGCGAAGCAGTATTTCAGGCCAGGCCATCTCTTGTTACTTTATAAAGCGCAAATACGGCCTCATATGGAATACTGCTCCCATCTCTGGGCCGGCGCCCCACAATATCAACTCCTTCCACTCGATAGCGTGCAACGAAGAGCCGTCAGAGTTATCGGCAACCGGGCACTTACTGATCGGCTGGATTCACTAGCTTTACGACGAGACGTCGCATCTTTATGCGTATTCTATCGTCTGTACAATGGAGAGTGTTCTGACGAGTTGTTTGAACTGATACCTGCCGCAGAATTCCACCATCGTTCTGCCCGACACAAGGCAAAGTTTCATGCTCACCACTTAGATCTTTGGCGTACGAGTACAGTGCGTTTTTCTCGTAACTTTTTACCACGCACTACCAAATTATGGAATAGCCTCCCCGCAGCGACATTTCCTAATGTCTACAACTTGAGTGTCTTCAAGAAGAGAGTGTACCTCCATCTCAAAAAGTCGGCAACGCACCTGCAGAATCCCCTGTAGATGAATATGGGCGGTGGACTCGCTTACGATCAGGCGCTCCACAAGCCCGTTTGCCCACTCTAATATAAAAAAAAAAAAAAGTCTTAGAGTATATATACTATCTAAAGTGCACTACATTTAGTGCATTTGATTCTCTTATGCGTCACTAATACGCTCAAATTACATGCCAAACATTCTTCAGCCATAATTAATCAATGATCGTGTAGACACAGCATTAGCAGAAAATATTCATATAATTTTTTTATCTATGGCAACTTTTGTGTGAATTGGCAGTTGACACTTGACAGTGAGTTATGACAGTTGCAGATGTTATTGTTATATTTTGTTGTTGAAAAACTAGGTTGTTCAAAGTTTCTTCTTCTGTTTTTACCCTCTTCTTGAAAATGTTATAGAGTGAAACTATGTTAATTTTCAGGTTTATAATGTGTGAGCAGTGTTATAAGTTTTACTCACTCAAAAGTCCGAAACGTGGGATCAAAATGAGTCACAAATTACACTCGGTAAATCACTGTGAGACTGTTTACACGCCAATTATTAGCACATTCAAAATAAACTTGTACACTTTACGCAGTCCGTTGACAGTATGTGTTAGTGTTATCTAGCTTTACACTATAAAAACTACGTCATTTACGTAATTTTGGCAGAGAAAAAGTTTAATGAATCTAAGTAGTATAAAGACAAATTTGAAACAGCGCCATCTGTATCCACTCAAGTGCGGGACGCCATTTTGCAAAAATCGGGTTATGTGCGGAACCGGCTCCCGGTGCCGCCGCAAATGGGGTTTTTGGCGGTCCAATATTTTTTTAAAGTCGATTATCTCAGATTCCTTTATCAATAGCACATTTGCAAGTATATATATATTGATAGATAATAAAATATACTCTATGCCTTGTCAAAACATGGTAACATTTAAATAAATAAAAACAACTTGTAAGTCAAAGCAAATGTACCCTTGTAATTTTTGTTACATTTAGTCTGCTAATAAAAAATTAAAACATCTGTTCAGTGAGATTTTAATATTTATTGATCCTTTGTTACACTCTTCTTACGAGGAAATAAAAACATCATACCCTCCCATACATTTTTTTTACACATTCCCTGTTTATTTTTTTGTACAAAAAACTACCCACTCAATGTGTCATCAAAAGTGGGCCACATAAATCATGTGGTTATGTTGTTAACTTGATTTATAGCTAGCCTGTTCTTTCCTTAACATGTCATATAAGTTAGAAAAAGGAAGGACGATAGACCGTTTTATAAAGCGAACGCAAAACCCACGACTGTTGATCGACCGGGAGCCGGTCGCCCCGCACATAACCTTGAATGTGGATCGACCGGCTCCCGGTCGTCCCGCACTTGAGTGGATAAGATTTCATTAAAATCAAATCAATGTACATATTAACGCTTCTTGGAAATTCATAATTTAAATATTATGATGTTGATGAGGTTGTTTTTTTATTTATTTATTTTACTTTTTAACCCATATCTTCCCAGAGTCCATTTCAGGTGCGCTTATATTTCATGTGAATATACTAAATTTTTACAAGTGAGGGTAGATGTTTATTATTTGATGTCAAACAAGACACCATTACAGTCAATATAGGTAATAGTAGATAACAGTGATTGTGTTCATTGGTTACATTTTTTTAAATCTTCGCGTTTTGTAAATTTTCACCTTCTTGTGTTTCCACAAAAGGTAAGATGTAGCTTTTTTTTTGTATTTTTTATAATTATAGTAGACTCATGTTTTTAGTTTTATACTTAGTTTGTTTTTTTAGTTCGACTTGGAGGATAAAATAAGAAAATGATGAAATTTTGTTTTTATGTATGACTTTTACAAGATTATATTGAACGCCCCATTATGATAACATTTTATTTGTTAGTAGCTTTTTAATAGAATCAGAGTTAACTTTCGATTTTTTTATTTACTTACAGATTCAATGTTCATAAAATTATATCGCCTTTGGAAGAATTTACCTGCTGAATTGAATTTTAGAACACCACCTGAAAATTGACGATTTGCATGAGGATGTAGTGGAAATTAGTAACTTTGCGCGTGGTCAATTGTTGAATAAATTTAATGTCCAACGTATAGTTCAATCATTGGAAGAATCTTGGGTAATTTTGGAGGATATTTTTCGGGAATGAGAGAAGGGGCAGCCAACCACATAATATCAAAGTACTACCTACGTTTTAGTACCGAAAAAAATGTTATTTTGAAACGTAAATTTTGCACTCAACTACTGTACAAGTAATGATTTTTATTCGTGCTTTACTGTTATCTGATTATTTTATTATCGTTATGGCAATCGCGGTACAGATCGTACTGGGATCAGAGTACATATAATACTCATCATCCAGGAATTTTCAAATGAAAAAGAAGTTTTTCTGTGATTGGTAGTTGTTTCATTTATTTATTTCAAGTAATTTTACTTTTATATTTGACCATTTGCATTACATTCCATATAAAACTTATGAAAATTTAATGTTTATTTTTGTCTAATATAAAAGCTCCTTTGTAGATATAAATAACAAAAACAAATTTTTTATTAAAATTTAGTACCTACCTCAAGATCTATGTGTTAATAGAACTACATAAAGGAAATTATGTTACGATTTTATACAAAAACACAGTATATAATTTATTAGACGGCCTTATCACTAAGCAGTGATCTATTCCAGGCAACCGGGGTAAAAGGTAATCATCATCTCAATAAAATGAATAGTAGGTACGTTGTTAGTTATTCTTTAAATTCATAGATTGTAATGTGCGTTTTCTGCATAAAAGTTATATCGTAGTTTATATCATAGTTTGACACATTCAAGTTCCAACATAACCCTCAAATTTTTGAACAGAGTCGAGTAAGATAATTTAAAAAATGAGCCGTGCTAAGTATTATAGAAAAGGTAACTTCGTTGATAATGATAATTTTTTCATCAATTATATGTTGTTAGTATAAAATAAACATTGACTGTTAATACTTTTGTTTCGTTTTTATCTACAGTATGATTATTGCTTGGTACCTAATTAATATATTTTCATGTCGTATACCTAATTATAAACATAAATGTGATGTGAAACTAGCTGGATTTATTTTTCACAGTCACAACCATTTTTTATGTTATAAAAATAACTACGTTAAAAAAAACTGACTTCAAAAACGGAAAAGTAAAAAATAAAAAAGATTTCATATTATTAATAACTACATATTATTTAATTGTGCTATTTACTAAACTTATGTTATGATTTCAAAATGCCCGGTTTACACGGGTTTAATACAAAGTGCTTAAAGCTTGGCACCGGCAACCTATTTAGTAAATATGTAGTTATTTTTATTTAATACTTTTTAGTGTATTTTTCAACATGAATCAAACGAGCCCAAACTCGATATAGTTGAGTCATTTAATTACTGAGTTCCTATGGCTACTTACCTTCCGATTCCAATATCAAATCACCTCTATGTCATGATAATTTTTCATCGCTATCCAATTTACATACGTACTTATACAAAATTTCAGCTCAATCGGTAACCGGGAAGAAAATCAAAGCTTCTGTCGCGTGTGCAACCTACGTGTGTGCCGATAGACGGACGTCTATCACCTCCGGGAAGTTGGCACCGCACTTTGAAGTTAGAAAAATTTTAAAGGTTGTTCCAGGTTGTTCTAGGTTTGTTCTACATTGTTCCAGAATTGCATACAGCTGAGATTAAAACTTTTCGAGAAAAGTCAAAAAACCCGATTTTTGAGCTGGCACCGCACTTTTTAGATATCGCGATTCTGGCGGTTGTTCCAGGTTGTTCTAGGTTTGTTCTATATTGTTCCAGAATATCGCGTCCGAAAAAAATTTATTTTCCACAAAATTCGCAAAAAACCAAAAGGAAGTTGGCACCGCACTTTGAAGTTAGAAAAATTTTAAAGGTTGTTCCAGGTTGTTCTAGGTTTGTTCTACATTGTTCCAAAATATCGCGTCCGAAAAAAATTTACTTTCCACAAAATTCGCAAAAAACCAAAAAGTAGTTGACCTCCGGGAAGTTGGCACCACACTTTGAAGTTAGAAAAATTTTAAAGGTTGTTCCAGGTTGTTCTAGGTTTGTTCCAAAATATCGCGTCCGAAAAAAATTTGTTTTCCCCAAAATTCGTAAAAAACCAAAAAGAAGTTGGCACCGCACTTTGAAGTTAGAAAAATTTTAAAGGTTGTTCCAGGTTGTTCTAGGTTTGTTCTACATTTTTCCAAAATATCGCGTCCGAAAAAAATTTATTTTCCACAAAATTCGCAAAAAACCAAAAAGTAGTTGACCTCCGGGAAGTTGGCACCACACTTTGAAGTTAGAAAAATTTTAAAGGTTGTTCCAGGTTTTCTATGGGCCCCTAGAAGGAAAGTACTTAAAATACTGGAGATAGTAAATCGTGCTGAAAGGAAACATTCCTTTATTTCAATTGTCAAAAGAACTGCATTTAAAGATTTTCGAATTTGCTTTCCATGTCCGGGAATTGAGCTAGGTGAAAATTAAAAACATTCAAATCCAAACAAACAATATTAATGTTAAATTTATTCTATGTGTGTATCCTGTATGAAGTAAAGCGCGTACTTGTGCAGTTTTCAAAATAAGTATATATATATATGTAGTATAAACACGTAAATGACGGTTATGTTATTTCATATTATAGACTAGCTGTGCCCGCGACTTCGTCCGCGTGGAATAGTGACTGCATAGTAAACTACTTAACACACAATTATTGAGTAAACACGTACTACCATAAACAATTAAATAATAAGCACTTGCAGATTATTTTACAATCACTATCACTACATAGTATAAAACAAAGTCGCTTTCTCTGTCCCTATGTCCCTTTGTACGCTTAAATCTTTGAAACTACGCAACGGATTTTGATGCGGTTTTTTTTAATAGATAGAGTGATTCAAGAGGAAGGTTTAATGATAATAACATCCATTAAATAGTGGAGAAGTACTGTTATTTTTGAAGTTTCTAATGTGATGTCGTAAAAAATTACATTTTTTTCGCTTACATTGCAAACGCAGGCTGAACCCTAACAGCCGTACAAATAAACGAGTTATAACATTTTATGAAAAGAATAATCTAAGAATAAGGAAAAATCATACAAATAAACACGTAATAAATGAAACCTAGTATAACTTCGTAATAACACAGACTAATAATAATATACTACGTATACAACAGACGGTGCACTCCATACAAAAAAAGTTGCACTATGAATTTACGCAATTAAAGCGCCAGTGGGGAAATAACGTACTACATGTTCGATTATATCTCTTAGTCTTTTGCTTTTAACACACTAGATGGCACGTTAAACACTGACTTGATGTTCTTTTCCTTCCAGAGCCACTAGATGGCACTAATGTTTTTATTTTCAAGTCTTTGGCGTCAAGTGTCAACTGTCAACTGTCAACATAATATTTTGTACCTACTCGGATTTTTAATTAAACAAAGCTGACTCACAGAGTACCTACCTACATTATTATGACTGGTATTTAGTTCAGTTTATTTACGAGATTCTGTCAAAACCGTCAAAACCAAAACGAGAAGCTTTGTTTGTTTTCGTTTTTAATTGTTGAAAAATAAGTGCTAAATATGATTGATGGACTGTGAGGTTATGTAGAATCTACAGGCAGAAAAACGGCAGAAAATAAGCTTTATATGGTAAACTGATATTTTCTCTGAACATAAATTTTTACAAACATGATTTTTAATGATTGGTTTATGGATTTGTAACCCAATATAAGATTGTTTTATTACAGACTTATTGCTTACGTTCGCAATAACAAATTTGTTCAAGAGAGGAGAAGAATTAATCCATCCCAAATGTAAATACGATTCTCCACAAAAACATTGTAGACACAAGAAAGGGATTTCTACATTTGCTACTAAGAAGGATATGGGATCATGAAGGATTTCATCTGTTTTAATACCAGTAAAATGGAATGAGCGCCGTGGCCGTGACTGTGTTTGGTACATAAAGAATGACAAACATTCAACTTAAAATTATTATGAGTGCATTACGGGCAAACACACAATAAGTTGTCCTTTGACTAAGATGTACTTAATTTTAAGGAACACTAAAATGGATGGCTAGAATAGGTATAATCGCATACATAGTATTTATTTCTAGTCTGTTGTATAAATAATCAAAGACTACAAAATATATAGTGAACTATGTCTTTAATATTAATTCTACAGTTTACAGTGTAGTGTGTAATCTATTGTATGTGTGCGTCTAGAATATATAGTCCTGTTGTTCTACAGTTTAAGCAGTTCAATACAAGCTTACAGTCGAGTCAACCAACCATTGCATGGCAACCCTGCCAGTTTTGTAAATTGTAGTCTACCTAACCTGACTGTTGGTTTTGATTTGTATCACACAAAGAATACTATACCAAATTTCAAGAAATAAGAATTAAATATTTGATTAACTTTTACTAATATACAGGAGCTTATATACATCAAACAAGACCAAAGCAGGGCTTTGGAGAAAGTGTGTATGGACAAAGACCACAATACATATGGTGCGGACAACTGCATGAAAAGCATGCAGTAAGGGACATTAAATAAATAAATAAATAAAACACATTTATTGTCAAGATCACAACACGAGATACATTTATAAACGAAGGAAAAACAAAAAGAAATAAAAAGAAAAATAATTAAATAAAAATAATCTTATTCCTAAGAACTGTAATGTGGCAGTGAGTGACCTGACAAATGGAGCCAACTCAGTATATGATGGCAAGGTGATTAATACCTCACCACCACTGATTTTCAGTGACCCCAAGTGACTATTGGAGTTTCAGTCTAGAATTGTATATAATGATAATTTAACATGAGTATAATATACTCATGTTAAATTATCATATTATTATGTGAAAGATATATTTCTATTAATATGATAAATACTAATAAATAAATACATCAGTTAAAACATGATATACATATATATACATATATATATGTATAGGTAGATATAATATCAGTATGTAATTATGTATATACTTAATGTAAATAAATAAAATGAAATTATGTATATGTTACCGGAAATGTATGAAATCAAGGAATTGTATACAAATCCTAGTGGTCTAAGATCCGAATATAAGTCGAAATGCAACGGCGTGATAATAGAATGAGACCAATTTTATAATAAATTAAGTGTATTAAAAATGGTTTGACTGGAAAAATCCTGGACAGGATATTTTTTATTAATTATTAAAAAAAAATTATTTTCATTTTTTATTAATTGCAGTTTCGAGATAATAAAACAAACGTTATTTGAAGACTTTTTAACGAATGGGTCTCAAACTAATAGGAAATGTGTACAATGCCGATGCCACTTAGGAAATGTATAAAATATTGTTTAATAAACTATTTAATGCATACATATCCTAGTAAATATAAAAATGAATCGCAAAATGTGTTGGTAAGCGCATAACTCGAGAACGGCTGAACCGATTTCGATGATTCTTTTTTTATTATATTCCTTGAAATACGAGGATGGTTCTTATGTAGAGAAAACGTAAACATGTACCACGGGCGAAGCCGGGGCGGACCGCTAGTATCCTAGTAAATGTATAATCTTCCTTGGAATTATATATAATTCCAATATCGTATTAGGAAATGTAAATAAAGTAAATGATTTCTGTAATAAAACACGTTGTTATTTTTTTTTATTATAGCACTTATTGAGACAATCGGGTAACAGTCTTACCGTAAAATAATAATAATATGTTCATATTATCTTACTAATTAACATTTCTTAAATCAACTTATATTCAATCAAATCAAATTTTCATTTATTTAAGGGTGCTATTACCGATTTTTAACAAAAAACGCTATTTTACGGTACCATTTTAACTCAAAGCAATTACACGTGAGAACAAAGTAATATCTTAATTTAAAGATAATATATTCAGATCTACGATCATCTTATAAAAATTGTACGACGTCATACAAAATTGTCGCTGAAATACGATTTTCCCAGCACAATGATCGCATAAAATGCAAAAAAATGGGGTCTAAAACGGTACAATTTTAAGAAAATTAAAAGCCTAATCTATCTTCTTACCTATAAATTATTGAGGGATGAGGAGGATGAGGGAGGGAGGGAAGTCCTTTATAGATTCTGATAATTTTTTTGTATCTAAATCAAAATTTTATTTCAATTATTAGCTAAATTAAAAATACTTGTTGATTTCTTCATACATTTTGCTCTCGCGGGTCGTCAGACCGCGCTCAGAAGCGCTCTTGGAAGGACGGGTGTATCGCTCCTTGTCCCAAAAATAAAACGAATTAGAAAAAGATTATTGTGCGTGCACTGTCGTTTTCGTGATTTGAAATATTTGATACTTTTCAGATGCTCTTTTTTATGGGTTGTTGAATAGATTGGTGGGGTAAAACAATTCAAGATGGCGTCGACGAAAATTTGACTTTTTTTCGTGATGGGTGTCATTTTCATAGTTTTTGGGGTAGCTATTAACGAATATGAGGTCAAAACTGAAATCCAAGATGGCGCCGACGAAAATTGTACATCTTTTCGTCATGGGTGTCATTTTCATGGTTTTTGGGGTAGCTATTGACCAATATGAGGTCAAAACTAAAATCCAAGATGGCGCCGACGAAAAATTTGACATATTTTCGTCATGGGTGTCATTTTCATAGTTTTTGGGCTAGCTTTAACGAATATGAGGTCAAAACTCAAATCCAAGATGGCGCCGACGAAAATTGTACATCTTTTCGTCATGGGTGTCATTTTCATTGTTTTTGGGGTAGCTATTAACCAATATGAGGTCAAAACTAAAATCCAAGATGGCGCCGACGAAAAATTTGACTTCTTTTCGTGATGGGTGTCATTTTCATGGTTTTTGGGGTAGCTATTAACGAATATGAGGTCAAAACTCTAATCCAAGATGGCGCCGACAAAACTTTTACATCTTTTCATCATGGGTGTCATTTTCATGGTTTTTGGGGTAGCTATTAACGAATATGAGGTCAAAACTATAATCCAAGATGGCGCTGACGAAAAATTTTACATCTTTTCATCATGGGTGTCATTTTCATGGTTTTTGGGGTAGCTATTAACGAATATGAGGTCAAAACTATAATCCAAGATGGCGCTGACGAAAATTTGACTTTTTTCGTGATGGGTGTCATTTTCATGGTTTTTGGGATAGCTATTAACGAATATGAGGTCAAAACTAAAATCCACGATGGTCGTCGAATTTCAAGATCGTGTCATGGTAATACTGTCGCGTTATGGAGCAAGGCGGCGATTTTGGTATCTATGAATCTGACAAGTTTTCTCGGCACACACGTTCTTTTTTTTATTATCTTCGTTTAAATGTTTTAGATAAACTTTATTTTAAAAAAAGTTTAGCGAATATATTTAAAGTTAATAATATCTGTCAGAATATAAACACAGATGATGATTGCCACAGAGATGCGTTTTATATTACATTTCTAAATTCTAATATTTAGAATTTAGAAATGTAATATAAAACACAACACACAATTTTAAAGACTTTCTACAAAACTGTAGTTGTTAACGTTTTAGTTATTTTATTTAAGTTTACTTTAAAGGAGTAAGAAAAATATACCTAATTATCGACGGTTACATTGGGGATTTGGTAATACCTACATAGCTGTCTCAAAAACCTTGATAATGACACCCATGCCGAAAAGATGTAAGAGTTTCGTCGACACCATCTTGGATTTTAGCTTTGACCACATATTGGTAAATAGCTACCACAAAAACCATGAAAATGACACCCGTGATGAAAAGATGTAAAATTTTCGTCAGCGCCATCTTCGATTTTAGTTTTGACCTCATATTGATTAATAGCTACCCCAAAAACCATGAAAATGACACCCGTGTCGAAAAGATGTAAAATTTTCGTCGGCGCCATCTTGGATTTTAGTTTTGACCTCATATTGGTTAATAGATACCCCAATTACCATGAAAATGACACCCATGACGAAAATATGTAAAATTTTCGTCCGCGCCATCTTGGATTTTAGTTTTGACCTCATATTGGTTAATAGATACCCCAATAACCATGAAAATGACACCCATGACGAAAATATGTAAAATTTTCGTCCGCGCCATCTTGGATTTTAGTTTTGACCTCATATTGGTTAAAAGCTACCCCAAAAACCATGAAAATGACACCCGTGTCGAAAAGATGTAAAATTTTCGTCGGCGCCATCTTGGATTTTAGTTTTGACCGCATATTGGTTAATTGATACCCCAATTACCATGAAAATGACACCCATGACGAAAATATGTAAAATTTTCGTCCGCGCCATCTTGGATTTTAGTTTTGACCTCATATTGGTTAATAGCTACCCCAAAAACCATGAAAATGACACCCATGACGAAATGATGTCAAATTTTCGTCGGCGCCATTTTGGATTTGACCTCATATTGTTTAATAGCTACTCCAACTCCTTGAAAATGACACCCATGACGAAAAGATTTCAAATTTTCGTCGGCGCCATCTTGGATTTTAGTTTTGACCTCATATTGGTTAATAGCTACCCCAAAAACCACCCACATTTGCAAATGTGTTTGCTACTTAGGAAAAGTTCAGATTTAAAGATATAGATAATGTGACGAATTTAATTTATTTAATTCCGACTGTTTCTCGGAATAACATACCTACATTTACTAAGAATTGCATACAATGCCGGGTTTAATATATTGCCGGTAACATAATATTATGTATGATAATAATTCTTAAAAAAGTATTTTATACATTTCTTAAAAAGCTTCGATATTGTATACAATAATACAATTCATATTCAAATTGTTGTAAAATAGTCCCACTTTTTTAAGTTGGTTGAATACACTAAAATACTTATAAGGATCGTACCTACTAATAAAAGTAACAAAATGAATTTTTTAAAGTTCCCAGTAATCTTCTGGAATCAATTTCAATAAAAATATAAAAAAAAAATATCAAGTATGAAGATGGTCTATAAAATGGATTGCGCTATGTTTACGTGAGCGTGATGTCCCGCGAACCACGTTGCGACGTTAAATATACCTAAATTTGAGTAACGCAGATTTGTGACAGCGTCCTTAAGGTAATCAGTCCCCTCGTCCTGCTGTCCCCGTGTACATGTCGCAGTTGGATTGTATAATCCGCCGTATTACAAACGGCCGGCATTTTGTAATATGCCGAAATTCGTCTTTTTCAAACATTCTACAAAAAGACGGTCGCGAGCCGACGGAGCCCCACTTCGTGGGGCTCCTATTTCTGTATAGTTCTAAAAAACACGAACCTAACCTAACCCACCCCCTTATCCAAACCAAAAAATTCTGATTACGAATTTTCGGCATATTACAAAATGCCGGCCGTTTGTAATTCGGCGGATTATACAATCCGATTGCGACATACATACCCCTCGTCCCGCGTACCTTCCAATATCTTAGATGTTTTACATTTCCGACTGTTAGTTAGGAAATGTATGGATTTCCTAGGAAATGTGTACTATAAAATAATTTATTTCACACATTTCCATGCGATTTTAGGAATTACATACATTTCCTGGGAATTTCATACAATGACGGATTACATACATTTCCGTTAACATATACTTACAATGTTTATAATAACGGTCTATATAATGTTATGTTATATTATAACCAGTAAATAAAATAAATATTTAATTAAAGTTTATGTGTAAACTGTAATTCGATACAAATGCAGGGTTAGAACAGGATTTTAAAATATGTCTCCGGTATTGGAAACGAAAATTATTAATATTTGTCAAACTGGTTAAATGGTGGTGGAATGTTGTTCCAACACTTATGGCTCTTTCAATTTATGCGTTTCGTATCGGACCGCTAGTCGCTACAGTGCCGAAGCTGTGCGTTTGTCGTACGGCGCACGGCCGGTCGTTTGTTTTCATACAAAATGCACGGTGCGGCAACAGCGCGGCGTCCGTACCGCGAACGCTCGACAGCAGGACGGCAATCTACAGATCACCCATATTTGGCAATCTCGCTTCACCTAATGGCCTTGTTTGTTCAAGCCGAAATGAATTAATTACCTACTGCAAAAATTAAATAATTTAGATTACCTGGAAAAGACAAGGAAAATAAACTTTAAACAAGTGTTCGACCGATTATTACCAAGTAGGTAAATAAATTAATGACATTTCCTAAAGAAAACATTTTTTTCAAAATTTTCACATAATAGGTACTAGTACCTAACTAGACTCAAAAGTTTATGATAAGTCAATGAATGATAAATAGAATATGTTTAAGTAAAATGAAGTAGTTTATTTTACAATAAATTAATCTTATAAATTACCAACTTTCATTCTACGGCTTCAACCGTGTGCCTTATTCAATCCCTGTTCCTACACCTTGAATCCTATTTATGCAACAAAATTGAGATGTCCTTTTTCAACGTAGGTATGTACCGTGTATGTATGTATATCGAAATTTCCGTCAAAATCGGTTCAGACGCGTGCGGGAATACCTATTTTCTCGTGGTCCCACTATTTTCTATTTTGTCCTACTATGACGGAGTAACTTTCGTATTTATCTACAAAACAGAAATGATTTGATTGTTTGTTTGTTTGTATTGGATAGGATCCGAAACTACTGGATTGATTTGAAAAATTATTTCACCATTCGAAGCAAAAATTATACCTACCTGATGAACATAGGCTACTTTTTATAACGGAAAAATACTTCATTCTTATGGGAATCGATGTCGAAATATTTAATTTTAGGCGCATAAAGAAAAAAAACGCAAAGGATCATTCAAAACCTTTTCTACGGTTTAAATCTCAAAACTTTTTGGTTCATACTTCATATAAAGGTAATCTGATAGGATTATTTAGAAAATAAAACAAGATGACGTAGGTAGGTATTTAACTTTAGTTTCGATTTATTATCATTATGATGATTTCTTGATATTCTTAACGACGCGGTTGGCGCAGAGGTAAAGTAACTGCCTACTGAGCTGACGGTCCCGGGTTCGATCCCCGGTCAGGGCAAATATTTGTGTGATGAACTTGATTATTTGTTTTTGGGTCTGGGTGTTATCTATATATGTATTTATAAAATATTAAATTATATTTATCATCGTCTAGTACCCACAACATAAGCCTTAATTGAGATTACTGTGGGACTAGGTCGATTTGTGTAATATTGTCCTTTAATATTTATTTATAATTTATATACTTATAATTAAATGTGACTAGAAATAATATACTTACTACGGTTTAAGTATAGGTTGTATTATTATTATTATTTTGTAATGAGATCTTGCAATCAAATATTCACACAATCTCGCAAGTTTTCCGACAATTCATTTTTCGTATGAAAACGATCAATACACTATACTCTGTCCATTATATTATTATTTGCTTTTTGACAGCTTCACGCCTATGTAGGATTGTATTGTCTATGTTAAAATGTCATACAAATAATTATCGTACTTCATGGACAGGTCCCGCCCACTTAGTGATGCCTACACAGAATTATTCAATAATGGGTCGATAGATTAGAATAATCGATACAAATACTCTGTAAAATATATCCGATACAGAAAAACTCTTCTATTATGTTATATAATTTAAACGTAAAGACAACCGAATTGTAAGATAGAAACCAATAAATAATAAAATATGTGGTTAGTTTAGTTTTAACATACAATGCATAGATATGTGGTCTTATTATTACATATCTTATTAGTACGTTTACGTTGTAATTATTATTTACGTACCTGATTCGATTTATGATAATATTTTAAATTTATAATTGAAATGGTATCACAATCGATAATCTTTTGAACATCACTTCTGGTATCACCCGTCGAGCTGTCAAAAAGCAATTCTTATAGTGGACAGACTATAGGTACCTACCTAATATAAGCCGCTACAGGAACGCAGTTAGTAATAATTAATAACGGCTTTAACCCATTTACAATATTTTTTATAGGTACTGCAAAGGCAATGAGGTTATGTATTAAAAACGTAGTACACATATATTATTATTAGTCTGTGGTCTGTGATATTATTATTAGTCTGTGTTAAAAACGTGAAAAGTAACGTAAAAACGTCTTAGTGCCATCTAGTATTCGTTTAGCATCGCCAAATCGGAGGAGAATAACTTGTTTATAGTAGTTTCATGAGATGGCGTTGTTTTGAATATAAACTTTTCTGTAAAATTAGTTAAAATCGAGTGAAAATTAAATTAAATAGGTAGGTTCCATTTACAAAAGTATGTAAAAAATTATAAAAAGCAATGAAATTGCAATTAAATCTAATTTTGTTTCTTGCTGGTTAAAATGATACACTTAGCGGCATCTATTGGTAGACGGATGGCATTAATCGTCTTTTGTATGTAGTGAACCAGACATGGTAATAAGTATTCATACTAATGCTTGTATACGTAGTATATTATTATTAGTCTGTGCTAATGCTATTTCGTCCTTATTCCGGCTACCACCCTAGTATAAGTCTGACATAACCGAGTTATAACATATCTTTTAGTACATTGTGCTGTGTTTTACAAGTTAGAAGCAATTTTCAATCTAAATTTGAGATAATAGCAATGAGAGTAATACGAGAAGTAGAAAAAGTTGAGCAAATTAATAATTTCATTACGTACCTATTGAAATGGAAAATTTTGTATGAAATGTCAAAATATACGAAATTATGAAAAACCCTTTTGATATTTATAATGATTTATTTATTTACATGCGCCAAACCATACATACATAAAACTTATTTCTAAACTTATCACAATAATATAAACTTTCGTTGAAAATATAAATCTTCTAAGCCTGGAGTTGTATGTTTTGAGTAACAGTTATTTGGCAACTCTCTATCTCAAGGTGGGTTTATCTTCTGTTCTCCAGATATTGGATAGCGTTCTCTTTCATTTGCTTGCATATTTAATGATATATTTAAATTATTTCCAATAAATATTTAAAAAATAAATAAACATAACATCGTATGATGAAACTTCACAACGTTCGACGAAGTCAAACGAGCGTCAAAATGACAGCACCAAGGCATAACCGTAGACAATTTCAATGTTTTTCATAATTTTGTGAATGAATTGCTACGTTGCCGCTTCGCGCCTATTGCATAGCGTAAGCATAGTTACATCGACGTTATTCCAAATTTATTTGTAAGAAATTATGACATCCTTATTCTTTATTTATTCTTATCATATCTATTCATTGCATAAGGTTTGAATACGCAAGTTTTTATTTGTACGGCTGTACGAGTTTTATCAAAATAATGTACTAAGTATTATACACATTGAAAAGGTCTACAGAAAAGTCCGTGATGGTATATGTCTATCTCTTATGGATAACCCACAATAACTTTTTTTTGTCATTTACTTTTTACGACAAATAATGGCTAATTTTCGAAGCGATTTTAACCAATACAGCATTAATCCTTAACCAATTAAATACCTTGAATACATTGTTCATTTAATATAGATCTATATGGCCCTTTACACCGTATGATTTAAGGACGTATTTACAAATTGACGCGCATCAATTTTAAGTTTTGAGTCTTACTACTACACGTGCACGGCTCACACACACAGCGAAATGCGAGAAACGACGAAATTATGACTAAACTGACACGACTTGATAATTGAACTTATTTTTATTGCAATATTTTTTTTTTATAATTTACTTTGATTTGTTTGTAACGTTGAATGGTCACAAAAGTAGATACCATTTACCTAATTTCATGGGACAGTGATTGATTGGTAAACAAGTACATGCCAAAGTGTACTTCGGAACTATTATTCTTCTGGAACTATTCTGGAACTATTATACGAGTAGAACTAGATGTGTCGAGTTTAGGCTCGTTTTGTTAGTTATGTCGAGACCTTACCTCCGGACTTGATGGAGTGACCTGAAGGTGTACTTCGAAGACTGCTACTGGGACTAATAGACGATTAGAGCTAGGTATGCCGAGTTTGGGCTCGTTTTGTTAGTTATGTTGAGACCTTACCTCCGGACTTGATGGAGTGACCTGAAGGTGTACTTCGAAGACTGCTACTGGAACTACTAGACGATTAGAGCTAGGTATGCCGAGTTTGGGCTCGTTTTGTTAGTTATGTTGAGACCTTACCTCCGGACTTGATGGAGTGACCTGAAGGTGTACTTCGAAGACTGCTACTGGAACTACTAGACGATTAGAGCTAGGTATGCCGAGTTTGGGCTCGTTTTGTTAGTTATGTTGAGACCTTACCTCCGGACTTGATAGAGTGACCTGAAGGTGTACATCGAAGACTGCTACTGGAACTACTAGACGATTAGAGCTAGGTATGCCGAGTTTGGGCTCGTTTTGTTAGTTATGTTGAGACCTTACCTCCGGACTTGATGGAGTGACCTGAAGGTGTACTTCGAAGACTGCGACTGGAACTACTAGACGATTAGAGCTAGGTATGCCGAGTTTGGGCTCGTTTTGTTAGTTATGTTGAGACCTTACCTCCGGACTTGATGGAGTGACCTGAAGGTGTACTTCGAAGACTGCTACTGGAACTACTAGACGATTAGAGCTAGGTATACCGAGTTTGGGCTCGTTTTGTTAGTTATGTTGAGACCTTACCTCCGGACTTGATGGAATGACCTGCAGGTGTACTTCGAAGACTGCTACTGGAACTAATAGATGGTTAGAGCTAGGTGTGCCGAGTTGGGGCTCATTTTGTTAGTTATGTTGAGACCTTACCTCCGGACTTGATAGAGTGACCTGAAGGTGTACTTCGAAGACTGCTACTGGAACTACTAGACGATTAGAGCTAGGTATGCCGAGTTTGGGCTCGTTTTGTTAGTTATGTTGAGACCTTACCTCCAGACTTGATAGAGTGACCTGAAGGTGTACTTCGAAGACTGCTACTGGAACTACTAGACGATTTGAGCTAGGTATGCCGAGTTTGGGCTCGTTTTGTTAGTTATGTTGAGACCTTACCTCCGGACTTGATGGAGTGACCTGAAGGTGTACTTCGAAAACTGCTACTGGAACTACTAGACGATTAGAGCTAGGTATGCCGAGTTTGGGCTCGTTTTGTTAGTTATGTTGAGACCTTACCTCCGGACTTGATGGAGTGACCTGAAGGTGTACTTCGAAGACTGCGACTGGAACTACTAGACGATTAGAGCTAGGTATGCCGAGTTTGGGCTCGTTTTGTTAGTTATGTTGAGACCTTACCTCCGGACTTGATGGAGTGACCTGAAGGTGTACTTCGAAGACTGCTACTGGAACTACTAGACGATTAGAGCTAGGTATGCCGAGTTTGGGCTCGTTTTGTTAGTTATATTGAGACCTTACCTCCGGACTTGATGGAATGACCTGCAGGTGTACTTCGAAGACTGCTACTGGAACTAATAGATGGTTAGAGCTAGGTGTGCCGAGTTTGGGCTCATTTTGTTAGTTATGTTGAGACCTTACCTCCGGACTTGATAGAGTGACCTGAAGGTGTACTTCGAAGACTGCTACTGGAACTACTAGACGATTAGAGCTAGGTATGCCGAGTTTGGGCTCGTTTTGTTAGTTATGTTGAGACCTTACCTCCAGACTTGATAGAGTGACCTGAAGGTGTACTTCGAAGACTGCTACTGGAACTACTAGACGATTTGAGCTAGGTATGCCGAGTTTGGGCTCGTTTTGTTAGTTATGTTGAGACCTTACCTCCGGACTTGATGGAGTGACCTGAAGGTGTACTTCGAAGACTGCTACTGGAACTACTAGACGATTAGAGCTAGGTATGCCGAGTTTGGGCTCGTTTTGTTAGTTAAGTCAAGTCCGGAGGAAAGGTCTCAACATAACTAACAAAACGAGCCCAAACTCGGCATACCTAGCTCTAATCGTCTATTAGTTCCAGTTGCAGTCTTCGAAGTACACCTTCAGGTCACTCCATCAAGTCCGGAGGTAAGGTCTCAACGTAACTAACAAAACGAGCCCAAACTCGGCATACCTAGCTCTAATCGTTTATTAGTTCCAGTTGCAGTCTTCGAAGTACACCTTCAGGTCACTCCATCAAGTCCGGAGGTAAGGTCTCAACGTAACTAACAAAACGAGCCCAAACTCGGCATACCTAGCTCTAATCGTCTATTAGTTCCAGTAGCAGTCTTCGAAGTACACCTTCAGGTCACTCCATCAAGTCCGGAGCTAAGGTCTCAACATAACTAACAAAACGAGCCCAAACTCGGCATACCTAGCTCTAATCGTCTATTAGTTCCAGTTGCAGTCTTCGAAGTACACCTTCAGGTCACTCCATCAAGTCCGGAGGTAAGGTCTCAACATAACTAACAAAACGAGCCCAAACTCGGCATACCTAGCTCTAATCGTCTAGTAGTTCCAGTAGCAGTCTTCGAAGTACACCTTCAGGTCACTCCGTCAAGTCAGAAACTAAATATGAAATTTATAATCCCATAAGTATAAATTAATACTATAAATAAAATCTTACCTTGTTGTGCCTTGGTTCTCGGTGCAGAATGCGTGAAGTATCAAGTTTGACCTTGTCAACTATTTTGTATACGTACAGCGATCTTTTCGTAAACGAGGAGCTGCTTACAAGCGTCACAGTGTCTACTCACAACGGCGGCCGAGCGCAGACTAAATTACTAAAATATTTCATTACAAATTTTTGTGCAATAAATCAAGATAGTGACAAATAAAATAACCCTTATTTCCATGCAATAAGTATCACGCGTTACAGCTAAATATGTGAAAAAATAGGATTTGATTTTAATTTTTTTCTCAGCTTATTTGTAACATTTTGATAGTTTTAGTTCCTACCTTTTTGAGTTGGACATGTCTGCTTACTTAAAATATTTTTAAATAAATAAATTTAGTTTATTAAATAATAGAAAAATGCTTTTATATTCAGCACGATATTGTCAATTTTGTGTGAAGAGGCAACGGAAATTATTTTTTACAATATTATAAACCAAAATTTTCGACTAAAAAATTCCTACCATTTAAAGATTAAGGAGTAATCTATCTATGGTAATTATTAGTCAAATTTGGTTTTGTATTATTTTGCCGCAAAATGCATCGAAAAACTGCTTATTTTTGTCAGATTCGTAAACGCGTCCTTAAGTGAATATTTTCGAAGATATTACAGATTTAAAAATTGCGGGACGTAGCGTTTGCGGCGGTACCGGCCGGAAATATACCTATTTATACCTGTGCGAAGCCGGAGCGGGCCGCTATGTTTTTATATACAACCACAGACTAATAATAATATACTACGTATACATACAACGTTCTGTTAGTTTGTGGTGTATTTGTGTTTTAAAAAAAAAACACAAAATTAGTAAAAATTATTTATTTTCACAACACAACTTTTATACACACACAATATATATATTTCACTTTACGATTCACAATATAGAACTTAACGAATTCTATAATATAGAATAGGGATTCGTCCCCTGCACCCCGCGCGGTTACTGGTACTGGTGCTCCTCTCAGGCTAAGCCGGTGAAACCGTAGCTTAGGTGGTTATGCGACCATTAAGAGAGAAGCCCCTAAACTAAGAAATCAACGCGTTATATACATACAATATTGCTGACACCGCGATCTAAGCCGGTGGGGTTTATAGCCCAAGTCAGCAATATTGGACAATGTAACACAATGTAACACCTCCCTCCTTTAAAACGGAACATCCTACAATAAAAGGATGTGAGTAGAAATAGTAAACAAGAAATAGTAAATAAGAGGAGTAGGGTATTGAAATTGAAACAAAATAATCTCGAAAAATCTAAAGTACTGAAATTGAAATTAAAGCAAAATTGAAATAGTAAATATAAAAGAAAAAATAAAATTTGAATAATGATGTGGGGATGCAGAGAAGAATACGTGACACAAAAAAAATAATCAAAATTTAATAAAATAATACAGAACAATAGTAATTTTATGATGTAGGAACTAGCATAATAATAAAAATAAAAACAACAATGTAGAATTGAAATAGCACAACATTTATATATAAGAATTGAAATGGCATAACATTAATTTACGATGTAGAAATTAAATCATTAATGTAAGATTTAGTAATAAAATTAAACAATTGAAATAAAACATTTTACAATTAAAACAATTTATGATTTAGAAATTAAAATAAGAATAACATTATTCTAGGATTTAGTAGTAAAAAATTGAAATAGTATAACATAAATTTACGATATAGAAATTGAATTAAGATAATATTAATCTAGGATTTAGTAATAAAATAAAAATAAATTGAAATAGTATAACATCGACTTACGATTTAGAAATTGAATTAGGATAATAATAATCTATGGTTTAGTAGTAAAATAAAAATAAAAAATTTGAAATAGTAATAACACATCGATATTGGGTCTAGAAATAAGATTTAGAAATTAATATAAGCTAACATTTATATAAGAAATAGGAATAAAAATTAAGGCACATAAAAATAATATGAAACTGGATGTAACAAGATTTAGAATGGCAATACAATGATTTTTAATTAAATTCTAAATTTCTCCTTATAGATTTAGGAGAAGAAGAGTCATCAGATACTTCATTCATTTCAAAATGTGTTGTTCTTGATCTGTGCTCTATGGCTGTTGTCGATCTTGTATGAATACGATTGAAGATTTGTACACAACAATTAGAATTTTGTCGACTTCGAGAATTACAGAAACAGCGATAAAGTTTATATGAAATGAATGAAAATACTGTTATTGATAATAAGGTAGTTATAATGCTAAAGTAATAGCCGTAACGAATGTGATACGGTTGGTTTTCTATCGTTGTTAATTCGTCGCTATTTTGATCTAATCTGTGAGAAACATATTGTAAAGAATCAAGATTGATGTGAGATAACTTTATATGAGTAAGATGAGGGATGCTGTTATTGATTCTAGTTTTGGAACAGCAATCATCTTCTATAATATTAAAAGTAGGAGTTTGCATATGAATTTTAAGTTCAAACTCACTAGAAGGCGTGAATTGTAATAGTTTATGAAATGCTTTACAATTTTTGGGTAAGTACTTTAAGAATACCGGATCCAACTATATCATAATCGTTAATAATTTCATCACAATTCATTGTTAACTTAGAAATATCTGATTGTACATATACCCATCTATTATTACTAATTTTCTGCCATATATCTATACTACCAAGAATTAATTTATAGTCACAATTAGTGGGGAGTTCATGAATGTACTCTGTAAGGATAGACACTTCACACGTGGGGTTAGAAACACTGGACTCAATATTACTGAGTTTACACACATAAGATTTGCTCGTTATCACTTTACACTCACTTAGATTGTCAAACGCAAAGTAAGTTAACTTGTCCGTGGTTATTGCCAAGTATTTAGCGTTAGGTTTTATCATTGCAAAAGAGTGCGGGTTATTGATGTCATGAGGAGTTGGTAGAGCGTAGACATGAAATAGATTGTACTCTGTAAGTGTAACTAAAGGAATCTTAACGACAAAAATAAGCTTACTGTCGCTCATAAATGAGGAAATGTCGGCAATATCAAGAAGGACGTGTATATTATTTAATGCGATAGGTACTGGAAAGTTGACATTAATTTTATTTAAGCTAGATGTTAATTCTTGAAAAAGTTGAACTGGACTTAAAATCGAAGGATGAACTTCATTCAATTTGCCAAAAAGAATAGCATCAAGTAAGTTTCTAAGATTGGAATTTAAAATCATAAGGGAACTTTCGAGAGCACTAAACGTCATAGCGAGATGAGAATTGACTTGGAGTTTATTTGTATTCTCAGAAACTGATTCGAATATTTTGTTTAGCTTTTCCATATTTTCATTTAAAGTTAGTTCATTGTCATTGAGTCTGTGAATAGTTTGATTAAATGTGGAAATAGTAGAAGAGACGATATGTATATTAGATTTCATTAACGTGGCCAAGTGTCTTTGATCATCTTGGACTGCGTTAATCGCATCAGTGAAAGCTTTTGCGTCATCTTCGTCGAGAGTACCAAATACTTGTTTCAGTATGGGACCTCCGAAACCTAACCAAGCTGTTCTTTTAAATCTAGACATATTAGATGAAGTGAGATGAGACAGAGAATTGAAGTTATTAAAAACATTAATGTATAAACTTTCGAAAGGACTAAGGACATTTGTGCAATCAATACGTAATTGGCTAGAAGGATGATTATAACAAATAGATTTAGCAGTTTCAAGATTATGTTTAAGTGTTTCAAAACGAGGTTGCAAATAAGAAATATCAGAAAACGTTAAGATTTTGTAATAATCGTTAGAGTATTTCACGGTACCGATAGGATCAAAGAAGAGATCGGGGCTGTTGATGATAGGAGTCGTTGGATTTGACGATGATGTCGTGATTCCTGGCGCGATGGCCCTGGAAGAGAATTTTCATGAGCTAGTTTAATTTCGTCAACGTGAAATCTAGTATGTTTGCGATTGATGAGAATAGTAACGTTGTTGTTGTTATGAACTTTTACGATTCTGTACGGGCCTTTCCAGATGGGAGACAGTGCTTTACGTAATCTATGATGATGTTTGATATATACCATATCCCCGACATTATAAGACACTACTCGCGAATGCTTGTCATAATACTGTTTCGATCTTTCTTTACTTCTAAGAATATTTTCACGAGCTAAGTTTCGAGATATAGAAAATTTATGCTTAAGTGTTTTAATATAGTCAGGATAAGTAAAGTCAGGTGAAATGTCATAAATTGAACTTGGAATATGAGGCTTACAACCGAATAGAAGTTCGTGAGGAGTAAAGTTAGTAGATGAATGAACAGCGGAGTTATAAGATATTAGAGCGGTAGGAAGATATTTATGCCAGTCATCTTGATTTTCACTAACATATGATTTGAGATATTCTTTGAGAGTTGCATGACTCCGTTCGAGAGCACCATTAGTTAACTCTCTGCTATTAAACCCCGTCAAGTCTAAATATATGATTATCGGGACAAAGGGGCAGGTTCATAAAGCAAAAAATCTGAATTTGTCAATATCCATTGATGGCTTCCCGATTCAAGAAGTGGAAGAGGCTCGTAATTTGGGAGTGATCTTTGACAGTAATCTCAAATTCGAAAGCCATATTCTTGAGATTGTTAAAGGGTGCTTCTATCGTCTAAAAGTAATGTATAAGTTGCGTCCCTTTATTAATACGGATCTCCGAATTGTGTTGTGCGAGTCCCTTGTCCTTTCTAGACTCAATTACTGCATTAACGTATTCGGGTCTTGTCTACTGGAACGGTCACGGAGGCTTTTGCAAAGAGTTCAGAACGCCTGTGCCAGATTCTGCTTTAATATTCCTGCCAGGTCCCACATAACACCTTTTCTTAACTCTTCAAAGATGCTTAACATGAGGAATAGACACAAGCTCTTCATGGCATGCTTCCTGTTTGATCTTGTGAAAACTAAACGCCCATTGTATCTATTTGAGAAGCTTGTCTGGCGTAAGGACACAAGCCGGAATCCTTTAAGATCTAATGTTGATGTACTCTCAGTACCGAAGCATCATAGCATGGCTTTTCGTGGTTGCTTTAAATACTGTGCCACAAAATGCTGGAATAATATACCGCCGCCTCTGCGTCAACTTCGATCCAAAATCACTTTTAAACAAAAGTTAAAACATCTACTTCTGGCAGAACAGTAGTTACTGCATAGTATTTAAAGCACCAATCAACCAATCAACACCGCATCTCTTATCATTTAAATTCATATTCATATTTATTTATTTATTAATATCTATTATTTGTATTAGTTAACTATCTATTTATTATTTATATTATTATTTTTCTGTAGCAAATCAGTGGAAAGTCGAAAGCACACCCTCCATCGGTCTTGACAGAATACCAGCGCTGTAGTCGCAGCTTGCTGCGATTATGGCAGAAAGCTGAGTCAAGACCCTTTTCTGGAAATGCAGTGCACACACAGTACCAGATTCTCAACAAACATGGCGCCTAATTTATGTCTAATTTTATTATGTATCGTACTTTCTTTCTTCTTCTATTTTGTGTTTTCTTCTTGTGTGTGTACCTTTATCTAGAAATAAATGTTTTTTCTTTCTTTCTTTCTTTCTTTCTAGTTTGCGGATGATACGGAGAAGAAAAGAGATGTTTAATCTTAAAAAGGGAAACAACATTTTTATAAACTTAGCGATAAAATGGACACCTTGATCAGACAAAAGCGTCTTAGGAATACCGAAATGAGAGATAAACTGAATAAGACATTGAGATGTTTGTTCTGCCGTAAAATTCTTTATAGGATACGCCATAGAATACTTAGTTAAATCGTCTTGAAAAGTGACAATGTAGCGATAATTCTCAGGACCAGATTCTGGTAATGGACCAACGATGTCAGTCGCAATTCTCTGAAGAGGCTCATGGGAAGTAGAAGTTATTTCCATGGGAGCACGATTAGTAGCACGTAACGCTTTGTTTTGTTGACATTGAGGGCAATTTCTAACATAAGACTCGATTTCGGATCTCATATTTTTCCAGTAATATAGTTCTTTCAATTTACTATACATGCGTGCAAAACCAGAATGTCCGCCTACAGGTGAGTCATGATTGTCTTTTAGGATAGTTGGGACTTCAGTAGGGGTAGGATAGATCATTTTGTTATGATAAATATTAATCTTAATTCCAGTTTGATTAAAAACGTAAATAATCATCTCATAAATTAATGGAAATCTTAGTTTGTCAAAAGGATTTGAGAAATCAGATATAGAAATTTCTTTTACATTAGGAATCCTATCCTTACTGTAGGATGATATATAACTAATTGTTTACGTAATTCTTTTAAGACTAAAAATATATCTTTATAAGATGCAGATTCAAAATGATGGACCTTTGTAAAAAGATGAAAGTAAATCTTGTTATTAACTGTTGAAATTTTGATTTTATGCAGTTCCTTTTCTGATAGTATAAAGGACTGTTTGTCATCTAATAATTCTAAGATATCATTGCAATAAGGATTTGAGTCATCTAGATCGATTGATGTTGGATAAGCTATAACTGAACAAGTTGTCTTTAAAAGATTTTCATTATGTTCAACAACTTCGGTATCACACATTGTGGGACTAGAACGGTTTCTAATAAAGGATTCATAGGATAGGTTGGTGATAAGTCTTGTACCGTCAGTGTCGTTGATATCGTTAATAGCGTTGATAGGAGGTCGAGATAAGGCATCAGCGTTGGAATTTACTCTACCAGGTTTGTAAATAATTTCGTAATCATATTCTTCTAACTTTAATCTCCAGCGCACCAGTTTACTGCTGGGATCTTTGCAATTAAAAAGCCAGACTAATGGGCGATGGTCGGTGACAATTTTAAATTTCCGACCGTAAAGATAGGGTCTGAAGGTTTTAACACCAAAAAGAATTCCTAACAGTTCTTTCTCAGTTGTACTGTAATTACCTTCGGCTTTATTAAGTGTTCTAGAGGCATACGCGATTGGGAGATCTTTACCAATATCACCTTGAGATAAGATTGCGCCTAATGCATAATAATTAGAAGCATCTGTGGTGAGTATAAAATCTTTAGAAAAATCAGGATATTGGAGAATGGGAGCATTAGTCAACATGGATTTAAGGGATTCAAATGCTTGAGTTTGGGATTGAGACCAATTGAATTCAACATCTTTTCGAAGTAAGGAAGTAAGTGGCTTTGTGATTTTGGAAAAGTCTTTAATAAACTTTCGATAATAGCCTACAAGGCCGAGAAAGGATTTTATATCTTTAGGATTTTTAGGAATAGGATATGAGATTACAGCTTTTACTTTATCGGGATTAGGAGATACACCTTTATCAGTAATAGTATGACCGAGATAAGCGACTTCACGACGAAGAAATTCGCACTTATCTGGTTGCAACTTTAGATTATGTTCTCTAAGTGCTTCGAATATGAGTCGGAGTTTGTGGATATGGGAAGACAGATCGTGGCTATAAATTATGACGTCATCTAAATAAATAAAGCAGTGGAGACCTTGAAGACCAGAGAGGACTTGGTTCATTAACCTTTGGAATGTAGCGGGAGCATTTTTCAAACCAAATGGCATTCTTGTGTATTCAAAGTGACCATTGGGAACTGAAAAGGCTGTTTTTGCAGCGTCGCTATCACTCATACATATCTGGTGGAATCCAGATGCTAAGTCCAGGGTACTGAAGTATTTGCTATGTCCTAATTGGTCAAGAATATCAGTTATATTAGGAATAGGATAGGCGTCACCGATTGTAATGTCATTGAGTTTCCTGTAATCAATTACGATGCGCCATTTCTTTTGGCCAGAAGCATCTTGCTTCTTAGGAACTACCCAGATGGGTGAAGACCAGGGAGAATTAGAAGGCCTAATGATTTTTTGATTAAGCATTTTGTTAATTTGATTATTAACTTCCTCTTTGTGGCATTCAGGGTATCTATACGTTTTTACATGAATGGGTTGAGAGCTAGTAGTTTTGATCTCATGCTTAAGAGTATTTGTGCAAGTTAAAGCATCACCTTCAAGATGGAACAGATCAGAAAACTCGGTACACAGATCAAAAAGAGCTCGAGTTTCCTCAGGATTAAGATGTGATGATCTTATTTGTTCATGCACCCTATTTACTCTCTCTAAAGATGTTTCAGAAACCACATTCGTGTTTGAAATTTGGAAGTGATCAATTAAATCACAGGGATTCAACTCAACTGAAATTGAATTAATTATAACGTCAGAGCTAGTAGTATTCAGGATAGACACATTAACGTGATTATTACTTTTAAGTGAAACTAGACAACCGGGGATGAAAATTCCATTCTGAATTTCGGTTTTTTCTACGAAACCAGTGGTTATTTTAGGATTTGTGACATTACACTCAATAATCATTTCGGATCGAGCCGGAACAGTGTATACAGGTTTGGTAAAGTGGAGAGGAATTGAATAATTATCTATCTTCAGGATATTGGTCTCATAATCGATCTTAGCATTTTTAGACTTAAGAAAATCATTGCCAATAATTCCATCAAAATTAATATCAATAGAATCAGGAATTAAATTAAAATCAGTGATAATAGAATGATCTGGGAATTTAAAATCAAATTTAATTTGACCAAGACTTTCAGTATACTCAGATTGTTTATCGATACCTTTGAATTTTATAATTTTAGGTATCAATTCAGGTTCATATTGCAAAGATGATTTTTTCAAAAGTGAAATAGCTGCACCAGAATCAACAAGAAGTACTAAAGCCTTGTCTGAGTATGAGGATTTAACATAAACATGAGGTAAGTGAATTTTACTATTATAATTAATTTCATAAATAGCTTCAAAAGATTCTGAATTAGTACTGTTCTGAGTTACTCTATTTCGAAAATTAGGAGTAGAATTGCAAGTTGTCTTAACTGAATTATTAGACCGATAACCTTTCGATATAGGAGGATTAGGAAATGTAGAATAGGTAGATTTAGTACGGGACTTTTTTGTTTTAAATGATTTAGAAGTTACATTTGACTTAGGAGATTGAATTGATATACGAGATTGAGTAGATTTACGAGATTTAGTAGATATACGAGATTGAGTCGATTTACGAGATTTAGTAGATATAGGAGATTGAGACGATTGAGTCGATATGGGAGATTGAGTCGATATAGTAGATTGAGGCGATTGAGTCGATATAGTAGATTGAGACGATTGAGTCGATATAGTAGATTGAGGCGATTGAGCCGATATAGTAGATTGAGACGATTGAGTCGATATAGTAGATTGAGGCGATTGAGCCGATATAGTAGATTGAGACGATATAGGAGATTGAGACGATATAGGAGATTGAGACGATATAGGAGATTGAGACGATATAGGAGATTGAGACGATATAGGAGATTGAGACATAAAATAAGATAAGTCATAAGTCACGTCGGTTTGAGTCGATGATTCCGTACGACGCGGAAACGGAATCCTTCTTAGTTTAAAGAGTCATTGTTACTATCTTCACAAATCTCATGAACTTTGTGTTCAGAGTGATTTTGTCGCCGAGAATTATTATATTGGCGCTTACGACATTCCGTAATATTATGGCCTGCATGCTTACAATATCTACAAATTTGAGAATTAGAAAATGGTGCAGTAGTATTTGAGCTAGTTGATGGCTTTGCATCATGCGAAACAGTGTGAATATTACGTTTAAATTGACGATTGAGGAAACAAGACCTTTCTGAGTGACCTAGTTTCCCACAAGAACTACATTTGGGCCTCTGTTCAATAGTCTTTGATGACTGAACGTAGTTGTACAATTTTTCTTCTTGCACCGCGAGATTTATAGCATCACATAATGTCGTAGGGTTACGACATCGAACAATTGTGGATATATAGGACGGCAACCCTAACAAAAAGGTATGTAAAGCAAGGTCTTCCGTGCTAGCTATGCGCCCTTTTAATTCGTCCGGATTTTTAGTTGAATGCGCGATATCGGTTTGAAGACGAGTAAGGAATGTCTCCAGTCTTAAGCTATATTGCGAAACAGTTTCAGTTTGTTTTTGTTTGCAATTCTGAAGGTCTAATAAAAGGTGATCTCTGTGTTTAGTCTCACCGAAAGTGGCCTTTAAAAATAATTTTAAGTCCTGCCAACTATCAAAAATTTTCAGTGAACACGCTAATTCAGCTTTTCCCTCTAACTGTGATATAATAAAACGATATAGTATGTCTTTCTGCCTACTGGATGCAAGGCTTATTGCGCTCTCGCAATTCTTAATAAACGACGATAATTTTTGTCTATCGCCGTCGAAAGGTTTTATAAATTTAAGTAAGACATTAAGAGGAATATTTTCGGTTTCAGACATAACGGAACACTCAGACTCTCGTTTTTGGACATCTTTTACAATGATGAAATATATTATAACGTAATAAAATAAATGGCAATAAAAAGTAACGAAACACTCACAGGAATGCGGCGATGACGACACGCAGCGACATATTACACCCTATTGTGTCGGTGGCGCGATGTATTCTTGTTACCGGGTTTCGTAATACACCGGTATAGCTTTTGTGACTCGATGGCGAGCTATGAGGCTTGGGCTGGCTAGCTGGCTGGCTAGCTGGCTAGCTGGCTGGTTGGCTGGCTGGCTCGGTGGCTGGCTGGCTGACTCGGTGCCTGATAGGAATCAGACACAGTGGAGCAGCGACGGCAGCAGCTGGTAGCGGCGGAGGTACAGGTGCCGGGCAGTGAACCCTCGGCACAGGGAGAATCCTTCTTCAATTGGCGGTACTAGTACCCTCGTGAAGGGTTTCGTAGTAGGCCCACCGTGTGAATCGGGTCGACCTTGTCAGGGATGGGCGACCAAGGGATGAAAAAATCCCCTTTACTTCTGACACCAATGTTAGTTTGTGGTGTATTTGTGTTTTAAAAAAAAAAACACAAAATTAGTAAAAATTATTTATTTTCACAACACAACTTTTATACACACACAATATATATATTTCACTTTACGATTCACAATATAGAACTTAACGAATTCTATAATATAGAATAGGGATTCGTCCCCTGCACCCCGCGCGGTTACTGGTACTGGTGCTCCTCTCAGGCTAAGCCGGTGAAACCGTAGCTTAGGTGGTTATGCGACCATTAAGAGAGAAGCCCCTAAACTAAGAAATCAACGCGTTATATACATACAATATTGCTGACACCGCGATATAGGCCGGTGGGGTTTATAGCCCAAGTCAGCAATATTGGACAATGTAACACAATGTAACAGTTCACAGTTTTTCTGTAGTGTATTTAGTATCAGCATTGCACCCGTGCGAAGCCGGGGCGGGTCTCTAGTCACTACATAGTATAAAACAAAGTCGCTTTCTCTGTCCCTATGTCCCTATGTCCCTATGTCCCTTTGTACGCTTAAATCTTTGAAAATACGCAACGGATTTTGATGCGGTTTTTTTTAATAGATAGAGTGATTCAAGAGGAAGGTTTATATGTATAATAACATCCATTAAATAGTGGAGAAGTACTGTTATTTTTGAGGTTTCTAATGTGATGTCGTAAAAAATTACATTTTTTCCGCTTACATTGCAAACGCAGGCTGAACCCTACGAGTTTTATCAAAATAATGTACTAAGTATTATACATATTGAAAAGGTCTACAGAAAAGTCCGCGATGGTATATGTCTATCTCTTATGGATAACCCATAATAACTTTTTTTTGTCATTTACTTTTTACGACAAATAATGGCTAATTTTCGAAGCGATTTTAAGCAATACAGCATTAATCCTTAACCAATTAAATACCTTGAATACATTGTTCATTTAATATAGATCTATATGGCCCTTGACACCGTATGATTTAAGTGAATATTTTCGAAGATATTACAGATTTAAAAATTGCGGGACGTAGCGTTTGCGGCGGTACCGTCCGGCCGCCCGGCTATATATTTTATACCCGTGCGAAGCCGGAGCGGGCCGCTATGTTTTTACATATATACAACGTTCACAGTTTTTCTGTAGTGTATTTAGTATCAGCATTGCACCCGTGCGAAGCCGGGGCGGGTCGCTAGTTAAGAAATAAAATAAATTAAATAAATAATAACACAAAAGAACTGTTTAAAAATTTATTTCTAAACTGAGCTAAAAAACTTAGGTACAAAAGAGTTCAAAATTTCCAGGGTATGGCTATCCTCCCGCTCCCATATCCTTCTACTTTCACAGACTTTCAACTTTTCCCTTTCACCCCTAGTAAATGGCAGAACCGATTTTGATGTAAACCATGTCTAATTGTACCTATATGTACACGTCATATCCTTTGATGCTTCATTTGGATTATTTATTTCCACTATCACCCCTTAGGTGCACTATATGTAATAAACGGATGAACCGATTTTGATAAAACCAGACTAATTGTAATTCACACGTCATGCCCTTTCATTTGATATGCCGCTTGAGTGTATTATTTGACCACATTCGATTATTCATTCCCACTTTTACTGCTATAATCCAATAAATGGATAAACCGAATTGGATAAAAATATGACTAATTGTACTTTCACACGTTATGCACTTTCATTTGATATGTCACTTGGGTATATTTGACAACATTCGTTTTTTAAATTCCCACTTTTAACCCTATTGTGAGAAATTACACGCGAGGCCGGGTTAAATATTAGTTTGAATGTAATAAGAATGTACTGTGATTCTACTCAGCTACCTAATTGATGCAGGTAGTTGATAAAAAATCGCAGCTAGCCAACGACTATTTACAAAGTGAGGGTAGTTGGGTCAAACGTCGTAAAAACAACGTCCGAGCCCCTAGGCACGATTCCTACGAATGCGCCACGAGTCAAAGGAAAGCGGCTTTTTATAGTATTCGACAACTAAGCATGTTCAGACATGAAATAATGACAACTACATTGACAACTATTCATCCACAAAAATTTTAAATCAAAAGTTATGTCTAACACGGCCATACTGACAATCGTACGTCCTCGTACGCCTTTTCTCGTACTACAATACTACGGTAGTTCATCTCGGGATTTCAAAAACACACTGCCTCGCCCACACTGATCCTACAGAACACCAATCACTCCACATGACAGAGGCACTTCGTTAGCGTATCATGGGAACAACACCAACTCATTTGTGACATAGGCATCGAGGATCGCTTATCACAAAGAGACACAACTACCCTGGACCGCAGCCCAGATAGCACACACAATTCCTTCGATGAACTACATTCCCGTTACAATAATCCACGTAACAAACTTTTACTTTACACAACGCACGAAAAAACACAAACGCCTGTATGCCGTTACAAAACTACGTAAACTTAAACACATTTAAAAAGTATGGGCTTGAATTCTATCCCACTTCTGATGTAAGAAATAACACGCGAGGCCGGGTTAAATATTAGTTTGAATGTAATAAGAATGTACTGCGATTCTACACAGCTACCTAATTGATGTAGGTAGTTGATAACAAATCGCAGAAAGTCAACCACTCTTAGCAAAGTGAGGGTAGTTGGGTCGAACGTCGTATAATCAACGTCCGAGCCCCTAGGCACGATTCGTACGAATGCACCACGAGTCAAAGGAAAGCGGCTTTTTATAGTATTCGACAGCTAAGCACGTTCAGACATGAAATAATGACAACTACATTGACAACTATTCATCCACAAAAATATTAAATCAAAAGTTACGTCTAACACTATATATAATAAATGGATGAACCGATTTTGATTAAATATGCCTGATTATACTTCACACGTCATGCCCTTTCATTTGATATGTCACTTATGTATATTTGACAAAATGCATTTTTTTATTCACACTTTTATACCTATATCCAATAAATGGATGAACCAATTTTGATAAAATAAATCTAATTGTACTTTACACGTCATGCCTTTCATTAGATATGTCACTTGGGTAAATTTGATAAAATTCATTTTTTAATTCTCATTTTTACCCCTATATCAAATAAATGGATGAACCGATTTTGATAAATTTGACTAATTGTTCTGACAGGTCGTGTACTTTCATTTGATTTGTCACTTAGGTATAAATTACAACATTCGTTTTTTTCATTCCCACTTTTACCCCTATAAGTATATAATAAATGGATGAACAGATTTTGATAAACTATATCTAAGAACCAGCGTCGGAAAATATTCCCCCTCACAAATACCGCATCTAATTCTTATTACTCGTTAGCGGACTACGGTGGCACAGACAGACACACAAACACACATAGCGGCCATAACACGTCCCCTCTTTTTGCGTCGGGGGTTAAAAATATAACACAGGCTACGACATAATTTAAAGGAAATTTTATGTAGAAAAGGTGATGTCCAAAAAATGACCCAGAATCGACAGGAATGAAATATATACCAATGGATTGATAATTAAATATAACATAATGTAGCTAAAGCGGTAACCCAGAAATCGTTATAGTATAGGAGCTAGGAGCAAAATAAAATAAGTAAGAAATTCGTTTAAAACACAAGTTTACGTCATGTTGTAGATTAATATCACGTAACAACTGATACAACATTATTACAACATGATAATTATCATCAACACATTTTAAAAACAACAGCAACATAATAACATCATGTTCAATCACAACTTAACAAAGACTCCGTTATTCGTAGTTTTTTCTTTTGGCTCAATATACTACAATTGCTTTAGTACTGTATGTATTATTGGTACCTAATCTTCTTCTTATATATAAAAATGAATCGCAAAATGTGTTGGTAAGCGCATAACTCGAGAACGGCTGAACCGATTTCGATAATTCTTTTTTTATTATATTCCTTGAAGTACGAGGATGGTTCTTATGTAGAGAAAACGTAAATATGTACCACGGGCGAAGCCGGGGCGGACCGCTAGTTCTAAATAAAAATAATAATAGGTATAGCATAGGAGATAAGGTCCAATAAAACTGAATAAAAAATCGTTTGAAAATAATCATGCTGTGGATGAGATTATCGTTGTTATTATAATTTTAATTTATAATTAACTAGCGGTCCGCCCCGGCTTCGCCCGTGGTACATATTTCGCAATAAAAAGTAGCCTATGTCCTTTCTCGGGTATCAAAATATCTCCATACCAAATTTCATGCAAATTGGTTCAGTAGTTTAGGCGTGATTGAGTAACAGACAGACAGACAGAGTTACTTTCGCATTTATAATATTAGTATGGATTTAAACTGTAGCAGAATCACAGCGCTACATAGACCGTACAAAACATCACGGCATTTTGTAACCCCAATGAACTGCAGGTACTATCAGATCTACAAAACAAAAAGAACTAATATACAATCATAATACATACGTATAAATAATTTCACATATTTTATTATTGAAATATTAGAACAGATTTGCGCACCGTACCTCGCCAAGTCCCACCAAAACACGTGGTACGAGAAAGAGAGAAAATATAAACCCTTTAATTTATGCCACGATAGTACTCGTATCTTGAAAATAAAATATCATCTTATTCTTATTTTGGGTCACTGGCCTCGACTTGTTCTGTGATATGACGTGCAGTCGATTGTTTATATTGTTGACTTGGCGAAATATGGCTAGGGAAATGTTTTAGCCTATATAACTACCCAGGTATATTAAGTACTAGCGGTCCGCCCCGGCTTCGCCCGTGGTACATGTTTACGTTTTCTCTACATAAGAACCATCCTCGTACTTCAAGGAATATAATAAAAAAAGAATTATCGAAATCGGTTCAGCCGTTCTCGAGTTATGCGCTTACCAACACATTTTGCGATTCATTTTTATATATAAGATTAATTGCTTTTGCTTGTACATTCATGTGTTACACAAGTTGTTGTAGATTCGAATGTAGTCGTTATTATGTAGGTAAATGTAATATCATTAAAACTTATCAAAATAAGACTTAATTATAAAAATAAATGAATAATAACTATATTCCTATCCACAACATAAGGTGTTTTTATTATTTTGAAACGATTTTTACTTTGTTTTTTTGTCGCTTAGCTCCTGCACTATACAGTTTCTTTTTTTCAATAGATAGCCATAGAATTACCAATAATACATATAGTACTATAGCAATTGTAGTATCCATGAGCCAAAAGAAAAAAAACTATAAAAATCAGAGTTTTTGTTACGTTGTGTTGCAACGTTTTTGTTACGTTGCTGTTGCTTGTAAAAGATGATGATTATCATTTGTAAAACAAGTGATACAACATTATAACAACATCATATTAAGCCTTAACATAACATAAACTTATTTATATTATTTTTTTAACGAATTTCTTAGTTATTTTGTTTTGCTCCTACTTCCTAGCTCCTATACTATAACGATTTCAGAGTTGCCCCCTTGGTAACATTATATTACAATCCAATGCCAATCCATTGGTACACATTTCATTCCTGTCGATTCTGGGTTTTCGGTTCATACATTTTTGGACATGTCCTTTACCTAGAAGTAACTATAATGCAATTTGTGCAGGTTTTAGGCTGAGCAAAAATCTAAATAAAGGTCCTTTGAACTCCTCCCCCCCCTACTGCACCCTCAGCTTACCCCGCCCCCCCTTGGGGACTTTCGATATGACAATCTGGACTTGTCAAGGAATAACTGTAGCGTATAACTTACGTAATAAATTTATTTATGTGTTTTTATCGTACACTGTACAGTGTATCAATAGAATGCCTTAGCAAATGTTCGGCGTGATTACTTAAATGGTCATAACTTTTTTATTTATTAACCGATTAACATGAAATAAACACTAAATGTTAAATGAAGCTTACCACAATATATTTTTGAAAACCGCATCTAAATCGGATAAGCCGTTTCTGAGATTAGCGTGTTCAAACATACAGACAAACAGACAAAATTTTTTTTAACAACAGTTTTGGATTCGGGCACGATTAAATAATAACACCTGCTAATTTTTTTTTACATATTTCAATTGTACAGACACTACTTTTCTACAATTTTATTATATGTATTGATTAGAATTCCAATTCCTTAGAAGAACGACTTTTTATATAAGAGATACCGTAATGTTACAAACCAGAGTGTTTGGCCAGGAGATACAGATCATAAATACTTGAAAAATGTTTATGTTCTGTATCTTAATTACAAATCTAACGAACCATATTTTAATCCCTAATCGTAATATATACACAATGGAGAAGAGCAACATTTATAAATTTATTGTTTTTGTTTAATTTACGATCAATACTTTTTATTACTGCAGTAAAACGTTTAGTTAAAATAAATCAAGTCACACTTTAGTTTTTTCAATAATTATAACAATATTTTGAATATTTCGCATCGGGAAAATATTTACACAGCATGATATTAAATATTTATTTTGATCTTCATTCGTTTTAATTTTCTGTTTGGTGGATTGAAAGGAAATTCCCACATCAATCCATTTAAATCTGACATACTCGCTTAATGTTTTAGAGATAGTATTTTGAAGTGCTTCTTATAACATTTTTACATATACCTATCAATTTAAAAGTAGGTTTGTCGGTAATAATAGGACACGTTTTTGAACGTCACGTCGATTAAAAAATAAAGAGAATTTAAAATAATAATAACGTAACGGGTTTTTATATTTATATTATTTTATTATGTTTAAATCTAAAATAACATAGGTATACGTAAATACATATTCAACACGAGACCTTACGGTCTTTTAACCGGATTTTTAAATATCAAAACGTGATGCCCAAATATGTTATAGAGGCTTATGATACATTGTGTTCATTAGATATATTTTTTTACTTATTTAATTTATAAGCGAAGTAGTTAGGTAATAATTTGGTGAATTGAAATCAAACGTCAATTTGAACTTAAAGTACAAA
Source organism: Colias behrii (assembly GCA_029959065.1). Classification (NCBI taxonomy): domain Eukaryota; kingdom Metazoa; phylum Arthropoda; class Insecta; order Lepidoptera; family Pieridae; genus Colias; species Colias behrii. Next base: position 5,465,765 of record JARWMC010000019.1, on the reverse strand, counting down.
ACATAAAAGCAAATACCTAAAACCCAATAATTACGGAATATTTACTTAGGCGTGCATTTTTTAATTATGAGTAAAACCACAGACTAATAATAATATACTACGTATACAAGTAAAACTCACATATTACGCGTATATTTTATACTAGCGGTCCGCCCCGGCTTCGCCCGTGGTACCTACATGTTTACGTTTTTTTTTCATAAGAACCATCCTCGTACTTCAAGGAATAGATTCCGCAGCGCACGCGATGACAGAATTTTTATTAAGGAATTTTTTACACCTTGGGTTACATTTTTGCATTTTTGGTAAGGATCTCTAATTTTTTTGAAAATGCAATATAGCCTATGTTGCTCAGTGAAGATGCAGCTTTCTAATGGTGAAAGAATTTTTTAAATCGGTAGTTTTTGCGTGAAAACCATACATACATACATACATAATTACAAACCTTTCCTCTTTATAATATTAGTATAGATTAGTATAGATACGTCATATATGTATACCTGTTGAGGCTTATTTACCTGGCAGATTAGTCACAAACTTATACAAGAGGAGGTGTGTTCGAAGTTGTATAAATAGGTCGGCAGATCGGACCTCAAACATATTCTCGGATACTTGCCAAGATGAAAACAGTGAGTAGGCACCCAATATTTTATATTATTTTACAACTAAGTAATCATTATTTTGCAAACAGTGCTTAAAATTTAAATAGGTATACGAAGTGTACGAAAATGCTGAATTTAATTTTTAATTATAATATTTTAATTTTATATTTGATCAGATAAATTTTGTGACCCGTGACACTTAAGATAAAAATAATATGTGCAATTAAAAACCGAAACAAAAAACAGTATCTTACCACAGATCTTACTATCCTCATTTTGAAATTACTTTCTTTATTTTTCAGATTCTGTCTATCGCTCTGCTGGTGTGCGTTTGCCTGGCATACGCATCTGCGTTGCCAAGCCCATCCCAGGCTAAGGCTCAGGCCGCCGATGAGGTGTTAGAGCCCCAGGAGTCCCATTGGGGCGGCGGCGGCTGGAGGGGCGGTTACGGAGGATACGGAGGTTACGGAGGATATGGAGGTTACGGAGGTTACAGAGGCTACGGAGGCGGTTATGGCGGTTATGGAGGAGGCTACGGCTACGGCGGCGGCTGGGGCGGCAGGGGCTTCGGCCACGCCTGGGGACGCTAACCATACACCAATGTACCTTCCTTAACTTTACGTATTACTTAGATCTGTGATGTGAATATACAATAAATATCGTTTAAAATATCCATTGTTTTATTGCACCGTTCCGTGTCTCTACATGAGATAACTTTTTAGATAACATAAAATATAACGCAATTGTTTTTATGTTAATAATTTAATTTGCATTTTATTATTACATTTTACACACTTTAACGTACTTATCTTACATCTTTACTTATTATAATTTTTTGTACATTCCTGAGTTTTGGTGGACCACTTATCTATAAAAAAACTACTTTAAATGTTGTTTTTCTGTTTTAAAATGGATAAAGCCACTCAATTATTGAACATATTTAAATTACAAAATATAAACACTAAAATTCACATGCAAAATCTATTCTAATACTAAAAGTATCAACCTACTAATAAAATTATCACAAATCACGATATAAATACTTTTAAAGAAAAAAATGCAAAATTGAAGCAAAAATGTATCGCAATATGTAATTTATAAGGAGGTACAATAATCACACATATTTCAATTCTTTTGTCTTATTTTACAACTTATTTCTATAAATTTGGACATTTTTTACGCACAGCTAGGACGCACAGGGAATTTGTGACAACAAATTGTGCAATATTCATATTTTTACGGACATATTTTTTATTTCCAATACATATTACACAAAGTGTAGTAAATAGTACCCATATTATGATGATGTGTGATAAGGACGCATCCATGACATAGTTGCTATGAGTCAGCTTTCATTAAAAGGTACAACCATTCTGAAATACAGTGTAAACTCTATATAACGTCACTTAAGGGACCGTGCATTTTTCGACGTTATAGAGAGTGGTCGTTAAATGGAAAAAAAGGGAAAATTGCATGATTGGTCCCGAGACAGGAATATTATTTTGACATTGCCTATGAAACCATGTTATCATCGCTTGATCAAGGTCTTCATATTGAGGTTTCTTCAATTTTTTGGCAGATCGTCCATCTTCTTCGGCATGCAGAATTTTTTCTTTATTTTTCCACACGGTAGACACGGTGGAGCGACTAAATCCAAACCGTCTCCCAACATCACTAATTTTTTCACTAGCTTCTATAGCACGTATTAATTAAACTTTTTCGTCCATACAAAGATTTTCTTTTACTCGCCATTCTTGCAGTTTGAGGGTTTGTAGGCAACTGAGAGATTATGATAACGTGTAACTAACGAAAGCCAAGTAGTTGAGGTGAACATGTGTAAGTTCATTCACACACCAAAAAAAGGACTGCATTTCTTAGAATCTTCGGTATGTCAGTAAAAAAGAATGTACACAACTACATTTTCATTGATTTCGGCAACTTAGTCAGTACTTCCTAGTAATTGGTAATGTCTTATTGTGGTCGTTAATTATATAGAGTGAGCGTGATGCTATAATATGGAGTGTATTATTGTATAGACAACAATATAAACCAACCAAAGTCGAGAAATCTTGACGTTATACGGAGTTTGACGTTAAATGGAGTGTCGTTATATAGAGTTTACACTGTATATGTAAACCTAGGTTTTAAATAAAAATTCAACGATATGTTTCAAACCTCAATTTATAAGCGAAACCACGGTTAATACCTATACAGACAGGTAATTAAAATTTGTGATGTACATAAATATCTAATGTTATAAATAATATGTTTAAAAAAATTGTGTACTTACCTATTTAATGTTAAGGTTGCCTGGCAGAGATATCTGACAGCAATAAAGCTGCCTTTTTAACCGACTTCAAAAAAAGGAGGAGGTTATCAATTCGGCCGGTATGTTTTTTTTTTTATGTATGTACACCGATTACTCCGAGGTTTCTGAACCGATTTACATGATTCTTTTTTTGTTTGATGCGGAATGGTGTCGAATTGGTCCCATAAAATTTTTATTCGGATAGGCCTGCTAGTTTTTATTTTATGAGCATTTTTGTCTGATCTCGATGACTTAATTGAAATATAGCAAGTAACTTTGATTCACTTCCCGGTAACCGATTGAGCTGAAATTTTGTATACGTATGTAAATTGGATAGCGATGAAACATTATCATGACATAGAGCTGATTTGATGATGGAATCGGAAGGTGGCCATAGGAACTCAGTAATATATTGACTCAACTTTATCGAGTTTGGGCTCGTTTGATTCGTGTTGAAAAATACACTAAAAAGTATTAAATAAAAATAACTACGTTAAAAACAACCGACTTCAAAAACGGAAAAGTAAAAAATAAAAAAGATTGGATATTATAAATTACTACATATTATTTAGATGTGCTATTTATTAAATAGGTTTGAAGTCGGTGCCACGAACTAAGCACTTAGTATTAAGCACGTGCACCGACATCAAACCTATTTAGTAAATAGCACATCTAAATAATATGTAGTAATTAATAATATCAAATCTTTTTTATTTTTTACTTTTCCGTTTTTGAAGTCGGTTGTTTTTAACGTAGTTATTTTTATGTTAAATGTTAATCATATTTTAATTGTGTGCGATGTCGTGTACGATAAAAAAATTGGTTGAATGAAATTACCGATTTGTTTATGAATGAATATTTGAATGAATATTCATTCAATGGCCATTAAAATAACTATGATCAACAAATATTATTATATTAAGTTCATATCAAAAACAACTCTACTTTTCACATTATTGTGTATTGGATAATTATAATATAAATGTATTTTATTATCAACTAATATTCGTTGCTTGTTTAGTTTATTTGTCGATTACTCAAATTCATACCGCTCAAGTTATTAAATCAGTATCTCATAATCAGTCGCTCACTTTATTTTCAGTCGCTCGTTTTATTATTCCCCTAATATAAATACCCACAATCCACATTCCATTTCTTCGTATGAAAAATCAGCGTTGCTAAATTTAAACATCATAACTTTGGCAAATATTACAAACAAACGTTAAATAGTTAGATCCTTTATGGTATTTACATTTTCGGTTTAAATAATAAAACCAGTTCATTTTAATCTTGATAGTTGATAGTTGATACTATATTTCCTGTATTCATATTCACCCACGCCTTTAATAATATACTTAAATATAATAAAACTCGTTCATTTCATTCAAGGATATAATATTATATACATAATAATAAAACTTTATATATTATCATTTCTCATTGCGAAAAATTAAATGTTTATTTTATAAGTTTCTTCGATAGCTGTATTTTATAAAATTAATTCGTCAAGATTCTCGCGTTGCGCCTTGCAGTGCAAACATATTATTACCTACCTACATATTATTTTTTAAAACACTCCTCTATAGCACAGACTAATAATAATATACTACGTATACAATCTATAGGATACACGAAAAAATGCCTTTTCATATAGATTTTGATCCAAAAGTGGATCGAATGATTATATTATACCTATTGTATCTATACTATTTAATATATTATAAAGCTGAAGAGTTTGTTTGTTTGTTTGAACGCGCTAACCTCAGTAACTGCTGGTCCGATTTGAAAAATTATTTCGGTGTTAGATAGCCCATTTATCAAGGAAGGCTACAGGCTATATATCATCACGCTGACCAAAAGGAGCGGAGCCACGGGTGTGAAACCGCGGAGCGCGGCTAGTTATCTATGAAGCTTTACTTATATACAACCGGATTTTTTAAGTATTTAAAATATACACCTTTCATCACAGGTGATAAGTCATGTTCCACATAATAAATATGGGGATATTGTTCATAATTCATATTATTTATGATATATTTTTTAATCAAAGGCTCAATATATAACAGTACAGCGTACATTATTTTATGGTTTCCGTTAAAGGAATATAAATATTTATCTGTTATTTCAAAAAGTTAAGCGACCACTACAAGTAAAGCGATATGGCCATTTGGATTCAAAAATATTAAAGACAAAAGCTTATTTTTATGAACATCTGATAAGTATTTTTAATTAAGACCCAAAGAAAATTGCATAAATGGTTTATAATACCTAAACCATAAAAATTCAGACACGTAAATAAATAAACTTAAAAAATGTATTTAATAAAACAATCGAAATTATACATTTCAAAATCTTCAAGGCATATTTTGTCTATTTTGAATGCAGTTACCTTGTAAGCAATAATGATACTATACCTACTACCTTAACTAATACGAGACGTTTTCAATGCACAAATGATGTACGTACAATGTAGGTACATATCACAAAAGTTTCTCCCAAATAAACGATGCCTTAAAATTATTGATGGTTAAGTGTGAAATTGTGATGATGATTTCACAAATAAAATCATTTTTCGTCATTTTATCGCATCACGCTTACCCGTCGCAACTCGCAGCTAGGTGTCACAGCCTTACCGTGGACGGATACTTAACTATGTGAATAATGACTCATTGTAAAATCAAAAATAGCATTAAAAACAACGCAAATTTAGCTGTGTAAACAACATAGTGTCAACACAAAAGCAATCAGAACAGATCTCGGAATTACGCTTAAACTAGTTTATATTTGAGATTTCTTTGAGGAAACATCAGATGAACCTGCTTAACCTTGGTATATCCCAATTCCCAACATTTCTCCATTTCTACGTGTTCTGCAAGTGATCTTTAGGATAGAAGGATACATGTTTTATTTATCTTTTTTGTGGTATAAGATACATAGCTGCCCCTGACAAGGACGTGTTTTTAATTACATCATGTCTGGTTCACTACATACAAAAGACGATTAATGCCATCCGTCTACCAATAGATGCCGCTAAGTGTATCATTTTAACCAGCAAGAAACAAAATTAGATTTAATTGCAATTTCATTGCTTTTTATAATTTTTTACATACTTTTGTAAATGGAACCTACCTATTTAATTTAATTTTCACTCGATTTTAACTAATTTTACAGAAAAGTTTATATTCAAAACAACGCCATCTCATGAAACTACTATAAACAAGTTATTCTCCTCCGATTTGGCGATGCTAAACGAATACTAGATGGCACTAAGACGTTTTTACGTTACTTTTCACGTTTTTAACACAGACTAATAATAATATCACAGACCACAGACTAATAATAATATATGTGTACTACGTTTTTAATACATAACCTCATTGCCTTTGCAGTACCTATAAAAAATATTGTAAATGGGTTAAAGCCGTTATTAATTATTACTAACTGCGTTCCTGTAGCGGCTTATATTAGGTAGGTACCTATAGTCTGTCCACTATAAGAATTGCTTTTTGACAGCTCGACGGGTGATACCAGAAGTGATGTTCAAAAGATTATCGATTGTGATACCATTTCAATTATAAATTTAAAATATTATCATAAATCGAATCAGGTACGTAAATAATAATTACAACGTAAACGTACTAATAAGATATGTAATAATAAGACCACATATCTATGCATTGTATGTTAAAACTAAACTAACCACATATTTTATTATTTATTGGTTTCTATCTTACAATTCGGTTGTCTTTACGTTTAAATTATATAACATAATAGAAGAGTTTTTCTGTATCGGATATATTTTACAGAGTATTTGTATCGATTATTCTAATCTATCGACCCATTATTGAATAATTCTGTGTAGGCATCACTAAGTGGGCGGGACCTGTCCATGAAGTACGATAATTATTTGTATGACATTTTAACATAGACAATACAATCCTACATAGGCGTGAAGCTGTCAAAAAGCAAATAATAATATAATGGACAGAGTATAGTGTATTGATCGTTTTCATACGAAAAATGAATTGTCGGAAAACTTGCGAGATTGTGTGAATATTTGATTGCAAGATCTCATTACAAAATAATAATAATAATACAACCTATACTTAAACCGTAGTAAGTATATTATTTCTAGTCACATTTAATTATAAGTATATAAATTATAAATAAATATTAAAGGACAATATTACACAAATCGACCTAGTCCCACAGTAATCTCAATTAAGGCTTATGTTGTGGGTACTAGACGATGATAAATATAATTTAATATTTTATAAATACATATATAGATAACACCCAGACCCAAAAACAAATAATCAAGTTCATCACACAAATATTTGCCCTGACCGGGGATCGAACCCGGGACCGTCAGCTCAGTAGGCAGTTACTTTACCTCTGCGCCAACCGCGTCGTTAAGAATATCAAGAAATCATCATAATGATAATAAATCGAAACTAAAGTTAAATACCTACCTACGTCATCTTGTTTTATTTTCTAAATAATCCTATCAGATTACCTTTATATGAAGTATGAACCAAAAAGTTTTGAGATTTAAACCGTAGAAAAGGTTTTGAATGATCCTTTGCGTTTTTTTTCTTTATGCGCCTAAAATTAAATATTTCGACATCGATTCCCATAAGAATGAAGTATTTTTCCGTTATAAAAAGTAGCCTATGTTCATCAGGTAGGTATAATTTTTGCTTCGAATGGTGAAATAATTTTTCAAATCAATCCAGTAGTTTCGGATCCTATCCAATACAAACAAACAAACAATCAAATCATTTCTGTTTTGTAGATAAATACGAAAGTTACTCCGTCATAGTAGGACAAAATAGAAAATAGTGGGACCACGAGAAAATAGGTATTCCCGCACGCGTCTGAACCGATTTTGACGGAAATTTCGATATACATACATACACGGTACATACCTACGTTGAAAAAGGACATCTCAATTTTGTTGCATAAATAGGATTCAAGGTGTAGGAACAGGGATTGAATAAGGCACACGGTTGAAGCCGTAGAATGAAAGTTGGTAATTTATAAGATTAATTTATTGTAAAATAAACTACTTCATTTTACTTAAACATATTCTATTTATCATTCATTGACTTATCATAAACTTTTGAGTCTAGTTAGGTACTAGTACCTATTATGTGAAAATTTTGAAAAAAATGTTTTCTTTAGGAAATGTCATTAATTTATTTACCTACTTGGTAATAATCGGTCGAACACTTGTTTAAAGTTTATTTTCCTTGTCTTTTCCAGGTAATCTAAATTATTTAATTTTTGCAGTAGGTAATTAATTCATTTCGGCTTGAACAAACAAGGCCATTAGGTGAAGCGAGATTGCCAAATATGGGTGATCTGTAGATTGCCGTCCTGCTGTCGAGCGTTCGCGGTACGGACGCCGCGCTGTTGCCGCACCGTGCATTTTGTATGAAAACAAACGACCGGCCGTGCGCCGTACGACAAACGCACAGCTTCGGCACTGTAGCGACTAGCGGTCCGATACGAAACGCATAAATTGAAAGAGCCATAAGTGTTGGAACAACATTCCACCACCATTTAACCAGTTTGACAAATATTAATAATTTTCGTTTCCAATACCGGAGACATATTTTAAAATCCTGTTCTAACCCTGCATTTGTATCGAATTACAGTTTACACATAAACTTTAATTAAATATTTATTTTATTTACTGGTTATAATATAACATAACATTATATAGACCGTTATTTTCTGCCTATTTATCATTATAATTATAAACATTGTAAGTATATGTTAACGGAAATGTATGTAATCCGTCATTGTATGAAATTCCCAGGAAATGTATGTAATTCCTAAAATCGCATGGAAATGTGTGAAATAAATTATTTTATAGTACACATTTCCTAGGAAATCCATACATTTCCTAACTAACAGTCGGAAATGTAAAACATCTAAGATATTGGAAGGTACGCGGGACGAGGGGTATGTATGTCGCAATCGGATTGTATAATCCGCCGAATTACAAACGGCCGGCATTTTGTAATATGCCGAAAATTCGTAATCAGAATTTTTTGGTTTGGATAAGGGGGTGGGTTAGGTTAGGTTCGTGTTTTTTAGAACTATACAGAAATAGGAGCCCCACGAAGTGGGGCTCCGTCGGCTCGCGACCGTCTTTTTGTAGAATGTTTGAAAAAGACGAATTTCGGCATATTACAAAATGCCGGCCGTTTGTAATACGGCGGATTATACAATCCAACTGCGACATGTACACGGGGACAGCAGGACGAGGGGACTGATTACCTTAAGGACGCTGTCACAAATCTGCGTTACTCAAATTTAGGTATATTTAACGTCGCAACGTGGTTCGCGGGACATCACGCTCACGTAAACATAGCGCAATCCATTTTATAGACCATCTTCATACTTGATATTTTTTTTTTATATTTTTATTGAAATTGATTCCAGAAGATTACTGGGAACTTTAAAAAATTCATTTTGTTACTTTTATTAGTAGGTACGATCCTTATAAGTATTTTAGTGTATTCAACCAACTTAAAAAAGTGGGACTATTTTACAACAATTTGAATATGAATTGTATTATTGTATACAATATCGAAGCTTTTTAAGAAATGTATAAAATACTTTTTTAAGAATTATTATCATACATAATATTATGTTACCGGCAATATATTAAACCCGGCATTGTATGCAATTCTTAGTAAATGTAGGTATGTTATTCCGAGAAACAGTCGGAATTAAATAAATTAAATTCGTCACATTATCTATATCTTTAAATCTGAACTTTTCCTAAGTAGCAAACACATTTGCAAATGTGGGTGGTTTTTGGGGTAGCTATTAACCAATATGAGGTCAAAACTAAAATCCAAGATGGCGCCGACGAAAATTTGAAATCTTTTCGTCATGGGTGTCATTTTCAAGGAGTTGGAGTAGCTATTAAACAATATGAGGTCAAATCCAAAATGGCGCCGACGAAAATTTGACATCATTTCGTCATGGGTGTCATTTTCATGGTTTTTGGGGTAGCTATTAACCAATATGAGGTCAAAACTAAAATCCAAGATGGCGCGGACGAAAATTTTACATATTTTCGTCATGGGTGTCATTTTCATGGTAATTGGGGTATCAATTAACCAATATGCGGTCAAAACTAAAATCCAAGATGGCGCCGACGAAAATTTTACATCTTTTCGACACGGGTGTCATTTTCATGGTTTTTGGGGTAGCTTTTAACCAATATGAGGTCAAAACTAAAATCCAAGATGGCGCGGACGAAAATTTTACATATTTTCGTCATGGGTGTCATTTTCATGGTTATTGGGGTATCTATTAACCAATATGAGGTCAAAACTAAAATCCAAGATGGCGCGGACGAAAATTTTACATATTTTCGTCATGGGTGTCATTTTCATGGTAATTGGGGTATCTATTAACCAATATGAGGTCAAAACTAAAATCCAAGATGGCGCCGACGAAAATTTTACATCTTTTCGACACGGGTGTCATTTTCATGGTTTTTGGGGTAGCTATTAATCAATATGAGGTCAAAACTAAAATCGAAGATGGCGCTGACGAAAATTTTACATCTTTTCATCACGGGTGTCATTTTCATGGTTTTTGTGGTAGCTATTTACCAATATGTGGTCAAAGCTAAAATCCAAGATGGTGTCGACGAAACTCTTACATCTTTTCGGCATGGGTGTCATTATCAAGGTTTTTGAGACAGCTATGTAGGTATTACCAAATCCCCAATGTAACCGTCGATAATTAGGTATATTTTTCTTACTCCTTTAAAGTAAACTTAAATAAAATAACTAAAACGTTAACAACTACAGTTTTGTAGAAAGTCTTTAAAATTGTGTGTTGTGTTTTATATTACATTTCTAAATTCTAAATATTAGAATTTAGAAATGTAATATAAAACGCATCTCTGTGGCAATCATCATCTGTGTTTATATTCTGACAGATATTATTAACTTTAAATATATTCGCTAAACTTTTTTTAAAATAAAGTTTATCTAAAACATTTAAACGAAGATAATAAAAAAAAGAACGTGTGTGCCGAGAAAACTTGTCAGATTCATAGATACCAAAATCGCCGCCTTGCTCCATAACGCGACAGTATTACCATGACACGATCTTGAAATTCGACGACCATCGTGGATTTTAGTTTTGACCTCATATTCGTTAATAGCTATCCCAAAAACCATGAAAATGACACCCATCACGAAAAAAGTCAAATTTTCGTCAGCGCCATCTTGGATTATAGTTTTGACCTCATATTCGTTAATAGCTACCCCAAAAACCATGAAAATGACACCCATGATGAAAAGATGTAAAATTTTTCGTCAGCGCCATCTTGGATTATAGTTTTGACCTCATATTCGTTAATAGCTACCCCAAAAACCATGAAAATGACACCCATGATGAAAAGATGTAAAAGTTTTGTCGGCGCCATCTTGGATTAGAGTTTTGACCTCATATTCGTTAATAGCTACCCCAAAAACCATGAAAATGACACCCATCACGAAAAGAAGTCAAATTTTTCGTCGGCGCCATCTTGGATTTTAGTTTTGACCTCATATTGGTTAATAGCTACCCCAAAAACAATGAAAATGACACCCATGACGAAAAGATGTACAATTTTCGTCGGCGCCATCTTGGATTTGAGTTTTGACCTCATATTCGTTAAAGCTAGCCCAAAAACTATGAAAATGACACCCATGACGAAAATATGTCAAATTTTTCGTCGGCGCCATCTTGGATTTTAGTTTTGACCTCATATTGGTCAATAGCTACCCCAAAAACCATGAAAATGACACCCATGACGAAAAGATGTACAATTTTCGTCGGCGCCATCTTGGATTTCAGTTTTGACCTCATATTCGTTAATAGCTACCCCAAAAACTATGAAAATGACACCCATCACGAAAAAAAGTCAAATTTTCGTCGACGCCATCTTGAATTGTTTTACCCCACCAATCTATTCAACAACCCATAAAAAAGAGCATCTGAAAAGTATCAAATATTTCAAATCACGAAAACGACAGTGCACGCACAATAATCTTTTTCTAATTCGTTTTATTTTTGGGACAAGGAGCGATACACCCGTCCTTCCAAGAGCGCTTCTGAGCGCGGTCTGACGACCCGCGAGAGCAAAATGTATGAAGAAATCAACAAGTATTTTTAATTTAGCTAATAATTGAAATAAAATTTTGATTTAGATACAAAAAAATTATCAGAATCTATAAAGGACTTCCCTCCCTCCCTCATCCTCCTCATCCCTCAATAATTTATAGGTAAGAAGATAGATTAGGCTTTTAATTTTCTTAAAATTGTACCGTTTTAGACCCCATTTTTTTGCATTTTATGCGATCATTGTGCTGGGAAAATCGTATTTCAGCGACAATTTTGTATGACGTCGTACAATTTTTATAAGATGATCGTAGATCTGAATATATTATCTTTAAATTAAGATATTACTTTGTTCTCACGTGTAATTGCTTTGAGTTAAAATGGTACCGTAAAATAGCGTTTTTTGTTAAAAATCGGTAATAGCACCCTTAAATAAATGAAAATTTGATTTGATTGAATATAAGTTGATTTAAGAAATGTTAATTAGTAAGATAATATGAACATATTATTATTATTTTACGGTAAGACTGTTACCCGATTGTCTCAATAAGTGCTATAATAAAAAAAAATAACAACGTGTTTTATTACAGAAATCATTTACTTTATTTACATTTCCTAATACGATATTGGAATTATATATAATTCCAAGGAAGATTATACATTTACTAGGATACTAGCGGTCCGCCCCGGCTTCGCCCGTGGTACATGTTTACGTTTTCTCTACATAAGAACCATCCTCGTATTTCAAGGAATATAATAAAAAAAGAATCATCGAAATCGGTTCAGCCGTTCTCGAGTTATGCGCTTACCAACACATTTTGCGATTCATTTTTATATTTACTAGGATATGTATGCATTAAATAGTTTATTAAACAATATTTTATACATTTCCTAAGTGGCATCGGCATTGTACACATTTCCTATTAGTTTGAGACCCATTCGTTAAAAAGTCTTCAAATAACGTTTGTTTTATTATCTCGAAACTGCAATTAATAAAAAATGAAAATAATTTTTTTTTAATAATTAATAAAAAATATCCTGTCCAGGATTTTTCCAGTCAAACCATTTTTAATACACTTAATTTATTATAAAATTGGTCTCATTCTATTATCACGCCGTTGCATTTCGACTTATATTCGGATCTTAGACCACTAGGATTTGTATACAATTCCTTGATTTCATACATTTCCGGTAACATATACATAATTTCATTTTATTTATTTACATTAAGTATATACATAATTACATACTGATATTATATCTACCTATACATATATATATGTATATATATGTATATCATGTTTTAACTGATGTATTTATTTATTAGTATTTATCATATTAATAGAAATATATCTTTCACATAATAATATGATAATTTAACATGAGTATATTATACTCATGTTAAATTATCATTATATACAATTCTAGACTGAAACTCCAATAGTCACTTGGGGTCACTGAAAATCAGTGGTGGTGAGGTATTAATCACCTTGCCATCATATACTGAGTTGGCTCCATTTGTCAGGTCACTCACTGCCACATTACAGTTCTTAGGAATAAGATTATTTTTATTTAATTATTTTTCTTTTTATTTCTTTTTGTTTTTCCTTCGTTTATAAATGTATCTCGTGTTGTGATCTTGACAATAAATGTGTTTTATTTATTTATTTATTTAATGTCCCTTACTGCATGCTTTTCATGCAGTTGTCCGCACCATATGTATTGTGGTCTTTGTCCATACACACTTTCTCCAAAGCCCTGCTTTGGTCTTGTTTGATGTATATAAGCTCCTGTATATTAGTAAAAGTTAATCAAATATTTAATTCTTATTTCTTGAAATTTGGTATAGTATTCTTTGTGTGATACAAATCAAAACCAACAGTCAGGTTAGGTAGACTACAATTTACAAAACTGGCAGGGTTGCCATGCAATGGTTGGTTGACTCGACTGTAAGCTTGTATTGAACTGCTTAAACTGTAGAACAACAGGACTATATATTCTAGACGCACACATACAATAGATTACACACTACACTGTAAACTGTAGAATTAATATTAAAGACATAGTTCACTATATATTTTGTAGTCTTTGATTATTTATACAACAGACTAGAAATAAATACTATGTATGCGATTATACCTATTCTAGCCATCCATTTTAGTGTTCCTTAAAATTAAGTACATCTTAGTCAAAGGACAACTTATTGTGTGTTTGCCCGTAATGCACTCATAATAATTTTAAGTTGAATGTTTGTCATTCTTTATGTACCAAACACAGTCACGGCCACGGCGCTCATTCCATTTTACTGGTATTAAAACAGATGAAATCCTTCATGATCCCATATCCTTCTTAGTAGCAAATGTAGAAATCCCTTTCTTGTGTCTACAATGTTTTTGTGGAGAATCGTATTTACATTTGGGATGGATTAATTCTTCTCCTCTCTTGAACAAATTTGTTATTGCGAACGTAAGCAATAAGTCTGTAATAAAACAATCTTATATTGGGTTACAAATCCATAAACCAATCATTAAAAATCATGTTTGTAAAAATTTATGTTCAGAGAAAATATCAGTTTACCATATAAAGCTTATTTTCTGCCGTTTTTCTGCCTGTAGATTCTACATAACCTCACAGTCCATCAATCATATTTAGCACTTATTTTTCAACAATTAAAAACGAAAACAAACAAAGCTTCTCGTTTTGGTTTTGACGGTTTTGACAGAATCTCGTAAATAAACTGAACTAAATACCAGTCATAATAATGTAGGTAGGTACTCTGTGAGTCAGCTTTGTTTAATTAAAAATCCGAGTAGGTACAAAATATTATGTTGACAGTTGACAGTTGACACTTGACGCCAAAGACTTGAAAATAAAAGGTACGTGTACATATATTTACATTAGTGCCATCTAGTGGCTCTGGAAGGAAAAGAACATCAAGTCAGTGTTTAACGTGCCATCTAGTGTGTTAAAAGCAAAAGACTAAGAGATATAATCGAACATGTAGTACGTTATTTCCCCACTGGCGCTTTAATTGCGTAAATTCATAGTGCAACTTTTTTTGTATGGAGTGCACCGTCTGTTGTATACGTAGTATATTATTATTAGTCTGTGATTACATACATTTTTTCACATTTGACATTATTAATTATATAAAATGAACCTCGCGCTTTAATATAGGATCTTCAATTTACATGCAGTAAATAATAATAAAAATACTTTATTTCTCTACTGTTTTCTTTTATTCTCTACTACAGACACTTTTCTATTACCTAGTATTGCAACGTTATTATAGATATTTCATAATTTGGTGTATACTATAATGCCTCAAAAAAAGCTACAGAGGCAAAAAATATGAAATTCACTCGAACAATACTAGTTAAGTATTTTGTATGTATTTAATAGGTATTACCATGATTTATATTATTAAAAACCTGCGTCTAGAGACGCAGTCGTTAAATTACATTTACCTATCCAAGAAATACTCAGCTGTGCACAATGTTCAATTAGAAAATGTTTAACACATTAACAGAAAACCGCAGAAACAAAACGTTTTCTACTTATACGTTACACAATTTAAACGTAAGTGATGAAATTTTAGATGACTTGGCTTATTTTTTGCGACTGCTAAGGCACAGTATTACCATATTTCCTACAGTAGTGCGACGAATGTACTTGTGCAGAGAAACGGAGGGGAACTGGCGGGGGTCGGGCGACGCGGGCCGCGTAAAGCAATCACGCTGAGATTGCTTTACCTATCGCGAAGGGCAGACGCTTCAGAGTTTTTTTGTGTAATAATTTATACTTACGTATTCTATAATGGTGGGCATAAACTGTTGTGTTTATGGATGCAAATCTACATTTAAATCCAAGGACATAAAGTTTCATAGATTTCCTCGCGACGAGAGGTAGGTTTTTCAAATTCTGTTTAGTACCAATTCAAAGATGTTGAAGATGTTTTTGACTATACATATTTTAAGTAGCTATAAGATATATATAAAATATATTATTGATGATTTTCAAGAAAACCAATTTGTTTATCTGTTAACTAGTTAACATACAAATAGTTTGTTACTACAACAACTTAAAATATGTAATCTCACCTGTAAATTCAAAGAAACGACATTTAAAGTCCACTTATAATAAATCCTCAATTACAGTAAAAGTTCCTTATTCGCGGGGTATATGTTCCATAAATATGCCGCGAATACAGAAACCGTGAATACGGAATGGTAATTTATATGGGATTATAGGGGATACGTTCCTAGGTGACGATTGAGATTTTTTTCGTGTCGAAACTCGTTTCTCATTTTTTTTAGTTGACATTATAAACTAGGAAGAGTGCAGTGGATCACAATTTTTGTAACGAATGTGAAAGACGAAACAATAAAACACGCAAAGCGGCTTTTACTAAAAACGGAACTACATTTAAAAATATACTTTATTTATTGAGTTATAAGGTTGCTTCCATTCTGTTTATTTACATTCTCAAAAACATCAATCGCAGTAAAGGCGGCTTGCGACAAAGGCGGCTTGTGTCAAAGGCCTCGGCGATATCATTTAACAACATAATATGTACTTTAGGCTAACTTGTAATAAGATCTATTTTACTTTCTTATTAGTCCATTTGACAAGGATATTGGGTTAGATACCTATTGGAATAATTTTATTATCATGTACAGGTAAATTAGCTTGGAGAAATTTTTGCATATGTAGTGGTGTGTATATTACTCAGATCTTAGAGCGCGTTTCCACTATATCGTTCTGGCCTATACAAAAATGTTTCGATATCCTAACATTACTATTTAATTTTATACTTATTCCTAGCAACACTTTTGTTTTCAATAAAAACAAGTTTTTATTTGAAAGAAAATGGTTTTGACTTTATAAAAAAAAATATATCATTCAATTTTACGTCCTTGAGCAAACGACAAGGCGACTACCGTGAAACAATAAAATATCGTGTCCATAATAATTTGTTTCATAATTAATATTTGACCATAATAATTACGAAACAAAACAAATAAATAAATCGTCACTTGATAGTGGAAAGTGGAAACACGCACAAAACCAGAATAAACCAGTTTACGCTGTCCGCAGGTGCCACGTGCAGTCGTTTGGTACCGTTAGAACATAAAGCACATTTCATTCAAAAATTATAATTATTATGTACGTAGTTTAATTGATAAATTTTGTATTTGTTGATTGTTGTTATTATTTGTTATTATTGTTATAATATTTGTTGAAGTGAATTACATGTCCCGCAGCCGGAGGCCCCAAATGAAAACTCAGATGTACTTAAAAACTACATTTAATAGCTAAAATGAGACTTTTACACCCATGTCTGCACGATGCAGACCGGAGTTAAAGAATGAATTTATACAGTTTAATAATTATAAAGACGTAAGCTTGGATGCTAACTAAGGGAAATCGCATCCACATTCTATTCCCGTGCGAACGGCGTATTCAGCAGTTTTGTATGAAGGCAGGGCCATAACTAGTGTTTAATTTGTGTGTAAGTGTTGTAACTTTATATTGTTAATTCAATATGGCTCCAGTGTTAAAACATGGTCGAGGCAAGCCTTTGACTTCTCAAACTAAAGAATTAAACTTTAAATGTCGTTTCTTTTTCAGGTTAGTAAATTTTTCATTTTAGTAACATTGTTAATGTAAAAGTTATATGTATGTTAAATGTGCAAATATTAAAATAAAGTCTCATCTTTTTCAGAGGAGAAACACATATAGTTTAATTTAAAATCCCTTATATATACAGGGTTACTTGTAAAACACCGGCAACCTCGCAGGACAAGATAGCTAACATCATAAGTAACAACATTTCGACTTTTGATAATTTGTTAGATTTTATTTTCATACAAAAATAAATATTCATTTAATTTTCCGTCTGAATATTATAAACTCTACGCCTCCCAAAAATTACGTAAACAAAAAGCGAACGAGATGGGGAAGGGGGCGTCGCGTCGTCCATCCGATAATTAATAGAACATAGACTTACAAATGTAAGGAGAGTACAATAAAAGTTTAAAAAATCATTTAAAAATAATTTATTGCGTTATGCCAAAAGTCGTAGAACAAATGTTGTTACTTATGATGTTAGCTATCTTGTCCTGCGAGGTTGCTGGTGTTTTACAAGTAACCCTGTATAAAATAAAAACTAAAAATAAAATGTTGTTTTATTTTATTTGCTGACCATACACTACTACAAACGCAAAAATTTCTCCAAGCTAATTTACCTGTATGTACTTATTAAATCCGCGAATAAAAAAAATTTTAATCGTTTCTCGCCATTTTTTCTTTCTGCTACGTCAATCCGAGCCACAGATAACATGAACACGCGAAGCGCGCCAAATTTGAATAATGATGAAATGTTATTTCATTACATATAATATATGTTACCGGAAATGTATGAAATCAAGGAATTGTATATGTTACCGGAAATGTATGAAATCAAGGAATTGTATACAAATCCTAGGAAATGTGTACAATTCCGATACCATTTAGGAAATTTATAAAATATTGTTTAATAAACTATTTAATGCATAGATATCCTAGGAAATGTATAATCTTCCTAGGAATTGTATATAATTCCAATATCGTATTAGGAAATGTATAAAGTAAATGATTTCTGTAATAAAACACGTTGTTATTTTGTTTTATAGTACTTATTGAGACAATCGGGTAACAGTCTTACCGTAAAATAATAATAATATGTTCATATTATCTTACTAATTAACATTTCTTAAATCAACTTATATTCAATCAAATCAAATTTTAATTTGGTAAGTAATCAGTCCCCTCGTCCCGCTGTCCCCGTGTACATGTCGCAGTCGGATTGTAATCCGCCGTATTACAAACGGCCGGCATATTAATAGCTGGCGCATCAAATCTTTACAAAATAATAACAATTTCTTTATTTAAATCATTTAACGTACAAAGAAAGGACAACGTTGAAAAAAAAATAGAAATGAACATTTAAAATAAATAAATAATAAGTTGATTGAGTTTAATTAAAGTTGAGTTTAATTAAATAATAATTTGAGAATAAGTAAATTTGGTTGTTAATAATTAATCAATAGGCAATGACAATGTCACTGCGGCGACATATTATACTATGTTTCTGTATAAATAATTACATTAGATTCAACAATCACAATTATTTTTAATGTACATGTGAATAAATAATTACATATTAATAGCTATGATAAAAATTGTTTTATTTCCCATTTGGTGACAACCCTAGCATATTTACACGTGGCAGCGTGAGTACCTACACTGGCGGCGGCATCGCGCGACATCAAAGGCGATTCCTTACTGTAGGAAAATAATATTGTAATACTGTGGCTAAGGTAAGTGCTTTTCGGTATATAGGTAACTAGATATAGGTACCTACGTATTGAAATTCTAAGAAACTTAAATAAATCAAATTCTAAGTATGATCTTCAATATTGTAAGCTTTTGGACAGATGTATGGAAATTATTGTATTTTATAAAATTTTGCTTCCAAACAGGTTCAAAATGTCATTGCAATATTGAAAAGAAAAAAAGATAACTACAAAATTTTATTACTTGATTTCATTATTATAAACATTCACTATATGACGTACCTAGGCTCTACAATTTCTCTACCAACGATTTTTACAGCTAAGACAAATTAATGGGTAACAAGATAGCTTAGTAATTAGCTTTTAATTTTTTAAATATATTTTACGTAATATGAATTTTTATTATTTTCTTATAACGGTGCATTTACATCAAACGAGCGAATGCTCATTGTAACCCAACAATGCCAAATTCTTTACGTGTAAACAGGCGTAGTTCTTAGTTCGATTCTATGCAATGTTCTAATAATGAACAACACTGATAACGAGTTTTCGTATACACTAAAAGATCGCTTGCTCTAGCTCTAGTTCTATGTTCGTTTGATCTAAATACAATTACAGGCGTAGAGCTTTAAAACGTTTCAAGCCAGGGCCGGATTTAGGGGAGGGCAAACGGGGCGAAGGCCCGGGGCCTCCACAAGCAGGGGGCCCCCACAATAGAGACTTCGGAAAAAAAAATCTTTCAAATTCAAACTAGTACAACTAGTAAACATCTTTTCCTTTGATATTTTTTTTCACTTTTACCTTTACCTACAGCCTACAGTACATGATTATTTGATTATATTAATCTTAAATATTAACAGAAATCATTGATCTATATTTGTTCACTCTAATCAGACAATCAGTGAAATATCAAAATCTCAAATGGCCCTGATAAGCACTTCCAATTTACTACCCATCTTGAGGGAGTACCCCAATGGCTCAATGGCTCAGTGGGGTGGTACTTGCCCGCAACCTCGGAGGTTGGGTATTCGATTCCGTGAAAATTTGCACGCTGCAGCAGAGGCATTGGTGAAAGTGTATACGGATGATTTAGAGCCTAATCTTGGTAATGAGTTGGTTCAATTTGTGTCTTTGATTGATTCATACAAAAAGGACTATGGAAAAGATCAATCGCCGGAACTATTTTACTACAAAATTCTCGAAGATCGAAAGGAGAATGGCGAAACTGGGCCTAACTGTTACAGAAATCATAATATATTTAAAATTCATTATGTTAATTTTAATAATTATTTGTAAAATATTGACTTCTGATTCTACGGGAAAACAAATCTTTGAAAAAAAAATAATTCGTTCACTACCGGTCTTATCAAGCAGAGATGTCAGTGTTGTCAGAAGTAAAATAGTCAAATATATAGATTAATACCACATACGAATGAATGTTTATTAATTTTCATTTTTAGTTTTATTAAATTCAAATGCTATTAAAAATCAGAAGCAAAACTTAACTTTTTTTAACACACATCTTAATTTATTTAGGTCATTCTATAAAATAAAAACATATTTTACTTAATCAATAATAACTATAACCTTTTAATTTAGGTAGCTGGCCATTAATAAATGTCCAATTATTAATCATAATTGTGTCAGTGATGAGTGATTTGTTATGTTTGTTGTTTGACTTTTGAGTGAAGTTTTAGTAACGTTATATTCAAAATTGCCTCAATCGTCTATTTTTACTCTAAAGATATTATTTGAATTGATTAGTCTTATTATGAAAGCGAATCCTGATTCATCCATTTATAAAGATACTAGCGACCCGCCCCGGCTTCGCACGGGTGCAATGCTGATACTTAAAATACACTACAGAAAAACTGAGAACGTTGTATATAAAAACATAGCGGCCCGCTCCGGCTTCGCACGGGTATAAAATATATAGCCGGGCGGCCGGCTGGTACCGCCGCAAACGCTACGTCCCGCAATTTTTAAATCTGTAATATCTTCGAAAATATTCACTTAAATCATACGGTGTAAAGGGCCATATAGATCTATATTAAATGAACATTGTATTCAAGGTATTTAATTGGTAAAGGATTAATGCTGTATTGGTTGAAATCGCTTCGAAAATTAGCCATTATTTGTCGTAAAAAGTAAATGACAAAAAAGTTATTGTGGGTTATCCATAACATATACCATCGCGGACTTTTCTGTAGACCTTTTCAATGTGTATAATACTTAGTACATTATTTTGATAAAACTCGTAGGGTTCAGCCTGCGTTTGCAATGTAAGCGGAAAAAATGTAATTTTTTACGACATCACATTAGAAACCTCAAAAATAACAGTACTTCTCCACTATTTAATGGGTGTTATTATACATATAAACCTTCCTCTTGAATCACTCTATCTATTAAAAAAAACCGCATCAAAATCCGTTGCGTAGTTTCAAAGATTTAAGCGTACAAAGGGACATAGGGACAGAGAAAGCGACTTTGTTTTATACTATGTAGTGATAAGAAATGTACCTACCTAGTGATTGTTGATGTTTTGGTAAGTTAAAATGTGTGTTGAATAATATGTGTTGGATCCAATATTTGTATTACCTGACTGTTCTACTGTTACACTATTATTAACTAGACAATGTAGATAGAAAATAAACTTACCTAGAAAAAGGCAATGCAATTCATTTAATTCAAGCAAACTAACTTTTGTTACTTTACACCCCAATATCTCCGCTATCCCATAGAACAGATCTATAATTATTATATTCATAGAATCTGTATATTTTTATCTATTTAATCCCCTATAAATCATCAGTGTAACGATCAGGCCCAGAGTCCTATGGGAGTTTGCCATTCTCCTTTCAGAGCTACATTCCCAAACCTCGAAATTGCATTGAGAATGTATTTGGTCTTGATGGTATCAAATTGCACTGGAGAGCGCTCATTTTCAAAAATTAAAATTATAAAAAATAGGCTTCGAACCACGATGGGACAAAACCGTCTATCAATGCTTTCTCTCCTGAGCATTGAAAGCGATTTACTCCGAGAACTGGATTTCAACGAAATCATCAACGATTTTTCGGCAAAAAAAGCTCGAAAGGTTCCGTTCGTTATCACTAAAATTTAGTTCAGATAATTCATGTTTCCGATTATATTTATATGCGTTTGTTAAATACTAAGAGAATCTACTTGGTTTCACAATAAAATTATTTATTGAAAAACTCGACTGAGAAAAATTGTTCATTTTATTTGGAAAATAATTTGGGGCGAGGGGGCCTCCACTCCTTTGTTGCCCCGAGGCCTCTGGACCTCTAAATCCGGCCCTGTTTCAAGCTTTAAAAAAGGGGAACTTTCACCGCCGTCCTTGAACCTTAACTCATAAAATTTCTAATCCAGAGAAAGGTCTATGCCGTGTCCCCTTTTAAAACTCAGTTGAATTTTTACTTCCTCACAGAAAAGTGCATTTCTTCGTTTCCTGCTAAGTTTGTTAATATCGTCATATCAAAATGTTTGTAAGTTAATTTTTATTTCTACCGTCATTTTTTATGGTTTAAAATAATTATTTAAATCGCGTACCTTTTTATTTCATACGCAGTTAAGAATATATTTAATTGTTATTTTGTCTTAAAGTAAAAATTTTAATTGTATGTAAGTACCTAAATGTTTATATTACGCATTTTTAAAAGTCATTACCATTTTTATATACATAAATTATTGTTAATTAATGTTTATCACTCAAAGTAAATATAAAATCCTTTATGAGAGAAACACAATCCTGTCTCACTATCTTGCAAACAATTAGACTATTCATATTGTATTAACTTTTAATTTGTGTTTATGCATCATAAGTTCTTTGAATAAAATTATAATTATAAAGAACGATTGATGAGTGTTATGTATATGTTACCGGAAATGTATGTAATCCGTCATTGTATACAATTCCTAGGAAATGTATATAATTCCTAAAATCGCACGGAAATGTAAAACATTTAAGATATTGATATGTCGCAGGCTAATTGTATATAATCTGGCCGTTTACAAACGGTCGGCATTTTGTAGTAACTATGCCGATAATTCGTAATCAGAAATTTTTGGTTTGGATAAGGGGGTGGGTTAGGTTAGGTTCGTGTTTTTTAAAACTACACAGAAATAGGAGCCCCACGAAGTGGGGCTCCGTCGGCTCGCGACCGTCTTTTTGTAGAATTTTGGAAAAAGACGAATTTTCGGCATATTAAAACCGCTAGCCGTAATGTAATACGGCGGATTATACAATCCGACTGCGCCAAATATACGCGGGGACAGCGGGACGAGGGGACTGATTACTTGCCAAATGAAAATTTGATTTTATAAGAATAAATATAAGTTGATTTTGTGATATTTACGTTAAAAGTTAGATAGTTGATTTTTAAAATGTTAATTAGTAAGATAATAATATGAACATAATATTACAATTTTACGGTATGACTGTTACCCGATTGTATCAATAAGAGCTATAATAAAAAAAAATAACAACGTGTTTTATTACAGAAAGCATTTACTTTACACATTTCCTAATACGATATTGGAATTGTATACAATTCCTAGGAAGATTATACATTTCCTAGGATATGCATGCATTTAATAGTTTTTTAAACAATATTTTATACATTTCCTAAATGGTATCGGAATTGTACACATTTCCTAGGAATTGTATACAATTCCTTGATTTCATACATTTCCGGTAACATATACTAGTCGATAACCGCAAATAACATGCAATGTGATGATAATATTATTATATGTAACTTGTTAACTCATCGCTAACTTGAACCTAGA
This sequence comes from Colias behrii, assembly GCA_029959065.1. NCBI lineage: Eukaryota > Metazoa > Arthropoda > Insecta > Lepidoptera > Pieridae > Colias > Colias behrii. The sequence goes on along the minus strand of JARWMC010000019.1, from coordinate 5,441,568 downwards.
TTTCCTGCTTGTATTTTTATAATTTTATTGTTGTTATTTATCCCTGAGTCGATACGTATTGTAACATCAGTCTTTGCCAGTAGGTAAATATAAAACAATATTTTTTTTAATCTCGATTAATTTCGGTAAAGTACGTACACACATACAATATCTAGTGGTTTATTTTTAGCTACACTTTATAAATTTATATAACATAGGAGCTAGTGAAATAAATAACATAAAGTATCATGTATAATATTGAAAATATTTACAATTTGCATCTAAGTATGAACTGTCTCAGTCAACAGACGTTGTGATTAGCTGTTAGAATAAGATTATAAGCATTATTTTAAAATTATGTTAAGGCTTTATTATTAATCAGAGCAATAGGGAGAGGCGCCAGATTAACCAACTGGTTGAGTAAATTTGCTATCAACCTTTTTTATCTTGGAGAAAATATGATAATATTATTTGCGATTAGACAACGTCTTTTTCACTTAGGTATTTCTTCTTGTGGCGATACACAGATATCGAATTGTAGTTTGGTAAAGATGGCATAAATTTATACCTACAGCACTAGATACACGCCAGTTCATAGCAGAATTGCTGAACGGATTTCGATGAAACCTTGGAACGAACATATCGTTAGGTTAGGTTAGTTTAGTTATGTTGAAAACTCAAAACACAAAAACAATGAAATAGAAAATTGAAATTTGTGTAGGTAATACGACCTATACGTGAAAATTTTTTCATGATTTTGATACCTACATATTTATTTTTAGACCACTAGCTATTCACTTCGACATATAAAATTACACATTCGATTCATGCGAGTTCATTGCTTCATCTAAAAAAATATAGCATCGGTGACGCAAATGTAGGTATCGGCTAAGAATTAAAAGGTTAGGTATCCAGATTTTTGTTAGGTAATGACAGCCACACAATTGAGTAAACGGTACATTTATTTCAGATGTTCATGTGGTGGTTCTGCAGCAGTTTACGACCAGCGGAGAGCACAGTGCTTGATCCAGCTCTATACCTCGCTCCAAGCCCTCCTCTCACACCTATTACGGGCGATATACCGGGAATATTATGGTCGCAAATACCGAAGCAAGATCCCAAACGGAACCCTATTGGAAACCCCGACGCTATTAACGAATGTAAGTTTCATATTCGGTGCCTTGATGAAGTAACTCTATAATGTTATGTTTGTTACGCATCCGTACTATTAGGTACCTACATTGATACGTATCCGTATCGAAATGTCAATCAGTAACACAAGTATGAAATCACGTAAAATACACCTGTCACATTTTTTTTTATGTTAGTCATTTTATGAATTAAATAGGCATACATTTTTGAAGATTGTTTACATATCAACATTGGTTGCTTACAACATTTTATGACAAGTAATTATATATCTAATAGGTATCTTTTACTTTCAAAGTTTTGAGTTGCACCAGTATTGGACAGCGTTCTACAGAAAATTCACTTCAATCACACCTCAACTACCTATATCTAGTTGTTTATTTATAATAAACTAACCAATATTGAATTTTTCCAGTGGACACTTCGACGACATTAGACAAAGAGTCTATGGAAAGCGCAGAGACATTTTGGCCACGATTTGGAGCAAATTATGGTCTACAAAGTATACCCGTACAATTCCATTTAACTGGTACTTATGGAGGTTTGGGGGGAAGTGGCGTGATTGGAAGTAGCTACGCTAGTATACCTAGTACTAGAAACGTCTTCGGAAAACCATATTATGCTGGCAGCGGCTACGGATCGTATGGAGGCAATAGTGTGAGAGTATTTGGTACCAATAACAGTCCTGTTTGGAGCGGCTGGGGTAACGGCAAGTGGGGTCACTATGGAAAGGGGAAATGAAAACACAACTGTAATTCTTATACCTTTTCGTAATATGCGCTGGAGATAATTTAAATTAGTTTAATCATTTATGGCACATAGTTATTACTTATTAGTTATAATACAAATATATTTTGCGATGAGAACTTTATTAAAATATCAAACCAAAACTGATTTTTATTTTCAACACGAGATCCCTAAATGTATATACAATATGTTACCTTCCTTGCATAAAATCTAATATAAAATTGCCACAATTATAATTATTTGTGAGAACAAATCTTATTAATGTTGTAAGAATTATAAGTCATCTTGGATAGTAAAAAGTTGATACAATAAAATCAGAATTACCGGCGATGTTAATAGTTTTTTGAACTCTTGTGGTTTGTGAAGTAATAAGTAATTGAACATTAACTTATCTATACGTGTGGGAAATCCAGCATATTGCAAAAATATATACAAATATACAGGGTTACTTGTAAAACACCAGCAACCTCGCAGGACAAGATAGCTAACATCATAAGTAACAACATTTGTTCTACGACTTTTGGCATAACGCAATAAATTATTTTTAAATGATTTTTTAAACTTTTATTGTACTCTCCTTACATTTGTAAGTCTATGTTCTATTAATTATCGGATGGACGACGCGACGCCCCCTTCCCCCTCTCGTTCGCTTTTTGTTTACGTAATTTTTGGGAGGCGTAGAGTTTATAATATTCAGACGGAAAATTAAATGAATATTTATTTTTGTATGAAAAAAAAATCCAACAAATTATCAAAAGTCGAAATGTTGTTACTTATGATGTTAGCTATCTTGTCCTGCGAGGTTGCCGGTGTTTTACAAGTAACCCTGTATACAAAAAAAATATATACACTAATTTCTGTATTTTTTTACAACCTTCGAAAAATCAATAAAATAAGAGCTAACTATATATAGCATTAAATTTTACTTTAAATTAAACATAATAAATCTAAACGTCTACATAAATATTAGCATAAATACAAACACTTATTAAGATAATGTTATAATAGTCATCATTCATTCTTCTCATAATACTAAAGACAGATTAATCGATCAATTTAATAAATCACATATCCTAAGTATAATGGTCCACTTATTATTGTATTAACGTTCAGTTTTTTCAAATATTTATTATATATATCAAGAAGCTTATATCTAATACATAAGATAAGAGATAAGATATAAGCTTCTTGATATATATATTCCTTTAAGCATTGAATAACCTACAAAGCTTATACGAGAAACAAGTTTCTGTCAGGATATCTATTGTAGTCAAAATGCAACAAAACCTCTTGTACTATCATTATTCACGCCAATCATTATTTTGTCACATATAATTGAGTTACTTCCGCTCTACAGCTCTTATATTCCCACAATTTTGACCCACTACATCAGTTACTATGTACAGATTGATTATTCTAGTTCCATTACTAACAGCGCTTGTATCATGTACTGGGGAGGGCAACATCCACCTCATGGAAGAGGATATAGAGGAAGCTATACGTTCTTGCTCCATCAATACAGAGAGATTTAAAAATAATAAATACGGTAACAGGAGTCGTCGAAGCAACAACGAGTCGTATCGGTCAATTAAGGAAAGCTGGCATGTTCACAGTACTCACACTTATGCAATTTCACTTACAGTATGTTCAAAAATAAATGCGACTCTAGTTTCATTTTAGACTTGAATTGTAAAATGGGTGCGTTGTAGATAAATATATGCAAATATAATTATGAAAGCTCTCATAATTTACCTGTAAAATTATAATTTAAAAGTAAATCAATTGATGAAGTTAATTATTTATTCTAATAATAATCAATTGGATAAAAGTATTAATAATCATTCAATTATCAAATAATAATTAAATTTCAGGTCATAAAAACAATACAAATAACACGTGCGCTCACTCCCAACACACGGATGGTTGTTTTGATAATGATTTAAATAACGGACGTCTTCTGCAGTTGCGGAGCAGTCTTGTCCTGACTTTGGTCGAGTAAAGATATCTAAGAAATATTATATTTGTCTTAAGTACGTAATACCTACCAATACGCGCTAACAAATATGTGTTACATGTTTATTGCATAATTTTCACATTATTGGTTTTAAACTCAAACTCAAACATTTATACAATTAGACTTCTTCTAGAAGCACTTTTGAATCGTCATAACAGTTTAACAGTTTTAACATTTACCACCAATTCAGAAAGCAGTATCTATAGAGAAGAAGAAGAATCTATTTAATCATAATCGTAATCTTCTACTTCACTGAAACTTTCATCGCTCGAAGAACTCGCCGTCGGAATTTCTTAATGTTATTATAAATGAGTCAGTGTAATTATCTACTTTTGGTTCTAATTGAATATATTTTTCCTCATGTTCTCGCGTCTTTCTCCAAACGTCACTAAACATATCCAGACTAATAGCATTTGCTTCCTTTCTAAATAATTCTTCCACAGTTTTCAAGTTAAAGTTCACATTTTGTGATGCTACTTTCCCTTTAATTATGCCCCATAGTAACTCTATTGGGTTGAGTTCTGGATGGTATGGTGGAAGGCGCAATACACTATGTCCATGATCTTTGAGGATTGCATCAAGTAAAAATTGTGTATAGTTTGGCTTATTTTTTTAATAATGTGATAACTCTGATTATTAATTAGTAATTTGATTTTTGAAAAAAAAAATGCCGATTTTAGTCAAAATTTATATTTTTATAACAAGATCCTTATCATCCAAATTTCCACCTTGGTGAGAAAAATTGACATTTCTAATGAAAATGAACAAAAAATTAAATGATTTTATTAAATACTGTAAAATAGTCTATAATTCTTCCATTTACTGTATCACAAAATTCTTCATAGATTTTTAGATATTCGTACTACACCAATTACATCACCCTGTATTTATAAACAATTGCAAAATATGACACATACATAGGCCGGGAGATACTGACACAAAATTTCGGGTCATTTGTAACAGAATGGCGGTTCTACAGAGGTCTTATTACGCAATGACTAAAAGAAAAATGATGGTCAGAACGCTGGTACCGGCGGACTAGTCGCGTGGGCGTTAGTCGAACTCGTCGGATAAATAGCGAAAGTCAAACGATTTGTAACACAAAAATTTTAGAATTTACCGATAGCCCATAAAAAAGATGTAGGCGGTAGTGCGGTTTGGAATCGGAATCGGAATTGGAATTTGGAAGCGGTTTGGAATCGTCCGAAAAGTATGGCATGGCGATTTTAGTAAATGGCTGCACGACGATGGTTACCTGTGCAAAAGTTAGCCCGGTACAAATGGTTGAATTGTTTTTTTTAAATCAACGCATTCACGTCGGTATGGCGGACTGTAAGTCACATCGTAAAAGTATGGCATGACACTACCGCCTACATCTTTTTTAAGGGCTATCGGTAAATTCTAAAATTTTTGTGTTACAAATCGTTGGACTTTCGCTATTTATCCGACGAGTGTGACTAACGCCCACGCGACTAGTCCGCCGGTACCAGCGTTCTGACCATCATTTTTCTTTTTGTCATTGCGTACTAAGACCCCTCTAGACCGCCATCCTGTTACAAATGACCCGAAATTTTGTGTCAGTATCTCCCGGCCTAACATGTGCAATGTGTAAATGTGTTGACGTTCCAGCTCTTCTTAATGGGCCTATACCCTCGAATCGATATTAACATGAAACAAGAATCAAATATATACGACCACAAACGTCGTAATACAACTGAACGAAATCAAATACATGTTTTAAATGGAACGGATTATGATTATTTGGGATACGGAGCTGGGGATAAAGGTGAAAAACTTATCAAGACGATCCCACGTCCAGCGCTCGGCAATAACTATAACAGCAGCAACGATATTCGTTCGTACAGAAATAAACGTAGCGAATCTTTTCTAGGTACAGATGACTCTGATCAGGTACATATTTATTTAAATATAATGCGAAAATTCCTTTCCTACTATAAACTAAGGTCTTCATGACTAAGCGCACAGAATTTTCAAAACAAAAGCGGCAGGTACATAACCTGTACTGTATTATATTATTGACAATTCAATAAGTATCTCTATACCTACTGTTAATAATAATTACTATTTATTGGTACATAAATAAATAAGTAAACAGCATCAGGGTTCAGAGGTAAACGTATGATCGCAGAACTGGGTGGACCATGGTTCAAATCCAGGTGACTAAAAAATTTCGAACACAGAAAGGATTTGTCGGGTGATCACACCTACTTGCCAAAATCGATCAGTTAACTATATTAAAAGTGCATCTGCCCCTTAGTTACCTATATATAAATAACACAATTTTAATTTTAATAATAACAATCCAGGCTTTAACAAAGAGCAAACACTCTGTGATATGAGTGCGTCGTTATTCAATTTGTTTTCGAATAAAAAGCATCATAATTATAAGTATGTTTTGATGTTGACCATGATTCATATTTTGACAAAATATGATAAGTGATGAGAGTCAAGAATCCACTCGTAGTACGCAATTACTTTACCTGTAGGTATGAGAAACCGCAAATGCTATTTATGGTTTGTCAACAATTTATATTCATATAGATTTAAGGAAATAATATGTTAGCTACTTATATTACCTAGGTACTATATTGACACTTATTTGTTATTTTCGATTTCATTACAAAGTAAATATTTTTATCTTCTAGTGCCTGAGTCAATGCGTGTTCGCTAACTTACAAACTGTAAGTATAAATTGGAAATATTGTCTATTCAAAATAACCTACCAACTTATTCTATATCTATTTAAACAAAAGGAAAAAAATATAAAAATTTTGACAGGTCGACTCCAAAGGTATACCCAGAGAAGCGGAGTTGTGGAACAAAATACAGACTTCAGTAAATTCACAACAATCGCGCACCCTGCTGAGAGATCAACTACGCTCTTGTTTTCAAGAGTTGCAAACTGGTATATAACATTTTTACTTAATAATTAGTCTCCTAAAGTTCTGATTCTTTCAAGATAAAGGTTACGGATAAAGGATGCAGAATAAATGTACCTACATTTTTTCTTCATTTATATTATCTACACTGAAAAAACGCATCCCGATCACACTTTGGTATCAGGCTACCAACAAGCAACAACAAGGTCCTCGCAATGACCTAGTTTTTTTGTCAATTGCATTTTGAACTACCTACCTGAAATCAACTACAACTTTATAAATACTACATAGTATATACACTTCCTATGACAAAAGTATCACTGTTACTTCTAAGTGCTCATGTTTGATGGTACCTGTAACTTTTGTTCCTATGTCACAGATTACTAAATAGTTTTCCTATGTTTTAACCTCACCTTCGTAAGTAAGTAACATAGTAGATTTCATCATAATAGTCTTATAGGTGTGCAAGCTTTATAATGTACACAGTCGCGGGGCAAGACCTAAATTTGATGTGGGCAAGACAGATTTCGCGAGGCCCTGTTCTATGGCGACCTGAAGACGGATTTTATAAAATAATAAAAACAATTGCGTACTTTGACTTGATTGGTTGTCTTCGTAGTCAAGAAAGTAAACAAATAAAACCAGGGATTCCCCGCACTCTGGTTGTTTTTTTTTTTTAATTTATTAAGGCATTGGAACTCTGGTCGGTCGGTGGCAAATGTTGCCAGACTAAGAAACCATGTTTCACAACAAAATTGATTTATATCTTTTTTAACCGACTTCAATCAATTCGGCCGGTATATTTTTTTTATGTATGTACACCGATTACTCCGAGGGTTCTGAACCGATTTACGTGATTCTTTTTTTGTTTGATACGGAATGTTGTCGATTTGGTCCCATAAAAATTTTATTCGGATAGGCCCAGTAGTTTTTATTTTATGAGCATTTTCGTCTAATCTCGATGACTTAATTGAAATGTAGCAAGTAACTTTGATTCACTTCTCGATAACCAATTGAGCTGAAATTTTGTATAGGTACGTATATAAATTGGATAGCGATTAAACATTATCATGATATAGAGCTGATTTGATGATGGAATCGGAAGGTGGCCATAGGAACTCAGTAATATATTGACTTAACTTTATCAAGTTTGGGCTCGTTTGATTCGTGTTGAAAAATACACTAAAATGATTAAATAAAAATAATTACGTTAAAAACAACCGACTTCAAAAACGGAAAAGCAAAAAATTAAAAGATTTGATATTATTAATTACTACATATTACTTATTCAGATGTGCTATTTATTAAATGGGTTTGAAGTCGGTGCCAAGCACTAAGCACTTAGTAATAAATGCGTGCACTGACATCAAACCTTTTTAGTTTTTAGTAAATAGCATATCTAAAATAATAATATGTAGTAATTAATAATATCAAATCTTTTTTAATTTTTGCTTTTCCGTTTTTGAAGTCGGTTGTTTTTAATGTAGTTATTTTTATTTTATTTTATTCTCGCTTTAAAAAATTTTGAGGCGCGAGGCCCCTTGTACCGCGAGGCCGTAGGCGGTGGCCCACGTCGCCCACGCCTTACGCCGCCTCTGAATGTACAATTGTTAACTGACAATGTTATTTATCGGTACAAATGTAGTTGGAACAAAAGATTTTACTCCAAAGGTAATCATCATACTTATTAAAGTATTAAACAAATCTGATGTAAGGAATGGAACTAATTATATTTTTCCTAAGGTCATGTTAAATATAACTCGATAACTTATCGAGTTTGTCGACTGGCAGGCAGTCATTTAGGTAATACTTTTAAACACAAAAATAAGGTTTCACAAAAATTAACAAGGCTAAAAGTGCACTAGCATTTTGATAAGAATTGTTAATTTTTTATCTTTTTACAGAATCTGAAGAAAATGGATGTTCTTACTCTAACAAATTAGACCGATGTTTGATGCTACGCCTTACAGATCGTCAATCATTCATTGCATCCAAAAACGACCAATCAATGCACCAAAAATCATCAAAAACATAAAGCAATATCTACGTGAGATGTTTTTGCTAGCCTAATAAGCTAATGAAAATATAAATGTATCAATTTAGTAATAATATTAGCTAGTTATTAATTATTATTATTATTATTCTAAGACTTAGTATTGTTAGTGGTTTCATTGATCATAATAAATACTTCAGAGTACCTATTGTGAAAAAGCCATCCTGTTATTTCAATTGTTCCTAAAAGGTAAGGCCTTTTCCCATGTTGGAATATGTGTATAATTAATTTAAACTATGATGAACAGTGAACATCCTGTACAAAAGCAGTAACGTGGCATGCGGCAAATTTGCTATTATAAAAACATAAGGAGATCATTTTCAGTACGCCGAATTTGGTTTTTTTGTAGCTAAACATACAACTTCTAAAAATCAGACATAATATATCATATAAATTTGTTTATTTCATTTTGATGGTACTATTATAATATGTATTCGGTTATAGAATCACTGCCGGGGTTTTTAGCAATCAATGAATTTCAACATACATTTTTCAAAAATTTATCAGGTAATGGGGTATCGTGTGCAATTTTAAGGAATTTTGATAGGTAAAACTCTGTAATTTATTAGATAAATAATTTTATTGAATAAAAAAGAAGTCAACAAAAGTTGACAGCATTAAAAATTATGCTTCTTTCTCTTACCACATGTGGCTTTGTGATGTATTTCTTACTTGAGGCAACTACAGTTGATATTTAGACTCAAAGATATAGTATAATAGGATATCCTGGATAAGAAAAGGGCTGAGGATGGTACACTATAGGTCCATCTAAACTTGCATTTTTCAATTCATGTGGTAACAACTGCTTTGGTAATGGTATTTTATGCCAAGGTGGCCTTGAATTTACTGGCTGAAATAAAATAAAAAAATAATGGGATACATTAAATATTCATTCTTCTCATATGTGGGGCTTTATTTTTATTTTCCATGCAGAAATATTGTTAAAAACAGAATCTAGAAAGAAAAAAAATATTATCCCTCATAAAAATCAGTCAATTTGTACATGCTAACTGCTCTTTACTTAACAATTAACCATAACAATGTTATAAAAGGAAAGTTATAATATTAAAAATAAAATAACTTACATAAAACAAATTTAGAACAAAAAATAAAACAAGAGCATTAAAAAATTTCGTCACAAGATCCATTTGGTAAAACTTTATTGCAGTAATAAATTGTATGCACTACAATCATAATAAGCAATAAAACATATAATTAATGCATGGCAGGTGCAAGCATTGATAGCGTCAAAGTGTTTAATGGTAGAGGGGCTCGGCTTGCACACACTCTTGGTTGTGCTTGTATATTCTTACACCACCTACATAAGTGTAGAAGTGATTCTTGCTCTTGTACAGTCAACCGCTCCTGTAAAAGTGTTTAGAAAAATAAAAAAAATGTGTTTTGAAATTTTTTAGCCTTAAATATAAATACATTGCATGGCAGTAAAGATTAAATAAAAACAAAGAAAGAAAGATTTAAATAGTCTTATGGGTAAAATTATATAAAAAATAATTTAAGTTGAACATTTCAAAGTTTGCATGTTTTACATGGCTACAGTTTGTAACAATATTCAAACATCTACTTGACAATGGACTTATTAAATAAGTGGTGTGGTGATAAATACTTTAAAAAAAGGACTTAATGTCATATGGAATTTAAAGAGGATTTTTTTGTTTATAATCATCTATACTTACAACTAGCGAGTAAACCACATAAAATGCAGCTATATCAGTCACAGTCAAAAGATTTCCAGTGAGGTAGCTCTTCTTCTGTAATGCTCTATTCATACCCTAAAATTAAAAACCTTTCGTTATGAAAATAGTTTCAACTCTTTAATATTTTATCTTTACAATAGTTATATGAGCACTACAACAATAGTTTAAAGTCTTACTGTACAATAATTTAAACATTCATTTCTAGTTTAATACATAACTCACTTGAAGAAAATTTTTCGCAAATGCCGGATTCGAATTTGCTTGGTTTGCATACATTGTTATGTGCTCTAACCACTGATAACTTAGTAGCATTTGTTCCTGGCTCATTTTTATGCCACTTTTTGATATCAATCGTAATATTATACTAACGAATCCCTCCACATTCTCCTTGTCAATAACTGTTGTTAAAACCTAAAGGGTACATAATAAATAAATGTTTATTTTTTATTATTTGAAGTATAAAGTAACAGCAGAGCCGAGCCATTGATTTATCACATACTAGCTGTCCGCCCCGGCTTCGCCCGTGGTACATATTTCGCAATAAAAGGTAGCCTATGTTCTTCCTCAGGGTCTAAAGATTATCTGTGCCAAATTTCATCAAAATCCGTCCAGTAGTTTATGCGTGAAAACCATACATACATACATACATACATACAAACCTTTCCTCTTTATAATATTAGTATAGATATTACCTTGTCTGTATTATAATATAGTGAACCCGCAGAAGTATTCAAATATTTACTAACAAGCTTTATAGCTTCCATAATAAAAAAATAATTTTAAAATGATATTTATAGTGGATTCCTTGTTTATTTTTCTAGGTTATAAATTATGGCCACAGAACATAATGGGGCATTTCACGCGAAGCGGACACAGATTTCAGGGTCAGGTTTCAGATTTCGGTTATATTTTAGTATGTTACACCTGTATATATCCTCGGTGTGTATACGAAAAATTTTTGCATTTAGAAGCTTAGTTTTCAAAATACAGGTCTTTGAAGATGTCAGTAAGCGCGAGGTATGGGGGACTTTGAATGTAATTATCAGTTCAAGAAAAGTAATTTTTAAATAAATTGATGACTGAATAATATACCCCATTAAATAAACTTTTTATCATCATATTTCGAATTTCGAATTTATATTTAAATTCCTTAGAAAAATAAAAAAATATTTTTCTTTGTCATTTTTTACAAACTTTGCGTATTTTTATTTTTTTTTAAGATCATTAAATAAATGGCTTATATTATACTTAAACTTCATGCAAAGTTCTAGAGTGGTCATCGCAGGAGTTTAGAAGCTACATGTATTATAATGGCGAAGCGCGGCAATATCCCCATACTAGCGCCTAGTTGGTTAGCGCACCGTACTGCAGTATTTATCTCATTATATTTAATTAATAACACCGTTTCAGATTTTAATAAGGTTTTATAGTGGTAAATAACAAGCAAGAAAATATTACTTTAGTTTTCTTAAAAAAAAATTATTCAGTAAAGTATTATGACATTTTTACGACTTTGAATACGTATATCTCGTCAATTATTTATTTTAGCAAAAAATTATTTATAAACCTCCAATCAATTTTTAAAGACCTATCTGTTGACACTTAATTTAATTCAAATTTCTCGAATTTATTTTTTGTCCCCGTTTGTATGAATATTGCAGTGCGTCGCGCTAGGCGCTAGTATGGGGATATTGCCGCACTTCGCCATTATAATACATGTAGCTTCTAAACTACTGCGATGACCACTCTAGAACTTTGTATGAAGTTTAAGCATAATATAAGCCATTTATTTAATGATCTTAAAAAAAATTAAAAATACGCAAAGTTTGTAAAAAGTGACAAAGAAAAATATTTTTTTATTTTTCTAAGGAATTTAAATATAAATTCGAAATTCGAAATATGATGATAAAAAGTTTATTTAATGGGGTATATTATTCAGTCATCAATTTATTTAAAAATTACTTTTCTTGAACTGATAATTACATTCAAAGTCCCCCATACCTCGCGCTTACTGACATCTTCAAAGACCTGTATTTTGAAAACTAAGCTTCTAAATGCAAAAATTTTTCGTATACATACCGAGGATATATACAGGTGTAACATACTAAAATATAACCGAAATCTGAAACCTGACCCTGAAATCTGTGTCCGCTTCGCGTGAAATGCCCCTAATATATACTCAGGGGCACACTCAGGGGAGATTATGACAGTTGACACTAGCGATTGGGGCACAACTTGGGGCACAATTCTCACTCCACAGAGTAAGTAAAATGATAAGTCACAGTCACACTGTGGTCACACTTGGGTCACACTCACACGCACACTTAGATCATTAAGTAATGGATGGAGCACGCTGGCAAATGTTCTAACTAAACTTTCTGCCGATTTTGGTGCGGGGAGGGTAACTCACACTATGAAACACAATCACACATTCACAAAAATAATTTTGTGTCTTTACAAACTCAAACTATTACAAAATTGACACACTAGCATGTTTTTGCAGTTTTGCACACATACATCGATCACACAGAAAAATCTCTGTACATATACGTAATAATACAATATCTCTAAAGGGATGTAACCATATCGATATTACAAAAATAATAATTTTGTTGAAATTAGAAATAACATTAATATTATATTCATAAAAAATACTACACAGGTCATTTGTAACGTTTTCATCATTATTATATGCATACGAAAAAACAATAAAAAGCCATTTTATTTGTATTTGAATATGTATTTACGCAATATTAATACATACATATGAACAAATTACATAATAGAAAGGTTGCAAGATTAACATGACAAAAAAACGGCTAAGTGCGAGTCGGACTCGCGCACGAAGGGTTCCGTACCATTAAAATGTTCTGCCAGTTAAAAGTAACCGAGCGTAAATTTTAATAAATATATACTTACAAAATAAACATTATACTCCTTTTTGTGCAGTTGTGTTAAATTTTAATATAATAAAGATTAGTTCTCATCTCATTTCAAATTATACTTAGAAAAATATTTTTTTATCGACAACGATAGCTAGAAGTATATATAAGAAAGTCGTAAAAATTTACGACCTTTTAAGCGACGAGTTTTTAAATTCAACTCTATCACTAAGTTCATAAAGATTAAATTTGTATCTCTTTCCAAGATAGTCTCGCGAAATAGTCTCGTGTCAATAATCGAACAAACATGACTCGATTATTTTGTCTTGATCATATCGCTAAACGATACATCGACGATTATTAGAAATTGCATTTAAATAGATATTTACGTAAAAAAAATAAAAAAAATACTTACAAATGAAATGTTATTCCATCTTTTTTAATATTTGATGTGTTTGACTTGTTTCTGCAAGACTTGACAGCACAAAACGGCATTTTTAGCGGAGCACTTGCAGACGTCCTTTCGATGTTTTACGAATACGCAGAGTGTTTGTAATCGATTACGCAAGTAGTTTGTATGAAAGCATAAGATTTTTCGATTCGAATAATCTTATACCTCGGCAAAAGGGGAAACGCCTGTGAGTGTTATCCATTACTTAATGATCTAAGCACGCACAGCTTGTAGTTGCAGTCAAAATAAATAATTATTTAAGCATGATTTGTGTTTACTGTGTTAACTACATCATTCACGCTCTATAAATATGAATATTTATATTAACATTAACCTAAAAATTTGAGACTACATCGATTCCTAGGAAAAGAAACGTGTGTAAAATATAAATATCATTAAAATAAAGGAAGGACGAGAAAAAGACGATTAAATGGATACCGTTATATCACCTTCATTTATTGTATCCTGATGCTGAATAGTCATAGTACGAATTTCGAGTCTTAGCGTGAATGGTATCCTCGAAGTATATTTTTTTAAAATATTTTTTGATTGACAGTCGATAGATTAGGGAAATACTTTGACAGTGACAGTTAAATGGATTCATACCAGAAATTCTGTTTGGTAAATGGTAATATCTGTGGGTAATATATTTGCAAAAAATTCGCGACGATAGCCGTGAATATCTAAGTTAATAGAAATAATAAAAGTCAAGTGTTATAAGCGAAGTGTTTTTTAGGAAAATAACTGTGATATACTTTCATAGATACACAAATAATGATCAAAAGCTATACTAGTTATTCTTTGATAAATTTTATAGGTTTTTCATAAACCGATCAGTATTTCGATTATATTTCCACTGTTTACCTTTTTCTAACTCTTTTAATTTATCTTAATGTTGACTTTATGTCATAACTACTATCGCGTGTTGACGAATAATAAAAATAGCAAAAATGAGGCACAAGATTTCAGTAGAAGAAAATATGCGTTTGGTATATTTATTTTATTCCTTGTTGCTATTTTATGGGTTGTGTCTTCAGAGCTCACAAAGGTAACATAGCTTTAAGTTTGTGATAATCCTAATATCTGCATAGTCTATTTATTAATACAACTGTATTTTTTTCTAGTATATTTACACAGAGAAGAAATTAGAGAGACCATTCCTTGTGACGTATATACGAAGCTCATTATTGTTTATATACCTTTTAGTATTATGCTTTACACCACCTACAAAAGATCCATGCCAGCCTGCTGATTACACTGTAAGTATAGTTATAAACATAATTTGAATTGTAACTTACCTTGAGATAATAAGAAAGTATTGAGATAATAAGATAAGTTATTCAAGGAAATTATTTCTTTTCAATGAAATAGTTGGATTTTATACAATAATATTATAATTAACTGGAACAATCATAAGACAAAATGTTAGCACTTTCTCACTTCTTTGCTATTAAATTCCTCCTAGAATCCTTATTCAAGTTTTTATCTAATCCCAATGCTTGTCATTCGTAATTACCTATGTAGTAATGTTATATATCGGTCAATTAAGGAAAGCTGGCATGTTCACAGTACTCACACTTATGCAATTTCACTTACAGTATGTTCAAAAATAAATGCGACTCTAGTTTCATTTTAGACTTGAATTGTAAAATGGGTGCGTTGTAGATAAATATATGCAAATATAATTATGAAAGCTCTCATAATTTACCTGTAAAATTATAATTTAAAAGTAAATCAATTGATGAAGTTAATTATTTATTCTAATAATAATCAATTGGATAAAAGTATTAATAATCATTCAATTATCAAATAATAATTAAATTTCAGGTCATAAAAACAATACAAATAACACGTGCGCTCACTCCCAACACACGGATGGTTGTTTTGATAATGATTTAAATAACGGACGTCTTCTGCAGTTGCGGAGCAGTCTTGTCCTGACTTTGGTCGAGTAAAGATATCTAAGAAATATTATATTTGTCTTAAGTACGTAATACCTACCAATACGCGCTAACAAATATGTGTTACATGTTTATTGCATAATTTTCACATTATTGGTTTTAAACTCAAACTCAAACATTTATACAATTAGACTTCTTCTAGAAGCACTTTTGAATCGTCATAACAGTTTAACAGTTTTAACATTTACCACCAATTCAGAAAGCAGTATCTATAGAGAAGAAGAAGAATCTATTTAATCATAATCGTAATCTTCTACTTCACTGAAACTTTCATCGCTCGAAGAACTCGCCGTCGGAATTTCTTAATGTTATTATAAATGAGTCAGTGTAATTATCTACTTTTGGTTCTAATTGAATATATTTTTCCTCATGTTCTCGCGTCTTTCTCCAAACGTCACTAAACATATCCAGACTAATAGCATTTGCTTCCTTTCTAAATAATTCTTCCACAGTTTTCAAGTTAAAGTTCACATTTTGTGATGCTACTTTCCCTTTAATTATGCCCCATAGTAACTCTATTGGGTTGAGTTCTGGATGGTATGGTGGAAGGCGCAATACACTATGTCCATGATCTTTGAGGATTGCATCAAGTAAAAATTGTGTATAGTTTGGCTTATTTTTTTAATAATGTGATAACTCTGATTATTAATTAGTAATTTGATTTTTGAAAAAAAAAATGCCGATTTTAGTCAAAATTTATATTTTTATAACAAGATCCTTATCATCCAAATTTCCACCTTGGTGAGAAAAATTGACATTTCTAATGAAAATGAACAAAAAATTAAATGATTTTATTAAATACTGTAAAATAGTCTATAATTCTTCCATTTACTGTATCACAAAATTCTTCATAGATTTTTAGATATTCGTACTACACCAATTACATCACCCTGTATTTATAAACAATTGCAAAATATGACACATACATAGGCCGGGAGATACTGACACAAAATTTCGGGTCATTTGTAACAGAATGGCGGTTCTACAGAGGTCTTATTACGCAATGACTAAAAGAAAAATGATGGTCAGAACGCTGGTACCGGCGGACTAGTCGCGTGGGCGTTAGTCGAACTCGTCGGATAAATAGCGAAAGTCAAACGATTTGTAACACAAAAATTTTAGAATTTACCGATAGCCCATAAAAAAGATGTAGGCGGTAGTGCGGTTTGGAATCGGAATCGGAATTGGAATTTGGAAGCGGTTTGGAATCGTCCGAAAAGTATGGCATGGCGATTTTAGTAAATGGCTGCACGACGATGGTTACCTGTGCAAAAGTTAGCCCGGTACAAATGGTTGAATTGTTTTTTTTAAATCAACGCATTCACGTCGGTATGGCGGACTGTAAGTCACATCGTAAAAGTATGGCATGACACTACCGCCTACATCTTTTTTAAGGGCTATCGGTAAATTCTAAAATTTTTGTGTTACAAATCGTTGGACTTTCGCTATTTATCCGACGAGTGTGACTAACGCCCACGCGACTAGTCCGCCGGTACCAGCGTTCTGACCATCATTTTTCTTTTTGTCATTGCGTACTAAGACCCCTCTAGACCGCCATCCTGTTACAAATGACCCGAAATTTTGTGTCAGTATCTCCCGGCCTAACATGTGCAATGTGTAAATGTGTTGACGTTCCAGCTCTTCTTAATGGGCCTATACCTATCATTGAAATATGACTCAGAATAATAATTAAGTATAGTATCTTGTTTCCCTTTCTTATTAGAATAGAAAAATTCTTATTATATTATATATATGCTACTTAATTAAAATGGTTTTTAATAATTTTATATGCAGTTTAAATGTCTTTTTATTTTAACAGCAACTTGTGGAACCAACAACTGAGACAGATGATGAAAATTTCTATAATGAGGCAACAAATAGTTTAGTGAGTATTATTATTTTTAAATTTGATTTACATTTTCTATACTGTGCTGTTAGCTTCTTTTTTTTATGTTCTTCATCTTCGCAATCTATCAATTTTCAGATATTCAGCAATATTTTAAGAATGAATGCTGTTACCTAAATAAATAAATATATGATTATCATATCTGTCTTGTAAAACTTATTGTTATGGTCAGTCTGTATAATATTGTCTCTCTCATAGAAATCTAAATAACAAGACACTAGAACTGCCATAATGTCATAATTTGTATGAAAACCACTGTCACCAAAATCAACACATTTAAACCGATAGCTAAACAGTACACACAAGTAAACTATGCCTTTTATTGGACAGCTTGATTTTAGTGAAAACTAACTTAAATATTAAATTAAGCTTTTTAATATGTATCCTAACGCACAAGTTTACAGTTTATTTTAGAATAACATCCCTAAGTGGATGAGACGTTTTGTTTCTTTTTGCTCCAATACGAAAAAAATCGGTTTTCTACAACAGAGGTTGTTAATTTTCAATAGATATAACTTTGAACATAAACTCATAGAAATAAGGTTGAAATTTGTGTTAAATGTGATAATAAGAACGGTTGACTGTGACATTCATTGTTATTTAGATTACTATGGTGACACTCGTAATACTTGTAAATATTCTATAATTATAAGGAAAAACGGCATTATTTCTAAAAAAAAAATATTTTTTGATGAAATATTATTCTTTTATTAGTATAATTACAACTTGTTGAAGAATTTCCGCAATGGGAAATGCTGAAACACACCATGTTTACCCACATACGTCTCCAGAGCAACTGAAGAGTGACGAACGCACTGGTGGTGTGAAAGTCACCTGAGTGGCGACAAGGTCACGCGCGCTTACGACATCTAGTGTCTTGTTATTTAGATTTCTATGGTCTCTCTTTATGGAAATTATATCAAAATGAAAATCTGATTAAGTGCATATTCATGCACAAGCTGACTTTTTCCACCTCACGGGGCATTAAACAATATTTCCCATATTTAACTTAACTGATTAAGTTTCAAACAATTTTACCACCCTTTTTACTGCCATATGAAACAAACTTCATATGTTAATTTTCAATATATTTCCTATACCTACAGTTTGTATTACATTTTTTTTTGTTTATTTATACAGGGTGACTCTACATTTGTGCCAGTAAGGCCGGGAGAAACAACAGACAGTGATGATGCAACTCCAAGAGCTGTACGCTTTAACAAAGTTGCAGAGGTAATAATATAATATTTTTTTATTTATATTGTTTTATTTATAACTATTTTTCTCTCACGCACAACTTCATGTGTATGTTTGTCAATATTGTTGTAGGAACTGCTCTAAACATCAATTTTTCCGAAGTATTAGAGTAATATAAAAAGAAATCCTATTTCATTTAATATTATTTCTGTGTCATTAAATTAATTGCCGGCCGTTTCAGCTTTTAACTAAAAAATATAAGTATATTATTTTACAAGACATATATGTATAATATGCATAATTTACAGCATTATATGCATAAAATAAAATCTAATAAGAATATGATACTAGATACTTTGTATACCAGGTTTGCATTTGCGGCTATTCTTGGGTGAATTTCATGTTGCCGCACTGTAGATGTTACTATTTTCCATCCGGTATATCGGTTTTCAAGTTAGAATTTGTGTGAAAAAGACCCAGAGATATCTTAATACGTAATGTAATTTAAATTGATTCACCAGTTAAGGTTTTAATGCTAACAGAGAGACAGACATATTTTTGCATTTATAATATTAGTAAGGTCCAATTGGTCTTTACTATCTTATCATTTACATGAAAGTAATTTTAATGATCCAAACAATTATTAAGGTTTGTTTGAAAGTATTTCTTTCTCATTCTACTTCTAAATTTTACTATATTTGCTATTTAATACTCAATGAGGAAATTAAAAAGTGTTGCAACTTGCACCTGTTTTCATTACGTTAACATGGCTTCTTTCCCTCATCAACAGTAATCGACCGCTGATCCTAGCGGATTAAATGTACAATGGCGTGCTCACAAAGCACTAGATAAAATCGCTAATTGACGCATAGACTTTAAAATTTAAATGTATGAAAGTAGTGTTATTATAGACAGTAAAAGTACATAATCTTAAAAGTAGAACCGTTCATATTCTTTGAAACGTTTGTGGACATTAAATCGAAATAAATTACGAAAAGTAAATAAGACTAATTCTCTAGTTTTCTATATTTTTGCGGCATCATGGCTTCATACATATGCAATATAATCAATTATATTGCCTATTATGTATATACTAATAATAATTCGACAATAAATAAGAGAAAGTCAAAGTAAACATAAATAAATTTAATCGGTATGTTACTTACGTCCAATAAAAAAATAAACATAGTTTGAATAGCATGCACAGAAAAACATGATTATACAGCGGAAACAAATCATCTTATCTTATCATTAACTAAATTACTATCCTCTCAATGACTGAAGGTATTTGAAAATCGTATTTGTTAATTGAATTTTCGTGTAATCGATTAGTATGTAATATTTTTAATCTATTGATTAATAGTACATAGGAATGTTATTTAGGTAAAGGAATAAACTACTTACACCTGCTAAATTACGATTAACTTATGTCATTCATAATAATATTATAATCGATAATAAAAAGCGCCGTTTCCGTTCCTTGAACACAAGATACCACTAGCACTCTGAATAATTACTATCATGACTGACTGTACTATACAGACATTACTTTAAAGTTGGTACTAGGAAAATGAAAAAATGTGTCTGAAATTTTCACAATTTTATATTTTAGATTTAGAATTGTGTTACAAATATGCGAGATTTACTTACTAAAGAAGATTATTATATGTATTTACTATCTTTAACAACTTTATTTCTTCCATTTACAAAATATAATGTAGAAGATACTCAGTTAATAATTATTATATTATACAAGTCCCAAAGTACACTTTTAGAAACTGGTTTAAGTATCATAATTTATAATAATATTACAAAAACATGACAAAGTTCACTATGAAGCTTATAACGGTTTAAATTCATGAAAGAATTTCTAGAACATTCTGGAACGTTCGCCAGGTCCGCGTCATGTCAGCGGCGATGGCGGGCGAGGCTCTATTGGCGCGTCTCTCGTGGTCCGCGTCGATTCGCGCTACGGAATACGCGCAACGGCGAGCGGCTGCTGCTGCCACCAGGCGGCATATACGATTAGCACTTGTGTTTACGATACCTGTGAGTTTATGTTGTTTTAAACGTTAATTACGAGTAAAAATGAAGTGAATGGTTTCAGCCGTATGTAACCCGGCAAGGAAACAGCAATTTTAACCTAGACCACAGAATACTTAATAGTAGCTAAACGCTACAGAACGGACACTCCCCGCCTCCCGCCAAAATTAAACACTTACCTCACCCCGCGCGATCAGGCTATAAATGGTCCGCATTTTTCTACAAGGACGATACGCAACGAAGATTGACAACATTAATCAAATTGACTTATAGTAATTTTATTATTTTGGATTTGTGATTATCGTTTTTCGTAGAAAATGGTTAGATATTGTGCTGTTTACGGATGTATTTCATCAGAAAAACGCGAATTTTTTTTACGCTAGTCACAAATGTGCCAACCATAAAGCGTTAATACACACACATTTGCAGTCTCTACTCTCTACAGTGTGACTGTCAAAACTGTGGTCAAAACGATAATTTTGTATGGAGTGTCTGGGGTGTGCCTAGACTGTGTTTCTAAAAATATCTAATTGCTTATTGAGTAATACATATTATATTGGAATACATTCAGAAGGCAATCTGATGTAGTATAAAAACTGTAAATTGATTTTACAATTCATTGTCTATTATACAAAACAATTTTTAATTGTATAATGTATGTATATGATATAGAAATACAGCACTGATAACATTTAATGTGATTACAATTTTTAAGTCTCAAACTATATTTAATCATGCAAATATTTTATTTAATCTCCACTTTCTTATTTCAGTGGTTCATATCAAACTACCTATACCGTTTGAGCCTATTGCACACGTCGAGTTGTTCAGCGACAATATACACGTCGACGACGAGCGCATTCGCCCTCACGCTCGGCGCGCTTTTCGCACAAGTACCCACGGATAGATTTAACTTCTCCAAATGTGTGGCTGTTTTACTAACTGCGAGTGGACTTGTAAGTATTATAAATTTGTTAACTTACAATAGTAAATTTAAGTACGTATCTGTTTTTCTTAGCAAGTAAAATCGGTCTAGTATAGTTCAGAATCGACATTAATCATTCTCATTCCAGCGACTCATCTTACATTATATGTATTACGATTAAATACTATAAACGGAATTTATAACGTGGAAGTTGCGTGGAACAGTCTGATATTCGATATACGTTAATACCAGCTGCGTAATTCCACAACCGCACTGCGCGACACAAACTAAAATACCATTCTCACCACCTGGATGCGTGGCGCTCGTCTACAGTGCAATTCACCAGACAATTTTTTGCCGAGAACTACGCTATTGTGGAACAAGCTACCTGCCTCGGTGTTTCCTAACTTATGGGCACCTTCAAGAAAGCGTATAAATTCCTGAAAGGCCAACAAATCGCTCGTAGAGTGCGTGCGTGCGAACGCTCATGGGCGGCGACGAGCTTCCAGAAAGTGACTCGCTTGCTCTTTTGTTGGTGATAACATAAAAAAAAAATACGATACGATATACAGTAATTAGGTATAGACCAGGGGCGTGCACAGAGTTTTTCGACAGGGTAGGCAGAAATATTGTAATGATATTTAGTCATAATAACGAATACCTACTGCAATGTTTATATTTTCACATTGCTGTACTCATATATTATGAGATTACAATACGTAGTATTCCCCAAAATAATGGAAAATATATTACGATTTACACACCTACTATAAAATAATTTTCAAACTACCTATAATAACTAGTGTTCTATACCTATTATGAAATTAACGATTAACTTTACCTTTGTGTATTACAAATTCCGGTATAGATCGGCCCTTTTTTCTATCACTTAGTCTCTGTCTGATAAATGTTTATTCATAAAACAAAAATTAGAATTTTTCGTTAAATTATACCTATTCTATCTTACAAATTATTACACTCACCATAGACATAATCTATTTAGTTACTCCCATAACACTTCACTTGCAAATTGTCTTATTTAACATTATTAATTTTCTCAAAAAACAAAATTAACCTCAAAGTAAAATATAAAATAACGTTTGTTATTTCCAAAACAAAACAAACGAATAATGATACTATTTGCAGATGGTCTTTACCGCTACAAAAATGTATAAATTATCACACTTCTTAAATTGGTCGCATATTCAACTTCAGTTTCGACTTTCGATGTGGTTCCGAATTCGGTTCGTACCTAATTCGTATATCTTCGTAAAAAGACACTGCCTACCTTGTGTTATTGTGTGCGTGGTTTTATAACATCAGTGTGCCGTGTTTATAGGCACGCACACATATAAAATATGCGTAGACACGCAGAGCACACATATAAAAACTTAGACACGGATAGTTTGTGTCTTTGCCGTCCCGTGACGTACTGGGTCCCGTGGCGGCGCTAGTGCAGCGCATGCATAGTGACTTGAGCTGTGTTATAGAAATTAGATAATAATGCCACCAAAATACCAATAGATGGATCTGAAATATATTTGAAATATTTTGATTTTTGTTTCATGGCGTTATTAATAAAATATAATGACGCTGTGAATTTCATTTATGGATATTAAATATTGATCAGAGTTTGGTAAATGCTAGGGTAGGCAGTGTCTTTATGTCTTTATGGAATGCACGCCACTGGTATAGACTATAAATGTAAGAAAATACCATAGACTAGAGGAATAGACAATATCAATGACTTCTTGTTGCTTTTTTATTTCATGATCTCAACAAAACATCCTATTTCAGGTAGTTCTAGGTATATCTGAGAGCCACCAGAGTAATTGGTTGGCGGTATTGGCGGCGTTGGGTTCCGCCTTGTGCTACGCAGTACACCTGCTAATGTTCCGACGAGAGTTGAGAAAAGGGGACGGGATTAACTCCTTTTTGCTCGTTGGTAATTTCAAAATACAGACTGATATTATATTATGCAATGACGTAGAGATCTTGAGTATAGAACGAGTAATTATTGCCTTGGATTATCCGTGCGAAAAATTATTACTATTTTTGACAGTGGTAATGAAAAGTCCGTTTCCATTTTGAATAATGAAGGTTCTGAACGTTTAGATTCTATTATTTAATTAATACATCAATTTTATCATTATTTTAGGTATAGTTGGATGCACGTGTGGGTGCCTAATATGGACATTCGGAGGCGTATTAGCGATAGCTGGAGTTGAAAAAGCTGAGCTTCCATCTCCAAAATTATGGAGTTGGTTACTCCTAGATGCCGCCTTGAGTCCCCTTCTTATGGAGTCTTTATGGCTTTGGTGAGTTATTGTTACTTAATAATATGTTCCTTTTATGTAAAAATTAATATATTGATTCTGAATTGATGAAAATAAAAAAAACTATATACTTACTAGCGGTCCGCCCCGGCTTCGCCCGTGGTACCTACATGTTTAAACTATCCTATCTCTCAAGTTGGATCGAACTGCACATGGTGTGCGAATTTTATTATAATCGGTTAAGTGGTTTAGGAGTCCATTGAGGACAAACATTGTGACACGAGATTTATATATATTAAGATGTATTTCTTTATTTATTCATAATAATCAACAATAATGATATGTTACAGAAAGCGATGCTATTAAAACAGCAATAGAATTTACTTATCCTACTATTTTTTATGTACATTGACACATTCTCGTGTATTGTTTGTATTTATTATTTACATTGACACTTTCTCGTTCAGGGGCAGATCTCTGACGTCATCGCAGACGGCGACCGGCGTGCTGGCCAGCACGGTGCCGCTGGCGGCGTGCGCGGAGGCGTGGCGCGCGGGGCCCAGCGCGTGGCACGCGGCCGCCGCGGCGCTGTCCGCCGCGGGCTGGGCGGCCGGCGCGCTCCTCCTCGCCGACACACCGCCCGGCGGCTGGCTCAGCGTGCGCCTGCGGGCCGCCGAGGGGCTCACGTGAGTGTTGTCATTGAGATAATATTACTACGTATGGAGGAGACACCACGAACAAAATCTGTGCGCCATTTTTTTGCTCTAACTAAGTTTTAAAAATTATTATCTAGTTAGGTACTTACCGATGAAAGTTATTCCTTTGCACTTTTCCGTATTATTTGTATTATTTGTGCAATATCGTAACACACACGAAGGCATATTTGATGCGTTTCACTTTAAAACAAATAAAAATGAGCGTGCAGTTACGCCATATGGCGTATGTTGAGCGGAACATAAGTGATGTAGGCGGTGTCGTCTCCATATGTATATCTCAATGGAGTATTGTACGACATTGTGTGGTGCACGAAGCGGATCGTTAGAACTTCGGCAGTCAACCGCGCGCCCATCGGCTTAATGTGCACTGGCAAGGAAGTAACTGGTTCGCACAAAATATCCTGCGGCGGCGACCCGCAATATGGCGTACAGCGCTATTCAAATCGGCAGCGCTGACACATAAAAAAAAAGGTAGCTAAAGCGCTTGTGCGCTGTAACTACAGTCACCTTTTCTTATCTACTACTCCTATCACTAGTCGTCACAAAAGTTATTAAAGTGCGTTAATAAAATGGTATTTAAATTTAAAAAACACTTCAAAGTATTTGTAATAATAAAATAATAAGATGATAAATATTTAAAATAAAGACCTAATTAATATTAAATGTACAATTTCAAATATTCAACTAAATTTGTTTTACAGGACGATACGAAATATATCGGATTTGGACGAGCAATCAGAAGCACTAATATCGGATGATCCTACGTAACACATCAATATTGTTTAGACATAATTTGTAAGTTAGTGTGACTATAAGCACCGGGTTTGCTGTGTGACACCCGCGTTTTGTCGACTTGTATCACTTAAGTTATCCATTTTAAAATATATAAGTTTTATCGACTACTAGTTGAAGTCTACTTTTATTGCCTTTCTTAATCAATTCTCTGAAGAAACTAGAAAGCAATAATGGTAGTGAAAATTAATATGCATTATTGCTTTAAAATTGTAATTTAAATCACATGGACAATGCCTCCAAAACTGTTACTTTTTTGTTTGCTATCAAAGTGCTTATGCTATAATTTATAAAGCCGACGTTTGATGTTTGTAATGATCTCATATTTAATTACAATATCTCAAATAAAAACGTTTCCAAACTCCTAATTTCACTTGCGATTCAATATTTTGACTAAAACAGCTAATTTAAGTGAAACAAATCGTAACTCCTAGTCTATGGTGTATAGCATTTATCATCGTTTAGTGAAAAATAAATATATAAAAATAAGTCATGACCTTCGTATCATTCCATCAGTAATTATTTATAGTATTCTTTACTGTTGTGTATAAATAAAAATTATGACGTGACGATGTATATTTTCTTTATTATAAATTATTATATTTCATATATCGCACGCTGAGAATGAAAGTGACCTAATACGAAATTCTTGTTTTTTGGGAATCATCAAAAAACTGTTCGTAATTTACAGAACTATTTACAAATCATGTCATAATTTGTTCGCATGCAAAGTTATATAAGATATTAAAGTCTGATATCATTTTAGAGGATATTGTCCACCCATACAACCCATAAAAAATAAATTAAATTAAATTTAAATATTTTTTATCTTTTTTTAAAAATTACCATTACATATTGCGTCACTTTAGTACTGAAAACTTGTAAATCATCTTTGACTAGTTTGGGAATGAGTCACTTTAGTATTTTTTTTCTATGCTTGCATTTGGACGTAACCTGAATTATGTCAACTTAGTATTAAAATATTAATGAGAAGTAGTCTAATAAAACCAAATGTTAACTAAGAAATTATATTTATTGTTTGTTTCAAGACTCATTTTTACTATTTACATAATACGTATGGGCAATCAACTCTAAGATTGGTATTATTAATCAAAAAAAAAAATATACTTTAGTATATTTAATTAAAAAAAGTAATACAAAAATGCAGTTTAAGTTAGTAACTAGCGGTCCGCCCCGGCTTCGCCCGTTGTACATATTTCGCAATAAAAGGTAGCCTATGTTCTTTCTCAAGGTCTAAAGATTATCTGTGCCAAATTTCATCAAAATCGGTCCAGTAGTTTATGCGTGAAAGCCACACATACATACAAACCTTTCCTCTTTATAATATTACTAGCTTACCGCCCGCGGCTTCGTCCGCTTTGTCTCGAACCTAATAAATTATACACTAAAACCTTCCTATTTAATCACTCTATGTATTAAAAAAACCGCATCAAAATCCGTTCCGTAGTTTTAAAGATTTAAGCATACAAAGGGACATAGGGACAGGGCATACAAAGGGAGATAGATTTATTTCGCAACTCTTAAAGTGAAAGTTTATCTAAAAATTTTGACTCAGAGCAGATAGATAAATAGCGAACAAAACGCAAGTATGATCCTGGGAAGTTCTAAGTAAAATTCTACTAACAGCTGCGAGTGAAAATCTAGGTAATGAGATACGAAGCAGAAACAAGTGGTTTTACGACGAATGCCAAAAGGTTACTTACGAAAAGAATGAAGCATACCTATCGTTACAGTAGACCTACACTTGCAGACGTGGGTCAGAGCAAAAAGTGCGATGAAGGAAAAAAAATAACTACACAAGAGAAAGAAGAAGAAATGTATTGATGTCAACAGATTGCTAAAAGTTTCTCAACGAAGGACTCGAGAAACTTTTACAGCCAAACTAATAGAGGTAGGAAAGATTTCAAACGTAGAACCTCAGCTTGAAAAAGTAAAGATGGTGAACT
Organism: Colias behrii; assembly: GCA_029959065.1. NCBI lineage: Eukaryota > Metazoa > Arthropoda > Insecta > Lepidoptera > Pieridae > Colias > Colias behrii. The sequence continues at coordinate 5,413,895 of JARWMC010000019.1, read as the reverse complement.
ACTAAATAGTAAGAACGATATTATTAAAAGATGGAATTAGTACTTCCAAGAACTGCTAAATAGCACAGAAACTGCTGAAACATCTTCCGCCATACAAAATTATACTAACATCCCAGATATCTCGCTGCTTACAAATAGACGAAGTTAAATTGGCCATTAGGAAACTCATAAGCCACCAAGAACTGATTACATCTCTGTGGAATTGCTTAAATATGCTGAAACTAGCTTTAAGGAGAAATTTTATATGAGCTGATAGTCCAGGTGTGGAAGTCTAAAACGACGCCCTGTTAAGTTATGGGTTTTAATGACAACAACGATTATTTAGCACAAAATTTTCTTTATTCTTTCTAAAAGCACATTGCTTTACACATTGCATAGGTACAAGAACCACAGACTAAGTACAGGGTTGCCACAACAGTGACATAAGAAAAATTTAAGTAAAGTTTTTCTAATATAATCTAATACGCCCGATGAGTGGAATATTGCTGTAATATAGGGTATATTACAGCGGTGTGTACAGCACAAGAAAGGTGACATATTTGATTGCCAGAATTATCACGGTATATCTCTTTTAAACACGGCATATAAAATCTTCGCCTATGTCCTTTTCAATAGAATATCTCCATACACAGAAGACAAACTAGGTGACTACCAGTGCGCTTGGGGCCCTAACCGGTCGACTACTGATCAGATTTTGAAACACTTGAGTTCAATGTCATAACACACCATGTTATTTTCGTGAATTTCAAGGCTGCATACGACAATGTTCACCGAAATTGCCTGTACCAAGCGTTGACTGAGATCGGCATTCCACCACAATTGGTGTTACTCACAGCAATGACGTTAAAAAAAAATAAAAAAGCGTCGTTCGGATCCATTCAGTATCTTGCAACCTTTTAGGGCAATGGAAGGCCTTAGGCAGGGTGATGCGCTCTCCAGCCTTCTGATTAACATAGCCTTAGAAAAATGTATCCGAGATTCCAGAAATTGAGACATCGGGCACTTTATTTTTCGAATAGATACAAATACTGAGATACGCGGATGATATAGACCTGTATCGGGAGAACGCTATCAGCAATGATCCTCTACTGCTGTTAACGCATATCTTGCTATAGACCAAACTGCCCAAAAGCTCGGTCTACAAGTCAAGTTCGTGGCTGTACGTGACTTTGTGTACCTGGCATAATTAATAACAAACCAGAACGAAATATCTGCAGAAATATGTAAACGAATTATGGCTGCTTCGGCCTTCTAAGATATTTTCGATCGAAACTGCTATCCCGAAACATAAAGGTACTGCTATAAAAGGCCCTACTAAGACCAGTAACTAACATACGGGTCCGAAAGTTAACTAAGAAAAGTATGGACGACAACAAGGCACCTCTGCGTCTTCTCTATGGAAAACTAGATGGGCCGAAGCTCCGATGGTTGGATGGCATCGAACGATTGCTGTGAAAAGCTGGAGAACTCAGACAAAGGACTGAGAGATCTGGAAGAAAATACTGGACCAGGCCAAGGCCCACTAGCAGCTGTAGAGCCTCAGATGATGATGATCACTCAGCGAGGAAACTCTTGTATTTCATGATAACTTTTTGGGTATGAATTTTTCGTTTTCTTTTTCATTTTCTTGAACCATTTGTAATATAAAATCATCTTTAATCTCTTCATCTAATGACCTAAACATAAATATTTAAACAAATTATTATTGAAACAATGACATAAACTTTAATACGCCATAAAATTAACTTATCAAAATATTATTAAAACGGCCTATTTATACATAATACACTTAAACAAAGAAAGCATTTAATAAAGTACAGGCATAACGTGAAATATGTCGTTACCTTTAGAATAGTTGATAATACAAAAATGACTTAATATGATTTAAGTCACAATTCAAACCCTGCATTTTAGTACGAAGGTGACCTAATACGAATAACGGTCTTTTTAAGATTAGAACATTGACAAAATATTTACTTACCTTTCGGTAAAAAAACGCCGCAATCGGGATTGAATCACTTTAAAACTAAGAAATGTAATCACCGTGCCGACATAATACTAAAACGGTCACTATTTTAGCGGAGGGACGTTTAAAATACGCAAATTATAAAGAGACGCAACATACGTGTTTTTCGATTTCTAGGTGACATAGGATAGTTTTTGATTTATTAAATGATAGAATACCTTATTCTGAGTCATTTTATGAGTATAACTCATTTTTGCAAAATTTTGAATTAGGTCACTTTCGTTCTCAGCGTGCGATATGTATCACATTATTTTTCCAATGGATATACATAGTTTATATTTTTTACTTCTGGGTGTTTTCAATTTATTATAAAATGAAATAAATTGCTATAATTTGTATTGTTTGTTCGCTTTAAACATAACTAATATATTATATATCGACCGTGTTTGGTGTTAAAAATTTATTTTATTGACTCTCAAATGCATATAACTAAAAATTCCTAAACTGAAGATATAGAAAATTATTGTTATGATAGGTATTAAGTAATTAGAAAAGACTTTATTTTCCGAATAATTCAAACAAACATAATTATGCATACGACGATTACGTAAAAAATAAAACGATGGCATAATTTTTTAAATTATATAATTCTTTAAACTCATTGTTTATCTTCGCGCAGCCGGCTTATACCGCCCTGATTATGCGGGCATTTGTCTTTGAAAACATAATCATATATAAAACTTATGTGCGCGTACGGGTGGCAAAGGTGGGCGGGTTGCCACTTACAAGTTAGGCATGTACACATGAGAGTTTTAAGAATTCATCTAGTGGATAATAAAAAAATACGTCTGGAATTTTATGAATATTTTTTACGTACTCAGCGTATGCAAAATAAGTCCTTTTGTGTTTAGTACACCAACGTGACGGTGTGACATCCTGTATATTTTTGATGAGCTAAAATTAATGTTTAACATAATATTTGTATTGTATAGAAGGATAATAATATAACTGTTTTGTTTTATTGCTCACTCATTTTATATTTTCATTTATATATTATTTTCTATTGCGTTTTTTACACAAACATCATTGTATTAACTATTAACAGTATTGCTTCGGCGTTTAATAGCTATGTAGATTTTCAATTGTGTATATAGTATAATATATATTTATACTCTTATTTAATGATTTTACTATGTTAAAAAATTTCTTGTAACATAATAAAAAAATCGTGAGATTATTAATATACAATAAATAATCTTAGCTAGAATTTTAAAATGTATTTTTTAACTACCGTGTATTTGCATTGAGCACAATGTTTTAAAATAAATATGTAATTAATTTCTAACTTTATTTCTGTATGTGTAATAAATGAACAGCTTGAAATATATACATACATTTTTTTTATTAATTTCTAATCATAATTTTTTCAACAAGTTCCCAACCTGTGTACGCAACGCACAATATGTGCAACCTACATAAAAGAAGTCTCTAAGCGTCATACCTATGTAAAGTCTGTAAAAGAAGTCGATATACCTTCTCTACCTACTTTGCAGAATAAATTCTTTAACTACCCTACATAAGTTTATTATCTCATGTTTTGAACTATGGTACATCTAAACAACGATTAACGCCGGCCGCACGCGTTCGATATTCAATGCGTGATGCTCAAATCCTTTTGTCCCCTTTGTATAAACAGCCACTTCTATGTAAGGGGGTTTCTGAAGAAATAAACGCCGTTCAATCTCAATTATATTGTTCACTGCTGACAGTTTATATTAAAATTTAAAAGTAACTGAAAAAAAATTGGTTGTCTGTAAAGTCGGTTTACTGACGATAGTTGAACGTGACAACGTCCGATTGTGCTTCTTTGTCGCTCGTTCCGCGCTCTCGCTTGCACTACAAGCCTTAGGCGATTATCACACTGCCACGCACCACGCTGCATGTTGCGTGACTGCGTGTTTAACGTTACTTGTAAGTATCTCCGTTTGTATAGAAAACACGCACAGTCCAACACACTGAAAATGCAACCACGCGCGTACATGCGGATCACGCGCATACACGCGGAGAAACATGCATCCCCGCGCGTAGGTGCGGGGCGAGACGCAAGGTATGGCACACCGAATCCCGCAGTGCCGCGCGTCGTGATGCTCAGTATTGTACGACCACCACAGAGAACGGCGAATAAATGAGAGCCGCTGTGCGTGAATCTACAAACGCACCTACGCGCGTGAGTGCGCAAAAAACCCGCACGATGATGCAGATCTGCACTCCCGCAGGAACGCGCGTAGGTGCTTCGACATGCAACATGCAGCGTGATGCGGGGCAGTGTGAGGATCGCCTTACATGGAACGCCTCAGAGCGAGGTAACGCCGCATGAGTCATGTTTTTTCGTGCGTGCAGCCGGCTCTATCGAATTATAAGACGTTGTCACGTCAAAAAAAACGAGCAAATGTTCATACGCGCATAACTTGCAAATGGCTTAAAGAAATTAGATTATATTATAAATGCGAAAGTAACTGTCTGTCTGTCTGTTACTCAATCACGCCTTAACTACTGAACCAATTTTCATGAAATTTGGTATGGAGATATTTTGATACCCGAGAAAGGACATAGGCTACTTTTTATCCCGGGAAAATGACGCAATCCCGGAAATTCCACGGGAACGGGAACTATGCGGGTTTTTCTTTGACTGCGCGGGCGAAGCCGCGGGCGGAAACCTATTTAGATATATATTTATGTTATTGGTGTACCTAATCAATACTAAGAATATAAAACAGAAGAGTAGTAGAACTAGTCGTATGTTTAAAAACGCTAATCAAAGAGTAACTAATAAAATTATTACAGGCGCTAATCCCATAAACTTTTTTTCACTGATTTACGGCATCCTTATTCACCAAATTTCGGTTTGTTTAGAAATACTAGGTACAATTACGTACTGTACCTATAGGATATTTTACGGCTTCACTATCTAGCGTTTCGGGTTAGGTAAATGAAGAAATATTATCAGAAAATCTCTCTAATTTTAACCGTAAATGTAATCCATCTATCCATGTAGGCCTTAGATCAAAGATATATATTTCCATGATGTAGGCCGATGGTAGCCCCTGGTGGATATTATGGGAGTATGGGACTACAGCTCACTGCTCACAGCTCACGCCTCACACAGAGCAAGTAATATACGCCTCACAGATAAATCGGCAATCGGCATAGACTTTTTAGTAGGTACGTCAAAGTCATAATGACATTTTAATTTTTATGTCAAATGAAGTCTCAAGTCGATGAGATGTCAGATGATATTTTTAGGACTATGAATACAGGCTTGCACATTTGTATTTGTATTGTAATAAATTAATACTTACTATCTGTTACGTGAGAACATAATTGAATTTTACGTGGATAATTATGTCCGTCTAAATAATATAAAGACTACAAGATGTCCAATGTTATAAAGTTAACCATTAAGCAGGTTATACCTGTTACAAAGTGTTCTTATCCAATTTTATCCAACTCGCTTTATAAACATGTACGAAATTACAGTAGTAAAGCGACAACAAATACTGATGATATTTTCAGTAAATTTACGGATTGGGAAACATTGAGTAGAAAAAGAACTATCAGCAAAGCTATGAAGGCTTACTTAGAACGGGCTAGAGAACATGACGAATTTATGAAAAAGCAGGAAGTCGAATATAAAATTGGTAAAAGACATCTTGCTAATATGATGGGAGAAGACCCAGAGACATTTACACAGAAAGATGTTGACAGAGCCATTGAATACTTATTCCCAAGTGGCATATACGATCCGGCTGCTCGTCCTTTGATGAAACCACCTGAAGAAGTATTTCCAGCCCGAAAAGCCGCGGAATTTGATGAAGCTGGTAGACCTCATCATTTTCTGTTTTACACAGGAAAGCCTAATTTTTTCAAATTATTGTATGATGCTGCTGAGCATATTGAAAACCTTAACAAGTTTGAAGATAAAGTTATTAGAAAAAAAGCTGTTCCTGACCAAAATTCTAAACTGGACTTAGCTACAAGTCTTTGGGTTACTAAAGATCAATTAGAAGTAATGTTGGTGGAGAAAATTACTGACTTGGAATATGACAATTTTAAATTGGTCATGGAACGACTTGTATCACTACCATATGCCTACAAATGTATAGATTTTATTGAAAAATTTAGAAAACCATTGTCTACTCAGAAATTTGCACTGGAAATTCCTAAACCTAGTTTTGATGAAGAGGGTCGTTCTTTTATTACCACCTATGAATGTTTGAGAAAAAAGGCTAGAGGTGATGTAACCATTCGATCACCAGGCACAGGAAAAATAACTATCAATGGAAAAGATATCACCTACTTTGAAGATACTCAAAGTAGAGAACAAGTGATATTTCCATTAATTTTTACTGGAATGGAAAATCGAGTCGATGTTGAATGTAATATTGAAGGAGGTGGACCATCTGGCCAAGCTGGTGCAATTCGTTGGGGAATAGCATGGGGTCTACGTAGTTTTGTTGATCAACCAATGCTTGAATCAATGCAAGTGGCAGGTTTGCTTACCAGGGATCACAGAAGAAGGGAACGTAAGAAGCCTGGACAGCCTGGTGCTAGGAAGAAGCCTACATGGAAGAGGCGTTAAGATTACTTGTAATGCCGGTTATAAAATTGTAGTTAATAAATAAAATACAGAATGAATTCAACTGTTTTATTTCAAATATATTACAAGATCAGCTTTTCTTATTATAACTTTTTTTCATAGTCTTCTTTCGTCCGCCAATCTTTTTCTGGAACATCTTGTTTTTACGCTCTTTATTGTACAGTCGCTTTTTCATAACGGATTTCAATTGCCGCCTTTCTTTCGGGATTTCGCCTTCTAAAGGTTGGTTAAAGAATTCTAAACCCTCTGAAAAAGTAACATTATTTTGATAAGTTACGGGATTATAGGCTATGGATACTTAATGAATACAACCTCTATAAAGCTTTACATTTACTACTGAAGAATAATATTCTAAAAAATGTTGTGTGGTTTTATGAAACCACGGTAAAAGTGAAACTGTTCGAACGGTTCCGAACACTGCTTTGTGTAGCGCATGTCGCGTGTCGGTCGGCTGCCGAGTAGGTATACCTACTCGGCAGCCGCGATACACGCGACATGCGCTACACAGACCAAAAAGTTTGAGACGATGTAATAAAAGTTTCACTTTAATAATTTTACCTTTCAATCTGTTATCAAAGGACAGGGACAAAAATAAATTTTCCCTCCAAACAGCCTTTGGTTCAACTTTCTCTGTTATAAGTGTATCTTTATGAAGTGGTTCACCTTCATCTTCAGATTCCGAAGAATCATACACAAAGGGATTTTTTTCACCAGGATCCAAGGGATGTTTTACTTTTTTATCTTTAGTTTTCACAAATGGTATGCTTTCTTCTGTGTCATTTGGTGTTTCTAAAAAAATGGCACAAATTATCAAAATAAAGTCATGTACATAAAAATTACTATTTTTAAAAACATAATATAATGACACAATATGAACAAGTAAATAAAACTTGTTAATATAATTTCCTGTGATTTGCAAGAAATATTTACCTTCTTCAGTATGTTCGCTTTTAGAGAACAAGCTACGTAAACTAAATGACGTTGGTTGTGCAATAGCTTCCTTTAAAACATCGCTGACTTCGTAAAACTGTTCCTTCGACACTTCAACCTTCTCTACTTCCACCACTGGTTGAGTTTCTGGTATTTCTTCCTTGTCTTTGGATTTCTTCTTTTTAGATTTCTTTGAAACTTCTTTTGGTTCCACTGGTGCTAAGAACTTTGCATGGTCAGGTTGTAAGGGATCAAATCGTAACATCCCAAGCTTTGCCCTAGAATAATAAATTTAACATTAGAAAAAATGCAAATTTAAAAAAAAAAACTCAATAATTTTTTTAGCTTTATCTCACTTTGTTTTACTAGAAGAGTCTTGTGGTTTCGTGTGGTTAGATCGAATAGCAACACCCAAGACATCTTGTAATATTTTTACTTGTTTGCTCTTTTCGTCAGCCCGTTCTAACTCAACAGTTTCGTCTTCTTCAAGTTGTTTCCCACATGCTACAGCATCACCCTCATCTGAATCTTCTGCAAATCTTTCATCTAGTACAAACCGTTTGTCAGATTTATATCTGGATTGTAAATCAAGTACCTGTAAAACCCACTACAATAAGTAATTCATATATAAAACTGTTACAAGCATTTATAAAATATATTGGTTGAACATTACATTATATTTTATATTGAGAAAATCAGGCTATCAGGCTAATAGTTAAAGCATGGCTTTCATTAAAAGCTGAAATTTAAAACTTACATAAAATACAAAATATTACCTTTTGTCCTTTTTTGCCTTCAAATTGTTCCTTTATATTAAAATTGATACCATCATCACTATCCTCATCGTCAAACAAGTTATTTCTGTTTTGGAGTCCATTATTTATATTAGATGATCCATTTTCAGAAATCTTTTCTTCTCCCGTGTCAGTAAATATTATCTTCTTATTTGATACTTTATCCTGTATAGAATTTTAATAATTATCTTTAACTCCTATGTATAATACTTTATGACCGCCTCCTTGATACAGTGAGTGGGGTCCTGGGTTCGATTCCCCGTGGAGACGAAGATAAAAAAATGTCTCGGTCTGGCAGTACACAGAAGGCTGATCACCTACTTGTCCCTCAAGAAAATCGATCAGTGAAACAGATGAATAATGCATCTGCCGCTTACCCCACTAGGGGACATGGGACTTCACTTTATAATACTTTATTAAAATGGTAAATGTGAATGATGTTATGAAAGGCAAGATAACACAATCAACTCTTTGATAAAATAGTAACATTGTATTATTTTTTGTTGTTGTGTGTAGGTGACAAGGCACCATATCAGTGGCGGTACGTTCATACAAGCCGAAAAGCCCGGCTTGCCTAAGGAATTCGCTACGAGACAAGAAAATACCCAAATTCACTTTTGAATATTCGCGCGCAATGAGCAATTCAAAATTTGATCCGAAATTCAATGGAAACTCACCTACAATACGCCTAGTGTGGACCTACACTAGGTGCGTGCCTACACACTGCGAGCCTAGCGCGGTTGCGACGGCGGGCGCGAAATATCAAACGTATGAAACGCGCCTTTGCGTCCACATTGAAATGACTATGGCGGAAGCCTAGTGCGACGGTAATGAGCGAGCCAGCGCGCGTAGTTTTCAAACTCTCCTATCCGCGCTTTCGGGCCACACTACGGGCCTAGTCAGCGAGCGACCCAACGCGCGGCTAGCGGTGATAACAAACCATTTCAGTCCTGTCGCTCGACTTCTTATATATGCTTTATTGTTTTTCGTAAAATAGCGGTAAATACTTAATTGTTTATACGTGCGATTCAATCTAAAACACCACATATATATACACCACAGTAATTTTGTAGGGTATAATCTCAATTCTTCATATTATAAGATAATAATTCACCCGTTATTCCTCTGTTTTTATTTATTTCGTGCACAACATCTATAATGTACAATACCTCCCATCTCAAAATCGGACTGTCCAGTAAAAATAGCAAATCGTCCAAAGTTTGCAACACCCTCGGAGCAATTATCAAGCCTGGAGAAGTAACAATTAATTGAACAATAAAGCACTAGTTTGGCCTTTTTGGCTTATGGCAAAATGTCATGCGAAAAAAGAGGACAGATATATGTCAGTTCGACAGTTTGAAATGACATGTAGCCATTACAATTTGTTTTAGTGACCAGTCTGGTCACTAACGCATGGTGATTTTAATTATTGTTTTTGAAGTGAAAAACGTGTTTTCTAGTTTCTTATGTTATTTTCTGAAAAGATAATTTACTAAAGATTACATGGCTTGTGTTGTTCACGGCTGTAAAAGCCGTAGTACTGGGAAATCGGATGAAGATTGGAATTTGTCTTTTCACAGGTTAGTGTTTTGATCAATTTTTTTGTTAATTGTATTATAAACTAGCGACCCGCCCCGGCTTCGCACGGGTGCAATGCTGATACTAAATACACTACAGAAAAACTGTGAACGTTGTATATTATAAAAACATAGCGGCCCGCTCCGGCTTCGCACGGGTATAAAATATATAGCCGGGCGGCTGGCCGGTACCGCCGCAAACGCTACGTCCCGCAATTTTTAAATCTGTAATATCTTCAAAAATATTCACTTAAATCATACGGTGTAAAGGGCTATATAGATCTATATTAAATGAACAATGTATTCAAGGTATTTAATTGGTTAAGGATTAATGCTGTATTGGTTAAAATCGCTTCGAAAATTAGCCATTATTAGTCGTAAAAAGTAAATGACAAAAAAAAGTTATTGTGGGTTATCCATAAGAGATAGACATATACCATCGCGGACTTTTATGTAGACCTTTTCAATGTGTATAATACTTAGTACATTATTTTGATAAAACTCGTAGGGTTCAGCCTGCGTTTGCAATGTAAGCGGAAAAAATGTAATTTTTTACGACATCACATTAGAAACCTCAAAAATAACAGTACTTCTCCACTATTTAATGGGTGTTATTATACATATAAACCTTCCTCTTGAATCACTCTATCTATTAAAAAAAACCGCATCAAAATCCGTTGCGTAGTTTCAAAGATTTAAGCGTACAAAGGGACATAGGGACATAGGGACAGAGAAAGCGACTTTGTTTTATACTATGTAGTGATGATGTGAGAAGCCATGATGCCGCAAAAATAGAAAACTAGAGAATTAGTCTTATTTACTTTTCGTAATTTATTTCGATTTAATGTCCACAAACGTTTCAAAGAATATGAACGGTTCTACTTTTAAGATTATGTACTTTTACTGTCTATAATAACACTACTTTCATACATTTACAGGTAAATTAGCTTGGAGAAATTTTTGCGTTTGTAGTAGTGTATGGTCAGCAAATAAAATAAAACAACATTTTATTTTTAGTTTTTATTTTATATATAATATGTCGTGGCCATATCGTAGATTTGCTCATTTCATGATATGATTGATCATTTCACGAAATGGTCGCATTTCAGGAAATGGCCAACATAGTTTGATCAGATCGTTAAATCGTCAACGTTTCACGATTTGATCATCCACATTTGGCCAGATCGTATAAAATATAGAGAGTCCATAAAATATTAAAAAAATTCAGAATATTCTAAGAACTTGTTTAGTGTCATTTAAGTTAGTGCCGCGGCAGCGGCCGGCGAATGCCAGAAGCGAATGGTTTTTGCAATAGAAAACAGTTAGGTTAGGTTAGGTTAGACTTTGATAAACAACGCACGAGCTGAGCGAGCAAAGCGAGCGTGCCGCGGTAGCGGCCGGCGAGTGCCAGAAGCGGATCGCTTTTTAAAAAACAAACAATCATAATAATATAGTAGGATATATAAATATATATCCTAAAAGAAAAAATGCGTCTTAAATCCTTTTATTTAAGATGGATTTTTTCTTCAATACATATAAGATATCCACATTTTCCATAGTACTCGAACCTCTTCGTCGTAAATTCTTTGCTATGACTTTCTTCATATTGTTATTAAACGAATTATGAAGTTTTTAACTGCGAATAATTAAATTTTCGCCAGCGGCCGCCATATTATCAGTTATCACATAAACACAGAGCTTGCAGCGCCTCTACCAATAATTAATGTAACTATTTTACGATATGATCAAATAATTTTGATCATTTCATGAAAAAACCGCGCGTTTAGTTGGCCATATCGAGAAACGATTTCTTATCATTGATCTGCCTAAACCACATCATGATGTGGCCAATAGACATTCGATCATTTCATGCAATGCGATCATTTCACGAAATGATCGATCATATCATGAAATGAGCAAATCTACGATATGGCCACGACATATATAAGGGATTAAATTAAATTAAATTAAATTTAATTAAACTATATGTGTTTCTCCTCTGAAAAAGATGAGACTTTATTTTAATATTTGCACATTTAACATACGTATAACTTTTACATTAACAATGTTACTAAAATGAAAAATTTACTAACCTGAAAAAGAAACGACATGTAAAGTTTAATTCTTTAGTTTGAGAAGTCAAAGGCTTGCCTCGACCATGTTTTAACACTGGAGCCATTTTGAATTAACAATATAAAGTTACAACACTTACACACAAATTAAACACTTCAACAAATATTATAACAATAATAACAAATAATAACAACAATCAACAAATACAAAATTTAACAATTAAACTACGTAATAATTATAATTTTTTAATTAAATGTGTGCTTTATGTTCTAACGGTACCAAACGACTGCACGTGGCACCTGCGGACAGCGTAAACTGGTTTATTCTGGTTTTGTGCGTGTTTCCACTTTCCACTATCAAGTGACGATTTATTTATTTGTTTTGTTTCGTAATTATTATGGTCAAATATTAATTATGAAACAAATTATTATGGACACGATATTTTATTGTTTCACGGTAGTCGCCTTGTCGTTTGCTCAAGGACGTGAAATTGAATGATATATTTTTTTTTATAAAGTCAAAACCATTTTCTTTCAAATAAAAACTTGTTTTTATTGAAAACAAAAGTGTTGCTAGGAATAAGTATAAAATTAAATAGTAATGTTAGGATATCGAAACATTTTTGTATAGGCCAGAACGATATAGTGGAAACGCGCTCTAAGATCTGAGTAATATACACACCACTACATATGCAAAAATTTCTCCAAGCTAATTTACCTGTAAATTTTAAAGTCTATGCGTCAATTAGCTAAAATTATCTAGTGCTTTGTGAGCACTCAATTGTACATTTAATCCGCTAGGATCAGCGGTCGATTACCTTTGATGAGGGAAAGAAGCCATGTTATCGTAATGAAAACAGGTGCAAGTTGCAACACTTTTTAATTTCCTCATTGAGTATTAAATAGCAAATAGTAACAGTTAGAAGTAGAATGAGAAAGAAATACTTTCAAACAAACCTTAATAATTGTTTGGATCATTAAAATTACTTTTATGTAAATGATAAGATAGTAAAGACCAATTGGACCTTACTAATATTATAAACTAGCTTTCAGCCCGCGACTTCGCTCGCGTTTTCGAAGGAAAACGGCCGTATAGTTCCCATTCCCGTGGGATTTCCGGTATAAAACCTATCCTATGTGTTAATCCAAGTTACCTTTATTTTAATCAGTTAGTTTAATAGTATTTGCATGAATGAGTAACAAACATATACCTATATACATAAGTACACATACATCCTTCCTCACAAATTTTCGCATTTATAATATTACTAGCTTCCGCCCGCGACTCCGTCCGCGCGGATGTCGGTCTTCGCGTGGATGGTTTATTTCTCCATTTTGAGTAACTCTGACAATGACATCTTATAAATATCTATTGGACCCAAATACGGCTAGGCCTATAATAATACGCAACGTGTGTTCGCGGTTCTACAGAACAACGTCTATGGATAAAACTGAAAAATTAAGATTAATTTTTTTTTACGTATTTTTCCAGGATAAAAAGTATCCTATTTTACGCCCAGGATAATAAGGTATAATTATACCAAGTTTCATCGAAATCGAACCGTTAGTTTTTACGTGATGCCTGAACATACAGACAGACAGACAGACAGACAGACAGACAGACAGACAGACAGACAGACAAAAATTTTTTTAATCACATATTTGGGTTTGGTATCGATCCAGTAACACCCCCTGCTATTTATTTTTTCAATATTTTCAATGTACAGAATTGACCCTTCTACAGATTTATTATATGTATAGATAAGTTAATTTACGTTATTTTCATAATCATCTATGTTTTATCTAACCGTAATCATTGAAATGAAATCATAATCAGCTTAGTTTTTAGAAAAAATGCAAAATATAACTTCCATAGTGTTGTGCAATTATCGATACTTGAGTAGGTACGAAGTACTTCATTGATAATGACTGCTTTAAGTTAGGAGAAAAAAAAGGTATTTAAGTATGGATTTTATTGTTATTTGCAGGTTTCTGGCTTGAGAAAAATTAAAAGATGTTTGGGTTAAAGCTATAGCACAGGGAAAATTGGAAGCCTTCAAAACATTCTCGGCTTTGTTCAAATCATTTCGAATCAGATGGGAAGAAAAGTAAAGTGCTTTGCAGAGATGCTGTGCCACAAGTTTACGGTGGCATCTATTTTAAATAATAAATATTGTAATTTGGTAATTAAGTATCGAATTAAAATGTTGTAAAAAAAATTTAAATGTTTATTTGTTTTATTTGAAGAAATTTATTTTAAGCTAGAGGTGCCCCGCGTGTTCTCTGGGAACAAACAAACAATTTTTTCCCGTGGGAATGAGTTATTTTCCCGCGGTAAATTGTAGCCTATATGTTATTCTGATGTTTAAACTATAAATTAAAATTTAATTGTAAAGTTTCATAAAAACTCATTCAGTAGTTTTTACGTGAAAGAGTCCATTCTTATATATTTTCGCTTCTATAATATTAGTAGGATACGATTATTGATTTGTAAAATGATCAACCAGGTGGAAGTCAGATTCGCGCACGAAGGGTTTCGTATAATTCTATGAATGAATCTATGAAAACAGGAAAAAATACGTACCTTTTTACGAAACCATAAAAACAACCTAAACCGAAATACCTAATAATATTTTTTTATAAATACCACTACCATACAATGCAAGATAGTCAGTAGGTACGCATCGTAAAATATGAATATATGAAAAATGTTCTCCTTTTGAATGTGGATTTGACCCAAAATCACTATCTCGAATTACTTTTTCCTTACATTTTTTTCTAATTACAATTATTTTTTTAATTTTTGATGTAGAAATTGCATTAATTTTCCCTATCATCCCAACTTTAATAATAACTAATATAAATTCTTGATTTTATTCATCATCATTTTTTATTATTATATTATTAATTGGATTTCAAGCAATTTTATGACTCAATTTTTTTATTTATCGATATTTTAGTATTCGATAAATTTGTGGCAAGCACTACCTTTTTAGAACAAAAAGTGGCTACATGTGGATTTGAATGCCAAGCCGATAACAGTGTGTTGTCTCTTTCTATCGCACTAATTAGGGTATTGAATAAAAGAGAGCCACTATATAGGAAACGTTCAATTAATTGGTACTTCTCCAGGCTTGTTAATTGCTCCGAGGCAACACCCGATATACGTCGAACCGCTACATGAGCTCGCGCGTCGGTGTGGCCACCGCGGCGCCCGCTCGTCGCGCCCGCCACAGGCTCTAGCCACCGCGCATTCAGTGTGGACGCACACTAGCATATAAAACAATGTCGAATTCGAGTCAAACTTTTTAATTTCATCCTTCTTGCTATCTAAATAAGGTCGTACTTTGTATTTTGAGATTACAATCTAAGTTGGATGGATTATAAACAGTGCGGTGTCGTTCTTGAGTGACATATAGTTTTCTCGCTTGCACTCGTGGGCTTTTACCGGGCTTTGCGCTTATCTCTTCTAACGTATGAAATTTCGTCGAAGTAGCTACCTACATACCTATCTATAGAATTCTATAGCAATTAGTATGGCGAAAAAAGCCTGGCTTTACAGTGTAAAGATAGTTACGATTGCGCGAACGAACGTCGTGAATATTATTGTTATTATAGTTTGTTTAAGCGCGTGATTATACCGGTGTAATTTAGGTTAAGTTTTTCGAATTTTGTGATAAAATAAGTGTCGCGACACAGATTGTATTGTAAATTGTGATAGTTTGCTTTGTGCTCAGCGGGGAAAGGTAAAATCATTTAACTTTACTGAAAAACAACAATAAATTTCTTCATCAAAACCAACTCCCGATTTGTGCAGTAAGTCATAAACGAAATTTTAATTGTAATGTTTACGAATTAATCGATTTCATGAATGAGAATTGGTTAGAAGAAGCCTTTTCCCAGCTGATGAAACTTGCACATTTGGTAGTTACGATTCCTGCTAGTAGTTCTTCCACGGAGCGTGCTTTCTCAGCGTTAAATCGAATTCATAGGTAAGTATGAAATACACAAGGCCAAGAACGCCTTTCTGAATTAACAATGACTGTCATTGAGAAAGAGCTGTTAATTGAATTAAAACAATCACCTACCTACTTCTATTCCGATGTTATAAAATCTTTCCTTCAGAAAGATCGGCGTTTTGAATTAGAATATAAATGGTCTGTACAATTTTATTAATAATATAATGTCATACAGTTTTATATAATTTATAGATATAGATTTTAATGATAAACGTTTGACAACGGTTTTCGGGCGCACTTGAAGATTTAGATTTGATTCGGTATGTTCACATTTTTTTTATAAGTTTTATAACGAACATAGTAACACAGTATACCTAATTCAAGAAAAGGGTACCCAGCAAACACTTCGAAAAATTTGGGCTTGCCCAGTCCTTACACCCTAGGCACACCACTGCACCATATAAGTAAGAAAATGTGCTTCTTATACTTGATACAAAGTAAAAGAAAATTACAATATATAATTATATAACTAAAATGTTTAGAAACAGTGTACCTATATTCTATACTTACAATTCCTGTAAGACCAGTTTTAATGATCAATTTCTTTTCCTTAAATTCTTGTCTTTTTCTTTTCATAGATTCTAACCTTTTCTTTTCTGACTCCTGCTTTTTATCTCCAGGTTTATCTGTTATATTATGTACATTATTTATCTGTAGTGTCTGCTTAATATTTTTTTCATATTTATCAGTTTTTGTTATTTTATTACTTTGCAAATGTATATCATTACTATGCAAATCATCATCATTTAAAAATTTCCTTTTATTTTTTCTGTTTTGATCAAAGACATTTCTTGTGCTAAAATCATTTTGAGCAGGCTGAAATAATACAATTTAAATCATAAACTGAATCACATAGGTATTTAAAATTCAAGTGGATTTTACTATTTAAAAAAAATATGTAATTCACAAACAAGAACTTTTGACTTAAATAAAATAGTAAAATATATACATGCAATAATCATGATAATACAGATGTGTACATTTATTCTTGTAAATGTACAAGAACAAGTGAACATTAAATTTTAATCATATACCAACCTCCGCAGAGGGCTTTTTAATTCCCTGTGCTTGTTCTCTTTCCCTTTGTAACCTTTCTAAAAAACTTTCCCGAGCTCTTGTCACATATAGTCTATTACCAAGAAAATCTTCATTAGAAAAATGCTTTAAGCCTGGGGAACAATTTTATTTGTTAATTTTTATTCTATTTCTTATTTATTACTCAGAACTTAATATCAAAGGACTTACATGACTCAATATAATTTTCAGATGTGGAAAGAGTAACGAAAGCAAATCGTTTTTTATCATTCTCTGCATCAGGCTTACACTTTATATCAATGTTAGTTACATCTCCGTATGAAGAAAATGCATTCAGTATGTGTTTTTCATTTGCATTTTCTGGAAGATTGCCCACAAATAAACGAGTCGTTGAAGTCATTTTGTGTGCATGCGCGGCAAATACTTTTCATTTAATAAAGCATGACTTTATTTGGTTTGTTTAACTTTGAAATCTTAACCTATCACAAAATATCTAAATAAAAAAGGCATGAGATTATTGACATTACATACCCTCAGAACAAAGCTTATACCACAGAGTACTCAGTACAGACACAGTTGACAGCACAGGTTGACAGTACATTCCACAGAGCAAGTAATATATTAGGTAGTCTTGCCTGGTACATTGCTGGTACCGTAGACAGAGAATCCAATAGACACCGGCAATGCGTGTCGCAGAAAGAGATAAAAAAGAATACGTCACAATATTTAGGGTTACCGTGTGAGGGAAAATTTACCCCGCAATTTGTAAGATACAAATCTCTCAATATTATTCACATAACATAAGTGGATAATAATGAGATATCCACATTACATACTTACATGTTTATACTAATATTATAAAGAGGAAATGTTTGTAATTATGTATGTATGGTTTTCACGCATAAACTACTGGACCGATTTCAAAAATTCTTTCACCATTAGAAAGCTGCATCTTCACTGAGCAACATAGGCTATATTGCATTTTCAAAAAAATTAGAGATCCTTACCAAAAATGCAATAATGTATCCTTAATAAAAATTCTGTCATCGCGTGCGCTGCGGAATCTATTGAAAATAGAACAAATAAATGTTCTACGGTATTATAGAATGGACCAATATCTACAAGAAAGTCCGCGATATTCCATTCAAAAGATATAACGAATTTTTAAAAGTGTCAATTTACAGAAAATAGTAGGTATACTGTTTAATACAATGAGTAGGCGTAGTGCGGGACGGGGTGAAGGTGAGGAGGGAAGGGATATTCGCAGGAACTACTTTGATTCCGATTTGAAAAATTCTTTCAGTGTTAGATAGCCCATTGATCGAGGAAGGCTATAGTAGGCTATATTGTACCATAACACTTAGACCAACAGGAGTGGAGCCACGCGGGTGAAACCGCGGAGCGCAGCTAGTATATAATAAACATATTACTTTTAGATGGGTAATACATATTATGTATATACACATACCTATATATTATATAATATGTATATATATATATATATATATATATATATATATACTCATATATATATATATATATATATATATATATATATATATATATATATATATATATATATATATATATATATATATCATAATCCCATATGAAAATGTGTATGTAATGATAATGTAGATGAAAACTCGATTGTTTATTATTTTTTATAAAATAAAATAAAAAAATGTTTATTTTCGTAAGTATTAACAGATACACACGTTAATTATATTGACCGACCCGCGAAGGCGCAAAAAAAAAACGAAATTTACTTAATAATAATTTATTGTAATAAAAAAATTACATTTAAATTATCTCTAACTTAATTAACTACGTCCCTCCGGTTCAATGTTGGAACCAAGAGTGTCCATTCCTCCATTGTCTTCGGCGGGGCAGCGTCGCGGTGGTGGTGATTGTAATACTTTCTAACCTTCGGTTTTGGTTTCCAATCTGTTCATCCTGTAGCTACAATCTAAATTTGTCGTAAATTATCCGGTTCAGGAAAACTGGAACAAGCCATTGAATATTTCAGATTCTATATTTAATTAAATACACACTGCAGAATATATATTATTATTTCCCATAATAGTGGGTAACAATTTGTAGAAAAGTTGGCAACACAAAATTTTTTAGGTTAAAATTTATAATTGTTATTTTTGTGGTTTTTAAACAATGTATTCAAGTCAACAGCACGTGATACACAATATATTAACACGCTGAAATATCATGAAGGCCTATAAACTGATAAAGAGTTGTATACTTACGAGTGAAAAGACAATCCAGGCATTTTCGTTCCACTATCACTTTTACACCCTTTAACGCTACACCGCACCATGGTATTATTTTATAAGGTATTAACAGTAAGTCTAAATCATTCAAAACCAAACATACCATGAATTACGTAACTTAGAACATGTAAAAACTATATTTTTATGGAAGACGATAGCTAGCTGTCAAACTTTGTTTATCAAAGTAGGTTGCTATTCTTGAAAAAAGTGGCACGCTGCGTGAAACAAAAAATTTTATCGTTCTCTCTCATTTCTTTACACAACACCGGCATAAGTTGCTCTTTTTCTTGTGTGAATGCGACATAGGATATCAATTTGTCTATTGGTTTCTCTGTCTACGGCTGGTACACTCCACAGGCCACAGGCGTTTACTAGTTACATTAGAATTTAGATAAAAGCTTCTTGCTAGTTACCTTAGAGTATATATAGTATCTATAGAGTGCGAACAACGAAGTGGGAACAGTAGGCACAGGTGGGAACAACACGACGTTCCCGCCGCGCGCGAGCGCTCGTAGTCGTGGTTGAGCTTGAGTGCTATCGAAGTGCGTTTCTCTAGGTATTTTTTTTATATTTACGAATAAACATGGTGAAATGTGCAGTTCAATCTTGCAAGAACGATACTAGAAAAAACACAAAATTGAAATCCAGTATCACATTTCATCGGTAAATCGATTGTTGTATTTATTTTTATGAAAATAAATCTAGCATCGTGGGGATGAAGGGGAAGTGGGAGGCGGACACGCGCAGGCTCGCTCGCGCACCTTTCGCGCACCTCACTGCCGCCACGTGATCGTAGTGATGTGACTTGACCAACGCTGTACTCGATAGTTTACAAGAAGAACTATATTTTAACATATTATTTATTTAACTTTAAAATTAAAACTCTTTTAAAAATTTATTAAAAATAATTTTGTGGTGTGTTTTGTATCATACAATTTCTAATATTATGAATGCGAATGTATTATAGTGTAAATGTAAAGTATGTAATGTTACGATATTATATTTTAACCGCTAAATTGATTTTTGAAGATTTTGGTAGGTATAGAATTGATAAAATTGAATAAAAAAAAATATTAATATTGTTTATTATTTCATTTTAAATTATTAATTATTTCTTATTTTTATTTAACATTTTTAAATACTATTATTCATTGATTTATTATTAAAAAAATAGTACTTAACCCGATCTTTTATTTTATTAACTTTATTATTTAAGAAGTCCACACGTTTAAATTCAGATATTCCAATTGAACCTTTTTTTTTAAACTACTTTTAATTAAAAAAAATAAAAATAAAATTGTTTTATTTCAGGACATGTGTTCCCATATGGAAGTTACAATACCTATAATGGAAGTATTTATACAAAATCAAGATAAAAATTAAAAACAATTAGAGCATCATTTATATTCCCTTGACTTCATAGATCTATACCCTAACATAATGTGATGCATGAACATTGCACCAGTAAAGAAGTAAGGGATTGTCATAATAGTTACAGACAGCCACCAGAATACCATTACTAGAGCGTCTCATTCTATCCCAAAAACTTGCGATTCGAGATCGCATTATGGCCCTGAAATCCGAGACCCCCGTCTCAAAAAACATGCCAGATGCACTACAGTACCTGGGCAGTTTCATGAAGAGTCTGTATGCGTTATTATACTGCACTCTCAATGACGAAATCGCTTTATTTGTGAAGTTACACCACAATTGACACGTATACATGCACATGGAATATGTTTTAAATAGCAATTTTTTAACGTCGGTAGTGCATCTGGCAAATCTTCGCGCCAGCATGTTGCTTCGGACTGCAAGGGCCCTGCGCTCTCTCTCTATGTCTGAATCGTCTTTTAGATCCCCCGTTAAAATGTGACCCAAATATTTAAATTGTCTCACGATTTTAACAGGAGAACCATTCAAAAATAACCCAGGTATTCTCTCCGGTCCCTGTCCATATCTAAATACCATCTTTTTCTATTCTTTATAAATTTATATTTATAAAGCATTTGAATGCCATAAAACCAAAAATATAAATTCAACAAAAAAGGTCGTGTTCCATCGTTACAATATTGTATTCACTGAAAAGTGCTTCATATTGGTTGAAATGGTTGTTAATCATCTCAATAGATGGCGCGCGGTGTGTCCCTTCAGACACATAAAACTGAAAGAATAGAATAAATTCGATCACTCGGGCGGGTCACGAGTGGCTGAGTTGGTGAGGCATCCGCCCCGGAATGGCGCGAAGGATGCGGGTTCGAGTCCCGCCTCGTGATCGAATTTTTTCTATTCTTTATAAATTTATATTTATAAATTTATATTTATAAATTTATAAATACCATCAATTCAGTCTTTGAAGCGTTATACTTCAAGCCGTGAGAATTAGCATAATTCTCACATATTGAGAGTAATTTTCTCAGACCCTTAATTGAAGGGCTCAGCAGAACCATGTCGTCGGCATAACTTAGATTGTTTACGCAAACGTCGCCAAGATGACATCCAACCCTGGTTCCTCTGAGCTCGCCAATCAAACCATCTATATAGAGATTGAACAGGTCCGGAGAGGTTAGCCCTCCTTGACGTACTCCACATTCTAACCTATACCCGCTAGACATGGAGTCGCCCCATCTGACATAATTTGTTTGATTTCCGTACCAGAATCTCAACAGACGCGCTACACTGTAAACAACTCCTGTAGCTTCGAGTTTATCCCAAAGAATACCATAATTTACCAGATCAAAAGCTTTACTAAGATCTAAAAAGCAAGCATACACGGATGTTTTGCGTTGTTTATAGTAATTTATGGTACTCTTTAGGATAAAAATAGCTGCGTCCGTTGATAGTCCAGGACGAAAACCAAACTGTGCATCATTAATATTTAATGATCTCTTTATTTCAGGATGAATAAGACGCTCCAATACTTTACTTAATATAGTTCCCAAAGATATAGGCCTATAGTTCGACGAATCGCCTAGATTACCGCTTTTATTTTTAGCAATAGGCACAACTATTGTTCTTATCAAATTTTTAGGCAAATAAGAATATTTTATGCACTTGTTGTATAGGTTGCACAAATGTTCGACCAACTTCTCACTTCCCCAAATTATATGCTCTATGCTGAGACCGTCATAGCCAGGTGACTTTCCCCTTTGTATGCTTTTTATAGCTTTTTTTAAAATCTTTTTGAGTAAATTGTATGCATGCTTCCTTACCTAAAATAAGTGGCTCGTTGTGATTGACGGTCTCAACACCGGGCACACTCTTTACAGGGAGAGGCTTTGTTGTGAATTTATCAGCAAATATCTCTGCGACTGATCTGACATTTGCACACCATCATCAGAAACCGACCTACTCTCTCTACCATTAAGCTTTTTTGTAGTCTGCCAAAATTTTACGAAGTTTTTGTTTTTACTGCATGTAGCTAATATATTCATCTTGAATTAATACAATACATATTTAAATGGAATAAACACACTTTATTCACTTGGCAAACAAATTTAAAATTACATATTTATACTTTATTCATACATTTCTCCGTTAATAACATATTGAACATAAAATTTCTTAAGATACATATTTATTTACATAACTTATCGATAGCTCAACACGCAATTGATACCTACCCATCCCTATTTGTCACACACACATCTATATAGTATCTATATAAGGTTCGCGTGTTGGGAGCGAAATGATACTATCGAGATCCAGATACAAACTGATTTTATTTATTGAAAAACCTTACATTATATACTCCTCACATCTCGCCCTTAAAAATAAAATAAAATGAAATTGATACAAGATTTCATTTTATGAAAAAAAAAGTTAAAATATAAAGTTAATACAAAACATTATTTAGTAATAACATTAATCATAGTTCATAAAAATATAACATGAATAACATACAAAGTAATCTTAGACACTTAAGACTATTGTTTACATAATGCATGAATACGATACTACATTAAACAAGCTAAGATAATAATAAATTGATCTTTAATTATAAGTACAGTCAGTGACAAAATAATATTATGTATTTTGTATGATGTAATATTTCTTAAACTAAACATGATATAATTTGGTTCTATTTTTATGAATAATATCAGTTTTACCATTTATTTCGACTTTTACATTTGGTGACAAATCTTTGATAACCTTGTAGGGACCAGAATAAAGGTTTGATAACTTATTACCTACTTCATTTTTAATAAGAATTAAATCACCAGATTTGTATAAAATTGGATTAATATGATTATCATAATTAATTTTTCTTTGTAATTTAGTCTCTATAAGATTTTTTCGAGCTTCAGCGTGAGCTGATTGTAGTCTGTATTTTAACTCATGAGGATAACTATCGTAGTTATAGAGAGGATCGACATGTTTTAGTAAATTGTTGGGTAAATTACATTTCTTGCCGTAAACCAATTCAAATGGTGTAAATTTTGTCGAACTGTGTACCGACGTATTATATGAAAAACACCAAAACGGAAGCCATGTACTCCATGTTTCATACTTACCTTCTGATTGAATTCTCAGAAATGCTCCTAGATGTTTGTGAGAGTTTTCCAATGCTCCTATACTCTCGTGATGATATGCTGTAGAGTTCAATTTTTAAATCGAATTTAGAAGTCATTTTGCAAGTTGATTCTTCAGAACACAAGTTTAATATTTCGTCATAAATTTTATAAAAATTACAAGTTAAGTCATCTATTAAAATACATTCACTTTGTTTAAAATTACTTTTCTTATTAGAATAATTTTCTAAAAATATGTTAAAATCTCTGAGTAAAATATCAGCATCTGCTAATTTTTTAACAACTAAACTACCTTTTCTACGACTTGGTCCTATTTTTATCAAATATTTTCTTATTTCAACCAAACTATTATATAATTCATTCAAAGTTTCTGCCATATAGAAAAATTATAAACCTTATAATAATAATATTAATATACATACCGAGTAACATTCATTACACACGAACACTTTCTAACATATTATATTTTTATGGGGGGGCAAGTATCTCGCCTCGCGGCGGTGTTGTGAACAACTCCGGCTGAGTGGCCAGACGGCCGGAGTCTAGGGCGACTGAGTGAGGAACCTACGGACTATCCGAGCGTTGTCCAGCAGGACTGCCCGCTGTATCCCCACTGTCATGGGCTTCACCGGTAAATCCAACCTCCTTAAATATTGTTTTAAGGAGGTAGGAACCAGCCCATTGGTGGACACAACTATGGGGATTATCTCGGCAGAGACACCGCCCCACATCTCGACAACCTCATGCGCCAGATCCAGATATTTGAGCCGTTTATCTGAATCGGCCTTAACCAGATTGTCGTCATGTGGGATAGTGATGTCTACCAAGAAAATCCTGGAAGTTGCTAGGTCCATCACCACAATATCAGGTCTATTCGCTAGAATAGTCCTGTCTGTGATGATGGGCCGATCCCAGTACAATTTGGCACGGTTATTTTCCAGGACCGGCTCCGGCGCGTACTTATAATAAGGCACTTTTCCGTCAAGAAGGCCATACTTCAGAGCGAGCTCTTGGTGGATAATCCTAGCTGCTAGGTTGTGCCTGTGCAAGTACTCAGTGTTGGCAAGCATGGAACAACCGGAAGTAACATGTCGGAGAGTTTCTCCAGGACGGTGACACATACGACATAAGTCCTGGGTTCCGTCCTTTATGATGTACTTCCGATAATTGTTCGTCTTAACCACCTGATCCTGTATCGCACAGACAAAACCCTCGGTTTCCCCAAAGAGGTCACCGAAACGCAGCCAGTGCACGGAGGACAAGAAATCTACATGAGGTTCATGCAGAATCTTGTGAAACCTACCGTGTAGCTCTTTCTCTTTCCATATGGCCTCCCTGTCGGAAATGCTGAGCACCGCCGGCTTTTGCCAGTCCTGTTTGGCCAGGGATAGGGGAGTGAGTCCTTTGTCACATTCTATGACTTCAGCATGGATTGCATGACCAACCTTTGCGAGGAAATAGTCTCTGAGTTTGCATATCTCACGATTGTGCAGCGATTGGGCACTTAACATGCCACGACCACCGCACTTTCTAGGGATATACAGCCTCATCACTGACGATTTCGGGTGATGCAACCGATGCAGAGTCATAGTTGTGCGGACTTTCCGATCCAGAGCGTTCAGTTCGGTCTGAGTCCACTTGAGTACGCCAAATGTGTACAGGAGAACGGGCATGACCCAGGTATTGAACGCTCGTATTTTGTTCACGCCCGACAAATAGCTGTTGAAAACTTTTGTCATGCGTTCACAAAATACATCGGCAACATCCTGTTTCACGCTCGCCCCCTCCACACATATGTTCTGTGACATACCCAAGTACCGCTAAGTTTCAGCCTCTGTAAGTACCCTAAGATGGGCCGCGCCAGATGGTGCTATGTCATCAGACGCGGTTACTTTACCCCGCTCCACATGTATAACCGCACACTTATCCACCCCAAGTTCCATGCCAATGGAGCCGCTAAAATCACACGTGATGTTTAGCAGCTCCGTTAACCTGGACCTATTAGGCGCAAATAATTTGAGATCATCCATGTAGAGCAGATGGTTAAGTCTTAGGCCACCCCTGCGAAGCTGAAATCCGGACCCTAATCTCTCAAGCAAATAGCTTAGAGGGTTTAGTGCCAGGCAAAACCATAGAGGACTCAGGCAATCGCCCTGGAAAATACCCCGCCGTATCCTTATTCGGTCCTCCGCGTCAGACAGCCGCTTACCTTGGAGACAAAGCATCGTACTCCATTGCCCCATACATGTTCCGAGAAGCCCTCGGATCGAAGGATCGATCTTATAAAGTTCCAGGACTCTCGTTAACCATGTATGGGGGACCGAATCAAATGCTTTTTTATAGTCAATCCAGGCAGCGGATAAGTTGCGTCTGTTACGCTTGACCTGCTGACCAATAACCGTATCGATCAGGAGAAGCTCCTTAGTTCCGCGACCACCCGCCCGACATCCATTCTGTGTATCTGCCAAAATTCTATTGCCATCTATATGCTTGGCAATTTTGGCCGCCAGTACAGATGTCAGTGCCTTGTAGATGGTAGGTAGGCACGTGATTGGGCGGTATTGTGACGGGTCAGCGGAACGGTTGGATTTAGGAGCTAGATAAGTGACCCCAGTAGTGAGGAAGTTTGGAAGCAAGCGGTGCTCAATCGCTTCTCCAAATTGGCGGGCTAAGGTAGCATGGCATGCGTTGAACCCTTTCAGCCAGTAAGTCTGAAGTCCGTCTACCCCTGGAGTTTTCCAGTTCGGGCATTTTCGGACTGCTGCGCTGATGTCGTCTCTTGTGACAACAACAGGGTCCATGGGTGGTAAGGCTGCACACGCTTCCTCCAGCTCCGTCATCCAAGCACCTTCGACGTGCTCAGCAGCATGAGACCATATTCCACGCCAAAAGGCAATCAGATCCGCCTTTTCGGGTTGTGGCCCCATGTGTGCTTGCCGAGCCCCAGATTGAAGGTACTTGTAAAACTTCCTTTGGTCACTTTCGAAGAGACGATTCTCACGGTGTCTCCTTGTTGTTTCGGAGTACCGTCTTATGCGTTTCCCCCAAGCTGCGACCTGCTGTTTCAGGGTGTCGATGCGCACTGTCACTATTCGCAATAGCTCTGCCTGGGGCAGATTGTGAGATATCTCACTGATTGCAGACCTGACAAAGCGCATCACTCGCGGTCTTGTGTTACCGGCCCTAAAAGCAGTAAGCTTACCGATGAGGACTCTGGCATTAGCGATTCGAGTTTCGATACGACGCCTCCAAGCAGGTGTCGTATGTCGCTGCGGAGATCCTCTTCCCGTATTTGGGAAGTTAATCCCCACCGCTCGACACACGACTACCGCCGCAGCGTATAGTATCGATCCCGTATCACCAATGTCAGTACTGGTTTCCAAATATGGCGGCAGTAATTTATTAACGGTCTCAACGGTAAGTCTGGTCGACGCTCTATAGGGAACGCGAGGAAGCTGGGAGCGCTGCTCAACCGGTATTCCTCGGTAATGAGAGATCGTCTCCTCAAGCTCTCTCCTGATCTTGTCCATGTCCTGGGTAGCTATTTCCTCAGATTCCCCCGCTCCGATCGCATTGGTCTCCACCCCGGTGTTCTCCTCAAAAAGGACTGACACATCGGGTGGGTCATCAACGCCTATCGGTTCAGGGGCTTCCGCGGAAACAGCCGCACATCCTAGTTGTTCGAGTTCGGAGGCGCTAAAGATGTTCCTGCGCAAGATGTATCGAACTCGGTCCACCAGATTTTGTTCAGTGAGGGTGATGTTGGGTTCCAAGATATTGAATTCGCGGAGCAGTCGCACTCGGTACCCAGTCCGGTTGGTTTCACCCTCAGTCGCCCTATAATATGCTCGCATGGCATTTTTATTTTGGTCAGCTGACCATCTCATGCGAGTCTTCTTATTGTTTCCACCAGTAGCGGACTCCATATGCTGGGTCGTTGCCGGCCCTGCTGTCGTCAAGCTTACTGGTGGGGATGGTGGGTTCGACCGACCAGGTGGTCGGGTCGGTCGGCGGGATTGGCTGGCGTCCCGCATGCTGCCGCGCCCAGCGCCAGCTCCAGGCGCGCCCTGGCGACCCCCAGGAAGCGGCCCAGTTCGCATTCTATTCTCTGCCATCCATTTAGCAGGCTTTATACACTCGAGGGTCGCCCACTTCCCCGAGGAAACCGTTAAGTTGCATATATTATTAGTACCCTATGTACTCCCCAGCTGAAGCACGGCTTGCACACTTGCTGGGAATGGGTACTGACTGATTGCACGGGTTGGATAACTACTGTCACACAGTTATCCAACCCGTGGGCGGTGGGGTCGTCACATCCCTACGCCTACTTTTATTATTATTATATATATGTATTATATACCTTATATAAGTATCCATATTATAATTAAAAATTAAAATGATAACTTCTAAAGTCCTCTAAATTGTCCATTTTTTTTGCACTAACACATTTTTTTAGATTCATTTTTCATTTTTTTTTATTACACTTTTTCACTGCACTGCACTGCACTTTAGGCACACCTCAGGCTATATCTTCTGGATCATGTTGAATGCCTCCACGCCATCTTACAGATTTTCTTACGGAATTTCTCGCAATTTCATTCACAATCCATTTTTTATAAAATCTGTATATTCCGTAAATAAACAGTAGTCAGAGAAAGAATGTAGATCCCATATTTTTATTAATTTTTAGACACACACAAGTGTGCACGGCGAAATATAGATGTATTTTTTTTCGTCATGGTGACAATTGACACCCGATTGATGCACCATATATGGCTAGCGGAATGCTAGCACTGGCAGGGTCGCCATATAAGGTTCGCGTGTTGGGAGCGAAATGATACTATCGAGATCCAGATACAAACTGATTTTATTTATTGAAAAACCTTACATTATATACTCCTCACATCTATAGCTCATCTGCCTACGTTGCGCACTAAGCAATTTGTGCAATACACGCGCTCTATACTATTGTAATATATACTCTAAGCTAGTTACCCATTTCTTTTTTTTTTCAAGTGGGGAAATCTTGCCATATACGAAAAACGTGGCCGTTCGTTTATTTTTAAAAGGTCTTACCGAGGTATATCAACGTAAATTGAGATAAAGTCAATAAATGATAAAAAGGTTCACTAACTACCTAAATTGGAAACAATTTAAGAATTGAACAGAACCTTAGGAATAATAATACAGTGTTTCTTTGTACATGTACCTTAATTATTTTTAACCGACTTCAAAAAAAAGGAGGAGGTTATCAATTCGGCCGGTATATTTTTTATACTTTCTAGTCAACATGTCGTTATTATGACGTCAATTGCAAAGCATAAACTGAGGCATAAACTCATTTAGACCTTAACAGGCATTAACCAGTTACTTATGGTTAAGTCGGCTATGGCCTGTGGAGTTCATAGAGCAAATGCTATGCAATAAACCGCTGAATGAACAAGAATGTCAATTTATTGCATCTTGTGACCCGTCACAGAGCGTCACAGTATCTTTAGCTAGTAAATAATTGATGAGCTATACATCCTTATACACTTAGCTTATACATAATACAAGTACATTGTACATTAGATAAGCGCGCGATAAGGCAGTCCAAGTAAAAAGCAGATCTTTATTACTTGCTCTGTGGAGCAGATCGACGACCCAGTGCTAGTGGCATTACGATTATCCGATAAATCGATGATTATTGTTTATTTTTCTTACTGGCTAGTGGCTACAAACTTAGAGTATAATATATACTATCTATAGAGTGCGAACAACGAAGTGGGAACAGTAGGCACAGTTGAAAAAAGTGGCACGCTGCGTGAAACAAAAAATTTTATCGTTCTCCCTCATTTCTTTACACAACACCGGCATAAGTTGCTCTTTTTCTTGTGTGAATGCGACATAGGATATCAATTTGTCTATTGGTTTCTCTGTCTACGGCTGGTACACTCCACAGGCCACAGGCGTTTACTAGTTACATTAGAATTTAGATAAAAGCTTCTTGCTAGTTACCTTAGAGTATATATAGTATCTATAGAGTGCGAACAACGAAGTGGGAACAGTAGGCACAGGTGGGAACAACACGACGTTCCCGCCGCGCGCGAGCGCTCGTAGTCGTGGTTGAGCTTGAGTGCTATCGAAGTGCGTTTCTCTAGGGATTTTTTTCATATTTACGAATAAACATGGTGAAATGTGCAGTTCAATCTTGCAAGAACGATACTAGAAAAAACACAAAATTGAAATCCAGTATCACATTTCATCGGTAAATCGATTGTTGTATTTATTTTTATGAAAATAAATCTAGCATCGTGGGGATGAAGGGGAAGTGGGAGGCGGACACGCGCAGGCTCGCTCGCGCACCTTTCGCGCACCTCACTGCCGCCACGTGATCGTAGTGATGTGACTTGACCAACGCTGTACTCGATAGTTTACAAGAAGAACTATATTTTAACATATTATTTATTTAACTTTAAAATTAAAACTCTTTTAAAAATGTATTAGGCGATCTTCACACTGCCCCGCACCACGCTGCATGTTGCGTGACTGCGTGTTTAACGTTACTTGTAAGTATCTCCGTTTGTATAGAAAACACGCACAGTCCAACACACTGAAAATGCAACCACGCGCGTTCATGCGGATCACGCGCATACACGCGGAGAAACATGCACCCCCGAGCGTAGATGCGGGGCGAGACGCAAGGTATGGCACACCGAATCCCGCAGTGCCGCGCGTCGTGATGCTCAGTATTGCACGACCACCACAGAGAACGGCGAATAAATGAGAGCCGCCGTGCGTGAATCTACAAACGCACCTACGCGCGTGAGTGCGCAAAAAACCCGCACGATGATGCAGATCTGCACTCCCGCAGGAACGCGCGTAGGTGCTTCGACACGCAATATGCAGCATGATGCGGATTGCGGGGCAGTGTGAAGATCGCCTTAAAAATAATTTTGTGGTGTGTTTTGTATCATACACTTTCTAATATTATGAATGCGAATGTATTATAGTGTAAATGTAAAATATGTAATGTTACGATATTATATTTTAACCGCTAAATTGATTTTTGAAGATTTTGGTAGGTATAGAATTGATAAAATTGAATAAAAAAATTATTAATATTAAAGTGAAACTTTTATTACATCGTCTCAAACTTTTTGGTCTGTGTAGCGCATGTCGCGTGACGGTCGGCTGCCGAGTAGGTAAGCAGTGTTCGGAAAGTTTCACTTTTACCGTGGTTTCATAAAACCACACAACATTTTTTGTTTATTATTTCATTTTAAATTATTAATTATTTCTTATTTTTATTTAACATTTTTTAAATACTATTATTATTTGATTTATTATTAAAAAATATTACTAAACCCGATCATTTATTTTATTAACTTTAATATTTAAGAAGTCCATACGTTTTTCAGATAATCCAATTAAACATTTTCTTTTAAACTACTTATAATTAATACAAGACATATTTAAATGGAATAAACACACTTTATTCACATGGCAAACAAATTTAAAATTACATATTTATACTTTATTCATACATTTCTCCTTTAATAACATATTGAACATAAAATTTACTTATGATACATATTTATTTACATAACTTATCGATAGCTCAACACGCAATTGATATCTACCCATCCCTATTTGTCACACACACATCTACAGTACTCCCAAACTGATAATGCGCCGCTATTGCGCATCAAAGAGTATAATGTTAGGGCAATGCGCATAGAAAAATTCGTCACTGTTCGGCAACTGTCATATTCCCCGAGCCTCCGAAGACGATATGTATACAGGGTGTCCCACTTTCGGTATACTAAGCGAGAAGGGACTTGTAGTTTTGCATACACTGATCACATAAAAAATACTTAAATAACAAAATTATGTGAAAAATTTTTTGCTAAATTTTTCCTTAAAATCCATGTATTCTTCTCTAGCTTCGCGCAGCCGGCATATACCGCTTTGCTAATGTGAGCATTTTGTCTATCAAAACATAATCTTAAACGATAGCTCACGTGCGGGTGGCAAAGTTGGGCGAGTTGCATGTTAGGGGTGTACACATGGAATTTTAATAATTCCTCTATTTGAAAAAAAAAATGCGTTTGGAATTTTATAAGTATTTTTTATACCCGGCGCGGCGAATGATGATCCCTATGACAGTTCGTCTTAGTGATTGCTCGTATGATGGGTCGTGTCGATATTTTACTATTTTATAGGCAAAGGCGTGGTTTGTTGTTGTTGTATTAATTTAAGTTTTTTAGCATAGATTAAGTAGGTAAGTAAAACGAAAGTTTTCCAAAACATAAAAATGCGCCTTATCATTTTCACGTAATTTTTAACCCGTTTAACACAGTGTATATTATTTTATCGTGAAAATGGAAGCCCCCATTTAATTTGTCTATAAAACTTATATTATCACATTGAGATAATATTACTACGTATGGAGGAGACACCACGAACAAAATCTGTGCGCCATTTTTTTGCTCTAACTAAGTTTTAAAAATTATTATCTAGTTAGGTACTTACCGATGAAAGTTATTCCTTTGCACTTTTCCGTATTATTTGTATTATTTGTGCAATATCGTAACACACACGAAGGCATATTTGATGCGTTTCACTTTAAAACCATTAAAAAAAACCGCTCAACATAAGCCATATGGCGTATGTTGAGCGGAACATAAGTGATGTAGGCGGTGTCGTCTCCATATGTATATCTCAATGTATTATCATAGGTAAGTAAATTAACGCGAACGGTAATTAATTAATTAATTATGCTGCGATCTTCTGTTCCATTCAATAGTGAATGAACTAAAGCTTAAGCATGGAAAAAATGTGAACTCGTTTCCATTATCGAAATTTGATTATCGATACTTTCCGCACTAGTCGATAAATGCCAACGATGTAAATTTTGTAGGACGTAAACGTAAAGTCAGATTGATATAATTTCTCGTAAATGTTAAGAATTGTTATAATTCCAACAGAATATCATTGTTATGGCATAAAGCTACGTAAAAATTAATAAATGCCATTTTTAGACGCCTCCAATACGTTTCTAATTTAATGGTGACGCCATTACAACTTTGTCTCTTGAGAATAACTGTCAGTGTCATAGGGATCATCATTCGCCGCGCCGGGTATACGTACTCAGCGTACCTATGCAAAACTACAAGTCCCTTTGCGCTTAGTATACCGAAAGTGGGACACACTGTATAGAGTGGTTAAATGTATTTTATTCATGCATAGTTTATTAGAATTATGAGTTTTATTGTGATTTTATGGTAAAAGAGAAAAGTAACGAAATTTGTTTCGTTATTTCAATGTAAGTTAATAGCGAGGATAAGCCACACGATTGCGACTATATATTTGTTGTATTGATTTACTTGGAAAATTATATTAAACTTAGAACTATTAAAGTGTCTTACTGAAGCTGGCGTGATGATGGATGTATGGAGGGTTAAAATAAGACAAAGTTTATATTTAAAAAAAATATTTTCAAACATTGGTTTACATTTAAATTGTAGAAATCTTATCATTAAAATCTCAGTCCAAAGGATTTACAGAATCAGGGATTATCTCTATTTCTGATATCGTAGAATGATCAGAACTTTCATTATGCTCTTATTAACTTTCACTTTCCCCACTGCTATCTGCTACATGTGTAAATAATCATTTTATCGGAAAATTCAACTTTGAAACAAAACTAAGAAGGGTATGTAACAGCAGCTCTATATAATTCCATACAGAGATGATACGTGCGGTTACCACCAATATAATATAAAGACGACTGAGTATGTACTGACGGATTTTTGAATTTTTTGACTGACAGGCTACCGTCACCTACCGCCCGAATTGTTTTCGATTGTGTAAATGTGTATGACTCTGAATTGACTCCTATTTCTTTCGAACAAGGTGCAAGATGCAAATGCATTGTTTAGGATGATCTACATTATTGATCTTCCGAAAATACTCGATCGAAATGAAACTATGCCCATACTTTTTGCAGATGATGTGCAAAAGTCCCGATAATCCGAATCCAGTAATCGAATCTACACTCCATACAATAACAAATTGGCTAAAAGACCACAACTTAGAAATAAACCTTAATAAAACTAAAATAATTCAATTCAAAACGTATAAAAGTCCATCTCTTGCCATAAATATAAAATATCAAAATACACCATTAGAAGAAGTAGACACGTTTAACTTGCTTGGCATAAACATAGATACACATATAAATTGGAAAACACATATTGAATAAGTATTTAAAATCTAAGTTGTCGAAATTTACCTATGCCCTATTCCAGATAAAACATAGCACAAACATACACACCGCTTTATCTGCATATTACGGGTAGGTACGCCTACTCATGGCTAAGATATGGTGTGATCAGTGATGTTATGGGGAAACAGCGTCGATGCTAATGATGTATAATGTATTTAAAATGCAGAAGAAGTGCGTGAGAATCTTAGCTCAAATAAAAAACACAGAAAGTTGTAAACCACATTTTAGAAAATATAACATAATAACATTACCATCGATATATATTATATATACATGAAATTTGCACATTTGTCTATAAAAATATTAATACATTTTCACGAGTCGAGGAACACCACGAAGTAAATACTTACGCGCTTTAAAAATAGATTACACCTACCATTCTCAAGAATCGAAATGTTAAATCAAAGCCCCTATCACATGGCTATAAAAATTTATAACAAACTTCCTGACCAAATTAAAAACCAAAAAACTATTTATTCTTTTAACAAACAACTAAAGCTCCTTTTAATCCAAAAATGCTTTTATTCAATAAATGAATATAAACTACGCCAAACTTGAATTTTCGTGTGGTTAAGTTTTTCCAATCTCATATTATTATGTGTAACTGAAACTAACAAAAATAAATTATACTTACCTAACTATCTAAACCTACTGAATCAATCACTCTATCTATTAAGAAATCGCATCGAAGTCCGTTGCGTAGCTTTAAAGATTTAAGCATACATAGGTACATAGAGAGCGACTTTGTTTTATAGAAGCTTCATTCATAGAGTTTTAAAAATAATAGAATAAATATATAATAATGTTTTATCGTCTTATAGTATGCGCATGTCTTTAGATTTTAATTTCGTTCTTTTTATATTGTCTAATAAGTGCGCGTAGGTGCAAACTGCAAATCTTTATATACGTATTAGTATTGAATTTAAAAAGGCCAGAAAACTTAACTTTAATATAATATGACCTATTGTATTGCAATATCTGTATAAGATTGCTAATATGTATGTATAAATGTATTGGTATGCAATAAATGATTTGAATTTTGAATTTGAAATTTAGGGCACTTACGATTCAATGATTCGGGTGTTTCTGGAAATACGATAATTAGCGAAGATCAGCATGCGCATTATTAATTTTGGAGCACTGTATATAGTATCTATAGCTCATCTGCCTAAAGATAATATTAGTAGGATTAGTAGGATAATGGTGACAGTTGATTCCTAAGGTTGATTCATACCAAAATTATTTTTAAATAAAACAAGATTTTAAAATGTAGGTATATTTTATAACTAATCATAATATTACATCTATGTATTCTTACAAATTACATATGATAAGGTGATGGGCTAGGCATAGGTACACTCATAAGGGGTGAGTCTAAATAGTCTATATCTCTAGCGATAGGCACTGGCTCCACTTGTGCATGTAATTTTTGTTGTAAAGCTTCATATACCTTATGCACTGATTCATTGTGCTGCGCCCCTGGCTGCAAAGCTTTCATCAGTGAGTGAATCCTCGTTTCTGGTAATTTAGGATGAATATACCAAATCAATTTTAACAGGTGCCTTGTAACATTGTCCCTTGAGAGGCCAGCAAAGAAAAATTCATCAAACAATACTGTGCTAAAGTCCTCTCCTTGAAATTCATCTGGTAATTGTATTAACAATGCTACCAAAGCATGCAAGAAGGGATCAGAATATGCCAATCCATTTTTACAACTACCAAGTATGGTAAGTATTCTGAGTAATGCACCCCTATCTTTTGTTTTAGCAGCATGCAGCGTGTAATACATTGCTAGTACACTGCAAACTGCACTCTCCCTCATATAAGCTTCACACGCATCTGGTGGTGGGCCTGAATGTTCAATAGTAGTGATAGCAGACTCTCGCTCATCAGGAGGCAGTTTGTTGTGTAATGCTCGTACTTGGTCATCAACCATTAAAGACATCAAGGCTGGCAGATATTTTGTGACAACTTGGCTATCCAGCTTAGGCTCTTTAAATTGTTGTGTATTAATGATATCCCAAGAACCTAAACCTAGTGCTAACATTCTCAACAACAGTATTAAAATTGTGTTATCCCTGGGTAAACCTTCCATGTTTATGAGGTGGTGTAAAATTTTTATAGCTGATGTTGCTAAAAAGTTGACAGCATAAGGATCACAAAGGGTCATTGATAGGTCTCCCAACACTTTTTCAGATCCTTTTTTGACTCCATCTAGGAATCCTTGCAACTCTCTGGATCTCTTTATATCTACATTTCTTTCCCTGATACATGCATCCAAGCACCAAGTAAACTTGTGGCAGGGGTCCACTGATATAATAGAATTTACTTCTTCATCATGTAATCTCATAAGAAGTTCAGCCCTTAAAGTACAATAATGAATATTCTTAGTCCGGAGAAATAATGTCCTCAGAAATTGTAAAACCATATCATAAAGCTTTACACTAGTGCCAACCATGTGAGCAAGTTTCTGGACTAAAGCACCCTGTCTTCTTATTTTAGGAGAAGATGAAAAGAACAAGTTACCCATAACTTCAT
Source organism: Colias behrii (assembly GCA_029959065.1). NCBI lineage: Eukaryota > Metazoa > Arthropoda > Insecta > Lepidoptera > Pieridae > Colias > Colias behrii. The sequence continues at coordinate 5,377,223 of JARWMC010000019.1, read as the reverse complement.
GTTCATAAAGAATATTTTCTTTTTCTCTTATATACTGGCTAAGGAGTGGTGAAACTTCATCTCCAAATAAAGATTGATTATCCTCCCAAATTTGCCTTTTCACTTCTGTCTCTGTATCATTATATAGTTCACGGTCACGAACTAGTATTTTCAAATATTTGTCATCAATTTCCGGTATATTTTTTAAAATACCCATTATAACAGGTCTTAAAGCTTTAACCTTAACTACTGGAAAACTTTTTGCAAGCAGGTCTTTTAACTTTTTATCATTAATTTTAATTTCTTTTTCTTTATCTTTACTACTTTCTTTATGAGTCTCCTTATGACTTTCTTTATGACTATCTTTATGGCTGTCCTTATGACCATCTTTGTCTTTTTGATGAACTTTTCCAAGAGTGTTTATGTGATCTATTAATTTATCTCTCAGTTCTTCTAAAACAGATGTATGAAAATCTAATCTGCGGACCCCATGTAAATCTAGTAAAGGTAGCATAGGACGTAAGGATGGCAGTAAAATACCATTTTCTAGCTGAAATTCTTCAATAGCTTTTAGTGGATCGGTGCAACTAGTGAGTGCATCTCTAAGAAAAGTTTGTCCTGGGACGCCGACGTCTTCTAGACCAGTGCCAGGTAATTTAATAGGCGCAGCCATTTTAGCAGCCCAATTTAGTATGTTGAACCGTAGATATATGCCAATAACACACAATACGGTAATATCTAATAAAAATATGAAATTGAAAACCGACAACAATGCATATTATTATAATCTCAGAGCATTTATTGCTCTGAGCATATAATCCAAAGAGTATATAATCAATAATGGTCTAATTTGACACATGGACATGACACTTGTGACTTGACCACAGTGACTTGACAGTTGACAGCCATATTGGTTTCATGGCGAGGGTGTGTTCCGTTTTGGTTCCGACATAATCCAAGCGTAGACAGAGAAACCAATAGACAAACTGATATCTTATGTCGCATTCACACAAGAAAAAGAGCAACTTATGCCGGTGTTGTGTAAAGAAATGAGAGAGAACGATAAAATTTTTTGTTTCACGCAGCGTGCCACTTTTTTCAAGAATAGCAACCTAGTTTGATAAACAAAGTTTGACAGCTAGCTATCGTCTTCCATAAAAATATAGTTTTTACATGCTCTAAGTTACGTAATTCATGGTATGTTTGGTTTTGAATGATTTAGACTTACTGTTAATACCTTATAAAATAATACCATGGTGCGGTGTAGCGTTAAAGGGTGTAAAAGTGATAGTGGAACGAAAATGCCTGGATTGTCTTTTCACTCGTATAAGTATACAACTCTTTATCAGTTTATAGGCCTTCATGATATTTTAGCGTGTTAATATATTGTGTATCACGTGCTGTTGACTTGAATACATTGTTTAAAAACCACAAAAATAACAATTATAAATTATAACCTAAAAAATTTTGTGTTGCCAACTTTTCTACAAATTGTTACCCACTATTATGGGAAATAATAATATATATTCTGCAGTGTGTATTTTTAATTAAATATCTGAAATATTCAATGGCTTGTTCCAGTTTTCCTGAACCGGATAATTTACGACAAATTTGGATTGTAGCTACAGGACGAACAGATTGGAAACCAAAACCGAAGGTTAGAAAGTATTACGGCAATCACCACCACCGCGACGCTGCCCCGCCGAATACAATGGACACTCTTGGTTCCAACATTGAACCGGAGGGACGTAGTTAATTAAGTTAGAGATAATTTAAATGTAATTTTTTCATTACAATAAATAATTATTAAGTAAATTTCGTTTTTTTTTGCGCTTTCGCGGGTCGGTCAATATAATTAACGTGTGTATCTGTTAATACTTACGAAAATAAACATTATTTTATTTATTTTTTTATTTTATTTTATAAAAAATAATAAACAATCGAGTTTTCATCTACATTATCATTACATACACATTTTCATATGGGATTATGATAATGATATATACATATTATATAACATATAGTTGTGTGTATATACATAATATGTATTACCCATCTAAAAGTAATATGTTTATTATATACTAGCTGCGCTCCGCGGTTTCACCCGCGTGGCTCCACTCTGTTGTTGGTCTAAGTGTTATGGTACAATATAGCCTACTATAGCCTTCCTCGATCAATGGGCTATCTAACACTGAAAGAATTTTTCAAATCGGAATCAAAGTAGTTCCTGCGAATATCCCTTCCCTCCTCACCTTCACCCCGTCCCGCACTACGCCTCCTCATTGTATTAAACATTATACCTACTATTTTCTGTAAATTGACACTTTTAAAAATTCGTTATATCTTTTGAATGGAATATCGCGGACTTTCTTGTAGATATTGATCCATTCTATAATACCGTAGAACATTTTTTTGTTCTATTTTCAATAGATTCCGCAGCGCACGCGATGACAGAATTTTTATTAAGGATACATTATTGCATTTTTGGTAAGGATCTCTAATTTTTTTGAAAATGCAATATAGCCTTTGTTGCTCAGTGAAGATGCAGCTTTCTAATAGTGAAAGAATTTTTGAAATCGGTCCAGTAGTTTATGATTATTTATTCCATACATACATACATAATTACAAACCTTTCCTCTTTATAATATTAGTATAGACATGTATGTACCTACATAATGTGGATATCTCATTATTATCCACTTATGTTATGTGAATAATGATATTGAGAGATTTGTATCTTACAAATTGTGGGGTAAATTTTCCCTCACACGGTAACCCTAAATATTGTGACGTATTCTTTTTTATCTCTTTCTGCGGCACGCATTGCCGGTGTCTATTGGATTCTCTGTCTACGAATCCAAGTGCTGAAAGATCCTCGCCCACAGCATAAACGTAATAATGGCTGTTTTCCAATTACAGAGCATAATGCGACTCAGTGGCGCACAATGCCGAATTATGCTTAATTGGAACGTGAAACGCACCAGCAGGTTGCGCTAAGTTCAGTGTTGAAAAAAAAAAATATTCATAGAGTTAGCAATAACCTAATTAATGTGTAAATAAAGTGGTATACATAATAATTGGTTGAAAAATATTTACGGTTATTTTAAGTAATTTGGATTTTGATTATTTCATTAACATTTTTTTCAATGTTTGTACCTTCATCCATACTTATATTTATTTTTTTAACACAATTTGAATTAACTTTGATTATTTCGAAAAAACTACAATGAAACGAAAGCTTTAAATTTTTTTCCAACAATTAATAATTACTAACGATAAATCGATTGCACGCATCAATTCACGCGCATTACTTTTAAGAGTGCTCGATTGTTCATTGTGCGAAGCGTTGCTGTAGTTGGAACATTCAACGTTAAGCATTATGCCGCATAATGCGCTCTAGTGCTGTAATTGGAAAACGGGGTGTGTATCATAACACCCTTTAGAGCGTTTTCACATTATCCGATATCGGATACAATTTGCCCTTTCACATTGTCCCATAAAATGTGGAGGGAACCCATACAAATTCAATATGTTTGCCAATAATTCGTAAAATATCCTTAATCCTATACAAAATATAATTCTGTTTATATACAAAATTGCAATTACATAAAGCAGATAACAACACTTTTGGAATCTGAAACTATCAAAATATTTAAATTAATTACATTACATTTTACATATGTCAAAGCAGCCAGAATGGCCCAACTTTCTGCTGTGAAAATACTACAACTATTTGGCATTCTGAAACATTTAAACGTCTTATTCACGGTCCATCTTGACGTACGTCCCGCCAAGGTCATACACGATGCACGACGCTAAACGACAGTGAATAGTATTGACGTACGTCAATAATTATTATTATTATGTTGCTGGATGTGCACGACCAATTTTTCATCCAGCGAGCACCCCCACCACCGCGAACGTCGTGCAGATGGACAGTGAATAGGCTTGCTGTACAGCAGATCAGTGTTGCCAACAGAAATTAATGTAAATACTTGGAAACGTGGCCTATTGATATGATTTTTTTTATATTTTTATTAAAGTGAAACTTTTATTACATCGTCTCAAACTTTTTGGTATGTGTAGCGCATGTCGCGTGACGGTCGAACCGTACGATAATTATCGTACAAATACGATAATTTTGTGCCTAAGTTTCACTTTTACCGTGGTTTCATAAAACCACACAACATTTTTTATTTTATATTTTTATGATTTTTTTTATATTTTAGTTATATTCAGAAGTTATTATTTTAAAAGAACTCCAAGGCGAATTGTTGAATATCACAGATTTTATGCAAAAAACCACTGCAGAAAAATGGCAATTTATTTAAAAAAAATGATTAGCTATATACTCTCTGTTCCCGCCACTTCATCATTTACTGAAAGAGTCTTTTCGGTCATGAATGTGAAGTGGCGGGAAGAGAGAAACCGAGCTTCATTAAAAATTAATTAAAAATGAGCTCTTGAAATATATAAATTTAGATTTGGAATGTTTGGATTCATATAATTCATTTAAAAATAATGAAAAATTCTTAGGTACTGCAAAGAGTACAAAAAAATACATTTTTAAAAATATTTATTTACTCTTTATTTACCTCCTTTAAAATCAGATATACTCTATTTCTTCAAATAAAAGTTGGCAACCCTAGCCATGCTTGATGCGCGCACGATCGTCAGTAGGATACATCCAGCACCGCGGCCTTGAGCTGACGTACGTCGGGGATGGACCGTGAATAAGACGCTTTAGTTACTTTCATATTATGTGAGTCATAAAATGCAGCCTTAACATGACAATCACTCGCGCCTTATTCACGGTCCATCCCCGACGTACGTCAGCTCAAGGCCGCGGTGCTGGATGTACCCTACTGACGATCGTGCGCGCATCAAGCATGGCTAGGGTTGCCAACTTTTATTTGAAGAAATAGAGTATATCTGATTTTAAAGGAGGTAAATAAAGAGTAAATAAATATTTTTAAAAATGTATTTTTTTGTACTTTTTGCAGTACCTAATAATTTTTCATTATTTTTAAATGAATTATATGAATCCAAACATTCCAAATCTAAATTTATATATTTCAAGAGCTCATTTTTAATTAATTTTTAATGAAGCTCGGTTTCTCTCTTCCCGCCACTTCACATTCATGACCGAAAAGACTCTTTCAGTAAATGCTGAAGTGGCGGGAACAGAGAGTATATAGCTAATCATTTTTTGAAGTGAAACTTCTTTATCGGGGTTAGACAAAAATTTAGTGTAACGTTTTTGCGTTACGCGCCATCTTTTTTTTATTTTACAACCTTTACAACTTGATCATTAGGAATTTATTACCTCTATTGTTCGAACGTGCTGACAATGTAAGTACACTATTGTTTCTTAGAAAACATTTTAGGAGTATACGATAATAAATCTATGACTCACGTAAACACGTGTTTGCTTAATTGGTGTCAGGTGTTCAAAATCCTCCATAAGTTGAAAACTCTATAACTCGGATTTTTTGGCGTCTCCCTTGGTATTCGACTTATAGAGGTTCTACTGTATATACATATATGTACAGTACTCCAAAAGTAATAATGCGCATAGAAAGTCGCGGCAGTGGCCGGCGTAAATATTCAAATAGGTAGCGAGGAGCGAAGCGACGAGCATCTTAGGTTAACTTTTGAACTACCGCACGAGCCGAGCGAGCGAAGCGAGCGAGTTGCAGCAGCGGCCGGTGTAAATATTTAAATAGGTAGCGAGGAGCGAAGCGACGAGCATCTTAGGTTAACTTTTGAACTACCGCACGAGCCGAGCGAGCGAAGCGAGCGAGTTGCAGCAGCGGCCGGTGTAAATATTTAAATAGGTAGCGAGGAGCGAAGCGACGAGCGTTTAGACTAACGTATTTCTGTAATATTTTATTTCATTTAATTTAATTATTATACAAAAGAAACAGAGACACATAAAGTACAGATAATAGGAAAATAATGTGTACAAACGGTGGCCTTATCGCTAGGTAGCGATCTCTTCCAGGCCACCGTATGTAATATTATGTAAAGAGACCATAAAAGGAGGTGGGTGAGCAAAAAATAAGGCTTTAGGAAAAAAGAAAATATAATTATAAATTATGTTATAATATTGTATATAGTAAATTATTTTTTGAAAAATAAGGTCATAAAGAAGTTTCACTTCTTACGTGTGTACTCTAGTACACGCACGCATTTTTTTTAAACAAACAAATTCGTTAGGACATTTTTTTTAAATAAATTGCCATTTTTCTGCAGTGGACTTTTGCATAAAATCTGTGTTATTCAACAATTCGCCTTGGAGTTCTTTTAAAATAATAACTTCTGAATATAAACTGTCCATGTGTACTAGGTTGATCCAAAAGTAATGATAATTGGGTATTTCCTGTGTAAAATAACCGTAAATATTTTTCAACCAATTATTATGTATACCACTTTATTTACACATTAATTAGGTTATTGCTAACTCTATGAATATTTTTTTTTTTCAACACTGAACTTAGCGCAACCTGCTGGTGCGTTTCACGTTCCAATTAAGCATAATTCGGCATTGTGCGCCACTGAGTCGCATTATGCTCTGTAATTGGAAAACAGCCATTATTACGTTTATGCTGTGGGCGAGGATCTTTCAGCACTTGGATTCGTAGACAGAGAATCCAATAGACACCGGCAATGCGTGCCGCAGAAAGAGATAAAAAAGAATACGTCACAATATTTAGGGTTACCGTGTGAGGGAAAATTTACCCCACAATTTGTAAGATACAAATCTCTCAATATCATTATTCACATAACATAAGTGGATAATAATGAGATATCCACATTATGTAGGTACATACATGTCTATACTAATATTATAAAGAGGAAAGGTTTGTAATTATGTATGTATGTATGGAATAAATAATCATAAACTACTGGACCGATTTCAAAAATTCTTTCACTATTAGAAAGCTGCATCTTCACTGAGCAACAAAGGCTATATTGCATTTTCAAAAAAATTAGAGATCCTTACCAAAAATGCAATAATGTATCCTTAATAAAAATTCTGTCATCGCGTGCGCTGCGGAATCTATTGAAAATAGAACAAAAAAATGTTCTACGGTATTATAGAATGGATCAATATCTACAAGAAAGTCCGCGATATTCCATTCAAAAGATATAACGAATTTTTAAAAGTGTCAATTTACAGAAAATAGTAGGTATAATGTTTAATACAATGAGGAGGCGTAGTGCGGGACGGGGTGAAGGTGAGGAGGGAAGGGATATTCGCAGGAACTACTTTGATTCCGATTTGAAAAATTCTTTCAGTGTTAGATAGCCCATTGATCGAGGAAGGCTATAGTAGGCTATATTGTACCATAACACTTAGACCAACAACAGAGTGGAGCCACGCGGGTGAAACCGCGGAGCGCAGCTAGTATATAATAAACATATTACTTTTAGATGGGTAATACATATTATGTATATACACATAACTATATGTTATATAATATGTATATATCATTATCATAATCCCATATGAAAATGTGTATGTAATGATAATGTAGATGAAAACTCGATTGTTTATTATTTTTTATAAAATAAAATAAAAAAATAAATAAAATAATGTTTATTTTCGTAAGTATTAACAGATACACACGTTAATTATATTGACCGACCCGCGAAAGCGCAAAAAAAAACGAAATTTACTTAATAATTATTTATTGTAATGAAAAAATTACATTTAAATTATCTCTAACTTAATTAACTACGTCCCTCCGGTTCAATGTTGGAACCAAGAGTGTCCATTGTATTCGGCGGGGCAGCGTCGCGGTGGTGGTGATTGCCGTAATACTTTCTAACCTTCGGTTTTGGTTTCCAATCTGTTCGTCCTGTAGCTACAATCCAAATTTGTCGTAAATTATCCGGTTCAGGAAAACTGGAACAAGCCATTGAATATTTCAGATATTTAATTAAAAATACACACTGCAGAATATATAGTCATAGTTCCATTTGGATTATCAAGCTCTTTTTGCATCTCTATAGAATTTTCTATGTGACTTGGCTTCTTATTTACAGGTTTGGGGGAACAGGAAAGACATTCCTCAATGTGTTTTGTTTAATAATATCTGTACAATCATTATATATGTCAGTATCTTTTATTGATGTCCGTAGCAAAGACTCATCAATTTTATTTGATTGTTGCATAGGAAATGCATTTCTATAAGACACGCTAGTTTTAACAGATCGACCATCATCACTGCTAAGTGATGAATCACCTCCCTGTTCTCCTGAATCATATCCAGATTTTCTTCTTACACCTCTGAGAAATAATTTCAAATTTCTTCGTTTTTCAATTCTTTTCCTTACCTACTTTATTTCTCATTAATTTTTGGTAAGCAGAATCTTTAATAATTCTTAATTCATGGTTGTTAAATTTCATGTATTTAAATGCATTCGCAATATCCACAGCACTAACTAGGTATTTCACTGGAAATATCCAAAATGCAATTGAAAAGTAATAAATATATTTAATTAATAAACTATTTCGGTCCTGCCTCTTAATCTAAAATCATGATGCTATTTAAATATAAAAGAAGGTCAAGCACACCAATACTATGTCACATACAGTCAAAACCGTTTATGGCGACATCGTTTAGAACAGGGGTTCCCAACCTTTTTTTGTCTACTGCCCACTTTAAGAATAAATTATTTTTTAACGCCCCCCTTTTTAAACATACTTAAAAAACGCTAAGTACTTATAACTGATTATTGAAACGCAACTTTATAGTAGAGTATCTTTTATTGAAAATAAAACAAACATAATCAATTCTTATATAAAAACTAATGTGAAGGTTGAATCTGATGCTGTTCAATAAGTTTGTTGATATCAGGTTCCAATTTACTCAAAAACAGCCGCAAGTCGCCACGTTCGGTAACACGCAAACGATTTCTCTTTTTAGTAAGCAGCGTTGCCACAGCACTAAATCCACGTTCACACAAATATGACGATGGGAATGCTATCAAGAATCGTTGAACAATTGACCACAATCCAGGGTACAATTGTGGGATCGGTTTTTGTAGCCAAAATTCTTGATATCCATTTTTAAACTTGATTTTTGTTTCTTCGTTTGTTGTCAATTCTATAAGTTCTTCTTCCAGCTGAGGTGACATTGCTGTGTTGACATTTGAAAACGGATCCAACACCCAGTCTGATATTTCCAAGTTTAAAATGTCCTGGTATCGTTCGGTGAAGTCAATGTGGAGGTTTTCCAAATGTTGGCAGTAGGCAAACAAGTCGTCGTTACTGCAAAATACTGATAAATTCGGAAAATTGTGAAACTCACGTCTGCCCATATTCTTTTTGTGCAGAAGCAGTTTGGCTGCGAAAGCAGCAACGACATTTTTTGTTTTAATTAAATTTAGTTCATCGCCTTGCAGTTGGAGGTTCATGTCGTTGAACAGTTTATACAGGTCTGTCATGTAAGCTATATCATTCTTTGATGTTATGAGATTGTTGCGCAGTTCTGTATCTTTAGTTTCCAAGAACTCTATCACAGAGTCAAACAGGTTGTAAAATCGAATCAGACAATTGCCTCTTGACAGCCAACGAACTTCAGTATGAAGCAACAAACGGTTGAAATCTTCGTCATTAGTAGCACAAAGCTGATGAAATAATCTATCATTCAAAGAGCTGCTACGGATTTTATTGACTGCTTTGATGACATATTGCAGTGATTGAAATAGTCGTTCACTTAAGTTTCTAGCAACCAAATGTTGTCTATGAATAACGCAATGTATAGCAAGGACATCTGGAATTTTATTCTTTAAGTACGCTATGAAGCCTTTATGGCGCCCTGTCATAGCCGGAGCGCCATCCGTAGCAACTGATATAATATTTTTCAAAGGAATCTCTTTCTCTTCACAAAACTTTTCCAATGTATTGAATATGGTTTCGCCTTTTGTATCTGTCTCCAAATTTCTGGCAAACAATAGTTCTTCACGTATTTTCTCATCTTTAATAAACCTCCCGTAAGATAGCAACAACGCTTCATTAGTTGGTAAAGTGGACTCATCGAGCTGAATTGAGAATTGACTAGTCCTCAGATGATTGCACAATGATTCTTCAATGTTTTCAGCCATTTCATCAATTCGTCTTTGCACAGAATTATTACTCAAAGGAATTTTTCGGATAATATCTGCGGCCGGTTTATGAAGCACAGTAGTTATTACTTCCTTTATTGCTGGCAAAATTAACTCTTCTCCGATGTTGTGTGGTTTGCCTTTTTGAGCAATTAACAAAGAGATATTGTACGAAGCTCGAAGTCCGTCGTCATCTTGCTTAGCAGCCGCCGAAAATAGTTTTGATACACTTGGCTGAGTATTATGCTTCTTCTCTAGGTCTTGAAAATATGCTACATTCTTGTCTTTCTTATCTGGATGCATTTTATTCAAATGATCTTGCAGTCTTGAAGGCTTCATTGCTTCGTTCGAAAATGTTTTTAGACATAGAAGACACAAAGGCGACGACGGGTTTGTGGGATTTTCAATAAATCCGAATTTAATATATTCCGCAGAGTATTGCCGTCTCTTCTTTTTTACTTCCGACATTGTTTTGTTTTGAGAAATACGTAAGTGTTGAAATCAAGTACTGCTTATCTATTATGCGCGAAACCGCAAATGAAAATAAAATAAATTTACGTCGTTTATATAGGATTGCATAAGCAGCACGCACCAACAGGAATAAGACATCAAACGTGCATAAACTCGTTTATCTCATTCGACGCCCAATCGTACTCGACAAGCAAGAACAAGTATTATAGAACCAGCCGATTGATACAGGAATGTACAAATCGGATTATTTAACAAAAACTTGTTAAAACATGATTGCCCGCGGTCTATTATATCGAACCGATTTTGAGCTATATCTTAATTAACTAGCTGGTGCGTTGTGCGCGGGCTGCAAGCAGCCCGCGAGCCCCTTTTGCCCCTGGGTTGAAGCAATAGGGCAGTCATTCGAAAATGCATTCGAATTTTCTGTCCATTTGTTACATCTGCTAACAGCGAATCTACAGTCAGTCGGTAATGCTTATAAATTCCCGATTCAAGTATTTTCCACTCCGGGAGGCTGTCCACCTTCGAGGGAGCGTGGTGCGGAAGCATCCCAGGGCAGAAATCTTCAGTCATTTGAAAATGCATTAAATATTCCCCGTCAATTTGTTATTATCTGCTAACAGCGATTCCGCAGTCAATCGGAAGTGCTTATAAATTTCCCATTCAAATATTTTCTATTCCGGGGGGCTGTCCACCTTCGAGGGTGCGTGGTGCGCGAGCTGCAAGCAGCTCGCGGCTCATCCCAGGGCAGAAATCTTCAGTCATTTGAAAATGCATTCGAATTTCCTGTCCATTTGTTACATCTGCTAACAGCGATTCTACAGTCAGTCGAAACTGCTTATAAATTACTTATTCAAATATTGGTTAAATTTTTGAAACGTGATCCCGAATTTCATTTATTTGAGGTGTCTGTCTAAGATTCCAAAAAGTTATTAGTGTTATTAATATTGAATAACTCAGACTGATTGACCCATTGATGGTATTATATTATAGATGAAATATTTTCTACTCTGAGAGGCTGTCGACCTTCGAGGGTGCGCGATGCGCGGGCAGCAAGCAGCCCGCGGCGCCGTCTTTTGCCGTTGCTATTCAATTTCCCTTCCTACTATGGAAATTTCCATACAAAATTTTGGAAAAAAAAAAATTTCGCTTTTTACCAAAAATTTTTATGTGCCTGGAAGCGGACCAGGTTTTGAAACATTTTTTACTTCGGCGACCCCGACCTAAGTGCCACCGGTTCAGAGAGCCGTTGAATTTCGTGATGTATGGAAAATGGAAACCAGGGGTCGGAGAGAGATTCTGAGTATGCAGTATTGTAAATATGGCCAATAAGAGGACAAAAGTCAATTTTTAGACCGATCGTAAAGTAACCGGCGCCACCATCTTGCTTTGAAAAATTGGCCATTTTTGAAAAAAAAAATGGCGTCCAATTTGAAATTTCTCCATTGCCCTGGTAGCGCCCCATCTTCCTGATCATTTTTTAGTTCTACACCCTCTACCTATCTCGCGCCGTTTCGGAGAGCCGTTGAATTTTGCGTTGTATGAAACTCGGAAACCAGCGGTGGAAATTCAATTATGAGTATCCCACCTTAATGTGCGGCTCGATTAAAGCCCCTGTGCCAAGTTTCAGCGTGATCGGCCCAGCAATGGCCGTTTTAGAAATTGTATGGCGGCGGCCATTTTTTCCGCCATTTTGAATTTTTTTCACTATCTGTGGTAATTGCTCGAGGTCTACTCCAAGTTTAGTTCGAGCACCCCAGATGCAGCTGCTACCGTTTGCGCGGGCCGTTGATCGTCTTCGCGAGATGAGGGAAAGTTTAAGATTTCGTATTTTTCTGGATATCCTGGGAGCTGGGCGAGTACAGACATGGTGTGAGTGTGTTTCCGCGTTGCGCCACCTCGTCTAAATTTACGTTTTTATGTTTGCGCCAAAAATGGAAAAATTCCAAAATCGAGCGACCCACTATGGCTCCCTGGTAGCGTCCCAGGGTGGTGATCATTTTTAGTTCCGACACCCCCCACCCAACTCGCACCGTTTCCGCGGGCCGTTGGATTTTACGTTGTATGGAAGTCGGAAACTGGGGCCCGGAGCCACTCGAACGGGGCACCGATCGATTCGCCGGCTCGCACAGAGCACGTGTGCCAAATTTGAGACGTAAGGATTCATAAACGGCGATTTTGGCAAAGTACGGCGGCCATCTTGTTTTCGCGAAAATCGCCATTTTTCCACCACCCCTGGTAATCGCCACCAGTTCCGAGCATTTTTTGTTCAGACACCCCCCCTCCAGGTGGCACCGTTTTCGCGCACCTCCAGGGGTGCACTCGGTATTCGAAGATGATCGAGATCGCTATATTTTTCCTCTGGTCACTCGGCGCACCTCTACACGATCACGTCATTATCCCCCCCACTTTCCGCGTAGTTTCCGAGAAAACCGATGTCAGTGAGTCAGTGAGTGAGTGGTAGTGTAGCTTTATATATTATAATATTAGTTGATGTTCACAAGATGTCGACTCTCGAAGTCGAGAGCTCAGTCGGTTTCTAAGAGTCTTCCTAGCTAGGTAGATGAAATTATAAATCGACCCCAAAGCCCTACACAACGCCCCCTTTTTTTTCTGGGTCTCTTACCGCCCCCCTTTAGGCCTGCAGCGCCCACAAGGGGGCGTTATCGCCCACGTTGGGAAAGACTGGTTTAGAACAACATACCGGTTAAATTGACCAAAATCAAAGGTCCTGGCTGAATGTTATATGACCGCCTTATCGAAAACATTGGTTTTTACAACATTGTTTACTACGACATACCGCATTAAGCGACCACATTTGGTTAATATTTTCGGAGTATTATAACTGTAGAACGACCGGCTCAGCTGTATTGTAAACAATTTGAATAGGTACTGTATCCACATCTGGCACGGTATAATAGTCAATGGCTATTATCGTAAAAGTAATCAAAGTTTAGGGTCTTTTGTAATTCTTAGAAACAAAGCACATGCATGCAGTAGCCTGAAGGCCCGCTTCGTCATATCTCTTAAGCCAGTTTGTTACTTATCTTTACACAAGGCACACCAAAACATATTGTTGAGTTAACTGTGAAAATTGTAACATGTCGCAAAAAAGAAAACAAATCAATATTGAAGAAAAATCGCGTATTATTTCAAAGCTACCTGGCAAAAGAATATAGTGTATCACACTCGACAATTTTAACCGTTTGGAAAGAAAGGGAGAAAATTCAAATCCGGTTGTTACAACTATCGGTTTTTACGACTCAATATGAGTAGTCCCTTCAATGTCGTTATAACAGATTTTGACTGTATTTACACTATTTTAAGAGTCACTGCATATTTCCTATAAACTCACTGACATGTTTTTACTCCAACTTCTCGTTATTATTATTGGTTCAATATTTTCTTTCGAATTTTCTAGCCTTTTCATTGATCTTAAACTTCTACCAGAAATGTTAATACTACTGTCCGAATCATGCGTGTTATTTAAGACTGATTGTAATTTTTTGCTTCTTCTTGTTTGTATAGTTGTTTTTGGCACACATTTGGTTTCTTTTGGAGTGCTTTTTTTGTTTGCTTTTGGTTTGACAGTCTTTGTTGGTTTAGCTGTATTTTCTTGTTTATTTTTCGTTTGGGTATTACTGTCATTTGATACATCATCACAACAGGAACAATCTTGAAGCTTCTTCGAGTTACGTGTAGATCTTGTATTAAGAACACTTTCATTGGGTTTTGTTGCAGCTTTTTTTGTTTGTCTTGGTGTCTTTTTATTTGTTACAGCCTTAGGTTTTGCAGGTTCCATTTCTTTAGGCACATCTACTTTTTGGGGGCTAGCTGAAGGTTTCTTTACCTCATTTAGTATTGTTTTATTGTTTATTTTTATTTTTTAAGCCTCTTACTGTTATCATGCTACCCTTAGCTTTTCTCTTTTCAGGTTGCAAGATAGTTACATGGGGTGTTTCTTTCAATGGTTCTTTCACTGCAAAGAAAATATTTATATTATCACATTGTGAGTTGATTGTGAAAAAAAAGGGTTGACTGTTCATTGTAAATTAGATATTTATCTGACAAATTTAGATAAATTTCAAAAAGATATTTAATTGAAGAAGACAGTAAATCTATTTCTGGGACATTCGGATTGCTATCAATTCATCACTTTAAATATGGTATTTGAATATTGTAGTGCTGTTTATATTAATTTTCATTCACATTTTGTTAACAATCTATATACTTATTTAAATAAAAATTCAATTATGAATACAAGACATCATTGCCTGTTTCCATTTTATCTTAATATAATATATAAATCTCGTGTCACAATGTTTGTCCTCAATGGACTCCTAAACCACTTAACCGATTATTATAAAATTCGCACACCATGTGCAGTTCGATCCAACTTGAGAGATAGGATAGTTTAAACATGTAGGTACCACGGGCAAAGCCGGGGCGGACCGCTAGTATATTATATAAAATGATTCGCAATCATACCTTGATTGATGGTAGTTTTTTGTTTCCAGGCTGGTGTACTGGGACCCTCTATGTCACTCTCCAAATCAGTATCCCAAAAGGATTTAACTGAATTCAACACTGCCCCTTTACTTATAGCTGAAATAAAAATTAATAGTGTTTTAATTACATACTACATTATATAGTAACTCAAGCTGTGTAATTGTATTATCATGAATACATGTGCAATTAAGATTTAATTTCATTTCTTTGAAACCAAAAACAATATTACATATTACTTACTTGTTATATTAGTAGATGATGATTCTGTTGTACCATTAATGTTATGCTTACAAGCATTAGGCTTTATTATATTTTGCAGAACAACCTTACAATCTCTTGTTGCAGTTTTGATGGCTTTACTTTCTTCTTTTTTCGTGGTATCACCTTTCTTCTTAATAGTATTATGTAAATTGAATATTTCTTCATCTGTATAGGTATCGCTACCATCAGCACTGTTAATTTGGGACACAACAGAGGCTACATCCCAATTATCATCTGGTACTTTGTTACTTTTATTTGTCCTCTTATTACTTGCAGTAGTTAAATTCATTTGATCGGCTGGTACAATTTTGTGTATCAGATCCAAAACATTATTTTCATCATCAACAACATCTCTACTGAGACACGATTGGAATGTTACTAATTTCCTTGTTTTATTCTTCTCTTTACATACATTTGATTTGGTCTGAGGACTTGGTGCTGCTAAATCGCTATTGAGGTTTTTACTCTCAAGGAGATCTAATTTTTGTGTGAAAAGTTTCCGTTTTATAAAGCTCGGTTTCATTGAAACATCGCTGCTGTTTTGAGAAATTACTGTTTGGTTGTTATTATCTGAATCTAAATCTTGTAAATTTTTGGGATGGCTGTCAGAGTCTTGGTTCATTTTCTGAGTAAGTGGTTGTGATGATTTAGAAATAAGTACTTCAGTAACATCATGCTTTTGGGTCTTATTTGATTTACGGACAGGCATGGATGGTTTCTTAAACATAAAATCATCATCATCAAAATCGGAATGCTGGTCATCATTTCGTTTACCAGATTGTACAAAATTATTATCAATTTTACTCCTTTTTCTTTCTGAAATACTTTCTTCCTCATTCAGCAGCCTTTTCCTTTGTAAGTCTAAATTTGAATTTCCATTCGCCCTAACAGATTTTTCAGGAAATATTTGTTCATCATCACTATGTGATTGCACATTTATATTTTGTGTTTGCTTGTACATAATTTGTTCTGTTGTTTTTGGCAGTATAGTACCATTCTTTGATTTGTCTATTGTAACATTTGGTTTTGATTTATTAAACCTCTGAGAAGGTAAAAGAAACCCTGTTGTAAATCTATCTTTCAGTGTCATAGTTCCATTTGGATTATCAAGCTCTTTTTGCATCTCTATAGAATTTTCTATGTGACTTGGCTTCTTATTTACAGGTTTGGGGGAACAGGAAAGACATTCCTCAATGTGTTTTGTTTAATAATATTTGTACAATCATTATATATGTCAGTATCTTTTATTGATGTCCGTAGCAAAGACTCATCAATTTTATTTGATTGTTGCATAGGAAATGCATTTCTATAAGACACGCTAGTTTTAACAGATCGACCATCATCACTGCTAAGTGATGAATCACCTCCCTGTTCTCCTGAATCATATCCAGATTTTCTTCTTACACCTCTGAGAAATAATTTCAAATTTCTTTGTTTTTCAATTCTTTTCCTTACTTTATTTCTCATTAATTTTTGGTAAGCATCTTTTTAAATTCTTAATTCATGGTTGTTAAATTTCATGTATTTAAATGCATTCGCAATATCCACAGCACTAACACTTGCAGTTGTATCTAAAAATATGAAAATGAATAAATTTTACAAAATGTACATAAATTGAATTGTACAATATATATTGAATATAATGTGTTTACCTATACTTCTAACGGAAAGTGGTGATCCACTTCTTCCATTAATAAGTGACCTCTGTGAACTCATAGCTCGTGGATGATATGAGTTATGAAAATTTCGTGGTCCTAAATCGCTTCTCATGGACATTGGTGAAGTTCCTCTTCCATCGTACAAACTTCGTTGATCATATTGTGGATTGCCAAAACGGTGGCGGTGGGTATTCCCGCCCATATTTAACGTCGAAGTTAAAACGTTACTCCGAAAACTTAATCCTGTCATATTATTTTTGTTTATACCAGGCCCTCGCATACTAATAGTCTGAAAATTATATGCAAATACATAAAACATTTGAAAATTTACATATACAGTCAAAATCTGTTATAACGACATTGAAGGGACTACTCATATTGAGTCGTAAAAACCGATAGTTGTAACAACCGGATTTGAATTTTCTCCCTTTCTTTCCAAACGGTTAAAATTGTCGAGTGTGATACACTATATTCTTTTGCCAGGTAGCTTTGAAATAATACGCGATTTTTCTTCAATATTGATTTGTTTTCTTTTTTGCGACATGTTACAATTTTCACAGTTAACTCAACAATATGTTTTGGTGTGCCTTGTGTAAAGATAAGTAACAAACTGGCTTAAGAGATATGACGAAGCGGGCCTTCAGGCTACTGCATGCATGTGCTTTGTTTCTAAGAATTACAAAAGACCCTAAACTTTGATTACTTTTACGATAATAGCCATTGACTATTATACCGTGCCAGATGTGGATACAGTACCTATTCAAATTGTTTACAATACAGCTGAGCCGGTCGTTCTACAGTTATAATACTCCGAAAATATCAACCAAATGTGGTCGCTTAATGCGGTATGTCGTAGTAAACAATGTTGTAAAAACCAATGTTTTCGATAAGGCGGTCATATAACATTCAGCCAGGACCTTTGATTTTGGTCAATTTAACCGGTATGTTGTTCTAAACGATGTCGCCATAAACGGTTTTGACTGTATGTGACATAGTATTGGTGTGCTTGACCTTCTTTTATATTTAAATAGCATCATGATTTTAGATTAAGAGGCAGGACCGAAATAGTTTATTAATTAAATATATTTATTACTTTTCAATTGCATTTTGGATATTTCCAGTGAAATACCTAGTTAGTGCTGTGGATATTGCGAATGCATTTAAATACATGAAATTTAACAACCATGAATTAAGAATTATTAAAGATTCTGCTTACCAAAAATTAATGAGAAATAAAGTAAGGAAAAGAATTGAAAAACGAAGAAATTTGAAATTATTTCTCAGAGGTGTAAGAAGAAAATCTGGATATGATTCAGGAGAACAGGGAGGTGATTCATCACTTAGCAGTGATGATGGTCGATCTGTTAAAACTAGCGTGTCTTATAGAAATGCATTTCCTATGCAACAATCAAATAAAATTGATGAGTCTTTGCTACGGACATCAATAAAAGATACTGACATATATAATGATTGTACAAATATTATTAAACAAAACACATTGAGGAATGTCTTTCCTGTTCCCCCAAACCTGTAAATAAGAAGCCAAGTCACATAGAAAATTCTATAGAGATGCAAAAAGAGCTTGATAATCCAAATGGAACTATGACACTGAAAGATAGATTTACAACAGGGTTTCTTTTACCTTCTCAGAGGTTTAATAAATCAAAACCAAATGTTACAATAGACAAATCAAAGAATGGTACTATACTGCCAAAAACAACAGAACAAATTATGTACAAGCAAACACAAAATATAAATGTGCAATCACATAGTGATGATGAACAAATATTTCCTGAAAAATCTGTTAGGGCGAATGGAAATTCAAATTTAGACTTACAAAGGAAAAGGCTGCTGAATGAGGAAGAAAGTATTTCAGAAAGAAAAAGGAGTAAAATTGATAATAATTTTGTACAATCTGGTAAACGAAATGATGACCAGCATTCCGATTTTGATGATGATGATTTTATGTTTAAGAAACCATCCATGCCTGTCCGTAAATCAAATAAGACCCAAAAGCATGATGTTACTGAAGTACTTATTTCTAAATCATCACAACCACTTACTCAGAAAATGAACCAAGACTCTGACAGCCATCCCAAAAATTTACAAGATTTAGATTCAGATAATAACAACCAAACAGTAATTTCTCAAAACAGCAGCGATGTTTCAATGAAACCGAGCTTTATAAAACGGAAACTTTTCACACAAAAATTAGATCTCCTTGAGAGTAAAAACCTCAATAGCGATTTAGCAGCACCAAGTCCTCAGACCAAATCAAATGTATGTAAAGAGAAGAATAAAACAAGGAAATTAGTAACATTCCAATCGTGTCTCAGTAGAGATGTTGTTGATGATGAAAATAATGTTTTGGATCTGATACACAAAATTGTACCAGCCGATCAAATGAATTTAACTACTGCAAGTAATAAAAGGACAAATAAAAGTAACAAAGTACCAGATGATAATTGGGATGTAGCCTCTGTTGTGTCCCAAATTAACAGTGCTGATGGTAGCGATACCTATACAGATGAAGAAATATTCAATTTACATAATACTATTAAGAAGAAAGGTGATACCACGAAAAAAGAAGAAAGTAAAGCCATCAAAACTGCAACAAGAGATTGTAAGGTTGTTCTGCAAAGACTGCAAAATGTAATAAAGCCTAATGCTTGTAAGCATAACGTTAATGGTACAACAGAATCATCATCTACTAATATAACCAGTAAGTAATATGTAATATTGTTTTTGGTTTCAAAGAAATGAAATTAAATCTTAATTGCACATGTATTCATGATAATAAAATTACACAGCTCGAGTTACTTTATTATGTAGTATGTAATTAAAACACTAATAATTTTTATTTCAGCTATAAATAAAGGGACAGTGTTGAATTCAGTTAAATCCTTTTGGGATACTGATTTGGAGAGTGACATAGAGGGTCCCAGTACACCAGCCTGGAAACAAAAAACTACCATCAATCAAGGTATGATTGCAAATCATTTTATATAATATATACAATGGAAACAGGACAGAATCATTTTATATAATATATAAAATGATGTCTTGTATTAATAATTGAATTTTTATTTAAATGTATAGATTGATAACATAATTTGAATGAAAATTAATCTAAACAGCACTACAATATTCTAATACCATATTTAAAGTGATGAATTGATAGCAATCCGAATGTCCCAGAAATAGATTTACTGTCTTCTTCAATTAAATATCTTTTTGAAATTTATCTAAATTTGTCAGGTAAATATCTAATTTACAATGAACAGTCAACCCTTTTTTTTCACAATCAACTCACAATGTGATAATATAAATATTTTCTTTGCAGTGAAAGAACCATTGAAAGAAACACCCAATGTAACTATCTTGCAACCTGAAAAGAGAAAAGCTAAGGGTAGCATGATAACAGTAAGAGGCTTAAAAAATAAAATAAACAATAAAACAATACTAAATGAGGTAAAGAAACCTTCAGCTAGCCCCCAAAAAGTAGATGTGCCTAAAGAAATGGAACCTGCAAAACCTAAGGCTGTAACAAATAAAAAGACACCAAGACAAACAAAAAAAGCTGCAACAAAACCCAATGAAAGTGTTCTTAATACAAGATCTACACGTAACTCGAAGAAGCTTCAAGATTGTTCCTGTTGTGATGATGTATCAAATGACAGTAATACCCAAACGAAAAATAAACAAGAAAATACAGCTAAACCAACAAAGACTGTCAAACCAAAAGCAAACAAAAAAAGCACTTCAAAAGAAACCAAATGTGTGCCAAAAACAACTATACAAACAAGAAGAAGCAAAAAATTACAATCAGTCTTAAATAACACGCATGATTCGGACAGTAGTATTAACATTTCTGGTAGAAGTTTAAGATCAATGAAAAGGCTAGAAAATTCGAAAGAAAATATTGAACCAATAATAATAACGAGAAGTTGGAGTAAAAACATGTCAGTGAGTTTATAGGAAATATGCAGTGACTCTTAAAATAGTGTAAATATGTGACATAGTATTGGTGTGCTTGACCTTCTTTTATATTTAAATAGCATCATGATTTTAGATTAAGAGGCAGGACCGAAATAGTTTATTAATTTAATATATACTATATTACTTTTCAATTGAATTTTGGATATTTCCAGTGAAATACCTAGTTAGTGCTGTGGATATTGCGAATGCATTTAAATACATGAAATTTAACAACCATGAATTAAGAATTATTAAAGATTCTGCTTACCAAAAATTAATGAGAAATAAAGTAAGGAAAAGAATTGAAAAACGAAGAAATTTGAAATTATTTCTCAGAGGTGTAAGAAGAAAATCTGGATATGATTCAGGAGAACAGGGAGGTGATTCATCACTTAGCAGTGATGATGGTCGATCTGTTAAAACTAGCGTGTCTTATAGAAATGCATTTCCTATGCAACAATCAAATAAAATTGATGAGTCTTTGCTACGGACATCAATAAAAGATACTGACATATATAATGATTGTACAGATATTATTAAACAAAACACATTGAGGAATGTCTTTCCTGTTCCCCCAAACCTGTAAATAAGAAGCCAAGTCACATAGAAAATTCTATAGAGATGCAAAAAGAGCTTGATAATCCAAATGGAACTATGACACTGAAAGATAGATTTACAACAGGATTTCTTTTACCTTCTCAGAGGTTTAATAAATCTAAACCAAATGTTACAATAGACAAATCAAAGAATGGTACTATACTGCCAAAAACAACAGAACAAATTATGTACAAGCAAACACAAAATATAAATGTGCAATCACATAGTGATGATGAACAAAAATTTCCTGAAAAATCTGTTAGGGCGAATGAAAATTCAAATTTAGACTTACAAAGGAAAAGGCTGCTGGATGAGGAAGAAAGTATTTCAGAAAGAAAAAGGAGTAAAATTGATAATAATTTTGTACAATCTGGTAAACGAAATGATGACCAGCATTCCGATTTTGATGATGATGATTTTATGTTTAAGAAACCATCCATGCCTGTCCGTAAATCAAATAAGACCCAAAAGCATGATGTTACTGAAGTACTTATTTCTAAATCATCACAACCACTTACTCAGAAAATGAACCAAGACTCTGACAGCCATCCCAAAAATTTACAAGATTTAGATTCAGATAATAACAACCAAACAGTAATTTCTCAAAACAGCAGCGATGTTTCAATGAAACCCAGCTTTATAAAACGGAAACTTTTCACACAAAAATTAGATCTCCTTGAGAGTAAAAACCTCAATAGCGATTTAGCTGCACCAAGTCCTATCAAATGTATGTAAAGAGAAGAATAAAACAAGGAAATTAGTAACATCCCAATCGTGTCTCAGTAGAGATGTTGTTGATGATGAAAATAATGTTTTGGATCTGATACACAAAATTGTACCAGCCGATCAAATGAATTTAACTACTGCAAGTAATAAAAGGACAAATAAAAGTAACAAAGTACCAGATGATAATTGGGATGTAGCCTCTGTTGTGTCCCAAATTAACAGTGCTGATGGTAGCGATACCTATACAGATGAAGAAATATTCAATTTACATAATACTATTAACCCAGTTGTTACTATCGTTCTTTTAAAAGGACGCACCATAAATAAAATTAATATTAACAATGAGGGCATTTTTGAAAAAAAAAATTATATTCATTTGGCACCTCACGGTTGTAGGAATTGGAAAATTAAAGTGTTGTGTCGTTTTATAACAGTGGTATATTTTTAAATTATTTTAGAATTTCTGCCATTTTCCATTGATAAATCAAGTTAAATGTATTATCAATAAATTACAACAAATTACTTGATTTATTTTAAATACACGTAATTTGAAACGTGTTTTATCTGAAATATATATTACCTACTATTAGATTACATTTTATTTGTGATATTTATGCAGTTTTAATTGCCGTTCTTTTAAAAGGCCAGTAGTAATATGTACTACTACAGAGTACTTTTTTGCGCATGCACTCTTTGAAGAGCATCACAGCATCGGCGAAGCCATGGGGCCCTACTATGGCGGCCATCCATGCAATCAATTCATAAGAGGGAAACCAATAAGATGGGGGTATGAATTTTGGGTCGGAGCGACACGGTTAGGTTGCATAGTTTGGTGTGATCCATACCAAGGACAATCGAATGATGTTGGTAATCAAAACAAATACCAAAAGCCTCTGGGATTGGGTGCAAGCGTTGTATTACAGTATGCCGATGTACTGCGACAAATATAGGGCAAAGCTGCATTCCATTTATTTTTTAACAACTTTTTTACGTCCATTCATCTCATTGATGAACTTCGAGTACGAGGAATAAAGGCTACTGGCACAGTACGTGAAAATCGCGTCGCGAAATGACCTTTGCCTACTGCCTTTGAGAATTGAAAAAGACACCACGAGGTACATTCAAGCATCAATCGACCAGAGCAGAACAAATTTATTTTGCAAATGGAATGATAACAGTGTTGTGACTGTTGCATCAAACTCTGATACGATTCAGCCTGTGTCTACAACGGAAATTTTTACAATTTTCACAACAACAGAAGAAAAATATACTTGTCGTAAAAAAAGTACGAGAAAATGGGAGGGGTGGACAGATTCAGATCTGGTCAGCCAGAGCATCGGTTTGTATAAGACATCTATCAGAGGCAAGAAGTGGTATTTTTCTTTGATTTGTCATGGACTTGATATGGCAAAACATAATTCTTGGCAAATATATAAGTAAAAGGGGGCCATTATGATTATCTCCACATTCGTAGAAGTGTTGGAACTGCTCTGCTCGAAACATATAAGAATGAGGAACGTAAAGGTGCTAGAGTTTCCGTGAAACCTCTGGATTTGATGGAAAAGATCACATCATTAGGTACAGAGACAAGCAGCTTCGGTGTATAGAATGTCACAAGAAAGCCAATTTCTATTGTCCTAAGTGTAATGGAACCTTGCATCTTAAATTATGTTTAGAAAACTTTCATATTGCTACATAAATATATGTGAAATGTATGTTGTCATTTTAATATCATAGTCTACCTACTTAGTAGTACATATTACTACCGTCCTTTTAAAAGGACACCATTTTCCGAGATTTCCACGATAGATAAAATTTTTATACTATTTTTCCAGTTAAACTTTTTGCAATATGGACACAATATGTAAATTTCACCTTAATATGATAACAAAAATTGTTTCAGTAACATCTGGGTTAAGAAGAAAGGTGATACCACGAAAAAAGAAGAAAGTAAAGCCATCAAAACTGCAACAAGAGATTGTAAGGTTGTTCTGCAAAATATAATAAAGCCTAATGCTTGTAAGCATAACATTAATGGTACAAAAGAATCATCATCTACTAATATAACCAGTAAGTAATATGTAATATTGTTTTTGGTTTCAAAGAAATTAAATTAAATCTTAATTGCACATGTATTCATGATAATAAAATTACACAGCTTGAGTAACTTTATTATGTAGTATGTAATTAAAACACTAATAATTTTTATTTCAGCTATAAATAAAGGGGCAGTGTTGAATTCAGTTAAATCCTTTTGGGATACTGATTTGGAGAGTGACATAGAGGATCCCAGTACACCAGCCTGGAAACAAAAAACTACCATCAATCAAGGTATGATTGCAAATCATTTTATATTTATATAATATATAAAATGGAAACAGGACAGAATCATTTTATATAATACTAGCTGTCCCGGTAAACGTTGTTCTGCCACTCTTATCACTTAGGGCTATGAAAAATAGATGTTAGCCGATTCTCCGACCTACCCGATATGCACACAAAATTTCATGAGAATCGGTCCAGCCATTTTGGAGGAGTATGGTAACTAACATTGTGACAGGGGAATTTTATATATTAGATATAAAATGATGTCTTGTATTAATAATTGAATTTTTATTTAAATGTATAGATTGATAACATAATGTGAATGAAAATTAATCTAAACAGCACTACAATATTCTAATACCATATTTAAAGTGATGAATTGATAGCAATCCAATATGTCCCAGAAATATATTTACTGTCTTCTTCAATTAAATATCTTTTTGAAATTTATCTAAATTTGTCAAATAAATATCTTTTATTTTACAATGAACAGTCAACCCTTTTTTTTCACAATCAACTCACAATGTGATAATATAAATATTTTCTTTGCAGTGAAAGAACCATTGAAAGAAACACCCAATGTAACTATCTTGCAACCTGAAAAGAGAAAAGCTAAGGGTAGCATGATAACAGTAAGAGGCTTAAAAAATAAAATAAACAATAAAACAATACTAAATGAGGTAAAGAAACCTTCAGCTAGCCCCCAAAAAGTAGATGTGCCTAAAGAAATGGAACCTGCAAAACCTAAGGCTGTAACAAATAAAAAGACACCAAGACAAACAAAAAAAGCTGCAACAAAACCCAATGAAAGTGTTCTTAATACAAGATCTACACGTAACTCGAAGAAGCTTCAAGATTGTTCCTGTTGTGATGATGTATCAAATGACAGTAATACCCAAACGAAAAATAAACAAGAAAATACAGCTAAACCAACAAAGACTGTCAAACCAAAAGCAAACAAAAAAAGCACTCCAAAAGAAACCAAATGTGTGCCAAAAACAACTATACAAACAAGAAGAAGCAAAAAATTACAATCAGTCTTAAATAACACGCATGATTCGGACAGTAGTATTAACATTTCTGGTAGAATGAAAAGGCTAGAAAATTCGAAAGAAAATATTGAACCAATAATAATAACGAGAAGTTGGAGTAAAAACATGTCAGTGAGTTTATAGGAAATATGCAGTGACTCTTAAAATAGTGTAAATATGTGACATAGTTTTGGTGTGCTTGACCTTCTTTTATATTTAAATAGCATCATGATTTTAGATTAAGAGGCAGGACCGAAATAGTTTATTAATTTAATATATATATTACTTTTCAATTGAATTTTGGTGAAATACCTAATAAGTAAATTCTTATATGTACAAATTATGTGGGTACATTTAATTTGTTATATGTACAACTTATTCTTTTTAAATAGTAAATTATGTGTTTAGATTTAATTAAACCATTCTTATATAAGTTAATACTGTCACTTTAATTATAATGCAAGTAATTATAAATAATGTAATTGTAATATATTAAATAATTAAAAAGAACTTTTCTTTTATTTATAAACCAAATGGCTAATAGCTCTAAACCTAAACCAAGTCAACTGAAATTTTATCAAAACCGGGCTCTTGGAAATTGCAATGAACCACATCTATAAAATATGTATACTGTATAGCCATTAGAATACTGTTTGTGTATGAAACTTGAAAATATTTTCAAAGACGCGTGGTTTCAATAGTTAAAGGAGCTAATTTGGAACAGACAAAATTTTTTGTCTTTAAAGTCAATACTTTAAAGAAAGTAAGTACTTAAAATATACTTCCCAATATCAATATATTGGGAAGTATATTTTAAGTACTTACTCTAAGAATATACCTACATAAATCTATTAAGGTTAATGCTACGGTCTGTTCCCAGCCAATGTCCCGCTAGATGGCGCTGAATTCTACATTTCTAGTTTATTTGAGTTTTTGCGTAATTGGAAAACCTTAAAGTCGTAGGAATAGTCATGGCGGTTACTGAATATTATATTTTATTGAAATATGTCATATCATTGCCTTAAAATCCACCCAATTCGGTAAAACTATGCGTTATAACATCTGTCATTGCATACAGGGTCGTTTACACACAGACGTATACAAAAATGATAAAGATTTAACTCTAGATGGCGTGAATGTAAAAGTATAAACAGACGTTCGAATTTGGTACGGACCGCACCGTGACCTTGGTGCGCTCCGGACCATATTCGATCATGTGTACAGTGGTCCGCCGGACATAATTATTATTATTGACGGTACGGTCGGTTCGATGGTTTTTTCTTCCGAACTTGGTGCGGACCGTACCAAATTCGCGCGTGTGGACGGGCGATCGCACCGGACAGCGCATTAGTCATAGACTATATACTTATTACAGCTTTAGTCACAGTTCTACCGCCAAACAAAACGGACGTCGGTCGATCGTTATCAATGGCGATGGCGTCGGATGACGTGGCTAATACTGAAAAAAGATTAATAATATAAATTTTAGAACTCTACAAAGATTTATGATATGACTGCATATGTCTGAATGAATCCCTGTCTTTTAAATATAATTTTGCCCATTCTTTTCTCTTCGTTTTCTTCTTTTCAATGGTTGTAACTTGTACTTGTACTTGTACCAAAAGAAGCCTTGAACTGAGGTCTACATGTGAAAAAAATACAACATTCTAACCACGAATTTATTACGAGAAATAGATTTTCAAAGAATTCGGTTTGACTTTTAATGAGATTACTATGATCAATGCTCGAAATATTCACAAAAAAAGGAGATTAATTTGTATTAATTTGATATTATTGAATTGTCTTATAAATCTAAGATATTTTTTTTGTTCAGTTAATTTATTACATATAAGGATTAAGTACCTACCTATAATAATATATTGAAATATCTAAAACAAACAAAAACTTGGTAATAGATAGATGATATACAGGGTTACAGGTTAAGTCGATCTATTCCTGTTAAGAGCGTGTAGTAGGGGTCAAAACAAACTGATTTGATCTTATAATACCATATCCAAAGGTTAGCCGTTGAAGAGTTATTGCAATTTTAATTTTTTTCTTGAAAATGCCACTTTATCTTCGCATTTAGCGTTTAATTTTTTATTTTACTTATTTGGTCTGGGCTTTTTTGAGTTTTTATGTAAAGGTTGAGTTAAACAATAATTCTCAGCAATAAAAATCCATATCGCTGCAAACAATCCAAAGAAATGGCTTTTAAACTAAAAATAATAACATTAAAGTAATTAAGTTAACTCGTTTTAAAGAAAGATATTGAAAAAAATCTCTATGAAAATGTGTCTGCAGATGTTTTTAAAAACATGTGCATGTTCTTAGCTATGTAAAAAGGTATGATAACCTCAGGTAGCATTCGTAGATTCCAAGAAATCGGGGATAAACATGGGACAGTGTTAGTAAAGTACAACATCAGAATAAATTTTGTCATAATTTATTTTTCTTAAAAACTTTACAGTTCCTGCTCAACATGTCTTCCTCTATTGCGAACACATATTCGAAACCTTTTCCGCAGAGAACTCTTGACTACCCCAGTTGTTAATTGGTTCCTCATCTTATTGGCTGCATCGATAATTTTTTGTCGTAAAATATCAACCTGATGGAATCGGGTTCGGCTCATTGTACACCAGACTCTTCATATGCCCCCATACGTAAAAGTCCATGGGGGTTAGGTCTGGACTTCTAGCCGGCCATGGTATGGGCCCACCTCTTCCGATCCATCTGTTTGGATAGTTGATGTCTAACCATTCTCTAACACTTCTTCTGTAATGTGCAGGGCAGCCATTATGTTGGAACCACATGTCTCTTAACAAAGTCAGGGGTATGTCTTCAAGTAGGTCGCTTAAATGTTGGCGCAGAAAGGTCTCATAATTTTCACCATTTAGGTTGTCCGGAAGGAAGTAGGTATGGTCCAATTAATTTATTTGAAATTATCCCCATCCACACATTAAGACTGAATCGTCTTTGTGATTTTTTTGGAATCTTCTTGTTAGGATTGCCACGTGCTTTCGGAGCCCAATAGTGAGCGTTATGGTAGTTTGTGATACCGTCTTGATCAAATTTGGACTCATCTGTCCATAAAATGTTTTTGAAAAACGAGGGGTTTTCCAGATCCGCCTTCAACATGAATCTACAAAAATCTAGTCTTCTTAAAGGATCTCCTTCTTCCATCACGTGCACGGGCGTGTAGTGATATGGGTAATATCCTGAAGTGTTCATTGTGAATCATACTTTCCACTGAGACAGACCAAGTTCTCGGGCAACAATGTTTGTTGATGTCGTGGGATCCATTCGAAAAAATCGCTTAATTTCATTTTCCTCTTCGTCTTCCTCATCCCGGACAGATGGCCGACCGACGTCTGTTCGTCGTCTTAGAATCGAACCAGTTTCTCTAAGGCGACGATAGGTCCCTTCGAAGACACTAACATCTGGTGCAGGACGGTCAGGATAGCGGGTCATGTATTCCGCACGAGCATGTGCAGATACACCTTGACAAAACCCGTAACACATCAAAATGTCAGCATATTCTTCGTTAGTATACGAACTCATCTTGAAAATTCAAATCGCAAGCAAAAATCAAAGTCCAGTTTCGAGCCACGGTCACAGAATCGGAAGAAAATCAGTCCAAAAAGAAAGCCAAGTCGCGTTGTCAATACACAGAGGAGTACAGAAATCGCATCTACTACAGACGAATCACATAAGCAGACTAAAGCCGGCGCCAGACATTGGGATCAAAGTTTGAGCACACATTTTCAAAACTTTGATCAAACTTTATATGCACAAATGTATCCGGCTAGACTTGTATTTCAAATGATTTACGGGCACAGTTACCGCAAAGATTGCTCACAGAATAGACGACGATTTTGATGACTCCGTCAGACTGTTTTATTTGAGTGCCTTTAATTTTTTTGTTTGAAGTAGCTCAATAAATAATTCTATTACTGCGTCATTACCCCACTCAATTATTGACGCTCAAAATAGGTACCACTCACAGATTAACTATTGCATACAACTGCTCCGTTCAGCGGCGCACACGCGACTAAACACTGCAACAAGTGTGGCAGGCCGCACAAACTTTGAACTTTGTTTACTTTGATGTGCGCACTAAAAACCGACACATGATGGCAAACTACAAATATGTGTTCAAACTTTGCACAAATACGCAAATGTTAGTGCCACACTTCGCGACTTTGTAGGTATTTGCGTATTTGAACATATGTCTGGCGCCGGCTTAAAAAATACAAAGCGGCATCCTTCGCCCCATACAGCTTCGTCCATCACCTTGCTCGCTCTCTCCAGTAGGTGGAAGCGAGATAGTTGCAGCGTGTGAGTGAGACATCATAATCACGCGGCACAACCCTTTATTATTCGCATAGGCAGATAATAACTAGACCGATGTTAATGAGCTATTCTAAGAATTATTTCCCCATACCAAGTTTATCCATCATCCATCCAACCATCCAACTTGAGAGATAGGATAGTTTAAACATGTAGGTACCACGGGCAAAGCCGGGGCGGACCGCTAGTATATTATATAAAATGATTCGCAATCATACCTTGATTGATGGTAGTTTTTTGTTTCCAGGCTGGTGTACTGGGACCCTCTATGTCACTCTCCAAATCAGTATCCCAAAAGGATTTAACTGAATTCAACACTGCCCCTTTACTTATAGCTGAAATAAAAATTAATAGTGTTTTAATTACATACTACATTATATAGTAACTCAAGCTGTGTAATTGTATTATCATGAATACATGTGCAATTAAGATTTAATTTCATTTCTTTGAAACCAAAAACAATATTACATATTACTTACTTGTTATATTAGTAGATGATGATTCTGTTGTACCATTAATGTTATGCTTACAAGCATTAGGCTTTATTATATTTTGCAGAACAACCTTACAATCTCTTGTTGCAGTTTTGATGGCTTTACTTTCTTCTTTTTTCGTGGTATCACCTTTCTTCTTAATAGTATTATGTAAATTGAATATTTCTTCATCTGTATAGGTATCGCTACCATCAGCACTGTTAATTTGGGACACAACAGAGGCTACATCCCAATTATCATCTGGTACTTTGTTACTTTTATTTGTCCTCTTATTACTTGCAGTAGTTAAATTCATTTGATCGGCTGGTACAATTTTGTGTATCAGATCCAAAACATTATTTTCATCATCAACAACATCTCTACTGAGACACGATTGGGATGTTACTAATTTCCTTGTTTTATTCTTCTCTTTACATACATTTGATTTGGTCTGAGGACTTGGTGCAGCTAAATCGCTATTGAGGTTTTTACTCTCAAGGAGATCTAATTTTTGTGTGAAAAGTTTCCGTTTTATAAAGCTGGGTTTCATTGAAACATCGCTGCTGTTTTGAGAAATTACTGTTTGGTTGTTATTATCTGAATCTAAATCTTGTAAATTTTTGGGATGGCTGTCAGAGTCTTGGTTCATTTTCTGAGTAAGTGGTTGTGATGATTTAGAAATAAGTACTTCAGTAACATCATGCTTTTGGGTCTTATTTGATTTACGGACAGGCATGGATGGTTTCTTAAACATAAAATCATCATCATCAAAATCGGAATGCTGGTCATCATTTCGTTTACCAGATTGTACAAAATTATTATCAATTTTACTCCTTTTTCTTTCTGAAATACTTTCTTCCTCATCCAGCAGCCTTTTCCTTTGTAAGTCTAAATTTGAATTTCCATTCGCCCTAACAGATTTTTCAGGAAATATTTGTTCATCATCACTATGTGATTGCACATTTATATTTTGTGTTTGCTTGTACATAATTTGTTCTGTTGTTTTTGGCAGTATAGTACCATTCTTTGATTTGTCTATTGTAACATTTGGTTTTGATTTATTAAACCTCTGAGAAGGTAAAAGAAATCCTGTTGTAAATCTATCTTTCAGTGTCATAGTTCCATTTGGATTATCAAGCTCTTTTTGCATCTCTATAGAATTTTCTATGTGACTTGGCTTCTTATTTACAGGTTTTGGGGGAACAGGAAAGACATTCCTCAATGTATTTTGTTTAATAATATCTGTACAATCATTATATATGTCAGTATCTTTTATTGATGTCCGTAGCAAAGACTCATCAATTTTATTTGATTGTTGCATAGGAAATGCATTTCTATAAGACACGCTAGTTTTAACAGATCGACCATCATCACTGCTAAGTGATGAATCACCTCCCTGTTCTCCTGAATCATATCCAGATTTTCTTCTTACACCTCTGAGAAATAATTTCAAATTTCTTTGTTTTTCAATTCTTTTCCTTACTTTATTTCTCATTAATTTTTGGTAAGCATCTTTTTAAATTCTTAATTCATGGTTGTTAAATTTCATGTATTTAAATGCATTCGCAATATCCACAGCACTAACACTTGCAGTTGTATCTAAAAATATGAAAATGAATAAATTTTACAAAATGTACATAAATTGAATTGTACAATATATATTGAATATAATGTGTTTACCTATACTTCTAACGGAAAGTGGTGATCCACTTCTTCCATTAATAAGTGACCTCTGTGAACTCATAGCTCGTGGATGATATGAGTTATGAAAATTTCGTGGTCCTAAATCGCTTCTCATGGACATTGGTGAAGTTCCTCTTCCATCGTACAAACTTCGTTGATCATATTGTGGATTGCCAAAACGGTGGCGGTGGGTATTCCCGCCCATATTTAACGTCGAAGTTAAAACGTTACTCCGAAAACTTAATCCTGTCATATTATTTTTGTTTATACCAGGCCCTCGCATACTAATAGTCTGAAAATTATATGCAAATACATAAAACATTTGAAAATTTACATATACAGTCAAAATCTGTTATAACGACATTGAAGGGACTACTCATATTGAGTCGTAAAAACCGATAGTTGTAACAACCGGATTTGAATTTTCTCCCTTTCTTTCCAAACGGTTAAAATTATCGAGTGTGATACACTATATTCTTTTGCCAGGTAGCTTTGAAATAATACGCGATTTTTCTTCAATATTGATTTGTTTTCTTTTTTGCGACATGTTACAATTTTCACAGTTAACTCAACAATATGTTTTGGTGTGCCTTGTGTAAAGATAAGTAACAAACTGGCTTAAGAGATATGACGAAGCGGGCCTTCAGGCTACTGCATGCATGTGCTTTGTTTCTAAGAATTACAAAAGACCCTAAACTTTGATTACTTTTACGATAATAGCCATTGACTATTATACCGTGCCAGATGTGGATACAGTACCTATTCAAATTGTTTACAATACAGCTGAGCCGGTCGTTCTACAGTTATAATACTCCGAAAATATTAACCAAATGTGGTCGCTTAATGCGGTATGTCGTAGTAAACAATGTTGTAAAAACCAATGTTTTCGATAAGGCGGTCATATAACATTCAGCCAGGACCTTTGATTTTGGTCAATTTAACCGGTATGTTGTTCTAAACGATGTCGCCATAAACGGTTTTGACTGTAACTGGACACTTTCACAATATGTAATTCATATTTACGAATACTTACTGTGTTTTCATTCTGAAATGTAATAACATTGTTTGTGAATATATTATCATCTTCGCTGTCGGACATTTTTAGGAGTCAATAATTAATACACAAGTCACTGTAAATCTGGGTCACTCTTTAAAACAAAACTGTTTGTAAATAACCAAAAGTAATGCCTTAGCATCAAATTATTCATCTAAAACACTTTCAATTAAAACAAGAGCGTCTATTTTCATGCTATTTTCATTCAAAATCAGACTTAACGGAATTCGTACCATAAACATTATATTCTATGACAGCTGTCAATGCTTAATGCCATGTGTAGTCTATTGTATCTATTCAAGACACAGAGGAGAAACTGAGGTAGAAACTGAATTGGCCTATTCAAGTAACGACAATGACGAGTTTACGACTTGACGTCATAGGGCGTATTCAGAAAGAAAGCTTGAAACTTATAAGCGCTTATAAGCGCTTATCGGCGCTTATCAGCGCTGGTAACCCGCGCAGGAAAATATATGAACATGCGCCGATAAGCGCTGATCGGCGCCGACAAGTTTGTTGAAACTTGTTGGAACTTGTCGGCGCCGATCAGCGCTTATCGGCGCATGTTCATATATTTTCCTGCGCGGGTTACCAGCGCTGATAAGCGCCGATAAGCGCTTATAGGCGCTTATAAGTTTCAAGTTTTCTTTCTGAATACGCCCATAGAATATATTATCTTAAAGCGTCTTATTCACGGTCCATCTTGACGTACGTCCCGCCAAGGTCATACACGATGCACGACGCAAAACGACAGTGAATATAAAAGTATAAACAGACGTTCGAATTTGGTACGGACCGCACCGTGACCTTGGTGCGCTCCGGACCATATTCGATCATGTGTACAGTGGTCCGCCGGACATAATTATTATTATTGACGGTACGGTCGGTTCGATGGTTTTTTCTTCCGAACTTGGTGCGGACCGTACCAAATTCGCGCGTGTGGCCGGGCGATCGCACCGGACAGCGCTTTCGTCATAGACTATATACTTATTACAGCTTTAGTCACAGTTCTTAGGGATGTGACTTTGAAAAAAATAATCGATTTATTTAATAATCGATTATTCCTAGATACGAAATAATCGATATCCTAAAAATCGATTTTTTCCTAAAAAACATCGTATTTTCGATTAATCGTCATATTTCTGTAAAAAAATGTCTCAAGATAGAAAACGCCTATTTTCTCATGACTTGCAGCGGTTTAACGTAGCAAATGAAAAACGTTTTATTACAGAAATTATATTATATGAAAAAGAAACAAAAAACAACATTTATCACCAAATATTTACCACAAATGGTCGGGAAGTGAGTGTTAAAATAACAGTTCGATTCGATCGATTAAGTTGTGTTGGAAAAAAAATCGATTATAGAAGAATCGATTATTTTTGTAAATAAAATCGATATTAAAAATCGATTATTTATAAATAATAATCGATTATTTGAATAATCGATTTTTTTTAACATCCCTAACAGTTCTACCGCCAAACAAAACGGACGGCGATGGCGTCGGATGACGTGGCTATTACTGAAAAAAGATTAATAATATAAATTTTAGAACTCTACAAAGATTTATGATATGACTGCATATGTCTGAATGAATCCCTGTCTTTTAAATATAATTTTGCCCATTCTTTTCTCTTCGTTTTCTTCTTTTCAATGGTTGTAACTTGTACTTGTACTTGTACTTGTACCAAAAGAAGCCTTGAACTGAGGTCTACATGTGAAAAAAATACAACATTCTAACCACGAATTTATTACGAGAAATAGATTTTCAAAGAATTCGGTTTGACTTTTAATGAGATTACTATGATCAATGCTCGAAATATTCACAAAAAAGGAGATTAATTTGTATTAATTTGATATTATTGAATTGTCTTATAAATCTAAGATATTTTTTTTTGTTCAGTTAATTTATTACACATATAAGGATTAAGTACGTACCTATAATAATATATTGAAATATCGACTATAACTAACGACTAAAACATAAACAAAAACTTGGTAATAGCACAGACTAATAATAATATACTACGTATACAAGTAATAGATAGATGATATATATAATTTTGTTTACTAGGGACAACCCTGACATTCTTTGAAAATCTATATCTCGTAATAACTTCGTGGCTAGAATGTGGTATTTTTGTCACATGTAGAACTCAGTTCAAGGATTCTTTTGGTACTAAACAGAGCTTCTACTAACGCCTGCATATAATATAAAAAAATAAAAACGAAAATCAGTAAAAATTACAATACTTTCGCCTCTATCGACAATATCGAAAATTTCAAAAAGGGATAATTTGCGCCTTTAATCACTTCATATATTAGCAACATAATAAATTATCTAGTGTATCTATTTTTTTTTATACGAATTTATTTAGCTCAGTCGGCCGCGAAAATTCCAACACATATTTTAAATGTTTTTTTAAAAATCGTAAATTTAATCGTAATTTTTAAACAAAGAATATTTTCTTTGTGCGGCAATGCCTGGACGTATAGCCGAAACCGATTGAATATTGAAACTGTAAAGGCGGAGCTGCAAAATGAGCTGTAAATGTAATTTTAAATTATCGTGCAAAGATTTTTATACATTCGCTTTACAAAATGAAGAGCTATTAAAAGCTGTTTCTTCCAACAGCAAATATAAATGCCAAAAATTAATTTTCTCTATTTAACATTGCTGTTTTAATTGTCTCCCGTAAAAAATAAACTCGTATTTTTGATGCTGTTAACCCTTAAATCAAATACTGGCAACCCTAGGTGCGGTGCGGTCGTGTGGCGAGTCGATCGCACCGCACGAGTACGGTGGTCCGGTCGCACCAAATTCGAACGTCTGTTTATACTTTTATAACGCATTTTTTTACCGAATTGGGTGGATTTTAAGGCAATGATATGACATATTTCAATAAAATATAATATTCAGTAACCGCCATGACTATTCCTACGACTTTAAGGTTTTCCAATTACGCAAAAACTCAAATAAACTAGAAATGTAGAATTCAGCGCCATCTAGCGGGACATTGGCTGGGAACAGACCGTAGCTAGATTTATGTAGGTATATTCTTAGAGTAAGTACTTAAAATATACTTCCCAATATCAATACTTTAAAGACAAAAAATTTTGTCTGTTCCAAATTAGCTCCTTTAACTATTGAAACCACGCGTCTTTGAAAATATTTTCAGGTTTCATACACAAACAGTATTCTAATGGCTATACAGTATACATATTTTATAGATGTGGTTCATTGCAATTTCCAAGAGCCCGGTTTTGATAAAATTTCAGTTGACTTGGTTTAGGTTTAGAGCTATTAGCCATTTGGTTTATAAATAAAAGAAAAGTTCTTTTTAATTATTTAATATATTACAATTACATTATTTATAATTACTTGCATTATAATTAAAGTGACAGTATTAACTTATATAAGAATGGTTTAATTAAATCTAAACACATAATTTACTATTTAAAAAGAAGAAGTTGTACATATAACAAATTAAATGTACCCACATAATTTGTACATATAAGAATTTACTTATTAGGTATTTCACCAAAATTCAATTGAAAAGTAATATATATATTAAATTAATAAACTATTTCGGTCCTGCCTCTTAATCTAAAATCATGATGCTATTTAAATATAAAAGAAGGTCAAGCACACCAATACTATGTCACATATTTACACTATTTTAAGAGTCACTGCATATTTCCTATAAACTCACTGACATGTTTTTACTCCAACTTCTCGTTATTATTATTGGTTCAATATTTTCTTTCGAATTTTCTAGCCTTTTCATTCTACCAGAAATGTTAATACTACTGTCCGAATCATGCGTGTTATTTAAGACTGATTGTAATTTTTTGCTTCTTCTTGTTTGTATAGTTGTTTTTGGCACACATTTGGTTTCTTTTGGAGTGCTTTTTTTGTTTGCTTTTGGTTTGACAGTCTTTGTTGGTTTAGCTGTATTTTCTTGTTTATTTTTCGTTTGGGTATTACTGTCATTTGATACATCATCACAACAGGAACAATCTTGAAGCTTCTTCGAGTTACGTGTAGATCTTGTATTAAGAACACTTTCATTGGGTTTTGTTGCAGCTTTTTTTGTTTGTCTTGGTGTCTTTTTATTTGTTACAGCCTTAGGTTTTGCAGGTTCCATTTCTTTAGGCACATCTACTTTTTGGGGGCTAGCTGAAGGTTTCTTTACCTCATTTAGTATTGTTTTATTGTTTATTTTATTTTTTAAGCCTCTTACTGTTATCATGCTACCCTTAGCTTTTCTCTTTTCAGGTTGCAAGATAGTTACATTGGGTGTTTCTTTCAATGGTTCTTTCACTGCAAAGAAAATATTTATATTATCACATTGTGAGTTGATTGTGAAAAAAAAGGGTTGACTGTTCATTGTAAAATAAAAGATATTTATTTGACAAATTTAGATAAATTTCAAAAAGATATTTAATTGAAGAAGACAGTAAATATATTTCTGGGACATATTGGATTGCTATCAATTCATCACTTTAAATATGGTATTAGAATATTGTAGTGCTGTTTAGATTAATTTTCATTCACATTATGTTATCAATCTATACATTTAAATAAAAATTCAATTATTAATACAAGACATCATTTTATATCTAATATATATAAAATTCCCCTGTCACAATGTTAGTTACCATACTCCTCCAAAATGGCTGGACCGATTCTCATGAAATTTTGTGTGCATATCGGGTAGGTCGGAGAATCGGCTAACATCTATTTTTCATAGCCCTAAGTGATAAGAGTGGCAGAACAACGTTTACCGGGACAGCTAGTATTATATAAAATGATTCTGCCCTGTTTCCATTTTATATATTATATAAATATAAAATGATTTGCAATCATACCTTGATTGATGGTAGTTTTTTGTTTCCAGGCTGGTGTACTGGGATCCTCTATGTCACTCTCCAAATCAGTATCCCAAAAGGATTTAACTGAATTCAACACTGTCCCTTTATTTATAGCTGAAATAAAAATTATTAGTGTTTTAATTACATACTACATAATAAAGTTACTCAAGCTGTGTAATTTTATTATCATGAATACATGTGCAATTAAGATTTAATTTCATTTCTTTGAAACCAAAAACAAAATTAAACATTACTTACTGGTTATATTAGTAGATGATGATTCTTTTGTACCATTAATGTTATGCTTACAAGCATTAGGCTTTATTACATTTTGCAGTCTTTGCAGAACAACCTTACAATCTCTTGTTGCAGTTTTGATGGCTTTACTTTCTTCTTTTTTCGTGGTATCACCTTTCTTCTTAATAGTATTATGTAAATTGAATATTTCTTCATCTGTATAGGTATCGCTACCATCAGCACTGTTAATTTGGGACACAACAGAGGCTACATCCCAATTATCATCTGGTACTTTGTTACTTTTATTTGTCCTCTTATTACTTGCAGTAGTTAAATTCATTTGATCGGCTGGTACAATTTTGTGTATCAGATCCAAAACATTATTTTCATCATCAACAACATCTCTACTGAGACACGATTGGGATGTTACTAATTTCCTTGTTTTATTCTTCTCTTTACATACATTTGATTTGGTCTGAGGACTTGGTGCAGCTAAATCGCTATTGAGGTTTTTACTCTCAAGGAGATCTAATTTTTGTGTGAAAAGTTTCCGTTTTATAAAGCTGGGTTTCATTGAAACATCGCTGCTGTTTTGAGAAATTACTGTTTGGTTGTTATTATCTGAATCTAAATCTTGTAAATTTTTGGGATGGCTGTCAGAGTCTTGGTTCATTTTCTGAGTAAGTGGTTGTGATGATTTAGAAATAAGTACTTCAGTTACATCATGCTTTTGGGTCTTATTTGATTTACGGACAGGCATGGATGGTTTCTTAAACATAAAATCATCATCATCAAAATCGGAATGCTGGTCATCATTTCGTTTACCAGATTGTACAAAATTATTATCAATTTTACTCCTTTTTCTTTCTGAAATACTTTCTTCCTCATCCAGCAGCCTTTTCCTTTGTAAGTCTAAATTTGAATTTCCATTCGCCCTAACAGATTTTTCAGGAAATATTTGTTCATCATCACTATGTGATTGCACATTTATATTTTGTGTTTGCTTGTACATAATTTGTTCTGTTGTTTTTGGCAGTATAGTACCATTCTTTGATTTGTCTATTGTAACATTTGGTTTTGATTTATTAAACCTCTGAGAAGGTAAAAGAAATCCTGTTGTAAATCTATCTTTCAGTGTCATAGTTCCATTTGGATTATCAAGCTCTTTTTGCATCTCTATAGAATTTTCTATGTGACTTGGCTTCTTATTTACAGGTTTGGGGGAACAGGAAAGACATTCCTCAATGTGTTTTGTTTAATAATATCTGTACAATCATTATATATGTCAGTATCTTTTATTGATGTCCGTAGCAAAGACTCATCAATTTTATTTGATTGTTGCATAGGAAATGCATTTCTATAAGACACGCTAATTTTAACAGATCGACCATCATCACTGCTAAGTGATGAATCACCTCCCTGTTCTCCTGAATCATATCCAGATTTTCTTCTTACACCTCTGAGAAATATGTAATTTCAAATTTCTTCGTTTTTCAATTCTTTTCCTTACTTTATTTCTCATTAATTTTTGGTAAGCAGAATCTTTAATAATTCTTAATTCATGGTTGTTAAATTTCATGTATTTAAATGCATTCGCAATATCCACAGCACTAACTAGGTATTTCACTGGAAATATCCAAAATTCAATTGAAAAGTAATATATATATTAAATTAATAAACTATTTCGGTCCTGCCTCTTAATCTAAAATCATGATGCTATTTAAATATAAAAGAAGATCAAGCACACCAATACTATGTCACATATTTACACTATTTTAAGAGTCACTGCATATT
The DNA here is from genome assembly GCA_029959065.1 of Colias behrii. NCBI lineage: Eukaryota > Metazoa > Arthropoda > Insecta > Lepidoptera > Pieridae > Colias > Colias behrii. The sequence goes on along the minus strand of JARWMC010000019.1, from coordinate 5,337,106 downwards.
TCCTATAAACTCACTGACATGTTTTTACTCCAACTTCTCGTTATTATTATTGGTTCAATATTTTCTTTCGAATTTTCTAGCCTTTTCATTGATCTTAAACTTCTACCAGAAATGTTAATACTACTGTCCGAATCATGCGTGTTATTTAAGACTGATTGTAATTTTTTGCTTCTTCTTGTTTGTATAGTTGTTTTTGGCACACATTTGGTTTCTTTTGGAGTGCTTTTTTTGTTTGCTTTTGGTTTGACAGTCTTTGTTGGTTTAGCTGTATTTTCTTGTTTATTTTTCGTTTGGGTATTACTGTCATTTGATACATCATCACAACAGGAACAATCTTGAAGCTTCTTCGAGTTACGTGTAGATCTTGTATTAAGAACACTTTCATTGGGTTTTGTTGCAGCTTTTTTTGTTTGTCTTGGTGTCTTTTTATTTGTTACAGCCTTAGGTTTTGCAGGTTCCATTTCTTTAGGCACATCTACTTTTTGGGGGCTAGCTGAAGGTTTCTTTACCTCATTTAGTATTGTTTTATTGTTTATTTTATTTTTTAAGCCTCTTACTGTTATCATGCTACCCTTAGCTTTTCTCTTTTCAGGTTGCAAGATAGTTACATTGGGTGTTTCTTTCAATGGTTCTTTCACTGCAAAGAAAATATTTATATTATCACATTGTGAGTTGATTGTGAAAAAAAAGGGTTGACTGTTCATTGTAAATTAGATATTTATCTGACAAATTTAGATAAATTTCAAAAAGATATTTAATTGAAGAAGACAGTAAATCTATTTCTGGGACATTCGGATTGCTATCAATTCATCACTTTAAATATGGTATTAGAATATTGTAGTGCTGTTTAGATTAATTTTCATTCACATTATGTTATCAATCTATACATTTAAATAAAAATTCAATTATTAATACAAGACATCATTTTATATATTATATAAAATGATTCTGTCCTGTTTCCATTGTATATATTATATAAAATGATTTGCAATCATACCTTGATTGATGGTAGTTTTTTGTTTCCAGGCTGGTGTACTGGGATCCTCTATGTCACTCTCCAAATCAGTATCCCAAAAGGATTTAACTGAATTCAACACTGTCCCTTTATTTATAGCTGAAATAAAAATTATTAGTGTTTTAATTACATACTACATAATAAAGTAACTCGAGCTGTGTAATTTTATTATCATGAATACATGTGCAATTAAGATTTAATTTCATTTCTTTGAAACCAAAAACAATATTACATATTACTTACTGGTTATATTAGTAGATGATGATTCTGTTGTACCATTAACGTTATGCTTACAAGCATTAGGCTTTATTACATTTTGCAGTCTTTGCAAAACAACCTTACAATCTCTTGTTGCAGTTTTGATGGCTTTACTTTCTTCTTTTTTCGTGGTATCACCTTTCTTCTTAATAGTATTATGTAAATTGAATATTTCTTCATCTGTATAGGTATCGCTACCATCAGCACTGTTAATTTGGGACACAACAGAGGCTACATCCCAATTATCATCTGGTACTTTGTTACTTTTATTTGTCCTCTTATTACTTGCAGTAGTTAAATTCATTTGATCGGCTGGTACAATTTTGTGTATCAGATCCAAAACATTATTTTCATCATCAACAACATCTCTACTGAGACACGATTGGGATGTTACTAATTTCCTTGTTTTATTCTTCTCTTTACATACATTTGATTTGGTCTGAGGACTTGGTGCAGCTAAATCGCTATTGAGGTTTTTACTCTCAAGGAGATCTAATTTTTGTGTGAAAAGTTTCCGTTTTATAAAGCTGGGTTTCATTGAAACATCGCTGCTGTTTTGAGAAATTACTGTTTGGTTGTTATTATCTGAATCTAAATCTTGTAAATTTTTGGGATGGCTGTCAGAGTCTTGGTTCATTTTCTGAGTAAGTGGTTGTGATGATTTAGAAATAAGTACTTCAGTAACATCATGCTTTTGGGTCTTATTTGATTTACGGACAGGCATGGATGGTTTCTTAAACATAAAATCATCATCATCAAAATCGGAATGCTGGTCATCATTTCGTTTACCAGATTGTACAAAATTATTATCAATTTTACTCCTTTTTCTTTCTGAAATACTTTCTTCCTCATCCAGCAGCCTTTTCCTTTGTAAGTCTAAATTTGAATTTCCATTCGCCCTAACAGATTTTTCAGGAAATATTTGTTCATCATCACTATGTGATTGCACATTTATATTTTGTGTTTGCTTGTACATAATTTGTTCTGTTGTTTTTGGCAGTATAGTACCATTCTTTGATTTGTCTAATGTAACATTTGGTTTTGATTTATTAAACCTCTGAGAAGGTAAAAGAAACCCTGTTGTAAATCTATCTTTCAGTGTCATAGTTCCATTTGGATTATCAAGCCCTTTTTGCATCTCTATAGAATTTTCTATGTGACTTGGCTTCTTATTTATAGGTTTTGGAGGAACAGGAAAGACATTCCTCAATGTGTTTTGTTTTATAATATCTGTACAATCATTATATATGTCAGTATCTTTTATTGATGTCCGTAGCAAAGACTCATCAATTTTATTTGATTGTTGCATAGGAAATGCATTTCTATAAGACACGCTAGTTTTAACAGATCGACCATCATCACTGCTAAGTGATGAATCACCTCCCTGTTCTCCTGAATCATATCCAGATTTTCTTCTTACACCTCTGAGAAATAATTTCAAATTTCTTCGTTTTACAATTCTTTTCCTTACTTTATTTCTCATTAATTTTTGGTAAGCATCTTTAATAATTCTTAATTCATGGTTTTTAAATTTCATGTATTTAAATGCATTCGCAATATCCACAGCACTAACTAGGTATTTCACTGGAAATATCCAAAATTCAATTGAAAAGTAATATATATATTAAATTAATAAACTATTTCGGTCCTGCCTCTTAATCTAAAATCATGATGGTATTTAAATATAAAAGAAGGTCAAGCACACCAATACTATGTCACATATTTACACTATTTTAAGAGTCACTGCATATTTCCTATAAACTCACTGACATGTTTTTACTCCAACTTCTCGTTATTATTATTGGTTCAATATTTTCTTTCGAATTTTCTAGCCTTTTCATTGATCTTAAACTTCTACCAGAAATGTTAATACTACTGTCCGAATCATGCGTGTTATTTAAGACTGATTGTAATTTTTTGCTTCTTCTTGTTTGTATAGTTGTTTTTGGCACACATTTGGTTTCTTTTGGAGTGCTTTTTTTGTTTGCTTTTGGTTTGACAGTCTTTGTTGGTTTAGCTGTATTTTCTTGTTTATTTTTCGTTTGGGTATTACTGTCATTTGATACATCATCACAACAGGAACAATCTTGAAGCTTCTTCGAGTTACGTGTAGATCTTGTATTAAGAACACTTTCATTGGGTTTTGTTGCAGCTTTTTTTGTTTGTCTTGGTGTCTTTTTATTTGTTACAGCCTTAGGTTTTGCAGGTTCCATTTCTTTAGGCACATCTACTTTTTGGGGGCTAGCTGAAGGTTTCTTTACCTCATTTAGTATTGTTTTATTGTTTATTTTATTTTTTAAGCCTCTTACTGTTATCATGCTACCCTTAGCTTTTCTCTTTTCAGGTTGCAAGATAGTTACATGGGGTGTTTCTTTCAATGGTTCTTTCACTGCAAAGAAAATATTTATATTATCACATTGTGAGTTGATTGTGAAAAAAAAGGGTTGACTGTTCATTGTAAATTAGATATTTATCTGACAAATTTAGATAAATTTCAAAAAGATATTTAATTGAAGAAGACAGTAAATCTATTTCTGGGACATTCGGATTGCTATCAATTCATCACTTTAAATATGGTATTTGAATATTGTAGTGCTGTTTACATTAATTTTCATTCACATTTTGTTAACAATCTATATACTTATTTAAATAAAAATTCAATTATGAATACAAGACATCATTGCCTGTTTCCATTTTATCTTAATATAATATATAAATCTCGTGTCACAATGTTTGTCCTCAATGGACTCCTAAACCACTTAACCGATTATTATAAAATTCGCACACCATGTGCAGTTCGATCCAACTTGAGAGATAGGATAGTTTAAACATGTAGGTACCACGGGCAAAGCCGGGGCGGACCGCTAGTATATTATATAAAATGATTCGCAATCATACCTTGATTGATGGTAGTTTTTTGTTTCCAGGCTGGTGTACTGGGACCCTCTATGTCACTCTCCAAATCAGTATCCCAAAAGGATTTAACTGAATTCAACACTGCCCCTTTACTTATAGCTGAAATAAAAATTAATAGTGTTTTAATTACATACTACATTATATAGTAACTCAAGCTGTGTAATTGTATTATCATGAATACATGTGCAATTAAGATTTAATTTCATTTCTTTGAAACCAAAAACAATATTACATATTACTTACTTGTTATATTAGTAGATGATGATTCTGTTGTACCATTAATGTTATGCTTACAAGCATTAGGCTTTATTATATTTTGCAGAACAACCTTACAATCTCTTGTTGCAGTTTTGATGGCTTTACTTTCTTCTTTTTTCGTGGTATCACCTTTCTTCTTAATAGTATTATGTAAATTGAATATTTCTTCATCTGTATAGGTATCGCTACCATCAGCACTGTTAATTTGGGACACAACAGAGGCTACATCCCAATTATCATCTGGTACTTTGTTACTTTTATTTGTCCTCTTATTACTTGCAGTAGTTAAATTCATTTGATCGGCTGGTACAATTTTGTGTATCAGATCCAAAACATTATTTTCATCATCAACAACATCTCTACTGAGACACGATTGGGATGTTACTAATTTCCTTGTTTTATTCTTCTCTTTACATACATTTGATTTGGTCTGAGGACTTGGTGCAGCTAAATCGCTATTGAGGTTTTTACTCTCAAGGAGATCTAATTTTTGTGTGAAAAGTTTCCGTTTTATAAAGCTGGGTTTCATTGAAACATCGCTGCTGTTTTGAGAAATTACTGTTTGGTTGTTATTATCTGAATCTAAATCTTGTAAATTTTTGGGATGGCTGTCAGAGTCTTGGTTCATTTTCTGAGTAAGTGGTTGTGATGATTTAGAAATAAGTACTTCAGTAACATCATGCTTTTGGGTCTTATTTGATTTACGGACAGGCATGGATGGTTTCTTAAACATAAAATCATCATCATCAAAATCGGAATGCTGGTCATCATTTCGTTTACCAGATTGTACAAAATTATTATCAATTTTACTCCTTTTTCTTTCTGAAATACTTTCTTCCTCATCCAGCAGCCTTTTCCTTTGTAAGTCTAAATTTGAATTTCCATTCGCCCTAACAGATTTTTCAGGAAATATTTGTTCATCATCACTATGTGATTGCACATTTATATTTTGTGTTTGCTTGTACATAATATGTTCTGTTGTTTTTGGCAGTATAGTACCATTTTTTGATTTGTCTATTGTAACATTTGGTTTAGATTTATTAAACCTCTGAGAAGGTAAAAGAAATCCTGTTGTAAATCTATCTTTCAGTGTCATAGTTCCATTTGGATTATCAAGCTCTTTTTGCATCTCTATAGAATTTTCTATGTGACTTGGCTTCTTATTTACAGGTTTTGGGGGAACAGGAAAGACATTCCTCAATGTATTTTGTTTAATAATATCTGTACAATCATTATATATGTCAGTATCTTTTATTGATGTCCGTAGCAAAGACTCATCAATTTTATTTGATTGTTGCATAGGAAATGCATTTCTATAAGACACGCTAGTTTTAACAGATCGACCATCATCACTGCTAAGTGATGAATCACCTCCCTGTTCTCCTGAATCATATCCAGATTTTCTTCTTACACCTCTGAGAAATAATTTCAAATTTCTTTGTTTTTCAATTCTTTTCCTTACTTTATTTCTCATTAATTTTTGGTAAGCATCTTTTTAAATTCTTAATTCATGGTTGTTAAATTTCATGTATTTAAATGCATTCGCAATATCCACAGCACTAACACTTGCAGTTGTATCTAAAAATATGAAAATGAATAAATTTTACAAAATGTACATAAATTGAATTGTACAATATATATTGAATATAATGTGTTTACCTATACTTCTAACGGAAAGTGGTGATCCACTTCTTCCATTAATAAGTGACCTCTGTGAACTCATAGCTCGTGGATAATATGAGTTATGAAAATTTCGTGGTCCTAAATCGCTTCTCATGGACATTGGTGAAGTTCCTCTTCCATCGTACAAACTTCGTTGATCATATTGTGGATTGCCAAAACGGTGGCGGTGGGTATTCCCGCCCATATTTAACGTCGAAGTTAAAACGTTACTCCGAAAACTTAATCCTGTCATATTATTTTTGTTTATACCAGGCCCTCGCATACTAATAGTCTGAAAATTATATGCAAATACATAAAACATTTGAAAATTTACATATACAGTCAAAATCTGTTATAACGACATTGAAGGGACTACTCATATTGAGTCGTAAAAACCGATAGTTGTAACAACCGGATTTGAATTTTCTCCCTTTCTTTCCAAACGGTTAAAATTGTCGAGTGTGATACACTATATTCTTTTGCCAGGTAGCTTTGAAATAATACGCGATTTTTCTTAGATATTGATTTGTTTTCTTTTTTGCGACATGTTACAATTTTCACAGTTAACTCAACAATATGTTTTGGTGTGCCTTGTGTAAAGATAAGTAACAAACTGACTTAAGAGATATGACGAAGCGGGCCTTCAGGCTACTGCATGCATGTGCTTTGTTTCTAAGAATTACAAAAGACCCTAAACTTTGATTACTTTTACGATAATAGCCATTGACTATTATACCGTGCCAGATGTGGATACAGTTACCTATTCAAATTGTTTACAATACAGCTGAGCCGGTCACTCCCAAAATATTAACCAAATGTGGTCGCTTAATGCGGTATGTCGTAGTAAACAATGTCGTAAAAACCAATGTTTTCGATAAGGCGGTCATATAACATTCAGCCAGGACCTTTGATTTTGGTCAATTTAACCGGTATGTTGTTCTAAACGATGTCGCCATAAACGGTTTTGACTGTAACTGGACACTTTCACAATATGTAATTCATATTTACGAATACTTACTGTGTTTTCATTCTGAAATGTAATAACATTGTTTGTGAATATATTATCATCTTCGCTGTCGGACATTTTTAGGAGTCAATAATTAATACACAAGTCACTGTAAATCTGGGTCACTCTTTAAAACAAAACTGTTTGTAAATAACCAAAAGTAATGCCTTAGCATCAAATTATTCATCTAAAACACTTTCAATTAAAACAAGAGCGTCTATTTTCATGCTATTTTCATTCAAAATCAGACTTAACGGTAGGCATGGGCGTTGAATCAACGGACTAGTTAAATTAACCGTCTATGTACACTCAACGATTCGACTAGTCCATCGTTCATCAACGGACTAGTTGAATTCAACGACTAAACAAAAGAGTCGAAACGCTCGTCAACGCGTCCGCGACGGTTAACTCTTAGACGTGGCCGTATAATAGTCCACCGTAGACGGTTAAACGACTCGTCGTAGACGGCTCGTCAGTCGACACGTTTGTATCAACTACCAACTTGCGACGCGTCACGCGACGCGTCGCGAGTTGATAGTTCAATATTTTTACCGTTAATTCCGTTTGACTTTTAATGAGATTATTATGATCAATGCTCGAAATATTGAAAAAAAAAGGAGATTAATTTGTATTAATTTGATATTATTGAATTGTCTTAAAAATCTAAGATATTTTTTTTATTCAGTTAATTTATTACATATCATAAGGATTACCTACCTATAATAATATATTGAACTAGCGGTCCGCCCCGGCTTCGCCCGTGGTACATGTTTACGTTTTCTCTCCATAAGAACCATCCTCGTACTTCAAGGAATATAATAAAAAAAGAATTATCGAAATCGGTTCAGCCGTTCTCGAGTTATGCGCTTACCAACACATTTTGCGATTCATTTTTATATTATAGAAGATAATAGATAATGTTAAAATATCGACTATAACTAACGACTTAAAACGACAAGTTAAAACATAAACAAAAACTTGGTAATAGATAGGTGATAAATATATAATTGTTAAAAAACAGCTCTGACTTTTTCTTTACTAGAGACAACCCTGACATTGAATTCTTTGAAAATCTATATGTAATTCGTAATAACTTCGTGGTAAGAATGTGGAATTTTACATGTAGAGTGTAGACCTCAGTTCAAGGTAACGAACGTTCGATTACCAATACCGTCGCGCGTCGGTAGACCGTGTCAATCGTTGTCAATTCGTTTCAGTTTACACATCGACTAGTCGAAGATTTTAACTAGTTGATCGACTAGTTGATGAACGACATTTAACGGTCTAGTCTCGTTGATGAAAAATGCGTCGACGACCCATTCCTACTTAACGGAATTCGTACCATAAACATTATATTCTATGACAGCTGTCAATGCTTAATGCCATGTGTAGTCTATTGTATCTATTCAAGACACAGAGGAGAAACTGAGGTAGAAACTGAATTGGCCTATTCAAGTAACGACAATGACGAGTTTACGACTTGACGTCATAGGGCGTATTCAGAAAGAAAGCTTGAAACTTATAAGCGCTTATAAGCGCTTATCGGCGCTTATCAGCGCTGGTAACCCGCGCAGGAAAATATATGAACATGCGCCGATAAGCGCTGATCGGCGCCGACAAGTTTGTTGAAACTTGTTGGAACTTGTCGGCGCCGATCAGCGCTTATCGGCGCATGTTCATATATTTTCCTGCGCGGGTTACCAGCGCTGATAAGCGCCGATAAGCGCTTATAGGCGCTTATAAGTTTCAAGTTTTCTTTCTGAATACGCCCATAGAATATATTATCTTAAAGCGTCTTATTCACGGTCCATCTTGACGTACGTCCCGCCAAGGTCATACACGATGCACGACGCAAAACGACAGTGAATATAAAAGTATAAACAGACGTTCGAATTTGGTACGGACCGCACCGTGACCTTGGTGCGCTCCGGACCATATTCGATCATGTGTACAGTGGTCCGCCGGACATAATTATTATTATTGACGGTACGGTCGGTTCGATGGTTTTTTCTTCCGAACTTGGTGCGGACCGTACCAAATTCGCGCGTGTGGCCGGGCGATCGCACCGGACAGCGCTTTCGTCATAGACTATATACTTATTACAGCTTTAGTCACAGTTCTTAGGGATGTGACTTTGAAAAAAATAATCGATTTATTTAATAATCGATTATTCCTAGATACGAAATAATCGATATCCTAAAAATCGATTTTTTCCTAAAAAAACATCGTATTTTCGATTAATCGTCATATTTCTGTAAAAAAATGTCTCAAGATAGAAAACGCCTATTTTCTCATGACTTGCAGCGGTTTAACGTAGCAAATGAAAAACGTTTTATTACAGAAATTATATTATATGAAAAAGAAACAAAAAACAACATTTATCACCAAATATTTACCACAAATGGTCGGGAAGTGAGTGTTAAAATAACAGTTCGATTCGATCGATTAAGTTGTGTTGGAAAAAAAATCGATTATAGAAGAATCGATTATTTTTGTAAATAAAATCGATATTAAAAATCGATTATTTATAAATAATAATCGATTATTTGAATAATCGATTTTTTTTAACATCCCTAACAGTTCTACCGCCAAACAAAACGGACGGCGATGGCGTCGGATGACGTGGCTATTACTGAAAAAAGATTAATAATATAAATTTTAGAACTCTACAAAGATTTATGATATGACTGCATATGTCTGAATGAATCCCTGTCTTTTAAATATAATTTTGCCCATTCTTTTCTCTTCGTTTTCTTCTTTTCAATGGTTGTAACTTGTACTTGTACTTGTACTTGTACCAAAAGAAGCCTTGAACTGAGGTCTACATGTGAAAAAAATACAACATTCTAACCACGAATTTATTACGAGAAATAGATTTTCAAAGAATTCGGTTTGACTTTTAATGAGATTACTATGATCAATGCTCGAAATATTCACAAAAAAAGGAGATTAATTTGTATTAATTTGATATTATTGAATTGTCTTATAAATCTAAGATATTTTTTTTTTGTTCAGTTAATTTATTACACATATAAGGATTAAGTACCTACCTATAATAATATATTGAAATATCGACTATAACTAACGACTAAAACATAAACAAAAACTTGGTAATAGCACAGACTAATAATAATATACTACGTATACAAGTAATAGATAGATGATATATATAATTTTGTTTACTAGGGACAACCCTGACATTCTTTGAAAATCTATATCTCGTAATAACTTCGTGGCTAGAATGTGGTATTTTTGTCACATGTAGAACTCAGTTCAAGGTTTCTTTTGGTACTAAACAGAGCTTCTACTAACGCCTGCATATAATATAAAAAAATAAAAACGAAAATCAGTAAAAATTACAATACTTTCGCCTCTATCGACAATATCGAAAATTTCAAAAAGGGATAATTTGCGCCTTTAATCACTTCATATATTAACAACATAATAAATTATCTAGTGTATCTATTTTTTTTTATACGAATTTATTTAGCTCAGTCGGCCGCGAAAATTCCAATACATATTTTAAATGTTTTTTTAAAAATCGTAAAGGAGGACGCGTCAAATTGGGCCTGAAACTTGGGTTAAGACCAATACACACGAAATATTGTTTTTGTGATAGATCATTACACATACATAACGAAAAAAATAAAATAAAAAAATAAATCAACCGGGTTCTTGTACAGTCAAGGCAAAAAGTTTTAATTATTTGGCTATTATTTTGCGCACAATAACGGTGTTTTTAATTCGAGTGAAGTAAATATAAACCTAAATGTCACTGGAGTGACTGAGTTTAACCACAAAAAACGTCTAACTACGTTGAATTATAATAAACACGGTATAGGTACCTGTTACAAAACATAATATTAGTGTATTTCGGTTATTTGAAGGCTTAAGATTAGTACGTCTTTGTAAGTGAAAGTGAATTGGAGTAACATAAAGATATTGTCATTGTCTTATAACAGTTATTAATTGCAAAAAATATTATATACAAAGAAATAAAACTTGATGTGACTGTACAAAAACCCGGTTGATTATTTTTTTATATATATTTTTCCCGTTATGTATGTGTTATGATCTATTATAAAAACAATATCTCATGTGTATTGGTCCAACTCAAGTGTTCAGGCCCAACTTCCATAGTAAAATGCCCATTCTCCTTTAATCGTAATTTTTAAACAAAGAATATTTTCTTTGTGCGGCAAGGTGCGGCAATGCCTGGACGTATAGCCGAAACCGATTGAATATTGAAACTGTAAAGGCGGAGCTGCAAAATGAGCTGTAAATGTAATTTTAAATTATCGTGCAAAGATTTTTATACATTCGCTTTACAAAATGAAGAGCTATTAAAAGCTGTTTCTTCCAACAGCAAATATAAGTGCCAAACATAAATTTTCTCTATTTAACATTGCTGTTTTAACCGTAGCAGGTAACCTGCTACGGTTATGAACGATTGTTATAAAAATAAAAGTTATACAATATACATATTTGTTGGCGTAAACTATTTTATTCATCATTAATTTTGGAAAATAAATAATGTCTAAATTGATTACAATAAAACGCAGTTTTATTTTATTACATTACACTATTGTTTTTTTTTTATCAAAACATGTATGTATTTGAGTAGTTAGTAGGTAGCATATTATATTCTGAATTTCTGATCCATGCCTATTCACTCAAAACTAATAACACTAATGATTTGTAACAGTAAATTATTTCAATAGGTAGGTATTTGAACATTTCCCAACAAGACGTAAGAATAATTATTCGTATACAAGATACAATAACAAATCTAATACACTATTTATTATTTTATTATTTACTAGCGGTCCGCCCCGGCTTCACCCGTGGTACAATTTTATCTTTTTATACCTAGTAGAACTGGCCGACGAATAAAAAAAATTGTATTAGAATAAATTTAAACAATAAACCTATGGAATTCCTTACCTATGTATATAATCAAAGCCTATACCCATAAGGCAAGCTCAAACTCTATCTAAATTTAAGAGCCTCATACGTGACCACTTTTTAAATCTTGCGTTTGAATCGATAGGTATAGTTTTTTGTATTTGTAGTATATTTTATAGTATATTATGTTTATATTTTTAGGATGTATTTATATATTATTATATTCATTTTATTTATAGCATTATATTATTATATGTATATATCTTTTGGTATGGTATATTATATCTTATTTTAGTGTGTATATTATGTATTTTTAGTAACATCTATTTATGTTTAACTTTTTACCTACCTCCGCTGTAGTAATATTGTTTTTCACACAATCTGTTGGTTGCCTGGAAGAGATTACTTGTTAGTAATAAGGCCGCCCTCTGTGTTGTTTGTACTAGTTTAAGTTCTATTGTACCTACTTTTGTTATGTTGGCAGCACAAAAAAAGTGTTTAAAATAAAATAATAAATAAATAAATTACGGAACAAAAAAAGGATTGTAACTGAATTAGGTAATTAGGTATGTTTGTTTCTGGGCGCACCGTTTTCGACGACGCGACGCGCGACGTAAGCGTACATAGGTATAGGTACTTACCTACTTTGCTAAAACAAACTAATAAAATTGTGTGTCTGTCTGAAAATTCGGAAAAGCATATTTTGCAAGTTTGTGATTACTTTGATAGTTTACCGATTCATAATAATTGTAATTGTAATTGTATAATATATCATTTGCAATGTGGTGAAATTTCATAAAAATCACGGGCCAATTTTTTGTTTTGAATCCCACCGAAAATATAATTGCGTTATTAGAATAATTAATTAAGTACTATACCTACCCACGATCAATTATTACAATATAGTCTCAAATGCATACTAGAGAAATATTGCAATTTGATTCAATGCATAGCATACAAAAATAAATTCACAACACAAGAAATTCCGCGCGCAAATCATAGCGCGTGTCAATGAAATCAAGAATGTACATAATTTTATATCAAGCCGACGACGACGCGACGCCGAACAAAAGTACCTACGACGAACGACCACGCTTCGAGTTGCCAAGTTACAACAATAATGAGTAATAAATTGTTTACAAAAAAAAACAAGTTTTCCATTTTTCTGTATGAGTAGACAGAACTTCAAAACGCCACCTGCTACGGTTTATAACGATTGTTATAAAAATAAAAGTTATACAGTAGGCGCTCGATAATCCGGCGCTCGCCAATCCGGCACGCTCAGTAGTCCGGCACTTCGGGACTCAGACAGCCCGCTCTATAATCCGGCATTTTACATAGCTGAACGCCGGACTACTGAGCGGCGCGGCCGGCGGTGTTCGAGTAGTTTCTTTCGCTCGCTCTTTGGTCAAAGCGTCATCTTCCTCTTCCGCGGTTGAAAACGTCACAAATGATGAACCTAATATGTAATTTTAATACATAATTAATTAATATTTTAATTAATTTATGTAATTATTTTTATAATAAATTCAACTTACCATTTTAAATATGAAGTCTTATTTCCTATACTAATTCGATAATCCGGCATTTCCGACAATCCGGCATAGAGGAAAAATTGTTAAAGTGTTGTTAAAGTGTCCGCAATGTCAGAAACAAAAGTACACTGTTCAGGTGAAAGAGCCAATGGCCATCACCTCGAGTGCTCATTCGGCATTCGAAAAAATTTTTTTGGACTTAGTTGGACCATTAGACAAGGACAGTAATGGTTATATTTATATTCTAACCATACAGTGTGAACTGACAAAATATGTTTGTGCCTATCCATTATTTACTAAAACTTCAACAGAAGTCGCACGTAGTCTTGTAAACAACTTCATATTGCAACATGGAGTACCCAGAGAAATAGCTACCGATAGAGGCGCAGAATTCATGTCTGATACAGTCAAACAGGTATGTGAATTACTTAATATTAAAAAATTGAACTCTACAGCATATCATCACGAGAGTATAGGAGCATTGGAAAACTCTCACAAACATCTAGGAGCATTTCTGAGAATTCAATCAGAAGGTAAGTATGAAACATGGAGTACATGGCTTCCGTTTTGGTGTTTTTCATATAATACGTCGGTACACAGTTCGACAAAATTTACACCATTTGAATTGGTTTACGGCAAGAAATGTAATTTACCCAACAATTTACTAAAACATGTCGATCCTCTCTATAACTACGATAGTTATCCTCATGAGTTAAAATACAGACTACAATCAGCTCATGCTGAAGCTCGAAAAAATCTTATAGAGACTAAATTACAAAGAAAAATTAATTATGATAATCATATTAATCCAATTTTATACAAATCTGGTGATTTAATTCTTATTAAAAATGAAGTAGGTAATAAGTTATCAAACCTTTATTCTGGTCCCTACAAGGTTATCAAAGATTTGTCACCAAATGTAAAAGTCGAAATAAATGGTAAAACTGATATTATTCATAAAAATAGAACCAAATTATATCATGTTTAGTTTAAGAAATATTACATCATACAAAATACATAATATTATTTTGTCACTGACTGTACTTATAATTAAAGATCAATTTATTATTATCTTAGCTTGTTTAATGTAGTATCGTATTCATGCATTATGTAAACAATAGTCTTAAGTGTCTAAGATTACTTTGTATGTTATTCATGTTATATTTTTATGAACTATGATTATTGTTATTACTTACTAAATAATGTTTTGTATTAACTTTATATTTTAACTTTTTTTCATAAAATGAAATCTTGTATCAATTTCATTTTATTTTATTTTTAAGGGCGAGATGTGAGGAGTATATAATGTAAGATTTTACAATAAATAAAGTTAGTCTGTATCTGGATCTCGATAGTATCATTTCGCTCCCAACACGCGAACCTTATACCGGTGCCGGATTAGCAAGCGCCTACTGTATTTGTTGGTGTAAACTATTTTATTGATCAATAATTTTGGAAAATAATTGTCAACATTGATTACAATAAAACGCAGTTTTATTTTATTACGCTATTGTTTTTTTATCAAAACATGTATTTGAAGTACCATATAATATTATGCTGATCCAAGCATTTTCACTCAAAACTAATATCACTAATGATTTGTAAAAGTAAATTATTTCAATATACATTTCATAACCAACAAGTAAGAATAATTATTATTATTCCTACCTACAACAACAAACCTAAAACACTATTTACTATGGGAAAATAACCAGGAAGGTGAAAAACATATTAATATTTACGATTTCGACGCACTCGACTTTTAGTAAAATATAGTAGGTAAACATTTACACTGTTATTACAAAAAAGTTAAGCGCATGTTGAACACGTGTTTAAAAAATTGTCTATTACAAAACCGTGTTTAACCCCTGATTAGTGTTAGACACTGTTTAAACACTGTTTAAATTTAGACACGAGTCAACGCTTGTCTAAAGTCCTATTTAACCTCAAAGCTACAGCTAAATAATTAAATCTGTGTGAGTGTGAGCTATAAAAATTTTGTAACAAAACTAAAAACATTAAAACAAATTAAAAACATCAATAGCAATGGATCTAGGCTTCATTGATTTTATTGATGATATTGATAGAGAAGATTTAGATTACATGGATAATTTTCGAGACAGCCAAGTGAATCGTACACGAGTAAAGCAAAGCAAAAGGCCACACTTAATTTTAAAATAAATAATAAAAGGCAAATACCTAAGTTACAAGATCATTATGCGAATTCCAGTGAACTTATTATGATAACACCGTGGACATCCAAGAAGGAACGTATCAACTTGAACAATACGCCCATTTAGTGGACAATGCGTAATTAATAAAACAAAGGGATATTAATTTAATGGTTATACGGTATCGGACCACCACCGGACCACCAGGCAAGAGGATATCTCGGATATATAAGCAATTCACAAGTAAACTCGTCATTCTCACACCAGCTCTCTATAGTTAAGGTCATAGATTAAGTAAAAATTGTAATTTATTTAAATAAATTATTTTTTTAAAAGTAATCTTGACCGAGTTATTTTTACTGGCGCCCAACTTAGGGGCCTAACGAGTGAATTTAAAGTAAATACATCGTAAATTACGAAAAAGTTCACGAAAATCTTTCAAGATTGAAGTTAGGCAACTCACAAACAAATTAGTAAAATCAGTGAAAAGTTCGAGGGGAGAAATGAAAAAGGAGGCCATCATCGGATTTGTGCTGTAAGTACCGTAGCATAATCCTTTCACCATTCCTTTCCACTTGAAACCCCCGACTTTTGTATATAGCTATAGGGATACTGGAGAGAATCACTCTCCTTCTGAAAGTGAGAGCAGTCTTAGTGATTTGAGTTATTCAAATTGCAGTAATAATCCAACTGTCATAGACAATATGGATCCAAAAACCTTGTTATCGTTCGTTCCCACATATGATGGTGACGCATTTAATCTTTATAATTTTATAAACTGTGCCAAACATTGGTTACAGATCGCAGGTGGAGACACACCACCTAATGTAATGTTGTTATTAAGCAAATTAGAATCGAAAGCTGCCATGACTATCTCCATGGTAGATCATGACTTTAAGTGGAAAAATATAGAATTAACATTAAAAAAAGAATGTGGAGATAATAGGGAGTTCAATACCTTATTAATTGAATTGTCGAATGTTAAAAGAAAAGGTAGCTATAAGGATTTAATTTTTGAGTTAAAACAGAAATTATTTTTTATTAGAAGTAAGTTGTTAGATAAATATAGTGAGAAAACGTTAGTCAATGAAGTGATGGAGCCGTATATTAATACCGCGCAAAATGCATTAAGAAACAGCTTACCGTACCATGACCAAATTTACGTGTCAAACTGTGGTTTTGAGGAAACGGCCGCCCGAATTTTACAATTAGAAGCAGAGGGTAGGTTCGACAATATTAAGCAAAAGTTTTCGAGCATTTTACCACCGCCGCGAATTGTTCAGCAGGGGTACTCGCAACATAAACCCAATTTTGTAAATCAAAAGCATAGTTATACTAATTGTCCACAAAATCCAAGGATAAATTATAATAATAACAATTATAATCATAATCATAACCAAAGTAATAATAATTTCCATCAAAAATATCCATGGAAGCCAAATCCAAATAATGTGTTCAATAAGCCTCAGAATAGTTATTTCAAGCGTAATCAATATCGCCCGGTTAATGGAAATGTAAATGAAACGGAAGACGTGTCCATGCGGACAGCGCCTCAGTTACGCCCAGGTCAAACAAATTTAGGTAAAGGGTTAGTCGCAGAGGAAGTTTTCCATACTAATAATATAGATGAAGCAAATTTTTACAAAAAGGCCTCTCAAAAGAAAGGGCCATAGAATTTAATTTTGTTAAGTCTTATTTGCCATATTTCGAAACGGATGAGCCAAAATTAAAAATCTTAATAGATACGGGTAGTCAAAGGTCGTTTATGACTGAAAAGGCTTCAAAATATTTTAAAAGCTATTATAAGCCTGAGAAATTTTCGGTGCGTACATCTCACGGTACGTCGACCCATGTAGGTTTAATAGAAACTCCGTTTTGGTATAAGTACTTCGATACGGGTGAAGGAACAATGAAGTTCTATGTGTTTAATTTTAGCGATCAATATGATATTTTAATGGGAACAGATATGATAGAGCAAGTTAATGCTAAAATAGATTTAAAAGAACGAAAATTAATTTTACCAAATAGTGAAATTTTAATTCATCACATGACAAATGAAAATTATTCAGACATTAATAATTTGTGCGAAACGTATAGAGATTTATTTACGGAGGATGTAACGAATAGCGCAACTACATCTATTAAGCATAAAATTAATTTAATTACTAATGAACCGATTTACCAACGTCCTTTTCGTTTGCCGCAAATACAACAAGAGGAAGTTAATAAACAAATAATTAAATTATTAAACGAGAAAATAATTCAACCTTCCGAGTCGCCATGGTCATCTCCAGTGCACATAGTGCCTAAGAAAATAGATCAGTCAGGCGTTAAGAAATGGAGAATGGTTGTTGACTATAGGAGGTTAAATGAAATAACAAAATCCGATAAATTTCCATTGCCAAATATTGAGGAGTTATTTTTCAAGTTACAAGGAAATAAATATTTCTCTACCTTAGATTTAACTTCGGGATATCACCAAATTTTAATGGATACAGATTCCATCGAGAAAACGGCATTTAGTACGCCTAATGGGCATTATGAATTTTTACGGATGCCTTTTGGTTTAAAGAACGCTCCCGCGACATTTCAAAGAATGATGAACAATATTTTAAAAACGGAAATAAGTAGAAATATTTGTTTAGTTTATTTAGATGACATAATTATATATTCAAAAACTAAGCAAGATCACATAAATAGGTTGCAGCAAGTTTTTGAAGCGTTACGTAGAGTTAATCTAAAATTAAATAAAAATAAATGCGTATTTATGGAAGAGGAAATCGAATTTCTAGGTCATGTTCTTAACAAAGACGGACTAAAGCCAAATCAGTCAAAGATAGAGGCAATTAAGAAATTTCCGATTCCAAAAACATTAAAACAAGTTAGAAGTTTTTTAGGATTAATAGGTTATTATAGAAAGTTTATTCCTAATTTAAGTAAGATAGTTAAGCCTTTAACGGATACGACTAAGAAGAACGCGATTATTGACATTAATAATAATAAGTTTAAAGAAGCATTCGAGTCGTGTAAACATTTATTAATGAATGCTCCAATTTTAGCATTCCCTGATTTTAATAAAACGTTTGTTTTAACAACGGATGCATCGGACATAGCTCTAGGTGCAGTATTAAGTCAAGAAAATCATCCGATAGCGTATGCGTCGAGAATTTTAAGCGAAACAGAAAGAAAGTATAACACTACGGAAAAAGAATTGTTAGGTATTATATGGGCTGTTAATCAATTCAGACCCTATATTTATGGTAGGAGATTTATCTTAAGAACAGATCATAAAGCATTAATATGGTTATCTAAACTAAAAGAGCCAAATCAAAGATTAACGAGATGGAAACTTAAATTGCAAGATTACGATTATAAAATTGAGCACGTCAAGGGTAAAGAAAATTACGTAGCTGATGCATTAAGTAGAATTCAAATAAACCACACAAGTGTAGATTCCTTAGCAGCGCATTGTGGCGAAGAATTATCGTTAGACAGTACACCGCGTAATAATGATACAGCGATAAGCACTGAATCGAATTCCTGTTGCTCAGACAATAGATCGTTGAGTAATACAATACACTCTTGTCAACAAGACAGCGATACAGGTATTCCAATCATTGATAGTTACCCACCTAAACGTCTCAGACGTGTTGTGTTTGAAAGTGCTCCATACGAGAACGCGAAGTTTGAAAAAGGTATGTGGTATTTTTATATTCCACCTAATAATGAGGAAGAAGTTATTAAAAAATATATGTTAGAGTATTTAAGTAAAGAAAAATATGCTTTTATAATACCAAACGACGAATTATATTATAAAATATCTGAAGTTTATAGAAAGTATTTTGATCATAGTAAGTTTAAGCCAACTAGATACATTAAATCGTTAATAGAAATAGATAATAAAGAAGAACAATTAAATTTAATTAAAGAATGTCACTTACTAAATAATAGACATGCAGGTATAGAAATTGTGTATAAACAATTGCGTGAAAAATATTATTGGGAGAATATGCGGAAAAATATTAAGAAGTATATATTAAATTGCGAATTGTGTAGAAAGGAAAAATATAATAGGCATCCTAATAATACATTGTATTCGGAGACAGAAACTCCACATGAACCAATGTCAGTATGGCATATAGATTTTATGTCTTTAGAAAGACAGTGGTACCTTACAATTATAGATAAGTTTTCAAAATATGCGATTATTAAGCCAGTAGATAAAAGTAGAGTATATGATGTATTATATGAAATATTTGCATTTATAGGGGCACCTAATAAGATAGTGCATGATGGTGAACAATCGTTTTGTAGTGAGATTGTCACGGAACTTTTTAAAACTTATAATATTATTAACCATACTACGTCACCGCAACATCATAAATCAAATTCGGATGTTGAGCGTTTACATAGTACTATACAAGAGTTGTTTCGTTTACAACGTGAATCAGATTTAGACCAAAATCAAAAGATTAATTTTATTGTACATTCTTATAATAATACAATGCATAGTGCGATAAATATGACGCCATTTGAAGTGCATTTTGGTAGAAAGCCTAAGTTGCGTAGTTTTGATAATTTAAAAGTAGCTATACAGAGATATACTGCCCAGCATAGAGATTTTGCGAAAGAGTTAAATCAAAATGTTCATAAATTGTTAAAGAAGCAAAAGCATGATAGGAATAAAAGATTGAATGAGAGAATTAAACCCCCGAAAATATTTAAGATAGGTGATACAGTTTATTTGAAAAACTCTATGGCGGACAGACATAAGACGAAGTCAAGATTTTTAGGTCCATACAAAATATTAAGCGTGGAACCTCATAACAAATATAAAATAAGCAATGGCAAAATATATCATGTAGAGGAACTAATTGTTTCAGAATCTACGTCAGTTTCGGATACAAGTTCAAGCAGTTAGAACCTTCAGAAAATGTAATAATAGTTGAGTTGAAGCCTGCTCGAATTTTAGAAGGAAAGTGGTATATTATTCATAAGTTAGAAATAAAACCAATTATATTAAATTTAGAGAGTATACAACAATCTGTAAACCATGCTTATAGAAATTCTAAGATAGATGATGTTAATCATATATATCAGAGAATTAATATTATATTAGAACATGTTAGAGAGATATGTAAACATTTAAATATTCAAAGTAAGAATAGGATTAAAAGAGGATTAATTAATGGTTTAGGAAGTGTTATTAAGTCGATAACTGGTAATTTAGATCAAAATGATTTAGATTTAATTCAAAGAGATTTAGAAACTGTAAGAATTGCTTATAATAAACAAATATCGATAACTGATGAAACTTTAGAGGAATATAATAAGCAGATTGCAAATATTACTTTAATTCAGGAAGAGATTAATAATCAATTGTTATCTATGTTAACTAGTAAAGCGCAACAAAAAGGTTGCTATATCTTTGTTATTACAAGCTCAAACTTTACAAGATGTAAGTGAAAGATTAACAACAGCTATTACGTTTGCTGAACATAAAATGTATCATTATAGTATTTTGCAATCTCAATTGTTAGAAGATACAATTAATAGTATTCCAAAAGAAATTGTTATATCTAGAAATGTTAATGATTTAGAAAAGTTTATTACTGTAGATTGTCAAATTATTAATGGAATAGTATATTTTGTAATTGAAATACCATTAGTTAAGAATAGTGTATTTAGGACAAGAAAAATTGTACCTATTATCCAACATAACCTATCCTGTTCCTATCCTATTATGCGAACGGTTACTTTAGCTTACAATGAAGAAGAAATGTATGAAGCTGAAGATTGTATTGAAATAAATGAATTAATTTGTAAAGGAAATATTTTGACGAAAGATACTTGTGAATCTGAAATATTAAATACAATGAATAGCGAAAAATGTCAAATGGTAGCAATAAAGTGTCCTAAAGAGGAAATTTTTGAGATATCCCCAAAAGCCATTTATATGTATTTTAATAAGACAACTGAAGTTGGAATCAAGTGTAATAATCATAAAGAAACTTTGTGGACTAAGTATACTAATATATTATATGGAGAAAATTGTGAGTTGAATGTTTCAGGAAAAACTTTATTTCACACGAGGGAATCAACGGACAAAATAATTATTGGTAAAGTGGATTTACAACCAATGGAGACTGTAACTGAAATAGAACTTAGCAAGTATGATAGAAAGAAGATTTCATCTAAGTTAAATAAATTGAAGAGGATTCCCGCATTTAATTTTGAAACTCACGATATTGTTCAATATAGCTGGATAACATTTATAACTATTGTAATAATAATGTGCCTAATCTATGTTAAAATTCTCAGATCCAGGTTTCGTTCGAAAACCTGTACTTCGAATTTGGAGGGGGACAGTAAAGCAAAGCAAAAGGCCACACTTAATTTTAAAATAAATAATAAAAGGCAAATACCTAAGTTACAAGATCATTATGCGAATTCCAGTGAACTTATTATGATAACACCGTGGACATCCAAGAAGGAACGTATCAACTTGAACAATACGCCCATTTAGTGGACAATGCGTAATTAATAAAACAAAGGGATATTAATTTAATGGTTATACGGTATCGGACCACCACCGGACCACCAGGCAAGAGGATATCTCGGATATATAAGCAATTCACAAGTAAACTCGTCATTCTCACACCAGCTCTCTATAGTTAAGGTCATAGATTAAGTAAAAATTGTAATTTATTTAAATAAATTATTTTTTTAAAAGTAATCTTGACCGAGTTATTTTTACTCACGTATAGATCCTTTTGAAACTTTTGATGATCTTAGGTTCAAAAGGAAAACTAGATTTAGTAAAGTTTATGTTAATCGAATATACGATGTAATAAAAGAAGATTTCCCTTACGATGCTCGCGGTCAAACTATAGATCCACGAACACAAGTGGTGTGTGCTTTGCGATGTTGGGCCCGTCATCAGGTAAGCCTTAAGTTTATGCCACACACCTTAAAGGCTTATTACACTACGCGGTATTCAGACAGTCTTACTAAGATTTAGCATAATGTAATAAGAGTTAGCAAGTTAGCCTGTCTAATTAGACCGACCGAATGGGTTCGACCATGCTTACCTACTTGCTTGCTTGCTGAATACCGCGTAGTGTAATAAGATTAGCACGCTTAGACCCAGCGTTCCCAACCGTACGATAATTATCGTACAAACACGATAATTTGGTGCCTACGTACGATGTACGATAGCATGTTATTATCGTACACTGATTTTACGATAATTTCTATCAGGCAAAATTCGAGAATTTATATTATTTCACCCATACAAATATGAAATTTTGACGTATTTCATATCGAACTTTCATGGGAACAGTGAAATTTTGTCAGATTGAATTTTAAACTTGGCGCGTTTATTGAACATAAAGTGGAAATGGAATCGGTTCAGGTCTGTAGTCTGTACCACGCGTAAAACCAAAGAGTATAATGAATATTAAGGCACGTAAAACGTTTGGGTTTCAGTGTCCCGTTGATTTGACAGCGGTAGTTAAACAAAGATTAACTATAGAGAACTTGCATACTTATCAATATTACAATTTATATGATTTATTTATTTATATTTGACTTTATTCTAAAAAGTACGATAATTTCGAACCAAAAACGCCTAATGTACGATTTTACGCCCCTGGTACGATAATCAGCTCACTTCAGGTTGCTAACACTGCAGTTAGATTAGACCGTTCGGCGTTCAGTCAGCGCTTATATATACAGTATTATCTATGGTCAGCGCGCGGCAGCCGCAGAGCAAAGTCGCTCGTATGTTTGTTTGCTGTGGCCGCGTGCACCATGGCTTGTTCGAAAGAGAAAGAAGTGCTTTTTAATGTACTCGATTTGTACCGAGACATGCCATATTTATGGCAGAAAAGTCATAAAGATTATTCTAATCAACCACTACGTACTGAAGGATTCCGGGTGTTGTTGGAAATTTATAAAAACTTTGATGAAAAAGCTACAGTCAAAACAATAAAAAAGAAGTTGATGAATATGCGCACCAATTACAATAAAGAATTGGCTAAGGTATGTACCTACTTAATTCCTTTGTTATGTCTTTTGTTCGTCCCAATAAATACGTAGGTACCTCCATATACCTACGACAAAGCGCACCTGCGGGGCTATTACACTATTTATTGGAGGCTTTTAGCCAAAAAGAGGTAAGCGATGCGCTAAAACATTTGAAGCCAAAGCATTCCGCAGGGCCTGATGGTATACCTGCTTTTCTGTTCAAGGATTGCAGCAGAGTGTTAGTTGAACCCCTTCTTTTTATCTATTACATATAATAAATCTGTAGAAGGGTCAATTCTGTACATTGAAAATATTGAAAAAATAAATAGCAGGGGGTGTTACTGGATCGATACCAAACCCAAATATGTGATTAAAAAAATTTTTGTCTGTCTGTCTGTCTGTCTGTCTGTCTGTCTGTCTGTATGTGAAGACATCACGTGAAAACTAACGGTTCGATTTCGATGAAACTTGGTATAATTATACCTTATTATCCTGGGCGTAAAATAGGATACTTTTTATCCTGGAAAAATACGTAGAAAAAAAAATAATCTTAATTTTTCAGTTTTATCCATAGACGTTGTTCTGTAGAACCGCGAACACACGTTGGGTATTATTATAGGCCTAGCCGTATTTGGGTCCAATAGATATTTATAAGATGTTATGGTCAGAGTTACTCAAAATGGAGAAATAAACCATCCAATAACCATCATCAACGCGAAGACCGACATCCGCGCGGACGGAGTCGCGGGCGGAAGCTAGTATTTAATATTTGTTTAAAATCTGCTACTTTCCCGGTCCGTTGGAAAATAACACGTGTCATCCCGGTTCCCAAAAATAAAACTGGATCCAGTGTGAGAGATTATAGGCCAGTGGCTCTGTTGTCGACACCTGCGAAGGTATTTGAGGCAGCCCTCCATAGTCGAATACAGCAGCAAATCAGACCAATGCTTTCGGACGAGCAACATGGGTTCCGGCCAGCATGCAGCACTGCCACAAACCTCCTAAGTTTCATGACTCATTTGATCCCGGCGGTGGATGCTGGAGGCCAGGTGGATGCATATTTTGATTTTCGAAAGGCGTTCGACACAGTCGATAATGACATCCTCTTAAAAAAATTTGCTGAAGTTGGGTACACCCCTAAGTTATTAGAATTCTTTGTGAGTTATATGAGAGATCGGCAACAATATGTAGATAGAAAATAGAAAAAATAGAAAATCTTTATTGAAAAAGTTTCAAAATAATACAGTTAAAAATTTGGGGAAATTAAGGGCGCGCATAAAGCCAAATCACCAATCTACTTTTAGTTGATACGTGTAATATTCATGACCAAATATAAAAAATAAAATATATGTAAAACTTGATGATATTTTCGATCACATTGTCAGATCAAAAACATAAAATATTGAAACACACACACTTTTAAGTTTTTTACTTGACATGGTAATGCCTATTATGTTCTTTTTTTGATAAACAATTATATTGAAACATTTGTGAGAACTTTGTGAGACCAGTTTTGTGTAATTACTTTTAGTTTTGGTTTAATCACGATAAAACACTTTTGGCGCTTACTATATTTTTAATTACGCAAGAAATCATCTTCCATCGCACGTTCCGGGAGCTAAAAACATAATTCTATTTCATAGGTACATCAGATGCTATCGCTCCGTTGAGACGAGTAGACCGTGCCATTGCAGCGCCGAATTTTAATAATTTTGTTTTAATATTGTATTGTTTTTTTAGAAAATGGTAAACAACAAAATAACATTGAAACTTCAGAAACGAGAACTGAAAGAGATTCCTATTTAAATGATATCTATTATCTAACTAATTTTCGAAGATAATTTAATATAGTATAGGTAGTATATTAATAAATTATTATTATTTATTAATATATGTATTAATTATAATATAAAAAATAAGACTTGATTCATTTCAGAAACTTTATGCAGGTGAGTTTAGATATATATCTATTATTTTCGTAAATTCGTTTCCGCGGGCTGAGTATTGACGCGACGATTTTAGGTATACATATGGATATAAATATTTCATTCATAGTTTTACATCAATAAAATCAAGAAAGATTTATAGTATATTTTTTATGAATTATAATATTATTAGCTAATGCTAAGACATACATACATACAGACAAACATACAAAAATTCGAAAAGCTATATTTATGTACTTATAGATATGTTATATTATTATGTAATACAGATTGTGAGTATATTATATAGGTATATACTATTTACGTTATTTACGTTATTTACACAACCTGTTTACGTTATTTACTGGAACAACCATAAGAATCTACAAATAGGTAGATTATAGGTAGTAATCTACCTATTTGTAGATATATGATATTATGTTTTCGCGGGCTTAGTAGGTATTGACGCGACGATCTTAGGTAGGTATACATATTATCACTACATAGTATAAAACAAAGTCGCTTTCCCTGTCCCTATGTCCCTATGTCCCTATGTCCCTTTGTACGCTTAAATCTTTGAAACTACGCAACGGATTTTGATGCGGTTTTTTTTAATCGATAGAGTGATTCAAGAGGAAGGTTTATATGTATAATAACATCCATTAAATAGTAGAGAAGTATTGTTATTTTTGAGGTTTCTAATGTGATGTCGTAAAAAATTACATTTTTTCCGCTTACATTGCAAACGCAGGCTGAACCCTACGAGTTTTATCAAAATAATGTACTAAGTATTATACACATTGAAAAGGTCTACAGAAAAGTCCGCTATGGTATATGTCTATCTCTTATGGATAACCCACAATAACTTTTTTTTGTCATTTACTTTTTACGACAAATAATGGCTAATTTTCGATGCGATTTTAACCAAAAAGTTTGGAAAATCCAAAAGTACACGACTCATAATGCTCATTTAATTATGAAATATAAAAAAAAAAAAAAAAAAAATATATAGATATACAGTCTTGTAGTTTTCGTTTTTTATTAATTGCAATTAAACGACACTGAATTAATTAATCATTCGCATTCAGTGACCTACAATCGTCGATTAGAATATTTAAAAAAAAAAATTAACTCAAATGATGGATTTTTTCACAAGTTATAGTGTTTTCAGGTTTCACACATGACGGACAGGAAAATTTTTTGACCTATTTCGGTGTTTTTTTCCAATTCTATTGAAGTAAATCAATTTTTAAAAAGTATGGGATTAATCTCCATTAAATTATCTCGACAATAGTATGCAAAATATCTTGATTCCGTGAACTAACAAGGCTATAATAATAAGAATAGCTGCAAAAATGAGGCGAAAAAAATTTTTCGATCGTAAAGCACTCTCTGATGCTTCGCATCATGAGTCGTGCAATACAGCATTAATCCTTAACCAATTAAATACCTTGAATACATTGTTCATTTAATATAGATCTATATGGCCCTATACACCGTATGATTTAAGTGAATATTTTCGAAGATATTACAGATTTAAAAATTGCGGGACGTAGCTTAGCGGCGGTACCGGCCGGCCGCCCGGCTATATATTTTATACCCGTGCGAAGCCGGAGCGGGCCGCTATGTTTTTATATAGTACAACGTTCACAGTTTTTCTGTAGTGTATTTAGTAGGTATCAGCATTGCACCCGTGCGAAGCCGGGGCGGGTCGCTAGTATGGATATAAATGTGTATTTCATTCATAGTTTTACATCAATAAAATCAAGAAAGATTTATAATATATTTTTTATGAATTATAATATTATTAGTATTACTACCTATTTGTAGATTCCTATGGTTGTTCCAGTAAATAACGTAAACAGGTTGTGAATAGTATATACCTATCTATACTATCTATACTAATATTATAAAGAGGAAAGGTTTGTAATTATGTATGTATGTGAGTATGTATGTATGTATGGTTTTCACGCATAAACTACTGGACCGATTTCAAAAATTCTTTCACCATTAGAAAGCTGCATCTTTACTGAGCAACATAGGCTATATTTCATTTTCAAAAAAATTAGAGATCCTTACCAAAAATGCAATAATGTAGCCCAAGGTGTAAAAAATTCCTCAATAAAACTTCTGTCATCGCGTGCGCTGCGGAATCTATTGAAGACTAGTGGTCCGCCCCGGCTTCGCCCGTGGTACATATTTCGCAATAAAAGGTAGCCTATGTCCTTTCTCGGGTATCAAAATATTTCCATACCAAATTTCTTGCAAATTGGTTCAGTAGTTTAGGCGTGATTGAGTAACAGACAGACAGACAGAGTTACTTTCGCATTTATAATATTAGTATGGATAGAACAAAAAAATGTTCTAAGGTATTATAGAATGGATCAATATCTACAAGAAAGTCCGCGATACCATATGTCCATCTTCAGTAGTTATGTTACTACAACAACTTTTTTACGTTTTCAAAGTAAATAGAAGTGCCGACAGTAATCAAACCATGTTATCCATACATATAATATGTTAATCCTTATCCAAAATGATGTTTTATTATAGATTGTTTCAATACCAGCAAAATACTTTTTAAATATAAAAAATTGGATATTCCATTCAAAAGATATAACGAATTTTTAAAAGTGTTTAATACAATGAGCAGACGTAGTGCGGGACGGGGTAAAGGTGATTTTCATGTGATTAAAAATTAAACCTATAGTCGTAGTAGTAAGTAGTAGACTTTTCACTGTCACGATATCGCTATCTATGCGGGTGAAACCGCAGGGCATTGCTAGTATAATATATTCACAATCTGTATTACATAATAATATTACATATCTATAAGTACATAAATATAGCTTTTCGAATTTTTGTATGTTTGTCTGTCTGTATGTATGTCTGTGCTAAATTCAAACTTAGGGTTGGGGTGTACGAAAGAGGGTCCCGAACTTAGAAAAATTTTCGTGATTTTTTTATTTTGTCCCCATAACCCCCCCCCCCTTTTTAACGGGAATGACTAGAGGGGCGCCAGATGAGTAAATAATGTCCCATAGTTCGAACTTCGATGTCGTCAGACACTCCGTTATCGAGATATAGGAAGACGTCGTACTAACCTATCAGGGTACTCCAGTACCCCTGGGTACTACGAACGTAAGTTATTTCAAGGTGCATTTATTTTTGTTTTTCACTCTTTGGTCCTTTATTTTATAATATTAATTATTTATAAATTTGATGTACAATTATAAGTTTACTTTACTTTCATGTTATTTACATTCTGTTACTGTTAAATAGTGTAGGAATTTTTATTGTCAATAAATTTATGATTTGTATAGCTGAGTTATACATTTTCTTTTTAATTTTCGTTTCCGTAGGATTTCCGGGATAAAACCTATCCAATGTCCTTCCTCACGTCTCTAGCTATATCTGTATCAAATTTTAAGTGAATCCATACAGTATTTTTTGAGTTTGGCCCGGACATACATAATGATATGATTTGTATAGCTGAGTTATACATTTTCTTTTTAATTTTCGTTTCCGTGGGATTTCCGGGATAAAACCTATCCAATGTCCTTCCTCACGTCTCTAGCTATATCTGTATCAAATTTTAAGTGAATCCATACAGTATTTTGCACGCCTCATAAGCGAAGCGTTGAGGTGGGTACTACTGTCACTTCGCGCAAAACATCTGATTTTTCAAACTTAAAATGTCTTTATGTATCATACATTGCACTTGTAAGATAATACATACACACACATATTAAGAAAAAACACTATTTTTAACATTCATGATATTTTTGATGTCATTTTTGTTATTTAAACTAGTTAAAAAACAGTTTAAAAAAGTTCTGTCTTGGACGTCCGTGTGTCTGTATGTGCGGAGGATTTTCTTGTTAACACGATAGCGACCGAAATACTTTACTAATCGAGTCTTTTTTTTTCTCTTACGCTTGAGTATGCTCAGGAATAGAACCCTTTCATTTTTCAGGGTCTGATTCGATGTGGTTTAATTGTTATTAAATAAACAAAAATAATAATTAATAAATAATTATTAAAAAAAAAATTATGAGGCGTGCACTTTTGGATTTTCCAAAATTATTTTGAGTTTGGCCCGGACATACATAATGATATGATTTGTATATCTGAGTTATACATTATTTCTTTTTAATTTTCATTTCCGTGGGATTTCCGGGATAAAACCTATCCAATGTCCTTCCTCACGTCTCTAGCTATATCTGTATCAAATTTTAAGTGAATCCATGCAGTATTTTTTGAGTTTGGCCCGGACATACATAATGATATGATTTGTATAGCTGAGTTATACATTTTCTTTTTAATTTTCGTTTCCGTGGGATTTCCGGGATAAAACCTATCCAATGTCCTTCCTCACGTCTCTAGCTATATCTGTATCAAATTTTAAGTGAATCCATACAGTATTTTTTGAGTTTGGCCCGGACATACATGAAAAACAGAGAAAAATTCTAAAACTATAATTTTGGCTTAGGTATCTATTGTAGATCACGCCCGAGTATTCTTTAAGATAAATAAATAATGTACAGTTTTGACTTTCCTACAATTTTATTATAATACTAGCGGTCCGCCCCGGCTTCGCCCGTGGTACATATTTACGTTTTCT
Source organism: Colias behrii (assembly GCA_029959065.1). Taxonomy (NCBI): domain Eukaryota; kingdom Metazoa; phylum Arthropoda; class Insecta; order Lepidoptera; family Pieridae; genus Colias; species Colias behrii. The sequence goes on along the minus strand of JARWMC010000019.1, from coordinate 5,306,803 downwards.
CTACATAAGAACCATCCTCGTACTTCAAGGAATATAATAAAAAAAGAATTAACGAAATCGGTTCAGCCGTTCTCAAGTTATGCGCTTACCAACACATTTTGGGATTCATTTTTATATATAAGAAGAAGAAGATGTAAAGATTATTTCAAAATGTTCCATAACCAACAAGGGCTATTTCGGCGCTACTGACGTTCAATTAATAGGCTGTAGTTCCGTTGTTTATTGCTGGATTGTTATTATTGAAGGTTCATTAGAAAGGTGATTAAAATAGCCATATGTTTTATAATAAGCTCAATTCTCATAATTCTAACGGTTACCAATTTTTTTTTACATTATAAAATATATATTTCATGAAATGTTGTTTTTTGAAACTATTTCAGTTGGTACTAGTTTTACATTAATGAATGGTAAAAATCAAATAATGTTTATTCAATAATCTTTCACATGAAACCTTTTTTTAAGTAAATCGGTCCAGTAGTTATCAAGATATACCGCACAATAGAATGACCCGACGGCCATCTTTGCTCCGTCATAGCTACCCCCTCCATACCCCTAGGAAGTGACTACCGCACTTTTTGTGTCCAGAAAAACATGCCGATTAGGTAGATATCAGCAGTTCGTACGGCGGAGACAATATGTCTCACGGAAATGAATTTTATTTCCGTCCGGGACCCTCTTGTTTTTATTTGTCTTATAACTCTTAAACAGTGCGTCGCATGATATCAATCGATAGGACATTTTTTACCTTTTTTACTCATCTGGCTTTCCTCTAGCCATTCCCGTTAACCCTGGAACCGTACCCATATTAGAATTTCATTAACGGTACCCTGGGGTACAAGTGTACCCCGATGAAAAAAACAAGATTACAAAAAGACTATTAACTTTTATTTAATGTTGACTTATTAAGGTCTTCTTAACATTCATTTGAGTCTTATTAATTTAATTTATAAGTGCGTTTTTTTATTTTTTCACTTTACGTTGTTTAACAACATTTATTAAATATTTTCACTTGGTGCACTGTATGCGTGACTTAAGACGTGGATTATTCATAGTGACATCCATATTCTGAAACAGCAGTGGCCCTAAAATATCTCCAATACTTATTTGTAGAGACATTGGCAAAGTTATATTCATATTTTGATGCCTCAAAAAGTACCAGCTCTTCTTGTTATTCCGCCTCCCACATTCAATTCATTCAACATTTGCCATCTAAAAAAAGAAAATGTATAACTCAGCTATACAAATCATGCAGAAAATCATAAATTTGTTGAAAATAAAAATTCCTACACTATTTAACAATAACAGTATGTTTCTAACATGAATGTAAACTAAACTTATAATTGTACATCATTAATATAAAATAAAGAACCAAAGAGTGAAAAACAAAAATAATTGCACCTTGAAATAACTTACGTTCGTAGTACCCAGGGGTACCGGAGTACCCTGATAGGTTTGTACGACGCGGTCTTCCTATATCTCGATAACGGAGTGTCTGACGACATCGAACTATGGGACATTATTTACTCATCTGGCGCCCCTCTAGTCATTCCCGTTAAAAAAAGGGGGGGGGGGTTATGGGGACAAAATAAAAAAATCAAAGTCCGGGACCCTCTTTCGTACACCCCAACCCAAAGTTTGAATTTAGCTTAGACATACATACAGACAGACAAACATACAAAAATTCAAAAAAACTTTATTTATGTACTTATAGATATGTAATATTATTATGTAATACAGATTGTGAATATATTATATAGGTATATACTATTCACAACCTGTTTACGTTATTTACTGGAACAACCATAGGAATCTACAAATAGATATTAATGCTAATAATATTAAATAATTAATATAAATCATAAAAAATATACTATGTATAAATCTTTCTTGATTTTATTGATATAAAACTATGAATGAAATATTTATATCCATATATGTATAGGTACCTAAGATCGTCGCGTCAATACTCAGCCCGCGGAAACGAATTTACGAAAATAATAGATATCTAAACTGGATGGTGGATATTAGTAGTCCGTATAGCGGAGGTAAGTCCCACGAAAATCGTTATTTGACGACTTTTTTACAAATAGGTCTCACACTATAATATCTACCTACACAACAAAAAAAACATTAATTATTCAAATCCGTACAGCAGTTCCTGAGATAAGCGTGTACAAACAAACAGACAGACTTTTTTTACGGATTCGTGCTCTATACTGTTTCCCTAATATTGTTTTTTTTTTCATATATTACATACAGACAGTTTTTTACTGTTTTATAATATGTATAGATTATCATTAATAATTACAAATAAATAATAATAATAAAAAGACATATTACATAATTTGTGATGATTTCAACTTCACTATTTTATATAATTATTTTAGATAACATACCTACTAACTACCGAAAATACGCGTTGAACGAGCGAAGAATATTTGTGTTTAATTTAGCGTGCGATGAACTTTACGTACGTTGGATGAGCCGGGTGTATGAGGGGATTGTAAGGGAGCGCGGCATGGCGCGTAATGGTGGGGGCTGAATCGTAGAAATTCTCTGTCTTTATTCGCAGCCTTAAAGCCTGTGTTAGTTCAAAACTGTGTTACAGGCTTTAGAATCTCCTCACAATCTTAGTAGAGTCTGTGTGAAAAGAGAACCGTCCTAAGATTTGAGGGCGCCTCTGTGATTAATTTCCGTGTTTATGATGTTGACAACACTGTTATGTCATTATAGTGTGACTGTAACATTTTGATATTTTAAGGTTGTGTAAAGAATATAATATTTTCAACGACTGTCTTAATAATTGTTTTGATGTATTGTATGTATTGTATGTATTATAATATGTTTAAGTAAAGGGTCTTTTTTCAAGATTTTATTTTACCGCTGTCGGCGTGATTTGTATGCTTCCATGACAAATAATAGCTTTCTAGTACTAATTCACTGAGCAAAGCCGCGGACAGACAGACGGACATGGCGAAACTACCTACATAATATAAGGGTTCCTTGTTTGCTACGGAACCCTAAAAAGTTATAAATAAAATGTTTAAGAAAGCTACAAAATAATATGAAATATATTTCTAAATGGATTAAAATTGATTGAATGTGCAGTGTAAACTAAATTTGTGCAGTAGGTATAAGGAATAAAACTAAAAATTTATTTAAATCTATTTTTATATTTATTCATTGGCTCCCTGATCAGAACCATAACTAAAGTCTGATTCTAAATATTCAATGCCGGACATGACTGAACTATCTTTGGAACTAATGGAGAGATCCACAGAATTATCTTCTTCAGAACTGGATGTGCTCGAGTCTGTAACATTTATGATGATCTCTTGCATATCTTCAATTAAATGGTCTTGTTCCCAATATTTTTGTTATTTGTAGAACCTTCTTTTTTTATTTTAGATATTGTACCTCTATTTAAGCCTGGAAAAAATAATCTTAAATAAGTCTAAACACATTATAAATGAAAAGTATCAAAACTCTTTATACCGGCTACCAAAAACATTGATTGAAACAAAACAAACATTTATTCATTTAGATCATCACATATTTAATGAATAACTTTTAATTTATATACATTTCGAGATCTCAGGGATCGAAGGTTACCTAGGAGACTAGAAAACATTAAGAAAAACTGTTACATACCGGTCATAGCTGCCACACGTTTCGTGACTGCGTTTAAGTCAATAATGGTATGTTTTGCCGCTTTTTCTCTTTGGCAAAAGCGAATAATATTATATATTAATTCCCTTGTTGAACTGTGTATGGTTTTACCTCTTTTCGACATGATTTTAATCAAAATTCACTGGAAAACGTTAGAACAAACAAAGCTGTATCGACACGAAATCAAGTTTGACGTTTGACAGACGGCTGGATTGGGTTGCCGTGGTTGCCATGTAAAAATCATATCGTTAGTTCCATTTTACGCCACGCCTATTCTCTTTTCACACAGACTATAATATATTGGTTGCCTTTTTCAACTTAAATAATTTTACAATTTAAACAAAAAAAAAAGATTGCATGCATGTATGTTTGTGTGTGGGTGTGTGTGTGTGTTTGTGTGTGTGTGTGTGTGTGTGTATGTATGTGTGTGTAATAGAATAATAATTTCTTTTAAATAAATGAACGTAATAAGTTCTCTGTGGCTTCGTAATCTAACTGCTTAAGAATAATTAATAGTTTTTTTTTAAATTATGATTTGTATATTTTTTAACTATTTTTACGTTATTACCAAAAAAGCTATTATATATCTTTGGAGAAAAGAAATCCAAACATCTACTACCGAACGCAGTATTAAACGTTGGAACAGGGACCCGCTCCAATCGTTTGTCACATTGTGAAAGTGTCGGTACAGTGTATCGATGAAATTTGCAAAGGCAGCGATATAAAAACATTTTTCTCACTGTTAGTACATTACCCAGATGGTCAAGCAGTAGGTTATGATACTCTCACATAAAGATTTATATGTTAAAGTGAGTATATCAGGGCTGGCCACTTCCCTTAGATTTTTAAAAACATGCATCAATTTTACTATTTCTTATTACGTAAAAGCAGACAACAAGCAGACAATCTGCCGTCAACAGTGCTGCCTCTGTCGAGCAACTGAAAAACTAAAAATGCAGTTGTCGGCTGTCGCTAATATAAACTCAAAGGTTGCTTTGCAAACGGTATTATATTAAGTATGACTTGCGACAGCCACACGACAGCAACAAGCAAGCAATTGATTTGTCAAATATGCGACAACTCTAATGCAGGCGCTAGACATGTGATCAAATACGCAAATACCTACAAAGTCGCGAAGTGTGGCACTGACATTTGCCTATTTGTTCAAAGTTTGAACACATATTTGAAGTTTGCCGAGTCGAGTCGGTTTTTCTGCGAACATCAAAGTAATCAAACTTCAAAGTTGCTTCAAAGTTTGTGCGCCCTGCCACACTTGTTGCAATGCCTAGTAACGCGCGCGCCGCTGACCGGAGCAGTTGTGTGTGTATATTTTGAGTGTCATAATGGAGTGCAGTAATGATGTAGTTATCGAATTTCTTCAGCTACTTGAAGCGGAACCCTCCATATGGGATCCAAAAAACAAAGACCACAAAAACCGTAACGTTGTAAACGACGCATGGGTCCGAATAAAAAATAATTTATCACTACCGTTTACGGTAGATGAACTAAAAAGAAAGAGAAATAGCCTTCTAACCCAGTATAGGGATAATTTAAAAAAAATTAAAGATTCACGTCTTCTTCTTGGAGATTTAACATTTTGATGTAAAGAATGAAACCAAAAATTGAACGCACTCAAATAAAACAGATTGACGGCGTCCACAAAATCGTCTTCCGATCTATCAGCCATCTTTGCAATAACTGTGCCGTAAAACATTTGAAAACAAGTCTAGCAGACATATTTGTAATCGTGTTTGCGTCAAAGTTTTCACTTCAAAGTTTGTACAAATGTTTGCTCAAACTTTGAAGCCAATGTGTAGCGCCAGCATTATGCTTGTTGTTGACTTGTTGCTGGTTGTAATAGGAACAATATAGTATATAAAAATCTCGAAATAAAATAAAAATTATAGTTTATACTCGGATTTTTAATTAGATAAAGTAAACTGACGTTTACTGTGTTGTCAGTTTTTGATGAAATAAAAATAGCGTTGTCACGAAGTGAATGATTGAAAAACGGGAATGAATGAAATTGAATCGATCGTCTAGTGAATATTTAGTGTGTAACAATATAACATCAAATAAACACAACAATGACAACAGACACAACGTAATTAGTTACAATTAAGGAAAAAATTACAAAAACAATAACGTAAACAGCGTAAAAATAAAAATAAAAAAATGATTATAATTACATTCTACTAGTAACTTATATCTTATATAGCTTTATATATTATAATTAGAAATAATGTTATTTTATAGTTTGAAATGATGAACTATTCACACTCATTGTTCATTCATCTGATTGAATGAGAACTGAATTCCTCACTATTACTTTAAATGTGGCAACATTATTTTACAAAGTGACATTAGCTGCTGTCAGTTTACTTTGTCCAATTAAAAATCCGAGTATAGAAGATTGATTCTTATCTAAGATCATCGAATACTTAAAAAAACTTATTAAAATATATTACGGTAAGTGTGCAAAATATTTTCATCGGTCTAGAAAAGGTGTTCGACAAGTTTTCGAATATAATTTTACTAATAATTACATATTAAATTTACTTTCGGGAATATTAATCATACCTTCTTCGACAGTTTTATATAAAATGGCACGAGCATTCTTATTAATTGAGGCACTCGAGGCCGAAGTTAGAAGACAAGAAGCTCATGATGTGGCTCAGTTACGGCGAAGTCTTCGTAACCAAGCAAGGACTTTGAGCATGACAGATGTTGAGTTCAAGGCACACTACAGAATCTCCCAAGATTCATTTGAAGAGTTGTGTTCTGAACTAGCTCCACTAATGGCTAGATCAAAGAGGCAAACAAAGGTTTCTGTAGAGTGTAAGGTAAGAAATTGTTATAAATTCTTGACTTGAATACATTCATAATATTGTTAGCAGCATTGTAAGACCATGTTTGTAGTCTGCCCATTTATTAAATTATAATAATCACTTTTCAGGTCTTAACAGCTCTGTCTTTCTATGCAACGGGTTCATACCAAAAGCCAGTAGGAATGAGCTTTTTGCATGGTTTAAGCCAGCCTAGTGTGTCAAATGCTGTGAGAGAAGTGACAACAGCACTAAATAATATTAATATACTGAATAAGTATATTAAATTTCCACAAACACAGCAAGAAAGAAATATCATCAATAACAAGTAAATTTCTATACCTATTTAGTATTTGATATAATATACCATGAAAGTTTCACATATCATTAATTTTGTCTATAATTCCAGATTTTATAATAAATTTGGAATTCCTGGTGTCCTGGGCTAAGTTGATGGTACACATGTGGCATTAGTGAAGCCTTCAGAGCATGAAGAACGTTTTTTTAACAGAAAACATTATCATTCTAGAAATGTTCAAATAGTAAGTACTCACTTACTTAACTAAGCTTTAATTTATTTATTACCTATATTTATTTTGTACAAACCTTTTATTACTACAATTATTAAAAAACTGACTTGCACAATGTTTCTAATACTGTGAGAATATAATAATTAATTTCTTGTAAATAATGTTTTTTTAGATATGTCACAGTGATCTTAATATTTGAAATGTGGATGCTACTTTTGGCGGAGCTACTCATGATGCATATATTTGGCGCAATTCGGAAATAAATAATCATTTGCAGCAGCTTCATAATAATGGAGAAAGCATTTGGTTATTAGGTAATTATTTTTTGTATTGTTAATGTAGTGTGTGTGTTAAGTGTAACAGAATTAATGTTCAAAAATACCTATTTACTAAATATTTTAATTTTATTATATTTCATTTTTAGATATCAATGTTGTAGTAATTTATACATTATAAAACACTGACTATGCTTTACATTTGCAGGCGACTCTGGATATCCACTGCGGCCATGGCTTCTGACTCCTATTGTTAACGCTGTTCCTGGGACTGCAGAAGAGCATTACACAAATGTCCACTGCAGTGCTAGGAATTCTGTTGAACGTTGCATAGGAGTTTTGAAAACTCGTTGGCGATGTTTGTTGGCACATAGAGTACTGCATTATGACCATCACACTGTGGCAAAAATCATTAATGCATGCTGTGTTTTACACAACATCGCTAACCAACAAGGAACAGAAGTCATAGAGCTATCAGATGAATATACTAGTCATGATTCTGCTCGCCAAATATCTGACACCATCAGCATTGATGATGAAACACAACAATTAGAACGTGGTCGTTTACAGCGATCACTTATTATGCAGCGTCTATGGAGGGAGAGGAGACCATAGCCTTTATTTAGTGTTATACAAACTTTTTCTAGTATTTAAACCTAAGAATATTTATATTAATTATAAAGCAGAAACCAATGATGATATTGTTAATATTTGTGTGTGGTTAATAAATATACTGAAATAAAGGCACTAACTCACCACCTGTAATGTAAAGTTACAAAGTCGAGCATTACATAGGCAAGCTAGGAAAAACTGTCATCACAAAATCGAACCTGAAATGTTAGATTATAGATTGTGAGGAAGCACCTTATTCAAAAAGAATGTACTTGAACTATCTGTAGGTACTTACTAATAATTGTGTAAAGATAAAAATATTATACATAGCAAAAGTAGTTTATGATAATAAGTAGTTAATTTAATACTGTTCACTGATGATATTATTTTAAATTTAAGAGTTTAGTTTGGGCATATAATAATTGTAATAATTGTTTAATTTTTTCTGGTTATTATTGTATCGTTATTATTTGGTTACTTATTTTTAGTTTTACAATTTTTAGATTATTAGAAGATTTAGATTATGTTTAGATTATAAATATAATGATTATCTTGTGTACTGAACCTTTCTATTTTTGTGGTGTGATTGTGTGATGCAATAAACATGTCTATGTATGAGTCAATGTGTACTGAAACTGTAGGTATGTACCTTCTACCTTCATATTTCACTTGTGTAAATTAATTCATTTTTTTTATATCAGATATTTCAATATATTATTTAAAAAAATGAAATATTTTCAAATAACACAATTTTAAAAATGTGAATGAGAAAAATGTCACAATATAGAATGTATAAGAATAATAATTAAGTAATCAGATTTTGAATACTTAATTTTAAAAATAATGAATTTGGAATTAAAATAATGATAACACAAACAATAAAATAAAATAAATGTTATTTATTTTCTACACAATTTTTTAATAAATTCGTCAGTTCACGCAGCGCCTGAGCCAGAGTCTCTGTAAGGGCTAGCTGTCTGCGCGATACATCTAACTCGTCCCTCCTAGCCTCTGCAATTATCATTATTGCATCTACCAGCTTCTGCTCCGCGTCGATCCGTCTATTTTCCATATCAACGATCCAAGACGGGTCAACTCTTTGACGAGTCCTGAGATCAGATATATTTCGGCTCCTAACAGAGCTCCTGGGTAGTCGCCGTGACACTGGACTATCTGAAAAAAACTAAATAAATAAATAAAACTAAATAATTTAAAGCATTCGTATTTCAACTTTCAGTTCATGGGAAGCAACACCAGCTTTCAAGTAAAAAAAAAAAGAAAAATTAAAATTAGTTCACCCAGTCGATAGTTCTGACTTCTGACATCAAAAATATTAAAAAATAAAAGTGACAATTAGAACTATATCTCACCAGCATATTTTGATCTAGGACCCCGCCTCCTGTTAGGGTCAGCAGAAGCCGGTGCCTGCACTCTATCTGAAACTAATAAGATAGGATATTTTGAAGCAACAGTATGTTTGCAATTTTGAAATATTTGAATCATTTGTCAGGTTTAATACAATATAATAAATATTATAAATGTGAAAGTAACTCTGTCTGTCCGTCTGAATTTTACCTAAATTGTTAAGAGTTACATATAATAACAATTGATTGTTTAAGTAGGTATGTTTTTCTTATATTATTTAGGTAATGTAGATAGTATAAGCTCAACTAACAAACTTTACCAGTATTTCCTCTCGTTGATGGTGATATTGGCGTTGTGGTCTGCCCAATATCTATGAGCTGTTCATTGGCTGGTGGTGGTGGAGAAGACTCTAAAATTGAAAGGGTTTTGGATAAATTATATACTTAAGTAACAGATTTTTTTTCACTCCGAAGTTGGTTAAAATAAAATATGTCTGTTTACCTATGGTTATCTCTACACATTCAGTGGCTATATCCTCATAGATGGCCGAGGAGGTACTTGGTGTTGGTATAGGCTGCAATGCAAAAATATGATTATAATCATTATATATTTAATTTCAAGGATAAAAGACTATTTTTTTTCTCTTACAAATGCTGGCACTCTATGTTGAGTATCTCCATATGCAGCACCCTCTCCAATAATGGCCAACACCTTTTTATCAATTTCTGATAAGTCGTCTTTACAAGCCGGCCCACCACCAGTACCAGAAGCTGCCCGTCTTTGGGCTGATGCCCTTGCCTTTACCTTATGTTTCAGGTCAGCCCAATACTGTAAGCATAATGCATGCAAGCTTATTTAAATTTATTTGTTCGAAACCCACAGCTCTAAATATATGATATATTATATAGTTATATATATATATATATATATATATATATATATATATATATATATATATATATATATATATATATATATATATATACATATATATATATATATATATATATTATATAGTTTATAAATTTTTTTTTAACCTTTTATAAACTATAATTTTATGCATCAATATGGAATTGATGTACTAAAAACTAAAAATGCAAGTAGGTAGGTATAGACAGTTATTTAGTACCTATTTCTGTGGTGTAAAAATACACACATGGCGGTGTGAAATCAAGTGATGTGTTAAAGGGCTGATAGACGTACAAACTTTAAAATCGCGGTTTTAAAGTTCGCGTACTTACTCGGCTCGACGTCGGTGACACACGCAAGAGCTTGGTCAGTAGCTTCTCGCGTGTTACTATTATATTTTGAGGGTACTTTACAAAAAAAGAGCGTGTGCGCCGAGCCCACGCGTCAGGAGTGGCGTGGGCGTGATTCAAAGATACCTTCGCCAATATTCAATTATATTATATTCATTCATATTAATTATATTAAATTATTTTCATAAAACTAAAAGAAGAAGACGAAATTAATTGAACTTTTGCACTTAGTAACACCTATTATAGCTAGACAGGCTAGGCTCGCGGCTCGCGGCGCGGGCGGTGACAGACGTGCGAGCGAAGGCGGGCTACGAGTAAAATTTCAAACATGTTGGATCGTCAACGAACTTACTCGACGGTTTTTAAGTACGCGTACTTGGGGTGACACACGAGCGAAAAAGGTCGTCGAGCCACAAGTTCGCGTACTTACTCGTACGTCTGTCACCCCTTTTAGAAATACGAGCAAAAAGGATTCAAATTGTATAGAAATAGCAAATAAATAATTATTTATCAAATATAAGTACTTACACGTTTCCAGCGATATCCAGATTTTGAGGCACCACTGCCATGGGCGTTTAATTTGGAAGCTAGTTCTTCCCACTGGCGATCGACTGTTTCTTTCGATCGTGGACCCAAACCAATGCCTTTGGCCAGAGCCTGATGCTCCATTAAATAATTAAGGAGGTCCTCTAATTGAGACTTGGAAACTCGGTGTTCCATTTTTGGCTAAACTGTACATTATAGGGCGTGGAGTTGAGAGTCGTAATTTTTTTTGTGGTTAGCTATTGTCCTATGGAACCTAAATCTGAAATTTCACACCGCGAAAACTTTTAGTTTTTGAGTCACGAATTTTTGAAAATCGGAAAATTTTACTCCATTTTCAAAGTGTCAAATTGACATACAGCGATTGTCAAACGCGTTTCATTTCAGGTAAAACATTTCTATCTAACAAAAAAAATATTATAATTTAAATTTTATTTATGAAATTTGTATATTTTTTAACAACAACATTAAAAATAATTATTATTAAGTATAGTTTTTGTAAAATAGATTAAATAAAATAAAATTATTAATATTCGCAATTGATAATTTAACAAAAATATTAATTGTACGCTTTGTACCGTGGAACAAAACAATAACGACGTCATTTTCAGTTACCGTTCGTTTGCCGCCTTTCAGTCGAGATCGTTTCGTGCGTACTCCTGTTAAGCCCTAAAACTGTACAAAACTATTAAACTTTTACTTTTAGTATACAAATAGGTAGCGAGGAGCGAAGCGACGAGCGTGTTAGGTTAACATTTGAACTGCCGCACGAGCCGAGCGAGCGAAGCGAGCGTGCCACGGCAGCGGCCGGCGAGTGCCAGAAGCGACTTTAGGGCGATTCCCACTCAAACAAAAAAAAACTACAGGTCAAGAAACTAAAAAGAAAAGCAGTTTACTATGAAAAGTCCCTTTATCGATTAGACACCTCAAAATAATGAAGTTCAGGGAGCATGTTTCAAAAATTTAACCATAAAGTTTCAACAAACTTGTCGGCGCCGATCAGCGCTTATAAGCGCATGTTCATATATTTTCCTGCGCGGGTTACCAGCGCTTATAAGCGCCGATAAGCGCTTATAAGCGCTTATAAGTTTCAAGCTTTCTTTCTGAATACGCCCTATTACATTAAATCTGTCATATTTCAAATCAAAGAGCTAATGCAATATTACTAGTATTGAAAACTATTATTGTAAAGTAATAATTAATATTAATTGCTTCAGATCAATGTGGAACTGGAAAAAAATACATGCTAGAATGGCTAGGGTTGGACTAAAGCAAAGGGGGCGCAGGACTTAGAAAATTTTTGATGGAGTTGGTATCATTATAACACCTATTTATTATTGTTTTATCGTAAAGATTACGCTAATATAAGCATGTTTTGTTGGGGCAACTTTTCTCTAAACTTGATAATTACCAAGATACATGACGGATTGTAAAATGTAATTTTTTTCAATGATGGAATATTATGTATTCAATATTAAGCTGCGAAAGTCCGAATCTAGCTAAAAAACGTTACGCTAAAATAAGCATTGCATTATCTTAAGCTGTCAACCCCGAATTCCACGTGGTCTTGTCTGCCCTACCCCTAGAGTGTATGTAAAAAGCCGGAGGCGCGGAGGGAGAGCAGCCCTCGCCTCTCCGCTTCGCAGCTTCGGCTTGTTGGTCGCCTTCGGCGACCAGCCTCAGCCGCTCCGCTCCGCACGGCTCCCGAGCTTTGTCACGCAAGGGCGGAAGGGCTGCACTTCCCGTAGCGCCGGAGCTAAGGCAGTGTCTGACACAATATAAAAAAGACATGAGGAGATAGGGAAAGGGTTAGGTTAGGTTTTATCATCAATCTTTGAGGGCGAATATCTCGGCCATTTTTGATTTTAGAGAAAAAGTTTTTTCTATAAAACATGCTTATTTTAGCGTTTTGAATAAAAATTATGTATTTTATGATTCCTATACAATTTTCACTTTAGATCAAAAATTTTCTAAGTCTTTACTTTGCGCCCCCTTTGCTTTAGGCGGACCCATGCTAGTTATAAATTGATGTTAATTTGCATCCTTGCCTGCCAAAAAGTGGTAACAATCCAACATAACCTTAAAAACTTCATTTGTAAATATCTCGAAAACTATTAATTTCCGCGCTCCCCCCTTTACAGGGGAAGTTCCTAGTACCCACCCCCCCTCTCTCCACCCCCCACTACCCCCAAATTCCACGCCCTATAATGTACAGTTTTACCCCATTTTTTTCAACTGAAAAATTCACAATATTTTGTGAGTAAACAAGTAACGTTTAATGCATATATTGTAACTAGCGCCTTCACAAACAAAGAGTTAGAGTTACCTACTTGTGAGTTGTGCAAAATTACGAAAATTGTAACACTAATATTCACCGCTGAGCACAAACTAAGACAAATCACATTCACGAACTTATTACTGAATACCTTTCCCATAACCCAGTAATAATATATTACGTTGTTTATGTGACAAGACCCACTTACAAGGGTTATCGCAAAAAAAATCCCTGGAGTGGTCATGCTGGGATCCATCCACTTCACAAGTTTCTTATCTTTCTTAAGACGATACACAAAAAAAAATCCACTGCTTGGTGGGCGGAGTCTAATAGCTCGCTATTGCGAACGCGGGTGTGCGCGAAGTCATTCTTGCAAACTCGCCGCGCTGCCGCTGGCCGACTCGGGACAAACATGTATGGAGTTGTCATACAGTTATAATATTGTTATACATATATTTAATTGTTGATTTATTGGTTTTATTTTCTTGCTTATAAACAAATAATCTTCTTTTTAACAACTACTTAGACATTATTAATAATTATTATTATTTCGTAATGTTTACTTTATTACAAAATAATACAGGTTATAAATAATCTTTAAAATAACAAAAAATATTGTTACTGAAAAAATGAAATGGTACTCAATAAAGCGGACTACTGAATTGATTTAGATAGAATTTGATGCTGACGTAGATATTACATCATGCCCAGAAATGAAAGGTACTATTTCTGAAAGAAGTTATAAACCCTAATTCTTCTCAGTCAAAGTCAAGAGTGGAAGATATCACTTATACAGTAAAACTGATGCGAAACTTTGGATGTTAATTTGTATATTTTTTTGTTAGTTGTTACTTAATCACGTCAAGACTACATTACCAATTTTGATAAAATATAGCTTATTGCCTGGATTTACACATAGGATACTTTTTATCCGAACTGAACACTTCGGTGGGATAAAACAGGATTCACGATATAACCTAATTCCACGCGGGCAAAGCCGCGGTCGGAATGATATTTTTTTAAATAAAAAAATTGTTTTAAAAAAAACACAAAATATATTGACGCATGTATTTATTTTTTGCACTCTATTATAATTGTAATTATTCATTACAAATAATCAAAATAAAATAGCCAGAACAAAGTTAGGCCCTGGTAGGGTAGGTAGGCAGGTACAGCAATGTGAGACGAACACTGGCTTATTTATACCAATAATAATGTATTATAAACATTAAATTAAGTTTACTTTCTAACAACAAAAATACATAATATTAGCTAATGTGAAAACGAATCAACCAATCATCCCACAACAATGAAATGTGCACACAAATATTCATCCAAATCGGTTCATGTGATTAGGAGGAGTGACTGCAGCGCCATCTTCCGGGCCCAATTGTGTTTCCAGATCACCCAGGAACTCAATTTAATATACTTACACAAAATTTTTCGAAATGAAAACTCACATTACTATGTAAATATGAATATAAACCTGTTTTAGTACTAAGCAATTTCCCGCACAGGTGTAGTAAGTATAAATGAAATAAATATCAACATCAAATTCTTTATACAACATACTTATCTACCACCTACTAAGAAATGTAATTCTTGAAATTTTTTCGTATTTTTTTTAAATATAATACTACTCCAATGAGCTCCTGTTCCATATTACGTCCACCATACTTCCACTAAGTTCACCATGATTTTTTATTTCTTTGCACTTTGTTGCTTTTTGCTAAAAATGGAATCATGCGATAAAACCAGTAGAGCGTTGATAACATACATTTTTGACTGAATAAAGGTACTTACGAAGGAGTGGGTTCACATTGTGAACAATCAGTGGGTTTATTTTCCTTCTGGATTCCGGATTTCTGAAAAGATTTTCTATGCTATAAATGAAAAAATCTTACACATTCGTTATGTACTTAAAACAGGGGTACATATCAAACATCGTCTATAATACAATTATCATCAAATTTAAAATAAAACCAACTTACTTCATTAATTTGTTCCAATTGTAAGCATTCTTTTTCCTCCAACCTTTATGTTTCTTCTTCTTATTTTTTTCTTTATTGTCCCTATTTGTCTCATTTTGTCTTATCGTGTTGTCACCCTTTGTTACGATTGCGCGAGCGACACAAGTACCCCGTGTGACGGCCGTAGCGGGAATGACTCGTGCAGCGATCGGGGTAGGAAGGTACAGGGCGGCTCTCGCTATATTGGCTGGTCGCGCGCTAATTTCAAGTATTTCTTGTTTATTTCAAAACCATCGCATATTTCAAAATTCTAACTCGGTAGACGTATAGGTTGTATATTTTATAGTTAATATCCAAAAAGTCGTAACTTTACGTTTGTTATTTTGAAGATGCCAGGGATTAAAAAAAAATAACAATGAGAACTTTGTATTTTTTTTCTATCGAGAAAATATCATGGAATCATGTTTCTAAAACGGTAGACGTATTGTGTTACTATTGAACTTTCTTGTCAAGAATTTTCATCACGACAACTTTAATAATATAAAAATTACGAAGGTTTAAAAAGGGCCGTAAATGTTAGAAAAATTAATTCATCACCTTAATAGTTTTTTGCTAACGCAGATGTGACGCAGTTATGAGAGCGAGTATCCACCAGTTGCCACCTGATTGTGAGTGGCGCTGCTTTCCATACAAAATCAAGTGCATCGGATGTTGTGCGACAGCGGCGCAACAGCTTACATAATACGAAAATTTTTGACGTTTCGCGACCAGTCGCAAACCTGTCGCGTTGCTGTTGCGCGTCGCTTGCTATCTGCTAATTTTTAGCCGTAGAGGGAGAATGAACTATAGAGGAGGCACTAAAATGACAAGTAATGCGTGAGAGAAATACACTTATGACTATAAAGCCAAGAGCAAGCGAGACAGAAACATTGTTTTTTGTTTCTCTCATGTTATGCGATTTCTTTTGTTGGGGACAAAGGCAGTTTGTCCCAAACAAGCGGCTACAGTCCATTGTTTTGCTAGTTTTCTGTTTTTTCTCGCTGTTAAGTGACTTCAAAGTTTAATAAACGTTGACAGTGATCTGTTTTAATCCGACTTTAAGTGAAAATATGGTGCGTTGTAGTGTGATTGGTTGTAAAAATCGGCCGGAACGAAGATTACCAAATATTACCTTTCACACGTAAGTAAACTTATTTGAAGTATATTGTTTTATAGAACTGGATATAGTTGATACATTTTCATTAACTCTAATGTGAAATTATCTACAAATATATAATATTTTCATCGAAATAGACGTAAACATTTTTTTGTGTTATCCGACTAAATTACGAAGTGTTCTTGTTGTTCAGGACGCCATTTGTTTTTACGTAGTTTCAAATTTATGGTATAATCATGTGATTAACATTAGGGATACCAGTACAGGGTAAAATTTTCCCCAAAATCGTGAAATGTTTTTTAATATTAAATATGTTTTTCAGGTTTCCAAAACAAACAAGTACATTAAACAGATGGATTCGAGCTACCGGAAGGAAGAACTGGTTACCAGGAAAAAGTCACAGAATATGTTCTATACATTTTGAGTCGCGTTATTTTCGAAAAACGAAAAAAAAAACCTATTTGATGCCCAATGCAATTCCAACACTTTTTACAACAGTGAGTAATTTTTGTGATGCGTTTAGTTTGGATTTAAATGTTGTAGTTTAAATATTCATAGACCGATTTTGTTGCTACGTCTACATAATAAACAAAACAAGTTATTAATTTATTTTTATAGGGGTATATTTTCTATTTCTACTTAATCAAATTTTATTTTTTTAGGATATTATTGTTGAGCGACTGAGTACTGCCCAACAATCAAAAATCCATGGACCAGGTCTTAAGGTAAATTAATAATTTCATTGCACTTTCCCACGAGCAACGACACTGCACTATTTTAGAACTGCACGAAATACCTTGGAGAGGAAGTTTATGTGGTGTTGTTGTGTGTGTACACGGCTCATATGAATGTGTGAAGCCTGGATTAGTCACCGTTTTTTTTTACACCTTTTATTTTGTACATGGATGTTCTTAGTATTATCTGATTCAACTAACTTAATCTTTTCAGGATGTTGTTGAGCTACCTAATACAAGCGAACAGTCGAAAACTGTAGTGTATTTACTATTTAGTATCAGCATTGCACCCGTGCGAAGCCGGGGCGGGTCGCTAGTTAAGTTAATAAATAACAAAATCTTTTCAAATCTGTCTTTTTCTTCATAAACCTATCTTACAAAAAAATACCCAAACATTTATAGATATTTTGCCAGTTTTTCGGATAAAAAGTTTTTGTAATAGTTGGCAACATTGACGTAAGGATTCGCCATCTCGTTCGGGTATACGCCGATGTCGTCTCTATAGTTCATTCTCCCTCTACGTTTTTAGCTAATAAGGCTGCCGGTCGTACCAAGTTCGAACGTCTGTTAGTATTATTACGAGTGTCACCATAGTAATCGAAATAACAATGAATGACACAGTCGATTATTCTTATTATCACGTTTAACACAAATTTCAACCTTATTTCTATGAGTTTATGTTCAAAGTTATATCTATTGAAAATTGACAACCTCTGTTGTAGAAAAGCCGAATTTTTGCATATTGGAGCAAAAATAAACAAAACGTCTCATATACTTAGGGATGTTATCACTACATAGTATAAAACAAAGTCGCTTTCCCTGTCCCTATGTCCCTATGTCCCTTTGTACGCTTAAATCTTTGAAACTACGCAACGGATTTTGATGCGGTTTTTTTAATAGATAGAGTGATTCAAGAGGAAGGTTTATATGTATAATAACATCCATTAAATAGTGGAGAAGTACTGTTATTTTTCAGGTTTCTAATGTGATGTCGTAAAAAATTACATTTTTTCCGCTTACATTGCAAACGCAGGCTGAACCCTACGAGTTTTATCAAAATAATGTACTAAGTATTATACACATTGAAAAGTTCTACAGAAAAGTCCGCGATGGTATATGTCTATCTCTTATGGATAACCCACAATAACTTTTTTTGTCATTTACTTTTTACGACAAATAATGGCTAATTTTCGATGCGATTTTAACCAATACAGCATTAATCCTTAACCAATTAAATACCTTGAATACAATGTTCATTTAATATAGATCTATATAGCCCTTTACACCGTATGATTTAAGTGAATTTTTTCTAAGATATTACAGATTTAAAAATTGCGGGACGTAGCGTTTGCGGCGGTACCGGCCGGCCGCCCGGCTATTCTATTTCATAGGTACCTACTCGTGCGAAGCCGGAGCGGGCCGCTATGTTTTTAAAGGCTTATTAGACCACCCAATTTTTAGGGACCCTAACCCTAACTAAGAGTGGTGTAATAAGACTTAGGGAGTTAGTGTCCCGATTTAGGGCGATCGGGTCTGCCCGATCTGCCTAGCTCCCTAAGCGCCCTGCAGATTGGGTAATGTAATAACGTTTAGGGCGGTTAGGGAGCTCAGTTGCCGCGCGACTAGTGCGTGGAGTGGCTGCTTTTGTATGAGGAGTCACCAAACTCAACAAGTGTTCAAATGGTTCTGCACGGCACCTACTCTAATTAATTCATTAAAACTCCCGGTTCAAGCACGCTTAGTATTTGCATATTTGAAAGCTTTTCACGTAACCGCAAATACTCTTTCACCCAGATCTTTCTCTTCTTTCTTTTTTTAATATTTGTTATTGCGACAACGGTTGCCACTGCTACAGCAACTTTTTTAAGTTTCGATACTGACGACGGCATAATGTAAAATGCAACAATACGTTTATCTCTCTAGACATTCGCGTATAAACTGAGTTAGGGCCCAATTCGCAGAGAAGTGTAATAAGCGCCACACTAACTAGGGTACACGCCCACCCTGGATGCAGGGCCCTTCATATCGGGTAGTGTAATAAGCCTTTTAATTTTTATAATATACAACGTTCACAGTTTTTCTGTAGTGTATTTACTATTTAGTATCAGCATTGCACCCGTGCGAAGCCAGGGCGGGTCGCTAGTTCTAAAATAAACCGTAAATTCGTGCGTTAGGATACATATTAAAAAGCTTAATTTAATATTTAAGTTAGTTTTCACTAAAATCAAGCTGTCCAATAAAAGGCATAGTTTACTTGTGTGTACTGTTTAGCTAGGTATCGGTTTAAATGTGTTGATTTTGGCGACAGCGGTTTTCATACGAATTATGACATTATAGATTTATAGCACTTCTATGTGTCTTGTTATTTAGATTTCTATGATCTAGTAGAGTGCCGTAAGGCATAAAAATGGTCAAACCTCGGAACCCAGGGCCAGTCAATGAATCTGTATATCAAGTATGAGACTGCATTATTAAAACCTCAAATAAAAAAGTTAAAAAAAAAAAATTGACCGATCTCGATTTACAACAATTTTTAACAACAATTTACTGAAAAATGAAAGGCGGAAGGGGGAAAAAGTGTTTATAGAGAAAAATTTAATTTTATTTGTAATAAATTATATGTGCAGAGTAACTTCAATGTTAATTTATTAGATTATCGTAAAAAATAAGTTACAAAAAAAATTTATCAGTAACTATACACATTGTTACATCATTGTACATTATTGTCGTCGTCGTCGATCTCGTTGATATAGATTGTAGGTGAAGGATTAGTGCAGCTGTCACCATTGCATTCTAAGCAAGCTGCAGTGCAGTTTAATCCACTTTTCCTGCACCCACAAGATGCTCCACGTCCTGTTTTGCATGAGCAAAAAATAATTTTTAATAAAGATTCTGGAGCTGGTCGTTGCGTCATTGTTTGCGGTGTCAATATTCCGCATTCATATTTCCAGCCCCATTCTTCTGGTAATATTTCTCTTCCAAGCCATGTTTGAACTTGCAAAAATACTCTTTTAAAGTGTTCAAATGCGCTATCTGCAGTGGGTGGTAATGACGGCAGTTTAACGCAGGTATTTTTAGCAGTTGCTTTCAAAAAAGAGTTATATCTTAATGCATTAAGATCTTTTATTTTCTGGGGGGCACCGTATAAAGCAAGAGTGCATGTAACATCAGCCTTAAAAATGTCATCAGTATTTTCGCATTAATTTTTGAAGACTGTCGCAGCATTTTGCAAGTCTGGTCGCTTTTCAAAATTTTTTGCAAATACGTTTTTGCCACGTTGGAAAAAAGCTGATGTCGTGTCACACCCAGTGAATGCATGTAAGAACAGAATATGCTCTTTACACTTAGGTAATATTCTCTCTAAGCATTTGGAAGAGTACGTTTTTTGCGGTATTTTGCCTTTGGATGGTTTTCGAAAATAAATTTCTCGGTCTGTTGGTGAGAGAGCAGTCAATAAAACTAAAACATCTATATCTTCGGACACTACAGCAACCTTTTCAGATTGCAGATTAACAGCAGTTTCGATTATTAGTTTATCGGCATCAGCTTCTGCTTGGCAAGAAAATATTTTCAAATGAGGCAATCATTGCTTGTACTATCAATACTTATCAATACTGGATGGTTCACCCATTGCGACACGTGGCTGCAACAACAAATATTAGTAATATTAATAACTAACTTTTACATAATTAATGATTTATATTATTAAATTCTACTATTATATTCTAACTTTTAACATCGATTTATTACAAAATATTCATTCATAACTGTTTTCAAAAGCATGTAATATAAATGAAAAACAAATACTTACAATTTATGCCACTATTTTCAAAGTTTTTAAAACTCAGTAATGTTCAGTAATTAACTTTTATCACACTCACTGCACAATAATATAAACATTAATTTTTAATAAACAAAAATCTGAAATAAATATTTTTCGGAACGACTATCCTGTGAGGGCCCGCCATGAACAATACCGAACAGCTGCTGTTATCCCCTCTATTCTCCAACCCGACCTTCATCGGTATATCTGCAGTCCCTAAAGATCCAAGATCAAGTTTTCAAGTTTGTAATAGTTGTTCTTTTTAAAATATGACTTTTGACTAATATAAATCAATGAAAACTCCAAAAAATTAATAATTGTTTATAATAATTTTTAAAAAATTGAGAGCGCGAAAAAATTTTTTTTTAACATTTTTCTATATACTATTAAAAACATATTTTCAAGGTTTATATTAAGATTCATTGACTGGCCCTGGATTCCGAGGTATAAACCTTACGGCGCTCCACTAATCGCAACACACCCGAGGGCTATATACCTATATAAATAAATATATATATATATATATATATATACAGGGTTACATGAGCGTGTAGTAGGGGTCAAAACAAACTGATTTGATCTTATAATACCATATCCAAAAGTTAGCCGTTGAAGAGTTATTGCAATTTTAATTTTTTTCTTGAAAATGCCACTTTATCTTCGCATTTAGCGTTTAATTTTTTATTTTACTTATTTGGTCTGGGTTTTTTTGAGTTTTTATGTAAAGATTGAGTTAAACAATAATTCTCAGCAATAAAAATCCATATCGCTGCAAACAATTCAAAGAAATGGCTTTTAAATTACTACAAATAATAACATTAAAGTAATTAAGTTAACTCGTTTTAAACAAAGATATTGAAAAAAATCTCTATGAAAATGTGTCTGCAGATGTTTTTAAAAACATGTGCATGTTCTAAGCTATGTAAAAAGGTATGATAACCTCAGGTAGCATTCGTAGATTCCAAGAAATAGGGGATAAACATGGGACAGTGTTAGTAAAGTACAACATCAGAATAAATTTTGTCATAATTTATTTTTCTTAAAAACTTTACAGTTCCTGCTCATGACATGTCTTCCTAGAGGAATAGATTGCGAACACATATTCGAAACCTTTTCCGCAGAGAACTCTTGACTACCCCAGTTGTTAATTGGTTCCTCATCTTATTGGCTGCATCGATAATTTTTTGTCGTAAAATATCAACAGATGGAATCGGGTTCGGCTCATTGTACACCAGACTCTTCATATGCCCCCATACGTAAAAGTCCATGGGGGTTAGGTCTGGACTTCTAGCCGGCCATGGTATATCACATGGCTTGTGTTGCTTACGGCTGTAAAAGCCGTAGTAATGTGAAATCGGACGAAGATAGAAATTTGTCATTTCACAGGTTAGTTATTTTGATCAATTTTTGGCTAATTGTATTATAAATCAGTGAATTTACGTTATTTTCTAAATCATCTATGTTTTATCTACCCTTGATCATTGAAATGAAATCATAATTAGCTTATTTTTGAGAGAAAATGCAAAATATAACTTCCATAGTGTTGTGCAATTATCGATACTTGAGTAGGAACGAAGTACTTTATTGATAATGACTGCTTTAGGTTAGGAGAAAAAAAAAGGTATTTAAGTATGGATTTTATTGTTATTTGCAGGTTTCTGGCTTGAGAAAAATTAAAAGATGTTTGGGTTAAAGTTATAGCACAGGGAAAATTGGAAGCCTTCAAAACATTCTCGGCCTTGTTCAAATCATTTCGAATCAGACGGGAAGAAAAGTAAAGTGCTTTGCAGAGATGCTGTGCCACAAGTTTAAGGTGGCATCTATTTTAAATAATAAATATTGTAATTTGGTAATTAAGTATCGAAATAAAATGTTGTAAAAAAATTAATGTTTATTTGTTTTATTTGAACCAATTTATTTTAAACTTTTACCAATTTTTTCCTGTGGGAATGAGTTATTTTCCCGCGGTAAATTGTAGCCTATATGTTATTCTGATGTTTAAACTATATAATTGTAAAGTTCCATAAAAACTCATTCAGTAGTTTTTACGTGAAAGAGTATCAAATGTCCACTCTTATATATTTTTGCTTTTTATCTTATATATTAGTAGGATACGATTATTGATTTGTAAAAAGATCAACCAGGTGGAAGTCAGATTCGCGCACGAAGGGTTCCGTATAATTCTACGAATGAATCTATGAAAACAGGAAAAAATACGTATTGTTTTTTATACCTTTTTACGAAACCATAAAAACAACCTAAACCGAAATACCTAATAAAAATTTTTTATAAATACCACTACCATACAATGCAAGGCAGTCAATACGCATCGTAAATGAATAATTCCAAATTAAACGAATCCACAGAGCAAGTAATATAGTAAGAGACGGCACTCAGTACTTTGATTTCGAGCTCACGCACACATATGCATGTATTGGCTAAGGGCGAATCTTATATACCAACATAAGCTCACTTACATCAAAAATGACACACATTGCTGCCAACATTTAAAAGTTGACGTGCTAGTGATGTCTCTTTGAGTGCATATTATCGATAAAACTTCATATCGATATCGATAAAATTTTCGATGCTGGGTAATATCACTACTAATTCTCATCCTTAATCAAATTTATAGGAAATTAAAAATAAAACACCAACAATGTAGATCAATAAGTTTATTATGATATAATATTAATTATGTAATAACATTTTTATATAATATTAAAACTCACTTTAATCAGCAAAAATGGTTAATTCCATTTGAATTTTACTGAATATCTTTATTCAGGCATGTAGGACTTAATTCGGCTAACGGCTTAAATATTATGTGAATACAACTAGATTCACATTTTATACTTTTCCTTGAAATATTTTGCGGGATTTCTATTTTAAAATCTCGTTCTAAATTTCGATACCAATAATAATATATCGTTGCCGTTCGGATCGCCGCGCCATAATGGAATTGTATATGAAGAAGCCGTTGTTTTCTTTGGACATAATAATATCTCTCCAATTGATTCTACAGCCAGAACATGACGTATTAGAGAAGTTTTCTAATAAATTGTTATGTAATTATTATGTTTTATCTTCCTTATAGAACAGTCATTGGGTACATATTGCAAATATTAAGTCATAAAATATCAAATAATTATGTACACACAAAGATTTTAACATTGTTTACACATAACACTTTTTCTTCTTTTTTCACTTTTGGCAGAAATATTACAAATTAACAAATTCAATGTACACTTTGATTAACTGAGTAAATAACAAAATCTACGATTTATGAAGAACAAATTTTGTTTAACTTCCACCAAAACAAAATAAAACGCCATTTTGAATTCAAATTACAAACAACGAATCAACATCAAGACGTTGTCTATGCTTAAGTCTTAACCATTGACAAGAAATCGAAGAAAGAAAGAAATAATTTATAAATGTACTAGCTTAAAATTAAAATGTACAAAAATAAGGTTTAAAAAAAAAGATGAAATAATAATAAATAATTAAAACTAAAATATTAAATATTATAATATATGATTACATCGGAGAGGCCAACATTAAAAATATTTTTATTTTTTCTAAATGTTGGCATGCCAGACTCGCCCTTAGGTCTTGGAAAAGTACAAAATAATTTGAACTCTATGTCAATTAAATGAAGTTTAAAATTGCTTGATAATGGAAGCCTAACCAAAACGATGTTCTAAGTGTCGACCCACTGAACGAATCTTAAAATTTGGAATTACCTATCCATAATTCAAAATTAAACGAATCTTACCTTTTTAGAACAAAAAGTGGCTACATGTGGATTTGAATGCCAAGCTGATAACAGAGTGTTGTCTCTTTCTATCGCATTATATTAGGGTATTGAATAAAAGAGAGCCACTATATAAGAAACGTTCAATTAATTGTTACTTCTCCGCTTGTTAAGCGTCTTATTTACGGTCCATCTTGACGTACGTCCCGCCAAGGTCATACACGATGCACGATGCAAAACGACAGTGAATAGCGTTGACGTACGTCAATAATTATTATTATTACCTTGCTGGATGTGCACGACCAACTTTTCATCCAGCAAGCACCCCCACCACCGCGAACGTCGTGCAGATGGACAGTGAATAGCGCGGACGTACAGCAGATTAGTGTTGCCAACAGAAATTAATGTAAATACTTGGAAACGTGGCCTATTGATATGATTTTTTTGTGATAACTTAGTGAGTGCATGAGCAAGCAAGAAACGGTTATTTTATATTTTTATGTACACAGGAAATCCCAATTATCATTACTTTTGGATCAACCTTGTACACATGGACAGTTTACATTCAGAAGTTATTATTTTAAAAGAACTCCAAGGCGAATTGTTGAATAACACAGATTTTATGCAAAAGTCCACTGCAGAAAAATGGCAATTTATTTAAAAAAAAATATCTTGACGAATTTGTTTGTTTAAAAAAAAATGATTAGCTATATACTCTCTGTTCCTGCCACTTCAGCATTTACTGAAAGAGTCTTTTCGGTCATGAATGTGAAGTGGCGGGAAGAGAGAAACCGAGCTTCATTAAAAATTAATTAAAAATGAGCTCTTGAAATATATAAATTTAGATTTGGAATGTTTGGATTCATATAATTCATTTAAAAATAATGAAAAATTCTTAGTTACTGCAAAAAGTACAAAAAAATACATTTTTAAAAATATTTATTTACTCTTTATTTACCTGTTTTTAAAACCAGATATACTCTGTTTCTTCAAATAAAAGTTGGCAACCCTAGCCATGCTTGATGCGTGCACGATCGTCAGTAGCTTTATTGCTCTGAGGCAGGGGGGGGACACTTAGAACAAACTGACATTTATTAAAGAAAGCGACGCCATCTATACTTTGGAGAGTAAAAACGTATTTTAATCAGTTTATATTAAATCCCCAAAAGATGGCATCGCACTTTCCGAAGTTATTGCAAATTGTTTAAAGATATTTAAATAAATGGTAGGTATTCTTGAAGCATTGTTTTATTTTATTGGATCGAATGCGAAGCTTACCTTTTTTCTAATGCCATTAAATGATTTTGCGATTTAAATCGTTTCATATGGTATCAAATTAATAAACTTGCAACATCTTCTGAAAGCTTCTCAGTGTTGTCATAATGAAATCAAAGTAGTAAAATAAGACAAATGAAAACCTTTCTGTATTAAAAGTTTAAATGAATTAGAACAATTATCTCAGATTTTTATTTCAGTATCATATAGAAATATAATTCAGGAAAATATTTTACATAAAAAAATACTGTTTCTGGCTAAATAAATATTAAAAACATTTTATTAATTGACATGAAAAGTGTTAAATATGATTTATAATTGGTAACATTGACTAACTGAAAATATTTTGTTTGTAAACATCACAAATTGCTGTCATAAAATGGCGGCTACCATACGTGAAGTTTATTTACTTATTTAGTTCATTTTGTTGATAATCGTGTGAAGTTTCTAGTTCTCGTGAAAGTGTGGTGAAAGTGCGTTTTATCGAGCCCTACGTACCGGCTTTCAAAACTTTTTACTGAAAATTATGTGCACGGACAGTTTTGTTTTAGGTATATAAAATGTAATATTTCAATATGTGAAAGCATTTATAAAATAAAGTACTAATTTCTTTTATTGTCGTTTTCTTCATTATTCTTAGTAAGTACTTCAATATGTTTTAAGAAATTTGACTGAATTATATTTAGCACTTCTAAATATCTTATTTTTAAAGACTCCGTAATATTCATATAATGTAACTAATTTATAATATACTAATTACTAATTATCTTGTAATTATTATAAGTGAAAAGTTATTTAAATCACGTAAATCTTTAAACACCATCAATTTCGTAATCATTAAGGTAATCATTTAGATCTTTAGTCTTATTTCTTAAATGTTGAAAATAAATGATAATATTTCAGTTGTATTCTCTGAAACAATATCGCTCTCCTATTTCAATAACGACGCAAATTTATGTGAGCATTTATTCCAGGCACATATTATTTTGAAGTTTGATTTCATGTGATTTCAACTATCAAGTAAAAAATATATTGCCTGAAATGATTGTTCAAACTTCAAATTAAATTGCGTCGTTTGTCACAAAGAAGTGCTAAAAAAAATATAAATAGGTATATTATGTAGTATGTACGTATACGAGCGTATATGTATGTAGGTATATAGAATTAGTTTTAACTCCAAAATCCAGAGGGCGCATTGTCGCCTGTCAAAGTCAAATAGGTTTGCCTTCATATGCTTCAAGAGGGCTCTCTATGCCCTATTATACATTATACTCTTTGCTCTGAGGTCAGTAGGATACCTACATCCAGCACCGCGGCCTTGAGCCGACGTACGTCGGGGATGGACCGTGAATAAAGCGTCTTATTAATTGCTCCGAGCATTAAGCATTGACAGCTGTCATAGAATATAAAGATTAAAGCCTAGGTACCACATGAGTAGAAAGACGGGTACGCCGTACGAATTCCGTTATGTCTGATTTTGAATGAAAATAGCATGAAAATAGACGCTCTTGTTTTGAAAGTGTTTTAGATGAATAATTTGATGCTAAGGCATTACTTTTGGTTATTTACAAACAATTTTGTTTTAAAGAGTGACCTAGATTTACAGTGACTTGTGTATTAATTATTGACTCCTAAAAATGTCCGACAGCGAAGATGATAATATATTCTCAAACAATGTTTTTACATTTCAGAATGGAAACACAGTAAGTATCCGTTTAATGTAAATATGAATTGTGAGTGTCCAGTTATATGTAAATTTTCAAATGTTTTATGTATTTGCATATAATTTTCAGACTATTAGTGCGCGAGGGCCTGGTATAAACAAAAATAATATGACAGGATTAAGTTTTCGGAGTAACGTTTTAACTTCGACGTTAAATATGGGTGGGAATACCCACCGCCACCGTTTTGGCAATCCACAATATGATCAACGAAGTTTGTACGATGGAAGAGTAACTTCACCAATGTCCATGAGAAGCGATTTAGGACCACGAAATTTTCATAACTCATATTATCCACGAGCTATGAGTTCACAGAGGTCACTTATTAATGGAAGAAGTGGATCACCACTTTCCGTTAGAAGTATAGGTAAACACATTATATTCAATATATATTGTACAATTCAATTTATGTACATTTTGTAAAATTTATTCATTTTCATATTTTTAGATTCAACTGCAAGTGTTAGTAGTGCTGTGGATATTGCGAATGCATTTAAATACATGAAATTTAACAACCATGAATTAAGAATTATTAAAGATGCTTACCAAAAATTAATGAGAAATAAAGTAAGGAAAAGAATTGAAAAACGAAGAAATTTGAAATTATTTCTCAGAGGTGTTAGAAGAAAATCTGGATATGATTCAGGAGAACAGGGAGGTGATTCATCACTTAGCAGTGATGATGGTCGATCTGTTAAAACTAGCGTGTCTTATAGAAATGCATTTCCTATGCAACAATCAAATAAAATTGATGAGTCTTTGCTACGGACATCAATAAAAGATACTGACATATATAATGATTGTACAGATATTATTAAACAAAACACATTGAGGAATGTCTTTCCTGTTCCTCCAAAACCTGTAAATAAGAAGCCAAGTCACATAGAAAATTCTATAGAGATGCAAAAAGAGCTTGATAATCCAAATGGAACTATGACACTGAAAGATAGATTTACAACAGGATTTCTTTTACCTTCTCAGAGGTTTAATAAATCTAAACCAAATGTTACAATAGACAAATCAAAGAATGGTACTATATTGCTAAAAACAACAAAACAAAGTATGTTCAAGCAAACACAAAATATAAATGTGCAGTCACATAGTGATGATGAACAAATATTTCCTGAAAAATCTGTTAGGGCGAATGGAAATTCAAATTTAGACTTACAAAGGAAAAGGCTGCTGGATGAGGAAGAAAGTATTTCAGAAAGAAAAAGGAGTAAAATTGATAATAATTTTGTACAATCTGGTAAACGAAATGATGACCAGCATTCCGATTTTGATGATGATGATTTTATGTTTAAGAAACCATCCATGCCTGTCCGTAAATCAAATAAGACCCAAAAGCATGATGTTACTGAAGTACTTATTTCTAAATCATCACAACCACTTACTCAGAAAATGAACCAAGACTCTGACAGCCATCCCAAAAATTTACAAGATTTAGATTCAGATAATAACAACCAAACAGTAATTTCTCAAAACAGCAGCGATGTTTCAATGAAACCCAGCTTTATAAAACGGAAACTTTTCACACAAAAATTAGATCTCCTTGAGAGTAAAAACCTCAATAGCGATTTAGCTGCACCAAGTCCTCAGACCAAATCAAATGTATGTAAAGAGAAGAATAAAACAAGGAAATTAGTAACATCCCAATCGTGTCTCAGTAGAGATGTTGTTGATGATGAAAATAATGTTTTGGATCTGATACACAAAATTGTACCAGCCGATCAAATGAATTTAACTACTGCAAGTAATAAGAGGACAAATAAAAGTAACAAAGTACCAGATGATAATTGGGATGTAGCCTCTGTTGTGTCCCAAATTAACAGTGCTGATGGTAGCGATACCTATACAGATGAAGAAATATTCAATTTACATAATACTATTAAGAAGAAAGGTGATACCACGAAAAAAGAAAGTAAAGCCATCAAAACTGCAACAAGAGATTGTAAGGATGTTCTGCAAAAATATGTAATAAAGCCTAATGCTTGTAAGCATAACATTAATGGTACAACAGAATCATCATCTACTAATATAACAAGTAAGTAATATGTAATATTGTTTTTGGTTTCAAAGAAATGAAATTAAATCTTAATTGCACATGTATTCATGATAATAAAATTACACAGCTTGAGTTACTTTATTATGTAGTATGTAATTAAAACACTAATAATTTTTATTTCAGCTATAAATAAAGGGGCAGTGTTGAATTCAGTTAAATCCTTTTGGGATACTGATTTGGAGAGTGACATAGAGGGTCCCAGTACACCAGCCTGGAAACAAAAAACTACCATCAATCAAGGTATGATTGCGAATCATTTTATATACAGTCAAAATCTGTTATAACAACATCGAAAGGACTACTCATATTGAGTCGTAAAAACCGATAGTTGTAACAACCGGATTTGAATTTTCTCCCTTTCTTTTCAAACGGTTAAAATTGTCGAGTGTGATACACTATATTCTTTTGCCAGGTAGCTTTGAAATAATACGCGATTTTTCTTAGATATTGATTTGTTTTCTTTTTTGCGACATGTTACAATTTTCACAGTTAACTCAACAATATGTTTTGGTGTGCCTTGTGTAAAGATAAGTAACAAACTGACTTAAGAGATATGACGAAGCGGGCCTTCAGGCTACTGCATGCATGTGCTTTGTTTCTAAGAATTACAAAAGACCCTAAACTTTGATTACTTTTACGATAATAGCCATTGACTATTATACCGTGCCAGATGTGGATACAGTTACCTATTCAAATTGTTTACAATACAGCTGAGCCGGTCACTCCCAAAATATTAACCAAATGTGGTCGCTTAATGCGGTATGTCGTAGTAAACAATGTCGTAAAAACCAATGTTTTCGATAAGGCGGTCATATAACATTCAGCCAGGACCTTTGATTTTGGTCAATTTAACCGGTATGTTGTTCTAAACGATGTCGCCATAAACGGTTTTGACTGTAATATGTACAATGGAAACAGGACAGAATCATTTTATATACCTAATATATAAAATGATGTCTTGTATTAATAATTGAATTTTTAATTAAATGTATATAGATTGTTAACAAAATGTGAATGAAAATTAATCTAAAGAGCACTACAATATTCAAATACCATATTAACAGAGGTGAATTGATAGCAATCCAATATGTCCGAGAAATAGATTTCCTGTCTTCTTCAATTAAATATCTTTTTGAAATTTATCTAAATTTGTCAAATAAATATCTGTTTTACAATGAACAGTCAACCCTTTTTTTCACAATCAACTCACAATGTGATAATATAAATATTTTCTTTGCAGTGAAAGAACCATTGAAAGAAACACCCAATGTAACTATCTTGCAACCTGAAAAGAGAAAAGCTAAGGGTAGCATGATAACAGTAAGAGGCTTAAAAAATAAAATAATACTAAATGAGGTAAAGAAACCTTCAGCTAGCCCCCAAAAAGTAGATGTGCCTAAAGAAATGGAACCTGCAAAACCTAAGGCTGTAACAAATAAAAAGACACCAAGACAAACAAAAAAAGCTGCAACAAAACCTGAAAGTGTTCTTAATACAAGATCTACACGTAACTCGAAGAAGCTTCAAGATTGTTCCTGTTGTGATGATGTATCAAATGACAGTAATACCCAAACGAAAAATAAACAAGAAAATACAGCTAAACCAACAAAGACTGTCAAACCAAAAGCAAACAAAAAAAGCACTCCAAAAGAAACCAAATGTATGCCAAAAACAACTATACAAACAAGAAGAAGCAAAAAATTACAATCAGTCTTAAATAACACGCATGATTCGGACAGTAGTATTAACATTTCTGGTAGAAGTTTAAGATCAATGAAAAGGCTAGAAAATTCGAAAGAAAATATCGAACCAATAATAATAACGAGAAGTTGGAGTAAAAACATGTCAGTGAGTTTATAGGAAATATGCAGTGACTCTTAAAATAGTTTAAATATGTGACATAGTATTGGTGTGCTTGACCTTCTTTTATATTTAAATAGCATCATGATTTTAGATTAAGAGGCAGGACCGAAATAGTTTATTATTTTAATATATATTACTTTTCAAATTAATTTTGGATATTTCCAGTGAAATACCTAATAAGTAAATTCTTATATGTACAAATTATGTGGGTACATTTAATTTGTTATATGTACAACTTATTCTTTTTAAATAGTAAATTATGTGTTTAGATTTAATTAAACCATTCTTATATAAGTAATTCTGTCACTTTAATTATAATGCAAGTAATTATAAATAATGTAATTGTAATATATTAAATGATTAAAAAGAACTTTTCTTTTATTTATAAACCAAATGGCTAATAGCTAAACCTAAACCAAGTCAACTGAAATTTTATCAAAACCGGGCACTTGGAAATTGCAATGAACCACATCTATAAAATATGTATAGCCATTAGAATACTGTTTGTATACTGCACGTGAAAATATTTTCAAAGACGCGTGGTTTCAATAGATAGGTAGCTAATTTGGAACAGACAAAATTTTTTGTCTTTATAGTATTGATATTGGTAAGTACCTATATTTTAAGTACTTACTCTAAGAATATACATAAATCTATTAATTAATAACTTACGTAGGTATATGCACTAACAAGCACATTGATCGAGTATGGTAGGTCTAGGTTTATTATCATCATCATGTGATCGATCGTAAATCGTGCCACTGGTCGACACATTTGACCATTTTTAGTTTTATCGAAGTTCGAACCCAACACTGCCTACGTAATACGTAGGTATAATCTCGTTTTCCATGAAACGTGAATATAAATTATAAGGTATCCGTTTACCTAAGTAGGTGTAAAAAACATATATAATAGGTATTGTATTTACCACCACCGGTTAACCATTTTCTACAGAGAAGAGCTAGGTAGAAACTGCAGTTACTCTTTTCACATCATGACAATTTTATAATATTAAGTATTCATGATTTTTCCTTTGTTTGAAGATAGTATTAAATGATACCATAACGAAATCTAACCTGGTACTTATAATATCATACGGGTACCGTTACATTGCATTTTACGACAAATAGCTACGTTGACCAAGTGGTCCTTAGAGACCACAGGCCTTTGTTGTCAATAGAATAATAACTGGGTACCTAGTCTAAACTCAAGGCCTTTCAATTCTGAATATATAGTCTAAATTTCACATGTGAAACTAGTTATCGTGTTTTAAAATCAAGGTTAGGAGTTAGGACCCCATTTTGGCCATTAAATATCTAAGGCCGGTTACAGAGCTTCACTGACCGTCAGTGCGTACCATCGGCCCTGACGAGTGACGATACGCATTGACCGACCGTCAGTTTGTATCATTCAGTGCTGCGTACAGTAAACTGACCAAGTGTGATTAATCCATACTAATATTATAAAGCTGAAGAGTTTGTTTGTACGCTCTAATCTCAGGAACTACTGGTCCGATTTGAAAAATTCTTTCGGTGTTAGATAGACTATTTATCGAGGAAGGCTATTGGCTATGTATCATTACGCTAAAACCGGAGCGGAGCCACGCGGGTGAAACCGCGAAGCGCAGCTAGTTAAAAATAACGTAGAATAAAGAAATAAAACAAATTATATTAAATGAAGTTATTTTATTTATAAGATTTTTACAATTTAAAATCCAGTGGCTTAATATCTGCAGTAAGGCAATTTGCATATTACGTTGTATATAAATTAATCTATTCAGTTTATTCAGCGAATACGTTTTCGCCGACATGTCGTTAGTATGTATCTAATAGTTTCCATAGCTAAGAAACTAACTTAAAATGTAGTGTCCTGTGTCCTGTTTATTAAATAAAGTATTACTATTGTTAGTCTAAGTGCAAAT
Source organism: Colias behrii (assembly GCA_029959065.1). Taxonomy (NCBI): domain Eukaryota; kingdom Metazoa; phylum Arthropoda; class Insecta; order Lepidoptera; family Pieridae; genus Colias; species Colias behrii. The sequence goes on along the minus strand of JARWMC010000019.1, from coordinate 5,273,165 downwards.
AAAATGTAAAGTCTCACAATTGATTATCCTATGTGTGTACACATAATAAGGCCCTACATAACGTTAATGTTCAACGCTATCCTCGATATTTATTTCATAATTTCAAAATTAATACTCATTCCGAACGTTTATCTTGATCGTCGTTTACACAAGAAATCAGATCTAGATAAATCACTTTTTTTTTTAATAATACAACTTATGTCAAGATGTGTATGGGTTTAAGCATACCATTACTTATAAAAACTTTTCGGTTTACCGATCGATTCAATTGGAGACATAGACATAGAAATTAGTTTTATGTTTAATAATTAATTAAATAAAGTTATAAAAGTAATAATTTATTTAATAAAAACAAATAATCAAAAATACGCGCCCAAATCCCATACACATAATGTCAAACAAATTATTACCAAAATTTCACCGAAATTTACTTCAAAAAATTAAAATTATTACTTGTGGACCAATAATTCTTCAGCCAAACTGATCTTATAACAATTAACATTAAATCTCTTCCATATCATAACAACCTATTAAATGCACGTTTAAACAGCCACCAGTGGCCCAAAAATGATAACCAGTCAAGACATTACATAGAACACTCGTTTTTGCACCATTGCACATAACAACCATCTAAGTCCAAACATATTACGAGAAAAGGCAAATGGTAAAACATACGGGATTAAAAGAAATCAGTCGAGAAATTATGCTCCGATATGATATATGTTCCGCACTTAAGTATGACACAGCCATATATTATACATTAATAAATATTTCAAAATGAATCTATAGATATAATTGTAGGTAGAGATTTGTGTACAAGTATGTATATATAATTTAGGAACTTCTCGCAAGCCATTTTCGGGCCACTGACTTCCTATACATATTTACTTTAAATAACATTATATATAATTAGTTCCCTCGCACAGGATATGAACAGATCTACATTTGTCTTCACTTATAACTTTTTAAGAAAATGGATATTTCTCATCTTTGCGTAACTCAATACACAATTACACATTATGCTATGAGGTTGCAATCATCAATTACAAGATTCAGAGACACAATCCCTTATCAAAAAGTTATAAATCTGTCATCAAAAACTACATTTTACGTGCAATATTCTAAAAACGATTCACATTTATCGAGCTCTACACATCTATGTCGCTGAAAAGTATTAGAATTACACAATTGAGTACATGATCAATATTGCTATGAAATATATTTAGTATGTCACGATCCGTGTGCGAAGGGCCTTACAGTGGTTAAAATAGAATGGCTGTGAAATACCAAGCACTTGATGCTGTCGATGATTGAAGCGATATAATTTCGAGATAATATACAAAGAGCACAATGATACGCGTCACGTCTCAATACTCGTCCTCCTCCGGGGGGTGGGGGTTGTCGCCGTCCACGTCCTCTGGGGGCGCGAATCCGTCCTATCAAATGTTTTATTACTTATTAGTAAGTTTATTTAAACACATTACTAATACGGCAATAAAGTAATTGAAAAAAAAAAGACGGGTTGCACTCCGGGAGTGCCGGCAGAAGTGAAAACTTGATTATTAACGTTGAGCATGTTTGATATCCATCCGTCTTACGCTTTTTCGATCAGGGCACGTGTCCTGACGCGAGTTTAAGATTTTATACCCATTACAGAAAAAGTGCTCAACGCCGCTAAATAAGTTTTCACTTCAACAATGCAACATATTTGAGAAAATCATGGGGCACAATTTGTTAAAATAAATAAAAAATTGTAAAACCCAGTATGGGTTGTGGTTATGATAATATGAGAACACAATCTAGTAAAATAATTTAATATCTCGAATTTGTGTCACAAGATAAACTTTTTCATCATTCCTGAGATATTATGATGACTAACACAATAAAGAGTGTAGTAATCTGTCTTTTTGAACACCATGTTACTAACAGCTGATTTATATACAACGAAATATAGATAAACTTTTATAAAATTATTTTTATGACTAGTTATTACATACCTCAGTTGCATATAAGATATCCAAAATCTTTTGGATGATCGGACCATTGTGTTGTTCTTCCATTTCCTGGCAGATAACCTCTATGTCCCGCAATTTACCAAAATAGAAATCTCGCTCTTTCTCGAGTCCTTCGACGGTTGCTTTCAATTCATTAATCTGGGAAGAAATATCATCAATATAATATCATTCCATAGTCTACACATTATTTTTTTAATTTTGTAAGGAAAATTAACTGAAAAGTATTTTGCTTTATAATCAATACTTTCTAGAAAAGTAAACAGAAACCATAAAAAATATTGATTTGGTTTCATTTTTATTCCAAGTTTCATAAAGATAAGTTTAATTCATATATCAAGATTATAGTATGACATAATTACACAACTATGTATGTCTTACCTGAAGGTTAAGCTCTTCAATAATCTTGGAATCTCCTTTCGCATTTTGATTCAATCTTAAATTAACTGGTGGAGATCTAACTGTGCTGTTAGCTTTTCCAACTGTCAAAAATATAATACTATTATAGTAAAACTTGAAGCATTCATACATAAATAAATAAATTGTTAAATATGTATTTCATTATTTAAATTAATTTATTACACAAAATTTTCCATGTTATTACTGTATTTAGAAGTTAATCCAATATTATTTTACATGCTAAGTTATTAATACAAAAAATATTCTAAAATTAGCATATATTATAAAACATTTTATATGTATCAATGAAAATATAATTGCCAATTAATATAGAAGCTTGTTAGTTTTGCACTATTTTTTAATATAAAAAGCATAATACTTTATACTAACATACTATAATTAATTTATCATAATCATTATAAATAATACATACATCTATGAACTTATAACACTATAAAAATGATGTAAAATGAATGATGTGAGTAGGAGAAAATGTTACTTTTAATGTTAGGATCGGGATTCGGACAATGTCGATATAAGATGGATGTACACAAATTACTCAAATAATATGTTCATATAGAAGACATACTTCGACACCCAATACAAAATCAAGCAATGGTTCTTGAGTACATAAATAATAATAATAACCAATAAATACATAAACTCGATAGCAACACAATTGTAAAACTGAAAGTAATAAAGAAAAGAAATGTACTGGTTTGGGGTCTAGCGGCGACTTTAGCGACGGGCGCGGCCGGTTTCTTAACGGCGGGCGCTGAGCGGGGCACCCCGGCCGCCGAGCCGTGGCCCATGGGCAGGCCCTCGCGCTGCGCCATCGCGTCATACGGCACGCCGCTGTAGTTCGCGTCATAAAACTTCTTGAACCATTGCAAGAACTCAAAGTTATCTTGGAACCGACCCTTCACCAGTCTGTCAATAGGTACTATCTACAAAAAAATGGAAAGTAAAATAAAAGGTATCGACATTGAGGGTGCCCGCCGGCCGTGGAATGAGTGGGGGATATGACATGATGTGGCGTTATTGACCACCGACGTTTACGTTCAAGGAAAACGAGCACAAAACAATGATAACGACTCGCAGTGTGTAAATTTAAGTGGTCAATAAACTTGAGTCATAGTGATAAATTGAGAATGTTGTTGGGGATGCATACTGCCGGAATGGTGTAGGGGAGCGGCCCGGCGAGCGCGCGGCGGGGGCGCAGCAGTACACAGCGGTACGCCACTGTCGCAAGCTCCTGATCCAATTGTAATGCCGCCTCGGGCCTCGAATGCATCATATTCCCTTCCATCATAATTAGCATCAAAAAACTTTTTAAACCACTGTAAAAACTCAAAATTGTCTTGAAACCTCCCCTTTATCAGCTTGTCCACAGGTATTACCTATAAAATTTGATGTATTGGGAAATCTTAATATCCTAGAACTCCTCATAAGAAATACAAAGTGATCCAGTTTGAAGCACTAAGGTCATTAAGTTATAAATGCAATTATAACAACTTCAAATGAAATGGATTTAATACATTTCACACAATAAAATTTTCAATCCAGACTAATTCCAGAAAGATTTTTCATTGTTGTTATCATTTAATTATAATTAAAAAATAATAATTAATTAAAAGTATTGAAACCCAATTCAAAGTCACCAGTTTGTAGTTTGATTTATGACTCATTCAATCTATATCAATCATTATTTCAAAGAAATGAACTTATGAAGCATGGAATACTAATCTATAAGATATTTTTATTTTTTATCAGGTATAATCAGCCAGAACCTTTCTTCACAACAAATTTATTATAAAATGAAAATAAAAAAATGGAATTAAACAATGATTAACTTTTTAATACAAAGATTAGAAAATAAACTCTCTGTACATTACAGAGCAACAATTATTGGACTTTGTATACTCGTACTATATTTGATTATAAATCCTTACCTTGTCCACAGACATTTTTTTAAATGCAGCCTGTAAAATTTTGAAGTTCTGTATATATTCATGTTCCAAGTTTGTCTTAAATTTGATACGCTTCATTGGTACACTACCAGGGAACAACATGTCCATAAATTGACAATATGCAGCTCCTGTACATAATTCTTCAATTTTGGCGAAATTTGACTGTAGTGCATCGTTCACCCACGCTAACATATCATGTCGTGATAGATTTTCCGAAGTGACATTGGTAGAATACACATTCACTGCCATCGTGAGTTATATGTTATTTTCTTGTCTAAAATAACAATAAAGCCATATAAATTCAGCGTCAATGGTATAAAAAACAATATCTTTACGAGACCGGCTAATAGTTACCCACAAAAAGAAAGTCAATCTAAAAATAGGTCGTCAGATATATCTCAACAAGCTTTTATTTAAAAGGATCTCAATATAAATAAATTAAGTTAGTGTTTAGGAAAGTTTTTACTTCTTTATCGTACGAATTAAGTTATACGATGCATATTTTTCAGAATTGGCATCATTTTATCTTACGGCGGATGTAATGTGACAGGAGACGACTCATCAAAATTATATTCTGTTGAAACTTAGACTAGTAGACTGTTTAAAACTTAAATTTTTAAAAATAATATAGGACTCTTACCTGTATTTGATAATTTACTAATTTCTTATATATTTAATTATCATCAATAATTTGAGCAATGCGTGGAAAACGTTATTTTTTGTTCAATGTTTAACCAAAAAGCTCACCGACACCGTCCTCTTCGCGATTTACCAATTACAAATCACCATAGACAATTTGAATTTTCAAAAAATTTCTAGGCGTAGGCATTGCTATAAAGGTGAGAACACATAAAAACGCAATCATTTTAACATTTACATAGTTCTATTTAACTCATTTAAATATCATAATAATTGATATTTTTACGAGAGTCGAGAACGCTTTATTGTTTATTTTTGGGTGATCGGAGCACTTGCAACCATAATGATTGAGAAGTTTCACACAACTACGTAAAAGTTAACACAATGTTGAGAAACGCATGAAAATAATATTACTTCTATTAATTTAGTATAAAATAATATTTGTTTTTTTATTATAATCCTACAAATTTGCGCTACCCAATAGTTTTTTGTTTCTTAAAAAATTTATATTTAAGAACGAAGCCCAAAACGTCAAAATATCAGTAGATTCAGTACTGACAGATGACTGAATTTTACCCAGACATTAGAAAATGTCAGGTAAACACAACAACAACAATGACGGAAAATTGCTATCGCACATTGAAATGCGTGATTGTAGTTCGCAGACCGAACATAGTAAATTGTGCCGCGCCAAATGTAAATTATTTAGATTCGTGTTTAATATATTATGTGCCTAATTATAAAATTGTGATCCTTTACCACACCAGTGCTCTCAATGTTATTACAAATTCATCTAATAATTCTAAATTATTAGAATATTTTCTATTTATAATATCACATAATAGTTTTCTAAAATGACCCAAGAGAATGAATGTATTTCGGAATCTAATCCGAATATTAATAATGATTCAAATGAAGTTACTACCAGACCATACAGGGTCACAATGGAATTTCCATTATTTTTTACGATTCTATCAGTATCGCTCTCAGGTAAGTTTTTTTGTTTTATCTTTGTTTACATACCTAATCTTTGTCTTTAAATACTTTAAACTTAAAATAAATTATCACAGTATAATTTATATTATATCACTAGTTAATTACCTTTTAAACATATCCATTTAACTCTTGATTTATTAGGCTTGCGTTTTATTACTGAATTAAATAGAACAAACATAATTTTACAGTAAAAAAAACATATTCTGGTGTTTCCCAGAATATTTATAGTCCTGATGTGAATTATAAAATATTTTGACGATTAGCTTCCCAGAGCAAAATTCATTCAAAAAATTTAAAAAGTTTTTCATCAGAATTAAATCTATTTTGTAGGTGCAGCAATAAGTAATATTCTACTGTACCGTACATGTGTTCATTCATTGAACCATACAACGGAAGAGTGTCAGGTATTTTTGTCACCTGCAAGAAATAACGGATCCCAGGAATTAGAGGAGCAGGTGCAAAAGTATGCAGCATTTGTGGCCACAGTTAGGACAATACTTGAATCGTTGGCTCCTGCAGTACTCTCTTTGTTTCTTGGTGTTTGGTCTGATAAACATGGACGCAAGCCTCTCATTGTGTGGCCTTTATTTGGTAAGATTATAGCTTAATCTAGAGAGATAGTCTACAGTCTAGATAATTTTAAGATATTTCAAAACAACAGTAAAAAAATTTATAATATATTGCTAAAATTATTAATGAAAATATTCCAATCGATGTCATTATGTATACTTTATTGATCAACAGTTGAATTATCAGGCTTTTGTTGTATTAATACAATTTTACAAGTGCTTTTCATAAGTGATTAGATTATATTATTACCTATACACATTAATATCATGTGACTAATATTTATATTATTACATTCAATACACAATACAAATAACACAGATAAAGTCTATGTTTATACTTGCTAATTTATATAACAGTCATGCTAAAGTATAAAGTTTTTTGATGATTTTTAGGAATGTCGATAAGTGGAGGCCTTACCGTAATTTATAGTATGATGGAGAACTTAGGACCCTGGTGGTTTATATTGACAGTCTTACCAATGTCAATGGCAGGAGGCTTCACAGCATTATTCACTGGTGCATTTTGTTACTTAAGCGACATAACAACAAAAGAAACACGATCTCTACGGTAATTTAAAAAAAGTTCCATAACACGAATTGAACTCAAAAAAAAAAAAACAAATATAGCCAATAAATAAATGTATCAATTTATTCATTTATTAAAAAAAATGGTTTGCACAGTAAAAATAATAAAAAGGACATGCTTGTAATTATAGCAGTAAAATTAGCATTAAATTTATACAAAAGTAATTTATTTGTCATCATGAAGAATCATTAAGATATTATTCTTTGTTCTCCCTTGTACTTTAATGTAAATTTATAAGGTCAAGGTTTTTGTTTTTCAATGAATTTTAATTAAATGCAATAAAGAGTCATCATTTCGTAGGGTCACAATTATTTCAATTCAATAGGTATCTTAAAAACAAATACTTTATGTTACATATTTCTTTGAAATAAATGTCTCTAAACCTATTTCAATACTACAGTGACATAAAATATTCAAGTTTATATATATTCCTCATCACAATTTAATCTAAAAACATTAAGATTGGAAAATATAAACATCAGTAGATCATACCAAACGCCTTGAATGTTTACAAGTCCAAAATACTATAAAAATGCTGAATCATTGCATGCAATCCTTATTTAAAGCAGATTTGTATCTTAAGTTATAATATTTTATATGTTTTTTAGGATGACAATAGTAGAGGCATCTTTATCAGTTGGCAGTGTTATAGGCTCCCTCGCAAGTTCTTATTTACTGAGAGTGGTTGGGAATGTCTATCTATTGTTGATAACCGCATCACTATGCGTAATCGCATATGTTTTCACGAATTGCTGTTTAGAGGAGTCTTTACCTAATGTTACGAAGGTAATTAATTATAACAATACACAAATATATATAAATAAAGGTAGTACGATATAAATTAGAAGCTTTTTTAATTTATCATCTTACATGAAAAGTATTTAGCCCATTATGTTCCCACTGCTGGGACACGGGCCTCTCGGGAACAGGCCGTAATCCACAACACTGGCCAAGTACGGGTTGGCAGTTGACACATATCGTCGAACCGTCGATTCTTCAACATGTCGGTTTCCCTACGATATTTTCACCCATTACCACTTAATAATAAAGTCATGTTGTAGACATAAATTAACAACATTACTGAAATATTGATTATTTTCAGGGTGGCATAAAATCGGTATTGGACTTCAAACTCATAAAGGAAATGATCGCTGAATGTTTCAAAAGGCGTCCAAATTATGGAAGAGCTCAAATACTATTGCTCACAGTGGCTAACAGTTTATCAATATTCATAATGTATGGGACGTTGAGTTTAGGGTACATGTATACTAGGAAGCAATTACATTGGGCCATACAGCAGTATACAGTGTATTCAGCTGTTCATACTACGATAGCTTTCTTCGGTTCATTCATTGGTGTAATGCTGGTACAGAGAATATTCAAAGTATCGGATTTGGTGCTATCCATAATTGCCTTTTTGTCGTCTGGCGTCGAATATGCGATCAAGGCGTTCGCTGTCACATCCTGGCATATGTATTTGGGTAAGAATTTTTTACTTATAACCGGTATTATTATCCTTAAAATTAGCATATTGTGAACGGGTTTCACTAAATTTTGCTAATGAAGTCAGCTTATTATCTCAAACATGTTATGCTTTGAATATCGATTGATCATTCACTTTTACTGGATAATTTTACAAATTGTTTGCTCTCCAAAAACACGTTGCTGCAGTAGAAGTTAAAGTTTTAAATAATATAATCAGTTGCACATATAAATCAATTGTGAAACCAAGGGCTGGAAACTTGAATGTTTCTGTTTCTCAACTAGTTCTGATTCTGTAGAAAGGTGTTTCTAAAATTCCAGCGCTAACTAGATTTGCAATATGCCCTACTCACTTCTATAAATAGTAAATACTCTAAGACCCTAGTAAATGCAGGAGTAGAAATAAAAAGTTTTATCTTAATTTTAAAACATGAAGAAAATGGATAATTTCCGTATAAATTATGGGATTATAGTAATTATAGGATGTCCTTTTCAAGTATAAAATCGAGCTTCTTGAATCGCGTGATTTTATTATTCTTATAAAGATATTAAAAATTTAAGTCATAATATTATGTATTTATGTACCTATCCCATAAATATTGCTTTTTGACATTGACCACGAAATTTTGAAAGTCAAAAATGGTTTCGTAAATGAATACGATACCGCTCTAAAAAATAATTGTTGAAGTCCTTTTATAATATAAACCTGTTCAACCGGTTTCATTATGTGAAATCTAGTAAATAAAATAATCCTTGAACCAAGTCAACTTCCGTAAAATGCACTTATTTAAAGATGCTTGCGGGTGTGCCGTGTATTGCTATAAATATCTTGAAAAGTCGAGCTAAAAATATCATAGAAGTTACATGTGGTTAAATAACAATTGTCTTTATGTTTTAATCCGATCTCTTTTGACGGAGAACTAAGTTCAGTGAATTACCTACGTATTTTATGACGTTAGAGTTCTAATTCCTGTGAAATCTTGTCTTTTATTTTCTTTTTAACATTTTATTTATTACATCGACAAGATTGAAGGCAAATGCATATAAATTTTCAAAAATTAAATGTCATGGGTATTGAGTAGGTACCCCTTTTTGTAACTGCAATCCACCTGTTACTTCTGATATATTGTGTTTATAAATATACCAAAGTTCATTTTGAAAAGGTGAAATCATAACGAAAAAGTAGTCGATTTTGTTATACATATAGTAAAACAAGTTGTGATGTATTGCTCAGACCAATAAATTTTTTTTATTAATCTGTTAATTATAAATTGTTTAGTTAGTTTGTTATATTTTTTATTAATAACTTACTATGAATAGTGTACCTACTGGCTACTGATATTTTTGGTTATTTATTCTTTTCATGTTCGTCATTATGTAGGTCCTTGGCTTGTAATTGAAGCTATCGCCCGCTTTGTCTAAAACCTAATAAATTATATACTAAAACCTTCCTCTTGAATCACTCTATCTATTAAAAAAAACCGCATCAAAATCCGTTGCGTAGTTTTAAAGATTTAAGCATACAGAGGGACATAGGGACAGAAAAAGCGACTTTGTTTTATACTATGTACTTAGTGATGATGTAGTGATATGTATACCTACAGATTTAATATAACATAAAATAAAGTACACAGTTAGATAAAACTAGTCGATATTTTGTAGAGGGTAGTGAATAAGGAAGGAGGGCGGTCAAGGTCTTCCTCGCAAACAAATTGGCTTTCCGCCGTGGGAGCGTATTACTTTACAGGAGGGATCAAATTCATGAACACATCGCCATATATTATGTTTGTGTAGATGCCGTTTAGTGTGACACTGTTACTTTATACTAGATTTCCGCCCTCGGCCTTGCCTGCGTGGACAATGAAAATTAGATTTTTCAGACCAACTATTTCCAGACACAAATCATCATACATTATAATTATCATAATCATAAACTCGTTCCGTTGCGTTATGAAAGAAAACAAACAAACAATCAAACACACTTTCGCATTTAAAATATCATGTAAGGATTCTTAAGGAGCTTTATAGGGATTTGTTTGTATACTAAATGACGGAATGATGCATAATATATCCAGTTTAATTTACGATTCATCTATGTGCCTATATTATACAGAAATCTAAGAGCTTAATTTGTTTCAGCTGCGGGAGTATCCCTATTCAGAGATCTATCTTCTCCACTAATTCGGTCTCTGATAACCAAGATCCTGCCGCCACAAGATATAGCCAAAGTGTTTGCGCTGATGTGCGCTATAGAAGGAATAGCGCCTCTGATCTCACCTGTCATATATAATTCTCTATACGCATATACAATATCGACGTTCCCTGGAGCTTTCTATTTACTTTGCGTTGGGATTACAGGGATATGTGTGACGTTCCTCGGGTAAGTTTTTTTTTTATAAATTCTAATTTGCATACATTAACTATATACTTTTTCTGTAGATTTCTACTGTCAAACGAAATCTTCCAGAGATCTCAGTCAATAAGGCGATCTTCACACTGCCCCGCACCACGCTGCATGTTGCGTGACTGCGTGTTTAACGTTACTTGTAAGTATCTCCGTTTGTATAGAAAACACGCACAGTCCAACACACTGAAAATGCAACCACGCGCGTTCATGCGGATCACGCGCATACACGCGGAGAAACATGCATCCCCGCGCGTAGGTGCGGGGCGAGACGCAAGGTATGGCACACCGAATCCCGCAGTGCCGCGCGTCGTGATGCTCAGTATTGCACGACCACCACAGAGAACGGCGAATAAATGAGAGCCGCCGTGCGTGAATCTACAAATGCACCTACGCGCGTGAGTGCGCAAAAAACCCGCACGATGATGCACATCTGCACTCCCGCAGGAACGCGCGTAGGTGCTTCGACATGCAACATGCAGCATGATGCGGGGCAGTGTGAAGATCGCCTAAAGTTAGAAGTATTCATCAGTTAAACAGATGTGAACAGTGAAACATGGAAAAGTTTTGAGTGATCCTTGTACCATTATGTCTTTAATATTATTTCTAACGTGGAAAAATGACAGCGCTGTATAGGTCGTCTATCGCTATCACTTTCCCACCCTGGAAATATTACTGCTATAAGAAATCATGGTATCATATGAGTAGAATTATTATTGAAATTATGTAGAGAATGATTTTTTGTCGATACAAAGAAGTTCTTTCGATTGTAGAGTTATTTTTGGATTTCACAAAACCTTGCCAAATGACAAAGTGCGAACATTGACTTTTCTATAAATAACGGCAAAATGCAATAAGGATGCAAAAAAGATATATGTAAATATGCAGTTTCAGTTTTTAATATCTTTATGTATATGTCCAATGTCCATGGAACAATAATAAAGAGGTACCTAAATTAGCTACCTACTTCCGTACTTTTTCGGACTGAATTTAATAATAAAAAATTTGGTATCTTGTTTTAACAAGGTACACCTACATAGTGTCAATTTGTTTAATCGCTATTATTTATATCTCAGACTTGCACTAAATCACAAATGTATGTTTTGTCATGTTGATATTTGAGCTTCTTATTAGCGGGGAATATCTCCTATTATGAAGTTCAGTAGATGATGTATCAGTCTACTATGTGTTATATTTGAAAGGTGAATGAGGAAATCAATGCGGGAATAAATAATGTACACCGGCTAGAATCGAGACTGACCCTTTATTTTTCAAATACCCACTTAGTAAATATTATCACGCACAGATAATTCATAATGCAAATACACTACATCTCCCCGACACCAATCGAAATATATTTAAGAATATAAATGTAAAGTATTTATAACTAAAATATAACTACATAGCCGTATCGAGCACTCTTATACAAACTAAAACAACATTGAACTTATGCTAGTAGAACATCTTATAAATAACTTAGCTATGAAACAAAGTCCATATAATTAACGCTTTTAATTGTGACACATTACACGGTACAGGCGTTGATTTAATTACATCAATTTTCACTGTTTCCGTTCTTAATCCATGCGCATCAATAACATGTCCTAAATATGAAACAGATCTCTGAAAAAATTTACATTTATTAGGGGCTACTCTAAGGCCCGCTTGCGATAAAATATCAAACACTCTCATTAATCGTTTCATGTGATCTGCGTCATCAACACCCGTTATTAAAATATCGTCGATAAATGTTGTAACAAACTTTAATTTAATTAATTTGTCGATAAATCGTTGAAAAATACTCACAGCCGTTTTAATTCCGAATGGTAATCGGTTATAACAAAATATACCTCTATGAGTCACAATACAACACATGAGTTTAGATTCATCCGACAGCTTCAATTGTTGATACGCATGACTTAAATCGATTTTACTAAATAATTTACCTCCCTGTAACTCACAAAAAATGTCTTCGATTCTAGGAATCGGATATTTGTCGTCTAACAACACCGGGTTTAATGTTATCTTAAAATCCCCGCACAAACGAATATCTCCATTACTTTTAATAACCGGTACAATAGGAGTACCCCACTCACTGGTGTCCACGGGTGAGATAATACCTTCTTGTTGGAGACGGGCTAATTCTTTATCGACCGCGTCACGAAGTGAGTATGGAATCAAACGAGCTTTACAGAAAATGGGCCGTGCGTCTGATTTCAATTTTAATTCAACCTCTGGGCCATTATAGGTACCGATTCCAGATTTAAATACATTCGGATATTTACGCATTAATTGGCTACATATGTCATCGTGCCGCATTAACTGAACTGCGTCAATGTCGTCATGCGATTTATTCGGTTCTAAACTATTAATATTAATACATTTAATATTTAATGCTTTCATCCACTGCCGACCTAACAGAGCGGACGTCGCATCGCTATCGACAATAGTTAAATCTAAATCATAAGCACTTTTATTTTTGTACAAAATATCGCATTTTATTTTACCCATCGGCTTAACACTGTGCCCGTTATACATTTTCAAATTAACACTAGTAGGCGTTATAGACATGTGAGAAAAATATTTCTTATACAACAAAATAGGAATCACACTCACTCCTGCGCCACTATCGACTTGCATATCAATTAAAACCCCATTAATGCTTAATTTTACATACCAAGGACTATTATCGTACTGCTCGCCACATATGTCCATCGTATAAATACCTACAGTCTCACAATTGTCCGTAAACTCTTCACCGACACTCGATTCATCACTCCCCAAGTGATTTACCCTTTCACATTTACGCTTTTTGCAGACCTTGGCTATATGACCACGCTGGCCGCACACATAACACGACACTTTACTAAAACTACACAAGTGTGGAGCGTGCTGGCCCGCACACCGCCAGCACGTCGGCCCCGCGGCCGAGCTGCGCTGCCGGCGCGAGCCCGCGCCCGCGCCGCTCCCTCGCGGCCTGCCGCCGCCGCCCGGCGCGCCGCCTCGCGCCGCCGCCGCGCGCTCCTCCGCTGGCCCGCGCCGCCGCGAGCCGTACACCGCGTGCACCGCTTCCGCCTGCCCTTGCGGCTCCGCTGCCGCCCGCGAGTCTCGATCGGCGGCTTCCAAAGATAACGCAATCTCTGTCGCTCGAGCGTACGTTAAAGTCTCTTCCGTTAATAATCGAAAGCGAATGGTATCACTACGAATTCCGTACACAAACTGATCCCTTAGATTCTCTTCCAAATATTTAGTTCCTTCAAAATTGCAATTCCTCGCCATCTGTTTCAACCGTGCCATGAAATCGTTCAAAGATTGACCGGCTTCTTGTTTGCAAGCGCGAAAAGACATCCGTTCGGCGATCTCACATTTTTTTGGAATTAGGTGGTTGCGCACTTTCTTCACGATTTCATCGAAATTTAGGTCCTCGGGTTTTTTAGGGTAACATAAATCGATAATTAAATCCAAAGTTTCTGCACCCACGACGGCGATCAAATATTTAGTACGTGATGCGGCATTTAGGTTATGTATGTCGAACCACGCTTCCAACTGGCTCACGTATGTATTCCACTTACATGTTGTACTATTAAACTCTTTAATGTTCAAATTCGATAAAGGAATGTCGTTCGCCATCCTCGTCGCCAAATATGTTATATTTGAAAGGTGAATGAGGAAATCAATGCGGGAATAAATAATGTACACCGGCTAGAATCGAGACTGACCCTTTATTTTTCAAATACCCACTTAGTAAATATTATCACGCACAGATAATTCATAATGCAAATACACTACACTATGAAAGATAAAAAGTTTTTTGATAAGTATGAGATTTACGAGATGTACACTAATTGCGTATTCATAAACTTATGCGAAACAAAAATATTGAACTCTTTCGTTATTATCAATAAAAAATAAGTCTTATCTATTTTCATAACAAATAAAATAGTTACCTAAGTAGTTAAGTTAGCAGAATATTTTTTATGAATTATTAAAGATGAAAAGCAAGGCTTTTAAGTAAAAACAAATATAATTAAATTGTTTTAAATAGTTTTACATCGAATATCGTATAGAATATTATGGCGAAAAATATAATAATATCAGTAATCGATTTATATCTGTTTTGCCAATAAACAAGACACAACAAGACTTGTCCACGATTCATTTCAAAATTAGGTTTACAGATTTATTATCTACAATACAAAATACCTACATCGTTATTGTATCCATAATGCAACTGCATATTGCCTAGAGATAAAATGTCGTAAAAATAGGCCGGATGGAAATAAAATGCATGTTATTAACCAGAACTTATCATTACAATTATACTGCAAACGAACATAAAATATATTGAATCGGTTTGTAATCCAGAGAGACATGAAAATTGTTTATACACGCAACCAATTTAGTACCTACCAGTACCAATACAAATTGGAGAAAAAAAAATTCTGCTCAGTCTTTGGGTTGTCTATCACCACGCTATCACTGATAGTATAATATGAGTCATTTATCTTCTCATGAGCTAAACTATAAAATCACGAGACACATAGTATCTAACAAGTAACAAGACAACCTTGCCTCTTAGAATGAACATTTTCCAGATAGGTAGGTAGTATTCACCTTGACACTGCAAATTAGACTATAAATAGAAGACAGCATTGCTAATTGAATGATATAATATTTATTGATTAATGCTATAAGAAAACATTAGGTTCGTTTGTTTCATTGCATTCACAGGTGAAACATTTCATTTTTGTATGCGTTCCGAAACAATAATTGATAACCAAAATCTTGGGAAAATCCAAGGAAAATCTGAATCTGTTTTAAAATCCACGAGTTTGCACTGTCAAAGAAATTTGAAAATTTTATGTTATATAACTTATATATAAATGATTTATTTACAGGTTTGTGCAATACTTCAGGTGGAAGACAAGCACTGTTGCTTATCAGAATTTGACGAGCGAGTGAGGAATTTTGTCGCCAAGTGATTCTCATTCGCGATATTAAAGTACATATCACATTATTAATAATCTAATCGTAGCATTTTCGTGATACATAATAAATAATTATCATTATTTTTGTATACAATGATCTTATATTACATTGAAAGTAAAAACATTGTGAATGTGATGACTTGTGAATTTGTCATGTAGGTTAACCATAATTAAATGTATATTTTTTTAACTACAGTTACCCCTAAACCAGTGTCACAAATTATAATATTTATTGTTATGTAACGATCTCTGAGTTTATAATTTACTTCTTGCCAACTTTAAGTTGCATTGATTAATTACTTTTAAGAAAAATACTTTATTTTGTGTTTAATGCAATCATTATTGTTTATTTTCTGTGATATAGGAAAAGTTAAACTTGTCTGAAAATATAACGTTTGTGCGTAGCAAAGTACTGCTTAACTAATAAGACTAAAACCTTGAATGAAAATTAATTTCCATTCATGTAAGAATAGTAAAATGACGTATAACGTAGTACCTACTATTTAAAAGGTTTCACTACCTACGACTTTCTAGCTCATGCTCAATAAACTTGACCTGCAGAATGACGTAGCTATGACATCACAAATTACTTGTAAAGATACTTATTGTAAATGAATTTTAAATTCATGAATTTTTATTTCTTATGTATGTACTTACCTATATTATGATCAAATTTTGTTAATCTTATATCCCTACAATATAAAATGTGTTTTTTTTTAATGATTTACGTATTCAATCTAGGTAGGTACTTACCTAGAATATTTTTGATATATATATTTAGCTATATGTAATTAATTGTAGACCTGAGGGTGAATGACTGATAAACCTATTGTCTTTGTATTATTAATAAACCAGTGCTAATTGCTAATACTATAAAACAGTCACGAAGGAATAATTTTAAATATTTATCTAGACCAAGAATGTGATTTATTTAGTCTCTTGTAGTTAATAGGACAATAAAATGAAAGAAAATAAAACCTTGTTAGTGCCTTTTCTATGTAGAAAAATAATTAAATGTTTTTTTTTAATGTCTATGAGACAGAATATTATGTATAACGCGTTTCATTAAAGAAACGAATCTTCAATGGCGGCCAAAGCTGACACTGACATATGGTAGAGTCAGTAAAAAAGAAAATAAAAATAGTTTAAATGGATAATCATTTTATTAATTATTTCAAATTGTTTATTGACAAACTTCTTTGTTATGGTACTTGTGTATTTATATGAATTAGGTATCATATTTACGTATACAGAATGCAACAAAATCCCCATAATACTTGTAATGAGCCCATAAAACTGAACAACTTTTCCCAAAGAACATATTTTGTCAAATTCCAATAAAACATTATTTACTATCGCAAATACATAATTGTCATTGTAAATTTATGATAAAAACTATTATAGGGAAAATCAAATACATTTTAGTGATTTTAATTTTCCCTATTTTTTTGCATGCCGTACGGCCGTGTGTAAGCGAGAGGGAATGATAAGCGCCGCCATTTAAGATTCGTTTCTTTAATGAAATGCTCTATACGTTTTTTCCTTGTTTTTTCATTTGCCGCCTCATTGTTGTTCAATTATGTATAACAATATAGAAAATAATAACATAGGTAAGTTCTTACATATCGCCCACATGAATGGACGCCTTATTAGTGAAAATAAGGTACTTATATATTTTTAGAAACTAACATAATAATGGTGCTTTTTTATGTAATTTTTTTACTCAATCATTTTGTGATACGTAATTATAAGTTTATACACAATAAAATATGCAAACATTATGCTTGGTTTTATTTTTATAGTCTGATTAAATTGTTATCTACACCACATATAATTATATCCATACTAATATTATAAATGCGAAAGTAACTCTGTCTGTCTGTCTGTCTGTTACTAAATCACGCCTAAAATACTGAACCAATTTTCATGAAATTTGGTATGGAGATATTTTGATACCCGAGAAAGGACATAGGCTACTTTTTATCTCGGGAAAATGACGCAATCCCGGAAATCCTACGGGAACGGGAACTATGTGGGTTTTTCTTTGACTGCGCGGGAGAAGCCGCGGGCGGAAACCTAGTAATAATATAATTCATAAAAAATCTTTTTTATATATAAAAATGAATCTCAAAATGTGTTGGTAAGCGCGTAACTCGAGAACGGCTGAACCGATTTCGATAATTCTTTTTTTATTATATTCCTTGAAGTACGAGGATGGTTCTTATGTAGAGAAAACGTAAACATGTACCACGGGCGAAGCCGGGGCGGACCGCTAGTAGTACATATAAGTATCTATCCTAGCACATACTAGTATCAACACTTCTGTATTTTAGTTAATTATTTTTGGAGGATATATCTAGTCTATGCCTATCTAAAAAAAGAGCGTGTGTGAGGAGCACACGTGTCAGAAGTGAAACTTCTTCGGCAAGATTCAAAGATACCAATATCGTCACCTTACTCCATGACGTGACGATATTTGTGAATGAATTTTACCCTCAACGGGCTAAAGAAGTTTCACTTCAAAAACATGACCTAGGTACTTGCAATTCCTGTTTTTTTTTTTATGAATACATTTGTTAATCGTTTGAATATGAAATATTTGCAAATATTTAACCTTTATAACATTGATTAACAGCTTGAAACAAAGTTTATATTACCGACTGTAAATATTATTAATAGTGTTATCATTTCATATAGACAAAAATATTTAAAGGACGTAGCAAGGCATAAGTATTTTAATTGATCACGATTAACGATAGAAATATTTTTATTGAAGACATTTATATAAAAAGAAAAACCAATAAGCTAATACAAACCCGTGCTCTAGCATCCGCCCACAGACGCATAAGTATTAATAGTTAATACCATGCGTAATCTTAGTATAATATGGTATAATATTATGTAGCTAAGCTACCCTGCGTAATACTTACATCATTTAAAAGTTAAATTAATTACAAGCATCCGTAGTTATGACGTCTAGTCGGCTAAACGTATTTTGCGTTATTATTCTAAGCATACAATATTGTATGACGTACATATTATATTCTCCTACTCAATACTTGTTCTATAACTGGTTTTGCTAGCGTTTCGACTTGATAACAATCCATTAAGGTTCAGGTAACTGTGCCTAACACCAAACGGTGTTATTTGGTACTTAGAATTTAGAAATTACAATTTAGGTCGTTTACCAACGACGTTACTTTTTAAATTATTTTTACGGATGAATAAATTTATGTAATTGAAGTGAAACTTCTTTATCGGGGTTGGAAAAAAATTTAGTGTAACACTTTTTCGTTACGCGTGAAATTTTTCCGTTACGCGCAATTTTTTTCTTATCCCCGTAGGGATAAGAAAAAGATGAAGTGGTAACTCGTGATTCGACGTATTTCTGTAAAGTTGCATATACTTAGTAAATTATTTTTTGAAAAATAAGGTCATAAAGAAGTTTCACTTCTTACGTGTGTACACTAGTACACGCACACATTTTTTTTTATTATTATGTACCTACCTACCAAATGAATGGGGCTACTAAGATAATGAATTTGTACATCCTACATTTTGAAGACCCTTACTTACTATATCAATATCATTTCAAAGGTACTAAACTATAATCTGAATCGTTAATCGTTATACTGTTAATTTAAGATTTATGTATATTCAACTTTATGTTTATTTTGTTCATATTATTATTTGTGGTTCTTAATTTTGCAATATTATTAATTTAGCCCGATTTTGGCCGATCAAGTCAATGCAATTAAAAAAAAAATTAATGCAATTTAAATTATATTTAAATATTATTAAATTATATTTAAATTAATGTGTGCACAGTAGTGAGTAGGATAGGAGTAGGGCTCACGCCATGGACTATTTGAATATAACAAAGAAATTGACAGTTAGGTTCAAAAACGTGCGCGTAACCCAAGCAAAAAATATAACCACTTCACGGGAGCCCGTCTCGTACCCAACCATAGAAATCTAAATAACAGTGCCTTGTTATTTAGATTTCTATGTACCCAACCCTAGCATGTTTTATTTAGGTATGTAGTTGTCGAACACGAGATGGCGTTGAAAATTGTTTCGCTGCCCGCGTAATACCATTGTTATAATGTAGCAGATAGACAAGTGAGTCATGGGCACAGCTTTTAGTATGGATGGCTGTTACTCATTGTACGATAAAACTAAATAAAACTTATCGCTGATACAGTGTGAATGCGACGTATATCATCAAAGATGTAGAAGTGTTTTATTTTAGAATTTCCCCTGTGAGTAATTCTATTAGATATAAAAGCATTGGAATTTATAAAAAACGTTTATTTTTATTGAAAGTTAAGAGAAGAGGTGCTAAAATGCCAGGTCAAGAAGATAGAACTGTGGAAGTGAATGTGAATACAGCGAAGAGATCTATAAGCAACACTATTGAATTGTCGTTGTTTCTGTACATAGTGGCTACTTCACTCACCAGTAATATACCTACATTTTTTATTTATTTTTATAATTTTAAGATTTATCATGATATTTGTTGTACATGTGTGTTTCTTTAAAAATATCTTATTTTTTATCTTTCTATGAATTGTGAGTGAACGGCAATTATCTTTTGCTAGTGAATATTGGACCTTTATCGATTAATAATCGATAGAGATAATGATCTATGTGTTTCCTGGGTAGATTTTGAGATTTCTGAGTGCGGCTAAATTTAATATTGTAAA
Source organism: Colias behrii (assembly GCA_029959065.1). NCBI lineage: Eukaryota > Metazoa > Arthropoda > Insecta > Lepidoptera > Pieridae > Colias > Colias behrii. The sequence goes on along the minus strand of JARWMC010000019.1, from coordinate 5,252,414 downwards.
TATTATTTTTAGAAATACCTAACAAATTATTATTGCCCTTGATCTACGAAAAAATATACTAGGAAATGGTTCTTGTACCTATTCATATTCCTTTAATCAAGTGTAGATAAATAATCAACTAATCAAGGGTTATTATTTTCGGGAAATCGTGTATCAACTATCAAGTCAAGTAATAGGTATAATCTAATTAATATTCTTAAGTTCCGAATGTACTTATAATGACTTGAAAACAGCTTTATTTGTTATAGAGAAAAAACTGTTAATGTTATACACAGCTGTTAGGTTCTACCACAGACTAATAATAATATACTACGTATACAAGTTCTACCGTTCTAAGACTAAACACATAATATCTACCATACCTAGCGGAAAAATTGAGGAAAATGTGCATATTTTTTTTTAATTAAGTACCTAACTACCTATGTAATTGCTTCACCATCAATTTTATATAATTACAGGTGCTGCAGTAAGTAATATATTACTTTACCGCACATGTGTACACGCTCTCAACTACACAGAGGCAGAATGCAGACCATACCTATCTCCTATAAAAAACAACGAGACAAGCCACCTTGAGGCCGAGGTCCAAAAATATGCTACATTCGTAAACACAGTGAAGATGATTTTAGAAGCAGTTGTTCCTGCATTTCTATCATTTTTCCTTGGCGCCTGGTCTGATACGTATGGACGGAAACCGTTAATTGCTTGGGCTATTTTAGGTAGGTACCTACCTATGAAAATGCGACACACTCACGCACAATGTAGTCTTCTCATAAGCAAAAACAGTATTTGAGTAAATGAAAAGTTATGGATTGGCAAACGCAGTAGTTATAGCAATTAAGTATCCAACTAATTTGAATCATTATCAGCAGTCCGCACGTAAGAACAAAAATTATCGAGCATTTCTTCATAATATGATCTTGTTCATGTTTAGCTTCGCACGTGTAAATTATAGATAGGTTTACTTTAATAGTTACAATTTACTTAATTACATATAGAGAATATTAATGTTTATAGGACACATTAATTATATGAAGTCAGAGAATAATATAATCAATATAAAGGTCTTCTTTATTTTAGGTTCATCAATAACGAGTATGCTACTCGTTCTATTCGGTTTATTGGATAATCTGGGACCTTGGTGGTACATTGTCACAATAATACCATTTTCCATTACTGGTGGTTTCGTAGCATTGTTTACGGGAGCATATTGCTATGTTAGCGATATAACTTCTAAGGAAAACACATCGCTAAGGTACTTAAACACTTTTTATTGCTTTCATAATATGAATAATTGAATTGATAGAATTAATCCTACGCAATGGAATGAACTATAACATTCCATTAATATCAGGTTTTTTTACTTATTGCTAATTGAATTTTCAGAATGACTATTATTTACGCCACGACAACATCGGGTTCAGTAATTGGATCATTATTAAGTTCTTACTTGATATTGTCCATAGGAAATGTGTATCTCTTATTATTAGCAGCTTCGTTGAATGTATTCGCTTATGCATTTACAAATATTTTTATTGAGGAGTCATTAAATGGTGCATTACAGGTAAAATCTATCTCTATGGATCGATTTTTATTTATTTTTTCGTATTTAGAAATACATATCTAATTGAATTTGTGTTCAAGAATATAATTCACTACTTCCTGATTTCATTTTCGTATGATACATGCTGAGCCGATACTTCTTCCAGCTTCCTGGAGTTTAAATAAGTGAATGTTTCAGGGTGGATTCACCAGGGTGTTAGACCTTTTACATGTAAAGGATATGTTCAGAGAATCTTTCAAACGACGACCAAACAACGGGAGGAAGCAAATTATATTAATAGCGATGGCGAAGTTTCTTCTGGTGTCCATTATGTATGGGATAATGACATTGGAATATTTGTTCACGAGGCAACAATTGCAATGGTCCTTGCAAGACTACACGAGATATTCAGCCGTCAGTACATCCATTTCTTTTGTGGGAGGATTCCTCGGAGTTATGGTTGTACAAAAGTTACTACGACTGGGCGATATCACCTTCACCATATTTGGTTTATCGACCAGCATAATTGAGTACGTCTTGAAAATTCTAGCCGTCGACTGGTTGTTTATGTACTTGGGTAAGTAAGGAAGTTTGACGGTGTGGTAGGGGGATACGTTTTAGTTTCCGACAGCTTAATTTATTTAATATATTCTTGTTTTAGGTTCCTTGATTTCAATATTCAAAGGGCTATCAAGTGCGCTGTTGACATCTTTTATAAGCAAAACGCTTCCAAGAGAAGATGTGGCAAAAATATTCGCATTAATATGCGCTTTTGAGAGTTTTGCTCCGTTAGCTGTACCATTAGTATACAATACAGTGTATGCTATGACTGTGGCCACGCTACCTGGAGCTATATACATTTTGAGTATAGTTCTTGTGACAGCAAGTATCATTATGTTAGGGTAAGTTATATTTATTTTTAATTTTGATAAAAATCTATTATAATCTAAGTTAAACAATTATGGATTTAGATCGACGATCGATCAATCGATTTTAATTTTAAAATAACGCTAAAGACTTTAAGGCCACTTAAAACTTTATTATCAAAATGACTGTATTATTGGCCTTCCAAAAAATTATAAGATATATGAAATCATATTGAACTAGAATCCATTTTAATAATTCACAATAAAATCTTTCAAATTAGGAACCTACCTAGGTACTTCTAAGACCTAATAATTTAAGATTAAATGAAACTATTTGGTCCGATTTATTTCAAGATTTTGAAATATTATTTTTTATTTACGATTAATTAAAAAATATTCAAATTTTAAATATTTTTTTTTTAGGTTCGTTCAATACTTCCATTGGCGAGCGACAGGAATTACGTACAACACGTTCGATTCTCCAGGTATAGTGTTTAATGCTAAAGCCTTAATTCAGGGGTTCCCAACCTTTTTTTGTCTACTGCCCACTTTAAGAATAAATTATTTTTTAACGCCCCCCTTTTTAAACATACTTAAAAAACGCTAAGTACTTATAACTGATTATCGAAACGCAACTTTATAGTAGAGTATCTTTTATTGAAAATAAAACAAACATAATCAATTCTTATATAAAAACTAATGTGAAGGTTGAATCTGATGCTGTTCAATAAGTTTGTTGATATCAGGTTCCAATTTACTCAAAAACAGCCGCAAGTCGCCACGTTCGGTAACACGCAAACGATTTCTCTTTTTAGTAAGCAGCGTTGCCACAGCACTAAATCCACGTTCACACAAATATGACGATGGGAATGCTATCAAGAATCGTTGAACAATTGACCACAATCCAGGGTACAATTGTGGGATCGGTTTTTGTAGCCAAAATTCTTGATATCCATTTTTAAACTTGATTTTTGTTTCTTCGTTTGTTGTCAATTCTATAAGTTCTTCTTCCAGCTGAGGTGACATTGCTGTGTTGACATTTGAAAACGGATCCAACACCCAGTCTGGTATTTCCAAGTTTAAAATGTCCTGGTATCGTTCGGTGAAGTCAATGTGGAGGTTTTCCAAATGTTGGCAGTAGGCAAACAAGTCGTCGTTACTGCAAAATACTGATAAATTCGGAAAATTGTGAAACTCACGTCTGCCCATATTCTTTTTGTGCAGAAGCAGTTTGGCTGCGAAAGCAGCAACGACATTTTTTGTTTTAATTAAATTTAGTTCATCGCCTTGCAGTTGGAGGTTCATGTCGTTGAACAGTTTATACAGGTCTGTCATGTAAGCTATATCATTCTTTGATGTTATGAGATTGTTGCGCAGTTCTGTATCTTTAGTTTCCAAGAACTCTATCACAGAGTCAAACAGGTTGTAAAATCGAATCAGACAATTGCCTCTTGACAGCCAACGAACTTCAGTATGAAGCAACAAACGGTTGAAATCTTCGTCATTAGTAGCACAAAGCTGATGAAATAATCTATCATTCAAAGAGCTGCTACGGATTTTATTGACTGCTTTGATGACATATTGCAGTGATTGAAATAGTCGTTCACTTAAGTTTCTAGCAACCAAATGTTGTCTATGAATAACGCAATGTATAGCAAGGACATCTGGAATTTTATTCTTTAAGTACGCTATGAAGCCTTTATGGCGCCCTGTCATAGCCGGAGCGCCATCCGTAGCAACTGATATAATATTTTTCAAAGGAATCTCTTTCTCTTCACAAAACTTTTCCAATGTATTGAATATGGTTTCGCCTTTTGTATCTGTCTCCAAATTTCTGGCAAACAATAGTTCTTCACGTATTTTCTCATCTTTAATAAACCTCCCGTAAGATAGCAACAACGCTTCATTAGTTGGTAAAGTGGACTCATCGAGCTGAATTGAGAATTGACTAGTCCTCAGATGATTGCACAATGATTCTTCAATGTTTTCAGCCATTTCATCAATTCGTCTTTGCACAGAATTATTACTCAAAGGAATTTTTCGGATAATATCTGCGGCCGGTTTATGAAGCACAGTAGTTATTACTTCCTTTATTGCTGGCAAAATTAACTCTTCTCCGATGTTGTGTGGTTTGCCTTTTTGAGCAATTAACAAAGAGATATTGTACGAAGCTCGAAGTCCGTCGTCATCTTGCTTAGCAGCCGCCGAAAATAGTTTTGATACACTTGGCTGAGTATTATGCTTCTTCTCTAGGTCTTGAAAAAATGCTACATTCTTGTCTTTCTTATCTGGATGCATTTTATTCAAATGATCTTGCAGTCTTGAAGGCTTCATTGCTTCGTTCGAAAATGTTTTTAGACATAGAAGACACAAAGGCGACGACGGGTTTGTGGGGGTTACCTATCTTAATCTCGAATTTTAATATTCCGAATATCATAATCCCGAAAACGTTTGGACATTTTTTCATAACCCCGAATTTTAAAATTTCGAAGTTTTGTTTGCCATATAATCGCAACTCCGAATTTCATTTGCCCATTTCTTCATTTGTACGACGTTTTACAAACCAGACGAATGAGTTCCAGACATACGAAATCTAAATGCACAAAATCCAGATGACCGTAATCCATATGCACGAAAGCCAGATTTTTAAGACACAAATTTTTGAAATACAGTTGATTGATATCCAGACAAACAATGTCCAGATTTTTGAAATTCAAATATACGATATCCAGAAAAACGAAATCCTTCCAGGGGGTCGCAGCACGAACCTAACCTAACCTACTGAATACATTTTAACACTTAATCCTTTCTGTTGGGCACGTAAAACAATAGCGAGTCGGTTCTGGCACTCGCCGGCCACTGCCGCGGCACGCTCGCTTCGCTCGCTCGGCTCGTGCGTGAGGGTCGCGGTTCAAACCTAACCTAACCTACTGAGTCGAATTTGACACTAAAACCTTTCTGTAATGGGCAAGTAAAACAATTTACTTACTGGTAATGTTTATTTTCAGGCAAAGGTATAATCACGATTGTATGGGAACCAAATAAAGAGATTATGAAAATCTGGCAATAGTTTATCTGCCATACGATTATATGGGAACCAAATAAAAAGATTATGAAAATTTGGTAATAGTTTATTTGGAAAATGGTACGATGGGAAACAAAAAAAAAGTATTCTGAGAATCTGGTATAACTATATCTGGATTATGAGAATACGGGAACCAAAAAAATACTTTTTGAAAATCTGGTTTTGGTGTATCTGGAAATTGATTCATCTGGGAAATTAAAAAAGGAATTTTAAAAAGTTGTCATTCATTACATCTGTCTTTTAAAAGTTCTAACAACCGTTTTCGGGATTTTAAGATTCGGGTAATAGAAATTCGAGTTTTTAATAGGTTACCGTTTGGGGGATTTTCAATAAATCCGAATTTAATATATTCCGCAGAGTATTGCCGTCTCTTCTTTTTTACTTCCGACATTGTTTTGTTTTGAGAAATACGTAAGTGTTGAAATCAAGTACTGCTTATCTATTATGCGCGAAACCGCAAATGAAAATAAAATAAATTTACGTCGTTTATATAGGATTGCATAAGCAGCACGCACCAACAGGAATAAGACATCAAACGTGCATAAACTCGTTTATCTCATTCGACGCCCAATCGTACTCGACAAGCAAGAACAAGTATTATAGAACCAGCCGATTGTTACAGGAATGTACAAATCGGATTATTTAACAAAAACTTGTTAAAACATGATTGCCCGCGGTCTATTATATCGAACCGATTTTGAGCTATATCTTAATTAATATTAGTTGATGTTCACAAGATGTCGACTCTCGAAGTCGAGAGCTCAGTCGGTTTCTAAGAGTCTTCCTAGCTAGGTAGATGAAATTATAAATCGACCCCAAAGCCCTACACAACGCCCCCTTTTTTTTCTGGGTCTCTTACCGCCCCCCTTTAGGCCTGCAGCGCCCACAAGGGGGCGTTATCACCCACGTTGGGAAAGACTGCCTTAATTGAATGTTTTTATACCATACCAATTCTCAATACAATTATTGTTTTTTACCAATTAATTATCACTCATATTCATTATTATTTCTTACAGATGCCTTACCAAGCGGCAATTATGACAATAGAGAATTGCACCTCTAGAACTTAAATTATATTTAGTGACGAGTTCGTACCGATATCATATGGAGGAGAGAATATATACCTAGACTAAAAATGTTGTGTGGTTTTATGAAACCACGGTAAAAGTGAAACTGTTCGAACGGTTCCGAACACTGCTTATTATCGCGACTTATTTATTTAGGTATACCTACCTACTCGGCAGCCGCGATACACGCGACATGCGCTACACAGACCAAAAAGTTTGAGACGATGTAATAAGTTTCACTTTAATAAATAAATATTTAAAGCATTACAAACGAAAAGTTAGTGTTAAAACATACTTAATTGATATTGTAAAATAATTTTATTCAAGTGATTATTTTTAATTGACCTATGTAATATTATTTTTTTATTCTAAAGAATGATCACTCTATATTAAGGGCTACTATTTGATAAGTATGTCTCGACGAATGTTATGTACCTGATAACTTGAGTGGAACTTCAGATTGATAATATAAATGTAGATATAAATGGATAACGTTGCGCTGTGATAGATATAATTTAATTTTACAATAAACTGTTATAAAGAAACTAACGCCTTTCATTTATGGGTCACTAGATTTCCGCCCGCGGCTTCGCCCGCTTTTTCAAAGGAAAACCCGCATAGTTCCCGTTCCCGTGGGATTTCCGGGATAAAACCTATCCTATGTGTTAATCCAAGTTACCCTCTATATGTGTGCTAAGTTTCATTGTAATCGGTTCAGTAGTATTTGCGTGAAAGAGTAACAAACACACACATCCTCACAAACTTTCGCATTTATAATATTAGTAGGATAGAAATTGGGTGGATCAAGCATAAAAAAAAAAACAATTCATAATTCGTACTTTTATTAAAGTATTCTCTCAAAACAGAAAAATATCTTAAATCTATATCTTATCAATAATATATACTTGTGTCTTAGTCAATTATTGGTAATAACATGTACACATATATATTTTGTACTAACAGAAAAGGGGCTGACTATTACATAGGTAATACCTGCCGTTGAAGTGGCTTATACTTTTGACATTTTCAGGTGCATGCATGTGTGAGTAACTTGATGTATTACTAGTTTATTTTAAATTTTAATACAAAATATTTTTACGCGATTCTTTGTACATATGGTGAAAGATGAATAATGAAAAATATATCTTAGTGCAATATTGTATAAGTGTGTTGGGTTTGTACGCTTATAAAGAAGTGTAATCACTATAAACTAGGTATATTCTTACTTTTATGATACTTATTATTATCAAGTTACGCGCACAGCGGTACATGCGAAAAGACGAATTAAACATGCTATATTTTGTTTTAATTTTAATGCAGACACACTGGGGTCTTCTAAGTCAATCAAACTTTAGGCGTTTGACAAATCTACTTATAGTAATCATCACAGTCTATATTATATAAAACCTATGATTTTGTTTATATTTGTACATGTGTGTATATTTGTACATGTGTGTATATTTGTACATGTGTGGGTTGTATGGAAGAAATCGCTAACAAGCGAAAGTGTGGCCCATTGTACTCTAAGGATGTTAGGATAAGTTTATGTACGCTATTTAATGATAATCTAAATATATATTTTTAAAACAGCTTCAAATCACTAATAGTTCGCTGCGGGACATTAAAAGCAGGTATTTTATTTGCGTGTCTATGAGATTCACGTCAACAAACACAATGATGACATTTTTGAAATATCAATAAATTCAAAATGAGCAATTTCAACACATCACAGATACAATAATCGCCATGCTCTGGTAATTTTAACAATAAGTTTTAATGCCTATAATGAAAACTTAAAATCACTCTTAGCAAACTTAAAAAATAAACAAAAACGAGAAAAAAAAATGGTCTTCTATGCTAATAAGTACAACATATGGTGTGTATCACAATCAATGGACTTGTGCAGTTTGATGTTGGTGGTTAAAACTTAACGATTAGCTTATAACTAAGAATACTTGTCACAGTAGTTGCAGTCTTGAGTAATATCGAGTAGAATGTTCACTATTAGACAAATTTGTAGCTCAAGCACCACATTTGTACATTCACCACACGTTGCACAGATAAAATCACTGTATAGTGTAACAATAACGCGCCATTACCACTCCTCGTCTGGTTCCTGACCAGTCTCTACGGGCGCGCTCACGTTGTTGAAGTTCTGGAAACAATGATTACAAATCATAATTTTAAAATTACCCTTACTCATATCATTAATGCGACATGTGTGTTTTTATTGTGATTTTGATGTTTGGACGATTTTTGTGTCTGGAGATAGTTATGACGTAAAGTGCCTATACAGTCTACTTCTTACTGAATTCCTAAAGAATTTCCTTTTACTCAGTGGCGGTACGTTCATACAAGCCGAAAAGCCCGGCTTGCCTTAGAAATTCGCTACGAGACAGGAAAATACCCAAATTCACGTTTGAATATTCGCGCGCAATGAGCAATTCATAATTTGCTCCAAAATTCAATGAAAACTCACCTACAATATAATATATAATACGCCTAGCATAAAACAATGACGAATTCGAGTAAACTTTTTAATTTCATCCTTCTTCCTATCGGAATAAGGTCGTACCTTTTATTATGACGTTACAATCTAAATTGGATGGATTATAAACAGTGCGGTGTCGATCTTGAGTAACATGTAGTTGTCTCGCTTGCACGCGTGGGCTTTTACCGGGCTTTGCGCTCATCTCTTCTAACGTATGAAATTTCGTCTAAGTAGCTACATACCTAGCTATAGAATTCTATAGCAATTTGTATGGCGAAAAAAGCCCGGCTTTAACAGTGTGAAGATAGTTACGATTGCGCGAACGAACGTCGTGAATATTATTGTTATTTGTTGTTATAGTTTGTTTGAGCGGGTGATTATACCGGTGTAATTTAGGTTAAGTTTTTCGAATTTTGTGGTAAAATGAGTGTCGCGACAGCAGATTGTGTTGTAAATTGTGATGGTTTGCTTTGTGCTCAGCGGGGGAAAGGTAAAATCATTAAACTTTACTGAAAAACAACAATTAATTTCTTCATCAAAACCAACTCCCGATTTGTGCATTACCGAAACTAGTAAGTCACATAAACGAAATTTTAATAATTGTAATGTTTACGAACGATTTCATGAATGAGAATTGCTTAGAAGAAGCCTTTCCCCAGCTGTTGAAACTTGCACATTTGGTAGTTACGATTCCTGCTAGTAAGTAGGTAGTAGTTCTTCCACGGAGCGTGCTTTCTCATCGTTAAATCGTATTCATAGGTACGTATTAATTATTATTTATTAAGAAATACACAAGGCCAAGAACGCCTTTCTGAATTAGGTATCAATAATTGCCATAGAAAAGGAGCTATTTGTAATTGAATTCTAAAACAAACGCCTACTTTCTATAATTCCAATGTTATAAAATCTTTCCTTCAGAAAGATTGGCGTTTTGAATTACAATTTGTACAATTTTATTAATAATATAATGTCATACAGTTTAATATAATTTATCGATTTTAATGATAAACGTTTGACTCAACTGTTTGCGGGCGCGCGTGAAAATTTAAAAGATTTGATTCGGTATGTTCACGTTTTTTTATAAGTTTTATAACGAACATAATTACACAGTATACCTAGGTAGGTATCTAATTCATGATAAGGGTACCCAGCAAACACTTTGAAAAATTTGGGCTTGCCCAGTCCTTACACCCTAGGCACGCCACTGCTTTTACTACGCTATGCTGGTGTAATCGCGGGCGGAAAGCGAATAAACCCATATTTTCTTCAAACCAGGGATAATCTACAATTACCGTTTAAGACATAATCCACTAGTGTGAGTTCGCAAATATCACATGCCGTCATTCTTTTTAGTTCATGGACATGCCATGGTTTAGTCATGATGTTTTTATTCATTGTATTGGTGATGTATAAAATATGCAGATTAATTTAATAAGCCTAAACTCTAAATAAATATACTGTATTATGTTTATTAAAAAGTCCTTCTAACTTTACCGATTAATTAAACATTAATTGACTCACGGCTAAAGCCTGTTAATCCTAAGCTCTATACGCTTTGTTGCATGTATTTGTATTGTGTGACACGTATTTTTTTTATTACTATTAGCAATTTCTAATTCTATTTTAATTTTTTTCATTTAAAAATTTTAATTATAAATGACATCATACATCACTACACAAAGAAAGTATATTGATAATATATTAACTAGGATTGCAGGTTTAAGTATATCACTTCTAAGGACATGCAAAATACAAAGAAAGTATGCACTAGATAATTAAACAAAAATAAGAAATCCTGAAATAAAAATACATAAACGCAATCAAGAATCAAATCAAAATCAAGCATGCCATGATAGATATAAAGCAAACATTAGATTTAAAAAGTATACATTGATAGTATGATTAAAAATTAGAAATTAAAGGGGAAAATAAAATTTGAATAGGAGTTTGCACATCATTTAAAACATTTGTACCTCATTATCGGCCGTTGACCTCTATTGTTTGCATTGAAAACAAATAATACGTTAAAAAGTGATAACTTTGTAATAAAATGTATTATGTCGCCTACATATTATGACGACTTATAAGCGGATATAATATGAGATAATAATTTATCAGTTAAATATTATTATTACTTTATAGTAGTATTCTTTAAGTTTTATAGTTTGTGCAATTTAAGAAAAGAAAACTGTTTGCAATTTGTTTGATTGATTCAAAATTGCGCTAATAAGTTTTTTGTTCATTGTTGTCAATAGTTTAATAGAATATCATCATTTTCAAGTATCTGCAACTATTTGTTTAATTTGACTTTATAATATGTTATAGACACTTATGTCACGGTCACCATTGACAGAAGATAACAGATTTAGATACAAACTCATACTAATTTTATAATTCTGAACATTTCATTAGGTTTTCAACAAATATACACTAGTGTACTCACTCGGATATCGCTGCCGCCGTATTTATTGCTCTTGTAGGTGGCAGGGCCGCCGCCTTGCAGGAAATCGGGCACCGGTTGTTCAGCTTGCCGCAGAATCTTTGATAGATCTGCTACTAGCGCCGCGTCCTGTGTGCACGCGAGTCTTATTCAATTGTTATTTTTAAGCTATTGCAAAGCTTCTTGTTGAGTATAAATTTATAATGTAGTTTATAGGTGTATCTGTGAATGCTATGGCACAAACTGTCTTTGTAAATGTTTGAGTTTCTCGTTTTTGACACTTGGTGCGCTATCTGTCCTTTTCTTGGTTGCTCTGTGTAATGTAATGTATGCGTTTAACTTTTATTAAAAACATCGGTTGTAAAGAAGAAGTTTTATTGAAAATATTACCAAATCCCAACACTTCTATCGCGGGCCTTGAGCGCGGGGACCGAATCCAGAAATTTAGTAACGAAAAACCTCACGCTCCCCACTCCGACGGGCGCGGAGGTGTGGCTTGAAGGCATAGCATGCAATAGCTTTACCGCGGCAGTCCCCGAGTGCCACACGTATTTTTGACGTGACAACGTCTTATAATTCGATAGAGCCGGCTGCACGCACGAAAAAACATGACTCGTGCGGCGTTACCTCGCTTTGAGGCGTTCCATGTAAGGCTTGAAGTGCAAGCGAGAGCGCGGAACGAGCGACAAAGAAGCACAATCGGACGTTGTCACGTTCAACTATCGTCAGTAAACCGACTTTACAGACAACCAATTTTTTTTAGTTCTTCACTTCTTTCATTTAATATCATGTAGGTACAAAAAATTGTCGCTACAAAGCCTCATATTCATATTTCATTAACTGAATTTTACTGGCAATACAATATAACAAAATACATTTTCCAAAGATACCTTCTTTACTTGAGGCTACACAAAAATGTGTTTTGTTCTAAAATATATTTGTATGTACAAGAAATATGTTCACATTTCATTTTATATTCAATACATGTTGATTAATAATCTATCTGTAATTCTATTGATCTAAGTAAAGAATAATTTACCTTCTCGTCATCAAAGAATGATACAGCCTTGCCGCGATTCCCAACGCGTCCCGTACGACCAATGCGATGCACATACTCGTCAATGCTCTTTGGTAGGTCATAGTTTACAACTATATCCACGTTCTTAATATCTGTTGAGGATAAACGGAAACTATTTAGTAAATGTTACTTTAACATACTAAATAATAATGAGACAAAGTGTAGTATTAACTATGTGCAGTTCTCATTATATATTCTTATTTCACATAGAAGTATGCGCATATGAGCAAATTTTTTTATGATAATTAGTACCTAATCTGGTGTTTTACAAGTAAATATGGACTGGAAAAAAGGAACAAAACATTTGTCAATACTACTTTCAAGTTCCAAATCACCATGTTTTTCCCACATAAGTCTATGCAAAAAGCAGAGTTCTTCATAACATATATTCTATCTCGACATATTTTCATTTGCCATCTATAAATTATTCGACGACGCGGTTGGCGCAGTGGTAAAAGTAACTGCCTACTGAGCCGACGGTCCCGGGTTCGATCCCCGGTCAGGGCAAATATTTGTGTGATGAACTCAATTATTTGTTCTTGGGTCTGGGTGTTATCTATATATCGGCTGTGAAATATCAAAACCCAGTATCTGCATACAACTAAATTTTACAGGAGAGCCGAAAAACGTTTTCATATCTTTGAGAACGTGCCGTTTCAATAATATTAGTCGTACCTTCTTGGGAGTGACTGCAAAATTTGAGGTACTTATCAGGCTTTATAAAAATGGAGTTTTAATGCGTCTATCATAAAATATGTACGTAGAGAAGCAGTTACTAATAAAAACATTGTTTCCTTAGACCAAACTTTTTGAGTGCGTCAATTTCAAAACCTAGTAACATCACTTGCTATGTTTTCATCTAGTTCTAAAATATACTGAGTGGGGACTAAACGCAAATTAATAGACCTAGTAAGATCACTTGCTTTGTTTTCATTTAGGTCTGAATTTACTGAGTAGGAACTAAATGCAATTTTATATACCTAGTAAGAAACAACAGAATAAAACAACATAAATATGGCCAGTAATAAGCAGTTTTAATGAAAAAGATAAAAAAATAACCTATAATCGGAAACCAAACACTTGTTGTTCACAGTAAAAAATCAAAAATAATCACTCAAAATATTTCAAAACAGTCAAATAAAAATATTTTATTCGCTTATTAATAATTGTCCACCAGAAACTAAATCAACTGAATTATTATTAATCGGTAAACTTTGCCAAAACTCCCTTCTGTTCATTGGCATAAGCTGTAATAAGGTTTTTACTATGCCTTCCTTTTTACTTTCTTTAATGCCTCTTGGAATATTTTTTAAGGTTGGCATGGTCAAGGGATTGTATTTTTTAATAAGAAAATCCAATTCAGAATACGGAGATTCAAAATCATTCTTATAAAACATATTGCGGGACCCATTTACAAATTTTACTTCAACCAAAGAACTAAGAAAAAAATTATTCATGGGATCAAGGTCATCATTGCGTCGCGGTATGCGTTTCTTTTTTACCCACTCATACGATTTTTGGACTTCGATAACTTCAATATTCGATCTGCAACCCAAAATTACATTCTTATAGTCTTCAAAATCATACACAGCATCTTTTTTTTTAATCTGCCTCTCTATATTGCCATGAACTCCATCAGCTGACATATGAGTGTGACCTTTAGTTAGGTATTTCAAAGACAAACTTTCTAAATTGCAAAACCCTGAGTTTATTATAGTAACAAGTGATGTAAAGAGGATCCAATTTTTATTAAAGTGAAACTTTTATTACATCGTCTCAAACTTTTTGGTCTGTGTAGCGCATGTCGCGTGACGGTCGGCTGCCGAGTAGGTATACCTACTCGGCAGCCGACCGTCACGCGACATGCGCTACACAAAGCAGTGTTCGGAACCGTTCGAACAGTTTCACTTTTACCGTGGTTTCATAAAACCACACATTATTTTTTTTGAGCTGTGCAGTTATCACACCACAATATCAAATGATTAAGATCTCTTTCTTTTTCGATCATTGCTGCAATTGCATTAACAATATCAGTAGCGTCTCGTCCAGAATAGGCTTCATGCCATAGAACACAAATACTATTAACATTAGTTTTCTTTCTGATCGGTGCAAATGTCAAGTTGAAAGTTATCAGTCTACTCAAGAAAAAGGATTCTTTGACTTTAGGCATGTCGGGTAACAACATAACTTTTTGTAAATCCATCGAGTAGTATCTCACAGATGAAGTATTTTCTAGGGAGGAATGTTCTTGATATTTTTGTATTGCTTTATTTGCTTTAGCTTTGTGATCCTCGTATGCAGTTTTAACATCCTCTGGAATATCTGCACCTTCATTTACTTTAAGTCTTTCTTCATACAGCCCACAATCTACACATTTATCGCCTTTTGGATATTTGAATGATATATTCATAGTCTTTAATGTCTGTCTATATATTTCTTTACACAATTTGAAATTAGGGTGTTTGGTTTTAAAGTCGCTAAACATTTTATCAACAGTCAATGTCCTAGGGAGATATCTTATGTTAGGTGCATTGCTTCGTCGGTAATGGCTAACTGAGGGATTGTAGCTAAGAATATGAGCTTCAACATCGTTTCTGGCAATTTTAGGCTTCTTACCCCCCCCCTGTTTTCCTTTACATCTTGGTATAGTGGTTTACGTTTAATTGCTTTGCTTAATTCTGTAATAACCGAATCATTTTTATATCCTAAAGTGTTCAATAAAAACTTTCGGCATACCTGGATATCGGTATTATTTTTTTGTAGAAAGAAGGATCTAGTTTCATTTTTCTTAAAATTAGAGTCTGGGTTGTCGTAATTTACTGTTCTCCTTTGTATGTTTTTGATTGCAATACATTTATTTAAAAACTGTCTTCGTAAAGCATAATTCATGTTCCAATAATTATTCCATATGACTTTTCTTTCATCCACAGTAAATAAATTACAATCCCTTTTACATTTTTCGCCACAACCATTTTGTATGAAAGAGTATTTAGCTTTATTATGGGTTATTCTTTTTTTTTCAATATTTGCACGAGCAGGACTTACGGACTCTTCTTGTTGATCGTTTCCATCGCTATCATTATTTATTAGTCTAGAGTTGTTGTTATTGCAATTTAAAGCTGTGTTTATATAAATGGGTTCTGGATAATTAGCAATAAAATTTACGTTTTTTGTGTACGTCGCTTGTACCTCTATATACGATGCAGCAGATTCCTGATTGGTAAATATAAGTGAATTCGGGTAAGTTGCTATGAATACTGATGTTGCGGTACGTTACATGGAAGAGCCGGAATGTTATTCGAAATTGACGGGTTGCAATTATTAGTATCATCATCAGATTCACTAGTTTCTTCAATGTATCTTGGGTATTTTTTAATATTTAGATGCTCTTGAATTGAGAAACTTGGATCTGCTACCGAATCATCACTGTCCAAAAAATTAGAAATATCCGAAATATTTTCAATAAACTCTTCCATGCTTCCGTCACTTTGCCGAGAAGAACATGGTATCGGATTGTCGTAGATGTTGAATGGTGAATCTTCAGTTACCAAAGGAGTGTTATCAGTTGAGTTAGTAAGCGAAAAGCTGTTGCAGGGTATATCAGTAAGTGAGAAATTGCTATGCAATGCATTAGAAGATGGTGTTGTTAGGGTCTGAGGGTTGTAAGCATAATTTTTTTCTTGTATTTGGTTACTGCCAACTGATGAAGACAAACTTGAGGTGTTTTCATTTAATCTGAAATAAAACGTTTTATAAAGCCAAGCATTACCAAAACCTTGCTAGTGTGTAGGAAACAAAAAGTAAATAAAATAGAGATAACTTTACAGAACGTTCTTTGTAGCACTAGGTATCCACAGGGTGTTTTAGAAGTGCATGGTTTTAGTGGTATTTTTTTTAAATTTAATACCAGAATATTTGGAAAAAGTCAAAATTATTTCTCTAATCAGCTACCCAACACAACCCTTAAATTTGACCACGCACTTCTGGAACACCCTGTATAGTTAATAATACCAGAGTAAAGAAAAAAAACACAATAGTGACATATACGACCGTTATCCCCGATGGGTTCCCTTCGGGGATAATGGTCGTGAGTGCATAATAATATGTTACTATGTGTCGTAGTTAGGTTGCAGTAGAAACTGTGATTTAATAATTACCCTCGTGCTGCAAAAAAAGTTTGGAACCGTAGGGTAGCAGAAGGTACATAACATAGCTATAACAGAAATGTTTTGTCCAAAATGAATTGAAATAAAGTATATTTGTGCATAAGCAAGATGTAATACCCACTTTCTAAACAGTCAATATTGTATTTGAATGGATAACGTCATTTTTCTTCTCGGTATCTTTAAACTTAAGTTATAGAAAAAAAAAACTTGCAAATACCATGCAATCACATAATCATTAAAACAAAACAAGACACAAAACAAAATCTCGCCAGTTACCAACAAATCTTACATGCTTGTTTAATTATTTTGAGGTTAGAGCTTTTATTCATAATAAACCTTGGAAAACAAAAAAACTTTGACAATATTATACACTGAAGCGTACTTACATTTCACCATGTTGTTCCTTTAAAAGCACTCAAGATCAATTTCGACCTATAAAACTGATTTTTACTCATTTTTTTAGACAATAACACGCACGTGCAACGACTTCTTCTCACTTACTAAAGTTGCGCGGGAGGTTTGACGTTTATTTCAACCATTTCATTGACTTAGTATATCTACATGAACCATTTTATATCCAAGTAACTACAAGCACTTACTAGGTTTTTAAAACGGTTGATGTTAGATACTATGTTTTAATCTTGTATTTTTTGCATTTTGAAAACGTTTACTGTAGATACTAGGTTTCCGACTTTGTGCAACTTCGTTTTTGACCAATTTTTGGGAGTTTTTGCTATACTAGTATGTGGAGAGTAGTTTATAAGGTCGAAAATTGCAAAGACACGCTTTTTTTAAAATTTGTCAGATACTAGGTTTTAAAATTGGACAGCCGATATGTATTTATTAAATACTTGCGGTCCGCCCCGGCTTCGCCCTTTGGTACATATTTACGTTTTCTCTACATAAAAACCATCCTCGTACTTCAAGGAATATAATAAAAAAAGAATTATCGAAATCGGTTCAGCCGTTCTCGAGTTATGGGCTTACCAACACATTTTGCGATTCATTTTTATATATAAGATTATATTTATCGTCGCCTAGTACCCACAACACAAGCCTTAATTGAGCTTACTGTGGGACTTGGTCGATTTGTGTAATAATGTCCTATAATATTTATTTATTACTAGGTTTCCGCCCGCGGCTTCGCCCGCGCAGTCAAAGAAAAACCCGCATAGTTCCCGTTCCCGTGGGATTTCCGGGATTGCGTCATTTTCCCGGGATAAAAAGTAGCCTATGTCCTTTCTCGGGTATCAAAATATCTCCATACCAAATTTCATGAAAATTGGTTCAGTAGTTAAGGCGTGATTGAGTAACAGACAGACAGACAGAGTTACTTTCGCATTTATAATATTAGTATGGATTATAACTTTACCCAATCCCCTAGCCGCAACAGCGGTAGCCACCAATATACAATGGCGGCCACTCTTAAAGTTGTACAGCGCCTCTTCCCGCTCCTTTTGCATGCGATCACCGTGGATCGATGACGTCAGCATCTGTTGTTCCGACATTAGTGACGCAATGAAGTCCGCCGTGCGTTTGGTTTCCACAAACACTAGTATACGCTTGCCATCTGAAAGTAACGTGTGGTTTTAATATATTGTAAACTTCGTGAATAGGTAAGATTATTTAAAAGAGAAAAATAAATGAGATTTCTGTATATGATATAAGAGAGCACTTATATACCCCAAGTTGTATGTAAAATGGATCAGAAAAAGTCACATTTTTATGAGATTATTTACTTTATTATATACTTTAATAATAATAAACATTATACAAATAATTGTATTGATACATTCAAATCCTCACACCTAAATAAACTATCCATGTGTATACAGAAACCATTCCATACTAGGATAAACGACTAATCTTACCATTATCTTCCACGAGTTTCTTGAGCATAGTCTGTTTCTCGTATTTAGCAACTTGATGGAATATCTGTTCGACATCTGTACTAGCACCGCCGACTACACCGACCGCCACGAATAGGTAATTGTTGAGGAAACGCCCCGCCAAGTGTTGTATGTCTTCCGGGAATGTCGCCGAGAACATGAGAGTTTGGCGTTTATCCTGAAAATATATGTTTATTAATATACAAAATTACTATATAGGCAAATTATGGATTATGTGATGCCTTAATAATACAATACAGGGATGTTAATGTTACATTAGTATTAAAATAGAATTTGATTACTTAAACAACTTAAATCTTTAAACAAAAAATAGCAAATGTTTATGTAATGATAATTCTCATAAACATTTCAAAATTTTTGCCACACTATTTTGATATCAAGATAACTTAGAAGGTAGGAAAAGGATAAAAAAGATACATTTTTGCTACATAATAATTAAGAGCATTAGACAATTTTCTATATTTACGACATAACCAAATATTTTTTTTATAATATAACACAGCCAATAATACTCACGCTAGGTACCATAGTGGCATGATCCATCATTTTCTCCACGGATGGAATGAAACCCATATCAAGCATACGGTCAGCTTCATCGAGCACCACGAAACGAACGCTCTCAAAGGAGATGCGGTTGCGATCGACGAAGTCGTGTAAACGGCCCGGCGTCGCTACTAGGATGTGACAGCCTTTCTGTTTTGACAAGAGGGAGAAAACGTTAAATTCATTCTGAAACTACGCAAAGTCTATCTAATTAATATAAACAAAAAATGACGATTAAAGATAACGTAGTAGTTCATGACCTAAAATAGTATTAGAAGATACTACTCGAGAATATAGCAGTATAATCATTTTATTTTTCTATTATCTGGTCATCATAATAGAATATATTACGAATAGAGAATACATAATATAAAAAAGTACCCATTTTCTGTGTATTATGTAATACTTAAATTTGTTAATAAAAATTTTTGTTATTATTGATTAAAATATTTCAAAATACACATAATATAAACATCGGATATAAATTTGACATTTCAAAGACACAAAAAAAATAACCACATAAATACTTACAGAGATTTGGTCACCTTGATGGCGGACTGCTGTACCACCATATGCGACGGCTACTTTTATAATGGACCCATACGAGAACTTTCTAGCTTCATTGAATATTTGCAGTGTAAGTTCTCGTGTTGGCGATACTATTATAACCTGCACAGAAGAATAACAATTAGTTCATCATTATAAACTTTTAACGAAAATTGTTGTGTAAAGTTTTATAGAAAAATATACAACTCAGTATTAATTAAAGAGTTCAAAATAATATATTTAAATAATTCAGGTTTTATTACCTGTGGTTGAGCGCATCTGTCTTCTCCAACAACTAATTCACGATTATCTTGTAGCAATGTGTTAATAATGGGAAGCAGGAAAGCAGCCTGAAAAAACAAAACATAAACGAATTATTTAAGTCTTCAAAAATTGAATCTTTCATTATATGAATATAAAATGAGTATTTTACCGTTTTTCCAGACCCAGTTTGAGCACATCCCATCAAATCTCTGCCATCCATGATGATGGGAATGGCGTGCTTTTGAATCGGCGTCGGCTTTCTGTATCCCGACTTGAGGATGTTGTCTAATACATATTTCCTCAAGTTGGCAGTTTCAAAGCTATCAATAGGCCTTGGAGGATTTTCGCCAGTTACCTATGTATCAAACAAGCACTATTAATTTATGAACTGCAGTCAGTTTTATTTTGCATAATATGAACCAACCAAGGAAACGCAAACAATAAAAATTTATTAAATATCAATCAACCATAATCGTCAATCGATCATAACACAAAGTATAGGAAAATACATTGACATGATCTTTAATAAATTGAAGGACATTTCTTTTTTATTGAATTGGTGTCCAATTCTTCAAATAAGTTTAGCAAGTTGAAAGTGTGTACCTTAACGGCAATACAGTCGAACTTGTCAAAGTTGATGCCCGAGCTGATGGTGCTGCCAAAGATCTCCTGCTCGTTCTCCGTCGGCTCTGGGGGCACGTAAGTCACGGGCGCCTTCTTCTCCTCGTCGCCCTCGGGTGCTTCGTCCCCACTACCACGGCCACCACCTCGGCCTCCGCCCCCGCGGCCTCTGCCCCGACCGCGCCCACGCTCACCGCGTTCCTCGCGATCCCCTCTATCCCGATCGCCTCTATCGTTGTAATCGCCTATTTAAAAAAAAAAAAAAAAATTTGTTTCTATTTTTCTACCTTATTTCTCGTTATGTATAATCTTATTTTTTGAGATGTTAAAAAGAGGAATTTTTGGCCCTGCTTCGTGATCTCTTATATATCTTTATACTTTTTTGAACATTCAATTTTTTTTCATCACTAAATGCGCAAGCTTTTGTTTCTTTGAATGTAAACCAATATATTATCTTTGTCATCGAAAGTTGTAATTTGAACACAAATAAGTATTTCATATTTTGTTATTGTTATCAAAGATATCTACACGATGAGAGTTATTGTTAGCGACCTGACCCGGCTTCGTACGGTTACGTATATAAAATGACTAGGTGCGCTACGCGGAGTCACCAGCATGGTTACGCTTCTGTTGGTCTTAGCGTGATGATATAAGCCGAAAGAATTTTTCAAATCGGACCGGAGCGGCGGAGTAGTTCTTAAGATTAGTGCATTCAAACAAACACACAAACTCTTCAGCATTATAATATTAGTAAAATGATAATATGTAAGCACATGTATTAAATACTTCTAATGTATGTGATGACCGCCTCCTTGGTACAGTGGTTGACGCGTGAGCGTAGCACCGAGGGGTCCTGGGTTCGATTCCCGGTGGAGACAACGAAAAAAAAAAAAAATGTCTTGGTCTGGTAGGACACAGAAGGCTGATCACCTACTTGTCCCTAAAAGAAAATCGATCAGTGAAACAGATGTATAATGCATCTGCCCCTTACCCCACTAGGGGACATGGGACTTCAATAAAAATAATAAATAATGTATGTGGTACACTCATTGAGCTACATTTATTTTTTATTTGAAATAAACACAACAGTAAATGATGAGATAGAATAAAATTGCGTCCTCCATAAAATGCAAAGCTCATGTAACATTTCAATAGGCTAAGAAGCAATGACGCATTCTGAACATCAATTGATACCATAACACAATTAACATGCTATTATATACTTAAAACAATATTTATACAGTGAAAGTAAAATTTTTGAGTGAAAAATTAATCCTGCCATATGATATTTTGCCTGCCTGCAAGATGATATTTTCACAGATGATATATGATTTATATGAATAAGATAAGGATTTTCATAAAAGTAAAAATACCAAAGCAGATATTTTTTCCCATTAAAGCAGTATACATGAAACAATGTAAATGAACTTTCTTTACATACAAATGTGTGTGAATTGATGTTTCGCTTTTTATACAATAGAATGTAACAAAACACAACCATTTTTGGTAACAAAAAGTTGAACCTAAGACCTCTTTCTGTATTTGTTTATAAAAAAAGCTCTTTAAACAAAACATGTGAAGTGCCATAAATTCTAAACAAACTAAACACTCACTTAAGAGTAATTTATGGACCCTGTCATCTTGAAACACTTCACAACACATTATAATTTTCTACATTGCAATGAATGTTAATTTGAAACCATTTATATTGAAAGTGGTAACCTATTAAAAACTCGAATTTCTATTACCCGAATCTTAAAACCCCGAAAACGGTTGTTAGAACTTTTAAAAGACAGATGTAATGAATGACAAATTTTTAAAATTCCTTTTTTAATTTCCCAGATGAATCAATTTCCAGATGCACCAAAACCAGATTTTTAAAAAGTATTTTTTTGTTTCCCGTATTCTCATAATACAGATCTCATTATACCAGATTCTCAAAATACTTTTTTTTATTTCCCATCGTACCATTTTCCAAATAAACTATTGCCAAATTTTCATAATCTTTTTATTTGGTTCCCATATAATCGTATAACAGATAAACTATTGCCAGATTTTCATAATCTTTTTATTTGATTTCCATACAATCGTGATTATACCTATACTATCGACTGAAAATAAACATTGTCAGTAAGTAAATTTATTGTTTTACTTGTCCATTACAGACCGGTTTTAGTGTCAAAGTCGACTCAGTAGGTTAGGTTTGAACTACGACCCCCACGCTAGAACTGACTCGCTATTGTTTTACTTGCCCATTACAGAAAGGTTTAAGTGTCAAATTCGACTCAGTAGGTTAGGTTAGGTTTGAACTGTGACCCCCCATGCACGAGCCGAGCGAGCGAAGCGAGCATGCCGCGGCAGCGGCCGGCGAGTGCCAGAACCGACTCGCTATTGTTTTACTTGCCCATTACAGAAAGGTTTAAGTGTCAAATTCGACTCAGTAGGTTAGGTTAGGTTTGAACTGTGACCCCCCATGCACGAGCCGAGCGAGCGAAGCGAGCGTGCCGCGGCAGCGGCCGGCGAGTGCCAGAACCGACTCGCTATTGTTTTACTTGCCCATTACAGAAAGGTTTAAGTGTCAAATTCGACTCAGTAGGTTAGGTTAGGTTTGAACTGTGACCCCCCATGCACGAGCCGAGCGAGCGAAGCGAGCGTGCCGCGGCAGCGGCCGGCGAGTGCCAGAACCGACTCGCTATTGTTTTACTTGCCCATTACAGAAAGGTTAAAGTGTTAAAATCTATTCAGAAGGTAAGGTTAGGTTCGTGCTGCGTCCCCCTGGAAGGATTACGTTTTGCTGGATATCGTTTATTTGAATTTCAAAAATCTGGACATTGTTTGTCTGGATATCAATTAACTGTATTTCAAAAATTTGTGTTTTAAAAATCTGGCTTTGGTGCATATGGATTACGGTCATCTGGATTTTGTGCATTTAGATTTCGTATGTCTGGAACTCATTTGTCTGGATTGTAAAACGTCGTACATATAAAGAAATGGGCAAATGAAATTCGGAGTTGCGATTATATGGCAAACAAACTTCGAAATTTTAAAATTCGGGGTTATGAAAAAATGTCCAAACGTTTTCTGGATTATGATATTCGGAATATTAAAATTCGAGATTAAGATAGGTAACCATTGAAAGTGCTTCAAATATTACAATACAAAACACAAGGACTTTTTATACATAATTTTGTATTATTAGTTACTAGCTGGCCCGGCGAACTTTGTACCGCCCAGTCAATGAATGTTGCGTTACCTTTGGGCTTGGAACTAATTTAGGCTATGATGAACGGAATACAATGATACAAAATAAATATAGATATAGGTATAATGGCTTTTTATTTCGATGAATAACACATATAGAAATAGAATAAAAAAATAATTACTTAAATACTTCATACCTACACGTGTCAGAGAAAAATTACCTATTGAATTAAACTACGTTTTGCAGCCTGGGATGCACTCGAATTAACTCTTTTCGTTCTTTAACTGGTGTCGACCACAAATCGTTTCCTTTCACTTTAATTATGATAGTTCTACTTCTACCACTATCATCGGGCGACCGACGATGATACAGTGGGTAACCATCGTTGCCTGTGATGGTCTTTGCCGTCAATTTTCGTGGAGACCTTTTGGAACACTCGCTGTCAACCATGCATGGTGATTGGCGGTTGATGGTGCCACACGGTCCATGAATCATATATATATTCGTGATTAGAACATCATGTCATGTCGTTCTGGATCGGTTACAGGATTAGCAATCCCCGCACATACAATTTTTATCCGCCCGAATTCTTTCGACTAACCAAATTAAAATGTGTGCATGCTGCAAGCCTTATTTTTGTCATTCGATTGAATACATCCATCATTGAATAATCCCAAAGATGTGTTGCTTTTGTAACTCATGATCGGATTTTTTGATTGAAAACATGTGTGGTAATGTCGAGCCGATCACTTGATATCTGTCCGGGAAGCAGCAGTTGAATAATTTCCATCCATTTCGGATTACATGTAAATGTAATGAATAGATCTGGCCGACCATAATGACGAAAATATTATGTATGTCATTGCATCTTGCGCATATTCATGACCTGTGTATGTCGCAGTAAACAGACCAACATTTTCTGCATCTTCTTCTCTGTGCTAATTGCATCGCGTAAATGGATGTAATCTTCAAAACGCAATTTAGCTTGGTTCGAACCAATGAATCAGGGGCTCCGTTTCAATTATATACATAATAATATAATTAAGCGAATTAACCTTCTTGGTTAGATTCCTTACTAAAAATACCTTATTAATTTCTGAAAACACGCGTAAACACAATCATTTGAGGAATTTTTATGTATCTGCTTTTATTGCACTTTTTGATAATTGATTTTAAAATAAAGTTAATTTTTAGAAAAAAAACAAAAACCGACTTCAAGACTATACCTATATGTACAAATTTAAACTGAAAAGTAGAAAATAATATTAAATAATAATAATGATATTAATTTTTTATTTTAATTACTTTAAACGTTCAACGAAAAGGTTTCCTAAGTTATTTTTGAAGTCGGTGCCGCCCAAGAACAGTTTTATTGTTGCAAAGGCAGCAACAAATGGAATGTACGGCGGCGCGACGCGGCTTCGCGTGAGGGCCACAGAGCAAGTATGGTGAGGGCAGACTGTAATAAGTATATAGTCTATGGGGCAGACGTCGTTGACGGTTGTGTCTCTATGCATAAAAATTTTGATGCGCTTCTTTGCAATTTATAAGTAAGCTTACGTGCGATTTTCTGTTCTCTAGTAAAAGTTAAGGTAATTAATATAATAAATAGTGTAATTAATTATTAGGTTATTTTTTTATTAAGGATATTTATGCTATTGCATAGCTTCTATCGCGGGCCTTGAGCGCGGGGACCGAATCCAGAAATTCCGTAACGAAAAAACCTCACGCTCCCCCCTCCGACGGGCGTGGAGGTGTGGCATGAAGGCATAGCATGCAATAGCTTTACCGCGGCAGTCCCCGAGTGCCACACGTCTTTTTTTTGTTTTGGTTGGCACCGACTTCAAAAATAACTTAGGAAACCTTTTCGTTGAATGTTTAAAGTAATTAAAATAAAAAATTAATATCATTATTATTATTTAATATTATTTTCTACTTTTCAGTTTAAATTTGTACATATAGGTATAGTCTTGAAGTCGGTTTTTGTTTTTTTTCTAAAAATTAACTTTATTTTTAATTTTTAAGTGGAAAGTTAGTGTATTTTGTTTGTATATAATATGGATAGGCCTACTAAACGCGCTTCTCAAATGAGAAAGCGTCGTTTGGAAGAAAGTAGGGACGAGAGGGAAGATCGTCTAAAGAAGAGTAGGGAAAGATTTGCAATAAAAATTGCAAATGAGAGTGATGAGCAGCGGGCGTATAGACTTTCGCATACTCAAACTTATCAAGGCTTAATGAAAGTCCAAAAAGTCATGCTCAACGACTCAGTTTGATTCACGAGCGTTTATCAAACGAAAGCGAAGAGCAACGTTCTCATCGCCTTGGTTTGATTCACGAGCGTTTGTCAAATGAATCTATCGAATCCAGAGCGGCTCGATTAGATGCTATGCGACAAGCTAGTCGCAACCGCAGGAATGTTTTCGAACAATCTATATGATCAAACATACAAAAAGAAAACATACTGTCGAATCAAAAACCCTCCTTTTTTGATGTTGGTTAAAAATCGACTAGCATGAAGCTCCCAGTCGAGACGAATCAAATGAGCACAAACACGGCGGAATTGCTTTATTTTATTACAGAGTTCCCATGGCTATTTACCGTCTCCATCATCAGACCCTGAATACCACATAGGATCGGAGTACTTATTAATTAGACTCAAACACATTCAAATTCGATGGTATTACATAATTTTGTTACAGAGATCCCATACTCCTAAACCATTCATCATCAGCTTCATCATCAGCTCAGCAACATCAGATGGTGACCATTAGATGCAAAAATCTACATAGATTAAGATAATTTCTGATAAACAGTGTATATGCCTACAAAATTTGAGGGTTTGCCTCGATTTCCCCAGGATCCCATCATCAGATCCTGACCTGGTGACAATGGGACCACCTCTGACGTATGACCTACCAAATAAAAAAAGAATTATTCAAATCGGTTTATAATTGCCGGAGTAATCGCGTAACAAATATACAAAAAAAAAAATACTGTCGAATTGAGAACCTCCTCCTTTTTTTGAAGTCGGTTAAAAATACAAACAATATTTATTCACCCTTTTTACTTTTTAATTATTTTACACATATTACATTTTTGAACGCATGAATGTCAAACATTATTTTCCGTATTCGACAGGATTGACAACTAATGATTGACATGTACGAAAATCAAAATTTTGGGAAAATATTTATTCGTCTAGTTTTTGTTGTTTTTATGATTTATTCTGCTATTCTGGGCGGTGACAAATCCAACAAATCCAAAACCATGAAAATTGGTTCAGCAGATCTCGAGTTATAAGTGTTGGAACATACAGACTTTCTTTTATATATCTAAAGTACAAGCATTTTGTTATGATAGAAATAAAACTAATACGTAAAACATTATAACAAGCATATTGACAATGGCTAGAATTTTTTTAAGATATTTCTTGAGTAAGTACTTCTAGTAACTTATCAAAATAAGAAATATAATAAGTGCTCATTTAAATAAGTTATAAGTGCAAACTCTATAAAAAAAATATTATTTATAACGAAAACTCACTATAATGTAGAACGGTTCAGTAAAAGCGCACATATCGATTAACACTAAAGAGCTGTAAAGCATCTCTACTACCAAGAAATGAGTCCAAATTTAGACTGTATCTGCATTATTGTTTATGTTATCTTATCATGTTACAAGAGACTTGATTGAAATGTATGAGGTTGCAAAATCAACTTCATTATGTTCATGTGGTATTGCGGCACAGGCTGCACTACAACCTCTCTTTGTGCGTATAATAACTATGCATATTATATTATCATTGCACTCGCTATTTTCCTTGCATTTGCAATAAGAGGGTTGTCTTAGATGCAAACCAAAGGGCAACAATATGTAAATGTGCCACATACAAAGTATAAAACAAAAAATTAATTTTTTTTGCCTTAAAATAATGCAACCGAGTCAAACTCTTTTTTTTTTTTTAACCCATGACGCGTCCTACTCACAGCGGTTGTGTGTTTCAAGAGTGTCAAGGGAGTTCACGAAATCTAGCTTTTTTATGACTACCGAGTTTGAAAATTTTATTTACCCTATTGTTCTATAATTATATGCCATGTATGATATATTTTTGGAAAGAAGAAGAAACTAGTTATAGCATAAAAATGTAATCATGGCGATATATTTTTTCTATAAATTGAAAAAAAATTGATTTTATTTTGTTTTAATTTTAATTGCTTACATACTAACACTTACATGATAATGCTGAGTCATCAAATGATCATATTCACGTTTTCATATCACTACACGATTGCCAAATACATTCACTTATATTTTCACACATTTAACACAACATATTTCACTATGAATAATAACAAATCTCCATTATTCACAAACAAGAAAAAAAGCGCCATTTTGCGTCTTCCGCACTGAAAAGTTGAGACACTTTTTCACTGAGTATTCTTCAAATATCCCTAAAACCAATATCATAAACGTATTCTACGTAAAATTTCAAGTAATATACGTCTCAATGATCACTCATCTAATTATTCCTCTCGGCATAATTCACAATCCAAATATTCGTTGAACAAGACAAACGTCACAAACTATGGCCGATGACGCAACTCAATCTATGATTCACTTTTTTTTTTATTTTGTGGTTTTAGTCCGTATTGCCTGTCTCGGAGTCGTGTCGATTCGAATTATAAATGTTTAAGGCATAGAGAAATATTTTTTATACTGGAAACATTCACTTGTAAGTAACTACAGGTGACCTTCAAAGTCATTGGCCGCGTTAGGAACAGCTTTTGTACGCAGGACGCTACAGTACAGTTTTAGTTACGAGCAACCGCTGTACGTAGGACGCATCACGGGTTAATATCTGAATATACAATTTTTTATATTTTAAACAAAGCTGGTGAAGCCGCTGCTGGAAAGCTGGTTATACAAAGACTCACCATTGGATTCATAGTCTCCCCGTTCCCTGAAGCCACCCCGACCTCCGCGTCCCCCGCGCCCTCTGCCGCCACCTCGGCCTCCACGGCCTCGTCGCTCACCGAACCCATTTTTGTCGAAATCTTTAAAAAATAATTTTCTTATTAGTATACATTTTACATGTTTAGTAATGCTATAATATTGAGAGAGAAGCTATTTAATCATTTTTATATCAAATATGAATTTGGGACTTTTTAATCCATAATATCTCAGCGATATGTTTTCTTGCAAATGTAGCGAAGAACAAACGCATAACTTTCAATATAAGCTTGTCATGTATTCATAAGAATAAAATAGTAAGCAAAGTACATAATTTAAATTAAAATAAACTGATATAACATAGTGCAGGAACTAATAATTTATGTAGGTAATAAATTGATTATAATAAATTTGTTATCAAATATATATGTTATAACTTAAAATAATATTATTATCAAGATATGATTTAGTGTCTATGAATTTACCATTTACTTCATCTTCTATGAATGATGTAAAACCTCTTCCCTGTGACAAGCTGTGACCTTCATCAACATCATCATAAGACTTTGTGTATTGTCTTGTTGGTGGAGGCGGCACAACCTAGTAAAATTTAGATAATGTGTTTATTTGCAAATATAAGTTTGTTAATATGACTTTCCCTTGCACAAGTCCAATAAGATTTTTGATTTAATGACATATCATAAAATTAGTGAATACTTATTACTTACAACATCACAAGCATCGTCCCATTCATCATCCATGATCTGAAACTAAAACAATTTGTTAAAGATTAAAAATTGGAGGTAGGAAGGTCCTTTGTGCACATTCAACATTTTACTCTACCCACAAATTTGAAATTATTGTAATTATTAAGCTTTATCTATTTAATTTTAAAAATAGCATATGAACACATATGTATGGTTACCAATAAAATATATTTTTGAATTATTTTATCAGAATTCCAAATTGTTTAATGGTAGGTAGGTACCGGCTTTGGAAGCCACACGTGCTGAAGACAAAAAAATCATTTTAAATAGGTTCAATCCTATCAATCATGCCGTAACATTGTTCTATCCTTACCTTAAATTTGAAATTATATGCCTAAAACTAAAAAAAACTGCAACAATTTCCTGAGAAAAGGAGAATGGCGACGATAAGTAAAATTACTGCTTTTTGGCAGTTGGCGCGAGCGTTGCAAATGAAATTGTGGACAAAGAGCAAAGACATGACACTTTGTTATTGTTTTTTATGTAAACTATGATTGTATCAAATACAAGTCTTTTGGACATTAAGCTATTATTCATTATTATTTTATAAATAGCATTATTTTAAATTTTATCATAAAAATTTTATTTATTATTAACATTTACATTGGATTTTACGTGCCTTGTTTAAAATTCAAACTACAAACTAAAGATACATACTATTCGAATCAATCTTCCGATAGAATTACATTAATAAATAAATAAATAAATAAATAAATAAATAAAACCTAAAGCAGTTACTTTTAAGATAACACTTATTTTTAAAGTTATAAAATACAATAATTTTAATTTATCAATTAAAAAACGACAGTATACAATATCGATTTATCGATTTAATCGTTTATCTTTTAGTTTTTGACTACAACCCTAAACAAACATAGTGGGCAGTGGCAACTGGCAACCTGTGCTGGCAACTGGCAGTGGCAAGTGGTGACCTTAGTTGGTTTATAAATAAACATTTTAGTTATTTCATTGATTTATTTATTGTGCATAACTTGATACGATCCTAAGACAAGATGATCGAGACTCGGATAAATATGTCTACTACATTTTATATGCGTTAATTTCGATCGAATCTTATCATTGTTAGCGTCTAATTTTTTGTGGTTCAAGTTTACAAAATAAACCATGGCTGCACATGAGACAGTTAAAGTAGCCGTGGTAATAGATCCTTTGCCGAATGTAGTTCCATGTTCTAGTACATTGACTGCAGAAGAATTGTGTATACTTATGTGCAAGAAATATAACATTCCTCCACTGACGCGTACACTATTTGCTTTACGAATCAAAGGAACAGACTATTTCCTCAAAGATAACAGCAAAGTTCTCTCCAGTTCAAGAGATTATGAACTCAGAATAAGGTTCAAGGTAAATGTAAAGATAATATTTGCTGTTACTCTATTAAATTACTATATATGATTTAATTTTCTGTTTATCACATATTTAAATTATTCATGTCACTTAATACCTATATCTATTACTCCTAACATTAATGCTATGTCAATGGGACCATACTAAATAATAGATGTGATATATTAATGTGAATTACCTTTAAAAATAAAGCCTGATGCTCATCATCAGCCTGATCATGAATTGAAACATACTTATCACTTAGTCATAAAACCTTGAATATGATTTCAGTTTTTAAATATTAGTGATTACTGATTTTTTTATCATTTATTTCTGGTTGATAGGTACCGCAGCTGAGTCTGTTGATAACTCTTGACATGACTACATATGATTACTATTTTCAACAAGCAAGAAATGATGTAAATGAGAATAGAATCCCTGAAATTAAATATCCTGAGCATAAGCAGGAACTTCTTGGACTGGGCATTGCTGATATGTAAGTAGTAGTCAAATACTTGACTATATGAGTGAATATAATTATCAGTATAAAGTATCCAGGATTGATGTGTATATTAATATTTCTTTGTGAAATGTGGAATATAGTTTATAACTTTTTGTCTATTTAAATAATATTATACTAAGTGACTGGTAGCCATCTGCTATGCTTCAAACAAAATTCTCATTTCATATTAAATTCAAATTTCATATTAAACAAACTATTGATCACAAAAGTATAAAAACAGGTTGATACATGATAAGAGAAACCAAATATAGCTTGTAGTACTTGGTGAAGAAGTAGCTTACTTTACTTTTGGTTTTAAATAAATAAATGGTTATTCTGAAAATTTCTTCATTGATTTATATACCATCTTAGTTTACATACAAACATGTTGGTAAACAACTCCTTTAGAGTTGATTTTACTAACTTTAAACAATTTAATTCAAACTTTGTATGAAAAAATGGTGACAATACAATAATTTCATGACTTTGATCCTTCAAACTCATGAAATTTTAAGCATGTTTTTGGTTATTTTTTTAACTAGTAGTAATCTTATTTGTATTTCAGTTATTTTGTTATATTTTGAAGCAAAATAATATTGAATATAAGTATAATACATAAGTATTATATAGAGAATAATTGACAAAAAATTACACATGTATTATTGTTTATGTACATTCAATAACCTTACAGGTTACCATGATCTTGTAATTAATTATATGGATGTCTAAGTAAATTACACTGTGATATACAAGTAATTGTGCATAAAATAATTGGTCCAAGTGTAAGACAATGGGCTACAATTATGGCGCAATTTAGATATCACAATTAAAATGGCTACGTTATTTATGTGTGTTTGTTTTATTATTGTTTTAATGAGTTAATAAAAGTGAGATGATATTTATGTACACTAAAATATGTATTGAATTAATTTCTACTTTTTTAAAGGTCTCTAAATATTCTTCATACATATTTTAAAACAGTATTGTTTATTTGAAGGATGCGTGCCATATTAGAAGAAAAATTACAATTAAATGATGTTGTTAGAAATTACAAAAAGTATATACCAAAAGTGATAGTGCGAAGACATGGGCCATTTCCTAAGAAGCATGCCTATGATTGCTTGCCTCAATTATGTTCAGCAGGCCATAATGTTAAGTAAGTAAAACCTTCATTTATATCTTAATTTATGATTTATTCAGTTGCAATATAGAAAAAATGAAGTACCTGTACTTACACTTTTCTTCTACTGTTCATAAAAGTAATTCTAATTTTGAATTTGATATTTTTGGTTTTATGGCATTCAAATATATTTTATAGTTAATAAATTTATGTTTAACTTTACTAATTGTCACAAAAAAGAACAATTATTATAAGCTAATAGTTGTGTAAAGGTGCTCTCATTAAGATGTATGATATGACAACAATTAATATTATTATTCTACTTAATTAATACAGCAAGTAGCAGTTTACATTCCTGCTATAAATTTTTCAGCTATGTGAAGAATCTGTACCTGCAACAATTATATGGCCTCGCTCCTAACTATCTCGCGGAAGAATACAAGGACACAATGTGGCAGAATGGTGCAGAGAGTATACCAGTTAAGGTAGTGGTGGCGCCGTTTCACCCGCACCAGCCTGGTATTCGAATATATAACACATTGAAAAGAGATGTAAGGAACCTACATTATTATTGATACCTAATTTTGGTTTTTGGATAGATGTTAGAAAATGTTAAGTAGGAATATACAACAACTGATTGAATTTGAATCAGGATCTATAAATTTTTTAAATAGGCAACGTTGGCAAAAATAATAATAGAGGAAATGAGATTCTCATATTTTAAATTTTTCAATAATTATATCACAGCTTAATAATACAAGTTTGTTAATAGTTTTTATTTATTAAGTTAATAAATAAATAAATAAATAAATATTATAGGACATTATTACACAAATCGACCTAGTCCCACAGTAAGCTCAATTAAGGCTTGTGTTTTGGGTACTAGGCGACGATAAATATAATATTTAATAAATACATATATAGATAACACCCAGACCCAAGAACAAATAATTGAGTTCATCACACAAATATTTGCCCTGACCGGGGATTGAACCCGGGACCGTCGGCTCAGTAGGCAGTTACTTTACCACTGCGCCAACCGCGTCGTCAATAATGTAATAAGTTAACTTGTTTTTCATTGCAGTGGTTTCATGCATGTACTATTGAGGAATTAATATATTTGACAAGGAATGGCGACAATTCTTTGGAAGTATCAAGAAGAGGGACGCCACTCTTTTTGAAATTCAAATCTGAAGAACAACTTACTTCATTTATATCTGTTTGTGATGGTTATTACAGGTACATTGATGGCATGCATTTTTAAATAAATACGCCTACTTAAAAATAAGATTTTCTAGCAAGGAATGTTTAAAATTAATTAATTTTTATAGTATCATAATATTTTTTGTATAATTATTTGTATGGTTACACAGTTGTAAATAATTAAACTATTAATAATACATTCGGATTATAAGCTGCATGAGGTCAGATAATCATCTATTTACATTGAATGCAGCTATAATGATATAAATGTTAATTCAAGGATCAATTTGTACATAATAAAGCATGATTGTGGTTTACCCGCGTCATTATGAAAACAATATGAGAATAAGTTTTCATTCAATCTTAAAAATTGTATAATTATGTACTTATATATTGTGAAGTAGTACTTATACTGTGATAATCACAAAGTGTTACTTTTTTTGCGAAATTGGCTTAAAATTACTAACATTTAATTTTTGACAGTAAAAGAGTCAAGTTATTTAAGAATAAATATTTAGTAAATAATTATATCAGTATTTTCTATATCTATACATATAATAAATCTGTAGAAAGGTCAATTCT
The DNA here is from genome assembly GCA_029959065.1 of Colias behrii. Taxonomy (NCBI): domain Eukaryota; kingdom Metazoa; phylum Arthropoda; class Insecta; order Lepidoptera; family Pieridae; genus Colias; species Colias behrii. Next base: position 5,218,121 of record JARWMC010000019.1, on the reverse strand, counting down.
GTACATTAAAAATATTGAAAAAATAAATAGCAGAGGGTGTTACTGGATCGATACCAAACCCAAATATGTAATTAAAAAAATTTTTGTCTGTCTGTCTGTCTGTCTGTCTGTCTGTCTGTCTGTCTGTCTGTATGTTCAGGCATCACGTGAAAACTAACGGTTCGATTTCAATGAAACTTGGTATAATTATACCTTACTATCCCGGGCATAAAATAGGATACTTTTTATCCCGGAAAAATAGGTAGAAAAAAAAATAATATTATCTATACATATAATAAATCTGTAGAAAGGTCAATTCTGTACATTAAAAATATTGAAAAAATAAATAGCAGAGGGTGTTACTGGATCGATACCAAACCCAAATATGTAATTAAAAAAATTTTTGTCTGTCTGTCTGTCTGTCTGTCTGTCTGTATGTTCAGGCATCACGTGAAAACTAACGGTTCGATTTCAATGAAACTTGGTATAATTATACCTTACTATCCCGGGCATAAAATAGGATACTTTTTATCCCGGAAAAATAGGTAGAAAAAAAAATAATATTAATTAATTTTTCTTAATTTTTCCGCGCGGACGGAGTCGCGGGCGGAAGCTAGTTAGAAATATAATATTTACCAGTATATGTATGAAAAAACAATATTTACAGCTTATAATATTTTATATACTCAGGTTGATGGTGAAATGGACATTCAATCTTTCCAAAGATGACGAAACACCGTCCCTGAAAGAATTGCATAGGATAAAATGCCACGGGCCAGTTGGGTAAGTATTAGCATAATATATGCTAATTTTGTTCTCAATTTTTGTGTGTATGTATCTCATACATTGAATCACATTAATACACAATCAGTCCTTTCATTGTTGTTTTTATTTCAGCGGTGCATTTTCATACCGCAAATTGGAGGAAAAACGGGGAAAAAAGCATGGTTGTTATATATTACGGCAATGTCAAGATGACTACAATGTGTATTATTTGGATGTCTGTACTAAAAATAGGTATGTTTGTTGCAGTTTGGTAATTGATTGGTTTGCCGTGTATTATTTATGTATATAACTTCCTTTTAATGTTCATCAAGTTTAAGAGAACATATTGTTTGTGCTTTAGTTCCAATTAAATTTATAAATATGTATTTTTTAAATGAAAAAAAAAAGATAGATCAGGCGACAGACAGACAGAAGCCAAATCCAACTCTTTTTACAAACGCTATATTTTTTAATTCTTTTATTACTTTGCAGTACAACTGAAACATATTGGTTGGAATTTAAAGGTGATGGTTATGTGTTTAACAAAGAAAAGTACTTTAGTATCGAAAGGCTAGTCGGCTGCCATCAGAACCCTGAAGGCAGGATATTTTTAAATGAATGTATACCACCTTCTGAATATGGTGAGCAAAAAATATTATTTTGTAAATATTTTTTGTGATGAAATTTTCTTTAGAAAATAAGGAAGATTCCGTTTTTTACAATGTCAAAAAATGATGAGAGATAAAAAAGTGATAAATATTTTACATGATTATCTAAGTGTAATTTGATATTGAGCATGCATTATCAATTTGGGAGATATCATTTTATTTAGCTTTGTTTACTTGTACTTGCAAAATGACTTCAGGTTGAATTTAGAAATGCGTTGCCTGAATTTGTGGATACTGAAGGTGTCACTGACTTCGTTTGAAACCCCTGAAAGTAATTTTAAAAGCGGAAGTTACGTCTAAATATAAAAAAAAAATTAAATTTTGTCAATTTATTTTTTTATGGACCCCTCCAGCCCCCCTTAAACACACACAACCCCACATACGGCGATGTATTTCTAAATTTTAACATGACATCTCGTCTTTGATTTTGCTTCCATTTAGACTTTAGAGGTATGATACAATTTTTTTACATTACAGATAAGTCACAATTACTTCTTTGTGGCGAGCCTGTTAAAAAGGGCGTTAGAATCGATCAAGCAGAGTTACAAGATATACTAAAAGACAATAAAAGTCCCAGATGTCTACCTAATAAAGATATTTTATTATACACAGGTATGTTAGAAAATGGTTAAAAAACATATTACGCTTCAAAGTCGCAAATAATGAATTTATCAATGTGTATTTTTTATAGGATCGGAAAAAATGGGTTCAGAAAATATAACCGCCACATACAAGGCGTTATGGAGGCTCGATGAAACCAAGAAACTTCTAGTCGCGTTTAAAACTTTACAGAGGGAAAGGGCGAATGATTATTTAAAGGTATTTTTTGTTATAGTTTGAAATAAATTAAAATTTTTATGAGTTGTTTTTTTTTAAGAGGAAACAGCAAAAAACGTGTCGTGAATATTGTCGTGAATAGTGTCGTGTTTATTTTCAGGATTTCATAGAATTAGCGAGTAAATGGGCGTGCGTTCAATCAAGTTCCATAGTACGGTTGTATGGTGTTACGCTCAGTTCGCCAACGGCTCTCGTACTAGAATATCTACCGTATGGACCTTTTGACGTTTATTTAAGGTAATCATTTTGCAATTACCTACTGTTTCATTTGTTAATATTATTACATACGATTTTTAAAGTTTTTTTGTTAATATACACAATGTAGAGCCTTAAACTTCGTCGTATTTTTATACATAAAAAGTAGTATTGATAAAAAGTTCTATTCAAATTCAAATTCAAATTACATTTATTTGCAAGAATGTAGTTATAAAAAAAGGTGTTATTACAATATTAAGGCGCTAATACATTCTACCCACTATCGGGGTGTACAAATATTTAAATGGAAATACGTTAAATTACACTACACTAATTCTTCGCGTCACAATAGTTAAACGTCAATAATTCTTCCTTGTCACAGATTCCGCAATGTAATAAGTTCTTGAATGTCATAAAATTGTTTCTCCATTAACCATTTCGTCAGTTTCTTCTTAAATATATTTACTGGGAGATCCTTAAAGTTATCCGGTATTTTATTATATATTGTAATAGTCATAAATATCACACTATTTTTTTGCTTGATTTATTCTACATGTTGGAAAGTGCAGTTTATTTTGATACCTCGTTAACATATGCGAATTTACTTCTCCTTTCTTCTTAAAATATTCTGGGTGGTATTTAACCCGGCGTCATTGAGGTTGGGTCAAAATGACCCGGCTTGTTTATAATTTACAATATCTTTGTAATTACGTGCACGATTGTGCTGTTCTTTGTAGTAGCTGGAGCTAATAATGTACATTAAACGTTTTGGAAGTGAAATCCTTTCGACGTCGAGTGTACTGGGAGCTACACGCGTGTATTTTCGAAAAAGGTAAATATGACCCATCCTCACAATTGATGTAACAATTTCGCGCCATGGCTAAGTTATCGATTTTTACTGTTGTGTATGATTTCTTGGTGTCTGCAAACATTTTTTTTGCTTGTTTCTGTGAATTTAATGTTTTTGTTTGTCCAACAGGTACTTATTATAAAATAGGTACTATAAATGGATAGAATAGAAAATATCACGTATCATGGCGGGTTTAGACTCGTGTATGACTCAGAATTACCTTAATATGATGATGAAGTAGAAGAAGAGGATCATGTTAGAGTGCAGAGTGTGTTTCAAGCGGAGAAAAGTGAAAACCCGAATTCAATACCTTTTACAATAAAACTAAATATGGGGTTGGCGTCGCTGATGAACATTGCGCCTCATATGATGTGAGTCGTAACTCCAAAAGGTGGCCCCTGACAATTTTTATGCCATGTTGGACACACAGGAATTAATGCGCTTATAATACGTCGCATAATTAAAAACAAACCAAACGTTAAGCGACGTAATTTTTTGAAAAACTTAGGTCTTGCTCTGGTCATAGAACATTTGAAAATTCGCCAGAAATTGATCGATAGCAATGACAAATGGGCAGAGAATTTATTGGTGGATCATCAGAGGAGCCACCTGCAATTCCCGAAAAAGATGTTAAGTGTGTCCGGAAATAAAAATAGTAAAACAAAACATTTTTGTCAAGCTTGCCCTAAATTTATTTGTCCTGAACGCATCATGGCTTTCTGTATTGATTTCATTTACAACGAAGATTCTAATTAGCTTTGTTAAAGTTTTTTTCTAATATATTAGACTTAAGTTTATAAAAATGCTATTTGTAACCAAAATTACTGGTTGTTAGCGTAGGAATGACATGAAAACGTAAGAGGTCTATATTTTGTTCCTATTTTTATGAGTTTATGTCAAAATTGATTAAAGTGAATAAAACGTTGGTTAATTATTATTTTTATTTTATATTATCAAAACCAGAATACCTATAACCTATAATAATAACACAGAATACTAATTTTCTTAAAAAGTTTAAAAATAACAACTATAAAATATATAATATTGACCCACCTCAACGTTCGGGTATCTGTTTTCTACCACAATGACGCCGGGTTAACAAATAAACATACTTCTCTTATGTATATGCAGGTTAGTGTAAGGATACGTAATTTACCGAACATTGGTTTGCAACTGTCCCTTTGATGTAATCCGCACAGGGCCCGGATACATTTCTTTTGTGCCACAAATACTTTCCGCACCTCGCAAGACTGTCCCCAAAGAATTATTCCGTAAGAGAGTATAGACGACATACAGGGTGTTCCACCGTTGGTATTCTAAGCTCAATGGAGGTTATAGTTTTACATATGATGAGTACGTAAAAAATACTTATAAAATTCCAGATGTATTTTTTTTTCAAATAGATGAATTCTTAAAACTCTTTGTGTACACCCCTAACAAGCAACCCGCCCAACTTTGCCACCCGCACGTGAGCTATCGTTTAAGATTGTTTTCATAGACAAAATGCTCACATTAGCGAAGTGTTATATGCCGGCTCCGCGAATCTAGAGAAGAAAACATGAATTTAAAGGAAAAATTTAACAAAAATTTTTTGGCGTAATTTTGTTGTTTAAGTATTTTTTACGTGATCAGTGTATGCAAGACTACAAGTTCCTTCGCGCTTAGTATACCGACAGTGGGACACCCTGTATATGCATGGTAGGCATTTATTGCAACATTCATAGATACAGTATCTCTTAGGCGACGTAATACGTAAACGAAACGATTTATCCTATCACAAATATATTCAATATGACTGTCCCATTTTAAACCTTCGTCTACCAGAACGCCTAAGAATTTATGGTGTTTTACCTGTATTAACGCCGTTAGTACACCTACGCATTCGCGTGCGGCAGCGAATCTCTGCGAAACTACTGCGTAGCGAAATATCTGCGGAACGTTAGTACACAGCAATGTTTTCGCAACTTTTTCGCAATGCGTCTGTGTAATGGCCATTTCGCACTTCCTTGCGAAACAAGTATTGTTTCGCAAGGAAGTGTCAGTAGACAAGGACGCAACTATTTCATCTATCTATGTGCTAGAGTGAGACATATCATATGCGAAATCCTGCCACAGTACTGACAGATTTTTCGTTGTTTCGCTGCCGTACGCGAATGCGTCGGTGTACTAACGCCGTAAAATCGAAATCAAACCTAAGTTATAAATATAATATTATCATGTATTTTAACAGAGAAAACGAAGAGAGAGTGAAGCCCTTACATCTAAAGAAAGTAGCGGCTGGGTTAGCTCGAGCTCTATGGGATTTATCAGAAGCCGGAGTGGTGCATGGAGATATCCGTTGTAGAAGATTGTTGCTCGCATCTCACCAGGCTGATAGGATTATTGTGAAGCTCTCTGGACCCACGTTACGGCAGTATACGCCTCAAGAGTAAGTTAAATTGAATATTTAAATAGCTTAGTTTCTGGTTTAACATAGCCTGTATTTTTTAATTGAAAATCTGTCACTATAGTAAATAGTAATGACATTGGTCCCATATTTCTATGTATTTTAGTGTTCACTGGATTCCAGTAGAGTTCTTCCCAGACATGAGTCTAGCGAAGCGATCAGTAATTGGTGATATTTGGGCATTTGCTACGACTCTATGGGAAGTGTTTTCGTATGGACAATCACCGACGGAGACCAATCCTGTACTTACTGCAAGGGTATGTATTTTAAGTTATTATAAATTTTCTATTTTCTATAATCTATAATGTAGTCTCTTTGTATGTATTCTCTTTGGTATCAAAATGCCAAAGGAAGCTGAAAAATTGGCACTAAATCCTTTCCATATACACAAACAGGTACGTAAAGCTGGCGATGAAAAATTAGCGAAATTAAAAAAAAACAACACCAGAATTTGTTGCTTATTTGTTGCTAATTAGTTGCTATAATGACGATTTTGTTGCTCAACCCGTTCGCTGAAAATCAGCAACAGTTCTAGCTTAACATTAAGGTATCGTGAAGAAATCGTAAAAAGGGATGGATTGTTGCAAAAATGCAGGTGAATTTGTTGCTAATTTGTTGCTGCATAAAAACAGTGAAAATTTTGATTTTTTTTCATTGGCGCTAAAAATACCACTGGCCACGTCAACTTAATTGTCGATTTTCGGTAGTGAAACATAAAAAAAAATTTGTTGCTCCTCACATCGTTCACTGGCACAGTGTACAGAGCCCACAACAAAATAGAAACCGGAAGTAGAGTTAATTTTGAAACCGGTTTGCTAGAAAATCATCCACGCCAGCTTAACTGTCGATTTTCGGTAGTGAAACATAAAAAAAAATTTGTTGCTCCTCACATCGTTCACTGGCACAGTGTACAGAGCCAGCAACAAAATATAAACCGGAAGTAGAGTTAATTTTGAAACCGGTTTGCTAGAAATTCGTCCACGCTAGCTTAACTGTAAATTTTTGGTAGTTAAACATTAAAAAAAAAATTTGTTGCTCCTCACATCGTTCACTGGCACAGTGTACAGAGCCAGCAACAAAATAGAAACCGGAAGTAGAGTTAATTTTGAAACCGGTTTGCTAGAAAATCGTCCACGCCAGCTTAACTGTCGATTTTCGGTAGTGAAACATAAAAAAAAATTTGTTGCTCCTCACATCGTTCACTGGCACAGTGTACAGAGCCAGCAACAAAATAGAAACCGGAAGTAGAGTTAATTTTGAAACCGGTTTGCTAGAAATTCGTCCACGCCAGCTTAACTGTCAATTTTTGGTAGTTAAACATAAAAAAAAATTTGTTGCTCCTCACATCGTTCACTGGCACAGTGTACAGAGCCAGAAACAAAATAGAAACCGGAAGTAGAGTTAATTTTGAAACCGGTTTGCTAGAAAATCGTCCACGCCAGCTTAACTGTCGATTTTCGGTAGTGAAACATAAAAAAAAATTTGTTGCTCCTCACATCGTTCACTGGCACAGTGTACAGAGCCAGCAACAACATAGAAACCGGAAGTAGAGTTAATTTTGAAACTGGTTTGCTAGAAATTCGTCCACGCCAGCTTAACTGTCAATTTTAGGTAGTTAAACATAAAAAAAAAAATTTGTTGCTCCTCACATCGTTCACTGGCACAGTGTACAGAGCCAGCAACAAAATAAAAACCGGAAGTAGAGTTAATAAATTGACGAATTTCTAGCAAACCGGTTTCAAAATTAACTCTACTTCCGGTTTCTATTTTGTTGCTGGCTCTGTACACTGTGCCAGTGAACGATGTGAGGAGCAACAATTTTTTTTTTATGTTTCACTACCGAAAATCGACAGTTAAGCTGGCATGGACGATTTTCTAGCAAACCGGTTTCAAAATTAACTCTACTTCCGGTTTCTATTTTGTTGCTGGCTCTGTACACTGTGCCAGTGAACGATGTGAGGAGCAACAAATTTTTTTTTATGTTTCACTACCGAAAATCGACAATTAAGTTGACGTGGCCAGTGTTATTTTTGGCGCCAATGAAAAAAATTCAAAATTTTCACTGTTTTTATGCAGCAACAAATTAGCAACAAATTCACCTGCATTTTTGCAACGATCCATCCCTTTTTCCGATTTCTTCACGCTACCTTAACGTTAAGCTAGAACTGTTGCTGATTTTTAGCGAACGGGTTGAGCAACAAAATCGTCATTATAGCAACTAATTAGCAACAAATAAGCAACAAATTCTGGTGTTGTTTTTTTTTTAATTTCGCTAATTTTTCATCGCCAGCTTTACGTACCTTACACAAACAGATATTTTATGTTTATATCATTTTGTAGTCTTGATTTTTTTAAATTATTTCGATTATTAACAACTTTTATTATTCTTCTTAAAATGTATTGATTATGCTGGTATAAATCTTATTTCATTCCAATTTTTAAAGTAACACATATTCAGTTCCTCTTATTATAATATCTTACCTCCCTTATCTTTATTTAATAAATAATTTAATAATGAATTGTTATAGAGTTACGAGATGGGCGATAGATTACTACGACCAGCTCGATGTCCTAGTGAAGTGTGGGCTCTCATGCGGCAGTGTTGGCAGACAGAACCACTGAGACCGCAAGAAATCATGCGAGATATGAACCATATGTTGCATCGAGGTAATAATTGTATTTTTTCTTAATTTAATTTAAGAGGTGGGTAGTTTTGAATTGTCGGCCAGGTGCAGCGTAAAATTCTCAATTTAATATGATAATAGTTCGAATTCCTTCACTAATATAGTGCAGAGGATTTGCAGATTATTCTTGCATTCTACGGTAATTGTCTTTTTATAAAACTTGACTTTTAATTGTTAATTTCAGAATATGTACCTATACATGAGTATGAGGAGCCAAAGATTTCACTTGATCATTTGGAACATGCGGATACTGTATCAAGTAAGAATTTATCTATACAGGGTGTTCCACTGTTGGTATACTAAGCTCAAAGGAGGTTATAGTTTTGCATACGCTGAGTACGTCAAAAATACTTATAAAATTCCAGACGTAGTTTTTTTTTTCAAATAGATGAATTCTTAAAACTCTATGTGTACAGTGTACACCCATAACAAGCAACCCGCCCAGATTTGCTACCAGCACGCGACCTATCGTTTAAGATTATGTTTTCATAGACAAAATGCTCACATTAGCGAAGCGGTATATGCCGGCTGCGCGAAGCTAGAGAAGAGAACATGGATTTTCAGGAAAAATTTAGCAAAATTTTTTTGATGTAATTTTGTTGTTTAAGTATTATATTCGTGATCAGTGTAGGCAAAACTAAAAGTCCCTTCGCGCTTAGTATACCAATAGTGGGACACCCTGTATAATTAATTAAGATAAAATAAATACCGGAAAAAAAAATATTATGTACAAATTCTATGAAATATTTTATTTTGCTCCAGAAACTTAAAGTAAATTATGTTTGCAGGTGATAGGTTTATACCGAGTGAACTGAGCGACGCGGGAAGCAATAAGTCTTTGATATCAGTCGACAGCAGCGTACATTCTATGAACGGAACTATGTCAGATCAATATGATAACCCCGTAAGTTTAATTTTATCAATCTTATTGGTACAATAACGACTTTTTAATGCTCTTGAGGCATTGAAAATTTTAATAATATAAAAAAGTAGCATAATTGTTCAAAAGCACTTACTAATATTGAGCCATTTCATATGAAATTGACATAACATTTTTTTGTTATTGAAAATCCTTGTCATTAATGAACACTATTTTATTATTAAATTTCCTCTCCTTTCCATCATTGTTTTAAAAAGCAACTCGTGAATGTTGAAAGTAATTTTGCAGTTTAAAAGTAATAATTTACTAATTTATTAATATTAATTGTCAATCATATCGCTACAGTTTGCGGACAACAAAAGCTCAAACTCATTCGAGAACGCGCTCGCATACGCATTACGTCACGAAACGCAGTCAATGGGCCGCAGTAGCCGCGGCAGTGTGTGCGGGGGCTTACCCGCTGCATTAGCGCTTGAGGCTGACGAGTTCTGTGCTGCACCAAGACTTATGGAATCTATAGTGTCACAGGGGAAGACGTATCTCGTGACGCTTACCAAGAAGATAGGCAGCGTGAGTACAATTGTAGTCCTTATAGCGTATAGATATAAAGGTTAAAATGCCGCTGCAGTGTGTGCGGGGGCTTACCCGCTGCATTAGCGCTTGAGGCTGACGAGTTCTGTGCTGCACCAAGACTTATGGAATCTATAGTGTCACAGGGGAAGACGTATCTCGTGACGCTTACCAAGAAGATCGGCAGCGTGAGTACAATTGTAGTCCTTATAGCGTATAGATATAAAGGTTAAAATGCCGCTGCAGTGTGTGCGGGGGCTTACCCGCTGCATTAGCGCTTGAGGCTGACGAGTTTTGTGCTGCACCAAGACTTATGGAATCTATAGTGTCACAGGGGAAGACGTATCTCGTGACGCTTACCAAGAAGATAGGCAGCGTGAGTACAATTATAGTCCTTATAGCGTATAGATATAAAGGTTAAAATGCCGCTGCAGTGTGTGCGGGGGCTTACCCGCTGCATTAGCGCTTGAGGCTGACGAGTTTTGTGCTGCACCAAGACTTATGGAATCTATAGTGTCACAGGGGAAGACGTATCTCGTGACGCTTACCAAGAAGATAGGCAGCGTGAGTACAATTATAGTCCTTATAGCGTGTAGATATAAAGGTTAAAATGCCGCGGCAGTGTGTGCGGGGGCTTACCCGCTGCACTAGCCTCGGAGCAATTAACAAGCCTGGAGAAGTAACAATTAATTGAACGTTTCTTATATAGTGGCTCTCTTTTATTCAATACCCTAATTAATGCGATAGAAAGAGACAACACACTGTTATCGGCTTGGCATTCAAATCCACATGTAGCCACTTTTTGTTCTAAAAAGGTAGTGCTTGCCACTTTATCGAATACTAAAATATCGATAAATAAAAAAATTAAGTTATAAAATTGCTTGAAGATAATTTAAGATTCTTTTAATTTTGAATTATGGATAGGTAATTCCAAATTTTAAGATTCGTTTAATTTGGAATTATTCATTTACGATGCGTATTGACTGCCTTGCATTGTATGGTAGTGGTATTTATAAAAAAATATTATTAGGTATTTCGGTTTAGGTTGTTTTTTATGGTTTCGTAAAAAGGTACGTATTTTTTCCTGTTTTCATAGATTCATTCATAGAATTATACGGAACCCTTCGTGCGCGAATCTGACTTCCACCTGGTTGATCTTTTTACAAATCAATAATCGTATCCTACTAATATTATAAAAGCAAAAATATATAAGAATGGACATTTGATATTCTTTCACGTAAAAACTACTGAATGAGTTTTTATGGAACTTTACAAATAAACATATTATAGATTAAACATCAGAATAACATATAGGCTACAATTTTCCGCGGGAAAATAACTCATTCCCACAGGAAAAAATTGGTAAAAGTTTAAAATAAATTGCTTCAAATAAAACAAATAAAATTTAAAAATTTTTTTTACAACATTTTATTTCGATACTTAATTAACAAATTACAATATTTATTATTTAAAATAGATGCCACCTTAAACTTGTGGCACAGCATCTCTGCAAAGCACTTTACTTTTCTTCCCGTCTGATTCGAAATGATTTGAACAAGGCCGAGAATGTTTTGAAGGCTTCCAATTTTCCCTGTGCTATAGCTTTAACCCAAACATCTTTTAATTTTTCTCAAGCCAGAAACCTGCAAATAACAATAAAATCCATACTTAAATACCTTTTTTTTCTCCTAACCTAAAGCAGTCATTATCAATGAAGTACTTCGTACCTACTCAAGTATCGATAATTGCACAACACTATGGAAGTTATATTTTGCATTTTTTCTAAAAACTAAGCTGATTATGATTTCATTTCAATGATTACGGTTAGATAAAACATAGATGATTATGAAAATAACGTAAATTAACTTATTTATAATACAATTAACAAAAAAATTGATCAAAACACTAACCTGTGAAAAGACAAATTCCAATCTTCATCCGATTTCCCAGTACTACGGCTTTTACAGCCGTGAACAACACAAGCCATGTAATCTTTAGTAAATTATCTTTTCAGAAAATAACATAAGAAACTAGAAAACACGTTTTTCACTTCAAAAACAATAATTAAAATCACCATGCGTTAGTGACCAGACTGGTCACTAAAACAAATTGAAATGGCTACATGTCATTTCAAACTGTCGAACTGACATATATCTGTCCTCTTTTTTCGCATGACATTTTGCCATAAGCCAAAAAGGCCAAACTAGTGCTTTATTGTTCAATTAATTGTTACTTCTCCAGGCTTGATAATTGCTCCGAGGCACTAGCGCTATTATATTGTAGACCTTACAGAATATAGATGTAAGGATTCGAATGCTGCGGCAATTTGCGGTTATTTTCCAGTCGCGCTAACGCTGCTTATATTTTATCTATACTTCTATACTAATATTATAAAGAAGAAAAGTTTGTAATTATGTATGTATGTATGTATGGTTTTCACGCATAAACTACTGGGCCGATTTCAAAAATTCTTTCACCATTAGAAAGCTGCATCTTCACTGAGCAACATAGGCTATATTGCATTTTGAAAAAAATTAGAGATCCTTACCAAAAATGCAATAATCTAACCCAAGGTGTAAAAAATACCTCAATAAAACTTCTGTCATCGCGTGCGCTGCGGAATCTATTGAAGATAGAACAAAAAAATGTTCTACGGTATTATAGAATCGATCAATATGTACAAGAAAGTCCGCGATACCATATGTCCATCTTCAGTAGTTATGTTACTACAACAACTTTTTTACGTTTTCAAAGTAAATAGAAGTGCCGACAGTAATCAAACCATGTTATCCATACACATATTATATTAATCCTTATCCCATTAAATGATGTTTTATTATAGACTGTTTCAATACTAGCAAAATACTTTTTAAAAGAAAAAAATTGGATATTCTATTCAAAAGATATAACGAATTTTTAAAAGTATCAATCTACAGAAAATAGTAGGTATACCGTTCAATACAATGAGCAGGCCGTAGTGCGGGACGGGGTAAAGGTGATTTTCATGTGATTAAAAATTAAACCTATAGTCCGACCTATAGTAGACTTTTCACTGTCACGATATCGCTATCTATGCGGGTGAAACCGCAGGGCATTGCTAGTAACTAATACACTAAATGCTTTATAGGGTAACTACGGACACGTATTCAAAGGTTGGATGGAACGTGATAACCAAGAATCTCAAAGAAAGGAAGTGGCAGTTAAGAAGCTTACCCGTCAAGAGTCAGAAAGAAATGGCAGTTTGTATGAAGACTTTAAGAATGAATTGGAAATTATGAAGGTACGAAGTTATAATGAATCTATGTAGTTTAGTAGTTGTAATAATTTCGTCGTTGCATTTCATTGTTGAAAGCAGTTAAGATACTTCATGCTTTTCACCTCTTAATAAAAGCGATATATTTAACCATGTACAATCAAATCATTTTTGCTTTAAATTATTATGCCATAAAATACTGTATCAAGTATAAAATATATAAAAGGTCCGGTACCATTTAGTTATTTATATTTATGTTTTCTTTGCACAGTCGCTACAACACATTAACATAGTGGAGATCCTTGGCTATTCCTGGGACCATGGGTCAGATGTGCTCATAGTTATGGAGTACTTGGAAGAAGGCTCCCTTAATTATTATCTGAAGTTTCAAGGTGATAAGCTCAGGTTATCACACCTGCTCAAGTACTGCAAGGATATAGCCACTGTGAGTATTAATAGTAAATAGGACTTTATAGATACTTAAAAATTAGAATTTCTACTATCTAAACTTACTTAAAACAAATCGAGTATAGATATAATAAAAATATTAATGTGGTGAAATACTGGTCGTTACCGATTGAGTGCAATTACGTTTACGTGTCATACGCATTTTGTAATGCTATAAGAATAGTATCGGTATTATCAATGATTTGTAGTTTGAACGAAATTATTTCTTGAATTTGGTCTAGATTTTAGGAGTAACCAATAAATTTAATGAATATTTTATTGACAGGGTATGGACCACGTATCCGCCAAGAATGTAGTACACAGGGACTTGGCGACGAGAAATATTCTCGTTGTGAATAAATATCACGTCAAGATTTCCGACTTTGGTCTCGCGAGGATCATTCCCAAGGAGGAGAACGCGTATAGGATTAAGACTGAACGATTGCTGCCTATTAATTGGTATGTTTATTTTTATGTTTGTTTAACTAGAAAATATATTTACTGAACTGATATCAACATTTAATGTTGGATAACGAATTACAATATGGGATACAGAAAGTGTATGAAATAATCAGAATCTCTGGTAGTTTTCATAATGATACGGATTGCAAACAATTCGTATCAGCAATAAGCATTTTAATTTTGACATAATAAGGAGCAGGAGCAACTACGATGTTTTAAAACAGTAAAGTAATACCAGTGTGGAAACATGAAAGAGGAAACATACAGGTCGTTTAGCGTCACCATATTCCCACACTGGAATTAATACTGCTTTAAGACATCACGGTAAACACCCAAAGGCGTTTAAATCATTTATTTTCTTCCCGTGACCCTGTAGGGAGAAATATGAAGAAGAAAATGGTTATACAATTAACAAATAATGATAGTTTTGTTGTAATAAGCAAATATTATAATCTATATTTTGGTTATTGTATAGTCTGTATGGTATCACTGTAAACTGCAATGGGGAATATTCATGTTTTTCTTTTTTGTCTTAAATTAATAGTTTACTATTCTATAACGTAGAAAAAAATATAAATGGGCTTCAAAATACTCTAGATATTTTTATAAATGAAATTTAAAACTTTTAAAAAATTTAAGCAGTGCAAACGCTGCCATTTTGCGCGCGCTTTGCGTGACGTCACATGACACGTCCAGTGGGTGTTCACCTTAGTGTTTACTGTGGAGTGATGAATACAATGTCTTGTCAGATGACGTCACATTTCGTTCGATCAGTGGTGGCGCGTTTTGGAAGTTTGAATTTCGCTCCCTTATTTTGCACTTTTTGAATATTATTTTAGGGGTTTAAATAATAAGTAAATAAAAAAAAATCCTTTTCATTATAATATTACGATAATAAGTATTCGAGAAAAAAATATTTTAGGCCATTTCAAATTTTATGCATATTCCCTATTGTCTTTGCCCTCCTCCTGTCTCTGTGGTTCGTGGTGTAATGTCGTGTGCGCACAATGTAGTTTGTAATAAAGTATTATAAAAATAAAGATAATTTATCAGCATCCACAAGTTGTGTTTCAATATACAATTATTTCAATAAGTTTAATAAAAAAAAAAATTGGTTGTCTGTAAAGTCGGTTTACTGACGATAGTTGAACGTGACAACGTCCGATTGTGTTTCTTTGTCGCTCGTTCCGCGCTCTCGCTTGCACTTCAAGCCTTACATGGAACGCCTCAGAGCGAGGTAACGCCGCATGAGTCATGTTTTTTCGTGCGTGCAGCCGGCTCGATCGAATTATAAGACGTTGTCACGTCAAAAACGCTAGATAACTAACACTGTATTTACACTGGTCAGGTACGCGCCGGAGTCGGCGGTGGAGCCGTGGCACTTCTCGACGAAGAGCGACGTGTGGTCGTTCGGCGTCACCGCGTGGGAGATCCTCACGCGCGCCAAGATAGAGGTGCCCAGGTTCGACGTCGAGCGCCCACGGGAACGGGCTTCCTGGTAACATATTCTAAACTAGCTTTCCGCCCGCGGCTTCGCCCGCGCAGTCAAAGAAAAACCCGCATAGTTCCCGTTACCGTGGGATTTCCGGGATTGCGTCCTTTTCCCGGGATAAAAAGTAGCCTATGTCCTTTCTCGGGTATCAAAATATCTCCATACCAAATTTCATGAAAATTGGTTCAGTAGTTTAGGCGTGATTGAGTAACAGACAGACAGACAGAGTTACTTTCGCATTTATAATATTAGTATGGATAATACATATAAAGTAACATGATTATTTTAATCACTAGGAATCGAAGAATAATGGATTTTAAACGGGATGTCTCGATTCCTTACCATTTCTTCGCGGTAATGAGCGAAGCTTAACATAAATGGGACTCGAGAAAACCTGTGCGATATATTCGTCATGTTTTTTATGTGACCCGACGTTCCGAAGACTTTACGGACTCGGTCACGGGGAGACTGAATAATAGGCGCGTTAAATTGATCAGAAGAAAAAACTATACTATATCTAAGTCTTCAGTATAACAATGATGAGATTGCATGTAAAATATTTCAGCTTAGGCATATCGTCTACGTATTGCGCGGGTCATGCGCACGCATGCTTTGGTCAATTGACTATAATTGCAAGGTGAATGCTTGCATCTTGCGTAGAAACCAGAACTGTGTTGACGGAATGGCAACTTCGCTTCAGCAGCTCGTCATGCGTTCGTGCACTCATGTCTTTCGACAGATTCGAGATACATTTTGGATCTTGTCGAACGTTTGCATGATTTCTATAGTTTATGTAACTGTTATTTCGCTTTATAACGCCTCTCTATTTAAAAATAAGTTCATAATATAAAACGTATTGATCGTCAATATCATACCTCCTTTTCTATTGCAGCTTTCAGATTCCAGACGGCTGTCCTTCGGAGATTTTCAGGCACCTAATGAAAGACTGCTGGGCGCTAGATCCCAACATGAGACCTAAGTTCATAGACCTAGTGCACATGTGCAAGCGATTCATGGATGAATATAAATGAATTATAACAAGAATTTGCCAATTAAAATCTATTTAATGTAATTATAGATTAATCAGGGTCAACTTCATAAACATTGGTAATCTCAAAATATAGTACAACAATATTCGACGCTGTGTGCAATATGTAACAGATTTTTTTGCTACTTAGTTTTTATTATGAGAGCTTCGTTTTCTATTTTTGTTCATGACGAGCTCAAATAAAGTAATTGACGATAGCTTATCTTAAATTTTAATCATATTAATTGTTATATCTGACGTGTATATTAAGTACGAGGTGCAAATATTAATTAAATATGTACTTAGAAATCGAAATTCTATATTCCATCTATCTCTATTAAACAGTAAGTTCGTTCTAATTAGCTAGTTGGACTTATATCGTGTTTATCTTTAAGAGCTTTTAGATAGATTGTATATAAAAAAAAGATTTGAAATACAACGCAATTAAATATAATCCGGTGACAACGATTTTTGGACGCGACGGGTGCTTAAAGTTCCTGACTGAACGAACTAAAAATGGTCACTTTTAGATTGACGTATGTCTACTTTGTTTTAGACATTAATATTATTGTTGATTGTAATATGAAAATGGCATGAGTTTTTCACGTAAATTCGTTAGAAAATAGCTTTTCTATACTAAGTGCAACGACTCAAGCGGTGATGTGGGACACTAAAACATCAATTTATATAACAATTAATATTTATATTAACCTTAACTTTACAAAACTTCTATTTTTAGTTTCCAAAATTATTTTAGTATTCATGTGACATATGAAATAGATATATAAAACATGTTAATGTTATAATCTAATATGTATCTTTCGAAATTAGTGAGAAACTCATAGTTGCGCCACGAATGGAAAAGTACGTAAGTGTAAAGTTTTGTTGTTCCTCTACGCATTCGCTTTAGATATCAATAAGATATGATTTGTTTCGTGTTTAGTGCAATCAGACGACGAGAGTCTGTTACAATTACCTCCGCTTGTAAGGCGATAGTTTAAAATAATTTATAAATATAATAGTGGATGATTTATATCGTAATTTTATTATACGTTTACTTGCCGATCGATGGAAATTTTAATGTCAATTGTAAGTTAAAGTTTTAATTTTAAGGATAATTTAAGGGGTTTTATTGCTAGTCTAATCATTCTTAAACTCTTTCGTAATATGGACCACGATACAGTTGTTATATCAAACAGGTAACATATTACCTGTTTGATATAACAACTGATTTGATTGACAGTATTTCATAAAATACAGTGTATGTAACAAACTTGTTTTAAATCAAGTTTTGTTTGTAAATAGTTTCAGAATGGTTATACGATGTCGTAAGTTTTGAACCAAAGATGATATTAAATTATCGTTTGTTATAGTGACGAGATAATTTTTTAAGGAATTATATGTAAGTAATTTTTAATATTGTGTTATTATATTGATTTTTAGTATGCTGCAATTTTTACTTTTTATGTTGGAGAATGTATATTTGAATAAGTATTTACGTACGATCATAATTTTGTTAAATATTTTACTTATCTACTTGAAAGTAAGTGCAATAACTGCAGTGTTGGATAAATTTTATATATTTTTCAAGAAGATCTTCCGATCAAGATGATTATACGTATAAGAGTTTATTTTCTATGGCTACTTTGACCGTCTGTTTTTGTGGTTAAAATGCAGATATCTAGAACTGATTAAGTTGGTTTTTATTTTTTATATATTTTAAATGATTGAATACTGGCATGATTATTGTGATTTGAATAAATTGTAAGAGATAGAGACTGAATTGTGGCGCGGTGCTAAAATGTAAAGGCCTTATTTTTTTATAGTTTATTGATGTGTGAACATATATATTATATTACGTGATGTTTCAACTATAAGTTAAAACAGGCAATGCATACAACCATGTTTCTTAGCAAGTGTAGTATGAGAATTAATTCGAGCCTATTTCGAAGTATATATGGTGTTAATTTGATTGTTGAGCTTCTCTAAATATCTATATATTTCTGTAACTTCAGTTTGGAGCGCCTGTTAGAATGGAAACTGGTTCAATAGTGTTGTGAAAGGGCTTTTTAAAATTGTCTCGAATTATGTAAAAGGGATAAAGTCAATTATGGAATTAACTTCATCTATTTAAATTGAACTATTTAAAAACGGAACTTTGTGACAACGAATAAATATTGGATCAACTCGCCATAGTTACCAAATCACAGAACAGTAAAAACATATAGAAGTGCTTTAATGTCATAATTAGTATGAAAACCAGTGTCGCCAAACCCACACATTTAAATCGATAGTTATACAGTACACTACAAGTAAACTATGCCTTTGATTGCACAGCTTAATTTGAGTAAAAACTGACTTAGGTTATAAATTCAGCATTTCAATATGTACCCTAACGCACCCTGTTACGGTTTATTTTAGTATAACATCCCTAGGTATATTAGCTGTTTTGTTTCTCATTGCACAGAAATTCCAAATTCAAAAAACATTCAGCTACTCCACAACAGAGGGCGTTAGTTTTCGATAGATATAACTTTGAACCTCAACACATTGGCGATAAGGTTGAAATTTGTGTCACTCAACATTAATGACATTAACTTGATATTTATCTGATGCTATGCCCTGAGGGATGTCAGCCTTGTTATCGATAATTCACAAATAAATATTTTTTGTGTATTTTTTTTTCTTTCTATTATATGAGTATAGTATAATGTGTCACATTTTGGAGTAAGTTTATTACTACTAAGTACGTCTTTTTATATTATTATTATTAAATAAAAAACGGAATAGAATAGTATTAATCTATATTTACAAAATACAAACAGAAAATATGCATTATTTTAAATCTTGGAACTGCCGTAGGTTTGCTGTATCGGTGGCCTTTGTTAGACTGCTTAGTGCTGTTCAGCATCCAGTTAACTTGTCTCGTTGCATTTATCCATTTCTCTTTTAAATTAGCCTCTTTGGGAAATCTATAAATAAATTGGACAAATGAAAGCTAAGGAAAAATAAAATAAAATTTAATATTTATAATGTTTGTCTTTTCTAAAGTATCGATACTGTCGATATGCGCCTCAAGCATCACTAAAGCGACATTCGTTTGTTTATTGCAATAATATTCCAGAAAGTCTTGTTTGCTGTTCAATCTATAATAGTACTAATTTCTTATGGATTAAGGTTCATTTTGACTAGATATTTGTATACAATTTTGACAAATTACGACAAGCGAAGTTATTACATAAAATATATGTAAAATAAATAAAAATAAGACTTACCGATGGTATGAAATGCCTCCATTGCTAAAATTATTTTTGCTCTCTAATACCGAACAATACGCCCTACAGGTAAATTAGCTTGGAGAAATTTTTGCGTTTGTAGTAGTGTATGGTCAGCAAATAAAATAAAACAACATTTTATTTTTAGTTTTTATTTTATACAGGGTTACTTGTAAAACACCAGCAACCTCGCAGGACAAGATAGCTAACATCATAAGTAACAACATTTGTTCTACGACTTTTGGCATAACGCAATAAATTATTTTTAAATGATTTTTTAAACTTTTATTGTACTCTCCTTACATTTTTAAGTCTATGTTCTATTAATTATCGGATGGACGACGCGACGCCCCCTTCCCCCTCTCGTTCGCTTTTTGTTTACGTAATTTTTGGGAGGCGTAGAGTTTATAATATTCAGACGGAAAATTAAATGAATATTTATTTTTGTATGAAAATAAAATCTAACAAATTATCAAAAGTCGAAATGTTGTTACTTATGATGTTAGCTATCTTGTCCTGCGAGGTTGCCGGTGTTTTACAAGTAACCCTGTATATATAAGGGATTTTAAATTAAACTATATGTGTTTCTCCTCTGAAAAAGATGAGACTTTATTTTAATATTTGCACATTTAACATACATATAACTTTTACATTAACAATGTTACTAAAATGAAAAATTTACTAACCTGAAAAAGAAACGACATTTAAAGTTTAATTCTTTAGTTTGAGAAGTCAAAGGCTTGCCTCGACCATGTTTTAACACTGGAGCCATATTGAATTAACAATATAAAGTTACAACACTTACACACAAATTAAACACTAGTTATGGCCCTGCCTTCATACAAAACTGCTGAATACGCCGTTCGCACGGGAATAGAATGTGGATGCGATTTCCCTTAGTTAGCATCCAAGCTTACGTCTTTATAATTATTAAACTGTATAAATTCATTCTTTAACTCCGGTCTGCATCGTGCAGACATGGGTGTAAAAGTCTCATTTTAGCTATTAAATGTAGTTTTTAAGTACATCTGAGTTTTCATTTGGGGCCTCCGGCTGCGGGACATGTAATTCACTTCAACAAATATTATAACAATAATAACAAATAATAACAACAATCAACAAATACAAAATTTATCAATTAAACTACGTACATA
The DNA here is from genome assembly GCA_029959065.1 of Colias behrii. Classification (NCBI taxonomy): domain Eukaryota; kingdom Metazoa; phylum Arthropoda; class Insecta; order Lepidoptera; family Pieridae; genus Colias; species Colias behrii. The sequence goes on along the minus strand of JARWMC010000019.1, from coordinate 5,197,137 downwards.
ATAATTATAATTTTTGAATGAAATGTGCTTTATGTTCTAACGGTACCAAACGACTGCACGTGGCACCTGCGGACAGCGTAAACTGGTTTATTCTGGTTTTGTGCGTGTTTCCACTTTCCACTATCAAGTGACGATTTATTTATTTGTTTTGTTTCATAATTATTATGGTCAAATATTAATTATGAAACAAATTATTATGGACACGATATTTTATTGTTTCACGGTAGTCGCCTTGTCGTTTGCTCAAGGACGTAAAATTGAATGATATATTTTTTTTTATAAAGTCAAAACCATTTTCTTTCAAATAAAAACTTGTTTTTATTGAAAACAAAAGTGTTGCTAGGAATAAGTATAAAATTAAATAGTAATGTTAGGATATCGAAACATTTTTGTATAGGCCAGAACGATATAGTGGAAACGCGCTCTAAGATCTGAGTAATATACACACCACTACATATGCAAAAATTTCTCCAAGCTAATTTACCTGTAATTAATGAATAAATATGGAAAAAAGGTTTGACAGCTGACAACCGACTCGAATATTTTTCTGCGCACAACTGAGAGCAAGTTAGGTGATCTTACCTTACGAGTGACACGTGGGCCACGCCCACATCACACTTCTATTTAGTTTTTACTGTTCTGTGTACCAAATAGAGTACATGTATAGTGTATAAATTGGCTCAAGATAGAATCTAATCAAGGGAATGTGTTAAAATCAATTATTATATGTTAGTAGTGTTGCCGTATTTCGATAAATTTTTATTTCTGTATATAGTAGATTATACATTATAATGAATAGAATTATGATATGATAGATATGTTTTATTGTGAACGACCATGTTCTTGCGAGCAATATAATTACTGACTGGATGATTTTATCTCTGAAGACTAGAAGTATGAGAGGGAATAAAACATAATTTTATTGTATTCCAATACTTGTAATATGTAATAATAATATACTAAGCAAGTATAATAATATACTTGGTTTTTTTATTTAAGAATATGGTATACATTTTTAGAACTTGCTAATTGATATAATTATTTTTTCCCTGTGTTATATATTTCAGCAGTTAAATCATGTATGGTATATTTTTGTATAAGTTTTAAATATGAGTTATGTAAATATTGAATATAATTTATGTTATGATGCTAGATGTTATATTATATTGCCCGATGAAAGGTGGTCCGTTTTATTTGCCATGAATTTATAAATATAAAATAGTTGAGAAATATTGCTGCTTTTTAGTTTTACCACTAACTACATAACTACATCATAATCAAATTTTTAATTAATGGTTTCTGTTCTTTAAAATATAGCTAAATCAGTATAAAGATTCACTGGAGGGTTATAGCATGTATGTCTTATAGCAGATACTAATTTGATTACTATTTTGATTGTGGAAAAGTGACGGACCGATCAAAAATACACTGTTTAAAGGGATAATCTCGCATAATATAGTAGAACAGTTATCTGTTATATAATATTATTATTATAGCCGAATTAATTATGATCGAAGCATCAGAATTTGAAACTAAACCCTTATCCACGTCCGCTATTATGTAAGCATTGTTATGAATTCATGTGTAAGTTATAGTCTAGACTAAACCGAGTCTATTTTTAGCTTTCCATTCAATGATATTTTATGTATAGATACGTTATATACTCACAATATATCCAAAAAAAATGCTTCATATGCAGTGTCAGGCACACACAAATACAAGTTTCATTTTACTTAATTTATTACATTGACAGACTGTATAAGAGAGATGGCTCTAATAAAATGATATAAACAAAAAAGACAAAGATAGTTTGTCACTTCCGCGCAGGTGTAAGCAAAAGTCATAAGAATTCACCAATTAAATATAAATAAACAAATAGTTGCCATGGTAATTGGCATAGACTAACGACACAGAAGGTTCAATGTTATAGATGTTACGTTTCCTGCACACGTAAACAAATGTGTCAATTTCATTTACTATTTAATTATTATTATGAAGTTGTATTAAAATGAAAAAAACTTTTTTGGATATAAGTATAACTGTATTAAGTATTTATTACTAGCTGTGGTGTTCGTTTTCGTTCATCATCATTTCACCCGATAAACACCCACTGCTGAGCATAGTCCTCCTTATAGAACTCCATAAGGACCGATCTTACGCTATTCGTTTCAAGGTAGTTCCCGGAACCCGTACAAGGTCATCACTCCAACTTGTAGGATATAATAATAGTGATGCCTAGATGAAAAAAAAGGATGAAATAAAAGAAAGGATGAAGTATAAGCCTTTTTTATCTAAAACACAAATAAAATTTATGTTCAATAGCTATTTATTTTTCGTCAGTAGCGATAATCTTTTCTTTAATGTATACGTATATTCAACATCATTTTTGCACACAAACATTTTTGCCATCACGATTTCATTGTATATAAATAGATATATTTGTTAATTACATGCACTGTGTGGATTTAAATATAAAAATAATCATGTATTTACCCAAATCGAAATTAATAAAATAACCGTTCTATTTTCAATAATCGTATCTACATGATAATCTTTGAACACAGTGTACGCTAGCTTTGTCACACTGGTGATTGAAGCAATGTTTTATCCCTTTCATTATTTCAATACAAGTGTCATTCATAAAGAATTGTAAATTGTTATTTTTACTCTTAAACTGTAATAATTTAATATATTTTCCTGTGATATGATATTCCTTTATCTTTCTTTATTTTTTTGCACGAATATGTGCACTCTCTGAACACACAGGAAGGCATTTTCGACAACTTTAATGTACCTATCGGCACGTGCGCTCGCTGGGACCGGTCAAAATCTGACTGATCATCACAATCTGCATTGGTCCCAAATAGGACCAATGCACGGAATGCGTTTTGGTGCGTTGGTGACGTATCTACCTCTAGTTTGTATGTATAATATCATTTAATTCAAGATGATACAGATATAGAGCTTGGTGATACTATGTATCGGTCAATTAAGGAAAGCTGGCATGTTCACAGTACTCACACTTATGCAATTTCACTTACAGTATGTTCAAAAATAAATGCGACTCTAGTTTCATTTTAGACTTGAATTGTAAAATGGTGCGTTGTAGATAAATATGTGCAAATATAATTATGAAAGCTCTCATAATTTACCTGTAAAATTATAATTTAAAAGTAAATCAATTGATGAACTTAATTATTTATTCTAATAATAATCAATTGGATAAAAGTATTAATAATCATTCAATTATCAAATAATAATTAAATTTCAGGTCATAAAAACAATACAAATAACACGTGTACGCTCACTCCCAACACACGGATGGTTGTTTTGATAATGATTTAAATAACGGACGTCTTCTGCAGTTGCGGAGCAGTCTTGTCCTGACTTTGGTCGAGTAAAGATATCTAAGAAACATTATATTTGTAGTAAGTACGTAATACCTACCAATACGCGCTAACAAATATGTGTTACATGTTTATTGTATAATTTTCACACTATTGGTTTTCTCAAACTCAAACATTTATACAATTAGACTTCTTCTAGAAGCACTTTTGAATCGTCATAACAGTTTAACAGTTTTAACATTTACCACCAATTCAGAAAGCAGTATCTATAGAGAAGAAGAAGAATCTATTTAATCGTAATCTTCTACTTCACTGAAACTTTCATCGCTCGAAGAACTCGATGTTTCGTTGTCGGAATTTCTTAATGTCATAAATGAGTCAGTGTAATTATCTACTTTTGGTTCTAATTGAATATATTTTTCCTCATGTTCTCGCGTCTTTCTCCAAACGTCACTAAACATATCCAGACTAATAGCATTTGCTTCCTTTCTAAATAATTCTCCCACAGTTTTCAAGTTAAAGTTCACATTTTGTGATGCTACTTTCCCTTTAATTATGCCCCATAGTAACTCTATTGGGTTGAGTTCTGGATGGTGGAAGGCGCAATACACTATGTCCATGATCTTTGAAGATTGCATCAAGTAAAAATTGTGTATAGTTTGGCTTATTTTTTTTAATAATGTCATAAAGAATAGGTATTGTGTTTCTTTCTGGATATGGTATATTATGTTTGTCCAACCAAGCTAACATGTCACTTTTTCTTGAATTCGATGTGGGCACTGGATCCGATACGACGTTGTGGTATGATGCATTATCGAGTACTAAAACTGACTGAGGTGGTAAATTTGGAAGAAGTTTTTCTATGAAATAAAATATTATCTATGCTTAGGAATGCTTTTCCCTTATGCCCGAGATCCAAAAAGCTAGTATTTTATGCTATGATAGCAAGCTAGTGTCAGTCAGCTAGCAAGCTTCTGGCTTCGTGTAGACAAAACTAGATTCGTTTCTAAGCTAGAAAACTAGTTAGCTAGTTGACAAGCCAGGACAGTTTCAATAGGATGGAGTTCTATTTTTTAGGCGAATAGCCACCCCAACCACTGATTTTACTATCTTAGCTTATGTACTGTGTTTATGTGACCGATGAAGCTAGTTTTCAGTAATTGATGAGAGCGTTTAGCATATGTGGTGCAAGTTGACGCCTTTGCTGTTATTTACCAATGATTCCGGTTAGGTTTTCATCCGGATCCACGAAGAACACGAGCCGGAGAAACGCTTGGGATAGTTAGCCATCTGTGGCATCCTCAGGCGGTACATCTATATCATCACGGGAATATCATAATGTGGGTCCGGATCAGGAGTCTACTTTGGCGCATGAACCCAGCGCGTTTGTTGCTTACAAAGGTAGTATAAAAACACGAGGAGGTAGTAAATTAAAGTAGTAAATTAAAAAGTATTGTCTCATAAAAAGTAAAAATGGACCAGAAATTCTTACTCATGAATGATAATGTCCCTTCGCATACGACATGACAGGGAACGGCCGCTCTTCGAGACCAAAATATTCAAGTTTTAGACTGGCTTGCATATTCGCTCGTCTTTTAATTCTATTGAATATGCTTAGGATATGTCACAACTAAGCGCTCTTAAAGATTTTCCGCAAAATTTAATTACGGATCAACAACTTTACGAACACTTCCAAAGAACACATACCGCAATAAGACATTGGAATTCAATTTTAAGTAAGAACAACCGATATCGTTTGTAAATTAATGTAAATGGTGATAACTCTGATTATTAATTAGTAATTTGATTTTTGAAAAAAAAAAATGCCGATTTTAGTCAAAATTTATATTTTTCTAACAAGATCCTTATCATCCAAATTTCCACATTGGTGAGAAAAATTGACATTTCTAATGAAAATGAACAAAAAATTAAATGATTTTATTAAATACTGTAAAATAGTCTATAATTCTTCCATTTACTGTATCACAAAATTCTTCATAGATTTTTAGATATTCGTACTACACCAATTACATCACCCTGTATTTATAAACAATTGCAAAATAAAAGCTACACATAGGCCGGGAGATACTGACACAAAATTTCGGGTCATTTGTAACAGAATGGCGGTTCTACAGGGGTCTTATTACGCAATGACAAAAAGAAAAATGATGGTCAGAACGCTGGTACCGGCGGACTAGTCGCGTGGGCGTTAGTCGAACTCGTCGGATAAATAGCGAAAGTCAAACGATTTGTAACACAAAAATTTTAGAATTTACCGATAGCCCATAAAAAAGATGTAGGCGGTAGTGTCATGCCATACTTTTCCGGTGTAACTACGAATAAAATCTTACAATAAGAAAAAAATCTTATACACATTCGCCACCTCCCACAGGTATGGCATTATCACACTTCTATTTATAATCATTCAGGAGTTGTTGAAAAAAAAATGTAGGGTGGCGAGAAAAAAAAAATCAAAAATTTGCAGATTTTCCGCGGTATGGCGACTATTTGGAATCGTCCGAAAAGTATGGCATGGCGATTTTAGTAAATGGCTGCACAACGATGGTTACCTGTGCAAAAGTTAGCCCGGTACAAATGGTTGAATTGTTTTTTTAAATCAACGCATTCACGTCACGTAAAAGTATGGCATGACACTACCGCCTACATCTTTTTTAAGGGCTATCGGTAAATTCTAAAATTTTTGTGTTACAAATCTTTGGACTTTCGCTATTTATCCGACGAGTGTGACTAACGCCCACGCGACTAGTCCACCGGTACCAGCGTTCTGACCATCATTTTTCTTTTTGTCATTGCGTACTAAGACCCCTCTAGACCGCCATCCTGTTACAAATGACCCGAAATTTTGTGTCAGTATCTCCCGGCCTAACATGTGCAATGTGTAAATGTGTTGACGTTCCAGCTCTTCTTAATATAGGTATATATGTTAACGGAAATGTATGTAATCCGTCATTGTATAAAATTCCTAGGAAATGTATGTAATTCCTAAAATCGCACGGAAATGTGTGAAATAAATTATTTTATACACATTGCCTAGGAAATATATACATTTCCTAAATAGCAATCGGAAATGTAAAACATCTAAGATATTGGAAGGTACGCGGGACGAGGGGGGGAGGGCCGAAAATTCGTAATCAGGAATTTTTGGTTTGGATAAGGGGGTGGGTTAGGTTAGGTTCGTGTTTTTGAAAACTACATAGAAATAGGAGCCCCACGAAGTGGGGCTCCGTCGGCTCGCGACCGTATTTTTGTAGAATTTTGGAAAAAGACGAATTTCGACATATTACAAAATGCCGGCCGTTTGTAATACGGCGGATTATAAAATCCGACTGGGACGTGCACACGGGGACAGCGGGACGAGGGGAGTGATTACTTACCAAATGAGAATTTGATTTGATTAGTTAAAAAAAAGTTGATTTAAGAAATGTTAAGTAAATAGTAAGATAATATGAACATATTATTATTATTTTACTGTAAGACTTACCCGATACAGTGTTTTATTACAGAAATCATTTACTTTATACATTTCCTAATACGATATTGGAATTATATACAATTCCGAGGAAGATTATACATTTCCTAGGATATCTATGCATTAAATAGTTTATTAAACAATATTTTTTACATTTCCTAAATGGTATCGGAATTTGTACACATTTCCTAGGATTTGTATACAATTCCTTGATTTCATACATTTCCGGTAACATATATATATATATATATATATATATATATATATATATATATATATATATATATATATAACAATATATATATATATATATATATATATATATATATATATATATATATATATATATATTGTTTCAGTATGATACCTATATTGCTGTTTCTATTAACAGTTTTTCCCAAATCAAACATTGGTAGTACCTATAGTATTTCTATTGGGTGCGACTAAGTGACATTGGTATTTTAATTAGGTGGGTAGGTATTCGATATAATTTATGATACCTCATCCAGTTAATTAATTATTATTATTACTTAAGCATTAATTCTGTGGTATTGATATTATTTCATTTATAGTTATATATCATTGTTAGTTAGTGTACAAATGTTACTTTATTCTTGATTTGTATTTCTAAATTTGTATATTACTTAGCGTGCAGGTAATTGTATTATGCTACGATAGAAGAGAATTCGATTTTGCTGAAACCAACGCCTGAAGCCAAATTTCTCTTAATTACTTAGGATACAATTTGGCTAGAATGAGACTATTGCATAATAGCTCGTTAATGTTAGTTTGTTCATTAAATACGAATCTTAATAAAATAATGGATACTAATAACGAAGAATATTAGCTATTTAATGGGCGCGCCGTGCGTGTTCGGGATTTATTGATGGGGCGGAACCTCAATCGTAGGAAGTAAGGTAAAAACTAAAAATCTTGTTGCAAATTTCATCAATATCGACTACATAATATGACTCAAATGTTGGAAACCTAAATAACGAGTGGTAATAATAAATAGTCGGTAGGTTGGTAACTAATACTTAAGTTCTTCCTGTAAAACTAACGCTTACGTAACGTAACGGCACCAGTCTTGTACAGATTAAGGAAAAAATTGAAGTTTTTTGCAAATTTCTCGTAGGTTTTTTAACTTTATTGGATATTGTTTAGTTATACCTTTAGTTCAATGTTAGTTTAACGTAACCAATGTTAGAAAAAAGAATACAATGCATAAATAATGAAGTTATTTATAAATTAAAAAACCACTTTTTTGCACCAGTGTTGGACAGTGAAAAATCTAATGATGGACACCCAGTTTTGGACAACATCCAGTTATGAACACCCATTTATGGACTGTACCTAATGTCGTTTCTCCAGTTATTTACACTTGGAGAAGACTTATAGTTATCAATAGAATCTTGAAAATGATGATTGGAATACAATAAATCGGGGATGTATTTATAAAAAATAGTACTTATTAATTATTTTGCATACTTATAATATTTAAAACAGTCTTAATTTCCATTTTCTAGGCAAAAATTGGACAAATGCATCGTTAAATACGAGTTATGTCCGTTAAGAAACACCAATATGGTTTTTTTTTTCAATAAGTCAGGGATGAAAAATATAACTAAAAAAAGTACTGCCATTCCATCCATTTTGGGACTTCTTCTTCTTCGTCATATCACTCTAGGGGGGTAGATGTTACCCGCGTCACGATGCTCCGCCATATCTCTCTGTTTCCTGGCATTCCGCTACACTCGTGAAGTGAATCGCCAATCTGAATCCGCCAGCAGCCTTAATCTGATCGGTCCATCGATATGGATTCCAAATTGTAGCACGGGGCAAAAAGCTTTTTTTAAACTGTTGTCAAGATGGTGTGGATGAAATTTAAGCGTGTGTGCTATATGGTGGTGGAATTTAGCAGCAGACAGCGATCCAAACAGTTCATCAGAGAACTCTCTATGATAGATGCGGTACAATACGCATAAGCATGCGACTTCTCTACGCAGTGATAGAGAATGAAGCCGAGAACGAGTCGCACAGCACATAATGACCCATTGTTCTAAAATATATTCTTCATGTTTAGATAGATATTATGTTGTTGGACCCATTAGTGTAATTTTAACAAAAAATATCAATGTCCATTATAGGAACCAAAACAAATCCAGTCATGGACAATTGTTGTACAATATTGGAACCCTTTGTTTGAAATGGTCGTGATAGGTATATTATTAATCAGAAAGAATAGACAATACAGAAAAGCGCATGTAATTAATACCTTTAAAAAAAGTTTATTTTCGACATATGTCCATAAATGGATATATCCATAGAATTAAATCCAGTTATGGACACTGATGAATTTTATTTAAACAACATAACCTATCATGATACTAAATCGTGTAATATTTCGTACACTTAACTACTATAAATAAAAGTAATATCAAATTTTGCTGACATTTATACAAAAATTCTTATAACCAAAATTGTGTCCTCACTTCCTTAAGGATTTTCTTAGTAAAAACGGATTTCTTCGAAACGAGTCGCAGCATCTAAACATAACGTTCTGCCATCTTCAAACATTTTGGCCGAATAAGATGAAATGTCGTATTTTGATAGCTTATGAACCAAACTTTTATTTTAAGTATTGCCAAATTATATAACGTTAATTTTGATCTTAATATTTAAATTTAATATTTATTTTGTCCATTACTGGATGCTTGTCCACGACTGGTGCCGTTACCTTAGCTACCTATAGATAAGTAACATAGGTACCTACTACTTGTTAGAAATAGTAATATAAATTACCATCATATTTTACCACTAATCAAAGACATTAAAATAGTATTTCTATCTAATATAGTATCTAATAAATCTATTTACCTTTAGTCATGAGATATGCTCAGTTTTGACAAGGGTTCCCAACAAGCCATTTAAAGTTAAATGGGTCTTGTCTTGTTGCTTTGGTCGATAGGTATATAATTATGATATTAATTAATAATTACATACATAATATGTAGGTACATAGAGCAATAATCGATAGAGAATTATTAAATTATTATATAATTATTAATGGGTATTTTAAACAAGACCCAGGTGGTTGTCTTGTTTAAAATACAAAAATTATTATTCTTGATATCAAAACGAACACAATCGGTTCAGTGGTTTAGGCGTAAAGAAGAGTGAGACAGAGTTACTTTCTCTCGCATTTATAACATTGCAATTGGTTGTATGGTTGGGAGAACTGTGTTTAGCAATAAAACGGAGAACTTAGAGTATATATTAATACAATAGTACTCTAAGACGGAGAACGAATTTTTTTATTCAACGAATATAATTAATCTGTTTTTAGCAGATTATATTCGTTGTACACTGCTGAAGATATGTTAACATTGTGACAATCTAATCGAGGAACCCTTTCTGCAAATTGCAATGATGGTTCATATTATTTATCTGCTTATCCTTATACTATGTGCTCTATATCATGGACATCGTCGAAGTTTGAAGGTTTTTGGGGGATAATCTATTTTAGTTTCAAACATTTTAATCAAACACCTGACTCCCTCTGTTAAATACCACTTTTTAGCCGTTTATGGTTAAACAGTGTTTACGTCCTGGCTTCGCTTGGGTTGCTCTACATGGGTATGTATAAGTAGATTACCTTCGTTGCTCGGCACAGATCCTGGTTATCTAATGGTAAAATAATTTATAATGTCCGTAAATAATTTTTTTAGTTCAATGATTGACAAAAAATAAATAAAAAAATAATTTCTTAGAAAATTAGTTTAGAAGAGAAAAAATACATTATTTAGATAACTAACGTAGAAAGTAAAACCAATATGAGTAATACGATCTAGTTAACTTTTTATAATAATATATCTATTTCTGTTAGATACGTAGTAGGGAACAAGTGAAACACTCAACGGCTCGATTCGCACTGCTTTAATTTATTACTTGAACACAGGCGCGGACGCAGCCACGCACACATATACAAACTAAGTATACAACATTCCTCCCCCTATTATAATAATAAATTAGTAACAAGATACAAAATTAACAGAAAAACCCTCCACCCTTATGTTTCTGCTTCATGGAACTCATCTTCCATATCACCAACATCCCTCACTTCCATTTGCCCCTCCTGAGCCCTCTCATCACCACCGTCCAACGTATCTGGTGGAGGATCGCATGGCACGTAGAATTCTGCCCTGCGTCCTCTCACGTGATGCGGCGCCTGGCTGGTAGGCGACACACACGATCGCGACGATGACGACGGTGACGGAAGTGTGGGTGGAGGTTCAAGCAGGTCAGCGCTTGGACTGTCCCTGATATCCCATTGGTTGTTACTTAGACCCTTATACCGTAACAACTGATTAACATGTCTCTTTATTGTTTCTAACCTGTCGATATCTCTTATAATATACGTAACCTTTCCTAACCGTCTTTGAACAATACCTTTCTTCCATGAATATTTGGATTTATTTTCAAATTTTTTGTATAACACAATATCGTTCTTTTTAAAATCAATTATATGTTTATCGTTTCGTTCCTTAGACTGCATACACTGACGATTATCATTATTAAGGTTAGACAGAGATGGTGACAAGGGTAACGATGACTTTGGATGAATTAAATCTAAACGAGATCTTAACTTACGTCCAAATACTTTCTGAGCTGGGGATAACCCTGTAGAAGTATGAACAGAGTTGCGGTAATCCATGAGATACTTAAGCAAATTTAACGACGTATCTCTAATGTTATTTCCCGACAATAAGCAAGATTTTAATCCCTTTTTAACTATTTTAACAAAACTTTCCGCCTGGCCATTACTCGGCGGATGATACACAGGTGACGTCACATGAGAAATTCCGTTTAACTTGCAAAACGATTGGAATTCTTTAGAACAAAAAGCTGTGCCGTTATAGCTAACTATCGAACATGGAACTCCGAACCTAGATGAAAACTCACAAATATTTTTTATTACGGCGGCTGAAGATGTAGCAGTTTTCATGTTATAAACTTCAAGCCACTTTGTGTGTGCGTCAACGACTACCAAATAAACACATCCTTTAATAGGACCTAAAAAATCTATGTGTATTCTTTCAAACGGATGCGACGGGTACTCCCAAGCGACGACCGGAGCGCGGGGGGGCGAGGGACGTAACTGTATACACACTTCGCATGAACCTATCATTGACTCAATAGCTCGGTCAATACCGGGAAACCAAAATCTAGAACGGGCCTCAGCTTTGGTTTTAACTATTCCCAAATGAGAAATATGTAATTCATTTAAAATTGTCGAATACAAGCTTACTGGTAAAACAACTTTATGACCCCTCATAACGCAACCGTTTTCGTATGACAGCTGATTCCTACATAAATAAAATGGTTTTAACTGTATATCGGCTACTTTCGGAGGCCATCCATTTAAAATATAAAAAATCACTCGAGCTAAAACCTCATCACGTTTAGTTTCCGATCGCAACTTGTTTAAGGTAACCGGCATACTTCCCTCGACGACAAATAAATATGATATATCATGTTTTTTTTTCGTAAAGAATTTAGATGGATGTTGGTTTGGAAGTTTGGTATGGTGATTGATCCCTGTACCCGCATGGATCACATATTTACTGAAGACTTAAGGTTTACTTTATAGTTCCTTTACTTCAATATTTTTGTTGAGTCAAATAACTATTTGGTAGGTACCTAAATTATATGTGGTTGTTTTATATTTTCTGTTCTCCTGTGTACTTTATCCTGGTAAACCTCCTATTTACTAGCTGGTCTTAGCGTAATGATACCTATGTGGTGATGGTGCCAATAGCCTTCCTCTATAAATAGACTATCTCACACTGAAATATTTTTTTTCAAATCTGATCCGTAGTTCTTGAAATGAGCGCGTTCAAACAAACAAACGAACTCATTAGCTTATTAATATATTTTTTTATATAGATTTGATTTTTTGTTGTTGTTACGATACAGACACATTGATCAGTGAAATACCTATAGTCTGCCTCTTATACCTATCTCTCCAACAATATTTGTATTTCTGTGCGCATATTTGTCACTGATTCCTTCCAAAACGGCTAGACTGATTTTATTAAAAAAAATTAAGGCAATTAGATTTGATTCGGGAATCCATCGTTCAAATTTACAATATGAACGCGAGCGAAGCTTTCGGCAAAAGTTAGCCTTTTATATTTGTCTCCAATCTCCATCGCAATTACTTATTGTTCTCTTGTTGCAGCAAGCAGCAGCAAGACAACAAGTTAGGTAATCATTCTGAATAAAAAAAAAAAACTAAATAAATAAAACCTATAGTCTTAAGAATCTTTCTAACCATGTCTTTTAATACGTGTATCAATATACTCACAAAATTTAAAATCAACCTAAATAATACAACGAATTACTTAATACTTATATTACATGTATATTATATATATAAATCTCGTGTCACAATGTTTGTCCTCAATGGACTCCTAAACCACTTAACCGATTATAATAAAATTCGCACACCATGTGCAGTTCGATCCAACTTGAGAGATAGGATAGTTTAAACATGTAGGTACCACGGGCGAAGCCGGGGCGGACCGCTAGTCTTAATATATATAAATCTCGTGTCACAATGTTTGTCCTCAATGGACTCCTAAACCACTTAACCGATTATAATAAAATTCGCACACCATGTGCAGTTCGATCCAACTTGAGAGATAGGATAGGTTTTATCCCGGAAATCCCACGGGAAAGGGAACTATGCGGGGTTTTCTCTGAAAACGCGGACGAAGCCGCGGGCGGAAAGCTAGTTTTAATATAATTTGTTTTATTTAGAAGCCGTGTAGAAAATAAGTTTGATCGACATCTCCCAAACAAAGGTAGACGCTAGTCTCTTCGTATGTATAGATAAACTCTGGTAAATCTCCTCATTTTAATCAAATCCCCTGTCTGAGACCCCTATCACAAGTCGGTGAGACACTAGAGATCTGATATATGGGGGTTCTTTTATCAATCTTGATATGAATACTAATTTATAGCTAGAAGTTAAATGCATTTTTTTTAAAGTTGTACTTAAATTCTGTGCTTTTAGCTTATCCATATTCCTATAAATTATAATAATAAATTTTTTCAAGGATTCAAGCTCTGCTAAGTTGCCCCTCTCACAAAATAAAATCATTGAAAATATGAACATAATTTTGTTTTAATTACTGGGTAACATGTGTGATTAGGCTGTAGGCAGTAGGCAAAGATACATTTATCCAACAGTAATATATATAAACATTTTAAAATACATTTAGGGAGACAATATAAAAACAAAAGCTGTAAAGCTATTAGAGTCACTAGCAAAAGCTTTGAAAAACTAAAAGCGCTTTTATTGAAACTTGTAGTTTTGTTGGATAAGACTAAACTTAGTTTACACTTATCAGTTGTTGGCAACTTTAATTTGATGTTGTTAAGGTTTCGTGTTGATATTACATACGGGTTGAGAGTTACACGTATTAGGTACGTTATAATTACCTACTTTCATGCCTGTGAGAAGTTATGAAATGTGCCTTATTTTTATGAATACTATTTAAATCACTAATAAAGATTTTCACTCATATATTATTGTGGATTTCATAAATAAAATATATTTTTTCTTGTTGAAATCAATCTATACTTAGATCGTCCTTGACTTCTTATTCCCTCAGCTTCTTCTTTTAATATCTATTAAATATGCAATGAAGTTTATTTCTGGAATGGATTTTACATACAATATGTTGACAATAACATGCGTAACAAAAGCAAAATAAATGCTAGAAATGCTGCTTAAATGAAGAATGACACAAAAGTTTTTCACCAGTATTGTTCACCAAAAAGTTGTTTCATGTTTGTGTACTCGTCACGTTATCACGTGACAGATGTTCTACATGTAAATGTTTATCTCCTATTTCATCCACAAAAGGAAGTTAGCGTTTCCTTCTAAAAGGTTCTTATTTTTGTGTTTATTACACAGATAGAATTATCTTATTTTGCATATTATAGCTGCACTAGCTGCGCTTCGCGTTTTCACCCGCGTGGGTCCGCTCCTGTTGGTCTTAGCGTACCTACTCATATATAGCTTATAGTTTTCCTCGATGAATGGGCTATCTAACACCGAAAGAATTTTTCATATCGGAACAGTAGTTCCTGAAATTAGCGCGTTCGAACAAACAAACAAACAAACTCTTCAGCTTTATAATATTCGTATAGATATGGGTCTAGGTCTCTTTAAGTATTGGTAGATGGATAAAAAATTCAGAAACAACGGCTAGTACCTAACTGTTTTTTTCAGAAACATAACTTATATTTCCTTTTGAATTATTAATGTGCGATTTCGTATTTTATAAAGATTAAATTGTAATATTTCAGAATAATCCAAATCTATAAATAACACGAAACGTAACAGACACGATTCGAGTTGGAGTTGACAAAGATTTGTTTGTTACTGTGTAATGGCTTCCCGGATTGTAATCAAATATTATCGTTATTAAAATCTGTTTGTTTCATTCTGAATTCATCGGGATAGTATCCAAAATGCATCTCATATAAAATTTTGCTACGTATTATTGCAATTTGTTATACCTATATTTTTACAGATAACGGAATACAAAAGGTACCTACAATTTTATGAAGAGCATTGTTGACATGAATATATATTATGGAAATAAAGGATTGATATCAAGATATTACCATTATATGAACCATAAACCTACTGCTATAAAATAACAGACATTATTTCATTTTATTACAAACGAGCGACTGATTAATTAAGGTTGACATGTTTTCACCTTCCTGAAATAAAACAACACCTCGAACATATTTGATATTTCTACTCTAAATTACCACAAAAAAACGGTAACGGCAGTGTCTTGAATTCAAATGAGTTATTTTATAAAAATAAAATAATTTTCCATATGATCTCCCCAATATTCTATTTATGGAACTCTATTTATGGAACACCTACTCTCGTATTCCACAGAGAGTTGTTAAAAGGTACAATTTTTCCAGCACTTATAAATATAAATATATTTTTTCTTTCAAGAGACAATAAGTCACAATGAATATTAAAATTATGCCGACGCATCAAACAGGTAAATAATACTTGTGAAATGGGTGAGGTAAACCACAGTAAATAGAACTATTTTTTCTGTATTAAAGCGATGTGGCTGTAAGCAATTGCTACATTAAAAATCATTTTGTAGAGCATAATTTGAAATTAGTACTTTTACTTTCATTGAAGTATTTTAATTTATAATAGACCATGTGACCTTTGTAGCACTAGTACCTACCTTCTGAATGTTTGGTCTAAACATATTTCCAACTTAAGGGTGTTAAGGGACGTTCAATGGTTTTCAGTCTTAATCTTGGGATCTCATTTGTGTCGCAATTCTCCAGAAGCCAACGGTTTACCGCTGATCCTCGGATTACAATAGATATCCGAACAACAATTTTAATTTACACTCTGTCCATTGTAAATAAACCTTTACCGTTTGCCTTTATCATTTTTTCAGTCGTGAATCAAATATTCATCTTGCAAATCTTTAATGGACTTCCGAATTTTTTTTCGCTATATTATGCATAAATAATATTCCGAAAATACATTATTTTAGGATATAATTACGTTGCTTCCTTTAAAAACAACAAGAACAATGTTTTTGTAAAACATTTACTGAGTAATCCTTGGAGAAAAAACAGAAAATTGAAATTCATGCGCAAAATTGTTGGGTTAACGAAAATGTTATGATAATCATTATTATGCGGTTTCACATGGATGGATGGGTTATTATTCCCTTGAGGAAGGATGAAGATTTGGGTGGCTCGAACGCAAATATTAAACTTCAGGTGAAAATGACATCGCATTTATTATTAAGTTATGTCATATTGAATTATTATTAAAACCCTTAGTTTGATATTTTTACTTTTTCAGAATTATCTATTCTGACAAAAGTTTTAATCGAATAGAGATCGGGATTGTTAAAGTTAAAATAAAAATATCAAGTGGTGATTTCGTTTTTGAGGTAATAAACAAAAAATTGCTGTTGCAATGACGTGTTTGTATTATTTTCTAAGTAAAATAATTATTGAATTATATGGGAAAATACTACTGTAACTTTACTCGATATTCATGACACCAGCGCGATGAATTTAATTTGTCATTTACGTAGTCACGTAAGCTGTCATATATGAGCATAAGCGGAGAAAACCCCAATCTGTATATTGAAACACATTACCGTAATTACTTCATTTACCCCATATGAGTTATGATGATAATCATATTAATTATGAAACATTTCCATAATAATCACGAATACTGCATAGATTGTTTAGTATATTTATAAGACGGATAAATGTCTTACTAAACTAAGATAAAGGGTGTCATATCGGAAAATCCAAGACTTGGCATGCGATGCAGTGCTACGCTGATACGGCGCCAATTTAATATGTGAGCAATAACCTTAACGGTTAGTAGCTTCAATTTATATTAACATCTTCTTTGTCGTCATTTGTTCTTTATAAAGTAATTTATCAAATAATTTTGGTCAAATATGTGAAGGTAAAAAAACCATTACTATAAAAAGTGCATTGCGGATATTTACTTACCTACAATTCGACAGCAAAAACTATATTGGTACTAGTTTAAACAAAAACAAAAGAGAACAGTGGGTAGTAAACATAGAGCTAATAAATGTCTAGTTGTGAAAAATCTGTTAGGACTAAAAATAAATCGCCAGCAATTTTATACCGGAAGGGTTGATGAAATGTAGAGCGCACTGGACAAATACTGATAACATAATTCATAAAAGTCATAATAGTATACCATAATCTCGTTACGTAATATTTTAGCGAAGCGGTGGTATTCTTTCATAAAAGTGGCTTCTGAATTTTACGATCCGATAAAGTTTTGGCATTGAGTGCGCGTGAAAATAACCGAATTAGGAAGTTCGAATCAACTGCCGATTATAGTCTTGTTGGTAAACATTTGGGGTTATTTTTACATTTTCTGCATAATAGTCTCGCCAACCTTATTAGACATAAGAATTTTACTATTGATACTGACTATTTATACTCTAAGCACGCACAACATTTTGTTTGATTGATTAATTCATCATTATTTGTTTAAACGAACTAATCTCAGGAGCTACCGGTACAAATTGAATAATTGTGTTTGTATTATTATTCCATTTATCGAGAAAAGCTCTACAACGTGACGCTACGACCAATGAGAGAAGATACATAGCAAAGAAATAGGTGAAAACTGGGAAACAATATTATTTTTGAGAGCAAACGAAGATCTGTAATAAGACTAGTTTTGTTTGCAGTTACTCCTTTTAGGAAGGCTAAGTTACAATTTACAATTCTAAACTAAACCAGTGGTGTTAAGAATTTATGTCAATTTATCAAAGTCAATGTTCAATAAATTTCGGTAGACGCCAAAGTAAATCAGATCACTCACTACACAGTAGTCAACTTGAATATATTGTAAACACTTGATGTCACCGAGGCACATTCTGTATTGTGTTTATTCGTACGTGAAATAAACGTATATATAAAATTATCATGTGTGACGTGGTAATTGGTAGCATTGTGGTCATTGTCACGGCTAATGTATGTTTTCAATGGTGACAGACTGTGAGTCCCTTAGAAACGCTAAACTATTCCAGTCGAAAGCGTGGTTCGGTCGAAGCAGGTCGCTCCCATGCCTTCCCGTCTCGGCTCCATAAAAAATTGCTTACTAACTCTAGAATATTAAAGTGATCATAATTTATTTCATGTTTCAATTCCTGGTAGTTGTGAATATTTTATTCGAATTTGAGAAAAGGTACGTACAACTTATCATTTCAACTTTTGTGTATATTTGTTTGTTTTCTTTCAGATGTAGGCGGGTTGTTTGAATAATTTTTAATATTTTGCAGTTGATAAAATGTACAGACCTATAATATTAAATATTAGAAACATTATTAATAAAGGTACCTTGTTAGGTACACTGTTGTGTCACAATTTTTTTAAACAATTAATTTAATGGTACTTAATAAAATTTAACAAGCATGGTTTTATAATGAAACATTAGGTAATCTTTTATTTAGTTATTTTTTTTTTATTTAAGAAAAGTCTTTAGCAAAGAAAAATCTTTAAAAGTATTTGGTATAAAAGCTACAAATCAATTAGCGATTAAATTATATATGCCAAACTAGCTGCCCTAGAAGATGATGTTCAGGCTCTATTGCCCCTTTTACGTGATTTCTCTCCGTAAGAACATTCCCAGTACAAAAACGAAAAAAAATTCCTGAATTCGTCGAGCCGTTCTCGAGTTTCGATACCCATTTGCGATTTTGCTTAGCAACCCATTTGGCGATTCATTTTTGTTATAAAGATGATATTTCGTTCGTTATAACTAACTTTAGTACTACCCAGTATGTTCGGATTGAATCTTTATTTTTTATAGATCAATCACATTTTATTAATAATTCTTTTTTATCATTGGTTCTTTCTTCATTGGTTACCTTCAGTTTTTACTTTATAGCTTACTAGAGGTCCGCCCCGGCTTCGCCCGTGGTACATATTTCGCAATAAAAGGTAGCCTATGTCCTTTCTCGGGTATCAAAATATCTCCATACCAAATTTCATGCAAATTGGTTCAGTAGTTTAGGCGTGATTGAGTAACAGACAGACAGACAGAGTTACTTTCGCATTTATAATATTAGTACGGATATTCATAATATTAGAAGTGTAGAGATATGCTAAACTTACATAAAATTAAAAATATAACAAAGACAAAGTATACTAAAGAAAAACGAGAAAAATAAATTTGAGTGTAGTACATTTTAATTACAGAGATGACGAAATATTCAACAGTGAAAAGATTTTTGAGATCTGTCAAAAAAACAAACTGAAGAGCGTCATATTATTACTTATTAGTATAGATTAGCATTGTTATATACGCCTACAATGACACCTTCACATAGTACAAATTAAATTCATACAACAAAATCCAATACAGAACAACTAAACCACAAAATAAAACCTATAAAAATACACAAGCTGAAAAGCTAAGCCTAAATATAATTAGTTGAATGGAAGTATTCTAGTTTCACGTCCCTCCAGAGAAATCGGTGTCGTTATTGCGGATTAAACAACTGAGGAAGGATTTTATCTGCTGCATCGATGTTTGCTAATGTAAAAATGTTGATAAAAATAGATAATATACCTACGTCTCTTAAAAATAACTTGATATTATAATCTGTGTTATATTACTCTAGTGTATAATTTTATGAGAATATAGCCTTATTAAAAAATTGAAACGTCTTGGTACGGTCGCTGAAAAATGGAAAAAATTCAGTATGAACAATACCTATAATGAATGTTTTAAATCCCTTTAATGTATTTTTCTTTTATTTTGAAAAATGTATTTTATTAAGAAAGTTATTTGAAAAGTTTTTGTTTTAAATACATATAGCTACAGTGCCTATACGCACTACCACGCCTACTTACAGCATGTAAGATCTTTTACATGCTGTAAGTGGTAACAAAAAAGCTCAGTCTAATTTTAGTCAAAAGTCACTCCTTAACGTTTTTTAGGTACGTTTGATTGGATCACAAGATTTAAATTTAGTGATTTATTAATATGAATATTGAATACCTTTAAACATCCTAGCATCTACAGTATTTAAAGTCTTGCTTCAAACTATTTGCAGCGAACATAAACAATTTTAGCTAATGGCGTAAACTTATGCAGATGTAGTACACCATTCCATCACCTGAGCATCGTTGAATAATCTTGAGCTAATAATATTATAAATTTTATTTTGATACTGGGCTAACTAATTTTTAAAATTTAAACTAAACTTATTTTAAATAAACCTTTCGTTCACTCAAACTTAAACTCAAACATTTATTTATTCAATTAGACTTCTTCTACGAGTAATTTTGAATCGACATAACATATTTTTACCATTTACCATATGCATGCATTTAAAAATTTCTTTTTTAAAAACGATATAATATCATATTATTATTATGTTTATTACAACTATTTACGTTTAACAAATATTTATCTCGGAAAATGACATCTCTGTATTTACGGGCCCGGATGGAAGAAAATATTATTGCTATTGGTACGGGAGCTATTAATGTTTAAAAAAAAGTCATTTTAGTATAGTTGGTTTTTTGATATACTGTTCCTCTTGCTATTTCGGTTAGAGTCCGGGCTGTCTGGCTGGTCGCAGTGGTTGCGTTTTTTAGTGCGCATCTTATCTGCACAGGATAATTTCCTTAATTTTAAGTCATTTTTTAACGCGTAATTTTTAATATTTTGCCTTTAGATAGATCCATCAGACATAATTTTTTTATTGCAAGACGTTTTTTTCGTTGTTAAATAGGTGCCAGACGCAATTTTTTATTTCGTTTTTATAAAAAATTCAAATTATTTTAGAATGTCTGTAAATTTCATATTATGTTCTTCAAACATAATATAATCTCAAATTAATTAGCCAGACGCTAATTCGATTGTTAAGTATTAAATATGTACTAATAAAAACGTAGTGAAAGTAGACCGTAAGTATAACAATTTGATGATTGTTTATATGGAGAGATAGTTTAAAGTGCAAGAGAGATAGAAAGGGTCGGCCGCGAAAATTAAATAACAATAAAAAATAACTTTTTTTTTTCGAAAATATAAGATGTATAGAAATGAATGAATTGTTCCTACTCTAGGATTCCCTGTGTTGTGGGAACAAGTACCTTCCATTGGTACATTTTATTCCTTAGGCTAAAAAATAAACTATTAGGGTACATCAACAATCTTCTATACAAAACAATTTTTTTTATTACTTAACTAGCGACCCGCCCGGCACTGGCTTCGCACGGGTGCAATGCTGATACTAAATACACTACAGAAAAACTGTGAACGTTGAATATAAAAACATAGCAGCCCGGCCCGGCTTCGCACGGGTATAAAATATATAGCCGGGCGGCCGGCCGGTACCGCCGCAAACGCTACATCCCGCAATTTTTAAATCTGTAATATCTTCGAAAATATTCACTTAAATCATACGGTGTAAAGGGCCATATAGATCTATGTTAAATGAACAATGTATTCAAGGTCTTTAATTGGTTAAGGATTAATGCTATATTGGTTAAAATCGCTTCGAAAATTAGCCATTATTTGTCGTAAAAAGTAAATGGCAAAAAAAAGTTATTGTGGGTTATCCATAAGAGATAGACATATACCATCACGGACTTTTCTGTAGACCTTTTCAATGTGTACTATAGTTAGTACATTATTTTGATAAAACTCGTAGGGTTCAGCCTGCGTTTGCACTGTAAGTGGAAAAAATGTAATTATTTACGACATCACATTAGAAACCTCAAAAATAACAGTACTTCTCCACTATTTAATGGATGTTATTATACATATGTTTATATGAAATCACTCCCTCTTGAATCACTCTATCTATTAAAAAAAACCGCATCAAAATCCGTTGCGTAGTTTCAAAGATTTAAAGGGACATAGGGACAGAGAAAGCGACTTTGTTTTATACTATGTAGTGATGATGATAACAATATTAATTCATTAATCTTAATTCTTAATATATATACATAAATCTCGTGTTATAATGTTTGTCCTCAATGGACTCCTAATTCCTAAACCACTTAACCGATTATAATAAAATTCGCACACCATGTGCAGTTCGATCCAACTTGAGAGATAGGATAGTTTAAACATGTAGGTACCACGGGCGAAGCCGGGGCGGACCGCTAGTATACCTATATAAATTCATGCTAACTACTTTAGTTAAATTCAATACAAACTTAAACATGCGAGTGTGTGTGTGTTCACGTGTGTGTGTCGTGTGTGGTGTGGTGTGTGTGTATGTGTGTACATCAATATTGAAACTAATTTTCTAGTTATTTACAGATGATGGAATATTGGAAAACAATAACAATTCCTTAGACGATAACATAAATAATTCTGACAGTGAGAGGGAAGATGATGATGATGATGATTATGAAGATGGCTTTTTAAATTTAACAATGTAATTGTTTAACCTTCATTGATATAGGTAGTTTTTATTCCATTCTTTTCAATGTATGGTAACTTTAATTTATTTTTCACTTTTATGTTTTTTTTTTTTCATTTTAGCTTTTATTTATAAGAACAAGTGTAAATAATATTGTATTCTTGCAATTATTTCCTGTCGCATAATTAAAATACAGTAGCTGATGAGCTGCATGCTTCATTACTTTTTTTTATTTATACACATTATTTAATACTTAGCAATCGAATTAGCGTCTGGCTAATTAATTTTAGATTATATTATGTTTGAAGAACATAATATGAAATTTACAGACATTAAAAATTGTACACAAAAACGAAATAAAAAATTGCGTCTGGCACCTATTTAACAACGAAAAAAACGTCTTGCAATAAAAAAATTATGTCTGATGGATCTATCTAAAGGCAAAATATTAAAAATTACGCGTTAAAAAATGACTTAAAATTAAGGAAATTATCCTGTGCAGATAAGATGCGCACTAAAAAACGCAACCACTGCGACCAGCCAGACAGCCCGGACTCTAACCGAAATAGCAAGAGGAACAGTATATCCAAGAACCAACTATACTAAAATTCTCTCTTGTCAACGTTGGTAGCTCCTATACGATATGTTTATTTTGCTCTATTTAAGACGTATAAGTTTATTTGATACTAGCGGTCCGCCCCGGCTTCGCCGTGGTACATGTTTACGTTTTCTCTACATAACAACCATCCTCGTACTTCAAGGAATATAATAAAAAAAGAATTATCGAAATCGGTTCAGCCGTTCTCGAGTTATGCGCTTACCAACACATTTTGCGATTCATTTTTATATATAAGAAGAAGATTAGCTCACTGTGACGTCTCGTTCCTTCGACTTTACATACGTGAGCTTGTATGATATGAAAATAAATATTATAATTCATGAAAATTTGCATAAAAATTGTAGGTACAACATTACTTTCAGCATCATTCAAAAATGACTCGAGGCTCTTTAAACTCTTCCAAATTGAGAGAGCTTCCTTCTTGGGAATAAAAAAAGATTGTTTATCACCGGAATCGAACATTTCGTACTTTTCAACTTATTATATCTTGAATAAATTGTTTTTTAATACATTTTTCATATTAAAAACGGCACCTGATTACATGTTAAGTCGAAACAATGCAAACTTGATTAAAATTGCATACATGCAAATTTTGATTACGGAATAAAAATATTTGTTTTTACAAATCTCGTAGTTTTAAAAGCGAGTTATAAGCGTTGTTTTCATCTCAAGATGAGGTTGGCTCACATTCAATGCAGTTTCATCTAAAAATCGATTTTAGTCGTAAGCGTGATGTCGGTTCATTGTTACTACTTTAATCTCTATGGGCCCTGTGTTGATAAATAATATCTTGATATATATTGGTCCATGATAATATCTACGTTTTCATATTTTTACACTGGTATAATTATTACGAAGCTAAAATACGAAACTTTATGGTTAGTACAAAATTTATATGAAAAAAAAAAATTGTTCTGGTTAAGGACGTCTATCGATTTTTGAAAATCTTTAACACAATTTATATTTATTATCTAGTTATTTCAAAAAAAAATCTTACTTCATATTGCAGTAAATTAATTGTGCTTTAGATAATAAGCTTCATTTATTTTATAAAATACGTGTTATAAGAATGAATATCTTGACAATTTAACACGAACGCTATGTTGTGAGTGCTATACTCAATAATTAACGAACCTAGTTTAAACTTTAGCACTTTGACTCCCTCAGAGCATTTCAGTATATTAGTATTTCCTTTAACTGGTAACACAGACATCGAACAAATAGTCAGTATCTTATACAATCTATTAAATAAACTTGCCTTAGTAACCAACATTACCAGCGAGAACTTATGTATTTATCCTCAAAATAGAACTTTGATGAAGTAAGTTGTAGGATTGTAGATGAGCAAATGATAATAAGTTTTTCTTTGAATTCCTTCAGATGATCAATGAGATAAATGAACTGATGTATGATTTTGTTTTGTGATTGCTTTAAGTGTAATTTCTGCAAAAATGAGATAGTGGGTGTAAAGGCAGCTGCTAGCGTTGGAATCTTAAGCCCACAAAAAGGAAAACTTTTTATTTCACCGTAAGACGTAAAGAAACTGTACAAAAAGAAAGTGCGGAAACATCTGATTCATAGATTTTTGCAATCACGTGTTGAAGAAAAAACGAGTATTTACAAATAATAATTGAATATGAGCATGAAAATTGAACGACAAAATAATAAAGCAATCACGTTTGAATCATCAAACACAACTTAAACGAAGCCATTTATATGATAATGCATATCGTTGAAATTTATTCACTGGTACAAAATAATCACTAATTTTGCAATGGTTTTTCGAGTTATGCTATTAATATGCAATAATAATAAGTCTTCCCATAAACAATTATGGACTTTTGTTAATATGAATATTATAAAGCTGAAGAGTTTGTTTGTTTGTTTGAACGCGCTAATCTCAGGAACTACTGGTCCGATATGAAAAATTCTTTCGGTGTTAAATAGCCCATTCATCGAGGAAGGCTATTATAGACTATATCATCACGCTAAGACCAACAGGAGCGGAGCCACGCGGGTGAAACCGCGGAGCGCAGCTAGTATCAAATAAGTTTGCTCTAACGATGTAATGATAAGAATAAAATAAAAAATATGACAATCTATTTTTAATATTGAAGATAGCACATTTAAGTGGCTGAATGGTATCATTTGTAGGGTACCTACAGCTCATTATTATACCAGGTACTCTAGATTAGTTCGTAGATAATAATAAGAGCTAATGAGAGTTACTATATTACTTTACATTAACTCAGCAGTATAATGTGGTGCATAATGTTAATAATAATAAAAACTTAATCGTAATGTTATAAATTGGTTCGTCAACTCTCATAAATTACATTCTAGTATTCAATTTTCTAAATTTGCCGATTATTTGAGTATTTGTTATTGATTTCATAAAGCTCTCTGTCTTTAAATTAGTTATTGTTTAAGTTATTATAAGAACTAGATCTTATCTTATCTTATCTTATCTTTAAAGTATGGATCTGAAAAAGAGGTGTATTATTTCATATAAATTAAAATAAATATGTAGTTATAAATTATAATACCTTTGTCGGTCAGTAATAATTTTCACATCTTATTATAGTAAAGTAGTTCTAAGTTATTAACTTTCAAAGTGATAAACAATCAAATCTTCCCCTTTGTAATTATATTAACGTACTTATATTATAAGGGGGCGTGAAGCATTTAGGTATGTAAGAAATGTTTCGTTAATATGGGACTAATAAATTATAAGAAAAGGAAATGTCCATTAACTCTACTTTAGTAGAACGTATAGTTATTACTTTGGTAGTGCGACACTGTTTTTTATAGCCGTTGTACAATCACAAATCCTTTACAATAAACGACATTGTAAAGGTTATTTTATGTAATAGAAAAGGAAAAGAGAAGACGTGTCCCAAAGTGGTCATTAGCGACATAGGATATTTAATTGTATTGTCAACCACATAGGGTATTTGGGATCTGGGTGGGATTATGAGATCTGAGGATTTTGGATGACTGCAGAGTTTTGGTTTCGCTTGGACACTTCTGGAACGAACGTTATCTTATTTGTATTGTTTGTTTGTTAACAATTCTTCACTATTCAGAAAATTTCAGTTTAAAAAATTACCTTACCTTCTCGTTTAAAAAATGTAAATATGAATACTGTTCGTGGCCGAAATAAATTTTGAATTTCGTGATGCCAATTTCGTCAGTTGCATCTGCGGTCGTGTGTGGACGCAAGGGAGCGATAGCGGCTGTTAAATTTCCACAAATAAATATGCAGTTAAGTTTCTGTTAAGATTATCATTTCGGATTTATATGTTTATAACAAACACCCATTTCTGAATAAGAAATAAGGTTAGATGAAAGGATTCTTTGTGAACGTTTGCGTTACAATAATTGTTATTTTAACCCATTTTACTTTGCCAAATTTAGATAACTCAGTAAGAATATGAACATTTATTATCTAATTTTTATTTAAAGCGCTCTATACGTTTATAAGTTCTCTCTATCCTAATAATATACGTCTATAAATAGAATAAAGGCTAATATTAACTGGATCGCACAGACATAAATTAAATTTATATTGAAAAACATATAATGGATGGATAACCTTATTGTCTATAATACTCTGAATGAATGCTATTTTTACCGTTCGTGTTGGAGGTAGAGAAGTAGTTACCAACTCCGTGAATTAGAAACAATTAGCAAAGTTTCCAGTGCTGGCTCGCTTAAGCAAGATAATAGGTCAAGGAGGAAACATTCCGAAAACTTGTTCAAAGGACTTCGATTTGGAACCACTTACCTTACCTTTAGTGATTGCGTTTTAAGTTTAACAGTTTCTCTACAATTACGCGTCTCTGGTTATATGTACTTAAAGTGAACGAAAATTCATGTCTAGTTAATTAATTGATTGCTTGCAAAACTATTTTTAGAATTAAAAAAAATATGTATTTTTTACATTGTTAATTTCAGCGAATGATAAATGACGTTCAAGATTATGATGATAAATAAATCCAAAGACATGTTGGTACGAATAATATAAGACATCTTTCCGTAAATAAAGTAGGATTTCGTTAGAGTTATTTTATATGTAAAGAGGTAAATAAAATGCTGAAATTTACGTTTGAAGTGCCCTCAGATGTTCAACACAGTAAAAGCGGGTTTCCAGAAAATAAGGCCGCAGTAATCGAACAATGTTTTCAAAAGCTGAAAACATCGACTCATAGAATATTTATATTTGTGTGAAATATATCCCATTGAAATTATTCCCTCAAAGAAACCTGTTCCAAGAAACGTATTTTGGGATACAACTTGCGCAGACGATGAATAATATAATTGAACCCTTTCGAATTTATTATCTTCAATTACATGAGGGTTTGACCGGATCAATCAAAAGTTTTAAAATTATATTCAATTCATTGGTATTCGCTTCGATTTATTGCATCGTGTTTGCAAGTTTTGAATACAATAAACATTTTTATTATGTTGTAGGTAGGAAGTGTATAAAATAGAAATTCTTAGTTAAGAAATTAGATCGAGAAAAGGACTCTAGAGTCGACACAAATTGTTCAACCATTTTAAAAGCTCTTTAAATGAAATTGGAATTTTTAACTACTTATATGAATTTAGTAGCAACGTTACGCTTAAGCTTGGAAACCTAGGGCGGTAGACAATAAGGGAGAATGTTGGAGCGGAATAATTCGTAGGTACACAATAATCTTTATGAGCGGATTTTGCATTGTCTCTCCGAAACCTTCAATATACGTTTATAAATCTTAATTGTTCTTTATGTAATATCGGATCCTCGTTGATGGAATTTTTTAATTTTACAGCAATTTAAATCTAGTGTGTCTGCAATACGATTGTTTTCAGACATAACTCCTTCCATTAAATATACTGCTTGATTAATTATTTTATTTTATATTTACAGACGATCTGTTTACGTAGAAATAGACTAAAATAATCGTTTTAATCATACTACTAAATAGTATCTATTATATCTACCCACCTCAAATGGACTATTGCTAAAATTCTTGAAAGGTGAGCTTTTCCACGGTATAGCAAATTACTTGAAAACATCCCACGTATGTTACCATATTACCAATTAGTTATTGAATGAAAAGGCACCACATGTATAGAGAACTAATTAAATTCGTACCCAACAAAACCAATATCGTTAACTTGATCGTTTATAGTCTAAACTCTATGGTACTGTTATTTGTAATATTATGCAAACATTGACCTAAAATTCAATTTAGAATATGTCTCTGCGGTCGTCGATACCGGGTTTTCATATTTATGTTTCTAATTTAAATAAAAAATTCATGAAACATAAATTTTTATTAAATCAAAATGTTTATAAGGAATAAGAAAAAAATTGCTTGATTGCATCGGTTTAGATGTGTTGAAAAAATTCAAAATAGAAATCGAAAATGTGTGTGATTTATATGATTTATGGATATCAATTATGATGTTTTTTGTAATTTTTATTTAATATTGTGTTTTATTTTCTACTAGGTTTCCGCCCGCGGCTTCGCCCGCGCAGTCAAAGAAAAACCCGCATAGTTCCCGTTCCCGTGGGATTTCCGGGATTGCGTCATTTTCCCGGGATAAAAAGTAGCCTATGTCCTTTCTCGGGTATCAAAATATCTCCATACCAAATTTCATGAAAATTGGTTCAGTAGTTTAGGCGTGATTGAGTAACAGACAGACAGACAGAGTTACTTTCGCATTTATAATATTAGTATGGATTACTAGATTCATAATTACACCTGTATGTAAATCATGTGATAAAAATTGTAGGTTTAAGGAATAATAAAATATGAAGTATTAAAGGCATTTATTTATACAGAAGGAAAGAGAATTACATATTCATAAACATTTTTAAGTATGTGATACTTATGTTTCTATTCCGTAACCTTTTCAAACCGTTATTTAAAAACTATTAAAAATGTTCGATATACGATATAAATATATTATTTAGATCAGGTTTAGGTAATAGTAACTTCAGAAGCATACTATATTACTCGTAATACAGGAATTTCAAAAGCTTCTTATTACGTTCACCTGTGTGGGTGCGAACTTAATAAGAACTAAGTAAACTAAGTACAGTAGAAACATGAAACTTAACTCGATCGTTTGTGAGCTGGACTTGGGTAACGTAATGTAGCTTTAGCTTAACTGTAAACATGAATTTTAAGGTTTTATAGTTAGTAGATTCTTAGTTAAATTTCATATTTATGAATACAAATAAGTTAGTAATAACAACTGTATTATGTATAACGTCTCTACCGAACTGAATTGAAATGCATTAGGATATTTAAATTCATTGTTATCGCTTTAACTTCTATTTTTAATTTGAATTTTTTATCGGTATTTCTTAAATCTACTATATAAAAATAAGTCGGGTTTTCCTTCCTGACGCTATAACTCCAGAACGCACGAACCAATTTCCACGGTTTTGCATTCGTTGGAAAGGTCTCGGGCTCCGTGAGGTTTATAGCAAAGAAAAGGTGTCTCTGGTGGCGAAACGGAGTTCGCCTGGTTTGCTAGTTTAATATAAAATAAGTTAGACTCAAATAAATTCTACTACTTTCCTTCTCGTAAAATTTTATTTTGTGATATTTAAAGCTACTCATGGGGATTATGAGGGTATGAAAGACGTTAACATAACAATAGATTATTGATTAAAAAGAAACGAACCAGACGAATAAATTGAAAAGTAAAATGTTGATATGTTTGAGTTTTTCACAAATCAAATCGATGTTAAGCATACAATAACGGCGGCAACCTGCTGTTCACATTGTCAGAATTGTCCATTGTGTGGAAGCTCTACTTTACGTACCAACTATAAAATTATATGATTCTTGTAACTCAGTTCAATATGCTCGTATCCCACCCATTTACTTAAAGAATATAAGAAGAAATTTTCTAAGAATATTCGAGTTGCTTTATTGTTATTCTATGAAGGTAAATGTAAATTTTCTCTCGAGCTCTGGGGGTGCATTGTGAAAGTAACATGTCAGAGTTGATGAATACGGCCTATATTTGGGACAATATCACGTAAATATCAAGGGTAATGATATGGATGAAGGCAAGTGTGAAGGAAAAGCGCAAAACGAAAATTCGATTTGACGAGAATGGGCTAGCAATATTCGGGAACTTTGTTTCTATAAATTTTTTTCTCGAATAAGTTCAATAACAATTTTTTTCAAAAAGGATTCTAATTTATTCGTTTAAAGAGTTTACACATTGGTTAGGCTTTTTTAAGGTGGATATTAAAGTTGTTTAGGTATGAATCGAATTTGATATTTCGTTTTTTTATAGCATTTAAATACCGATACCTATTTATGTTATTATTTTCTGTATTAAGCCAATGATGTAATTCAAATGCGCATAAAAAAAACTATTTTAACAAAATATTAGGGTAGCAAAATCATAAAATTTGCATTTATCATTAAAACGTAACATTTTCATGAAAATTATTTCATAAACGGAAATAGTATACAGTATGAAACTTCGTCATGTTAGTTCAAACTGCATTTCTGTGTTTCATCTAGTTTTAATATGACTTAAGAGTGCTTTACGTCTTTGAAACAACTAGTACGAAGATATTAAAATGCAATGTTTATTTCTAAATATATTTACTAGAAGCTAGAACTAAGTACGTTCAAGTAGTTATTTATATGCAAAGTTTATAGAACTATAAATATTTAAGTTTTATTTTATATTTGTGTGAACCATTATAATCATTTCTGTGATATATTTCAAACTTCGGTATTTCAAAAAAAGTTGTTCTGTTCTATTGCCCCATTTTCGTGTTTTTTCCTTCATAATACAAATAAATAAATAAATAAAAAGGTTCTAATGGAGAGAAGATAGGAAAATTTTGTTCCTTAACAAAACAGCTAAAAAAATGGCCGAACTGGTCGAGCCGTTCTTGAGTTTTACGTTTTGCAGGACATTAATTGTCTATTCATTTTTATTATATTATTTTTTTCCATATTCTCTGGCTTAGTGTTATAATAGAGCGTACATTTGCATCATTTTTTACTTAAGAAAATGCTTTTGAATTATTTTTTCCAGTTCAATGAACCGATTTACGTCATTAAATAAATGAATTAAAGTTGTGTTGTCATGATTTACATAATAGTAGTTTTTATTATATGAGCATAGGGCATAGGTACATATGGATAACGTCATTAAAATACTGTTTTCATACTATGTATGTTGCCTTGATTATTACTTAGCCATTTCGGGAAATGGCCATTCTTTCCATAAAGGAAATTGAATGTTGTTTCGCAATGAAGTGTTCAGTAGCTACTAAGGACTATGCTTATAGTACAATGGAGTTACATAATCCAACGAGCTTATTGCCCAACAATCTCACTCTCGCCAATTTTTCAATAGAGATTAATGCGGGCGTTCACGTTGTGACAGTTATATTATCAAGTACTTACTGCTTGTATTCACACACATTCCTGTAGACAGAATTAAATAAAGATCAGGGATTTAACTTATTGGACATTGAGCAACAATTTTGAAGAACATATTAGTTTAATGCGAAGGAAGAGCTATTGCGAAAAACTTCTTCCAATATTTCCGTAAAAGTTTCAAATGAAATTTCTATCAAATATTGACGTGCCACAAAATGAATTTCGGAATGGATCGTTCATTTTTTGTGTCTTTGAAACGGGAGTGGTCAAAGCAAATATTGCGGTATAACACAAACACGAATATTTAACTATAACTCTTTGTATGTGAACAATATATGAAATTGAATTGAATGTATTGAATGAATTGAATTGATTATGTAGTTATCATAGTCATGAGAATTATATTTTATGATAGGATATTGTCCCGTAAAGCTTATTTAAAATTAAAACTACAAATATATTTTCATTATCTACAATCATAAAGAGTGTGGCATTCTTTTTTTTTTTTTTTTTATGCTATAGGATAGCAAACGAGCAGACGCGTCGCCTGGTGTTAAGCGATACACGCCGCCCATAAGCATCCACTCCACTGGGAAGTGGATGTGTTGCTATCCTCAAAGGGATTTGGAAGGAGTTAGGAAGGGGCGAGGATGGGAGGGAATGAGGATAGGGAAGGAGAGGATGGGTAGGGGATGGGAAGGGATGTGGGCCTCCGGACCCCTCACTCACCGTACGGAACGCGACAGTAAACTGTCACTATGGCGCCGATATTCTGTGAGGGTGTGGTACCTTCCCCGGTGCGAGCGTGGCCCAATTCGTGCCGAAGCATGCTCGACTCCCACTCTAAACTCCCACTCTTTTCTTTACAGCTTAATACCTATTACCTAGTTTAATAGGTATAAACTTTAATAACTTTATAATACAATTATTAGCATAAAATAACACCTTAATGTACGTAAATATAAAAGCTTTGTAGTGGTACAAAGCTTTTGAAATGGTGAAATATGTAATTTCCTAAGAAAATCCTCAAACATCAAAGAATTTTCAGATCCGTCGGAATCAGTCGGAATGAAATTGTGTTATAAATTGTGAATTCTGTTATTATGGCAAGTTAGGAAAAATAAAGGAAAGATTGTTTCACAACAGATTGGATTGATGTAATCATATTGCTTGTCAATGTACATTAGTTCACTAAGGACCGACATCTGTAGGTAACAAGTTATGTACTGTGAACTTTTTTATTAGGTCGGTAATGCTGTACTCAAATCCATCTCCACCACAAGGAACTTTCAATGGAATTAACACTGTATCTCGTTTCTCATTTACTTTCTTTTAATAAAGTAGAAAACGAAAAACGAGCACCACACATTAACAGAAATGTACTTTAACGTATTTCTAGAGAATCATTTAAAATTTTATGCATCTTTTTGTTTGGTTGTTCTCATTTTGCGGAATTTTAAAATCATATTTTCAAGATATTACTTTTCTTAAGATTGTAAATTGATTAAAATTTAATCAAGCTCTTGTCGAGTTTGAATTAGATTCCTTTGAGATATATATTTAAGAGTAAGATTTATTTTGTGCACCTAATTTTATTTGGATTGGGCAAAAGCCAATTTAAATGAATGTCGTATTTTCTTCAGTACGAGGATTTCAATCTACAATTCTGCATAAAACATTAGCGTTTAAGTGACAATAAGTGTAATGATATTGATGCTTGTATTCCTCGGTTGCTTTTTCAATGACAGATTTACATATTAAATGTTAGCATCACTTCACAACACTTCATTTTAAATGCTATGCTATAAAATATCCTGTAGTGTATTATTTGATAGTTGTCTCATATCATGCATATTCATATTAGTACGTCACATTGTTATTAGGTTAAATAGTGGCTACTTGACTAATCACTGCCAACCAATCTTCACAATATCGATTTCTTTGAAAAAGAATTTCAACGAGTCTTTCATTACAGTAACAAAGGGTTCGTGTTCTCATTTGGGATGAATATTTGCTTTTCCAATTTTACTTTACTACTCTCATAGTTGATTGCTTTAATTTAATTGTGTTGTATTGTTGTTAAGCGAAGATTTCGTAATTTTATTTTTGCTGGAACAGAAGCAAAATGTTTTACAGAGTACTTTAACGTATCTAGAACCAATTAGCCGCCTGGCTTGCAGTTTAAAAAGCTCATAAAAACAATAAAATATAAATAGATTAAATAAATTATACGATTAACTACTTTATACCAAGATAATATAATACAATGGTTATACTTAAAAATGTTGAGCAAGGTGGGTTTAATTGAAATTAAGTATAGTTACAAATCGACTATGATATAAATAAATTTCATTGTTATTTTTAATGCAATCTATGACTAGGCAATTTTTCGGTATATTGTTTCCATTGTCAAGAAATATATATAGGTATATTTTTTTTTGCAAAAATAAAAAAAGGCTATATGTACCTACTAGAGCCTACGCTACAATTGATTGCAATGTGTCAAGTCATGTCTCGGCAGTAGGTATTAGTAATGATGTCGTTAGCAACTATAACAACAGCTATTACCATAGCTTAATGGAACCACACATTAATCAAGGATTAGAAGAACCTAGTCATTAACCTTTATATAAGGACTCCGACCACTAATAAAAACTTTCCTTCCCACGGATATACTATTTTTGTATAATATCCGCAATAACACGTCTATTTTTGGAGTATAATAAAGTTTTTCTACGTTGAATACCTGCCAATAGTTTAAATTTAAGATATTCACACGTGCAAGTAAAATTCATTGCTCCATAAATATTATTGATGGTCTTCGTCATCAATCATATTGACTGCTAGCATTGAATTGCCTCGTACAAACAAATGAATAAATTTTGTACAGCTTTAACTTAATCATAAAATACATGTTTAATTTTGAAGCGTAGGTAAGTAGGTATGCATATTGCATATATCTTATCAAAATAACAGCATTTTATTGATTTACATTTTTTATTGGGTCAAAAAACCACCAATATTCTTATTTATTATGTATGCTCCGAACCATTTTTATAGCACACATCACAGTGTCATCACAGTGATGTAGACAATTATAGATACTTTCGTTTCTTATAAATAATCTATTAAAAGTAGAAAATAAATATGCAGCAGAATTATGGAGTTTCTTGCCGGTTCTTCTCCGTAGATACTGCTTTCCGAATCGGTGGTAGATGTTAAAAATATGTAATGACGTTTCAAAAGTGCTTCTATAAGAAGTCTAATTGAATAAATAAATGTTTGAGTTTGAGTTTGAGTTTGATGAACATTGTTCCACTAATCAATTTTCATTACGGACAAGTAGGTGATTAACCTTGTGTCCTACCAGACCAAGGCATTTTAACTATATCACAACCAGCTCTAAACTTGCGCGCTAACCTCTCTACCAAGGAACGTCGACAAGTAAATGAAATATATTATTAACAACCCAGACATTATCTAGCACCTTGTCATTGTAAAACTTCCTTAGGTACATAAACAGATACGTGAGAGTTTCATAGTTGTCCAACTTATAATAGCCAGTGCTTTGCTGCTATAAGTTTAAAATGCAAACGTACATCTTATTTATTGCAGTTTTATATGAAAACTTTAATGCTTCGTTATTTATCGAGAAATTGTTTCAAAGTTTAGATCCGTTTACACATTTCCTGTGCATTTGTACAAAATTTAGTTATGTAGGTTGTTTACTAACTAGTTTTTACCTAATTGTGGATCTTTTTTAATTATATTTAAATTTCGGACGGTAATTTATTGATTACAAACTTCGTATGTATAAGTCTACGATATTATGTAGAAAATAATTATTCATTCAATTTCTGGTATTTCAGCTTGAACCATTACTTTTTATTTAAATAGAATATAAAACTCAAATTCAAACTAAATCTTACACGCAGTTCATATATTTTCCGATATGCTGCTATTTTATAATGGGAAACGAACAACTATGCGAAAATAATATAACTAATAGGAGTTATTTGAATATTTTCTAAGCTGTAGAGAATTCTTAATAAACTCTGAGTTGGCTTAGCGCCCGTTGATAAGGTTAAGATATAGCTTGGAACTAATTACTGTGTACTGTTTTGTTTATTGCTGCAAAAACTTTAATTGATACTGG
Organism: Colias behrii; assembly: GCA_029959065.1. NCBI lineage: Eukaryota > Metazoa > Arthropoda > Insecta > Lepidoptera > Pieridae > Colias > Colias behrii. The sequence goes on along the minus strand of JARWMC010000019.1, from coordinate 5,161,077 downwards.
GTATTATAATTGTCTAGAAAAATAATGTCCTTTTTAAGATACTCTTGGAAATGTTATTAGTTTAGTAAAGAAGGATAATATGATTATTAGGATCGTCACAGAATATTATTACCATAGATTTTTATTTAATAAGTGAAATAGTGCCGATTTAACGCCAATTAACGATAGAGCCAAAGAAGCGGTTGATACAAGTAGTAAAAAAATCTTATGTTTACCATACTTCGATTTGTAGTAAACGTCTACATAAATAATAATCAATTCAGTAGCAGTATTATTTCACAAATTTTTCTAATACATAATATAAATATCGCACTTTATAAATTTATAAAGTGATAGATCGTTCGATTATCGCCTTTCGAAGCATTCATCTTCGTGATGCAATTACTATCTCACAAAAGTTTCAAGTTCATCGGATGCGAGTTACTTGATATTTGCCATAATCTGTTATAAAATTATACGCCAAGCTATTTATAGTGTTGAACAAATTATTTTGAAAGGTATTGTTCAATAATTAAAGTAACTAATAACTTAATAAATATGCTATACAATTATAATTCATGCTGGATTTATAATAACTTCATTTTTTATATAATTTTAACATTTTATGCTTAGATATTCTTTAAAACTACGCAACGGATTTTCATGCGGTTTTTTTAACAGACAGAGTGATTCAAGAGGAAAGTTTTAGTATTTGATTTATTAGGTTTTCGTCAATGTGAGCGAAACCGCGGGCGGAAAGCTAGTCAAATTATATAATCCATTTACAACTTATATAGTATATTATGTTTAATAGCTTAGCTGTTAAATATTTATTCATGATCTAAACATTAATTATTTTCGCAGAGCTAATGTGAGACACAAGTTATTAAGTAAATGGAAATACATTTCTCGTAGTGAGATTAAATAATTACAAATTCTCCTTTAATAGACCTGCTGATATTAAATTTGTGTTCAACAGAATGGATTTTGTAACGACAAGTAATTATTATTACTATAGGTACTAAGTACCACCAGTACAATTGAAGGATATATAATAAAAATTATAATGTAATTTGAATAAAGGTAAATTTATTTTTTCCAAGTCGAGCTTTCGAGCTAAATGAAAAAGAAAACGCAATATTATAATGTTCGTAGTCATAAACTTTTATTAAAAGTCTCTCATTTTATCTAGAATTAATTATTAAGTCCATTTAGATGCTAGCTTACCACTGTAAGAAATATGATATAATACTTTATGGAGGAAGGAAGGTGGAATTCCTCCATCGAGAAAGGGAGGATCCTCGACCAGTCTACTCGACTGGCCGGCCGTGAAGACCCCAATGGATGATGTCGGAAAGTTGTATATATAGCTCTGTAGTGAAAACATTTCGCTTGCGCGATTCAGAGCGAGGTGTCGCTACAACTTTTTTTATCTTGAATGTTATTGCAAACTAGAAGAGATAATTTTAAGCGGAAGAAAGCTATTGATAAAAAATGTCATAGCTTATATCTGTCCACATTTAATATATGTTTTTTAAAATGGCAGTTTTATTGTGTACAATAAGACATTTTAATTAATTTTGAAATATAAATCGACTGATCTACATGCTCAGTCTATTTATATGATCAGTCGATTCAACCTGCAACTGTAAAAGAAATAATTAAACCATTTGAGATTTCTTATTAATGTTTACGTTATCATTTCTTCTTTAAACTTTAATAAATTCATTATTCGTCAAGGGAAGGCGATCCCTCACAAACTTTTGCCTACCTAATTAATACGCCCTTAATGGGGGCAATTTATTCGTTGCTACGAAGTTCTACAGTATAATTTTATATTTTGTTTCAGATAAACCGCAGTGTATCAAATGTTCCAAAATGACTAACAAATCGCAAACATTGTTGGATATATTCAACGAGATACTCGCTGCATCCGGGAACTCTTCGGATATAAACAGCATTGATGAAAGCAGAATACTCTCCGTGCTAAAGGAGCAGGCATCGAAAGAGAGAAGTAAAGAGAACATTGGTTCTGTACTCGTGCAAGTAGTGAACGATGCCAAGCTTAATATTCCTATGAAACCTGATACGTGTGGTTATTGTGAAGGTGATTTCAGAGACGTTGTGGAAGCCTACAATAACATTCACGGCTACGTAAGCCTTATAGTAAGTAGAGTATATATTTTATGTATTAAATTGTTAGCGGACGTATCTACAATAGCTATTATATCGTTTACTTGTGGTATATTTCAGACTATATAGGTACTTATTTTTTGCCATAAATGCACATTATACCTACACGTATAAAATAACAAACACACAAGAAAAAATAAACCTTACCGTATGTTATAATCTCAACGTGGAAGCGATAAGTTATCAAATGGCTGTCATGTTAGTCTTAATTGTTAGTTACTGTGATGCTGATGTTTTGATTTAGATAGTGTCCATAAAATTTTTGATAAGGGTAATAGAAACACTCTTTATTAGTAATTTATTTAAAGGTAAATAAGTTTCCACACACACAAAGTTGAACGGGTAATCGAAATTTATATAATTGGGTGATTGTGAACAATCATGTCATTTGTTAGTTGACCTAGCTCTTAGCTAATCTTATGTATGGAAGAAAAATAAACAATAAATATGAAGGCGTTTATCAGAGATCAAATCGAACCCACGTGTTTGTTTCAGTTTATTTATAAGCAAAATTAGCAGACATTTTCAAGTTGAGAATAATCTTGTTTGTTGGATTTTTTCTGTTATTTTTATTTAACCCCGAATAAACTGCCAAGGTTGTTTTCATCACGACACGCGAATAGACGCTAAATATTAATTAGAAACAATGGCTCTTTAGTTATATCTAAAATACAAGGTTCAAGTTAGCTCGGTATAAATTCAATTTATTACGTCAAAAAGGAAAACATCGAATGGTAATTCGTTTGCAAATCTGCCCACAGAGTTGTGATTATTCGACGTGACGATGTAGATAGAAAGCATTTAATACGTGTACATAAATCATTCTTATTCTGCTCTCAATTTTTTGGACGTGTGGCAATAAAACTCTAACAGCTACCATATATTATGAGACTAGGAAAAATAAACACAAATACGTAATAAATTGAGTTCAATAAATATTCCCTGTCATAACATTTAAGAACATATTTGTTGGTTTATTTTCGTTAATATTTCAATACTCAAAGTTAATAAAGTCGAGTCTGGAGTTTATCAATTATACTCGGATTTTTAATTAGACAAAGTAAACTGACAGCAGCTAATGTCCGTTTGTAAAATAATGTTGCCATATTTAAAGTAATAGTGAGGAATTCAGTTCTCATTCAATCAGATGAATGAACAAAGAGTGTGAATAGTTCATCATTTAAAACTATAAAATAACATTATTTTTAATTATAATATATAAAGCTATATAAGATATAAGTTACTAGTAGAATGTAATTATAATCATTTTTTTATTTTTATTGTTTCGCTGTTTACGTTATTGTTTTTGTAATTTTTTCGTTAATTGTAACTAATTACGTTGTGTTTGTTGTCATTGTTGTGTTTATTTGATGTTATATTGTTAAACACTAAATATTCACTAAACGATCGATTCAATTTCATTCATTCCCGATTTTCAATCATTCACTTTGTGACAACGCTATTTTTATTTCATCAAAAACTGACAACACAGTAAACGTCAGTTTACTTTGTCTAATTAAAAATCCGAGTATAAAGTAAATTGTTCTAGCGTTATAATAATTAATATAACTTCGTATAACTTAGCAAACAATGAGGACTAATATTATGGCTTGACATTATTTTCATTTTTGGACAAACTTTAGTTTAATTTAATTTAAAACAAAGCTTGTGATTAATTATTACGTTTGAATTTAATATCTTATAATTATTGGATGTCACCATATTTTCAAAAACATTTATTGGTCAACTAGCATACTAAATACATTGTTTTCAAATGACATAGGTACCTTATACATAATATCATATTCATTCAAATGATAATTGATATTCATCAAACATGGATAATGGACATCTCCATAGAAATCTAGCTATATAGATGACAGAGGATTTATCTACTGTGATTTTTCTCTTTAACGTCGTAGAATATTGAAAGCTTTTATAAAAGATGTTTTACTGTACAAGTATTTATTTGAAGACCAATCTTATCCCAATGGACGCGTTTTTGAATGATTGGATTTTTACATTAAGTACTATCGCAACGGATATACATGTTTTAGTATTTATTTGGAAACCGATTTTATCCCAATAGACGCGTTTTAAGGGGCCATGGCCCAAAATGTATGTTTCTAAATCATGGTTTTTGGATAGAAATCATCATATTTAAAATCCTAAAAAAATATATAGCACAGATAAACGTTTGATCTAGTGACTTTTTTGGATAAAAACACAATATTAAACATTTAACTCGATCAAAAAAAAATCAGAAGTAACATCGATCTTGAAAGCATAATCAGTTTTATGAGAATTAGGGGAACGCTATGTTTATGAAAATTTTACATTTCATTTACTAATCAGGTTTTACAGGGAAATTTTTGGATAGATTTATAATTTAGCCCTTATTTTTTTCTATATAAAATATAATACGTAAAATGCGATGCGATTGCCTTTCAACAAAATTTCAAAGCGCTACTTGAATAAATACCTCCAACGTTCAAACTTTTGCATTTAACACATATACATGGACTGAAAAAGGAACAAAGTCGAGGTGTTTCATGTTATATGAGATAAAGTTTTTAGTAAATGTTTTCTTTCATTTGATTTTGTTCAATGCACTTTGTAATTAGGTATAATATATTTGATCATCATCTTTTATTTTGGGGTGGACTGATTTTGATTTCATTCATTCATTTGAGGATTCATCTAGCAATAATTTATAATCTGTTTGATTATTAAAAATCAACATACATTATATCTTACAAAAAAAAAAATCCATTGTATAATAGGATAAGGCCATGACCACAAAGGAAGGAAAAACGTGTCAGAGATTTTTTATTAATTGCGTGGATCTCAAAACACCCAAGTTTACATGACTTTTCAGTTATTCTATTTTAACTTGGGTTTTTGAACAAAGGAGATAGAACAGTTTACTTTTATTGCTTATTTATTGTTACGGTCGTGACTGTCCACGTAAATAGCTCAGCTGGGAATTTCCTTCAATCTTGCTGTTAAGGAGCGACGAGCGGCCTGACAACGAGGCGTCCGGCTCGCGTTGAACGAGCGAAAACGGAAGTATACCCGGTAAAGTCCGGTCGCGGAGCAGGAAGAATTTCGTACATTGACCTGTTATTACCTGTCACTGTCACTCCAACGTAAAAATAATGTGTCTTGCTCGCACAGGTGCAATGACCGTCGTCCTTAGGGATTGTAAACCTTTAACCTGAGAGCGTAAGGTTTGTGTTTGCTTGATTGGTGTCAGGTGTTCAATTATGATTTTGTGAATTCAAAATTTATAAGAATAAACCTCAAACTCTTTATGTCCAATCAAAATCCGCCTAAGTCGAAATCGCGTGTTAGACTAACGTATACAGACATACATTAAGATCTTAATGTATGTCTGTGCTAACGTATTTCTGTAATATTGTATATAGTAAATTATTTTTTGAAAAATAAGGTCATAAAGAAGTTTCACTCACTTTTTTTATATAATATATCGTGGTTATTGAAAAAGTTAAAATGTAACTAACTAATAAGTATTGTAAATGAATAAAGGACATTTATTTAATAAGTTAGTAAAAAACATTTTCTCCTCCAAATATTTCATGTAAACTGCACTTCATTCAAAAATGTTTGTGACCACTGTCAGTAGGTAAAGAGGTCATTGTACGAAATTCTTTCTGCTCCGCGACCGGACTTTAGTCGGCGACGCGAGCGTAGGCGACGGCGGGGGTGCTTCCGTCCCGCAACATCGTTTCCCACGGCTCTTTAATCACCTGTACTATTGTATCCCCGTAAAATTGTATAAATATGTTGAGATTTTGTTGTAAATTTGAGATCAAGTTTGGAGAAATAAAAGCTATCAAGGAAGAAACTGAGTTTTCATCAACCTACATACAGTCCACAATACTTGCGTTGCATACAGCAATTTAGGCCACATAGCTCCTTAAGAGCAAACAAAAGAGCCGTTTTTCCATACAAACGTAGTCCCCTGTTTCCTCCCTGGATTGTGCCACTAGATCAATATATTTCTTACTATTAATCTATGGTTACTTTAGCCATGTTCCTACGTTTTCCTTTTTGTCATATCTTAATTATTAAAAAAGATATGAATCTTTCAAAACCATAGAAATCTAAATAACAAGATACATAGAAGTGCTATAATGTCATAATTCGTATGAAAACCGCTGTCGCCAAAATCAACACATTTAAACCGATATAGACCGGACTCTCAGTGGAGTTTCGTTTGCAAAAATAGCGGACCTAAATCTGACTTCTGATATATATTGTATAGATCCCAGACATCCTATAGACAGATGTTGCCAACCAGTTTTGTGGTCCCCCTCTCCCCACAACGGTAATTAAATATGGCATACAAAGAAAAAAATAAAAATTTCCAAAACATGCCGTGTGGGGTATCAAATGAAAGAGCTTATTGAGTAGATCACGAATATATAGCATACTATAACATTTCTTACACTTTCTCTAAGATTTTTTAGAAAATTTACGAAAATGCTCCATTTTTGAGTTAACTTTAAACCACTATAGATTGAAAACTCATGAATATATTTTTTAAATTATTATTTTAAATAATTAGCAATAGTCCATTGTTTACGATTCAATAGTTCGTACAGTGAAATAGTTGCATGGGGGAGTGGGGGGAGCATTCAAAGACGGCGAGTATATTTTCAAGTTTATGCCAGAAATAAAGGCCTAATACAAAAATATCGGTGTCAGGGCTTAGAATAATTATCTCTGCACTGTCGTTGTGTTTGACAGAATGAAAACTATGGCAGAACATTCTTGAATCAGCCTCTGTGTGATTTCAAATCGGTAACTTCAGTGAAAGTTGCGCCTTGCAATTTAAAACATTTTGTGGGGTCATCAAATCCACCACATATAATACGAACTATTGAATCGTAAACAATGGACTATTGTTAATTATTTAAAGTAATAATTTAAAAAATATATTCATGAGTTTTCAATCTATAGTGGTTTAAAGTTAACTCAAAAATGGAGCATTTTCGTAAATTTTCTAAAAAATCTTAGAGAAAGTGTAAGAAATGTTATAGTATGCTATATATTCGTGATCTACTCAATAAGCTCTTTCATTTGATACCCCACACGGCATGTTTTGGAAATTTTTATTTTTTGATGTGAAACATCTATAGGCTCACTTGTAAACCGAATTGTTGACGTGGCGACGCTTGCCATGGCGACGGGTCGCCACGCTATACACATCTATAGGCTCACTTGTAAACCGAACGATGTTTCACATCTGCCAGGCGTCCCATGACGGCTCACATTTTTTTTCTTTGTATGCCATATTTAATTACCGGGGTGGGGGGAGGGGGACCACAAAACTGGTTGGCAACATCTGTCTATAGGATGTCTGGGATCTATACAATATATATCAGAAGTCAGATTTAGGTCCGCTATTTTTGCAAACGAACATCTCCTTGGAGCCTGCTCTAATAGCTAAACAGTACACACAAGTAAACTATGCCTTTTATTGGACAGCTTGATTTTAGTGAAAACTAACTTAAATATTAAATTAAGCTTTTTAATATGTATCCTAACGCACGAATTTACGGTTTATTTTAGAATAACATCCCTAAGTATATGAGACGTTTTGTTTATTTTTGCTCCAATACGAAAAAAAATCGGCTTTTCTACAACAGAGGTTGTCAATTTTCAATAGATATAACTTTGAACATAAACTCATAGAAATAAGGTTGAAATTTGTGTTAAACGTGATAATAAGAATGGTCGACTGTGTCATTCATTGTTATTTCGATTACTATGGTGACACTCGTAATACTTGTAAATATTCTATAATTTTAAGGAAAAACGGCAATATTTATAAACAAAAATACTTACCGGTGAAATTTTATTCCTTTATTAGTATAATTACAATTTATGGAAGAATTTACGCACTGGGAAATGCTGTAACACACCATGTTTACTCACGCACGTTTCAGGAACAACTGAAGAGTGACGAACGCACTGGTGGTATGGTGGTGGTATGGTAACCACCTGAGCGGCGACAATGTCACGCGCGCTTACGACTTCTATTGCCTTGTTATTTAGATTTCTATGTTCAAAACGTAAGAAATAGGACAGATTTTCCGTTATGTTCCGTCTTCCATAAAACTAATTTTTGAAAATTATTTAAAAATAGCAAAACGTAGGAATAAAGCCTATACTTTTCTCTACTAAATTATGAAAAAAAGTAATTAAAACGTAAGAAATAGGACAGATTTTCCGTTATGTTCCGTCTTCCATAAAACTAATTTTTGAAAATTATTTAAAAATAGCAAAACGTAGGAATATAGCCTATACTTTTCTCTACTAAATTATGAAAAAAGTAATTAAATCGGTCCAGTATTGGAGGAGGAAACAGGGGACTACGGAACGTCGAATTTGCGTAATTTTCCTAGGTATTTTCGGCCCGAGCTGCATTTGTCCCTGTCGCGCTCTACGGGGGAGGCTTGAGGCATAGCGCGACAGCAATAGATAATAGGAAAACCTAATTTTGAATTTTCTCACTCGTTTTGTTGGCTCTTAAAGACGGAATACCTGCTTTGTATTGGCTTCTGGTAACGTTTAAGGAGATTTAGTAAACATCCACTCTATTTGTATTGTCATTCTTAGGTTTATAATTTAATGTCTTTTCTATTATATGTTCTCAGTATTTATTTATGAAGTATCTAAAATTACAAGAAAATATGTGTGTTTATTTTCTAGTTGTTATTATATTTATTTATTATTTATTTATTTATTTAAATTTATGGCATTGATTATTCTATTATATTATCGGATTATAAGATTATTACATCAGCTACGAGGTACCAAAGGAGAGAACCCGCAGGCTAAAGCTATTATACTTATTTAACAAGTTCTCTACGACTACGCCCATTCTGTAAAAGTTTAATAGTCTTATAACTATGTTTCAAGGAGGTGCGTCGTGATAAAACACAAAATTATGTTTCCGTTAGTCACCCAGAAATATAACTGAAATTGGTTTCAAGAATTTTTGATCGCTGCACATATAGGAAAAGAAAAGGATATAAAAAAATGAAAAGTAATAAGTACAGCTGCCATTTCTTTAAAAATACTCCTCGTATTTATTAATTAGCTAGCTAGTTATATATTTTACTTTTCGATATTAAACGGCTGTAAAAATAATACACAATGTACCTTCGTATCGTAATTTAATGTCTATGTTTAAACTGTACTTGGAAAAAGGAAAACTTTTTATAGGTTTTTCCTTCATCAAATGAATTTTAAGTGCCATATAACTGATTCTTTCGATCGTTTGCATAATAAATGGTCGTTTAGAAATTATGTTGAAAGTGTTGAAACTTGAATACTCTCAACTAGGTACCTCTTGCGATGTCACGGATGAATTCTACCAATACCCGTGGCCTTCTCGTTGATGCGGCTTGACGGAACACAGTGGGGTTTTGGTCGGTAGGAATCCGACATAACCCACGGCCCCTCCCCCGGAGGCCGTGGGTATCTATGTAAGATTTCCTCACTTAAAAAAAAAAGGTACCTCTTGCGATTCTACCGCAGAATAAAAATGAATAAAAATTAAATATAAGTAGATATTAATGTGACATTAATAAAATTCATGATTGGTGTATAGATAAATTGTATGGAACTAAATATTAATAAGTGTAAAGTGATAACATTTTCCAAAAGTAAATATAAAATTGAGTTTTCATACAGAATCTCAAATTTCGTGTTAGAAAGAGTTGATCAGGTATCAGATTTAGGAGTAATATTTGATTCGGTATTGTCCTTTAGAAACCATTATGACCACATTTGTAGCAAAGCAAACAGAGCTCTGGGCTTTATACTTAGAGTTGCCAAACCATTTCAATGTCCATCTTCTTGGATTATTCTTTATAACTCTCTTGTAAGAAGCATCCTTGAATACTGTTCGTCGGTATGGTCACCAATATATAATATACATATTGATAGAATTGAGGCAATCCAGCGACGATTTGTAAGATCATTGTGTATTAGATTAGGTTTAAGAAATAGTATTAAGGAGTATGATGACAGACTTTTAAAATTTAACATGAAAAGTTTAAAGAATCGGAGGATTACCTCCGATCTTTGTTATATTCACAGGATTGTCAATGGTGCCCTGCATGAGAATTTATTAGATGAAATAAATATTAATGTTCCAAGTCGGTCCAAAAGGTCCTATAAATTATTTGCCTTGCCAACTACAAAAAACATGGTCTCTCAGAACAGCCCTTTGATCCGAATGTGTAGGCTTTATAATGAGATTTGTAACAATAATGATATTTTCCTATATAATTTGTATCAATTTAGAAATAAAATAGATATTAATTTAAATGATGAATAAAATTCAAGTTTACTTATAATTAATTTAAATTATTTTTGTTATTTTAATTAATGAGTACTTTTTGTGTGATATATTGATAAAACATTTGACTTAATAATTAATGATGGTATGTAGTTACTGTATTCACTTTTTTATGTTATTGTAATGATTTAAATGTTGTGTGCAGTTTTAATTGGGTTGTAATCTTAATATTGTTTAATTTAGTAAGTTGATGTAAATGTTCTTGGATTATATCCTGTAACTGTGCCTTATATATAAATAAATAAATTATAAATATAATTTTTATTCGTGTAGTATTTCGGTTCAGACAGTCATAAGTACCTGAATCATAATGGTTGCCATATTTAAACCCATTATTTACAGACGAACAGAGGGTAAAGAAAATCAATATTAATCGCTTCGATATTCCAACCAAAAATAGATTATAATAAAATTACGTATATATTTTAACAATTTCTACATCTTTGCATTCACAGTTTGTATGGATCATCTATGTAGATATCATAAATGTCAGCTTACAAATATTTATTTTTAATATTTTTTATCCCACGGTATTACAATATTGTTTTCCTTCAAATTTTTAGTTCCTATATTAACGTTGGTATAGAATTGGAGCCATTAATTTTATTTATTTTCAAATAAATCTAAAATACTAGAATCATGGATGTAGAGTAAAGCTCATATCGTAGCTTGGCTAGATCGCCGTTAAATCTCAAATCTATATTTATACAAGGAAAATATTGACCTTTGAGTTAGCGTACCTAGTGGAATCTAATCAACCCTTACTTATTGGCTATGTAGTATAATTTTTCACATCAGTTAACCCATATGTAGGACACGTTCATTAAGGTCTCAAAGGACCAGATTATAAGACTTATAAATTTATAATAAATGTAAATATAATTGGATGGACTTTAAATATCAGCAATATATGTTATTTGGTATATTTTGTTTTTAAACATGTGGCTCACAAAGCCTTAAAAAGGAAGTATAAAAACGTATATGACGTTCAAATTTGCATCATCTGTGTCTAGATTCAGTATAAATTGTTAACTTACATAAAGTCGTTACTACAGTTTAGAGGATAGGATAGTTGTGTAAAATACTAGTACATATTTAAAGTTAACTTACGTACAAAAAAAAAGTAAATGTTATTTGAGATAAATAGTCATCATGTTAAAATGAACAGCACGTTTATTAAAATTTGCTTGAAATTCATAATCCCATATTGACGTTTTCTGGGAAAACATCACTATCATATCAATATACCTACGTATGGAATAAGCGCTCTATTGTGAATCGAGTCGACTTTCTGAATTTTACATGATATAAACTACCTAATAAAATAAGCCTTTATTACTGCAAAAACATTACAAACTACTACAAAAATCTTATACTACTACATGCCGTTGACATTATTCCTTATTTATTCCTATATTATATTCATTGAGGTATTATTACTAGAGAGGGCACCACGAACAAAATCTGTGCGACAAGCGCGGCAGCGCGGGGCGGCTAGTGAGTTATACACTTTGTAGGTATTCTGCCTCTTATTACTTATAAATTAAAACCAATCAATGTAACAAATAAATATTGTTTATCTTATTAAAAATATGATTAAACTTATCAATTAAAACCAATCATGTAGCAAAAAAAAATTGAGTTTGAGACGATTGACTCTAACTCGTGTTACAAATAGCTTAGTAGCGATGTCCTCTCTAGTACGAAGTACATGTAACTCAATGATTATATTGTATATTATTTTAAAAACTAAACTACCTAAAGATATATAAATTACTTGTCTCTGTTTGTCTTTCTTTCTGTGTTTTATGTAAAACTTGTGTGTGTGTGCAATAAAGAATAATCTATTTATCTATCTCTCTATAAATCTGAGTTGAAGATACATTTTTAAAGACATTAGAAAAGTGGTCACAACGATTTATATTTGAAATGGCGCCATTTTCTTATCGTACCGACGCGACGTAGCAAAACGCATAACACTCACCATGTTTCGCTCAATAGCCTCAGATAAAGCTAGATATTGTATTTTCCATTTATTTAAATAGTTCTATGTATCAACCATGTATCAACATTATCCCTTCTATCGTGAAGCTTTCTTTCTTGTTTAGATGATGGATGACAATGATGAATAGTTTAACTTCTTTGATACGATAATAATAAAATTAACGTTTATAATATGTGTAAGTATATATTTTGTACATATTTTATATTTTTAGGTTTCACTTCTTAATTCGAAAAATTCCAACTTAAAAGATTTTTATTTATAATATGGACGAAACTTTTTGTTAAGTCTCTGACTATAAGTAAAATTGAATACCTTTCTAGTTTGTCCTCATCCTTGAGTACTCATGCAAGATATTTAAGTCCTTAAATTGTATCAAGTAGTCTTTCAATATTATCCTTATTGTTGGCCCAGTCCGAAACTTTTATCATTAGTTTGTTAATATAGTTGTCCATAGAAAAGAAATGTCATCCTATCCTACATCCATACTAATATTATAAATGCGAAAGTAACTCTGTCTGTCTGTCTGTTACTCAATCACGCCTTAACTACTGAACCAATTTGTATGAAATTTGGTATAGAGATATTTTGATACCCGAGAAAGGACATAGGCTACTTTTTATCCCGGGAAATAGGATAGGTTTTATCCCGGAAATCCCACGGGAACGGGAACTATGCGGGTTTTTCTTTGACTGCGCGGGCGAAGCTGCGGGTGGATAGCTAGTAATATTATAAATGCGAAAGTTTGTGAGGATGTGTGTGTGTTTGTTACTCTTTCACGCAAATACTACTGAACAGATTACAATGAAATTTAGCAGACATATAGAGGGTAACTTGGATTAACACATAGGATAGGTTGTATCCCGGAAATCCCGCGGGAACGGGAACTATGCGGGTTTTTCTTTGAAAACGCGGGCGAAGCCGCGGGCGGAAAGCTATATAAAAAACCAGCTGTTTACGGAAAGTAAACCACTGCGTGATAGCATGAAGAAATATTTTTAATTATTATTTTTCTGTAATGAAAAAAAGTTGATTGAAATAAATCGAATTAGTACGTACTATATGGAAATTGAATACATTACGATTGGTATGTGTTGTGAATTTCATTATACATATTTATTGAGAGATGCGACAGCTCACTTATTAAATTCTATTTCCTTGAATCATTAATGTATATTGTATGCGCTATAGAATAGGTTTGTTGACTCCGATTGCATAATTAGGCATAATAAGTATATTATGACCAGTGTGATTCAATGCACGAAATTATAATTCAAATAAACCTTCTGGTATCATAGAGAAACCTTAAAATATTTAATGCTACTTTGACAGATTGGAAAATGGGATGTGACCCATTTACCTAACTTTTGTTCCAGAGGATTATAGTAAAGCTAAAGTGCTTTTCCTGGTAACTTCGTAATTATTCCGTAGGGCTTCTTTGCAACGGTTTCCTGTCTAGCCTATGCAATTTGTCAAATGCATGAAGGTATATACTCACATACCTACGTTCAGTCTTTATTCTTTGTTCTGTTGTCTTAAAATATAAACAATCCCTAGTTCATTATAATATTCTCCACTTATACTATTGTCTGTGGTTAAACACTAAAATAGAGTTTAAATAAACGCTTATAATCTAATTTTCTAGTATCGTTGTTCAGAACCTCTAACGTTCTATTAAAATAATAAAATTATTCACGAATATTCACATGTAGTATAATGAGCTTCTCAAAAATATGACTGCAATTATGCGGAGCTTTTTAAAGAAGCAAATGGCTCATAAAAGGGGAAATATTCGATGCTAGGGAAGTTGTCAAGAATAAGTATTATTTATTATAATAGGCATCAAAATGTCCGCTGTGCAAGTTACTGCTCGTGTAATTAATTATGAGACATGTTGGCTTGAATATTTGGTAGATAGTTATACAACTTCCTTCGCTGTGAATATTTATGAGGAATTCGTCTTATGACACATGCCATTTGAATTACTTACACACGAAAAAGATGCACAAAAAGGAAAATATTAAAATTAGGGATGGTTACTATCATTTTATTATATTATGTTATCATGTTAGGTTAAACTACCATACCTATACATAAGCAACGAAAAAAAAAAACTAATTGTATTAGCGATAATACTGCTGTTACTGACTTACTGCCCGTTCTGAAACTCGAAGTATAGCTAGGTGTCATGCCGGCTGTACACACTCGCCGAGACACACCGAGACAGGCCGAGAACGAGTATGTACATGGTGGCATTCGTCTTGTCTCGCTCTCTCGTGTCTCGCCTCGGTTGTCTCGGTTACTGGTCGGTTTTTTGCGCCCGAGTCAAAGGGTCTCGTTGAGTCTCGCGAGGAAAACGAGAGCGAGCATGTACACACTTGTTCAGTTAGTTGCTCGCTGACGTTATTTATGAACGCACGTGTTTCACTATGTGGTCTAATGAACGAGAATTACAGTTTTTGGAGTGTTATCAAACAGAACCTTTTTTATGGAACTTATTTTTTACGGATTTATTTTAAATTGGCCAGAAGGTTCTGCCACCAACTCAGCCAATTGATTTTCCATTGTACTTCTGAAACAAAGAAGCGTTTCTATTGATTCCTTAAAAATACAATAAAATACATTAACTATTCAGGAAGTTTTTATATTTATTTCCCTGTTTCTACTGCGGTGCATGGTAATCATCCATCATCTTCTTTTTCTCCATGGTTTGAGAATTTTTTTTTATAGTAAATGTTTAAAAAATTATAATAGCTCACGGCACAAAGACAAATAGCAGCAGCTTTTTCTACGTCCATTCTCGTGTAAGTCTTCAGTTCAAATGTTAGAACGAGTGTGTACAGGCATGCTCTCGACGAGAGTCTTTTCGGCCGAGGCTCTCGACGAGAGGCTCTCGACGAGTGTGTACAGCCGCGGTTAGAACGAGTGTGTACAGGCATGCTCTCGACGAGAGTCTTTTCGGCCGAGGCTCTCGACGAGAGGCTCTCGACGAGTGTGTACAGCCGCGGTTAGACTATTTTAATAGATAACAATGTTAAGAAAAACAAACTATTTTAATAGATAACAATGTTAAGAAAAACAAACACTTCAATGGTAAATTAACGAATTCATCAGATTGATTCAGACACTGGAAAATGTGTTTAACAATGCAAATCTAATTAATTTACGAGATGAAGCCGTTAAGAACAAATACTTACCGTGTAATGTGCTGTGAAATATTCAACAAGAACAAATTGTATTTTAACCGTCCGCGTCTCAAAGGAAGCGTCGCGGTCGTAGAGATTGCAACAACGCAATCAAGAGTCTCACAAATAGCGGGAAACTGGGCTAAGTTCATTCTACTTTTGCATTAATTTTCGTATTATTCGACCAAGCCAACTAGACGCTCGGGTGGAATGCGGCCTCCCCGCCCGCTTACCGCCTCAGGTACCGCGTTCGCCTTAGTACGGTTCGCAGCATCGACGCATTATTTCTGTACTTTTTATTGTTAATCGTAAAGTTAGTTCTAGGTGGTATGAAAATTGATAACTATGTTCAAGTTGTATATTCTAGTATTTTTATATGTAGAACACGTGTTTCGTAAGGGTACAATTAAACAGTGTGATTAAATAAATATTATTATTTTGGTGTTTTTATTAAATCAATTTCATATACGACGGTGATACTAATAATTTATTATTTATTAGTATATATATATTTCTATACATTGAATATTAGTGATAAAACTGATTTGAATAAACTGTTTTGAGTGCATTTATAGATTTGAGGTTATTTGTCGGTATGTATTTAATTTAATTTATGTAATTATGTAATTTATTTACATCGTGAATTAAAAATTATTACATTATCTAAAAAATATTTTTTTTTGCTATCTGTACCCGAGACATGGGCGGGTGACGTCACAGTTGAAAAGGGTCTAGTTGGCTTGGTCACGTAGTATGAAATTTAAATAAGGTCTATAGAAATTAGATATTTCACTATTAGTGGTTCTGTGAATAGCATAAAACTGAAATGAAGGGTAGACTATATTTTTATTTGACAAAGGATAAAATGATGATGAATGAAGTTCGAATTTAAAGAAATCCTGATTATGGATACATCATTTATATTTTAGTAGGTACCCGACACCCGATATAGTAATTAATTATTACTTGACTACGGCAGCGGGTACTGAGTAAGTACTCATTGAAATTTCAAACCAAACTAGTTTCTGCAGTTTGTAGAGTCAGGTTGTAGAGAAATCAAGAATCATTTTTTATAATTCAGACTTAAATATGATAATAATAAATATTTTCATAATTCAGACTTAAATATGATAAAATGTCAGGAAGTCATTAAAAAACGATGTTTTACTTTGAAATTATTCGAGATTTTATTTTCTCAATAATTTCTGAATATTGGCAAATAAATATAGTCTTTGCCTGCGAATTTTTCATAAACAAGTCATGGTAAGAGTTCGTTTTCATTTCGTAAATGAAAATATTTGTTGTTAGATCTTGTAGGACAGTAAGCGAAGAAAAGGTACGAATGTAGACATCTGTTATCCAGAACTGCTGATGAAATCTCATATTATATTATATAGTCACATAATATTTATTATGTTCTCATAAAAACGCTTCGGAAATTATTGAGGGTAGTATTTTTTGTATATTATTGATGGTTTTGTGATTATAAATTTATAAATATAAATTGATTTTTTGTTATTTGAATGCAAAAACCAAAAATATCAAATTCAGGTTTTGTGTTTTTTGTCATCTAATACAACTTTTCAAATACAAGTCATGAATACATAGTTAAAACAAAATGAATGCCTATCATTGCGCACACATGTTGTGATTACAATTTACTACGGATAACGCAAATATGGTAGTATCTTACATCGATCCATTAACATAAACTTAAACGGAATCTTAATTTATAGTCTGTTTGTATATGTCTTAGAATAATAGCGCCTTTTACTCTAAAGTTCTAGATATATTATTTAGGTCTCTGTAACGTGAAAGGATAAAAGCATATCACGTAAGTGAAAGAAAATGTTTGTTGAAAATCTTGTCGCGTGAGACACATCGATCTTTTAGTTAACGACAACTCCATTATTTTAAATTTAGTTACCTATATCATGAACAAGACGTATAACTTCTTTCATTGGATTTAGAACACGCTGTATTTGTTATACTCACAGATCACAGAAACTAAAGGCTTATACTTGTTCTTTATCTATTAATTTGCTGTTTTGTTTGATAATATTGTGATTCGATTACCTTTGACTAGGTTTTACAGCAATTGTTTATTAAATTCGATTATCCAATGATAGTTTCCAGTAGTGGTTTTAATTGAGATGATAGTTGCCACATAAAATACTGTTGTGGTGTAAAATACAATTTTTGTGTTTAATTCTACGATCAGATCATCATGAAATATAAATTGTATAACGAGGAATGTTATAGCAAATTGGAGTATTTAATAATTCGGTATGGATAGTTAAATATTATTGTAATCTATTTATTAATTATTGTATCTTTGATAAAATATGGGTTGTATTAATTATATATTAAGTATATAGAACTGTTGCTATTGTAAACAAAAGGAAATCATATAGATACATTTATTTCTTCATAAGTTAACGTTTTAGAAAATATGAAAATGAGATATCACAATTTTTCCTAAAAGATTATAATATATACTTCCTACTTATAATATACGAATAGTGAAACGTATTAAATTTTAATCGATAAGGAAATTATATATAATATGTTGCATTTCAAACTGCTCATAAAATAATACCATCTCAATGCCATCTATCAATGCTGAAACATATGCATTGAAAACATTCACATAGATATAGATACACATATAAGAGGATTTGCTCGATGCTTTTCAATACACATGTAATAGCTTTTTTAAAAATGTTAAGAGCTTCTTCCACGTGTAAACCTACGCAATATTGATTTGTTTGTAATTGCTTTGTGTTATTAGAGAATTCGTTGAAAATTATACATTAAAAATATTATGAGACATTTACCAAATTAATATGGTTCCAAATCTGTAATATATTCACGGTATTTGTGTGCATTTTATTCTAACATTATATTTTTCCTTTTTACCTTAATCCACAAGATAACTAATAACTGAAACACATATAATAACTTAAGGTATTTATATGTTTCAATTTATTGTTACAAGTTGTTTTCGAAAATATTTTATTTAATTATTATATTTTATCCTTTATATATTATGATAGGTAACGGCAAATTAAATTATTTTACGTATTTCATATCAAAGAACTATTCAAATGTAGGTCTTTGATATTATAATTATTAATTAGTGTCTGTTCAAATTCATTAGTGCTTCTATAATCCGAGCATTTTGTTAAATACAATAGACAATTTCAGTATTTATAATCTAAAGACTAAATCTATCTAACAACCGACTAAGAGCGTGAATAACGAAATATTCTATTATTTGTTTCGTATCAATATCCGGAATCCATCTTGAGTCAAGCACCCCCTCTTTGTGCCTTGAGTCAGCGTTTCCCCTACCTCCCCGCTGGTGGCGCCCTCTATCGTACGGTTTTGGTACTACTTACAAGGCGCCTGAGCACCGGGTGAAGTCTCGTCATTATAGCGTCGTTCTTTGTGCCGTGCACAAGTCAGCTAGAAGTGTACTTTACGTTTTAATTTAATTAGTTTTTTTGTTTAAACGTTTAAAATTAAAATTTAAAACTATCAAGTGTAAAGTGCAACCTCTCCGTTTTTGATAATTATGGAGAATCAGGACTACGAGCACAATGAGGAACCGGTTAATAAAGAATCGGGTTCTGGGAAGCGTCGCCAGTCTTCTCCACCGACTTCGGATTGTGAAAGCGTCTCTTCGAGCAGTGACAGTGATTTGCAGGATACACGTGTGCACCAAAAAAGGTTTAAAAAGGCGGGTAAAGAAGAACAAACCGTGAGTTTTGAACACTTAAACATGCTATCGTACCAAGTTGCATATCTAACGGATTTAATTACCAAAAATGCCGCGTTTGCCAACGGTCTTCCTACTGTAAATCAGAACGTTGAAAATGTGCTTCATTCGAATAGCGATTTAAATTTACGCCCACCTACCCTAAGTACGGAAGGCGCGTCTACATCTCAATTGAATTTATCCGAATTAAAAACTACCGTCAAAGATCCGATTTATTCGCAATCGAGTGAAATTTATCTAAACAAATTGCACAATTTACAACGATTTAATCGCGATGATTGGTACGCTATTCGTTTTGTTGATGTACAAAAGAAGTATTTGACAACACCCGGTTTTGTGGAATTGAGTGTTAACGATTCTTTAAAACGGTATGAATCGGGTATGCTTCGGGAGGACCCTCGTTCTTATTTAATCGAGCGGTCATTTGCAGCCTTAACTAATGCTATACTATGCCAAAAAGATGAATTACAAAAAACGTTGCAATCATTAGTAGATTGGGCTAGTCAAGAAAAAGAGTCGTTAACGCCAAACTCATTGTTTAATAAGATAGAATCGTTATTTTCTAAAGAATCGGCATACAATAAAGTTACTGACGATTTATTACAAATAGTTTGTGGAAGACGGGCAGACTGTATTACTTTACGCCGCGAGTCGTTGCTTAAACAAATTCCGGAGGAATTTCACCGCGACGTTTTATTTAAAATACCTCCAAGTGCGTCAACGTTATTTAATGACGAGTCAGTGCAAAACTATCTCCAAAAAATTGGGGGGGCCGAAAAATTAATAGCATTACCTCGATCAGGGCCTCACATAAAGGATAATTTCATTCGTAATCAGCACAATCAATCTAAATCGTCAACAAGCTCACAATCGAATGAACATTTTTTTCGACACAACTCGTCATCTTCTAAAAAGGGTAAACGCACATCTAGGCAACAAAAATACGCAAATAGAAACAAATCAGGTAGTTATAAACAAAAAGAAAAAGGATCGCGGCCTTCGTTTAAAAATAAAAATCGCGAATGACTATCAATTATTTTACGGCGGCTGTCTCAAACAATTTCAATGTGTCTGGAGCAATTTCGGTGCACTAAAACAAATTTGCAAACTACTAAGTGGAGTATGTATTCCCTTTATCCAAAAACCGCCGCTGATATTTCCAAATTCGCTTATAATGGAAAAATATCGAACACAGACGTCTCCAGACATGACCTTACAAATAAAAGACATGTTGAAATCGGGAATATTAGAACTAGCAGAGACAACTCCAAGTTACCTTTCGACTTTCTTTTTGATACCGAAACCCGACGGAAGCCACCGTCCAATTTTCAATTTGAAGCGGTTAAATTTCTTCATCAAAACAAAGCCATTTCAATTATTCAGCCATTTTCGCGTGCCAGCCTTTTTGCAGGATTCCGATTGGATGGTGAAACTGGATTTGAGCCAAGCTTACTTTCACGTGCCTATCTGTCAACGCCATCGCAGGTTCTTAAGACTCAATTATCACCAAGATCCAAGTCGGCACCAATTGCTGCAGATGACGTGCCTGCCCTTCGGTCTCTCCTCGGCACCAAGAACGTTTGCCACGTTGACCAATTGGGTGGCAGAGTTTCTCAGGAGCAAAGGCATCAGGTGCGTAGTCTATTTGGACGATTATCTTCTAGCGAGTCAGTCCATGCATCAGCTGGCAGACGACATAGCTCAAACAATCAAAATCATGTCGCTATTGGGCTTGAACATAAATTTCGAAAAATCTGTGTTGGTACCGACCCAATGCCTCGAGTTTCTCGGCATTACCTGGGACACAACGCTCAACGCAAAGTCCCTGTCGGTGCCGAAGTGCCTAACGCTACGCAAAGCACTTCAAAAACAGATCGAAACAGGCAGTTGGTCCCTAAAGCAATATCAATCCTTAATGGGGAGACTCAACTTCGCCGCATTCGTCGTTCCAAGGGGACGACTTCACTGTCGTTCACTGCAATGTTACAGTCGACAGCTGCCAATGAACCATCACTATCGCAAGGTTCAAATCCCGAAAAGAGTGATAGAGGACCTGGTATGGTGGAAGGACGCAATCGGGACGAGCTCGCCAATTCATCTACCTGCAATAACTCATCTTTTAACGACGGATGCCTCGGATATCGGTTGGGGGGCTTGTCTAGGAGGCAAAAACATATTCGGTCACTGGACAGTGCGCCAATTAGCGTGGCACGCCAATCAAAAGGAGATGTTCGCGGTATATGCAGCGATTTTGCAGGAACAGAGCCAGTTAGCAGATGCTCATATTCTTCTGCAAACGGACAATCGAACAGTCGTGGCATACATAAACAAGGAAGGTGGGACAAAATCAAAAAAGCTTCTAAATTTAACTCGACAGCTTCTGGCGATTTTGGACGGGCTCAACATTCATCTCCAAGCGCAATACTTTCCGGGCAGGTACAACGCCGAAGTGGACGCTCTGTCTCGTCAGAAACCTTGTCCCGAATGACATCTGCTACCACCGGCCACGATGAAGATATTTCGAAGGTGGGGAACTCCAGTAATAGATCTCTTTGCCTCAACCTCAGCTCATGTGATCCCAAACTATGTGACAGTGGACTTGCAAGACCCCATGGCGCAGCATCACAACGCCTTTTGTCACCAGTGGAATTACAGTCTAGGGTGGTTGTTTCCCCCGCCAAATCTCATCCCGACAGTCCTACATCACCTGAACGAGGCTACGGGGAGGTACATTCTGATTGCCCCCAAATGGCACAAAGCGTTTTGGCGGGCAGATGTACAGCGGAGAGCGCTGGATCATCCTTATCTCATTCCAGATCTAGCACAGGTGTTAATCGACACGACAACGGGTGTGCACCCACCACAAGTACAAGACCTGCAATTGGAAGCCTGGTTGATGTCGGGTGGCAAGAAATATTAGCAGGTTGGACGAATCAGGAACAAGAACTTTTAATGTCCAGTTGGCGAAGCTCAACATTGAACACTTACAAATCAGCATGGGTTAGATGGAAGAAATGGTGTGAGTCAAATTTTATTAATTTTAAATGTCCGAGTGCCGATCAGGTAGCGCGATACCTGGCACATTTACATTGCGATGTTGGACTTGCATATAGAACTATATTAGTACACAAATCAGTTATTTCAACATTTACTAGTGTTTCTACTAATATTGACATGTCATCAAATTTTTTCATAAAGCACATGCTCAAAGCTATATCTGTTGCTCGAAATAAACCTGTAAAACCGCCTATTTGGAATCCAAAAAAGTTGCTAGATTATATTTCTTCACATAGTATAGATGAAAATAATATTTATCAGGTTTCTAGACTTACATCTACTTTATTATTATTAGCCTCTGGTCGTAGAGTTCATGACCTTACTTTACTTCGTATTGACAGCGACAGTTTTGTGGATGAAAATAATTCAATTGTATTCTGGCCAGCTTTTGGTTCTAAGACTGATAGTATTAATCGTAGGCAGTCTGGGTGGAGGCTTAGAGAACACCCTATTAAGAACTTAAACTTAATTTTTTGGATAAGACAGTTATTGAAAATAACAGTACAGCGTCGAAATAACATTAATCATCTTTTTATCACAGCTAGAGGTGAATCTAAGCCTGCATCTAGAACTGTTATTGGCGGCTGGATAAAATCCCTTTTGAAAGAGGCTGGTATAGAGGCTTCTCCAGGATCTGTAAGATCTGCTGTAGCCTCTTTAAATTGGGTAGAAAATTTTTCAATAGACAAAATTCTTGAAACAGGTAATTGGAAGGCAATACATACTTTCCAGAATTATTACCAAAAAGAATTGATTGAATATAATAGGTCTAATTGTAATGAATCGGTATCATTGTCTAATTATTTTGATCCTGTTTAGAATTAATGATATTAAGTACATAAAATTAAAGATTGAATATTCACATTGTATGTTGATTAGTAAGAATAAATAGTTTATTAAACATTCAATGTTTATTATTTTTATTACATACACATTATAGCGTCTATTACAAGCTATGTGCATAAGACATAGCTTGCGCACCAGGTGATAACAAACAAATCACTCAAGATGGATTCCGGATATTGATACGAAACAAATAATAGAGAGTTTTACCAACAAATAAAACTTACCTATTATTTTTTCTTCAATATCCGGAATCCAGGTAATGTCTACCTGGTGCATCATGAGTGCCATAATGACGAGACTTCACCCGGTGCTCAGGCGCCTTGTAAGTAGTACCAAAACCGTACGATAGAGGGCGCCACCAGCGGGGAGGTAGGGGAAACGCTGACTCAAGGCACAAAGAGGGGGTGCTTGACTCAAGATGGATTCCGGATATTGAAGAAAAAATAATAGGTAAGTTTTATTTGTTGGTAAAACTCTCTATTATATTTTATGGACTTAATCAATGACTCTATTATACTAGTAGACGCGGCATACGCCAACATCATTGCACTAAAAAACAGCGTAATTAATACATACCTACTTACTAACGCATTATCACCAATACAGTTGTTCTCTCTTTCACTCTCACGCACGAGACATAATACATGTCTCACTCATGTACTTCGTAATAACAACTGCCGATTAAAATATTAAAAGAACGTCCAGCCACGACGCTGAATGGTGCGTGACTAAGTGAAACTCGGGCACTTAGCTGAGTTTTTTCTTGCCAAAATAGAGAGCGGGTAACGTATCTAGCTTTTTTATATATCATAGGACTTAATAGTAATCATGATAGTGCCTAGACATCATTTCATTTAGTTACATGACAAAAAATGAATATGCGTTATACCCGGCGCGGCGAATGATGATCTCTATGACAGTTCGTCTTAGTGATTCCATTTCATTCATTCCATTCCATACTGAATGAACTAAAGCTTAAGCATGGAAAAAATGTGAACTCGTTTCCATTATCGAAATTTGTTTATCGATACTTTCCGCACTAGACGATAAATGCCAACGATGTAAGTTTTGAAGGACGTAAACGTAAAGTCAGATTGATATAATTTCTCGTAAATGTTAAGAATTGTTATAATTCCAACGGAATATCATTGTTATGGCATAAAGCTACGTAAAAATTAATAAATGCCATTTTTAGACGCCTCCAATACGTTTCTAATTTAATGGTGACGCCATTACAAGTTTGTCTCTTGAGAATAACTGTCAGTGTCATAGGAATTATCATTCGCCGCGCCGGGTATAGTGTTATTGACGGTAATTGAGTTTTTGATACATATTGTTATTTAAATGCATGTACGAAAATCCCTTATGTTAAAACATTATTAGGTACGGTGTGGTTTCCATTTTATAGAAAAGCTTTTTTGTCATCACTATCTTTTATTTGCACATATTATTTTAATTGAAGATTTATATTCTAGTGCTCACGGATCAAATGTTATTTTCAACAATTTTATTTGAAATTCTAAAGCGTACTGAAAGCAATATCCGTTTAATATAAAAATACCGGCAACGGATAGCAAAATAGGATTCTACCCTAGATTTATGCTTTAGCGCTAGGTTCTGGTTTTAATTAATTACATAATATTCCATGCACGAAAGGATTACTTCTGAATAAATTATTTTAAGTCCAGTTGAATACATTTTTCCGTTTATTGCTGCTGCTGTTTGGTCTTAACTAGAGAAATAATAAAGATATTGAACCTAAAAAGATAAGTAACGTTGATAAAAAATTAAGAAACAGAAAGATAGACATCGAGGGACATATTATAAAGTGTTATTTAATCTTTCAATAGCATTGGAATATTACTAAGTTTATTCAGTTTCAAATGGACATAGATTGGCGGCTCACAATACGTTTTTAAAAAGAAGATTAGTGGTAAATAGATTCAATAAGTAGATTTATATGTTATATATATATATATTGTATAAATATATTTCTCCTTTTGCTCCAAGCAATAAAGTTTTGTGGTACATACGTATTTTTCGTGGAAACATTTAATTAAATCTACTCGGAAAATTTTCCACCAACAATTTTATCTTTCACTCCACACTCTATTGAAATAAATATTGTACAGTTAGTTTTACAAACAAGATTTCCTGCGTAGCGAAAGCATTTTTGTGGAAAATCTCGGATAATCATTTGAACTGGTTTATGTTCGCTTCATAAGTCCTTTGCGAGGGATAAAATAACATTTTCAACATCTGTTAAATTTATTCCATAAGCTCCTAGAAGAAATACGTAGGCAGAGTACTTTTTATCCCATTGATTTATAAGAAAACACATTTTTTAACTCGTTACTTACTTTCCAATATATATTTTTCTATTTATGTTCAATTTGAGAAACCGTCTTATTACTTATTAGTATTATAAATATTTATTAAAAATCATCTGTATTAGTCTACTTACACACAAGGTATATCGTAGTGGAAAATACGAGAGATTTTACTCACCAACCCCAGATACACTACAAGTAACATACCTAATTATTATGATTACATATTTAAAATTTCTAGTTACAATTACGATACGATATTTCCAAAAATATTTTTTGTTCCAGGTATGTACGATAGGCGTGCTAGCAAACACGATGAACGTGGCAGTTCTGACGCGTCGCGACATGGCGGCCGCGCCGATCAACCGCCTTTTGAAATGGCTGGCTGTTGCTGACGTCTTCGTCATGCTTGAATACGTCCCTTTCGCTATTTATAAATACTTGGTACTGGCGTTTGCATTTATTTTTATTGAAATGCGTTTATACTGTTATGCGCAGCTTTAAAGAAAACTTAGTCACTTGTAGAATTATTACTTTAAAGCCGGTTTACCTACTTCTGAAACGACTTAAGAAATCAACGTCTTAAGAGATAAACGTCTTAATCAATTTAAGACGTTGTTAATGATCATCAATTGTTAATGATTATAAATCAAGTCATTAAAAAATATCATTCTAGGACATTATTGAAATTTCTATTTGTAGAAAAATCATAAGGAATAAATAGCCATTTATTCCTTATAATTTTTCTCAGAAAGGAATTCTGAATGATTCAATCTGTGCATAACGGAAACGGAATATTAAAAAACTTTAATATCTCCGACCTCGAAAGAACGATATGCTTAGCACACTTTCACTTTTATTTGATAAATCTCAATTCACGGTCGAAAAAATAAGAGCGTGTAAACTATTCTATTTACCTATAATCTATATGAATACTTATTAAATATTTTCAAATGTTATGCAATTTAATATAAGATTATGTTCTGTGCAATAAATATATGTAACACTGTTCCTGTTATTGAAATGAAACTCGTATCTTAATTAATTCATGAATCCTAAGTTATAATTGTAAAGCAATCAAAACTAATAATAACCTGACAAATAAATAGATATTTAAACCATACGAGACAAATATTAAATTTCGTATCTAAAACAGCAAATAATGTTGAATTATGTACGGAACAAAAATATTTATTTGTTATTTTAATTTCAGATACTTCCAGAGACGTTGGATTTTTCTTATTCGTGGGCCATGTATCTTTTATTTCATATGCATTTTGCCCAAATACTTCATACCGCTTCAATATGCCTGACACTCTCGTTAGCTATATGGAGGTACATTGCCATAAAGTAAGTGCATTTGCATCTATTTTACGTATTTTTAACAGGAATATAAAAAAGTGGTCATAAAATTCATTCTAGAGAAAGCCGTTACGACGAAGTTAAGAGTTAAGTTTATGTATTGTTCTCTTGGAATATTAATTTGATTTATAATGAAGTGAGGCAGCGAGAAAATGTATAACAATGATTTTTTTTCTTTTAGGTACTCTGATAGAAGCCATATTTTATGTACGGAGAGGCGCTGCAGTGTGGCCATATTGAGCAGCTTCATTATACCGCCAATATTATGCATTCCCACGTTCATGGTGAGACCATTGCTTTAGAAATATGCATTTCTTTTGTTTATTCGCAAATATATAGTGAGAAGAATTTAATTAAACTGGCTATTGATATAGATTCCCGATGAAAGGAAAGGGCTCATCTTTTAAATTAAAAAACTCAGCGCTAAAGTTTTTGCTATAAGTTCTAGTTAAATAGATGAGAAGATGACCGAACTGTGATAACTTAATTTTAAAGAAAGATTGTAGCTGTAGGTACTTTGAGAAAATTAAACGTAGAATTTATGTTTCCCTTCATAAATGAATTTTATTTTTATTTTATTTTATTTATTTAGGTCATCCAACATTAGTCACAACAATACTTATAGCTAGGGTACATAATATAACAAAAAAATTGGTTGTCTGTAAAGTCGATTTACTGACGATAGTTGAACGTAACAACGTCCGATTGTGCTTCTTTGTCGCTCGTTCCGCGCTCTCGCTTCCACTTCAAGCCTTACATGGAACGCCTCAGAGCGAGGTAACGCCGCATGAGTCATGTTTTTTTTCGTGCGTGCAGCCAGCTCTATCGAATTATAAGACGTTGTCACGTCAAAAAAAATTACAATTGTGACAAACATTTACAGGATAACACAACATGATTTTTGAGTCAAGTCACTATGTGGTACACAAAGCAAAAAATAAAAAAAAAGACGGGTTGCACTCCGGGAGTGCCGGCAGAAGTGAAAACTTGATTATTAACGTTGAGCATGTTTGATATCCATCCGTCTTACGCTTTTTCGATCAGGTCACGTGTCCTGACGCGAGTTTAAGATTTTATACCCAACGCCGCTAAAGTAGTTTTCACTTCAAAAAGACGGGTTGCACTCCGGGAGTGCCGGCAGAAGTGAAAACTTGATTATTAACGTTGAGCATGTTTGATATTCATCCGTCTTACGCTTTTTCGATCAGGTCACGTGTCCTGACGCGAGTTTAAGATTTTATACCTGTAGTATCGGAATTTATAGGATAGGATACTAACTGTTTATTAAGTTGTTATAAGTTAGGAATCACGGGGCGGTTAATTTAAAGTGAGTATTTATTAGAAAATATTTACAGAGTTAAAGGCAGAGGCGGCTCGTGACAAAATTTTATGGGTGTTCACTTGAAATAAAACACTGAAAATACATGGTGTAAAGCAGTACAATTTATCAAAAAAATTACTTATAAAGAAAATGCATACGTGATACGTCTTTCTTTTTGGTGTGCAAAAATATCTATAACTTAAAGCGACAAGACCGATAGACGCCAATTGCAGTTCATTCAACAAATGGTACCGAGATTGTGAATGTTTTTTCATCTTGATTGAAAGATGAGCTAAGTCGTCAACGCCCGTTTCAGTCCAAGCACTCTCACCTCCGCCGGCCGCGCCCGCTTTAAATAAAAGACACGGAAAACAAAATAGTTTGTTGCTTTCATCACAACCACACAACCACGGTGTTTTCACATATTGTTCAGATTTAAACACACGCGTATATGTTTTCGTTTTTGTCGTACATTTTTGCGTCAGATCAAGTTCAGGCCGTGGCGGTCCCTTAGCTTTACATTCAAGCCGAATTTGTAACGTTTTATCACACTTTTTAATGAACGCCACATTATAATTATTGTTCATTTTAACACTCACAAGTAATACTGATAACTACAGGCTATTTCAACACGTATTTTATAATTTTAATTAGAAAATTGCATGAATCGCGCGCGTGCATTGAAGTTGACTCGAGTGTTTGTTTATATTATAGAAGTGGCAACTGGCAACGTCGCGCCGCGCGCGCAATCGCTGTCCTGCCGGGCGGTAAAAACGAACCGGCAACGTTTGCGGGTGCGGCGCTCCGAATTTTGCTACTTTTCCATAGAAAATCTTTTGTTTCACGCGCAGGGCTCTGGCAAAACCCTCTTTCACTCCTATTGGATTTCGTATTAGGAAATGTACTAAATCTTTTTTCATTGGAGCGCAATCGTGAGCGCTCCGCTTCGCGCGTTACATAATACAGTAGGTATTATACAGGTGTATGGAATGATGGAATGATGGATATATTCATTGGTATTAACAGTAGTTTTAAAGATTACGATTGATTTTAAATAGTAATAATTAATGTTTATAATTAAATTAAGGAGTATGATTTAAGATTTTATTATAATTATTTATGGGAGTTCACTGCACCAGCGCTCCTTAGGGCGAGCCGCCTCTGGTTAAAGGACAGACGTCTGTCTTACATCGAAGTTAAGTAGGGACTGCCTCTTCGAGTCCCATACAATTAAATCTTTACTTACTACCTGGGTTTCTCACCCCGCAATCTATGCTTACGTTCCCACGCATACAAATTATTTTCTAAACTATCTTAACTAAACATCTGTTAAGAACAAAGGTGCAATAAAGCAATAAAATAGAGAAACTTAAATCTAACAATGACCATTATACAAATTATTCTCTAAACTATCTTAACTAAACATCTGTTATTTGGGAATTTCTCTTAATTCCTTTATTTACAATCTTTTCGACTTACTGCTAAGAACAAAGATGCAATAAAGCAATAAAATAGAGAAACTTAAATCTAAAAATTGACCATTCTACATTCGGCCATCCTGCATCGACAATTGCCCTCAATTGTCCTCGTCGGCTGCTACATGTGTTGTTGTGTTTGTATTTCTTATGTGTATTAGTCATTGGCCCAACATGGTCAATGTGGTAAGTGTCGAGTGGAGTATCACCTTTATAAATAGGATGCAATAATCCCTCTTGTTTACCTTGTTTTCTTTCAGCTAATATACAGTCAATACAATTTGTGACTACCTGCTCAATCTTCGGACGAATCTCTTTAAACCAGAAGTCCCTTTTCACAATAGTCAATACTTTTAATTTATAACTACTATATTATCTAGATTCAGCATCCGTCGTTTTTCCATTTGCATAATATACAGGATGAAATTTGCGGTCGTTACAATCTTTCTGCATTAATATCATACCATACCCTAAACTAGATGCATCTGTGTGCAACTCGGTCTCTGCACCATGACGATACAATTTTAAAACAGGCTCACACACTAATGCAGCTTTTAATTTCTCGAAGGCTTCTATCTCTCTCATACCAAATACAAATTTAACGTCTTTTTTCAGTAAATCAGTCAACGGTCGGGCAATTAGTGAATATCCAGGTATAAATTTACGAAAATACCCTGTCAGACCCAAGAAACTTTGAAGAGATTTTACTGTCGTAGGCCGGGGGAAATCTCGTACAGCTAATGTTTTTGCCTCTGACGGTCGAACAGTACCCTGGCATATTACAATATATCCTACATAATCAACAGTCGTCTTAAAAAATTGACATTGCTCCCATTTTACGATTAACCCATACTTAGTTGCGTCTTTAATCACTAACTTTACTCTTCGCAAATGCTCTTCAGAAGTTTTAGTTTTAATAATAATGTCATCCATATACACTACTACAATTCCTTCACGTATTAAATCTTTAAAAATGTAATTAATATAACTTTGGAATACCGTTGGACCAATGCATAAACCAAACGGTAATCTAACAAACTCGTACTGACCGTCGGGTGTTACGAAGGCTGTATACTTGATACTACCTTCGTCCATCCAGACATGAAAAAATCCGTTTTTCAAATCTATTAATGTAAACCAAACGTCTTCGGCTAAAGCAACTATTGAGTCTTCAATAAGTGGTAATGGCGAAAGAGGTCTTAACATAATAGCATTTATCTTCCGATAATCTACACAAATTCTAAGCGTATCGTCCTTTTTTTTAATCAAAACAATCGGACTTGCATATTTCGAAGTAGAGGAACGAATAATACCCTCTTCCGACCATGAATTCATTAAGTCATTTACTTCTTTTCGCTCTGAAGGAGCCAATCGGCGCGGTCGTGATACTACTGGCTTATCTGATGTCAAAATTAATTTCGCGCGTATACCAACGTCACGCGTAGCTTCCGGTTTATAATTTGAAACGATCTTTTTAATTTCTTCACGATAATGCTCCTCCTTAATGTGTGATAATTCAAGTTCTTTCGTCTCGTCTATAGTGTTTATTTTATAAATGTACGGCTTTGTCTCCTCGTCTGTACTTTCATTAACGTCTAATTTAAAAAAAGTAACTGTACCCCGTCTGACTCTAAGTTCTACCTGGTCCAAAAAGTCAGTGCCCAGTATAACCGAACGTCTAAGTATTGAGTCGGGTACAACATGAAAATCTACATTAACACTAGAGCGCTCGCGCCTAAAATTTTCCTTGAGTGCACGCGTGGGTTACATATGTCACCCATTACGACGCACGTTTTTTTCATAAAAATCGTAGTTTAAAAAGTAAACGAAGTATTAATTTACGAATCAACTTTATTTTTAAGTGATGAGACAAAAAATGTATCAACATTTTCTCATTTCACTTAAATTATGAGCTAAATATAAACCTCTATGAAAAGTAACCAATTTTTGACTTATTGTGATCAATCAGTTGTTTTTACTTTGGAAACTACAAATTTGGTAAAAATAATCATCTAATTATAAAGTTTAAGAATAAGTTGTTCTTAACCCATAAAATTTTCTTCACACATAGGACATAATGATCTGGACAAATACGCCTATTTTACTTGCTACACTGTTTGCGAGTGCTGCGATCTCTCGCTCTGCTGCAAAAGTCACACCGCCCTTTTCCACTGCGTATAGGCAAATTTTGTACTGGAGGATATTCAGACATGCACCAGAAGTCTGGCTTTTAATTTTATAGCTCTGGGTATGTTTCCTTTGGAAATTCGTCGCGTCATAAGGGCTTTCACAAGTTCAAACCCAGCCTCTTGCAAATATTTTCGGCGGATTGTCTTGACTTGGAGATTATTCAACTGGTAAATTACTAGACTACTAGATTCATAACCGGCTAACTGTGACAATGGCATTTTATCTTCTTCGTCAGACACACCGTCAATTTCCAGTTCCGTACCAGATGCATGAGGTGAATTGATTGGAGTAGGTAGTGGGTTCTTGTGGGCTATTATCTTCTTCTTCATCCTCTGATGACGCACTGCTTTCCGTCAATGCCTCCTCCAGTCACCTACTTATAGTCAAATCTTTCGATGCAGATGCCATATCAACCTAAAAAAATAAGTGTGTCCTAGCACTCTTATAAATTTGAGCATAAAAGAATATGAGTATTTAATTCAATTTTAGTTACCCATCTATTAATAAATTCTTAAAATTATAAATTTATCATAAAAGCGTTAAAAAATAAAAGTAATAATTAACTTAATTGAGGGTATACTTGATTTTCACTCGTAATTGTATGATTTCAAAAACTTCCTAGAACGCTCGCGCGGGGGACATGCGTCACCCATGTACTTTAATACGTTCACAGAGTACACTTCGTTGTACCAAGGAAGCTGGCGCGCTGCTAAAATGTCCGGTGATTGGTAGTCGGGGAATACCTGAGACAGCAACACTCAAGCACGATTCTTTAAAAAATTATTTAGCAATATAATATACTGGGTGACCTATGTCCTCCGCGCGAGCGCTCTAGTGTTAAACTTATAATTATCTGCCATCATGCTGGTTGTAAACATACCTAAGGTCTCAGTCATCTCAGCTCCCAAACCTTCAAAACATACATGTTTGTTACACAAAGGTGGTGATCCTAGATTCTTGTACTCGTTCATACTAATTAACGTTAAATCGCTACCAGTGTCTACTAATGCTAAAATCTTACTGTCTTTAATCTTAATTTCCTTCTGGTATTTTTCCTTAGCAGGACGCGACACTAAATACACTCCCTTCGATTTCGGTGGACACTCGGAGGCTATATGCCCAAATTCTCCGCACTTAAAACACTTTTTCCCTTTTTCTTTTTCGGGACACATCACACTCACGTGGTCTTCTCCGCCGCAGTTGTAACACTTTGTACTCGTCTTCTTGCCTGAAGTTGAAGCTGCATCTCCTGGACTTCCTTTTCCTCCTTGGTTGTAGCTCTGTGGTCGTCCTGTCTTCTCCAACTTCTTCTCCGGTTGTCGTGCTTTTGATTTGGACATCTCTTGCTTCATTTTCTCGTACTGTCCAAATTTCTCTTTAAGCTGTTTAAAATCTTTAGCTCCATATAACACAGCTTTATTTACGACATCATCAGGAATACCCTCTATTATGTATTGTATCACATCTTGTATCTTTAGCTTCGCTGGTGATGCAATCTGCAACATTTTATATGCGTATTCCTGCAGAGTTTCCTCACTCTTCTTCTTTCTCTTGCTGAGCTCTCGATGAATTTTTAAACAATCGACAGCTTCCTCGAACTCTTCTTTCAAAGATTATTTTAGCTTCTTCCACGTTTTCGCGCACTTTTCGTAGTTCACGAACATTTTTGCTGATCCATCTAATAACCTTTTGGCGTATGTAATCTTCTGGATCTCGTTCCACTTACAAAGCTCCGCCATTTCCTCAAAATCATCCAACCACTGCTGGACATTTGTGTGGTCATCCCCACTGAATTTCTCTAACGAACCTTCAACGTCTTTAAAGGTGAGTAATACTCGTGATTCTTCACGTCTTCGAATCACTGGAGTACGATTGACACGCTCACTATTTGTGCCATCGTCGTCGTCTTCGTCGTTGTATCCTCGGCCATCATTCACAGGATTTCGGATACGTTCATCATGGTTTCCTCTTCCTGGGAGTCCCTCAACATTGACAGCTCGAGCGTCTTCACAGTCGTCTTCTTCTTCATCGTCTATAAGGTCTGCAATATTTTCTTCATCATCGTCGGCTACATAATCCCGTTCCACCAACAGTGCAGCTCTTAGCCTCGCCAACAATTCTGGTTTTCGACCTGTCACCCGGAGGTTCCGGCGCCTTAGCTCCTCTCTGAGCTGTGGGACTCTCAGTCGCGGAAGTTGGTCGTCTTCCAAATCCGCCGCGGCAACACCTCTTGCAACCTGGTCAATTACACCTTCCATGGCTTACTAACTCGCGCACGTATACGAACTTTCACGAAACACCGACACGTCTTTTACACACTTTTAATTTTCCAATTTTCCGTGATCCTTGACCGTTGTGATCCCGGACGAGCCCCCAAATGTAGTATCGGTAATTTTTAGGATAGGATACTAACTGTTTATTAAGTTGTTATAAGTTAGGAATCACGGGGCGGTTAATTTAAAGTGAGTATTTATTAGAAAATATTTACAGAGTTAAAGGACAGACGTCTGTCTTACATCGAAGTTAAGTAGGGACTGCCTCTTCGAGTCCCATACAATTAAATCTTTACTTACTACCTGGGTTTCTCACCCCGCAATCTATGCTTACGTTCCCACGCATACAAAATATTTTCTAAACTATCTTAACTAAACATCTGTTAAGAACAAAGGTGCAATAAAGCAATAAAATAGAGAAACTTAAATCTAACAATGACCATTATACAAATTATTCTCTAAACTATCCTAACTAAACATCTGTTATTTGGGAATTTCTCTTAATTCCTTTATTTACAATCTTTTCGACTTGCTGCTAAGAACAAAGATGCAATAAAGCAATAAAATAGAGAAACTTAAATCTAAAAATTGACAATTCTACATACCCATTACAGAAAAAGGGCTCAACGCCGCTAAAGAAGTTTTCACTTCAAAAAATAAACAAAATTAAGATACATAATTCCTTTAAATGCTTGCGGATTTTATTACAATTGTCGTGAAAAATATCAATAAAATTGGCATGCTCGTTGACCAGCTTACTTTAATCTACAAATGGGTGAATTTCGGCCAAATACGGTCCTACGCAGAGGAGGAACCAAAGGTGTAATTTTATTACGCGGGTACCTAGTAGGAACTCTGAGATTAAATTTATTTAATAGTTGCGGACAATCAATTTTATTCTGGAAAATTTTTGTGACAAAAATAATATCTGAAAATATAAAACGGAACGAATTAGGAGATCGTAGATGTCACACTGTGATTTAATACAGATTTGATGTTGTTTTAGTAGTCAAATTGTAAATTTTATAAGTACTTGAATACCTTCCTATATTAATTAGTATTTCAAAAATATTACAAAGACTTAAATATGTTGTGACACATTCTATCTTATATATAGTTGCTATTGCACTTAATGCAATATAATAATTGTTCGCGCAAAATGGAATGTATCTGCTTTAAATACAATGTATGTTAATTATCATCGAATGCTTTCAATTTCTTTTATTCGGCAGGTATTTGACATCCACACAAAGAACATCAGCGACACAAATGGCCATGCTGATATCGTGTACCACGTCGATTCTAACAGCCAAGGCAGTTTATATCAAACCAATTTTTGGGTACATTCTGTTCTCATAAAATTATTACCGTGTTCGATCCTGACTGTTATAAGCATGTGGCTAATTAGAGCATTGTATAATGCAAATCAACATCAGAAGAATTTAAGGAATTACAGCGCCTGTCCAGCTGCCGAGAAAATGGTCAAAAGACAGCACAAAGCCGATAAGAGAACGGATAGAACAACTAAAATGCTGCTTGCGGTTTTATTGCTTTTCCTGGTGACGGAATTACCGCAGGGGATTTTGGGCCTTATGAGTGGATTACTCGGGTCGTGTTTCTTTAAACGTTGTTACGGATTATTCGGTGAATTGATGGACTTCCTCGCCTTGTTGAATGGAGCCATAAACTTTATCTTGTATTGCTCGATGTCACGGCAGTTCCGGCAAACGTTCCGACAGTTGCTACTGCAGAAACACTTCGGCAGATTCCTTCCGGCGACTGCTTCTCACTCGGACACCCACAAGGAGAATACGTTAGTATATCTACATTATTCCTACTGCTTTACACTTCATTCACTTCGCTTATATAGATGCACCAGTCATGAAGAAATCAAGTACGTACTTTGTGTCATAATGAAAAATATTGAGATCGTTAATTCAAAGGATTTCTGCAAGCATGGTCACTCAAATTCTATGTTACTAATATAAATTAAGTCTATAAATTCAATTAATATGCTATAATGAAGAAGCTAGCTTTGAAATTATTTTCCTCCCTACAGGTACACGGAAAAGATAAAAAGATAACTACAGCAGACCACCAATATTTGAGTTACTATGTGAGTAAATCGTACATTTCTACAAAGATTATTTTCGTGAATTGCAAACATAAAGCTTATATATTTTTTGTTTATGTGCCGTATTTTCACAATTTATTAGATTGTTATTAGCGAAAAAATCTATCAAGCTATAAAAAGGAAATGTGATTGCAAGAGCATACTCAACATGTACTTAGTAGAGTGTTACAAATTATCATAACTTCGTGTCTAAATAAAATTGAAAAATTAACACGTTTTTATTTATTCAACGGTAATATGTTTCTGTGATGTTTTTGCTGTTTGATTATTGAATTATGTTATTATAGTTATATTATTATTATACTTAGAAATATAACCCCTGTTTTGCTGTGTGAAACAACTTGGAGATTTTAAAGGTAAAATTTCCAACGCTTTGTTAAAAATTATATTATAACGCAACTTTTAATTCCTAATTTTGCCCTCTTGCTCTTTTTTTGTTTGCTAAAAACCTTGAGCCAGATTTTATAGGGTTTTCATCAAAATCTGCGGATTTACAAACACCCTCTCAACCCTTATAAAATTAAGGCTGGAATATTAAAGATTCTCTCAGTGGTTGATTTTATCATTAGAGAAATTCAACGTCTAAATTTCATATTTCTGGTTTCAGCGGGTTAGTTCAGATGATTAAGAATGTGCATATTGTTTAATAAAGCAAAAACGTCAAGATCCTGTATAAAAAAAAGAAAGGCCATTTCCACTTGAAACGAAAATTTGACAAATTTTCTAAATTCTTGCAAAAACGAAAAGATTTTAATTTTATATTTTTTAACTGCTCCTTCCTCGTGTCTTCCATAATAATATTTATATTGAAAGAAGGAGCAAGTGTTTCTGTAGTTTTTATCAAATGGCGAATTAAAACAAATTGTGAAAAATAAAGAAAAACATTTTTAAAACAATCCACAAGTGATGGATGAAGAAAGAATTCAAATAGGTTATGGATGTCCCTCCTTTTGTCACTTATTCGTTGGTCCTTTATGAAAAATTCCTCGTAAAGAACCCAGAATAAGGTACGACAAGTTGTCGAATTTCATCTACCCTTCTTGCTGTAGTATTAAGGAAAATTTTCTGGCAAATTACTTCGCAGTAAACGATAATCTGAAAATTATTAACATACTATTAATGTTATTTAAATAAGTCAATTTTTATGCAGGTAACAACGATAAGTAAACGGTTTTATTCCAAAATTATACACTTATTTTAAAAATAATTAATTAGGATGTTTATTTAGTAGGTACAAGGTACGTAATGTTTATAATTTTCAATTTCAGCAATGTTTTATTTCTTGAAACACTAAATCTATACAATAATTGTGTATCCTAGCTAACCAGATCCCTTTGTCTAGTAAATCTGCTTCGGTAGTTTCGATCCTAAGTGGATAGCAAGATTAGCGCAAAACTGAGTGTTACGACCTTAGGTTACGACCGATTTCATCACTTCTTTCTACATTTAAATAGTTAACAAATCTATTTACGTTAATAGGCTAGAGCAAGTTTTTTTTTTATTTACAGACGAAAGATAGTTTTTTTATATGCTAAATTCTTAGATTTGTCATGCGGAAAGTTGGAAAATGAGGGACGCATTGGGATTGAAAGCAATTGCAGAAGTTTTAAATCAAAACATATAACTTCAGCCCTTATCACCACTTTGTTTCCGTCTTCCGTTGCCGAAATAACTAAAAGGCAAAAGAGACAGGCCCCTTTTAAATTAAATAATGTCTCATTATATTTACAAGGGCCTTGAACCTCATTTTTTATGACAATAGCCTCTCAAATAGGTATCATATTCGCATTGACAGTGTCACAAATAACCGGGCCTTTATTCTTAAGATATCTTATGACTCTCTTTTGTTTCAGGGCAAAAACTTCAGTACCTTGAGGCCGAGCCTTGCAGGGTAATGATCCCGTTGTGTGTGAATATTACCTGTGACGATACTGTTAAATACTCAAGAGTGAATGTGTTAAAAATAGCTTTAAGAAAGTTTTGATTTACGTGAATTAATAGACATAAGAATTTTTATGAGTTGTGCATTGTTTTTGTAAATACATATTTTAAGTTTTGTGTTTTAATGAAATAATGTGAGTGAATAAATTTGTTGCTTCGCAAAAATTTGAACTTTATATTGTACAGTTTAGTGTATAACATGATGGACACAAACAAGTGCTAAGGAAGAGAGTTTATGAGTTAATGAATGTCGTCTCGATTCATGCGTCACTGTGAGCGCACACACTAAAATCGAATATGTATAGTGTACTGTGTAGGTATACGTTCTCTCCATTATTTCGGCTATTGTTTACAAAAATGGTATTCTATGTCCAAGCACAATAGAAAATTAATGAGCTATAATGTCATGTGAAAGGATAAAAAGGCGTAGTTATTTTCGAATTGTTGCTAGGTAATAAGTATACTTGTTATGTCGTATCGGTCTTCATTTTATCTACTGTCGATTGTAATTTATAATCTTAATTCGTTTTTCTTAAATCATCGATTAAATCTAAATAAAATTAATTAAATTTGGCAATAAATCATAATAATACTATGATGGTTATACTATTTAGTTCCTGTAGATATAATAACATATTTATTAATTTAATACTTTCCATTTTTTACAATTTTGTATAATAGTTGACATATTGTACTTATAAGCCGCAATGCGTGAAATACAATTTAAAGCATGCGTAAGCTAGTCTAATATATTTATTAAAAATAAGTAATAGATAAGGTTGTCTTTGTAACGACAAGCTAAATTGGGTATGAATAATAATGCTTATAGTTTGTTTGCCAAGTTGGCACAAAAACCTGGATGTTGTATAACTGACATCGGTTTTAACTGTCAAAATAAATTTAAAAGCGTTGTTATTTTCGAAAAAAAAGGAGAAAATAACTGTGCGATCGTAAATATGCGTGTATGTTCCCTAGATTTTGTGTCTAGTATGTTTTGGTAGTATGAAATATGTTGGTTTTTGAATCGTAATTCTTAAAATTATATTTGTTGTTACCATTTTTCCTCATAATTGATGTCTGAGTTAGCTTGGTTAAAATTAATAATAATAACTAAGCAAGTAGTTTCTAGTCGTTGCAAAAGGAAGAAAATGTGTAATTATTTAAGGAGAAGATTTATATTTTTAAATAAGCTGTATACGAATAATTCTTTATTGAGTAAGCCATAATCCTAAACACTGCATAATATATATATGTTTGTAAAATAATATGGTAGCGTTAGGTATATATGTTTTCATTTCTAGTGTTTTTAAGATAATAGATGAGTTTCGAATAGTTGAGTACTCATGCAAGCGTTTTTATTTTTTTACAGATCTTTAGTTTATAATAATTTGTGATTTAAATAATATTTATATTCACGATGTACAATATTTATTGTTAGAATATTGAAAATTATGTACCAATTAAATATATGTATGTATATAAACATGTAAATTACGTACTCTCGATGCATTTCCTATTCCAACACAAAAACACAATTATTGTTATTATAAAAATAATTTATGGAATAAATAAACCCTAATAATCTTTTTACATTTTCTGCTTCGTGAGAAAAATAGATTTCATAAATTGCTTCGAGAGAACGCTATCCAAGCAGGAAAAACCTAGTTGATAATTTGTATAAGATGTCTCCATGTCAACGAATACGTAAAAAATAAATATAAGAAAGAAAATAAATGTTGAAATTTGTTTGAGCACTTTTATTTATTCCCTTTTTGAAATATGTCACTCATCACATCCAAGCTTACATTTGGTAATAATTTTATTAGTAATACCTATACTAAATAAAATAAATAATAATAAATAAATATTTCAGGACAATTTTCACACACGGCACGATCTGATCCCATACTAAGCTTTCGCTTGTGTTATGAAAACCAGATGGCTGATAAACATACATATGTAATTTTAAATAAATACTTATATAGATAATTAACACCCAGAAACAGAGCAAACATCTATGTTCATCACACAAATATTTGCCCCGGGTGGGAATCGAACCCACGACCTCTGGCTTTGAAGGCAGGGCCACTACCAACTAAGCCAACCGGTCAGTCAATTCAATAAAATTACTTCTAGGTAGTAAAATTGTTGCAAATGTTGAGTTTTAATGTCCAACAAAGGCCCATATACTCCCGTTGTGTCACCACGACCCTTCCCCTGATAAATAGAAACATAATATGGTGTAAACAAATTACGATTTGATATTTTTAGGAAGCTATCTGGCCTATGGTTGAAAACGAAAAGAGACTTGTGCCCGAAATAGACTAAATATTAGCCTTTTTTTTAAGTATGTCTGATTCCTACCGATCAAGCCGCTTCAACGACGGGGCCACGGGTATGGTAGAATTCGTCCGTGACCCCTATCAGCGGCTGCCCGTCACCAGGCCAAAACAAACTGTGAGCCAACCAGCTCTAACCTCATGGGGCGGCGTGAGCGGAACACGTCTCACGCCACCTCATCTCACCGGACGATGGACTACATCTCCGCTGCATCGCCCGGCTAGCCTGAGATCACCAACCTTCCTCGGGGATATCATACGATATGAGTATTACACTTATTAAAGTTACATACTTTGTGGAAATAATATATAAAAAAAAATCCTGTCAAAACTTAATGGGCTTGCTGTGTGATTGTTCATAATGTTTATAGAAATAAAACAATTTAGCAAATCTTTTCAGTATGCGAGGAATGGTTTCGACACATGCTACGGCTCGATATCTACTAAATTATTACTAACTGTGTTGATCAAAAACAATTATTGATTAACAGAGGCAACGCCTTTAATAGCGCAAACAGAATCAAAATATATTTTAAAGATTTTTATTTAATTCTCAACTTCAAAATCATACAATTCCATACAATGTCGTTGAACCCTCACAATAGCTTATATACAGGCTATTGAAAAGAATAATATCAACCATTTCTTTTGATAGCTCATGACCTTGTGTTTATTTAATCTTTAGTTGCTAGGGCTCTCAATGTGTCCATTGTAATATCATTTAGCTGACCTTAAACGAAAATATAATTTACTGAACCTATTTCGTTTATTTTCGTTATATTTAAGTAACAATAACTTGGTTACTATAAACAATGATGTGTATTTATAACTTGCCTTTGTTATGATACTTTATTCCTACGTAAACTGGGGATCATTAAATATATTCCCATTCATCCATAATAATCTCATATTTTTGTAATGTAATATTATTTAAATGAAATCTCATGTAACCGAAAGCTCTATTATATTATAAAGAATAATATTGTATTGTCCAATTTTAAACAAAGGCTTTTATTTTGAGTTTAAGTAAGAGTAAAAATAAAAAGTTGCATACCTACGCCTGTACGAAGGTTGTGTTCAACTATTGAATACTAGCTGTAATACTTTTATTTAATTTCATAAACTTATATATGAAAAATTAACTCTATGTTTCTGCTACGTTTTCATGCCTGCGTAGCTGAACAGAACTGGTATTAACTGTGATTAAATAAAGATGGAATTATGGTGAAGGGTGGACTGTAATTTATACTCTTTGTGGCAAAAAACGCATTGAACGAAGCCGAAGGTGCAATATTGTTATCCGAAGTTTAATATTTTATAAGAATCACTGATGAAGACTGAGAAAAGGAATCGAATTCATCTTGAAAGGTCACTTTGCTCGTATTAATCTTTTCTAAGTTCTCGGAAGCATAAGATCGTTGTAAAGCCATTTACAATCCAGTGAAGAGAGATAAATTAAATTAATACCTTTAGTTCTGTCGACTTTAAGCTAGGCACTGCCCACAACATCGTCCGATTAAAGTTTGTATTCAACCCCAATTTATGTTAGGGTAGGCAGCCGCAAAACAATGCAGGTGACATTATAGTAGTTAGAGCAAAAACTATCGTTGGGTTTTTTATTTGGTTTTATAGTATGAAGTATTTAATAATAACCGATTTCAGACTAAAAGGATTTCGAGATTACAAGCGTGTAAAGATTGATTTCTGAATTTATTTATTTATATTTTAATTGGAAGTCTAGACCTTCCTAAGATGCCTGTGCTCCGGCAGTGGGAACGAATAAATATATCTGTATTTAAAAATAGCCAGGCAATAATGGCGTTAATAAAAGGTGTGTATGGGCTTTGTCGTATTTAGGTCACTCCCTAAAGGGTCAACGTAAAGCAATAATGTATAAATTAGATAAACGAATAAGAGTGCTTGAAATTCGCCACCTTACCTTTCCTTTCCAACGACACTATTATTCCTTTTTAACATGAGAAGGCCGACTCTTGTCGTCCTAGCCGTTGGACATTCGACTCTAATTGTAAATGTATGAAAATTGAGTTGTTTGTACTTTTCTGAAAGTTTAATTTATGTACATGAAATTATTTAGGTATCTACTTGTATATTCTTTATTTTAAATGTTCTGAAAATTTTGATGAAAAAGTGTATGATTTAATATCAGCATTTTCTATGCTTTGTTCCTGGCAATTCATTACTTTATATGAGTTTTAAAATGAATAAAATTAAACTAGGATTTGTTGCCTCAGGGCCTTAGGGATTTCATTCTTTTCATTACAGACAGTCTAAATATATAGCTATAATGTTACTAATGTTAGTGTTATTTAATTTCATTTTTTATTTCAAAAATATTATTTTTAACACAAACGCAATTGAGCAAGCCTTTATTCTTCAATGATTCAGTCTGATTCTAACTTAAACATTATCTTTGGAAGTTGTAAGGAAGGCTTCGGAAGTTGAGATGTAGCAGAATATATAACAATGTACCTTTATGTATACGTATATTTCATTGTGAATTTACTCTCCGCCATATTAAGATGTTATGGGTGAGATAAAAGTAATCAGAATGAATTTTTTTAATGTCTAATAATAATTGGAAATCACGTAGAGTCGTTCAGTGATCATCTTGCCTCAATAATAACACATGTTACATGCATAGCTTACTTGTAGTTAGTATATCATTTTTGCAATCGTACAGAATAAATATTAGGTAGGTATATTTAGGTATATACCGTGTTTCATGAAAGAATCTCTGTTAAAAACTGATAGAGTTCGTAATTATTTTTAACCTTTAAAATTATCCATCGGAAGAAACCACGTTAATAATTTTCAGTAAAGGTAATACCTGCAGAGTAAAACTGATACCTATCTTGTAAAATACATTTCAACTGATAAAACTTTGTACATTTTCTCAATTTGCATATATTTGTTTTAGTTTAGAATTGCATGCACCCATTTGCTATAAAAATATCATAAATATTTATGAAGCACAGTTATTTTGCTCAATAAAATACGCCAGAATAAATTATTTATCATAATCGTCATGGTAATATTATAATTACGTGCAACGAACCCATTTTGTCCTTTTATCTCTTTAACATCTGTGTTTAGGTTGTCAATATCTAATAATTGTTTATCTATACTATCTATACTAATATTATAAAGAGGAAAGGTTTGTATGTATGTATGTATGTATGTATGGTTTTCACGCATAAACTATTGGACCGATTTTGATGAAATTTGGCACAGATAATCTTTAGACCCTGAGAAAGAACATAGGCTACCTTTTATTACGAAATATGTACCACGGGCGAAGCCGGGGCGGACCGCTAGTAAGTAAATAAAATAGGTTGTTTATAAGTAAATAAATAATAAAATATATAAATATAATCCATGTGTCTGGGGATCGGTTTAATAATAATATTTATTCAGGTTACGGATTACCTTTGTACGAATTTTCATTTATTTTCAGAATTACCAAGAAATCAACATTCGGTTGACTATTTATTAAAGGTATTCGTATAATATTAATTCTTATTTCATTTGGTCCATCACAATGTTATCATCGATTTTATATTGGTAGCTCTTAATTAATTATTAGATAATGAAAAAATGAAACACAAAAAAGCAGAAAAGTGGACTTTTAAGTTATCAACTAGTTTATCTTGATGCGTTTGACACCTAAAATTTAAATAAATTATGTCAGAGATGCGTAAGTAAGCGCATTATTTCAAAACCATTGAACTCAAGTTGGGTGATTTTTATGATGTTGATTGGAATTTTTGCTGAAAAGTTGATAGAATGAGAGTGCTTTTCACAGGTCAATACATTATGCATACATCGATTGGATTAGCTAGCAGTGAAATTAACCTAACTTCTTCTAGTATGTTAGTTAAAAGGTCAACTATCTACTTAACGGAAAGTATCAATAT
The DNA here is from genome assembly GCA_029959065.1 of Colias behrii. NCBI lineage: Eukaryota > Metazoa > Arthropoda > Insecta > Lepidoptera > Pieridae > Colias > Colias behrii. The sequence continues at coordinate 5,116,336 of JARWMC010000019.1, read as the reverse complement.
TGAAAAATAAATTAAAAATACAAATATTTTTAATTTTATTAATTACCAAGAAAATAACAACGTTGAACAATGTGTCAAAGTTGTTATTTTCTTTGTATATATTAAATGAATTGTTATATTTGTTAATTAAAATATACCTACAAATTTATCCGGTTTTAAGAAGGTATTTAAGTATCCATTATTATACTAAACTTTCATGACGTGAATGACGAACGAGTAGAACTTTCGGAACGTGACAAACCTTCTGTTTCAAAAAGTTTTTTTTAACCGCACTTGTTTGCAGAAATGATTATTTTTGTACAACTCTTTTTATGACGTTCATCGAAATGGTATAAAGACAGGTTTATGTAATGTTGATCAAATTATTTTTACTTATAAAATTTCTACTATCACAGTTTCTTTCGAAACATGAGAAGATTAAACAAGGCATTATAGTACACAACTAACTACTAAGTTATGTTCTTATTTGTTATGAAACATAAACAGGGAATTTGCTGACTAACCAAATGAATTTACAAATGAAGATCCCTTTGTTCAACGTCAACTAGAAAGATGTCAAAATATTTAAAATATGGTCTCGTATTTCTCTTCTATGATATTTTTAGAACCCCTTCAAAGTTAAACTAATGAATCTTTATAAGTCTAGTGTAAGACGTCTAGACTGAGTTTGAAATATCTCAGAAATCCTTCCCAGGTGTGAGGGTCTAGTGCTGAATAATGAATTTTGTTTTAGATAGTAATTGTTGTCTGAATAGGAGATAGCCGCGAGACAGTAAACTGAAATAGCTACAAAATCATATATTAAACGACTAGTGATCCGCCCCGGCTTCGCCCGTGGTACCTACATGTTTAAACTATCCTATCTCTCAAGTTGGATCGAACTGCACATGGTGTGCGAATTTTATTATTATCGGTTAAGTGGTTTAGGAGTCCATTGAAGACAAACATTGTGACACGAGATTTATATATATTAAGATTGGTAAAACGTCATGTATTTATAATTACGAATTCCTGTTAAATTAAAGATCCTCTCTCTGGGTTGAGAACCGATTCAATAATATTATTTCACACCTCATAGATACCAACATGTAATGTGTCAAAAAAGGGTTATTCGTCTGTACGTAAAACCCGTTTCATTATGACAAAAGGCTTTGTTTTTTGTCACAGGCGAACTTAAATTGTCGAAGTATTAATGAATTCCAAAATATTTCATTTGAACCAATATCATATGGTTAAAATCGATATATATATTTTATTTGTTGCTTGAATCTGATTACTGTTCTAGCCGTTTCCACACACGCTGATATCACAGATAGTAGTAATTTCCGCTTTATTATACGGGAGGTCATTTAAAGAAATTGTCCGAGTGCATTTAGCAATTGTTTAGACTTGGCACCACGCCCAGCTGATCTCTCCGGACACCGGATTGCTGTTGAATTTCCAACGTTTGCAAGTCCGTTCGCTTATTCTGAGGTAATCTCCGATAGTTGAAAACTTCCAACGTTGAATATCAATTTCCCTTTTCTTCAGTCTGTGGATGGATTTATATTCTAAGAAAAGCTATGAATATAATAGAATCTAAAAAATAATAACTACTTATACAATGATTCGTAGAAATAGGTATAACGGCCCACCGGGGATTTAAGATTCTAGACAAATCATTTACGTTAAACTTAATAGACCTTAATCTTTTTATTTATACTGCCAAGCTATTGATATTGAAAAGAGGACGCCTACGCGAAATTATTATCAACACATCATGTATGCAATGTCGTGAATTGCTCGCACCTCTGGATTCCCAATTGAGATTGTACGCATAGACTATCGAAATAGGAAGGAATTCAAATTAAAATTTGATGTCCGGATATTTCGCACATATTTTACCTATACAGTCATTAAACATTGGAGATGTTAATCAATTTTTTTGATTAACATCTTTTGAATTGAATTTTTTTCATATAATGGTGGGAGTGAGTGTCCTCTTTGTGTTCTACGGCGTTGGCACCTATCATTCCGTTCTACATATAGCATATCCGATTCGAGCAGTAAGCAGTCTTAATATTTCTTTAATATTGATAGAAGAAAACATTCAATATTATTTTATTTAAATAATCAAATAGTCAATTATTAACTTATGAGATAGGGCGATTAAAGCCATTATTGTTAGGAATAAAAAGCTTGAAAGTTGAACGTTAAATGCTTATTATCGGGCGCACTGTAGGTATATTTTTTGCGCTCTCATCAATTATAACTTTTTTAAATTTTAATTCTTCCAACAAGAAAAGGACCTGAAATATAATTCGAATAGCTGTCCTTAGATTTTCAGTGGCGCTTGTTCGAATTAAAACGGAATTCTACACGAATAGATCTTTTGAATCGGAAAGAAATTTAATTAAAACTGTTGTTACATTGGGATCATATTCAATTGGTCTTAGAATTTATTCGACGCTGGAATATTTTGTTAACTAGTAGCTTGGTACTGATTATTCCCGTAGAACATATTAAAATTCAATTTACCTATTCGATTTTATATTTAGTTCATTGAATAATAGAAAGCAAATTGTACAATTTAATCTCTTATTCGTAATGATGAATATATAATTCCACAGTTTAATGATATTGTGGAATTGATAACCATTCGTAAAGTAACGAAGAGAAGTTACATCAGGTTTTAAATAGTATGAATGTTCCATATATATACCTATTGGAGATCTTTTATATCATTATTTCTTAGGAAAATTCGATTTGTATAGGCCTTCATGTCTTTAAAGATGAATGTGAAATTCGAAGCAAGCTCCCATATATTACTATTCAGGAACCGGTCGACTTCCTCTCGAGATTAATTGGGACTTCGCGATAGCCATTATTCTTGTTTTGGCCTCCAGTCTAAAATTATAGCAGCTTCTTCACACATAGATCACTATACGAACCAAAAACGCATCGTTCTTATTAATTTTATTGTTCCGTTAAAATTTATAATACCTACTTGCGATTTTCAGCTACAACTTAAATCTGCACTAATTTGATAAATGGGAAAGTTTATTTGTTCTACAATCATACCACAGACTAATAATAATATACTACGATCATACTAATACGAATAAACCTGAAATAAAAAAAAAAAACTTGCAATAAATTATGTGTACATAATATAAAGTTTTAAATGTACAGTTTAGAACGAGAACAATAAAAAGATATGAACGTAAATACAGTTTTATTTGACTATCATTTGACCTGCATTGCAAATTGCAGTTTATAACAAACATGTGCAGACATAAAATTGAATGAAAATGTCCTTCTCCATCTCTTATATCATGAATAATTTAATATTCACCACTTTAATGCCCCTATATATTCTGGCTTCATTTGAGAATATTAAGGCTATTTAATATTTCAAAACTTCGTAGGATTTACTTAAGAAAATGTTGGATTAAATGTTTAGAAGCTAATTAAAACAATTGTAGAATGTGAGTTTTTAAGTTTTACCTTAAAATAATAAGTCTACAGAGATTGCAAAGTTAATACTTAGAAATAAAGGAACTTAAAGGATATATAAATGTGTATTACTGTCTGATTGTTAATAATTAACCCCCAAAACCGCTGATAATTATCTACGTAAATATATTATTTATAGGTTTATACAGGATGTCCCAAAAAGTAGTGATACACTGAAGCTGAATAATTGACGTCACCATGAGTAAAAATCTCATCGTACTCGGCGATAGGTGAAAAATTGAAAAAAAAAGTCATAACTTCGAAAATACGAAAAATCGTATAACATACATGGGGGTGATTCAGATAGCCCTCTAGGTCCTGTACCTCCCAGCTTCAGTATATCACTACTTTTTGGGACACCCTGTATAACAAACCGATTAATGATGCGTATTATATTATACACTAGCTGTGCCCGCGACTTCGTCCGCGTGGAATAGTGACTGCATAGTAGTTACTACTTAACTTTTATTGAATAAACACGTACTACCATAAATAATTAAAAGAACAGTTAGTAAAATTTATTACTAAACTGAGCTAAAAAATAAAAAAATAAGTGCCTAATTAATTTTCTACGTAAAATTTATTTTAAATTATGGCATATTATTTTTTTAAACTGCCTGACCTGAATGATCAATCCTTTCATAAAAATCCTTGTGAAATGTTTACAAATCTTTTTAAGTTCATTCATAGTGAATATGAAAAAATATTTAAAATTAAATCTTTAACTATTACCAAGGATTTACCATTCAGCCAATGGGCAACTCCTAGTATACACAGATGCAGGAACGTTCTTTACGAGCTATATGGTATGAAACAATATAACAAAGACTTGTCATTTCTTAGTTATGTTAGAAATTATTCAAAAACATTTAAAAAAGTTTGTTTCACTGCCAAAAGTTTGTATGTCAGAGATAAAATACGCAACTCTGACAATAAAGTTAAAACGGTTTGGACAATTATTAATGGTGAATTGGGCAAAAGCCGATCAAACGATAGTACCATAAAACTTGTCAATTCTGGTAGGGTCATTGACAAAAGTGCTGATGTTGCGCTTGCTTTTGAAGATTTCTTTAGTAGTGTCCCTGCTAGTTTAACTAAGAATTTAAATTCGTCTTCAGCGCTTGCAGAGTCTTTATTGAGGGATCACGTTGCTGAGTGTAACAAATTATTTGAATTGCGACACGTGACTGCTGATGAAATTGTTAAAACTTTTAAAACATTAAATTTAAAAAAAACATGTGATCTCTGGGGTATGTCTGTAAATTTAGTAAATAATATCATAGAAAACATTGCCAATCAACTAGCGTTTATATTTAATCAGTGTTGCGACTGTGGTATATTCCCTGATTTACTAAAGTTTAGCAAAGTTATTCCTTTATTTAAAAGTGGTGACCAAGAAGACAGTAATAACTATAGGCCAATTTCCATATTACCAACTTTGAGCAAAGTCTTCGAGAAGCTAATTTTAAGCCAATTAAGTAGTCATTTTGCATCAAATGGTTTACTGCACGCCAAACAGTATGGTTTCACAAAGGGGCGCTCTACCACTGATGCCGGAGTAGCTCTTTTGTCACATATATACAAAGCATGGGAAAATTCAAAGAATGCTTTGGGGATATTCTGCGACCTTTCTAAGGCTTTCGATTGTGTAGAACATTCCACTCTATTACGGAAACTAAATTTTTATGGTATCAAAGGTTTAGCTCAGGATCTCATAGCTTCATATCTTCAGAACAGGGTACAAACCGTTGTCGTTAATGGAGAGAAATCTCGCGGCGCGCCGATTAACATAGGTGTTCCGCAGGGATCTATCTTAGGACCGTTTTTGTTCTTAGTGTATATTAATGACCTACCTTATTATTTGCAGGATATGTGTGAAATAGTACTGTTTGCAGATGACACCTCATTAATATATCATAAGTCTAGTGCTATGCGCGCTCCAAAGCGGACGCATTGCGCTGTGCAGAATATGCATAATAAATAATTAATATTTTTTATTATCGAAGTTTTCGCTCGTAACAATGAGCGCTACGCTTGTGCCTAATGAAGTCCTGGCATTCCTGCAGTATCAGCTGGATGTCATGGATGAAGTTAGCATAGAACAAATTTGCACGAGCAATTTTACGGAGGAAGAGATTCGTGACGCCAAATCACTTCTCTTTTCGGCATTGAATATGGCCGACAGGATGCCGTCTCGCAGGAGGGACGAGAAGGGAGAGAGAAGTCTACGGGACATCATCAAGGTGTTCAAGGAGACCGATCCGGACGACGTGCCGACTTTCGTGGCGAAGGATTTGCGTAAGCTGCCTCCCGTCACATTCGACCACGTCGACGTCACCCGCCTTCTTAAGGATATCACTTCTTTAAGGACGGCCCTAAAGGAGATGGAGTTCAAATTTGGAGCTTCCCAATCCACCATCAACGAGCTGCGTAATGAGGTCGTCGCCCTGCGCGATTCAATTTCATTATGTAGGTCAACGGAGGTTTCAAATGTGAACACACGTCGTGGAGCGCAACGTGAGACTTTTGAGTCAGCGAATTTGACGATGCCGCCGGCCGTCGACCGCGTCACGCCGCGCCCCGCCCGACCCGCGCCTCCCCCGGAGAGCCCGCCACGTGTAGCCAACCCGACACCTGCTGGTTACGCGGCCGCTGCCGCCAAGCCTCCCGTAAAGCGGCAAGATATCACCCGAGATGGAGATCCCGTTAAGCACAGGGACTCCCCGCGCCGTGCGGCACCCTTGTCGAGCGCGAATAGTCATCCACTCGATGAGGAGGGCTTTACAAAGGTAGAGAAAAGGAAGAAGAAAAAGAAGCCCTCCTCCAACAAGTGCGGTACCGCCCCGACCGGTAACAACCACCTGCTGCGGCCCGCCATACCGACGACGCAGCTGTACGTGTCCCGCCTGCACCACTCCACCCAAGCTTCTGATGTAGTGGAGTATGTGCGGGTGAAGACCAAGTTTATCGTGAGGGTCCAGCGCCTGGAGCCGCGCAACAATTTGAATTTTAATTCATTTGTTGTGCGTGTACCGAACGAGCAGCTGTCGACCTTCATGAGCGAGGAGTTCTGGCCCCGTGGTGTTGTGTTCCGGCGGTTTCGCGGGCGGCTTCGCAACACCCAGCCGAAGCCCGTTCAGCGCAATATGACACCGCCAGTGCCGTGAATTGTGTATAGTGTAGTGCTTAATATATTCTTAGTTTTGTATTAATTTAGTTTAGTTTTAAATTATTATATGTATGTTAGTCTGTAAGGTATTTATTCTATGGGTCTGTACAATTTATTGTCTGTCACCTGAAATAAATAAATAAATAAATAAATAAATAAATAAATAAATTAATATTTAATGTGGATAGACATGACACAAATGTTGACGAAGTAAACTCTGCTCTTTTACGCATATCCAATTGGTTTAATGCTAATAATTTACTATTAAATACAAAAAAAACAAATTGTGTAGAATTTATCCTCCCAAATGTAAAAAAGGTGAAAAGGAATATTATTTTAAACGGGGAGGCATTATACCCTGTGGAATCGACTGTCTTTCTTGGTTTGACATTAGATGAGAAGCTTCAATGGGGGGCCCATGTTACCACCACCGCTGCTAAGCTCAGCTCAGCTGCATATGCAGTTAGAAGAATAAGGCATCTCACTGATGAAGAAACGGCTAGATTGGTTTACTTTAGCTACTTTCATAGCATAATGTCCTATGGAATTCTGCTATGGGGCAGGGCTGCAGATATAGAAACTATATTTATATTACAGAAAAGAGCCATACGCTCTATATATAATTTGCGTGCTCGAGACTCACTAAGAGATCTCTTTAAGAATACTGGTATCCTTACTGTACCGTCGCAGTATATATTTAATAATATTTTATATGTACACAATAACGCTTACTTACACACAAAAGTAGGAGATAGACATTGTTATGACACAAGAAACAGAAATAAAATTGAAATGCCATTTTTTCGGCTAGCTAAAGTTAAAAATTCATTTATGGGCCAAGGTATACGCTTTTACAACAGAATTCCTCATAATATTAAAGAGTTTAGTAGTTCTAAATTTAAAACTTATATAAAAAATGTACTTGTCCAGAGAGCCTATTACAGTATTAAGGAATTTATGGACGATAAAAACCCATGGAGGGTTGTCGCGTAAAAACCACAGGACAGTTCTTTGGCATATTATGATAATATATTATGATATTACATATGTAATTTGCAAAATTGTAAATCTGACATGATTAAAAAGAGCAACTATGGAGTTTCTTGCCGATTCTTCTCCGTAGATGCTGCTTTCCGAATCGGTGGTAAATGTTAAAAATATGTACTTAATGACGTTTCAAAAGTGCTTCTAGAAGAAGTCTAATTGAATAAATAAATGTTTGAGTTTGAGTTTGAGTTTGAGTTTGAGTTTAGGCACCAGGAGGGAGAGGAGCAAATTTATTTACCTTCCTTCCTTGTATGGATGTTTTTGACAATATATTGTGCAGCAACTGAGTGCCGAGGCAAACGTCAAAACGTAAAGGAATAGAATCCGCTATCGATACTAATTGACATAAGCGTATGATGTTTTGCCAAGGATTTGTTCACCCTACCAACGACGACGACGACCACGAACAAAATTTTCATCCAGTCGCAATTTAATAAAATTGTGCAAAACACAATTAAAAATCAATTACATTAAAATTTCCTGTCGTTCTGGTGATTGGAATTTTTATTTTTGAGATCAACGATGAATGAAAAAATAGATTTTTCGTAGAAACAGTGGCTCCTAGAAAAAAATGTATGTGAAGTTTTTTAAAGATAATTTTATAATCTACAATTTTGGTAAAAGTTAAGGATACCATACCATACACCATCATTATCATAATAATATATCTTATGTATATATTTTTTTATAATGGTACTTAATTTTAAAGATCGTCGGGAAGTTTGTAAAATTATATATATTCCTTTTCCTTCGTTGCGTTGGGTTTTTTTTTTTAATTTTTAAACTTCGGTTTCTTATTTTCATTTCATTTAATATTTTCAAGTGAGCGAGACCTAAGTCTACCTCCATAATACATTCCTACATCTGACATCTTTTAAGTTGGGCCGTAACCGTGCATAAATTGTAATGGACCACAGTGGCAAAAGAAGTGGTATATTTAAGAAAAAAAATTGCCAAGGGCCAGGCCTATGTGGCTTTGAGAAGAGTTCAAAATTTCCAGGGTGTGGCTATCCTCTCGCTCCCATGTCCCCCTCTTCTTTCACAGACTTTCAACCCTTCCCTTTCCATCCCTAGTAAATGGCAGAACCGATTTTGATGTAAATAATATTATCTAATTGTACCTATATGTACACGTCATATCCTATCGTTTGATGCTCCATTTGGTTTATTTATCTAACCACTGTCACCCCTAAAGTGCCCTATATGTAAAAAACGGATGAACCGATTTCGATAAAACATTACTAATTGTAATTCACCCGTTATGCACATTCATTTGATATATCACTTAGGTAGGTACTATCACAATATTTGACAACATTCGTTTCTTTCATTCCCACTTATACCTATACAGGGTGTAATCGTTAAGTGTGCACAGGCGATTTTTCCGTAAGTATTACAGATAACAAAAAACTTTAAACTGATATCGAAAGTACTTAACCTAATGAGTAAAATGGCGGTAATAAATTTTTAAAAATAAATCGAGAAATATCAAAAAAATTATCTTTAAACCCTCACATTCATTAAGTATGAAATATGAATATCCCATATACCTACATTTAATATGAAAGATTTTAGCTTTTTTTTTCTTTTTTTGGTTTTCTGCTTTAATTACTTCGCAAATTTGAAGTGACATTTTCCACATTTTTCCGGACATTTTCACGCATTTTCCGGATATTTTCCGGGAATTATCCAGGCATTTTCCGGACATTTCCCTGACATAGCCTGTAAATGTCTGGAAAATCCCCGGGAAATGCTCGGAAAATCCCCGGAAAATGTCTGTAAAATCCCCGGAAAATGCCAGGGAAATGTCCGGAAAATGTCTGGAAAACATCGGGAAAATCCCCGGGATATGCTCGGAAAATCCCCGAAAAAAGCCTGGGAAATTCCCGGAAAATAACCGGAAAATGCATGGGAAATGCTCGGAAAATGCGTGGAAATTTCCGGAAAAACCGTGGAAAATCCCTGGAAAATGCCTGGAAGATATCCGGAAAATGAGTGAAAATGTCCGAAAAATATTCGGTAAATGCGTGGAAAATCCCCGGAAAATGCCAGGGAAATGTCCGGAAAATGTCTGGGAAACATCCGGAAAATCCCCGGGAAATGCTCGGAAAATGCCTGGGAAATTCCCGGAAAATGTCTGGAAAATCCCGGAAAATAATCGGAAAATGCCAGGGAAATGTCTGGAAAATATCCGGAAAATGCGTGGAAATTTCCGGAAAAAGCGTGGAAAATGCCTGAAAAAGCCAGGGAAATGTCTGGAAAATATCCGGAAAATGCGTGGAAATTTCCGGGAAAAGCGTGGAAAATGCCTGAAAATGCCCGGAAAATGCTCGAAAAATGCGTGGAAATTTCCGGAAAAACCGTGGAAAATCCCTGGAAAATGCCTGGAAAATATCCGGAAAATGCGTGAAAATGTCCGGAAAATATCCGGTAAATGCGTGAAAATGTCCGGAAAATATCCGGAAAATGCCTGGAAAATCGCCGGAAAATGCCTGAGAAATGTCCGGAAAATGTCTGGGAAATGCGTGGAAAATCCCCGGAAAATGCCAGGGAAATGTCCGGAAAATGTCTGGAAAACATCCGGAAAATCCCCGGGAAATGCTCGGAAAATCCCCGGAAAAAGCCTGGGAAATTCCCGGAAAATAACCGGAAAATGCCTGGGAAATGCTCGGAAAATGCGTGGAAATTTCCGGAAAAGCCGTGGAAAATCCCTGGAAAATGCCTGGAAAATATCCGGAAAATGCGTGAAAATGTCCGGAAAATATCCGGTAAATGCGTGAAAATGTCCGGAAAATATCCGGAAAATGCCTGGAAAATCCCCGGAAAATGCCTGAAAAATGTCCGGAAAATGTCTGGGAAATGCGTGGAAAATCCCCGGAAAATGCCAGGGAAATGTCCGGAAAATGTCTGGGAAACATCCGGAAAATCCCCGGGAAATGCTCGGAAAATGCCTGGGAAATTCCCGGAAAATGTCTGGAATATCCCGGAAAATAACCGGAAAATGCCAGGGAAATGTCTGGAAAATATCCGGAAAATGCGTGGATATGTCCGGAAAAAGCGAGGAAAATGCCTGGAAAATGCCCGGAAAATGCTCGGAAAATCCCCGGAAAATATCCGGAAAATGCGTGAAAATTTCCGGAAAAAGCGTGGAAAATGCCACTTCAAATTTGCGAAGTAATTAAAGCAGAAAACCAAAAAAGAAAAAGATGTATATGGGATATTCATATTTCATACTTAATGTATGGGAGGGTTTAAAGATAATTTTTTTGATATTTCTCGATTTATTTTTAAAAATTTATTACCGCCATTTTACTCATTAGGTTAAGTACTTTCGATATCAGTTTAAAGTTTTTTGTTATCTGTAATACTTACGGAAAAATCGCCTGTGCACACTTAACGATTACACCCTGTATATAGGTATAGTAAATGGATGAACCGATTTTGATTAAATATGTCTAATTATACTTTACACGTCATGCCCTTTCATTTCATATGTCACTTGAGTCAAAATTCACTTTTTTTATTATCTACCACTTTTATACCTATATCAAATAAATGGATGAACCGATTTTGATAAAATTTGACTTATTTTTACTGATAGGATTCACTTTCATTTAATATATCACTAAAGTATATTCGACAACTTTAGTTATTTTCATTCCCACTTTTACACAATGAATGGATGAACCGATTTTGATACAGTTTATTTAAGAACCAGCGTCGGAAAATATGCTGCCTAACAAAAAAACATCATCTAATTCGGATTACCTGCTAGCGAGCTACGGTGGCACAAACACACACACACACACACAGCGGTCAAACACTTATCACCCATATTTTTGCATCGGGGGTTAAAAATATAATATAATACGACATAATTTAAAGGACATTTTATGTATAAAATTTACCTAGAAATCCCCCCCCCCTACTACCTCAGCTTACCCCCCCACCCTTGGGGACTTTCGATATGATCACTTGGACATAACTGTAGCGTATAACAGATAACTTACGTTTTATCGTACACTATGTGTACCATAGAATGCCTTAGCAAATGTTCGCCGTGAGTACTTAAATGGTCATAACTTTTTTATTTATGAACCGATTGACATGAAATAAACACTAAATGTTAAATGAAGATTACCACAATATATTAGTGAAAACCGCATCGAAATCGGATAAGCCGTTTCTGAGATTAGCGTGTTCAAACATACAGACAAACAGACAAACAGACAAAAAATTTTTTAACTACAGTTTTGGGTTTGGGATCGATTTAATAATAACCCCTGCTAATTTTTTTTTACATATTTTCATTGTACAGACACCACTTTTTTAGAATTTTATTATATGTATTGATTATAAATGTTTAAAACCATAAATAATTTTGTATGTTTGCATATTTAGTTCACAAATATTACTTTGGAAAGAAGATAAACCCAATCTTATTTCCTTTCCGTTTCCTGGCAAGGTTTCTTGATTGTCTGAATGATTCTAGAAAGTGCTGGTTTGCAGGCCTTCGTAACGAGTAGAAAAATAATAAGATCCATTTAATTTAAAAATGTTAACATATTACATATTCAGATTAATATATAAGAAACGATTAAAATGCTAAATCTACATTCAAGGATAAAATTAAAAATACATTAACGGGTAAGAGGAAAAAAATAAGCAAAAGTCAATTATGCGATCTGCATGGTATGAAATTGCCTTGTTTGAAAAGGTGAAACACGCCTGAAATATGGTATGATGAGTTTTTCCTTTTAAAAATATGTATTATTTTATCGTCGTTTAAAAATATGTACTATTTTATCGTCGTTAAATTAAGTTATATTATTTATTAATTATCCGTTAATTGAAGCTCGTGTCCGTCCCTCGCTCGATCGCACTATATGTTTTTAGGCCCGAAAAAGTTTCATCCTTGTTTTATTGGAAATATCTAAGGAGCTTCTCTTTTTAAATGCACGAGTAGAACACCCAGAGTTTTATTTCAAAAACACGATTTTTAAAAAAATATTTAAAATATTGGAATTCTCGCGGCCGACTGAGCTAAATAAATTCGTATAAAAAAAATAGATACACTAGATAATTTATTATGTTGCTAATATATGTAGTGATTACAGGCGCAAATTATCCCTTTTTGAAATTTTCGATATTGTCGATAGAGGCGAAAGTATTGTAATTTTTACTGATTTTCGTTTTTATTTTTTTATATTATATGCAGGCGTTAGTAGAATCTCTGTTTAGTACCAAAAGAAGCCTTGAACTGAGGGCTACATGTGACAAAAATACCACATTCTAACCACGAAGTTATTACGAGATATCGATTTTCAAAGAATTCAATGTCAGGGTTGTCTCTAATAAAGAAAAAGTCAAAGCTGTTTTTTAACAATTATATAAATCGTCTATCTATTACCAAGTTTTTGTATATGGTTTAAGTCGTTAGTTATAGTCGATATTTTAATATTATTCAACGATTTTTAATAAAATATTTAAAAAATTGGAATTTTCGCGGCCGACTGAGATAAATAAATTCGTATAAAAAAAAAAGATACACTAGATAATTTATTATGTTGCTAATATATGTAGTGATTACAGGCGCAAATTATCCCTTTTTGAAATTTTCGATATTGTCGATAGAGGCGAAAGTATTGTAATTTTTACTGATTTTCGTTTTTATTTTTTTATATTATATGCAGGCGTTAGTAGAAGCTCTGTTTAGTACCAAAAGAAGCCTTGAACTGAGGGCTACATGTGACAAAAATACTACATTCTAATCACGAAGTTATTACGAGATATAGATTTTCAAAGAATTCAAAGATAGGGTTGTCAATGTTTTTACCGTTAATTCCGTTTGACTTTTAATGAGATTACTATGATCAATGCTCAAAATATTGACGAAAAAGGAGATTTATTTGTATTAATTTGATATTATTGAATTGTCTTAAAAATCTAAGATTTTTTTTTATTCAGTTAATTTATTACATATCATATGGATTACCTACCTATAATAATATATTGAATAATATTAAAATATCGACTATAACTAACGACTTAAAACATAAACAAAAACTTGGTAATAGATAGATAATATATATATAATTGTTAAAAAAAAGCTTTGACTTTTTCTTTACTAGGGTCAACCCTGACATTGAATTCTTTGAAAATCTATATCTCGTAATAACTTCGTGGTTAGAATGTGGTATTTTTGTCACATGTAGCCCTCAATTCAAGGCTTCTTTTGGTACTAAACAGAGATTCTACTAATAGACCGGACTCTCAGTGGAGTTTCGTTTGCAAAAATCGCGGACCTAAATCTGACTTCTGATATATATTGTATAGATCCCAGACATCCTATAGACAGATGTTGCCAACCAGTTTTGTGGTCCCCCTGCCCGCACCCCGGTAATTAAATATGGCATACAAAGAAAAAAATAAAAATTTCCAAAACATGCCGTGTGGGGTATCAAATGAAAGAGCTTATTGAGTAGATCACGAATATATAGCATACTATATACATTTCTTACACTTTCTCTAAGATTTTTTAGAAAATTTACGAAAATGGTCCATTTTTGAGTTAACTTTAAACCACTATAGATTGAAAACTCATGAATATATTTTTTAAATTATTATTTTAAATAATTAACAATAGTCCATTGTTTACGATTCAATATTTCGTACAGTGAAATAGTTGCATGGGGGAGTGGGGGGAGCATTCAAAGATGGCGAGTATATTTTCAAGTTCATATAGTATATAGTTATTTTCATCAAATCCACCACATAGCTCACTTATATTATATTACGAACTATTGAATCATAAACAATGGACTATTGTTAATTATTTAAAATAATAATTTAAAAAATATATTCATGAGTTTTCAATCTATAGTGGTTTAAAGTTAACTCAAAAATGGACCATTTTCGTAAATTTTCTAAAAAATCTTAGAGAAAGTGTAAGAAATGTATATAGTATGCTATATATTCGTGATCTACTCAATAAGCTCTTTCATTTGATACCCCACACGGCATGTTTTGGAAATTTTTATTTTTTTCTTTGTATGCCATATTTAATTACCGGGGTGCGGGCAGGGGGACCACAAAACTGGTTGGCAACATCTGTCTATAGGATGTCTGGGACCTATACAATATATATCAGAAGTCAGATTTAGGTCCGCTATTTTTGCAAACGAACATCTCCTTGGAGCCTGCTCTATAACGCCTGCATATAATATAAAAAAATAAAAACGAAAATCAGTAAAAATTACAATACTTTCGCCTCTATCGACAATATCGAAAATTTCAAAAAGGGATAATTTGCGCCTGTAATCACTACATATATTAGCAACATAATAAATTATCTAGTGTATCTATTTTTTTTATACGAATTTATTTAGCTCAGTCGGCCGCGAAAATTCCTATATTTTAAATATTTTTTTAAAAATCGTGTTTTTGAAATAAAACTCTGGGTGTTCTACTCGTGCATTTAAAAAGAGAAGCTCCTTAGATATTTCCAATAAAACAAGAATGAAACTTTTTCGGGCCTAAAAACACATAGTGGATCGGATTAAACAAGCGAAAGATAGATTTTAATTTTTCAATACTCTTTATTTATTTTGGAATGGTTGAGTTGATTATAAGAAATGAACAGCCTGTTGTATTGATTGATTTTCAGTCTTTGAATATTTGTTAATGATCTTGCGGCCAATAGTTTCGCTCGTCTGAATTTCATGTTATCGCGCATTACCGGTTCTTCATACCCGTGTAAACATTAATCCCATATTTCATTCTCTTCGAATTTAGTTTTCGTTATTTATTGAAAATATCTTGACAATATTTGGTAATGCTATTAAGAACTCAGATCAACACATGAATAAAACTCAATTAAGGAAATAAATATTTCCATTGTTTTTGGAAAAGTCTGTTAAATAGACTCATTCCTCCAAAATGCCTTAAAATTTAAAGAAAAAGCAAATAGTATCAATTTATTTTATTTCTTGGTATTCAAATATTATACCATAGTAGAAAATCTTATATTTTTTTATTTTTTATGTCGCAGACAGGTGTTATAGGATCAAATGTAAGAAGAATAGTGTCTTTCACAAGATTTCATTTTTAAAACTTACTAGGACACGTCTTTTCTGCTGTGTTATATCTTCTTTCTACAGAAAATAATGTTTATATATTTTGTTATGGTTTTAAAAACACCCTGTTTTCTATGTTTGAAGTTATGTGATATTATGCTCGTGTGATTTTATGAGTGCGGTCTCTTATAAATAAGTCATTTTAAATTCAGCGAATTCATAATAAAAAGGGTGTGTAGAGTCGTCTAAATTTTATTTAAACGCAGTTGTTTTCAATACATTTTCAGAGTCATTGGAGTTCATAGTACTTATTTTGTAGGTATCCTACCCTTTGTACGTATATATACCTTTTGTAGATATATAGTTATTATAACCTTTAACGCAAAGACAGCTAATCGGATCTGACTCAAATTTGGTACAGAGGCAGATTATAATAGTCTGGATTATCACACAGGTAACAACCACGTGTATGGAACTGCGGCCTTGAGCGAGTGTTCAATGTTAATATTCATCAATGGATCTTTTAAGGCGCTTTAATAAATTGCTAAAAGCGGGTCCACAGAGCGAGCAGCTCGCTCTATGGGGACTCATCTATTGTACATTCAATGTCCAAAGTTTCTTAACTGACAATTATGCGACGCACAGCGGTGACATATTTCACCCATACATTTTCAGCAAATTGTTACCGAGTTGGCGCTAACTTGCATTGCAGGATAAGGGCTTCATCTAATTATGTTACCAACACTGCTTAAAAGAAATTATAATAATGTTGAAATCGAGGCGCAAATTATGCGCACTTGAATTGGCTCAGGAACGTAGAGGTACACTGGCTTCTCACTTTTCTAATGAGAATTTCAAAAGAAAAATAGGAATATCTAATTATAGGTCATGTTGTTGAAGAGGGTTGAGCGTGCCTCGAGTGCGACAGTCAGCAAGTTTGAAGCACCTCGGTTCATCTCCAAGACGCCAGTACTAAAGTCGTATTAAATTCTTACAAAATTACGTTCTTTGATCACGCTTTCTCGCGTTTCAAATACAACAACCGAAATTCTTCATATTGAAGTAGAGTATTTATGTATAGCTAGTATGCATATCTACTGTTCATGTTGTAATATAGATCTCGATTTTATATTCTTACAACAACAACAACAACAATGAGATAATACGTATATCTAACTGACTGAGATAATACGTATATCTAAATGACTTGAGCGCTTGCAAAATTTTTGCATTCGTTTCATTTTTGGCTTGCGCAAGTTTGACCATGTGTCTGACTACCGCAAGAAACTCAACTGGCTTCCCATCCGCTTCCGACGTCATTCCCACATCCTTCATCTTCTTTTCTCCATCCTCTTCGATCCTAAAGCTCCTCCCTATCTCAAGGATAATTTCGCTTTCTCTGTTTCTCCGTTCCCTCGCTCATCCAAATCTCTGCTTCTACGTGTCCCAGTCGCAAACAGCAAATTCTACAGCAATTCTTTTGCAGTTCGCGCTGTTAAGCTTTGGAATGAGCTCCCTCTAGCTGTTCGACAAGCTCAAACCTTAGGCAGTTTCAAAAACCTCCTCAAGGCACACTATCTATCACTTTCTTAATCCTTACTCCATTTCATTGCTGTCGTCTTTTTCTTTTCTCATCTACGCTATATTAGGTTATTTGTATAATTATTTATTTTTTGTATATAATATGTATTATCTGCTTTATTATATTGTTACTTTATATAATTTATGCTATAAATATATGTAATAAAGTTTATTTTTTCCAACGCAATAATTTTTGCTCACCCACCTTCTTTAAATGTGTTTTCCTTGTTCAAATTAATGGTAGTCTGGAAGAGATCGCTGCCTAGCGATAAGGCCGCCATTTGTACATACTTGCATCTGTTTGTTCTTTTTCTGTGTTTTATGTAAATCTTGTGTGTGTGCAATAAAGTATTATCTATCTATCTATCTATCTAAATTTTACATGACTATTTCTTTGAAATGAAGATTAATTATTTGAATTATTCTATTAAAAGGCTACACGTGTTTTTTCATTAAAAGTGCATAATAGCATTGTGTGTTTTTATTACAGTGAAACACGAGTATTTTTTTATAATTTTTTTTTGTAATTGTGTGTTTTTAGACTGCTTTATTACTACTACTACTTTATTACAACTAGAAGATATAAATACATATAATATAATCTGATTCCAATTATTAAACCACAATAGAAAGGCGTGAAAATACGGCTTAGGGAGGCTGAAACGAGAGACGGTAATGAGAAACCGCATAGTTACGAGAACACATAAGTGGGAGGAAAGCCGTAATATCACAGATTTCCCTGTATTTGATTTTACACTGTATTAGTAATATTTGTAAGATAGAATAATCCTTATTAATATCTGGATTTAATACTACGCCTTGATTGCTTTTTTTTTATATAATGTAAATAATACTGATAATTTTAATTTGTTTCATTTTATATGAGAAAAATTTTTGTACAGGATAATATTTAATGTTTATTTCATAAATTGACGGTCGATTTTCAGAAGAGGGACAAAATTAAAAACATAAATAATATCTTTTTAAATAGTTTATTATTTCAAAATCAAGGAGACATTCCGTTGTTTTATTTCCTCTTCGTAGAAGTCTAGGATAAAAGGGAAAATCATGTACAAATGTAATAACAGTAAACGTGATCCAGCCCTGCGGCTGGTCTTAAGTCCACATTAGTTTCCTCGGCCATTGTCGGAAAAGCAATCGGTCAAGGAAGGATTTCAGTTTCTTTCAGTTTATTTGTTACTTTGATACAGAGCTTTTTTTGTTTACAACAAAAATTTATGGCCCCAAATTACTTATATGTAGTACCTACTAACATATTGAGCTAGCCAAATAAAATTTATGATTAATTAAGTCGGGTCTGTTTTGATAAGTGTGGTCAGTTATACCGATTTAAATGCCTATAAAAATAGTGTAGATTTCGAGTTATTTTTTTTATTTTCAAAATTATAATATACCTATTTCTATGTTTCTAAGAAAACATCTTTTAATATGAATAAATATTGTGAATGAATCCATTAACTTTGCACATGTACAAGTAAGGTACGAAATAAGATTCGTTATTATAATAAAATATACTTTACGCAATGTAGTTTGATTTCATATCTATTTGATGAAATCACTCATTTTCTTCATTTGCGGCGAGATCGAGAGTCAGCTGGTGACAATATTTCATACGATACTGTATTGAACTCGAGAAGTAAATAAAACGAATTGGTTTTTGTGTCACGTATTGGAATGTGATATGAAATTCCATTGTTGCATGGTATACATTGCTGCTTTTAATCGTGTCAATGTTAAGGCAAAAGAAGTATAATGCGTCATTGTAAGGTCAATAAACCGAACTTCAAACTAAATTATACGTATTTTCTTAAGATGCAAAATGCCATAAATGTTTAATTTTTTTGGCTCATAATCAATAGTATTATAGAGAATTATGAATATATTTATCATATCACATAATGGTAATCTAATGTTATCAATGAAACAACGTTTTTATTTCAATAGCTTTATTTAATCAACTATTCACATATAGCTCTGTATAATTGCAACAAAATTAGTATTTACTCGATTCAAGCAGAATATTTTTCAACGAAAGCCTTGAAGTCATTTTCATATTTTCCTTCAGAGTCGTACTTTTTGCGCAGTTTCTCCCAATCTTCGAAAAACTTCTCCATTATGGCTTTTATCACTTTAGCAACGTGGACCTTTTGTTGGTCAGTGCATTTAGCACACGACGTTTTCACTGCTTCAGGCACCAACGCTGTATCATACGAGTTTAACAACTTTTAATCTTAATTACAACATAGCTTATGGTTATTAAAATATTTATTTTAAATACATTTTCATGATTATTCAGACTCGTTTGAAGTGGAAATTTATGTGGTTTACGTTTTATAATGCTAATAAGGAGCTAGTTTTGTGCATACGCTTTCAACATATAAGCTTTAATACTTTAAGGAAAAAATTATAAGTCATGGCTGGTTCCAAAACTTCTGGATGTTTTGTTAAGCTTATCTATCAATTAAAATAATAAATAGTATATGAATATTTACGTCAAAGAGTGTAAAATTCAATCAGGAACATTATAAGCAAGAGGTGAAACCAGCCCTTTGTCTTACTAATGACACAAAAGACACATTTCAATTAAATTCCTTAATTATTCCAATATGACCTACCTTTAATTTCGCTTATTTCAGGAGTGCACTTGCCCTCATCTTCTAAGCATAGAACACTTGCCTTAAACAGCCTTTCGTTACCCATGAACTCATCAACATCGAAGTCATTATATCGGTCGCTGTAATGATCGTCAGGCCTTGCAGCCACGAACGCTACCAAAGCACACAGCACTAACAGGAGTTTCATTTCTGAAAACATTGACATATTCGAATCACTTTTAGATGGTAAAGACAAGATTGTTAATAAGTATTACTATTTTTTTTAATGATTTTCGAACTAAGACGAAATTTAAATCTTAAAATAGGTACTTCATTTCTTCTTAGTGCATGTCGAAGTTTTGAACAAAGTAGATAAGTATAATTAAAATCTTATACTTTTACCAATTTTCTAAACAGAAACGTATAAAAAAGTCACATATTAGTATTGCTCTGAAAAGGTTATTTCCCGGTTCTACAAGGAAACCGATTGTATAACGTATTGTCACGAACAATTTACTTTATATCTTCACTTGTTTGTTCACAAAACAAAAGACGTTACGGAAACGTTGTTTAAAATAGAATTAATTAAATCTTATTCCAACAGGCGTTTTAATGTGAAAATTGATTATTGTGAACCGGGCTTGGTGGGAGGTCAAATTTCAATTAAATATTCTGGTTTTGAACAAAATACAAGGATTCTCATTTTTATTTAGTTGTGTAGATTCTAATTATTTTTCAAGCACTTTACAATACTTTGACCTTCTCGATATCTCTTATGCTCAACATCGATTTGATTTTTAATAAAAAAGCTAAATTAAATCCTACGATTTACTTCCCATAATTATATTGCTATTCTGAATGCATTGCTTATTAAGAAAGGATGTTTGCATCAAAGCCTTCAGGCTAAGCCATTAATATGCAGGTCAGTAACGCGTCTATTCTCAGTAGATATAGGCAGTATACAGGGTGTAATCGTTAAGTGTGCACATGCGATTATTCCGTAACTAATGCAGATATCAAAAAACTTTATACTGATATCGAAAGCCCTTTACCTAATGAGTAAAATGACAATAATAACTTTTAAAAAATAAAACGGGAAATATCCAAAAAAGTTACATTAAACACTCCCATACATTGAATTTTCCATACATTTTGTGCTCAAAGCAAATGTTCGAAGTGACGTCCTCGTTTTGGAATACCATTGTATTCAACATCGAGCTCTGTGTACAGTTTCTAAATGAATTTTTATTAAAATTTGCGAAGTAATTTAAGCACAAATTCAAAAAAAGAACCAAAATTTTTCATATTACATGTTTAGGATAGTCATACATATTTAGCTAGGCTTCTATATGAACATTTTTATTTTGAAATTATGGAATGAAATGCAGTTAAAATATATTTGTATATATCTATATGCACATTTCAAAGCGCTCTATATAAATTTTTATTTTCAACACACAGCATTGTTTGATCACGTTTAAGCTAAAAACTAAATGCAATGGTACTTCAGCCTCAACTCGCGGTTTTCAGAATTGTTAAACGAATAAACTAAATATACTTTTTGCTTGGAAGAGATCACTACTAAGTGATAAGGCCGCCAAATACACTAAACTGCTCCTTGCTTTTATTTTTGTATACTTTAGTATGTTAGGGATTTTTCAATCCTTGGTTAAAACTTATTCTTCGAATAATGTATAAAACTATCATTTTAAAAACGTATTCTAATTGCCCGTATTTGCCAGTTTACGTGACATTTTAATATTATCGTGTAATACTTTATTGGACGGATAAGTTTTATCCAAGCATTGAAAAATCGGCCCTAAGTCTGTTTAGTTGTATTAAAGAGTAAAATAAATAAATAAATAAATAATATGTACTTTTATACCCACTTGGTTAATATTTTATAAACACAATAATCCACAAAGTGAAGTCACAATGTTTATTATCCACCACACACTTAGCTTATGCTACTGCAGATGATTCTACGTCTTTATATATGATTGAAGTATTCCGGTCTCTGACTTTGAACTGAAGTTAATTAACGAAAATACCCAAAAAAATCTTGCATTCAATACCATTCGTTATTCATCTCAAAATTTCATTTTTTCTCGGGAATATTATGGTTTTTATTCAATAATTAATTTGGACTTTACGTTGTTTGTCGAAACATGATATTATTGTGTTTATGCACATGCAAGCATTGATGTAATTATGCAAATACAGGATTATTATTTTTGTAAATATGTATTAAAAAATTCACTCTAGCAACAGCCAGCAATCCAGCAATTTAAAAAAAAAGTAAATCGATTTTACGTTAAACATAGTAAAATTTGTTTTGATGAGGGTCGGGCTACTTTTTTTTCTAACAAATAATATATTATTACCATTTACGAAAAATCACATGACTATAGTCACGGGATGGTATTCGTTAATATTATATATTATTCGAAAACATTTCAATAAACTATCTATATTTTCAAGATCAAAAGGAACGTTCGTAACTAACAAGTTACTTGTATAGTGAACACATATATCAATTGTACGCTAAATAAGAAGAAATATTGCCTCTTACGAATACTGTATCGCACCATTAGAACAAACGTTTTTTGCATGATTGATTACAATTGATGGAAAAGTACAATATATAGACGACAACGGAGTAACGTCTGAGGGTCTTTAGAAGTTCATATCAGTAACAATAGCGTTCTTCGATATTAGTTTTTGATCTTATTCTTGCAGTACGGCCTTTAGTTAAATTCATGTATTGTGATACACGGTATATATTATATACATTTCATATTTTCCAACCATATAGGTTGATATAAATTACGAAACTTAGATTCGGCGCGGGTGAAAAATTTGACTCAAAGGTAATTAACTAGGTAAATATTGTGCCAATATTTTAGATTAGTGAATAATTATTTGTTCACATTACTAACATAAAAGATCAGTTACAGTAATCATTAGTATTTGTTTTTTTTTAAAGGTTTGGTTAATTAGATGATCTCAAGGCCTAAACAGCAGATGTATGCATAAGATAAATTTAATATCTGATTGTGTTTTTGTTAACAGCTGTGCTTTTTTATCTTGAGATTTTGATAAAAAGTTATTTTTAATGCTTCTGCTCTTAATGCTACAATTATGTTTTATAAGTCATCTAAAGTAAAGTAAAATTTACTAATTCTTTATCCAAAATTTGATTTGTTTAACAAACTTAGAAATCAAACAGTTTAAAAAAGATATTATTAACGTCTTTATATATCTAAAAAGTGATTTTTCGATCCAAGAAAATAAAAAGAATATGATTTTTCTAAAAGCCTTTTAATTAATATCTACTATAAAACTAAAAATAAATTATAACTAGGTATATAAGTTACTTTTTTTAATTTTTTTTCCAGTACTTAAAGTACTTCTTATTCTAGAATTTGAATGACACCACTCCTACACATTAATAATTTAGTTTGTCGCAATACATATTTCTTGGGCTGAACCGTATGATGAAATCTAAATTGGACTTTGGCCACTTTTGTATGGAGATGTGCATAAAATATTCAAATGTGAGTGGCTCGCAAAGAAGAAAAAGCACTTTCACGCGGCCAAACGACTACAAATATTTAATACATTACTATAGTAATGTGAACTCGGATAAAAGCGTTGGAACATTTGCAATTCTTCTGTTCATTTCACGCCCAATTCACGCCTCAATTCGTTTACAATCAATGATATTATATATAGAAACAAGAGGTAGATACGTCATCAACGCACCAAAATTGCTTCCGTGAATTGGTCCTATTTGGGACCAATGCAATCAGTCAGATTGTCACCGGTCCCAGTGAGCGCATGTGCCGATAGGTACATTAAAGTTGTCGAAAATGCCTTCCTGTGTGTTCAGAAAGTGCACGTATTCGTGCAAAAAAATAAAGAAAGATAAAGGAATATCATATCACAGGAAAATGTTATAAATTATTACAGTTTAAGAGTAAAAATAACAATTTACAATTCTTTATGAATGACACTTGCTTGACACTTGTATTGAAATAATGAAAGGGATAAAACATTGCTTCAATCACTAGTGTGACAAAGCTAGCGTACACTGTGTTCAAAGATTATCATGTAGATACGATTATTGAAAATAGAACGGTTATTTTATTAATTTCTATTTGGGTAAATACTTGATTATTTTTATATTTAAATCCACACAGTGCATGTAATTAACAAATAGGTATATCTATTTATTATATACAATGAAATCGTGATGGCAAAAATGTTTGTTTGCAAAAATGATGTTGAATATACGTATACATTAAAGAAAAGATTATCGCTACTGACGAAAAATGCTATTTGCTTTTCTGTAAATAGCTATTGAACATAAATTTTATTTGTGTTTTAGATAAAAAAGGCTTATACTTCATCCTTTCTTTTATTTCATCCTTTTTTTTCATCTAGGCACCACTATTATTATATCCTACAAGTTGGAGTGATGACCTTGTACGGGTTTCGGGAACTGCCTTGAAACGAATAGCGTAAGATCGGTCCTTATGGAATTCTATAAGGAGGACTATGCTCAGCAGTGGGTGTTTATCGGGTGAAATGATGATGACCGAAAACGAACACCACAGCTAGTAATAAATACTTAATACAGTTATATCTCCAAAGAAGTTTTTTCATTTTAATACAACATCATAATAATAATTAAATAGTAAATGAAATTGTCACATTTGTTTACTTGTGCAGGAAACGTAACATCTATAACATTGAACCTTCTGTGTCGTTAGTCTATGCCAATTACCATGGCAACTATTTGTTTATTTATATTTAATTGGTGAATTCTTATGACTTTTGCTTACACCTGCGCGGAAGTGACAAACTATCTTTGTCTTTTTTTTTTATATCATTTTATTAGAGCCATCTCTCTTATACAGTCTGTGAATGTAATTAATTAAGTAAAATGGTACTTGTATTTGTGTGTGCCTGACACTGCTTATGAAGCATTTTTTTTGGATATATTGTGAGTATATAACGTATCTATACATAAAATATCATTGTTTACAATTTACAAATTACAATTATCTTGACGTACTTATATACGCACACATGTCACAAATTTAACGGGATATCAGCAAAAGCTTTGGGCAAGACCAAGAAGGGCAAGACCGACCCTTCTTCTCGCGAGTTTTATCTGAAACCGTACACTTTTGTAATGACAAATAAGTGGAATTTAATTACTTTTGAAAGCAGTATTTAGAGATTGTATTCAATAATTACTATGTAGAGCTATAGTGATAAAAGTGGAAATTTCTATATTGTATTCAATTTTTTTTTATATTTATATTGTATTCAATATTTAGATATACATTATCAAATTTTAATTTTAATTTTATACAATTCTTTGCATTGGAATAAAAAAAATCATTCCAACATAGAAATATAGTGTAATATACATAGTATAATTTGTACTATATTTCTATGTTGGTATGATTACTGCAGTTCACATCTAACCTAGAATTTACTAATTAAAAAACCGCGAATGACTGAATTCAGAAAAATATTATTAATGTCAAGTAATTCATTTACCATCGGTTCTCTGCTAACTTTGTTTTATTTATTTTTTTTGTACGACAAATTTTATATCAATCAGGTAGTACTTAATCTAATTTTATTCTGAATAATCAAAAATAAAAAATAAAAATCAACATTGATTATGTCTCTCAGACTTCTGGAAACAATACATTATTCCAATTCCACAGTATTGATTATAACTGAGGAAGAAATAAAAAAAACATTTTTTTTTATAAATTCCAATTTTAGAACCCGTCGAAATTACTAGGTACATGTATTTTTAAAAACATATTATATTCAGAAAGTAATTGGTGCTGTTTATCAATTATTTTCCTTATTATTAAAAATACAGTTTAATAGTGAATCATAATCACGTTACATATCTTAATATATATAAATCTCGTGTCACAATGTTTGTCCTCAATGGACTCCTAAACGACTTAACCGATTATAATAAAATTCGCACACCATGTGCAGTTCAATCCAACTTGAGAGATAGGATAGTTTAAACATGTAGGTACCACGGGCGAAGCCGGGGCGGACCACTAGTTATATTATAGTGTAACGTGTAGTAGGTACGTACGTTGTAGAAAAAAACTGTACTAGCAGTGGAATTCTAGTGGAAAATATCAAGTGTAGTTTGAATGCGAATAAAAAATATACTCAAATAACTCGAAAATAACAATGGTATTATTTATTTTTATAAAATATATTTATTTTTGTTGTAAATTATTATATATCTGTGCTGCTTTTATACATATTACGATGTCATAATTTATTCAAATATTCTAAAAATCGGATTTTTAACATTTTAAGTCAGTTTTTTCATTTGTTTATATTACAATAATTTATAAGAGTTGATTTCTATTTCATCGTACATGTTTTTGAATTGAATAAGTTAATTATTTAAGTAATTCTCTGGTTTTATAATAACAGAAGATAACATTAAAAACACACAAATGTGCACAAATTACTTTGGTGTTTGCATAGAGATTTAAATCCAATGCATTCTTAATAAGTTTACACTATAAATGTAAATAATTTTCATTCAAAGAAATCAATTCGTTTTCCTCTTTTGATATTCTTGACAAGAAATAAATATACAATCTTTCCGAAGGGTCAGAATTCATTGTAACATCGTTTGATTTTGACATGAGATAACTTGATGAAATATGATAGGAACTTGATGATGATTATATAAATCCAGCAGCAGTTTTCATTTTTACACGCTTTTTATTAGCTTCACCTGTATGTTTGTAACCGACTTCTTTGGGCGCGATTTTGACCCACTTTAAACGGCCAGATTTCGTTCAAACTTTGTAGATTTATTGAGGACCGATGACAATACACTAATTTGATAAAATTATTCCATTTTTCAATTTGCAAAAAGCGTGTTTTTTAGTTTTTACACGCTTTTTATTAGCTTCACCTGTATGTTTGTAACCGACTTCTTTGGGCGCGATTTTGACCCACTTTAAACGGCCAGATTTCGTTCAAACTTTGTAGATTTATTGAGGACCGATGACAATACACTAATTTGATAAAATTATTCCATTTTTCAATTTGCAAAAAGCGTGTTTTTTAGTTTTTACACGCTTTTTATTAGCTTCACCTGTATGTTTGTAACCGACTTCTTTGGGCGCGATTTTGACCCACTTTAAACGGCCAGATTTCGTTCAAACTTTGTAGATTTATTGAGGACCGATGACAATATACTAATTTGATAAAATTATTCCATTTTTCAATTTGCAAAAAGCGTGTTTTTTAGTTTTTACACGCTTTTTATTAGCTTCACCTGTATGTTTATAACCGACTTCTTTGGGCGCGATTTTGACCCACTTTAAACGGCCAGATTTCGTTCAAACTTTGTAGATTTATTGAGGACCGATGACAATACACTAATTTGATAAAATTATTCCATTTTTCAATTTGCAAAAAGCGTGTTTTTTAGTTTTTACACGCTTTTTATTAGCTTCACCTGTATGTTTGTAACCGACTTCTTTGGGCGCGATTTTGACCCACTTTAAACGGCCAGATTTCGTTCAAACTTTGTAGATTTATTGAGGACCGATGACAATACACTAATTTGATAAAATTATTCCATTTTTATGTTTGTATGTTTGTTTGTAACCGACTTCTTTGGGCGCTATTTTGACCCACTTTAAACGGCCAGATTTCGTTCAAACTTTGTAGATTTATTGAGGACCGATGACAATACAGTAATTTGATAAAATTATTCCATTTTTATGTTTGTATGTTTGTTTGTAACCGACTTCTTTGGGCGCAATTTTGACCCACTTTAAACGGCCAGATTTCGTTCAAACTTTGTAGATTTATTGAGGACCGATGACAATACACTAATTTGATAAAATTATTCCATTTTTCAATTTGCAAAATATGATTTTTGTTAATTTATATAATTTTCATCTATAGTCGATAAGGTAAGAAAATAATTAAAATTTTCTATAATTTTTCTCTACAGTCGATAAGGCAGGACTCGATGTTAATTTTTATTTCCAATAATTATCTTTAGCCGTTTTCTCTAATATTGACAAATTTTTGTATACTAAAGAGAATTTTAATTCTACAAAACAAATAAGTTTAAAAAAAAAATAAAAATCATATGTTCACTCAACAAAATTATTTCGTTATTGTAACCGAATCTTTCAATTATTTAAAAAAAATAGTTTTGTTGAAGTAATAAATCGATTTGTTAAAGCCACGGAATAGCTTGTTCAAGTAACAAATTTTATTGATAAGAAAACTATTTTGTTATTGCAACAAAAAAATTTATTACAATAACAAAGCGATTTTGTTAAAACAACAAAATTAACTTCAGAGCAGTGAAAACTCATTTGTTATTGCAACTTAGTTCATCTTGTTAAATAAACTAGTTGATTTGTTATTGTAAGTAAATTCATTTTTTATCACAGCATATTTATATCTTGATTCCTTTAACTAACAAGGCTATAATACTAAAAATAGTTTCCAAAATAAGGCGAAAAAAATTTTTCGATCGTAAAGCACTCTCTGATGCTTCGCATCATGAGTCGTGCAATAGTTTAAAATTAAAAAAACAAGCTATTATAAATAATCCAAACTAAAAAGTAGAAAATAAATAATAGTTTAAAAAAACTAAAAAACACGCTTTTTATAGAAAACCGAACTAAAAAATAGAAAATAAATTTAAATGAATTTAAATTAAGAAAATAGTGTTAAAAATTTCAATGAATATAAATTAATAATAGTGTGAGTAAAAAAAATTATTTTATTTTAAAAAAAATGTTGTGTGGTTTTATGAAACCACGGTAAAAGTGAAACTGTTCGAACGGTTCCGAACACTGCTTTGTGTAGCGCATGTCGCGTGTCGGTCGGCTGCCGAGTAGGTATACCTACTCGGCAGCCGCGATACACGCGACATGCGCTACACAGACCAAAAAGTTTGAGACGATGTTATAAAAGTTTCACTTTAAAAAGCGTGGGGTGCTTCTTAAGATATTATCGAAATGATAATCACTCTACTCATATCTGTCAATAAAATATCTATAACCATTGACACCATGCACCCCACGCTTTTTTAAAATAAAATATTTTTTTTACTCACACTATTATTAATTTATATTCATTGAAATTTTTAACACTATTTTCTTAATTTAAATTCATTTAAATTTATTTTCTAATTTTTAGTTCGGTTTTCTATAAAAAGCGTGTTTTTTAGTTTTTTTAAACTATTATTTATTCTAGATAATATTCATCCGAATAAACAGTTAAGTAGACATGCGTACTTTTAATGTGCAGATTCAATTCGTTTTTCAGAATACTATTGATGATGGTGACATTTTAAGTAAGTACGTGGTAGGGAAGTTATTATTTTCCATTTTCATATAATAAGACATCGCTTAGTCAAATTCTGTAGATATCAGATATTATTGTGTACGTGAATAACTCTGACTGAATTTTCATAATTTTGTACCTACCTATAGAGCATTTCATTAAAGAAACGAATCTTAAATGGCGGCGCTTATCATTCCCTCTCGCTTACACACGGCCGCACGGCATGCAAAAAAATAGGGAAAAGTAAAATCACTAAAATGTATTTGATTTTCCCTATAATAGTTTTTATCATAAATTTACAATGACAATTATGTATTTGCGATAGTAAATAATGTTTTATTTGAATTTGACAAAATATGTTCTTTGGAAAAAGTTGTTCAGTTTTATGGGCTCATTACAAGTATTATGGGGATTTTGTTGCATTCTGTATACGTAAATATGATAATTCATATAAATACACAAGTACCATAACAAAGAAGTTTGTCAATAAACAATTTGAAATAATTAATAAAATAATTATCCATTTACATTATTTTTATTTTCTTTTTTACTGACCCTTCCATATGTCAGTGTCAGCTTTGGCCGCCATTGAAGATTCGTTTCTTTAATGAAACGCGTTATACCAATGTTATAAAATCAACACTATCAAATGAATGAATATAATAGAAAGTTTACTTCAGAACACAAAAATAACACACATATTTCAATTTATAAAAATGACAAGTTGTGATTATTTTCTAGGTTGATTAACATTTAACCTACAACCTTCATAAGTCCGCAAAATTTTCCAAAGTTCATACTCGTTTATGAATCAAGCTCATAATATTTTTTCTAAGAATTGAAACAAAACAATGTATTTTAAGACATTAGAACAATTGAGAAAAAATAAAAAAATATTTCCAAGGTCTCTACTAATTGAACTGAATATGAAAATTCATTTTTTCAGTAGCCTTTTTTTGTTCACTAATAATAATTAATTGTCTTATGACTAATTGTTTATTTTATATTACAAAAACTTGATAAATCGATTTTTCTCTAATGGCCACCATTCACAAGCGCGCCCATCCGCTGGATTTGTAGCTGGCTACAAGTCCGCGGACAAATCTGCGTGTGAATGTGTTGGTGTGCGCGGCTCGCGGCTCGGCGCGGGCTCGCCGTCTGGAGACGCGAGCGCCGCGCCGCGGCTCACCCGACCCACGCCAGACAAATCCGTACGTGTGTGTGCGTGCGCGGATTTGTCGGTGGACTTGTCCGTCATTCGCCATAATGCGTCACTAATTTTAATAATTCCATGAAGGTTACGTATTTCGGTAGATACGTGCAAGGCTTACCAAAGTTCACAGTCGACTGGACTACAACTCGGCGCTCGTGTAGTGTGTGGGCGATGACGGATTTGTCCACGGATTGGTACAGTCGGCCAAGAAAGTGGTGTACCACCCTAAGTTTGAATATCGCTTGCAGATTCATAGGTGATAAAGATTAGTTTCGCTTGCAGATCGATCTGACAACTTCTATTGCTGTCTTTATCTGATTATTGATAACGACTATTACTGTTTGTAACGTGACAGCTGTTCTTAGTTTGAACTTGATGGAACCAATGACGTCGTAAAATCAACGGCGGGGGGCTGTAGATTTTGATGACAAAATTGTATCTACAAATTCAGAATTGTAATCAACAAGTTACATAAAATTGTAAAGGCACAAGGCGAATCCACAAACCTACAATTTCTGTAAACTTGTAATTACAATATCAATAAAAAACAAGCTAAAAATAGATTTATCCTTTTATTAAATTTCTACAATCAATTTTAAAATACTTATAACAAACAAAAACATAGCATATATAGTAATATTTAGAAGATATTGAAAATTTTTAAAATTAGAAACGGGTGTAACCGCCGTTGGCCTCTATAACCTCTAAAAGACGAGACCTCATTGAACCAACAAGCCGTGAGCAAATATCGGTTTCCCGCATTTCCTCCCAAATATAATTACAGTGACTAATAAGAGCTTGTTTGGTTCTTTCATTTTGATGCGACCATCGTTGGACCATAAGGCCCCAAAGATTTTCTATCGGGTTGAGGTCCGGCGATCTTGAGGGCCACTGAATTACCCTTACGTTAGTGTGTGAACGAAACCAGGCTCTTACGATCCTCGCATTATGAATTGAACAATTATCTTGAACAAAATCAAATTGTGGCACTTCGTTCTCCGGGTAAACATTACGGACTGTCGGTAGCATTGCATTCTGAAGCACGTCGATATAATTTACAGCCGTCGCTCGAGGAGGTAGAGAACACAATTCTCCTACACCATCCGCACTCATCCAGCCCCAAATATTTACGGAAATTCGACCTGATTCTCTATTTGGGATTACATGATCATCTTTATACCGTGTTGAATTATATCGCCAAAGGTGAAGACGTCCATGCTGACTGGATTTAAACGTTTTTTCATCACAAAACACTGTATTAGACCAATCAAACTCTAAGTGCTCTCTGGCGAAGTTCAGACGAGCAAGTCTGTGAGCATCCGTCAAATATATTTTCTTGGCGTAATGCCTGTGGTGCAACCCCATGTAATGTAGATGATTCCTTATTGTTTGGGCACTCACATCGAACATCTCCGCAAAATGTTTTGTGGGCTTAAAACCATTGATTTCATATTCCCGTCTCATGAATTCTCTATCGTTATTGGAGAGTGCAGGCCGGCGACCACTTCTTCTGTGATCCAACAAACTTCCCTCCTCTCCTTCACGACGAATCCAAAAGCGGACAGAATGCCTCGATATATTCAAATTCCGGAATATCGCACTGATACTGCTTCCCTCATTAAATTGGGCAATTATTTGTGCTCTTTCGGCAATGGTCAAGTTGGCAGGCATTGAGATGATTTTCTTTGATTATATACTCCCTAGATAACGCCTCACGCAATGGCCGATGCAACAAAAACTGGCCAGTATTTACAAGCATGTGTGAGTGAGGCACGCACACACGCTTAGCGATTGCTATGTCTTACACCAGCGTCATTTGTATCAGGGAGTTACCAGCTAATGAATTTTTCCCGATAAAATGGGGCAAAACCTGTAAAATTATGTCATGTTAATAAAATCATAAATAATAGTTTAATATTGTACTTTCAATTGTGTTTAGTTGTCTCTTGAGTTAGAATATGATTTTTATAGAATAGAAAATACAATCAAATAAAAATCAATTAGCATTTACAAAATATGTTTTATTAATTAATGTAATAATATAGTGTCGACTTATAAAAATACTACAGGTTTGCCGGCAGCTTCGCCTGCATCATTTTTAAATTTAACCCAAATTCGGCGCCATTTTGAAATTCTTTGTTAATTGACCGATTTCGTTCAAAATCGATATCTGAGGATCCTTAGGATCACAAAACAGGAAACTGTTACCAAAATTTAAAAAAGTCAACGCCATTTTGATTTTTTTT
Source organism: Colias behrii (assembly GCA_029959065.1). Lineage (NCBI taxonomy): Eukaryota > Metazoa > Arthropoda > Insecta > Lepidoptera > Pieridae > Colias > Colias behrii. Next base: position 5,083,502 of record JARWMC010000019.1, on the reverse strand, counting down.
GTTATTGTACCGATTTCGTTCCAAATCGATATCTGAGGATCTCTAGGATCGCAAAACAGGAAACTGTTACAAAAATTTGAAAAAGTCAACGCCATTTTGAAATTTTCTGTTATTGTACCGATTTCGTTCAAAATCGATATCTGAGGCTCCCTGGGATCGCAAAACAGGAAACTGGTACCAAAATTTTAAAAAGTCAGCGCCATTTTGAAATTCTTTGTTATCGTACCGATTTCGTTCAAAATCAATATCTGAGGATCCTTAGGATCACAAAACAGGAAACTGTTACCAAAATTTAAAAAAGTCAACGCCATCTTGAAATTTTCTGTTATTGTACCGATTTCGTTCAAAATCAATATCTAAGGATCCCTAGGATCGCAAAACAGGTAACTGGTACCAAAATTTTAAAAAGTCAGCGCCATTTTGAAATTCGTTGTTATTGTACCGATTTCGCTCAAAATCGATATCTGAGACTCCCTGGGATCGCAAAACAGGAAACTGGTACCAAAATTTTAAAAAGTCAGCGCCATTTTGAATTTTTTTGTTATTGTACCGAATTCATTCAAAATCGATATCTGAGGCTCCCTGGGATCACAAAACAGGAAAATGGTACCGAAATTTAATAAATTCAGCTGGTAAAGAAGCAAAATATACAATTCTTGCAGTTTCTATGTACGAAATCGGTACAATAACAGAAAATTTCAAAATGGCGTTGACTTTTTTTCAATTTTGGTAACAGTTTCCTGTTTTGTGATCCTAAGGATCCTCAGATATCGATTTTGAACGAAATCGGTACAATAACAAAGAATTTCAAAATGGCGCTGACTTTTTAAATTTTTGGTACCAGTTTCCTGTTTTGTGATCCCAGGGAGCCTCAGATATCGATTTTGAACGAAATCGGTACAATAACAGAAAATTTCAAAATGGCGTTGACTTTTTTTCAATTTTGGTAACAGTTTCCTGTTTTGTGATCCTAAGGATCCTCAGATATCGATTTTGAACGAAATCGGTACAATAACAAAGAATTTCAAAATGGCGCTGACTTTTTAAATTTTTGGTACCAGTTTCCTGTTTTGCGATCCCAGGGAGCCTCAGATATCGATTTTGAACGAAATCGGTACAATAACAGAAAATTTCAAAATGGCGTTGACTTTTTTTCAATTTTGGTAACAGTTTCCTGTTTTGTGATCCTAAGGATCCTCAGATATCGATTTTGAACGAAATCGGTACAATAACAAAGAATTTCAAAATGGCGCTGACTTTCTTTCAATTTTGGTAACAGTTTCCTGTTTTGCGATCGCAGGGAGCCTCAGATATCGATTTTGAACGAAATCGGTACAATAACAGAAAATTTCAAAATGGCGTTGACTTTTTTTCAATTTTGGTACCAGTTTCCTGTTTTGTGATCCCAGGGAGCCTCAGATATCGATTTTGTACGAAATCGGTACAATTTAAAAAAAATTATACTGCGTCCATAGATATTCTTAAACAGGTATACCGACCTTTGAGACGTATAGATTTTTTTTCTGTTTTTAAGTAGCGGAAATTGTGTCAACAGACTATAGAGCGTTATTTCCATCCGAAAAATAATCTCATTTACTCTCAACCGCGCCTAAAGAAGTTTTACTTCAAAAATAAATATTAAAATATTTAAGACTAAAAAAAACATCCGACTGCGCGGAAGCTTGCAAAACAAAAACAATCGGTCCAACCATTAAGGCTGTAGGCTCAGCCAAACAGTTTTTAAAACACACCCACATACATTCATACATACATACACACACCTTCCCTGATGTATTTCCTCCTTCTGGTGCAGTCGGGTAAAAATGAACATACATCAGCTTTTAAGACAACTAACTCTATGGGGAAATTCGCAATCCAAGACTGGCAACACTAAAAAACGACGCGTTGATTTTGTAAAAATAATTATGAATTTGTTATTTTTGTTTCCGTAAATTACTATTAGTTTTGAGTTACTTACCGATGGTAGGAGATTTTTTTAGTTGTTCGTAAACGTCCTTTGTAATTTCTGCAGATTTTAATCGCGCAGCTTGTCATTTTCACCGAAATAATCAAACGCAAAAAATGAGCCGTGCGTGCGTATCTCTTGACGTTACAATTGACACTGAGGAGTGGTGAGCGCTTTGGAGGCTAACAGTTAGCTGACATTTTTATCGACGCTTTTGACGCGCCGATACTCTATCTAGGGAGTATATAATCAAAGATGATTTTATATGCAGTTGATTGAAAAATAACACGGAAAATATATCGATTTTTTGCATATATTTGACAAAATGTCAATTGTCAGTTTTCTTTTTCAAATGGAATTCGGTTGTCTATTTAAATAGTTTTTATTACTTTTGTTTGGAAACATTTCAATTGCTTTGTAGAAACTAATGTCCTTTTCATTTATACTAAAGGTTAAAATGTCATGTACTTATATGTGACATATGACGTATGAATACTAAATACATAGGTTTACGTCATGATAATGTTGTCTCTTTCAGTAATATCTTTTTATAACGAACCTTGTTGTAATTTTCGATGACCGGGAAACTAAATCAAAACTGGTACACCACTTTCTTGGCTGACCGTACAGCTCGGGGCTCGGCTCGCGGTGCGTGTAGTGAATGCCGGGCTTAAATATGTACATGTAGGAGTATTACTGGCTGATGAGAATTACATCGGAACGAGATTTGACAACAGCTGTCGATCTAGCGGAGCGTCGCCGTCGCGTCGATGGTCGGCTGCAGACGTTGCTTGGTTACAAACGAAGAACGGCTAGAGCACCACGTTTGCGACGAATCGCTATTGTTCCGAGTAATCTTGTGCATTGTTGTTTCAAAACTAATTAAGAGCGATTGATTAAGGTATTCCCTAATTACTAGATAGCGCATAGATTTGTGCGATTGAATAACCTTTGTTTGTGACATTGGTGATTCATTTGTTTCCACCAACATTATAATTTACTGAAGATATAGCTGATCCTGATGATTATGGCCATGCGCCCATATACATATTTTGACACGTTCACTTTTTGTACTTTCTTAAATTGTTGTCATTACGAATAATCATGATCACCTTTTAAGCTACGAATGTAAACAAATGATTCAGCAAAACTAAACGATTACCTACGATTGCGTGGATTACGTGATTTTACGATAGTGCAATCTCAGTAGAGTTGTAAGCCGATTGTGAAAACGTTGTCGATAATTCAATAGCGCCTAGAGGCCGTTTAATCTAGATAGTAAGGTGATAAATATCTCCGACACCATTATTGTCATATCTAAGCAATCAAAAGAAAATTACTTTGAAGTATACCCGGCGCGGCGAATGATGATTCCTATGACACTGACAGTTATTCTCAAGAGACAAACTTGTAATGGCGTCACCATTAAATTAGAAACGTATTGGAGGCGTCTAAAAATGGCATTTATTAATTTTTACGTAGCTTTATGCCATAACAATGATATTCCGTTGGAATTATAACAATTCTTAACATTTACGAGAAATTATATCAATCTTTACGTTTACGTCCTACAAAACTTACTTACGACTAGTGCGAAAGTATCGATAAACAAATTTCGATAATGGAAACGAGTTCACATTTTTTCCATGCTTAAGCTTTAGTTCATTCACTATTGAATGGAACAGAAGATCGCAGCATAATTAATTAATTAATTCCCGTTTGCGTTGATTTACTTACCTATGATATTATAAGTTTTTTAGACAAATTAAATGGGGGCCTCCATTTTTATGATAAAATAATATACACTGTGTTAAACGGGTTTAAAATTACATGAAAATGATAAGGCGCATTTTTATGTTTTGGAAAACTTTCGTTTTACTTACCTACTTAATCTATGCTAAAAAACTTAAATTAATACAACAACAACATAATAGACGTTAAAAATTTTAGTTAAAAATTAATTTTAAAATAATATTAGTAAAAACATGTTTACCGACGTGGCTGAATGCAAACCACGCCTTTTTTCTATAAAATAGTAAAGTATCGACACGACCCATCATACGAGCAATCACTAAGACGAACTGTCATAGGGATCATCATTCGCCGCGCCGGGTATAGGTATCCCTTTTTTTACATCAAAATACTGACATATTACATGTGTAGTGCAAACTATGAATTATTATTAATTTATTTATCACCTATCAATAAATATCCATGTCTATACAAAATACCAGAATTTCTTAAGGTGCTATGTCGATAGTGGGATCATCGATTGTTTTACAGCACTAAATCTCAGCCTAATGCTATCCGTGAGTTGTGCTGTTAGACAAGGCTAATTACTGACATTAAGACGGGCTCGTGGGGTCGCTTAATTAGGGTCGTCACGATAAGGGTTGCGTTGACTCAACGAAAAAGTTACACCCTACTCTCTTTTGTTAAATCGGCGGCCTTATTACAGGTTCGCGACTGGTCGCAAAACGTCAAAAAAAATCGTATTAGCTGTTGCGTCGCTGTCGCACGACATCTGCTTTCTTCGACCGATGCACTTGATTTTGTATGGAAAGCAGCGCCACTCACAATCAAGTGGCAACTGATGGTACTACGTATGTTTATAAACAAGCACAGACACTCGTAGTTCTCCCTCTAACATTTATCAATTGATAAAAATGTTCGTGCCATTGTTTATATAACCGTAAATTAAGATACATATTATTTATGTGACGACAAAATGTAATACCTACTTATTGGTACAATTATGTTCGAAAACTTGTCGAAAATTCTAACCTAAAACATTTTGCACACTTACCGCAATATATTTTAATTACATTTATGATATATATATATATATATATATATATATATATATATATATATATATATATATATATATATATATATATATATATATATATATATGATGATCTTAGTTAACAATCAATAAAAACCACTGTATTTTGTGTGTTATTTTGGCGTTTTTATACACTTTAGTGTTGATAACACAACCAGCAACAAGCCAACAACAAGCATTAGAGCTGTCGCATATTTAACAGATGAATTGCTAAGTTGTTGCTGTCGTGTTGCTGTCACAAGTCATAGATAATACCGTTTGCAAAGCAACCTTTGACTTTACATTAGCGACAATTGCATTTTTAGTTTTTCAGTTGCTCAACAGAGGCAGCACTGTGGAGGCTTTTTTTTTTTTTGAAGTGAAAACTTCTTTAGCGGCGTTGGGTATAAAATCTTAAACTCGCGTCAGGACACGTGGCCTGATCGGAAAAGCGTAAGACCACGTAAGACGGATGTTTTTTTTTTTTTTGCCCTTATATTCCATGCGTAAGACGGATACCATTCCTAAATATCAAACATGCTGAACGTTAATAATCAAGTTTTCACTTCTGCCGGCACTCCCGGAGTGCAACCCGTCTTTTTATTTTTTTTTAAACCATTTATTGATAGAAAAAATAAACATACATTAAGCATACAGAAGAAACACCACATAAATCGACACGATTTGATCGTGGTGCACATGCATTCTAGACGTCAAACAAATACTAGATAGATTAATATAAATTTTGTTGCATTACATATGAAATTACATTGAAAAATACATTAAGATGGCAAGTACACAACAGAAAAATATGACGTACAATAGGGTACTTGTGGAAAAAATTATTTGCGATCACCTACTGTGCTGGCCAAGTCTTTATAGACGTGATATATAGTATGATTTTAATTGACGGTTAACATTTTTACAGTTTATTTTATTTTTAATGTTATTATCTAATTTATTGATTAAACGTGGAATTATGTATGAGCATCTTCTTTCGCCGTAGCGGTTATTGGCTCTGATAGTACATAATTTATTTTGTGTTACTTTTCGTGTGCCAAGCAATGATATTATATATAGAAAGAAGAGGTAGATACGTCATCAACGCACCAAAACTAATTCCGTGAATTGGTCCTATTTGGGACCAATGCAATCAGTCAAAAATCAGTCAGATTGTGACCGGTTCCAGTGAGCGCATGTGCCGATAGGTACATTAAAGTTGTCAAAAATGCCTTCCTGTGTGATCAGAAAGTGCACGTATTCGTGCAAAAAAATAAAGAAAGATAAAGGAATATCATATCACAGGAAAATATATTAAATTATTACAGTTTAAGAGTAAAAATAACAATTTACAATTCTTTATGAATGACACTTGCTTGACACTTGTATTGAAATAATGAAAGGGATAAAACATTGCTTCAATCACTAGTGTGACAAAGCTAGCGTACACTGTGTTCAAAGATTATCATGTAGATACGATTATTGAAAATAGAACGGTTATTTTATTAATTTCGATTTGGGTAAATACTTGATTATTTTTATATTTAAATCCACACAGTGCATGTAATTAACAAATATATCTATTTATTATATACAATGAAATCGTGATGGAAAAATGTTTGTTTTTAAAAATGATGTTGAATATACGTATACATTAAGGCTGCAGTCTAGCAAAATTGCGTTTTCAACAAGTTATTTGACAATTTTTTCCCGGCTATTGAAATGATAAACTGATTTTTTTTTCTTGTTTATCAATTAGTGTTATATACGCAATGCGCGTGAATTTTTTCACATTTATAAAGTTACTTTATGTTACCTTAATCAGGCCTTCAAGATAAGTCTCTTTCCCCCAAAGACATTTCGAGCTAAGTTTGTGCACTCACTACGTTGCAATCTATTACAATTTATACAATTTGATCAGCGCATTATTATCCTTATATAGTCGTAATTCAAATCTGCTGAATACAATTGCCGAAAAACTTATGATTTTCCTAATTAGAACGTTATAAATTCATTAAATTTCCCATTTTTTGCCTTACAAAAAACTATTGATAAATACTGCTAAAAGTTATTTTTTCCATTAATTTATTCGAGTTGGTTGAAGACCAATGAGTATTAATCCTTTAAAAAATTTTTTTTTGAATTTTGATAATTCTTTAAATATTAAAAAAATATTTAAAATAATTAGGAAAAATCCTAGCGAATTTCTTTAGTCGCGCTCCTTGGGCCGGAGCGTTCTGACGTGTGCTCTACGCTCGATTTTCCTTCATACCGAAGTGAAAGTTGCTCTACTTCATTAAATTTAATATTTTTGTTAATTGATTATTTTTATCTTAGTTTTGTGCAAATATTCGTATACATTTGATTTCGATATGGAAAATAAACGAAAAAAATATGCGTGTAACTACTAGAAAAAAAATTATCTTCGAACATAAAGTTAATGAAACCAAATAGATTACAAAGGTGATTGGCAACAATTTCGTTATTTTACGGGGTGTCAGTAAAGGGATGTATATTTCTTTAAAACTAAAGTAAGCTCATAAATTTTCTTATAATATATTTTTTTTGAAGTTCCAAAAATGTTTATTTTTCGTTTGAGAAATACGAAATATAATATAAACTTGTATTGAGAACTTGAACTTGGGACATACGGGGAAAATGATTTGTTTACTCCAAAATTCCAAATATGTCGAGGTGTTTTCATTTTTTCTTCTAGTCATTTTGAACGTAGCGGCATGTTGTTTGATTATTAATTTTGTAACTTAAATACAGGATGTTGGTTTTATATTCTGATCTTACAGACGCGCTGACAAATTTAGTCCACCAACTCTAAGTACCAATATTAAAACGAATGGATTATCATCACATCATCAAAACTCAGATGTAATGGAAGATCACAATAACATAGAAAATTCAATGGGTGTTGAGAACTAAACAAACACAAGTAATAGAGACGCGAAGAATAAAAATGTTGTGTGGTTTTATGAAACCACGGTAAAAGTGAAACTTAGGCACAAAATTATCGTATTTGTACGTTACAAAATTATCGTATTGTTATATGTAATTGCAATTATAGTCATTTATTTTGCGCTATCCCACGACCTTCTTACATTTCCTTTCCTACCAGGTTGCCTGGTAGAGATTGCTGTTCAGCAATAAGGCCGCCTTTTGTACAAATGATGCCTTTTTGTGATTTTGTTCTTTTTTTTCTGCTTTGTCCATTCATGTTTGTACAATGAAGTATAATAAATAAATAAATAAATAAAATAATGACTCCGAACACTGCTTTATACCTACTCGGCAGCCGACCGTCACGCGACATGCGCTACACAGACCAAAAAGTTTGAGACGATGTAATAAAAGTTTCACTTTAAAAAAAGAGGACGAAAACGATAATTCGTTGATGCTTTCCCTTTTCGACGTATTGTTAGGGTACATCACCAATCTGCAAAAAACAAAACTGATGATTCCCAATTGCTGATTAAAAATGAAAAACAAATAATCAACAACAGTGGTGAAAATTTGCTGATCACAATGAAACATCCTTCAGTGGTAGCAGATTTACTCATTTAAAATGTATCGGTGAACAGCGTAACAGTATCACTTTTACCGTGGTTTCATAAAACAACACAACATTTTTTTATTTTTCCTTAGCTTTCATTTGTCCAATTTATTTATAGATTTCCCAAAGAGGCCAATTTAAAAGAGAAATGGATAAATGCAACGTGACGAGTTAACTGGATGCCGAACAGCACTAAGCGGTCTAACAAAGGCCACCGATACAGCAAACCTACGGCAGTTCCAAGATTTAAAATAATGCATATTTTCTGTTTGTATTTTGTAAATATAGATTAATACTATTCTATTCCGTTTTTTATTTAATAATAATAATATAAAAAGACGTACTTAGTAGTAATAAACATACTCCAAAATGTGACACATTATACTATACTCATATAAAAGAAAGAAAAAAAAATACACAAAAAAATATTTATTTGTGAATTATCGATAACAAGGCTGACATCCCTCAGGGCATAGCATCAGATAAATATCAAGTTAATGTCATTAATGTTGAGTGACACAAATTTCAACCTTAACTCTATGTGTTGAGGTTCAAAGTTATATTTATCGAAAACTAACGCCCTCTGTTGTGGAGTAGCTGAATGTTTTCGAATTTGGAATTTCTGTGCAATGAGAAACAAAACAGCTAATATACCTAGGGATGTTATACTAAAATAAACCGTAACATGGTGCGTTAGGGTACATATTGAAATGCTGAATTTATAACCTAAGTCAGTTTTTACTCAAATTAAGCTGTCCAATCAAAGGCATAGTTTACTTGTAGTGTACTGTATAACTATCGGTTTAAATGTGTGGGTTTGGCGACACTGGTTTTCATACTAATTATGACATTATCGCACTTCTATATGTTTTTACTGTTCTGTGTTGAAATACAATGCAAAAAAATAACACTTTTGTCATAGATAAGAATCATGACTATTTTTTCCAAATTCAGGGACAACTAAACGTTGCAGAAGCAGAAGTCTGCTTATTTGCTGTTTGGACTGGAGTGAATCATGATCGTCTAATATTAATTTAGTGAGAAACGTCTTCCCAGTTCAAAATGGAGAAATAAGCCATCCACGCGAAGACCGACATCCGCGCGGACGGAGTCGCGGGCGGAAGCTAGTCAGAAATAAATATCTTTTGTTTTCATTTGCGCATTTTTCTATTTTATAATTTTTTACACAAACATTACATTTTTTTTATTATATACAAAATTTGTTTATCCGTTTTATTAGTGAAACTGAACAACTTTCACTAAGAAACTTAGGTCGAAAAAAATGTATAGAGTTATGCATTTTGTATGGAAAGCTTATTTTTTTATATTTCGTCCAAATTTCTTTGTAAAAGTTGATCAGTTATATAAACATGAAGTTGAAGATATCAATAGAACGTATTCGCAAATTTTGTGTACTGATAAAAAGAATCACCCGGTGTAATTTTCACGAAAATTGTTTCAAATTGTCATTTTAGGTACTTATTACGAATATTAAATTATGCATACGAATGATTTAATTTTTAAAAATTAAGTGGAGCAACTTTCCCTTAGTACATTTGTATTATTTACATATAGGATGACAGGATGCATTTGTTTGCACTACTAGACCAAGCCCTTAAAGAAAAGATTATCGCTACTGACGAAAAATGCTATTTGCTTTTCTGTAAATAGCTATTGAACATAAATTTTTTGTGTTTTAGATAAAAAAGGCTTATACTTCATCCTTTCTTTTATTTCATCCTTTTTCATCTAGGCACCACTATTATTATATCCTACAAGTTGGAGTGATGACCTTGTACGGGTTTCGGGAACTGCCTTGAAACGAATAGCGTAAGATCGGTCCTTATGGAGTTCTATAAGGAGGAGTATGCTCAGCAGTGGGTGTTTATCGGGTGAAATGATGATGACCGAAAACGAACACCACAGCTAGTAATAAATACTTAATACAGTTATATCTCCAAAAAAGTTTTTTTCATTTTAATACAACATCATAATAATAATTAAATAGTAAATGAAATTGTCACATTTGTTTACTTGTGCAGGAAACGTAACATCTATAACATTGAACCTTCTGTGTCGTTAGTCTATGCCAATTACCATGGCAACTATTTGTTTATTTATATTTAATTGGTATAAAATAGGTAACACATTGCAGTGCTTAAAAAGTTTGCTTATATCGTTTTCGTATTTCTTTTTTATTCTAGTTGGGACTATTTGTTTTAAGATGCGAATTTGTAGGTTGAGTATATTTTGTAAATAAGTTTTATACGTTCTGCCATAGCTACTAAGGCCGTAGGATATAATCAAATCGACTTAAGTGTTGTATAGTAATAATTTTACCTTGTATGTTAGTCTGTTCCCTATTGCATATATTTTAGCTGCGAATGCGCGGAGTTTGTCACATACGGCTTCAATTTGTTTGCCCCAGTTGAAATTATGGTCTATGATTAGTCCCAAATATTTGTAATGATTCACAAGTTCGATCTGACTACAGTTAGAGCACGATAATGAGCATTGGTTATGCAAGCATGAGTGACAATGGCAGATAAGCTGAGGCAAGGCAACTTGTTTCATATATGGAGACTTGATGTACAATAATTTAGTTTTACTTGCATTGATGACTAATCCACTTAGATATATTGTTGAAGTCGTATTGCAGAAATTTAAGGGCTAAATTCGCATTCTCATGGTTTATAAGGATACAGGTATCATCAGCGTACTGAAACATTTTACAATGACTGAGGTGGTCACTCATATTGTTGACATAAGTTAAAAAGTGCAACGGCCCCATCACCGAACCCTGAGCTGTACCCACTTCAACGCTGCTCATTTCGCTGAAACTGTTTTCTATTCTGACGCAAGATTTCCGTCCATGCAAATAGTCTTTACACCACTCAAGGAGATTGCCCCTTATTCCGCAATAGTCGAGTTGGTCAACGAGTTTGCGATGGTCTAGCGTATCAAAAGCACGCGAGAAGTCTATGAAAAGGGCGAGTACATGCTTTTTATCATTAAGGTAAGTGTTAACCTCGTCAGTAAAGTTTGATAGAAGTGCCGTAGTGCTTTTGCCGGATTGAAAACCATACTGATGCGGAGAAAGAATATCATTTTTCCTTAGAAAAGAGTGAATTTGGTTGCTTATTACTTTTTCTGTAATTTTATTAATGCAGGAAAGTAAGGTAATTGGACGATAGTTCTGACAATTATTTTTTTCACCTTTTTTGAAAACCGGTCTTATGCAGCCAGTCTTCAGTGCATCCGGATATCTACCAGCCCGAACTGAGGTATTTATGATTATCTATTACGACAGATATTTTATCACTTATAGACTTAATATCGATTTCCCTTATTTTATCCATGCCTGGAGCCTTGTTATTATGTAAGTTTTTAATGATATGTTGTACTTGTTTGTGAGTGGTTGGTTGAAATTTCATACTAACATCCACCGGCCTACTGTTTCTCTTAAGAACTAAGTCAATTTTGCAATTTGGCATTATGTTTTTAATTGAATTTTTAAATTCCATTGCGAATTTTTCCGCGATTTCTTTACAGTTTAGTGGAGTGAAAGCACGTACAATTTGTGTGTCGATTGTTCGGGTTTTGTTTCCACAGATACTATTTATAACTTGCCACAACTTTCTAGGATCGCCATCATTTTCCTTTATTTTGTTACTATAGAATTGATTCCGGGCAGTTTCAAGAGCTTTATTAGTCTTGTTACGAGTTTGATTATACAGTAGTCTCAGCTGTGCGTTAGTTTCATCCTGTCTCCATTCCTTAAAAAGCTTGTCTCTTTTTTCACATAATTTTATTAAATTAGTATTTATCCATGGTTCTCGTTGAATGAATTTTCGTGGTATTATTTTATTTAATGTAGATTTTTTATACGATTTATCAAATTGCTATATATATTCAAATATATATAAACAATTAAATATTTTATATATATATATAAATAATATAAACATTAATATAACTGAGTGCAGCACTGATGCAAGAATGGATGATTACTTGAACATGATGTCAATGTATGGACTTTTACCTGCTCATAGGCTCCCGACACGTGGAAATAGCTCACTCGATCATGTTATCTTGAAATCGAACCTTCCATGTAACACCATCGTTGTTAATTCCTCAGTTACAGACCATTCTGCTGTAATTCTTTGGATGGAATACATAAAAATTAAAAAGAGTAATTCAATAGAGTTAGCGAGAATTGACTATGATATTGTTTCGAATGAAATAAAAAATAATAATTTCAATGATATACTACAGTTAACTGATGTAAACTTAGCTGCTGACGCTCTAATTAAATATCTACAAAAAATAATACAAACTAATGTCATATACAAAGTGATTTCAAGAAATTACGTTCCTCGGAAACCGTGGATAACACCGGGTCTTTTAAGATGTATAAGAAACAGAGCCAAGATGCACTTGAAACTGAAACAACAGCCCAATAATCAAACTTTAAGAATCATTTACTCCCGATATAGAAACTTCTGTACCAATATTTTAAGAAAGGTTAAAAACGCATATGAAAGAGCTGAACTAAACAAATGTAAGAGAAATGACAAACAGACCTGGAAACTCATCAAAAAATTTGCTAATATGACCCCAATTGAATGTGACAATCAGAAATTAATAAAGGAGAATGAATGGCAAACTCCCAAAGGACTCTGGGCCTGAGCGTTACACTGATGATTTATGGGGGATTAAATAGATAAAAATATACAGATTCTATGAATATAATAATTATAGATCTGTTCTATGGGATACCATAGATATTGGGGTGTAAAGTAACAAAAATAAAAGTTAGTTTGCGTGAATTAAATGAATAGCATTGTCTTTTTCTAGGTCCAGGTAAGTTTATTTTCTATCTAAATTGTCTAGCTAATGATAGTGTAACAGTAGAACAGTCAGGTAATAGAAATATTGGATCCAACACATATTATTCAACACACATTTTAACTTACCAAAACATCAACAATCACTAGGTAGGTACATTTCTTATATCTTTATAAATGGATGAATCAGGATTCGCTTTCATAATAAGACTAATCAATTCAAATAATATCTTTAGAGTAAAAATAGACGATTAAGGCAATTTTGAATACAACGTTACTAAAACTTCACTCAAAAGTCAAACAACAAACCATTGAGATAATATTAATATGGAGACGATACCGCCTACATCACTTATGTTCCGCTCAACATACGCCATCTGGCGTAACTGCACTCAGTCGCATGCTCGCTCATTGGCGCGAACGTCACGCTCATTTTTTATTTGTTTTAAAGTGAAACGCATCAAATATGCCTACGTGTGTGTTACGATATTGCACAAATAATACGGAAAAGTGCAAAGGAATAACTTTTCATCAGTAAGTAACTAGATAATAATTTTTAAAACTTAGAGCAAAATTTTTGGCGGGCGACATTTTGCGTCATTTGTCATAGATTAAAAATTTAAGATATGACATTGGGCATGAAATAAGTGTTGTTAGTAATATTTGCTGGCGTATATTTTTATAGTATAAAATAATAATTTTACATATTTAGAAAAGCATAGACTGGTTGTTAATTGAAAAAAGGTGAAATCATGAAATATGAAAATCAATTACTTAATCACCAATTTTTTTTTTGTTAATTGATTTTAATCAAGTTTTTAATTGATATTGTATAAGCTACTGACTTGAACGTATAATTGAATTATTATTTATTTATCTGCACTAATATTATAAAGAGGAAAACTTTGTTTGTTTGTTTGATTGTTATGAATAGGCTCATAAACTACTGGACCGATTTTGATGAAATTTGGCACAGACAATCTTTAGACCCTGAGAAAGAACATAGGCTACTTTTTATTGCGAAATATGTACCACGAGCGAAGCCGGGGCGGACCGCTAGTTCAGAGATAAGTAATTAATATTTTTTCTATTCAAGGTTTCCATGTCTGGGCCGTGAAGAAAGGGAAAAATGGGTAAAATTTGTCCAAAACAACCGCAGTGAAGAAACCTGGTTACCATCCGATAGAACTTGCGTCTGTTCATTGCATTTTCGCGATGAGGATAAATATACCACAAAAGCGGGAAGGCGTTTTCTAAAGAAGTCTGCTGTTCCTTGTATTGATGTTAGTAATAATAATAAAATTTTACGGATTTGTATAACAAATAAAATATTATTTTAGCCATCACTAACATTATTATTATTATATTTATTTTAGCCGAAGGTGTGCTACAATAGTACTGGAACAATACAAGCAATTTCTGAGCCGGGAACATGTTCTGAGGATGATGAACTAAATAAACACAATTTTTACACGGCTTTTATTTTTTTTCTAAAAAAGGCTCAATTTGTAAGGAATGAAACTTCCCATAGCCCTGACTGAACCTTAAACCCGAAAAAAATTTAATTATTCCATATGACGTCACTATTTACATCATCCTATATTATATGCCAGATATTGTTAGCCCCGCGTAGTAAAGTCAGTTTATACCTAAAATAAATATTAAGTAAGTACAAAGAAAATTTCAAGTCAACGTGCATGTAAGGAGTGGCACCCAAGAAGCTTATATCTAATACACTGGAGATTGCACTATGACCATTAACTTGTCACAAGAAAATATAACCTTGAATGACGTCAGTGTTGTTTTTTGTCTCTTTCTATGGGTGACCACACTGGTTTGTATATTCAGGATTTTTCGAAATAGAAAAAACTAAAAATCATGGTCTATAAATAATAACGACATATATTTTTAACAGTATTTATATTATAATACTAGATTTCCGCCCGCGGCTTCGCCCGCGTTTGAAAAGGAAAACCCGCATAGTTCCCGTTCCCGTGGGATTTCCGGGATAAAAACTATCCTATGTGTTAATCCAAGTTACCCTCTATATGTGTGCTAAATTTCATTGTAATCGGTTCAGTAGTTTTTACGTGAAAGAGTAACAAACATCCATACATCCATACATCCATACATCCATACATCCTTACAAACTTTCGCCTTTATAATATATATTAGATATTAGATTACTGGTCAACTTACATGAATAATTATCATCTTTATAGGTACATACCATTTTAATTGGTAGAGATTGATAGTTTTAAATAACGCTTGATAACTTTTGATCTCATACTACGATTTTTTAATTAAAATGAGTGCTACATACATTAAAACATCGTTTTGGTTACTCAAGCTTCAGTCTAAAACTTTTCAATATTCCAAAGGGAGAGTTGCATCGCTAGTGTTGATGTGTGGTAACGATATTACAGTTCTCAGAAATTCGTATGTCTTTCAGGAGCTGTACTTACGTACGCACGTTCGCTAGTTCATCACTGTAATATAGGTGATCAGATGCGAAATAATACATTCAATATTTAATATCCACATTATTTATTATACTAATGTACTGTAATATAATTTAACTCGCTTATCTTTAAATAAATTAACAAGAACAAAGTATACAATATTATAAATCTACAATCTTTCTTTTTTACAGTATTTACAAAGAATTACTGGTAGAGGCATCTTTATACAGACTATTACATACATAATTATCATCATTGTACATACAATTTATTTTGAATGGTGATTTTAATTTAAACTATGATTGAAAACTTTATCACTACATAGTATAAAACAAAGTCGCTTTCTCTGTTATGTCCCTTTGTATGCATAAACGCAAACTCAAACATTTATTTATATTCAATTAGACTTCTTCGAGAAGCACTTTTGAAACGTCAATACATATTTTTAACATTTACCACCGATTCGGAAAGCAGTATCTGTGGAGAAAAGCCATAAATAAATAAATGAATAAATTAATAACTTACAATCACAGAACAGTAAAGTAGATAGAAGTGTGATGTGGGCGTGGCCCACGTGTCACTGGTAAGGTAAGATCACCTAACTTGCTCTCAGTTGTGCGCAGAAAAATATTCGAGTCGGTTGTCAGCTGTCAAACCTTTTTTCCATATTTATTCATTAATTAGGACGTGTTGTTCGGTATTAGAGTGCAAAAATGATAGCAGACGAAATAATATCAGCAATGGAGGCATTTCATACCATCGGTATGTCTTATTTTTATTTATTTTAATTATATTTTATGTTATAACTTCGCTTGTCGTAATTTGTCAAAATTGTATACAAATATCTAGTCAAAATGAACCTTAATCCGTAAGAAATTAGTACTATTATAGATTGAACAGCAAACAAGACTTTCTGGAATATTATTGCAATAAACAAACGAATGTCGCTTTAGTGATGCTTGTGGCGCATATCGACAGTATCGATACTTTAGAAAAGACAAACATTATAAATATTAAATTTTATTTTATTTTTCCTTAGCTTTCATTTGTCCAATTTATTTATAGATTTCCCAAAGAGGCTAATTTAAAAGAGAAATGGATAAATGCAACGTGACGAGTTAACTGGATGCCGAACAGCACTAAGCGGTCTAACAAAGGCCACCGATACAGCAAACCTACGGCAGTTCCAAGATTTAAAATAATGCATATTTTCTGTTTGTATATTTTTGTAAATATATATTAATACTATTCTATTCCGTTTTTTATTTAATAATAATAATATAAAAAGACGTACTTAGTAGTAATAAACATACTCCAAAATGTGACACATTATACTATACTCATATAAAAGAAAGAAAAAAAAAAATACACAAAAATATTTATTTGTGAATTATCGATAACAAGGCTGACATCCCTCAGGGCATAGCATCAGATAAATATCAAGTTAATGTCATTAATGTTGAGTGACACAAATTTCAACCTTATCTCTATGTGTTGAGGTTCAAAGTTATATGTATCGAAAACTAACGCCCTCTGTTGTGGAGTAGCTGAATGTTTTCGAATTTGGAATTTCTGTGCAATGAGAAACAAAACAGCTAATATACCTAGGGATGTTATACTAAAATAAACCGTAACATGGTGCGTTAGGGTACATATTGAAATGCTGAATTTATAACCTAAGTCAGTTTTTACTCAAATTAAGCTTTCCAATCAAAGGCATAGTTTACTTGTAGTGTACTGTATAACTATCGGTTTAAATGTGTGGGTTTGGCGACACTGGTTTTCATACTAATTATGACATTATCGCACTTCTATATGTTTTTACTGTTCTGTGCTTACAATATTATTTTTACATTTTTCCAGAGCTGTTTCTTTTTGAGTTGTATTCATATCAACGGACAACGAAAGGCTATTATTTTCTTTATTTGTACTCGTAGAAAGGTCCATGCAATCACTACATGCCTAAAAACATTTTCAGATTATATAGGTACTTTGTAAATACTTTTGTTATTTTAGTATAAATATTCAGTGAAATATAATGGTTTCATGGTGGTTAATTATAATATAATTAAAATTACTTTATCCACAGTTGAGACGCAGTAACAAGAATGTGGTAAATAAAAAGGTATAGCACTTTTCAAAAGGTATTTTTTTTCTGGACCGTAATCCTCAGGCTTAAAATGCAAACTGCATATTCTGGCATGTTGATAAATTTTACCCTTGATAGGCACTATGGACAGCCATTTATTTCTTTTTATTTCATTTTTTGGAAAGCTGAAATAAGTAAAACAAAAAAAATTTGGTAAGTTAAAAGAACTATTAATTTCTATGTTAAAGAAGATCAAACATAAAACCACATGTGAGTGCAATATCGATGTCGTGCGTTGTTTCATTACTAGTATAAAAATCTTTGTAATGGTGTTCTAAATGTTCATCATAATTTTGTTAACTATTACAATATTTTCTCTTCGCTATCCGTAAAATTTCGTCATCATGGTTACCTTACTTGTTAAATTGGTTTATTGAAAAATGATGAAATTATTAGGAAAAGAAGATAGATAGAAGATATTTAGCATGATTGATTACTAAAATGATGATAAAATTGACGATTTTTGCCATGAAAATGATTCTAAACAGGTAAATGCATGAGTATTGAGGAATATTGTAAATAGCGTAAATATACACTTGCCTGTGAAATTTTATGCCAGAATTTGGTGTCCAAAAACTTCTGCAATTTTTCACAATGCAATACATTATTTATATTCGGAAAATATTTATTAAATACGCAACAATATTAACTTAAATATTCGAAGCGACGCAATTTTTTTGACACTTATGCCATATTGTCAAAGTGAGAGTTGCTACAATTTTATTATGGTAACTATCCATAATCAGGGAGTATCGCTTTTTAATAATTGGTTCAGATACTTATTTTATTTAGCATAAATAATAATTGTCTCATAATGCTTCTGAATGACGTTGTTGGCAATTTATCAACAAACTCATGTACAAAAACTAACCTTTTGCACAGAATATTACAGCATACATAGTAGCCTTGGGAAAACTTCGTATTAACAGTGGCAATACCAAGTTAGGTGTGAAAGTGATAAAACACAACAACTGGGCAATATTTTCTTGTTACACGTCAAATGTTCATACCAAAATCTCCAGTGTATAAGATATAAGCTTCTTGGTGGCACCCAATAAAATAGACAGAATGAAACAAAGTGTCGCCTCTATAGCGGTGAGTCAGTGACATCGCATAATCTATGACTGTCTAGCCGTCATTCGCGCGCCCCACGCCGCCGCGCTTGGCGCACAGATTTTGTTCGTGGTGTCTGCTCCATATATGTATCTCAATGCAACAAACATAACAAATCACTCATCACTGACACAATTATGATTAATAATTTGACATTTATTAATGGCCAGCTACCTAAATAAAAATGTTATAATTTTTATTTATTAAGTAAAATATGTTTTTTATTTTATAGAATGACCTAAATAAATTAAGATGTGTGTTAAAAAAAGTTAAGTTTTGCTTCTGATTTTTATAGTATTTCAATTCAATAAAACTAAAAATGAAATATAAACCTTCATTTGTATTAATCTATATATGTATTTGACTATTTTACTCCTGACAACACTGACATTTCTGCTTGATGAGACCGGTAGTGAACGAATTATCTTTTTTTTCAAAGATTTGTTTTCCCATAGAATCAGAAGTCAATATTTTACAAATAATTATTAAAATTAACATAATGAATTTTAAATATATTATGATTTCTGTAACACTTAGGCCCAGTTTTGCCATTCTCCAAAGGAGAATGGCAAACTCCCATAGGACTTTGGGCCTGATCGTTACACTGATGATTTATGTGGGGTTAAATAGATAAAAATATACAGATTCTATAAATATAACAATTAAAGATCTGTTCTATGGGATAGCAGAGATATTGAGCATGTAACGTCACTAAAATTGAGGTTAGGTTTGCTCGAGTATAGCTTTGTTTCTTTCTAAGTAGAGGTAAGTTTATATCCTATAATATACATTATTTAGATAAAGAGTGTAACAGAAGAACAGTTAGGTAATAGAGATATTGGATCGAACTTTTATTCTTTTAGAGTACCTACCAAAACATCGTAGGTACTTATATATAAAATAAAACACGTTTTTTCATAAATCGTTTATTCATCATTATCATCATAAACAATTAACACATCATCCAGAAACTGTGCTGGCGGCATTAAATCTGGTTGATACCTTGCCCAGCTAAGGTACCATATTATGCACATAACGTGACAGCAGCAACCTACAGTTCTTCTTCCTACTAAACAATTACAATAATAAACTGTTATTGCTTCCCTTCCTATGAGAGCCCTCACCCAGCAAGAATGACATAGATATGTTGCTCTATTTCCAATCTGTAAAGAAATACTTTGTTAAAACACCTTTCATTTTTACTTTGAGATTTAAAAAGAAGATTATTGGCAACTTTTTACTTAAAATATTATCAAAACACTCAATAACTTAAATGACGAGGTAATATCCACTCTAATATCACTGCTCTAATTCTTTGATCGCGTTGAGAATCAGTTCTTAGTAAATGAAACCGTGTGCGCAATACAGAACGTCCACAATAAATGCATACACGTTGATGACCCAGAGTTACAGTGTCATCTTCATGATTTTCAATCCTCAAAGAATCATTTGCAAGTTTCCAGCATGCATCACATATGTGATCAGAGTGAGTGATCTACAAATAAAGAATTAATATTACAATTGGACAAAAGAAAGTGAATATATATATAAATCTCGTGTCACAATGTTTGTCCTCAATGGACTTCTAAACCACTTAACCGATTATAATAAAATTCGCACACCATGTGGAGTTCGATCCAACTTGAGAGATAGGATAGTTTAAACATGTAGGTACCACGGGCGAAGCCGGGGTGGACCGCTAGTATATATATAAAACAATGTGTGTTTACGTTTTTGTTTGATTTCAATAGCTAGTACTAAATACCTTAGATAATACTAATCCACTAACCGTTAGAGGAGCAGCACACCCTTGTATAATTGATATTATTGCGTTATCTTGTAACAAATGCATACGTATAGCATTGTTACGTTGCATGTTGCATGTTGTAGTGTTAGCATTAATACCACAGTTGATGCAGTTCATATTTGTAAATGAAAAATCGGATGCAAAGTCGGTGTCCAGGTAGGGTAGCAGTAGTGAGTCGTAAAGGCAGGTAATCAAAGTCCGGTGTGCAAGCGTTGGTTGGTAGTAATGACAGAGATCGTCAGTGTCCGTAATACGTAGCGAAAGTCGATAAAGATGAAGAAAATAAGTTAACCACGAAACGAAAAACCTCAATCAAATGTCAAAAGTCAAACGACAAACATGACATTGTAATTAAAATTGAAGCGGCCAGCTACATTTCAGAAATATTCTTACAAAGTGCGGCCGCCATGAGTAAAAATGTATAGAATTACCTAAATAAATAGCGTGCTAAAAAGTTAAAAATAAAATATGTAACGCAGCTAACTTATATTTCTGATTTATAAAGCATTTGAATTTTATATAAAACTAAAAATGAAAATAAATATTCATTCGTTTTAATCGATATATCGACTATTTTACTCCTGACAGCACTGACAATCTCTGCTTGATAAGACCGGTAGTCATAGAAATCTAAATAACAATGCCGTTAGTGAACACATTATCTTTTTTTTCAAACATTTGTTTTCCCATAGAATCAGAAGTCAATATTTTACCAAGAATTATTAAAAATAACATAATGAATTTTAAATATATTATGATTTCTGTAAGGCCCTAATTTTGTTAGGCCCAGTTTCGCCATTCTCCTTTCAGCTCGATACCTCCACGCGTTTCTGAGATAAAGGGATTTAAAAGACAGACGGACCTTTCGTTTTGTGGTTCAGAAGCCTAAAAGTATCACGTTGCTATCATCCATCATATTCATTTTACTACACTTTTATAACGCTCTTTACAAGCATGTCATACATAAGAAAAAACATAACGACGTATATGCGGGGAAAGTTTGAATGTTAAGATACACTATTAGTTCAGTCAACAGTCATCATGTAGTTTTGCCTAGTTTTCTGAGAGTTTTAAAAATTGATGATTATATTATGGATATTGAGCTTTGATATCCTTTTCGAATTTCTACTTTTCTATTACTTATATTTATATTTCCTGTATGAAGTATCTTTTCCGCTCGCATCGCCATATTCGGAAAATGCAATTCTTGCCTTCTGATAAAATAAACTAAGTAAAGAAAATTTACAACAATTCACGTCACAATATTTTTCGTAAAATCTATAGTTTCGATGATCGAGCGCTTCGTGGGATATCTTTTTTTCACACTACTCGTGCTCGTTCGTCGTAGGCGATTTTTTGACGATATTTCCGTGTCATTTTACAAGATTTTTCCTTGTAAAATGTAATGTAATGTAAACTATGCTGGGCGAACGAGCGAAGTGTTAAGTATTTAATTCATTTTGAGCAAAGCATATTTACGCAACGAACTATTATACTATTTACGTTTACGAGTAAGTTAATCTTAATAATACAAAATAATAATTTGGAAGAAACAATAGAGTCGTTTTATTACAAAATTCGAGCTTAATTGTTTTAAAATCCGATAATAGTGGAAAATAACTTAAACTTAGACAATTGTTTTTTTTTTGTTTTAATACTTTAAAAGAGACCACAATTACTTTTTTTATATTATTTACATAATTGAATTGACATACCTTAAAAAGTTCCATAAATCAATAATATTTTCTAACAAGTTATTTTTCTAAAAGGTCCTTTCAAAATTTTCCGTGTCTCTCGAATATTCACGATTCATTCGTTTATAAATACAGCAATAATTTTATAAAGTATTAAGTGCTAGGTAATGACCGACCCTTATAATTTAATTACCTCATGCTTAAACATCAACAACCTTTGAGTCCTTCGATGTTCTTTCATAGGATATTGATTGAAAAGGGAGAAGTTATTAAATAAATCAACGAATGCTCTTGACGCGGTACCTTATTTGTTTATTATTATATTTAAGACTTATTTTTGACATGCGTATTTTAATACCACACAACAGAAAGAAACTACCATATGTATCTATAAATAAGTGTTATTTAAATTCTTCAATTTAGATTTTAACAGGACAGCCACATCTTGCAGGTTAAAGTTTAAATTGACGTCATAATAAGACCATTTACTATAAAGATTTTCCTAACTATAAAAATCTAAAGGAATGAACTGAGCGGATTTATGTAGGTAAATCAATCAAGAATAAAACAGCAGAACAGAAACAACACAAATAAATATTGTATCATTTGAAGAACACTTTGAATTTTCCACAGGAGTTTCTTTAAATCCCTAATAATTTTACACTCGTTATAATGTTTATTTTTAGGAGCGCGACAAGAGCTCTCTTAATTTAGTCAGCTTCAGAGTTGAGAGAAATCTGTGTGGTAAAATAAAATTACATTAAAAATTATGTTCCGGTAGCTCCCTTGGATGAAAAATGTACATTTTAAACAAAATTCCAACAGCGTTTGCTCAATTTTTTACATACTTAGAATAAGTTATGAGCAAAAAATACGTTTGTTCAACTTTAGAGAAACTAGTTAATTTAGTTCATTTTAATTAATTTAGTTCAGGTTTTTAATTGTAAGTTAAAGTTCCTTTATAGGTAATGATATATAGATATATTAATATGCACCGGTATTATCTGGTATGTACCAGTATTATCCCAAGTACCATAAATAAATAGATGCAGAATTATGAAATGCATGCAAGCAACGATGTGTCGTTAATAAGAGAGGATCTTCGATTTCCAGGCGATAATTGTAATGTAATTATCATAAAAATGTTCATCGTAGTGTGAAATTGATCAGTGAAACAGATGTATGCATAATGCATCTGCCTCTTATCCCACTTGGGGACACGGGACTTCACTTTATATGACGTAGTACAAGTAAAACAATAAAACGTATCGTCAAGGAAAGCATTTCAGAAGGGATCAGTGTAATATCTAATGAGAAAAGTTAACATGTACCAATAGTTAAAAGCTTTGCGTGGCTAAGGGCATAGTTGTGATAGTTGTAACACGATACTTACGTTGTAAGGTTTATTAGCCATAAAATTCAATGAAAGAGGCTGGATATATCAGTTAATATTTGAAAATATATATAGAAATTGATAGAAGCTCTTCGTTTTAAATAGGTAGTATAATAAATCTGTTTAAATGATATAAAAGAAGAAATTAAAATGAAAATAAGTTTAGGATGAAACATTGAACAACATATTTTTCAAAACAACGCAAACTAATAATATTAAAATTTGTCACGCCTTGAATGACCGATAAACACCAATTGTTACTTAAGGAATGATGTTATTATCTTTCGTGGGCCATGATTTCAATAAACGGTTGAAATCCGACCAATAACAGATAGCCAGGACAGGCCTAAGACATGCCTAGTAAGTAGACCACTACTACGAGTCAATTGAATATTTTTGAATCAAGATGGAATAAAAATCAATGAAACTTTTAACAATTAACAATTCATATTATTTATTCATTTTAACTTACGTTTTAAAAGTAGAAAGATAGATTTTAATAATACAATTTTATCATCGATAAAAAGTTTTATTTATCTAACTAAATTCAACAGCTCGACTGACCAATTTAAATAAAATATAGTTGAAGCGTAAAGCTATTGTTTTAATATTTCTCTTTTACCCCGCGTTTTGTTAGCGGGGCTATATTGGGATACGATATTATGTACCATCAATTTACATATTAACAAATTCTGATTATAGGTATGTAGCTTTGGCAAAATTAAAGGCGTTAACTGGTTTGTGTAATTATAAGTCAAAGGGCGTTACAGTGTATGTTATAATATCATGAAAACAGCTCAGTTATTACGTAATCGTGTAATTTTAACTCATAAAGCAATAAATGCTTAAGCAACAAACAGTATCCTTATATGATGGTGATGTGATCAAAGTTATGATATAAAATTAAATAGCAGTATTTACAAATGTGGGTTAAATCAAATTGTAGGTAGCCTGTATAAGGCTTCTTCTATTTGCGACTTCAATGATATTTTGAAACATAATGAACATAACTACAAGTAATTATTACTAGGATTTCCCGACGATTGTTATTCGACCTTCTCATTTAAAGTCTCACATTCATTCGACTATATGCCTTGTAAATACAACAAAACAGCATTGCAAATATACAACGATATATTTATAAATGTAGGTGCTTTTCTTAGCGGGAAAGGATATTTTGTGAATACCACCCACTGCGTATAAATGTTTAGATAAACAATGTTTCTTAAAAAAACTGAGCGTAACAAATGTCACCAATTCATTAAGACCGTGAAGACAAATCCTCTTATTACTTTTTTAATTCAGATTAGGAAGTCGTGTCTTTTTCTAAATTTATATAGAATAAACAATATACTTAATTACCAACAACAAAAATGCCAATTAAAATTTATAAAACCGTCTTGAAATTAAATATGATATGATAATAAGGTTCTTCACATGATGTTACTTAGATACATAAAAAAGGGGAAATATTCTAAAAAGGTAAAATGCCTTTGTAAGCGTCACACGACATTCACTTGAAGCTGAGTAAAATAAAAATAAAAAATAAAGAACAGCTAGTTTATCATCCAGTACAAAATGTGCAAAACATTTGTCACAAAAATTTTGTGTCGTTACCCTTACATTGAGAGTGAGATACGTGGGCGCATTGCCGTGACAGCACCGGGGTAAATCGCATGTGTCTGAGCCGTTTGCACGTCAGGTGACTCTCAAAAGGTATTGAAACCCACTCCTGCTTCGATTTTACAAAATAAAACCATGCAAAGTATTCTTTGTTGTGAGAGTGGGAATCAAAGAGTACAAATAGATATATTTAGATCATGAGGTACGATGAAAATACATTTCATACCTGTAGAAAGAAATTTAAAATATCGATTCCTTGTCAGCTTTTAAAAATTTTAAATCATATTCTTCTATTAAAGTTAAAGAAATAGTAATTCCATCAGCAAACAGAAAATCTATAAATATATCCTATTTAGGGAGATAGAACAGACTTTGTTGTTATTTATAATAAAGGTGAGTAATTTACGTCGGAGCGTGATAATTAGTGCGCCGTGCACACATCTGGCATCTGGACCGGGGCCAAGAGGAGGACCATTAATGTCCGCAATAAATTTATTTTTTACACACCCTGCTTTTGGCAAATCTCTAATACTATCATACTCTTATAATTATTATACAAGAGGATCCAATTATTTTCCTAGACATTTCATTATTGCACACCAATAGCAAATATGAGAATTTTATACCTTCTGAATTCGAAAGTTATTATTTTGATATCACACTACTGATCTATCTGAACAGCTGTCTGTGTTTGATAAAGGATATTCAATTTAGTTCTATTAAATAGTATGTAGAAAGGAGGTTAAATTTCAGTCAAAAGTTTAAAGCGTAGAGTGAAGCAATGAGCCCTAAAGGGTCCAGTTGTTAAACACTTTTAAAGGGTCATTCAGTTACGCCGAAAACTTTCAATATAAAATTGGGTAACTATTGGATTTTATATTTTAATTCTCAACAAGTACTTGAATTCCTTCCTCAACTCATTGAGACCGTTATTGGACACTTGAAGAAATAATCAGATAATATCCTTCTACAGTTTCGGTGTAAATAATGTTTAATTTAATACTTTTATCCCATTTAACATAATCAAATGGGATTATTTTCACAATAATTGAGCATAAAATGTATATAAATATAACATATTACCTACAAAGAGATATTTAAATATAATCTACTCCAAGGGTAATTGTATCCTGTCCTGGAAAATGATCTCCATTTATGTCTTTTTCTTTGTTACGAAAATATCTTTAGAATTCAATATATGTGGGATATTCTTTTTCCCAGAGAGACTGAATCGAGCCTTGATTTCTAATGCTCGCAAATAGCTTGTTTACGTTCACTTATAGATACTATTTCAATAGGCAATCATTTCAGGATCGAACAAAATTGTTTGTATTGTATGCCTATGAATGTTTATATTTTTAAATTCATATAAAAATATGAATCTTCAATGTTTTTAATATTTAGAAATCGATTGAATTAGATTTTTTTTTAAAAGTACTATTACAATTTGCAAAAGGAATCTGAAAGTATATTTAAGTACATAGGTATTTTTTGGTTATCTTGAGACTTATTACGCACAAAAATACTACCTGATTCACCAATTCGAGTTCCAATAGTACCTGATAAGAAATAGATGATGATATTCTTATCACGGATCGTGTTTGCACCCTGGGCACGGGCCAATTTACATTTTCTTCAATTTAGTGAACACCGACTGGAATTTCTTATTGATTCACTTAATAAAAAATAACACCCATCCAAGGTGTAAAAGTTACCTGTCCTTCATTAAAATATTCTTGAAGTTTAAAGATATTTTTAAAATGGTGCATGTTGTGAAAAATTTTAATGATTGTGTTTTAGTATGTATTTCTATTCAAATTAATTTTATATTTACATTTAATATATAATTCTTACTGTTCACTCTATATTCGGCTTTAGCGGTATTAAAAAGAACTCCCTAAATTTAAGTAAGTAAGAATAAAAACAATGACATTTAATAATTAATTGTAAAGCTGACAATTCGTATACATATTTAATCTAATACTTAGCGTTAGCTACTATTAAGTATTCTGTGTCCATTGTATGTTTTTGTAAATGAGATATCTTTGTTTCTAATATCGAATAAAAGTTCATTCCCAAATATAAATAGAAAACGAGAATGTCTACTATAGCTCCAATGTAGGTTTCAGTCAATAAACTGTTTAAATACTGGTAGATTAATTGTATTGACTCTGTTACAAATTTCCTCCACTGTTTTATCGTGGCCTATAACTTCTGCTGTTCAAATACGTAATTTCGATGTAATTAATTCATCTGTTTATGGTATTTGATACGTCTCAGTACGCAGAATTGATTTATGTAAATTATATAGTTAATTAATTAGATGTGGACTGTTGTGACAGCTTTGTGGTATTTGAAAAAGTAATAACAAATATGGGATATATAATTACAGTAGGTAAACAATTATATTATGCGCAAGCATGTGTGCAGTGTCCACCATCCTAATAGTTTGCAAAATGTATCATGCAAAATATAAATTAATTCTATGTTAGAAAGTTACCAAAAAGCTCTTGAAATGACAATAATAGGTGTAAGACATGTGTAAGAAGAGAAATACGTCTTGTTATTGTACTACAACTCATAACCTTATCCTGAGACTATCATAACAAAATGTTGAGGGTGCTTATGGGCGTAGCATCAGGTGAAGTGTCTTATTTGCGATTCAATGATAAAAAGTTTCATACAACCTTGATATAGTGTAAGAAAGGGTGCTGGCAAAAAAGTAGAGGCAATTTATACTCTTGAGCCAACTTAGGTTTCACGTTTAATAATAATTATTACAAATCATAACTACATTGCTGAAGTAAGGGTTGAGACATATTTTGAAATTATCCGTACGAATTGAAGGCTGTCTTTCACTATAATAAAAAAAAATGTTGTACAGACTAATTTGTCGTTATCGTAGTATCTCATATCACATCAGTATATAATTATTTTATTTTTTTGACGTATTTTTTGATGGATTGTCTATAAGCAATCACTTTTGAACAATAATTGTTCATTGAGCCTAACTATAGCTTAAATAAAACAGTTATATGACTACAGTTGTTTCTATTTAATCGATCATTAAATTGCCAAACAACATTTTTCTAACTGTGTATTTACTAATATATGAAACTACGAATAACAACTGACAGTATAGTAGGAGAGCCCGTGGGAGATCGTCCTTCACCGATCTGATAACCAGATGAGACGTATTTTTTATTAAATATTTTTTATAAACAAATATGCCTTTTTTTTCACCTATTTTGACTTACCTGTTTACACCTGATTGCCAGGTAGTTATATACATATATATAGTTATATACACTGAAATGAGTACATATATACATATATATAGTTATATGTACATATATATAGTTATATACACTGAAATGAGTAGGCAAGCATACCTAGGCATATTCTGTGTATCAAAAACTATCAGTCAAATAAATTTCATTTGGTTATCAAAAGTATGAAGGTGATGAAAAAAAATCGATAAAAGTTAATTTAATTAAAAATAGCCATGACCACTTTTCGATAGGCAAGAAATTATAGGCATATTTGTTTATAAAAAATATTTAATAATCATCTGGTTATCAGATCGGTGAAGGACGATCTCCCACGGGCTCTTAGACCAGTAGGTAATGCATAATCCGGAATTTCTGAAATCGGATTAACATTTCATCAAACTTCACACAAGCATACCATAGATGGGAAACTTTAAGCTATTAGATTGTTAGTGTTAGTGTTAGTTTAGATGTAGATACCGATAGAAGTATCTAACGCTATTGGAGACTTACAGCGTTAGGTACTAGGTGTTTATTTTATAGTTATTACTATTGGTTCTCGTTAGTTCTATGAAAATAGCCCGTAAACGTTATTTAGGATACTATAAATTGCATTAAAGCTTAAGCTTTCGTAAACACAGATTTGTGGTTCTATTTAGTGCGCTTTTTTATGATTTCTTCGCACGGTCTCTATGAAGTTATAATTGGTTAGCTAAGATTTTGATTTGGTTTCGATGCCTGTGTTTTGAAAAAGGAATTAATTTAGTTTTTTTTATATTTAAAGTTAGGAGATTTCTATCAAGAGCTTTAGCTAAAGTTTGGAGTCCAGATTCTGCGAGTTTGTACACCTCATCCCATCCATTAGAATGGAATATAATGGCTGTGTCATCTGCGTAGGATATTATTTGAGCACTATTTAGGGGTAAGTTTACTATTTCGTTTATGTACAGGGTAAATAAGGTGGGACCGAGTATGCTGCCCTGCGGTACACCAAATTTAATTGGTAAGACCTCACTCGCTATCCCGTCTATTTTTACATATTGTTTGCGGTTAGTCAAATAGCTAGAGAACCAGTCAAGCGCAAGGCCCCTTATTCCGACTGATTCTCACTTTTTTATGAGCAGACTCGGCGAGATGGTATCGAACGCTTTGGCTAGGTCGATGAATACCGCCAAAGCTTGTTCGCCATTTTGTATATGCGAAGCCACTGAGTTAGTTAGCAGCATGGCAGCGTCTTCCGTCGATTTACCCTTTCTGAATCCGAATTGCCGGTCACTAATAATATTTTGTTCATCTAGGTAGTTAAGTAGTCTTCTGTTCTTCTCAAGAAGTTTCGATAAGATATTTAATAGCGCGATGGGTCTGCAGTTTTCAGGGATGTCGACTGGCCCCCCTTTATGAATGGGGGTTACGGCTGCAATTTTCCAGCAATCAGGGAATGAGCCTGAACTTAAACTCAGGTTAAATATGTAGGAAAGAGGTTTAGCAATAAAAGGCCTTATTTCTTTCAATAAACGTGCCGTAATGCCGTCAGGTCCAGGCGAGCTATCAGTTTTAATCTGTGAGAGATACTTGTCGACTTCGGATTCATCAGTAGGGAGGAAGAAAAAAGAGTTTATCGACGGGGTGGCCAGTGAGTGATTATTTGTGAGTGTTTGTTCTGTTGCAGAGAGCCTGTTTAAGATTGTATTAGAGAGATTTTTGCCAACTGTCGTGAAATAGTGATTGAGTGAATTCAGTGTGTTGTTGTGTGTGTCTGGTGTCATTAGGTAGTTTTATCGGATCATTTTTGTGTGCGGAAGGATGTATGATAGATTTAAGTGTATTCCAGAGTTTTTTTGGGTTATGCTTGGTGTCCTCTATTTGCTTGCTATAGTACTCGGACTTTAGTGTAAATAGAAGCTTGTTACAAACATTTCTGTATTTTTGTAAGTGAGACGCCTATTTTCATCATAGGGATGTTTTTTGGTGAGACTGTACAGTTTATCTCTACGTTTTATACATTTGATAAGATTCGGTGTTATCCAGGGTTTTATGTTTAGTTTTTTACGACTTATGTGAACTTTTTTTGAGTGTTTATCAATGATGTTTAGTATTAAAGTTGTGAATATAGTGACTGCTGTATTAAGATAGCTGCATGAAAGTACGTTTGACCACGTTAAATTACTGATGTCATTAGTAACCGCTGTCTCGTCGATAAAAAATTTCCATCGGATACGAGGAGAGGAGCTCTCTTTATGATTGATTGTAGTTGCAGCAATAGCGATGTCGTGGTCTGTTATAGAGCTTTTGTATACAGCACCAGTTTGCCCAAAGGGTGATTTAATAAATATATGTGATCCAAGCACGCATTCTCTCTAGTCGGAGCGTTTATGACCGGAACAAGCCCATGCGATGCCATGACATTCAGGTAGTCGTTTCGTTTGTTATGAGCCGGATTACATATGTCGATGTTAATATCCCCTGCAACCATTACTGTTTGGTATCTGCTTAATGTACGCAAGTTTTCATCTAGAGAGAATAAGAACCTGTCTATGTTTGAGTAAGAAGGAGAGCGATATAGCCCTAGAAGAACGGTATTTGTGTTAATTTGAATGAGGAGACTATCGGAGTCAGTTATGTTCGATTGTAAAATGGTCTTGGTGTAGATGTCTCGCAGATAGATAATTATCCCGCCGTTTTTGTTGTTCTGTGTATTTGTCCTAGCTACAGTATATCCAGGTAAAACATCTAGTATTGTACTATCAGAAAGCCAACATTCGGTTAAAACGATAATGTCAAAATTAAGGTTGAGGTTTACTAAAGTAACTAGAAAATCATCAAAGTTGCGTTGATAACTTCTTACATTGAGCGTTAGTAATTTGAAGTTAAGTCGTGTGTTGGAAAGCTTTTTTCTGCAATCTTCTGTGTTTTCAAAAGTAAAGCATTCCACCTGTAAGTATTTATCTAAATCTTCAATAATATTAACTACAGCCATAGATGTGAATTAAAACGAATGAAAGTATAACGATGTGGAGTTGCTTTATATGAAGTGCTGTGGAATGCCAACGTGCGAGAAAAGATGGAATGCAGAAAAGTATATGAATAATTCTTGCACACGAAAAGGTAGTTTTTGGGATGTCTTTGTAACGATGTTGATTGAGATTGTTTGTGAATTCAGTACTGGTATAAAATAAATTGTTATGGTTTGTGTGTAATGTGTAAAATAGGATGTGTGTCTGCGTGATCTTAAAGATAGTGCATATTATGTAACAATATTGATTAAGAGTGTTTGTGAGTTGAGTATAATATGTATAAAGTAAATAGTTGTAGTGTGTGTATAGTGTGTAATATAGAATGTGTGTCTGCGTGAATTTGAAGGTATTACTTAGGTAACAATCTTTGTTTGTGAGTTGGGTATTTGTGTAAAATAGAGAGTTGTGGCTAGTGTGTTGTATATGATATACTAGGTTTCCGCCCGCGGCTTCGCCCGCGCAGTCGAAGAAAAACCCGCATAGTTCCCGTTCCCGTGGGATTTCCGGGATTGCGTCATTTTCCCGGGATAAAAAGTAGCCTATGTCCTTTCTCGGGTATCAAAATATCTCCATACCAAATTTCATGAAAATTGGTTCAGTAGTTTAGGCGTGATTGAGTAACAGACAGACAGACAGAGTTACTTTCGCATTTATAATATTATAGTATGGATGATGCGTGTCTGCGTGCTTTTAAAGGTATAACGTAACAATAATACACGAAGATTCATGCGATAATTAATTAAAACATAAGTTTTATGTAGATTAGGAGTGCTAGCTGTTATTATATGATAATAATTAAGAATTTTGAGGAATTTTACGGTGTTGCCTTGGAACGCTCCATAGTTACAGTTATTGGTTTTCGGAGGTCGGGGAACCGAGCGCCGATTCCAGGTCTTGCGTGGTCCGAATGAGGATTGATGGATTTCCTTCTTGTTTTCGCAGAAGTATGGAGCCGTTCTTTGTCCAACAGTATTTATACCCACGTTCTTTTGAGCGAAGCTTTGCGATACGAAATAACTGGCGATTTGAACTAGTAAGCCGTTCATTAACGTACAGTGTCTTTGGCGCACCAGGGACTTCAATATCGGATGACGATAGTGCATATCTACTTTTTGCTGCTTTGAGGAATTCGTCGCGTTTAAGCCGGCGCAGAAATCGGACGACGAGATGCCTGGGCGGTGTATCACTAGTATCCTTAGGCGAGCGCCGCCGGGGCCCCACCCTTGTAGAATAATCGATGTCGTTGTCCTCCAAAGAAACTCCTATTTTGCGGGCAAATAATTTAACTATGTGAAGTGGGCTTTCGTTGGGGAATTCATTGACGCCGGAGATCTCGATTTCGTTTCTTAACGATGTTTGGTTTTGTAACTCCAGTTGTTCACGGAAACTCGATATAGTTTTGTTTAAATTAATTATTTCATTGCTTTGGCATTCTAGAATTTTAATTCGAGTCTCGTAGTCGTCGAGGCGAGTGCTACAATTGGAAAGATGATCAGTAACGGCTTTCATATGTTCTTTTAATTCACTCATGTCCGAGCGAAGGAGTTTAATATCGTTTGCGAGCGATAACAAAACAGATGATTCATTCGACGGGCTCTGCGACGAAGCAATCGGTCGGCGGCCGCTGGGACGGATGGTCACGTTGTCACGTAGTCCATTGAAATGTTACATTTTTTAGGCCTAACCTTGCATTTTTAAGAGGACGCAATTTTATTTTTTTTTATGTGTAGGGGGGGTCAGTGTGAAGCTATCACCAAGTTTGTGGGGTCGCCACCCTTGTCCCACGGCCGCCATCTTGAAAACAGCGGTTGAAATGGTTTTTACGATATATCTCTTAAACTATTTATCTGATAAAAAAAATTTGTTAACATTATTTGTTGCAAATTAAATTCTCTACAACTTTGGTCCGGTAACTTTTTGACGTAGAACTATAAATAAAAAAGTTATAAGCGAAAATGTTCAGAAATTAGAGCTATTTATATTTTTCAATAAAACTTTTTTTTATCATTTTACAAAGAAATAATATCAGACCATTTTTGTAGATTGTTTTTCGAGGAACAACTATTATATACAACATTTTTTCATTACGTCAATAGCTGAGGTTTTACAGCGCTCCGAAGTGAGTACTATTTTTCAGTACTAACTATACATAATATATTGGCTATTGGCTCTTTTACCAGACTCCAGAACAATTCAAGCACACTGCAGAACATTTCAGCCCTGCTTTTCGACGGAAAAAAAAACGCGCTTCCAGACTCTACCTCCTGTATGGTGGGGAAAAGAGCCATAATAATTAAATATTAATAATATTGCAAAATTAATTATTAAAAATATTATAATAACAAAAAAAAAAAACAATTACTGATGACAAATCATTATTAGTACTTAAACATAATATAATATGTAAGTGTATAGTTAAGAGTACTGAAAAATAGTACTCACTTCGGAGCGCTGTAAAACCTTAACTATTTACTTAATGAAAAAATGTTGTATATAATAGTTGTTCCTCGAAAAACAATCTACAAAAATGGTCTGATATTATTTCTTTGTAAAATGATAAAAAAAAAGTTTTATTGAAAAATATAAATAGCTCTAATTTCTGAACATTTTCGCTTATAACTTTTTTATTTATAGTTCTACGTCAAAAAGTTACCGGACCAAAGTTGTAGAGAATTTAATTTGCAACAAATAATGTTAACAAATTTTTTTTATCAGATAAATAGTTTAAGAGATATATCGTAAAAACCATTTCAACCGCTGTTTTCAAGATGGCGGCCGTAAGACAAGGGTGGCGACCCCACAAACTTGGTGCTAGCTTCACACTAACCCCCCCTACACATCAAAAAAATAAAATTGCGTCCTCTAAAAAATGCAACCCCAAATGTAACTTTTCAATGGAATAACGCTCGATACTTAAATTATTATTGCGCACCGGCGTGTTTGTATTGTCTCGCTTCGGTTCCTTGCATAAGCACGAAGGACATGCCCAATGCTGTTTAATTTCTTCAGATATTTTCGATACATTAACACATATGGGATGGTATGAAAGTTCGCATTTGCAGCATTTAATAGAAGTTGTTTTTAGTGACTTGTTACAAGCGGCGCAGTTGTTATTCATGTTAAATGACAGTATGCGTCGGTGAATAAGATTAAAAGATAAGTAATAGTGACGACTTGCCAGGTAGTTGTGATGTTGCGGATAGAGTTGGATGGGTAAGTCACTGATTTTTGCAAGAACTAAAACACGTCCACCTTCGGTGAAATCAAAAACGCAACTCCAAATTAAGAAAATAAAATTTAGATACGGTCGAAAAATATTTTCATAGACTTTAAAATTTGCATTTTATCCCGGCACGAGCGTGAGATAAGAAGTTGTCAAATTAGTAGTTAATTGCGTTGTGTGTTAATTTATGTAAATAGGGCTGACTTAATTAACGCATTACGTGTTTCGTCTTTCCAACAATTCCCAAAACACGGATACCCTACCCTATGGGTTTAAACCATGTCTCCCTCTGATTTACAAGGCTTTACTTAAAGAGTGAAAAATGATCCGGCCATATTATGCAGGCGTTCTAGCTCGCAATAAATATTACAGGTTGAAATATTATGTGTGTCAACACAATCTCTTGTATATGAATATGCATTATTTCACGCTGGCATTTTTTTCAATTACCTACCACAAATTATCATGCCTTTTTGTGAACACTGTCTATACATACATTAACTTTAGCACCTGAGTTTTCTTGCTCGAGGTAAAAGTATGTTATTCATATAATTTTTTGTTTGATAGAACAATAAATATACAGTTGTTCAGAATTATAGCTTTATGATTATAATTATTAATATTAGTGATTAATTTAACTATACTAGAAATGGCTGGTAATAGAGATCTTGTAATTTTTCTTGGGATTACTTTTCCCATTGAGAGAAGTAAAAGATTAATATCAGAAGATAAAGCAGAATATCAGTCAAAACAAAAATTAATCTTCCTCATATCCCGTTAAGTGGCCTAATACTTCCAAGCATTCGTAAAGAAGACCATATATCATCAGGATCGCGATTGACATGATCCTCCACACAACATGTGAGCTTTGTGCGAAAATAAAGTCTATAATGAAATTTTACCTTCACAACCTTTTACGCCTAGATCCGAGACAGCGTTCCAACTGGCAGACGTCCAAAAGATTGATAGCTACGAGGGTGTACTATTGCATAATGGCTTATATCTGTCAATCGTTTGATAGCAAAAAATTCATACGAAACCAATCGTAATTGAATTCGGTAGACCAAAGTACCGTGCAAAAGTCATTAATTACATCGAAACGTCAACAGAGTCGACACAGAGTCGGTCGATTTGACTGTTGACTCGAACCGTTTCCGTCCTTTGTAGCTTTTTGGCCAGGGTTTGTACGACAAGCGCCAGAACCGGCGAATCACGTGTTGGCGAACCCGCAAATCAGTGGTACCCCATCCTAAAAAAAAAAAAAAAAAAAAAAAGTTTGGACTCTTTTCCCACTAAAGCGGCCACGCTGAGTCGATAGCACTCACTCCCGAAGCGATAGGATGCACGGTTTCGGAGATGTGCAGATCGATTAACTCTTATCTAATTGATATCCGGTGGGTCATTAGCGTCCCATGGTTCACCTTTTCCTATTAGCTAATTACACCGTCCGGCGTTCTTATCTATTACTCATTGTGCACCTCGCTTATCACTGCTTTTGTATTAAACTTCTTTGTTATGACCTACCTCACTATTCTAACCAAACGATGTATTATTATATTCAAGAAAAAATACGTCTAAAATCGTATAACTATATTTATATATTATCGTACTATATTATCATAATTGTTGCTTTTTTAAAAAGCGATTCGCTTCTGGCACTCGCCGGCCGCTGCCGCGGCACGCTCGCTTTGCTCGCTCGGCTCGTGCGTTGTTTATCAAAGTCTAACCTAACCTAACCTAATTGTTGCTTTTTTAAAAAGCGATTCGCTTCTGGCGTTGTTTATCAAAATCTAACCTAACCTAACCTAACCCAATTATTTTTCCGGGTAATCTGATGTATCGAACTTTGTTACGAGCTACCTCGCTATTCTGAATCATCAATAAAACACATTCATTTTACTGCCATTTTTATTTCCAAAATGTTGTTGCTTATTATCTACTGGTTTGTGTATTTGGCGACCATTTGTCCATTTTGCTATATAAAAATAATTATTGATGAACATTTGAATTGTAGCCTTATCTACTTATAAAATAGGAGCGAAACATCTCATCCACTAAAATATCGTTGTACAGTGTGTTCCCTGTAAATATGCTCGTAAAACTATGCATTGAATATCCCTGAAACTTATATAGCAAATACATTAAGCAATATTCTCCACAAACTGAAGTCCAATCATTCTGAATCCTATCAACATTCCAGTCCCATCTCTTACAATTCCTTTTCAAAAACTGGAGATGATATCGCTCAGGTGTTCGTCCATATGAATCAAAATATTGACCGATGCCATTCGTATCGATATGTACAGCTACCCAGTGTGAACCCGGTTTATCATCCGCATCCAAATTGCATATTATATACGTTGGTACATGGGTATACATAGGCAGTCTATTAGCAGCATAAACATTATTTTCTAGACTGGGATGAATCTTTTTCATATGTTTTTGTAATTCTAGTGTATCCATGATATTACTGTTATTAGCAGATTATTACAGTACCAATCTATTCAATGGTTGTCATAGGAATGTTCAATTATAGTGTTTTGTATAAGATTAAATAGGAAGTTTGTAATGAAATAAAAAATAGTAAATTGCATACAATTTGTTTTATTTAATTTTATAATGTTTCCTTTAGTTACATATACACAAAATGCATTAAGCATAACACATAAATCTAAAATATAACACACATTATAACCTTAACTACTATAGTCTACAGTAACATTTCTATTTTTATCTATTTCAATAATATTATCAAACTCAGCATAAACAATACAGTTAATTGTTTGTGTTAGTGAGGATTCAAATCGTACTTCTAATCTTACACTACCATGCTTTATGAGATTCCAATGAGCTGATGAGTTAGCTGATAAATCAGGAGTTAAATCAAATGCTAAAAGACAGTAGCCTTTGGCATACTGTTCACGAGAGATTGCATTTCCTTCATTAAGAAAGTGAATACCAGTCCCCGAGAATAGAGTATGACAGGTTGATACCTGTTGCGAAGCAATTTGAGATAAGTTTGATGATTCATAGAGTTACTATCGGTTTCGTTTTGTAAATATTTAATCGCATTCTTTTGTGAGAGTCACAAAGCAGGTTGATGTCATTTGCGAAGGAACGTGAGATAAGTTTGTTGACTCATAGAGTTACTATCAGTTTCGTTTTGTTAATATTTAATCGCATTCTTTTGTGAGAGTCACAAAGCAGGTTGATGCCATTTGCGAAGGAACGTGAGATAAGTTTGTTGACTCATAGAGTTACAATCAGTTTCATTGTACTTAAGAATTTGCTTTAGATAAGAATGGTGCTATATATGATCGAACAGTTGCAGTCATGCAGTCAGTCTATGGTCGTTGGACCACAGTGGATTGTATACGTCTACCAATACTACGTTTGTGTTGTGTTTTGTGTCATCAATGATCATGGAGGTAAGTGATTATTCTATTGACAAACTTACTTGTATTTCTCTTTACATGTGTGTGTGTGTGTGTCAGACTAAGTGTAAACAAATTGATATTAACGCGATAACTCTGTTGTTGCAGAAATCATTCAACTTCGATGAAAATACCTATAAACTGTGTTACTACTCGCCACTCTCTCCTCAAAACGAAGAAGAGAGTGATGACATCATCGTTAATAACACAGACGATGGCGGAAAAAGGAAATTGCAGTCAATTGATCAATTTTTTGAAGTGGCACCAAAAATAAAAAGGAAGAAGCTGCTATCGTCAACTGTGGCACGAGCTGCTAGAGATGGCGTATCATACATCTCTACAAATTCTGATGACGGAGACCAAGCGATGCATCTCATAAAAATTGAAATGTATGATATGAAGAAACTATCCAAGATTCCAACTAGTGATCACTGGAAGCACGCTACCACGAGGATTAAATATTACGTAAAGAAAAATAAGGATAGCATCTATGACAACACAAACGCCCTCGTATACAATATTACAAAGACAATAGCAGAAAGTGAAAAAGTGAAAAAATACTTTTTTAACAATGATCATTAGTTAATGTTACTATTTTAACAATGATCATTAGTTAATGTGATTCTGTTTTCTTAAATTACTTCCATGTACTCATTAGATTTTACAAAACTTTCCTAATCCTATGCTAGACTATAAATATTGAACATTTTTTAAATTGAGTATCAGTTACTCTACCAACACTTAACTGTTACTTACTGTGCTACATACTTTCTTCTTTATTATAAAGATGGAAAACTTTAGTGAAATGTGCACCAGTGCTTTCTTTTCCGCACCCATTGAAGAGAATATAGAACAATTCAACAGCGAATTCAATCAGGAGCTGCATAAAGTTTGTGATGAAATGGAGAAGCGTGAACTGTTCGATTCATCGTATGATGATGAGTTGTATAATCAATGTTTGATGGTTGAAACAACGTTAATGTAAGTATTAGAAGTACAAACTCAATAAGAAATATTATTGTAGTAATGTTTTATTTTAAGATTTATCTAATAATTTTCTTTTTTTGTTACAGTCAACAACAAGTTGGAAGAGGTATCAAACGAGGTATCACTACAGATGAAAATAAGGTTACCAAGAAAGCAAAATTTGATGAGGGAGCTTCTACATCATCAATTGAAACCAATGACGTGGACAACAATAAGGTGGAATGTGATACATGTCATGTTTATATTAATAAAAGGTATCTAAACAACCATTTAAAAAGTAATACACATAAAAATAATCTTTTAAAATCACATAATTCATTAACAAATGTAACAGTTGTTGAAACCGCTTTTGGTAATCGAATTTTAACATACAGAATTAATAGTAAAACACTTCAATCGGGGCAATATTTTGAAACACCAGAATCGTTTTTAAATTCACTAAAAATCGATATCTTATTTTTGATAAATGAATGTATTCAACAACATACAATTTTAAAAATAAACTTCATATTGCATGCTGATTTCATACAACAAACTAAAGATATTAAAAATACGTTTGATTTTCAAACGTTTAATTACATCATTTGTCAGGGAGATGACTTAAATATTTTTTATTCATCATTAATAGACACTGTAGTCGGTAAAATTTGTCAATTTGAAAAAAAAGATAGTGGTTGGAGTCTTAGTCAAATTAAATACATAGATATGAATGTTAACAAATTCAACCCCCTACGTGGTAGTTCATATATCGACCTTCCTCAAGATATTAAATCAAAAAAAGCTGTAATCAATGTTAAAAATAATGATAATATGTGTTTTAAATGGGCATTACTCTCTGGTTTATATCCTGTATGTAAAAGTGTAGATCGGGTAGCATCTTACGCAATTCATGGAAATAAACTAAAATTTACTGGTATTTCTTTTCCGGTTAAAATTGCAGATATATCAAAAGTAGAGAAATTAAACAATATTAGTATTAATGTTTTTGGCCTAGAATATAATAAAGAAAAAAAGTGTAATTCTGTTGTAGGTCCTTTATATTTAACAAAATGTCGTACACCTAATCATATTAACCTACTATATATATCGAATGGTACTAACAATCATTACTGTTATATTAAAAACTTATCGCGATTAGTTAGTTCACAAATATCAAGTCATCATCATGCAGTTTATATATGTGATTCATGTTTACTTCATTTCCCATCAGAGGAAAGACTTAATAACCATCAACAATATGATTGCGCTCACATTTGTACGGAATTACCAAACGGCGAGGATTCCAAATTGAATTGGTTTGGTAAAGCAACCTCAAATAATAAATTAAAATTTGATAAATTCGCGAAAAAGTTGGAAATGCCCTTTGTGGTTTATGCAGACTTTGAGGCATTTTTGAACCCGATAGAATCATGTAGTAACGATCCATCCAAGCCTAGTACAATTAATATTCAAAAACATGAAGTGTATAGTTTTGGTTATTACATTAAATGTTCATATGATAACAGATTATCAAAATATGAGACGTATAGTGGGCCAAACTGTGCACAAGTGTTTATGAATCGCCTTTGCGAAGATGTGAAAACAATAGTTAAAAAAAATAGTTTCCAAAAATGTCCCGTTCCATTATCAGATGAAGATAAAATTAAAATTTCAAATTCAAACATGTGTCATATTTGTGAAACTGAGTTAAATGGAGATCCTTTTAACGATTTTGATTGGTACACTGGTAGTTTTAGAGGTGTTGCACATCAAGTGTGTAGTACTAAGTACAGAACCCCTCGTCATATTCCAATATTTTTACATAACCTCAGTCACTACGATGCTCATTTCATTGTCCATGCATTAAACCTCTATGATGGCAAAGTTGAAGTTATTCCGCAAAATAAAGAACGATACATATCATTTTCAAAACAGTTAACAATAAATAATAATCAATCAGTAAGTTTAAGATTTGTAGATTCATTGAAATTTTTATCGTGTAGTTTAGATCAACTAGCTAAAAATCTTAATGATGATCAGTTTACAGAACTAAAAAGGAACTATCCTAATAATGAAGATTTTTCACTTTTAAGACGGAAAGGTATTTATCCTTATGAATTTATGTGTAATAGTGATTGCTTGAAACATCCATCACTTCCTGATCAACACCATTTTTATAGTTCACTCACAGATACAAATATTTCAAATGATGATTATAATCATGCAAAAGATATTTGGCAACATTTTAAGTGTAGTAGTATGTCCGATTATTCCGATTTATATTTAAAAACTGATGTTTTACTTTTGACTGATGTATTCGAAAACTTTAGAAAGCTTTGTATTAAAACTTATGGATTAGATCCTGCTCATTACTATACTGCCCCAGGTTTAAGTTGGGATGCAATGTTAAAATTTACCAAAATAGAATTAGAATTGTTAACGGACTATGACAAAATTGCTTTTTTTAAAGCTGGTATTAGAGGGGGTGTATCTCAGTGTAGCAATCGTTTTGCTAGAGCAAATAATAAATTCATGGAGGATTATGATAGTGAAAAACCTAATTCATATCTAACATATTTTGATGCGAATAATTTATATGGTTGGGCAATGTCTCAATCTCTTCCTGTTGGCGGTTTCGAATGGATAGATTCTAATACAGATTATAATGTGCCGGATAACTCTGATTTCGGTTATGTTTTAGAAGTTGATTTGGAATATCCTGATGAACTTCATAATTTGCATTCTGACTTTCCGTTATGTCCTGAAAACATATGTGTGGGTAATACTAATGAAACTAAATTAGTTCCTAATTTAAATAATAAAAATAAATACATCATTCACTACAGGAATTTAAAACAATGCATTGAAATGGGAATGAAATTAATTAAAGTACATAGAATTTTAAAATTTAAACAGAGTTCTTGGTTAAAGAAATACATAGACTTAAATACTACTTTGAGAACGTTAGCTACATCAAACTTCGAAAAAGACTTTTTTAAATTAATGAATAATTCTGTCTTCGGTAAGACTATGGAAAATATTGAAAAAAGAGTAAACGTTAAACTACTAACTCACTGGGATAATCGTGGTAAAGTTTTAGGTGCTCAGGATTGGATTGCAAAACCAGAGTTCCATAGTTTATCAATATTTTCAGAACATTTAGTTGCAATACAATTACGTAAAACAAAATTAATTTATGATAAGCCGATTTATTTAGGATTTTGTATTTTAGATATATCTAAGACCCTTATGTATGAATTTCATTACAACTACATGATTAAAAAGTTTCATAATAAAATTAAGTTATTGTACACCGATACCGATAGTTTGATATATCAAATTTTTACAGACAATTTTTATGAGGATATAAAACCAGATCTACCTCGCTATTTCGATACATCAGATTACCCGGAAAATAATATTTACGGATATCCAAAAATAAATAAAAAAAAGTTAGGTTTTTTTAAAGATGAGAATAATGGTAAAGTATTGAAGGAATTTGTAGGGTTGCGATCAAAAATGTATGCCTTAGAAATAGAAGATAAATTTATAGCAAAGGCAAAAGGGGTTAACAAAAGTGTTACCAAAAAAATGAATATGGAAAATTACAAATCGTGTTTGTTTAATAAAAATGTATTATATTGTAGTATGCTTCGATTTAAGTCAATCAAACACACTATTTTTACACAAAAAATAAATAAAACATCTTTATCATATAATGATACCAAACGATGTATTATGAACAACAACATTGATACATTGGCTTGGGGACATTATAAATTACGCTAAGTGACTTTTTACTATTATTTCTGTGTGTATATACAAATAAGTGACTTTTTACTATTATTTCTGTGTGTGTATACAAAATTTGTACTGATTGTAAAAAAAATTATGATATTGCTATAATGTTATATAATAGTTTATTAATAGTTTTATAATAGTTTAGTATTGTTTGATTGTAAATAATGTAAAATAATTGTAGTTTTTATTTGTGTACTTAAATTTGATGTTGAGGTGATTGTGAAATTCTGATAAGTACTAATTGTGTTAGAAATAGTAAACAGATCATTTATTTTTAGCAATATAATATATATATTAAATTTTTACACCAACATTTTCATTTTTTATTTCATCCCTTTAAACTCTAGACGTGTGAAATGTTTCACTTTATCCATCCGTTTACTGCTATTGTGGCCGGACCAAGTGGATGTGGGAAGTCAAATTTTGTAACAAATTTCATAAAATCAGTTAAGGAAATATGTAATTGTGATTTTAATCATATCACATGGTGCTTTGATGAAATGCAACCTTTATATAATTTACCAAATGTTAACTATCATCAAGGAATTCCAAATCTTAATATGTTTGATGGTGAAAACCCACACCTTATTATTATTGATGATCTAATGAGAGAGTCTGATGGAAGAATTGTGGATATATTTACAAAAGGCAGTCATCACCGGAACCTTAGTGTATTTTATTTAACACAAAATTTATTTCATCAAGGTAAAGGTCAAAGAGACATTTCTTTAAACTCAAGTTATATAATTTATTTTAAAAACCCTCGAGATAAAACTCAAATAAGATATTTAGCACGACAAGTGTCACCAGATAACACAAAATTCATTGAAGACGCCTACAGGGATGCAACTTTAGAAGCACATGGATATTTAATGGTAGATTTAAAACAGAATACAAATGATTTTTGTCGTATCAAGACAAATGTATTCCCATTTAATGGTCACTGTACAGTCTACGTCCCCACGAAAGAGTTTAAATACACCAAGAATCAAACAATTCAAATCATTTCTAAATGATGCATCGTCGAGTCACAACGCATAAACATTTGCTAAATGCTTTGCATACGCTTAAACCAAAACATCAAAGAGCATTACTTAAAACGTGTGATGAAAAAGAAATAAATTGTATTTGTGAATGTATTCATAACGTTTTACAAGGAAAGATACCACTTAAAGATCAAGATAAACAAAAATTGAATAAACACAAAAATATACTCCGTAAACTGGTGCGTAAGTGTAAACATAAACTAAGAAAAAATATTATTATACAAAAAGGAGGGACTTTCTTACCAATAATATTAGGTGCAATATTGAGTGGATTAGTAAGTGGACTAGCCAGTTAACATGGAAAATGCTAAGAAAATGATACTTATTGAACCTGGATTGATTGAAAAATTAAAACAAGAAAATAAGGATACAAGTAATTTGTCTCGATTAGATATTGAAATGCAAAATATTATGAATAGTAAGACGGAAGACCGAAAGAAGTGGATGTTATATTTACAAACACTACAAAGATACCTTCACTTTACCGAAGAGGATCGTCAACCACTCAGATTACCAATTTATTCTGATACATCTAATGAATATTCAAATGAGTCTAAAATTGGTTTTAAAAATAAAGATAGAGATCTAAAAAGTTCAGTTGATGCTG
Organism: Colias behrii; assembly: GCA_029959065.1. Taxonomy (NCBI): domain Eukaryota; kingdom Metazoa; phylum Arthropoda; class Insecta; order Lepidoptera; family Pieridae; genus Colias; species Colias behrii. Next base: position 5,038,699 of record JARWMC010000019.1, on the reverse strand, counting down.
AATCTTTGTTGGAGGAGAAAGGTTCCATTAAAAGTATAGAAAGTGAGGCAAATCCACTGTATTCACCAACACAAATACTCAGTTTAATACCAAAAACTTATAATAAAAAAGGTGAGTCATTATTAAACTTAATTGGAACAAGTAAAAGTAAAATACGTTGGGATAATGAAGGCACAGTCATAATTGATAATGAAAAAATTCCAGGAAGTAATATTGTTGATTTAATAAATGATTCACTTAGACCCTTAAAAAAAAGTGATCCGATAGGGTGGGATAGATTTGCTAAAGCATTGAAAGATATTAAAGTACCACTTACTTATATTGGAAATCCAAAGAGATGTGAGTTTATTAACCAACTTCAAGCGAAAGATCTGAACAAAACCTCTGAGATTGAAGTTCAAGAATTTTCTACACCGAGCAGTGGAGATAAAAGATATATAACTAAAATACGTAAAAAGATCGATTGGGAAAAATGGACCCCGTACTAGAAGAAATTAACAGGATTTATTATGATCCATCTAACCCCGCTGGTTTTGGTAGTATTGATAAATTATCAAAAGCTATGAAGGGTAAAATGGATAAAAAGCAAGTGAAGGAATGGTTACAATCACAAGAAACATATACATTACATAAACCCATTCGGAAAAAATTCCCGCGTAATAGGTACATTCTATCAAATATTAATGAGCTGTGGCAAGCCGATTTAAGTGATATGCGAACTTATTCTCAATATAATGATGGTTTCAACTACATACTTTGTGTTATTGATGTATTTAGTAAATATGCTTTTGCAAGACCAATGAAAAAGAAAAACTCAGAAACAACTAAAGAATGTTTTGAAAGTATATTTACTGAAAGTAATTCAACCCCTACTCACATACAATCTGATAAAGGTACAGAATTTGTTTCAAAAGATGTACAAAAATACTTTAAATCCAAAAAGATAAATTACTATACCACTAACAATCCTGATATTAAGGCTAGTATTGTTGAACGATTTCAAAGAACTCTAAAAATGAAAATGTGGCGTTATTTCACTCATAATAATACTTATAGATATATAGATGTTTTACAAGATTTAATATACTCTTATAATCACAGCATTCACTCGAGTATTAAGATGTGCCCATGTGATGTAAGTTCCAACAATATTATGACAGTTTGGACTAATCTTTATGATAGAGGGTCAAACAAACTTTCTTTAGAAAATTCAAAACCAAATTTCAACGTGGGTGATTATGTTCGAATAACTAAATATAAACATGTTTTCCAAAAAGGATATGAATCAAATTGGAGTGATGAAATATTTATTATATCTTCAATAATTGATAGATCTCCATGGGTTGTTTATACAATTACAGATTTACAAAATGAACCAATAGTTGGTACTTTTTATGAAAGAGAATTACAGAAGGTCACTTACAACCCCACCTCACAATATAAAATAGATAAAATAATTGGTACTCGTTATTCGGGCACCAGAAAAGAAGTATTAGTGAAGTGGAAAGGTTATCCAGATAAATTTAACAGTTGGATTTTAGCTTCTAGTTTAAAAGAAATATGAATAAAGAAAGTTTTTATTTAACTTTGCTCAGCAATAGTTCAATGGAATACTTTCCTGATAACAAGACCACAAATTTTTCAACAAAATTACCAAAAGCTATGAAATTAGAAGGTGAATGGTTGGTTGGAGTTGTCGAGTTTCAATATCCATGCACAATGTTTACTGTTCAAGATCATGAAAATGTTGTATATATCACAAAAACCATGTTAATTCCTAATGAAGATAAACCATCAACAGTGTACTACAAAAAACATATTCCCGCTACCAACTACGATAACGTTGAACATATTTTGAGAGCATTAAATGGTATCGGAGAGAACTTGAAATTTCGTTATGATGAAATAACAAAATTTGTGTCTGTTTCTGTTTTGGATAAAAATATAACATCCGTAACATTATCACCCAAATTAAGTTTACAACTAGGTTATGAACCAAATACAAATCTCCTAGACAGAAATTTTGGGAAGTGTCCTGCTAATTTACATTTAGGGTTACCATCTCAACTATTTCTATATTGCGACATTATTGATCCTCAGATTGTGGGTGATGTTATGACTCCGCTATTAAGAGTCATTTCATTAGATCCTTCAAAATACATTTATGGTGCGTATAAAATGCACGTTTTCTCTCCACCTCACTACTTACCCGTTATGCGAAGAGAGTTCGATACGCTGGAAATGGATATAAGATCGAGCGCAGGACAAAAAATACCATTCCAGTTTGGGACCGTGTGTATTAAACTACATTTCCGCAAATTATAATAATGTATTCTCCTCATGATCATCATAAATGTCCATATGAAAATTATTATTCACATCAAGCTGGATCAGGAGTTGGAGTAATTTATAAGGGTTCACCATACCAACGCGGTCATGGTATTGGGAGCTTCTTAGGAGGATTATTTAGATCAGTTTTACCTTTACTTTCAAGTGGTGCTCGAGTGGTTGGTAAGGAGGCATTAAACGCTGGAGTAGGACTTTTATCGGATATGATTCAAGCCCGTCCTATGGAAGCCTCAATAAAAGATCGTCTAAAGCAAGTTAGTACGAACTTAAAACGAAAGGCTGATAACAAAATTGATCGATTAAACATGACAGGATCTGGGTATATAACTAAAAGAAAACGATTGGCCTCGTTCATTCCACCACTAACAGCTAAAGTGAAAGCTACGAAAAAACTTGGTCTAAAACCAAAAAACATCAAAGATATATTTTCAAATTAAGTATGTCTTTCCTTCATAATCATTCTTGTGAGTGCGTTAAGTCAGAATTAGATTTGTTTGCATTACCGTCCACACAAACAAGCATTGAAAATGGATTGTGGATTCACTATAAACCAATTTCATCTCTTGCTGATGATGGACCTATCGAGTTTCAAGTTCCTGGAACAGGCGATGACTACATAGATTTGTCTCATACATTACTCCACATAAAGGCAAAAGTATTAAATCAAGATTCAACAAACTTGTTATCAGCTACAGTAGTAGCACCTGTAAATAATTGGTTGCATTCACTTTTTAGTCAACTCGATGTTTATTTAAACCAAAAACTTGTATCACCACCTAATAATACCTATGCCTATCGAGCATACATGGAAACCCTTTTAAACTATGCTCCTGCTGCTAAACAATCTCATCTTACTTGTAGTCTTTGGTATGATGATACAGCAGGCAAAATGGATTCCACAGATGGTAAAAACACAGGATTTGCTAAAAGACAGGAATTAGTTAATGAAAGCCGGGAAATAGAAATGATTGGTCATCTTCATGGTGACATTTTCAATCAAGATAAATTTTTAATTAATGGTGTTGAAATGAGTGTAAAATTAGTTCGGTCAAGAGAGAGTTTTAATTTAATTGCTGGGTCAAATGATGAAAAGTTTAAAGTTTGCATTACGGATGCAACTCTTATTGTTCGAAGAGCACGAATTAATCCAAGTGTATTACTCGCACATCAGAAAGTTTTAGCTTCTACAACTGCTAAATATCCTATTACTCGTGCTGAAGTTAAAGTTTTAACAATTCCATCAGGTGTTCAAGGAAAAACTCTTGATAATATATTCTTGGGACAGGTACCCAAAAGATGTATTATTGGATTTGTGAACAATTCCGCATTTAATGGTTCACTTACTAAAAATCCATTTAACTTTGAAAACTATGGTATTAACTCTTTCAGCTTATATATTGATGGTCAACAAATACCTTCAAAAGCTTTGCAACCATCTTTTAATAATAATATATTCACATCGGCATATCATACTCTATTCTCGGGGACTGGTATTCACTTTCTTAATGAAGGAAATGCAATCTCTCGTGAACAGTATGCCAAAGGCTACTGTCTTTTAGCATTTGATTTAACTCCTGATTTATCAGCTAACTCATCAGCTCATTGGAATCTCATAAAGCATGGTAGTGTAAGATTAGAAGTACGATTTGAATCCTCACTAACACAAACAATTAACTGTATTGTTTATGCTGAGTTTGATAATATTATTGAAATAGATAAAAATAGAAATGTTACTGTAGACTATAGTAGTTAAGGTTATAATGTGTGTTATATTTTAGATTTATGTGTTATGCTTAATGCATTTTGTGTATATGTAACTAAAGGAAACATTATAAAATTAAATAAAACAAATTGTATGCAATTTACTATTTTTTATTTCATTACAAACTTCCTATTTAATCTTATACAAAACACTATAATTGAACATTCCTATGACAACCATTGAATAGATTGGTACTGTAATAATCTGCTAATAACAGTAATATCATGGATACACTAGAATTACAAAAACATATGAAAAAGATTCATCCCAGTCTAGAAAATAATGTTTATGCTGCTAATAGACTGCCTATGTATACCCATGTACCAACGTATATAATATGCAATTTGGATGCGGATGATAAACCGGGTTCACACTGGGTAGCTGTACATATCGATACGAATGGCATCGGTCAATATTTTGATTCATATGGACGAACACCTGAGCGATATCATCTCCAGTTTTTGAAAAGGAATTGTAAGAGATGGGACTGGAATGTTGATAGGATTCAGAATGATTGGACTTCAGTTTGTGGAGAATATTGCTTAATGTATTTGCTATATAAGTTTCAGGGATATTCAATGCATAGTTTTACGAGCATATTTACAGGGAACACACTGTACAACGATATTTTAGTGGATGAGATGTTTCGCTCCTATTTTATAAGTAGATAAGGCTACAATTCAAATGTTCATCAATAATTATTTTTATATAGCAAAATGGACAAATGGTCGCCAAATACACAAACCAGTAGATAATAAGCAACAACATTTTGGAAATAAAAATGGCAGTAAAATGAATGTGTTTTATTGATGATTCAGAATAGCGAGGTAGCTCGTAACAAAGTTCGATACATCAGATTACCCGGAAAAATAATTGGGTTAGGTTAGGTTAGGTTAGATTTTGATAAACAACGCCAGAAGCGAATCGCTTTTTAAAAAAGCAACAATTAGGTTAGGTTAGGTTAGACTTTGATAAACAACGCCAGAAGCGAATCGCTTTTTAAAAAAGCAACAATTATGATAATATAGTACGATAATATATAAATATAGTTATACGATTTTAGACGTATTTTTTCTTGAATATAATAATACATCGTTTGGTTAGAATAGTGAGGTAGGTCATAACAAAGAAGTTTAATACAAAAGCAGTGATAAGCGAGGTGCACAATGAGTAATAGATAAGAACGCCGGACGGTGTAATTAGCTAATAGGAAAAGGTGAACCATGGGACGCTAATGACCCACCGGATATCAATTAGATAAGAGTTAATCGATCTGCACATCTCCGAAACCGTGCATCCTATCGCTTCGGGAGTGAGTGCTATCGACTCAGCGTGGCCGCTTTAGTGGGAAAAGAGTCCAAACTTTTTTTTTTTTTTTTTTTTTTTTTAGGATGGGGTACCACTGATTTGCGGGTTCGCCAACACGAGCCAAAAAGCTCAAATCACATGGAAAGCTTAATTTAACAAAAAGCTCAAATACATTGAAAGCTTAATTTAACAAAAAGCTCAAATCACATGGAAAGCTTAATTTAACAAAAAGCTCAAATCACATGGAAAGCTTAATTTAACAAAAAGCTCAAATCACATGGAAAGATTAATTTAACAAAAAGCTCAAATCACATGGAAAGCTTAATTTAACAAAAAGCTCAAATCACATGGAAAGATTAATTTAACAAAAGCTCAAATCACATGGAAAGCTTAATTTAACAAAAGCTCAAATCACATAGAAAGCTTCATTTTACAAAAAGCTCAAATCACATGGAAAGGTGATTTAACAAAAAGCTCAAATCACATGGAAAGCTTAATTTAACAAAAAGCTCAAATCACATGGAAAGCTTTATTTAACAAAAGCTCAAATCACATAGAAAGCTTCATTTTACAAAAAGCTCAAATCACATAGAAAGCTTCATTTAACAAAAAGCTCAAATCACATGGAAAGCTTTATTTAACAAAAAGCTCAAATCACATGGAAAGCTTAATTTAACAAAAGCTCAAATCACATAGAAAGCTTCATTTTACAAAAAGCTCAAATCACATGGAAAGCTTAATTTAACAAAAAGCTCAAATACATTGAAAGCTTAATTTAACAAAAAGCTCAAATCACATGAAAAGCTTAATTTAACAAAAAGCTCAAATCACATGGAAAGCTTAATTTAACAAAAAGCTCCAATCACATGGAAAGCTTAATTTAACAAAAAGCTCAAGTCACGTTATAAGTTGTCAAAAGGGACTTAATCCGTGTTATATTATTTTGTTTTATTGGGTATTCTTTATTATAATATTGTGTTATTTTTTCTATCCTACTTATTATCGAAATGTATGATTGTTATTTGTTACTCTCACGCGAACATCACTTAACGGATTTTGGTGAAACTTTTCAGTAATGTAGCTTAATGTGTAGCCTATTACATAAGATATAGAAATACTTGATTTACCCGTGGGTTCTTTATAGGAAACCACGCGGCGTAGCTAGTATGAAATAAATTTAAATGGGAAACGACATAATCATGGGTCACATTAATGACAGCTTTTTCTCTGTGGTAATAAATCTATATTAATTGTTAGGCTGTCGATTATTTAGACAGATAATTAAAAACATTTAAGTAAAAGCTTTTTACTGGGAGTATAAATCATAAAATAATGCTAATGTAAGCTAATGTATGTCTATGTTAATGTAAGATAGAGGTAGTTATGTACCTCCATTCAAATTCTAATCATAATAATAATCACTTTGTTCTAACCTAGATTCACTCAATAGGTAAGGGATAAAATTTATCCCTTCATATTTTTCATTAACAACCTACTACATCTCTTATAGCATTCAGGTAATTTAACATACTTTGCAATTGGCATAACACACGATTACTTGCCTATAATTTGGGCTTCCAATACATTTCTATGTAGACCATACAAACTTGGCGTTGCTACAGGAAATAAAGAACTATTTTTATCTCATAACAAAGCTTCAATAGAGCAGTAGTTGAGGTGCCCTATTGTCAAGCTGTTATGCAACCGCGCTCCAGATCAAATTGTCATCACAGATATTACGCAAGATTGCAGCATAATATAGTCTTTCGAGTTTCGATACTTCTATTGTGTTATGAAATATGTTCTAACTATTCCACTATTCTTTATTACAACTTTCATTACCAGCTTTTGTAGATTTTCATTTGGATCCATTGTAGCGATAAGCATTTAACGTGAATTATAAAGTGTAAATAATTAATGATCAAAGAACGGTTTTATAAATTTAAAAGTTATTACTCACTTGTTAATGAGAAAGAAGCCTTTTGACTCTATACAATCACGACGCCGTTGTTCCTCACTGCTTTATATATTATCCATCAGGATCCATAAAAATATAAATTAATAATTATGAGTTGAATATACGCCCTGCTAGCTAATTTACACTTACTAGAAACACAAAGTATACCTACAAATTTAAATTTAAAGGGATCAGGAAAAGGATAAGGGCAGACATTGTCTTAAAGATAACTACGAAATCAAAAACATGATACATTTTATCTTCTCTATCATATTTTTATGCAATGCTGCAATTAGATAGAGACAATTCTTCAATCATTTCATAATAATAATCATTATTACTACACCCAAAAAGCACAATATACTTGAACTAAACATTTTACCAACTTAAATTGTGCTTCAATTTCTTGAACTTCACAAGCAAACTTGAAATTCAGAAATACGAATATAAGGAAAATTACAACGTTCCGTCGAACGAACATTTCACCTTCAAGCACTTTTACTTGTAGGAGCTTCAAAGAAAGGAATTTGTTATTGACGTATTTTATAATAATAGAATTGATATATTTAAAAGCTTTGTGAACTCTCAATTTAGGGAATGCGTTGTTCATAAACTTCTGCTATTACAAATGTTCCTTGTCGCCTCTTATGAATGTAATATTTTAATTGATGCGTCTTTTAAACACATTATATACTTAATCCTTCATTCAAGTACCGTTAGAAATAATTCAACTCATCAACACAATAATTAAGTATATATGTATTATATCCTCTCTTATTTTTCATATAATATGTATTTCATTTACTCTCTTTTATCTTTATTTTCATTGCCACCCGTGTACCCTTAATCTTTATCCTTTACCTTGGGCAGCCTGGAAGAGATCGCTGATAAGCGATAAGGTTGCCTTATGTGCTGTGAATGTTTAATTTTCTTTTAATATTATATGATTGTAAAATTTGTAATGGTACATAAAACTGTTAAATAAATAAATAAATAAGTACCTACCCAAGATTAACGTTAATTCGTGTATAATTGCTTTAGATTAAAATATCTTTCATCCAGGTAAAACATTTATTATTAGCTTAAAATATGTACAATAGGAGTAATTAATTACATTAATTTTATAATAATAATGAGCATTAACTTGCGTTAGAAGTAAAACGCGTACAAGAGAAACGATGGGTTTATCTTTTAAACTTCCTTAGGGATACATACTTAAGGGCTATACTTTACTTAACATGTAACAATTATTCACTGGTTTAACGAAAAATAATAAAGCTTTTCAAAATATAATAAATAAATACATAAATATTTTGAGACTAGATATCGGTACACCAAATTGTACACAAGTACATATATTTTTGTATTCATTTGTAGTGAAATGTAAATGCTAATTTAATTAATGGACGCGCTTTTTGTGATAGTCTTTTTTTTATCTGCTAAATTAACAAAGTAATTTTGAGCGAATTACGGCATTTATCCTATTCAGTATACTCAAAACGATATTAGATATGCTAAGATTTCACCTATTAACGCATAAAAGTTAAGCATAGTTAGGAACTTGATAAAATATACAAACATATAAAATCAAATTTACATTAATCATACACTTAAAAACTATATTAAATCTGTGATACTTAATACAAATTCATTTCAATAATCCTCAATATTTACCCGTTTACATTTTATACGTAATCATTTAATATCACGATTATATTTGTTTACAGTTATGGAACAACTGAAAAGGCCTATTAAGTGATAAAATTACATATGGATTATATTAAATACATCGGTAATTACATTGTTAAACCACTTCATTGTTTATAAAGGGGCAACTGAGCATGCTGCGGTATATGTAATTGTATTTGTGGTTGCTGACCGCTTAACTGAATACGCGCTACTCTTTGATAACCGTTCACAGTAATTGCTTATTCTCCAATTAATAAATGCAATAAATAAAAGGGTTAATTCATTGAAAAAAGTTAGATTCATTTATATGTATCTATGTATCAGTGCTCTCTCGAATTTGCAGCTAGTTAAGATTCGATTATAATGAAATACTATTACAACGCATAAAATATATAAAAGGACAATAAAAGTGGGAAATCTTAAAACATAAATTATTTTAATTTGGTTCAATAAAACGTTGTTCTATTCAAATTGTTGTTATTAAAATACAATATAACTTATTAATAGTTAATTTAAGACTGCTTACTGCAATTGCCAAATAAATAATGTTATCTTAATAAAAACCTTAGATCTCAGAGGAAACATCAAAGGGAATATCTTATATCATCCAATTACATTGTTTGTTATTGAAATTGAAATATTAAAAGCTTTCTCTGTAAGCGTAATAAGCTTCATTAGGCCTCTTTGAAGTGTTTAGCAAAAGTTATATAAAACTGAATTATTTAGCGTCTTATGTTTATATTACGTGAGATCTAATAGCAGATTATTCTCTAAACGTATTAAATACTTATAGGACGAATTTTAAGATACCCTATCTCAAATTATATATACATTTATTTAGACAAATTGCTGCAAGACGTATGCATGTTTCTCTTGTACGATCTTCTCTCACGGAACCGAAGTTTTCACTCTGAAAAATAAACAAGATACTTCACTTTATTGACAATATCGTTCGCTAAATTATAATAAACTAAAACTGTTATAACCATAAACAACCGGTTGTTTGTTTCTGTTACCCGTCCGAAAACAATACGAGTACTACGAATTCAGTCTTTTTGGATGCCAATCAATTTTTGGAAGATGTAAACAGGGAATCGAGTTATAATCATTGCCTTTGAAGATTAGCAAACTGGAGATCAGTAGATAAATTATCCATAAAGTGTGATTCATTTCCTTTATGTGACCATTAAATTTATCGTTTTCAATGTTAAATAAAATTGTGGACTTTAGTGTTTAAATTAAATTTATTATTATTCAGCCATGGCTGTCCCACTCCTGGGCAAAGGCCTCTCTTCCCTTCGTCCATGTCTTTCTATTGTGAGCAATTTTAGCCCATTCCTTGCAATGAGAGTTCAGTTCGTCTGATTTTGGGCCTTCCACGCAGCCTTTTTCCATTGTCGGGGATCCACATAGTGGTGATTTTTGCCCATAACTCTTCGGACATCCGGCAAACATGTCCAGCCCAGTTCCATTTGAGCTCGGCAGCTTTATGGGCTACGTCGACAATCTGTGTTTTTGAGCGCAGCGTTCTATTTTGAATACGATCAGAAAGCTTTACGCCCAAAATGCTGCGCTCCATTGATCTTTGGCAAACCCCAAGTGGGGACTTTTGGCGATCAGTCAATGACTAAGTCTGGGCACCGTAGGTGAGGATGGGCAAGATGCACATGTCCATGAGCCTTCGTTTTAGTGAAAGAGGCAAGTCTCCTCTCATCAGGTCTTTCATCGACCAAAAGCTTTTCCAAGCGTTTTCAATGCGTTTGGCAACTTCTTGATCCTGCCTTGCTTGAAAAGAAACTATTTGGCCAAGGTAAGTATACTCATCGACATATGCAACCGACCCACCCTCGACAACGATGGTGGTTTTGGTGCTGTTAGTCATAAGCTTTGTTTTGGTCATGTTCATCTGAAGTCCGACTCTGAGGCTTGCATCGCTCAGGTCTTCGAGCATCGTTTGTAGCTCAGAGGCTGTGGAGGAAAAGAGAACAATATCATCAGCAAAGCGAAGATTTGTTAATCGATGCTCACCGATTTTAAAACCTTTGTTCTGCCATCGAGCCGCCAAGCTTCTAAATACTTCTTCCAAGGTAGCATTGAAGAGTTTTGGAGACAATGGGTCACCTTGTTTGACTCCTTTTGTTATTCGGAAGGATGGGCCATTGCTATTAATTGTTACAGAAGCTGTATGTACAGCTTAATTAAATTAATTAAATTATTAAATAAATTAAATATAATTTTTAAATTTAAAACTGAATAACTTTAATAGTGAAGGAGAAAATATTAATATAACATATTATTTCCCCACCTAACCTTAGGAAAAATCTTATTTATCCACTGTTTTATGTGTTTTATATTGTGTTGAGCTGCTTATCCCTAATTATTTGTAAAAGAAAAACGTTACTTTGTAAAATAGAATATTTATGTGCTGCGCGCGCGGCAGACCGCGGGCCTCTCTCTCGTTCGGTGACTCATCGTAACGTTACCGAGCGTTACACTTTTTCATAAGTGACTCCCAGTCGCAACCTAATTTAAGACGTTGTCACGTCAAAATAATAAATTTAGTGTTTTGGTTTAATATGAAAACTGCTGAAGCACGAACCAGAACAATGATTACTAGGGTCGCGGACTATTCTATCCAATTCTAACAATAATTCAAAACAGAATAAAGCTACATACGCGTCGGCTTTTGTCATAGTTAATTATTTATCACCATGTAGGTATTACTTATTCACATAGTAAATATTATGATTGTTTGGAACAAACTTATTCATTGTATATAGGTAGTTCAGAGTAGAGTAGGTTTTATATTATTATATTACATATATTACATATTAATAAATTACATGGACCATAGTCCAGCTTGATGAATTACCTACACTAAAAATATATTGTACCTACAGTGATTATAAAAAGCTAATGGCATATTATCTTAGTTGAAAAATGAAAATCAATTTATTATGCCGATATTTTGACCATCATTGGTACTTATATTGAGTATTGCTACTCTTGAAATGTTGTAAAGCTATAATACGAAATATACATACGTATTCAATCCATCCGAGTGAGAGGGCTGCGGTGGCGGCCACCTGTGTAAATGCGCCCGCCACATCAACTGACGAAAAGTCATTCGGAACTGCCTCGACATTGAACAATACAGAACAAAGTTAATGGCCCCGTTCAGTAGCGCCAATGCATCCATCAGCTCGCCAAACAGATCGTAGCACCGTTTGAAGAAACATCGTCCTAAAGCCCCGCTCATAAGACCCAGAATCGCTTGAGGTAGCTCCGTCACGAGGAACAAAAGCAGTACAGCCACTAGCATTTTCGTGGTTCTATTTGTTCTCTTGTCGCCTTTGCACTGACGTTTTATAGACTTTTCATTAGCGCATGCATTGTTTATACGTATCCTCTTTTGATGCTCATTGGCGTTGTAGACCTCTCTTATTAGCCAGATGCTAATGACCGTCAGAATACAGCAGGGTAGCAATTTGATAACAACGGCATGGACCCAAAAGTTTATCTTGAATAATTGACCTTCTTCATCGGAATCTACGTGATAAAGTATCATGGGACCATTTGGTTCTAGCACAACCGCTGTGTGAATATCGAATACCTGTTGAATATAAATTGCATATTATTATTTATATCATATTTGTATAATTCCAATAGAACTCTAGTTCATCGTTGTATTATTATGAACCTAGTAATTAACTTAATGGTAAATAATACATTAATTGTTCTATACCTTAAAACAAATATAAACATCGGAAATATATTATTTTTTTTTTAAATAAGAATTAATTGAATAGATATAAAACGATGAATTAATTTAAACACGATTAATTGTTTTCCGTCTTCCTGGTAGCGGTGCTAATTCTCAATATTATTACTAAATTTAACTTTGTAAATTGGGCCGCCAAAAGTAGTTAAATGTCCTCGTAATCGAAGACACGAACTTCCTTTTATCCTGGCGCTATTCAGAATTAATTTACGTGCCGGGTAATCCCGAGCTAACAGTAAAATAGTCACATTACTTCCTAGTACCAATTCAACCAGAAAGGATTTGACAATACCGACTAAACAACGCCAGATTTACCAATTAAAACGAATGTAGATATGAAAATTTTTTACAGGAATTTATCATATCAAAAATAACGAATTCCATGAAAATTGACAGTTCAAAACGTACATCAATGGATATCGGAAAAATAGGACAATGAGACAAAATTAATCTTTAAGAAGATTAATTTATTTTTAAAAAGTTGACGGGTCCGAACGTTGGGTCCGAACGATCAATCATTTCAAAAAAATAAATTGGTAAACATGAAAATACTAATGAGGAAATAAATAATTGAACCGTTCTTTGTAATCGTAATATTTTCACACAGTCCCAAGAATGTCCTTATTAATTATTTTGGTACAAGGAAATCTGATTTATTGGAAACAAATGACACAATCCAATTAATCAAATTAAAAGAACATTTGTAAATAAATTTTTCCTCACGAAGTACTCACCAGGAATGTGGGAATACATAGAAGGGGCGGTAATATGAAGCTGCTGAGGATAGCTGTGCTACATCGCCGCTCTGTACACAGCACATGACTCCTGTCCGAATACCTGATAGGAAATATAACAATTATAACATACAAAATTTATACAAATATAACAATACAAAAATCTATAAAATAATATATAAATCTGCTTATAAAGTACTTCTGAGCAATCTCCCAAACAAAATTAATTGAAATGAAATTAAATGAATCAATGGTTTTGTATCAAATTTTTCGTAATAGAAACCTGAAATTTAATACAATTAACAAGTTGAATCGAAACATTTATTAAATTTTCCCGCCACAATATTACAAATAAATAACATCACAATATCATAAAACTTACAAATCTGATCTCCGACGGAGAGAATTCGAGAAATGGCTTGGTCATATTTTAATTTAGAACTTAATCTATTATTTCTTATTATTTGATGTATTGTTGAGATAATAATTAAACGAGTGTCTGATTGATTATAAAGATTATTTTTCCGACCCAAATATCGACCAATAGAATTGCACCATTCGACGTCACGTGGTACAACCTACATGGTATTATACTGATTATTTTTCCGACCCAAATATCGACCAATAGAATTGCACCATTCGACGTCACGTGGTACAACCTACATGGTATTATACTGATTATTTTTCCGACCCAAATATCGACCAATAGAATTGCACCATTCGACGTCACGTGGTACAACCTACACGGTATTATACTGATAATTTTTTGAAAATTTTCTCTGGTCGTTGACGTCAAACTGACAGGTTGAATTCAATTGTGCAATTATTGGCCGACATTTGGGACGGAAAAATAATCCCCCGAATACCACACGAGCTTCAAAATTATCTGGCATTTCCCTCAAGGTTCCCTGCAAACAAATAAAGTCGTCAAGTTTTTCAGGAAAAATCACTCGCGCTTCGCGCTCGTGATTTTTTAACCTTGACTAAAAACTTGACTCCTTCATTTGTTTGCAACGAACCTATCGGAAAATACCCGATAATTTTGAAGCTCTTGTGGTATTATAAGTGATTATTTTTCCGACCCAAATATCGACCAATAGAATTGCACCATTCGACGTCACGTGGTACAACCTACATGGTATTATACTGATAATTTTTTGAAAATTTTCTCTGGTCGTTGACGTCAAACTGACAGGTTCAATTCAATTGTGAAATTATTGGCCAACATTTGGGACGGAAAAATAATCTCCCGAATACCACACGAGCTTCAAAATTATCTGGCATTTCCCTCAAGGTTCCCTGCAAACAAATAAAGTCGTCAAGTTTATCAGGAAAAATCACTCGCGCTTCGCGCTCGTGAATTTTTAACCTTGACTAAAAACTTGACTCCTTCATTTGTTTGCAACGAACCTATCGGAAAATACCCGATAATTTTGAAGCTCTTGTGGTATTATAAGTGATAATTTTTTGAAAATTTTCTCTGGTCGTTGACGTCAAACTGACAGGTTGTATTCAATTGTGAAATTATTGGCCGACATTTGGGACGGAAAAATAATCCCCCGAATACCACACGAGCTTCAAAATTATCTGGCATTTCCCTCAAGGTTCCCTGCAAACAAATAAAGTCGTCAAGTTTTTCAGGAAAAATCACTCGCGCTTCGCGCTCGTGATTTTTTAACCTTGACTAAAAACTTGACTCCTTCATTTGTTTGCAACGAACCTATCGGAAAATACCCGATAATTTTGAAGCTCTTGTGGTATTATAAGTGATAATTGTTTGATTGTTTTATTATAACTATGCCTTTGTTATAGCAGTATTAATTTTTTGCCACTGGCATGATTATAATCCATACTAATATTATAAATGCGAAAGTAATTCTGTCTGTCTGTCTGTTACTCAATCACGCCTTAACTACTGAACCAATTTGCATGAAATTTGGTATAGAGATATTTTGATATCCGAAAAAGGACATAGGCTAATTTTTATCCCGGGAAATAGGATAGGTTTTATCCCGAAAATCCCACGGGAACGGGAACTATGCGGGTTTTTCTTTGACTATGCGCGGGCGAAGCTGCGGGTGGAAAGCTAGTAATCTATAAAAGCATGCAGACTGCAGTCAGTCAGTATTTTGGGATAATTAATCTTCAACATCATTATTAACTTAATTATTAATCTGTAAAATTTTTCTTTTGACTAACTGAATTTCGTTTTAATTGGCGGATGAAGGATATCGCGATTTTTTTCCTTCTTCTCCAGATTTCCTCTCAATCAAAAAGTTGAGTTATCTAACACGTTTAATTAATTTTAAATAAGATGTTTGTAATTTCTTTTTCCATTTACATTTTAAGGGTCAAAATATTAAATTCTTATTTATGAGTTAAACAAATGCTTTAGTAATATTAATGTCATGTTGTTCTTTCGAGACACTCAATTAATGATGTAATTAAAATCTTTTTCATCAATTTTCCAGAAAGCGGCCATTGTATAATATTAAAATAGTTGAAAGGAATTGAAAAGGAAATAGACCCTTTTGTAGATACAATTTCATTCAGTTTATTCTGAAATACTTAAGAGTAGGCGTATACACAGTTCTATTTCAAAGAGATAAGCAGGAAAAAGGACAAAAGATAAATAGAAATCGTATGTTATCTTTAGACCACTTTAATGTTATGTAAAATGTTAAGTAAGCCGATTGACGGTAAATCGTAGTACCTACTTATCTACATAAAATAAACTCAGACGAATGTATTAAGGATTTTTAAGTGACTCAATCCCACATTTTTGATTAAAATTCAAATAATGGAAGTTAATGGTTGTTTGCTTTCAAAGTATTTTCACAAATTCGAGAAGTGTAAAAATAGTATTTCTATTTTCCTATGTTTATGAATTGTAGAACGATTATCAATTACAATGTATCCTAACGTAAAAATACACAAAATCAATACCCTCGAGCTAAGCTTAAACAGAACCCAATTTGAAACACATGTAGAAAATAAACTTTAAAATTCTAAAAGAATAAACTAATTCCACGTTTAGTTACAGATCGTGCCCATCAAACATTCACTTACTTTATAGCCACGTATCTCCAGATAGCGAGCGAGAGTGTCAGACAAATGGACGCCGTGTGAAAAATCTGTGCGAAATGCATGTGGAACAGGAGATATGCCGCCCACTTGTACGGCATCTCACGTTGCCCGGGTAATATCTATGGAAAATATCGAGTTTATGGAAACCATTGATTGCAATTGATAATGGTTTATTTATTTATAAATTCTTTATTTCACATACAAAATTTGACAAAAGCAGGTTATTATAGGAAGCAATTGGCGGATTAGCTAATGTTTTAAATACAGTAATTTAGGTTTAGATTTTATGAAGTAAATTATTTTATTTATAATAACTAAGTACTAATAACAGATGTCTAACTAATGAGTTTATCAGTAAACAGTTGTTGTTATAAGTAAACTGATATCGATTTTATTATTTTATTAACAGTGAGCAAACTAGAAATAAGATGACATGTGAAACTTAAATTGTCTTTTCCAATTACTTACATATATTTTTACCTAAGTATTCTTTAATTGTATAATTTGAGTTATTCTATTATATTAAGCAATAAAGATTTGAAGAAGAAGATTAAGCAATAATATTTATTTCTGAATGAGGTTCGCAACCTCATTCAGAAATAAATACCAATACCTACCTGCAGTAAATGAATACAACTGCATTAAAATCAAAGAACATAAATATTTGCTTTAAATCTGAGAGCGCATGAGTTTGTTATTACAGCACGCTGTAACATGAACTTTGTGTATATTTATTAAAAAACTTCTTGATACATAAATCAAATGGAACCGGTAGCTATTTATCTAGCGTCTAGACCTATAATAGATATCTCACTTCGCATTATTGTTTATGGTGCAGTACTTTTCTCAAATTCTACAGTTTGTTTTACTAAAAGCAACGCTTATGACTACCGATAAATATGATCGATAGAACCTTTTGATTTATTGTCAATGTTTTAAGAACTTTAAAGGATATCGTCTAGACGGGAGATAGTGAAACGAGGGTCGGGTAATTTAATTTAAATACATTATTTGTTCTTACACTGTAGGTAAAGGATTTCAATATTGACAATACTGACAATACATTGCTGATATTGTCTTACCAGACTCTATATTATGATTGAACTCTAAACCCAATAGATTAGTCTATTGCCATTTATGTAGATCTACAGTCTACATGTAATGATATTGTTTTTCTTCTGATTCTAATTTCAGTTAAACGATCATCTCTATACTGTGAATTTGTTTAAAATCAAACTACATACACATTTGCACTACCTTCGACTCACAAAATGTTATCCGCATACATTTCAGAATACTATTAGTACTTGCCAAATATCTATAAATCGCGAAGGGCACATACTCCATCATAACGAACACATCAGCCACGGCCAGCCACTTCAACAATCTGTTGATCGGCGCTGCAGCGAGGTCGCGCCGAGTCAGCACCGCTACGTTCAACGCGTTTGCTAGTGAACCGAAGAAACAAACCTGCCAACGTATTATACACTTTATTTTCACAGTAATAAGCTCTTATTTTGTAATTGCATGTATAATGAATGCGTAATTATTAGGTCAATTAAATTTCATGGTAAAGTATGAACTACAGGCTGTTACGCCGTAGCCAGATCGTGTGGCGTAGCACAGCTACGTTGAAAGTTTAGATAAACAATCTCTGAGTCCATTCATATTAATATATTCATGATGGTAAAACAACTTCGATACATTTTAAATTACGTAACAAAATTATAATATTATTTCGTGCTTGTATCAGAAAATAATGTATCTTCAAAATATTTGTATACTGTCATATCGATATTTATTTAATCTCTTGTGGTGTAAAATTTGTTATCAACAAACGGTCTCTTGCTCATTATAATATTCACATTTATTGGCCTTAAATTATTCTCAATTGTAATAAAACAATAGTATAAGTTAGTCAAACTAAGTTTACTAATGAACTAAAGGAACAAGAATATTTTGCCTCACTTTGAGTAGGTTCCTATACTTTATATGTCGATTGCTCAAAGTTATCTACATTATTTTAGCGCTACCAAAAAGAAGCAGTTTGTTAATTAGGTACTAACTACGTACTATTCTCGTTTGATTGCATCCATAATTTACTTTTATATTTACATTTATTAGCATTTTATACAATTATATTAAAACATACCAACATTTAAAAAAAGTTTAATGGACACCAAAAATCATTGATAATAATAATATTTCTGTTTCGCGTTTATTAATTATTATAGATTTACAAATAGAAATATTTGCCAAAATTTAGAGGCTTCACTGGAATATCTACATACTCGTAATGGCTCTTTATGTCCGTCAGCCACAATTTAGGGATACATTATTAGAGCTATGTATCTCATCATTGAAATTCCACACTGAACTGTATTCGATCCGACCTGAACACGAGTTTAACATAGTTTTAGTCTTATTGCACTAGTTCCTACTCGTGTATGTAGGCCACTCAATGAAAATAATATATTATAGTATTTTCCGTGAAGTACTATCTTAGTTTTTGTATTAACTAAGTTATTTTTTTAATCCTATACTATTTTGGCTTGATATCCATCATAAAAATGGTGCAAAATATTCTAAAAAAGAAACATATCGATAACGAGAAATAAAATAAAAGGGTTATACTAAGTAATAGAAGTTATTTGAGCTTGAATATGAACTCTTTATTTTTAATAGATATATATTAGCAAATCAGAATGAAAGAAGAAAAGCAAAAGGGTCTTCGAATTATTTACGACTGAAGCGTGTAATCTTCAAAGAAATTTTAGATGTTGTACCTAATTATAAATTATAAACTTTGTATTAAATTTATATTTCAGGTACAGGGTAAAGTTTTAGTATGAAGTAATCCATATTTAAAACAAATAAGAGCTTTTTGATGTAAAATACACACATAGCAGCGTAACAAATACGTCTATCTAATTTACCTTTTTGGAAGCGCGAAATTCAATTACTTAATCTAAACTGAATGTATAGTCACCGTTAATTTTCTCTCGTTCCATGATACAATTTTATATACCTATCCGAATAAAAATTTACACCGTAAAAACATTTTATTCGTTATCTACTTACTTAAAATATGAGGAAATTCGCTGCGCCAAACACGAATGTGCAAGATGTTTAAGATGTTTAAGATATTTTACGATATTTTTGTGTTTTTGTCTAGACGGAGGTATTCTAATAAGGGCGTACGTCAGCAAATTGAATGCGCATTAGCGTCTGTCAAAGTGGTGGCTGTGACTAAATCCAATTATAGAACTTTCCAGTTGATTGTAGTTTACACCGAGGACTTGTGTCTTGATTGGGGACCGTCTTAACAGTAAAGCCGTTTTGTGGTCGCATCAAACACCATCGCTCATTGGGACAGTATCATCCCCCTGGTGTTGTAAATGCGAGGATTCTGAAGACGTTTGAATAGTTTAGATAACTCAATCACACGGATGATGATTGTAACCACTTCGTGTCAACGGCGATAACAAGCATTTTTATTAAATAATAAAAAAAATACAGTGAAAAGTAGATACTTACGAGTTATAAAAGGGGAACATTTGCCTAATTTGAAACATTACATTACAGCATTTTATTAGAGCTTCATTGCATCAAGCTCAGAGACTCTTTTTAACGAAAGTTTATAGAAGCTTAAAATAACTTCATGGGAAGCTAGAGTTGCAAATAGGGAGAAAAAATTGCTGACTAAACAGTTGATCATAAATCACAGTCAGTCTAACGTGACTATTAAAAATATGAGAGCGGTGATGTCAATCCGTCGATCAGCGGAGCATCGAGATCATACAAAAATGGTTATAATTATTTCCTGTTACATTAATTTATCAAAATTCAAAACATTATTCATTTTGACACGGAAAAATAACAAATGACCTCCGAAATGTTATCAAATGATTATATTTCAGATGATTGTATTTATGACACTTCATTGTACAAGTTATAACAACAGATATAGTCCATTGAAAAGTTACATTTGGGGTTGCGTTTTTTAGAGGACGCAATTTTATTTTTTTGATGTGTAGGGGGGGTCAGTGTGCAGCTAAAACCAAGTTTGTGGGGTCGCCACCCTTGTCCCACGGCCGCCATCTTGAAAATAGCGGTTGAAATGGTTTTTACGATATATCTCTTAAACTATTTATCTGATAAAAAAAAATTGTTAACATTATTTGTTGCAAATTAAATAATCTACAACTTTGGTCCAGCAACTTTTTGTCGAAGAACTATAAATAAAAAAGTTATAGGTGAAAATGTTCAGAAATTAGAGCTATTTATATTTCTCAACAAAACTTTTTTTAATCATTTTACGAAAGAATGATATCAGACCATTTTTGTAGATTATTTTTCGAGGAATAACTTTTATATACAACATTTTTTCATTAAGTAAATAGATAAGGTTTTACAGCGCTCCGAAGTAAGTACTATTTTTCAGTACCCTTAACTATACAGTATACATATATTATGTGTGTACTTATAATAATTTGTAATCAGTAATAGTTTTTTTTTGTTATTATAATATTTTTAATAATTAATTTTGCAATATTATTAATTATTGAATCTTTTCCCCACCACCCAGGAGGTAGAGTCTGGAAGCGCGTTTTTTTAAGTCGAAAAGCAGGTCTGAAATGTTATGCAGTGTGCTTCCATTGTTCTGGAGTCTGGGAAAAGAGCCAATAGCCAATATACGTATAGTTAAGAGTACTGAAAAATAGTACTCACTTCAGAGCGCTGTAAAACCTTAGCTATTAACGTAATGAAAAAATGTTGTAGGTAAAAGTTGTTTCTCGAAAAACAATCTACAAAAATGGTCTGATATCATTTCTTCGTAAAATGATAAAAAAAAAGTTTTATTGAAAAATATAAATAGCTCTAATTTCTGAATATTTTCGCGTATAACTTTTTTATTTGTAGTTCTACGACAAAAAGTTGCTGGACCAAAGTTGTAGAGAATTTAATTTGCAACAAATAATGTTAACAATTTTTTTTTCAGATAAATAGTTAAAGAGATATATCGTAAAAACCATTTCAACCACTATTTTCAAGATGGCGGCCGTGGGACAAGGGTGGCGACCCCACAAACTTGGTTTTAGCTGCACACTGACCCCCCCTACACATCAAAAAAATAAAATTGCGTCCTCTAAAAAACGCAAGGTTAGGCCAAAAAAATGTAACATTTCAATGGACTAATAAATAACATGGAAACCATGAACATGACAAGTGTACAATAGGCAGCCTTATTGCTTAAAGCAATCTCTGCCAGGCAACTATAAAATTTAAAGAACATTTACGATGATATTTTTGTAAAAGAGATATCGTTATTTAAAACACGATATATTGTGTGACATACATTAAAATGTAAACAAACATCGTACTCAATACTTATGTGAAATAAATTGAAAGTAAATAACAAAATTAGATCAATTACTCGAAATTCATCAACAAATAATCGGAAGGGAAGCATTAACGAGCTTAATTGATGTTATTTGATATTGTTGCTCTTGAAAACTTGTTAAGAGCCACATGTGGATGCATGCCGTGTTTACAGCCTTTATTTACGTTACCTACTTCTACAAAGGATGCTTTTAGTTAAGTATTTCGTTCATTATTTCGTAAATATTAGTATTTTCCTTAAAAAAAGAACCTGTGCTCTTTTATACATCATTCCTTTCTTCCTCTTAATTCTTTCCTTTAAATTATTTTTTGTCCTAATAATATTTTTCCGCTTTCTTTTATATATCCATACAAAGGAAAAGATCTAAGACTAACCAAAAAATTCGAAATCAATTTTTGACAGTTACAAATCAAGTTTTCTAACGTCTTATTTTCTTATTCTTTATATTCCTCCTCCTCCTCTTTCAAGATCACGGACCGTACTCAATTCTTTTTTTTTTCTTTTTCTTCTTCAAAATATTTGGCATATTATTATAATATTCATACCTACATACATTATGAGTGTATTTTTTAATATCACTAGGTATAAAAAGGTTATAAAAGGTACAAAAGTTGAACGAGCAGAAACACCCTTAAAGTATCGCAAACAAGATAATAACTGCATCAAAATTCAGGCAAAAGTTTAAAATATTATTTGGAAATTGGATTTTCTTGGCACATCCTTGCCCTCTGTTTTGAAGCTGAAAACAAGTTAAAAAGCTTTTCATAATTAGTAGAAAGTTACAACTATTTGCAATGAAGAATAATCTGTCAATATTAACTATATTTACAATAATTTAGGTAATGTTTTCAGTTGACGCGTTGAAATTGACGCAAGCACTTTCGCGTGGGTCCGGTATCATCACCATATAATATATTTATAGACTGTCCTAATTACCCTAATAATCATTTGTGGTTACGTGACCTAAGTTTCTTATCAAATAATAGTGCTTTACATTCGAGTATTAAAAGATAAGGGTAACCTATTAAAAACTCGAATTTCTATTACCCGAATCTTAAAACCCCGAAAACGGTTGTTAGAACTTTTAAAAGACAGATGTAATGAATGACAAATTTTTAAAATTCCTTTTTTAATTTCCCAGATGAATCAATTTCCAGATGCACCAAAACCAGATTTTTAAAAAGTATTTTTTTGTTTCCCGTATTCTCATAATACAGATCTCATTATACCAGATTCTCAGAATACTTTTTTTTGTTTCCCATCGTACCATTTTCCAAATAAACTATTGCCAAATTTTCATAATCTTTTTATTTGATTTCCATACAATCGTGATTATACCTTTACTATCGACTGAAAATAAACATTGTCATTAAGTAAATTTATTGTTTTACTTGTCCATTACAGACCGGTTTTAGTGTCAAAGTCGACTCAGTAGGTTAGGTTTGAACTACGACCCCCACGCTAGAACTGACTCGCTATTGTTTTACTTGCCCATTACAGAAAGGTTTAAGTGTCAAATTCGACTCAGTAGGTTAGGTTAGGTTCGAAGTGTGACCCCCCATGCACGAGCCGAGCGAGCGAAGCGAGCGTGCCGCGGCAGCGGCCGGCGAGTGCCAGAACCGACTCGCTATTGTTTTACTTGCCCATTACAGAAAGGTTTAAGTGTCAAATTCGACTCAGTAGGTTAGGTTAGGTTTGAAGTGTGACCCCCCATGCACGAGCCGAGCGAGCGAAGCGAGCGTGCCGCGGCAGCGGCCGGCGAGTGCCAGAACCGACTCGCTATTGTTTTACTTGCCCATTACAGAAAGGTTTAAGTGTCAAATTCGACTCAGTAGGTTAGGTTAGGTTTGAAGTGTGACCCCCCATGCACGAGCCGAGCGAGCGAAGTGAGCGTGCCGCGGCAGCGGCCGGCGAGTGCCAGAACCGACTCGCTATTGTTTTACTTGCCCATTACAGAAAGGTTTAAGTGTCAAATTCGACTCAGTAGGTTAGGTTAGGTTCGAAGTGTGACCCCCCATGCACGAGCCGAGCGAGCGAAGCGAGCGTGCCACGGCAGCGGCCGGCGAGTGCCAGAACCGACTCGCTATTGTTTTACTTGCCCATTACAGAAAGGTTAAAGTGTTAAAATCTATTCAGTAGGTTAGGTTAGGTTCGTGCTGCGACCCCCTGGAAGGATTTCGTTTTGCTGGATATCGTTTATTTGAATTTCAAAAATCTGGACATTGTTTGTCTGGATATCAATTAACTGTATTTCAAAAATTTGTGTTTTAAAAATCTGACTTTCGTGCATATGGATTACGGTCATCTGGATTTGTGCATTTAGATTTCGTATGTCTGGAACTCATTCGTCTGGATTGTAAAACGTCGTACAAATAAAGAAATGGGCAAATGAAATTCGGAGTTGCGATTATATGGCAAACAAAACTTCGAAATTATAAAATTCGGGGTTATGAAAAAATGTCCAAACGTTTTCTGGATTATGATATTCGGAATATTAAAATTCGAGATTAAGATAGGTAACCAAAGATAAGAGATAAATAGCTATAAAAAAGTTAGTTTTTCAAGTTACAATAGTATCTAGTAAAAAAATAATTTCGGAAACTACTCCGAAAAGAATTCATCTATTTCATATTTCACTATGAAATATAAATATGACTTATTTAGATTAATACTAGTACGCATGTATTTTTCCTGCCTTTAAACATACTATAAGCCTGTTATATATAATAAATTATACCTAATTAATAATATTCCATGGAGAGAAAGTTAGCAGATTAAATAAAATAATTTAAACGAGACAAGTGTCTATTACTGTAAAAATCTAAAGAATATCAAAATAAAAGAACCCAAAAAGCTTGATTAAGATTGAAGTCTCAAAGGGGCAGATGTATTTTACATACCGTATACTGATTAAAGAAGAGCTGGCCTGAAAATAAATTCGCAACCGTTTGTAGTACCTACTAAGATATTTACACGTTATTAAAATAAAAATAAAGTTTTATTTTTTTAATTGCCTTATAGAAGGACGTACACTCGATAAAAGATTCCTTTTTATCACGAAATCCACGTAAAAGAAATCGCAAGCAAAGTTTACTTGAATTAAATATACAGTAGATACAAAACTGTAACAAAATATAAACTTCTCTCAAGAATATATAAAGTTGCGGTCACGCCTTGTTCTGATCCCGTCTATAATTTATTTTATGATCCTTGTTAGATAATAATTTAAAGTCTTTATAAACACAAACATTTATATTCAGATCTTCGCTCGGTATATTCTCAATAGATTAATTATTTCAAGCCTTATTGAATTTATAGTTTTTTGGTATAATTATGTTACTTGTTTGTCAGTACGTGGATTACTAATTTTTTAATAAACTATCAATCGTCTATACATATACATATAATAAATCTGTAGAAGGGTCAATTCTGTACATTGAAAATATTGAAAAAATAAATAGCAGGGGGTGTTACTGGATCGATAGCAAACCCAAATATGTGATTAAAAAAATTTTTGTCTGTCTGTCTGTCTGTCTGTCTGTCTGTCTGTCTGTCTGTCTGTATGTTCAGGCATCACGTGAAAACTAACTGTTCGATTTCGATGAAACTTGGTATAATTATACCTTATTATCCTGGGCATAAAATAGGATACTTTTTATCCTGGAAAAATACGTAGAAAAAAATAAATCTTAATTTTTCAGTTTTATCCATAGACGTTGTTCTGTAGAACCGAGAACACACGTTGCGTTAATTATTATAGGTATTTGGGTCCAATAGATATTGATAAGATGTCATTGTCAGAGTTACTCAAAATGGAGAAATAAACCATCCACGCGAAGACCGACATCCGCGCGGACGGAGTCGCGGGCGGAAGCTAGTTTAATAATAAAATTATTGTGTGGATGCGATTATTTTATAGAAACCAATGAGCTTCTTAAGAAGCTAATTGGTTTCGCTATGGAACATTAGTTAACTAATGTTCCATAGCGAAACGTCTATTTTACAAAGTTACTATTATTTTATTCATAAGTTCATTTTTTGACTTAAAGGTATCTACGTCTACAAATAGGGATTATTTGGCTTAGACACGTTTAGATAATATCAAGAAGCTTATATCTTATACACTGGAGATTTCGGTATGAACATTTGACGTGTAACAAGAAAATTGTTGTGTTTTATCACTTTCACACCTAACTTGGTATTGCCACTGTTAATACGAAGTTTTCCCAAGGCTACTATGTATGCTGTAATATTCTGTGCAAAAGGTTAGTTTTTGTACATGAGTTTGTTGATAAATTGCCAACAACGTCATTCAGAAGCATTGTTGGATGAGACAATTATTATTTATGCTAAATAAAATAAGTATCTGAACCAATTATTAAAAAGCGATACTCCCTGATTATGGGTAGTTACCATAATAAAATTGTAGCAACTCTCACTTTGACAATATGGCATAAGTGTCAAAAAAATTGCGTCGCTTCGAATATTTAAGTTAATATTGTTGCGTATTTAATAAATATTTTCCGAATATAAATAATGTATTGCATTGTGAAAAATTGCAGAAGTTTTTGGACACCAAATTCTGGCATAAAATTTCACAGGCTAGTGTATATTTACGCTATTTACAATATCCCTCAATACAAGCTCAATACTCATGCATTTACCTGTTTAGAATCATTTTCATGGCAAAAATCGTCAATTTTATCATCATTTTAGTAATCAATCATGCTAAATATCTTCTATCTATCTTCTTTTCCTAATAATTTCATCATTTTTCAATAAACCAATTTAACAAGTAAGGTAACCATGATGACGAGTTTTTACGGATAGCGAAGAGAAAATATTGTAATAGTTAACAAAATTATGATGAACATTTAGAACACCATTTCAAAGATTTTTATACTAGTAATGAAACAACGCACGACATCGATATTGCACTCACATGTGGTTTTATGTTTGTTCTTCTTTAACATAGAAATTAATAGTTCTTTTAACTTACCAAATTTTTTTTGTTTTACTTATTTCAGCTTTCCAAAAATGAAATAAAAAGAAATAAATGGCTGTCCATAGTGCCTATCAAGGGTAAAATTTATCAACATGCCAGAATATGCAGTTTGCATTTTAAGCCTGAGGATTACGGTCCAGAAAAAAAATACCTTTTGAAAAGTGCTATACCTTTTTATTTACCACATTCTTGTTACTGCGTCTCAACTGTGGATAAAGTAATTTTAATTATATTATAATTAACCACCATGAAACCATTAGTAACCGTAAGTACAGCTCCTGAAAGACATACGAATTTCTGAGAACTGTAATATCGTTACCACACATCAACACTAGCGATGCAACTCTCCCTTTGGAATATTGAAAAGTTTTAGACTGAAGCTTGAGTAACCAAAACGATGTTTTAATGTATGTAGCACTCATTTTAATTAAAAAATCGTAGTATGAGATCAAAAGTTATCAAGCGTTATTTAAAACTATCATTCTCTACCAATTAAAATGGTATGTACCTATAAAGATGATAATTATTCATGTAAGTTGACCAGTAATATTATAATATAAATACTGTTAAAAATATATGTCGTTATTATTTATAGACCATGATTTTTAGTTTTTTTTTATTTCGAAAAATCCTGAATATACAAACCAGTGTGGTCACCCACAGAAAGAGACAAAAAACAACACTGACGTCATTCAAGGTTATATTTTCTTGTGACAAGTTAATGGTCATAGTGCAATCTCCAGTGTATTAGATATAAGCTTCTTGGATAATATCAAAACATTAATGAAGAGTGTCATTTATTGATTAAAAAATAAATTGGTGAACAAACCCATCGATAAATTGACATTGCATTATCATTGGACAGCGGACACACCTCTTCAATTTGGAAAAATTTGTAAGAGGACCTGACACTTAACTAATCATGGTCTCGCATGTTGTTGACAAGATATTGATTACATCAAAATTTAGGTAATTTTCCCTGCAATAATCAAAATGGAAAAATTGCACCTAAAAGTTTTCTCGCTTTAGGTTTTATTTCTTTCATTCCATCGCAACTAAAAGTTAATTTTTCATAGGTCGTAACAGAAGAATTAAGTTAAATAGAGTTATAAAACTCGTCTGACAAAGATATTAAAGTATCATAACGTTAAACAAGTTAAAACGCAGTTGTTACATTCACCTAAAGTTAAATAATAGTAAAGTGACAAACATATTTATAGAAATACTCTTTTGATATATTTGCGCATTTATGAAACAATGGAAAATACATCATTGCATTTTCAGTAAAACAGGACGTCGCGCCAAACAATAATATTATATTTAAATGATGTAGGTACATTGACAGCAGATGAAATAATACTCACAATGAGACTGATGTATCCATGTATGCTATTGTATGCCAGGATCAAGTCGCGTAGGTTGCCACCACAATAATTACAGCTCGGTTCTGCGGCCTTTGTCAAGTTCAATTTCGAGCGCCATCCGTCCACTAATTTAACCAATGTGCCGAAATCAATAGACTCGTGGTTACTTTTCGTCGAGCGTTCCTTCAGAGCCGAGAGAAATTGTGACATATTAATAGTCTTATTCCCGTCCGTGCTTTCGGTCGCAAACAACATTTCCTCAAACAAATTCGTTAAGGTTTGTGTGATGTTGGATGTTGCGCTTTCTTCGAAAGCCATTTTCTCGAGTTTCAATAAGTATTCATAGCTTCCTTTGGTATGAAGAACATGTTTGAGCAAGAATCACTGGTTTTGAGTGAATATCTCCGAGGCGCTGCAAAGAAAGCATCATCTTAATATTGTAACAAGATTTATGTACGAGCTATATGTTGCCGCTCGTGGGAGCGTAATTGAATTTATAATGTTATCTGTATGTGTTTCGTATAAGCATTAAGTACTATTTTTGGGAACAACATTAACATGAATAAAATTATAAGTGATATTAGGGGAAATCAAATTTACTCCCACGAAATAACGTGACTGCGAGCCGCGTAGATGTGCGACCTAATTAGTTTAGACTTTGTTATGATAAAAATAGTTCAAGAGCATGTTTTATACAAAAAAAAAGCACCGAAAGCTTGCTACAAAATAACTTCTCGTTTATATAAAATCAGACAAAGTATAATGTTTAACTGAAATTAATTATTTATATATTATTGAAAATCACTCAATTTGTAGTTGAAGGAAATGAATACCATATAGTATACACTCATCATGATAATTACGTTGTACTATTCGAACATCTAAATAAAATAAAAACAGGCATTGAAGTGCAAATATCACACGTTAAAATACATTACGTCTGTATCGGAAACTCAATAAGGAAACGTAAGATTTAATCTCGCATGAAAGCTTCGCTGTTCAGATGAACAGTATTTTTTCACTGAGCAATTTTTTACACTTTTTAAACGAGTCTACTTACATATTTTTTTAAATACTTGTCAAAAAGATAAGAAAGTATGTTATATAGATTAAATATTGTGACAAAATACTTTGTTTTAAGATAAACGAATTAAATAATATCCTAATAGTTTGAGCTTAGAGCTCACGACAATATGATGGATCATTTTCATGAATCACAAACGCTGTTATATTTTAAATAGCTGTTAAAATATGATATAGCGGTAATATTTAAATGTAGTTTAAATAATAAGCAACATAAATCTAACTTTTATGACGTATACAATCCGGTATATGAGTCAGGAGAATTTCGTCGGAAGTTGTAATTTTTCATGTCACAGATCAAATGAAAGATAAATCCCGCTCACTTTATAAACCACATGAATTATTCAAAAATGTATACATACATATAAAAACATGTTGAATTGATGTGTAAACATGTTATGATTGGACTTGTTATTTCAATGGCTCAGTGGGATTTGGGTTTACATACCAAAAAGTAGGCTACGGTACTCTTATCTGTATTCGGCATATCAATAAAAGTAAATAATAAACGTAAAAAAAAAATATTTTATTGCCTCCAAAAGTATACATATAGTGTTTTTTGAGTTACCTACTTTTATTTAAATCTATAAGAACTTATCCAAAAAAATGGCTAAACCTAATGAAAGCTTTAGCTGCCGAACTAAGCCATGGCCTGTAATACAGCACTCGCTAAACCCACTCTGACCTTTTTATAATGATAAGGATCTTAATTATAAGTATAAGCCTCAAGAGAGGCTGTGAAGGAGCGGGTGCGTAAGTGTATGTGTGTGTACATGTGTGTGGGTGTGTGTATGTATATTTTCTATCTACTTGAAATAAATTTTCTGTTTCGTCAATTCAAATTCAAATTTTACAATTTTACGCTTCAATCATTACTCCATAAATATTATTCGATTGTTATAAGCGTTTGTTCTTTTTGCCGGGCGAGGTCTTTTTCCTAGAAATTGAATCGAACTGACGGCTTCTATTCGTGTAATTTTATGCCTTCTAAAAATTATAAGCGGTCAAACCATCTGTAAATTTTTCAGTAAAATTCGCAGAAACTAAATTTTTTACAGCTTTGTTCAAAGTTTTTATAATTACTTATTAGGCGATCACCTTTCGGCAAAAACCAGGTACTTAAACTAATATTTATACCGAATCATAGAACACCACTACCGAGATAACACGGGAAACGTGAGCTTTATATTAGATTTGGATGTCTGAGTTGAGACTAATAAATGGCAGGGTTTGAAGGCCGTTTAAAGAATCAATCAATGCAACAGATGTTAAATTAATCTGCCTACTCCAATCTCACTGCGAGAATAGGGTCTAACTTAATGTGCTAATAGCATTTCCATCTGTTATTTAAATTTGGTCTATAATACTATTGAAATCTTGTATGAATGAATGAAAGTCCAAAGTCGGTTCCGTACTTAAACTTCAATATTAGTATAGAATATATTATAGTCTAACGTGACATATTAGTTCCTATAAACAAACTTACAAAGTTTGCTCTATGTACCTATTTTTATATTATTTAAATTGTAATTTATTAGTAAATATTAGTTTAAAGTAAGAAGGATTTATATTTGATAATTTTTTAAATCTGTCGCCTTTATGCAAGCCTTTAAGTTATTTCAGTATCTTCACTGGAAAATTAAATAAAATCAACCTAAAGCAACAGACTAAAAGGATTAAAATTAGATTACTGATTGGAGAGCAAACTTCCTCACCTGTGACAGACATTTTCATTATATAATTTGCCGTGTCAATACCCATTCTAGAAATATCTTTATTCAACAAATTTATTCAATATTTTATAATCAAAGAAGCTATATTTATTTCATAAGACTATTGAATATCATTATTATTTTCTCGATTAAAATTGTGCAAGATCATATTTACGCTTCTACTTACTTTAGACATACATATTATGAAACTAGCTGCTCTGCGCGGTTTCACCCCCGTGGCTCCACTCCTGTAGGTCGTAGCGTGATGATATATAGCCTATAGCCTTCCTCGATAAATGAGCTATCTAACACCGAAAGAATTTTTCAAATCGGACCAGTAGTTCCCGAGATTAGCGCGTTCAAACAAACAAACAAACAACAACAATCTTCAGCTTTATAATATTAATATTATATAATATAGATATTAAACTGTAAACAAATTAACGACTCATAACTAAATTTATTACTTTTAAAGCTAGAAAATAAATCAACATTTATATCGAAGAAGAGAAACAAAAAAAATGTAATTCGTAGTAAAAGAATCGATCGTTACTTCTGGTGGTGGTTATTTACTGACTAGCTGTAAAAAAATATTTGACATGAAACTTCATACCTAAAATCTAGCCAATACCTGTGGTCCATGAATTTGTTCTTTTTTTTAACACTATTCTAACACAGAAGTAAAAAATATACCGAGTTTACACCGAGGCGCCTGTTAGTTAACGTCGATCAATTTATTTGCGTTTTAAAAATAATTGCACGGAAAGCTTTCGCTTTTATTTTTTACTAGATGACACGACAGACGTCGTTCTGTCAAAAGCAAAATCGGGGTTTATGTTATACGGGGATTGTAATTTTTATGAATGATTTTGAGAAGGCTATTTACAAAAAAAAAATGTGTTTGTTCATAATCGTAATTGAGCTTTTCGCTTTTATTATTTTATATACCATTCATATTATGTAAGTATGTAGGCTGTATATCCTAATAAGTAAATATATTTTCTAGATATGCTTTGGAACCGATTTTCAAAACATTTGGATTTGTTTTTTCTATTCAGCCAGAAATTACTCGAGTCTGTCAATAGGTAATCCACCTTAGATTACTTTTTCGTCAAAAGAATCTTAGAAACTCATTACTGGTTAATTCGAAACGTTTAACGTAGATAAATCTAATGGTTGGTTATCATAATTCTAATGTTATATACTTTAGTTAATAAATGTGTAGTCTCGTAAGTTTAGTTTATTTATAATATGTTTCAGAATAAATAGACAAAACATACAATCATAACTGAGTGTTTCTTCAGATTTTCGAAACATCGAATTCACATCGTTCCCTTATTGTTGAGAAATTTTCTATCACATATTGTTTGGGACAAATAGTATACTTACATACTTAATACATTTTATTAAGGGTCATGTCTAAACAAATAGAATATTATGTTTCATCTTCAGTTTAAATTAAATTGCTAGATTAAATCGTAATTCTGAAATTGTAAAGTAACTGTTTACCTAACTCATATAAAATATCAGAATAACAATAAATTCTATGAAAGCAACTATTAATTGTACATTGTTATAATATAGTTATTTTAAAAGGTTGAAAATCCGAAGAATACAAGAGGTTACAATACAAAATTTAAAGATACAATGAGAGTTAATTTATATATTAAATTATCATCAAATCATACTGAATATATCTATCAATGCGTGAATAATTCTATGTATCTATATAATATTTTGTGACAACAAATCTTATTTTACCCACGTAATATTAAAGTTTATAGACCGTGTTATGTATTCAAAAGTCAACTGCGTTTATTACAAATTTTCAGAACGTACTAAACAAAGTACTTATGTCGTAAAACAATAGGCTCTTTTTATGTGCTTGCTATGATACCACTAATAAATTAACCTGGATTAGTCTGACGCTGCCTTGTTTGGTAATCGTATTTCTTGGCGGTTTCTATTTTCGCAAATCTATATTTTAGTACGCATAAACTGAGTATTTAGACGGTCATAAATCTCTTTTATACCATCTTCAATGCGTTATTGGTAAGAATCGTTAAAGTATAATTTTATTATTTTACTCGTGTATTTTTAATGAGATACGAATGTTTAATAATAGTCTAAAGTTATTGTCTAGACAACGTACCCACACGATACTCTTCTTTTGATATAAAACATGTGTTTGTAATTCAATTATTATGAATATAAGTTCACATATTTGGTTCGGTAGTGAGACAGTAATTAAATTTGGTGTAAGTAATAGATTATAAGAAAACAAAGAATAAATGTTTCGTTATACATATGTATATTCCAGCGGTTCCAGTGTTTCGTTATATATGGAGATTTTATCAAACTTTTTTGTGCTGTGTATCTACAACTTTGCTAATAAATTATATATTGTATAGTTCGTATTGATTAACCCGATTTTTGGCACAAAGTCTGCTCCTTGAATAACAAACGTCCAAAAGCATCCGCAGTAATCAGTCAATAAGATGTTATTCAACATAGGACTAGACTGGAGACAATAGGATGAGAAAAAGGATTTTGTTCTATATGACAAAATAAATACATACAATATTTATGTTTTATCCCATATAATACTATCAGGGGCAATTGTTTTTAAACAATGAAAATTCGATGTTTTTGTAACATGGTTTGTATGCCGAGCTCTCATTTCTCATATTAATATAATACTTTTAACTGATTCCTGCCAGGTGACACTGACACATTTAATTGTTTTGTCTTCGTGTTCAGCGGGGATAATCTATGTTTACACGAGTGGTTTTAATTCAGAGTGCTCTTTATCAAGCGGACAAGACTAATGGATAAAAATATCACTATAATTTTTGATAGCGATTAGTTAATATTATTACGTACCTATATATTATATTACCTAACATCTTAAATTTCAATTATTTTTTCATTTGTCTTCACATAACATACTACCTTTGTACTTTTTGTTATCACGCGGCAACCTTTGGCGATACAAATTTCCATACATTATTTCACCCCTTTCCAGGTAGGTATATTTCTATAACGGATTGCCAAGCAAATTGAAAAGTGTAAACTCATTCATTGTATTCAAAAAACAATTAGCGAAACACATCCTGGAAGACCACACGCTCAAACTTTGAATGCAATGAATGAGTACCTAACCTAAATGTAAATAACTTACTCTAAATCTTTAAACTAACGAATGATTTTTTTATAAATACCTATGTTTAGAATTAAGTTTCTCGTGTAAGTGACTTAATGTCTTAATGGGAATAAATGTCTTTAAACCTTAAACCTTTATATTTCACCAACAAGAAGTACTCCATCTTCATATATCAAAATTATATTTAAGAAATAGTTTTATAGCTAGTCATCGTATAAGTAGTTAGGAAGCATTTTTATATAATACTAGCGGTCCGCCCCGGCTTCGCCCGTGGTACATGTTTATGTTTTTTTCATTCATAAGAATCACCCTCGTACTTGTATATATGTGCACTTATATAATCTAAACATAACAGTTCACTAAGGTCGAATACGAGTGGTTGCTCGTAGCAAGGCTGCCTATTTATACCAAAAAAACCTTTGCGAAGTTCTAAATATACCTCATAAAATATATGACATAACACAAATATAAGATTACAAATAGAATCACGTACAGAGCAATACAATTTATATCATGTTAACTCGCTAAACGCTACACTCACAACAAGAAAATAAAAATATCAAGCGAAGTGTATCTAGTTTTAGTACGATAGCTTTATAATATTACTAGCTTTCCGTAGTAACAAACACACACATACACATCCACACAAACTTTCGCATTTATAATATTATAAGTAGGATCTGTGGTAATACAGTAATAGTGTGGAATATAAACTGAAAGGAAGAAGGAAGTAACATGATGAAATAACGACAGCGTCAAGCGTCTTAGTTTAATATGCCGTTGATTAATTCAATATGAAAAAATTTTCATTAAAATAACAGACGGGAAATACAGATAAATAATTATTTATAATTATTACTACTCTACTACTTACTTACTTACTCTACTACTACTCTACTACCTACTCCTGAGTAAAGCTCTATTATTCTAGTTATGAATATTATTAATTTTTTTACTCATAAACTATCGGTGAATCTATGCAAAAATAACTTTCTTTCTATCAATTTTAATGTGAACACGTTTTCACGGCTAAGCCACTGAACCTTTAAATTTGCTACAGATGACTAAACCTTAGGAAAGGCCATAAGGCTTCGCATTGTGACAAAAAACAAACATTTTGGGATCGAAACGAGGCTTGAAATATGTATGAGAAACGGCTATCTGGGATAACGTAAAATATACGCGAGAATATAATAAAATATTTCAACTTTATTGTATGTGGGCACAAAATAAGAAATTCATTACATATTAAATTAAATTTGTAATAAATTATTTCAATTGAAAACGAGGACGATTCTTTGTGCCAAGGAAGTATCCATCCAATATACTCGGATTCTGATTTATTAATATTGAAGATTGCCGGGAACCATAATTAATTGCTATATCACTTTCACGAGGCAAGATTGTGAAACTAGCCTAACGCCCGCCGCGGCTTCGTCTGTTTTTATAGTAAATTATCTCTTTTGTTTACCTCCTTCATGATGATATGACGTTAAAAACATAAATATGGTATGTTAGATTAAATTTAAACAAGGTTTTGTATGGGTAAAATATAACGTGCAAGATTAGGTAATAGGTATAAATAACGTGGAAATAGTAAATTTACCTCCAATGTCTCTAAAATTTTACATTATAATATATAAATTTAAATATCAAAAGAATTTCATTGCGAACAATATAATTCACGTATCCCAAAAATCACATCATAATTCCACATCAAAGAGAAATTAATTTCGTCGTAGGTAATATATGTGCGATGTATGGGAATATACAGCAGGTTATGAAATAATTTTATTATGTTCAAAGTCAATAAAATACTTTTATTTTATCAAGGCAAGAAAATATCTAGGTATAATAGGTAAATAACAAAAAAATTACGTACTCAATGGATTTATCAAATAATTGTGGTCAACGGATATGACGTGAACATAACTAAAAATAAACACATCACAATAAACAAATGCCAATGTCGCTACGGTCACACTTTCTTTGAAGCTAGCTTGACGACCAACAACAATCATTAATTATTGTCTTTAAAAAAGCAGAATTTTTTTGTATTGGTAATATGGTTACCAAAATCCAGTGATTAAACTATCCAGGGAGTATTAAATTTAAATAATTAGCTCGTAATTAGCCAAATAATCATGCTAACTTTTGAAAATAACGTTAAATATTTTTCTTTCGTGATTGATTAAATCTAAATCTCCGTAATTCAACCTCATAACAATACATTCTAAACAATCTTAACAATAATTACACTATCAGACTAGATATAACAATGATACAAACTCACATTCATAGCGGATCCAACAAGATTTTTACAGAGTTCACATCACCAAGATCCACTTTTAGATTTTACGATCCAATATTGTTCTTGTAACGGGAAATCTCTCCCGCCCTTTCACACCGCTCGCTAGCCACAGTCGAACTGAGTTCTAACAGTTGCTTCGGGAACGCGCTATCATTTTCACCTATTCTCAATTGAATAAACTCTTGAATTAATTTGTTATACTGAGCACTAATTAATTAATT
Source organism: Colias behrii (assembly GCA_029959065.1). Classification (NCBI taxonomy): domain Eukaryota; kingdom Metazoa; phylum Arthropoda; class Insecta; order Lepidoptera; family Pieridae; genus Colias; species Colias behrii. Next base: position 5,001,769 of record JARWMC010000019.1, on the reverse strand, counting down.
CCGTTTGTCGAGATACGTTCTTGCTTTCAGAAACATTGAATTTCAAAAATTTTGCTGTTAAATTATTTCTTAGGGTTAATAAAAGGCTTTCAAGCCTCGTATGAAAGGTGTGGAAGCGATCTGCATAATAAAATAATAAAGAGCTTTGATGGAACCCCGTTATCATTTTTAATGTGAACATGTTTGGTGGTTTCTAAATCCTTTACGTTTCATGGGAAAGATTGATGTGCGGTATGCTTTTTATCAGGGATAGGTATATCAAATATCATGCAATCAAAACCGCGGTATGTAGTAAGTAATTTATTTTACTGGCATATCATATGCAATGTATATTAGATAATAGTAGTCATAATATTTGATTGTGCTTTCATTTGATTCGATTTCACAATAAGATGACATTTAGTTAGCTGATAGCTCAATGATTTCGTTAGCAGAATCCGATTATAATAATAATTAATAATTCGATTAGTTAATACTGTGAATAATAAACGGGTTCTTAGCAAATAAATAAATCTAATGATTATGCCAGTTAAATTGAAATGTGATTGCGGAAAGGGTTGCATTTGTTTTAAATGTTTTTATTGAACTGAAACTTTTGAGAGTAAACTTTCAAGGTCGCGTCATGGCAATACCATCATGTCCGCGTCATGGAGTAAGTCGACGACTTTGGTATCTTTGTATCTAGCCAAAGAAGTTTCACTTCTGACATGTGTGCTCGGCACAATATTATGCACTTTTGTATCTGTACCCACATAAATTATTTCATAGTTGCTCCTTCATCGCCATATTTACTTTTAAATAGCGTCGTACATTAATTATACATTCATCCTTATTAACATTGCTTGTACAGTTTATGAAGGATTGTTTTATCCTTGAAAAGTAAAGCTTTTATTCTGTATTCATATATTTTATATCCTTATAAAGGTATAAAAACTATTAATATTATGTAAATGTGCATTAGTTTTAATTTAATTTATTAAACATAAATAATAAAAGAAAAGTTTAGTTTGTGTTTATGTAAAATTATCGTCTCTTATCAAACGACCACATGTCAGAAAGTATAAAGTACCAATAATCCTTTTAGCCAAACAATTTTTTTCGTATCAAAACAAGTCAAGACAACATAAATATGTTGTATCATTTATAGAATTACATTGAAATTGGATTGTTCCAGCACTTATTCCTTTGCGGGGAAAAAATAACAGCACTGTGATGTGACTGTGAGCCATCTTATGAAAGTGTAATCGGAAAGTAAAATATGCTTGCACTGTTTTCCAAAATAAGCTCAAGATTAATGCCTACGATATAATACCTATTTATGAGAAACGATATAAAAGCTTTAGCAGAAATAATAAAGTTTTTATTGACTATAACAAGACTATAACGTACAAACTGTTTTGCTTTCTATTATCCTTTTAATTTATATAAAACCTCAATTTTGAGTGAAGGATACATTCTTCTTGGTACAAAAAAAATAAGACGATAATAAGATCTGTCAGTACCATTGCCCATTGATTTCCCTTTAAATTGAATGGAAAGGAACAAGGTTGCATCCTGTAGGTAATATATATAAGCGTTATTTCCGCGATATTAAAGGGAAACAACCTTCGAGCATGACCCAATTGACGAAACAAGGATATCGGCGATACATATATAACATAAAAACTATGAAAATATAGCCATTGTTACGACATTCCACTATATTGCATACTTACAAACTCCGTTTTTAATCAACATTCATAGAATATTCGATGTTATACATTTTATATCAGGCAATTATGCTTACATTTGTCTGAGCTTTGTGGTTTCGTTGTAAACACAATAGATACAATATACGTTTCTGTGGTTTTAATCGGGGAAAATTGCAAGTAAACTTTTTCATAAGAACTATTCAAATAATTCTTCACTATAGTTTAAGCTTTCAGATTTATTTTTAAATAGCTAAAGATTTTCTAAGCCGGATTAGGAGTGGCCGGTTGAAGACGCTTTAGAAATTTACTCAAATGCAGTAATACGCTATTTATGGCACTGTTCTATCTGGTAAATTGATTAATATTTTTTTCTTTTTTTATGCATTTATTCGCGTTTTATGAACAACACCTTGAGATAATTGAAACGTGAGCTTGCTGTTGGTGATATTCTGAGTTTAAATAACTTATTTGTTTATTTTAACAGTTTTGTTATACTGGTTTCAAACTTTTCAGTAGATCAAAACCAGTTCCACAGATGATACACACATCTACACCTTATCTGACTAAAGGATTACTTACTTAATTCACTATTACTTTTTTGTTAAATAATCTTGATAGTTTTTTAACAAATACCTCATATAAACATGATCTAAAAACAACAACCGATTTTGTGTGACAATAACACAAAATGTTATTTTTTTTTTTCAAAACATAGCAAGAAACACTTCAATATTTTTCCATATTTTATTTTTAGCTTCCGTACTGAGAATCAAATCCCTAATCGAATTGAAATGCGCGAAGTCGTGTTATATTTTGTTACATTAACTTCAAATACCTACTCTCCTACATTATTCGCGTTTCGCTTTGATTTCATTAGACTACTACGAAAGGAAATATACAAAGAACAAATAAGAAATAACTCAGTGTATTTGTACCTTTAATAAATCAAATAATTTCAATTTCGTTAAGGAAAAAAATGTTTTGTTTGACTCTGTATTATTATTTTTCTTTTCTTGTAGGTACCGGTTGTTACAATTTTTCTTTGGAAACATGAACTGTCAATCGTTAGATAAAATTTCGATTTCCTAGAAAGGGTAAAGCCGTAAGTGCTTTGGCGGATCCTTTATGGTTTTTATTTCTGTTTCATTTCACTTTTGCCTTTTATCTGGCACTCTACGTGCGTTTCAGTAACCATGTCATGGTGTTTTATGTCAACATAAGCATACAATAATTAATTTCATATCTAAATTAAAAATCTTAAGCATATATACTAATATATTCACAATAAAAATAAACTGTTTAAAGTTTATAGATTTGTACCTTCTCTTTAACACGCTTATATTATTTTATGCTTACATACATCCTTCAGAGTCGATTTTGATCCACTTTTTAATTCAAACTTTACACACCTATCTATTAAGACGTACCGGATGTCCCCCTCCCTAATTAATAAACATCTAGACTATCATTTTTCATTATACACATACACATTTAGTGACGTACCATGACTGAGGCATATGTCCAGCAGTGGACAAACATGGGCTGATAATGATGATGATGATGATACACATTTAGTGCTCCTATTGATTCTTATTATTAAAAGCTGACTACGATATGGTTTATCCCTGTATACCATATTATGTTGTAATTCCAGGTATGATGTCGTTAGCACGTATTGAATGTTCGTATATGCTTTACTAGGCGCTATTAAGCTTTTGCTCGATTCACATTTTTACGTCTCATTTTATATAATGTATATTAGGGCGCTTTCAATTTATGCGTTTCGTATCGGACCGCTGCCGCACGTTTTCCGTGCCGCTAGTTATAACCCGCTGCCGTGCCGTTGCAGTACGGTAGCAGTCCATTACCAAACGCTTAAATTGAAAGCGTATCTGACTGCCGTGCGTTTGTATGCTAGTGCTGTTTTAAATTTATTTGACACCAGTTAAGCCATGGACTCTGACGAAGAAACATTACTGTTAGTGCTCTTGTTGAAAAACCTCAAACAAAAAAATAAACAAAAACTACGCCTCCGTAAAAGAGCATCACCGATGTTTTCGTTAACATGTGATTTTGGTGATTTCCATACTCTTTACCCTAGGTTAAAAGAAGACCCAAGCAGTTTTTTTAATTATGTACTTAAGAATGCCTAGAGAATGTTTCTTCGAATTACTGGAATTAGTTAAAAGTAAAATTCACTGACGACTGACTGACTTATATATTATTATTATAACCTCAAAACGCGCGTATTTCTGTACTTGAGTACCCGTAGAAATGTAAGATGATTGAATTAGATTAGACCAAAAAATTAATTTTTAGAGCACGAATGTTCTCTGTCAAAGCATACCGATATATCGATATTTTTTAATAAAAATAATAATAATAAAAATATCGATATTGATATTTTCAAAAAACATCGATACGATATAATATCGATACTTTATTGCATTTCCGACATCCCTATGGGACTTGCGACGTCGCCGTCCTGCTGTCGAGCGTTCGCGGTACGGACGCCGCGCTGTTGCCGCACCGTGCATTTTGTATGAAAACAAACGACCGGCCGTGCGCCGTACGACAAACGCACCGCTTCGGCACTGTAGCGGTCCGATACGAAACGCATAAATTGAAAGAGCCCTTAGGGTGGAGTGATAATGTATGAAAGAATTTTTTTTTTTGTTTTTTTCAAATGGCATAGCGACAGAAAGGTGCCTTTTAATGAGTGAATTCAGCATACAAAATATTGTTTACGTGTCTTGATGTTTTGAGGTGCCACCCAATTGAAAATTAGAAAAATATGATTTTTTAGCAAACTTTGATTTATTTTTTAATCACAGTATTTTTATGGCCTTCAAGTCTATTATATAACAAACTTCTTTGTGATACATTTAATAATAGCCTGATTAATTGTTTTAACGGTTTTCATTAATTAAAATGATATTAAAGAGGAATGAAAATATCAGAAATAACTAATTATTTAGTACTAGCTGCGCTTCGCGGTTTCACCCGCGTGGCTCCGCTCCTGTTAATCTAAGCGTAATGATATACAGCCTATAGCCTTCCTCGATAAATGGGCTATCTAACACCAAAAGAACTTTTCAAATCGGACCAGTAGTTCTTGAGATTAGCGCGTTCAAACAAACAATATCTTCAGCTTTATAATATTAGTATAGATAAGGCTGTTTTTTTTTCAAAATTAGGCATTGACAGTCGTGATACTGATACTCTTGCCATTATGAAATAATTTTGTTTACTTTCTCAACAAACTGCACTTGCATTCTTGCCACATAGTTAAGTCGGTATAATCTTTTGAGCAAGTACAAGAGAGTTCAAAAAAATGCATTTGCAACTTCAAATACCTTTGGTACTGAGTGACAAAATACTTTAGTTATCTTTTCTTGTTCTTTTTTGTTTGTTTGTCGATCTTGATAAGGTTTTAATAAGCGTCTATATTAATTTGTCATGGTGTGTCGAATAAGTTGTAGTACTCTGTTAAAGCTAATAGTGGGAAGCGTTGCTTTTCGCCACACATCAAACATTTCCGTAGCTAATCTTTCGGATAAATCATGAATTTTGTTATTTTATCACGTTTAAATTCATATCTAATAAATAAGTAATAGTTTCTTAGCATCAGTATAAGTTGGTAATTGAGACACTGGGTACTTCTCTGGCAAACAAAATACAGGACAACATGTCGTTTGTCGTATTTTGACTTGCAACATTTTACTGTAACAAAGCGAAATTATAGATAAAGCTCACATCAAAAATATTAAATTATGACCTTAATTGTATTTACGTGTAAAATGTAATTTAGAAATATTACTAACATTAGTGTTATTTTCTTAACGGCACTGTTTAAAATCAATGTTTCCTACAATAAGAGTCGGCGCAAACGGGCCACCGACCAGAGCCACTAGTAGCCAGCGATAGCCACTTTTTTATATATTGAAATATTGTGTATTCTGTGTCTTCCCGTTGGCAACCAACGAGATAACACAGAATCTGATTTAGCGTTAATTTGTCAAAATTAAACTTTAGGGCTCTTTCAATTTATGCGTTTCGTATCGGACCGCTACAGTGCCGAAGCGGTGCGTTTGTCGTACGGCGCACGGCCGGTCGTTTTTTTTCATACAAAATGCACGGTGCGGCAACAGTGCGGCGTCCGTACCGCGAACGCTCGACAACAGGACGGAAACGTCGCAAGTCCCATAGGGATGTCGGAAATGCAATAAAGTATCGATATAATATATCGTATCGATGTTTTTTGAAAATATCAATATCGATATTGATATTTTTATTAAAAAATATCGATATATCGGTATGATTTGACAGAGAATATTCGTGCTCTAAAAATAATTTTTTAGTCTAATCTAATTCAATCATCTTACATTTCTACGGGTACTGAAGTACAGAAATACGCGCGTTTTGAGGTTATAATAAAAGTCAGTCGTGGTAATAATACGGACGGGCAGTTGAAATTGAAATTGACTAACAGAGTTCGCAACTTAAAAACCAAACTTTTCAACAAGAGCACTAACAGTAATGTTTCTTCGTCAGAGTCCATGGCTTAACTGGTGTCAAATAAATTTAAAACAGCACTAGCATACAAACGCACGGCAGTCAGATACGCTTTCAATTTAAGCGTTTGGTAACGGACTGCTGCCGTACTGCAACGGCACGGCAGCGGGTTATAACTAGCGGCACGGAAAACGTGCGGCAGCGGTCCGATACGAAACGCATAAATTGAAAGAGCCCTTAATGATTTTCGACTAAATTTTTTGAATTTCTTAAAGTTCATGATGTTGGGGGCACCTCTAAATGTATCATCTGCAAAGTATAATTTTGCATGTGTATTTATGAGCAATAATGACATCTTTTTACAGGTATGGCCGAAACGAAAATGAAAAAAAAATATTTTTCACTCCACCCTAATGTATATGTATGTTACAATTTATTATTATTTTCATGATTTTGTATTAGAGGGATTATATATAGTATAGCTGTAGTTTTAAAGGGATTTTGTGGCTTGTGATGAGTAAACAAGTGGATTTCACAATAGAAATTAGTTTATTTAAGTAATACTTCTCATGGAGTGTTCCAAGTGAATTAAAAAGTAAATTAACATAATACCACATAGATAGCAGAACCAAAAACAAAAACAATAGAAATGGGTGCGTTAAATGAATACTCTAGCAAGTTTAGTGCTGTAGCCACGTCTACAGTGTAGCTACGAATTCCGTAGCACTTTGCGACTTAGTTCACAAGTAATTTGATATTGTTATTTTTGGTCCTACTAGAGTAATAAGACTAGTACACCGATTTAGATAAATGATTGGTTACTGATTTTTAAAATACTGGATGGATTTTTTAGGATATTATTTTAAAAATATGTTTGAAACCCAGTATACTTTTAATACAATACAATAATAAACGATTATATTTTATTTGTTTGCAATAATAAAGAGGGACCAAATCGCAAAAACATTTATATAAGCATGATGAAAGGATTAAAAATGTATTTAAATATAAAGAAATATTAATACAACAACTAATAAAAGAAAATAAAAGAAAGCTCATCAAAAAACTTACTTAAAAATCTAAATATAACTTTTCTTGTCATCTTTATGGTTTTGAAGAAATATTGAGTGAAATGAATTATTCTCAATGGCTTTCGTATGAATTTTATTATTGTTTCTTAAACTTCGATCCCACACTAATAAAATTTATTATTTTATGAGTAACGATATTTTATTACACTCTTTGTTGATGTCTTTTTTTAATTTTTTTGATAAATTACTTCCAAATGAAAGAGACGAATAGTTATAGAATTAATAATGGCTTAAATGGTTAACACAGCATTTAGAGCACAAAGAAAACGTGTCTAAATAAGAAATAATTTTAATAACTAACATTCGTAGTTTTATTACTGAAAAAATAACCCTCAGAGTTTATAAGTAAAACATTATGGAAAATAGTTAACTTTTAGTAAGTTTTTATAATATTATTCATCTTAAATATCAAAAAATTTCTAATTTATTTTAAATTGATTCATCTTGTTTTTAAACTTTTGAAATGTAAAGTCTAATAGAGTAAATTAATAAAACAATATTAAAATCTGTTATTACTTTTTCTTCTAAATTTTAATTTTTAATAAAAAAACCAAACTAATAAACCCATTAATTATTTCTTATAACAGAATATAAAATTTTATTTAAAAATACACAAAATCATAAAATTGCTCAAATAAGTTTATCACCCTTATTGTATTATTAACTTTATAATAGATCGAAGTATAATAAAGCGTTTTTAAGTAACAAGTAAACAAGAGTAGTGTCCATGAATTAAGATAGTAAAGTGTCTATAAATCACTGCTGAATCCCTCGCGGTTTCAGCAGATTTAAAAGCTTTTCATAATAATCTGATAGTCTCTTACTGGGCATCGTAGCAAAACAACACTAACACTGAAAATAAACAAAAAATGTAGCTTAGCAGATGTGCCATATATCACGCGTGAACGTATTGTTTTTATTTAATATAGGCGAATAAATAGCTTTGCCGTCGTAACATGAAATGGGTTACAAATTATAGGTACATTTTTAGATTCGATACGTGAGTATTTTAAGTAAGTTATACGTACTGTTTATGAAGTACTATGATTTTATGTATTTCCCTGTTTACGTAAGTAATCTATAGGTACTAGGTATATACTACTGAGTACTAGGTACCTAATAAATGAAGAATTAAGTAAAAATAATGCGATTAAATGTGTCAGTGAAAAATAATGGCTGAAGAAAACAATGTATTTGAGCGAAAAATGTTACATGGCAAAATTAAAAATACCTCGTCTTTCAGCTTTACCTTCATAAGCTTCTTTCAATAGTTTAAAACAGGGGTTCTATCAAAGTTCCTAAGTACTCTAACTTTACTCCAACTTTTATAAAAGCAGCAAAGTCATAAATACCTGAACTGGTAAAGCTGACAATATGTCTAAAGTTTATAATCCCAATAAATTATTGTATTATAACTAGGATCTATGTGATTAAAATTCTACTGTATCATTCTAACGACTTTCAGTTACACTTCATTGGTCGTATTGCTATATAATATATACTTTGTATAATAAACAAATATGGAATGCATTCGGCGATTCGAAAATAACGTTTTAATATAGATTCTATCGCCTTAATACACGGATGAAATATCTAAATACGTAAGAGAAGACGACCCGCTGCATGTTAATATAGCGTATAAATAGATGTCGTGTCACAGCGGCCAATCTACATATACTAGTCACCTGCAAAACGATATTATGAGCGTATGTATGCGTGCAAATACAGTTGCACTCTATTCATAACTCTCATAATCCTACGTGATGGAGAAAGATTAGGCGCAGAGCAACCGCGTTCAGCGTCTACTATTTTCGATATTTTGATGTTATATAAATACTTCATTACTATTTTATTACTAGAATTCATAGTGGTCCTAATAAAACTAAATAATAAAACAACTGGGCGGCGTTTCAATAATTCCATTCAGCTGAAGTATTAGAACATAATATGTTGTACATATATTGAGAAACGCGTACATTAAACACATAGTATGGCTCAAATATGTGCTCAAATATGATATTATGTGTACGAATTGAATTTCTGCGAATCTCATAAACATAAAGTAAATAGACAGCATTACTCCAAGAGTTTGTACAAAGGCGAAATGTTTGCCTAAAACATTATTCTACATTAGATTACTTCTATGCCTCCGTTTTATTAATAAACATGTAATGAATGTCAAGTACAGCCGGATTTCATGGAATAAATAAATTCTGGACATAAATAATGTATGCCCACTGAATCCATTGTATAAATTATTTAATATATGCGGATACAAAAAGCTTTGAAACTATAGCACAGCTAGTAACTAATATAGTATTATTAATTACTAGCTGTGCTCCGCGGTTTTACCCGCAGTGCTCCGCTCCTGTTGGTTTTAACGTGATGATAATATAAGGCCTAAGCCTTCCTCGATAAATGGGCTATCTAACACCGAAATAATTTTTCAAATCGGATCAGCAGTTCCCGAGATTAGCGTGTTCAAACAAACAAATTCTTCAGCTTAATAATATTAAGTATACCTAGATTTATTAATGACTATGTTGTTGTTAAGAGCAATTATCTTCTCTTCAGGGGACTCAAAGATAATAATATAAAATAGAGCTGTATCGTTAAAATGAGTCTCCCAGCCCACAGGTGCGGCATCATTTTAAGTAATGGGCTGCTAACAGAATTAATTTTGTGCCTATTTGTACATAACATATCATTTTGCCCTTTCAGGTCAATGAAACTAGTATTCTAATATTAGAGGTATCTACACTCTACAATCTACATGATATGTTAGTTCATTTAGAAATTATAATTGGGAATTAAAAAGATTAAGAATGAATTCCTTACCTATTGATTGCACAAAAGGATAATGATATCGTTTTGAAATTAAAATTATACTTTAGTGAACGTAGCTTCGATGTGCGTGCATGTGTCTTACGATTTATATGTAAACATACCTATCCATTTCGGAAATAAGGAATAGTTAAACATACCAATACAAATAAATATATGCCTAATACTTGAGTTTATTCAAACACAAAACAATTCTTTGGTTGTATATTTTTATTCACATTATTATTTTAAATTATATCACAAAATGTTGTTACTAAAATTACATTCCGTCATATGTCACCAAAATTAAACGCTTCGCTTTAATATGACAGCTTATAAACTGAATTACTTTCATAAACGCGATCAAATTGTAGGCAAATTTGGATATCTACCAATAAAATATGAATAAACATATTTCTATAAGACTCTACAATGCGAATAGTATAAAAATGGTTTGTTAATTGGTTGGTATTAAATGTAAATAAGGAACTTATTTATTTGAAGCTTAACTACAAGCAACAGTTAAGAAGTAAGCCATTAAATTACTGTCCTTCCATTCTTTTTTGTAAACGTATCGTTTTTTCCTTAGCCCAAAGAGCTGAAGTCGTAATGAGAATTTATACGCACAATTAGTCCTTTTATCGGCCATAAATTCAAGATAATACGTGTCCATCTGAATCACACGAGGTTCTTGACAAAACTGAAGAATCATAAGTTTTTTTCTAGTTACGTGGTCAAAAATATTGTAAGGGCGTCCCTTTATAAGATCCCTTTTAAACACATTGTTCCCTAAGTATCGGATGCTTGAAAAAGCCTCGACGGAATACCTTTTCTTCAATATTGTAAAACCATCTTTGTACATATAAACATCGGCATCGAATCGGCGGAATATTTTATTTCGGTGCGGGGTTAGTGTGCGCATTTTATAATATACAAGTTTTGTGAATATTATATGTATTTGAGTAATATGTTGTGTTATTTGAACTTCTCTTTTCTTTTGATGTGAAAATATAATGTATAAAATACATATACCTTCATCAACACTTGTTAGTTCTACGCAAATATTATAACCTTATATATAGTATATTATAAGCTAACGGTCCACATAAACACAGATACTTGAAAATCGTAATGTATCGAGATCAATAATTGAACAATACTTTAGATTGTTAGATCGTTACCTCGATCGTTATCTATCCTAAATACCTATTCAAGCCGTCCGGAAGATTCCTTAGCCTACAATGTCGTCCATTTCTCTTTGTAGAGCTCAATCCCACTTCAAGTGTACAAATCTCCGTATCTAATTAATGATTGTGGTTTCTTATCTTATATAGACCACTTTCAGTTAAGCGTTTAATTTTTAGCTATTATAGCTTCTTCTTCTTTATATAGCTTTCATCCGCGTCTTAGTTCACGTGGTCTAAAAACTTTTGTAATTTAAAAAATGCGATATATCCTAAGATATTATTGGAAATAGAATTTCAGCTTTATAAATTCGGTATTTAGGAGCAGTTTAAACTTAAAAACTCAAACATTTATTATTTCAATTAGACTTCTTATAAAAGATTCGGAAAGCAGTATGGAGAAGAAAATATAAATTTAATTTTATCATAATTATACTTACTATGTTGTACTTTATTATGATACTAGCAGCATAGTGTAGGTATATTGCTTAAGTACCTATAGAGCAGGCTCCAAGGAGATGTTCGTTTGCAAAAATCGCGGACCTAAATCTGACTTCTGATATATATTGTATAGATCCCAGACATCCTATAGACAGATGTTGCCAACCAGTTTTGTGGTCCCCCTGCCCGCACCCCGGTAATTAAATATGGCATACAAAGAAAAAAATAAAAATTTTCAAAACATGCCGTGTGGGGTATCAAATGAAAGAACTTATTGAGTAGATCACGAATATATAGCATACTATATACATTTCTTACACTTTCTCTAAGATTTTTTAGAAAATTTACGAAAATGGTCCATTTTTGAGTTAACTTTAAACCACTATAGATTGAAAACTCATGAATATATTTTTTAAATTATTATTTTAAATAATTAACAACAGTCCATTGTTTATGATTCAATAGTTCGTAATATAATATAAGTGAGCTATGTGGTGGATTTGATGAAAATAACTATATACTATATGAACTTGAAAATATACTCGCCATCTTTGAATGCTCCCCCCACTCCCCCATGCAACTATTTCACTGTACGAAATATTGAATCGTAAACAATGGACTATTGTTAATTATTTAAAATAATAATTTAAAAAATATATTCATGAGTTTTCAATCTATAGTGGTTTAAAGTTAACTCAAAAATGGACCATTTTCGTAAATTTTCTAAAAAATCTTAGAGAAAGTGTAATAAATGTATATAGTATGCTATATATTCGTGATCTACTCAATAAGCTCTTTCATTTGATACCCCACACGGCATGTTTTGGAAATTTTTATTTTTTTCTTTGTATGCCATATTTAATTACCGGGGTGCGGGCAGGGGGACCACAAAACTGGTTGGCAACATCTGTCTATAGGATGTCTGGGATCTATACAATATATATCAGAAGTCAGATTTAGGTCCGCGATTTTTGCAAACGAAACTCCACTGAGAGTCCGGTCTACTATATAATTTTCCTGAAAATTAACTCAATAATTCAAAAATCATAAGTAATTTTTGAGTAAAAGATAGCCTAGGCTAGCCGTGTCGAGTGTCAACAGCACTCCGTTTCGTTTGTCAGGTTTGGAAGAAAATAATGATCATTTCATGAGACGTTTTCCTTATTTCAAACGTGTACAAGATGGAAAACAGGTAACCTACAACAAAACGAGAAATGGGTAAAAAATGCATATTTTATAGCTTAGTGCCTCTTTTAAGCTATTGCATAGCTTCTATCGCGGGCCTTGAGCGCGGGGACCGAATCGAGAAATTCCGTAACGAAAAAACCTCACGCTCCCCACTCCGACGGGCTCGGAGGTGTGGCTTGAAGGCATGCTATGCAATAGCTTTACCGCGGCAGTCCCCGAGTGCCACACGTCTTTTTTTATTTATCCGTGAACTTTGAAGTATTTTAAAGGATTTACAAAATAGCTGTTGAGAAATGGAAAGGTACAGCAATTATGTTCATGTCATAATCATGTGAAACAAAAAATATAAATATAAAATTTAGAACTGGTAATTTCACAATATTCTTTGAGAATAATTTAAAAGAAAAAATAATATTTGTTCCCAAGACTAAAATATTACATCGTGTTCCTTTTTCATGGGGATCGTAAAAAGGAAAGGAAAACCACTAAATTTTAAGCTCAAACAAGATTTCAATTATAATTCCGGTGAAGCTTTAACTTAAAAGCTTTCTGAATTTATTTTCAGTCAAAAAACGGAACTAACCGTCTCATTTCATTGAGTAAATCTTTACCGTTCGATCGAATTTGCATATTTTACTAGCTAGCTTAGTAGTCTAATGTTTTGAGAATACCGTACGCTTTTCGAAATGTTTACTGAGTTAACATCGACGTTAATATTAAAATTCAGGCAAATATGATACCAGTTTGTTTTAAGATATAAGTATTAGGAATCGAATTAATAAGATCTATTAGTTCGAATAATAATATTAGGATTGTTATTTTTACCTATAATTATTTGACAGAATAGATTGAGAAAATAATATGAGTCATACAGTTTTAACATAACTGATTCAACTTACCTGCTTCGTACGGCATAAAATATCAGTTCAGTTTTCTTAGGGAGAGATAAAATTTCTTATTAAAAGAAAATACTTATCACACATACTGTGAGTAAATTCTCAGAAAGTTTTTAGAAATATGTGGTTTAACCAGCTAACCTACACCTACATTTATAAAGTACTAGGTTTCCGCCCGCGGCTTCGCCCGCGCAGTCAAAGAAAAACCCGCATAGTTCCCGTTCCCGTGGGATTTCCGGGATTGCGTCATTTTCCCGGGATAAAAAGTAGCCTATGTTCTTTCTCGGGTATCAAAATATCTCCATACCAAATTTCATGAAAATTGGTTCAGTAGTTTAGGCGTGATTGAGTAACAGACAGACAGACAGAGTTACTTTCGCATTTATAATATTAAGTATGGATGTATTCATTGCAATCATATTTTGCTGGTTAGGCGAAGAGCAAGTCTCTTACGACATTTACTGTAGATGTTTTAAAACGTTGATTTAAAAAGGATTTGTTATTTAACAAGAACTCAAATGATAATAATCCTTAACACGTGGAAGATCGCTATACTCCTTCATTCTACGAGATTCTTTTCATCCATGCTATTACTATTCACATTTCTTAGAATAATATACCTTTACACATTGAAAAGGAAAGATTTAATTTGTCTTGTTTATTATGGATAAACTTAAAGAAAAAAAAGCTATTCCTGAGTGACAATGACTCTATGGTGAATATTAGATACGGTATTGATTTTTATATTATTTACACCCTTTCAATTTTATTACTCTACTACTATTTCATTTGATGAGATGGAAAACGATTTAAATCCAATGATATTTTATGTATATATATTATATACTCACAATATATCCAAAAAAAATGCTTCATATGCAGTGTCAGGCACACACAAATACAAGTTTCATTTTACTTAATTTATTACATTGACAGACTGTATAAGAGAGATGGCTCTAATAAAATGATATAAACAAAAAAGACAAAGATAGTTTGTCACTTCCGCGCAGGTGTAAGCAAAAGTCATAAGAATTCACCAATTAAATATAAATAAACAAATAGTTGCCATGGCAATTGGCATAGACTAACGACACAGAAGGTTCAATGTTATAGATGTTACGTTTCCTGCACACGTAAACAAATGTGACAATTTCATTTACTATTTATTTATTATTATGAAGTTGTATTAAAATGAAAAAAACTTTTTTGGAGATATAACTGTATTAAGTATTTATTTCGGAGTTCCGTCCAAGCTGTGACTGCAAGCAGACGTGTTTTTGTTTTACTTGTAAATTTAATAAAATCTTGTGCGCGACTCTAACTCTTAAAAATAGTGCGTAAGTGACCAATCTTGCGTCCATCGCTCTACGACCCCGCAACGGCGAAGACTTGCCGCGAGAAAAAGACAGTAGCCATAATTATTGCTGTCCCGTACTATAAAGATCACGTCACTACGAAGGTCATTTACGCTGTACTCACTGCGAAACGACTCAACGCGCGTAAGTGTTAAGATCTAGTATACCTTGGCTCTGGTAACATGCCTCGCGTTCAACGCTCACCTCCGTCTACCTCCAGCAATATTACTCAAACAATGTCTGAATCGGACATTCCACAACTGATATCAAGCAGTCCTAGTGCCAATGTAAATACAACAACGCGCCAAAAACGTCCTCGTCCCTGCTCTTCTCCGGACTCGGATACCAAGGATTCTTCTATCGATATACATCAAATATTGAAAGCTTGGAAAAATGAACAAGAATCGTATCTAAAGAAATTCTGTGAAGACCAAAGCTCAGCTTTAAATAAACTATCTTCCGAAATGGCTGAGATAAAACTACAAAACATTGCTATCCAAAAATCTAATCTTGAAATCGAAAAAACTATCACCTTTATTAATAAACAGTATGATGACATGCTTAAACAAATTGAAACTTTACAAAAGGAGAAACAAACATACAGAGAAAGTATCAAGTGCCTTGAAACAAAATTACAGGATATCCAGCGCTCAACTAGGGCTTCTACAATCGAAATACGCAACATTCCACCAGAGGACAAAGAATCTACATCACAACTGTCAAACATAGTCAAAAAAGTTTGTTCCGCAGTAGACGTGACGCTGGTTGAAACAAATATCCGGGATGTATATCGATTACCAGGTAAAACAGGAACCATAAGACCCATCGTCGCCGAGCTTAGTAACGTGCAACTAAAGAATCAAATTGTTACCTCCCTAAGAAGCTTCAATAAAAAACATTCGAAAGATCATCGCCTTACTACTCACAGTATCGGCTTGCCTGGAGAAGATCGTCCAATATATGTATCAGAACACCTTTACGCTAGCTCGAGAAAGCTGTTTCTTGCTGCCAAGGACTTTGCAAAACATAATAATTACAATTACTGTTGGACAACAAATGGAAACATATTTCTAAGAAAAATTCCAGGCGCCAAACAAATCCTCGTTAAGTCAGAACAAACATTGCGTGAGTTACAATCACTTAACAATACTAATCAATGACTATATTCCAAATTTTTTGAAAGTTTTGTCGTATATAATGATACTATCTGTATATTTAGCATAAACTTTGTAAATCGAGCTTATCTCATCATAATAGTTATAATTAATGTAATTAATAATATCTATATAGAAAGGATTACACACACATACAATTTAAAAACACATTTTAATTTCCCATTTATAACTTCAGCATACTTGTACTCACTACTTATCACACATACAAACAATAAAACACATTCATTAATTATTCTACACCGCCCGCATCACTCTATACCATGTTTAAAATTTAATAACATTTATCATTTCTCTCGCACTAATTTAACACAGAACACTTGCATTTCAATATACACATTCTCTCTCCAAACCTCCATACATAATAACCCATCGCGTGTATACTTAAGTAAAAATTGCTTTGCATTCCAAAACATCAAAAGTCCCTATAGTCAATTATTATTAAGTCTATTAACTATTCTCAATGGCTCCTGTAAATGATATAAACGACGAGTTGGACAATCTCATTGTCTGCTCTTCATATACATGTTTTCCAGAACAATGTAGAAAATATATAAATCTTACTGAAAGCTCGCTTAACATAATGCACATTAATATTAGAAGCATTACCAAAAATTTCAACGATTTACTTTGCCTACTCGTAGCGATGGAAATCAACTTAGATGTAATTATTTTAACTGAATGTTGGCTGCAAAAGTCTTCTATTATTCCACAAATAAAGGGATATACCTCAGTCCACACATCAAAAGTCATAAATAAAAATGATGGAGTAGTCCTTTATATCAAAAACTCCTTAAGTTTTAATATTTATGAACCAAATCTCACTGATGCAAGTGGCCTTGTATGCAATATATACAATAAAATTATATTAGTAGCTTTATATAGATCCCCATGCCATAAAAACATAGACAATTTTTTAGACAGCTTAGATTGCATTTTAATAAATTATAAACAATTTAGTAATATTTCATTAATTGGTGATATGAACATTAATATAACTCCAAATAACAGTGATCATCGATCAAATTATTATTTAAACTTTATGGCCTCGCATGGGCTTCTTCCAGCTCACCATCTAGCAACTCGGTTAGATAATTGTCTAGATCATATATTTATAAAATCAACCTATGTTCCCACATCTCTTATTCTAAAAACATCAATAACTGATCATTCGGCTTTATTATTAAATTTAGAAATAAAATTGACTAATAAAATAACTCACTTTAATCGTCCCCACTTAAATTTTATAGAAACCGTTAATGATATTCAACAATGTGATTTATCGAGTGTTTTCAATTGTACGGATGCTAACACAGCCATGAATAGACTACTCCACCTACTTTCGCCTATTTTGACTAAGAATACTATACTTAGACCCATTCCCTCCAAGCTTAGACTCAAAAAACCGTGGATGACAATTGGCCTTCTCAGATGTATTCGCAATAGAGATAGGATGCACCATAAATCAAATAAAAACCCTAAAAATACTATTTTAAAACTAACATACTTACGTTACCGTAACTTCTGTAACAACCTACTCAAAAAAGTAAGGCGAGTGTTCGAAGAAAAATTATTCGTCGAGGCCGGTAAGGACACTAAAAAAATGTGGGGAGCTGTCCGTAACGTGTTAGATCAGGATTCATGTACCTCATCATGCACCGAACTTCTTAACACGCATAGTAACCCACTGGAATCAGTTAATACCATAAATAGCTTCTTCGCCAGCGTAGGTAAAAATATGGCTAATAAAATAAATGCAACAAGTCAACCCAAATTTACAAACTTAAGCTTAAATTGCTCAATGCCTAATTCGATAGTTTTCTTGGAGATCGATGAAAATACAGTTGATGGTATAGTAAGTAACCTCCGCATTGATAGTGCCCCTGGGTGGGATGGCATTACCCCCAAACTACTTAATGCTACCAGATCAAAACTAGTACCTCCCATCACACACATCTGTAATCTTGCTTTAACTTCGGGTATTTTTCCTACGGCTCTCAAAAAGGCTATCGTACATCCGGTTTACAAGGCTGGGGATAGAGATAGTATAAATAATTACAGACCAATTTCAGTACTGCCAGCTATCTCCAAAATTTTAGAAAGAATAATATACAAGAACATGAATAGCTACCTTGAGAAATATAAAATCATCGCTGACAATCAGTTTGGTTTTCGAAAAGGCATGTCAACAGAAAATGCAGTCGCTGCACTTCTAGAATTTTTAGTTAAAAATATAGACAACAAACTAAAGTGTATTGGCATATTCCTCGACTTGTCCAAAGCTTTTGATACTGTCTCTATCCCTATCCTACTAAAAAAGCTCGAGCGAATTGGTATCCGGGGAACGGCTTACAAACTACTAGAAGATTTCCTCTCGAATCGAACTCAATCCGTTAAGATTGGTAGTCACATCAGCACTGAAGAATCTTTGGAATTTGGCTTACCCCAAGGTAGTTTACTATCTCCACTCCTCTTTCAAATATATGTTAACGAACTTTGCCAACTTGCTTATCCTTCTACACGTATCATAGCATATGCTGATGATACTGTCCTTTTGGTGAGTGGCCGTGACTGGGATGAGGCAAAGAAAGGAGCGGAAGGTGCTTTAAGTGTTGTTCAAAATTGGCTTTCTTCAAACTTCCTGAGTCTAAATGTTCAAAAATCTAAATTTATTACCTTTGCCAGTAAAATATCTGCCATTCCACCTGAACCCTCTTTCAAAATTTTAGCCCACTCGTGCGATAGAGTAACCTGCAATTGTCTATCTATAGCTAGGGCCGACACAGTTAAATATCTCGGAGTCTGGATAGACTCTTGCCTTTCCTGGAAACAGCACCTTAACGCTATCTCTTCACGAATAAGGAAGTTAATCTTTGTTTTTAAAAAATTACGAATCCCTGCTAATAAAGACGTTCTTAAAATAGTGTACACCGCATTATGCGAATCAATTATTGGTTACTGCATCACCGCTTGGGGAGGTGCTCCGAAAAACAATATTCTACAAGCCGAACGAGCTCAAAGAGCAGTGATTAAAACTCTTCTCAACAAACCCTTCAGATATCCAACGAAACAAGTATACACTGATTTTAATGTACTTACAGTGCGCAAAATGTATATACTCCGGGCAATGTTGAAGAAGCATAAAAGCCTTCCCGCAACTAAAAGTAAACTCTCAGATAAGAGGCGACCCCCGCCGATATGTCCAGTCATATATACAAATACTAAGCTTGCAAAAAGACATTACGACTACCTAAGTGCACATCTATATAATAAATTACATAAGACACTTAATATACACAACATGAACACATTACAATGTAAGTCCAACCTAACTAATTACCTTCTAGAGCTTAATTATGATGAATGTGAACACTTGTTAGATCACTATATTATTTAATCCAAACTACAAACTAGAAAACATACACACACACACACTCTTACACACACACGCACACTCACACACACACACACACACACACACACACACTCAATACGTATATCCTTTCTATTAAATTCCTTTAGATTTTTAGTTAAATTTCTTTTATTTTTTTTTTAAAGTGAAACTTTTATTACATCGTCTCAAACTTTTTGGTCTGTGTAGCGCATGTCGCGTGACGGTCGGCTGCCGAGTAGGTATAAAGCAGTGTTCGGAAAGTTTCACTTTTACCGTGGTTTCATAAAACCACACAACATTTTTTGTAAAGAGTTTATTTTTTAAAATCATCAAATTTTTGGCTAAAGTGATACTTGCATAGTATAGAATTGTTATAATATTCAGGTATATAACTTGTATCAACGGACGGATAAATGCCTCCTGTAACACAGGACATTTCCTAGCATAGGAGACATTGTTCAAATATTGCAATTTAATTGTACCTACAGCTACGGTTTATGTTTTACTTATATGTAAGTTATCCTATAATTGCATGTACATGTATATTTTTTGTTGTCAAATAAAGAATTTATTATTATTTATTATTATTATTATTTCTAGCTGTGGTGTTCGTTTTCGGTCATCATCATTTCACCCGATAAACACACACTGCTGAACATAGTCCTCCTTATAGAACTCCATAAGGACCGATCTTACGCTATTCGTTTCAAGGTAGTTCCCGGAACCCGTACAAGGTCATCACTCCAATTTGTAGGATATAATAATAGTGGTGCCTAGATGAAAAAAAGGATGAAATAAAAGAAAGGATGAAGTATAAGCCTTTTTTATCTAAAACACAAATAAAATTTATGTTCAATAGCTATTTACAGAAAAGCAAATAGTATCTTTCGTCAGTAGCGTTAATCTTTTCTTTAATGTATATTCAACTTCATTTCTGCAAACAAACATTTTTGCCATCACGATTTCATTGTATATAATAAATAGATATATTTGTTAATTACATGCACTGTGTGGATTTAAAATATGTATAAAAAAAATCAAGTATTTACCCAAATCGAAATTAATAAAATAACCGTTCTATTTTCAATAATCGTATCTACATGATAATCTTTGAACACAGTGTACGCTAGCTTTGTCACACTAGTGATTGAAGCAATGTTTTATCCCTTTCATTATTTCAATACAAGTGTCAATCATAAAGAATTGTTAATTGTTATTTTTACTCTTAAACTGTAATAATTTAATATATTTTCCTATGATATGATATTCCTTTATCTTTCTTTATTTTTTTGCACGAATACGTGCACTTTCTGAACACCCAGGAAGGCATTTTCGACGACTATAATGTACCTATCGGCACATGCGCTCACTGGGACCGGTCACAATCTGACTGATTTTTGACTGATTGCATTGGTCCCAAATAGGACCAATTCACGGAATCAGTTTTGGTGCGTTGGTGACGTATCTACCTCTTGTTTCTATATATAATATCATTGTTTAAATCCATAAACCTATACATATACTAATCATACACATGAAACGTGTAGATTTTTTTTTATAAAGGAGATCGGATACAAACAAAAAGACGTGTGGCACTCGGGGACTGCCGCGGTAAAGCTATTGCATGCTATGCAGTATGCCTTCAAGCCACACCTCCGTGCCCGTCGGAGTGGGGAGCGTGAGGTTTTTTCGTTACGGAATTTCTGGATTCGGTCCCCGTGCTCAAGGCCCGCGATAGAAGCTATGCAATACTTTAAAAAATAAATTCAAGACTTTACTATAATAGAATCATGTAAACTTGTGCTGTTTTTTATGTCTTTCTGTCAACTTCATCTGTGTGTAAAATAAAGTATTTTTATTTATTTACTGTCATTATAATGTCACACATCACGTGACTTCCGATCGACGTGTGATATTGAAGCTCATATCGTAAATAACTATGTTTATGTGCAGGTACAAGGGAGTTTATTGCATTTTTCGAGCTACGTGCGATCGGATCGCGTTATTATGAAGTATTCACACTCGAATCATATTATATTATAGGTAGCACTATAAACACTAACATGCGTTATTTACAGATAATTTTATGGTAGAGGTGGATAAACCATATCAAGTAAAAAGGCGTAATAAACCGGAATAAGAAGATTTCCTAAAATCTCTGTAAACAATATATGCATTTACATACCTACTATCAGTGTTATCAAAATGACTAATTATTTGTAAAATCTAAAATAATATTTATATATTTTATATTATGTGAAAATATCGAATTCCAAAAATAGCTCTATCTTAGAAATCAATACATTCTATTTCTTGTTTATGCCATTCATATAAATTGTTTACGCCATTCAAAGCTACAGGTTTAATTGTAAATAATTGGACAATGTGATCAAATCGACCGCGTAGTTCAAAGCCGCTGTTAATTTACTCCCACACCACAGATCTAACCGTTGAAGCTCAAAAACAATTTCCTATCACTACTTTAATAATTTAGTATAAATATCGCAACCCTCGTCAATTAGGGTAATTAATTTTATCTTTAGTTTTGGGAGACAGCGGTCATTTTACATATACAGGGTCATATATAGGGGCTGCATATCACTCTAAATTACGTCAATGTTCGGTCCATTAACGTGTTGGTTTCGTAATACACATACATTAAAAATAAAAGGATGTTCATTTTATAACTGACTAGCTGACACCCACAGCTTAAGTCGCGTTAAATGAAACATATTGCTTTGTGCAACCCTTACCTATTAGTTGTAAGATAAGTTTTGGCTACTAAGACTCTTTTCTAAACTACCAGAAAAATAGAGAACTAAATATAGAAAGCTTCGAGGTTTTTAAATTTGAGGCTAAAAGCTAAAAGCTTTTCGGGAAACAATTATTAAAAATTAATGACGCGGATGTTGAAAGTACAAAAGAGGAAAATTTTCACGTCGTAATCATTCGTGTCACAGGACTTAAATGAATAATAATTATTATTTTGCTCATGTTTGGCAAACTGGAAAGCATAATAAAGCGTATTACTGTAAATAATTTCCATAACATGGACAGATGTATTACCTATCAATGCTTTGTAGCATGTTGTGTCCATATATTTTATCATAAATATTAATTATAAATTGACCGGTTAGTATAATAAGTAGGTATCTACGTATAAAATCATTATAAAGATTTGTGTGAAGTATTCAATAGAAAATATATGAAGCATTTAACTTGTTCTAAAAATTTTGTATAAAGCTACAAGGAAAATATGAATATTTGGCATAAATACAATATTATTTTATCTGTGGAATTTTCAGGGGCCAGATCAAGGTTAGGGTAGTTAGTTTTTTTCACAAACGTCAAATAAACCTCGTCCTGAGGGCATTGAAACGCTTACCAAGTTTCATGACAAGGTTGTTTATCTGAAGTTGGAGGAAGATTTTTAGTTTAGTTTTAAAGTAAATCTTGTCCCATGAAAGATATACGACGATAAAAGCTTTCACCACCATTACAACATCAATGCCGTATTCTCTAAAGATGTTCTAATATTATGTGGACACACATTTCATACATGCACACAATCAGTCACACGCACACTGGTCGATGGTATGATTATAGCGAATGTGAATTTATATGTAAGATTGCAAGTGCCAACTATTCAGTCTTGGTTGTAACTGTAATACGTTAAAAGCTGTTTTCAAGAACTTCTTATATCAATTTAATGTTCTTAAAAAACATACCTGAACTCTATTAGGAAGACCACAGCATTTAAATTAGGTATGTGTTAATGCGACAAGCAATAAATGCAACAATGTAACATATGCATTGTAGTAAAATAAAAAAAGAATTCATAAAAATGCATTTCAGAGCTACTAACTCACGGCGAGGTTTTTAAAAATAAACTAGCATTGTTTGTGCATAAATGCGAAAGTTAGGAAACTGGAAAATTGTATGAAGCTTCATACTTGAAAGCGTTAAACTGTGAACAATTTAGTTGAAATTGTTTCCACAAAGCCTTGTTCATCGCGTGACATTGAAAATGATAAAACTACGTTGTAGTCTGTCGGTTGTTAGATGTAAAAAGAATTTTCGATTCCAAAGTAACAGGCAATTTTAAATATAATAATGTTAGTATTTTACCATAATATTATATCAATTAAATTTAACAACCAACAATACTTTGCGTAGTGCATACTCATAGGTATCAAAATGCAATTGCGTGATACAGAATATAAAAGCACTAAACTACTATAATTGTTTGATTGATTTTAGTAAACAAAAAGCGCGTATATGTTTTCAGCTTCCTTCAGTTAATTTAATCAAGGTTAACCAAATGTTTACAAAACTGGCTATTAATACTTCGTTTAATAGATTTAAAAATATTTCAAACTCTTTAATGCACGGAACGCTTTAGGACAACAATATTACGATTTTATGAAATCCTCTCTAGATCACTAAAAGTTATTAATAAACTAAAAGTAAACTTCTTGGAAATATTTTTATTATATTTGAATCAACAGCTTTATAAAACATTGTTTTTCTTATGATTGGAGGATTTGATGCCTACACATCAAAATAAAAAAGTCGTTTGTAGAAATAATAACCAGCCCAGTCAGACTGATTATTTTGTTTATAAAGTAATCTTCATTTAACATTTAGTGTTTATTTCATGTCAATCGGTTCATAAATAAAAAAGTTATGACCATTTAAGTACTCACGGCGAACATTTGCTAAGGCATTCTATGGTACACATACAGTGTACGATAAAACGTAAGTTATCTGTTATACGCTACAGTTATGTCCAAGTGATCATATCGAAAGTCCCCAAGGGTGGGGGGGTAAGCTGAGGTAGTAGGGGGGAGGGGTCAAATTAAAATTATACTTATTTCTAGGTAAATTTTATACATATAATGTCCTTTAAATTATGTCGTATTTATAATATTATATTTTTAACCCCCGATGCAAAAATATGGGTGATAAGTGTTTGACCGCTGTGTGTGTGTGTGTTTGTGCCACCGTAGCTCGCTAGCAGGTAATCCGAATTAGATGATGTTTTTTTGTTAGGCAGCATATTTTCCGACGCTGGTTCTTAAATAAACTGTATCAAAATCGGTTCATCCATTTACTGTGTAAAAGTGGGAATGAAAATAACTAAAGTTGTCGAATATACTTTAGTGATATATTAAATGAAAATGAACGACCTATCAGTAAAAATAAGTCAAATTTTATCAAAATCGGTTCATCCATTTATTTGATATAGGTATAAAAGTGGTAGATAATAAAAAAAGTGAATTTTGACTCAAGTGACATATGAAATGAAAGGGCATGACGTGTAAAGTATAATTAGACATATTTAATCAAAATCGGTTCATCCATTTACTATACCTATATACAGGGTGTAATCGTTAAGTGTGCACAGGCGATTTTTCCGTAGGTATTACAGATAACAAAAAACTTTAAACTAATATCGAAAGTACTTAACCTAATGAGTAAAATGGCGGTAATAAATTTTTAAAAATAAATCGAGAAATATCAAAAAAATTATCTTTAAACCCTCCCATACATTAAGTATGAAATATGAATATCCCATATACATCTTTTTCTTTTTTGGTTTTCTGCTTTAATTACTTCGCAAATTTGAAGTGGCATTTTCCACGCTTTTTCCGGAAATTTTCACGCATTTTCCGGATATTTTCCGGGGATTTTCCGAGCATTTTCCGGGCATTTTCCAGGCATTTTCCTCGCTTTTTCCGGACATATCCACGCATTTTCCGGATATTTTCCAGACATTTCCCTGGCATTTTCCGGTTATTTTCCGGGATATTCCAGACATTTTCCGGGAATTTCCCAGGCATTTTCCGAGCATTTCCCGGGGATTTTCCGGATGTTTCCCAGACATTTTCCGGACATTTCCCTGGCATTTTCCGGGGATTTTCCACGCATTTCCCAGACATTTTCCGGACATTTTTCAGGCATTTTCCGGGGATTTTCCAGGCATTTTCCGGATATTTTCCGGACATTTTCACGCATTTACCGGATATTTTCCGGACATTTTCACGCATTTTCCGGATATTTTCCAGGCATTTTCCAGGGATTTTCCACGGCTTTTCCGGAAATTTCCACGCATTTTCCGAGCATTTCCCAGGCATTTTCCGGTTATTTTCCGGGAATTTCCCAGGCTTTTTCCGGGGATTTTCCGAGCATTTCCCGGGGATTTTCCGGATGTTTTCCAGACATTTTCCGGACATTTCCCTGGCATTTTCCGGGGATTTTCCACGCATTTCCCAGACATTTTCCGGACATTTCTCAGGCATTTTCCGGCGATTTTCCAGGCATTTTCCGGATATTTTCCGGACATTTTCACGCATTTACCGGATATTTTCCGGACATTTTCACGCATTTTCCGGATATTTTCCAGGCATTTTCCAGGGATTTTCCACGGTTTTTCCGGAAATTTCCACGCATTTTTCGAGCATTTTCCGGGCATTTTCAGGCATTTTCCACGCTTTTCCCGGAAATTTCCACGCATTTTCCGGATATTTTCCAGACATTTCCCTGGCTTTTTCAGGCATTTTCCACGCTTTTTCCGGAAATTTCCACGCATTTTCCGGATATTTTCCAGACATTTCCCTGGCATTTTCCGATTATTTTCCGGGATTTTCCAGACATTTTCCGGGAATTTCCCAGGCATTTTCCGAGCATTTCCCGGGGATTTTCCGGATGTTTCCCAGACATTTTCCGGACATTTCCCTGGCATTTTCCGGGGATTTTCCACGCATTTACCGAATATTTTTCGGACATTTTCACTCATTTTCCGGATATCTTCCAGGCATTTTCCAGGGATTTTCCACGGTTTTTCCGGAAATTTCCACGCATTTTCCGAGCATTTCCCATGCATTTTCCGGTTATTTTCCGGGAATTTCCCAGGCTTTTTTCGGGGATTTTCCGAGCATATCCCGGGGATTTTCCCGATGTTTTCCAGACATTTTCCGGACATTTCCCTGGCATTTTCCGGGGATTTTACAGACATTTTCCGGGGATTTTCCGAGCATTTCCCGGGGATTTTCCAGACATTTACAGGCTATGTCAGGGAAATGTCCGGAAAATGCCTGGATAATTCCCGGAAAATATCCGGAAAATGCGTGAAAATTTCCGGAAAATGTGGAAAATGTCACTTCAAATTTGCGAAGTAATTAAAGCAGAAAACCAAAAAAAGAAAAAAAAAGCTAAAATCTTTCATATTAAATGTAGGTATATGGGATATTCATATTTCATACTTAATGAATGGGAGGGTTTAAAGATAATTTTTTTGATATTTCTCGATTTATTTTTAAAAATTTATTACCGCCATTTTACTCATTAGGTTAAGTACTTTCGATATCAGTTTAAAGTTTTTTGTTATCTGTAATACTTACGGAAAAATCGCCTGTGCACACTTAACGATTACACCCTGTATAGGTATAAGTGGGAATGAAAGAAACGAATGTTGTCAAATATTGTGATAGTACCTACCTAAGTGATATATCAAATGAATGTGCATAACGGGTGAATTACAATTAGTAATGTTTTATCGAAATCGGTTCATCCGTTTTTTACATATAGGGCACTTTAGGGGTGACAGTGGTTAGATAAATAAACCAAATGGAGCATCAAACGATAGGATATGACGTGTACATATAGGTACAATTAGATAATATTATTTACATCAAAATCGGTTCTGCCATTTACTAGGGATGGAAAGGGAAGGGTTGAAAGTCTGTGAAAGAAGAGGGGGACATGGGAGCGAGAGGATAGCCACACCCTGGAAATTTTGAACTCTTCTCAAAGCCACATAGGCCTGGCCCTTGGCAATTTTTTTTCTTAAATATACCACTTCTTTTGCCACTGTGGTCCATTACAATTTATGCACGGTTACGGCCCAACTTAAAAGATGTCAGATGTAGGAATGTATTATGGAGGTAGAGGTAGGTCTCGCTCACTTGAAAATATTAAATGAAAATAAGAAACCGAAGTTAAAAAATTAAAAAAAAAAACCCAACGCAACGAAGGAAAAGGAATATATATAATTTTACAAACTTCCCGACGATCTTTAAAATTAAGTACCATTATAAAAAAATATATATATATAAGATATATTATTATGATAATGATGGTATGGTATGGTATCCTTAACTTTTACCAAAATTGTAGATTATAAAATTATCTTTAAAAAACTTCACATACATTTTTTTCTAGGAGCCACTGTTTCTACGAAAAATCTATTTTTTCATTCATCGTTGATCTCAAAAATAAAAATTCCAATCACCAGAACGACAGGAAATTTTAATGATTGATTTTTAATTGTGTTTTGCACAATTTTATTAAATTGCGACTGGATGAAAATTTTGTTCGTGGTCGTCGTCGTCGTTGGTAGGGTGAACAAATCCTTAGCAAAACATCATACGCTTATGTCAATTAGTATCGATAGCGGATTCTATTCCTTTACGTTTTGACGTTTGCCTCGGCACTCAGTTGCTGCACAATATATTGTCAAAAACATCCATACAAGGAAGGAAGATAAATAAATTTGCTCCTCTCCCTCCTGGTGCCTAAAAAATAATATGCCATAATTTAAAATAAATTTTACGTAGAAAATTAATTAGGCACTTATTTTTTTATTTTTTAGCTCAGTTTAGTAATAAATTTTACTAACTGTTCTTTTAATTATTTATGGTAGTACGTGTTTATTCAATAAAAGTTAAGTAGTAACTACTATGCAGTCACTATTCCACGCGGACGAAGTCGCGGGCACAGCTAGTTTATACATAAACATAAATTGGAATTGCGCGACTAAATTTAGCATATAATAGCATTGATCAACGATTGCTATCATTGTTATCAGGAATCTTTTCGACCCGAAGCTCATTTGCAATGTGCAAAATGTACTACTATTCGACCAGAGCTTATTAACCTAAAGCTTCGTTCACAGGACACTTTAGATTTGTCCCTAGTTAGACTTAATTAAGGCAATCATCTACTTTCGGTGACGCAGGGGTTCCAATTCTTACTACTGTTTAAGAGGGTTAAATTCCCAGAATCGGGAAATAAAAGGATATGGGTTTAACACCCGCTAAGTGGGTAATAACTTCTCAAGAACTTCGTTCTCTACATTAACCAAAACAGATTTACATGATAATTACACCTTAATTCAAAAGTACTCATGTTTTAATTTCCGCAGTTTCAGATTTCCGTTGTTTGCGCAGAGAACTATTATTAATTTGTTTATTCCATAGTTGCTTTAATTAAGTATTGACTAATGAAGAAATTGGTATGCTTTCTCTCTCTCAAGTACATAATATTACCTATGTTGTAAATTTTTGCAGACATTAATCGTCTGGATAAGTCAAAAAGAAAATAATTAAACGACTTGCAAGTTGTTCTAAAACTACCTACATTTGTAATAGGTACCACAGAAATCTTCTGATAATTTGCGTAAGCTGTATATAAAACCGGAAACATATCTAAAAATACTTGCCAACTCTATTTACTTCATACCTGTCTAGATTACTATTCTCCAGGGTCGACCGATGAAAAATAGCAGTGCGGCGACTTTGATTTAAATGTTTACGTATGTATGACGTAATATACTCGATGAATAGACCCGTAGACAATAGGTACATATTATGATAATCTAAGGTAGGTAGAATTTATTGGGTTATAATTAGGTTGTTTCGTTATATTATAATTATCGAAAGTCGCGCTATTTCTTTATAATGTGCACATTTGATTAGATGTGAATCCCGTCACCGGGAGAATTACTTACATAAAAAATAGATTTTGAACAACACGCTGGCATTTAACCTCCCTTACATACCAATAAAATTCCCAAAAAATAAATATTAAAATCAAATTAACAATTTCATATATAAGGACGGATAAATAAAAAGACTAATAGTGTGATTCTTTAAAAGTTTTATTATGACCGTTTAATCTACTAGGTCAAAGATAAAATCACAGAACAGAATTCAAATTTAAGTGTTTTAATCGGTTTAAAGAGTATTTTAATGAAAGGTCAAGGCTAAAGGGCATTTGGTACAAGAGTATACAATGTGAGCCTCTTCACATACCATGGTTTTATAACTACAAGTTTAATAGATGCGAAACTGTAACCGCTTTTCGACTTCGTTCCGGACACATACCGTGCGGAAGTTTTGCTTATCTCTTGAAAAAAGCTGACTCGCCCAACTGCGAATTTTGTCATAAATATGACGATATCCAACACTTCCTCATGGAATGTGTTCGGAATGATGTTAAAAGAAAAGACTTGTTGACAAATTTTAAAATAAATTTTTATGAATGTTGGTGCATATCATAGCATTCTAGCTGCACCAAACTCTGATGCAGCTAGAATGCTATTCAACTTTAAATTTAAAATATAGTTAATATAGTGTGTTAAGTGTTAAATATTTGTATACAAGGTACGATGGGATTGTCATCGTCCTTTAGGACAAAAATCCCTTAATAAATAAAGACTAAAAAAAACAGATAGTTCTATTATTAAATATTTATTCTTAAAAAAAAATAGGTCAAAATAGGAAAATAGGAAAATCGTATTTATGCATTGATGACATGTAGCCATATCAATGCATAAATACGATTTTCTCGGTCAATAGATTCCTGCGGGCGAACATAGCTATTGCATTCCTGGATACACAACAGTGCATTAGGCTCTGATTAAATATTGATCATCAGACAGTACGACCCTACATGACTCCACATACAACATTTAGTTTAAGACTAATAATAAAAAGTAATTTTACATTTTAATTTATATCTCAAAATCACGTAGAATGACATTCCACATTTTAAATTATTTTTATCAACATTCAATATCTTCTAAAGTTCATATTGTCGCATACCATAAGGCGACCCAGCTCGATTGCACTTTCACCTAAAAAATAACGAATGCAAAAACATGTTTGTCACAACACCGCATCAAAACAGGCCCTAATACACCGAAAGCTCTGACAATTACTAGGATAGAGCCACTTTAATTTTGCAATTAGTACAGTCACTGCTAGGTACATCAGCCAGCGAATTTGCATAGTTAACAAAACAAACCTCATTAAGCTACTTTTACACTGAGAATTTTGCTTACGTGGCATTTATGTAGTAAAACGAATATAATAGAGAAAAAACGCTGCCTGGAAAATATGTAATATTCTTTATATTCTAATTTTTATCATATGTAATTAACGTACAATTATTATAAATTTACAAATTTCTATAAAGTGTAAAGACTAACACTTCCTGTAACAGAGTCCCTAATTAGTATAAAGTTTATTTATTTTTTATCATCAATATTCGTTATATCGAAAAACATAACGGTTTATTAATTATTTAAACCAATTGGTGTATTCCACGAATTTTCATGTACCTATATTTATTACATTACTAATAATAAAAGAAGAAGAATAAGCAGCTAAATTTAGCATTATTCCATCGATTTTCCTCTTAATTAAAAGTTACTTTGTAGATATCCCTGCTGTAATCTTTTGAACTTTCCATAAAGCCTTCTCCAAAGCTGATTTTAATTGGTTTGACAAAAACATGGCTTTTATGTAAAAGTAAAACAAAAAGTGAATTTTATATTAATTTATTTGGTAATACATCAAATGCTTAATAATTCATATATTTTATTTTTAATAACATGTAACAATTATTGTAATTACTTATAGCTTAAACATTGAAAATATTTACAAAATGTTATGAATTATTAGTTTCCAATATTATTTTATATACAAATGCTCTACCATTTAAATAACACTATTAAAATACCTCCGTTTACATTATTAAAATTATACAAGATGAGATATGAAACACAAAATTATAAAATATGAAATACAAATGAAAACACTTTTTCATTTAAATAATCAATGGAAAATAAGTATTACTCTTACTAATCGTATTATATAATGTTTTAAAATTAATAATTAAAAAAACTATTATTGAGACAAATAACGATACACTTTAATTTATATTAATATATAATTTAAAATGTATGTTCTCCCATATTAATAAACCGAGCAAACAGTTACCGTATTATCAATCACAAAATATGCGTTATAATAGTGAATATTAAAGTATTATCGATGTTAATTTTCTACTATACGAATTTTATATACAGCAATCCTTATTTGAATTATAATATATTTTATTGACTTATGTACCAAGCGATACGATTGCGCTTTTTACAGGCGGAAGATCGTTGTATAGTTATAATTTCGATTAATTTTGTTAATTTGCGATTGGTGGCTACGCCAATAGATATATAGGTACCTAAACATTGTATTCTTTGTTAAAAGATATAATTTTATCCGGTCGTAATTGTTTTTAACTATATTTTTTAATCTTATAGTTTAAAATGAATTGCATTGCGTTCCATCAAGAGAAAATAAAGTATTAATAGTAGGGGAGCCCAAGAGGGGATTTTGGGATTTACTCGAGCGCGTCAGATTACTATAAGGGACGGTACCTTAGCTATTCATTAGTACCTCTAGTCAATATGAGCAGTTATGGTTGGTGGGTGCGCTCAGGGGCCCCGCTGGAAAATTTGAATAATCCATAATTCCCTAAGGTTGAGCTCGAATCGTCAGATTAGCGAAATGGGGACTTCTTATATTGTAATTAACCCCCCCCCATATATTAATCTGACGCGCTCGAATAATATTACTTTAATTTTTTACCCTTTCTTCATAGCGATTAAATCGCCACTTAAATCGTCAGATTAACGTATACTTTTTTTCAGTGACGTCCTGGAGCATGCAAAATATCAATATCTAACGCGCTTGAGTATTTCCAAGCCAATTTTTTTCTTTTTTAAATTAAAAAAAATCAAAAAACCCTTCCCCACCGCTAAAAGTGAAAACATTATAGGACCTTTTTTTCTCGCTATGGTCTAATCTACCAATTCTAATAGGTTCCCGTGACGCTCGAGTAAATCCACATTTAGCATCCTGGGCTCCCCTACTATAATGAAAAGAAGATATCTTAAAAATTAAAGCTTGAATGAAATACATCATAATATAAAGATAGTTTTACATATAGTTAAATGATGAAACAAACACAAGTTCATTCTCCAATCCGACATGTAGGATAGATCATAAAAATAGATTAATAATCTATATATATATATATATAACTCAAAGGTGACTGATATAGTGATCTATCAACGCACAGCCCAAACCACTGGACGTATCGGGCTGAAATTTGGCATGCAGGTAGATGTTAGGACGTAGGCATCCGCTAAGAAAGGATTTCCCGAAATTCTTGCGGGAACGGGGAAAAACGGGGATGCACGTACAAAATCGTGGGCGGAAGCTAGTATTTTATAAATATCAGGTGCAGTGAATCTATAAAAAATATCAGCAGTGACCAGACAATGGACAATAATTAACCTTCATGAATACAGAAATATAATATAATAACAAATCTTGTACTAAATCTTCATACGTTGTTTGATATCTAAAACCCGATTTTTTTTTTCTAAAATAGTCACTTTCCATTTTTTGAAGTGAAACTTCTTTATGCGCATTGAGAGTAAAATTTCATGGTCGCGCCATGGCAATACCGTCACGTCCGCGTCATGTAAGACGATTTTGGTATCTTTGAATCTTGCCGAAGAAGTTTCACTTCTGACACGTGTGCTCGGCACACACGCTCTTTTTTTTTAATGTCGTAGTTCTCTCGTTTACAAGGTTACTTACAGCACAGCTCATGCGACTCAACTCCCCTATAATTGAATTCAACATTTTACTTACAATTGCAAACAATTGATGTCTATTTATAAGTACGTTTATCTTGTTATGTGTATGGAACACATTTAAATACAAACATCATGTAATAGTCCTATACTAGCGAAAAATAAACAATGTGATTAATAAATTCATAAAAAATAAACGACTGAATCCATTTAACACACTAAATATAAAATGTTTTATTTGTATGTAACTAACCTTAACAACGGTTTTACCAATAATGTGCTAATATAATTTACATGATAACTTCTTCAATATTTTACCAAACATCAAGTTAATCGTATCTCGATCGTAATATTATCCAACACATCCAACCAACGGCCGAGACGAGGCTTAAGAATTAATCCACCCAGCTTCTCTATACGTAAGTGAATCTGACATGTATCACGTGCCTTGATTCCTTGAAGATTTATCAACTTCCACAATACATTCACAATCTTAACTATATACAATAACAAATTACCCCGTCGTCGAGTTGTTTAAAATTTTCTCGTTCAAAATACATAAATGCTACAAACATTAAGAAAGAGCTTACTAATTAGGCGCAAAAATAGCAAATAACAATTAAACATTCTACTCTTATCCTGTCCCCGTCCTCGACGATAGTCATTTGTCAACTCGGCTCCTATCTTTACCTAAACCTTCCCTAAAAAGGTTTCATACATATTATCAGGAACAAAAGGGACATCTGCATAACAAATATCCTCAAAGAACATAGTGCTGTCGAGTGAGCACTATGCAAATTTATTTTTATATCAAACCCTGCTTTGTAACATCTAGGAATTTACGAGCATCCCAAAAATGTTAATTCTATATATTAAACTCATGAAAATTCCATTATCTCTATTTTGCCCTACTTTCTTCGGAATAGCTATTTTATACTGATAATCTTTATATATAAAAATGAATCGCAAAATGTGTTGGTAAGCGCATAACTCGAGAACGGCTGAACCGATTTCGATAATTCTTTTTTTATTATATTCCTTGAAGTACGAGGATGGTTCTTATGTAGAGAAAACGTAAACATGTACCACGGGCGAAGCCGGGGCGGACCGCTAGTCTTCTTATATATATATAAAAATGAATCGCAAAATGTGTTGGTAAGCGCATAACTCGAGAACGGCTGAACCGATTTCGATAATTCTTTTTTTATTATATTCCTTGAAGTACGAGGATGGTTTTTATGTAGAGAAAACGTAAATATGTACCACGGGCGAAGCCGGGGCGGACCGCTAGTGTATAATATATGTTAAATAGATGGTCATATAAAAGCCCTCCCAAAATAATTCTTTCATACATTATAATACATCGGTATCTCCACGCATTCAAGTATATGGAATATTGGTTTTATCGGATTGTCTACAAGTGCCTTGGAAAGCGTACATCATGATTTATTCACTTCAGTATTCAAATTTGCTTATAAAATCATACATAAGTAGTTTGCAGTTCGGTGTGAGAGCTCGCGCGTGGTTGCGGCGCACATTGAGCTCTTATGATTTGTCTGAACGTCGTTCTAAACTGTTTTGACATGGCACAATAAAGTATGAAGTTGATAGCGCCGTTTAAGAGAGCCAACGCGTCCATTAGTTCGCCGAATAAGTCGTAGCATTGTTTGAAGAAACATCGCCCTAACATACCGCTCATAAGACCTGAAACAAGGAAATACGATGCTTGTTATTTTTTCTTGACAAACCATATTTAATTGGTATTTGATGTAAGGAAAATAAACATCTTGCTTTTCATCAAAATCTTCCGTTATTATATAAAATACTAGCGGTCCGCCCCGGCTTCGCCCGTGGTACATGTTTACGTTTTCTCTACATAAGAACCATCCTCGTACTTCAAGGAATATAATAAAAAAAGAATTATCGAAATCGGTTCAGCCGTTCTCGAGTTATGCGCTTACCAACACATTTTGCGATTCATTTTTATATATAAGACTAGCGGTCCGCCCCGGCTTCGCCCGTGGTACATATGAAAAATAGATGTTGGCCGATTCTCAGACTTACCCGATATGCACAGAAAATTTCATGAGAATCGGTCCACCCGTTTCGGAGGAGTATGCAGACTAACATTGTGACACGAGAATTTTATATATAAGATTATAAAACAACCTAGTGCTTATGGTTTCCACAATAAAGTAAATTTTTAGACGGTTATTGGTATTTATTAATAAATACCTTGAAAAGCTAACGGTACTTCAATATTAGAAACAAATTTCTATATTATGCGAATTTTTGTAAAGGTGAAATCAATAATACTTATTAAACAAAGCCACTTACGTGTGTATAATTTAAAGTTAAATCGCGATAAAGAGGAAAGTATCTTGTTTGAAAAACAAAAGCGAAAAACGAAAAATTTCAAAACAACTGCGCCATTTCCAACGAACTCGAATATTTTTTCACTATATCATAAATCCATGGCCATTATCCATTGCAACTGCATAATATATAACCATAGACATACATGATCAATACAGAATGCACAGATTCATCAAACAACGGCGATGCAATCAAATATTTCGACGCCATTAATTATACTATAGAGAAGACTCGACTGCAACATGACAGTGACGTATTGCCTCGTATACTACTACTTACGAAGAAATGAAACATAAGCCCTCTCATTCAGTAATGCACGATGCTCTGGCTTGGATCATGGACGTGACTTTAATGTTATGAGACATTTCTGCAAACAATAATCTGTCTCTATATTATGATATCTCACTTATCGTGATTTGATGATCAAAATGAATATAAACATACGTATATTTACTATATAAAATTAATAATCTACAGATTTATGGAAATGTAACGAATGTAAGCAAAAGAAGTAGATTCTATTCACCATTTTACTAGCTAAATTGTAGTCTAATTAGATTTGAACTTATTGAAGTTCAAGTCTTATTACGGCACTGACATTATTCTATACGATACTATTTAATTAATCTATTATTCATAGCTTACCTAAAATCCCCTGTGGAAATTCAGTTAAAAGAAATAGCAGTAACACGGCAACAAGCATTCTAGTCGTCCTGTCCGTGCGTCGCTCAGCCTTCGAGCGTTTCGTGGATTTCCTTGTAAAAACATTCCCGTTGCCATTGACTACCGTGGCGGCCGGGCACGCGTTATATCCTTTGAGAGCTTTCTTTCTATTATTAGCTCTGTACAATACGCGAATAAGCCACGCACTAATCACTGTCAAAATGACGCAGGGGAGGAGCTTTATCACCACTGCGTGAACCCAAAAGTTGATCTGATATAAACGGCCATCGTAATTGGAGTCTACGAAGAACACTTTGGACGGCCGATGGTCGATCGCGTAGTCCTGATGGATGGTAAACACCTGTAAGGAAATTGTATCTATTTAGTTAAAAGTTAACAATGTTATCAATAATTATGTTCTAAGGGTAAGTATTAGCACAGTTGTATTAGGTGTAAGAAAATAAGTCTATCTATATATTTTAAGGCAATCTACAAATAATTTCAAACGAATATTATCAGGAAGATCGAGGACTTTCAATGAATTTTTTGATTTCGTATTATTAGCTTCTACACTTTGTATTTAAGAACCCAAATACGAAAACCATTTCTCTAGGTATATTTTTTACTCAATAAACGAATGTTTGTCAATTTATTTATTATAGAAAATGGAGTTATTTTTCTTTCAATCACCTACGAAACCTTTTATTTCTATAAATAATAAGATCCTTAAAAATAAATATGTTCAGCTTTGTTATTGATTTCAGTACCTTAAAGTTAAACGTGTAGATTTTCACTTTAAAGTTCCTTAATGTAATTACGTGAACATATAGCTAGCTATTAATAAAGGCTGAACTTCGCGAGTAATTAATTATTTCCCGCAAATTAATGGAAAACAAGCTGTTAATTTAACCGATATAAGAGTGTTTGGACTGTGGCCACAAGGTAATCGATTCATTTAAGGTGCGAGAGCTTAGCCTTGGCCGATAAACCAACTTCCAATAATTGTTTTGTGCCACACCACCTTTTTATATCTCCACTAATCGTCTTATTCAATCAGGAGAAACTTTCCATTCTAAGGATAAGAGAATCAACAAATTAAACGGAATACCAGAAACAATATTATGATTTCTAGATACCGTTAAAAAGATATTAATGACTAGATAGATAATACTAAATTGAAAACCGTTTTTCATGATTTATTCGATCTTATACAACTCGAAGGTAAAATTGTTTCAGCAAAATTTTAAGCGCGATGTTTTAATTATATTATGTACCCCGACCTTCGATCCCTGTTAAATCGGTTATTTAAAATAATAATTACATCAAATATTAAAC
Source organism: Colias behrii (assembly GCA_029959065.1). Classification (NCBI taxonomy): domain Eukaryota; kingdom Metazoa; phylum Arthropoda; class Insecta; order Lepidoptera; family Pieridae; genus Colias; species Colias behrii. Next base: position 4,963,916 of record JARWMC010000019.1, on the reverse strand, counting down.
ATGAAGCACGTGGTATGTATCAAGAATATGATATTATTTTATAATATGGTTTTTTAATTTGTAAACTCTATCTTCAATCTCAAATGGTATATTTATGTCAAACATTAAAAATACTCTTCTTACTTCGTGATATTATGAGCAACATACTACGTTACTGCAGCCACATTTTCAATAACTTATAGATACTTTAATAATACGTCCGTAACCCTAGATATTATAACCTGATTTCATACTCCTGTTGGTAATATTGTTTCTGAATATATTAATTAACACAACATTCAATTTGAACGCGACAAAACTGTATTAAACAACACTATAACAGAAATTGCCAACAGTAGCGGTTTATCCGGGGCTGCCAATCCTTGTTCTTTAAATATTTTACATTTATTGTAATTTGAATAACATATAATACGTTTGATTTTAATTCTAGTTTATCCAGCTTAAAATAAATATGTAGAGACATTTTTAATCATATTGAAACCTGTGGATTGATTTACCTAATGTCTATTGTTTCCAACATATTGATAGTTTTATTCTTTAAACATACGAACAAAGAGTTTGTTTAGGTTTTAACTTGGTTTTAACAATAGATAAGAGGTGCTTTTTTATTTTTGACATGCTCGTTGTTTTTGACAAATAAAGTATGAGAAGATGACTTTCAAAGGATTGCCATAGAACATGATTTTGTTAATATTTTATCCTTATTTTAACTACCTTAATTCAAGGAAACTATGCAAACCCACACTAGGCTTAAAATACAATTTCAATATTATATAAATAACATGATTGCAAGCCCTAGATTTCCTTTGTGTCCTATGGTTTGAATGGAGTATGCATACACAATCCCTGGTTCGACTTGAGCTTAATCCAATTTCTAAAGCAGAATAGTGTGTAATTGCTTGTTAACTGGGAGGAAAAGTTAGACACTAGAGAGGAAAATTAGGTTACTGTTTTAAATAAGGTTATGAGAAATTCTCCTAAGCCTATTAGTTTTATTTTTAATTCTTTTCATTCTTCACAATATCAGCCAGGTTTATAAAAAAAAAACAAGAAGCGATAAGATTTAAATTAGGAATTGTCCATGGACTAATAAGGTCCCACAATAAAAATAATGTCATACTGGTTGGTAATACTACAGACAAATAATTTGCCGCCTTTGTTTAAGAAACAAAAAGTGTCTCATATTTTTTCCCTCGCATAGAATAAATTTCATAAATTACAATTATTGTTTGTCGTAACATTATTATTCCCCAGGTGCCATATTATATTGAAAAATAGCGCCACCATTGTAAAATATTGCTATTGTGAACTCATTGTGAAATACAATCTGCTATTGATGTATTGTGTCATTCACAGCTCATTGTTTTATTTAAAATATTTACGACTCGTAAATAATACATTCACGATTATTATTTTTTTCACGGAAATTTTTTTTAAGCATTCCATCCATGAAAATTAAAAAAGTGTGTTTTTATGAAATACACAATACTATTATTAATTTTAATAAAAAATAAACACTTTTGAAGAAATGTACCTCCATTTCAAATTCACACTCTAAACTATCAGTTTCTAAAGAATAAAAAGAGCCATACACGTTATATTTTAAAAGCGCAAAAAATGAATTCTAATTACGATAGATATTTTTTTTTTACAATTATTACAGTACAATATATTTCTCATTAAATGCTTCTACCAATTTATTTAATCTAACACAGCAAGATAAAATTAAAATTACTCACAAAATATGAAGGAATGCAGAGCACGGGCGGCAACAGGAAGCTGGTAGCAATGGCGATGGAACACCGCCGGTCCGTGCACAGCGACGGGCCGTGCGACGGATATCTGAAAAGCAGGATATTCATTGCATTTTCTAGAAATATTTTTTTATTTAGGTCATCTTTTATAAAACTGTAATCGTTAATATCACGGTTTTAGCTTTGTGCTAATCAGATTAAACTACCTATGTCCGAGAAAATAATAAGTTTCTGAATGTAAACAGTACTACTTTTCCGTTTATAATTAAATATATTGTGTACTAGTAAAACTAAAACTACAGTAAATTGTTTAAATTAAATTAAACGTGCAAAAATTGTTGAATGAAATTTTGTATCGCCTTAACGAATTAGCTATTGAAACGGCTGTAACAAAACTAAACTGAAAAACTTTGTTAGAGTTATTTACCCTTAAGGCTGTGTTTTCACATAGACAAAGCCGTAAACAGCAGCTTTCCAGTCTAAATAATAATGTTCTAATTCAAAATTAATAAAGTTGCCGACTTCAATGTACAAGTTCAAACCGAGCTAGAGTGTAATTTTGTGATTTAAGAGCTTTGACTCAGTTTGTATTTGAATCTGTTGTGGGCTACAATTACAGTTGGGGAACTTTGCTTTATTTACTTATTCAGCTAATTTAGGTTATATTTTGACCAGATGAAATACTTTACTATTTATCTACTCATGAACGTCTCATTGAAATCGATTCAGCAGTTTCAAAGATTACCGCATGGCAATTTTATTCATATTATGTATATCTCTAAGAGTATTATACCATGATTATACCTATACCTACACTGTACAGGTATATGGATTCGAGGGTGAGGCTTATTATAAGTATCAGTTAATCGTCCTTACTCAGCACCTTACTCAGTACCTTTATATTTTACACATTGGATATTATAATTATATTAATTATGCATGAAAGAAAAACAAATAAGAAATACGTATGAAATACATAATCAAACACAATAAAAAACATTAAGGAATAGATTTATTGAAGTTCCTTCCCTAGAGTGTGTAAAAGGAACGTGAATTCAATTTGTACAGCAATTTCATTTCCAAGTCAAACAAACCGCTAAATATTCTTTAATTCTTTTGTGAGACGGCAATTCAGACATTCTTATGTTTAAATAAAATTCGTGTAGTTCCGTATTGAATAAGGTTTATAGAAAGTTACCAACTATTCTTCAAATTCACGATAAAGTAATAAATGAAACATTTAATAAAGTAAATTCCGAGCTTAAAAAATATTTCAAGCAATCTGCACTGCATTCTAATATTTAAATGAAAATCGGAGCAATGCCCGGCCAGTTAAAAAATCCAGCATTTAAATTTTATTTATTTTACTTAATCAGCACACTGCACCTCTATTTCTTACAGGATTAAGAAATGCTTTTAATAAAGAATTGTGTGCTAAAAATTAAAAGCTCTTGAGAAAGGTCGATTCCTCTGAAACTAAATTAGTTAAAAAGTTCTAGTTCTACTAATTGTAGTATAGTAACTTGGGTACCTATACAATTCTATAGAAATATGAGCCTTATACCGAGTCATAAACATCCCGCCCCGGATTCTAGTGGAGTGGAGGCTATTAAAAGAGATTGCCTCGATCTAATAACATTGAATACTGATTATATAATTTCCTGTTAATTTTAATTGATTTGACAAAATAATTTTCGTATTTCGTGATGGTATGGTGATGAATCTATAATAAATTAAGACTAGTCTTTAAGTACCGATACATTGACGCATCGGAAACTTTGCTCTATAAAAGTACCAGTATCCTGCGTATCCCACTCAATACTAAATACAATACATCATGGTTGTGAGTAATAACCCTTTATTGATTCCGACACACGACCCTGGTCCCACGGATCCTCTTTAAATAGATAACCTTTTGATATCAAGGAACATAAATATTTGATAAGCCACTGCCAAATTACGGACTGTAAAAAGTTTCTTTGTGAACTGTTGGCAATTTAGCATACCATTTATTTCCAGGATTGTAGCTTATAATCTATATACGTCATTATTTAATGGGTGATAAGTGAAGTACCATAAATACTCATGTGTGAAATTGTTCAAATATGTTATTTATCATAGCTTGCACTTTCCTCAATGATTATTTTTGATGATATAGGTAAAACTTAATAACGCATGCATTGTGACAATGAAATAACTTACCGAAAATCTAAATGTATAACTTAATGCATACAAAGCGAAAGAAAACACAACGAACTCGAGCCCAAGATATTTAAAGTCAGTATAAAAGTTATGTGTAGGTATTGTAGCATTAAAATATGTAAGGGCCGATTTTTCAATCCTTGGTTAAATCTTATCCGTCCAATAAAGTATTACAAGAAAAAGTATTATAAACAGATGTCACCTAAAAACTGTCAAAAAGTGGGCAAGTAACACATTTTTAAAATGGTTGTTTAATACGATATTCGATGAATAAGTTTTAACTAAGGATTGAAAAATCGGCCCTAAATAGAATAGTAACAAAGGTCAAAGAAACTCACTTGATTGCTATGTACCGCCAAATCGCCAGGGACAGTGTTAGGAGAATGGACGCAGTATGCAGTATTTGAGTGAAATGCATGTGAAACAACATGTATACAGCCCAAGAGTATGGTCTCTCTTCTTGTCCAGGGAAAAGCTGTAACAAAATGTATTAAATAAAATTATGTCTTATTTATATGTCTCTACTCGAAGTATGTGTTGCCTTGTGGTTTGATCTTTATTCTTTGGTCTTATTCATCGGTTTTATTTTTGGGTATACTTATAGGTAACCAGTGAATCTGTAAGAACCAGACATGAAAGTAAGAACTACTAGAAAAAAGTAATGTAGTAATAAGTAGGTGGCTTGTATAAATATGGGTTAATACAGTAAAGAATTTGTTTCGGTTAGTAAAATAGGCAGTTAAGTATTTGCATCTTAAGGATCCTCTCAAAAACTATAAAACCTTTAAGCTGTCTAACTACTGAAAAAAGAAACAATGAGCTTGATTAATATATGGAACGTAAATTGCACGTGTATATTATTTTCAATGATAAGAGGTTTATTTATTTATATTTTAGGAGAATCTACAGCTGTATTCTTAAAGGTAGTCACATAATATAATACTCACAATAAGCCATTTACAGATTCTCGTTTAAAAATTAAATCATGCTAATAAATGTTTACTTTTTTGTGAAAGCAGTGCAATACTCGTATAAAGCTGATCCCACACAATTCAGGATTTCATATTTATATTCTATTTTATGTTTTTCATTTGCACATATCCACATATTATAAACGAATAATATTTTGATTCTTATTTTTGTATAAATTGAAATCTATTAAACATTAACTTTTATATATAGGTAACACAAAACATATGGAAAAATGTATAACACATTTTTATATTTTCTTCCTTTACAAACTGTATATCATATAAAATCTTACCAAATATCGGTATATAGCAAAAGGTACGTATTCCAACATAACGAACACATCAGCCACGGCCAGCCACTTCAAGAGGCGGTTAATCGGGGCACCGGCCAGGTCGCGCCGGGTCAACACCGCTACGTTCAGAGTGTTCGCTAGACTTCCGAATAGACATATCTGTATGGAAATGAACATTAATTTGATATTAAGTATTATAGCATTCACTGCTTTATTAATATAATTTAAAAAATATAACAAAATTCGAATTTATTCAATACATTAAACCGAAAGAGTAGTAAAAAATTGGATTGTTCTGGCGGGATCACAGGTAGCCGAGAGGACAGTATGGCGAAAGACGAGGGTTCGAATCCCACCTCATGATCATTTTATTTTTAATTTGATAATCAGCAAGGACGAAAGAAAAGTCTCATCCCCTAGTACAAGACTACCCTAATAGGTTTTGTTTACGGGAACACCGGTAAAAGTCTAACTAATGAAAAATAATTTGCTATCAACAGCGAACTAAATAGAATTAACACAGTACCTACACGAAAGAATAACAAAAATAAACTTACTAAAATTTTAGTTCATTATAGCATACTGCATTTCTAATAATTTTGCTCTATTCACCGGTTTAGATCTACCTGCTGAAGTAACGTTTCCAGTTTATCGAGTCAGCACAATCTGATTTTATATTTATTATTTATTTATTTATTTAACACTTTATTGTGCAATAAACCAGGTACATAAAATAACAATTCACAATAAACAAAAGCACAAAGGGCGGCCTTATGACTATGCAGTGATTTCTGCCAGGCCACCACCTTATAATTCTCCTCTGAGAATAAAACCTCAGTGTATTACTTCGTCTATTGGATAAATCTATCAAACGAGCGACTAACGATCCAGAGGATGGAAATAATATTGTAAATGATAAATATTTTCTTTAAAATTACCCCAATTGTAAAATAATTATGATTTTAATTAAAGTTGTCATACATATAATTGATATTGTAAAATAATTATGATTTTAATTAAAGTTGAAATTCTTCAATATTTTAATTAAAAACCCGATGAATAATAACGTGATTGCATGTAACTTGCAGAGAGTTGAGTGACCAATTTGCATTCCAATTTGCGATAAATTTACTGAGTTAAAAGCGTAACATACGGTTTTCGCGTACTATACCAGCTACTATTAATCATTAATTCATACTGGAACACTTTTAATTTATATTATAATATGGACTTGTTCTTATCTTAGAAGCACTAATGAATATGGCGCATGTAAACAGAAGCCAGTGTTAGTTCTCAGACCGCCGCGCCAGTCCGAATTGGAGCTGTTTTCTATCCAGCTTTCGTTCAACAAAGACGCTCATTTAAATATTCAGATAAAGCTGTCTTCGTCCGCTTCAATGGCGGCGCTTATTTACATTAACTTAACTAAGTGAAATTAGCTACATCGTAATTACTCACCAACAAGCTGACGTATCCATGTATATTATTGTACGTGAGAATTAAATCCCTGAATTCCCCCGAGCAATAGTCGGATCGATCGCATTCTTTCACCACAGATATGTTGTATTTGTTTCTTAGACTTTCTAGAACTCTCAGGATTTCCCCGATGTTATTGCTTTGGTTTGTGCCTCTAAATTTGAGAAGTGAAATCAGTCTTGTGTCTTCTAAAGTGCCGTATGTGTCATTTCCACCAGTATAGCTCAGATTGCCGAACTTATGCCGAGTATCATCATCGGCTAGCATCATTGAATCCTTTGTGATTCAGTTGACATATGTAAACACTCAATTAATATGTTATGTAGTCCACTCTACATTTAATTGGACTGAACCCGACTTCATTCTGCGTATTTTAGTTTTCTGGAACAAAAAAGCTTGCTATAAATAAAACGTAGCTTTCATAATATATGTTACTCATGTTTTTTTTTTTTGCATAAATATATTTATAAATTTTATAAATCAAACACTAGAAAATAATATATATGAAGCCTAGGTAGGCAATAAAACAAGGTTATAGAATTTGTTTTCCAACTTTAATAGAAACCAATTACGAAATTTGTTCACGTTATGAAAATATTTACGTTTATTAAATTATAATAATCTGTTATGACAGACAACAAGAAAACTGGAAATTAATTATTATCCACTTATAAAAAAGGCAGAAATTCTCAACAAGAAGCAAGTTCTTGTCAATATAAAATTAAAGAAATGTTAAAAAATGTGTAATCTCCTTCTAAATATAACGAATTAAACTTAATAGAACTGAGAACGTTTCAAACGCTAAACTATATTACACTTTCGAGGAAGTTCATATAATGGGTAATATGAAATTTTCTCACGAGGTCAAAGTAAAACTATTTCTTTTTCATTTAAAATGAATTAAATTTACATTTTTTGTTAAAACTTTCTAAGAAATCTATATTTTATTATTTTATTAATATTATAAAGAGGAAAGGTTTGTAATTATGTATGTATGTATGTATGTATGTATGTTTTTCACGCATAAACTACTGGACCGATTTCAAAAATTCTTTCACCATTAGAAAGCTGCATCTTCACTGAGCAACATAGGCTATATTGCATTTTCAAAAAAATTAGAGATCCTTACCAAAAATGCAATAATGTAACCCAAGGTGTAAAAAATTCCTTAATAAAAATTCTGTCATCGCGTGCGCTGCGGAATCTATTGAAGATAGAACAAAAAAATGTTCTACTGTTTTATTATAGACTATATATAGTTTCGCGTTTCGCGTTGTCACGGCATCACGTGTGAACGGCTGAACCTATTTCGATAATTCTTTTTTTATTAAGTATATTCCTTGAAGTACGAGGATGGTTCTTATGTAGAGAAAACGTAAATATGTACCACGGGCGAAGCCGGGGCGGACCGCTAGTATATAATAAAACATGAGAAATTATAGAATCGAACTTGAAATTATTATGAGAATGTTATTATAAAATTAATGCGACGTTGTATCGGATTATTTCGTTTCTATCAATGTAACAAAAAATATTAAATATTCTGTAGTCATAATAAGACTTCAAAATAACGAAATTCATAATAAGCTCCGAAAATGTAATTTATATTTTATTAAAGCATTTTGTATATTGTAAAGAAAAATAATTTTTTTATTTTAATTATAATTACTCAAAATGAAAATCATATAGATTTCTTTAAACACATTACAGAAAATTGTACGCTTCATATAACAACTCACCAAAGTATTTAACTCGTTATCGCCCGAAAAGGACTTGGTCACGAAAATCTGCCGGTTTGCGAATTATTTGGCATAGTAAAACCTTGTTCAAATTGGAATATAAAAGTTTTAAATAATTGGCATCTCTCAAATAATGCTAACTAGTGGTCCGCCCCGGCTTCGCCCGTGGTACATATTTAGTATCCTATGTCCTTCTCCTGGCTCTAAACTACTTCCCTGCCAATTTTCAGCTAAATCGGTTCAGCCGTTCTTGAGTTATAAGTGGAGTAACTAACACGACTTTCTTTTATATATATAGATGAGCTACGCGATTATTCTAAATAACTTTTAGAATAATACCAAACCTAACATATTTAATTACCCTTAGCGTTATTAATAACTTCTCGCCGACTTCTCCTATTTGAATCGGAATAAAGGCTATAAATTATTGCTGTGTTAATCCAAGGAATAAGTCATCAACCAGACAAATCCATCGAAATCCGTCACCAATATTGAAGTGTATAAATATTGATAATTAATCAAAGCAACAAGAAACTCACATTTATAGCAATAACATCAATTTAATCATGGTGGATATATTTAAGTCCCTGGGCGACCGCTAATAATAAATAAACGGTAACATTAGATCAATTAGATTCGTATCGACCGTTATTTGACAATTCTTCACAATATACCTCGTAAATCTAGGTCACCACACCCACCGATATCCCCAAGGAATAAATTAGATAAGAAAAGATTTCGTATGTCTTTTGTTCTCAGAGGTGCATCGCAAAAATATATTTCATGCACCGTACTCAGATTTTGTTAACTTTTCTGTTGCTTTATCGAACATAAAATATTAATAAATTTAATAATTGTATATTATGTTCTTTGAATAATTATTTTTTAGAAACCGTGTATATTTAAAATACGATAATAATTCGTACGTTTTCACGACTCAACAATTGATAATTTTTGATATAAGACCGCGATTTATACCGTGAAAATCCGGAACATTCTACAGGAAAATTCGCAGGATTGGAACTACGTGCTGCACACTCGTAATGTTAACATAAAGCCGTACCTAAGCATTAAATGTTTTATATTGTTATATATTATACGAGTTGTCGTAAATAATATAATAGACACCAAACACCCGAAAAAGCCGTATTAATAATACTAAAATAGTTAAATAAGCAATATTTTTTGTTTTATAAAGCTGTTATTAAGGCAAAACAAACAACATTTCTTAGAATTTAATATTTTTTGCTTCTTAGTACTCACTAAGAAGTAATAAAAATATTCCGCCCACAGAATAAAATCAATACTTTCAGAATTGCCAAAACAAGAACTATTTTTGTTTATTTCAGTCTATTTATTTGACCTTAATTGTGAGACTTGTAAGTGATACTATTTTCATAGACAGATCACGTATACTGGCCTAATAAAACTTACATTTGATGCTACGGAACTAAGCGTACATCGTTTATAATGGGGCTTTATTTTCGTTTATATGCAGTCAAGCTGACATGAAGATTGTTTATATTATTTTAAATTCATACAAAACAAACATTTTTCATCACGAGAAAGAAAAACGAGCTAATACATCACACAGTTAAGCACTAAGTATGTTTTATATGCGTGTAATGAAGGTGGGAATTTACCGGTTTTGAAACTGAATCGAGTTTAATATAGTTCTCTATTTACGCTGTGCTTGGCAGTTGGCTTGATCTCATGTGGGAGACGGATAACTGATGCAAGACCGTGCATTAATGGAGAGATTTAGATAGACTGCATAACTATATGCTAAATATATAATATGCTAAAAACGTATTTTTTAAACAAATACTTTTAATTTCTAGATGTATTTCTTAATATAACCAAAGTATTATTTTCTTTAACACAAAATATTAACGCTTTTACGATAAATTTATTAGTCCACAAACACAGACAGTTATTGCCTTATAATATATCTTAAGATGTTAAATTAATTTGAAATTATAATATACAGATATTTTCTGCTCAGCGAAAGTAATTTTTCCGATACATCGCTGCTAAAAGTAAAATGATGTCGCATCTTCTAAGTTCTTACGAACATGAAGAATTATGTAGACATTGTTTCTAAGAGGTTTTCAGCTAAAAATCGGATTAAAATACAAAATTAATTTTCGCGGCCATAAACGAGAAAACTTTCGAGAAATTCCTCTTTATTAAAGCTCTGGAATACGTCACGCTTAAGCGACAATATTTCTTTTAGGGATGTAACGATACCGATACCGATACCGATATATCGGCCGATATAATCGGCAAGCCGATATATCGGTATCGCCGATTATAAAACAACCGATACCGATATCAAACAATTCAAAAAACCGCGCCCAATGAACGATGCGGGAGGCCGCCCGCGCGTGCGCACTTTGTTTTTTGAAAAAACTCTACCAATAGTAAACTTTTATTAGGAACTGATTGTATGTGTATAACTTAAAGTTTAACTGACTTTGCAAAATAATAATACTAAAATAAATGGTTTTCTTGTTTTTTGATTTGGCATTGTTATTTAAAAGAATACGATTTACAGTTGAGTCTCTGTTAAATGTTGGTAACTTTTATGCATAATTCACTATTTATTTTTCTACCAAGCCATCGATATCGGTATCGGTATCGGTATCGCCGATATTTGATTACAAATATCGGTATCGGTATCGTATCGGCAAAATCATGTATCGTTACATCCCTAATTTCTTTCATGAATAAAAATACTAAACTCTTCTATAATTTTACATAATGTCTGGATTATGGATAAACCATCAAATTAAAAACTTCCGCGCTTAAAATAAAAGCTGTTTTTTTCTATCCATTTTTAAAGGTTTAATTGGTTAATGTACCATTACCCGCTTTTCCTTTAACTTCCTTTTTCACAAATCATAACAATGTGATTTTCAATATGTTTGAATAAAGTCTCAAATACAATTTGAAATAGAAAATATAATTCAAGTTCTCGTAGTGTTTCGATTCTGTGTGCAACATTTTTAAATTGAAATGCTTTATATGTCTTCCTGGGAAAGAAAGGGAATCCTAACTTAAACGCTATTTTAAGGGACAATAGATTTTGACATACAATGAAACGATTTTCTGTTATTGAACATGAATTAATTGATTTCATTTGTTTTCTTTTTTCGAAATGAACTTTAAACAATGCCAGTTGCCAGTGATATAAAATTAGAATTGCTGAGGGATTTATATAAAGATTTCAAGAAAATAGTTTGAATTATTAAATACAATTTTTTAAAACATTTAAATAAATATGAATTCATACGACGTGACTGTTTAAATTGCTTGTGTTTATTTCGTGCTCAATTCGATTTGCGTCGCTTAAATTTTGTGAAAAAAGTGCAAAAAACGTTAAACTATCGTTATAGTCTACTGAATCGACACATAATGTTTGAATAAAAAAATCTTTGCCTCATCTCACTCACAACTCATGAGAATTCGTAACTTCTTGCCCATTTCCACCAGTTCTTAAAATCAAACTTACATATTTTTATTTATTTTTAATGGGGGGGCAAGTATCTCGCCTCGCGGCGGTGTTGTGAACAACTCCGGCTGAGTGGCCAGACGGCCGGAGTCTAGGGCGACTGAGTGAGGAACCTACGGACTATCCGAGCGTTGTCCAGCAGGACTGCCCGCTGTATCCCCACTGTCATGGGCTTCACCGGTATATCCAACCTCCTTAAATATTGTTTTAAGGAGGTTGGATTTTTTTTTCTCTTTTTAAATCAAACACCACCCATCTAATTTTAATTCGTATGACAAATCCTATCCAAAGGTTGCCTGGAAGAGATCGCTTATAGCGATAAGGCCGCCTATTTAACATGTTATGATTTTCTTTTTTGTTCTTTTATTTTTGTGTTTATTCTTTTTTGTGTGTGTTAAATAAAGAATTTAAATAAATAAAATAAATAAATAAATAATGGCTATGGAAACTTAAACTTTAATACATGTGTAGGTATTTGAGATTTAATTTTTTTGTGTTTTTTGTTATATATAGAGGACACATTGTAATGGAACTTATGTATAGATAAATAAGATTCTGAAAAATGTCCCACACTATAAATAAATGAGGCTTTTTTACGTTCTAAAAAACAATATCGCTAATTCCCGGTTTCAAGGTGTTGAAAATTGTAAACATTATTATTGTAATTTCCATCCATTTTCAACTCAAATATCATGGCATTTTTATTGTATCCCGCCTCCGAAAGTGGTATGACGGACCATTTAGTGGAGAATAGCCGGTTCACAGCCCATATGGGCAATGATGATATAAAAAAGTTCAACCCAGAGTACCTGTATATAGTATTATATTATCTGTGGCCCATGTGAAACCTGGCGGGATGGCTTGTTTTCAATTAGGTGCAGTAGCAGTATTGATACAAGTGTTGTTTTCCCTAGAGATACAAGCACTCGATCATGGTTATTATTGCCGACATAATGTGGGCGTCATAAAGATTAACTGAATGCATCCGATAGTATATTATTATGTTTATCGATAAATATTTCAAATTCACCTATATTATTCGCAACAAAGATATTATTCGTTTTCTTTGAACTTTCCATTTGTTTCTGTTTAGGCATGCCTAATATGTTCTTTTATTTTTACTTTCAATAATTTCTTCTAAGTATGCAGGACCTCTCTTTGTGAAAAATTTATAATTTAATAGTATATGACAATCATTGATTGCAAAAAAATATAGAGCTAGCTCACAGAAAGTAACAGATTTACCTAATTGAAAAATCTATTGTACCTACATATCAATATAGCAAAAGCTTCAGCTTTAAATAATTTATTTTTTATTCGAACCTATGTTGAATTTTTAGCATCACAGCCTCCACTGTCAATAGGTCACTAGGCATGCACGGAAAATGAGGAAGCTCTAGTGAGTTGCCAATATATTATAACAGTATAGAAAGCGTATCATATAGATTATTTCTTATTTCTCTTTTTATAATTGAGTTACAAGTATCCGATTTTAATTCGCGCTGGAAAACTAAAACTTCATTTGTAGGTAAAATCGAGTCGTTTAAATTCCTCCAGAACGTAGAATTAAACTAATAAGAGCTAAAATTAAAACCTTATCGGTGTAGTATGCCATAAAGTCGGACTTCGTTCGTTCCGAATAAAATAAAAATAGCTGTTAACCTTTATTTCTGCTACTTAGTACAGTGAGTATTGTTAGTAATGTTAAATCGAAATTTAACAGAACTCCGCACTCTTATCGTGTTGTTTATTATTTTTGTAGTAGTTGCGTTTGATTTTAAGAACAGATTTGAACTCCGACTTGTTACCGCATCAAATCATTCATTACACTTTTTCACACAGTACCTATTAATTTTGTGTGATATCTTAATGAAAAACCTATTTCTCATGAAATTTTATAAATGTATAAATAAAAATATGTACAGTATCAGGAATGAGTGAGATAAACATAAATATTGAACTTCTGACAATCCGAACGCCTTTCCACTAGTGACAGCTTATGCACAATATCTTAAAAGAAAATGCATGTTCAAAATAAATCAGTATTATCACTTGTGAATACAGTTCAATCAAATTGAAACATCTGTAACAACAAACAACATCTTTATATTTTACTCCTATAAAAGTTTATAATTATAGATATAACGACACAAAATGTGATAAAAGTTTTGTTTGTCTATCTACCTATTCTTTCTGATTTTTACTAGCATAGTTGATATCGCAAATTTCACTTTAAAAAGTAATTTTCTATTTCTCCCAAAAATAATTAGGTTTCTAAATCTGGGCACAAAATGCCGGCATAGAGTAGAGAGAAGTGGTAGCACACAGGTTGAAAATCACAAAGCATAAACCACCGGTGTAAATAATTATTAACCCGCCGTTAAAGTTTTTATCTCCGTCATCCGTTTCATCCTTGTCATATCCGAGGTCAGTGAAAATAAATGGGAACTATATTTTCTATCACCAAAATTTATATTTGTCATCAAGTTGTATCACCTAATAAATAGATCTATCACCACGAAATATTTTCGTTCTCAGATAAACAAAAATTGTTCCCAGGTATGAATTATCAAATTAATGTTAATATATGTGTAAAATAAGAGATCGATAACCAATAAAATTATATTGCATTACATGAATATAAACTTCGTTCTTTTAATAACAGTTTTGTTACTTAAATAATAGCTCTGTGCTCAGAATGGTAGATCTGTCACCAAATAAATCGATTATCGATCCCTGACTGCGACTCCTTTTTATTTGATATTTTGTCACCAATACAGTAGTAACATTTTATTTCGTTCAGATATTAAATTAATAGTATTCGTTACCAATTTAATACATCAATTAATAATTTTAATGAAAAAATGATCAAAGGGGCGGAGACAAATTGGCGCGCTTTAAAAATTGATTACTTTAACTTTAATTAAGTGTTTTATCTACAATTATGCTAGCCATAAGCCAGCTATTAAATCAGAGCTGATTATTCAGTAGTTATTATTTTTAAGAATAAATATTGATTATTTTAACTTTAATTAAGTGTGATATCTACTATTCTGCTAGCCATAAGCCAGCTATTTTAAACCAGCGCTGATTGTTCAGTGGTAATTATTTTAAACAATAAATATTGATTATTTTGACTTTAATAATTGTTTTATTTACTACTCTGCTAAAATTTTTTTTTAAATATAATTTATACTACCAGTGGCAATTTAGAACCTTGGGAGTCTAGTTAAGTAGCAGAATCTTTTGGTTGAAACGATGATGACAACCCTTATTTTTTATATTTTGAACTTAATGCAATTTTCTAGTAACATAATATGATTTATTGGTGATCTCTTTAAATTAGTTTGCTTAAATACTTATTAGGACACACCTATTATAATACATACAAAAACATTTATTTGGTACTAGACCTTATATCTCAGGATTTTAGGTGATTTTTTGTGGAACTGATTTTGCATTGTTTGGTGACTACATTTTGGTGACAGATCTACTATTTTGAGGACAAACCCTATTATTTAAGAAACACAAAACTAATTAAATTGGTGATAGCTTAAATGATACCCAAAATAAATTATATTCTACGTATGTAAATGAAGTTAAGACAAAATTGCTTTGAAACAGCTGTGGTGCGACTGAACGGCGGCGGTGTTTTGACAAGCCGATCGTCAATTTTATTATTATTACTCTGTGAATTAGTGACGTAAACAAAATGATTGACGTTTAATTTTACTTAGAATTTAAGTTTAGAAAAAAATTGAACGATTTTCGGTATATTTGGGAACAATCTTGAGATTCTGATTTAATTAATTACGCTTAATTAAGAGGCCGTAGCGATTTTAAGAGTGATTTTGACTTGTTTCTGTAATTCTTTAGGAGCTCGTTTAAAAAAACTAACTAATATGTTTTATGAAAGTAATGGAATAATTTAAAGTTCTCTAGAATATTCGATTATATAGGTCTGCCGTAACAACGTTTGCGCTCCCGTATATAATCGAAAATTCTAGAGAACTTTAAATTATTCCATTACTCTCATAAAACATATAATATGTATTTTTATTGCAAATTTTTAAGCATAAATCTATCATTTAATGTGTATTTTTTTATTATTTTTTACTCTGTTGTATGTACTAGAAATTCGACGCCATATACGCATAAAATTTCATCAAAGTAAGGCTATTTTAACTAAGATTTTCTTCGAATTTTTGAATAAAAGTACCTACTTAAAATTCCTCGAACACTTTTTAGGATATCTCAGTGTCTTTATTGTTGTATATTTTATAAGAAAACTTCTTTTAAATTCTGTGTAAACTACAAAGACACGAACGTCCCGCATTGAAAAAATTGAAACACGCCTCAGGTTATTGGCTATTAAACAAACTGGACAATGAAAATCAATAAATTGTCTCGGACACTTTTTAGATATTGAATAAATCTTTAATTTAAGATATTATAACACATTGTTACTAATTTAGTTTTCTTAAACGAGCTCCTATAGAATTACAGAAACAAGTCAAAATCACTCTAAAATCGATACGGCCTCTTAAGCACTCTTTAAACATATTTTAACCGAACTTCCAAGATTTTTATTTTCCCTGGTCCATCCCTAAACTCTCAAAAATTTCATTTTCGCACGATAGTCAGAATTAATTAATCTGGTAAGAGGATTTTATGATTACCTATCAGTCGAAAAGAAAAGAATTACGAGCGCCTACAGAATATAATGGCAGCTCCTACGAGTACGATTTTGTTAAATAGATTGTTAAGGGGAGGCTCCCTAAATTTTGTGTGAATTTGCATTAATATTCTGAAACAGTCACACATACAATTAAAATGGAACTTTAGTATATTATGATTTATTGGGTCTTTTTCTTTCCATGTACAAGACAGTTACGTAATTGTAACATTTTCGCTCGATTCATTTTTTATTCAAAAATTATGCCTTTTTAAGGATTATTACATTTTTTTAAGATTTACTTGGACTTTATGTCTAAAATAAATGTTAACAGTAAGAAAATATAGTTTAGGTACTATCCAATCCCAAGATATTTTTTCTCTAGATCAATCACTTTAGTTATAAACGAAATAAGAATTGAGACTTACGAGATTTAGTTTCGAGCTCGAACGCGATCAAAGAGCGCACGCGATATTCAACTTTATTACGGCTGTGTTAGCGTCTAGCACCGTAGCGGTCTAACCGGTCTCGGGTCCCAGTCTCAGTAATCGGTTTTACAATAATTCTAATGTAATAAAAAAAAACAAATCTGTCATCTAAACAATTTATTCTAACAATGATTCTTAGTATTCATTTATACTGTAGTTACGTAAATTAAACAAAACAAGCATAAAAATATCGACTAGATATAAAACATAACAACACTGCAATTAATGCAGTTTTGAGATATCGATAAGATAACATAACATCGTATTTAGATTATTATCTAACCCCATATCATCCATAACTTGTTATTCCAATTACCTACAAATAATTTCAGAATATGTCATATTATGAGGGGTTCAAATATTATCATGAATCGATTTACATTACAAACGGTAGTCCAATTTGTACACATTGCTTCGTTAATATTTATAGAACGTATTTCACTTCTGGGAATAGGCATGACGAAAGATTTTGAAATCCTCATCCATAATGTGTGTATACGTTTACTATACAAGAAAAACCCTTTATTTCGGAAATATACTTAAATTTTACGAAGATAAAAGCCATTTTTCAAAAAAATATTTATTATCTGTGCCAAAACAACTCGCAGGTGTCATGGCGTCAGCGTGACGTCACTCTATAGTAAATACGTCATTATCTGTACGCTTATCGAAAAAAATGAACAAATTATTTAATAAATATGTGTTATAGAAACGAATTTCAAAGTTTATAAGTGGTGTGCAGTATTGCAGTGTATCCACTTAAACATAATGTCCAAAAAAGTGTTAGTAATTGATCCAACCGAGAAAATAATAAGAAATGATTGTATAAAGCTCGCGCGGAGCACCCGAACCACGTATTCGCGCAATTATATTTCTGTTCTGAGTCGATAAAGCATACGTGAAACAATAGAAAATAAATAGAAATGCGTATTCTCAACATATTCTTAACAACAAAACACACAATAAATTTCCTATGGTAATGTATATTAAGTATATTTTACACCATCAGAAAGTAGATATTTCAACGAACAAAAAGCCCCCAAATTTTTTGAAAAAAGCTGATATTTTGACGTCAGAATTTTCGATTGAAAATGAGGTTGTTTTTTTGGTATTAAGTTGAAATAAGGCGAAAAAATAAATATTTTCAATCAAATAAATTACAGTGTATTTGGGATATAATAAGGTAAGTTTTCACCAAATTTCGTAGAAAAAAAATTTTTTTTGAAAAAGAAATAAACAACCAAAAACTTGGTTTTTGAATTTTTCACCTAAATTTTGAGGTTATGTGAAAAAATTGCGAATACAAAAGTTGTAGAACTTTTTATTACCTACAACTTTGCCATTGAACTTTTTTCCATAGGACTTGTAGTTTTGTCGGAAATCAAGAGAAATCATTTTTTAGCCTTAAAAGCTCCCCCCCCCCCTCCCACTTCCCGAACTCGGATTGACTGTAGTTTATTTTTCCTTTAATTTTTATCATATTCCCCTCCTTTTCTAACGGGTTTCATCCTACTGTGATTTTTTTAGGTTTTTATCATTTTGGAAGGGACTGGTCTATAGATGCATCATCTATGAATTATGATCGTTTGCACCATCACCTAATAATTATACTTGTAGTTTATTAATGGTACGCGGGAGGGGCTGGTGACTTGTACCTCAGGTTCCTTGAGACCTATTTCAGGCACCAATCTCTCACAACACTAGTTGATAAGCTCACTCACTATGTATTTGCAAGCAATGTGTGGAGGAAGGAAGGTGGAATTCCTCCATCGAAAAAGGGAGGATCCTCGACCAGTCTACTCGACTGGCCGGCCGTTAAGGCCCCGATGAATGATGTCGGAAAGTTGTATATGTGCTCTGTAGCGAAAACATTTCGCTTGCGCGATTCAGAGCGAGGTGTCGCTACAGGACTCCCCTCCGAGACCGGAGGTCGTAGTACGAGTTGCCTTGCCAGTGCCAGGTATGTTCCAGTGAGTTGGAACAGGAAGCCGCTAGTTCACGGTGAGTCGGAACTGAGTGCGGTGATGCTGCGTGTAATGCTCCAGTGAGTCGGAGTGTGCAGTGAGGATGGCTGTGGAGCTGACCAAGCATGCGCGATCGCACATGGTAGTGTGGACAGGACTCCATTTGAAGCCGAGTGCGCTGGCTGGCGGGCGGTGATCGTAGGCGGGGGGAAGGGATAGGTGGGCATGGACATCATGAATGGACAGAAGGAGTTGTGAACTGTCAGGGGTCACCACTGTGGAGGAAGGAAGGTGGAATTCCTCCATCGAAAAAGGGAGGATCCTCGACCAGTCTACTCGACTGGCCGGCCGTTAGTCCCCGATGAATGATGTCGGAAAGTTGTATATGTGCTCTGTAGCGAAAACATTTCGCTTGCGCGATTCAGAGCGAGGTGTCGCTACACAATGTATCTAGATTTACCTAATGTTGTGATGAGACAAATAAAGTTATATTTTATTTTATTTTTTATTTATAGGCGTGACATCACGCGTGTTTCAGTCAAAATGGCCGACTGCAGAATTTCAAAGTTTTATTTTATTGATAATCTCATAAATCTTTATGTTTTAAATATTTCTAAGTCAATATTTTTATTGATACTGTCGCCATGCCTATTGCCTTTTGATACAGCTACTATCTAATCATTAAAAAGTTTTGTTTTCCTAAAGGTATATTACTTTTGGAATCGAACGTGGGCGTATTATAATAGAAAAGTATATTCAATTGTATGACCATAAGCTTCTTTATCATTTTTGGCTCTTTGTTTTATTTAGACTCAAATAAATATTGTAAAGGAACCGCTCCAATTCAAGGGAAGGATCTTCGATTTTTTTATACATATTGGTGGTTGGACCTGTATTATAAATAAACATCACATAATTTTAGCGACGATATTCTGTGTAAAACATCTTTCTAATGTACTTAATATTTTTTTTATTTTATTTAACCCCTTATTGCATGAATTATTAAGGAGATGAAATAAAAATTATTTTTTTGCAAAGAAGTGTTTATTAGACCTTACATTATGAGATCAAATTGAGAAAAAAAATTATTTACTTATATTATAGAAAATATGAAACGGCGCCATATATGGACTCGTATGCAGTGTTTGTTGTATTTTTTCTGTCATATATGGCTTCGTATGCAATTAGAAAAAAGTAACTAATTAATAAAATAAAAATATATTCCGGACTAATTTCACACACATGGTTGCTAAGCCCCAAACTAAACCTAGGCTTGTATCCTGAATGCTAAGTCAACTGATATACTACATATATTTAATGGTCCGGGAGCCAGCAGCAGATTTTATGACCAAGTTCCTCTCAAGCGGTAATTAGTAAAATGCATCAAAGTATAGTATTATGAAGCCTCGTGAACGTCAGCTGGAGCTCGGTTGGGGGGAAGAGCGGTTGTAGCCTCCCGTATCAGCTGACGGTTTTTCCACCAAGATACAGCCAGCTGACATATATATTTATCCACAGTTACATATAAGCTATCATCAGGTAAATTTTTGTTTGAGAGGAAATAACGGAAAATAAATTTTTCTTTAAATTTAACTTTCATGTTCGAGACACCAGCTGACGTATAATACACCATGTTGTAACCAGCTGACTATTTTTTTTCGTTGAGATATTGGGTTAGCTACAATTTGACAAATTTTTAGCTGAGAGGAAATGAATGAATGAATGTATTTTTTTTCCTATGTGCGTGGGAGGCTACAACCGCTCACCCCCCCAACCGAGCGCCAGCTGACGTTCACGAGGCTTTATAATACTATACTCTCATGCGTCTGACGAATTATCTCTTGAGAGGAAATAGTTAACCAAATTTGCACCTGGCTCCCTAACCATAACATAAATCCTATCCTACTAATATTATAAATGCGAAAGTTTGTGAGGGTGGATGTATGTGTATGTGTTTGTTTGTTACTCTTTCACGCAAATACTACTGAACCGACTTCAATGAAATTTAGCACACATAATATAGAGGGTAACTTGGACTAACACATAGGATAGGTTTTATCCCGGAAATCCCACGGGAACGGGAACTATGCGGGGTTTTCTTTGAAAAAGCGGGCGAGGCCGCGGGCGAAATGTTAGTACTTTATATGGATACCTAAATAACACCCAGAATCACAGCCAACTTATACTTCGTGAAATTGCTTAAAACAATTACGTTTGTCATTATAACATAAAAACACGTTATATTTTTCACATAACGTGAAGGAACGAAATTGGAACAATATAGGCATAGCTGACGGGCGTTCTTCTTCCAAATTGGGTAATGACTAATCCCATCAGATCGTACAGGATCAAAGTGAAAATCTTGTCTTGCAGGAGTTTTTCGTAGCTTTTTTGCGGCAATTGGCGAGTCAGGAATACTGAGGAGACTCCAGAGATGCCGATGTTCCTAAGTTTTTGAGAGACGACCACGTCTTTTGGTAATAAGAGCTTTCCTTGCCTTTGCATTTGCTCTGAAACGGCTAATTAAAAATCATACAGTGGCATATAGTAAGAGTCTGTATTTATTGATGATGATATGATATTTACATGCTTAGCAGTGAGATAAAAGTGTCCAGGATCGATACTGGAACAATCAGTGAAAGTATCCTTGAATGCATACCAAGCCACATATGACATAATATATTTTGGACGGAATGCATACGAAGCCAAATATGACAGATTTGGAAAAGTACAAAAAAAACATGATTAAAGCAAAAAAACAACCAAACCAAATATTTTACCTTATTTTAGAAAGACTAAAGAATGAAGTAATATTTTTTTTCATGGCTTTACTCACCTTTTTGATATTGAAATCTTAATTTGAAAATCACGGTTTTTTCCGCGCACACAAACCGTCGCACGCGCTAGACTAAATCTATAATATATCTGATGGATAATATTTACACTGTATAAATTAATTACATTCCAATTCTCGATGAAATGCTGTTTAAGATGTAAGGTAGTTTTTTTAGATATTGTTTATAGTTAGCCTATAAAAAATTCATGAACTTTGTCGTCCATATATGGCTTTGTATGCGGTAAGGGGTTAATACTATCTCACTCTACTGCCACTAGTCAACCTCATAATGAATTTCCGTTGTATTGCTATGTGCCCAATATAAGTTTTTTTCAAGATACAAAAATTTCAATGATTAAAAAAGTCATACAGAGAGGTGAATAAATATGAAATGGTACGTTAGTTCGCGAAAGATTTGGTCCAGTGTCACTATGTGTGGTTTCACGGAACTCGGGAATTCAAATTCAACCCAACGATGTTCTCTCTTTATTTTTTGTAAACGCCGTACTGTTGCATATTCGAACCAATATTTGTTTCCTTAAAAAATATACTCCTGAAAAATCAATAAATTTGTCGTTCAAAAAAGAAATGCTTCCAAAAAATTTAAACGGTTGAACTGGTAATAGTTTGAGACATACTTTAACTGAAAGATAAACATAAATGTTTGTAAATGTTTAACATCAATATGTTTATGGTTAATAATTAATGTATGACGATGATTGACAGGCGTTCATGTAGACACAATAATTCCGTTCTAATTAATGATTATTTTTATTTAAGTAAATATTTAACCTCAGACTATTAAATTTCCTCTTTCTTTGATTAATAGACTAGTTATAGTAAGATACTGTTAGTATAAATAAAAATCAATCACCGGTATGTGCTTTCATAAAATCCAAACGACTGCACTAAGTTTGCTTTGTAGTCAATCTGTATGAAAGAAAATTAATTTAAAAACGAACAGAAATTAAATATTAAATTTCCGCATCAATATTCTTGGAATTGTCTTACTGCCAACCCCGATTCAATGTTACTCACACTCAGCTCGCACTCCTCTCATAATGTACGTTGCCTAGCAACGCTGCTTTGTTATATTATTGTGACTAAAAAAGTTCTTACAAATAACGTTCTTGTCAATAAAATTGAGAGATTATATAAATTGAGAGATTTCATTAAACGAAGAGAGCTAACATTATTTAATGAATATAAGTTATCCTTCGATTAAGATACATATTATATGTATATCGTATGTAAGAAGTTATTAAAATGTCTACTAAATTATAAAAAGCTACACACAATTCCCAGATTCATCCTACGAGTTGAGACTAGCTTTTATTCATATTATACGAATTGAAATTTAAAAGCTATAGGAACGTGATTTTAAAATATTGGCGCAATTTAATACTGTAAGCATCCATTCAATCATTACCTCTATTTTACGTAAAAAAGTAGACTCATTTAACTTTTGCAATACGTATAATGTACTTACATTTATTATAATTTATAACAGCCTTTATCATAGAGATTAGGTACTCATAAACGCATTGTAAAAAGCTTGCAGATCTTATCAGATTAAAAACGACTTTTTTGTCATGAAAGAACCAGTTCGAAACTATTATCATTATAATAATTTAAATTTAAATGTTATTTTATATATTGAATGCATGCGATAACACGTGATTATAAGTAAGTATATTTACTTTTCAAACACAAATCTTTTGGCAAATAAAAACGAGTCCGAGTACTAACAACATAAAAAATATGAACTGCGTATTTTTAATATTAATTGCCATGAATTATTTATGTATGCAATTAAAATAAATTACTGACTGGATTAGATATGCTAACATGTGCGCTGGCGCGGTATCACATAACAATTTATGTAAAATCAGACGACCTTTCTGATTAACACGGTCAGTGGCAAAGTAAATACAACAATACATATTTGTCAGATAAAATCATTCTGGAGATCAATATTTTTGTTATTTCAGTGCTATACATCATCCTTAGATTTTCGTTACGTAATCTTATCATAATATACAGGGATATAAAGGTATTAGCATACCATTAGTCTGAGAACGAGTAAAGCTGGTCCTAGCATCGGATAATATGAAATAGTTGCATTCATATTTACATAAAATATCATTTCAGGGTGGTTTTCTCTTGTCCCACACCACCCAAACCATGTTTTTTTTTCGTTAAATAATATGTAAGAAAAGGTTGTTAAGCATATTTCATATTGTTCATATTAGTATGATTTAAATATGACATAATAATTTAAAAAACACTATTAGGTAGAGTCGTCTTCATCTAGCACATTACATTACAATGTATCTAAATATAAAATGTTGATATAATGTGACGATTCTAAAGTGCTTCTTTTCAGAAAGGCTACGTGTTATAGAAATACGTGTTTAAGTAGAACTCTCTCCCACTCACAATTTCCTTCAAATTTATATCTTACGAATGTAAAGAGATTGAGCTCTTTATTATTTACATATAAATTATAAAATTTTGTTCAGTATAAGCAGTTTCTTTAGTAGTATAAAATTAAATTTAAAAATGAACCGCTGAATTTACAAAATTGCACCAGGCTATTTTTTGCAAAAAAATATGAAGTAGGTCATCACGCTATGGTAATAATATCATCGTTTTTTCAAGCTTAAACAAAATACACTGTATTTTAAAATATGTCTTCAGTGATTTATTAACATCTTACTAAAAGTTGTTTTTAAAAGGAAATTGTATAATCACGCTACAAATACTGGTGGAAATTGTTACTATATAATGTAAATATTATGTCAGAAGATGGTTTATAATTTATATATCTAGAAATGTCCGGTTAAAATCGTGCTAGTCGGTTGAAGTAAAAAGCTATACGCTATCCATAAACTTATTCTGAACCAAAAGAAAACTATAAAAACTCGACGTTAAATGTAAATCACTTTTGCACGATCCAAAACTTTAGAGATAAAATCATCTCTAAAGTTTTGGATGAATTTGGCACCGTTTACCGCCATGATTTACGTAAGTACATAATATACTTTATAGGCATTGAACCTGCACGAAACTAAAAGACAATGACTTAATTAAAAACACTCTGTTTAAACACGTCGTTCCTTACATTGTTGCAACATGGAGACATATAACTATCTCAAATAAATTATTCAGTTTAGTGCTATTTATGTTTCCTTCGTAATCGAATAGCTAATTATTTATGATAAATTAATACAAAAATAGAAGTCGTATCTTTGAGCCGCTTTGTTCAGAATCGAAAATTGTTTCATCACAGCCGTACTAATAATAATCTACGTAATATTTATGCCCTGTTTAAAAGTTGAATTAACTTGATTACCTTTATTGATTATCTCACTCCAAGAGTGTTACCACAGTGTTACATTAAACAAAAACCCATGGGATGGGATATATCGGTCAATCTATTGCAAATGTAACAAATTCAATTACAAATCCTATTTAAGCCACCCTGATGACATTTATTGCCACTTAAATGCGTAGCGAGTAGCGAATTTAGTAAAATATATTTTATTTATATAAATGAACTTTTGATGAAAGCTTTAAATATGTTTGCACGGTATTTCTTATTTTGAGCATGTATATTGTATATGCAACAAGTAATGTCATTAATTAGAAAATGGTATTGTGTTATATTTTTTTTTTTTTACTTATAACTTTCATAAACCATAACTCCTTGCTACTAAACGACATTTTAAAATACATAGTAATATGACAACTTATTTGTCGGATCTATATCATTGCACATACCTATGAGATACAGGATTGATGTTATAATCTATTTGAATAGAATAATTTGATATCTGCTATTTAACATAATCCAACATAAATATGATTTAAAAATAGAAATATCAAGACGCATAAGCTATGATTTTGTAAATAAATAGCGTGTCAGGTACAGGTGTATTGAACACGTTTCGTATAACGAGCAAACAATGGCAAGTCTAGTGCTCGATGCTCATACGTCACAAAATTGACTGTAAATAATTGTAAACGAGAAATAAATAATGCCTATTTTGACAGAGTTATGTAATACACATTATTATTTTCAATTTGACAAATGAACGCGGTAAAATGGATATTTTAACGTTTGTTAGGAGCTTTCAAATATGGAATCAAGATAGGCGGTAAACGGTAATTAATGTAACTTAATGTGATTCAATCTCAAATCACATCTTTTTAAACATTGAAAATGTGTGTTTTTATATAAGAAAAAAAGGCAAACAGGTATCTATATGAGCTATAATGTGATATCTTAACCACAATGAGCTTTTGATAAAATTTGAAAAAAGATACATTATGTAATCTGTGTCTATAAAAATTCTAAAAATATACGTGCGTTATAAATATGGCTCGAATCTTGGAAACGAAATTAGCCTGCCATTCGCGGTCGGGTAATTTCTACTCTATATCAACACTGAGCTTTCAGCAATTATTGCAGATAACTTATTTATAGCTAATTTACATAAATTAACTGCAAATATTGTAGTGTTACATTTCAAAGTGCTACGTTTCGATAAATATACACAATCGCATCAAAAATTATAGACTATATAAATAACAGGCTGTAATTGCTTGTTAAAGTCATGTTAAAGCTTAACTCTGATCTACCAAATTAGTTGTCATTAACAACTATTAACTGTTTTGAACGTAATAATTAATTGTCCTCGTATTTATAATTAATTACAAATTGTGATTAAATTCAAACACTATTTTGAAACTCATCGTCGTCTATATAAATAATATACATATAATCGTCTATATAATCTTTACTTGGTCCAATGAATAAGGTTATATATATATATGTACCTGGATAATATCATCATAAAACAAAAATAGACCCGAAAGTTGTTAGAAATCAGATATTTACATGATCACTATTCGTTGTAATGATACACAAGGTTAACCTTTCAAAGGGTGAATTCAGTTTATGTGGATTATAATATTAATAGGGGTTCATGAGCAGGTTTGTGTTTAAATAAATGTCGATATTCCTTTTCTATGTATTTGTTATTAATAACCCTGCTCACTTAACTTAATTTTAAAGAAATGTAGGTACTATCGTATTATATTAAACACTATTTGTAGTTATTCACCTTTACAACACATTGTAAGTACCTAATTTTAAATACGCCCATGGGAAGTAATAAGGAGTTATTATCATACGTATTATGTAACATAACATTATTACCCATAAATTGTGAAGCATCATTCATTTAATATGCTTTCTTCATAAAAAAACATCACATCAGATAAGTTTATTTATAAAACTTCAAAACAGCTATTTAATATAGCCACATACTTTAGCATCTACACTATCCCAATATTACATAGAAATTGCTATCTAGTTCAAGTATCGTTCAAAATATGGTACCTATGTGCAGCAGAAGTAATTTGAATGCTGTGTTCATACTAAGTATGTATGTAGAATCTGACGCTCAATACAGCTCAATACCCACCTATATTAAACTATGTGAATTTTTATGAGTAACTCATTCCATCAGTAAAAAGCTGTTATATTTCTTATGCGTGATATTTTTTATTTTAGGAAAGTGTTAATCAATCAATCTACATATACAAAGGTGAAAATAATATGCTAAAATTTCTTCTAATGAATATTGATGCACTTGAGACTAAAAAGGCTATAAAAAAGTAATATTATTTATATGATTGGGAATTTTCCTTTTGTTTTTTTTTATTGTTCCCAATATATATATAAAGATTTAATTGTTGCATTCATTCGTTCAAAATTTTAATTCTTTATCCAATCTTCGACTGAACAAAGAACATTGGCTAAGGAAATATACATTAATCGTAATATCACGCTAAAAAGCAAAAGCGGAACATCTCCCTAACTTTCGTTTACTGGAATTTTATTGACAATCCTTAAGCTGTATTGACTGTCGCTGTCATCTAATTAAATATTTCAGAGTGATAATAAAAAGCGACCAGATTTTAGTGAGAGCCTTTCAGTTTTCTCAAGATAAAGATTTCAATTGAATTTATGTGGATTTATATACTCTTAAAAGCTCTTATTAATACGGATATTTAGCAGATATTTTCAAAAATATTTAATATATGTTTAAATTAAATATCTATCCAATTATTTTGTGTTATAAAAAAATAACATCCGATATATTGTTCATAATGGTACCTACGTTTAAAGAGTAAGCCAAGTGTTAGTATTTACTAATATATTCCTATGAAATATGTGCTCTATACCCTCTTGTCCTTTTTACCCTATTGAAGTGGTTTTTCCAACAAACAATTCGATTCGTGTTGAATAGACCATATAATTGAGTATCCATGTCGTTTAAAAATCTAATCTCAATTCCGTACATAGCAGACCGAATTCCAAACAAAGAATAAAAACAAAAACATTGTATTCGTTGTATGGGTATTAGCAATTATTTCTGCTCAAAAGTCAAAACTATTATTTTTAAAGAACAATAGATAAGAAAAAAACAAAATCTAAAATCTAAACTTCTAGCAAATCTGTATTAATATTATTGTGAGGAGCGAATTAATTTAATCTCTAAGAATCTTGTTACAGAAGTTCAACAAGTTATTCCCTTGGAATTTATGTGCATATCCAATATCTATTATCTAGCTATCTATTAATGAATTTTGCAGCATTCTTAGGAGACTGAATCTATAAGATTCTTCGTAAACTAATTCTGCTGTTACATAGATTTAATAAACTGGCACTGAGCTAATTTGGAGTAAATTAAAATTATCTTATTTTAACATTGTTATAGAATTTCGATGATGCGTAGGCACCTGTTGAAATCTTTACAGGTACGCATCACCGAAATGTTCCAAGACAGTATTTGATCAATTTTCCTATTTAGAGTTTTACTTATTTGGTACTTCTATTATATTCGAAATATCCGCAACTTAAAAAATTCTACATATCAGATACCAATGAATATGCTGAACAATGCTGAATCCGAATACAAATATACACGAACAATATTTTTTAAATCGTAGTCAAGAAAGAAATGAAGACTTATAGCTTACATAAGAGCGCTTGTTTAAATAACAACTTATAAAAGAACCACAACGTCGAAGCTACTCAACGTTTGATTGATCCATTGTGTAAAGATAAATGATACATCATGTATATATGCAGCTGTCGTGTTTCAGTGTTTGTTTAAGCGGTCGGTAAGGTGGGAATTTTGTTGGCTTATTAGTTCATTGGGTTATAATTATATTATGGTTTTAATAAGTATTATTGTTTACTGTTTTTCCTATTTCTAATCGTGTACAATACATCGTTTTCTTTCATTCATTCATTAATATTATGTTCAACTTTTTTTTAACAATGATTCAACTTTAAACAATTGTGTATTATTATATACGTATAAGCAGTTCTGGAAATTATAAAATATGTATAAAGTTAAATGTGTGTAGATCGAGGATCTGCATTTTTCGTGCTGCAAGGTTTATTAGAGTACCTAACATAATATTCGTGACGGTTCGTAAGAAGTGATCTCTAATAATTTTTCATGTGCCAAAATTAAAACAATGCGATTCGAGGGAAAATTATTTTTTATTTTTTATTTTATTATATTCATAAAAGGCACCTTACAGCTGTTATTAAGATAAATTATACAAATTACATATAAAAACGCCAATTACAAGGCACACCAATAATAGTCCAATTGTGTGACAACAAGAGGTAAACTAAAAGGGAACAATAATTGTTTTCTTTTTCTTTAACAAAAGTACAACAATTGTTCTTGATGAAACATAAAACGTACATGAAAAATAAATGTGACTTCTAGTAAACAAGCAACATCAACAAAATAACATTAAAGTTGAGAAAAAACAAAAATAAAAATGAGCCTAATAACGTGACTGTGTGAGTGAATGAGTGGATGTGTGAGTGAGTGTGTGTGAGTGTGTGTGTGTATGTGTGTGTTACTTATTCAAATTATTGATAATCTGAAGAATTGCACTTTTAAGGGCCGATTTTTCAATGCCCAGATAAACAGCTAGATAGACTTTATTCTTCAGTTAACAAAATATTCAATTTTTCAATAGACGAATAGGACTTATCTATCGAATAACTACGTTATTTGAGGAATAAATCTATTTGCCGTTCCAACGGCCAGATAGCGCGCTATTCGACGGTTAAGGCGTTTGAGTTGACAACTGACGCGTCAAATTTGGGATATTTTGGTATGTCATAACATAGAGCGTAGAATTATTAACAATTAAACCTCTTTCTTTATAATTATTATCAATTAAAATCATATTGAAATTGATGTTTTTGATAGTACTGATGACCATGCCATTGAAAATTTGCCGAACGCTGCCTTTAAGTATGTCGTTTCCATCGTAAAATATATAAATTGAAACACAAATATAACCAAACTCTTTACTCGAATCAAAACAACAATCAACAATCATAGAAGAAAGAGCAATACAAGACAAACTTAAAATGCACTCCTGACGTGAGTCATAATGACGGTTGTTGACAAATTGCAAGAGTTGACTCTATCCCGCTCTAACCTGACTAATTTAATATGTTTGTTTCGCCACTCCGAGAGCAGAGCTGCCAATATGGAAATATTTGGTCAGATAGTTATTCATCAAATAAATCACGATTGAAAAATAGGCGAGCCGTTATGAGTTAGATAAATAATTGAATAAATCTATTCGAGGGGTAGTTATTAGACTGTTTATCTCGGGATTGAAAAATCGGCCCTAAATCTAGGACGTGACAAACTAAATATATCAGCTGAGCAAAATTTATTATTGTATACTTCAGGGAGTCTGAAATATGGAGAATTTTTAAGATAGTTTGTAGATGTTGAGGGCACTAAGAACAGATTTTTTTGACGAGTGCCTTGACTTGGAACCCGAAAATTTAAAGGATTCAAAATAGAGATACAGTCAAATTTATTATTTAAAATATCAAACAAGAACATTACGTCGATTAGATCTCTTCTGTCCGATAGTGCGTTAATATTATAATGTAGGCAAGCTTGCTCGTAGCTTGCAGGGAAATGTTTAGATTTAAAATTTAATTTCTTAAAAAATATCTTTTGTATCTTTTCTAGCCTATGGATATAACATTTGTAGACTGGTCGCCATATTACACATGCGAACTCAAGGATACTCCGAACATATGCGAAGTATAAGACCTTTAAGCATCGTATATCATCAAAAGGTTCAGCTGTGCGCAAAACAAACCCTAAATTAGCAAAAGCCTTTTTTGTGACGTAGTCAATGTGATCGTTGTACGTGAGTTTCTCATCCAGTATCACGCCCAAATCCCTTAATGTATTCGTGGAAGGAATTTTTTCGTTGCAGATTGAATATTCAAAATTTATAATATTTTTTTTTATTTCTAGAGAAAGTTATTTTTTGGCATTTATTAATATTAACGGATATCTTATTTATGTTATAGTAGTTTGTTAATCTATTAAGGTCGTTTTGAAGTGATAGACAATCATCTAAGCTAGCTATTTTAGTAAATATCTTTTTATCGTCCGCATATAAAAGAAATTTAGAACTATGAAAGCATTTATCTATATCATAAAGATAGATATTGTACAGCAAAGGCCCCATGTGCGAACCCTGGGGCACACCTGAAGGGATATCAACAAAGTTAGACCTATAACCACCAACTACAACGGCTTGACAACGATTTCTTATGTAAGAATCTATCCATCTTAGTAGGTTACCTTTGATATTAACGTCTGAAAGCTTGCCCATTAGAACATCGTAATTTACTCTGTCAAATGCCTTCTCAAAGTCTGTATATATTACATCAACCTGTACTTTGTCACTCATATTGATGTTGAGATAGTGGGTAAGATCCAATAAGTTCGTTAAGACATTTCGTGATTTTATAAAACCGTGTTGATTATGTGGAATATAATTCAGAGCATGTTTGTAAATACTTTTATACACTAGTTTTTCAAGCAATTTTAAGAATATGTTAAGCAATGAAATACCCCTATAGTTAGTTATTTCTTTTTTAGAATTATTTTTATGGATCGGTACAATTAAGGCTTTCTTCCAACGTTTCGGAAAAACTCCTTCGGTGACTGAACGATTAAATAATATTTTTAAAGGCAAAAGAAGACCAGACTGACATTTTTTGACGAATATAGCTGGTATACCATCAGAACCAGCGCCTTTCTTAACATCTAAATCCTTAAGTAGTTTTAATATTTCTCCTTCATTACAAGATATAGTGTGTAAGCAGTCAGTTACATCAGATTCATAGACATTAGGCGTTACGCTGGAGGAGATAGTCCTTTGAAACACGCTATGAAAATATTCGTTGAAAGAATTACAAATATCGCTACCATTTGTGAGAACACGTCCATTATAATTCATATTGCATGGTAAATTTGAATTATTACCCTTGCTGTTAATGTAAGTTCAAAATTGCTTTGGGTCTTTAATGATGCTGTCTTGACAACGAGATAAATAGTTGGAATGACATTCATCCTGTAAGTTTTTAACTCTCTTTCTAAGTAGAGAGAAGGATGCGTAGTCATTAGGGTTTTTGAAAATTTTCCATCGATTATGAAATTTTGATTTCTCTTTAATTGCATTAATAAGAGCCGGCGTGTACCACTTAGGGTAATGGCGTCGAGAAGATATCTTTATACATGGGACAAACATATCGATGAGGGTATTAATCTTGCTGTAAAATATGTCTACGCATTCGTCCAAAGAACCTATTGTTAGAAGTTCGTACCAGTTTATTTTATTCAATTCAGAATTTATCAGCATCATAGTCTGCTCTATAAAATTTCCTCAGCTTAGAAAACACAGGTCGCAATTTTTTAAAACATATATCGTGTACACAAATAAACTAAATTAAAATTCTATTATCGATTTCGCGTCAGTAAAACGCGCTAATGATAAGTACAAAAAACCTGATCTTAAGCATTTCTTCGTCTGTTTCTGTCAACATTTTTATCGCAAATAGATGAACAACCTTCTGTAAAGCTTCATAAAAATGTATGCCTTTTATTATGTTTACTTTGCATTTAATCTTTTATATCATAAAGCAATGTGCACTCAGTGCACACAGTATCATTTAATTTTTATAGAGTAAGTTGTAGGAATTATAATCATTTATTCTTTAAGAAGGAAAAGTCGCCTTACCCTCGTCAATATTCACACAGCATATAGTATTACTTATCACTAAAATTAATGAGATTATTTATTGTTATATCAATTTCAAAGAATCTATCTCTATATAAGAAGAATCTGAGAATTGTAATTTGTAGACATTATTATTTGTAGGTATAGTAATAAAATGCATAGCTTATGCATTTACCTTCATTGTAGAGGCATGTGTGAAGTTTTATACTATTTACAAACAGTCTATAATCAAGTCTCCGGGCACCCTTATTTAACCGAAGTTTCCCAACGCCTGTGTAAGTTACGTAATAGGTTTTTTATTTGCACCAATTCTATATAGGTCAACTATATAATTAAATGTTACTAAATTTTATCTTAAATATTCAGTATTCTGTTATTACTTCTACGTATATAAAATCAAAGGAGAACTGAAAATTCTTAACCGGTTTTCATGACACCTTGACGTTAAAGTTGTCCATTAAAATTTGATGTTTGTGGAAGAAATTCCAATTTCATTGTTAGTCAAAATAACAGAATGTGCCAATCATTAAACCATTTATTGACTTTTGTACGGTAAACATTATTGTCAAAGAACTGACCTATTTTACTGATTTATATTTAATATATATTTTTTTTATAATTCAGAAATACCATTCCACTTACACACCACAACCGCGTTTCACAAATGTATTTAAAACTATTATTCTTTAAATATTTTATCAAACACAGTGTTACAAGTCTATGTTTACCTAACCAATATAAATATAAACCGCCAAAATTTTCACTGTTTATACAACTCGATAATGGCAAGAAGATAAAAAGAATATTACTTACGGATGTTTGCCTCGGCACAATACGAGCACAGTTTTATCAAAGTAAACTTGGGGGCGTTATTTCTATTTGATGAAGGATTCGTAGTAAGTGGAAATAAATTTTCATTTTATTTCGCGCTCTATGAGTGGGGCAGCCGAGTCGACCGCTGTATGTAAACTGAACGGTAGGCTAGATGCCTGTTGCTTTCGGACTAGAAACACGCTATATCTTTATCGCTTCTTTAGCCACTAGCTGTCTACTGTTTCATGTTCATAAATCATCAAGTCTGAAGGAACAGTCTCTGCGATAAAAGTATGAGACAGATTTCGTTGATATGTACCACAGATAATATAATACTACTCTAGTATTATATGTAGGTACATACGTTGACGAAGAGCAAGCGTTTAAACATTGTTTTTGTTTATAAGCACGCAAACTAATAATAGTAATTAATTAGTGAGATTACAGAACAAAGTAAATCACAATTCGTAAACTTGATACATTATCATTAATTATGATATAGAGCACACCTGTTACCCTTATAATTAACATATTAATGGCATTCCTGTTTATATACCCTACAAAAGCACACGTGTGAGCAATTGAGTATTTGAATAAAAAAAAATTATTGATTTTTTTTATATATTTTGAAACTTTATTATTAATAATATTGATATTTAATGCAAATAACTTAAAAAAAATTTTTCCGTTAATTATAAGCAATTAAAAATTGATGAAATTTAAATTAGAATCACGTGACTACAAACGCGCCATGACTGGTCACCATGGTTGTGACGTCATAATGTTATAGCTATTAACTGCAGTACATAGCGTTTACGCGGCTATTACACGTGACTAGACAATAATATTGAAAATTTATTGCTAAAATACGATTTGTTAGTTGGTTCCGAATTAGTTTGTTAGTTACGAAAATAATATTCTTGATGTTGATATATTTATGATCACCGATTTTTGTCAGGAGTTGCCTTTGTAGTATTCGTACATAATGGTACAAAACGATAACTTTTGAGGTTCGCCATTTTTAATATAAATTTAAATAATATAATTAACAATTAATATAATTAATATGTAATTTAATAATGACAACAAAATTAAATAGATCAAAACACTGTATTTAATATTTATTATTAACACGTTTTTATTAGCTTCACCTGTATGTTTGTATGTAACCGACTCCTTTCGAAGTTTCGACTCGATTTTGACCCACTTAAAACCGACGAATTTTGTTCAAATTTTGAACACTTATCAAGGTCCGATGACAATACAATAATATCATAATTATCCTTTTATCCTGATAAGGATCGCCAGGATCAGCTTAAAACATATGTTTGTAAGTAACCAATTCTCCTTTCGATTCGATTTAGACCCACTATAAACCGACGGATTTAATTTAAATTTTGTATACTTATAAAAACCCGGTAACAATACAATAATTTCATGAATTTATCTTATTATCCTGTTTAGTTTTTCAAACTATATTTATTTTTCTATCAACTGCAATGAGTGAAAACTAACATTATGACGTCACACGCGCTCGGGTGACGCTTCGGGAGTTGTCGGCGTGTCTTTGGTACTGGATTCAAAGACTAATTTTTATTTTGAAATAACTTTTGAATTATTGCAAAAAAAAATAAAAATAAAAACAGTTTTGTTATAAAACTAATATATAATCTTTCCATTTATCACAAAAAATTTTTTAATTCAAATACTCAATTAAAATAAATTATGATTACTATTAAAACTAAATAACATCTTTTATTTATAGAGAATTATTAGATAAGAATTAGATTATTATTTATTATAGATATAGATATACTTAAAATATATGTATATGTTCACTGGAAAAATGAAATAATATCTGCAATTAAATTTTGTCATTTTGATCCTTGCCTCAATTGAATATTAATTGAGAAAATAAATAACAATTAACAAAGTCTGAAAACCTGGCGTATATTAAAATGCTACTAATATACACTTGTACTAGCGACCCGCCCCGGCTTCGCACGGGTGCAATGGTGGCCGGCCGGTACCGCAGCAAACACTACGTCCCGCAATTTTTAAAACTGTAATATCTTCGAAAATATTCACTTAAATCATACGGTGTAAAGGGCCATATAGATCTATATTAAATGAACAATGTATTCAAGGTATTTAATTGGTTAAGGATTAATGCTGTATTGGTTTAAATCGCTTCGAAAATTAACCATTATTTGTCGTAAAAAGTAAATGACAAAAAAAAGTTATTGTGGGTTATCCATAAGAGATAGACATATACCATCGCGGACTTTTCTGTAGACCTTTTTAATGTGTATAATACTTAGTACATTATTTTGATAAAACTCGTAGGGTTCAGCCTGCGTTTGCAATGTAAGCGGAAAAAATGTAATTATTTACGACATCACATTAGAAACCTCAAAAATAACAGTACTTCTCCACTATTTGATGGATGTAATTATACATATAAACCTTCGTCTTGAATCACTCTATCTATTAAAAAAAACCGCATCAAAATCCGTTGCGTAGTTTCAAAGATTTAAGCGTACAAAGGGACATAGGGAAATAGGGACATAGGGACATAGGGACAGAAAAAGCGACTTTGTTTTATACTATGTAGTGATAAATCGATCGAACTCTACGGGGTAATGTGTGTGATTACACATTCACATAATCTCACTGTTGTAATGTTTCCTTCATTACATATTCTGTTTATTACCTGCCTTCAATAAAGCCTTCTACATGAGTTGGAACATTAGAAACTGAAACTATCGATCGTGAACACGTACAAGTAATGGAATTAGGTAAAATTATATCTATATTATTTTCTATAGTAACTAATAGTTCATCTTAATACTATTATAAAGGCGAAAGTTTGTATGGATGTTTGTTACTCTTTCACGTAAAAACTACTGAACCGATTACAATGAAATTTAGCACACATATAGAGGGTAACTTGGATTAACACATAGGATAGGTTTTATCCCGGAAATCCCACGGGAACAGGAACTATGCGGGTTTTCCTTTGCAAACGCGGGCGAAGCCGCGGGCGGAAATCTAGTAGTTCATATAACCTAAGTATATAATTACTACATAAGTTATTTTTTTTTTTATTTATAGTTTATACCTACTAGGTAGTTAATTGACTGATTGTTATTAACTAAACGTAAATCAAAAATTATTATATTGAGGTACACGGGAAGGATAAC
Organism: Colias behrii; assembly: GCA_029959065.1. Lineage (NCBI taxonomy): Eukaryota > Metazoa > Arthropoda > Insecta > Lepidoptera > Pieridae > Colias > Colias behrii. Next base: position 4,926,819 of record JARWMC010000019.1, on the reverse strand, counting down.
TCTACATAATTTTACCAGACGCTCCTAAATAAATATTATCCTTTATATTCTTTATATTACTGTATAAAGTTAAAAAAAACTTACTTTTTAAGTATCAAGGGTAGGCATAGGCATAGTCATAAAATGTAGAACGTAATTTTTATGTACCTATTTCAAGCCGTAACATATAATTCCAAATTTATTAGTTTATGGTTCTTGCGTGAAAAAGCAGTTAACTTCTTAGGCGTATGAACTTTCACATTTACAATATAGAGAAGAATTTTGTCGAGATTCAACACAAGTACCTACAATTCTAACAACAATTCTACAAGTACCTCTTGGCGACACGTGCCGTTAAAACCGTATTACAATAAATTTTATCAACCTATTGCCAACCTCAAAGGTGTTCATAATACGTTTGTAAGATATTAAAAACTGGTGTTTATTCTCTCTATATAAGAGATGTAAAGTAATTAACCACATTAATCTCAACTAGAAGAAGATTTAGAAAATATAATTGAACTCTATATAAATTTTCTTTAAAAGTATTTATATGTCGTGGCCATATCGTAGATTTGCTCATTTCATGATATGATCGATCATTTCGTGAAATGGTCGCATTTCATGAAATGATCGAATGTCTATTGGCCACATCATGATGTGGTTTGAGCAGATCAATGATAAGAAATCGTTTCTCGATATGGCCATCTAAACGCGCGGTTTTTTCTTGAAATGATCAAAATTATTTGATCATATCGTAAAATAGTTACATTAATTATTGGTAGAGGCGCTGCAAGCTCTGTATTTATGTGATAAGATGGCGGCCGCTGGCGAAAATTTAATTATTCGCAGTTAAAAACTTCATAATTCGTTTAATAACAATATGAAGAAAGTCATAGCAAAGAATTTACGACGAAGAGGTTCGAGTACTATGGAAAATGTGGATATCTTATATGTATTGACGCATTTTTCTTTTAGGATATATATTTATATATCCTACTATATTATTATAATTGTTTGTTTTTTAAAAAGCGATCCGCTTCTGGCGTTGTTTATCAAAGTCTAACCTAACCTAACCTAACTGTTTTCTATTGCAAAAACCATTCGCTTCTGGCATTCGCCGGCCGCTGCCGCGGCACTAACTTAAATGACAATAAATAAGTTCTTAGAATATTCTGAATTTTTGAAGTGAAAACTTCTTTAGCGGCGTTGGGTATAAAATCTTAAACTCGCGTCAGGACACGTGGCCTGATCGAAAAAGCGTAAGACGGATTTTTTTTTTTTTTAGCCCATATATTCCATGCGTAAGACGGATACCATTCCAAAATATCAAACATGCTGAACGTTAATAATCAAGTTTTCACTTCTGCCGGCACTCCCGGAGTGCAACCCGTCTTTTTTTTTCTACAGTCGATAAGCTAGGACTCGATGTTAATTTTTATTTCCAATAACACGAACACAAACACAAACACAAACACGAACACGAACACGAACACGAACACGAACACGAACACGAACACGCAACACAAATTATCTTTAGCCGTTTTCTATGTTTGTTTGTAACCGACTTCTTTGGGCGCGATTTTGACCCACTTTAAACGGCCAGATTTCGTTCAATCTTTGTAGATTTATTGAGGACCTATGACAATACACTAATTTGATAAAATTATTCCATTTTTCAATTTGCAAAATATGATTTTTGTTAATTTATATAATTTTCATCTATAGTCGATAAGGTAAGAAAATAATTAAAATTTTCTATAATTGAAGTGAAAACTTCTTTAGCGGCGTTGGGTATAAAATCGTAAACTCGCGTCAGGACACGTGACCTGATCGAAAAAGCGTAAGACGGATGGATATCAAACATGCTCAACGTTAATAATCAAGTTTTCACTTCTGCCGGCACTCCCGGAGTGCAACCCGCCTTTTTTTTAATATTTTATGGACTCTCTATATTTTATACGATTTGGCCAAATGTGGATGACCAAATCGTGAAACGTTGACAATTTAACGATCTGATCAAACTATGTTGGCCATTTCATGAAATGCGACCATTTCGTGAAATGATCAATCATATCATGAAATGAGCAAATCTACGATATGGCCACGACATAATATATACAGGGTGTAATCGTTAAGTGTGCACAAGCGATTATTCCGTAACTATTGCAGATATCAAAAAACTTTAAACTGATATCGAAAGTACTTAATCTAACGAGTAAAATGGCCATAGTATTTTTTTAAAAATACTATACTAAATTTATTTCCCATACATTTTGTATTCATAGCAAATTTTCGAAGTGACGTCCTCTTTGTGCAAATACAATGAGGAGCTCTATTTACATTTTGTTTCTAAATGAACTTCCCTTCAAATTTGCGAAGTAATTAAAGCAGAAAATCAAAAAAAGAAAGAAAAAGCTAAAATCTTTCATATTAAATGTACATGGGATATTCATATCTCATACTAAATGTATACGAGGGTTTAAAGTAAATTTTTTAGATATTTCTCGTTTTGGCCATTTTACTCATTATTTTAAGTACTTTCGATATCAGTGTAAAGTTTTTTGATATCTGTAATAGTTACGGAATAATCGCCTGTGCACACTTAACGATTACACCCTGTATAGAGACGTGTAATAAATGGTAAGAGCTAGCGCGCACGAGCAACTTTGTCTCCGCAACTATTTTGTCTCCGCAACTATTTTGTCTCTCCCACCTATGGGCTAGTATGAAAGTGCGCGCACGTAGCGACGCAACTCCCGGGAGACTTTTTTGTCCGCGGGTTCGGAGACAAGCCCGCGACGCAACTGTCGCCCTATCTATTGGTTTCAATGCAAGTGCGCGCACGGCGACAAAAACGTTGCCGGTCGGCGGCCGCCGGCCAGTTGCCGCGTAACCGGCGTAGCGATAGTACGTATTTATGTCAACGTATTTATTCTCGTACACAGTAGTTTTAACTGACTTCAAAAAAAAGGAGGAGGTTATCAATTCGGCCGGTATATTTTTTTTATGTATGTACACCGATTACTCCGAGGTTTCTGAACCGGTTTACGTGATTCTTTTTTTTTTTGATGCGGAATGGTGTGGAATTGGTCCCATAAATTTTATTCGGATAAGCCCAGTAGTTTTTATTTTATGAGCATTTTTGTCTGGTCTCGATGACTTAATTGAAATGTAGCAAGTAACTTTGATTCATTTCCAGGTAACCGATTGAGCTGAAATTTTGTATACGCATGTAAATTGGAAAGCGATGAAACATTATTATGACATAGAGCTGATTTGATGATGGAATCGGAAGGTGGCCATAGGAACTTAGTAATATATTGACTCAACTTTATCGAGTTTGGGCTCGTTTGATTCGTGTTGAAAAATACACTAAAAAGTATTAAATAAAAACTACTTTACTTTTTACAATTACGATTACATATCTATACTAATATTATAAAGAGGAAAGGTTTGTATGTATGTATGGTTTTCAGTTTTCACGCATAAACTACTGAACCGATTACAATGAAATTTAGCACACATATAGAGGGTAACTTGGATTAACACATAGGATAGGTTTTATCCCGGAAATCCCACGGGAATGGGAACTATGCAGGACAAGAGCACAGACCACAACCGTCTCTTCGAAAACCATGTTGATAAATGCAGAAAATTTTAAAGAAAAAGTTGCGTTGCTGTCGCTTTCGTGTGCGCATCGTTCAAAACTTTGCGAGGAGACAGCGACAGAGACAAAATAGTTGCCGGGCAACTAAGTTGCTCGTGCGCGCTGGCTCTTATAATCGCAATTATTTTCTGAATGTCATCGTCTGTAGTAACTAGTGTAGTACAACTCTCGTTGAAGTAGGGCGAAGAATATTTAATTGAACTCCATATAAATGTTCTGCAAAAGCATTACCGACTAGAAAAGCACAAAACCATCATCATAAGTTAAACATAAGTGTTAAATATTTAGCTCTCCGTCTCCCGGGAGTTACTAACTTATGCGCTGTCACGCCCAGAGACTAATTTCAGAATGCACATATTCCTATCTTCTTCGTAGTTAACAAAGGCTAAAACATATTCTAAACATAAAACTAAAAGAAAATCAATGAAATTATTTGTATAGGCTACTGATAGGAAGAAATATGCGAGAAAAAATCTAAATGCCACAACACATCAACGATTGTAATAATCTTTAAATAGGTAAATTGCAAACGTGCAATACTAAATTTGTATATTATTTCAATTTAAATAGCAAATATCAGGTGATAATTTTTAAAAACGCTGTAATTTGAAGATAGCAGTAAACTCTTAGTTATTTACAAGCTATTGCACTTGGTGTTAACAAATTTGTTGTCAGTCATTGACATTTAAGAATACATCTACACATTACTGAGCAGTTACGTGTATTTACTAAACCATATACATATTATAAGTGTGTACAAATACCTCATTAGTATTATATTAAATATCATACCAACCTCAACAATATCTCAATATCAACCTTAAAATGTATCTCATGAAATATCTCAAGCGAAATGGCTTGTTTATTATTTCTTCGTACATAAAATTCTAAATCTTTTTGAAATTTTTAAACTCCCCGCTTTGAGTAAATGAGGAATGTTTTCTAGCGCTATCTTGTAATACATACCTACATCTTCTAAAAGGCAGATGTAATATTTAACTTGGTTTTGGTGGACTATTTTCTATTTAGTAGGAATTAAAAACATGACACGAACCAAAATCGACCCTCGAAGTCTGTTGGTTTGAAGTTACGTGCCCTGCACGGTACCTAGATGATGATCAGAATTCAGAAATCATTCCATACGTGCATTGTGTATTGCTTATAATGGTATACGGTTTTACCATTTTAGAGGCTTCATTCAATCTACTTTCTTTCGTATTTACTTCTTTTTAGCTACAAATACAAAGAAAAGGTTAAGTAACAAGTTCAAATAATTAAATTGAATTCAGTGATTCCAGAATAAAAAAATAAGAGAAAAACATAAATATTAAAAATCTACTGAAAATTATAATACCTATTTTAATTTTTTGGAAAAAATGTAGTTACTATGAACAGAGAGTTTCATCTAATAACAATCTCATTTATCATTCAAGATTAAAGTAATACAGTTGTATTGCATAATTAATTAAAGTACGTTCACATTTTTCATTTTATGATTATAAAGTATGTTAAAGACAAAGTTGAATACATTTTACATTTCATAAAAAGTGTAATATCTTAATCTTAATACTATTATAAAGGCGAAAGTTTGTAAGTATGGATGTATGGATGTATGGATGTATGGATGTATGGATGTTTGTTACTCTTTCACGTAAAAACTACTGAACCGATTACAATGAAATTTAGCACACATATAGAGGGTAACTTGGATTAACACATAGGATAGGTTTTATCCCGGAAATCCCACGGGAACGGGAACTATGCGGGTTTTCCTTTGAAAACGCGGGCGAAGCCGCGGGCGGAAATCTAGTCTTATATATAACATAAGACACGTAATAAGATAACGCATAAAGTGTAAGTAAATCCAAGAGCACTCTTACATTTGGTTTAATTCCCTCTTGAGTTCTTCAAGAAAAAAAGGGTCTGGTATCGCTCTACCTTAATTTAGCCATAAAGCAAAGCTATCTGTGAAACAAATTTGAAATGCATTTCCCCAAACCTCCCAAGGGTGCACAATACTTCACATTTTTATAGCTATTTGCAAGGAATAATATCTTTTAAATAAGCATACCTTCATGAAAACATTATTGAAATTAAAAAGTTATTATTTTTAATCATCCTATCCTAGGTACTAATAGAGTGCAAGTTCGTGCCCATAGAGATCAATGTTTGTTACTTTTTCTGATCGGATCGGATCGAGATCGAATCTCTATCTTTTAAGCCGGGTGCCAAGTCAGTGAAGTCCTGAACTCTAGCCGCTGATTAAAAATTAATTAATGATTACTGGTTAAGTAACTTGTAGGTATATAGTACAGTTAAAAATATAGTATATCATTTAATGTGTACGTTATACGGAAACAACTACCGTGCAAAGGACGAATAATGTACATACTAAACATACCTGCTATGATTGGAAGCTTCGAGAAGTTCACACAATATAGTCCATCATATAAGTTGGCGCCATTTATGCGTATAATCGACACCGGTGGTGAAACTTGCGTTATTACTTCTAAACTCGACAGGGTTACCAAATTACCTCTTTGCCCATTGCTTTAGTTTAATGAACGTTATTTATATTTATATCCCCGAAAAATAAAATAATTTTTCTCATAAAATATTGTTAAAATATTTTTTGTTTCATGAATTAATAAAACTTACGGATTTTGACTGGTACTTTAGTCTATATTTTTCCATCCACGTTCCAGACCTAAAATTGAATAATTATTATCTCAGACCATTAAAGAAGTATTTTATTAGTCCGAGACAATTAACGATCTAGCTACGCATAATGCAATTAAAACACGTCGTAACAAATATCAAAGGGCTGAGAATTGAGATATGTTTGTATAATATTATATCATTCCTTCAAATATTTCTCTATTTTTCTTAATTACATATATAGGAAGTTAACTACCGTGTATGAAATTCAGATTGTTTAGTAACAATCTGGATTAGAAGATCTAGTGATATTAGTTATTCGCCGAACACATATTTAATAAAAAAGTACCTCCTGATGATAGCCCTGGTCCACGTCGTGCATTGAACCGTTTCTATATACATAATATCCACGCTTCTGCATATTTAAATCGCGTACTAATCAATAAAGAATCTACTCAAGTTCATATTTACATAGAATGCACGCCGCAACCAAACGCACGCATAGTATAAACGATAAGTATAGTTAGTTCCTTTGTCATAAATGCGCGAGTTATTAATAGATCGTCGGTATGTACCTAACATAAAAGTTTATAGTTATCATTCGGCAGTTGTATCATGTATGTTTTGGCTATTACGTGTCTATTATAATGTTTTATATCGTTTTCTGTTTCAGTGTCAAGACGTCCACTGCTGTTGAAAGAGCTCCCCCGAATATTTTCATTTCGACTGATCAAAACCTGCATCTTACTTGCCTTCATCATAATATCTATAACTACTCTATATTATTAATTAAGTACTTGGTACAGCTGAATCTAAAATGATTTTATGATTTAAATATTGATTGTAGTTATCTGGTAGGTACTAGGTACTTACGAATATTTATTTTTAACAATCTTCTTTTTTTAAAGGAACCTTATAATAATTTCATAATTAATGCGGCATCATCAGGAGCGCTTTTATCGTTCGTTAAAAGCTCTGTCACGTCAAACTAAATTCAAATTAGAGCCCTATGTATTTACGCTATAAAAATATGGACTCTAGTCCATGTTTTTATAGCGTAAATACGGTCTACATTATGAGCTTATGTTTCTAAATTGAACGATTTAAATAAACATTAGCTGCTTATTAATTCGCAAAATTAGTTCAATTTCTCGTAGAATTCATGAGTAGTACAGAAATATTCAGCCTGTATCCTGTTTACTAAAACCACAGAATACATAATAGTAGCTAAACGCTACTAAAACCTCAGAAGACTGCCATTGACAGATAATACACAGACACGGACAGAAACATTAAATTTATACGCAACGAGTACATAATATATTATCTTTTCGTAATGCAAGGCGAGAAAAACGATCCTTCTAATAACTAGGTACCTAGGTATACCTCTACAATCTTCCACGTTATAGTATAAATATATAGGTAGAATATAAAGGACAATCCTATACACCCTGTAAAGACCCCAATTTTCGTTCAGGATCTAGCTAGATATTATCGTCGTTCCTACTGCAAACCTTTTATATCGCAAATATTAAATTTCTATTATATTATGCGGCTCACTCGTTGACGTATGCCTCGATTGCCTTCCTTTGACTTCAAAAAAGACACCATAATGGTGCTCCGTGTGCAGTCATTCCGTCCTCTGTGCACGGCTTAGGACTTAATTCAATACTCCGACCAAATGTAATTACATCCGGACCGTGATGGAGGAAAGCGATAAGCGCTAGGACGAGAATCTGTTTTAGGATAAGTAATTTGTATTTTCTTTACGTGCTTCCCACCATTTTCAAAGAAACACGTGTGATAAAATATCTACAAACATACGTATGATTAACCTTTTATTCCACGGTAGATATACAGGAAATCTATTTATAAAGAGAGGTAAATAGACGATTAAATTAACTAATATTTGAATTGCTGTTATCTAAGGATTTTTACTTACTATTTTACAAATGCGTAAACCTAAACTAGATACCTACGTTATACTGGTTATACTAAGTAGATATAACTAGTTAGTACAATGTAAAAGGTTATTACTTATTTTTTAGTTACTGTGAAAATTGAGTTTGGTATGTTTATGGGCATTATAATTTTTAAGAATTTTGGAATTTTCTATTTATATTTTACCTACCTTAAAATCTGATCGACACTTTCATTTACTTTTACGTCTCTACATTTTAACGCTATCAAGATTTTCCTTAGTAACTAGAAATAATCGAATAGGAATTCGCAATTATTTGAAAAATAGGTGGGTATGTAAGTTTTAATAATGCTTAAATACTTTTCTCGTTGCCCTAAGGGTAGCTAGATTCAAAACTAAAAATGTATGTTTTAGTATTTCTGGATTTACACTTTAATATATTTTTTTTGAAGCAGATAACAACGAAGCAAGTACTTTAATTAATGTCGTTTATTAATAAATTTTTGAAAATGTCATTAAAATAAATGTATTTTCTTTCTTTCTTTCAAAAACCCCAATTTCAAAGATGATTTAAAAGAGCCGTTGGGTTTTAATGAAATTATCTCCGGAATAAAGCCAATCGTGTTTGTTTACGAAATGATAAGTGGGTGTAAAGCCACCTACAAACTTCAGGGTACGAAAATAAGAATGTTTACGTATAATAAGACAAGGTACTAACTTATTTTTAATCTTATAATTACCTTTACGTGGGTCGGGGGTAGTTACGAGCGTAGAAACATTGTAATGACTTGTTTCTGTATTTACCTACTCTACCCACCTATTGGCTATTAGTCTCAGCCATTTATAAATAATTTATTAATGAGCAGAAACGTGAGTAGAAAAATAGGAGTATTGGTATTTGGTACCTAAATAAAAAAAAAATACATAAAAAAATTAAAATGATAATGAAAACATGTTAATACAAAACTACATCATTTGGTGGGTAGTTTGATTTTATTCTACATTATATATAAAATGTTCATAGATCTTTAATATACTAAAGACCTATATTATTGTTACTACCTTTAATATTGTTACTACTACTAGAGCTACAGAAAAGACTAGGAGAGGCAATTGTGGCTAATATGAATAAAGTTAGAAATTGCATCCTTATCAAAGATTAGCTAGAACTCACGATGTCGTCCTTGTAGCTGTAGATAAAAAGAACTATCGGGCCTTTTTTTGGTCTCTGGCAAATGGCAATACATCAGCGGAGCCTATTCCAATTCAATGCCGCGAATGTAGTATTGGCATTATGAATTTAAACAAAAACATTCTTCAAATCATCCACTAAGATGTGTTTCTGACCAAGCTCTACACGAAAGCCTTATTCATCATTGAAAATTATATTTTGTGTTTTATTATTTATGCCTAATTATTATTAACCGACATCAAAAAAAAGGAGGAGGTTATTATATTTTAAGTTAATTAAGCCATTCAATATTTAAGCGTCTTTTTCCAATAAGAATTCTGGTAAAAGCGAGGGGCCCTGTGAAATGTTTCGATAGCCAATTAATAAACGGTGAATAAACTTTTAAACAACTCTTGATTAAAATTCATCGACAGCTAATTATAATATAAACTTAAACAAGTGCTTTGTATGTACTTAGTGTACGTACTTTTGATATTATGAAATTATTCCATTTTTTTGGTAGGTAACAAAGTCTAAGTAAGAAATAGCAAATGTTAGTAGTATAGCTTGGGTTCGTTAGATAGGGGTTTTCTTGAATTAAACACTTTACTTCTGATTACAGAACATTTATTAACATTACAAAGCACACACAATACTAAAAAAACAAGAGCAAAAACGGTTACAACATACAAACAATAATTAAAGACGCGCAGTGACAATTGCGTCTCAAGTTGTGTAGCTGACTGTTCCTTTTTAATAACTACGTAGTATCTCTAAACCGAACGGGCGGTCGACGAGTCCTTTGGGCGCGCGGGGTTGCCACATTGCTTGGCGCTATATCCTCCCCCTCCAAGTCAGTAGCAATATCTGGTACTGGCTTGGGACTTTGTTTCTGCTTTGGTCGACCTCTTTTACGACCATGAACAATTGGGGTGGAAACACCGGTATAAGGGGTCAGAAGACTGACATGGTACTTGCCTCGTAAGGTATTGTTATTGTCCACGACTTCATAGGTCGTGGAGGATACGCATTTGGAAATTTTGTACGGACCTTCGCGTTTAGGAGCAAATTTATTGGTGAATCCCTTAAAAGCTTTACTTGGGCGATGGGTCTCCACGAGTACGAGATCACCCTCCTTATAAGTAGGACCTAGACGACGGTGTTTATCAGCAGCATCTTTTCTAACATCCTGCTGATGTTCAATTCGCCATTTTACCTCTTGCAAGGTGGTTGCAAATGTTTGAAGGTAGGGCGTTATCTGTGGCAAATAATTTTCATTGGAGATTATTGCCCTCAAATCATGGGCTACTTCAACCGGAGACCGGAACTCACGCGCAAATGTAAGGAAGGCCGCAGAACGACCCGTTCCTTGATTAGGTGCTGTATTAAGGGCAAATCTCACAGCCGGCAACATTTCTGGCCATCGGCAATGTTCTGGATCCACGAGCATCGCCAACATTTGCTTTAACTCCCTATTCTTTCGCTCGGCAGGATTAGCCTCAGGATGATATACAGGGATAAGGTTCTGCTTTATTCCTAACACGAACATGACCTTTTGCATTACCCCAGAAACGAATTGTGTTCCGTTATCTGATATTATCTTTCTGGGAAAGCCATAACGCATAAAGATTTCTTCAATTAGAATTTTTGCACAATTTTCTGCATTTGCCTCTGCCAGTGAAAACAACTCAACCCATCTACTAGTGGTATCCTCCACTAGGAAAATCCACCTCTCTCCTTTACTTCCTTCGGGGAGGGGACCAAATAGGTCCATAGCCAAAACTTCGAATCTTTGTTGAGGCACCGGAGTTTGTAGGAGGCCTGCTGGTTTTAAATTATTGCATTTGAATTTTTGACAAAGCTCACAAGCTTTTAAATACTGTGTTATATACTGTCGCATATTTGGGAAGAAGAACCTCTCCTTCACCTTTTTTATAGTCCTTTCAAGGCCCAAATGACCAGCCGTGGGTGCGTCATGGAGTTCTTTCATTATTAAGTCGCGCATTGACTCGGGTACGACCAATTGAGGTTCTCCAGATTCAGTATCTGTATCGCACCTAAACAAAACTCCACGAGATACGTAGTACCCACGATCAGTCCAACGAATGGCAGCCTCACCATTCTCAAAGTCTGTAAGGATTGGTCTAAGGGCAGGATCGTCTAATTGCGCCGTGCGCAATTCCTCTGAACTGTGTCGTGGCAAGTCAAAAGACACAGGACAGATATCGCAAGTTGACCCATTATCTATAAGTGAATCGTTTACCGGACGACTCAGAGTATCAGCCACCACATTAATTTTCCCAGGAGTATACTCTAGGTTTAAATTATAAGACTGGATCTTGAGCGCCCATCGCGCTAAACGGCCGCTGGGCGTTTTCAAAGAAAGGAGCCACTTTAATGGTTGATGGTCCGTAGCCACGCGAATTTCAACACCTTCAACATAGCCTCGAAACTTTTCGAGAGCCCATACTACAGCCAAGGCTTCCCTCTCTGTGGTAGAATAGTTTCTTTCTGCTGATGTCAACAACCTGCTAGCATATTCAATGGGTCTTTCCAATTTCGGATTCGCACCTTGCATTAGAACTGCACCAAGTGCATACGCACTAGCATCCGTGCGCAGAATGAATGGCTGCTCAAAATCGGGCTGTATCAGTATAGGACTTGTAGTAAGTCTCCGCTTAAGCTCTTCGTGAGCTTGCACCTCTCTTTCTCCCCACTTCCAAGGCTTATTCTTTTTGGTGAGGTCAGTCAAGGGTTGAGCAATTTCGGAGAACTGAGGAATAAATTTCCGAAACCACGCACAGGTTTGCAGAAAAGTCCTCAGTTCCTTCAAATTGGTAGGTGACTTCATTTCTAACACTGACGTTACTTTGGCTGGGTCAGCCTCAATGCCCTGTGAAGTAATCACGTGACCCAGGTACGTAACCTTTTCTCTGGCAAAAACGCACTTCTCTCTATTTGCTTTTAAATTAAATTGGCGCAGACGACAGAATACTTTTCCTAAATCCTGGAGATGACTATCTAAATCGTCTGAAATTATAAGGATATCGTCCAAATAAGCTACTACAGCTACGTCTTTCAGCCCAGAACGGAAACGGTCCATTAGTCGCTGAAAAGTTGCGGGACAATTTTTTAACCGAACGGCATTCGTTTAAATTGAAATGTGCCCATTCCAAACGGAGCTACAAAAGCCGTTTTATTTTTATCCTCAGGAGCTACTTCCACTTGCCAATAGCCAGATTTTAAATCAATTGTGGACATTACACAATTGGCTTTTGAGGATGCCAAAATTTCATCTATTAAAGGCAGCGGATAACTATCCGTACGTGTTACTGCATTCAACTTCCTATAATCCACACAGAAACGCATTTCGCCATTCTTTTTGGGCACTAACACTACTGGCGAAGCCCATTCCGATTCAGCTTCTTCTATGATATCTAATTCCAACATCTTATCAATTTCAGCCCTGATCATTTCTCGTTTCTTGGGCGTCACTCTATAAGGTGGTGTAGCTATCGGAATGGCATTGCCGGTGTCTATCCTATGAACCGCAAAGGGAGTAGGTCCTCCCCCTGAACTGAAGATATCACTATTATCTTCTAGTATGGTAGTTAATTTATTCCTATCAACGTCTGTCAAGAGAGTTCCCTCGCACTCGCGGAGAACCATAGCAGAACTAGCCACAACGTGGTCATCGCGTTCATATTGGAGTTGGAAAAAATTTGTGGAGCGTAATGAATATTTATGATTAACGAAATCAAGTACCATGCCAGCGTCCCGGATAAAATTCATCCCTAATAAAGACTCGGTGGCACCTGGTAACACTATAAAAAGTGTAGTTATGGCAACTCCGTGAACCTTTACATCAACTAACGCGGTTTCTACATTTTCAACGCGCCTAGTACCGTCAGCAAATTTTAGTTCGGTTTCTATAGATTTAAAAACTTGCCCATTGGCACGCAAACATTTAGTTAAACTGACACTTGCAACCGATTGTTTAGCACCGGTATCCAATAACGCGGTACCAACGGTACTGTACACTTCCACACTGAAAATCGGTCGCACACGCGGTTTTAATACTAAAGTGTCAGCAACAACTGATTGAAATGAAGATGTTACAGGCATAGGCGCGCTTCGTCTTTCTTTACACACTTCACAATTTGATCGTATCACCCCCGGTGCACCACATCCAAAACAAGTGATTGCCGGACGCGGTTCCAATAGCTCTGGTGAAAGTGTGGTTTCTGTTTTAACAGGTTCTGAAGCGAGTTTCCTTTGCAATAATTTCCTACAGTCGCCTATATTGTGTCCATAAGTTTTGCAATACGAGCACCTCAATCTTTGCCTATTGTTAGGTGGTGTATTGCTAGACGAGGGTACCGATGTAGAGGTAGAAGGTGTTTGTGGTAACGGAGATTGTACAACAAGCGCCGGTGCAACGGGTATATAAGTACCTTTCTTGACGGGCGCGGTAGCGCGCACTTCATCAAAAATATCTTCCGCCGCTCGGGCATGCTGCAACAACTCGGAGAATGATGCAAACGCATTTCTCGGAACCCTTTCACGAATCCTTCTATGAAGCAGGCCGTAAGCCATGTCCAGCTGCACTGGATTTTCTGGTAATGTATTTGGTGGTAGTTGTGCAAACAACGATCGTATTCGACACACAAATACATCTGTTTTCTCATCGGTTTGTTCGCGGCTGAACACTTCTCTATATATTTTATGTGGTGGTAAGCGCGGTCCAAATGTTTGACGCAATAAATGTAAAGCCTCATCCCAACTAGAAATGGAGTGCTTCACGCCTTGCCACCACGTGGCAGCAAAACCTTGCAGTAGCATCGGTAATCCTCTCAACGCCATGTCACTGCTGACTCCTAAGCAGTCCTTGTATATTTGAACAGCGTCTATGAATGCCATTATGTCTACTTCGCCGTTAAATCTTGATGAGCAATTTGAAAGATTACTTACAGTTGATGACGGCGGCGGCGCGGCCTGGTAAGGCGGCTGCCGTAATGTTTGTAGTAAGTATACAAACTGCTGATCTGACAAAAGCACAGGTGCTGAAGCCGGCGGCTGTGGTGAGGCGACGGGCGGAGCACGCCCGGCTAACTCAGTCGGTAGAGCATGAGACTCTTAATCTCAGGGTCGTGGGTTCGAGCCCCACGTTGGGCGCCACATATAGCTTGGGTTCGTTAGATAGGGGTTTTCTTGAATTAAACACTTTACTTCTGATTACAGAACATTTATTAACATTACAAAGCACACACAATACTAAAAAAACAAGAGCAAAAACGGTTACAACATACAAACAATAATTAAAGACGCGCAGTGACAATTGCGTCTCAAGTTGTGTAGCTGACTGTTCCTTTTTAATAACTACGTAGTATCTCTAAACCGAACGGGCGGTCGACGAGTCCTTTGGGCGCGCGGGGTTGCCACATTGCTTGGCGCTATAGTAGTACAATCTACAAATCGATATAGAGTTCCATTTCCAAGATTTGTACCAATAATAAATTATCGAAATTGTTGATGTCTTAGGCATGGACGTATAAAAAAAGACGGACGGAGTATCGCCTAAACATTTAGTGAAGCCTAGTAATGGCGGCGACACATCCATGTGTGTGTGCCAGGTTGATTGCCAAATGCAATAAAATTACCCCACACTTTAGTATTTTTATTTTTCAATTTGTTATACTTTTTATGTGTACTCTAACTACTAGAACCTATGCATAAATACAATTACTATTTAGCTTTGACGAATCAACCACTGGACGCGAAACCAAAGGAAAATGTATGAAAACTTGTTCAACCAATATTGAGGGGAGGAGAGGTAATGTCTCCTTAAATATTATTAAAATAAATATTATAAAATAAATAGAATGTCAGTTTATAACCAAACAAATAGGAAACATGCTTAATACGATTTCAGTATACAATTATATATATTCAAATTAACTGTCTTTTAACAGATGTCGTAGACAGTATTAATTGGCTGTGATATTTTTTTTAAATATGGTTGTTATATAAGGGTTAGCATAGTATACATGTTTTTGTGAGAAGAAAATGCAAAAACAAATTTGCATTTTGTATGAAATTATTTTATCGTAATTTTGAAATTAATTAACTTTACATCAACTCCCCGACTTTTGGGAGAATGAAATTTTGAAATAATGGCAACACTATGGCAACAGCTGTCCTGATGACAATGGCGGCTGTATTTTTTTCTATAAATTTTGCCGTAATAATTTTGTCATTACAACATAAAAGAAATAACTTGCTTCCCTGTGGAATGTAATCCACAGGGAATCCATGTTTTGTTATTTAAAATTGTACTGTTGCGATACAATTTAACCACGCAAGACGGCATTTTAAATATTTTTTGTGAAACAGTGACGCAGTTAATCAGTCGGTAGTTCACGACGTAATGGCAGCCGACTAGCTTACTATGGTGAGAGTGTGTGCGTGTTCATTGTCTTTACACGATCGCTAGCTTACTACGGTGGCTTCACGTTGTTTGTTCGTAAAACGGCGTCCGTCTTTTTTTATACGTCCATGGTCTTAGGTATACAGTATACGTACACCTGTCCTAACCTTCTGATTGGTTGGTATCTAAGGTTGGTATAGTTTAATGTGGATGTGCACTTTTTAAATGGGAAAAAGCCAAAAAATCATTTCTTATTTTTATCTTTTAATTATTTATGAAACTCATCAATCGAAATTTAATAAAATTAGTAATACTGCCATCTATGGATATTTTTGAATACCAATGGAAGTATAATACTACAAAAGATTGTAATAGTTCTATAACATACACGAGAGGGCGCTATAATCGCTAGAGCAAAACTGTTTTTATTATTTTAAAGTTAAAACAAATTTTAATTAAATAATTATTTGTTTTATTTGAACCTAACTTTCAAATGTTCATTTATATATTTGCAACAAATGTTGAATGAATCTATTACTTTTGAAACATTAAACCGTAGATTAAACTCAGAAAAAAATGGTTGTCTATGATGTTGTCTATGTCATATTAAAATGGCTGCCTATAGTTATGTCCTGTCGGGATTTTGTATTCTTTGTTTATGTTGAAAAAATGTTTCCCATTTGTATTTTTTGACTCTAATGTGACACAATAAAATGTTAATGGATGTATTAGTTTTGAACATTCGTTTGGATTCATACAAGTGTGTGATTTGACATAAAACAAGTGGTACCAGCCTCACCTTGTAAAGAGAAAATGGGGAACTGTTTTAGTAGTACTGGAGAAAAGGATTCTAAAAACAAAAATGAACGGGTCAATACCCACGAAGAAGATCCAAGGCAATTTCAAACTCCAGTGCCAACTCCACCGCCAGATCCTATTCGATCAACGGTGAATCAGGGCCCCGATACTAGCGAGGTCGTTCCCACCCGAATATTTGTTGCCCTTTACGATTACGATGCAAGAACCGATGAAGACCTTAGTTTTAGAAAAGGGGAGCATTTAGAGATTTTGAATGATACACAAGGTGACTGGTGGTTAGCTAGAAGCAAGAAAACGAAACAAGAAGGTTACATTCCCTCGAACTATGTCGCCCGTTTGCAGTCCATAGAGGCCGAGCCGTAAGTAGCCATATAAATATTTTTATGCAATCGCTACAATAGTGAGCGGTTCCTGTGCGATTTCATACTCTCTACATGATTTTATAACCATTTGTTCAAACATTTTATGTCAGGAATAATTTGTTTACATACAGGTTACGACACATCATACTTTACTAGACTAATGTTTATTACGTTATCACTAGCTTTTTTATAAACTAGTTTATAAATCAATTGCAAATACGAAGAGACCTACTTTGATACAAGATCTGTTATCTGGTTTTTCCAACAAATCATTTTACTATGTTAAATTAATATGTGTAAATCTATATTATCAGTAGATATTAAAAAGGAAACATGATTCATATGAAGTGAAAGCATAACTGGTATGTACACATTACAATGCATTCACACTGTATAGTGTGAATGTAAATAGAAAGGTGAATTTGTTCTAAGTATTATAAAAATAGTCTGCTTATTTGAATTACTATTATCTAGTTATACTTATTATTTAATCAGATATACACATTACACATATGTAATAAGATAATTGATTATGTGGGTTTCTAAAAGTGATGAAAAATGATGTTTTGATTGTATGTACATCATGTAACTTTAAGTCTTTAAGGCATATAGAAAAGAAAAAAATATGAACACATTCCTCAATTAAATCTTCGATTACTTGATAATCATAACAATGCACTTTAAAGATTTATTTCTGCATATTATAGTTTTAATACTTTTTTGCAAAGAATAATTTTGCATGCATACCTTTATTCAGGAAAATAGTATGATTATAATAATTATGAAGATCAATTATAGTGCAACGTTTTTAGTTATGACTGATTTGTTTCCGATAAATTGAGATGGTTGTATAATAGGATTGTAAATATTTACATGATTTTTTGATATCACTCGTTAAAATAAATATGTGTTATAAAGTATTAAAATATATAAGTATAATTTGTAACATAGACAATATAAATTATTTGATGCAGCAAACAAACTACCCAATAAAAGTAATTGTGGTGTGTGAAATCTCAATCTTGATTGAAATTATATTGTCCGACTTCATTGTACAATGATAGTGACAAATATTGATTAGATTACAAACAACTTTCATACCATAAAATGTTTCTAAGAATCATTATAATATAGGCTACGGAATTTGAATGATATCTCTAATACATTTAAATTAAATCTAGATTCTGAATTTTTCAAACTGGATATTTGGATTTATAATATTGTAATCTTGTCCTGATGACCCAGGTGAGATGGTTTAAATAATGATGTTATGCCCACTTTAATGTATTGCTATTTATTTTCTGTGTAAACAAGGTGTAGTGAAAGTAAGAATTTGATTTAGATGCATGCATGTTGAGTTTAAACGGCAAATTTTTTTTTTTTTTAATTCGCTTCTATTATATTTTTAACAACTGTATTATTCTTATAATATGAAATTGTTTTGAATGTATTTTTTAACTATTAGAAATATCCTTACATCAATCAAAGTGAAGGAACCATAGATAAAATATAATGTGGCCTACAATAATAATTTACCTTTTGTGGATTCAATAACCCTTCGCAATCACCTGGAGTGGTGGTAAATTTAACACAATTATAGTCCAAATCAATGATAAAGTTTAAAAAACTAACTTGTTAAGCTTCATAATTGATCTGATGGTATCTAATGGGAACCCTTCACTCATCTTACATGAATATTTTACATAAAAAAAAATACACATACCTACTGACTGTATCTTAAAAATAGCCAGAAAGACAGAAAGCTCCATGATATTGCAAATCAGTAATATAAACCAATTTTGTTTGCAAATGAAAGCTTATAACGCAGAGTGACTGTATTTAACCTACTTACTTTCATTCTGATCTTTTAATCTTAATAAGTAACTTTGACAGAAAAAAATATAATTAATTTGCGAACATGCCATTAGTTTTAATGTATAAAATATTCAAAGCGTTAGTCGCGTTTGCTAAATAATTTTTCCTGTCAACCTACCTCGCCTCGCCACCGGCGCCAACGCTTTTTAGCTCGTTGGCTATGAATTTTAATCCGCCTACAAATTCTAGGTATTCAATAGGTTATGACACTTTAAACTTTATTAAACTTCATGTTTGAATAAATTTTGCTTTCTTTCATTTGTTTAAATGCAATAATGTGAGGTCTATGAAAAGGCTTTCATGAAGTGAATTAGTGTGTACGAATTTTAATTAAAATTCGTAAATTACGGTAAATTTATCTTGTTTTGGATCTTGATTGTATTAACAAGAAATAATAAAGGTTGTAGTCATCATGTTAGATATTCGGCAATTAGGGTTTTTTCAGAAATCATGTTTGTAATCAATAGTAAAAACTAAAAATGCTGAAAGCATATTTCAAAGGTAGCCGAACGAGTTTCCAGAAAATTGTTTTTTATTATTTTTTTTAGATACATATCGTTTTCCAATACATCGTACGATTACATGGTAATTCAACAACAATTGTGATGTTTATTTACATCGGAACTGCCTGGTCAGGCGTGACGAATTATGATTTGTAACATATTTAATGTTTGTGTCCGATAAACACGAGCGTCCTCGAATCGCTTCCGTTGGTGATAATACGCTCTGACGGAAAAGCTTTGTCGTCATTGCCTTTGTATCTCGGCAGGTAACCATTATGTTAAACATTTGAATTGCACGCATATTTGACTGACGAACTGCGTGTAACATAGTTAATAGGAGGAATATGATACGAGAACTCTATTCTGAATTCATGAAGCGCATGCGATGCGAACATTTTTTCTTATTTATTGAATGAAGCGGCCACATTTATGTCAATGTGTAATTAAAAATTATGTAAAAATAAACCTCGTCAAAATAAATATCTGTTATCCGCAATTGAATACATAGTTTCTTTATTTTTAGATAAACTTATTATGTACATTTTCCTATATTATAATTTAATAATATTAAAATTGGAATGGTGTTTTAATACTCATTTTACATTCAATTATGCAAGAGCCTCATGCTAATATCAGTATTTAACCAGTCTTTAATTACGTGGAATGTGCATAACCATTTCTTGTAATGATCAGATTCGTAATGCTTATCCTCGTAGTGTAATTAACTGCTAATGCTTAGTTATAAAAACACGCATCTATGTTACACTAATTACATAGCCCTTTTTCATTTATACGAGCACCGGTTGTGTCTGCACACTTGGCCATAATTATTTGTATAGGCGTTACTTTTTATAAGAACCGGTACTGATCAATAAATGTATTGTTAGTACAACTTGGTTAGGTTATGTTCAGCTTTTCCACCTAAACTTTCATTGAATGGATATTTGATTTAAAACCATTATTTTGGCAAAACCCTTTAATACCTGATGCTGACTTCATTACTATGTGTATAATTTTAGAAAAGTCTTAGGTGTTATTTTCTTTTTCGGGATTTGTTACCTCTAACTTTCGACTGGGTGAACCGATTTATTTGAAAGCTGGTGTCTGCCATGTAGTCATCTAAATTTGGTTTAGTTCTGACAATTTTGTTTGGATTCAGATATTTGTTAAAAAATAATTATTGCTCCTTAGTATGACAAAACTACAAATATTTTATATTGGATAATCATAATAATCAATATTTACAACACTATAAGGTGATTTTGGCGTGCAAATATCTTCCCTTTTTACTTGTTTCCGTGTATTATCTATCGATTTGTCCTCAACGCGTAAGTTAATACCAGGATTGCCTTCAAATATTAATTAAAATATCGTATTTCGCCGTGCACTGCGTAAGGTCAAAGCGTGAAAAATGCATTGAGAGATAATCAAGCCTGCATTTTAAGCAATCCCAAAGAGGAAGTTAATAATATGAAATATTGTCATATGACAATATTTTAATAGCAAATGAAAAAGATTTGGGTGGAACCTACCGCTTATATGGAACGTTTCTTCTAAATTAAAATACGACGACGACGACGCTACTCCTTACCTAACTTCAATTGAATCGGATAAAATATGTAGGTAGCTAATATAACGTTTACCAAATAACAATGTTCTACAAAGAGTTAATCCTGCTTTAAAGTAATGCAGTTAATTTTCCTGGGTTACTGACCGTTAATATAATAATTAATAAATAAACAAATGACATATTCCATGTGCATAATATCAATTATCAACATATAGGTACGTTTTTAAAATTTAAATAAAATGCTCGGACAACTCATCTTTTTCCTTTAGTTGGTAAGTAATTTTATTCATGAGAGTAAGTACGGATATCAAATTTAATTCTGTGAAAAGGGACTTTAATGATACTTGGCTATCTGTCACATAATCGATTTGGAAAGTTTAGTAATATGCAGTTAAATTTATTGCAACGGGCTCCTGGCATAACTAAAATATCTTATTTGAATTTAGTGAAATAATTAAATAATAAATATGTGACACGTACCTAATACGTACCGTACTCTCCGAAAAATACTTGTCTCGTTACGTCACGTTATGTAATACATATCCTTTACTTATAATATACAATTAAATATCACGTAAAATTCCCGGTGGAGACAAAAAATAATTTTCTTGTACAGGAAGCCTCACTGAATAACTATTCAGTGAGGCTTATGCGTACCTTTTCCATCTAGCCCATGTCCCGTTAGGGGAATAGGCTGTAAATAATAACTCTCCTCTGTTAATTAATATGTCATCGCGATGCTCAGTATGAAAAATTGTAGACCGTATATTAGTTATTTCAGTTTGATTTATAAATCTCTAAATTTACTTAGATCGCCAGCCAGCCAGCTAGGTAAGGTTCTGTTAAACAATAATGTCTTACATGTTTAACGTAATTCTCTTGAATATGGGTAGAATTACAGTGATGCGTTTTCCTCGATAAACAAGCAAATTGTTAGGCAAATATTAAATCTGCAGAATTTCTTAGGATTCGTGTGTGAGATGAGTTACAGTGCTTACCGTAACTTGTTTAACGGTATTTGTGATGAATATTTCAACTTCCATATGATTTTATTTTGTAACCAGAATCTAGTTACATATCAATCTCTTCTCGCTGACTCTTTTCTTAACTTTGTCTGATGACTTGCTACAAAGGATCAATATTACGATAAAATGATCTAGAAAGTGAGACGTTTGTTGGTATTCCACGTAAAGCAATATTTTTAGTAATATAAAGCCTTAGTGACCCACAATCCGCTTGAATTAAAAGTGCTCTCATATTGTAATCAATTACTTTAATTCAAAAAGGTTGAAAAGAGAGCTTAAAATATTATTATTTATTATGTACAATATCAATTTATACTTACTTAGAGTTGTATGTATAAATGTTCATTGTTTTACATTGATCTTTATTCCATTCTTTTCTTTATTATATGATAATATATTTATGCAAATTAGCATTCGAAATATCGTGTTGGTCCTTCTCGGTACAAGTAACTTTCGAACTGGTGGTAAATTCATAGAAATGATTTTTCAATAAACCCTGTAAAAGTTAATTTGAATAAAGAATTAATTAAAAGAAATGTTCAGTTTCATAAAGGTGAATGATTTAAATAAAACGTATTAAAAATGCTATGTCGAAACAAATGTTTAGTTCCATGCGACCTGTATCCATCTTAATTCCTAATAAACATGAAATTTTTTAGGAAGGATATAAAACAATTCCTCTGTTTGTTCATAACATGTGTATACTAGTGAAGTGGCAGGAAGTCTGTCAATTCGATAAATCACACGAGTTCCATCACAATCGGCAACGACATTTTGTACGAGTATTGTGTTTGAGTATCTATTAACACCATTTTACTAAGAAAATATATCTTAGGAATAATGTACTGATACAATGAAGTGATTTATAATTAATTTTGTCGTAAATATCTTTAATTGCAAGTGGTTCATAATATTATGTTTGTTCGTCTCACCTCACCTATAAGTAGAGTTTTTCGAAATTAATTATTATAATGTATGAATTAATGTTATTCGATGACCCAAATTAACATACCTACCTGCGGATTTAACTCTAGATTACTGATTGCTATTCTCTGCTACGCATATACCTACCATAAAACGCAATCAATCTTTTCAAATATCTTCGTATTAACGTATTGTCTTAACAGTTGTTTCCAAAGCTTATCTGAAGCTAGCGAAATCACATTAACTTGGAGCTGATGATGCGACGCAGTTCCGATGGTTTGTCGCTGTGTGCGACAACCATAAAAGACAATATTCAAACGGTGAACGTCGACAAACGGACGGACGTGACGTACTTAATGGAATTACTAGTTTCTGAGGAATTCTAATGAATAACCACCGTTAGAAATGTCCATGTTCTTATATGAAAGAAAATGAAAAGGAAATCTTAACAAGTGCCTACGATAGAGTCGTCAAACGTTTAATAAGGATGTAAAATCATCGTCCAATTGTAAACGCAATCTAACGTTGAAATTACTTACAAATTCGTATTAATTATAAAGATGATAAGGCTTTTATGGATGTGAATAATGAGTCTAATGCATCTTATATAAAGGTAGCGTTTTATATAACTCGGAATGTATATTCCCTATATTTTTTTTAAACTAGCGCGAGGTTACACAAAATGATCATAATGCATAGTTAAGATATAGTTATTGCTGTATGAAACCTAACATGTACACTGTACTGTGTACAGTACTCCCAAACTGATAATGCGCATAGAAAAATTCGTCACTGTTCGGCAACTGTCATATTCCCCGAGCTTCCGAAGATGATATGTATATAGAGTGGTTAAATGTATTTTCTTCGTGCATAGTTTATTAGAATTATGAGTTTTATTGTGATTTTATGGTAAAAGAGATAAGTAACGAAATTTGTTTCGATAATTCAATGTTAGATACATTGAATTTAAAAGCGAGGATAAGCCACACGATTGCGAATATATATTTGTTGTATTGATTTACTCGGAAAATTCTATACTTAGAACTATTAAAGTGTCTTACTGAAGCTGGCGTAATGATGGATGTATGGAAGGTTAAAATAAGACAAAGTTTATATTTAAAAAAATCATTTTCCAACACTGGTTTACATTTTAATTGTAGAAATCTAATCATTAAAATCTCAGTCCAAAGGATTTACAGAATCAGGGATTATCTCTATTTCTGATATCGTAGAATGATCAGAATTTTCATTATGCTCTTATTAATTTTCACTTTCCCCACTGCTATCTGCTACCTGTGTAAATAATCATTTTATCGGAAAATTCAACTTTGAAAAAAACTAAGAAGGGTATGTAACAGCAGCTCTATATAATTCCATACAGAAATAATACGTGCGGTCACCACCAATATATAAAGACGACTGACGGATTTTTTTAATTTTTTGACTGACAGGCTACCGTCACCTATCGCCTGAATTGTTTTCGATTGTGTATGACTCTGAATTGACTCCTATTTCTTTTGAACAAGGTGCAAGATGCAAGTGCATTGTTTAGGGTACTTACGATTCAATGATTCGGCGTGATTCGGGTGTTTCTGGAAATACGATAATTAGCGAAGATCTGCATGTAGACTGGACTCTCAGTGGAGTTTCGTTTGCAAAAATAGCGGACCTAAATCTGACTTCTGATATATATTGTATAGATCCCAGACATCCTATAGACAGATGTTGCCAACCAGTTTTGTGGTCCCCCTCCCCCCACCACGGTAATTAAATATGGCATACAAAGAAAAAAATAAAAATTTCCAAAACATGCCGTGTGGGGTATCAAATGAAAGAGCTTATTGAGTAGATCACGAATATATAGCATACTATAACATTTCTTACACTTTCTCTAAGATTTTTTAGAAATTTTACGAAAATGCTCCATTTTTGAGTTAACTTTAAACCACTATAAATTGAAAACTCATGAATATATTTTTTAAATTATTATTTTAAATAATTAACAATAGTCCATTGTTTACGATTCAATAGTTCGTACAGTGAAATAGTTGCATAAGGGAGTGGGGGGAGCATTCAAAGATGGCGAGTATATTTTCAAGTTTATGCAAGAAATAAAGGCCTAATACAAAAATATCGGTGTCAGGGCTTAGAATAATTATCTCTGCACTGTCGTTGTGTTTGACAGAATGAAAAATATGGCAGAACATTCTTGAATCAGCCTCTGTGTGATTAGATTTCAAATCGGTAACTTCAGTGAAAGTTGCGCCTTGCAATTTAAAACATTTTGTGGGGTCATCAAATCCACCACATACATATAGCTCACTTATATTATATTACGAACTATTGAATCGTAAACAATGGACTATTGTTAATTATTTAAAATAATAATTTAAAAAATATATTCATGAGTTTTCAATCTATAGTGGTTTAAAGTTAACTCAAAAATGGAGCATTTTCGTAAAATTTCTAAAAAATCTTAAGAGAAAGTGTAAGAAATGTTATAGTATGCTATATATTCGTGATCTACTCAATAAGCTCTTTCATTTGATACCCCACACGGCATGTTTTGGAAATTTTTATTTTTTTCTTTGTATGCCATATTTAATTACCGGGGTGAGGGGAGGAGGACCACAAAACTGGTTGGCAACATCTGTCTATAGGATGTCTGGGATCTATACAATATATATCAGAAGTCAGATTTAGGTCCGCTATTTTTGCAAACGAACATCTCCTTCGAGCCTGCTCTAATGCGCATTATTAATTTTGGAGTACTGTACATTTGTTTAAGATATATAAGTAGGTAATATACTATATTAAGATAGTATGTACGTATTATGAATAAAATAATATCAGACGCGTGCGTCTAGACAGATATTACTAATTTATTCCTGAGGGACTTCAAATTATCCACAATAAAGTTCTTTATGATGATAACAAGTGTGAAAAATGTGAGGCTAATAGAAATTATTAGATTCATGCATACAAGGTGGCTCTTTAAAACCTCAAATGTCCATGGTTATCTTAATGTTACTATATTTGCCTGCGAATCGCTAGCCTGTAAACATGTCCTAGAAATATCATTCGAGTATGAGGGTCTAATTAAAGATTATCACCCGCAGATTATGCTAATGTAATCCATATCTTGTCCTATAAACTAATGTGCTGCATAATTTTCGATAGCCAGAAATAGTTTGTCATGAGATAAATGTTGACATACTTACTACGAACAAACAATCGTTTGTACTGGCTACTGACATAAACGCAATGCAATTCATAAAATAAACCGAGAAAAGTACACGTGCTTGAGATGGTAATTCTAAAGTCTAGACAATAGTCTGCTTATTGTCTCGTTGCATTGCAGTTATACTTTATGTATAGTAATAAAAACCATATAGTTGAGCGTTATTTTTATGAGCTTCTATATTTGAAATCTAGATTTCCAAAAATATCATCTTTTAAACCTACTGTATAACTTTAGATCGTAACACATAGGCTGGATTAGGAACAGGCATTTTTTGTAGAAACTGTACGTATTTGCCAATAAGTACGGCCTAGTATTTCGGGATTCTTTTAGTTGGTATCAGCCAGAGGCTTTAAACATCCACAAGCAGCCTTAAGCTAAAATGGCACGGGCCAATTGACCTGACAGATGATGGTTGAGCCACTAACGGCTTCTAAAAACCCGCATTTCCTAGTAAAGATTGCCGGCCGACATCTCTAGAGGAGACGAGACAGGATGCGAGTTCAGCGCCCCGGTGCCGTCCCTAACGATCCGTTGTACAGCTTGTAAACCTACACTGTGCTAACATAAATTGTGGTTTTAATGCGCCCACTGTTTACATGATTCCAATATACCACTACGCAAATTATTTTTCTTAACCGTGCTACTGTAGGCACATAAATATTAATTTAAAAGTAATAAATTAGATAACCCTGCAAATTGACGCAAAATTAACGACAGGAATCTCGATTGTAATAAAATTAATGTAAAAACGAAGGAATTCGTGTTTTATATTGATTTTATGTGTTGTTTATTCAATATCCCTTACGTAATAGAATTGATTTGAATGTATAATGCGCCGGACCTTTCACAAAGCATTCGACAGAATAACAGTGAAAAAGATCAAAAGCGTGTGCGACTTTTTCTATTTGTATGCATCTTTATTATTTCTGTAATATTAGATTTTTTTATGTCTGTCGTCTACGCAAACTACCCTTTGCTCTATTCGATCCCCTTACACTTGTAACATATAAGTAGCGGTCGTTGCCTTATTGCATAAGTCATACATGGCTATTCACACGACAGGGCGGATGATGCTCACCGATAAGTGGGGCTCTAGGCCCTCCAAGTTTGATCTAAGAGAGAGCAGTGGCCGAGATCACGTTCAATTAGGGTCATTGTAAGCGAAGTGTCGTACGGAGGCGCGACGCACATCTTCACACGTAGCACTGAACAAACTGCATCTTCACGCTTACACGCTATATTGATATCCGTCACAGAAAGTGATCGGTTAGATCTATTGAAATTGGGTTAAACCCAAAGATTGCTAAGAAAACAAAATTCACTGTGTTTTAATCGTTGTTTGTCTTCGGATTGTTGTAATACGTATTAAGGCTTCAATATTTTAAATTTTTTTAAAGCTTATTTTAAATTATTTTAATATGAAGTATTCTTGTCAAGGCATAGTGTTGTAATATTTACGTAATAAATTACAGACGCTGTAACTATTTCAGGCGTCAAATTCCTAGAATCAGAGGCATATTTTCTAGTTATATTATAATTCCATTGGAATGTTGAAATGGAGTTACGCATACGGTTTTATATTGGGTGCACCCAGGAATGTTGTTTTAACTAATAAAATCGGTCCACCCCGTCGCCAAAGAAATTATAGCTTCCCTTCCTTAAGTGTAGAGGAAAAACGCATAGCACGCGCAGACGAGCGATTAGCTACCCTGGCGCCGCTGATGTATTAGCTCGCTACACGGATGTTTTGCGGTAATATTAATATCAACCGCGATCCACGATGTCGACTAGAAGTTTCTAATGCCTGTTTTTTTATCACGTAATTAATTTATAATGAGACTTGGAAGTTGTTCTTGCAATGATTATTCAAAAGCAGCGTTTATGAATGTTGCAGGCCGCTATTAGCGCCTATGACTTAATTGTAGCAATGTTTTCGCACAAATTTCATCATGTCTATACCTATGAATATAATATGAAAATCGGCTATTCCTTTTAAAATCAGAAGATATGTTTTGAATATTTTGAGATTTTCATAGTGTAGGTACATCGGGTGATATAATAGCAACAATGTAATTCCTTAACATTGTTTGAAGTTAGTATCTTATAGTATTAGTATTAGAAATAATATAATTTAATGAAATTGGCTGCTTTATAATTGGAAATGTATAATATAACGACGCTGACGCTTAATTAAGATAAAGACACTTAATTTAATTATTTTATAGGATGGCATTAATATATCTAATTGTCATTACTTTCACACACGATCCCAGTGGCGCCAATGACTACAGCCTACGATTATTTTTAGATTAGAAATGGCTTAACTGCTTTACGTAATTGAACGAGTCGCATGCGCAGCTAGATCCAGAGTATTTGCTTCTAAATATAGGCACAGAGGTAGCGTGCAATTATACCTCATTATCGCATGCTTCCAGTGGAAGGCCGCGTCTTGCCACAGTTATTAGTTGTTGCAGTTTCTTTAGAAAGTGTCCAGATGTGTCGAAACTGAAACAAGCACGTTGTCAACTGCAACTGACCTGAGATTCCAGTTAATTTAACGATTGTTTTCGCATAGCGCGCGTGCCTTAGGTAAAACCCCTAGTCTTATCCGTGCAATGTTTATTTTGTTCTAGGTATAATGGGACAGGCAAGGCTGTCGTGGTCACTTAGTATGTAGTGTAAGACAACTATCCAAACACGCATTTGTCAAAATATGATTCCAGTTTTTATTATAGAGTAACTTTTATCCTTGAGGGAGGCCTTTGTCCAGCAGTGGACGGCTAAAACAACAACAACAACAACAACTTTTAACGTAATAAAATGTTCAAATCAAAACATATCGTAATTTGTATCGTATTGATAAAAATTAAAAACTAAAAAAGGTCCTTCAAAGAAGTTCCTACTTTTTCTTAAAATACATTTTTTAAACTCTTTCTTTACATTCAATAAAAATGTTACGTCAAATTTACAAAACCCATATGGAAAAATATTTTTGGTACATTCTCAGAAGCTGCAAGTGATGGCACTTTCAATTATCACTGCACCGCACTATGCGCCCACGCAAATTATTATCGATTAATTTTTAATGAAATGTTTTCACTGTGCGGTTTTATGAATACTTTCTCTTGTTCCCAGTTTTAATTTTTTGCTTTGATATAATATCTATCTGCGCTACAATCTATAATGCGCCTGTCATTCACGGCATTTTCACTGTCTTCTAATGTCATGTTATGTTAGTTGCTAATCCTAATTACGTATTGGAATTAAATCGTATCTGACGTTGCACTGCCAATTAATGAACTTATAATCGTTGTCAGCTTAAAAATAATGTAAAAAACCCTCGGCATTTGACGCACGTCTCGTGCAGGTCGGATCCTGGTACCGCGAATGTCCATCGCGGAGGAGTGATGTAAAAGGCTTTCAGTGAATTGGCCGGCTCGTAAATTTCCGCTGGCCTAGATTTGATTATTAGAAACGTCGACGAACGAACAGAGAAAATAATATTTTTTGCTACCTGCCAATTTATTGGTAATGAAGCGTAGCATGCGCGAGATGCGAATGCGACATACGTAAGTGAGAGTTTTGCAAAACCGAAACTGGTATATGTAGCGAGCACTCGCGCGTGAGTAATTGTTATTGCTTAGATATTGGCAATTGACGTGTCCGGTATGCCGTCTGAGCTATCAACAAGTGCAAGTGGTGTGGTGCTCTATTGTACCATTCGAAACTCAACTCTCATGTCCACTGCGAGGATACAATGTTTCGTAAAATGGACTGCTCTATAAATATTAACTTCTAAATGTGATGTATTATTGGTTTTCTCATCTGTATAATCCTATTAAAATCACAACTCTACTTAATAGATTTCTTGCGTTCATAATAAAAATAATGTATAATAAAAATATCTACCTAAAAAAAATAATAAAGCATAAATATTGACCCCTTTTTAAAAATTATGACAATATAATCAAAAACAATTCGGGCGGTAGGTGACGGTAGCCTGTCAGTCAAAAAACTCACAAATCCGTCAGTCGTCTTTAAATTTTGGCGGTGACTGCACGTGTTCTTTCTGTGTGGAATTATATAGAGCTGCTATTACGTATGTAATTTCCTTTCTTCGTTTTGTTTTTAAAGGTGAATTGAATTAATCGATGAAAACACAGGTGATAGCAGTAGGGAAAGTGAAAATGAGAGAGAGGAGCATAATGAAAGTTCCGATTTATCTACAATGTCAGAAATAAATATAATCCTGATTTTGATTGTGTTTTTTTATTTATTTGTAATTGTAAAAATATTGTGGAATGATCAGTACTGTAAATACTTTTGAACTGAGATTTTAATGATTAGATTTCTATGATTTAAATGTAAACCTGTGTTTGAAAACCATATTTTTTAACAATATAAATCTTGTGGTATTTTAATCTTCTTTTCTTCCATCATTACACCAGTTTCAGTAAGACACTTTAAAAGTACTATAAAATTTTGCAAGTAAATCAATCCAACAAAGATATATTCGCAATCGTGGGGTTATCCTCGCTATTTACTTACAAGGAATTATCTAAACAAAATCGTTACTTTCAAATCAATGTTAATCTCTCAATAATCTCTTTTAGCACAAAAAACATAATTTTACTAAATTATGCATGAAGAAAATGCATTTAACCACTCTATATACATATCGTCTTCGGACGCTCCGGGAATATGACAGTTGCCGAACAGAGGCGAAGATTTCTATGCGCATTATTACTTTTGGAGTACTGTACTAATACTACGTAGTAACTTATTTTCAATTTTACAAAATCCGTTATTTATTGCCATTTAGTTGAAAGTTATGAGCCAATACTTCCATCAAATAATCGACTAATTAAAATATTCAGAATTAAAAAATGTCAATCACTATTAAGACAAAAAATACAGCGACATTGAAATGGTAAAGCTTACTCGTTTATTACGTGTTCCTACGTCACGTATATTCGCGGCTTTGCATTGGTGTCCCATGGCAGGCCGCAGAGCTAGGTCGTTCATCGACCCGCCACCTCGACTCCGCGGCTCGTGGTTGTTTATACACCTTCATTATCCAAACAGTGTTCAGCTACTCCGTGACATACCTTTGTAATCATTATCAAATGTAGGTTAAGGCTCTTCATTCGTATAATCACCTCAGTGCGCTCTTTTTTGCCGCTCTCTTTGTTATGCCTGAAATGGGTTTTGTACAGAGCTTTTGTGTTCTTTAATGTAGTTCGCCAGATTATTGTCCTGTATTTATGTAAATATAATTTAATAAATTATTTTAAACACTATCAAATACAAAAACTAAAAATTATTACAGAATTAATTTTCAGTGCAAATAAATAAATTTCTATTTGGAATTAATCTAGATATATCTAGTGACGTAAAAAGAGGCCATAGTAATGTTGCTCTTCAAAGGAAGTCCGGGACCGACATTATACCGATAACACTTCTTTCTCTAATTATAAAGCTATTATCACAGACCAGATATATCAGATAATGTACCTATATGAAACGACGCGCCGACAATAATGTGTAGTTTTCTATCTCGGGGTATTTGAATTCCATCGATTTTCCTCATTTAGGTTAATGAGTTCTGTTATCAATGCATAAATTAAAATCACACACATCTAACGCATCGCGTACAAATTTTCAGTTTTTGAATAGGTACGTATCTTTATCTACAAACAATTAATTTCCGTTAAACATATTCCTTACCGAGTAATTAACACTAATGAAGATTAGGTCTACCTATACGACGAGCGCAAACCGCAAGGTAAACTAGAATTATTTCAAATAAACTTTTATATTTATTTTTAGATTAAAAGCTAAACGCGCGGTCAATCCGTGTTTTATGTAACAGCGTCGATCGGGTGCAACAAACTATTCATTAGCCGTTTATTCTTAGCGCAGATAGCTTCAATGTGTGCTATAATTGTCTATTTTCTCTCCTATCTATCTCCTAAGGGCATTGCGATATACTTTGTTTATCGCTAAGGTGCATTTTGTACTTTTTAGTCGTTTTGAGCGCTGCAAAATGCGAATCGCAGGACATGCGCAGGCGCCGACCAGTCGCGACGCAACTTTCTACGTTCGCGTCTAGAACGCGCTTAAACCGTAATCAGCAGATTGACGTACTTCGAGAATGTTGAGACAGGCAAATTGAGTTGCATATTATGCCGTTATTAATTTTCATTGCACATTATATTTAAATGTTTTCATTAGCTGATAACGTTGCATTTCCAACGGCGCGTTTGCTTTCCGCTTGACGCCTAGGGTTGCCAACTATACTGTTTTAAACAGTATTCTACTGTTTTTCACTAAATTATACTTTTTACTGTTTAACAAAAAAAAAAGTATACAATATACTGTTTTCAGCATCAAAGTGCAGACACATTATTATGTGTTACATTTAGTCGCTCACAAATTTTTTTTATTTAGTCAGAGGGCGCACACTACAATAAATACTGTTTGTTTTGCTAAAATACTGTTTAATAATCTTCATAGACCTGAATATACTTTATTCCTTGTAAAAAAAGTTGGCAACCCTATTGACGCCGCGGCCGATTTATTTGCATACCTACCTATTATTGTTGCGACATTTTATACGCCATGTTATGTATGTAGTAGTTGCACTTGTAAGGTTGTTCTGTTAATTGATAAGAGGAAAAACCTAGCATGTGAAAATGTCGTATAAAATTTCTCAAACGGTATCGAGTTACTTTAACGCATTCGCTTAACAGGATAATTATTTAAATAAAGATAATATATCTTTATTACCTTCTAATAATTATTATTAATGCTTGGTTTATGTAGTCTTGTTACTTGGTTTTAAATAATAAAATAATATCTACCTAATCGTGAATACTGTAGTAGGTCTGCAGTAGTTACCTAATAAATGATTCATACATATTATACGCCAACCACCTAAATTGATTTTTATGCGGTGTTATTCCTCATGAAATTCATGGTTAATCTCCGATATGGAAACAAAATTAATCGATTACCGCTTCGTCAGTAGCCAGCTTTACTTATAGTACACAGTAATCTTACATAATAAGAATATTTTTTTTATTTTTTAAGTAAAATGCATATATACATAATTTAATTCAACTTATAAAGAAATGGCTCTTATTCGTAAGCTTTTTTTATGATGGTACATTTCCTTGATGTTATGTAAATGAATATTGAAATGCTTTTAAATTCTTGTAATAAATAACGCTAATACACATGTTATGTATTGGCGACTTACTGTCTGTACATATTAAATACAATTGAGTTCATCGTATTGGTATGTTCTGTAATAGCTTCCAAGTACGTTGTAAATATTGAACAGTTTCATTTATACCGTAATTATAAAATTTTTCATGCTAAAGTTTCCTCCTAACGCTTAACCTGGTTCCATTGCAGTCTTTGTTTTGTAAAGGGTACTTCATGCTGCTAGGTGTGGTGGAGCGAGGTGAATGCACCCTTTACTCTTTGTTCCGATATCGACGTTCCCTCTTCCCTTTTCGGCACCCCTATGTTATGACGCCGTTTGGCTTTTATGTTCTTTATCTGATTGGTGTATAGGTTTTATGAATTGATACGTAAAATATTAAACTGCTATGGATATAAAAGTTGACATCTAAAAACAATAGTGGTTAAATATTACGACAAGCGATAGGTATCTATAAAAATATTCAACACCATCTATTAAATAAGTTTAGTATTTTTCTATTATTTCTTTCCTTTGTTGGTACTTTATAGGTATCGCTATTGTCTTACGAAACGCCTGCACCGAAGCGCAGTTAAAGCTCCACCAGGAAGTAAATGACAAACAAAAAAACAATAATATTTTCTTATCTTCGGTAGATAGTGATACCACTTATTAAAGGTATGTGCGATTAATGTTGAGAAAAAGTGAGCGTCGTGTATTGGTCGGTGAGGCGCCGGCCGAGTCGTGGCGCCAATGTCTCGGCGTTGACTGTTTCCACGAAATTACTGTGCTAGCATTGGCTGACATAAATATGCACTGACAACCACTCAAAACATCGTTGTTGTGCTGACAAGTCATTTCTATCAGCCAATTATGTTTAACAGCTTACAGCACCCTTTGTGTTGCACACTCGATGCACATACAATGCCTGCCCAATATGGCACGGTCAAGTTCACGTATGATTATTGCCAAATTAATTTCCGATAACTCGAACTTGAGCACTTTAATCAGCTATATGCGATTAGGATTTTCCTTATGCGTAAAATTATGGCCATGGTTTTCAGAAGTAACTTGACGTGGGTTTCAAAGAACTACTTAACATTGATCCTTGTCCGTAAGTTTACCTACCGTATTCGAAGAAACTGGTGTTTGAATATGTTTCATATATTTTATTACTAAAACAAATTTTAATATCTATAATTTATAGCACATATTTTTTTGTAATATTTATTATTTATATCTACCAAAATTAAAGGATTCAACAGAATACACAAGATCCAGATCAGATATCAATACGTACCTCCATAATAATTAATAACTATATTATTAGAATTAAACACTCAATAATAATTTTACACAAAATTAAATAAATACTGAAATCTAAAGGAAATTTTAAGAAAAGTTATAAAATCGATATAACATCAAATTAGTCAATATTTAGTTACAGTAGGTTGCACTGCATTTGGTAAGCTGAGTTTTCAACTGGTACAAAGATAAGCACCAATAACAATTGAACATATTTGGTCCGTTAACCTTACTTGACCCTAAAACTTGTTAAATCTGTTGATCTGTTTTTATTATTTTACAATAAAATTACGTGACCTTTGTAATACAATATCTATAATAAAAATCTAAGAAATGATAGGCACGTATCATAGATGAAATAATTGCGTAGTTAGGTAATCTGTAAGTATTCTATGAACAATCTTAAATTTATTTATGACGTTACACATCACGGTAATTGCCGTAATAATGTATAGAAACTACGAATTATAATTTATAATAAATTAAATGGAATCGAGAGAAAAATGTAGAATTTTTCCATCAATGAAGAATATTCTGTAATTTTATGGCACGATTCTAAGATTATTGGAAAATTCTATTGTTCGATTTCAAGGTTTATATAACTTGGTATAAAAGTTACCATAGGCTGTAAGTCGTACCCATAAGCAGCCTACGGCTTTATTACGGTGCGATACCGGGCAAAAATATCTTTATCCTTAATCCAAGTTTCTGTAGCATATACCTACAGCAAATCACAGTATCTCTAGTATTTTTTTAAATATGTACTAACAAATATATCTTTCGAAATAGTTTACATCAACACAGACTACTAAATTGACAACATTTCATTTTTTATAAGGCCATGAAAGAAAAAAACCGTTTCTTTATTTTGCTCTTGCGATTACAGAAAAAAAATTATTTCATTTTTTAATCGCATATTTTAAGAGAAATTAAATAAAAACGATAAATGTGATGATGACGTCATACATACGGAGGAATAAAAATGCGCCTTAGCCTAATTTAAAAAAAGTTAAAAAAAAACTATCACTGACATTTACAGGGTATGGCATGTGTCAAATTTCATATTAATGTCATTTTTGTGAATTATTCATGTCAACAAACTTTTAAATCGTGTTATTGTGTTTTGGTTTTCTAATTTAATCTCATTAGCGTGATGTTTGTTTGATTGGAGTTGGACCAATTCATTTATATTATACAAATAGTGCCCATAGTGTTCATAATTTTCTTGAAATAAAAGACTTTGTTTACTTACTAAAAGTTGTATTTATTTAACACTTTCCAACGTTTTTGGGATAGTATAGGTATTTGTTTCCCAGAAATTTTCAGCACCCCTTAACAAATCCTGCATAAAGTCATCATCATCAGTACTTGTGAATAAGTTTCTTTTGTTTAAAATTTGGATCAGCAAGTAACAAATAACAATATTTACAAAGCTTTACGAATCAAAGTGACAAATGTGCCAAAATGTCAACTGTCAAGATTTTTTTTTAATTTAAACTAGGTATGTGGCAAAGGAAAAAATTTATTCCTCCGTATGTATGACGTCATTTGGCGCTTACGACATTTTAGAATGAGATGATTTTAAAACTCAAAAAGATGAATGAAAACTTCGATATTTAGAAAAAGCAAAAAATACATATATCATAATTTTTGATCTAGTTTTCATTAAAATAAAAAAATAAGTAGCTTAAAATTTTGAAATGTTGTCAATTATAATTTAGTTCAACGAACATTTACGTAATTTATTCCGACATAGAAGAATAATAGGTAATTAATGTATTTTCATTTTAAAATTAATTATGTAAACCCAAAAAAAGAGAATATATTATAATATCAATTCAATAACACCATGACATATAATTTTTTGGTAGTGCATTTTCCTGCCGGCGGGCCACCCCAAAGTTCCGCTAAACAGAAAGTTGTTCTTCGAAACGCTTTTGCTCGTTATCACATCTCTGAGGCCGTACGGTGACGTCGTTGTCGTCACTGATATTACACATTGTGTTGTGTGTATCTACGCGTGACGCTTGTTCCGTTGTCCAAAGGTTCTAGTCAAGTTCTAGTCAACGAAATAGTATTACGACAATCATCGCCAAGACCAAGTATAAGTAACAAACTTTTATTTTTCCTATACAGCCTCACAGTAAGGAGTTAACCTAAGTGACGGATATTATTTCACGACGGTTATCTACCAACACTTGACCTGATTCCATCCGAACGACGATATTAAATTTGATCATGTGCCTCCTACCTTTCAGTTAGAATTCATGTGTTAAAACTTAAAAGTCTTTTTGACTTACTATAATGCCTATCTTTTGTACTTAAGGTTTGCTCTATAAAACAATTTCCAAAATATATTTTAAAGCATTTAAGTGCAGTGATTTTTTTTATCGCTTAGTAGCGCAGTGAATAATTTAGACAATTACATATATCAAAGTACGTGAACGTACGTTTATCATAAACGTACGTAGTTTTTGTTTAACGTCAGCTTAATCCATTCACGATGTATTTAGGTAAAGCTAATAATACATAGGCAATTCTTTTTTATATTAACAACAATTGGTTTCTGAATTGGATAATGAACTTATCATGTACAATGATAATTTGTTTTGTTAATGATTAAAATACGAGAATTGAACTTGTAACAAATTATCCAACACTTATTAGCTGTTACGACATCCTACAATTTATCTTATTAGAAGCAAAATGAGTACGTAATTAGAAAATCGCTTAAGTTTTGTTATTGAAATGATACATTAAACCTTCAATTATAATAGTTGGATGTTCCTATGAGGTTCATTAAGTGTTCGGATAATTAGTATCTGATTTGTTTGTGCCAGTTACGAGTTGTGCATCCTAAGGTGCCCCGGCGCCAATCCTAACTGTTGAATGGCATTCGTGCATAAAGTTAGGTCTTATTGCTACACTACGTAATTCTTGTTATTCCGTTCTTAATTGCTGTTAAAGCTAATTGAAGCTGATTCTTAGATACATGCACATAAACCAACCGTTTTCTGATGAGATATTATCGTCGAGCATTCTTTACACTTATTTAAACGCTCTTATTGTGAACAAAGCATTATAAATATTATTTCTGAAGGCAAAAGTAATTGCAGTGTTAATTATTGGCTGGGCATTGCCATTACAGATAGGTTAAAGAAAGAGGTGCATAAATTTATTGAATTGCGCTTTCATCTCGACAGCGACTTGATGGACTGCCTTGACACCAATAGGGCCTACACAAAGAAACCTAACTGTTTGTGACGGGATGACCTAACTCGGACTGAGATGTCTTATTATCTACTCCTCTTAAGCTTGTAATAAATCTTTTTAAAGTAAAATTGCAAGTTATACCTATGACTGTATTAGAAGTGTAACTTATTTAATTTACATAAAGAGTGCGTAGAATACAAAATTCTATTAATCGTTCAGTAGCAATAAACGACGTCCGCGGTTGACGATTGTTTTACTAATTTTGCTTTGTGGTTGTTACGTCTGTAATGCAGATCATGAATTGGTGTACTTGCATATTTTATGCAAATATAGAAAATTTGTGCATAACGTAACATAGCAACACTTCTGGTATATTTTTAACTCTGCGCGTATTTACATTGTTTAAAAATTAAGTATTACTTTCTAGTACTTGCTTTTTTTTAGCTTCTGTTCCTCACGTCTATCTTAACCAAACAAATATAAGTTTAAAACATGAGTTAAAATATTTCGAAGCGCTTAATAGGTTACCAATACCGTTACATAATTCGCCCGAGGAGTGCATCAGATGGAAGTTGATGTATGATCAGAAAAGATGGTCGTAAGGTAGCGGGGCGTGCGCGGGCTGCGGCGGTGCGCGTGCGACTCTCACCGTCTTATCTCTCGCGACCTCCGCCGCGACCGGACGCGCACGAAAACCGCGCTCAGCGCCGCTCACACTCGCGTCGCAACGCGCTATGTCGCCCTTTAGACGACTAACTAGTGTATTTGAATATTTAAACTTGTTTTCTTTTAAAAGTGTGGGATGTAGCCTGGAAGCACAACAGTGAATTGTAATAAATATTTTGTGACAAATAATCGAGACTATTTTAACGAATAGGGAGAGTAATTTCTTTATTATTTAACCCGACGATGGTGTCCGAAGGGGCTCTGCCCGTTGTATGGTGTATGCGTGATAACCAACTTGTACCTCACCAGGTATCCGGTGTTAAATTACAAGGTGTTGTCACCGGGGCACACATAGCTGCCGTTACAGACTTTTTACGCATGGTAGCTGGTACCCCTATTATTTTACCCCATACGAGTTTGCCGGAAAATATAGACAATGATGTTAATCAAGAAAAGGAAAACACTACTAGACAACGAAAATTATCCATGCAAGTGGAAGTGCCTTGTGTTTTTCTATCTGAAAGTGCATTACAGAAGGCAAAAAGCCGACATAATTCTTTAGAAGAAAAAAAGGTAATATTTGATAATTCAAATATGAATGATGCATGTTGGAAAAAAGATAATATGTCATCTATGAATTCAACAAATAATATGTTGTGTAACAAAGCTATGATGGAAAAAGATTGTTTAAAAATGCCTAGTTATTCCGAATCAGAGACAGAAAACATAACTCAAAGAATTACTAGAATAATAGATCTAGATAATTTAAATAACGATAAATGTAATAACGACAAGGATGTGGAGCCTACTCAAAGGATAACGAGGATAATCGAATTTAAAGATAATCATTTACCTTTACCAGTATCCAAAGACATGGAAAATGAAGTGCCACAGAAAATAACTAGAATAATAGAATTTAATGATAATAATTTATTTTCAACGAATAATGAAGATACTGACGATGGAAATAACGACCAAAAAATAACGAAATCTACAGATTCTGCTTATCCTAGTATGGCTAAAATAATAGAGATGGAAAATGAAAAATCAAATGAAAGGAGAATTTCATTGACCAGCGAGCGCGAAATTAGTTGCGGGCTTGATAATTGCCATGAAGATATAGCAATGACAAAATTCAGGCCTCTGCAAAGAAGTAGGTTTAGTGTAGATTCCTCGTGCTCCGAAAACTCTTACGCAAATATCGAATCAATAAATAAGAGTTTACAGGATGATAAAAAAGAGGATAATTTAGAACCTATAAATGCGGATCCTCTGTTAGCTACAAAACCTATCATTCGTTCTCGTTTTCGAAGAAAAAAAACTTCGGTTTGTTCCATCGGGTCTTCGGACTGTGATGATGAAGTAGATGTAATATTTAAATCTAAGCCGAAATCTAGTCAGTGGGTGAGTCTGGATTGGATTCCACCTCATAAAGAAGAACCAGTGATAACGCATGTCTGTGATAAAAACGATTTCATATCGAAATGGATTGCGGAACAAAATTCCCAAAGTTCAGGAATTATGCCTGATGAAAGAAGAAGAAGCCTGCCTCCTAAATCTAATGAAATTTATTTACAAAACATGAGAAGATTTAGCGATGGTTTGCAAATTTGTAAAGAGGATGCGGCCAGCGATTCACCTGCTACAGTGAAATGGAAATGGCATGATATTGTTAAACGACATCTACAGCTCTTAACAAATGATAAAGGTTTTAGACGCCAAAGGGGAAGTTGGATGCGAACAGCCCGAAGATTGTCTCATTCAAACGTAAATAATAGTTTGG
The DNA here is from genome assembly GCA_029959065.1 of Colias behrii. Lineage (NCBI taxonomy): Eukaryota > Metazoa > Arthropoda > Insecta > Lepidoptera > Pieridae > Colias > Colias behrii. The sequence continues at coordinate 4,886,497 of JARWMC010000019.1, read as the reverse complement.
ATACCTTGCCATTGGATACATATATGAAGCTGAACACAATGCCGTAAGTAGTTTTTTATCAGTACAATACCTTAAACCATAGAAATTATAAACAACTGTTGATAGAATCGTTTCTAACCATCTGCGCCGGTCTACTTAATTAAGCGTGACTTGTCCGAAACTGGTTATCATCTTTTACTGACGCTCCTACGACTCGTGCTAATCAATTCCGATTTCCAACGTCGTCTAACTTTAAAACTCTTTACTTAACATGCATTGACATAAAAATGCACAGGTATATTCTCATGTCTTTGTTAATTAGAGGTCGGTGGTACGATTTGTTTAAAAAACTGCTAGCAAGTTTTCTAAAAAATATTGAAGGCTCCATAGTTCGTTTTAATAAATATCTATAACATATGAGGTTTTATGCTTTTAAAAAGCTTATTAAGGAGTGTGTGTTACGAGAGCAAGTCTAAAGCACGCACTTCCGCAAGGCCGTCTGATTAGAATGCAGGGAGCTCGCGTCCAAGGCTACGTCTGTGCGGTCGGTCGCTGCACCGGCTAACGTCTTCCTCCCGACAGTTTGGCGATTGGAAGTCAACTCAGGAAGTGAACCACGAAGGTGACACTAACGAAAACTATATCTGACCCATCGGAAGCGTTTGTGCTTGGAATTCAACACATCCTTTGTTCGTGATTAAATTTTATAGGTTTCCTTAATTCCTGTTCAGAATAATTAAGAAACATCCGACGCATTGCCTTCTGGTGTTTTTCAGACATTGATACACATAGTAATCAGATACTATAACAATGTAGTATAAGCTACGTACCGTGCGTTTAACCACGAAAGCACGCGGGAAGTACCAGTGGTTATTGAGGCAAGGTATACGGACGTGCTGGTATCGGATTCACTGATCAGCCTTGAGGGTTACCTACCGACTCTAGTTGCACAATCTGCGTTCTTGTTTCCCTTTATTTATTTTTAGCAATTGCATCTTTAAGATCGTGATTACTAGATAAAGCAAATCGTTATGCCATTTCATTTGAATCGGTGATTTTAATATAAATCCAAAAAAAAAACGTTACAAATACCAGAGTACAATACTGTTATAGTAATTTAATACTGTTATACTTTTGTTTTCTTAAAGTAACTAATGAACCTTTAACAAAAAAATTAGTAAATATTAAACGTGAGAAGATTTTCTTCAAAGAATTTTGTTTTGAGTCAGAGAAGTTTCGCAAACACTTTTGTTTGTGAATCGACAACATACGGTCTATTGTGCTATATGTGTAAGACGGGTACAAAGATAACACATCGCCATTTCAAGCACAATCTTATTACTTTTTAGTTAAAATGTAGAAAATGCTGATTAAGGATGTACTGCAAATAGGTAAAATAAATCGTTGATATACTAATATTTCTCTTATCACATTATCACTTAAACACAACACAAATTAGTTGATACATTATGATTTTATCATTTGATTGTTTTTTATAAATGTGAATTTCAGTTTCCTATCAATATTTACTTGAAAACATCGTGTATTTTGCATTTATCTAAATCATTAAATTGAAAGTGTTGTGAATGTTATTATTCAAGTGATTTAAAACGTTCAAAAGTGTTCTAGTTTACTATGATACCAATTGATGTGCAATGTCGTAATGCCATGACGCTGTCTATAGTAATTTGTGATACAAATCATGGATACTTTGGTATTCGAGGCTGAAAGAAAACGCGTATGGAATAAGAAGTAAACACAACTCTTGCTCTTACGTCCTTTTTCTTCCATAGAATTAACTAAATTCATAATAATATTATGGCAGCAATTTATCCAGTTCACTTTCACCGTATATCAAATTATTATTTGAGTACTTAACGCCTCGCAAATTCACAATGCTGACGTTTTTTACGGACTTGACGAGTCACTTTCTAGATCATATACTTTTATTTTTCAATTTCTTATTATCTATCTATTACGTATATTTTGAGTGTAATCTTTTAAGGGTTCTCATTTAAATGTTAAAATTAAAACTGGTATTTCTCTGTTCAAAAACACGTGTTAGAAATTTACTTGCTCTTATCACAACGGTTCGTGGAGATCGTCTCTTGCGAAAGAACAACAGGTTTTATGATTTGTTTTTGCTTTTTACACAGCAACCAGCGCTGGCCAAGAAATACTACGAGCCTTTATCGATAATATAATCGCCGTATTGTTGAAATTTCTTGTTTTATTCGTTTAAGATTTTAAAAAAATCTTTATTTCAATTTTGATCATGTAAACTTTCTTTCTAATAATTCTGTAGGCACTTTAATTCGGTAAAATATATTAGAAGGCATTGTTATGGACATTTGACATTGACATTTTTGGTCTATGGATACTGCAAAGCCTCTGATTGATCAGTTAAATACGATTCATCCGAAAATAAATAGTTATAAACTTGAATTTTGATTCATGGCAAGGACTTTGCTTGAATATCTTTTTATTTCATTGTTAGAAAAGTATAATGACTTGTATAAATTTAATATGCTGTTGGTTTCTGATTAACATTGAGTATACGTTTTTTATAAATATTTCTTTTCGTGTCCACTACATAACATTCCAACTAGACATCTTATGACGAAACACCGTATCAAAGCTATGAGCGAGATTATTTTTGCAATATTTTACGCATATTCATATTTACTATTTAAAACATAGTTGGGTTAAAAAATGATGTACCTACCCCTAATCATATACATAAATCTATATATATAAAACTCAAAGGTGACTGATATAGTGATCTATCAACGCACAGCCCAAACCACTGGACGTATCGGGCTGAAATTTGGCATGCAGGTAGATGTTAGGACGTAGGCATCCGCTAAGAAAGGATTTCCCGAAATTCTTGCGGGAACGGGGAAAAACGGGGATGCACGTACAAAGTCGTGGGCGTAGTAATTTATTATAATTGAGCATCATTTGATTGTTTTCAACTTATTTATAACCAATAATTAGATTGAAGTTATTGTAAAGCTAGATGGAAAATATTTTACTGTTTTTAGATCATCTTAGGATGCCATACCGGCCTCCTGTATTCTTATTTATTGTATTTTACAAAATATAACAGTTTGTTACTTCGAGCATGACAGTAGCTTTTCGCAGTACATATCGGTTGTTTCGCACTACGCGTCATCAGACCATTCTTGAACAAATGGCACTCATATTTTACGACTCATTGTGAACTTCGCTAATTGTCACATGTCGATTGCTACATTACCAAAATACTAATAATCTATGGACCTACTTTGTACTTTGTTTTCCTGTTTACTGATCTATATAAAGGTATACCTGTATGACCACATTAGATCCTTTGTCAATGAAGACACATAAAATGTATAAGCTACTGAAAATCATTACTAATTTATATGGTAGCAGCTTTCCTTTGCAACTAAACTAATTGTAATCAGAAATTGATGTCGTCTTACGTACTTATCTGCCGAAAATGTGATGCTGATTTCGATTAATTTAAATCTTTACCTTTCTTTAAATAGATGCAATTTGTTTTCTCGAGTTAAAATTTAAAAAAATCTATGTTGTACATTATGCTTCGTAACATAATCATTTTGCACATAGTCCCAGACCTCTAGTCGGTAGACCTAGTAACTTACTAAATTACTAACGTTAACTAGTGTTGCTCTTTGGCCCTAACATATTATTATACTCTAAGGTTTCCTATTTGTACAACTATAATATTAAAGAGTTAAATAAATAAATATACTGTAACGTAACTGACATCAGCTTCAACAGACACACGTTTAACTGCATTATTGTGAATAACGGTATCTTTTTTTGTCAGATGCATAAGCTATAATCACGCATCTAATCAATCAAAATGATGCATTATCTAGCTTGACCCTTATATTGAAATCTTACTGACTGAAACTTGGTGGTAAATGACTTTAAAACTTTAAGAAATAGAGCACAAGCTTAACGTCTATAGGTCTATTGGGAAAATCTCATTGCGAATTCACTGTATGTCTTGATATCCCTCAATTGTTATCCTTATCTTTTATTAATGGGTATAAGTAACGGACAAACGTACGTATATTGTGTTATTTTACCGTTTGCTTATTATGTTTAATGGGGTTTTTGGTTCACGAATCTCCTTTCATCTGAAACCTCGTGCACTAAATAATATTTCAAGGATTTCGGCTCCATATTGAGAACACGTCAAAAGCCCATTCTTCATAATGACTTACGGTGACCGGGGTGTAAAGCGAACCAATGAAGGAAAACAGTTTGAACTTCTCAATGCCAATGTTTATAGAGTCATCTTTTAATACTATGAAATAAAATCCACTTATAAAAACTTATTAACATTTAATTATTAGGTACAGAAATAATGATAGAATGAATCTTGATCTTGACTCCATTTTTTTAAATTAATTCTTATTTCTTAGCATATTCTTTAGGTAGGTGTGGTGTAGAAACGTTTGAAAAACCCAAAGAATTATATAAAACGAATAAACAAATATTACGTAAACATCAAATAAATAATACGTATAAATCGTAATGAGTGTCATCGATGGTTAATAACTTGCCATCTATAAAACAAAAAGTGTTCATTTGAACGGAAATCGTCTCACAATAAAGCAAATACAATGGAAGCAAAATGCCTCTAATGCTGGATCATCTTATTGTTGCGTTAATTGCTTTCAATTACAGTGGCAATTAATGTAACTTGACTTTTGTACTGCACGTGTACATGTATGCGTTTTGGCTGTTGTTTTCCACTAATCCTACCATCATTAGATCTCCACGTTTATGATCATATCCTGAACTGAAACCATTGTCCTTGAAGAGCGTCTGTTAACTGCATTTTTAATTAAAAAACAAGATCTAAATTACAATTAATATTGAAAATAATAAATGGTGGATTTGGGATGAAACCAATATGTAGTTAATGTGCATATAATTGTGAAAAATTCTTACCAACAAACAGGTTCAGTATTAAAAGCTCATCAAGCCGCGTATAAAGTTTATAATTAGATAACTCCCAGTAGGCTTTGTTGTTACATGCATAATATAAAAAGCTGAACTTGAACGTGTTTCCTAATCAAGTTCGTGGTAGGAATTAATATGGATATCTAATTAAACCAAGTAATGACTTCATTGTATATATGAGAACAATATGAATTATATTAATTGCTCTTTACCGATTAATGAACGGAATTTTATAATGATTTCTATTTTTAAGATAATAATTATTAAATAGCCATTTATGTTACATAAAAATAAAATAGTTCTATTACGATTTACGTCCATTGTTGACATTTAAGGATTATCTTTGTCAACTCTAAACTTATGACATACCACAAAGTTGTGAAACTACTTGTCAGTTTAGCAAATATTATATAATCGGTCACTAATAATTATTAAAATGCCATAAAACCATCGAACTTATCAAACTTTTATAAACAAAGTAAATTAGGTCAAACTTGTATAACAAAGTGGGTGTCGTTGGTTTGCGAAATGACAGTCGCCGACTCATACTAGATTTGAGATGTCTAGGCAATAAAGGAAGGCAGCCATATTTGCTCATTTCTGTTTGAACTTTCGAATGTATCGAACAGAAACAAATATAACGGCGAGTCCAAGGAAAGTTATGTATCAATACTGAGAAAATATGTAACATATAATAATATTATAAAGTACATTATATTTATGGACTTCTTTAACTATCTGATGGTCGCAGTTATTAAATAGGCGTGCATTAGAGTTTCTTCGGAATGTAGAAAGTTGATGAAAATAATTTAAACCGACAAACAAGTTCAGATAAGTGTAAAAATAAATCTTAATTCTAGAATACTAGTCGTTACAATAATTTACGTGGCAATCTAAGAACTGGTTCTCGGTAAATGTTTAATTGATGAATCACTTTGAAAAACGCACGGTAAAATAGCATTTGTTTACATACATTTTCTTATACAGTAGCGTAAAATGATAATAAACCATTCATTCATTGATCAAAATTTGTTTATGAATTGGACAATAGATAGACGAATTTTGTCAACGAATATCAGTAATGATTCAAAATGTATAAGATTTCTCCGACACTATAATGCAGGTCAAGGTCGTTCTATCGTCTGGTCCAGCGGCGGCGCTTGCGTTACTGTAATATTCAATGTTTTATTACTCGAGCTACGGGTTTAATAACCGCGTTATACAGTAAAGCTATTGTAAATAGAAGCAACTTTATCCTAGACATCACTCATTTTATATGCCCCAAGCAGCGCTTTTCGATGCAAATTTATTACTTCAGAGATCACAGGTAAAATTGCAGCTAAATTGTTCGCTATAATTAGAAACTATTTAAACTCGTGGCCTTCTTTTAAGTTTTTTAAGTGTTTAGTTTCCCGTAAAAGTAATTTGAACGGTGAAGCATTTCAACCCACTGTTAAAGCTGTGACCAATTACAAATTTTTTGTAACGACAACCTTAAATTATGAAAAACATTATTTTGCAGTTCAATATTCTGAATTTTTGTTGTAAAAGATTTTGAATTTATTACATAATATTTATATTAGGCCATGTGAGAATCCCTGCAATTACCGTTTCAGTTAATGAATTAGAAATATTAGAGAGAATCAAACTATTTAAACCTTTTTCAAAAACACTTTAATTAATTACTGTATTTCTATTTATAAGTCTGTTTGTTCTATAAATAGTCATTCAATGTGTAAATGAGGATAAAATCAGTTTCATTAAAATGAATCAATTCTCAGCGCGTCTTCAGACCAGACCTTCGTCCAAGCAGTAGCAACAGATCTATGACCCTTAAAATGCCCTTAGCACGTGACGAGGCCTCGCTGGGCAATAAAAGTTTCTATTCATAACCTTTCACAGTATTTTTATGATTATTTTGACATTGGTCTCCACGATAATTATCCTTTAAGACTTTATCTAAATCTAACATTGAATAAACAAGATCGTTTCTCAATTACATTGGTATTCCATTATGCAGTTCGTTGCTGATAAGGAAAGTTTTCATGAAGGCTGCATTGCAATTGGGTGATTGTTAGTTTGTAATGAGGGTGAAATCACTGTCTGTATTGATTCACATTAACTTGTTAAAGTAGTAATCCGTTTGAAGATGTGCATACACTCTGCATAGGCTAGGTACATTATTTTGTTCTTGTTCAGATCGTGCCGTGTGTGAAAATTGTCCCGAAATATTTATTTATTTTGATTGGAATTTGTATTTAAAATGTATATACAGGCTAAACACTCAAACTTACAATCTAAATTTCTTATTGCGTATGAAACCAGACTAGTACAAGCGGAATAATAAATCTAATCATAATATGATAAGGCTTGCAATGTAGACCACTTATGTCTTATACCATGGTGTAAAATTTAGTCATCTTAAAACAGGAGCAACAATAAATTAAGTATTTTGTATCTATGCGTAATGGTCCATTTTAAATAACTGTGCCATCTTTGTTTCTGAGATTAAGAATTATTTTAGATGTAAGCCTGGTCCAGGTTCACCATAACTTTTCCTGTTTCTCATGCTGTATATGTAATTACCCAGTCACGGTTCGTCTCTATGCTGATAAACATCGGATATGGCTTGGCCGTTTCCTTAATTGCAATCCAAGACTCTCCGTGCCGCTGCTTCGTAATCCAATGAACAATTACAATCAACATTCAATCAGAACTTATCGTCACGAACGCTATAAAAACCTTTTTATGATTGTAAAACTGGGTACCTTCCGTTGATTGCTGTAAAAAGTTTTCGATTGTTAAGTATAGTATCATCTTGTCGCTTTATATACTTTTACAATTAATGTGAATGCTTTTATCAACTAATTACTCCCATTGTATGTCGTTAACATTATCTTAAATTGCTCCGTGTAGCAGGCTGATATTGAGCCATTAAAATATATCACAAACAGGTCTTGCAAGGATTGCGGTTTGAAGAATTCACAACAGGTTATTCATCTTATTATAATTTGTATTTTTTCAATCTGTCAAACTAATCTAATGGATTATGTGTGGGGGATCACTCGCTTCGTTCGTGCATCTTTGGCCCGTAATTTGGCGCAATCCTGTGTGCTATTGTGAAGCGCTCTAAATTTTGCAATGATACGGCGAGTTAACTTCAGCGCAAGCCGTTTTAACGATACACGTGATAAATATACGTGTACGGAATACGTGATGTGTATTAACTGTTGCACTAATTTGGATGTTTAAACATAAACATTAAACATTAAACGTCATAGGTACTTAATTCTTACCATTTTAAGATTATGTATGGAATCATTCATTCTAATACAAGATCCGTAATATAATAATTTAAATATATTTTAATACTAACAGATAATTTTTTTTACTTTATTATGTATATTATTTTTAATATTTTAAATACTTAAGAAGAGGATAAGGGATACAGTTCTCTTAACACGTGTTGAATGTAATAACGTATTACAAATGTTGCATTGAAATTAACTGAATATTTAATCATCCTTGCATATAAGTAAAAGTTTTTGTGCTTTACAAGTATTGATATAAATTTGCCACCATCTGAATTGAGTCATTTTCAAAAGCGCCATTAACACATTACCATTGCCATTCAATAAAAATATATGTACATTGTCGCATCCTTTCGAGATTTCACGTTAAAACAGCGAGCAAGGATTCGCGTGATACGGTCGCCAATTGAATGCAAAGTAGTCATTCATTCGTTGGTGTTGAGTCATCTAGCTTTCTGGACCTCGTGCTTTAACAGTTGTATTTTTAATAAATTCACTTTGTCTTTCATACGAGCATTGTTTGAGATTTCTTAAACTCAAGACACCTCATGTGATATGCTACGGTCACTTATCTATTATAGTATTGAACCTTATGTTTGTTGACACCAACCAATGTCAATATGGGCATCTCATAGGGATACCTATCGGCTATCTCAAGTCTCGATTACCGATTTGCTTTCTATCGATATTTGTTTTAGACTTGTCTAGTGCTGCTTAATCACGTACACAGATTTAAATATGTTAACCTTCTTATTGAGTACACTGTATGTAATGGGTTTTGTGGATTGCACATACTCAAAAGTCCGTGTCCGAGGTCTCCCAAACTACCTGTTCAATGAAATGTGTCGTTGCATTAATTTGTTTTGAATTAAAAGTCGTCCATCTAAAAAGGTTTAGCTAAGCTCTATCCATTTAGCAAATAATACAAATTGAGTATTAGTAAATCAATCTAATTGAAGTTAATTCTTTCAGGTGGTACTTCCGCAAAATAAAACGAATCGAGGCGGAGAAGAAATTGCTCCTGCCCGAAAACGAACATGGTGCTTTCCTTATTCGTGATTCGGAAAGCCGTCATAATGACTTTTCACTATCTGGTAAGTTTTATGATATTTATTAGAAACAATTTTAATAACACTCTTTTAAATATTAACTCGGTTGTGGACTTGTAAACTATGGACTGACGCAGACTTGTCAGCTTAGAAATTGTTAAAAAAAAAAATATTTAAATACTATTCCCTAGACTTGTTGCGATGTTAAAACAAAGTTGCTCTAAGGATGTCTGTAAATGTATGCATACGAGTTTCTACTTGAGACAAACCACTGACCTAATGTAAATATTTATATGTATTTCGGATGAAAGTGGCGCAGTAGGAAAAAGACGTAAAATGTCACATTGTACGTGACTGAAGCCGAGGGCATTGGCTAGGTGTACAAACTGTGCACTCGTGTATCTCGAATATTCGATCCTGATAGTAAACCGGTTGAAGTTTTTCTAAGATCTGGCGTCGTGGGAACATGCGTGTAACCAAGGACTAGAGCGATAGATGCCCAACTCGTGACTAACGACCAATTAATTCAGAAGCACTATTTGTTCCCTTTAAGCATCGTACTTTATACGGATATTTCATCAGTTATAATTATCGACTATCGTCGTGTTAATTATAAATAGCTTGTTTAAAAGTAATGACTACTTAAGATAGTATAAATTGTTTATCTTGGTATTGGGAGTCTTTTAAATTTTGAGAATTATAATCTAAAATTATAATACATCAAAACAAATTTAAAATCGCAATATCACGTTTTTTATCGTCACCCCTCACATCACGTTTGCATGCAATTAAAATATTGAAAAATATGCAAAGTTTTAAAACAGCACATTAGCAGACTCCGTGGAAATGCCTTATTAAACTTTGCTCTTATTTTGAACAGAGGGTGTTAAAGCTAATTTATTTTAATACCTGTCGGAGTTTATATCTTCTCAGTGACTGACGTTGAATTATAATGAAATCCTACATACAGTTCAGTGGCTCTCGCTTGATTTGTAACAGTGCAGTGTATATTGAGAGACGAATTAAATTATATTGTTGCAACAAACATTATAACTGCAGACCACGTCGCGTCGACATTCTTACTATTACCTCATAATGTTCACCTCATCTTGCTGGTTTTGCAAAAAAAGTAGAAGTAGGTCATATTTAACACGGACTACCAGAGTCTTATAATTTTAAAAATGTATACGTAATTAAAAACAACCAGTTTAATCTTTTTTGTAGGTACTTATTATTGTTTTAATTAGTTAGCTTATAATTAACACTCATTAATGGTAAATGAAATAATTTTAGCAGAATAATTGTATTTAAACGTATCGTTATTCAAATGAGTATTTTGTTACTGAGATATTTACTTAATTTCTCTTTTTATGAACAATAAAGACCTGTATTTCACGTATTATTGGTATCAAATTCCAAGGCTTACCGCGAAATCTACATACTCCCGACGCTCGATCTTAACATTCATGATACGGAGACGTGGTCAATACTTCTAGATCTAGATGAACATTTTAATCAATTCATGTACAGTCGACTCTCGATAATTCGAAACTCAAGGGACTCTTAAAATACTACGAATTATCGAGTGTTTGAAATATCAAATGGTTCGAAATTTGTGAGAGTAAATAAATAAAACTTCGAATTCTTAAGTGTTGATCAATTATTATTTATTAACTCCTATTCTATAACAATGACAAAAGTTTAGAGGTACATTCGTGTACATACATGTAATCATAATGTGAATTAACTAAGTTTTCGAAAGAATTCTGTTATACTGGTTTGCTTCAAAGCATATTGCTGCTGCTCAGACTTATCAATCATTTTTTTTAAGAGTAAAAGTGCCTGAAATTCTTTTTCACCACTTTCGTTTTGTAAGGTATCGAATGAGGATCTTGCTTCCTTAACTGACATTTCTGCCAAAGGTTCTGATGTATCGTCCTCATCTTCATCGTTACTTTTTTCATTAGTATCTGTCGCAGATAAAATTTCGCCATCGGTTAGTGTACCTGAGACAGCAACATCTTCATCCACTTGAACAAAGTCAAGAAAACTCACATCGCTGATGTCAATTAATGGTTCTATTGCTGGTTCTTGATCATCCGTAAGTATTGGAAGATTCTGATCTTCTTTGAAGAAACCGGATTTTTTGAAGCAGTTGAGAATCGTTAGGGGTGTTACAGCTCTCCATGCCTTATCAATCAGTAAAATAGCTGTCAGAACCGTGATATTTGCAGTTAGCTGCTTGTCGAGATTCTAAAACAAGCTTAACAATTTCTTTGCGATAGAACGTTTTAAAATTATGGATGATCCCTTGGTCCAATGGTTGCAATTTGGAAGTTGTATTTGGCGGAAAGAAGTAGAGTTCCACGTTGGACAATGTAGGAGGACTGTTGTGGACAGTGCAATTGTCTAAAAACAGTAAAATTTTCCGCTTTTGGCGTTTCATGTCCCCATTAACTGTTAAAAGCCAATTGTTAAAAAGTTCTGTCGTCATCCAAGCTTTTTTGTTAGAACGATAATCAGTAGGAAACGACTTCACTCCTTTGAAACATCGCGGTTTCATTGCTTTTCCTATCACTAAGGGTTTAAGTTTTTCCGATCCGTCCATATTTACTGCAAGTAAAACTGTCAATCTTTCTTTACTATGTTTTCCTCCATGACATTTTTCATCTTTAAAAGTAAGCGTCTTGTCCGGTAAACATTTGAAAAATAGACCAGTTTCATCAGTATTAAAAATGTCTCGGGCATGATAGTTTTCAATCAAGGTCTTCAATTTACCGTGCCAATCTAAGCAAACTGCATCATCAACACTTCCACTTTCCCCACAAACTTTTTTAAACACAACTCCATTTCTCTTTTTGAAATTCGTAAGCCACCCTTCACTTGCCGCAAAGTTTTTGATGCTTAGAGTAGACGCAAACTCTTTTGCTTTTTCCTTCAACAAGTTTCCGCTAATAGACACTTTTTGTCCTCTACACTGTCTTAGCCAAATGACCAGGCTTTCTTCCAGACGAGGAAATTCACCTTTAGTAGTTCTTTTCCGTACTCCAGCAGTTTGAACAGCATTAATTTTCTCCTTATGCTTTATTATGGTTGAGACTCAGAGGAATCTTAAATTCTTTTGCAACATCACTTTTCTTCTCACCTTCCTCTACTTTTTCGATTAACTTCTTCTTTTCAGCAATCGTCAAACATTTATACTTTCTAGGGCTCATGACTAACAGAAAATTTTAATCTGTATACACAACGAAAGATTAACAGTAACTGAATTATAACACAAACCAATTCAAGCTAATCATAACAAAAACAATACACGTTTGAACTTGTCGAAAAATCGTATTTGTACGTTAGTACTAATTGTTAAATATTTCCGCCTCTTTCTCTCTGCAACTTCGAATTGTCGAATGTTGAACGCCGATGAGTTCGAATTAACGCGTCGTTTTGATAAATAGCAATGATTTTTTGTTTGAATTACCAAGTGTACAAAAATGTATGGATTTAGTTCGAAATATAAAGAGATTTCGTAGGGACCTCGTGATGACTTTGAATTATAGAGATGTTTGAATTATCGCATGTTTGAATTAATGAGAGTCGACTGTATTAGTTTACGACATTTTACAAGTATTGGAAGAACAATATTTCACACTTTGGATATGTGGTCATAATATATTGTTATTTATTATAATGTTATGTGTGCGCTAATTCTTTAATTATTCATACCAAGTTATTTATATGTCGTGGCCATATCGTAGATTTGCTCATTTCATGAAATGGCCAATTTAGTTTGGCCAGATCGTTAAATCGTCAACGTTTCACGATTTGGTCATCCAGATTTGGCCAGATCGTCGATCTGGCCAAACGTGGATGGCCAGTTCACGAAATGCGACCATTTTTGTTTCTTTTTTAAAAAGCGATTCGCTTCTGGCACAACTGTTTTCTATTGAAAAAACCATTCGCTTCTGGTATTCGCCGGCGCTACCGCGGTACTAACTTAAATGACAATAAACAAGTTCTTAAAATATTCTGAATTTTTTAATGTTTTATGGACTCTCTAAGATATTTTATACGATCTGGCCAAATGTCGATGACCAAATCGTGAAACGTTGACGATTTAACGATCTGATCAAACTATGTTGGCCATTTCATGAAATGAGCAAATCTACGATATGGCCACGACATATATAAAGGTATGAAGATGAAGAATTAAACATGTGCGCACATTTTTCCGTGTAGATCATTGCGAATCTAGGGAGTTTGTGTTGCACTATGTCTATATTTAATCATTAGTGGTCAACTGGCATTATTGACGCATTTATATGTTAACAATGTTATGAATTTTCTTGAATAGTTCAATTAATAGTACACAATACAAAACATGACGCAAAAAATATCAAGCTATCTGTAATTCGAATACAGAACCCAGCCTTTATTAAAAAAAATTAATTAAAAACGTCGGTTGGGTGAAGATGTTCGGCGAAACTTTTGTTAAATGGATACCCACGGCTTTGTTTTTTTACAACAGAATAAGACGTCTTAACATCGTTTGATATTCTAAACAAAACTTTATGGAAAATATTTTTCGGAATCCTAAATAAATAAGTAGTATAATCCTAACTCAAATAAGGAACTGTTTTATTATCGGGACTTTAAAATTCAGTCACGACCCAGAGAGTGCTAAAACGCCATCCTTAGGTTTTCATGGAATTTAACTGATTAAAATTAATGCTATGTACCTACTTGGTGGTTATTATCTATATATGGCTAGCTATTTATCATATTTTTGAATTGTTGACTCATTTGCCAGTTTTGAAACAGATCGTATACCTAATATATTTTATGTTCATTTGATGAAATTTATAGATGCAATACATTTTCGAATTTTAATGTTATCGCCTTAGCAACAATATTAACCGCTAAAGGTCAGTATACCAGTCCTTAGATGTAGATGTTAATTATTTAATATTTATATCTACGCAACAACGAAAAAAGATGTGTGATGTTTCGGAGAGCACGAGTCTTTATTCATCATTCATTTTTAGTGATGAAACTTAATTTCTTTACAGTACTTACAAATTATGTCCGTTGGTTCTTCCTTTCCTAAAGAACAGTGAATTTACGAAGGTTTAAGGTTTACGACTTTTAATGGTAGTATTTTCATAGCCTTAAACATATTAGGAGTCCATATCATATGTGCTGATGATAATTATACACTGTTTCCATATTCACTACGTTTACATACACATACTTGCTATTAACAAAACCAAATGTACAGTTCGCGACGGTGACACGGTGAAGCATTACCGCATCAGGCAGCTCGATGAGGGCGGCTTCTTCATCGCCCGCCGCACCACCTTCCGAACGCTGCAAGAACTGGTGGAGCACTATAGCAAGGACGCGGATGGACTCTGCGTGTCGCTTAACAACCCGTGTGTGCAGGTTAGTTATATACAATGCAATACCTCCTTACAATCACAATTTCGCCTTTATTTAACACACACACATACAGAAGTCCTTTCATCGTCACTTTTCGTGGTCAGTAGGAATCCGACATAACCCACTATGCAAGATATATCCTCACAAAAAAAATCTTAGAATGAAATATGTGAGGTTTTTGAGATTAAATATACTAATATGGTTAAGGAAACATCGTTGGTTTAAATAATATATTGTCGAATAAATTGATGTAAATAGTTATGCGGAAGTTCGATATTTTTGTTTTTTAAGGCTGATAGGTACGTGAGCAAGTCCATTTTGCGACAATAGAATAATGGAAGATAGTGGTTAATAATTAATATAAACTGCGGAAAATGTTTGTGAACATCTTATTAAGAAATTTCTTATTAGAAATTATTGTATTACTACATACAATTATGTCAAGTTGAGTTGATATTACCTACATAATTAATAATTGATTTAATTACGTAATTCTGAATCATTATAATCTAGTAAATGTGATCATAAATATGAATTGTGTAGAATGAACACGATATTCACGCTAAGTCGCTAACCAATCCGTGAACGTACATAAAACAATAATTTACACCTACTAATATAAACGGTATTTATGGTATTTATTTGAAAAAAAGAAAGTGTCACTGATTTATGGAGCAATAACCAACATAATCTTCACAATAATAGCAATTGAACCGTCAAGTGAACTCGTGTGTTATTTATTATTACGCGTACACATAAATTGTGGAATCCAATTTTATTGTGGTCCTCTTCACAATGGGCAGCGTTGGGCGAGTAGAGGCAATGGCGATAGTGTAGACGGCCAAAATGTCTAATCGGCCGTCATTGTACCTAGATGTTTATTCGTTATCGCCATCGACGAGCATTTGTTGGGCCAACGCTGCCCATTGTGAAAAGGGCCCATAAGGTTAAAGGTGTACGTGCAGCGATGGGCACATTGTACCCGTGAGAAATATTGGCCATCGGACGAGTTCCGACGGTCGTTAAATTCAGCGAAGGACAGGCGCGCGCCTGGATGCTATCGGTTCGGGCCACGCGTGTCATTGTCAAGATCATTCTTTTCTTACGAAAGATATTGCATATATTTTATCGATAAGTAATGTTTCAATATCTTGTTAATCTATTCATAATTCAGTCCATACTGGCTCGATATACACACATCAACAAAGTCTAGGGATGTTTGGTATTGCATTAAATATCTCAAAATCTGTGGAGAATTTTGTGATATTGTAAATGGAAGAATTATAGCTCATTTTAAGGTATTTAATATATGACATATGACATACATTCATGATTTTTTTTAATTTTCATTAATTTTTCTCACCAAGGTGGAAACTTGGATATAAGGATCTTCATTTCTTGTCAGAAAACTAATAATTTTGACTAAAACTGGTAATTATTTTTACAAAAATTTAATTACTAATAATCAGTGTTGTCAGCATTTACATTACTTGATGTGTGTATAAAGTTCAATCACAGCTTTTTTTTATTGAAAAATAAGTTATTTTAATGCATCTTATGTTTTTCAAATATGACAATGAGTAGATATTTAAAATTGCGCATAAGCCGTGATTAATAACGATATAAACAAATTCCCTACATAAATATTTATTAGACAAATGTCACGAACCAAATTAATGACATCACAGACGCTTTGTAAATAATACACATACGTAATATCTTAATAACACGTTATTAATCAAATGACATACATAATGCATGACGAGCGAGTGATTTACGCGACGATGCAGCTTTTGAAAAATGTCGCGACGTTAATTCTATCGGCGGAGTTTCCAATGTTATGCAATTTATACATTGAATATTCGGCATTCCAATTTCCAGTTAAACTGTGACCGGCGCCAAGGCTGTGACCCCGCTTTCGTTACGAATCACATACATATACATGCACACATAAAACGATTACAAAATCACGGAGATAGCTCACATTAAATTCTTTCTAAGCACGCTAATTTGTTGAAGCAACACGGTTGAAAGCAACATAGAATCGAAATAAAGTATCGATATAGATCCGGATTTAAACAAAGTTGATTATGGCGATGCAATGCTATTGTTTCAAAAAATAAGAACAATTACTGTTTATGTTAACATGAATGCGAGTTCAGACAAAAATCGATAATTTTTTTAGGTCTTAAAGAAAAATATTAAATTAATCAGGTGTTTCTGTTTAACAATGAATATTTATTTATTCTCGTTCCTTTTAAAATAGACTTGGACAATAAATGGATACAACAATTATAAATACCGATTCCGCACACGTGCAAAATATTTAATACATCATTGTCACGCGTATACATTTTTGACGTAAACCTAATTAGAAATAATGAGGGGTATTGTTCGTGTGCAAACTTTTACATGATTAACCTCACATTTGTTTTAATGATTCATTTGTTTAAGTGTTTTGTTTTACTTGAGGACAGTCGTTTCCGTGATTGTTAGCAGCGTTGATCAAATATGCGTTCAGTCAATGCGGTTCAACATTTTCATATTCACATTGTTCAAGAACAAACAATTAAATCTAAATGTTTATAATATTTGTGTAGACTGTAGATAGATATGCATCACTAAAAAGTAAACAAATGCAATGATTAATGATAAAATTTGAGGGTTTCACCAAATGCAAATGAATATGTAAGCTCTTAAAACGCGCCCAAAGCTTTGAGCACGTTACAATCTGAAAGTTGCAAAACCGCCCACCCGGCTATGTTATTGATTTAAAAAATGCGAACGTATATATAATGTTAAAATTAATAAGCAAAAGTAAACTCCCTGGTTGTTCAGTTCCTCGATTTGAAAGTACGACTATCACATCTACGGATCTCTCAAATACGTCATTACTTAAAAAATGCCCCGCGTCAGTAACAACTTAAAATTATTTATCGGTAAATAAAAGTAGGTCACACCAATTAAGCATTCAATGTAGTTATCTGACATTCTCGATCTTGACCCTATGAGAGAAATGCAATTAATGAAGGGTTATTTATAATAAATTTTAAATTATAATACATTTTTAATGTTGATAATGATTATATCAGATGATTTTGTATGCGACAATGATAATTCCAAATCTTAATTTTCTCTTAATCATCTTATTGGCTGTGCGATTGATCCACGATCAATCACAACCATTAACCGATCGGTGACAGATTAGAATAATTTTATTTAGGAAAACCCACGTTTAAGATTTTTCAATGCCTTTCAGAATCGTTAAGTGATTCTAGTCAAAATGTTATTGTGACTTGATTGTGTAATATGTATTTCACACTTTTGCAATAAACTCTACATGATTGCGTAGACGTAGACAAAACGGTCTGCGAGTATTGGCGTCGGCAAATGTTAATGAAGTTTACTACTATCTTAATACTATTATAAAGGCGAAAGTTTGTAAGTATGGATGTATGGATGTATGGATGTATGGATGTTTGTTACTCTTTCACGTAAAAACTACTGAACCGATTACAATGAAATTTAGCACACATATAGAGGGTAACTTGGATTAACACATAGGATAGGTTTTATCCCGGAAATCCCACGGGAACGGGAACTATGCGGGTTTTCCTTTGAAAACGCGGGCGAAGCCGCGGGCGGAAATCTAGTCAGTTATAAGTATGGAATTAATTATTGCATAATCAGTAGCTAGTTTAACCATTCAATGGGAAAGGCTGGTTGTTTATTTTTAAATAAATTAAATGGACAGCCGCGCATGAATCAGCATCTCTCGTGTAAGTATACAAATTAATAATTTACTAACAAGGTAATGATATAACCGATAGAACTGTTTATATCGTACTAGCGGCCCGCTCCGGCTTCGCACGGGTATAAAATAGATAGCCGGGCGGCCGGCCGGTACCGCCGCAAACGCTACGTCCCGCAATTTTTAAATCTGTAATATCTTCGAAAATATTCACTTAAATCATACGGTGTAAAGGGCCATATAGATCTATATTAAATGAAAAATGTATTCAAGGTATTTAATTGGTTAAGGATTAATGCTGTATTGGTTAAAATCGCATCGAAAATTAGCCATTATTTGTCGTAAAAAGTAAATGACAAAAAAAAGTTATTGTGGGTTATCCATAAGAGATAGACATATACCATCGCGGACTTTTCTATAGACCTTTTCAATGTGTATAATACTTAGTACATTATTTTGATAAAACTCGTAGGGTTCAGCCTGCGTTTGCAATGTAAGCGGAAAAAATGTAATTTTTTACGACATAACATTAGAAACCTCAAAAATAACAGTACTTCTCCACTATTTAAAGGATTTTATTATACATACTAGCTGTGCCCGCGACTTCGTCCGCGTGGAATAGCCTTTACGATGTCGATGACATTTTTCCGATTTTCCCTATCCGTCATACCGGGAGCCGGTATGGTCGACAGACAGCGAAATTTTGAGATAGACTTTTACATTAACTCGATTTTCTCCGTATCTAGTACGAATCAAGTTAATTCAAGTTATAAATCTTATTGTAAATTGAATAATCTTTATTCACTTTCAACCATTTCTATATAAATACTCAATTAAAGCTATCACAGAACTTTCAACAGAGGGTAGTGTGATATTTAGATAAGTTTCGGTTATAATTTGAATTAAAACAACATTTGGAAGTAATTAAAACATTTTATTTACAACTTATCACATTAGGTTTAAAATACAACACAAAATTCAAGTGCCACCATACAAATTTTTTACACAACACACGATCTTAATATCGTCACAAAAAACCGCCACTTAATGATGTCATCAAAAGTGGGTATCGTATTTCAACCTAATTTTAAATGACGCATGCCGATTTGGACACGATGTTTTGTTTATTAGAAACTTAAGCTTATAAACTATGTATTACGAAAGTATCGCAGCACTATATTATAAATATCTTGAGTAGGAGCTAAACAAAAATAACTCAAAAATTTGGGTCAAAAATTACGTACATTTAAAAATATAGTTTTTGGAAAAAATATTGCAACTAACGGAACTTTTAGACATTTTCTAAGATTTAGATAGATTAAAGCATCAAAACAAATCAACAGAACAGTACAGTTCTAAGAAATATTTCAAGATATAAGTTGTTAAAAGTAGCAAAAAATTGTTCATTTTGGTACCTGGAGGCTATAAAAGTATGGATACGACTTTTCGTAAAACATAATATTTTCAAGGTATGACTCTTATTAGATGTGTTTGTTTTTTACTATCATACATTCAAAACATCTATTCTGGTCATATTTCGGTAATGTAGCAGTCAGCAATAAATTAAAATTTTAATGCATACAAAAATATTCCTGAGGCATATCCATACTTAGGTAGCATCCTAAAAATACGCAATCTGTCGACGTACCGGCTCCCGGTATGATACTACGTAGTATCATATTTAACTACGTATTTTCATGTTTTTGAAACAAATATAATGCTACCCTATGAAATATATCAAAACTAAGTAGTTTTACGTTTTAGATCTAATATCAACTTACCTTTTTATCCATTTCTGGCTGAAATATAACGACAATAAAATCGTCATCACGCGTTCGACCTTGCACATGCTGATAGTTACAGACCGAATTTTAGTGAAAATTAACAGAACTATTATATAATTAGTATATATAATCAATATTTAATAACCCATCCATCGTTGCTTTTAATATTCAGCGAATCACTTTAAGATTAGAACAAGTTTTCACCAAAACAAAAATACGTAGTCACCACGTGCGATGACGGAGTTTTGAATGACGCGTGTTTAAATTTTTTTCACTAGCGCTGCTCGTGTTTTGGCGTCACTAGCCGGCCTGTTTCTTCTATAAGCATTTGTAATGTGTCAGAAAGGATAGGGTGATATACAATGAGGTTGTTTATACTAAAAAACAAAACACTCGAACCCACACCGGCCCCCGGTATATCGACATACACGGCGCAAATTTGTTTACACCGGGAGCCGGTATTTCGACATGCAAGAGGATAGTGACTGCATAGTGGTTACTACTTAACTTTTATTGAATAAACACGTACTACCATAAATAATTAAAAGAACAGTTAGTAAAATTTATTACTAAACTGAGCTAAAAAATAAAAAAATAAGTGCCTAATTAATTTTCTACGTAAAATTTATTTTAAATTATGGCATATTATTTTTTAGGCACCAGGAGGGAGAGGAGCAAATTTATTTACCTTCCTTCCTTGTATGGATGTTTTTGACAATATATTGTGCAGCAACTGAGTGCCGAGGCAAACGTCAAAACGTAAAGGAATAGAATCCGCTATCGATACTAATTGACATAAGCGTATGATGTTTTGCTAAGGATTTGTTCACCCTACCAACGACGACGACGACCACGAACAAAATTTTCATCCAGTCGCAATTTAATAAAATTGTGCAAAACACAATTAAAAATCAATTATTAAAATTTCCTGTCGTTCTGGTGATTGGAATTTTTATTTTTGAGATCAACGATGAATGAAAAAATAGATTTTTCGTAGAAACAGTGGCTCCTAGAAAAAAATGTATGTGAAGTTTTTTAAAGATAATTTTATAATCTACAATTTTGGTAAAAGTTAAGGATACCATACCATACCATCATTATCATAATAATATATCTTATATATATATTTTTTTATAATGGTACTTAATTTTAAAGATCGTCGGGAAGTTTGTAAAATTATATATATTCCTTTTCCTTCGTTGCGTTGGGTTTTTTTTTTTTAATTTTTAAACTTCGGTTTCTTATTTTCATTTAATATTTTCAAGTGAGCGAGACCTACCTCTACCTCCATAATACATTCCTACATCTGACATCTTTTAAGTTGGGCCGTAACCGTGCATAAATTGTAATGGACCACAGTGGCAAAAGAAGTGGTATATTTAAGAAAAAAAATTGCCAAGGGCCAGGCCTATGTGGCTTTGAGAAGAGTTCAAAATTTCCAGGGTGTGGCTATCCTCTCGCTCCCATGTCCCCCTCTTCTTTCACAGACTTTCAACCCTTCCCTTTCCATCCCTAGTAAATGGCAGAACCGATTTTGATGTAAATAATATTATCTAATTGTACCTATATGTACACGTCATATCCTATCGTTTGATGCTCCATTTGGTTTATTTATCTAACCACTGTCACCCCTAAAGTGCCCTATATGTAAAAAACGGATGAACCGATTTCGATAAAACATTACTAATTGTAATTCACCCGTTATGCACATTCATTTGATATATCACTTAGGTAGGTACTATCACAATATTTGACAACATTCGTTTCTTTCATTCCCACTTATACCTATACAGGGTGTAATCGTTAAGTGTGCACAGGCGATTTTTCCGTAAGTATTACAGATAACAAAAAACTTTAAACTGATATCGAAAGTACTTAACCTAATGAGTAAAATGGCGGTAATAAATTTTTAAAAATAAATCGAGAAATATCAAAAAAATTATCTTTAAACCCTCCCATTCATTAAGTATGAAATATGAATATCCCATATACCTACATTTAATATGAAAGATTTTAGCTTTTTTTTTCTTTTTTTGGTTTTCTGCTTTAATTACTTCGCAAATTTGAAGTGACATTTTCCACATTTTTCCGGACATTTTCACGCATTTTCCGGATATTTTCCGGGAATTTTCCAGGCATTTTCCGGACATTTCCCTGACATAGCCTGTAAATGTCTGGAAAATCCCCGGGAAATGCTCGGAAAATCCCCGAAAAATGTCTGGAAAATCCCCGGAAAATGCCAGGGAAATGTCCGGAAAATGTCTGGAAAACATCGGGAAAATCCCCGGGATATGCCCGGAAAATCCCCGGAAAAAGCCTGGGAAATTCCCGGAAAATAACCGGAAAATGCCTGGGAAATGCTCGGAAAATGCGTGGAAATTTCCGGAAAAACCGTGGAAAATCCCTGGAAAATGCCTGGAAGATATCCGGAAAATGCGTGAAAATGTCCGGAAAATATCCGGTAAATGCGTGGAAAATCCCCGGAAAATGCCAGGGAAATGTCCGGAAAATGTCTGGGAAACATCCGGAAAATCCCCGGGAAATGCTCGGAAAATGCCTGGGAAATTCCCGGAAAATGTCTGGAAAATCCCGGAAAATGCCAGGGAAATGTCTGGAAAATATCCGGAAAATGCGTGGAAATTTCCGGAAAAAGCGTGGAAAATGTCTGAAAATGCCAGGGAAATGTCTGGAAAATATCCGGAAAATGCGTGGAAATTTCCGGAAAAAGCGTGGAAAATGCCTGAAAATGCCCGGAAAATGCTCGAAAAATGCGTGGAAATTTCCGGAAAAACCGTGGAAAATCCCTGGAAAATCCCTGGAAAATGCCTGGAAAATATCCGGAAAATGCGTGAAAATGTCCGGAAAATATCCGGTAAATATCCGGAAAATGTCTGGAAAATCGCCGGAAAATGCCTGAGAAATGTCCGGAAAATGTCTGGGAAATGCGTGGAAAATCCCCGGAAAATGCCAGGGAAATGTCCGGAAAATGTCTGGAAAACATCCGGAAAATCCCCGGGAAATGCTCGGAAAATCCCCGGAAAAAGCCTGGGAAATTCCCGGGAAATGCCTGGGAAATGCTCGGAAAATGCGTGGAAATTTCCGGAAAAACCGTGGAAAATCCCTGGAAAATGCCTGGAAAATATCCGGAAAATGCGTGAAAATGTCCGGAAAATATCCGGTAAATGCGTGAAAATGTCCGGAAAATATCCGGAAATTGCCTGGAAAATCCCCGGAAAATGCCTGAAAAATGTCCGGAAAATGTCTGGGAAATGCGTGGAAAATCCCCGGAAAAAGCCAGGGAAATGTCCGGAAAATGTCTGGGAAACATCCGGAAAATCCCCGGGAAATGCTCGGAAATGCCTGGGAAATTCCCGGAAAATGTCTGGAATATCCCGGAAAATAACCGGAAAATGCCAGGGAAATGTCTGGAAAATATCCGGAAAATGCGTGGATATGTCCGGAAAAAGCGTGGAAAATGCCTGGAAAATGCCCGGAAAATGCTCGGAAAATCCCCGGAAAATATCCGGAAAATGCGTGAAAATGTCCGGAAAAAGCGTGGAAAATGCCACTTCAAATTTGCGAAGTAATTAAAGCAGAAAACCAAAAAAGAAAAAGAAAGCTAAAATCTTTCATATTAAATGTATATGGGATATTCATATTTCATACTTAATGTATGGGAGGGTTTAAAGATAATTTTTTTGACATTTCTCGATTTATTTTTAAAAATTTATTACCGCCATTTTACTCATTAGGTTAAGTACTTTCGATATCAGTTTAAAGTTTTTTGTTATCTGTAATACTTACGGAAAAATCGCCTGTGCACACTTAACGATTACACCCTGTATATAGGTATAGTAAATGGATGAACCGATTTTGATTAAATATGTCTAATTATACTTTACACGTCATGCCCTTTCATTTCATATGTCACTTGAGTCAAAATTCACTTTTTTTATTATCTACCACTTTTATACCTATATCAAATAAATGGATGAACCGATTTTGATAAAATTTGACTTATTTTTACTGATAGGATTCACTTTCATTTAATATATCACTAAAGTATATTCGACAACTTTAGTTATTTTCATTCCCACTTTTACACAATAAATGGATGAACCGATTTTGATACAGTTTATTTAAGAACCAGCGTCGGAAAATATGCTGCCTAACAAAAAAACATCATCTAATTCGGATTACCTGCTAGCGAGCTACGGTGGCACAAACACACACACACACACACAGCGGTCAAACACTTATCACCCATATTTTTGCATCGGGGGTTAAAAATATAATATAATACGACATAATTTAAAGGACATTTTATGTATAAAATTTACCTAGAAATCCCCCCCCCCCTACTACCTCAGCTTACCCCCCCACCCTTGGGGACTTTCGATATGATCACTTGGACATAACTGTAGCGTATAACAGATAACTTACGTTTTATCGTACACTATGTGTACCATAGAATGCCTTAGCAAATGTTCGCCGTGAGTACTTAAATGGTCATAACTTTTTTATTTATGAACCGATTGACATGAAATAAACACTAAATGTTAAATGAAGATTACCACAATATATTAGTGAAAACCGCATCGAAATCGGATAAGCCGTTTCTGAGATTAGCGTGTTCAAACATACAGACAAACAGACAAACAGACAAAAAATTTTTTAACTACAGTTTTGGGTTTGGGATCGATTTAATAATAACCCCTGCTAATTTTTTTTTACATATTTTCATTGTACAGACACCACTTTTCTAGAATTTTATTATATGTATTGATAAACCTTCCTCTTGAATCACTCTATCTATTTAAAAAAACCGCATCAAAATCCGTTGCGTAGTTTCAAAGATTTAAGCGTACAAAGGGACATAGGGACATAGGGACATAAGGACATAGGGACAGGGAAAGCGACTTTGTTTTATACTATGTAGTGATATTGAATATTCGATAACAGTAATTTTAAACGATTTGTTTAAGTCAAGATAAGTGTATGTTTATCGTCTGCCGATGGTTGCGTATATATAACACATCAAGCGGTCGTGCGCGGATTTGTGGTCTCTATTGCCAACGGGTTCGATTCACGTGACGGGAATAAATATTATTTTATCCTATAGTAAAATATTGCAAAAAGCACATACTTGCCAGCTACACGCTAAAATATTTTCTTTATCGAAGCTAATGGCTTTAGTAAAAATGGAAGAGTCTGTGAGCTTGTATACGTGTCGGAATACTTTTATAATGCTGGAAGATTTACTACTTTTATATATTCTCGGCTTTTAATAAAAGGAGCAAGGCGTGTTTATGTTTTTACATAATACGTTTTATATAGATACTTGTAAGGGCGAGTGTTAGTTTTTATGTTTTGTGAATTCTAACATTGGTTTTGCTTTAAAATGTAGATACAGCTTTTATCGATATTGAGTATGGAAATATACGAAGCATTTGTTACACATATACGCAGTCGCACAGCAGTTCTAATTTGAAGCGAAACTGTGTCAAGTCAATATCACATAAATATCACCATAACATATAAACTTGGTGTGAACAATGTGCAATATTGTTATTTAGCGCGACGCATTCAATTTAATTTAACGGCTCAATAACTCATTGCATAATGAGCTGCGGCAGTAGGTCTACAGTAACGAGTAAAAGTAAAGACTATGCTAATTTTCTAGCACTCGCTTGACAATGAACGTTTGCGGTCCATTGTTGAGAGTCACATGTTTATTTTTACCTGCTATAAATGGTGCACGTTTATTGGACGTCCGTTTACGCGACATCTTCACGGTGTATTAATATTAATACTTTATTGCATGTCCGCTCATTAATAGTTAACGTTTCTAGGTAGAAATTGTTTTAAATCGCCGGGCTCTTATATCGCAATCACGTTTTCAGTGAACGCATGTTGTTCTTAATTGGATTCATAGTCATGATAATAATGTCACTGCTGCATGGCGTCACGTGGCCTGCAGTGTGTTAGGACCAAGACATGCCACATACTGATGGATCCAATATATTTTATCGTAAAAATAGGCGTCTTACTACTCGTTGCTCTATTTTACAATGCATAGAAAATGCAGACAGCAATTTACAAAATAAAACAACAAAACTTTTATTTAAAGTTCGATGCCAGTTGGCTTATAATCTTCTAGCTATTAATCATCCATTATTGAAGCGAAATTTTGTATAAAAAATATATAACCATACATTAAAAGTGTGTTTTATACTGATCGACATATAGCGTGAATCATACAATGAAATCAGGTGCGGTGACGTAAATGACGACATTTAAGGGCTCTCTTATTTGCTTTTTCTGAGCCTGTTGTTGTTGGCTTTTGTGTCCAGTGTGAGTGAACTAATTATATCGACCGACCCGCGAAGGCGCAAAAAAAACCGAAATTTACTTATTAATAATTTATTGTAAAAAAATTACATTATAAATTATTCCTAACTTAAACTACGTCCCTCCGGTTCAATGTTGGAACCAAGAGTGCTCGTCGTCCACGGCGGAGCAGCTACAGCGTCGCGGTGGTGATGATTGCCGCAACACTCTCTGGAATCGCAGGTGTGCGCGATGTCGCAATTGCTAACAGGTGCAAGTCCTTCTTGGGTGGCCCCATGCATCCTCTAATAGTTAAGGCGTGTATACACAGTACATAACACCTCCCTCCTGAAGTTCAGCGATTATTGGCGGGCAAGGCTCGTTAATATCGCTGAAATTTCACACTCCGCCGATTGATGTTCTATTTCTTCTCTTTGATTACCATGAACACTCGTAGTAATAGGCTTTGATGTACGCACTCTCCGTACGACGTACCATGTCACTAGGGCAACTGCACTCGTTATTAATATAACATATATCGGTATGATGGAAGGCTGCATATAGAGAATCTCGTATCCGTTGTTGGTACTGATAGGCATTTCCATTGATATAGCTCTGTTACTAGCGTGTAATTTATCCAAATTTATCGAATTCAACTTCAGAACTTCTTCATCTGTATTATATTGGCTGGAATCTGGCAGGTTTGCAATTTTCATTATCTGTCCTTTGATATGGTCTTCTCGATTGACTATCTTGAAAGCCTCCGTTTGAAGAATGCAGTTTTTGGGTATTGTGGCTAAGTAGCTTCCTTTAATGACGTCATATTGATCTTGCGAGCATGATAGGTGAATTTTTGATGGCTTTGGGAAACTGATGACGTAGTGGGCGTCGTCTAATTTTTCTAGTGCGGGTGCTCCGAGCTCCACAGGCGTGAAGAGACAAGATGCGACGACTCGTTGCGTGGTAATAAGGTGATACACGCAGTCATTTTTGGATCGATGATGGTTCAACTTGTCCTCACATAGATACCCTAGGCCAGACTTCGGGCATTCTGCCTCCATGTACATAAAATCCTCGTCGTGAATTGCCACAAAAGGATAGGGTGGAATTAGGACTTTACTATCTTTATTAGGAACTATGGATAATTTAAATAATTCAAAGGTAGCAGGAAGGACAACCGGGAACATAAAAACTATAACTATATTTCTATTACTATAATAATAGCCTAGTTTAACTAAATCAAAATATTCTCTATAATTAACTTGAGGGATTTGATCTTTGCCATAAAATTTGTTTAACTTATTTAACATTTCTTTTAGTGAATTTGAATTGAACATAAGATGATGCGTACTTTTCGCACGAATAAAACCTAATAAATTTTCTAATCTATGTAATTCCTCAGATATATCATCAATGTTATCTGATAAAATTGCTACGCGTTGAATTAAATCGATGTATATAGTAATGTTTAAATTATTTTCCTTTAAATCATTTATAGCTATTTCAATTTTTTCCTGATTTTTAATTAAGTTGTTTAAAATGTCAGATTGTTGGTTTATCCAATCTTTACTGAGGCTTATATGATTATTCATTTCTGTGACCAATCTATTTTCATTATTTTGTAATAATTTAATTGCGGTATCATATTTAATTGCATCCGTATAGTCTAGGTTACCAGAAATACTTTTTATTACTGAACCTAAACCATCTATGAGACCTCTCTTTTTGCGATTGGGTTCAAAAGTTTCTAACTGATTTGATAATTTAATAATCTTATAATGTAAGTGTTCGATATGTGAATTATATAGCGAAAATAATCTATCGTGCAAATTAGGTGTTAATGAATTTAATTGATCCTTTACTATGGTTATACTATCGCGAATATCTTTTAAATTAATAATTTGCAAAAATGAATGATAATGAGTGACAATTCTTGCAGTTCCAATATTAAATGGTAGTATACCGGGTCCATCATCCAAGCTACTCAGGGTGGGATCCTCCGCTTGAATCAGGCACAGGATCAGAGGAAGGATTCTGTAACAATTTAGGTACCCTCTTAAGCCTAGATTTAGCAACAGCGCCATATATTTTCTTCTTAGTATAGATATGAATAGGTAAATCAGCTAGTACGGTATCGTGCGTAAAACGCGGTGCGGTCTTTTGCCGTCTAGCCCTAGGATTTCTTACAAAAATTTGTTGATCTGGATAATACTGTATTTCGGGTTCGCGGTTCCTATTAATGTTTTCTGTAATTTGAGTACGGCGTTCCAAAGACGATTCATTAATAATTTTGAATACTTTGTGCATACTATCGCGATGTTCTTGCATATATTGCTGTAAGACATTTTCTGATAGATCGATATCTACAGGATCGCGGGGATCTAAATGACCGGTTATAATGTCAAGAGGGCTGCACTTCGTGAAACTGTGGATCGAACTATTATAGGCAAGAACAGCATACGGCATTAAGTTTATGATTAATTCACCACGTCGTTCAAGTTTTAGTAAACGTATATGTTCTAATAAAGTTGAGTGAAGCCGTTCTACCATACCATTTTCGTTAGGTGCATGAGCTAATAACTTATGGTGATTTATTCTATGAAGTCTTACAAATTCACTGAATATTTGGTTCGTGAATTCAGGACCTCGATCCGTTACGACAGTCATAGGTAAGCCATGATGTGTACTAAACGTCAAAAGAGCCTGAACTACGCTTATCGCGGTTGCGTCTTTTAAACAATATGCTTGAGCATACTTAGAGAATGCATCTATTATAGTGAGATATTTCTGAGAATCAATACTAAGTAAATCGAGATGTACTATTTCAAAAGGCTTTGTAGGAGGAACTACGATTCGAAATTTTGGATTTACTGGAATTCTATCATATTTTCCTTGACCACATATGCTACACTCATTAATATATTTAGTTACAGCTTCCTTCATTTTAGGCCAAAAGTATTTCCTAGATAAAGATAAATGAGTTTCGTTAATTCCGCGATGGTTAGTTTTGCCTTCATGATAATTTCGTATTATTTCCTGTTGCTTAAAGTAATCTTTGACATTTTGCAATTCTAATTTTGTAAGAACTAAATCCATACATGAACTTTTAAAATTAGCCTGTATTATTGGAACTATAGCACACATAGCATCAGGGGGATGAACTAGAATTGCAGTTTTTATCTTAGGATCTACATATTTTTTAATAAGTGAAACTATTTCACTATCAATATTCGCTTTGTTAACATTAATATCTATCTTAGTATGATTTTCAAAAGGTTTTGAAATTATAGGCTTACTCGGTACTCTATCTATTAAAGTAATAACTATCTGTCTCTTAAATTTATTCAACGGGTGATCTGTTATAGGTACATCTAAAATTGGGTTCTCCGCGTCAGTATGAACTGTGACGGTGTCGGAACTTGCTGTAAGAGTACCTGATTTCGAATGTGCAGTAATCGTACTTGAATTTGAATTAACAGTAATTGTATCTGAACTTCTTCTTATTAATGAAGGTGTTGTTTCTGTTGGATTAACCGCTAAAGAATCTGTTTCCTCATTGTTAATTTGAATACGCGATAAAGCATCGGCGTTACAATTTTGCTTTCCCTGCTTATAAATTACAGTGTAATCGTATTCGCTAAGTTTGAGCCTCCAACGTGTGAGACGGGAATTAGGTTCCTTTAAATTCATGACCCATTGAAGGAGTCTATGATCAGTTATAATTTTAAACTTACGGCCAAAAAGGTAAGGGCGGAAATATTTCGTTGCCCAGACAATTGCTAATAGCTCCTTCTCAATCGTGCTATAATTAATTTCGCTACTATTAAGTGTACGTGAAGCGTACGCAATTGGTTTATCGGAACCAACGGGGCCTTGAGAGAGTACAGCACCGATAGCTAAATTCGACGCGTCAGTTGTAAGAATAAATTCTTTATTGAAATCAGGATACTGAAGAATTGGATCGTTCATTAATAATGTTTTACACCTATTGAAACATTCAATGTAATCTTTAGAAAATGTTATCTTTGAACCCTTTTTTAAGCATTGTGTCATGGGTTTCGTGATTTTAGCGAAATCTGGTATGAATTTCCTATAATAACCTAATAGACCTAGAAATCGTTTAATGTCGGTTGGAGTTTTCGGAAGAGGATACTTTTGGATGGCAGATATCTTATCTGGGTTAGGCTTTATCCCATCTTTGCTAATAATGTGACCAAGATACGCGGTTTCGAGTTTAAGAAATTCCGATTTATCCATCTGTATTTTAAAGTTGGATTCACGCAATCTCTGAAACACTTTTCCAAGATTAACGATATGCTCCTGTAAAGAAGTGCTAAACACTATTATATCATCTAAGTAAACTAGACAAATAGAATTTTGCAAATCTCTCAGTACATTATCCATTACTCTTTGAAAAGTAGATGGACTATTCTTCAGACCCATGGGCATTCTTAAGAATTCAAAATGACCATGTTCTACACTAAAAGCAGTTTTTGGAATGTCAGCCGGGTTCATTTCCACTTGATAAAACCCACTTGCTAAATCTAGCGTTGTGAAGTATTGACAGTTACCCAATTTATGTAAGACATCTGTGATATTAGGAATCGGATATTTGTCATCCAAAGTTTTCTCATTTAACTTTCTAAAATCAACAACTAAACGCCATTTAACTTTGCCGGATGCATCTGCCTTTTTAGGTACCACCCAAATAGGAGAGCTCCATGCTGAATCTGATGGTCTAATAATACCCTGTTCTAACATTTTACTTATCTGATTCTGTACTTCCTGCCTATGAATAAATGGATAGCGATAACTTTTCGTATAAACCGGTATTTCATCCTTAGTTCTAATAGAATGCTTAATTTTATTCGTAAATGTTAAGTTTTCGCCTTCTATATAAAATACATCCGCATATTCTGAACATAATGACTCTAAATTTAAACGTTCCTCATTATTTAAGTGATCAGTACGCAAGCGAGATAATACCTGTTTCACACGGTCGGACGAACGTTTGGTGCGCGTGTACTCGTTATTATAAACCTCGGCACATACTGGTCGATCCATTGAAAAAATTACATCATTACGGGTTGGATTAGAAATTTCCACGATAGCGCGATTGCTCCTCGCCTTCGTTAAACATTCAGAAATATGACAATTACATATAATTTGTTCCGGTATAATAGCGTCTCCATTCTCAACATCTACGGGTAATCTAACTAATTTACTACTTCCTGCGGGTATGACGTCCTCATAAAGATTAGCATTCCGTGAGTCATATACTAATAACTGATTCGTAGCGTTGCATGTATTTAAAGTTTTAGTTTTATAATTAATGGATGCTTCCCATTTATCTAACAAATCTGAACCTATTAAGCCGTCGAAATAATTGTGAAATTTATAAACGAAAAATGTGATATCGTCAGGGTCATTGAATTCAGGAAAACTAGGTAATGTTATAGAATAATTATTACGTGTTACAGCATGAACATTGCTTACTTCAAAGGGATCATAATTAAGAGTAACGTCAGGAAAATATCTCTGTACTGCATCAGGGCTAAGAAAAGATTGGTTAGCTCCAGTATCAATTAACAATTTAAGTGGAGGATTATGAATTTGAATATAAGGAAGTTGACGTTGCGTGTGTAGATTTAATTCTATTTTGGTTTTTCTAATTTTTGGTGGATTCTGAAAATCCTGATCGTGTTCTGAACGTACGTCACACGTTTCAACAAAATTTTCAGGTGCGTCTGTCTGTTCGTAATGTACATAGGGTTCATATTCCGTACAGTAATATTCATTATTATAATAGTCATCTTCATAAGGATATAAATCGGTACAGTAATAATCTTCATCTAGATATTCATTATGATTCATCTCCCTAGTCTTAAAATAATTACTCGGGGGTGGATTACCAAATTTTGACCAATCATGAGCGCGTGCAAAAGGTGTCGGTGGTAAAGTCTTTGTCACGTAATGGCTAACGCCACTCATAGGATGCGGTTTCGGTTGCGCGGGATGTTTAGGCTGTAATCTGAACGTATTGCTCTGCGGGTTATAGTTAGGGGGTGCAGCGCGGAAAATTTGCATAGTACGAGTTGGACGTGCTGGTCCTTGCGGTTGATTAAAATTTCGATTAAAATTTGGTGGCTTAAATTGCGGTCTAAACGAATGTATAGGCTGTAGTTTAGAAGATATAGGTTCACTAAAATCATTATGTCTATAAAACGGTTCATGCGAGTACGGCATTCTAAAAGGTACGTGGGGTTTCCTATCAAAAGTTTCATTACGTTGTTGAAGGTATAAAGTGCTTTGTTCTTCATTAACGTATTCTAATGCCTTTTCAATGGTTGCGGGGCGCATGCAACGTATGCGTGAGCCTAACGGATCTCGTAAACCACGTAGGAAAGCCTGTAGTGTTAATTTTTGATACAGGTCCCTTTTTGCCTCACGAGTAGTAACGACTGTTTCATGTAATGCTATATACGTCATTATGGTACTAAAAAGATGCTGACATTTTTCATAGAACTCTTGAGGAGAGCTACGACCTTGCGTTAATAAGGCTAAATCGTTATAAAGGGCGGTCTCATCTCTATGGTCAGAAAAGTTATTAACTAATACGCTTCTAATACCGTGCCAAGTAGTAGGTATACCATTTGCATTAATAACTCGGGCTGCGGGCCCAGTGACTTTATTTAAAATACCATTACATAACGCGGCAGTTTTTAAAGTATTTCCGGGATCTTTATCTATAAATTCCTCAGCTAATTGGTCACTTAAATGTATAAATCTTGTTAAAACGTTAATATTACCATCAAATTCTGGCAAAAGCCTAAGTGCATTAAAAATTTTATCCAAATCTGACATTTTAAATATCTGTATTACCTATATAAAATATATTAAATTTAATTAAATTTATTTACTTCGTTAACCTAACATAAAAAATTAATAATCTTTACCTAATATATTTGAATTATAAAATGAATTAATTCGTAAAATTCGAAAATTAATCAATTCGTAATTAATTAATATTTAAATTTATTAATCTTTTATCAACCTAATATCTATATATTTGAATTTTACAAATTGATTTTGCAAAATTCTAAAATTAATTCGCGATGAATTAATATATTTTAAGCCTACGCACTACAGTTCCTCGGTTCCCGTGAATGGGTAATCTAGGAAAACTTACAATCTAGGAGTGGCAAGTCACTAAGAGAATTAGTGTACTTACAGGATTTTCATTTCGGCCTTTCCTGCAGTATCAATGTTCGGATACCCTTCGCGTTGCGGCGGCCAATGGTGTAGGTTCTGGATCCCCGTCGTCGTCCCTCCGATGGAATAGCGATACTCGATGCTTGTAGTTTCGCGTTCCGAGAGACGGCTCTCAAGGATTATCCTACCGACTGCGCCAATTATATCGACCGACCCGCGAAGGCGCAAAAAAAACCGAAATTTACTTATTAATAATTTATTGTAAAAAAATTACATTATAAATTATTCCTAACTTAAACTACGTCCCTCCGGTTCAATGTTGGAACCAAGAGTGCTCGTCGTCCACGGCGGAGCAGCTACAGCGTCGCGGTGGTGATGATTGCCGCAACACTCTCTGGAATCGCAGGTGTGCGCGATGTCGCAATTGCTAACAGGTGCAAGTCCTTCTTGGGTGGCCCCATGCATCCTCTAATAGTTAAGGCGTGTATACACAGTACATAACAAACTAGTTTCCTTTACTTGCTAACATATGATGATAAATAATAACGTTTAAAACAAAGACGAATGAATAGTAGATAATTTTATTCTTAAAAAAATATCGAGCGATAAATATGGATGAATAAATAAAAAATAAAATATAAATATGCATAATGCATATCAAAGCGCTATAAATATTATTGATTTAATTATAAATTCACCCACTTTACATACAAATTGTACAAGAATTCAGGTTACATTTTTGCTCTAATGAGCGATTCATGTTTTAGTTTACTTATTCATCATATTATGCACAAATACATGTGCCTTATCACATTAAACAATAAGGAAAATACACAAAACATTATTCAATCGAAATCACAAATTGATTTTCATTTTTCATGTGTTAAGTATCAATACAACATTGTCAACTCGCTTCCAGGTGGAGAAACCGGTGACAGAAGGTCTCTCGCACAGAACAAGGGACCAATGGGAGATTGACCGGTCCTCCCTGAAGTTCGTGCGCAAGCTCGGCCACGGCCAGTTCGGCGAAGTATGGGAGGGGCTCTGGAACAGCACCACCCCTGTCGCAATCAAGACCCTGAAGTCAGGCACGATGGACCCGAAAGATTTCCTCGCTGAGGCGCAGATCATGAAGAAGCTGCGGCACAGCAAACTGATACAGCTGTACGCGGTGTGCACGCTCGAGGAACCCATATACATCATCACCGAGCTGATGAAGAACGGCTCACTTTTAGAATATTTGCAAGGTAATATACATGTTCATGAAAATCCTCAGTTTCCATTGTGTCATCTTTGATCAATCACACTCTCGACTTTTCTTAAGAAGATTCTCAATGTAAACTTTGATAATTACATAATAATTGGATTGCAATTTAAATAATCGCATTAGCTATTGTCTAGTTATTATAACTCTGCCAGACAGAGATACAAATAAGTATGTATGAAACATCTCCTTCGTGAATAATTGAAATCAATGCTCTATAAAGGAAATAATCTCGCTCTTTCCACGTACAATTGTTAGAACCACTGCCCATTCCACCTTATCACTTCCATCTCGTATAACGTTTCGCAATTGCGCTATCTTCGTGATTAATTAATTGTCAACGAGTTGATAATCATTTTGCTACCTATTATTATCTGATTAAGATCTGTAATTATCTGATCGAATGCTACAATGTGACGGCCAACTGAGATAATTTGCTATGCCGGTGGAAATATTTTCTTATTAATTAGCTGGTCTATTTTATTGTTTATTATTAATTGCATTTTATATAACCCGCAACATGACCTCGTTTATCTTTATAATTTTCTATCAGAATAAGTATTACGATTAGACGAGACAATAATACATATAAAAAGCATTTTAAGAATCAACAAATTTATTAAAATCACTATACATTCATAGAAATTTCTTCAATCAATTTATATTTTTTTGAAGTGAAACTTCTTTAGGCGCGTTGAGAGTGAAATTTCAATGTCGCGTTATGGCAATACCGTCATGTCGTGGAGTAAAGCGACGATTTTGGTATCTTTGAATCTTGCCAAAGAAGTTTCACTTCTGACACGTGTGCTCAGCACGCTCTTATTGTATACCCTAATTAATACATTTAATAATACAGCAGCTAAAATCCTAAAACATAAATAAATAAATATAAATAAATAAATAAATAATTCCATCTCCCGTTCCAGGCAAGGGCCGCGGTCTCAAGCTACAGCAGCTGATAGACATGGCGGCACAGATAGCGGCCGGCATGGCGTATCTCGAGTCGCAGAATTATATACACAGAGACTTGGCCGCGAGGAACGTGCTCGTTGCTGAAGCGAACATCGTGAAGATCGCTGACTTTGGTCTAGCGCGGCTCATAAAGGTGCGTGCACTATGGGTGGTCTACGCGAGTTTGAAAGTGTGCTCTGTGGGTTTCTTTGTGCTTAGTTTTGACTTGTAAAGATAGGTGCTCTGCGCTCTGTGCGGGCTTATAACGGTGGGTGCTCTACAGATGTTTTGTGCTTAAGCTGCTAGTGAATGACTTATATAATTGTTAAAAAAAGTTTTCTTTTGCCTGAACGTTATAAGAAGATAAGAAATTAGAACTATGAAATTTCAAAAGAGGATTTTCACCTGATCATTTGACACCTCGAAAGTAAACAATTGATAGAACATTTTTAAGCTATTGCATAGCTTCTATCGCGGGCCTCGAGCGCGGGGACCGACTCCAGAAATTCCGTAACGTAAAAAACCTCACGCTCCCCACTCCGACGGGCGCGGAGGTGTGGCTTGAAGGCATAGCATGCAATACCTTTACCGCGGCAGTCCCCGAGTGCCACACGTCTTTTTTTTAAATAAATATGTAAAAACAGAAGAAATTATGAATGAGAATGAATTGTGGTATTATTATCGGTCAGAATAATAATTAATTAATCAGTAGTTACTTTATCGAACCCCCTTCCGGCTATATCAAATATCACTGCCGCCATCATAAACAAAAATAAAATATAGCAAAGAAAATACAGCTAACAAAACAGTTTACATTTTTTTTTTTCTTTAATTAGTTAATTGCACTAGGTACTATAATTATAACGTTATTTATATTATGAAATTGGCTGCTAGGCTGCTTAATATACCTAATTATTTAGCCGTTACAGTAAAATTGTGTGTAATAATGCTCCTCAACTTGAAGTAAATTTAGACCTTAAAGTAGTTTAAATAGATAGACAAGATTTTTCGTGTGCATCTTTACCACACTATATAAGTCAGTCAGGCAGTTCATTAAGTGAAGTCCTATTAACAATACGGCTGCATATCATTCAGGCTATTAATTAATCAGCGCCGTTACACGCATAGGCTCTGCTTTTAATTAACAGCTTTGTTTTATTGAATTAAATCAATATATCAGTGTATATTTTATATACGTACAATCTACATGTTTGCTTATACATAATATTTAAATAAACCTATCAATACCCATAACTCACGTAACCAAACACTCGTAAACTACACCAATTACGAAACTAACATAGTTTACGATGTTGATAAATTAAAAAATATCTTAACGTTGAAGCCATCGGTCATTGTTTTTTTTTTTATAAATAAATCTGTAATAGCTGCATTTAACATACTTGAATTATGTTCGACATTTACCTTCATTGCTTCAATGTATCATAATATCATCTGTGACGTAAATATATTTCTACATTATTCATCGAATAGTTTCGCGGAAGTGGCTTATGTAAGATGCGATAACTTAAATAAGTGTTATAGCCCATTGTATTCTTGCGTCTAATGATCTTCTATTTATATGTTTATTTACAGAATGATCTCATTTATCAAGATAAATAAATTAAAAACAAAGTAAAGACGATCTAGAAACTGTAACTCCATGATTTGTGTAATATAATCATTGTTAGACAAATTACGTCGGTATTGTTTATACTGTAAATATTCATGTACGTAACTGGACAAAAACCAATATTGTCTTACTGACCTTAGTATATATTATATTTTGTATGCATGAATAGCCTTTTTCTAATTATTGGACAGGTTGTTTACGCATCTTCTAATAAACGTTTAGTGTAGCGAACGCTATTCAGTGTTTTGTAAATATTTTTGTTTTCTCTATAAACCAAACAATGATTCTATAAAATAAAAAGAATAAAGTAGGTATATACGCTTTACATATAATATTCCTGTAATTATTAACAGTTCCAATAATTGTGGGAATAAAATCACTAAATTCTAAAAAAAAAATCACTAAATTCTGACCAATATTTACCATTGAGCTTTTAATTAAGGTAGCCTACAGCAAAAAATTCAACGTTTTTTATAACATTACTTTTGTGGGTTTTTAAAATTTACAAAAATATTCAAAAAATCTGTTTGTTTAATTATTATTATTCTAATTTACAGTAAGTTGTTGACTATTAGATTTGGGTTTTCAAATTCACGTTCACATTCGTAAAAAATACGAAAAAGCTGTTATTATCATCTAAATAATGTATGTATTGTTAACAGGAGGACGAATACGAAGCTCGCGTGGGCGCCCGGTTCCCGATCAAGTGGACCGCGCCCGAGGCGGCCAACTACAGCAAGTTCTCGATCAAGTCGGACGTGTGGTCGTTCGGCATACTGCTCACTGAACTCGTCACGTACGGACGGACGCCTTATCCGGGTGAGCATTTTTTGTGATTTTTTTTAGATTTTTTGGAGATTTTTTTTTTAGATTTTTTTTAATTACGGAGAAAGAAAGAGTATTAATTAAACTCCACATTAATCGTGTTTACGAGAAACCATTAATATTTTGTAATTACAAATTATTATCACTTAGGTAGATATTATATTTGGATTATGTTATCTCCATATTATTTAATTAAATTAACTTATACGATCAATATCACAATATCTGAGAGTTATTTTTGTTAAGTCTAACTTCCTTATAATTTTGTATTCATAGTGAGTATAATTAATCATAAAAATATAAATTATTATAGATGGGAACTACAGTCATTATGGTTTGAGCGATGATGTCAAATTACGTGACAAACTCGTGAAAACGTCGTCTGTACATTGTTTTAAATTTTACTTTAATGATTCACTCTTCTATTACTATTTAAACGTAAAAGTCTTTCAGCCGTACAAATAAACGAGTTATAACATTTTATGAAAAGAATAAACTAAGAATAAGGAAAAATCATACAAATAAACACGTAATAAATGAA
Source organism: Colias behrii (assembly GCA_029959065.1). NCBI lineage: Eukaryota > Metazoa > Arthropoda > Insecta > Lepidoptera > Pieridae > Colias > Colias behrii. Next base: position 4,847,448 of record JARWMC010000019.1, on the reverse strand, counting down.
ACCTAGTATAACGTCGGAATAAGTATTCATACTAATGCTATTTCGTCCTTATTCCGGCTACCACCCTAGTATAAGTCTGACATAACCGAGTCATAACCTATCTTTTAGTACATTGTGCTGTGTTTTACAAGTTTTAGAAGCAATTTTCAATCTAAATTTGAGATAATAGCAATGAGAGTAATACGAGAAGTAGAAAAAGTTGAGCATATTAATAATTTCATTAAATATTGAAATGGAAAATTTTGTATGAAATGTCAAAACATACGAAATTATGAAAAACCCTTTTGATATTTAAATAATGATTTATTTATTTACGGCATGCGCCAAACCATACATACATAAAACTTATTTCTAAACTTATCACAATAATATAAACTTTCGTTGAAAATATAAATCTTCTAAGCCTGGAGTTGTATGTTTTGAATACCAGTTATTTGGCAATTCTCTATCTCAAGGTGGGTTTATCTTCTGTTCTCCAGATATTGGATAGATCGTTCTCTTTCATTTGCTTGCATATATTTAATGATATATTTAAATTATTTCCAATAAATATTTAAAAAATAAATAAACAGAACATCGTATGATGAAACTTCACAACAAATTCGACGAAGTCAAACGAGCGTCAAAATGACAGCACCAAGGCTTAACCGTAGACAATTTCAATGTTTTTCATAATTTTATGAATGAATTGCTACGTTGCCGCTTCGCGCCTATTAGCGTGAGCATAGTTACATCGACGTTATTCCAAATTTATTTGTAAGAAATTATGACATCCTTATTCTTTATTTATTCTTATCATATCTATTCATTGCATAAGGTTTGAATAAGCAAGTTTTTATTTGTACGGCTGTTTGTGTTTATTTGTAATGTGTATACATAAATTATTTCTTGAAAAAAATATTCGAGTATTACATTAACATTTTCAGCTTTATAATATCTAAATATAAACATAATATTATTATTATTCTAGCGAGCCGAACGCTTGATAAATGAACGTATTCGACGTACCTACTACAGTATGAAATATTTATTTAAAAAAAATTGTATTCGAAGGTAATGCACCAAGTCGAGATAAACGATAACTAATATGTATGTGGGTGTGGCAGGCATGTCGAACGCGGAGGTGATGCACCAGGTGGAGCACGGCTACCGCATGCCGTGCCCGCCGAGCTGCCCCGCGCCGCTGTACGAGATCATGCTCGAGTGCTGGCACAAGGACGCGCTCAAGCGGCCCACCTTCGAGACGCTGCAGTGGAAGCTCGAGGACTTCTTCACCATGGACAACTCGGAGTACAAGGAGGCGGCCGCCTACTGAGCCCGGCCCGCCCTGCCCACCCACCGACACAACGCACACGTTAGTTACACGTTTGACACGCTTTCTGAGTAATAAGTTATTATTTGTCGCAATTCTGCATACTTATTGTTATTCTGTTCTATTTTATGTTTTATTAAAATAACAACGTCCAATATATTAATCTCTTTAAATATAATCTATATTCTTATTTTTACTGATGTCATTAATATTGTAAAAAAAAAATAGAAATTTGTTTTAAAAATACAGCTATCAATAATGATGTTCACGATTCATAAATTCTTCGAAACATTCACGTTGTGTCAAATCGTCGGTAAAATTTTAAATGTCCTAATCGTATATACGTTTCGCAGGCCGCGAGCGTGTACCACATGCCGCCGGAGCTGCAGCTGCTGCACGCGCACGCGCACGCGCACGGCCACGCGCACCACCACGTGCCGGTGCACTCGGCCACGCTGGCCCAGATGCCCGTGCACGCGGCCGCGCTCGCGCAGCTGCCCGCGCACTCGGCCACGCTGGGCCAGGTGCACGCGGCCACGCTGGGCCAGGTGCACGCGGCCACGCTGGGCCAGGTGCACTCTGCGCTGGCCCCGCTGTGCCACCACCACGCGCACGGCCGGGGCACGCTCGCGTACCGCGTGCCGCACTAGCTCGCACACACACGCCCACACACACACACACACACACACACACACACATCGACACACTACACACGTATACAACACAACGCTAACGTTTGTTATATGGTCACGTAAACGGTGGTCCACGTTTGGCATTGTGATTTGTATGTGTGCGGTTACATTTGCACTGTGAATTCTTTAAAATTTTATTATACATCAATACGCAGTTCTATATTAGAAGTACGTTATTAACGGTAGTTAATTTCATGACTATTTAGTGTACATGGCGATCGTAATACTTTTATGTATTCATAAAAGAACACGTTTATAGAGCTGTGTATTTATACTTTTTTTCATGTTGTGTCAACGTGTACGCGCGCAATACCCAACACATTCATTGTCATTGTAAAATGAAATCATACGTCATTAGAAGTATAGAATTGATTTTATTATAAGAACGGCATATGATTACTGTAAGAGAGTTATCTTGTTGAAATAACTCGATATAAAAATTGTTACCATTATGATATTAAAGCGTTGACATGAAGAACAATAATCTTCAAATATGTTTTATATTGAGTTAGATGAAAATAAAATAAGCGTCTGTAATTTAAATCAATCATCACTTCAGTTAAATACGATGTGCGTTGTCATAACTGATTTTCATCCTTAATGTCTATGTAATAAGGATGAAAATCACATTATTTCAATAGTAAAATCATTAAGCTCTTAACAAAGCCAAGATAGCTTTATTCGCCCGCATTTGCATTTTTCTGTAAGCATATCTCTTTAGAAGCTCTTCACTAGATTAAGCTTAATTAAATGCAGTTTTTCTCACTCTACTAAGAGATTTTAGATGAATAGAAAGAGATAAAGCTATGGCAAAATTCGAATACGGACGTATATGTGCGGCTTAACTCTTTTCATGTAAGCTAGATGTCGACATTCCTTTTATTTACACGTCAAATACTACGTATGTTAGTATTAAGATACCGATTTTATAATAAAATAAAGGATTAACGTAAAAAAAATACTGTAATTGTTTCGATGTGAGGGGAATAGAATTAAATAAGCAATGTGCAAAGAGATGATATTATATAGTATTAAATAATTGAAAATGTACATGATTGTCCTCATTTGTGAAGGAGCGCTTTATTTGCATTTTAATTTAAGATTTTAGAGTGAAGTTCAATAGAATTAGGTCAAATTCGCAAATTCATTAATATTCATACGTACTTGATTCCGTCTCGAACACTCGACATAAATTATCATTTTTATATATTACTAGCGGTCCGCCCCGGCTTCGCCCGTGGTACATATGAAAAATAGATGTTGGCCGATTCTCAGACTTACCCGATATGCACAGAAAATTTCATGAGAATCGGTCCACCCGTTTCGGAGGAGTATGCAGACTAACATTGTGACACGAGAATTTTATATATAAGATATAACTTTCATATAGCGGTTATGCTTTAATATCAAGTGTTCGAATCTCTTTGTATCTCCATTGATTGTATCATCCTCACGTCGATATTAAACGCCCGCAATTTACAAAAGTATTTATAGTTTAGGTTAACTTTTATCGCACTAATTCTCAAATAAAAGTTGTTGTAGCGAATTACAAGAACAAAGCTTGTATTTACTCGGCTATGATATGTCTGATATTTCAATGTTCAAGTAGCATTCATGAATTTTATTCTGCTTGAATGATGCGTGTATTATTTGTCTTCAAATTGCGCTTGGATATTGAGAGATTAGTTCGTACCGCAATAACAACGAAGTTAGTGTGAGGATGTTGTGTGACGTAGCGGTGTGTGCGTGTGTGCGTGCGGAGTGCGTGTGCGTGTGCGGCGGAGTGCGCGCGTGTGCGTGTCGGAGGATATTTAGGTTCGGCAGGGACTCTTGTATTGCGCGTATCGATTCTTCTTAAGGTCTCGATTACGCGCCAACGGATAAGGTATTTTTCACCTTCGTATACCATATTTAATGTAGATTAACGATATTGGTGATAGATGCCAAATAATCCTAATAAAGAACTGAATTTTATATGTATACATACTGATCGTTCTGAGGGTATTTAGACGTTAGACATTATTTATGTAATTTATGTAGCTTTTCTATCGCGTTCGATTAACGAATACATACATATTATTATTATTATTCTAATCGTAATGGAGCTATTCTAATTGTTTCGGCGAGTTTCCTTCAGACGCGCTCGGTTCGATCGGCTCGCGATGCGGAAGCGTTTTGAATTTGATTTGTGCCAAGACTTTTAGTTTAAGCGAAAGTTTTATGTTGCCACGAATTGTATCGATTGTCCGACCGACGGGCGACGGCCTAAGATTCACGTTTTGGATGTGTAGTTTTGTATTTTTATGTGTTAGATATATGATTAGTATTTATTGCAATTAGATGTTATTTATTGTCGGCATCATACTCATGCGTTATTCCCGCACGAACTTACGAGTGCAATATACCTTCGAGTAGCTTTGTTACGTACTGGAAACTCGATGAATATCGATGTAGCGAAACCGATTTTACATCCTCAGAACATTGGAAAAGAGTAGTTGAACGGTAGGCTTGAAATGTTATCGTTGTTGACGAATATCTAAACTGTTTGTTACCGCGGACAGTGCATTAGTCGTTTCCCCACTTGTGTAAATAGTACCAAATCTAGAGATAAAGGTTTACGAGTGATATTTCGTTGGTGATTACGAAAACGTACTGCCCAATAGAGGTCCACTGACTCTACCATTCCAATCGGATCGCAATCATTTTTACTATTATAGAAATTGTGACAAAACGTTTAGATGGTTGATGACATTTGTTGTATCACAGTTAATTATTGATAAGGTGGAAATTGAGTCGCACAAATTTAAAATAGCTTTTGATTAACTGCCTACTAATGTGGTGCCCCAAAATTCAAATGTACGTCACAAAAAATTTGGTCTTACCTTGCTACTCGTGCGTGAGCGAAGTATATTTATTAATTTTCATACATTATATAATATACTAGCTTCCGCCCACGACTTTGTCCGTGCATCCCCGTTTTTCCCCGTTCCCGCAAGAATTTCGGGAAATCCTTTCTTAGCGGATGCCTACGTCCTAGCATCTACCTGCATGCCAAATTTCAGCCCGATACGTCCAGTGGTTTGGGCTGTGCGTTGATAGATCACTATATCAGTCACCTTTGAGTTTTATATATATAGATTAGATTTCTATTCAATTTTGTGCTCAAAACTATATGTATTTTGATAGATATTTTTTCAGCTTGGTTTCAAAGTAAAATGGTGAAAGTTCGCTCACGACCAGTGGCAAAGTTGTTTTATAAACGCACTGTGGATATAGCACTTGAATGTATAGAAAAATGAATGGTACAAGTAGATTTTGATCTTCTGTATAAACTTTTACTCATTCCGAGTATCCACAAAATAGTTATATTTTAAATGTATTTTATGATCTTATTCACAGTACTTTGAGAATAATAAAAGTGACTATTTACTCTCATACTGTATTATTTTGATAATTTATTTAGTACGTTAATATCGTCGTAAGTTGTAGCTGTATAAACGCTTTAGGCTTTACGCTTTATCGCAATAGCTAAGTTCGCGCTACGTTTTATCCCGATTAAGGCAATAATATAACGTATTATCATAATTTTAATTATTATATTTAGTTAGCCAATTTTAAGTGTATTACTTGTAAAATTGCGCCATCACAATAAAATATGGGAGTGAATCAAATAGAGATAAGGCTACGTGAAAGTGTAACTTGGATATAAATGAAAAGCAGTATGATTTGTTTCTGTGTTACATGACATTTATGCGTGGTTTTACAGTAATGTACAGTTTAGCGTTTAAAGACGGAAAGCGTAAATTCGAGTGCGACTGACGTTAGTTGATACTGATCGTAACGTGAGCTAAGGTCTTATTACCTCCGAGTATCAATTAATTATATTTTAATTGTCGGCCGGTGGCTCAGTGCCGTATCGACTTTGATCATTATTATGATTGTTTGTTATTGCCGTACGGTCCGGCTTTTTTTTCTTATATTATGATAAATAATATTTATATGATAAATTATAATCATGCGCCGATTCGCCACTGTTTTACCGGTATTATTATTATGGTTATGATTATTATATTTCACTTATTTGTAAAGATTTTTTTAACACAACAATAAATATAAATGTGAAATATTCTTTGTTTTATTGTTTATTCCTTATCCCTTTTATAAAGATGTCTTCATCTATAGTCTATACCAATAATAAAATTGGAGTGTCTGTTTTTAATATTGAAATAACCTATTTTTACTGAATGCATATAGATATATGTACACTGTACATTTACCAAAAAATGTTATTTGTACGCTGTCTGTCTGTTTGTTCCTGCTAATCTCAGAAACGGCTGGACCGATTTTGACGGGACACTTTCACTGACAGATAGCTGTTGTTATAAGGAGTAACTATTTTTTATACCGAGGTTCTCACAGGAACATTAGGAGAAAAGGAAAATCTCATTCATGAAAGAGTTAGAAATATTAATCCAGTATTTTTAAGCATTTCGAACGCCAGTCTGTGATAAAATTCCTAGTATTTTTTTGTTTAAGCACACTTTTATTCGTGGCGTTTCAATATGAAAATTTAACACCTTAGAAACACGATATATGTACCACAGATAATATAAGCTAAAGGGGCAAAAAAATTACTCATTTACAAAATTTATGACCGTGCTAACTGTTGCTTAGTCTCGACATTATTTATTATATTATATACAGCAACCTTGAAAGCAACAGTCATACATCATGTCTAAAAATTTAACTATATCATCTTTCATGAGATACAGCATGCTGGCAAACAGCAAAGTCTTAGTAATAGGAACCCATTTCCATTTTCCTTTTGGCTACATAATCGTAACAAAAAATCGTAATAATTGCAACAAATTATAATCGTAGACAACTATTCCGTTATCTCTTCACTATATGCTGGCCTTACACCACAGATTAAATAAATAAAATAAAATACATAAATCCTTTATTTGCATTTAAACATGGTACTTATATCCTCGCTATTTACTTACATGGAATTATCGAAACAAATTTCGTTACTTACCTATCTCTTAGCATAAAAATCATAATTCTACTAAACTATGCATAAAGAAAATAAATATATAACCACTCTATATACATATCGTCTTCGGAGGCTCGGGGAATATGACAGTTGCTGAACTGTGTCAAAGATTTCTATGCGCATTATCAGTTTGGGAGTACTGTACATTATTTTTCAGACAATCTCGGTAATTTTTACTTAAAATTGATTATGAATGTCTTATTGCGGCATGATGTCCTGTGTTCTTTAATTCTGTCACACATGCTTAGGATATTTCACAACAAAGACCTCTAAAAGATTTTCGGAAAAATTTAACAACGGATCAATAACTTTACGAACACTTCCAACGATCACAGGACGTCATGCGGCAATAAGACATTCGTATTAAATTTTAAAATTTAATAAATTCGTATTTATTAGGAGAAACAAATACCGGGTTTCAGTTCAGTTTTTTTTTTAATACAACCACAAGGTGCGATAAGAGTACAATTATTATAAACAATCTACTTGCTTATCTGCTATAGAGCTAGGGATAAATCATAAAATAAAAAACAGTGTTCAATGTTCAATTATATTTCTAAGCTTTACACAGACATTCGATAACCTTCTTTTATGTTCTTCACTTAAAATATTTTCCTTGAGGTCGCACAGTAAAGTTGATTCTTCTTCTATTCTCAATATTAGATCTTCAATTTCATTCACATTTAATTTAACTCGTTTAGAACTAGGCTCGTTGTCGCTATCGTTATCAAAAAGTGAATCAATATCGGCCAAATCAAAATTACTTTTACATTGATTTCGCTCCAAAACTGAATTACATATTTGTGGTTTCAAACACTTATGAGTATAAACATTTCTCTCTACGTTTTCAAATTGATTTTTCAGCATTTTTATATCATTTTTAGTGTTTTTATACTCATTAAATTCAGTCAATACATCTTGTAATGAATCTTGCTGCACGATGTTATTTAATTCCTTTGATATAGGACTATTTTTAATAACATTAAATACGTATTGTCGTAATGCAAAATCTGCAGTAATAAGCACTTTTTCGAAGACATCATGCAAGATATCAGATTGTATATCTAAGTGACGATCATATAAAGCACAAAATGTTGGAAATGAAAGATAGATGAGATCTAGGTTTTCTGATTGTAGTATCCTTGAAATTATATGGAGAATCTGTAAATGAAAGTTTGATTACATCGCGAAGTCTTAACATAGCTCATATAAGCCACATAGAGTGGTTTAACGAATTTAAATACAGCTTAAATATTTAAATACAAAGGTGTGTACAAATAAGTTCCCACCGTTTTTTGACAAAATTTAATACTTTTGCGAAAGTAGGTACATAGTTCACGAATCAACCTATTTTTTTGGTTATTTAATTTTTTTATCCATGGAACCGCTACATGCCGGCCACGTGTTTTAAGCGTAACAAATTCGCAGCATCGGCTTTTTTCCCCATGAATATTTGGTTTTGAATATTGTCGAGTGGTCAGGTAGCCCCCATGATTTTTCTTTATAGATTATCATATCTTACTTATCATCAATAGTGACCATTCGATGTAAAAACTTTTTAAGACTAGCTAGCAGCATATAGCTACATCTCACGCCTACTAATATGATCCTTGTCTTGTACGCCTAAATTACCATTTTTTGGTAAAACCACTTACGACATGAACTTTCACGACAAGCGATCAAGACAAGCTCATGATACGCTTCTAGAAGCAATCGATGCAACGCAGACGCATTTCGAAAAAAATTATATAATGGTAACATGAAGTAAATTAATATTATGATAGGGATATGTTGTTCTTGAATTAATAAGCTAATTTTCAAGCCGATAATCATCTACGAATTTTTACGGAAAATTAATTGTGTAGGTAATGCTATTTGTCGAAAAACGGCGGGAACTTATTTGTACACCTATAAATACTATTCAAACAGCCCAAATATTTAAGAAAATGCCATTATTTGATCAATATTATAACACTTTATATACCATTCAATTATTTTTATAGTCCATTGAAATGTTACATTTTTTAAGCCTAACCTTGCGTTTTTAAGAGGACACAATTTTATTTTTTTGATATGTAGGGGGGATATTATGTATACTGTATAGTTAAGAGTACTGAAAATAGTACTCACTTCAGAGCGCTGTAAAACCTTAGCTATTGACGTAATGAAAAAATATTGTATATAAAAGTTGTTCCTCGAAAACCAATCTACAAAAATGATCTGATATCATACTATCTGATATGATAATAAAGTTTTATTGAAAAATATAAATATCTCTAATTTCTGAACATTTTCGCTTATAACTTTTTTGTTTATAGTTCTACGAGAAAAAGTTACTGGACCCAAGTTGTAGAGAATTTAATTTGCAACAAAATATAATGTTAACAATTTTTTTTATCAGATGAATAGTTTAAGAGATATGTCTTAAAAACCATTTCAACCGCTATTTTCAAGATGGCGGCCGTGGGACAAGGGTGGCGACCCCACAAACTTGGTGATAGCTTCACACTGACCCCCCCTACACGTCAAAAAAATAAAATTGCGTCCTCTAAAAAACACAACCCCAAATGTAACTTTTCAATGGACTATTATTAATTAAAATTATAACACCTGTCGTTTTTTTTTTTAGGCATACCTTAATTTTTACATGTTTCGGTATTCTCTCTCTTAAAGATTCAGTTAGAATAATCAATGCTTCAATAAATCTAAAATACCAAATAGAGCTCTGATCAAATTCTTTAATATCATAGTTACATTTAGGGCAAGCTTTTCCCCACATTTTATCTAATAAATCCATAATATTGTTGTCATTATTTTTACAAGTTGCTGCCAAATTGATAAGTTGAATCTGAAAGGAAAATAGAAACTAACTTATAGAAAATATATATTTTTTTATAAAATGGAATTTTATCATATTTGCTACACAACATAAGAGGAGAATAAGAGCACTATATAAATAACTAGCATTCCACCCGCGGCTTCGCCCGCGTTTTCAAAGAAAAACCCGCATAATTCCCGTTCCCGTGGGATTTCTGGGATGAAACCCATGTGTTAATCCAAGTTACCCTCTATATGTGTGCTAAATTTCATTGTAATCGGTTCAGTAGTATTTGCGTGAAACAGTTACAATCATACATATACACATACACATACATACATCATCACAAACTTTCGCATTTATTAGTAGGAAGGATTAATTGATTATTAATATAGGTAACTATTAATCTTACCATACAATCAATGTCTTCATCATCATCTACTCTCAAACCATAGACCATTTTTTGTAACTTAACGAAAACTAATTGTTCTGCAATATACTGCACATTTAGCGGCAAATTTGATATTTTTAAACCAATCCACACATTTTGTTTTTCCAAAATATTATACTGTTTATATATTAACAATTTATCCTGTTGTGAACATAGTTGAAACAGTCTTCTTAATGTATAGAGGATATATATTTTTTGTGGAGAACTATGGAACGATTTGATGTTTCCTAGTTTTTGATACACTTTTATTAAAGACATGAGTGTGTTGGAAAGTAGTCTTGGATCACATGATCTGGAAAATAAAGGTCTTATTAGTTTATTAGTTATTACCATTAGTATTTTCAATGGTATCATAAACGTCAGTTAACAAGATTTCAAAAATAATGATTTTAATAACAATATTAAAGAGAAACATATGCTTTTGATGGTGTTTTAAAGATCGATATTAATCCATCAGGCCCCGGAATCATAGACACAATAGAAAATCGATTGTGTCGCGGTCGGATCTGGCCTCTCGGTGGTTGAGAGGTTAAAACGAATTAGCGCGGTTCTAAATATATTTGAGTATTAAGAAATTACCTTAATAACAGCTCCCATAAGTTTGCCGCGAAAACAGCGCTATAACAATCAGTATTTAACAAAGCCTCAAAAATAATGCGCTCTAAGTGGGAAAATTCTTCAGAATTCAATGTTTTAGCAAAAGCCACTGTGACTGTTAACAAGTAAGCAAATAAACTGTACGTTTGATCTTCGGTTCCTCTCGCCAATTTTAACTTTATACCTATGTTAAACCATGTGTGACCTGGAACAGAACACATGAATATTTTTTTTTCACAATTTAAAATTATACATCACTTATATTATATACCAATAATAAAATTGGAGTGTCTTTCTGTAATATTAAAATAACCACTTTTTACTAAATGCACATGGATGTATAAAATATTATGTGTACCAAAATAGTATTTTACAATTTTTGTGTCTGTCTGTTCGGTCTAATCTCTGGAACGGCTGGACCGATTTTTACAGGACTTTCACTGACAGATAGCTGATGTTATAAGGAGTACCTCAGGCTATTTTTTATTCTGCTATTAGTAAAGTAGCTTAGTATTATTAAAAGTTTAAATTGACAACATCCATGTAAGTAATTCTTTCATCTTTGCATTCAATCGTGCACTAATATTTTATCATAAAGTGTTAAAAAGTAAACTTACCTGAATGTAGTAATGAAAACACACGTTTCAATATTCGTATTTTTAAATCTACAAATTCCATATTATTTATATTCAAAAGCTTCGTCATTATTGCCGCAAGTAGTAGAACATATCCAAAGTATGCATCTCCTTGTAATTTGCTATCATTAATGTTACAAATATACTGTAAAATTAATAAGTTTTTTTTTTTACTAATGGATTAGTGTACTTTAAGTTCTTTTTAACGCAAATAGCTGAACCAATTCCGGAGAATTTTAGCATATTTATAGACTAAAGTAAAACATAGGCATAAGTAACAAAAAATAATTAATATAGAAGTAGGTGATATTGGGAAAGCGAAATTGTATAGGAAATTGCTGATAACAAAGAGTTTACATTATTTCATTTGAAAATTTTAAACCAATACATAGTTTTAATACTTACATAAAGAAATTTAGTGTCATTTACAAGCTGGTTGAGAAGTACTTCCAATGAAACTATAATATTTGATTCTACCTGTCTTGAAAGTTTTGATTTTTGTTTTAAATCCAAATATGAAGTGTTGAAGCTGCAATATATACATAATATATACATATTAATATGGTTTTATTTACCATCTTCTATCTTACTAAAACATCTTTTTACTATCATGTGAATTTGCCTTGATTTTTATTAAAAAAAGATTAAAGACAACAAAAATGATTCTTTCATTTCATTTCATTCTCAAATAAAAAAATAAACTGTCAAGATTAGGTTCTGGATTTTCGATTTAAGACGCAAGAAGTAAAGTAATGATTTCCTTTAAACTTACATATTATAGATTTTTATCTAGTGAACATTTTTGAACTGCAGTAAATCTAAATACTAAAAAGCTAATAACAACACTTTTCACTTTAGCGCTCATAATATGTATGTAAAAGTCACTTACGTAAACAAATAAATTAATGTATCCAGTATATCTTCATGATCATAACATGTCGCATTTTTGAATATATTACATAACTTCGATAATATTCTAATCCCAAAACTTGCAACTTTTACAGATCTTAATATAGCCTTATCATCATTCACCTGAAACATTTCAAATAAGGTCTAATTATTCAATCAGCTAATGCTTAAAGAATCATCCAGCAAGAAGATCCTCAAATACCTATTAAAAACTTCAGTAGCTGGCAAAGGAGTAGATTTTCATGATAGGTATTTGGGCTAAAGGATGTGAGATACTACATGAGTTTGACATATATTAGGACTCAATAAAGGGAAAAAAAGGAATGATAGGTATAGCTTGACCGCAACCGCTGTACCGCTGTATAGGTATGTGCGCGGCGAGGCGGGGGAGAGTTTCGTTTCTTTCTAATTTCTAACTCGTGCTCTTTATTACCCGGTCCCCGCCTCACTGCACATACCTAGGGCGCGGTACAGCCACTGCGGTCAAGCTATAGTAGGTAGGTAGTAATAATACATAAGGATGATTACAGCATTAAGGAATATATGGAAGATAAAAACCCATGGAGGGTTGTCGCGTAAAAACCACAGGACAGTTCTTTGGCATATTATTATGATAATATACAGTTACATATTTTGTAAAATTAAATTGTAATACTGAAATGATTTAAAAGAGCAACTATGGAGTTTCTTGCCGGTTCTTCTTCATAGACACTGCTTTCCGAATCGGTGGTAAATGTTAAAAATATGTATTGACGTTTCAAAAGTGCTTCTCGAAGAAGTCTAATTGAATAAATAAATGTTTGAGTTTGAGTTTGATTTACGCTACACCATGTTGTGACCGGCCATTACAAAGCCAAGAAGATAAATAAACAGATTTAGAAACTTAAAGATATTACCTCTAAACCTGTTTTCATATTGTTTCTTATCATTTCAATGAAGAGCTTTGTACACTTATTATAAATGTCCTTGTCTAACAAATATTTAGAATACTTTTCACAAATTGCTGTATAGGCTTTCCACTGCTCTGCCATAGTTTTTACATCCAGTGCTTGTGCTACTTCACCAATTTTTAGATTTATATCTAAAGCTGAAAAAACAGATGTGCGATGTTATTTTTTGGAATATGTATTTTTTTAAGTATCTAAAATGAAAAAAGTCATATCTACTGAGAATACTCTTACACAATGTAAAGCAATAAAATTTATAATAATTTGCCTAAAGCACATTTATTCACATTATCTATTTAATAATATTAAAAGTGGAGTGATAGTGAAATAGTCACTACCTTCTAATAAGACATCCAATTGATATGTTTCACTTAAATCAAATGTATAGTGTTTCTCCATTGACATCAGATATGTTAGTTGCAGTTCATGGCAAGTTCGGAACAAGTCTTTTAACTGTTTTCCCACCTTATTTATATACACTCCATACAAACATTCACTGAAAATAGAGGTCAAAATCATATAACTTAACTAGCTGCTGTACTCTATATCTATACTAATATTATAAAGAGGAAAGGTTTGTAATTATGTAAGTATGTATGTATGTATGGTTTTCACGCATAAACTACTGGACCGATTTCAAAAATTCTTTCACCATTAGAAAGCTGCATCTTTACTGAGCAACATAGGCTATATTGCATTTTCAAAAAAATTAGAGATCCTTACCAAAAATGCAATAATGTAACCCAAGGTGTAAAAAATTCCTTAATAAAAATTCTGTCATCGCGTGCGCTGCGGAATCTATTGAAGATAGAACCAAAAAAATGTTCTACGGTATTATAGAATGGATCAATATCTACAAGAAAGTCCGCGATACCATATGTCCATCTTCAGTAGTTATGTTACTAAAACAACTTTTTTACGTTTTCAAAGTAAATAGAAGTGTCAACAGTAATCAAACCATGTTATCCATACACATATATTAATCCTTATCCCATTAAATGATGTTTTATCATAGACTGTTTCAATACCAGCAAAATACTTTTTAAATTAAAAAAATTGGATTTTCCATTCAAAAGATATAACGAATTTTTAAAAGTGTCAATCTACAGAAAATAGTAGGTATACTGTTTAATACAATAAGCAGGCGTAGTGCGGGACGGGGTGAAGGTGATTTTCATGTGATTAAAAATTAAACCTATGGTCCGACCTATAGTAGACTTTTCACTGTCACGATATCGCTACCTATGCGGGTGAAACCGCAGGGCATTGCTAGTATTATATAAAAATGAAACCCGTTCCGCGTTGTCACGGCATGCATCACGCGTGAACGGGTGGACCGATTTCGATAATTCTTTTTTTATTATATTCCTTGAAGTACGAGTATGGTTCTTATGTAGAGAAAACGTAAATATGTACCACGGGCGAAGCCGGGGCGGACCGCTAGTATATTATACAAACCACATAATCTGGCTTTGCCTCAGTTGATCTGACTCAAATAAAGCCTTACTTGATGAATATTATGAAGCTTTTAATCATAAAGGAATTTTTATAAGTTTAATCATTAAGAAACAAACAAAAAATATGATGTGTTTGTTTAATTCAAAACGCTAATCTCAGGAACAACAAGTCCAATTTGAACAATTCTTTCAGTATTAGATTGCCAGTTTATCTAAGAAGGGTACAGGGTATATATCACACTTAGACCAATAGGCGAGGGACAATGCAGATAAATTTTTGGGGCATAGTGTTTATATTATAAACTAGCTGTGCCCTGCAGTTTTACCTGTAGTGCTCCACTCCTGTTGGTCTTAGCGTGATGATATATAGCCTATAGCCTTCCTCGATAAACGGACTATCTAATACCGAAAGAATTTTTAAAATTGGACCAGTAGTTCCTGAGATTAGCGCGTTCAAACAAACAAACTCTTCAGCTTTATTATATAAGTATTTGGTATTGAAACTTGAAAGTTTATAATCTGATTAATAAATCACCTGTCCTTGCAGTGAGTAAACACTGACAAAATAATATTTCCTGTGATGGTTGGATATGTCTTCATACTACAGCAAGCCAAAGCAAAAGACTCTATTACATTTATTATATAGCTTGATAGCATTTGGAGTAGACACACTGCATCTTCTATGTGCTCACATAATCTTAAGATTTCCAAATTGGTGTCTTCTAATGCTCTTGCTATGGCATTTAAGCACTGAAATTAATAAAACAACATATGCAATAAATGTATTAAAGCTGAAAATAATATTTTCAGTATATATTCTACAGACATTATACAAAGATACAAACTATAATATTACCTGATAAATGCATGTTTTGCAGTCTTCCAATACCTCATTAAAGTATTTAATTGATATTAGTTTCTTGTCCTTACATAGAGATGACTTTAAACTATGTAATAGAGTTTTATACGTCTCTGTATCCATCTGTATGTTTCATTCAGGATAAATATTTTCATCTAATTATGATTTTATCACATTATTTTAATCTAATGAATGAATGCTTTATCTATAAACAATAAAATTAAAAATGTAATTGCAATGCAATGAAATAAACTTTCAAATAGTTATGTTAATCGCTATAATTTAAAAATTTTAATAATAAATTTAAAGCGATAAGTAGGTATCTCATGAATTTATTATTCCTTTGGATATGGTATTAAGTCATTATTTTTAAAAGGATACGGTAATAACAGCATTGTTGGCTTCAAAACTTGTTTCAGAAAATACATCCGAGCTTTGAGAATCGTCCATTTCAAATTTCAATGTTATGTTACTAATAATTCCACGAATTTCATTTGAATAACAGAATGCATTCAAAAATAATATAATGGCATATTATACAATTGTAATATAAATTAGAAATCAACTTATCAACACCAATAAACAAATTGGAAGACTTTCCCCCTTAGCTTTCCCCATTCCCGCTGAAAGAAATGTCAATTCAGTGTTACCAACTCTCAAAAATATTTATCCCTAAGTTTGTGTCAAAAACCCCTAAAAACGCCTAAATTATTCAGTTGTCCCCCTAAAAAAATATACAAAAATAAATTCATAATGATTTAGAAATAATATGCTGTAATATGTTTCAAAAGTCTTTTTATTACAAGTTATTTAATACATAAAATATTTCGTCTTCATCTGAAGATAATTCGACATCACTAGATATCGGTATGAGTCGCTAGGTCAAGAAATAAATATTAAAACTAGCTAAGTAATAATTATCAATTTAAAAATATTAAAGAGTCAAAAAAATCCCTGAAAATACCCCTAAAAATTTCAGACCCCTAAAAAAATCCTATCTCACTTATTTACCCCCTAAATCTGGGGGGAAAACCCCTAAGTTGGGAACCGTGTGTCAATTAAAAAATAGTACGTAACCACAGAGTACTTATTATACGTAGATTACTGCCATCATCCTAGATAATATATTATGATAATGTCATTAACGGTTATTTCACTATCACTACATAGTATAAAACAAAGTCGCTTTCTCTGTCCCTATGTCCCTATGTCCCTTTGTACGCTTAAATCTTTGAAACTACGCAACGGATTTTGATGCGGTTTTTTTTAATAGATAGAGTGATTCAAGAGGAAGGTTTATATGTATAATAACATCCATTAAATAGTGGAGAAGTACTGTTATTTTTGAGGTTTCTAATGTGATGTCGTAAAAAATTAAATTTTTCCGCTTACATTGCAAACGCAGGCTGAACCCTACGAGTTTTATCAAAATAATGTACTAAGTATTATACACATTGAAAAGGTCTACAGAAAAGTCCGCGGTGGTATATGTCTATCCCTTATGGATAACCCACAATAACTTTTTTTTGTCATTTACTTTTTACGACAAATAATGGCTAATTTTCGATGCGATTTTAACCAATACAGCATTAATCCTTAACCAATTAAATACCTTGAATACATTGTTCATTTAATATAGATCTATATGGCCCTTTACACCGTATGATTTAAGTGAATATTTTCGAAGATATTACAGATTTAAAAATTGCGGGACGTAGCGTTTGCGGCGGTACCGGCCGGCCGCCCGGCTATCTATTTTATACCCGTGCGAAGCCGGAGCGGGCCGCTATGTTTTTATATATGTACAGCGTTCACAGTTTTTCTGTAGTGTATTTAGTATCAGCATTGCACCCGTGCGAAGCCGGGGCGGGTCGCTAGTTATTTATATGATGACAGATCATTGAGTGTATTGTTTGTTAAGGATTGCGGGGATAATTAAAGATTTAAACTTTGATCATTGAAGCGTGCCTTTATTAATCACACAACGACATGGGGAACCTCTTACATCTTACAGACTACAGACTATATTATATAAACTTCCTTCATAACTGACAGTTGACACAGTGTCACAGCCAACGCAGTGTTGCTACATACAATATTATACAATACAATAAATCATTGTTAATTAACACCTCCCCCCAATGATTTATATCAACATAACTAACATTACAATGAATAAGTAAGAACTAACAAACTAAAAAATACACAATGCGAACTAAACATTATTCCAATCCTAATTTAGGTACAAAATAATTATGAGAGGTTTTATTTAATGGTTTCGTAAAAATATCAGCTATTTGTTGCTTTGTAGGTATATACATAACACAAATTTCCTTACATTCTATTTTATGTTTAACAAAGTTGTATTTTACATCCACATGTTTCATTCTTTTTTGATCAGGATTACATACAGAAAATATTGTACTTTTATTGTCTTCATAATATGGTAGTGGTATTACAACTAACGCCTAACTCATTTAATAATTTCCTAATCCAACAAGCCTCTAGAGTGGCTTCATTGAGGGAGTATAACTCTGCCTCAGTAGTGCTTAAAGCTACAGTGCTCTGCTTTTTGCAACGCCATATAACACTGTTATCAAATATTTTAAATATATAACCAGTTACAGATTTCCTATCTTTATCTACAGCAAAACTTGCATCAGCATATCCAACTAGTGGTTCGGAATTACAATTCTTATTATATTTTAAATTATAATTAATAGTACCTTTAACATATCTTAAAATCCTTTTCAAGCATTGCCATAACCTTTCTGATGGTCTAGATTGATATCTTGCTAAATATGAAACAGAAGCACACAAATCAGGTCTTGAGCCTACTACCGCATACATTAAAGAACCTATACAAGCTCTGCATTTATGCTCTAAAGCAGTGGTTCTTAACCGGTGGTCCGCGGACCACAGGTGGTCCCTGGAGGCATTCCAAGTGGTCCGCGAAGCCATCCTAATAATATGTGACGTGACGTCATGAGTCGAGTCGAAACAACGCGAGCCGCGCGCGGCACGAGTCCGAAGGCGAAACGCGGTGCACGAGGGCGGGGGTGGCGGTTTCGTTCCATTCGTTCTTTGTTTTAGCGGCGCGGGTTGCCGATCGTCACTTGTAGCGTCGACGTTGTAATGAGCGGTAGTGATTTATTATAGGTAAGTAAAATAAATATTATTTGTTTGGTTTATGTCACACAACTAGCTATTGCGGATTACTAATTTTACTTTATTTTCGTCACGTTGTAAATCTGCTAGGTTTCTTATTAGGTAGGTAAGAAGTTTTTAATATTTTATATAAAACGGAAAATAATGCACAATTCAGTATTTTTGTAGGCTAGGCATCGAGATATATGTACTACTAGAGAGGTTATTCCAAACAAAAATATTGCGCGCGGCCGATGTGGTGGGGTACGTGTGGAACGAGCGAGGCGTGGCTTCAAGTTCAAAGATTAAGCAATGCGTGCAGATGCGACACATTGTGCAATCTGTTTACTCGGTACTATCTGGTGGTACTGATACTAGGGAATTAATAAAAAGAGGATTTTATATTAAACTATGTATTTTAATTTCCTTTAAATAATATCAATTTAGTAAGCTTTTGTCGTTTTGTGTAGTAATCAATAGTTTTATCAGTTTTTGCTTCATGATGTAATCGAATTTTGGAGTATTGGTTTATAATAGCCCTAATTAAATGGATACGATGATTCAATGTTGATGGCTGATTCAGTGAATGTTGGGTTAAATTTGAAAATACTTCTTTCCCGATGAAATATTTCAGGGTGTTTGCCGTTATATAATTGTAATCATATTTAGAGGCCAGACCTTTCCTTTCATAGGCGGCTTGTGACAAAGGCGGCTTGTGTCAAAGGCCTCGGCGATATCATTTAACAACATAATGTGTACTTTAGGCAAACTTGTAATAAGATCTATTTTACTTTCTTATTAGTCCATTTGACAAGGATATTGGTTAAGATACCTATTGGAATAATTTTATTATTATGTATGTACTTATTAAATCCGCGAATAAAAAAAAATTTTAGTCGCGAATATAGAAATTGGGTCGCATTTTTTTAATCCGCGAATAGTGAAAACGCGAATAAAGGAAGCGCGATTAAGGAACTTTTACTGTATTAGTTTCTGTGAATGTTGTGTTTATTTGTAATTGTTGTGCATAATAATTTATAAATCCTATTGGAACAACTGTTGATGAACCTTTTTTTAATAAATAAAAATAGGTACTTAAATAAATACATATTACTTAATTAACCTACCGTTTTACTTTGCGTAGTCGGGTAAAAGTATAAATATTTAGGTACTACACCACGGTAATCTTTCCTAGTATATATTATTGTATAGGGTCAACCGGGGCAAATGCAACTAAAAAATAACAAGTTTCAAGTTTGATCGGTTGCAGTTATCTCCTTTTATATTTGGTCATTTATTTGACCCATTTAGTGATTTTTGTATTTATTCAAGATTATTTTCAACCAATCAAGCAATACAGTAGTCTTATAAATAACTGGTAGTGAGAATATTTCCTAAAATTGGTAGAAAAAGTTACATTAACCCCTAGTCGGGGGTAAATGCAACTAACTGCCATAGCTCTTCTTCTATTTCATATAAAACAACGAATATAGAATATATTTATGAGATTTCATGTTATTCATAGGATTTTGAACTGGATTACCGTGTAGCAAGGACGAGTTTTCAGGAAAAATCTTATTTTTCTGATTGTGGGGCAAATGCAACTATTTGTTAGAGAATTAGTGTGGGGAATGCAAAAAACTTATTCATCGATATATTTTTATTATTCTATATATATATACAATAACGTTATCTATACAATAACGTTGCGATCGTAGATGGCGCCGCATTATTTAGAGGAAAAACTCATGTACCTACTTTGATTTACCACTTTAAATCGCAACAAAAAAAAAATAACAGTGTACTACCTACTAAGTCAATTTTAGTTTTTGGTCAGAACAAATAATATTCTTTGTGTTAAATATTGTTAAAAACGTAAACCAAACAAAAAACGTTTATTAGTTAATCAACCGTTTACTAAAAATTACTTGAACAATCACAGAACTATCCTACCTATCGTTTTTAGTTACTTATATTCTTTAACCACGCTTTATCTAATTTGAATTTTACTTATGAACCCGTCTCTGGGTATAATATCGAAGAAATAATCGATGGTTCTTCTTTAATTAATCATAAAGAAAGTATATTTTGACTACCAAGAAGGATACATAATAAAAATATCGACACTGTCACATCACTAGTGTTTTTAGTTTCATACAAAAATATAAGGGGCTATTGTAACTAACCTCACAGTTGCAATAACCCCACAGTGAAATTTTCATGAGGCAATTGTAACTGCATCAATAACACAAAATAGAGTCAACTAACGCACTAAAAATATAAATGAAATAAGCTTAACGGCTTGTGATAATCGTGTCCAATCAAAAACACCTGCAAAAAATCACTCCTAAACAATTTTTTTGTCTGCAAAACTCGACACCTGTTTTTACGCACACCAACTTCAAAATAGCGGTTTGACACAATGGCCTATCAATCAAATAGTTTTCATCGTAGGGGCACCATCTATTACTTGTAAGATTTATTAGTCGTTGAGTTATTGAATCATAGGTGGCGATTTATTACAACAACTCTAATAAATTAGTTATGATAACTAGTTGCCATAGCCCCATAGTTGCATTTGCCCCGGTTGACCCTATTCATTATTCATAGTTAAAAAATCCAGTTGCATTTTTTTAACAGACTCATCGATAGTGTCACGTCTGTGCTGTTAGTCTATGAAAAATGGCGCGAAACGCAGAACGCGTGGTGATTTTTCGCAAAATGATAACAATATTAGTAAAATGCATGACTTACTCATAATAGACCGGACTCTCAGTGGAGTTTCGTTTGCAAAAATCGCGGACCTAAATCTGACTTCTGATATATATTGTATAGATCCCAGACATCCTATAGACAGATGTTGCCAACCAGTTTTGTGGTCCCCCTGCCCGCACCCCGGTAATTAAATATGGCATACAAAGAAAAAAATAAAAATTTCCAAAACATGCCGTGTGGGGTATCAAATGAAAGAGCTTATTGAGTAGATCACGAATATATAGCATACTATATACATTTCTTACACTTTCTCTAAGATTTTTTAGAAAATTTACGAAAATGGTCCATTTTTGAGTTAACTTTAAACCACTATAGATTGAAAACTCATGAATATATTTTTTAAATTATTATTTTAAATAATTAACAATAGTCCATTGTTTACGATTCAATATTTCGTACAGTGAAATAGTTGCATGGGGGAGTGGGGGGAGCATTCAAAGATGGCGAGTATATTTTCAAGTTCATATAGTATATAGTTATTTTCATCAAATCCACCACATAGCTCACTTATATTATATTACGAACTATTGAATCATAAACAATGGACTATTGTTAATTATTTAAAATAATAATTTAAAAAATATATTCATGAGTTTTCAATCTATAGTGGTTTAAAGTTAACTCAAAAATGGACCATTTTCGAAAATTTTCTAAAAAATCTTAGAGAAAGTGTAAGAAATGTATATAGTATGCTATATATTCGTGATCTACTCAATAAGCTCTTTCATTTGATACCCCACACGGCATGTTTTGGAAATTTTTATTTTTTTCTTTGTATGCCATATTTAATTACCGGGGTGCGGGCAGGGGGACCACAAAACTGGTTGGCAACATCTGTCTATAGGATGTCTGGGACCTATACAATATATATCAGAAGTCAGATTTAGGTCCGCTATTTTTGCAAACGAACATCTCCTTGGAGCCTGCTCTATAATAAGGAAACTTACTGGTGAAAAGTCACTCCTCGGGCTTTGTTTGTATTATAGGAACTGTTAAAACAATATCTTAGCACACACGAAGGCATTTTGAACAGAGCAATAACACGTGTTGACGCGGCAAGCGGGGAGCACAGTCCGGCACAGACTAATGAGACTCGTGACTTTTGACTCTAGCTCGTTGTAAAGAGAGTGTAGTAGCGATCGCCTCTCTAGTAGTACATATATCTCGATGAGGCTAGGTTAGGTTTTAATAAGCAATTAAAAAATCGGTTTTATTTAAAGTCGGTTTACATAAGATATGTAGTTTTACGTGACAACGTAATATTAAAACATAGATGAAATAAATGCACAATTTTATAATCGTGCCTCTCTTTCTCTTGTTTCGCGCTCTCACTCGCAGAACGCTACAAACGTTATGATGAGTCACCCTTTTTCGTGCATGCAGCCGGTCTCCATCGTTTTATAAGACGTTGTCACGTCAAAACGAGCCTTATTTGACTTGCATTGTTTGTGTGTAGGTAGGTAGGTTTGTTTGTTCGGGTCTAAACCTTACAACTAAATATTTCAAAGCAGTTATTCTCAACCAATTGAGGCAAAGTTGGGAATACATAATATTATATCTGTTTATTATATCATTTCGGTGACAATGCAATTGCTTGGTATAATTGAGCAGATTATGATGTATATGTAAATATAGGTACCTACTTAATAATACCGTCGTATTTGGGCTCATTTGATACGTCTTGAGCAGTAGATACTTTAACCGTCATTCCAACAGCTGGCCATAGACCTCACAAATAAAAGCTTATCAAAACAACACATTTTTATTATCAGATCTTATACCTGTCCATATTATCGCTAAAACTTCGTTTTCAGAAAAATGCCACCAAAAAGAAAATATGACGACGACTATATTAAGCTGGGCTTTACTTCAATAGAAATTAATGGAGAAACTAGACCACAATGCGTTTTATGTGCAACTGTTCTTTCTAACGACGCTTTAAAACCGGCAAAGTTGGAACGTCATTTGAAGACCGTGCATCCGAAGTTTTGTAACCGTTCGCGAGAATTCTTTGAAGGCAAACTAACAAGTCTTAAAAAATGAAACTTGGACCCAGTGGAACAAGTTATGAAACCTCTGAAAAAACATTATCTGCATCATTTGAAGTTTCAAAATTGATTGCCAAATCGAAAAAAGCACACACAATCGGCGAATCTTTAATAAAGCCCTGTATGCTCAAAGTTGCAGAAGAGCTTTTAGGTGCGGAAGCTCAAAAGAAAATTCGTGAAATACCGCTTTCTAATGACACAATTAAGTCGCGTATTCAAAAAATGTCAACTGATATTGAAGACCAAGTTATTGACAAGATTAAAAACAGCCCTTATTTTGCATTACAATGTGATGAGCAGAGGCGGCTCGTGACAAAATTTTATGGGTGTTCACTTGAAATAAAACACTGAAAATACATGGTGTAAAGCAGTACATTTATCAAAAAAATTACTTATAAAGGAAATACATACCTACGTCTTTCTTTTTGGTGTGCAAAAATATCTATAACTTAAAGCGACAAGACATTCGTAAATGTCTGTTGTTGCTTTCATCACAACCACACAACCACGGTGTTTTCACATAATATAAAATATTGTTCGGATTTAAACACACGCGTATATGTTTTCGTTTTTGTCGTACATTTTTGCGTAAGGTCAAGTTCAGGCCGTGGCAGTCCCTTAGCTTTCAATTCAAGCCGAATTTGTAACGTTTTAACACACTTTTTAATGAACGCCACATTATAATTGTTCATTTTCACACTCACAAGTAATACTGATAACTACAGACTATTTCAACACGTATCTTATGATTTTAATTAGAAAATTCCCGAATTTGCATTCGCGCGCGTGCATTGAAGTTGACTCGAGAGTCGAGTGTTTGTTTATAATATAGAGAGTGGCAACGTCGCGCGCTATCGCTGTCCTGTGTTCGGGCGCCCAGGCGCGGCGGTAAAAACGAACCGGCAACGTTTGCGGGAGCGGCGCTCCGAATTTTGCTATTTTTCCATAGAAAATCTTCTGTTTCACGCGCGCAGGGCACTGGCAAACCCTCTCTTTCACTCCTATTGGATTTCGTATTAGGAAATGTACTAAATATTTTTTCATTGGAGCGCAATCGTGAGCGCTCCGCTTCGCGCGTTACTGTATAATACAGTATTATTCAGGTGTATGGAATGATGGAATGATGGATATATTATACATTGGTATTGACAGTAGTTTTTTACGATTACGATTGATTTTAAATAGTAATAATTAATATTAATAATGAAATTAAGGAGTATGATTTTATTATAATTATATTTTATGGGAGTTCACTGCACCAGCGCTCCTTAGGGCGAGCCGCCTCTGGTGATGAGTCTACCGATGTTTCGCAATGCTGTCAATTACTTGTATTTATTCGATTTTTGGAGGACAACAAAATGTTTAAAGAAGAGTTATTATTTTCTCAAGAACTTAAAACTACGTCGCAAGGTGCAGATGTTATGAATGCAATAAGCCAATATATGGAGGAACATGGACTTATGTGGGAAAGGCTTGCCGGGTTTTGTACTGACGGTGCTCCTGCTATGCTTGGTTCTCGCTCTGGTCTTGCAGCATTGGTAAAAACCAAAAATCCTTCCGCAATTACGACGCACTGCGTTATTCACCGTCAAGCATTGGCTGCCAAAACGCTCCCGGAATGTTTTACTATAGCTCTGAAAACAGCTATAAAAGTAGTTAACTTCATTAAAAAGAGCGCACTCAATACTCGTCTATTCAAACAGTTGTGTTCTGACATGAACTCTGAACACGAAACTCTGCTTTTCCACACAGAAGTTCGTTGGCTTTCAAAAGGAAACATGCTGTCGAGGTTGTACGAACTAAGAGAGGAAGTACAAGTATTCTTAACTAACAAGGAAAACAAAGAGTTGCTAGATCAGTTCTGTGAGCCCGAATATAAAGTACGTTTTGCTTATTTGGTCGACTTTTTTGCGCAAATAAATAAATTGAACCTTCAAATGCAAGGGTCCGGAAATTTGAAGTTGCAAGGCATGAGCAACATATTTGCATATGAAGATAAAATCAGGGCGTTTATTGCTAAAATCGAGCTATGGATCAATAAGATCGAAAGAAAAAACTTTTCTGCATTTGATACGCTCAACCAAATTATTGACGGACAAGGTGCAGATATTAAAGAAGAAATTCAGAAGAACGTGATGCTCCATTTGACTAATTTAAAAAGTGAATTCAATCGCTATTTTCCTGACTGCGAGGACAAAAGTATTCGGAAATTGATCCGGAATCCTTTCATTGTCAACGTTTCTGAAGTTTCTGATGAAATTCAAGAAGAAGTGATTGAAATGCAACACGACACGAACTTAAAAGATACATTCGAATCAGGAATAAATCTTGAAGATTATTGGAGCCAAAAAGCAATTTCTTTTCCAAAGCTTCGAGACATTGCTATACGTTACCTAACATTATTTTCATCGACGTATCTATGCGAGCAGGGGTTTTGGACGCTTCTGATTATTAAAAACAAGCATCGAAATCGGTTGGATGCCACTGCCGATATGCGTTTAGCTTTGAGTAGTACTGAACCGAGAATTCCGAAGTTAGTAAAGAGTATGCAGGCACAAAAATCACATTAAATTAAAATCTGTAACTTTTATATTTTTGCCAAATAATAAATAAATGAGTGCTAATTATAAAATTGTGCTTGTTTTCTTTATCAAACAACCCTTAATTTAGGTCATTTTAGTTAGGTAAACCAACTGGGTGGTCCCCGGCCATAGAAACATTTGGTAAAATGGTCCCTCATGACTAAAAGGTTAAGAACCACTGCTCTAAAGAGTAATCAATTGTACAATCATCAAGATTAACATTAACTTCCATGGGTGATTCACTAGTATTTGCTTCAGACATACCAAATTTTGTTAATATAGACTCTAAATACTCTTTCTGGTTAATATATAAACAGTCACTATCTTGAATAATATTAATACCCAGATATTTTAAATTTTTGGATCCTAGATCTTTCATTTTAAATTCTGTATGCAACATTTCTTTAACATTATTTATCCTTAAATTGTCCTCACCCAAAATTAGTAAATCATCCACATACAACAAAATGTAAATACCATCCTTAGAATAATTACACATAGAAAGATAGTCTTCATACAAGCGCCATCTCAAAAGTGACGCACTAAATCGGTTCACACACAGACGACGATTACGTGCTTACGCTCGGCGACACGCACACATACACTTGTGTAATGTTGTCAGTGACGGTCCATTTTGCCCGAAAGTGGGGTAATCATTCGGTCGCTGATAACCATTTATTTTTGGCAATTATTATAAATAGGTGTTTGATAAAGTGTGGATATGGTAATTTCAAGTTTTTATTATACGGGAATGTTTATTTTTTATAACGAATAAAAGAAAACAACAACACTTAAAAGAAAATTAATTTTTATTCTAATAATTGTATACAATTATGTTCGTTTACTTTTCAACTTTCAAGTAACACATTTTAGGTACCCATATGATATCTCTAACACAAACACCTATATTAAAAAACAGCAATAACAACTGTTTTAAAATTAACTAGTCAGTTAAAATGGGAAAATATTTTCACAATCGGGCAACACTGAGCATAGAATTGGAACGTATTTATTTTGACTTACTTAACTTATTTAACTACAAAATATTATGAAATTCTGAAAGCTTAACCTGTAAAAAGTGATGTTATCACTTTTCTTTTGCTTTTCAGATGTGTTGTGACACAATTTGACTGCACAAACCGTCATAATAATTTTTTTTTCGCGAGACACGTTCGGCTTGCATTGACGTTTAACACTACGTAGCGGCCTGGCGTTTGGAGCCATTTATGGCTCCAATTAAGGTGCTTCAAAATGGGCGCGCGGACTTGGTTTCTATGTGTAATTATTCTAAGATACCATCCTTAAAATATAAACAATAATCACTTTCTGCTCTTTGAAATCCTTTACTTTTCATAAAACTATAAAATTTATTGTACCAATTTTTAAGACCGTAAAGTGATTTATTCAATCTTAAGACATAATTTTTATCTATATTTATACCAGGTGGGGGCTTTAAGTATACAACATCATCGATTTCACCATGAAGGAAAGCACCTTTAACATCCATTTGATTAATTAAATAGTTCCTTTGAACAGCTAATGATAAAAGAACTCTGAGAGTTTGTAATTTCAAAACAGGAGAATAAATTTCATTAAAGCTACCTTCCTGTTGAAATCCCCTTGCAACTAATCTAGCTTTATATACATCATCCGCCTTTTTTGTAAAAATCCATCTACAATCAATTAACTTAACATCGTTTGGTTTTTCTACAACTTCCCAAGTTTTGTTATCCTCTAAAGATTTAATTTCTTCATTTACCGCTTCATACCACCTATCTTTATCATCATAAGAATCTATATCATTATACTTTTCTGGAACATTACCATTTAGAGCAGGCTCCAAGGAGATGTTCGTTTGCAAAAATCGCGGACCTAAATCTGACTTCTGATATATATTGTATAGATCCCAGACATCCTATAGACAGATGTTGCCAACCAGTTTTGTGGTCCCCCTGCCCGCACCCCGGTAATTAAATATGGCATACAAAGAAAAAAATAAAAATTTCCAAAACATGCCGTGTGGGGTATCAAATGAAAGAGCTTATTGAGTAGATCACGAATATATAGCATACTATATACATTTCTTACACTTTCTCTAAGATTTTTTAGAAAATTTACGAAAATGGTCCATTTTTGAGTTAACTTTAAACCACTATAGATTGAAAACTCATGAATATATTTTTTAAATTATTATTTTAAATAATTAACAATAGTCCATTGTTTATGATTCAATAGTTCGTAATATAATATAAGTGAGCTATGTGGTGGATTTGATGAAAATAACTATATACTATATGAACTTGAAAATATACTCGCCATCTTTGAATGCTCCCCCCACTCCCCCATGCAACTATTTCACTGTACGAAATATTGAATCGTAAACAATGGACTATTGTTAATTATTTAAAATAATAATTTAAAAAATATATTCATGAGTTTTCAATCTATAGTGGTTTAAAGTTAACTCAAAAATGGACCATTTTCGTAAATTTTCTAAAAAATCTTAGAGAAAGTGTAAGAAATGTATATAGTATGCTATATATTCGTGATCTACTCAATAAGCTCTTTCATTTGATACCCCACACGGCATGTTTTGGAAATTTTTATTTTTTTCTTTGTATGCCATATTTAATTACCGGGGTGCGGGCAGGGGGACCACAAAACTGGTTGGCAACATCTGTCTATAGGATGTCTGGGATCTATACAATATATATCAGAAGTCAGATTTAGGTCCGCGATTTTTGCAAACGAAACTCCACTGAGAGTCCGGTCTAATTAGAACAAGACAAAAATGATGCCATTAATATATCACCTAAATCTGAATCATCAGTAACAAAATCTTGTAAATATTTTGGTTTATTTTTCTTTCTTTTTTTCCCTAGAATTAACATTATCTGTATCCCTATCCTCAGGTTGTAATGATTCTAAATTATTATCAGAAATTAAAATTTTCTCAGTACCATGGGTTTGGGTTTTATCAGAAATTAAAGGGGTTTTGGTCTTTTCAGGACTACTACCACCAACCTTCTCCTTCCTATCCGAGATAGACTCTACATCAATACTAACCGTTTCAGGTGACTCTGAACATGTTTCTTCCCTAAACAATACGTTTCGTTCTATGCAAATCCTCCTTTTATTAGCATCCCATAATCTATATCCCCTGGAGCATAACCAACCATTTTCAATTTCATACCACGAGGGTCTAACTTCATTCGGAATTTTTGAGGAATATGAGCATACGCAGATGACCCAAATATTCTAAAATTAGATACATTAGGACGTCTTCCTTCCCACATTTCAAATGGTGTAACATTAAGAGAAGCAGTGGGACTACGATTAGTGACATATACCGCATATCTCAGAGCCTCGCCCCAAAGCTCTTTAGAAAGTTGTGAATCTAACAATAATGCACGCGCCTTTTCAGTCAGAGTACGATTCATTCTCTCAGCTACTCCATTCATTTCAGGATTATATGCAGCAGTATACTGCAATACTATGCCCTTTTCATCACAAAAAGATTTAAAATTTCTAGAAATATACTCACCACCATTATCTGACTTTAACTTCAATATACCATGACCAAAATGATTACTAGCATAATTATAATAAATCTTGAAATATTCAAAAACTTCAGACTTGTCTCTTAATAAGTAAACTGCGGTGAAGTGGGTAAAACCATCTATGAAAGTAACAAAATATTTATAACCGTCCCACGTAGAAGGGCTAACAGAACAAACATCGGTATGTAATAGTTCTAAGGGTTTCCTAGCCTTATACATTTTCCCATTAAAAGGAAGGCGTGTAATATTAGCAAGTATGCATGATTCACAATGTTTATTTTCTAAATTTTTTTCTTTTAAATCAGATAAACCATCAACCATATTTTTATTTACTAAAGTTTTCAAACTACTATAGCTTAAATGAGAAAATCTTTTATGCCAAATTTCTACTAAATTATCTTTTGTGTCTGATTTTTCACCATAATAACAATCATTAAATATTACTTCAAATTCTACAAAATAAAGGGATCCTATTCTATGCCCAACCATAAACAATTCATTGGTTTGTGAGAAAACTTTAACTTCCCCTTCATTGAAGATGATCTTTAAACCATGCTTTTCCATTTTGGAAACAGATATTAAATTTTTTCTTAATTGTGGTACATAATACACATCATTTAATTTAATATTAACTTTAAAATCACTTAAATAACATTTTATTGTCCCTATACCAACAGCTTCTAAATCAACACCATTTTTGGCAGCTGAAATTTTAATTGGCTTATCCAGTTTACAATAATTAAAGTATAAATTGATGTCATTTACAAGATGAAATGAACTACCTGAGTCTATAACACATTTAAAACTATTCTTATTCTGCTGTTCGGTGTCAGCGCTAAAGGACATAAAACTTACAAATTTGTTACCTTCAGTATTTTCAGTGCCTGTAAGAAATGACTTTCCTCTACCTCTCCCCTGGGTCTGATGACGAGTTGCCTTACTGTCGTCTCGGCCTCCGTTGTACTTCCAGTCGCCACGTCCACGGCTGTGAAGTCTCCAGTCGCCAGTCCTGTGTCGTGCCTGCTGAGTGCTCCTACACTGAAATTTTTTGTGTCCGGGGCGTCCACATCCATAACACAAAAAGATTGAAGAATCAAGGGATTTGATCGCTCCTCTGTTCCGTTTTTCCTCTTCTCCAAGTAGTCTGTTTTTCACAAAGTCCATTTTCAATTCCTCCACAGTTTCCAACGCCGTGATAATGCCTTCATAAGATTTCGGCATGGATAGTAGTAAATAGTTAACCTTTTCTTCCTCCGAGAGCTCGCTGCCAGCATCCCCGAGTTGTGCAAATAGCTTTTCCATGTCAATCAAATGTTCCATTAAAGGTTTCCGTTCGTCGAATTTCATATCGGATAATTCTCTTCTTATAAATAATTTAGATCGTGTACCTTTCTTCTTAAAGCTGTCTTCCATGTTTTTAATCATTTGATAAGCAGATCTGTCCTTCAAGTATTCAAGAGGACTGTCGGCGGTTGCCGCTATTATAATAGCCTGGGCTTTAGCTTCCAATTGCTTGTTATTTGTAGATTCACTGAAATCTTCCTTTTCGATCGCCTCTATTGCTCCATTATCCCGCAGGATACTTTTCAATCTAAACTCCCATGCGTTGTAATTGTCCCCCGCGAAAGGGACAATTTGATATTTTTATTTTGACATTTTGTCCTTTAATATTTATAAATTCACTATATATCCGATGGCTTTACTTGGCTGTGTTACTGGGCCCATAACCCTGTTAAGGATTGCGGGGATAATTAAAGATATAAACTTTGATCATTGAAGCGTGCCTTTATTAATCACACAACGACATGGGGAATTGGGGAACCTCTTATAGGGGTGCACGATATAAATCGATATTTCGTAAAATATCGATATATGTACGCGATATATCGATGCAACCCGATATTATCGAATCATCTAGTATCGGTACGTACAATCGATATATTTCATTCGATATATTAATATCGGGAGAAATTAAAAGCACATTCCATTTCTGCTTTTTTATAAAATGATTATACCTATCTGTAATCAAGTTGTTTGCAATAATAAAACGCAAAGACACGAAATTCTTCTACTCTCCGTGAGGGCAGCACTAGTAGTAATTTATAATCTGTATAAATCACTACCTACTTCGTTTATGATCTGTGGCTTCGTATTATATCTATATTTAATTAATCTGTGGTTTGCGATTACTCGCTTCGTTCTCAGTACAAATTATCCTATAAACGTAGAGGGAGAATGAACTATAGAGACGACATCGGCGTATACCCGAACGAGATGGCGAATCCTTACGTCAATGTTGCCAACTATTACAAAAACTTTTTATCCGAAAAACTGGCAAAATATCTATAAATGTTTGGGTATTTTTTTGTAAGATAGGTTTATGAAGAAAAAGACAGATTTGAAAAGATTTTGTTATTTATTAACTTAACTAGCGACCCGCCCCGGCTTCGCACGGGTGCAATGCTGATACTAAATAGTAAATACACTACAGTTTTCGACTGTTCGCTTGTATTAGGTAGCTCAACAACATCCTGAAAAGATTAAGTTAGTTGAATCAGATAATACTAAAAACATCCATGTACAAAATAAAAGGTGTAAAAAAAAACGGTGACTAATCCAGGCTTCACACATTCATATGAGCCGTGTACACACACAACAACACCACATAAACTTCCTCTCCAAGGTATTTCGTGCAGTTCTAAAATAGTGCAGTGTCGTTGCTCGTGGGAAAGTGCAATGAAATTATTAATTTACCTTAAGACCTGGTCCATGGATTTTTGATTGTTGGGCAGTACTCAGTCGCTCAACAATAATATCCTAAAAAAATAAAATTTGATTAAGTAGAAATAGAAAATATACCCCTATAAAAATAAACTAATAACTTGTTTTGTTTATTATGTAGACGTAGCAACAAAATCGGTCTATGAATATTTAAACTACAACATTTAAATCCAAACTAAACGCATCACAAAAATTACTCACTGTTGTAAAAAGTGTTGGAATTGCATTGGGCATCAAATAGGTTTTTTTTTTCGTTTTTCGAAAATAACGCGACTCAAAATGTATAGAACATATTCTGTGACTTTTTCCTGGTAACCAGTTCTTCCTTCCGGTAGCTCGAATCCATCTGTTTAATGTACTTGTTTGTTTTGGAAACCTGAAAAACATATTTAATATTAAAAAACATTTCACGATTTTGGGGAAAATTTTACCCTGTACTGGTATCCCTAATGTTAATCACATGATTATACCATAAATTTGAAACTACGTAAAAACAAATGGCGTCCTGAACAACAAGAACACTTCGTAATTTAGTCGGATAACACAAAAAAATGTTTACGTCTATTTCGATGAAAATATTATATATTTGTAGATAATTTCACATTAGAGTTAATGAAAATGTATCAACTATATCCAGTTCTATAAAACAATATACTTCAAATAAGTTTACTTACGTGTGAAAGGTAATATTTGGTAATCTTCGTTCCGGCCGATTTTTACAACCAATCACACTACAACGCACCATATTTTCACTTAAAGTCGGATTAAAACAGATCACTGTCAACGTTTATTAAACTTTGAAGTCACTTAACAGCGAGAAAAAACAGAAAACTAGCAAAACAATGGACTGTAGCCGCTTGTTTGGGACAAACTGCCTTTGTCCCCAACAAAAGAAATCGCATAACATGAGAGAAACAAAAAACAATGTTTCTGTCTCGCTTGCTCTTGGCTTTATAGTCATAAGTGTATTTCTCTCACGCATTACTTGTCATTTTAGTGCCTCCTCTATAGTTCATTCTCCCTCTACGCCTATAAATAAAAGTTGTCTGTTTTGTTTAATACAGTTTACAAAATTGTAATATATAACAATGGTGGCTAGCGCTGTTCCATCTGAGTGACTTTTCAAAAACCGCACAGGTTTTAACTCAGCAGAGAAGCAGACTGCAAGCCAAAAGAGTAAATAAAATTTTATTTTTGCAAGATCTAGAGAAAAAGTATTGGGATTTATAAATAAATAAAGTTGATTTGTTTCTGCACTCTGATTTACTCATATTAACCTAAACCCTATCTTATATTCAATATTATAGACTAGTTAAATACAAATCGCTTACGATATTTCGAAAATATCGATATATTTGTACGATATATCGCAAAGTATCGATAGAACACTACGATATATTATATCGACAAAAATATCGATATTTTTTTTACATGAACATCCCTAACCTCTTACATCTTACAGACTACAGACTATATATAAACTTCCTTCATAACTGACAGTTGACACAGTGTCACAGCCAACGCAGTGTTGCTACATACAATATTATACAATACAATAAATCATTGTTATTTAACATTGTTCACGTATTGTTAATTAATATACTGTTCAGTCCACAGGTTCAGTCCTTCTCTTGTTCTTCTGTATAAATTCCTTTTTTCCTTTTTACAATTAATTTAATATTAGTTAACCCATTTCAATAATTCGAACCACCTTTAAAATTTATAATCATGCAATCCTTACTTAATCGCTAATGCGACTACACTAGCTGAAGAACATCAAGTAAAGTTTCTTAAAAATTAGATAACTTTTAATTTCTTTTTTGTAAATTCCCTAAAACAAAGGAGATTTTTGCCTCAGCAAACCCTATTTTTTTAACTGTGTTTTATATCTACGCCCCTCTGACATCCAACGGCCAAATGGCTAGCAGCCATAGAAATCTAAATAACATGTCTTGTTATTTAGATTTCTATGCTAGCAGCACAGGCTAGCAGCGGCAAATCTCTTTATCGCCGCGCAGCGCTGAACTGAAGTCTGAACAAACCTGCGCAGAAGTCAAAAATATGGGAGGTGAGTGGGTTGAGGGGCACGAACGCGTAGCAGCCAGTGCACGCAAGTGCACGGTGCACCGATTGGTTTTCCCGACTCCTATCTTCAGTTGGTGTCCAGTTGTTTTCCGTCTGTTGCACTGTCGACGACGCGACGTCCCGCGCACTTCGAATGTACAGTCGAAATATTATATTGTTATTGTATTTTTTTGATGAATTTTTGCGACTCTTTTCGGTTGCCAACAATTTTCTAGTCTCTAATAAAAATGTTGTTACTAGAACTCATTAGTATGTAATTTTAATATGAGCGCAACAGTACCTAGTGTTCTATATATATATATAATATATATATATATATCAATTACATACTCAAAAACGAAGCAAACACGCAAAAAAAAAGGTCTTGCACCGCAATCTACTTTCAAACATTTTTAGAACTTTTAAAACGAATTGTCGAAATAAATTTATATTATTATTTTAATAAAAGAATAGAAAAAATTCGATCACGAGGCGGGATTCGAACCCGCGTCTTCTGCCAATCCGAGGCGACGCGACGCGGACGCCTTAACCAACTCGACCACCCGTGATCCGAACTGAAAGAATAGACTAAATTCGATTGCTCTGGTGGACTGGGGAACTTTCTTAGAATGGTACTTTGTTACAGCAAAGTTTGCTATATATCTCCAATATTTAAAATACATCGTAAATATCATCATTGCGCTTCTGCAGCCACAGAGTATAATAAAACTCCAAATTAAAAATAGGAAAATAATCTGTCAATGTCAAACTTCTTAGCTGCACGTCGTCTCAAACCACTAGATCTGTGTCTCAAACTCTAATGTCTATTCCCCACAGTGTTGCCATATATACAGATTTATCTGTATCTATACAGATTTTAAGACCACTATACAGATTACAGATTTGGCTTTACTTTTATACAGATTTTAGGTAAAGGAAACTAACTATGATAAAATAATTGATAAGCAAAGTAAATTTTATACATTTGTTAAAACCTTTTTTGGATAAGGATATAAACTATGATAAAATAATCCATTAACTAAGTAAAGTATAATCCATTAACTACTTATATTATTTTTATACAGTTGTTTAAATCTGGCAACATTCATGGCGTACATCGGGGATTTCCCTCGGAACAAACAAACAATAATTGTATATTCTTCTGGGGGATTTCCCGAAACATGTATTTTGTTAACGAATGAATGTATTTGTTTCTTTTTAATGTTTGCAAATCAATCAATCGTTCATTACGGTGATTACGAGTCGACTACGTTTTCTGATTACATTGATGTGAACAAAATAATCAATATGTTAGCGAAAAAGTCACGGAATATGCAAAAGTTTAATAAGTGCTGGCTCGAAGAAAGCTGTTTTAAACCATGGTTAAAAATAAGTCAAAAGGGAGAGGATTACGCTTTCTGTAAGTTTTGTTTATCAGATCTTAAAATTTACGTTGAAGGGATGTTTTCATCTATTAATTTAATTAAAACAAAAACCAGGAACCATTTAGGCACCGAAACGATGGAGGGGCTAATTTTGACAAAACAATTATTGAATAACGAGCCATGTTTTAAGCTCAATGTTCACAAGAAATTGATTAATAAAATTGATAAAAGTATGTTTAAAAAGTAATAAATAAAGTTTTAAGTACAATCCAATGTTTTCTTTAACAAACATACCATTCAGATTTTAAACAGCTTACGGTTTGATTTCATACAGATTTTATACAGATTTTTAGACTACTATATCCAGATTTATCGATTTGGCATGTGGCAACACTGATTCCCCAAGCTATTCCCCATTGTCGTGCTATTGTCAAATTCACTTTTTCACGTGCAGTGCACGTTTGCCGGTCTTTATTATTTACATTTTTTATTTTCAGTAATATTCATTCAAAAATTGCTTTAATATTCTCCAAAACCGCTCTTTAGCGGTATGACATCATGGGTGAAAAATTAGTAGCAGCTCTAAAGCAAATAGAGCTAGAAACAAAAAATAAAGATCTTGTTAAAGCATGTCAACAAATAAGGGTTAGTTCATATTTTTATTGTATTTTATTATATAAATAGATTAAGTATAATTTTAAGAAGATTATTGAAAGCTGATCTAATCTAAATATTAATAAAAAAATATTAACTTGCTATTGATTAACATTAAATTTTAATATTATATTTTCTTACCAACTTCATGAATGAGCCTTTTGACATTTCTACTTTATAAACATAATACAGAAAATGCTTCTATAAATGTTATGAATAACACAAATACCAACATGCAAAATATTATTCATTAAGAATTTAAAACTGCACAATGGCACATGGTACATACTATAATATCACTACGCCTTATTGTCTTAGAAGAGGCAGATTAAACCCAACTGGGACAGGTTTTAACCGGAAATGTTTTGGGCATGGGATATATTATCGGGGCGAAGCCAGGGATCCCAAAGCTAGTTATAATAAAAATAAGTTAACTAATATTTTTGGACTATTTTATTCATAATATATTATATTTGGGACAATTTTACAGTTCTCATTGGTGAAGCATCATTCAAGTACGGACAATTTAGTGGCAAAATTAGCAGAATATATTCTTCATTTCGAGGATGCAGTCATATTTGGGAAATATTTGCCTAATCTTTCACTTGCGCTAGTATCTTCTAAAATTCCTCTGAAGCCCGTTTTTTCAAGCAATAGTCATGATCTTGCTACGGATTGTGAAAAAACAAAACATCTAGAATATTCCATTGTATTGGCACATTTGAGTGACCACCCAGATGTGCTTCAGTAAGTATTTTTATAATTTTTTTTTTTTTTTATTTAAAAGTTTATAGGTACAGTTAAAACCTATAAACTTTTAAATAAAAAAAAAAAAAAAATTAAATTTTTAAAACAAATTGTATAAGTCAATTCATTATACCCATTAGATTTTAAAGTAAAACTGGACACTAAAATAAATTCCACACAGTATGGTTTTCAAGATAATTTTAGGATTGAACTTTGACTTCAATAAAGTTTTCCCGCCAATTTGACAAATATTATTCACTTACATACTAATACTATAATATTATAGGAGACCTATTTATATTACAGATATTCTCAAAAATATTTCCAAATCAATCCAATACCTCCATATGAAGTTTTCATACATCATGAAGATTCTTACAATGTGGCTCCTAAGAAAAGAAGGCTACAAGACTACAGGCAAAAAGTATCAGATCATAATATAGTGTCATGCTGTTATAAATTGTTGAGAAAATTACCAAATGAATTTTCAACAAAATGGGATTGGACGAAATTTGTCGTAAATTTCAGCCACCATGAAAATGAAGAAATAAGATGGTGAGTAACAGATTTTAGCTTTGCAATGCCCAATTTACTAATTGAGGATCATTTTATGTAAAAATTTGAGGGGTGTCAAGAGAGACAGACAGAGAAACATGCAAATGCAGCATGGCTTACAACTATAGCAAAAAGTGTTGTTACAACTTTTCGTCTTATTTTTTTCCGTCTAGCCCCCTTTCGCAACGCTCGATAAGGAACTTCGTTAAAAAAAAGGAACAAAAATTGATATTATTTTTTTTATAATTCTAGGATGGTAAAAGAATGCATGGCGATATTAACAAACATGACGGAAGCTCAATCAAAAACATTAAATAAGAACTTAAACATATCCATTGACACAGATATAAAAATTAACATGTCTAAAGTAGATCAAACTATTGGGACGGGTATCGAGAATTTAACTGTAAAAACAAAATCAATAGTTAATATTGATGGAATAGTTTTGCCAATCTACGACAAGGATAATGTAAAACCAGCAAGTTTAGTTCCTGTTAAATCAACTATCAACAACTTGAGAAGCTTGGCCCTAGCAGTTGCTTCAGGTATTCTTTTTTATATTGAAATTGTATAATTTATATTCTGTTCTACATTACTTGAATAAGTAAAGCAATGAACAATTTAGATTGATTTGAAGGAGAATTAAAAAAAAAAACTTTCAAAATCAATCAGTGAATATTGAATACTGAATATTTAAATGATCTATTTATA
This sequence comes from Colias behrii, assembly GCA_029959065.1. Taxonomy (NCBI): domain Eukaryota; kingdom Metazoa; phylum Arthropoda; class Insecta; order Lepidoptera; family Pieridae; genus Colias; species Colias behrii. The sequence continues at coordinate 4,808,706 of JARWMC010000019.1, read as the reverse complement.
TTAAAGCCATTTGTATAAACTTTAACTCATTCATTTTTCAACCTTGAACATAGTTTACTTCATACAACTGATAAGAGTAATGAAAAAAATTTTTTTTAAAGTAAAAATACTTTTTAATTCAGTTTTTAAATAGGTACCCTCTTATTTATTGATATTCTATATAAAAAATGTATGAATTTTTTACATTCAGTTCTCATTATAATAATTCATTGAAGTAAATGATTCATTTTAATTTATTTTTTTTTATATAGGTAAAGCTCTATCGCTAATGGGTCCTGTAGGATCTGGTAAGACCTCGTTGGTGGAACATTTAGCTGCGATCACTGGCCGTAAAGGAGTCGCGTTTAAGAAAGTTCAGCTCGGAGATCAGACAGATTCCCGGATGTTACTAGGTTCTCATCAATGTACAGATGTGCCGGGAGAGTTTATCTGGGCTCCTGGTGTTCTTACAGAGGTTATTTATATTTTTTTTTACACAATTTTGTTCAAAAATACAAAAAATTATATGCAGTGTGTGCCTTTTCATTATAGCGAAAATTTTTTTGAAGATTTTAGCGTTTTATTTTTGTTTCTGTAAAAAGTGATTAAAAGTGAAAGTTATTGTTGTATATTGGATTTTTTGTACTTTTAAAGTTGTGTAAAAAACTGTTTTTTTTTCTTTTTGTCTCAGGCTGTACTAAATGGTCACTGGTTGTTATTGGAAGATATAGACTGTGCAGCATTGGATGTGGCATCTACACTGAGTTCACTTCTAGAGAGAAATACTTTGTGTGTGCCTGGTTTTAGAGATGCCTTGCCAGTTACACCAGGTTTCCAATTATTTGTAACACAGCGGTAAGTAAAGTTTAAGCTGAATATTTGCTTTGTAAATAGTTAATAGGGTGTGTGATATCGATTTCTAAATATAATGTTGGTTGCGAAAGTATTCTAGAGTATTTTTCTTTCTCCTTTCAGCACAATCATTACAAATTATGGTTACCAAAAGAAGTTATCTAGCTCAAGTACTTTACTACAAAAGCATTTAACAGTAATAAATGTTGAACCTCTATCAAGGTCTGAGCTAAGTGAAGTTATACAAACACTTTACCCCAGTCTGACTACAATCAGTTCAAAGATGATAGAAGTATTTATGATGTTTTCCGTTGGATGCCATGATACGTCTTTACAAACTACTGAAAGTGAAACAGAAAAAGCTAACAATGTGGTTATTATGAGAGGTTCGAGGCTCATTTCTACAAGAGATTTAATGAAATGGTGTGCAAGATCAGTTGTTGGTTTTAATGTATCCAGCCCAGACTCTGCATTGAAAGTATTACAAGACGCCTTGGACATTTTTACCTGTTCAGTATCATCACCCGAAAATAGACTAGAATTATCCAAAAAAGTAGGCACGTGCCTCGGAATTGTAGAGACGAAATCTGAATTCTACTGTAAACATTACAAACCAAATGTTTCTTTACAACCGGATTCGTTAATCGTTGGTCGTGCTACAATTCCGCGTATCGAAAAGAGCCTGAAATCTATAGATTTCGATAATAAACAAGTCGTTTTTTCATTCACTCGTCAATCTGCTTGCCTATTAGAGAAAATTGCCTGCTGTGTTCTTTCTAATGAACCAGTGCTTCTAGTAGGTGAAACTGGTACTGGAAAAACTTCTTCAGTTCAATATTTAGCGCGACAAACTGGCCATAAACTTGTAGTGATAAATATGAATCAACAATCAGATTCTGCTGATCTACTTGGTGGCTATAAACCTGTGGATCTTAAATACGTTATACGCCCAATCAAATCGGAATTTTTAGACCTTTTCACAAATTTCTATAATGCAGATAAAAATAAGAAGTTTTTAAGTCACATCGAGACATGTTACGATACAGAAAATTGGAATGCTCTGTTAGCATTGATGCAACAAAGTCATAAAGCAGCAGTGAAAAGACTTAATGATGAAAAGAATAATAAATTAAAGGCTTGGCTGGCTTTTGGATATAAACTCTCTAAGTTAGAGCAACAAATCAAGGCAGAATCTCGATTGACATTTGCATTCATAGAAGGATCTCTTGTGAAAGCTATGCAAGAAGGTCATTGGGTATTGTTAGATGAAATAAACTTAGCATCTGCAGAAATATTGGAATGTTTGGCTGGGTTATTAGAAGATAGAAATGAAAGTATTGATTTACTGGAAAAGGGCGATAAAGTTCCTATAAAAAGACATCCAGATTTCACGCTTTTTGCGTGCATGAACCCAGCAACTGATGTAGGGAAAAAAGATTTACCAGTGGGTCTAAGAAATAGGTTTACAGAATTTTTCATTGATGAATTAACAGAAAGAAATGATTTAATGTTATTAATAGGTGATTATTTATACCACATGAATTTAAGCGGAGCTGTGCTAGAGTCTATTTATAGCTTTTATTCTTCAATTCGAAAAGAGGCCAAATTGAATTTAGTAGATGGAGCAGGTATGATTTATTTTCTATTTATATAATTTGGAACCTTTTATTGAATCTGTAATAATTTTTTAATTATTTTAGGTAATGCTCCCCACTATTCACTGAGAACACTATGCAGAGCGTTAACTGCTGCGGCCAAAGCAAAATGTGGGACTGTCGCAAGATCTTTATATGAAGCATTTTGCCTTTCCTTCTTAACACAACTAGATAGATCATCTCATCCGATAGTGGAAGCCATGATAGCTAAGTATGTAATACAAAATATATTTATTTTTATTTTTGATAAGTACATTTAAATATAGAAGAATTAAAACTAATTTTTTATTTGTAGGGCTGTTCTTGGTAAGAAAAATGTGAAAGCCGTCTTAAAACAATTAATTCCTGAACCTCAATGTCAAGGACAAAACTATTTGCTCTTTGAGGGTCATTGGATACCTCAGGGCAAATTGGAAATCAATATACCAGAAGGATACATTTTAACTCCTACTGTAAGAAAAAATCTTCGAGATATTGCCCGCATAATATCACTTGGGCGTTTACCTATATTATTACAGGGTGATACATCTGTGGGCAAAACTTCACTTATAACATATATAGCTAAAGCCTCAGGAAACTACTGCGTCAGAATAAACAATCATGAACATACTGATTTACAAGAGTACATAGGATCTTATGCAAGTGATTCAAGTGGAAATCTAGTCTTTAAGGAGGGAGTTCTAGTCGAAGCTATGAGAAAAGGATATTGGATAATTCTTGATGAATTGAATTTAGCTCCTAGTGATGTATTAGAAGCATTAAATCGTGTTCTTGACGACAATCGAGAGTTATTTATTCCTGAGACCCAAGAAGTTGTTAAAGCTGATCCCAATTTTATGCTTTTTGCAACGCAGAATCCTCCAGGGTTGTATGGTGGCCGAAAAATGTTATCACGTGCTTTTCGTAATAGATTTGTCGAGCTGCATTTCGACGAAATACCAAGAAGTGAACTCGAAACAATATTGCACCAAAGGTGTCATATTCCGCCTACATATAGCAAGAAAATGATCGAAGTTATGGCGGAACTACAAGTTAGGAGAAGGGGCTCAGCCGCAGTACAAGGCAAAGATGGATTTATCACATTGAGAGATTTATTCAGATGGGGCCAGAGATATAAACATGCTTCCAAAGAAATGCTCACTTCTGAAAAATTTTATGACTGGGATCAGCATATAGCCGACGAAGGTTATCTTATATTAGCGGGCAAAGTGCGCCAAACAGATGAACGAAGTATAATAGAGGAAGTTATTGAAAAACATATAAAACGAAAAGTCGATCCTAAAAATTTATTCAGCCTTCATCAAAATACTTCACCTGTGACTAAATCAACATTAGAAATGCTTTTAAGTAACCAACTCCAAGAATTTTCTCATGTAGTATGGACATATAATATGAGAAGATTAGCAGTTTTAATAGCCAAGGCATTTACTTTTAATGAGCCTGTGCTATTGGTAGGGGAGACTGGTTGCGGAAAAACCACAATATGTCAAGTATTGGCTGCTTTAAGTCGCCGTCAGTTACTATCCGTAAACTGTCATATGCATACAGAAAGCTCGGACTTCTTGGGCGGACTTCGCCCGGTAAGACAATATAAAAAAGATGGGAAATTATTCGAGTGGGTTGATGGACCTTTAATAAAAGCAATGGAACATGGCCATCTGTTCCTCGCAGATGAAATATCTTTAGCAGATGACAGTGTTTTAGAAAGAATGAACTCATTACTAGAACCAGAAAGACAATTAGTCTTGTCTGAACGGGGCACTGATGATAGTTCCGATATTGTAGTTATTTCAGCTGTTCAAAATTTTCATTTTATCGGAACTATGAATCCAGGTGGTGATTTTGGAAAAAAAGAACTATCACCCGCTTTACGTAATAGATTCACAGAAATATGGTGTGATCATGTCAGTTCCAGAGAAGATTTATTAGAGGTTCTGGAAAAGAGTGTTAGTAAAGGAATAGCTTTGTCAAATCAAGAAGATGGAACATCAGGAATTGGAAATTGTATAATTGATTTTAGCTATTGGTTGAAAAATTCCGAAGTGACAAATAAATTTCCATTTAGCATTCGTGATTTACTGTCATGGGTACAATTCATTAATGTTACTGTTGGACAAAAATTGTTAGACACAGCTGAGGCGTATGTGCATGGTGCATGTATGACATTTTTGGATTGTTTCGGTACCGCTTTAACGGGTCACATTGATCCTGAAACCTTACACGTTTTACGCAAAAATGCTATTACCTTCTTGCTCAATCAAATAAAAGCATTAGGTTACGAAAAATCTGACTTACTAAACAACATGTTGGTCAATAAGGCAATATCATTGACTGCTGAGGTAATTGATAAGAAGTTTGGGATCCATCCATTCCTTATCGAAATTGGGCTACACCACAATCCATTTGATATTCAGAAGTTTACGTTCACGGCTCCCACAACTGGTACTAATACATTACGACTATTACGAGGCCTTCAGTTAAACAAAGCGATTTTATTAGAAGGAAACCCAGGAGTAGGAAAAACAAGCTTAGTTACAGCTGTTGCAAAAAGTTCTGGTCATAAAGTTGTCCGCATAAACTTGAGTGATCAAACAGTAAGTGTATCTTCACTCATTTTATTAAGTTTTTTTCTTCGCGTAAGTGTAACTTTTTAATTGTAATTTTTTTTTCAGGATATAACAGATTTGTTTGGTACCGACTTACCATCAGAAGACGGATCCTTTATCTTCAAGGAGGGAGCTTTCTTAAATGCTCTCCAAAACGGAGATTGGATTCTTTTGGATGAACTTAATTTAGCTCCACAACCTGTGCTAGAAGGTCTTAATGCTTGTTTAGATCACAGAGGTGAAATATACATTCCAGAATTAGGTAAAACATTTAAAGTGAAAAAAGAAACAAAACTGTTTGCCTGTCAAAATCCTCTCAAACAGGGCGGTGCTCGTCGGGGCCTGCCCGTATCATTCTTAAACAGATTCACTCAAGTATATGTCGACACTTTGACAAAAGATGATCTTACGTTCATTGTTGAGGCACAATATTCAGAACTTTCTAAAGATATCTTACACAGAATTGTTGCATTCAATTGTAAGGTATCACATGAAATAACTGAAATTCAGACTTGGGGACATAGAGGAGCACCCTGGGAAATGAACTTACGTGACATACAAAGATGGTGTGAGGCACTCATTCAAGATCAAAATGAAGGTAGAAAAGTGTCACCTGGAAAGTTTATTGATATGCTCTATGTTAATAGAATGCGGACAGAGGAAGATAAAGAAAAAATGATAACAACCTATAATGAAATATTTTATCCAGCTTATCCTAGAAGTGATGAACGTCCCATGTTCAATATTGATGGTAGGAACATAATTATTGGTGATGTTATTTTTCAAATCAACAATGAGAGGCGGTATAAAAACAGAAGATCGATTGATACAAATTTATTAGTTCTTAGAGATCAATTGCCAATTTTAAAAGCGCTAGCTCAAAATGTAAAAATGAATTGGCTCTCTATACTAGTTGGACCGACTGCTGTCGGAAAAAGTAGTTTGGTTCAAGTTTTAGCGGATTTAACCGGAAATGAATTACATGTTATACCAGTCACCTCAGCAATGGATGTATCAGATCTATTAGGGGGATTTGAACAAGTCGACTACAACAGAACCTTGGAAAATATATATGATAATATTGAGACAGTTACTATCCGAATTGTTAGAAGTTTATGGTTATTACAAGACTTCAAACTTTGGAAATCAAATAAGCTCTTGAGTGATCTTTTTGAGTTCCGTCAAATAGAAACAAACGGCGAAGCTAAAAACGCATTTAATATTGACATGAAAAAATTCAAAGAGAAAGTGCAGTTTCTCTTAGACCATTGCTATAAATTAATTGAATGTAGCAACATTTGTGATCTTTCCACTCACGGCATAGAAAAAATAATAGGAAATTTAAATCATTTGCAAAATAAAATCTTAAAACTGACATCCGTAAATTCGGGTGGTAGATTCGAGTGGATAGATTCATTACTTGTTAAAACTATGATTGATGGATCTTGGCTTCTACTAGATAATGTAAATTTAACGTCAGCCGCAGTATTAGATAGACTGAACGGTCTTTTGGAGCCAAATGGAGTCCTCAGTATTCCGGAGCGAGGTGAAATAAGCGAAATAAAGCCTCATCCCAACTTTAGGATTTTCTTTACAATGGATGCAAAGCATGGCGAAATATCTCGAGCTATGAGAAATAGAGGCGTTGAGATTTACTTGCTTAGACCTGATAATAGTGACCTAGGTCTCTCTGAGATAATGCCGTATATGGATTTAGTGGCGTTACTATCGTCGTGTGGTTTGCCTAATCAATATCACGATATTTGCATTCGGTGCCATGAAACTATGACAGAGTTTGTGCAAGGTAAGTTGTACAATTTTGGCTAAGCTACATGTTTTAAACAATAAATAACATAATTCAATATGACATTTAGTATGACATGAAATTTATTGTATAACATAAAAAATGTGTTTCAGGTTTAGAACGGCCAACAGTTTCGCAACTTCTCCAAGCAGCGCATATAATACAACAACAACTAGTAAGGGGTGTGTCTTTCAAAACGGCTCTACTAAACAGTTTCTCAGATGTTTACATAAAACCGAGAAGTGGCAGTGACTTCGTTACCGATATAAATACATCGCTAGCTGAAATGAAGAATAATATGTTACGTGAGTTAGAAAATGAGTTGGGTACTGAAGAATTCCCAAATTTTGGTTCCAATGTTGTTAATCACACATTAACAATTAAAGGGCTCTGTTCCAATTCCATTTATGAATTAGCGAAACAAACTTCCTATACGGCAGTTGAGCAAATTACAGATAACAACTCAGTGGACAATGCAACAATGCATGTAATATTTAGCATTCTAACTTCTTACCAAAAATGCTCTGGTGAACAATTGAAAACTCTTTACTATAGTTTAAATGAAGCAGTTTCAAATGCCAAGGATATCAAATTGAAAAATTTTGCAAAGGAATTGAACGATCAAGCACTTAACCATGTAAATAAATTAAATACGACATCGGAGTCATATAAACGGTTTTATCGGGAATCATATTGCGTTGACGATGGTGTTGTTGCTAAATCTAACACGAGTTTTGCTTTGCTATATAATGAGTGTCAAAAAACTCTTCTGAAATTATCTCTTATAGAAAGTCCTTTCTCTGCTCTTCATTATTCAAATGCAGTATCAAAGAGAACTTTAACTGATGATTTTGTGGAATATCCCATATTAAGACACTGCCAAAACTATATAAATCTTATTGATGAAGAATTGCTGAAAGCAATTAATTTGGCATCTTGTAATTTAAGTGACCAAAATATTTGTGTGTTATTACAATTGTTAAATTGGCGAATAAGATTTTTCAAAACGTGTACAATGCCAATATTTACCATGCAAAAACGTACGCCAACCTTAAAAGAAGAAATTATACCTATCCTCCAGATCCATAATAAGTGGATTCAAAAGTATCTATTGGAAAAACTTTACAGCATGATTGGTAAATCTGATGAATTTATGAAATTTAAAAAGAAAATTACGGAAATGAAATTAAACCTGGAACAGGAACATACGGAATTATCGAAAATCAGCAAGAAAATGAGAAAATGTTACGGACAATCAAAGCTATTTAAAGACAAACGGGAATATAACTTGTGCACTGCAAGAGCTGCAGTTTATAAAGAAATCCATTTTGATATGCATCAACCAATTGATAAGCAATTCTACAAGCTTGATAGCATTATGTACAATGCTAACAAGACCTTTGCAATTGATATACCCCAGGAAGAAAGTATTACAGAAATTGAAAGTACTGTAGCAAGTATCAAAGAAAAAGTAATAGAACCAAGTTCAGATATCAAACTCATACCATTAAATTTATATGTTGTACTAAGAGTTTTAAATGTATTGCAACCGTATATGCCAGAGCTTTTGAGGAAGTTCTTTGCAACAGAAGATATTCTTTTGCGCTCTAAAGAAACAAGTTGTCTAGATATTTTAGCAATTGTTACTTCTTACGGGAAAGTTACGAAAGGATTTCCACCAGCATTAATAGATCATTTGAGTATGTTGCTTGAAATGCAAAAGGGTAATCTTGATATAACTATCGAAAGGTAAGTTTAAGATATTAATTATAAACATAGTATCATTTTTTAAAGCATATTTCTTTCAAATCGAGAGTTTTTGCAATCGATAAATATATTTTTTTAAATACAAATATTACGCACCGATATAGTTGGTTATATTTTATTTTAGATTATCATCAATGACAACGAAATTTTGGGATGAGATTTATAAATTATTGGCATCATCACCAGCCTTTCATCCTTCGCTGTTTTTATCTGGGAATCATTTAAGTTCTGATGACGTCATGGAGTTGATTCCAGCTAATACACCAAGGGTTTCAATGAATCTACCATTAATGCCATATTACATTCAACAGCTTACAATGTTGGTTGAAGAGGAAGGTGAGTGCTTGTTTATGCATTTATTTTCGTCATGAATTAAAGTTAATCATCATGGCATGGATTTATTTAAAAAGTGAGCCTACATCCACCTTCGACAGTCGGTAACAGCCTCACAAAGGTAACTTTGAGAGTGCTCATGGGGGGTGGTGATCATTTATCAGGTGTAATACCTTAAATTCGTCCACCAAAAAAATCATGTAAAGCCGACTTTAATCCATATGAATAAGGTTGATTTTAATTTGGTGTAAGTATATTCACTTGCTAGGTTAGTTCTTATAAGAATGATTGCTTTTGTCGCGATTTGTAAATTTGCTTTGATATTTGTTGAACTATCATCACATTAAGTTACTTTTGAAGTGAAACTTATTTAGGCGCATAGAGAGCTTTTCAAGGTCGCGTCATGGCTATACCGTTTGGTATCTTTGAATCTTGCATAACAAGTTTCACTACTGACACGTCTGCACGGCACTCACGCTCTTTTTTTATGCAGGATTATAACATTTTAATGTATTTCAGGGTCTCCGCAATTACTAGCCTATGAAAAAGTATCTCTAAATAACAGAGTGGAATATTCTTTACAATTGGAGTCTATTTTAAAAATATTATGGAATAATATAGGCACGTTGGATATCACTGCCGCTGCTAAATTGTAAGACTCCAAAATATTAATTATCTGGTCTCTCAATTAACTTTTAGTTTCTAAATTCAGTACATTTTTTATGCTTTTAACTTTCAGAGAAGCAGATGCTGTATTTGAAATAAAGAAATATGATCATTTAATTATTTATCTCCATTCTATTGTTGTGTCTAATTTGAATAATCCTATTTTCAAATTAACCGATGATAAATTTAGTTTTTTGCTAAAACATCTTAAGATCGACTCCTACTTAATGGAAGCATTAGCAAAAGCCGATGGAATTAGTAAAGAACTTAAAGAAGAATTAAACTTAAATAAACTCAATGTGACTAAAGTGAAGATATTAACAGCGCAATTATCTTTACTGACTAGTTTATTGTTTGTACAATTTATGGTAGAAATGAGTCCAATAGACCATGTCGAGAAGTATCGTATGAAAGTTAAATATATTGAAGAAGACGTACAGATGTTTAATGCCCTATTAAGTTCGTACTACGTTCAAGGTGTAATATCGGGCACTATCAATGAAAATCGCAATATCGAAAAGTCATCTCAAGTGGCGATTAATTCTTTGAATAATGATACATTACAACAGTTGAAAAAAGTGCACCCACACTGCGAAATTTTGATGAATTTGAAAGAACAAACAGCGCTTAAAATTCATAAATACGCATCTGGTAATACATTCCGTCCTGATAAACCGTCCTATTGTAATTTTGTCAAAGTAAGTACAATTAATAAGGATTCATTTTGTTCAGTTGAGAAAATACAGCTACCGTTAATAACAACTATATAATATATTATTTCATAGTTATTCCAATGTTTAAATTGTTTTTTCTTCTAGGAATGTAAACATTTCTCAAAGTCGATTCTCTCAGAAAGGACGATAATTACGGTATCTACAAAAATGATAGAGATTTGCAATCTACTTTACATAGATTTTATTGCGAGTAATAAACTGAATAAATGTACAGTAAATAAAGCAGAGGCCGTTATTCGAGAAACAATATCATGGATGAATTCAACTAGAGCTTTCTATAAAAATATTGAAACTGTGTATGCTGAGGCCTTTCCCGATTTAGCAAAGCCTTTGCAGAGTTCACTCTCTCAAATTATACACAGTATAACCTCTTTGAGTGATGTGATGAGAGAACTTGTCCTAAAAGTACAAAAAGGAGAATTTTTGCCTGAATTATTAAGGAGTTTGCTTGTGTATCCCAGTAAAATTGATGTTATAGATGTAAAGGAAAAACACCTTAATCGATATGTAACAAATCATTTTATACAAATGTTGAGTCGTGGAGTAGGAGGCAAAACTGATTTGCTCAAGATTGAATCATCATGGATAGAGTAAGTTTTAAGATGTTCAAATCATAACATTTATTTTAAAGTTTTACAACTTAATACTTAATCTTAATTAATCTTAATTACGGCATTTCTTTATTATTTTTCTGTTTCTAGGATATTAAAAATGAATTTATCAGAGTTAAAGATGAACTGTACAGCGATGGGTCGTGTTGATGAAGCATCGATGAGCGCGGTGTTGACTACATTAAATGCGATAGTGAAAGCTTGGGACAAACAACGACAGGATATGGAAAGGAAGAAACAGGACGACGAAGCTTTATATGTCACGAAGTAAGTATATTTCTACGATATAATATAATGTTATGTATATAGGAAACACATAAGTAATTGTACCAATAATTATCAAATTTATAGGTCTATTTCAAAATGTGAAGATGAAGACGAAGAGGCCACGGCACACGAAGAAATAATGCAAATGTTCCCTTCGTATGCGGAGGACGATTTCGGAGAATTTAAACCGCCTACTATAGAACAGAGGAAAGTAAAAGTACAAAATGCAGATAAACCCAAACTAATTATGACAGCTGAAGATGTGTCTTTGATATACAAGTGGCATTCGAATTTCGTTCGTAATGTGACCATCGCAGAATGGTTGACTGCTCCGAAAAAGATAGTGGGCAATGATGTCGTAACTCCTTTACTATTACGCTATCCCATATTCAGTAAAGTTGCTAAAGGATCGTGGGAAGGATTGGATGCGGTATTTGAAAGTGAAATAACTCCTAGTCTGTTGGTGCTGTTATCTCATATTAAAGCTAAAGTTGATGGGCTCGGTAAGTAGTTAACTTCATTTCGACACATTTTAAAAATTCGCTTTACTTGTTGACTTTTATTTTTGCCATATTTTTTATCTGTGATAATCTACAATGTATTTTTTTGCGTAAGACATATAAGTAAATAGAGTTTAATATTTTATTTTAGAATCTTCCAATCAAAAAGTGGACTTCTATCGCTCACCCTGGGTATCGGAAACGCGCGAGTGCTTACCGCTACTTCACAAAGTGCGAGATAATACAAGTGAATTACTGGAGCAATGGCCGGACTTCCCTACTTTAAAAGACGTAAGAATGTTGTATGATATTCAATGAAATTTTATACAGAAATTAATGGTTTTGTATGCCTTCTTTTGTTATTTCTGTAAAGATGGTCTGTCTGTAAAGATTCATTATTTGTTACGCTTTATATCCAAAACATTTACTGTATGTACGATACATAAAACTAGCTGACGCAACTTTACCTACTCTAAAAAGGAACATTTTTTCAATTTTTATTGCATTACTGCTCCTTTTGGTTGTTGCATGAAAACAATTTTCGATTAGAAACATTAGTTCCTTATTTAAGCGCGTTCAACTAGTTCAGTTTTATGGTATAAAAGTAGATATAGATGTAGATATGTACGAAAGTAGATATAGATATGTAAATATGCATAATTTTTCAGATAATGGTCATAGTAAACAGAATACTAAACTTCCCGATCACAAGCCCCGTATCACGATTCCTCACTGGTCTGGAACTACTTCGCGATAAAATCGAAGAGTGGAACAAAAATGCGCACAAAGGCAATAACATGATCGAGATATCATTATCTGTGGGACAACAGATTATAAATTGGAGGAAATTAGAGATGAGCCATTGGAAGGAGTGCTTGAATAATCTGTATCAGAGGTAAGTTATAGAACTGTTAATTTGACGTAACCAATGTTTTTTGTTTCATTAATAAATTGTGTTACGTGCACAATTAGTTTACTTCCGATTCGTATTATTTTAACAATAGTAAAAAAAGTCAAGAAATTTTCTACAAAAAATATATTATCAAAAAAAATATGAAAGTTTTATCATATAAATGTCGTGTTAATGAAGAATAAGTTAAGAATTAATAATATGAAGTGTTTTCTTTATTGATAATATTTAGAAACAACATATTTTTTGATGTACTTACCATGTTTTATGATATACATAACATGAGAATAAATTAGTCAATAACTCACCAGAATATATTGTATTCTAGGAAACAATCGGACGCTCACAAATACTGGTTCTACATGTATACCGTGATAATTTCATACTTGGATCCTTCAAAGAATCTCGATAACCAACCAGTCTCACCCACAAGGATTACTTTAGTTCTTCGAGATTTTATGGAGAAATCAAACGTGGCTGAATATGAAGTTAGACTTGACATCTTGTACGCGTATCATTGCCATTTGGTGCATTTGCAACCAGGCGAGAGAAGAGGTATGTTAAATTATTGTATTTTTACAAATGTACAGGGGGCTGGGTTAAATATTAGTTTGAATGTAATAAGAATGTACTGCGAATCTACATAACTGCCTAATTTCTGTAGTCAGTTGATAACTAATCCATTATATCCATAATCCATATCCAGTTGATATTAACAATGTGAGGGTGGTTGGGTCAAACGTCGTATAAAAAACGTCTGTACCTCTAGGCACGATTCGTACGAATGCGCCACGATTCAAGGCGGCATTTTATACTATCCGACAGCTAAACATGTTCTGACATGAAATAGTGACAACTATAATAACAACTATTCATCCACAAAAATATTAAATCAAAAGTTACGTCTAACAGTATTTATATGACAATACTTAATAAGGGTAGAATTGATAGGGGTAAAGCATGATCATCATTGTTTCATAAATTAAATTGTTGAATATTTAATTATACCTTCGAATATGAGGAATCATTGTTTATTCACATGTGAAGTAACTTGCGTTTCCCGTTATCATTTGTTATAGTTGAAGGGTCACTTAGTTTTTATTTAATTTCGTAAAGACGTTTCAAAATTATGTTAAACTTGATTATCTATTTTCAGATGAACTATTGTCAATACTATGGAACATACACAACTACTTTTCACAATTTTCTCCTCAAGTGAGTGAGTTCTTGAAAGAAAAACGTGCACCGATTGAGAAGAAATTACGTGATTTTGTAAAAATATGCACTTGGGACAGGGATCTTAGCTATTGGAGTGTGAAGGATACAGTTGATAAGGCTCACAAGGCTTTACACAAACATTGTAAAGAATTTGAGGTTTGTTTTTTCTAAAAATTAAATTAAATTTTATAAATGTAGTATTCATATTTTCTCGTACCTTCGAGAAATTTCTAACAGAGAGCACGCTCTCACCCTGTTAGTAGATACTAGTGGCAGGTCAAAGCCGCTAAATGTCTACGTATGCTTCATTAAACTCTTATACGTGTTAAAATTTATAATACCTATCGTATTCGTCTTCTAGAAAGTTCTATTGGAGAGCGTATCCAGCCTGCTAGTGGATACTAGTGGAGAAGTAAGCGAGCACGTGGGCATTTGGGATAGACCGAAGCGTGTGGCCGCTAACAGTGCCCATAACGCGCCCGCTGGCGGCGCCTATATGATCGACCCGTTGATACATATCGTGCTGGCGAGGAATCTTAAGGTAATTATATTTTATTTAAGTTTTAAATTGAATTTGTATTTTAATGTTATATTAAAGTTATGTAAAATTATATGTGCTTTAGAAGTTTAGCATGACGTTTATTAATTCTAGCCCACATTTATATTAATATGTTATGAGTCAGGAATATAATTTATAAATTTTTATGCCAGCCATATCCATACGAGAAAAGGATAAAGGTAATTTGCATCCTTCTTAATGATAATAAACTTAAAATTTAATTACACACTTTTAATTAACAATTTGTCTACTTTTTTAGATCTCTTATGTATAACTAGCTTTCCGCCCGCAACTTCGCCCGCAATTTCAAAGAAAAACCCGCATAGTTCCCGTTCCCGTGGGATTTCCGGGATAAAACCTATCCTATGTTTTAATCTAAGTAACCATCTATATGTGTGCTAAATTTCATTGTAATCGGTTCAGTAGTATTTGCGTGAAAGAGTAACAAACATACACATCCATCCTCACAAACTTTCGCATTTATAATATTAAGTAAGATTAGTAGGATTAAAAATATTTATGAGCCATGTTTATTTCTCATTTCTAGAAATACTTAGATCAAGCCGATCAACCATGCAGCCTTATACCTGAGACGAGCTTATTGTCGAAAATACCTAATTTGCTCACTAAGGCAAAACAGCTTTGTAAAGATACAATGATTAATACCGGATATCCATCCCTAGTGCAAGGACTTGACGATTTCATAACGCTAGTTATAGAAACCAGCACACACTTAGGCTCGCTAGAGGTACGTATTCTTTTCCTATATTTGATTAAAAGTTGTTTGTATTTGGTAAATAATTACTCTTTTTTAGAATTCTGAATTAAACCTATGACATATTTACGATGAAACTAATAATTTGTAGGTGGATACCTCAGCTCCAAAAGACAGGCAGAAATCGCAAGCGAAGAACATTGTCCAACAAAAACGTAAAGCGCTCGCGGATCTATTCAAATACCTTGCGAAAATGGGACTAAATTATCGCACTGGTTTGGTGATATTAAGTGCTTCTGAAGAATTGTGTGACTTCACAATACCTCCAGTGGATTTGGACGCAGCTATGAGCTATTTGAAAAATCGGTATGTTTCATAATAAGAATGTATAACTATGGTTCTATATCGGGTAGCTATAATTGCTATGCTTTGCAAAATATTTGACATTTCATTGGCGACCTGTTTCCCTGCAGTGGCAACAGAAATGGATTGATCATTATAATTTCATTAACTATAACAGTGTAAAAATCGTTTGCTATGTACTTAGCTCTATAATTTTGTCCTAATCGCTCATTTATTTGTACAGAAATTGCTCAGTATTTACTTTTTTTTCACAATTTTTACAGGCGTTGCGATCAAACACTCTCCCTACTTTGGTTGGGATGTGAAAAATATTTCCAGAAGAACATAGCAAGGCATCGTTTTATGTCAGCGGCTTTGCAGACGCCGCACGCTGACCTCGGTATACAGAATATAGAACGCTGTAAAGGTTTTGCTGCTCAACTTATGGTATGTATTTATCAATATATTAACAGTTAATAGAAAATAATTATTACTTACAATTACACTTTATTAAAATAAATGTATTTCTTTTCAGAAACTAACAAACAAACAGAAGAAATCAATAGCGAAGTATTCTAGATACATTTGTGACCTACGATCGGTTGCTACAAGTATCACTAATGTTCTCGAATTAGATGACCTCGTTAATGTGTTCACACTTAATGATAAAATTGAAGTTCTCTCTGAATGTTATGGCAATGTATCCATTCTTCTCGATCAATTTAGTATTGTGCTAAAATCGTTGCCTGAGAAAGGATTAAATGCAAACTGCGAACCAGAATTTGACAGACTACTATCGAATTCACTTTTACCTCACTGTTATAGTGACAGTGACGAATGGAAGGAATTATACAAGAAAATTAAAGCGATTATCACTTTAGTGGATAAACAAAGAACAGCTTTAAATAAACTAACAAATGCAGTTCCTAAATTCCTGGGAATCTATGATCAAATTCCCATGGTTTCACAAGTTCACGTAGATACGGTAAACGATGGAGTTATCACTTTAGGAATATTAAAAGAAAAAGTGAAAGCTATTCTGGAAGAATATAACTTTGAATTCAAATATAATGTTACTGAACAAGGAAAGTCGTACCATCCAATTCTATGTTGCTTAGAAGATTTAGAGAACTACCTTAACAGTACAATGAAAAAAATCCGTAAAATAGATAAAACTATAGATGTAGCATTGGAAGAGAATACCAAAGAAGGATTATTCAGACAAACCGAAGATATTGTAGCGAATTTGCTGTTGATAATTCAATCTCTATATAAGAAACACTTACCTGTTGAAAAGAGCATGATTAATGTTGATGTTTTAGATGCAATTGATGAAATCATTGATGAAGGAAATATGGAAAACAAGGATAAAGAAGAATCCAAAGAAATTCTTCAAGACAAACATTTGAAAGATCTGTTACAGGATAAACTTTCATCTGATCGCAAAATACTACAATTAGAGGTGTTGACTAGTAAATTAAAGACTTTGGTGTCCGATTTCATTCAATACATTTCGGCCAAGAAATATATTGAAGATGTTAAAACAGTTTTAATGAGGCTAGTGCCTATACTGGAACAAACCGTACTTTTCATTCAATATTTCGTGGCTCAACAGGTTGCAGTGCACAGAGTGTCATGCAAAATGCTATCTGTGTTGTTGAAGATCTTCTCAGACCTAGCTACAAAAGGGTACGTTTAAAATATATTTATTTATATACGATAGTTTAAACAAATTATTATTTTAAGGTCTGCTTACTCACGATAAACAACAACTAATTGTAATACTTATTCATTATTTTTTGTTAGATTCTGCAAGCCATCTGATCTAGATATGGATGAAGGTGATGGAGAAGGTGGTCCAGGAAAACTATCAAGTGGTATGGGACTAGGCGAAGGGGAGGGACAAAAGGATGTATCTGAGAGAATTGAGAATCAGGTAAATTAGATATTTCTTGGGATAAGTCCTAAGACGAAATTTCGGGAAAAATACCATCAATAAATTATATTTAAATCCTAAAGTCTGAACAATAAAATCACAACTCACAGATAAAAAGCGAATGACTAATGAAATAATATTTTGCACGTTTAATAATAACATAAATGTTTTTGATTAGGATCAATTGGACGATGCTCATAAACCAGGAGAAGAAAAAAAAGAAGAGGACCGCGATTGTAAGGAAGAAGAAAAGGGTGTTAATATGACGGATGACTTTGATTCACATTTACAAGATGTAGAGCAAAAAGGTAAATATAATTAAAAATAACTGTAGTATGTAAAATGTTTGTAAATATTTTACAACTTATTCTGAAAACAAATTTGCAGAAGGTGATTCGGATCAAGAAAATGACGATGATGATGCTGATAAACAAATGGGCAATACAGAAAATGCTGCAGACAAGTATGTTTTTTTAAAAAAAGTCACATAGACATCTCAATTTTTTATCGTTCAATTGGAAGTTCACGAAAGTTAAAAATTAATGAAATAGACTTTCCTTTCATTCGATAATTCGCTATAAATTAAATTGATATAAATTAAATCTCTATATTATGTTTATTTAAGCAATATTAGCATTATCTTACAGTACTCCAAAATTAATAATGCGCATGCAAATCTTCGTTAATTGTCGTATTTCCGAAAACACTCGAATCATTGAATCGTAAGAACCCTAAACAATGCACTTGCATTTAACACCTTGTTCAAAAGAAATAGAAGTCAATTCACGGTCATATACAATCAAAAACAAATCGGGCGGTAGGTGACGGTAGCCTGTCAGTCAAAAAACTCAAAAATCCGTCAGTCGTCTTTAAATATTGATGGTGACTGCACGTGTTCTCTCTGTGTGGAATTATATAGAGCTGCTATTACATACCCTTCTTGGTTTTGTTTTTTAAAGGTGAATTGAATCAATCGATGAAATGATTTACACAGGTGATGGCAGTAGGGAAAGTGAAAATGAAGAAGAGCATAATGAAAGTTCCGATGTGTGTAAAATGTCAGAAATAAAGATAATCCCTGATTTTGATTGTTTTTTTTTTTGTAATTGTCATAATATTGAAGAATGATCAGTACTGTAAATACTTTGGAACTGAGATTTTAATGATTAGATTTATATGGTTTAAATTTAAACCTGTGTTTGAAAACCATATTTCATACAATATAAATTTTGTGTTATTTTAACCTTCTTTTCTTCCATCATTACACCAGCTTCAGTAAGACACTTTAAAAGTACTATGAAATTTTCCAAGTAAATCAATCCAACAAAGATATATTCGCAATCGTGGGGTTATCCTCGCTATTTACTTACAAGGAATTATCGAAACAAAATCGTTACTTACAAATAAATATTAATCTCTTTTAGCACAAAACACATAATTTGACTAAATTATGCATGAAGAAAATGCATTTAACCACTCTATATACATATCATCTTCGGACGCTCCGGGAATATGACAGTTGCCGAACAGTGACGAAGATTTCTATGCGCATTATTACTTTTGGAGTACTGTACATCATTATATGCATTTTATTCAAAGGTTAGATCAACAAATTTGGGGTTCAGAAGATGAAGAAGAAAACGAAGAAGAATCTAATAAGAAGGATAAAGAAGAACGTGGCAAAGGTGAGAGTACGGGCGAAAAGGAGATGGGTGCTAAAGACCAGGAGGAAGGAGTCGATGATGGTGATCAGGGTAAAGAGAAAAAACAGAAGAAAGACATCAATGAAATTAATGAACCTGAAGTCGATGATGATCATGTATGTACAACTTAATTTAAAACTTGTTTAGGTATTGGGAAAGAATATTTTTTAATTGTTAAATTGAATGGTTAACTTAATGCAATTGATATTTTGTAGGCTGATCCGTACCATGGAAATCCTCAAACGTATCCCGAGCCAGAAGATTTTGAAATGCCAGAAGATATGAATGTTGATGGTGAGGAAGCTGAAGATAAGGTTAGTAAAGATATACCAAAATCTAAAGATATTTTCATGCAGTAATGGTATATTTATTAGAAAAATTATTAATTTAGCAGTGTATTCATTTTATTTTAATTTTATTAAGGAGGGTGAAACGGAAACGGAAAATCCATTCGATATTGACGTGATGAAAGAGAATATTCCAGAAGAAGAACCTAAAGAAACAGAAGAAAAGGAGGAAAATAGAAATGGTTTGGATGTTTCCAGTGACGAGGAGGATGGTGCTGATGGTGTTGATGACGGCAATAAAGAGGTAATATTGTATTCAGATTAATAATCTATGAGCTCCTTTTGTAATAATAATGCATATAAACGGTAATTTCTAATTCATCTGTTGTAATTAAAGCTACAATATGTACTACACAAAATGTAAATAAGAAACAGGACTTTTTTTTAATAAAATTTGTATATTTTAGAAGGAAGATAATGGAGAAGAGAAACACGATGAAACATCAGAAGAAAATCAAGAGAAAGACGACAATGATGAGGAACAAACCAATGCCGATGAAGCCATGGAAATTGATGAAACACAACCGGAAGAAGAGCAGCCGGATAAAGCAGACGATAAGGAAGAACTTCCACCGAACCCAGAGGGAATAAACGAAGATGATAAAGTAGAAGACAAGCAGCATGAAGCCAACCCGCAAGCGAATCCGTCTAATGAGGACCCGGCTGCGGCGGAAAAGGCTGAGAATGCGCAAATGGATAAAGGAACCAATGATAATGTTGAGACTAACGCAGAACAAGATAAGGATGAAGAAGCCGCGCCTTATGTAAGAATTATTATAATTTTTTATGGCTTGCGTTTTATATTTGCAAATGCGTAACGTAAAACAATGATTATCTCGCAAATTCTTATGAAAAAATTATAACCTATAAAATAAGCAAGCAATGTTAATTTTAAATAAATTTTGTTCTGTATTGTATTATCTAATCCATAACAAACTTCTTTGGCAAGACTTAGAGATACCAAAATCGCCGTCTTTCTCCATGGAGAAATTCTCGCGTCATGACGCGACCTTGAAATTTTACTCTCAACGCACCTTAAGAAGTTTCACTTCAAAACAAATTATAATACATTCAAATAATAGTTCCAGTATTTAATGTCAATAACTACAGGAACAAGTACAAGAACAAGTGGGTGACGAGAAACAGTCGACGGGTCGGTCGGAGTTGGACAAGAGTGATAAGGGACATCGCGGTGAGAAGCAAGCGGCCAAGTCAGAAGCGTCTCATGATACGCAGAAGAAACATGAGAATAAACCAGGAAAGACCGATCAGGAAAGAACGCTTGGTAAGTTTAAGGGTTTTCGTTGTAATCAAGTGTACAAAATAAATTGTCGATGCTTTCTAGGAAAATTTTTACAATATTATTTTCATAAAGTGTTATGTGTGTGTTTGATTTCGAATTATCGTATAGATAGGCAAATGGTTCCGATTAAATTATATAGTTTGCACAATTCGGTCAACAGAATAAAAAAAAATGTGTTTTAATATTTTTCATGTTTAGAATGAACTATAAAATAATCAATTACTTCTGTTCAGGTGAAGTAAATGAAAAGAAACATAAAAAAGCGCACACACTGAATGTGGAACGTGAAGATGCGGAAGATGAGGGCGGTGATAACGAAAGGGAAGACGACCAAGAGGCGGACGCCTATCAACACGTGAAAGAGGCCAAAAAGGATGATCTACAGGTATAATACTGCATGATAAATAAATAAAACTAATTCTTCGTTTAGGTTTTGTTTTCGTGCAATATGCATTTTGCGTTTCTCTTCTTTACACCTATAGTAGAGCCATTTTAATAGGCAACATTTGACAGTTCAACAAAATTCAAAAACGTAACCTAGTAACGACGACATAGAATAATATATTATTTCGTTTTGTTAGAACTGCACATTTGCTTAACTTTTTTCAATTACGATTACATATTTATAATAATAATGACCGATACAAGTAATTTTAAGATTTGATTTTACTGATAAACCATTCTAAACATAATAAACAATTTCTGATTTAAAGAACTGACGTCGCTACAATTTTGTGTCAATAAACCTTTTTTTCTTTTTAAATACCAGAGACGTTACTCTAAAAATCGAAATCTGACATCTAGAATCGAATGCATTGATTACTTGTGAATAAGAATCACCTTAACTTAATAAATGCGTTGTATTTTTTTAATAATGTATTATACTTGTCTTATTTTGCTCCCTAAATTTACGAAAGAAAGTATATTACTGGGACAGGGATTCGCCTGATGAATTTTAAAATTGACATTGACATTGTGTTTCAAGTTCGATTGACAAATGTTTCAAGTCCGTATCGATTAATTCACTTAAATTGATGTTTTTAAGCAGGTTACCTCTCTTCGAAGATAAAATTGATAGACGTCAAATGTTGCCTATTAATTTGGCTCGACTATAAAAATATGTTTGATAAAAAATATTTTATCTCTACCCTTTAAATATAATTATGCAGTATGGTATAACAATGAAAATCTGAAATTCGAACTGAGATTATTATGCGTGTATGTATCACATGCATGTCACGTATATTGACAAAAACAAATTGTGTATTCAGATTATAATTATATTTTAACAATTTTTTACTCTTTAAGGCGGTAGACGCAGCCACAAAAGAGCAAGCGGACGAACAACCGACGTTAAAACAAGATGAGGAGGAAGCAGACAAACTGAAGGACGATGAAGAAGTTCCTATGGATGTTGAAGAAGATGATATTCAGGTAAATATAAATATCTGTACTTATATAAAGTATGAAATTACTTATTAGTAGGTTATTAACTTGACACAATATTAGACTGACGGACACCTACTGCCCACACCCCGGACACTCCATACAAAATTATCGTTTTGACAGACACACTGTAGAGACTGCAAATGTGTGTGTTAACGCTTTATGGTTGGCACATTTGTGACTAGCGTAAAAAAAAATTCGCGTTTTTCTGATGAAATACATCCGTAAACAGCACAATATCTAACCATTTTCTACGAAAAACGATAATCGCAAATCAAAATAATAAAATTACTTTAAGTCAATTTTATTAATGTTGTCAATCTTCGTTGCGTATCGTCCTTGTAGAAAAATGTGGACCATTTTTAGACTGATCGTGCGGGGTGAGGTAAATGTTTAATATTGGCGGGAGGCGGAGAGTGTCCGTTCTGTAGCGTTTAGCTACTATTATGTATTCTGTGCTACTGCCTTTACCTTTCAACTATGTATTACATAATGCAAAAAGCTAGCTATTTATACGATTTTTAAGTTTTTAATTTCGACTCTATTTTTAAGGTAATACAAATTTTATGCTTTCATTGACTATGCTATTAGAAATGTGACCTTGATTTATTCATTTTCCATATTTTACAGTTGTGTTACAATGTTTTTTCAGGTGGAAAAATCTGAAGAAATTAAACCGGAGAAAATGAAGAGCAACAAGGACAAAGACGATGAGAAGTCTGGGAATAAAAAGGATGGTGGGGAGGAAACCACGGGAGAAACTGGTCTGGAAGTAGAAGGCGATGCCGTGCTTACTACCAGCGTACCACGGGGACGGGATACTACTTATCATACGAGGTAATACTTTAATTTTTTTATGTCATAATAAATGCGTCTTCATTTGAAAATGTACGTGAGGCAAATTTGTCGCGCGATTTACATTCTATTATTGATCCGTTCCTATAGATTGTAGCTCAATATTTTATAGTCGTATTGCCACATGCATGGAATTCTTATTATTATTCAAAAATTTTTTAACTCTAGTAGATTTCGTGCCGAAATGCATTGTTATTGTTAAAATACTGAAAAAAATATCAATGGTTCGGAAATCAATTTCTGCAAAGGGCCAAAGAGGGAGAAACTGTAAATAGTTGCTCTTTTAAAATGATATCAATGTGACCAATTTTTTTTAGGTCTAACACACAATAAAATTTCTCTATATATCATCGCGGTGTGTCCCTTAGACACATAAAACTGAGAGAATAGAATAAATTCGTTCGTTCTGGCGGGTCACGAGTGGCTGGTCAGGCATCCGCCCCGGAATGGCGCGAAAGGATGCGGGTTCGAGTCCCGCCTCGTGATCGAATTTTTTCTATTCTTTATAAATTTATATAAAATATTCTTTTGTATTGTACCAGACTCGAAGATTCATCTCATCTAGCGGAAGACATATCAATGGAGCAGTACATAAGCATGCGAGAGTGGATACAGTCGGGTGGAGTAAAGAGCGGAGTACAGTCGAGTGCAGTGTGGAGAGCCGCGTGGCGCGATACTGCGGCCGCGTCTCGTGCGTTATGTGAGAGGCTACGGCTTGTGCTAGAGCCTACGGGACGGTCGCGTAGAGCTGGTAAGTGTTGGGTACAGTCGCGTGCAGTAATATGTATTAGTATATGAGACTGGATACAGTCGGGTGGAGTAAAGAGCGGAGTACAGTCGAGTGCAGTGTGGAGAGCCGCGTGGCGCGATACTGCGGCCGCGTCTCGTGCGTTATGTGAGAGGCTACGGCTTGTGCTAGAGCCTACGGGACGGTCGCGTAGAGCTGGTAAGTGTTGGGTACAGTCGCGTGCAGTAATATGTATTAGTATATGAGACTGGATACAGTCGGGTGGAGTAAAGAGCGGAGTACAGTCGAGTGCAGTGTGGAGAGCCGCGTGGCGCGATACTGCGGCCGCGTCTCGTGCGTTATGTGAGAGGCTACGGCTTGTGCTAGAGCCTACGGGACGGTCGCGTAGAGCTGGTAAGTGTTGGGTACAGTCGCGTGCAGTAATATGTATTAGTATATGAGACTGGATACAGTCGGGTGGAGTAAAGAGCGGAGTACAGTCGAGTGCAGTGTGGAGAGCCGCGTGGCGCGATACTGCGGCCGCGTCTCGTGCGTTATGTGAGAGGCTACGGCTTGTGCTAGAGCCTACGGGACGGTCGCGTAGAGCTGGTAAGTGTTGGGTACAGTCGCGTGCAGTAATATGTATTAGTATATGAGACTGGATACAGTCGGGTGGAGTAAAGAGCGGAGTACAGTCGAGTGCAGTGTGGAGAGCCGCGTGGCGCGATACTGCGGCCGCGTCTCGTGCGTTATGTGAGAGGCTACGGCTTGTGCTAGAGCCTACGGGACGGTCGCGTAGAGCTGGTAAGTGTTGGGTACAGTCGCGTGCAGTAATATGTATTAGTATATGAGACTGGATACAGTCGGGTGGAGTAAAGAGCGGAGTACAGTCGAGTGCAGTGTGGAGAGCCGCGTGGCGCGATACTGCGGCCGCGTCTCGTGCGTTATGTGAGAGGCTACGGCTTGTGCTAGAGCCTACGGGACGGTCGCGTAGAGCTGGTAAGTGTTGGGTACAGTCGCGTGCAGTAATATGTATTAGTATATGAGACTGGATACAGTCGGGTGGAGTAAAGAGCGGAGTACAGTCGAGTGCAGTGTGGAGAGCCGCGTGGCGCGATACTGCGGCCGCGTCTCGTGCGTTATGTGAGAGGCTACGGCTTGTGCTAGAGCCTACGGGACGGTCGCGTAGAGCGGGTAAGTTGTTATTCAGTACCAAGAAGCTTATATCTAATACACTGGAGATTGCACTATGACCATTAACTT
The DNA here is from genome assembly GCA_029959065.1 of Colias behrii. Lineage (NCBI taxonomy): Eukaryota > Metazoa > Arthropoda > Insecta > Lepidoptera > Pieridae > Colias > Colias behrii. The sequence goes on along the minus strand of JARWMC010000019.1, from coordinate 4,783,608 downwards.
GTAACAAGAAAATATGACGTTGAATGACGCCTGTATGTTTTTTTATCCCTTTCACACCAAGTTACAAGTTAATGTTCATACTGAAATCTCCAGTGTATTAGATATAAGCTTCTTGTTCAGTACAGTCGCGTAAGATGTGTGCGCGATTGGACAGTCGCCCGACATACAGTCACTTTCAGTTAAAGAAAAATAAAAATAACCTCAGTGGTTTATAATAATAGAATGCGATGTAAAAGACTACCTATTTCATGGTTGGTGTGAAATTAAAGGCAATTTGAAAAATATATATATTTATATACTAGCTGCGCTCTGCGGTTTCACCCGCGTGGCTCCGCTCCTGTTGGTCTTAGCGTGATGATATAATATAGCCTATATCCTTCCTCGATGAATGGCACCGAAAGAATTTTTCAAATCGGACCAGTAGCTCCTGAGATTAGCGCGTTGAAACAAACAAACAAACCCTTCAGCTTTATAATATTAGTATAGATAAATGATTTTACATGGTTTATTTAGCGATGTTATTATAGATAGGATAGCGACTAGCCACTCTCAACAATACGATCTTAAGCATATCGGTTTCGAAGACCTAATATGGATAGACAATTTTGCTGACATAAACTAAACAAAAATTATGTTAAGTAAGCACAAGACCAAAATGACCCACGAGTTTTATAAGTAGGGTTTCTTATTAAAAGCATAACGAAAATTTTGTATACAGACAGACTATGGCCAGGAAAATTGTCTATTTTATATCCTAAAACAAACTATTAGCAACAAACAATACATAATAGGCATGACGAAAGATTTTGAAAACCTCTTCCATAATGTGTGTATACGTTTATTAAACAAGAAAAACCCTATATTTCGCTAATATACTTAAATTTAACGAAGATAAAAGCCATTTTTCAAAAAATATTTATTAACTGTGCCAAAACAGCTCACAGGTGTCATGGCGTAGGCGTGACGTCACTCTTACGTAAATACGTAATTATCTGTATGCATAGCGAAGCAAAATTAAACAAATATTTAATTATTAAGTGTTATAGAATCTAATTTCAAAGTTTATAAGTGGTGTGCAGTATTGCAATGTGAATCTACATAAAAATAATACCCAAAAAAGTGTTAGTAATTGTTAAAAGCGAGAAAATAATATGAAACGATTGTATAAATTTGACGCAGAGAAACCCGAACCACATATTCGTGAATTCGCAATTATATTTCTGTTCTTAGTCCATAAAGCATACGTGAAAAAATAGAAAATAAATAAAAATGCGTATTCTCAACATATTCATAACAACAAAATACACCTGACGCGAAGTTGTTTACATAGACGTGACGTCACGCGTGTTTCAGTCAAAATGGCCGACTGCAGAATTTCAATGTTTTATTTTATTGATAATCTCATTAATCTTAATGTTTTTAATATTTCTAAGTCACTATTTTTAATTTATTTATTATACATTTTCCCTTAAAAACACTAATTCGATCATTTATGGATACTGTCGTCATGCCTATTATAATTTTAAATAATTTTCCAGGCGACTTCCGCACGGGACGTGCTATCAATATGCGCCGCGTGATACCATATATAGCATCTCACTTCCGAAAAGATCGAATTTGGTTGCGTCGCACAAAACCCGCAAAACGAGAGTACAAGATCGCTATAGCGGTGGATGATTCGAGTTCTATGGCGGATAATAGGAGCAAGGAGCTTGCTTTTGAAAGTTTGGCTCTTGTATCGCAGGTACGTGTGTAAACAAAAGTTCGGTTGGATACCGAGCTCTATATTTCTAAATTTTGGAAAAAATTGGTTGTCTGTAAAGTCGGTTTACTAACGATAGTTGAACGTGACAACGGCCGATTGTGCTTCTTTGTCGCTCGTTCCGCGCTCTCGCTTGCACTTCAAGCCTTACATGGAACGCCTCAGAGCGAGGTAACGCCGCATGTGTCATGTTTTTTCGTGCGTGCAGCCGGCTCTATCGAATTATAAGACGTGGTCACGTCAAAAAAAAATGGTTGCCTGTAAAGTCGGTTTTACGGGCGAAGATTTTACGTGACAACGATCATAGTTGAGTGGGAGAGAGACGCAAGGCATTCGGCGGGCCTCTCTCTCGTTCGGTGACTCATCGTAACGTTACCGAGCGTTACACTTTTTCATAAGTGACTCCCAGTCGCAACCTAATTTAAGACGTTGTCACGTCAAAAATCGCTAAAAAACATAGACTGTGTGTGTATACTTTAAGTGACATAGGCCATGTTATTTTTTGTTTATGTGTCGGATTCTTAGATCATTAAGTAATGGATAACACTCACAGGCGCTTCCCCTTTTGCCGAGGTATAAGATTATTCGAATCGAAAAATCTTATGCTTTCATAAAAACTACTTGCGTAATCGATTACAAACACTCTGCGTATTCGTAAAACATGGAAAGGACGTCTGCGAGTGCTCCGCTAAAAATGCCGTTTTGTACTGTCAAGTCTTGCAAAAGCAATTCAAACATGTCGAATATTAAAAAAGATGGAATAACCTTTCATTTGTGTATGTTTTTTTATTTTTTTAACGTACATTTCTAATTAAATGCAATTTATAATAATCGTCTATGTATCGTTTAGCGATATGATCAAGACAAATAATCGAGTCATGTTTACTCGATCATTGATGCGGCCCCACGAGACTATCATGGAAAGAAAATATACAAATTTAATCTTTATGCACTAAGTGATAAAGTTGAATTTAAAACGCGATAATGAACCGCATTCCTTACGAGACTATCTTGTAAAGAAATACAAATTTAATCTTTATGAACTAAGTGATAAAGTTGAATTTAGAACGCGATATTGAACCGCACTCCCCACGAGACTATCTTGGAATGAAATACAAATTTAATCTTTGTGAACTTAGTGATAGAGTTGAATTTAAAACTCGTCGCTTAAAAGGTCGTAAATTTTTACGACTTTCGTGACACAAATTATTTTTGTGAATGTGTGATTGTGTTTCATTGTGTTTCATCAGTGTGAGTTACCCTCCCCGCACCAAAATCAGCAGAAAGTTTAGTTAGAACATTTGCCAGCGTACTCCATCCATTACTTAATGATCTAAGGTCGGATTAACTCCGCTAGAGAAGTACGAATGGGTCGAGATAGACATGAGTAGATACAACATTTTCCATGTAATTGTTATCAATCACAATCGCTATTTATTATATATTTAAATAAACGATCACTGATAAGATGAGGTTGATAATTATTTGAACTTGAAGTGTTACAAGAAATAACAAGGAAATTATTTTTATCATCATTTGATTGTAATAAAAAAATCCTAAATTATATTTTTTCTCCATTTTCAGGCTCTAAACCTTCTCGAGTCCGGCGACCTAGCCGTGCTTAGTTTCGGCGAGAAACCGAACCTCCTGCATTCCTTCAACGAACAGTTCTCAGAACATTCCGGATCGAACATTCTAGAACAATTGCGGTTCGAACAAACTAAGACGAAAGTTGCACAATTATTGGACTTCTGTAGTGTTATGTTCGATCAGCAGTCTGTAAGGAGCGATGCGGTTAATGCGAAGTTGTTGGTGATAGTTTCTGATGGGAGAGGTATATTTTCTGAAGGAGAAACAAAGGTCCTACAAGCTGTGAGGAGGGCGCGACAGCAAGGCATATTTTTGGTGTACGTGATCATTGATAACCCGGATAATAAGGTAATTTTTTGTTGAATTTATATTTTTGGTTTTATGGCATTCAAATGCTTTATAAATATAAATTTATAAAGAATAGAAAAAATTCGATCACGAGGCGGGACTCGAACCCGCATCCTTCGCGCCATTCCGGGGCGGATGCCTCACCAACTCAGCCACTCGTGACCCGCCCGAGTGATCGAATTTATTCTATTCTTTCAGTTTTATGTGTCTGAAGGGACACACCGCGCGCCATCTATTGAGATGATTAACAACCATTTCAACCAATATGAAGCACTTTTCAGTGAATACAATATTGTAACGATGGAACACGACCTTTTTTGTTGAATTTATATTTTTGGTTTTATGGCATTCAAATGCTTTATAAATATATAAGGGATTTTAAATTAAACGATGTGTTTCTTCTGAAAACAAAAGTTGAGACTTTAATATTCGCACATTTAACAAACATAACTTTTACATTGTTAATGTTACTAAAATGAGAAAAGAAATTACTAACCTGAAAACAAAAGAAACGACATTTAAAGTTTAATTTAACTTAAGCACACAATTTAAACAGATCAAAGATTACACAATAATTTTAAATTAACACATTACAATTTTATTTGGCGTCGTTCGCCATTATTAGTTCTCTCGCGAGTCGCGACCTCTGTCGTAGGTATGTCTCACTAATGTTATAATATTATCTATGCCGAGCGGCAAAATTCAAATCCACTACTTAAACTTAATACAAAGAAATGAAGTTTCTTTACATCTCCCCCCCCCCCCAAAGAACATATTTTGCAATATAATTTACACAAAACTAAAATATTCTAATTCAAATGCTTGAATACAAATAATATAACATAACATAGCTTCATCTAACTCTTAATACTACATACATACTATAATTTTAGTTTAACAGTTTTCAGTAATTATAAAATAGGTACATTTTTTATTATTTTTTTTATTCTACTTTAAAGACAAAGGAATTAGTTTCGTTATATGAAAGAGGTTCGACTCTGCCTTTTTATGGCCAGTATTAATTCTATAAATAGAATTTGAAATCTTTTCAATAATTTTAAACGGACCAATTCTCAATTCATCTAATTTGTTTCTGTTTAATTTACTACCATTCTCAACATATACCATATCTTCTACTTGGAAATCAAATTTAGCTCTATGTTTATCAAATATTTTTTTGTTGTAATTTTTTATGAGATTTTAAACTATTTATGAATGCTATTTTCCTATCTCTGAGCAAATCTTCTTCTGAGATACTATGTTTAAGTTCATTTGGCAAACAGGATATATTTGTGCCTTCTAATAGATATTTAGGAGAAAACCCTGTGACTGAATGTTTTGTTTTATTATATTTATCAACACAGTCATGAGCAATCGTTGTCCATGCTTTTTTATAATTATTTTCATTAACTTTACATCTAATTTTATTTACTAGAGTTTGATTCAATCTTTCATTTAAACCATTGGAAAATGGAGCATTTACTGCAGTGAATATTATTGGTATTGATTTTTCCTTTAAGTAATTTTTGAATTCTTTTGAGTTGATTCCTGGGTACTGATCAGAGAAGAGCATCCCAATTGTGTCTGAGTCTGTTGCCTTATTTATTAATTTCATAAAATCATTAGCATTTTGTGTCTTTGATGTAATAATAAAAGCATATCTTGTGAAATGGTCCACAAGAAGATGTAAGTATTTTTTTGTGGATCGTTTGCCTCCAAAGCCTCCAATTGTGTCGATTGAGACTATCTCAAAAGGTCTGGTAGCAGGGCCTAATTGTGACATTAAACCATATTTTTCTTGCCCTCTTGTTTTATTCCTAATACAAGTCTCACAATTTTTACAATGTAGTTTTATATTTGTTGTGATATTTTTTGCTGAATATAATGGACTTATTGTGTTAAGCATTTGTCTTACACCAATGTGACACATGTTTTTATGGACATTTTGAATCAATTGTTTACTGAATTTTTCAGATAAAATTATCTTTTCATAATTTTTAAACTTTTTGTAATAGACATTGTTTTTTAATATTAAACTGTTTTTTTTATTTTGTAACTCTTCATTTTTTTCTTGGTCCAAAATAATATCATTTAATTTTATCAAATTTACTATTTTTAATGTATCATCTAAGTTTTCATTTGCATTTAATACAGGATTCCTACTTAAACAATCCGCTTCAATATTTTCTCTTCCTGGAGTGTATTTGATTTTGAAATCATATTGTGATAAATAATAAGTTAAATCTCCCAACTCATCATCTGTCCTTGATCTAATATTTAAATTTTCTAAAGGTTTATGGTCTGTATATACTGTAAATGATTTGCCAATTAGCCAGAACTGCCAATATTTTATAGCTTCTTTGATTGCTAAACATTCTAAGTATATTGCTTTTTTTTTCTTTTGGACTTTGTTTAATTTTTTGGAAAAATATGCAACTGGTTTTTCAATTCCATTTGGTTGTATTTGTTTCAATACAGCTCCTATACCTTCCAAGGAAGCGTCTGTATAAATATTAATTGGTAAGTTCTTATCAAATATTTCTAAAATTGGTTTTGAGCACAATAATTGTTTTATAGCCTCAAAAGATTTTTGGCAATCTGAAGACCAAGTAAAAGTCTGATTTTTACGAAGTAAGTTGTGAAGAGGATCCAAAATCATTGATCTGTTTGGTATATATTCATGATAGAAATTAATTTTTCCCAAAAACTGTCTTATATTTTTCTGACAGGTTGGTACAGGAAAATCTTTTATTGAAATTAAATTATCCCGTAAGGGGCTAATAGTATTTTTTTGTATAATATGACCAAGATATTTAACGGAGTCAGAAGCGAACATACATTTTGTAAATTTAAGTCTAAAACCTTCTTTTTTAATAGCTTCCAATAATACTGTTAAATGATGAACATGCTCAGAAAAACTTTTAGAGAATATAAGTATATCGTCAATATAGTTAACAGCAAAGTCAGTAAGCTTATGTTTCTTTAAAATATTACCGAGTATTCTTTGGAAAATAGCTGGCGATGTCTTTAGTCCAAATGGTAGGCATGTCCACTGATAATGCCCGTCTTGTGTTACAAAGGCAGTCTTGTGTCTGTCTTCAATCCTTAAAGGAATTGACCAAAAAGCGGAATTTATGTCCAGTGTAGAAAAATAGTTTGAATTTCTTGTTTTTATTACAAGGTCTTCTATTAATGGAAACGGTTGAGCCTGGGGTACTACTATTTTATTTAGGTCTCTAAAATCTATGCAAAGTCTTGATCTTTTGTTGTCTTCCTTTTTAAAGGCTAGTGTTACTGGTGCTGCAAATGGACTATACGATTCTTCAATAATATTTTTGTCAAGTAATTTTGCTATTTGCTGTTCTATTTCTATTTTATCTTGAACCGAACATCTGTAAGGTCTTTTACTGCAATATTTGTCCATGAGTAAATCAATACGTGCCTCATATTCTTTGACAGTGCCAACATCATATTTGTCTTTCGCAAAGATGGATCTATAGTTGTCAATCAATTCATAGATCTTTTTTTTCTGTTGATTATTTAAATTGCCCATGTTTATTTTGAAATTTTCTTCCAATATGTGCTCATTAAAATTTATTGAAACTTTTTCACATGACGTATCTTCTTTTTTTATTTCTTTATTTTCATTTGTAACATTTTTTCCTTCAGTTTTTTGAGTTATTTCCAAATCCTCATTTTGAATCAGTTTAAACTTCTTAATAAGGTCCAGACCAATTAAAAAATCATATTTAAACTCTTTGCTGTCGACAATATAAACATCAACATTTTCTTCAATTTTTAAAATTTTTATTCTTATTGTTGTCAAACCATTAGTCTTTTTAACACCATTAATTGTAACTAGGTTATCCTTATTTAAAATATTTTCACTTTCTTTCACCCTTAATAATTTGGAATTAATTATTGATACATTAGAACCGGAGTCATATATACCGAACACTTCTAATTTTCCATTTAATATTAGTTTGACTTTAATTAATGGTGTTATTATTCGTTTTTTGTATCATTGTTATTTAATTCCACCTCTATCACTGAATTATTTACAGCTTTACTGTTGTATGTCTTACCGGGATGTTTAAACCAACACTTATCTTCATGATGATATCTGACGCCTTTATTTAAACCTTCACAAATCTTACATGGTTTTGTTATTTTTTCAATATATGGTTTTGTTATTTCTTTAGTATCATAATATCTTTTTGTTTTATAGTAGTTTTTTTTGGTTGTTAAATTTTCATATTTACCTATTTCATTATATAGTGCGGCAGTTGATTTTACAGTTTTTTTGTCAATTTTATCCATAATGAATTCCGGTAATCCCATAACAATAAGACTAATCATTGTTTGAGTGTCAATATCCCTGTTTACTTCTAATAACAGTCTTTCCTTTTTAGTTGCATATTCCAGTAGTGATCCAGCTTGATATTTGAAGTTAAATGCATATTTCTCTTGAGTCCAACCTTTATTTCCGTATGTTTCACACAAATTTTCTTTCCATTCTATCCAGTTTGAATTCACAGTTAGTTTTATCAACATACTGGTATACCAATCTATACATTGTTTCTCTAATAAATATTTCAATATCTCAATCTTCTCTTTATCTTCTAAAATCTCAAATCTCTCACATTCACTCTCAAATACAGTTATCCACTGATTTACATTCGAATTTTTATTTGAAAATTTTTCTATCATGAACCGTTCAGCTACTTTACTAATATTTTTATTTTCTGTTGTGGTGTTTTTATTATTACTCAGTAAAGGTACGGTTTCTCTTGTAATTTCTTCTAAATACTGGTCACCAAACTGTAAATTTTCGCCTTCGTCTAAATATATGTTCCTCAAATCTGTATTTAAAGGTATCCACACTGCACGTGTCTGATGTCTTTTTTTTAATGAATTTTTTATTTTAGTGAATACGTCCGAAGATATTAAACTAGTGTGCTTACTTGCAGGTTTTAAATCATCTGGAATATTAAAAATGCGTCCATCCGTAGTCTCGATTGAGGTTATGCACACCACATTGGATTTTCCATCTGATCCCGCTAAAACTGCGAATTGGAATCGTAGTTTATCCATTTTCATAACTAGAAATGTCGTTTTATAAGGGATTTTAAATTAAACGATGTGTTTCTTCTGAAAACAAAAGTTGAGACTTTAATATTCGCACATTTAACAAACATAACTTTTACATTGTTAATGTTACTAAAATGAGAAAAGAAATTACTAACCTGAAAACAAAAGAAACGACATTTAAAGTTTAATTTAACTTAAGCACACAATTTAAACAGATCAAAGATTACACAATAATTTTAAATTAACACATTACAATTTTATTTGGCGTCGTTCGCCATTATTAGTTCTCTCGCGAGTCGCGACCTCTGTCGTAGGTATGTCTCACTAATGTTATAATATTATCTATGCCGAGCGGCAAAATTCAAATCCACTACTTAAACTTAATACAAAGAAATGAAGTTTCTTTACAAATATAAATTTATAAAGAATAGAAAAAATTCGATCACGAGGCGGGACTCGAACCCGCATCCTTCGCGCCATTCCGGGGCGGATGCCTCACCAACTCAGCCACTCGTGACCCGCCCGAGTGATCGAATTTATTCTATTCTTTCAGTTTCATGTGTCTGAAGGGACACACCTGAAAGAATAGAATAAATTCGATCACTCGGGCGGGTCACGAGTGGCTGAGTTATGAGGGCTAATATTGTATTCACTGAAAAGTGCTTCATATTGGTTGAAATGGTTGTTAATCATCTCAATAGATGGCGCGCGGTGTGTCCCTTCAGACACATAAAACTGAAAGAATAGAATAAATTCGATCACTCGGGCGGGTCACGAGTGGCTGAGTTGGTGAGGCATCCGCCCCGGAATGGCGCGAAGGATGCGGGTTCGAGTCCCGCCTCGTGATCGAATTTTTTCTATTCTTTATAAATTTATATTTATAAAGCATTTGAATGCCATAAAACCAAAAATATAAATTCAACAAAAAAGGTCGTGTTCCATCGTTACAATATTGTATTCACTGAAAAGTGCTTCATATTGGTTGAAATGGTTGTTAATCATCTCAATAGATGGCGCGCGGTGTGTCCCTTCAGACACAAGGTAATTTTTATAAAAATATCGAGTTTTTGTTAGATTTGTTTAGTTACATTGTAGAAATAACCAAATGTCATGCCAAGACAAAAAGTATGTTAACATTTTTTGTTAGATTTGAAAATTTTTTGTCCAATTATACATAATTTCATAACGACTTCTATAAATTCAAGTTAAACGGCATTCTTAACTTGATTATTATTAATTAAGAATGATTATAAAGTGTAATTCTAATGCCAGTCTAATTCGCAAAATAGCTGTTATTAAAAAATATATATATTTTTGCAGCAAAAACGAATGATCTTCAATCGTAAAGTGCCTTATTAATCCATTTTATTTTGTTTCAGCATTCTATAATGGATATCAGGCGACCTTTACTGGACCCAGTGACGAACACACTTTCAGGATTCATATCATATCTAGATACATTCCCGTTCCCGTTCTATCTCATTTTACGAGACATGTCCGCTTTACCCACTGTACTTGGCGATGCTCTAAGGCAATGGTTTGAGTTGGCCGCTAATACATCTAGTTAAATAAGAGAAAATATATATATATATATATATATATTATATTATGTGTTAGTCATAAGTAAAGTCAAATTTTCTTAGTACATAAGGAAATGTTTCTATATTTTTTTTTTCTTATATTCTTGCGTTTAAGGTATGGACTAAGTGTACAAAGTAATCAGTAAGACAGAAAATTATGTTTTGATTTACATGTTCTGCGATAAAGTGTTTTTCTCTAATAATGATGTGTTTTATTTCCTACCATGTCACCATTCTTATTCTGTAACTTTTAAGAATTGATAATAAGAACATATGTTTATTCAATATCATTTTGCTAATTTTTACGAATAGTTATTAAAGTTATCTCCCGAAAATAGTTAATATTACTTGGTAACGGTCAAAGTATTAACATTATTATCTCATCTCGTTAATTAATATCTGCACTAATAATTATTTAAAGAGGAAAGATTTTATCAAAGATTATTTCGCCATTAAAAAGCTACTTATCAACGAGTAACAAGCTATATTATATTACTTAGGGCCGATTTTTCAATGCTTGGATAAGGGTTCATACGCACTATGCGGGTAGCCGTCCGGCTGACCGCAGGATGCGGTTGCGAATGCGGCCAGCCGGATCGCAGGCAGCCGCATTCGCAACCGCAACGTGCGGTTGAAGAACCGTTGCGATTTGAGGTCATGTCGATCCATTTCAAAGATGGAAATGGAAGAAGTTGCAGCTATTTACTACATTTACACACGTTACGTAAAGAAGAAAAGCAAAGAAAGAAGTACTGGGTGCATCCTTATTTGCAAACACGAGATGAGAGCAAGCATTTTGCAACCACGTGCACACACTCACTCAATGGCGGGCAGCCGCAGACTGAACCGCACAGTGCGTATAGCAACCGTCCGGTTGGCCGTCACTCGGGCCGCAGCTCTCCGAGCAACCGGAGCGGTCTGCGGGTAGCCGCATCGCAGTGCGCATAGAAATGAATATTACGTACATAATTGTGCTTGCGGTCAGCCGGACGGCTACCCGCAATGCGGCTACCCGCATAGTGCGTATGAACCCTTAAACTTATCCGTCCAATAAAGTATTACACAATAATATTAAAATGTCACGTAAACTGTCAAATACGGGCAATTAGAATACGTTTTTAAAATGGTAGTTTTATACATTATTCGACGAATAAGTTTTAACCAAGGTTTGAAAAATCAGCCCTTAAAAAATTGGGATGTAGAGCTTATAATTGTACGCAACTCGTAAGGATACTAGCCCAGAGTCGAAGTACATCGAAGCGTCAGATTCTTTACAACTTCTGTATGAAGTCGCACGCTTGCTTGCTGGCGAATGCCAGAATACGCGCGCATTCTTTTACGTGTACTAATGGGCATCAACAGTCTTGCTATTGAAGCACTTGCCTCTGAACTGATGCATAGATTCGCTAGTGGATGCATAGATACGCGAAAATGTGCACTTATCAGCGTCGTACACGCGCAGTCGTGCGATTTTGAAGAATGTGCGTCTCACTAAAATATTAAAATTAATTTGTGCGTTACGCTGTGGCGATAAGGTTTAATTTTGTTTATATTTAGTTTTAAATAGATGCTTTGAGTATTCGATTCTGAGATCATACTTGACCGATTTTTTATTTTACTTACTAAAAATAAAAATAATATATAACTGAAAGTCATTCAAATGTATTCCATCGTGATTCCATCAATCTTGCAATCTTTTTTTTTCTGTAAACATAGATTTTATGTTTGACATTACTTGTGGTCAGGATTTGCTCATGACGTAGAAAAATAAAACAAAGTGTAATTTAAAAAATATTCTTTTATATTTGTCAACCAAAATCTAAATAATAATGTTATGTTTTATCTAATTTGGAAACAACACAGTAATTACGCAACGTTAACATTTAGGCCTTATCCATAATTATAAATAACTTAACCATGATTTCATTAACTTTAACCAAACAACTTAGCAAAGTATTATAATATAATGTCTTAGCAGTATGCATACCAACGCAAACTTCTTACAAAATCTTAAAAGCTAAATTCTAATATACATACAAAAATACAGAAGAGGTCTCAGCTGGTTTTCATTAACCTCGTGTACTGTTAATTTTTCAAGTAATAATTTTCCATTATTGGAACATTTAGTCACAGGCCACTTTATAGGGAGGAAATGCTCATGGAATGCAATCAAAATTTTATATTTGAAAAGAAATTCGACGTTATATTCTTGTTAATTTCAATTATAGAGCAGGCTCCAAGGAGATGTTCGTTTGCAAAAATAGCGGACCTAAATCTGACTTCTGATATATATTGTATAGGTCCCAGACATCCTATAGACAGATGTTGCCAACCAGTTTTGTGGTCCCCCTGCCCGCACCCCGGTAATTAAATATGGCATACAAAGAAAAAAATAAAAATTTCCAAAACATGCCGTGTGGGGTATCAAATGAAAGAGCTTATTGAGTAGATCACGAATATATAGCATACTATATACATTTCTTACACTTTCTCTAAGATTTTTTAGAAAATTTACGAAAATGGTCCATTTTTGAGTTAACTTTAAACCACTATAGATTGAAAACTCATGAATATATTTTTTAAATTATTATTTTAAATAATTAACAATAGTCCATTGTTTATGATTCAATAGTTCGTAATATAATATAAGTGAGCTATGTGGTGGATTTGATGAAAATAACTATATACTATATGAACTTGAAAATATACTCGCCATCTTTGAATGCTCCCCCCACTCCCCCATGCAACTATTTCACTGTACGAAATATTGAATCGTAAACAATGGACTATTGTTAATTATTTAAAATAATAATTTAAAAAATATATTCATGAGTTTTCAATCTATAGTGGTTTAAAGTTAACTCAAAAATGGACCATTTTCGTAAATTTTCTAAAAAATCTTAGAGAAAGTGTAAGAAATGTATATAGTATGCTATATATTCGTGATCTACTCAATAAGCTCTTTCATTTGATACCCCACACGGCATGTTTTGGAAATTTTTATTTTTTTCTTTGTATGCCATATTTAATTACCGGGGTGCGGGCAGGGGGACCACAAAACTGGTTGGCAACATCTGTCTATAGGATGTCTGGGATCTATACAATATATATCAGAAGTCAGATTTAGGTCCGCGATTTTTGCAAACGAAACTCCACTGAGAGTCCGGTCTATTAATAAACATTACAAGTTGAAAAATCTTAATAACATTCCATGAGTTTCCTCTTTTGGCAAACTAAAAATACAATAAAAATGTAAGCCTACTAATAAAATTAAGCTCGTTTGCGTAAACCGTTCATATCCAAACCACCGTACGGAAAATTCAACAATTTAGTATCAAAATATAAACTATAATAGATTATAATAAAATATTAAATATGTATTGACATAACGCGACTACAACTAAGTAATTATAACACGTAAGAAACAGACAGTTTGTGTCTAACATCGCCCTTTTTTAACAAGCATATTAAAGCTGATAAAAACGCAAGATATGAATTAATTATGTATTTGTATAAAATTGTGGTTGTTTCATTATAGTATTAAAAAAGATATTAAAAATATTCTCATAATTAGTCTAATTCCCTAATAATGCTAGAAGGCCTTTGTGTTAAGAAATGTACAATGATATTACAGTTAAATAAGCTATTACATTATTCATAATAGATTAATAAATCATTAATAGATACTTTGTGCTTCGATGAAATACATAATTATAAAATCTAAATAATAATGTATGTTAGTACGATATAAATTCGTTAAACTCGTTTTTTAATTGTTAAAAAGGAGTGCCTATAACTACGAATTATATAAAAATTGGACCATAATTATGAGCAAATTGGAGTGTTCATAAATTCGTTTAATGTCCGCGTTATTTCAAAATTAAAAAGAATGCTTATTAGTTATTTTCATAGTTTAAAAATCGTGTAAAGGTTAGATTTCAATAGTACTTGTTTTTGTGATATTAATACAAAGTCAAAGTGCATCGACTTATTTTTGACACTATAATACCATTGTACGAATCCCATTCAGTATGAATATTCTTTAATTTTATCAAAACGTTAAATGCCCATCACAAAAGTACACAGATATAATATAATACAGTGTATTAATTAGTATAAATTTGTTATAATTTATAGACCTGTATACAATTATAAGGGTCTGCTCGGTTCACTTGGTCTATTCCTTGGACGAATGGTTGTTGTTGCTGCTGTTCTCTTCAGTCTTTTCAGCGTCACTGTAGAATTTTGGCTGAAAACACGAGATAAAATAAACTTATTTTTCTTATGAAAAAAATAAGAATTAAGAAGTACCTAATAAGTATAAGTCAGGGAATATTGGACCAAATTTAAGACTAAACAAATAAAGCTGTGGAATGAATAATTTTATAATATAGACATGTTTATATAATATATTTGTATGCATAGTTATTTTAAGAGAGTAAAATGTATTGGGTAGAAACTAGGAAACATGCAAGTGAGTGATAATCACATTCACGGAAATTGTATTATTTTTTATGTAAATATGAAGAAAGTGTATAAACAATAAGAAAATAAAATATATAGATAGTCAAAAAATATGAGAGGCCAAATAAAATGACTGACGCATATAAATCGAAATATGGCTATGTAACCAAATATTAACATTCACTGCAAAACACACACATTAAACAAAAAAAAAACCAAAACACTGTAAGTGGAAAAATGAACTCGAAACAACACGAACACTACATTCCTTTTAATACCTTTAAGAAAACGCTATGACGTGATATGGTGCCGACAAAACACAAAAAAATATTTAAGCATGACAACACTCGATCACTTACACAATTTAAGTGTGTACTATACGGTTGTCACTTTATTGCCGAAACCGTTTTTGACACCGTTATAACTTGTAAAGCCCTAAAAAATAAATATATGTCATACACAGCTTCATAGCGTTTTTACCTATTTTTAGGATCCTGTATGTCAGTGTATATTGGGCTTAAAAGCAAATAAAATTGTAAGAGAAATTTTCCAACACTGGTTTTCAAATGTGTTTCACTGTTCTTTTGCATACATTTTATCAGCAATACCTTATTATATTCCGACTTTCTCTATTTTTTCCTCCTGGCAAGACGCTAAGCCACTATTACTTTTAACCCTTAATAATCCAACATATTATACCATCTCAATAAAGCATAGGGTTAGTTACCTCATCATGTTTCTCCTCAGTGACTCGTTCGTCGTCGTCATCGCTGTCGTCGTCTTGTGACGAGTCGCCGCCCGAGCCGGCCGCGTCTGCCACTGATTTTACTGCTGACACGATACAATTGATATTACTAAAATTATGATACCTCTGCTTTGCTAATAAATACAGCTAGAGAAGATAGAATTAAATAATTACTTTTTGTATGTAAATTACAAATGGACTTCCCCGTTGTGGATTTTCTTGAATATATTTTTTTAAATTTATGTGAAATGTTCTATAAATTAAGAATGTTCTATAAATTTAGAAGTTAAACACTTTTACAGTTCGATTCAAACTTAATGGCGGTTCGGAAGTTAGCTGCGAATGCACGAGCGCTCAGGTATCCGACCCTTAACCTTCCGGTAATATCTAATGTTTTCTGGGCATCAGATCGTCCGATGTTCCTAGCCGATAATAAGTTTAAATCGTAACAGATATTAAAAGTGATTTATTTTTCATATTATGATTTGTCCCAACGTTTGGAAGACTCGTCACTGCCCGCAGCACGACCGCTCCGACCGTGTGTACTCACCGGGCGGTGCGGTGGCCGCTTGCGCCTGCGGCTGGTGCGCGCGCGCCTTGTCGCGGTTGAGCTCGTCGTAGCACTGCAGGCACACGCGCAGCGGCTTGTCGCTCTGCCCGCAGCACGACCGCTCCGACCGTGTGTACTCACCGGGCGGTGCGGTGGCCGCTTGCGCCTGCGGCTGGTGCGCGCGCGCCTTGTCGCGGTTGAGCTCGTCGTAGCACTGCAGGCACACGCGCAGCGGCTTGTCGCTCTGCCCGCAGCACGACCGCTCCGACCGTGTGTACTCACCGGGCGGTGCGGTGGCCGCTTGCGCCTGCGGCTGGTGCGCGCGCGCCTTGTCGCGGTTGAGCTCGTCGTAGCACTGCAGGCACACGCGCAGCGGCTTGTCGCTCTGCCCGCAGCACGACCGCTCCGACCGTGTGTACTCACCGGGCGGTGCGGTGGCCGCTTGCGCCTGCGGCTGGTGCGCGCGCGCCTTGTCGCGGTTGAGCTCGTCGTAGCACTGCAGGCACACGCGCAGCGGCTTGTCGCTCTGCCCGCGCAGCACGACCGCTCCGACCGTGTGTACTCACCGGGCGGTGCGGTGGCCGCTTGCGCCTGCGGCTGGTGCGCGCGCGCCTTGTCGCGGTTGAGCTCGTCGTAGCACTGCAGGCACACGCGCAGCGGCTTGTCGCTCTGCCCGCAGCACGACCGCTCCGACCGTGTGTACTCACCGGGCGGTGCGGTGGCCGCTTGCGCCTGCGGCTGGTGCGCGCGCGCCTTGTCGCGGTTGAGCTCGTCGTAGCACTGCAGGCACACGCGCAGCGGCTTGTCGCTCTGCCCGCAGCACGACCGCTCCGACCGTGTGTACTCACCGGGCGGTGCGGTGGCCGCTTGCGCCTGCGGCTGGTGCGCGCGCGCCTTGTCGCGGTTGAGCTCGTCGTAGCACTGCAGGCACACGCGCAGCGGCTTGTCGCTCTGCCCGCAGCACGACCGCTCCGACCGTGTGTACTCACCGGGCGGTGCGGTGGCCGCTTGCGCCTGCGGCTGGTGCGCGCGCGCCTTGTCGCGGTTGAGCTCGTCGTAGCACTGCAGGCACACGCGCAGCGGCTTGTCGCTCTGCCCGCAGCACGACCGCTCCGACCGTGTGTACTCACCGGGCGGTGCGGTGGCCGCTTGCGCCTGCGGCTGGTGCGCGCGCGCCTTGTCGCGGTTGAGCTCGTCGTAGCACTGCAGGCACACGCGCAGCGGCTTGTCGCTCTGCCCGCAGCACGACCGCTCCGACCGTGTGTACTCACCGGGCGGTGCGGTGGCCGCTTGCGCCTGCGGCTGGTGCGCGCGCGCCTTGTCGCGGTTGAGCTCGTCGTAGCACTGCAGGCACACGCGCAGCGGCTTGTCGCTCTGCCCGCGCAGCACGAACCGCTTCGACGAGCACGGCCCGCACACCACCGAGCCGCACTTGCGGCAGTGGTGCTGGAAAACAACGACATTTATACAATACAGTAGCACCTCGTTAAATCGAACCTCGATAAGTCAAAAACCTCCAAATCGCGAAAAAATGTTTTGTTCCCTTCCCTTCAAACACGAAAACCTCCATTACTTGAAATCTTGACCCTCTGTTAGTCGAAATAATCATCGAGTCCCTCCAAGCCATTTTGGTACATATTTTCACTCTATAACTCGAAAAATTAAATTTGACCTCTGTGTCTCGAACATAGCAACATTTTATTTAACAACCTTTATAACTTGATCATTTGGAATTTATTACCTCTATTGTTCGAACAAAAATAAGTTACCGACTTTAAGAACTTGCCGACAGTGCAAGTACACTATTGTTTCTTAGAAAACATTAATTTATGACTCACGTAAACACGTGTTTGCATTAAGTATCTGATGACGAAATTATCGATTCAGTAGCTCAGAAAACCGATACTAATGATTAAGATGACATAGAAGACGTGAATAGTACATGCGCTCCATGGGTTTCCATCAAAGAGGCAAGAACCGCATTGAATACCTTACGAAATTTTATAGAGCAAACCAGTATCTCTGAAGAGGAAGAATTTTCTGCTCTTTATAGATTAGACAATGCTAGAGAACAACCAAATTACTTATCTTAAGCAAAAAAAAATACTGACTTTATTTAATGCCATATTTTTTATTTTAAAATGATTTGAAATAATGTTGATTTATAATAAATAATAGTATGTTTGTCACCTTTGCAAGTTGAATTTTTATTTATTTTACCTCTATAGCTCAAAATTTATAAGAACAAACCTTAAACTCTTTATGTCGAATCAAAATCCGCCTGAGTCGAAATCCTCCATAAGTTGAAAACTCTATAACTCGAATTTTTTGGCGTCTCCCTTGATGTTCGACTTATAGAGGTGCTACTGTATATATATATATTTTGTGTATAATATTATGAAAATAATTACATGTTCATTCAGTACATATACAATTGATAATAAAGTTTAATAAAAGATCAGCTGATGTTATCCTACAACTTTTGGGAAAGCAATATTCACATAAAAATATTTAAAAAATCTACATACCCTTCTGTTTAAAACTGTGAACTGTGTCTTTTTGCAGTGCATACAAATATTTGCCTCATTGTCTGGTACCCATACTGCAGCATGCTCCGAGGGAGGCTGCTTTCCACCTAAAAAAATAAACAAAATTTAAAACGTTTACTTTAATTATTGTACCTTAATAAAACTTAACCCTTTTTGTGTATAGTTTCTGCACAAATAACAAAAAGCATATACAACATTACTCAAGGAACATACTTTTTTTTAACAGATCCTCAATGCACTTCTCTATATGCGCCATCCATTCTTCTTTCTCTGTGGCTGTTGCTGCATAGACAGCAAACGATTTTGATGCAGTGCGTATTAACCAACCATTCCGGTATTCTGTAAAAAGTTTATTATTTAAGAGACTCAATGAATCAGTCAAAATATTTATTATTATGATACATTATGTGCTTGATAGTTTTGTCACACTAATTTCAACTTTATTACATTGTTTTTACTATAATCTATAAAGTTAGAGCCCATTCTACCACTTGGCACTTTTTGATGAATTTTTTTATTAATATTTTGTTATTGTGATTGGTGGATTAGATGTGGTTCCATATAAAGATTCTAGGAGGCTTCCTCATAAGAGTGAAAATTGAAAAAAGGATATTGTAATTACACTCATCTTGAAACGTATCACATGTTGTTATGATTTTCTATGTTAATGGGTTTTTAAATATCATGATTCATCTACATATTCAATTTAAAAAATAAAATATTTGTTTCAACTTTTAAGTACAGCACACACAATAATTGGGATCTATTAAATTAATATGCATATAAGCTGTTGACTCACTGTCTAGTTCAGTCACATAATATAAACTGTAGAAATAATGATAAAAATAAATTAATATTTGTGATTCATGAACAATGACTCAGTCACATTATCTGAATGTGTATATAAATAAATTATAGATAGATGATAGCAGATTTATCACTTCTAAAAAGTAAACAAAATGTTTGCATTCATTGAAAGGAAATAAAACTTATCATCCATAAATGCAAATTTAACAAGATGATCTTTGAACTTTGTAATAAATTTATTTTTAATTATATGTACAGATTGAACTAGAACCCAGTCAACCTTCAATGTGAATTTGTATATTTAAATGTTTGATTTGATAAAAGAAATGCATAACATTAAAAATTATGATAGAAGCCGATTGATGTGAACTAAGAGAAAACAAAAATTTAAAACATTCTCTTTTATTGATTATTCATAATATATTCAAAGTTGAAGTTTTGGGATATCTTTATGAATCCATTAGTATTCCAAATATGGCAAAAGTGCAAATTTGAAAAGATATGAAAAAAAAGTCACTAAGTTACTTACGGCCTTCATCTTTAAGTGACTCCAATTTAACTTCTTCTAGTGGAATGACATGCTGCTTGTTATACTTCTTTTTGTTTATTACAATGTTTCCATACACTAATATATCATTAAATAAGAAGAATTGTCGAGCCTTTGGTTTCTTTCTGCACATTTTTGTTAGGACTCCTTCTCCTACAAGAACTCTGCCTTGTTCTGCCAATGGCTACATGTATTGGAATAAGAAAATCATTTTTATATAATTTATAACATCGTTTAAGAATCATACTAAAAAAGTCTAATCTTATTGGCCTGATAAAAAATATTGTTGACATAATCAACAATGAATACACAATGTGTAAAAAGTAAGTCGATAAAAATATGATATCAACCGGCAAACCCACCTAACGTTAAGTATAAAGTATTATCTTGCCAAGTTTGTCGGTTGATAATTGATAAAACTCCTATGTAAAGTTTGAAAGTAAATTTATACTTTCGAAAAATCGAGTTAGATTCAACTACATACCTGACCTGAACTGCCGAAACAGTTCTCCACCATAGCAATTCGTCTAGCATTGGCTTCACTATTTACTGAAAAAATAAAACTTTATCAAGTATATTTGCGGACTGCGGTATAGTATTAAAGTTGACGTCAAAGGAAAGTAGTAAATGGACAGTGACAAAGATTATCCTCATTTAACTCATCAAAGGTATACACTTCGACATAAAGTTACTATTTAGGTCACGAATAACAATATAAATAATAATATAAACTATAATAATTATACCTAAACGATCCACCATTATAAAAAACTTATTTTTATAATTTGAAAAGCACAGACAGGCACACTTGAGTACTCCTACGGCTGTGTCCTACGGTATCTTATGTGTCATTCAAGAATAATGTTGCCAATACATAATCACAGAATATAAAACATAACTGATTTCTACCAAAAATAATAATCCTTTTTTATTTCTTAATTTTGATAATCATTGTTAAACTTAGAGTATATATTATAATAGTATAGAGCGCGTGTATTGCACAAATTGCTTAGTGCGCATCGTAGGCAGATGAGCTATAGATACTATATAGATGTGTGTGTGACAAATAGGGATGGGTATGTAAATAAATATGTGTCATAAGTAAATTTTATGTTCAATAAGTTATTAAAGGAAAAATATATGAATAAAGTATAAATATGTAATTTTAAATTTGTTTACCAACTGAATAAAGTTTGTTTATTCCATTTGAATATTTCTTGTATTAATTATAAGTACTTTAAAAAATATGTTTAATTGGAATATCAGAAAAACGTGAGTACTTTTTAAATAATAAAGTTAATAAAATAAAAGATCGGGTTTAGTGCTATTTCTTTAATAATAAATCAAACAATAATAATAATGTTTTAAAAATGTTAAATAAAAATAAGAAATAATTAATAATTTAAAATGATTATATAATAAATAATATTAATAATTTTTTTATTTAATTTTATCCATTCTACTATCAAAATCTTCAAAATCAATTTAGCGGTTCAGAAAATATATCGTAACATTACATACTTTACATTTACACTGTAATACATTCGCATTCATAATATTAGAAAGTGTATCATACAAAACACACCACAAATTTATTTATAATTATTCATTTTTAAAAGAGTTTTAATTTTAAAGTTAAATAAATAATTTGTTAAAATATAGTTCTTCTAGTAAACTTTATATCGAGTACAGCGTTGGTCAGGTCACATCACTACGATCACGTGGCGGCAGTGAGGCGCGCGAGCGAGCCTGCGCCTCCCACCTCCCCTTCACCCCCGCGATGCTAGATTTATTTTCATAAAAATAAATATAACAATCGACAGGTATAAACAATACATACAGTTGTAGATAGACTATATATACAATTTTTTTTAAATACATTTATGTAGTTTCTATCGATAAAATATAGGATTGAAAGAACTATTTCAACAACAAATGTAGTGATGTAATAAATTGAACATAGTTTGGCTGAAAATACCACTAGCAGGGCAACTTTTTGTTATCTATTACCATAGACACGGAATGATCATGTGAGAGACGACTTCTTGTGTGATTTTTAACATCTGACAGGAGGTGGTCGATTATTTTATCATTATTTGTTCGCGAATTTTAATAAAATAAGCGAGCACAATGGTTTGTAAATTGTGTGGCCCTAAATTGTCGCTATGCGGCTTAGTTTTGAGTGTGTGGGGAGTTATTCAACTCGTAAGTATCAAGTTCTCGGAACATATTTGAATCAAAAATTTGCAATCTTACAATTATTCTCGTTTATATTTTCAGACGTTAATGGGCGTATTTTACCATTTCAAAGCTGTTGCCCTTTTAGAAGATCTTCCACTTGAGGAAAGCGCTACTGGGGAAGAAGAAACACTCGAAAGTTTCATTGCCAATGTTGAACATGGATATATGCAGGTAAAGATTGTACATAATTATATCGTACACCTCTTATTTCTTGTTTGTGCTATCTGTAACAACTTCAAATCGCAATCCCTTGCAAGTTCTCAAAATAAGGCCAACTTATAATTAACATCAATTTACCTGATTTTCATATGCTCAAGGCCTAATTAGCAGTCACATTTTTCTTTAATTACAAGGAAAAAGTTCGTTTTGCCTCACTATGGAGAAGGTGGCTGCACTAAAGAAATATTATTCCAGTGAAAGCGATATCTAAGACAATTACAATCTCAAATATGTGTTTGGAATTTGAAAATAATATTTCATCAGCCATAAAGTATTCCAATAAAGTGTGAATGCTAAAGTCGGTATTTTAAACTTATTGTCATGCAAGTGATAAAACCAAGCTCCTGCAAAACAACATCTCCTGGGGCAGCTAGTTGATAATAATATTGATCTGATTACACCCAAATGATTATTGACACAGTCAAACTTAAATTGTGGTATTGTTAAATCCATATCCTACAAGACAATAAATAATTTTGCAAATATGTTATTGTATAATTTTGTTTATTAAATTGTCAAATATGTTTTCCAGAACGCCCTCAACTGCTGGATCGCGGCTTTGTTATACTTTGTCACACTTGTTGTATCCGGCCACCAGTTTTGGATGAATAATCGCTCCTCCGTCAGCATGTAAACTGCTGCTGTATGTTGTATAGTTCCATTCCATTTCTTTATTTGGTCAGAAAAGTAGACTATCTACCAAAAACAATGTTATCTTATGTACGTGTGAACTACTTTTCTGCCTGAATCTATTTATTGTATATTGCTTATTTGAACGATAATAATTTAAATAAATAAAAAAAAAAAATGTTTGCTTAGGATAGTTTAGATGTAAAGACAGGTTTCTTTAATCAAAACTTAAATTATTTTTACCAGTAGGTATGTTAAAAATAATGGTCAGATACACAAAAATAATTAAAATGAGGTTTAAATGCTATTATAATAAAAATATCATGTCTCAAGATTTAACAAGAGTATTATATTTGTGAATGATTGCTATATGTTGTTGTACATAAAATATCTAATTGTAGAAACTATGTAAAATCATGCTGATTTTCTTGAAATAAAGCTATTAATGTTATTTATTGTTTTTATTTTATTGAAATAACTAAATTTATAATTGTAATTATACAATAAGATATGTGAGTGGTACAAATATTATTTTGAAATTATATATGAATGTCCAATAAAATGTTTTAGTTAAGACAATGTAGTAACAAATATTGAAAGAATGGATTAAGGGCTTCATGAATGACACAATTTTTTTAACATAAGTACCTGTTTTTCCTGTTTTCGAATCCTGAAAATGTTTTGTAATTTAAGGATAATTTAAATATATTGCCTGTTATTATATTATAGGACTATATATTAGGATAATTTAAATATGTTGCCTGTTTTTGAATGGGATAAAGAGAAAAACATGTTTTTGTTGATTTCAGATTCTAAACATAATTATCTGGTAAGTATGTGGTATGTTTGGTTTCAGTTGTTGGTGCTTAGTGGTTTTATTAATTTTCAAGATTTTAAATAAATTTTATTAAGTAGGTGGTTTTATATAAGCACACAATATACAGGGTGTAATCGTTAAGTGTGCACAGGCGATTTTTCCGTAAGTATTACAGATAACAAAAAACTTTAAACTGATATCGAAAGTACTTAACCTAATGAGTAAAATGGCGGTAATAAATTTTTAAAAATAAATCGAGAAATATCAAAAAAATTATCTTTAAACCCTCCCATACATTAAGTATGAAATATGAATATCCCATATACATTTAATATGAAAGATTTTAGCTTTCTTTTTCTTTTTTGGTTTTCTGCTTTAATTACTTCGCAAATTTGAAGTGGCATTTTCCACGCTTTTTCCGGACATTTTCACGCATTTTCCGGATATTTTCCGGGGATTTTCCGAGCATTTTCCGGGCATTTTCCAGGCATTTTCCACGCTTTTTCCGGACATATCCACGCATTTTCCGGATATTTTCCGGGATATTCCAGACATTTTCCGGGAATTTCCCAGGCATTTTCCGAGCATTTCCCGGGGATTTTCCGGATGTTTCCCAGACATTTTCCGGACATTTCCCTGGCATTTTCCGGGGATTTTCCACGCATTTCCCAGACATTTTCCGGACATTTTTCAGGCATTTTCCGGGGATTTTCCAGGCATTTTCCGGATATTTTCCGGACATTTTCACGCATTTACCGGATATTTTCCGGACATTTTCACGCATTTTCCGGATATTTTCCAGGCATTTTCCAGG
This sequence comes from Colias behrii, assembly GCA_029959065.1. NCBI lineage: Eukaryota > Metazoa > Arthropoda > Insecta > Lepidoptera > Pieridae > Colias > Colias behrii. Next base: position 4,758,854 of record JARWMC010000019.1, on the reverse strand, counting down.
GATTTTCCACGGTTTTTCCGGAAATTTCCACGCATTTTCCGAGCATTTCCCAGGCATTTTCCGGTTATTTTCCGGGAATTTCCCAGGCTTTTCCGGGGATTTTCCGAGCATTTCCCGGGGATTTTCCGGATGTTTTCCAGACATTTTCCGGACATTTCCCTGGCATTTTCCAAGGATTGTCCACGGTTTTTCCGGAAATTTCCACGCATTTTTCGAGCATTTTCCGGGCATTTTCAGGCATTTTCCACGCTTTTGCCGGAAATTTACACGCATTTTCCGGATATTTTCCAGACATTTCCCTGGCATTTTCAGGCATTTTCCACGCTTTTTCCGGAAATTTCCACGCATTGTCCGGATATTTTCCAGACATTTCCCTGGCATTTCGGTTATTTTCCGGGATTTCCAGACATTTTCCGTGAATTTCCCAGGCATTTTCCGAGCATTTCCCGGGGATTTTCCGGATGTTTCCCAGACATTTTCCGGACATTTCCCTGGCATTTTCCGGGGATTTTCCACGCATTTACCGGATATTTTCCGGACATTTTCACGCATTTTCCGGATATCTTCCAGGCATTTTCCAGGGATTTTCCACGGTTTTTCCGGAAATTTCCACGCATTTTCCGAGCATTTCCCAGGCATTTTCCGGTTATTTTCCGGGAATTTCCCAGGCTTTTTCCGGGGATTTTCCGAGCATATCCCGGGGATTTTCCGGATGTTTTCCAGACATTTTCCGGACATTTCCCTGGCATTTTCCGGGGATTTTACAGACATTTTCCGGGGATTTTCCGAGCATTTCCCGGGGATTTTCCAGACATTTACAGGCTATGTCAGGGAAATGTCCGGAAAATGCCTGGATAATTCCCGGAAAATATCCGGAAAATGCGTGAAAATGTCCGGAAAAATGTGGAAAATGTCACTTCAAATTTGAAAGAAGAAAAGAAAGAAAAGAAAAAATGTTTATTTAAAATTTGCGAAGTAATTAAAGCAGAAAACCAAAAAAAGAAAAAAAAAGCTAAAATCTTTCATATTAAATGTAGGTATATGGGATATTCATATTTCATACTTAATGAATGGGAGGGTTTAAAGATAATTTTTTTGATATTTCTCGATTTATTTTTAAAAATTTATTACCGCCATTTTACTCATTAGGTTAAGTACTTTCGATATCAGTTTAAAGTTTTTTGTTATCTGTAATACTTACGGAAAAATCGCCTGTGCACACTTAACGATTACACCCTGTATAAGTGTAGGCATCGGAGTAGACGCGTCACTGGTAATTTATCAGCGACGTCGACAAACGCCAGGTATATTGTGAATTTGTAACCAAATCGTAAGTTACTCTTTAGAAACACCGTGTAAGGTATGGTTTTAAAAGGTTGTGCGCGGAAAGAAACATGTCTCGCGTAGTTATCAACAGTGAAGTGTGCGTGTATTCGTTACCCATTCGTAGATATTAGATAGGTAAGTACCTAAAAGCTAAAATACTTCAAGTTTTCTTATTATTTAACACTTATTAATTATCTGTTGTATTACATTTTAATTTATTTCTTGTTTATTTCTAATCAAAGAAGAAAATGTCGTTTCCATGTCATTCTAGTGATTTAAATATTTCAAAACGACTCAAAACTGCTTGAAAAATGGGGATGCTTTTTGGCTGCGGTCTGTGTTGCATGCTCTTGAGCATTTGGGCTGTTGTACAACTGGTAATAGTATAATTAATATTTTCTACCAGTGTAGTCTACCATATCCCACAGAAAATCGGGGTGACATGCGAATGCTACTGTTTTTCGTGCGATAAGTGATTAGGCCCGTTTGTTTTCCTCACCCTTCCCAGTCTATTTCTTTATTCTTGCCATTTATCAAGCATTTATCACTTTAGAAAATGTTCACGGGCGGTGGAGATCGTTTACCATCATCGGTACCGGTACCAGTACCAGTTTAGAATTATAATATTTTGTTAGAATTGATTGCAGATTGTGATGGGTTTCCTATTTAAAATGGAAGTAGTGGCATTTATAGAAGAAGCAGAACCGGACCATCATGGTTACGAAGATTTTGAAGACTTTATGAAACAAACGGAAGAAAATTATAGTCGGGTAATAGCCGATAATTAAATCTATATTTATAAAATTCTAATCTGCTTTGTGTAACTAACAGTAACTATATTAAAATTTAAAAGCATGGGAATAAAATAATGCTGACCTTAGTATGGTGTGTTTGACACGCCACAAAAAGATATATACAAAAATGAAACAGTTATTCGTCTATTGGAAAGGGATGAACACTTGTACATGCAAATCTTATATGAAATTATCAAATTTTAGAAATGAATTATTTTCAGCATTTGAATTTTCCAGATTGCAGTCAACTGCTGGATTGGTGCAGCGATATATTTAGTCATGATTGGCGTTTCTTATATGTGTATTAAAAAAGCTCAAGCTAGTGACAAAGAGGCAGCAGAGCGTTTAGCTGACGATGAAACATTTTGTAAATCCAAAATAAAGAAGATATAATAATTAAAAAAACTGTTAAGCGCAAGAAGTCGTACATAAGAATGTAATTCGTTACCTAGGTTTAATGCTTTGCGTATGGTTTAGAAATGTTGAATAAAAAAGATGTTAGAGCATACATTTCTATTTTATTTTAGTATTTTCGTTATTTAAATAATCGCTTTTACATATTACATAATATTATAATATGATGATAGTCGGTAGGAATGAAAATTAAAGTAGACCTAAAAATTAACCTAATATACAGGGTGTCCTGTATAAATGTAATATAACATACATTGGGTTATATTAAAGGTACCTAAGTTGGTCGGTTCTACAAGTGTTAATTTTACAGTTAAGTAGTGCATTAATGAAATGTATTTTTTTTTCCAAATTACTTTCATAATAAATCACTTCTAGTATGTAATAGATGATATTTTTTAGCTTCGAGAACACAAGGTAAATATGAATAATACGAAAAAACAAAAAGTAAAATGTATTTATTGGTTACAGTTTTTATAAAAGTCGATATGGCGGCCCAAAAATTCTTCCGTCTGATATAATCATTTCACTTCTTCTAATTTCCGGTCAAACGTTACTGTGCCAATATTAACGCTTTTAATTTCATCTTTGCTTGCGTGAGCGTTTTCCTATAAAAAATAATAGGAGAAAAAGCACCAGAAAAATACATAAAATTATTTACATGCAATTGTACGAAACTAAGATTAGAAAAATAATAAAAGAAGAGTTTTTAAAAATGTGTACTATCGTACTTTTCTTTACCTGATTGGTATCTAACTCTTCGTCTTTGCCAGGTTGTGTCGGGCAAAGCCAGGGGTCAGCCAGTATCTGCGGTATTTTGGCTCGAATTTTCAACGGGGCCAATATTTTAGTGATTAACTTTCGACAGTCTACAGAAACTTTCGGTTCGCGAGGGAATGATACTTTGTTTTGAACTTGCTGAAAATAAATTATAATAAACTAGATTTCCGCCCGCGGCTTCGCCCGCGTTTGCAAAGGAAAACCCGCATAGTTCCCGTTCCCGTGGGATTTTCGGGATAAAAACTATCCTATGTGTTAATCCAAGTTACCCTCTGCGTGCTATGTGTGCTAAATTTCATTGTAATCGGTTCAGTAGTTTTTACGTGAAAGAGTAACAAACATCCATACATCCATACATCCTTACAAACTTTCGCCTTTATAATATATTATAATAAATAAATGAACAGGAATCGTCCATATCAAAATATACAGGTTGGTTCTTTGAAATAATTTTGTTGCAAGAAATTAGTTGTACCTTTAGCAACTGTGTGTAATTCGTATCGTCAAACGGTAAGCGGCCGTACACGATTGCGTATAAAACAACACCCATGCTCCAAACATCAGAATCTTGGGGTCTATAAGGCACCCCTTTGAGGATCTCGGGAGAGGCATAAGCGTAACTACCGCAAAACGTCTCACTTAGGGCAAATACTCCATTCTTGGGTTTCATATGACCTCTTGCAAACCCGAAATCGGATAGTTTAATGTTCAAACCATGATCCATTAGCAAGTTCTCGCATTTTATATCGCTGCAAGGGAAATAAACGTTTGTTAGCCACTCGAAAAAATTGGGGCTCACTTTATAGAGTCCTCCTCAAATTGTTCAATTAAATTATTTGTCAGTATCGAATAGCGCAATGGATGGACGTTTGGACTTTGTAATAAAAGGGGACATTATCTAACCCCAGAAATGAGGCTGCAAATGCCATTAGTTTAAAAAGTTTTGCTGCCAAGGCAGAGCAGAGGTTGAAAATATTAAAGTTAAACAATGCGCGAATTCCTATAATGAAAAAGCATTATGGCTATCATTATCGTCGTTATACAATATCATCCTATTATTTTGGGTGAAAATTTTTAACAGACTTCAAAAAAAAGGAGGAGGTTATCAATTCGGCCGGTACCTATGTTTTTTTTTAATTTTTTTCTTAGAACTGCTTACCGATGGACAACGCCTCGTTCATGGCAATAGTCTACAGCTTCGACCAGTTGTTTGAACCAACGACGTCCCCTTGATTCATCGATGTGTTGGTCTTTACGAATAATGTCCAGAAGACTTCCATTTTCAGCATATTCCATTACAATATACACTCTGGAAATTAAAAATTATAAAGTGAAGTAAAGCAACAGCTTTTGCATTAAAAACCAAGTTATAAGTTCATGCGAAGAAGTTTTTAGAAGACAAGAAAACACACATGTCACCAGATATTAAGCATTAAATGAATGAATGCTGCTCATAATCATAACACCAATTTATTACATGTGCGTTGCCAGAATCCATTAACATAACAGGAGATTATGATGCGACTGTTTATACGATGGAAGGCGGAGGATATTGCTATGCCACTATTCTAGTAATTTACGCTAAATATGAATTTTAAATGCATTTGAATGTTTTTTTTTCAGGCGTGGTAAATTTTCTAATTCGTTGAAAATACATATCTTCCGACTTCTGTATTAGTTATGAATATAACAATTAACAGCGCAATTATTTCATTTATCCAACCTAAATTTAAACGTAATCAGATCAATAGATTTACGAAAGATTACTTCAGATTCATAGATACAATCCTTGGGCTTAAAATTTAGCGGGATAAAATAGGATTAAATAAGGACAATAGTAAACCTATGCGTAGTTTCGATTGCTTGTAGGAAACGTATCAAGTTTTCATGCTTCAGACCCTTGACTACTTCAATTTCTCTTGGCAGAAACTTTTTCAAGTAATCACCCGGTGCTTGGAATTTACTTATTATTTTTATTGCAACTTGGCAGTTGTGTCTGTCGCTGGTAGCCACCTAGTGTAGTGAAATTATTCCTTTATTTTATGAAAAACAATATTTGAAAAGGATTAGACAAAATGTACTAGAAACAACGACACAGTTTAGTACGAAATAGTGAAAGATCGGAAATATTTGAATGATGTAAATTGTAATACTAATTATCAGGGAAAAACATACATATAATTCTACAAAACAATTTGACAATAGGGCCACCGTCCACCACAGTCCTACTTAATTGAAAGTTTAAGCGTAGTAGAAAACCTGCAACACGAGTTAATTGGACACCTAAATTCTCACCTTGACGGTGGCGTAAGAACCCGAGCCAATAGTTCTGCCAAGTATATATCCGTGAGTTTCTAGAACAGTCAATTTTCTTTCTGCTTTAGCCTCGACGCCGCTATGGACGGTTGCCGTGGGCTCCGTAGACATCTCGCCAAGGACATTGTCGTCAGCTCGTATATCTGGCCCTGGCATATCACAGAAATATTTGTAAACTATTAATTTAATTTTATTCAGTTACATTATAATTTATTTAGCCACATTTTAAATATTTTTCAAGTGAATTTTTCATTCATGCTGTCATTTTGTTAGTCACGGACCGGGTGACAGAGAAATGTTATTTTAAATATGTCGCTGCGTGTTCAAAAAGGCCAGTTACGGACGATAATTTTTCTGCTTTCTATACGGTTATATTTTTTTACTAATGTCTTGTTTTAGGGTTCCGTACCAAAAGAGTATTTATTATTAACTTTCCAATTCTATCATACTCAAATCTAAAAAAAAATGATTCAAATATCATTTATTCATGATAAAATGGAGGATGGCTAAACAATTCCTTCTCGGAATTTTATACTATGAAGGAAGTAGGCACTTTGAATTAATTGTTAAGAATTATTCATAAAAGCATGTATTAAACTCGTCAGAGGTCTTGGTATGAAGCAGTAATTGTGAAGTCATTCTTCATAAAGCTTTTAAAGTCTAGTTATTATGTGCTTGTTGTATGCATTATAATAGATTTAAAATCATTCCACTTTTCTAATATATACCTCGATGGAACGTTTGATATTAATTTTATAATTTTGATCTACTATGCCTATGGGACAAATCATAGAGGACAAATACTTTTCTTAAGATTAAAATATTACTACTGAGCATTCTCTCTTTAAGGTAATATTTTGTTATCGATTTACCTAATTCTTCTTATTAGGATTGAAAAATCACGTCCCAAATACTAACCAAGACATTAGTACACGGTAAATTTAAATAATGATCGATAAAATGAAATTTAAAGCTTTGAATACCAACTCGAACGAGGTTCTAGAATGTAGACGGGCTGCGAGCATCCGCGAGGCGTCACATCCAACAATTAAGAGTTATCTTGAGTTAGGTGTGCGATATATCGCAGACTTGATTACTTTTTCTACTCCAGGAACTAATAAAAGTTGACCAGCAAACCGAGAGCTTGCGAGTCTCGTTTTTAATTGAAACACCGGACTTCCTACATAGAGTGATCAATGGTAACGTCGTTTATTTCTTTTTACTAGACAATGTGAGTGTCGATTACTGTTTTTAAGTGCCCTGTTATAGATACCTATTGGCTATTTGAATTCGAATGTAAAGCTCGTCCAGACTGTCTGAATTCCAACTCGAGCATCAATAATGGAGTTGAAAGCAAAAAGTTAGGTTTAAATAAGTTATCAATTGTAACTTCAAGTTGGAGAAAGTTCCTCATCCATTTATTGCACTGGAGATGAAATAAATTTCTTGGTAAATTTATATTTCTTGTATTGTTTATATAGGTAAAATAAGCTAGATCTTCTTGTGGCTTTGTTTTATGCACTAAAGTTGTTTTAATATTTGAATGTATTTTTGAAAATGTATATTCAACTTACATATTTAAAACGCAGTAAGTAGGGACATATGAAGGTAGGTATATACTTACACAAAAATAAATACTGAAAACTGACATAATATTTTGATATAGTTACTACCCTTGAAATATTTAACTACGTAAAGCTACGAATGTATTCCGCATTCATACTTTTAAGCAATTTTAAAGTTTGAATAATATATTCTCTATCTTTGGACTATTACGAACGTGCTGGGAAAAAGACAAATTGCCAAACATTTGCACAGTGAGAATTTAATTTGTAAGTTATTCCATCTAGGTAGGTACGGGTCGTAAAGGTGTTGCAGAGGCGTCCACAACCGACACTCCTTCCCTTGTTTCTCTAAACTGTTCTCTACAAGCACTCCTGTCAGTTTTACGAGCATAAACCAGCAACGCTTTACCGTTTCAATTAAACTCTGAATAATATATCGTTTGCCATTCTATATTTATGAGTTTAATTCCGATTATTTGGAGAACGCTTGCATTTTTAACTTTTTTTATTTCCAGAAGTTGCGAAGCGTTATTTATTGCTTGGCGGCAAATTTGTTTTCGAAAATTATAATGAAAGTTCATCTGTATGAAATGTATATTTTAACCTCTCTTCAATATTGGAATGTCAACCAACGATTATTTTATTATTTCGGTTCTAGTAAATAATCCTTTTGTGTAAGCAAATATTTCAAAATTATGTGTACAAGTAGCAAGTAAAATAGGAAATTAAGTTTACGTTGTCTATACTATCTATAGGTATATATTTCCTACTTAATTAATTTTCCCTATATATTTTGGATCAGCGTTTTATATAACCTAACCGTAATGGGAATTAATTACTTCTCATAAACATACAACTAAAAAAAGACCAAATAAAACTATCTTCACAAAACAACAAAATCTTATTTTAATATTTTCGTCAAGCATCACCGCTCTTTGTTTTGTGCTTCGTAAAGTATGTACAGTATTACATTCCTGTTTAAACACGACAACAGGTAAGCAGACGAGGGATGCGTTCTGGGTCCCTTTCGTTATTTACAGAATTTTAATAGAAGCTCAAGTGTAACTAAGCGGCTTTTTACATATTACAAGTCCGTGTAAATACGCGCGATATTTATTTAGGTTTAAATATTAAAAATGTATTGTATTAACTTTATACTGAGTAATGAAAGAAGTTACATAATTTGCATATAGCCGTATCGTATTCATGAAATTAATAGAAAGTGCGATTTTTAAATATTTTATTAGTTAAGAAAAATAAAATAATGAAAATAAATACCTACATCACAATAATATGATGAATATTACCTAAATGGATTGTAATATTCTCTCTTAATATTTTCCAATAAATATCGCTATTAAATAAAAAATATAAAAACCGACAAAGAAGTATAGTACGTACTTATATAATACTAGTCATTCTTGCATCGTAGAGAGCCCTCCAATGTTGGCGTAGTACCAATGAACTGCGCATCGTAGAACGTAGCAACTAGCTACGTGGCTACAAAGATGTCGGGTTTATAAATCGCATCGTATTCAAAGGCTTTTTATTACTTATTTTAATTGTATAATGTATTATATTTATTGAGGATTGTTCTTCATTTCTTATTCACTATTTCTGTTCTTATATTATAGTAAATAATTTAATAAAATTGCTGAGGTTTTCATTATAATACAAGGCTTTGCATTACAAGGCTTGTATGTGTAAATTTTCGCCATAATTGTACTAGTGCAATTATATAAATGACTTAAAAATTTAGCAAAACCCGCAGTAGATACGCATTAAATTACAAACATAATATTAAAACCCGTTTTACATTTCATGTAATTTTAATTAGTTTTATAACATAATATAGAACTAAACGACGTTATCAGAATAAATTCGAACATTCAAACCACGTAATTAAACACAAACCTCAAATTAATATAACGTTATGGTTATGACCCGACCAAAGCTTGTGCTATCTAACTAAAATATCAAGCTTGCAATGCATTTCTAAAATTGTTCACGTCGCACTGTAATTGCTATAATTAATTACCTTATTAATTAGGTACGTAGCATTTGTGGAAATATATGTAAACAAAGCGTTAAAATCGTTAATTGCCTACAAGTGCAACTAATTTATTTATTTAAACAGACAAATGAAATGTACTTTAGCACGCCACATTACGCGTTAATTAGAATTAAAGCAATAGAAATTAGAACTGTAAGTTTAACATTCTATATAAGCTTTAAGATATTTTATATATTGTCCCATGTTTTGTAGTTTATTGGTTATGTTATTAACTGGAAAGATATAAGTAATAAATATTTCTTTAACATATAAAATGTGTGTAATATTTTATAATCTCGACTTGACTTCACAGCATTATCGTATTTCATAGTGCACAACGATAAACTCTCTGGTGAGTTTAAAATTCTATGTAAGTAGTCTTAAATATATAAATATATTTTTTTCATGTGGTGATTATCGGTGTTATAGTGATTAATCTGTGGGATTAGGTGTTTAAGATGGTCTTGGTCCAGATTCTCATATTAGGTATTTTTGAAAACTGCATCATCAATGTTAAAACTGAAGCTGTGTTCCCCGTATTATATCCATCGAAGTGATAAAGAGAGAGAATATTTCGGTTCCTGAATTTCATAGAATTATATTTTTCATTTATTTACGAACGTAGTCTTTTACAATGTGAGATCATTTATTTAAAAAAATTAATTACTCAGTAATTGAGTTTTTGAATAAGAAATTTTTCTTAGAAGGCATAATGAAAGTATTTTTATCAGTTGTTTTCAAAAGAAACAATTATTGCAGGAAGTTAAATAAAATTTAAATTTGTTTCTATTACATATTATTATTTACTAGTGGTCCCCCCCGGCTTCGCCCGTGGTACATATTTCGCAATAAAAGGTAGCCTATGTCCTTTCTCGGGTATCAAAATATCTCCATACCAAATTTCATGCAAATTGGTTCAGTAGTTTAAGCGTGATTGAGTAACAGACAGACAGACAGAGTTACTTTCGCATTTATAATATTAGTATGGATTACTTACGTAATGTTTTAGAATTTTGTTTGACTTTTTTTCTTACAATAATATTGTGTTTGTATACGAGGAATAGATATATATCACAGGAAAAATTAATAAGGTTTAATCAAGGTACAAAAATAAATCACTGTATTTATAAAATTCGTTCATAAAATGTTGATGACTCACATATAAAAGCGAGTTACATAACATCGGCTTTAATTTTTAAACGTACTGGTGACAAGGTCCATTCCACCAAGAGCATCGAGTTATGATGATTGTAGTGGTTTTTTATGACTCCTCCTTTATTATAGAAAGTGGCGGTGAAGCCTGTCGCTGTCGTGATCTGCCATTTTGTCGCGATGTTAGATGTTTACTTGAGTGACGTTTGAGGGTGCTTTTATTACTACTCGAGAACTGTTTAATACGAGTAAGTAGGTATATAGGAGAGGATATTAGACGTGGTTTTGCAATAGATTTGACATATACATTTGTTATTTAATATCAATGCGTCACTATACAACTATACATTTTTTTTTTATCTGACCTATGTCCCTATGGATATTAGTTACAAACTTTAGTCCCATGTTAATCTACAATACACAATATAACTGTTGTCTTAATGTAGATTCTCTGCTATAATATAATAAACGTGTGTGGCTAAGATTAAAGCAATATCAGAGAGTGCAGACTGCGGGTAATCCGAGATTTGTTAAACATGGATTGTGGAACCCAATCGAATGTAAAAGGGTTGTTTGAACAGTACAATAATAGTCAGAGTTCAAGGGCAAGCAGGCGCCGATTTTAATATAAATATTATTGCAGTGCCTCGCTACACAGAATAACATTTGCATATTTATAAGAGCATGGGCCTTAACAAACATGGAGAAATTGGCTTCAGAAGTCGGGTTTGTTTTTGACATAATGGCCTTTTGTCGATGTAAGCCGTTTTCCCCAGTCATTACTCAGCCAGTGTCTGCTACGTGCGAATTGCCTTATTGCGGAAAGTTATCTTTTGTAGACAATATGCTCCACACTCAGCGTAGTTCAGTAATTTTCAGCGTAAACAAAGTGCGCCATTAGCTTCATGCCTTTTAATAGCTATTGGCGTGGTGTGATGCATTAAGGGCGTCGTCTTTTTTACATTTTGTTGCAAGTAAGAGCTTTTAAAGGATCGCGCAAATATTTATTTAAAATAGGATTCAGCGTTGTTAATGAAAACGTGAAAATAGCGTCAATAAAATGCTTCAATATTTGTATTGGAGTTTAAGATATAATATGATCGTTAAAATTCATAATATCGTTGAAGTAATATTATAACAAGAGTTAATAAAACAAAGTGATAGAACTCTTTCCAAATATTATCTCTTTAAATTTTACCCTGTTTGAATAAACTATAATATAGAATATAGTGTATGCGGAACTAATTTTTGAAGCCCACCCAGTAGGGTGTGTAAAATTGGACGTTGTAATTTATTTTATGGCTTTAGGGATCCTTAGTTACATATTCTCCCAAGGGATGAATGATTGTATGAGCTGCGTCAGCTTTTGGCTTGTTGACATCATTGGCAATTTGTTATTCGGCACTTAAATTTTATAGTCGTTTTATTAATATTATGATCCTTTATTTAATAATGAGATGAAATTTCAGATTAAAGCAAATTATATTGAACTAGTTTATTTATACAGGATATATTTATTATATACATATATGGCAGAATTCCCATAAATATTCAGTTAGAACTGTGATTTTCTTCTTCTTTATAAAAAAGTTTATACCGATACCTACATTAATTTAGTAAGACAAACACAACTCCAATACTAATAATTTCATCTGAAGTTAGATACGTTTTAATCGGTAAGTTAACGGTTGAAAGTCAAATTTTATCGATAAAATAAATTGCTACGAACCGGTTCACGTGTTGCTTTTAATTAAAACTGCGAGGATGTTATTTAACCTGCTTGCCAAGGTATCAAGTCTCATTGGATGACGGGGAAGGTTTTTGTTCACGCTTTCATTTACCTTCTTAATCGGTAAATTAATTGGGTTTAGGTACCTACTTAGTGACCAGCTTTTGCTTGGAAAAGAGAGACGATAGTCAAAAATAAATGTCGTGGAATGAAATTCGAAACCAACAATAATAAACGGTATTATATTATGTATTTAAAAGTCACAAGCTGGATCAAAAATAACAGTGACTTTTATGGATTTTATGGACTTTGGTTTTAAAATATTATTAAATTTTCCATCTTCTACATCCCTTTCGTATAAATAAAATATAATTACGTACACATAACTTTAGATAACAAAGTAGCTAGTAGACATTTGGTTTATACTTACTTAATAGGCCGTTGTGGCTGGCCAGATTGAAGCCATGTTGCTTTCATGCAACCAATAGACTTTAACCTCATATTATTACAAAGATAACACTCGAATTATAGAAAGTTACATGATTTGAAATAAAATATTATATAAAACCGCTTGCTTGGGGTTTATAAAAAAAAAAAAAAAAAAAACACCATACTGAGTACCCAACCACCACCCATATTTTAGCCAAACGTTTTAACCAACTCTTATATCCGAGAAGTTTGATGTAGCTATAGAATTTCTCCTTCATAATTCTATATTGAAGCGACTCGATCTAGGCTCAGAAATTATATTCGTTATTTTATTATTCTCTACTGAATAAAATGGGAAAAATAATTATTTCGCAGAAACCGATTATGCGACACGAGAAATGGTGCCGCGTCTACACAAAGGGGAATCACGATTTTTATTCCATAAAAATCGTTCTCAAAATGTATGAATACTTGACTTCAATAAATAAATATCGGTGCGTGTTCACAAAACAGCACAGCGTTGGCTTCGTAATACGATATTCAATTTTCAGCTCCATTGAATTATAATTGAAGCATGTTAATGAATGTTTATTATTTTCCGTCTTTTGAGATGCTATTTACTATTTAATGGACCGGTTATTCTATTAAGAGATAATAAAAGCGTTTATTGTGCGCTTTAAATTATTAATTCATTATCATTCGTGTTTTAACGGCTGTTACTAATTTAGCAAATAATCAATGGAACTATAATGCTAGCGACAGATCTCAATCTGCCAAGGTTGACTAACCTCGGAACAATTAACAACATTCTTCAGACAATATAAAATAGCTTATAATCAACTGAATCGTGCTTTTAAATAGTGTAAGAATTTCATGAATTCTTTCTTATCTTTTTAGAAGTATGTGACTGATAGTATTAAATACAACCATCAGCTCTTTATGTATGGAATGATAAAGATGATAAGTAGAGCAAGGTCTATATCCAACTTTAAAACAAAAAAAAAACGTCCTTTACCTGATCACTTGGATTTAATCTTATTATTTATTCAATAAAAGTGTGTTAAAATATAATAGCCAACTTGAAGGAAAATTAAATATTAATCGAATTAGATAAGCATTTAGCGGTAAGGAGGAAAACAAAAACCGTCTAACTGAGCAAAAATTTTCCGTTAATTAGGTTAAGTAGTTTGTTCCTTTTCGCCACAGAATTAATTCTGCAGGCATTCTGTAACTGGATGCGATATCGCTGGAGCCCTCTCAACGGTGCGAAATTAACGACATCCTCTCTTAATAACCCCGTCTATTCTATTTTAGGAGCTACCAACCTCCGTGTAACCGTATTACCAACCTTGCACAGTAATTTTCTTGATTTTACAGCTGAATCTCATAGCCTACGCCAGGATTAATCTGGAACGCGACACGTAATTTAGTTCAAATTATAACCGACTATATTGGTGGAGGTTTCGATTTAATGGTAAACCGCTATAAACGGTGCATAGATGAAGTGGAAATTTAATTATATATTTTACACTGTGTAATTATTATTTTTAATCGAATTTAACATAGTATTGTATGAACCAACGCAAAAGGTAAGTCAACTATCTGTTTTATGCAGTAAAGTAGTCTAAGTCTAAATTTCGTTAATATTATTAGGGTTCCGTACCTCAAAAGGAAAAAACGGAACCCTTATAGGATCACTTTGTTGTCCGTCTGTCCGTCCGTCCGTCCGTCCGTCTGTCAAGACCCTTTTTCTCAGGAACGCGTGGAGGTATGAAGCTGAAATTTATATCAATTACTCAGGTCTACTGTCCCTTGAAGCTGTGAAAAAATCAAACTTCTAAGCCAACGCAATCAAAAGATACAGCCGTTTATGCCGCAAATTTTCGACACTTGCAAGGGAATCAAAACCTACAGGGTGCTTCCCGTGAACTCAGAATCTTGAAATTTGGTACGAAGCAACGTCTTATAGCATAGATAAAGGAAAAATTACAAAAACCATAAATTTTTAGTTACATCACATAATATATTTTTTTTTAATAATTTTAAACTTACTACCCATTTCCTCATAAACGCGTAGAGGTATTAAATTGAAATTCATACCAAATACTCAGGTCTATAATACCTTTAAGCTGTAACAAAATCAAACTTCTATGTCAACGCAATCAAAAGAAACAGCAATTTAAGCTGCATATTTTGAAACTCGCAAGGGAATCAAAACCTAAAGGGTACTTCCAGTCGACCTAGAATCTTGAAATTTGGTATGAAGCAACGTTTTATAGCACACATAAAGGAAAAATTCCGAAAACCTTAAATTTTTAGTTACATTACAAAATATATATTGCAGGTTTGTACGGAACCCTCGGTGCGCGAGTCCGACTCGCACTTGGCCGGTTTTTTTTATTTAATGCAATATCATTCATAAACACGTTTAGAAACAAAAATTAAAATAATGTATATCAAATAATAGTAAATTAAATTCATAAAAATATACGTTTCGTAAGTTTTAAAGTTATAACATATCCCATACTCTTTTTCTTTCTGTACTTAGAACGCTTTCACGTAACGAAAGTTTTTCTATAATCTTAATTTGGCATAATTTGTAAGAACACGACGAAGTTTGAGTTTCATATGCAGTTTCATGACTTTTTTTACTTAAAAGCTTTTCCAAGTCAGGTAGAGGGTCTTAAGGAAAAAAAATGTAAATTTAATTAACAAAGTTATCCCGCTAAAACACAAGTTTCGGAAGAAAAACGAGCGAACTGACACGTTAATTTGATTCTCTCGAATTACAACTGGTTGAGAGCGTGAAGCCGATCGTGCCTTGAATGTCAAGGGTATTCAGCCTTCGTTTAGGCTATAAATACAGACTAATTTAAAGTTATTTTGAAAATTGTAGTAGGAAATTAAGACTTTGGTTGAAATTACGATTGTATAAGTTTTAGTTTAATTATTTTGTGGATATATTTGTGTTACGATACAACAATATCATTTCAACATCCTTAACATTGTAGATACTTAGATACTAATATTGACACAGTAAAACTATAATTTAAAGTTATCTATATTTATTTTACTGCATTAGTGTGAAATATATTCCTGCTCAATTAACATAATTGATGAAAAAAAGCTCTATAACAAGAATGCAGTTGCTATTGTTTTACTAAAATAATGAAAGGCTTTGTGTAATCAATCTATGAAACAGATACTGACATAAAATTGTTACAGTTTATAATATAATGATTGTTTTGAAATCTAAAACAACATTTTCATGTATTGTATAAATGGAGTTCCCCTTCTTCGAGCATTATAATATCCGAAATAGGACAAAAGGCAGTCACAGTGCGTCATACACTAACTTAATCACGTCTAATAATTTCTGCGCCAGTGGTTGAATACAGCGATATTAACCATTTCATGCGTGATGCATCGTATTCGAAACTTTGCTGGTAGTCCGTTTTCTTATGGGCATGCTTGTATGGAAAGGTATACATTTTTGAGTAAAGCAATGCCATTTGGTACGAATGTTGTACTCTTTAACCTAAGCCCAAATCGCCCGGTAGCCAGCCATTACTCCCCGGAAGGAGGGAGGGAGGGGGGCTTAAAGAACAGAGCGCCCGGCGCTCGGAAAAAAAATTCTGGCGGATGAATTTGGACCTTTGAGTCGAATTTGGTGTCGTTATCAGGTAACTAGATGATGCCCAATTGATTCCCCATACCAGGTTTTTAGGGTTCCATAGCAAAATATGTCACAATCCTTAAAATAAAAAACTTTTAGTAGTGAAAAAATCCAAACAAACCGGTATAGTTTTATATTTTTGTATGAAACTTGGTTTATAAAAAATACTGCCTGAAAGGCACTTTAATGCAGATTATAAAAACATTAACATGTAACATATATTTTATCATTTTAAATGTAAAAAAAATTATACAAAGTACAAAAACGTTCGACAGCGCAGCGTAGGGGACGGCTAATAGACCCGAAAAACAAGCAATACTAACAAAAAAAAAAAACAGCCAAGTACGAGTCTGACTCACACTCAAGTGTTTCGTACTTATTTGTCCCATACCATGTTAACTGGTCTGGTAGGACCTAGATATCTGATACTCACAAACTTTCGTCTATATAATATTAGTGTGATTTTTAATCATCTTTAAATTATAAATGAAGTCAGGTAACATTGTTAAAAATAAAGATATATAATAATAGAACGTTATAGTATTAATAATAATGACAACCACATCCACAATTGCATAATTCGGTACATTTGAGCTGGCGTTTAAAACACTTCAATCTGGAACTGCAAGATTTCACGCACCGACATCTTATTAATTCAAAGCTTCTCTTTTCTTTTTATTTCAGATGGGGAAGGAATATTCAGATTTTTTTGTAGGCCCCCAAATATACACAGCCTGTAAAACTGCCCTTAAGGTGTGTTGTTTATGGGGAAGCTTCTGTGGGAAGCAAATTTTCTATTTGCATGTCCTTTTATGTGAAAAATTGTTTGCGACCCTCATTTACTGTCACAGTGAGGTATGATCTGAAAAACAAACATGTACGTATAATACTTATATAAAAATATAAGTCTGTATAAGAGTATCTTCAAAATATCGTGTCCGTCCTTACCTATCATGCATTGTAATCACAAACTTTTCAATTTCACTGTCTGCATATTTCGTATGACATTCGTATATGCCTTCCATACCTCAAATTTATGTGTTTCATAGTTCCAAAGCTAGAAGGTTTAAAATAACTATGGGTACACATCGGCACAGGACGAAATCATCAATACCTGGCATGTAACAATGCTTTCTTCATGTTTAAATAATGGACTTATTAGTAGTTACATATTACTATGTAAAATTAAATTGTACCTTAATATTGACACGATTTTAAAAGAGCAAATAAGGAGTTTCTTTTTTCCGGTTCTCCTCCATACATACTGCTTTCCGAATCGGTGATAAATGTTAAAAAAATGTTATGACGATTCAAAATTGCTTTTATAAGAAGTCTTATTAAATAAATAAATGTTAAGAGTTTCAGTTTAGTACCCAAATTAATTTCTTGGCAAATAATATTTAAGAAATGGTTTTCTTGTATCAGGTCCACAAAGAACACACGCTTTGCCGTTATTCCATTCTTTTACCAGATGTTACACAAACTCATATTTAATGTAAGAAGCAAATAAACTGCATTTGAGGCATGGAAGGCATATCCTAAAGCCACACGAGGGTATGAAGCACTTTACAGTGGCAAATATGCAGACAGTGAAATTGAAAAGTTTGTGATTACAATGCATGATAGGTAAGGACGGTCACGATATTTTAAAGATTCTCTTAACCAGAACTTATATTTTTATAGGTACATGTTTATTTTTCAGGTCATACCTCGCTGTGGCAGTAAATGAGGGTCGCAAACAATTTTAAACATAAAAGGATATGCAAATAGAAAATTTGCCTCCCACAGAAGCTGCCCTTAAACAACACACCTTAGGGGCAGTTTTACAGGATGTGTATATTTGGGGGCCTACAAAAAAATCTGAATATTCCTTCCCCATCTGAAATATAAAGAAAAGAGAAGCTTTGAATTAATAAGATGTCGGTGCGTGAAATCTTGCAGTTCCAGATTGAAGTGTTTTAAACGCCAGCTCAAATGTACCGAATTATGCAATTGTGGATGTGGTTGTCATTATTATTAATACTATAACGTTCTATTATTATATATCTTTATTTTTAACAATGTTACCTGACTTCATTTATAATTTAAAGATGATTAAAAATCACACTAATATTATATAGACGAAAGTTTGTGAGTATCAGATATCTAGGTCCTACCAGACCAGTTAACATGGTATGGGACAAATAAGTACGAAACACTTGAGTGTGAGTCAGACTCGTACTTGGCTGTTTTTTTTTTTTGTTAGTATTGCTTGTTTTTCGGGTCTATTAGCCGTCCCCTACGCTGCGCTGTCGAACGTTTTTGTACTTTGTATAATTTTTTTTACATTTAAAATGATAAAATATATGTTACATGTTAATGTTTTTATAATCTGCATTAAAGTGCCTTTCAGGCAGTATTTTTTATAAACCAAGTTTCATACAAAAATATAAAACTATACCGGTTTGTTTGGATTTTTTCACTACTAAAAGTTTTTTATTTTAAGGATTGTGACATATTTTGCTATGGAACCCTAAAAACCTGGTATGGGGAATCAATTGGGCATCATCTAGTTACCTGATAACGACACCAAATTCGACTCAAAGGTCCAAATTCATCCGCCAGAATTTTTTTTCCGAGCGCCGGGCGCTCTGTTCTTTAAGCCCCCCTCCCTCCCTCCTTCCGGGGAGTAATGGCTGGCTACCGGGCGATTTGGGCTTAGGTTAAAGAGTACAACATTCGTACCAAATGGCATTGCTTTACTCAAAAATGTATACCTTTTCCCATAAGAAAACGGACTATGGTAGATACGTCATTTGGCAAACTAGGGTTGGCTTACCGACTTTGATAATAAATCTGTTGCCACGAGTTTACTGAATTTTTGCACAAATCGATCCATGACACGAATGATAAGTTCCATTAATTCAACTTTAATGCGATGATGAATGATACTAACTTATTACTGATTTTTTTTGTAGGTATGTGTGTATTCATTTATTTGTGACGAGAATTATAATACAATCTATTATCTACATAATTTAGGTTTTTATGTTATTGTAAAAAATATTATACAGTAGCGGACACTTCCATGGAACTTGTGTCGTGAACATGTATATAGCTTAAAGCACTCAGGAAAGTTCCAGTAGTTGAGATTAGCGCGATCAAACAAACATAAATATTCCTACAGCCAACCCATAAGTACCCACAACAGTTAATTGAGATCTTAGCTTCAAATCAAATTCGGCACATATACTATGTATATTATAATAATTCCCGAATAGGGAAAATAGGGTTGGGGTTTATGGCTCAATGTGTTATTGCTATTATGTTATTGTTTAAATCAGGTTTATAAATTTTTGTGGTATTTCTTCGGAGTTAAACTACATCCTGATCCACATTTCGATCACTCGTTATTTCGTACATGAATTATTATTTTTGTATTAAAACTTGTTGTAAAACTTAACACGTAGTACATTATCCTTATATTTTTTTCATTTGCTGTGGTGGAAATTTTACTATTTCGATCTATACTCTACAATAGACTTTCTATAGAGATGATTTTTAGTTTGCACTCTCTCGTCACGTCGCACGTCCGCGTCGCACGTCTGCGTCTCATTCATTCATTCATTCATTTATTTTTTAACCATTGGCTAACAGGACGTACCTAATAACCGAAATTGTATATGCCCATACCTTATTTATATTTTTATAACCACGAGAATTCACCTTACATATAAACAAGAATAGTGTGGATGGACTAGTCTATGATGGCATAACCGAAGTTACTTCATCGCTACACACGCTAAGCATCGATTCCGATTAAGTTATTCAGGTTATTTAGCATTTAATCTGTGATGTAGCGCTTACTGGGATAATTTCATGCCCGTGATATTAACTTCGCGTGCATCCAAATCAGTATAATTTCTACTTCAATTTATGCAAGTAGGTTAAAGATATCTGCAAGAAAATGTATGTATTATTTTTTAAGCTTAGGTTGCTACGACTATGTTACTATAGTTACTACGAGATTATTTTATTGTTCCTTTGGTTTATTTGAATACTACTAAAAATTCTGTCCCTTACAGAGTAAGTACCTACATTGGTAAAAAGAGCAAAAAAACATTAACAAAATAACCAAGTTTAAATAAAGCTATATTTTTAATTTATTTTTATTTATTAATTGCTATTTTTGTTTATAGAGATCTAAGTAATGAAAGAAGTAAAGTTAATATCGTTATTCTGATGAAAAGCTTACTTACATTATATCCAATAAATAAACAAATCATAACCACTTATTGCTAAGTAGTGTATGTCCCTAAACAATTAATATAATTGAATCAGAAATAGAATAGGTTGCGTTAAAATTTATTTATATGAAGGGAGTTGAAGAAAATCGTACTATCGGATATTGAAGTTACCCTCCGCGTATATCAAATGAAGACTTCTAAACTATTCGGAGCAACGATTCGATTGACGATCTCTGCACTGCGATGAAAGAATCTTGATATTACGTATATCTGATGTTAATGGATTGTTTCGGCTGGCAACACTCGTGGCGTAATGCCAAACTTATTTTAAGAGTTCGCGCTGTTGTTTTTTATTGGCGCTGATTGCTTTTTTATTTGTTTAGGTTTTGAAATAAAATTACGAAGTGTTTGGAGATGTAATAACGATGTTTAAACAATAAAATTTTATATTAACCTTAACGCTTAAAACGTGTCCATTACATTTTGATTTTTGGACAGTTTATTGCTATTATTAGATTTGTAGACTTATTTTAAAGCCTTTTTTAAGGAAAATTCTGCAGGTCTATCTGAAGTATAGACGATTTATCCATTACTAATAGAATTTATTAAACCTGTGTAGAGTTGTAGAGTAGAGTAGTTTATAAATCATATTATTCTTGATGTTATGTATATTAAATAAAAGTATCAAGCTCATTCAATCCACGTATTCATGAGGATCGATACACATGATTGTAAATGTAGATTGATTGGCTCGCGTCTTTTTCACAAGTCGAGCTGCACTCTCTATTATGCCGCTATTCTGTCGATGCACACTCCACTCATTGCCTCTGAATTGTATTTAAAGCTGAATCGAGATGTATAAAGATTGACTTTCATTAGCTGTAGCTTGTACGAATGTTTGTTTGGTGTTTTGTTAATTCGCTTTTTAGTAAATCTTAATATATATAAATCTCGTGTCACAATGTTTGTCCTCAATGGACTCCTAAACCACTTAACCGATTATAATAAAATTCGCACACCATCCAAGTGCAGTTCGATCCAACTTGAGAGATAGGATAGTTTAAACATGTAGGAACCACGGGCGAAGCCGGGGCGGAAAGCTTGTTATTTATATGTTTTAAGTAGTAGTTCAATGTAAGGTCGGAAAATGAAGCTATGAAAATTTATTTGTCATACTGTGTATTTAATATGTGTGTATGCGGTAGGTACTTACGTGCTATGGCTTTGTAATGGCTTATTGCAATAAGAATAAGTATCTATGTCTTGAGCATTTTTAAAGAATGTAGGTATCTATATTTATTGTTAAAGATTTTTAAAAAATAGTAAAAATTCCGTTTGGAAATAATCGTTTGAACAAAAGTCTCCGCATACGCCTTTCCATCTGCAAGAAAACTTCCGCGAGAAATGTCCGACAGTCTGTCTGACAGCAGCTTGCAAGTCTACTTGCAGGTGGAAACGCGAAATTAGACTTGCAAGCTGCTGTGCAACTTGCAGGTGGAAACGCGAAATTAGTATTGCAAGCTGCTGTCAGACAGACTGTCGGACATTTCTCGCGGAAGTTTTCTTGCAGATGGAAAGGCGGCCTAAGATTTACACTTTTTACAAAAACATTTTGTAGTTTGTCCTTTAACTCGATTTTTACGCCAGCTACGGTTATCTACTATACATAATCCTAAGTAGGTACTTTAAAATATTGCTAGGATAAAAAATGGGGTCACTTGAAATCTGCCTGCCTGCGTATTATACTAAGTTGGTACCTGTTTATGGGCTCAAATAAACACATATTTTGCCTTAAAAATTATATTATACTAGCTTCCGCCCACGACTTTGTACGTGCATCCCCGTTTTTCCCCGTTCCCGGAAGAATTTCGGGAAATCCTTTCTTAGCGGATGCCTACGTCCTAACATCTACCTGCATGCCAAATTTCAGCCCGATACGTCCAGTGGTTTGGGCTGTGCGTTGATAGATCACTATATCAGTCACCTTTGAGTTTTATATAGATAGATTTCACTCTATCGAAACGTTTTTTACTAATTTTAATACATATTTGGTTGAAGCTTTACTTTTACAATGCTTCAGCATGATTTCTGAATGCCTATAAATTTTCCGTATTAAGTAGCTCCAAAAGCATTTTCACCCCTAAAAAGTGTCCCCTGTTCTCTTTAAAGCTTCCAAAAATTCTTTAAATTCAGGAAGTCTGCAAGGAGCTTGTTATCAAGTCACAAGGTACTCCCATTTCCGTATGAAATATATGAAACACAAATCGAAGTTATTCACGCTACGTAATAAAAATATTGCAATTTGCAATACATATTTAAATTACAGTACCTATGGCAAGCGTACAACATTTGAATATATCAAAAGTTTGCAATTTTACTATTTGAAATGAACGAAATTGGCTCCGTATGCAGCCCTTTGAATATTATATTTGTATAATGGTACTGATTACGACGATGATGTTACGATTACCTATCTCTGCCAAATTACACATTGCAATGGGTTTTGCTCAATACGTTTTAACGGATGTAATATTGGGTATAAATGTTTTGGATTTAAGCTCATAATATTGATGTAATTATATTATCTCTATTCTTTTATTATTACAGATATCTTTGCAATGAATAATGATACCTATAATATATACACCATATTATGCGATGTGGAGGTTCACACTTGAAGGTAAAATATAGATAAAATAAATAAATATAAATAAATATAATACATTTATGTAAAAATGATCCAACTATTCTAAATATATATAATATTGTGAGTTTATATCTCTCAGACAGGTAATATCCGGAATCACAGAACTTTTCGAAAAATACTTTTCCATTTGAAAGAAACATTATTCCGGAAGAATGTTAAAATATAAAATTGTTATTATACTATAACGTACCTATATAATGATTTTCAGTCAAAAATGCCTTTTTTTTCTTTCTAAACATGCATTATTTATTACCATAACAGTTCGTAGATTTTTTGGGAAATGACGCAAGGAAAAATACACGAAAAGCATAATCTTTACAATCTTCTCATAGGGCAAAATAAAGTTACGCGCCCTGAGGCTGGTCAAAAACATTTTTTGCGAAGCCCCGGAATTCGTGCAACTGAAATAATTCTTTTAAATCAAATTTTTTTTGTGAAATATTTAACTAATTTTTTGTTATTGTATAGTGTATTTTTTGTTTGTGGTTATAGTTTGAAAATGTTTTCACGTTTTATTTTAAGTTTTACAAATGTTAAGCTCATTTATAGTACTCTCGATGTTCTAACGCATTTGTAATTAAGTTTTAAAGTGTTACGAACACTGCGTGCCTACATATCATTTTATAACAAATAAATAAAACACAATTAATCAATTTATGTAATTTATTTTTATATCATATAAAATAATTAATTAATATAGTAAAATGCTATATTTAGCATTAATAAAAAAATGGAAAACATAAAATATATTAAGTAAAGTTTTACAACGGTTAAAAGTTTCGTTTAAAATTTAAGCTATCACTGGGCTGCGAGGTCATGAACGTTTTATGTAAGTTAAGAGTAAAAAAGCAAAGTTTTGCAGATCCCACGTCTTGTCTTTATATCTTCTGTCTGTTAAAAACTATCGAAATAATGTTACACGTTTTGTATATAGTTTAACTTAAGGAATATTGTATATTTGCTACGTGATAAAAAGTTAATCCTCATGCTGAAACGTAATGAAACTTTTCATTTATATATATATTTTGTAGGATTTGTTGGATAATTTATACTTCGCTCACATTTTAAAACAAAAAGCTTTAAGTAAACATTCAAAATATGAAAACTGGATAGCCTCCTAAATAAACTCAAAAATAAAATGCAGTAAGAAATGAAATATAAACTAAAACAAATTATTCATCCACCAATGCTTTACAAAATAAATTAGTTAAATAAAAAGTAACTAACGCAGCAACATAAAACATAAAAAAGTGGACGCAATAAGCAAGCGTCTGAACGTGTTGAAATTAATCCTAGATCAAAAGTTGCTGGTGTCCGGTCTGAGCGGCCACTATTTACATTTGGTCTGCACCCTCATAAAATTGCGTCTTTTTGTACTCACCACGTACTAATTTAGATTGCGTTTTGCGAAGGAAAAGTAATGCGAAGCGTCTGCCTTTGAAATAAAATTTAACGCTCAAATATGTGGACATGTGCGCAGTAAACGGTGCGCGACTAAATTTTACTGATGTTTCAATATAATTGAAGAGATTTATTGCTGTTTTTCTTCTTTTATTTTTATGAAAGTTTTGCTTATTATGTGCTTTTTGAAAAGGTGGACAATTGATCGGCTTTAGTTTATAGACGTAGACAGAATGCCGATTATTTTAATTTTTAAAACAAACTGAACAACCAAGTTCTTGTAGATATACTAATTTTGCAATTATGTAATACTGTTGTTATATCAATAGTAAATAGTAATGCACTCTATACACTTAAATGAAAAAAGAACATCTACGATTTGGTATGAATATAGGTACCCGATTCTATTATTTTATCTCTTTCTTTTATTTTATGTAAAGTTCAATGAATATCAAGAGACCGGGATTTATTGAAATTCAATTTAAATGCTATTGTAATAATAAAATAATCTCTTAAATTCTACACAAATAAAGGCACAAAATGCGCAGAGATAGTAAATAAAAAGTGGCCAAGCATATTTAATCGCTGGGCTGAGGTCAACTCCCAGACAATGTAAATATTGCTCTTCAAACATCACAGGCTCATTCTAGTGCCTATATCTTATTACTCATGAAACAATGTCTCGTGATTTACATATAAATTATTAATGTAGTAATACATTATTATTAA
This sequence comes from Colias behrii, assembly GCA_029959065.1. Classification (NCBI taxonomy): domain Eukaryota; kingdom Metazoa; phylum Arthropoda; class Insecta; order Lepidoptera; family Pieridae; genus Colias; species Colias behrii. The sequence goes on along the minus strand of JARWMC010000019.1, from coordinate 4,733,560 downwards.
ACGTGATTAATAATGTTAAACAGCTAGTAAAAAAAAAAAATCTTTAAATCAATCTGATTTTAAAATATACTATTGGTGATAGCCAGCCTGTTATGCGGCTGATCAAAAGTTACTCAAAAAAAATAAAAAAAATACCATTCTTACTAAAATAATCAGTATTAGTATATTTATAAGTAATTAACAATAGTTACTATTGTCTCTGCTATAAATATTCTTGAAAAAGTGGTTTGATTTTAACTTAGCCAAGTATTCATATGAAGGCTGGGTTTGAACATAAAAAGCAGTAAATAAACGTTTAATTTATTCATATAATATTAACATACACACTATCAAACTAGGTAAAACAATTTCTCACTAGCATACCTATTACATTATGCATGCCAACCTATAAACACTAACCCGAGTAGTTTATGGGTCAATATAAAACTGAAAAATTCAAGAACGAAAGACGTTTTTCTTATTTTAGATTTATACAAATTGTATCACGCACAAGTACTAAGTAAAAATTAATGGGCGAGCTCAGTAATTCCATAACTGTAATGTTCGCGCTATTTTCCCTTGTAATTTAGGAGTATATTTATAATTTATACTGGCATTTGCCTTGACGTCTTGCCATTTCGTAATAGTACACTTTTAATCTAAAGGGCTCCTACAACACTGTATATAAGTAACTTGAATATAAACGGAATTTTAAGTGTTGAAGATTATAAAATTATTTTATTGTTGTTACTCAGAGATAATCATTTTAGATTAAATTTACTTTAAACAAGATCGAATTAGATTTAAAGTTCTTTTTTATTCAAAAGGATATTGACATTGAATCACTATTACTGAAAGTCGGTTAGAATTGCGCAAGCGAGAATTTTATATAAGTAATATTCAGGCAATGCTATAACATAAATATGGTTAAGTATTAAGGAAGTAATATTATCCCAGTGCAGGAGATTAACGTAAAGCATTCAATGTATTCTGGAGCGGTTTGCCAAGAACCCAAATTCTGATTGAAACTTTTCCTGTCTCTTCTTATACCTATTTTATATGTATATAATTTATACAAATATATGAAATTAATGTGTTTTAAAAATATTACGTACAGTTTTTTTATTATGGTATAAATGTGATTTTTCTATTATATTATACGAGGTAATTGAGACAATCTGTTCAAAGTTTGATATTGAGAAACATCTTTTCTGGTAAAAACAAAATATGTACTATGTAATATATTTGCTTCGTTCTCTGCCTCTTATACTTTTTATAGTGCAGTTAAAATAATAAGAATTCAAACATAAAATATGTACTAAGAAATCGTAAAATTCTATATATAAAATTCAATAACGTACAAAACTCTCAAACAATTTCAATTCAATAATAAAATCTACTTTTACAAGTTTCATTTTATTCCATAACTGCAACAGTAATTGGTTTAATTACATACATCTTTAATATATAGTTCCTTTATCGGAACTTTAATAACACGCTTTACCTCGCGAATTGAAAATGTGGAGTCAATTAAATGTTTTATTAAATTTCTCTTAAAGAGTACCTAATTCTTATAAGTTTTTACTGCTCTATTAATACAGTGGGAGGCAAAGGAGTGCCGATTCTCGCGTCTTAACTTTTACTTAATTCAATCTATTTGTTAAAAGAGCAAGAGATCGTGGTTGAAGATATCTAATTGGGTTGAGACGATTTTTGTTTGAAATTATAAATTGTTATACTTTTAAAGAGTGGTTTTGAGAAAGATTTTTGTTTAAAATCGGCTTAGCGTAATCTTATTCAATTTAAAGCTTTTATGATTTCTACATTATAGTTCTGTACGAATATTAAATATGTAGAGTAGCTTTAATTTATCTCTATATAGTTACTAACTAAGAAGATTACTTATATTAGATGGAATCTGCATAGCATGATAATAACTAAAATATCTTTTGTACAAAGTTCTTATCGTACATTGAAGATAACTAAACAGATGCATTTAGCAACAACACAAACACGCAATACAACGCATGAAATGGAACGCAAAGGTAGAACGGATAAATCAAGACTATTTCATACTTCATTTAATATGTACTAGCTTTCTTCTCTTTACTAGCGTCTACCTTGGCTTCGCCCGCTTTATCTAAAACCCAATTAATTATAATTATACTCAAACGCTCTAGCTATTAAAAAATATTCATCAATATACGTTGCGCAGTTTTGTAGATTTAAGCATACATAGCGAGATGGGGATATAGGGACAGAGAAAGCTTCTTCGTTTTATACTATGTAGTGATTTATACATTCTATAGAAACACCAAATAGTTAAATCCATTTATAACTCTAAATTCTTCAAGCATTTCACCCAAAAAATTGCGCAATTCCACATTTTTTTGAGTACCTACACCCTACGGGTACATAAAATGATACTAGCCATAAACATTTTAGCGTGTCCCAAGTATGCGATGGTTTATAATTTTTCTGTGCTCGGCTTCGCCGGAAGTATTCACTTACCTACTGACAAAAGCATGTTAAGAATATAAATAACTCTATTAAAGGCGGTTCTGTACTACATTACATCGTTCATTGCGAGTTTTTTTAACATTTGCCGCGATAGGTCAGGTAAAGTTGGTTAAAAAGTTTGATACGGTTACTGTGTTAGTAGGTATAATAGTATAATTGAAGCGATTTTAAATTGTATCTTGCGAGATAATTATTATGTAGTTACTTATTTAAAATGGTAGGTAATTAATTAATTATTGCAATAATGACTAATAATCAATTCTTGTCTTATTGTAATTAATCAATAATAACGATAAGACAAGAAGGAATGAAACTGTACTTTCTGTATGTATTTTTTTATTAATTGTAGGATATAAAATAAAGTGTCATGTAACAAAAAAATAAAGTTGAAAAATAACTTTAGTAAGTATACGCATTTACGGATACACTTGCTGTGACCGCGAAATCGTTCCTATATATTCGAGTAGACAACTTGTAGCAAATGTTTGCCCTACTTGATGCATCGCTAATAAAAGTTACTTTCCAACTACACATGCTTATGGGAGTCATGCTATAAATGTTTATTTTATTGATTTTCACACGGCTTCGCACAACGCATCCCACTGGTACACTAACATTAACAATTACTTCGACACAGTTCCAAATTCTTCGTATAAAATTACCAGTGAACAACTTCATCTTATTAATAATAATGAATACGCCAAGAACCCCTCGGTGTTGAACAAAAAAGTTTTTATTTCGGTAAAGTAACATTCTCCTTACTGTGCTCCGGGAGTTAGAACTTTGTGTTAGTAAATTATTTTTTTATCCTCCTATCCGTTTCGCCGCACATTGATTTAGTTTACTTTAGTAATGGATGATTAATTTTATCGGGTGTATAATTAAAAAGTGTGCGAGTTTACATTTCTTTTTTTTATGACACGTGTAGCTTTGATAAGCACATAAATATACAGTAAAGAAGCTAAGTTAACATTTTGTGAACAAAATGTTTTTGTTATTTCGCTAAGTCACAAAAATATAGAGCACAAACAAATGGACGAGCAATTCGACTCTATCATTACGTCGTGATGAACGTCAATTAGCGACAAAAGCTCTGGTTCAGATTTTTTCCGGAAGGGGGAATTAAAAGCTTTCTTAACGCATCGAACTCTACATCCCGTTGTTAGTCAATGTAATTGCGATCTCGTGGCGCCCTCTGCGCTAACGAATTTTTAAATACCGAAAACTATAAACAAAGGCTCGGCGGGGGGCATTCGAGTTTAATTGCAGGTTTAGCGTTCATTAGGATATGCAATTTTTAACGCGATTATGACGTCGCAGGGTCGAGGGTGCGTTGGGGTGAGGGGCTGCGTCACGTGCGAGGTCCGCACTCCGCCACGACGCATGCGAGACCGCGGGGCGCCGGGAGCGCATGCGCCCCCTCATACCCTGCCTCGGCCGTCAGTCAGCCGCCGGCCATCGCGCGCCCCGTCCGCTTTCACAGCGTCCAAACGTGCCGCGAGTGCTTTTCAAGTGATGTCGGCTTGTGACTAGTGCCATGCTCGTGCACTGTGCCCTCCTGGCGGCTCTGCTCGCCTCCGCCGCAGCAGCTTGGCAGGAAAACGTCCGCCCTAAGGTCTTCGCACAACTAGGTTAGTACGAAAGCTGCCGTCACGTTGTCAGATGTTACACGGACAGCTTTTGACAGCTTAGGGCTCACTATCGAGTTGTTGTAGTGAACGTTCGATGTTTACGTCGTTTTGTTTGACGACAATCACAGCGCGCATCCAAACACGCCGTTCGAAGCTCTTGTTTATATTATTTAGGTCGATGTAATCAAAACACTCTAGTTTGTTAGTGTTATTAAAGTGCATCTATTCATTGAATTAAGAAACTCTATAGCGTAAGAGAGATCGTTTGATATGTCAGATTATAGGTTATCTTGGGAGGCGAGAGGTTATAGACTCGCGTTCTTATTGGAGCGTCGGCGTCGTGAGCTTTCGACACAGTACTTTATTTTGAGATATAAAACTCAGCAGAGTCATGTTTTTTGAGTAATTATATCATAAGTATTAAAATATATTATAAAATGTATATTATGTGTTTTGTTGTGGTGTGTAAAATGAATGTTTTAAGAATTAATTAACATTCAAAAGTACCATTATCTTCCTGTATTCCATTAGATGAATCTGTTAAAGTTTATTGAAATGTGTTGTATACACAATCATAATAATTCGTAAAATATAATATAGAGGATAGACAGAAATATGTGATACATTCCAGCAAAAGCATTGTTTCATATAAATCAAAAGCTCCGCGATTTCTTGACATAGAGCTCGCATAGTCCGGCGGTAGAGGCACGCAATTCATCGTATGATAAAGCCGGAGGACTGTGCCTCTATTGTTTTATTGTGCAGCCTGCATTGCAGGGGACAGCCACGTGGCTCTCATTAGTGGATCACAAAGCGAAGCAGTTTGTTCTGCGTTTTGCAATGTTACGCTTACTCCACCAAATGCATTTAAATGTTTTTAGAGTGTATTGTACAATGTGATATCTTTATAACAGAACTTTAGCATGGCTCGCTTGATTTAAACAGCGTAAGCTCGTTTTGTGGTTTCTAGTTTCGAATGGACTTGGTACTTGTATTCATGGTGTATTTGTATTGCGGTCACGGAAGCTCGTGCATCGTAAATATGATAAATAAGACCACCCACTGGGATAATAATACAAAGATGGATATTGAAGTATATCGAAATAAACTTAATCGAGATGTCTGTTTATGTAGAGGTATAGCACTAACAAAAATACGGCAACTTAAAATTTTGTTTGTACTAAAAAAATTTAAACGAACAGATTTCATCAAAAAAATACACTTTTAGTCAAGTGCACTCGGTGTCTCTCGCTCCCCTTATATAAAATATATGACTCGAATTGAGAATCTCTTGATTTGAGGTCGTTTAAAAAAGGAGGATCGTTAAATTTAAGCAATATGAATGAACGGTTATATAAGAATGTATGTCGTACGGTACTTTAATAGGTCCAATTAGAAACAATATGAATTAAAGACGTCTAGACGTGTAGACTATAGTTCCATTGCATATCCGTCTATTGTATTCTTCGTAACCCAATTTTAATCATTGCCATAAAAACACCCCAAGTATGAATCAAATCCATTAGCATGTTTTATTGTTGTTTTATTTATGTACGTATGTTAAGTGTGAAGTGTCGAATGATCTTCAGCAATTTGATCACTCAATATAAACTAGTTACTAGAGGGTTCTGCCCACATGATGTGGTTTTATACACGATCAAAGGTCTCTGTGGAAATTGGAGATACAGGATTCAATATAAATCCATACTAATATTATAAATGCGAAAGTAAACTCTGTCTGTCTGTCTGTTACTCAATCACGCCTAAACTACTGAACCAATTTTCATGAAATTTGGTATGGAGATATTTTGATACCCGAGAAAGGACATAGGCTACTTTTTATCCCGGGAAAATTATACAATCAAGGAAATCCCACGGGAACGGGAACTATGCGGGTTTTTCCTTGAAAACGCGGGCGAAGCCGCGGGCGGAAAGCTAGTATTACCTAAATAAAGCTCGTTTCGTTATACGTAGTTAGTATAGCGTTTAAGTGAATATTTTTGCGTAATAATGTGACATGTAAAATTATAGGACACTCCGACTGACTGAATGTTTCAATACTTTGCAATTTATTTGCAAAAAAATAATAATAAAAAACAAAACAATTTTCCATCCACGTGTTCATTTAATTAAATATCTACGGCTTATCAAATATTATTCATGAAATATGTTTTCGGCTTAGATTGTATGTATATTTGAACCACCAATTTAATTTAGTTCGACTGAACTTCCATAGCTTAGCTTTTCTATCGGAGTTTAAAAATATTTTATCAAAAGAAAGTGTCATCGTTGTCTATGTGGCATGAAGATAAAAACTTGAAAGAGATATACATAGATAATGTAGAAACTGAGCTGAGCTATCATCTATCTAGACTGGTTTGGTGTAGGTGTGCTACAAACCGGTAAAAGGGAGTTTCTCCTGTCAATAACTCATTAACCAGTATTGAGTCAGGTCAGTGATAGATTTTTCTTCGTGCCGCATTTTGCTCATTTTCATGTTCAAATAAATATTCAGAGAATCTGTATGAAATCTTTTAGTAAAAAAAAAAAACACTACAGATATAAAATAACTTTAAACATAAATTAGTAAATGCAAACGAAGTTGTTTTATTTACTAAAATAAACGAACAATATTTACCTGGGTATCTCTCTGTTGCTAATAACCTAGGTGTAACCAGACATACGAAATTAGTATATTTAAATAAGTATGTCAACTAGTGAAGTTCTCGTAAAGTCTGTTGTAATCTATTGTAAGTCATATTAGCCTTTGTAGGATCACGTGTTTTAAAAAAGAAGATTTATGGACTCCTCGTAATGGGTTTTCTGTATCTAAACTTCAATTTGATATTTTATACGGGGGCATTATGGTTTCAAACGCCCCTTTATGATTTAACTACTCAGATTATAAGAACGTTTGAGTGTGCCCATAAAATAACTGTTCACTTACTACCTGAAGAAGAAATAAATTACTTACAGGATAATGCTTTTATATTGTGGAATGTTTAAAACGTGTCGCGTTTTGGCTTATACGTATTTATTGGGTCATTCGTCAGAACCAATACTCAGGGGAACTGTTATGTGGTTGGGGTGCATAATACTGTGACGCGATGTTGTTTATGATTGGACATTCTACTACAATTTATTAACATTTGGGAATGGCTCGATAGGGGGAATAAACTCATTTGCCTCACGAATATTATGTTTATGATGTTATACTAAAAAAAACAGTATAAAAGAAAGGAATTATGAAAATCGACGCCGACTACAATACTGATATTCCTCTAAAAACGATAGGGCAAGCAATGTGACCTTTGAGGGAAGTCCGTTATGTTTGTGAAAGTGGGTCGCAATTGTGATTAATAAAAATCGTACCGGCAACGATAACCGCTAATCAAAAAAGGACAAAAGTTCAAGCGTTCATCGACAATGGCTTGCGATCGCTATTAGAAGACAGGAATGCGATAATAGGGCAAAACAAAACGTGCTTAGTGGTAACGTAATATGGTGGATAATGGTTTGTGTTTTATATACAAAGATCAGCACGTTGAATATCAACCTTAATTTAAAGCAATAAAGCTTTTTTTGTAGAGTGACAACGATTGTTATGAATGACTTGCGTCGCGGGCTACGCACGTGCGTGCGGCGTTGCAAGCGCGCTGGTACGGTATAGGAGTAAGGAAGACGTACATATTGTAGGCGCCACTTGGTTGGACAGGGACGGATGTATGACGCGTAACGTTACTGTCTTCGCCCAATTTGGGATTTAGTTTCTTAAATTCAGTCCTGTCGGTTATTTTTGCACTAATAAGAACGATGGGCTTGCCTGTAACACAGTTAATTACAAGCCTGTGAGATATCGGATAAGTTGGGAATACGCCTGCAAAATAGATATTGCATTTCATAAATAACCGTTAACCGCATGTGCATGACATTTGTTCCACGATGCATTTCCTCTGCGAGAGTTCGCAGCAGGTCTCATAACTTTCCCGAATATGTTATGAAGATTGGCCATAACTTGAACGTGCTATTACATTTTTTGGCGATATTGCTTTTCGAACCAAACACGAATATAATGGAATATGGTATCGGCTGTTCCATTCAGATCTGAAATGCGGAAGAATGGAGATGAAATAAAAGCAGTTGGGAATGGTGTTTTTATTCAACCTTTCCATATGAGTACAGGGCAAACATTGGTTTAGAAACGAAAATATTTGCCGAATCCTCCACGCATAATACAGAGGAAAGGCATTTTCAAAATGGCTGGGCAAGTGTGCCTAGTCCATTGTTATCCAGTTTTAAATCCGGATTAAAAAGGAAGCTCATAATAAGTCCTATGAGGGGAAGCTACATTCACTTCTCGTTGTGTTGCAACTCCGTTGTAACGCTTTGCTATTGTGCAATGCAAAATAGTTTACATTCGCCAACTAAGCATTAAGCTCATCTTTTGTTTCCATTGTCCGGATCAATTGCCGGTGTACGTTAGAATTATCCAATTGCTCTGTGCAAATAAGCAGTAAAAAATTGTTTCTACAATCAAAGCGTACCTACGTCTAATTCATTATTTTTCCATATGAATTTGTCGGTCGACTCTCAAAGGCGTATCTTTTTACCTTCATTATTATTTCACTTGCATAGTTTGCGACAAAAAGGTATTGGAATATGTAAACGCCCCCATTTGCAGCGAGTCGCATTAAAACTAGGGAATGCAATCCCGATCCCGCGGGATCCCGATCTCGCGAGATCTCGTGTAATTTTTCGGGATCAATCCCGACGCATCATATGACGAGATCCCGTTCGAGATTGACGGGATTGGGCGGCAGTGGTCAGCGACGCAACACACAACCACTCGGGGCGCAAGCTTTTCAATTTTTCCTAATTTTTCCTAATTCCCTTGAAATAAGCTTATTGTTTTGATTTCCTTACAACCTGATTATTATTTAGTTGGTAAGATTAAAGAATAAAGGTTTTTATTTTCTTTCGAGTAATATGTTATTTTAGTTAACCTCACTTATATCACAAACAAGCAGTTATTAGCTTTTTCAGTCATCTGAATTCAACATTTTTTTTAAATTATACGGGATCCCGAAAATTCCGGGATCCCGCGGGATTGATATTTCTAATCCCGCGGGATCCCGAATTTGCAATCTCGAGTCGGGATTGCATTCCCTAATTAAAACCCTTTGCATTTGAAAAGGCTCCGATGAATAGGTAGGAGTCAATGGGTCGTAAGAAATGGGCCAGTCAGTGGCGCAGGCTTGTAGTCAAGTGAAACGCACTTCTAGACCAGTTTATTGAGATCTTTAAATGTTAGCTAATGTTCTTGGCATCAAAGGCAGCGCAGCGATTTATAGGTTACATACCGCACTCCTTCTGTTTCGGTCTATTTTTAAAATCAAATTTGGTACTCGATATCGCTTTAAAATATCAGTTGGATAGGCTAAAACGAATATTGGTTTAGTCTTGGTAAATAGAAAAAATAGTCTCTACAAAATTTCTTATCACACTTTTTGTTGACACGTTGATAGTACAGCTGTTCTTATGACCATGGAAACGAAATCACTGATGTGTTTTATACAGTATTTATAAAGTAAATTTGCATCAAGTGTAGGGGAGGTCGTTTTAACCTGGTAGCCGTCGTTCCATTAATGAGCCAGGTGTACAATGTGAAAGTTAACAATACCCGTTGGTGAGGGTAGCTTACGTTCTATCGCGTGCTTTCTACATATTCTCAATGGATTTTTCTATTCGCCTTAATTGCTAAGCCGTCATATGGTTGATGTGTTACCATTGTGGGTGTCCTGGATTACGTTATTGTAATTATTTTTAAGTTTATTATTAATTCAGAAACAATGTACCGAATTGTAGCTAAGAAATTAATATTTAAAATAAAGCTTTTGTGTATGTTTTATTATTTTTTTGATATGTTATGTTATTAAATTGTACAATTTAAACAAAGTCTCTATAATATGTAACTCCGTTATTACCTCAAAATCACGTATATTTTTTTTTGTTGTTGTTTATGATACAATTAAATTAGTGTTCTTGTTAGCATATAAAGAATGTAAATACCAGTGAAGTGTATATTAGTGATATTAGTCGAGGAGAGATGTATATTTAGTGATTTAAAAATAAACAAGCCGTGCGGCCGCTCACAGTCTACACTTGAACTTGACGTCGAGATCAATAACCGCTGGCGTGTTGATTAATTTTTATGAGTTTTAAATTATTTAATTGTAAATTTCAATTATACCATATAGTTTGAAATGACGTAAGTCTAATTCAATGTGAATTCCTGTTGGTTTTGCAGCGCAAGTTGGTGATCGTATCATTTTATATACTCGTTAAGGAACTAAGAATAGCTTGGAATTTTATTTTATGTCTTTTAATGGTCATGTTCAATTATTAATATAATAAAATGTACAACAAAAAGTTTCTTTTGACTTATTTAAATATTTCTGTAGGTACAAATGCCGCTTTTTATGCCTACTAATTTTAACAATAAGTTTAAAGGATTAAACAATTTCTTCAATTGCTATCAATTCGTAAATACAAAATGAAGCTCTCTAGACGACAGACGTAATAACAAAATTCTCCCCAAATAATTTACAAATAATTGAGCTGATAAAGGGAGGTATCGTTTGTGAGAAAATAATGAGGATTCGAACCGTAAAATTATCAGTCACGGAAAATCACATCAGCGCGTTCTCACTGTCAGGATTTACATTCCATCAAAATATAATTTAGATTTTTCTCTTATACTTGATTTTCGGCACATCTTTAATGAAATATCGCTTTTGAAGTAGGGTTTCTCAATTCTCGAACTGACAGTCGTGACTGTGATTAAATAGTTACGTTTTATATATTGAACTGTTTTTGTCGCAAAATATAAGGAATATAAATTTCGATTCATTTGCCGTTGGCAAATATCTACACCATATAAATACTTTACTCGTGTTTGTTATGATGATCATCGTTTTTAGTTCATTTTCCTATTACAAGCACACATATTGCGTCCCCTGAGGGTCATGGAATAATTCATCACACAATCCAAGATGAAGGTTGTTAGAACTTTCTGATAAGATCTGATGTTTAAATAAAATAACTGAATAGTAGTATCTGCATTTGAATTGAGAATTATAATTAAAAATTTCAGGTCTCGAATCTTGACTCTCTAATTTAAGTCATACTCATACATTGTTATTTATTTTTATATTAATCAATTTAAAAACTCTGGGTAAGTCGCAAGGCGTAATAAAATTAAAATTTAGAACTTGGAAATCTAACGAGATTTATTCCTAACTAATTGATAACGATGACCAATGCATTCAGAACTCGTCATCACGGATAGACGAATGGATTAAGAAAAATATCCTCAAGGAATGCGATAGTCGCTACTAAAACATTCAATGCAGATGTTTAGCAGTGCACCGATCGATAGCTTAGACAGGAATAATTGAAGCAACCGTATCCCTTTCAGAAATAGAAACGTGTTCAAAGAAAAAGACGGCGCTAAATGCATCTTTCATTTAAAACGATTCTCTGAAAAAAAGTGTCCTGAATTCCATTTGCTGAGCCCACAAATTACATTATGGACTAAGGGTTGGAATAATATGAATTGTTTTTGTTTGCCTTTGTTTAGGCTAGAGCTGTTTTATTTGCATCTATTTTTATAAACTGTAGAGTCGTTTAAGCGGCTCTATTTTTTTAGCATAGTAGATTACATGTAGTGGCGCTATAGTCTGTCAAGTTTGGATTTTATTGTATTTTTTTGCTTTGTATTTTTCTTCTATGCTGAATTTGTAAATTTATTAATCCAAAAATATTTGGACTCTTGTATCATCATCATTAATTGGTTTATATTGATTGATGTAAACATACAATAATGATCAACAAATTTAACGCTTTTTAAATATTGAACGAAACAAATAAACAACAACACCTTATTCCCAACTTCAATTCAACAGCAAAACATATTCACATTTCCTAAAGTAATATAAGTATAAATACTAGCGACCCGCCGCGCCCCGGCTTCGCACGGGTGCAATGGCGGCCGACCGGTACCGCCGCAAACGCTACGTTAGGCAATTTTTAAATCTGTAATATTTTCGAAAATATTCACTTAAATCATACGGTGTAAAGGGCCATATAGATCTATATTAAATGAACAATGTATTCAAGGTATTTAATTCGTTAAGGATTAATGCTGTATTGGTTAAAATCGCTTCGAAAATTAACCATTATTTGTCGTAAAAAGTAAATGACAAAAAAAAGTTATTGTGGGTTATTCATAAGAGATAGACATATACCATCGCGGACTTTTCTGTAGACCTTTTCAATGTGTACAATACTTAGTACATTACTTTGATAAAACTCGTAGGGTTCAGCCTGCGTTTGCAATGTAAGCGGAAAAAATGTAATTATTTACGACATCACATTAGAAACCTCAAAAATAACAGTACTTCTCCACTATTTAATGGATGTTATTATACATATAAACCTTCCTCTTGAATCACTCTATCTATTAAAAAAAACCGTATCAAAATCCGTTGCGTAGTTTCAAAGATTTAAGCGTACAAAGGGACATAGGGACATAGGGACATAGGGACATAGGGACAGAGAAAGCGACTTTGTTTTATACTATGTAGTGATAATTTCCTGCAATAATTAATGAGCCCTTAAGAGTTCATTGCTTTGGCAAAGTTTCCGCTGCAAACTCGACTTACGCTTACTTACTTCGGTGACATTGGATTAGTTCGGAGTTCGCAAGTTGCCGATGTTACAGCGTGTCTAAGATAACGATAGGTTAATAGCATCCGTATTATGAAAACTTTGACGTTTGGATATATGACTACACAATTATTATACGGGAAAATGTAAAATTGTATTAATTCGAACGGCGTTAAGGGTTTATGTAGTGGTTTGGTAGTGATAGTTAGTGTTATATTTTTTCCTATATAATTTTAAATTCACGATACTGAAAGAGAAATATAGTGTCATAACATTAAAGTAAATTAAACAAATATATGATTATCTAAATGCATTATTTACTTGAAATGTAATGACCTAAAGTCGTCGTTAAAATGAATTATTATTTAATTTAATCATAACGACAAATAAGTTATAAATCAGAGCTAAAAAAGAAAATATTTTTATTAATGTTTATGTGTCTTATAGAAAAATATATTACTTTTTACGATATGTCATAGGTAATTGCTTAGGAACGGTTTCGGCCCCATGGGGTCTAACTATAGTACGGTTGCGCGATAATACCCTTTATTATGAATTCCCGTAATAATATCATACTGTTTTATTTTTTACGTCTGGATTAACTACGCTGGGGCATGGAGTTGTCTGAATTTTTTCTCATCGAATGATTTATTTATGTGAATGTCTTTCGTAAAGGCAGCTAAAAACTTGTATTACGTTTATGTGATAGCCAAACTTTCTTGGAAAAAAAATTTCAACACTTTAGCTTACTTGGACTTTATAAAGCTTTAACTTAGTCAAGCCATTTGTTCAAAGCCTAAACGTTAGTAAATATTAAAATCAGAAGTTTTTACTGTTATAGTACATAAGATATTCGCTTGTTTTGGGATAAGTGGAAGCAACTTTTGCGAAACTCTCTACTATGAATTTATTCTCTTTACTTAGGCTCGACCATAATTTTCTGGAAAACAAGTGAATATTCTTACCTCAGAAAGCTTCAGAAGGACGGAACCCTCGATGAGCAAGTGGAACTCACACTTGACTGGCTTTTTTAGCGGAAAGCATGCATATGAAAATGTTCAATAGGGCTTACACACAATGAAATTGAAGAGGAAATTATTTGCATTTTATATTATTTTGGCAGCGTGTCAAAACTGTTATTTCCGTTGCACACCAATATAGTTTAATTCCCAAAAACTCCAACCAATTAATTTATAACTACAAGCGCAGCACCCACTTGAAATAACTTAACAGCCGTGCGAGCGAATCTGGGTCGTTTGCTCTAGTCATTAAGTTTTAAAATTGCTCTATGGGTTCCGTATAAAAAGTGATTCCCACATGAATGATCGCGGAGCGAGGTCAAAAGTTCAAGTTGGTAAAAAACCGTATGCAGCAGCTGTTTGGCACATGATGGTTGGCGATGGAAAAACGTTTAATAAAACTAGGAGCTCGCTCGCTCATTTCTTTCATATTTTTTCGTCGGGACGTGGTGTTGCTATAAGAGTACGTCATTTCGAGCGGGATTAATTTTTTTGCAGCGCACTGCGACATATTTTAATGTGTCTTGACGGGAGTTTTATGTCTATCGGGCTATTAAAAGCATTTTATAAACTTGCTAAGATATTAAAATGGCATGACGGTAACTAAAAGTCAGGTACAGTTTTTAAGTAGAGGTATTTAATTATGAATTTTTAAGGTCTGTAAAGCTGGCGATGAAAAATTAGCGAAATTACAAAAAAACAACGCCAGAATTTGTTGCTTTTTTGTTGCTAATTAGTTGCTATAATGACGATTTTGTTGCTCAAGCCGATCGCTGAAAATCAGCAACAGTTCTAGCTTTACATTAAGGTAGCGTGAAGAAATCGGAAAAAGGGATGGATCGTTTGATAAATGCAGGTGAATTTGTTTCTGCATAAAAAGTGTAGATGTTGATTTTTTTTCAATAGCGCCAAATATAACACTGACCACGTCAGCTTAACTGTCGATTTTCGGTAGTTAAACAATCAATTAAATTGAAAGTGACATCACTTTCAATTTAATTTTTTAAGGAGCCTTCGTTTCAAAAATTGGTTTGGATTTTGCTTGTGTCAAAATTTTTGGAAAACAATGTCGTAGTGTTCTTTAAAACTACGTGGAATGTGTAAACAATACTAAAGCTGCAAGATAACGAGATATTCTTGTGTAATGTAAAAAATGTTCATATTCAGCGGATTAATGCAAAGCCCCAAGCGGTTTTATTTGGTTTCGTGGAGGCAGCGTATCGTGCTGGCGGTTACAAAGTTCAACCAAATATACAGGCTAGATAAATTTCAAAGTTTGCCAAAAACTTTCAAACAAGTTTCAAACCTCTGAAGGTTTTCGGAATCGATAATTACGTAGCTATTCTGTTCAATTTATTTGCGAAACCTCTACGAATGGAAATTTCAATTTGGTTTCTAAATCTATACTAACATTATGAAGCTGAAGAGTTTGTTTGTTTGTTTGAACGCGCTAATCTCAGGAACTACTTGTCCGATTTGAAAAATTATTTCGGTGTTAGATAGCCCATTTATCGAGGGAGGCTATAGGCTATATATCATCACGCTATGACCAACAGGAGCGGAGCAATGCGGGTGAAACCGCGGAGCACAGCTAGTATATCAATACATATTGTACGTGGGCGAGTATGAATTATATAAATAAGTGTACTTAAGACAGAGTACATAATTAAATGATATCGAGTATCTTTTCCAATATCAAAGAAGCTAATAAGGTTTAATAAGCATGTTTGTATGTTATCTATACTTGATATTGGATATTTTTTTATCTTTGTTACAAGAATTTATTAATTAACTCCCTTCTGCATTGCGTTTATTCTTTTGCAGACCTGCATTGTTTACTGGTTCGTTTTTATTTATGATTTAAAATCAAAGGTTTAGTTAGTTTAATAATGTAGGTTATGCCGAGTGATTTAAAAGCGTTGGATTTTATTTGACTATTTTATCAACATACGGAGATGAGAGACTTCCATACTCATTGAATATTCTTTTGTTTTTTTTTTTGTTCTTCGAAAAAGCGCTATATCATCAATTGGATATGATGGAAAACATGGATTCAATCGTGTTACATAGATACCTAACGCTTATTTCAACTGAAATATATGCAAACATAAACTTTATTGTTTTAATTATAACCCCAAGCGTGTGAGTATATTTACAGGCCGCAAATGACTTGTGAAGATCTTAATTACTGCCATCCGGCCGTTTGATTGGCTCCCGCATTGTTTGTACAGCAACAGGACAATTGCACTTGCACTTAGCTCCACAAATCATACCTATTGCGACCCGAGGGGTCTTTGACTTAGAAAATGCCATGTGTTATCCTTTGATTTATTTGATACAGTTTTTTTTATATTCTTATGCCTCTACGGTTTTTTTTTATCATCAGTATATGTATCTGCTATAGGGACATAGATTTTCTTCAAGATGAAAATGAGTTCATTCGTCAAAATCATAGAACATGTACCTAATGTGTATAATAATAAATATTACTGTATAGTATCTAAGGGTATCATTTTTCAGACAAGACGTATAAAGAAAAAAGTGATGAAAGGAAATTCCAAATTCAATAATAGCCCGTAGATATATTAATTTCTAGAGATTTACTCCCTATCACTTTGGATATCAGGATCACAAAGACTTGAAACGTTTTCCGAAAGAAATGCTTCGTCAGGGTTAAAAATATCACAACGGTGGGATCGATAACGTACCTCAAGCGATTGTGGGCTGATCATTCTTTGGTCTGCGAATAACAAATGATACCAGCTTAAACGTCAAATACACAATGTCTTGTGGGTTTACATGAATTTGAAGATTTTCCGCCGAAAATAAAACGATTGGAAACGATGGTTATATTATGTTCAATAATTTACATAAACGAGTAAAAACCTACATGCAATCGACATATTCGTAACATAAGCATGTAAGTAAACTAAACTCTCTTTTTAAGATAAGCAGGTGGTCATGTAGTTATTTTTGTTATTTTCCATCGGAAATCGAACTCTATAACATACTGGCTCTACGCTCACGCCGTCAACCACTGTGAACCAAACAGGCGGTGAACCATAACAGTTAATAAAATGTCCACCGTTCACATGGTTGTATCCATTTCTCCTGTCACGCTAAGACTGTCTCCGCGAAGAAAATTTAAACGAATCCGTAAATAATACTCCGCTCGCATTACATAAAGAACCCTAATCCTTACAGAGTGATGACACTGAATAATGTAAGGGATCTAATTTAAATGGTCGTGGTACACTTTTGCTTTCTATAGAATCGAACGAACGGGTATTCAGAAAATTTAATTTCCGTAGATAGATCGAACAATTTCGCTCCAATGTGGTGTTCGCAGACCGTAATTGGGTCAACCTGGCGGACAATGGACTTTGACAATGTTATTATTAGTAGATCTCTTATTCATTCGATCGCTCGATGAACTTATCAATCATTCCCTTTCATGAAAGTTTCGATCAAAGAGTTAAGAGATGAGAACATTGTTTAAGAAGTCCCTTTTCGATTGCGAGTTGAATTTCCAATAACAGTTCCATTCTGTACTTTCTATAATTGAAAAGTAATAAAAAACTGCGAGTAAATCGCTATTGAGTCAAACGCTTTATGTACTTTTTGTGACCGTCTGCTTATTATCGCACTGCTATTACAAATACAAAGTTCGTACGTGTGTGTGATTCTTTCAGACTGAAGTAGTTGCTTGTGTGGATTGAATGCTAAAGTTTACACTTTTAGCTAGAATAAAATTTGGCCTATTGTAATATGTAATTTTGGGAATGAGAATATAATTTTTAACTTAATTGTTATTAATATATTATGAAACTAGGTCATATTAATAAAAATATTGCCAACAATAACACAATATAGTATACGAAGTCACTACTGCATTGATAATATCCAATCAATGCTAATGAATGCAAATCATTGAAAGTACTGATGTGATATCGTACATTTAGCTTATCTCTATAGCTTTGCTAATAAAGACTGACACAGGGCTATCACACAGTATTTCCTGACTTCGAGGAACTGACAGAGAGCTGTTTATGGTTAAACTAACTTTCAACGCATCGAGAATCGGACAGTCTCTACTCTACCTTAATATTTATATCAGCAAAATATCTCATCGATGTGCTTGATCCCTATCAAGCATTTCTACGCAAGGCAAACTTTACACACAATACAGAACTAAATGTAAACCCATTGGATTAAGCTAAAGTAGCCCGTATTCCGTTGCGCTAAACATCTAAATACCCTGTGTGGTTTTTCGTATTGTTGCCAACGGGGCGTGGTTACAGTTCCGTGCATACAGTTATAATTTCGCTCAGTTAGCCTTATTTGAAATATCTAATGGATCGCGTTGATAGCTTTGATTGTTCAGCATTGAGCCTAATAGGGTTAGGCGTTGCGCTTTCAACCGTGCACTTTGAAAGTATTCAGGTTAGATACGTGATCGGTCTAGATAGTAAATAGTGGGTTCGAGCGTTTCGTAGCTTCTTAGCAACCCTTACAATGTGAAAAGTTAGTCATACAATAGAGTTATTGTGGATCGGGTAAACAGAGGGATGGCAGACGGGTGCTGTGCACGCTCCGATGATTACCCCCTCGCCGGGACATACTGGTGGGGAATACGAACGGCCACTACGCTTTTTTATTTTTAATCCAGCAGTGTAAGTCTGGGCCTTGGTGCAGGCTTTTTGTGTGAAAAGATTAATTTAATAACAATTGATTCTACAGCGTTGGTACTTTGGTGAAAAGAGATTTTAAACTCAAAATAAATAAAAGACTAAGCGGAATTCGCTGGAATATTTATTTAAGAAGAATTTGTTTATGTTTTTGAAAAAATTGGTACCATTAAAATTCATATCGGCTCGGCCGCGGCGCGCGGCGAGACTCGAGCTCTAACTATTGCACCGCCGCGGCGGCTCATAAAACTCAAAATCTACTCAATTCAGGCGGACAAAACGTAAAAATAAGCAATTAAAGAATCTGTTAATTGGTATTCGCCTTTCAGAGAATTTGACTATGTACTCAAGTTATAAAAATAATAAAAAATAGGTAATTGACATCATCATTATTATCACTTATTGTACGGAACATGTCTATCAAGTGAGAAAAATGTACATTTACAAATTACGGAAATTTAACGGATTATCCGTTAAACTTCCTATCATAAAACATTGTTCAAATTTCTTCAAATAAGTAAGAGCCACTCAGTACGGCTCTAACAAGCTTGGTATCGACTTTATGAAATCTATCAAAATTCAGATTTGGTTGCCCTGTACGTAAGGTAAACAAACTAGTTACCGTATGTTTACAGCCTGTGTTGAGAGTAACCGCCGCTTTTGCAAATATCCGCCATAGTCTGACGGTTTTGCTTTATAATTTTTTTTGGAATCTTGCAAAATACATAACATAATCGGATTATGGGATTCGGCGTAGGAAATGAACGATTTATCGTCTTATGTCGTTAAGAGATTCTCTGTAGCGTTTCTAAATAAGTACTTGTCTTGAGCGTTTAAAATACATTCGGATTATAATTGCGGATGTATTCCTAATATATTATCAATATTGATTATATATAACGACAGAATTGTGATAAGAATGCGTTTCTTCGCATCGCATTTTTTATTCTTATTATTGAAGATATTTTACATTCGTTTAGCAATCCCGAATCAATATATTTGTATCCCTTCTTTCTAAAAATAGCGCCAACAATTGTCCACAAAATGTGTCAAACTAAAACCCAAAATACATACACAATACAACTTTCACAGTTTTGAACGAGTGATATCATTCGGCAAATTGATCGCAGATACAAAAGAGTTCCTTCGAGAAACCTTTTCCGTCAAGACGTGGCTTACAATGACCGACCAAATGCCTACAAGTCTCATTCAATTGTATATCTGTTGATGTATTTCTAGTCCAGTTACAAATGGCGACCGCAGACATCAAAGAAAGAGTTTACCCGACGATATCAATACATCATTTAAGCGAAGTTTTTAATTGAATTGCGTGATGAAGCCTTGTAAATCGCATTGTAAACACTTTTGTGGTATCTCGTTCATGTCGTTTGAATCGTGTAAAGAATTCCTTGAAACAAATGCTATAACGAAGGGTTGAGAGCGCTCGTGAAGCGCTTATCTGAGACATTTTTCATAACATTGCGTTCAGGAAAGGCACACCTTTTGCCAGTTTCATAATAATAATATTTGAGCCAACCTGTTTCCTAATTTTTAACTATTTAGAACTGAATTGGTAAGCGTAGATACAATAAAACTTCAATGATTGTTGTACAGAGGATAGATCCAGGTTCGACTTGATCGAAGTCGATACTATTGTTCGTGTTAACGCCTTTCGGAATCACAATTCGAATAAAGGCAGCCCAAAAACGATAGCTTCATGATTGATGTAAATAAAGATTTCGATTGTATCTGATAATTGAACTGATGAATGATTGTAACGGAGCAAGAAGAAACTCCGAATTGAAAGTCAGGTTAAATCAGACGAGTAAAGTACACAAACAAAATGGGAAAAGAAATTATAACACTTCGAGAATAGTTTCCAAAGTTCGTAGATTATGGTTGCAACATCTGCTTTTATCGGTTTTACGTGGATAGTAAAGAGGAAAGGAAAGATAAGTCATTTCCGATAATCCGTTCAACCGGGGTATTGTTTGAATACGCCGGGTTGCGATAGCATTGTTCTTTTTGATATATGGAAGAGATTATAAATTATACGACAATTGTTTTACGATTGCGACGCTATGATGTCTAGATTAATGGATGATTCAGCTGACGTAGAGCATAAAGTGCACATTGTTGTTTGAGAAAAAAAGTAAACTTATGACCTCTGGGTGCCTACGCACCGATTCATTGATGCCATGCAATGCCATTACATGTTTAAAGGAAATATAATTTTATACGATTATTTTCTTGCCTTAAAAATATCGTCGCCAATCGACACTTGTACTGTAACAATAAAACATAATTAGTATTATACAATAGGTTTCATAGATTTATAATACCTTTATTTAATCACAAACTGATATTATCTAATTTCATATAAAATAAAAAACCGAGAAACTTTACAGCACACATGACACAATAGATATCTAGATGAAGCTATCGGCGAGAGTGTGCAGTTGCAGTAGCATAAATCTTCTAAACGGAAACATCTTTATTCACGACGTTGTATAAAGATGCAAATGCGACTGAACTAAGGAAAAAGTCACGCAGCAAAAACTAAGGGCGCCCGCATCGTCTCCGTAGCACTTTGTGGCTTGCTATCTCACTGCACTTGTCATTTGTCCTCCATTTGCTTTTGTTAACTTTCACAAATGTTTTAGACCGCTTAAATACTCTCTGTTAAAAATATTAAAACACAGAGACGTTTGTGATTATTCAATTTAATGTTTCACCATATTAGTTTTAGCTTTAGCTTTGTTTTGGTTACTAAAATTCAAGTACTTTTAGTCACTTTAATGAAAAAATTAAATAAAACACATCTATTCAGTTGACTCTATGATGACTCTTGACTAAAAAATAATAATAATATAACAGTAATGCCACTGACTATTCTAACTGAAAACCATAATATAAAATAACGTTCAGTTGCAGAGAATACTTTAATGCACCAAAGATATCATCTGATTCATTGTAGCTCACTCATAATACGGGTCACTAGCGATGACTGAAAGAACGCTGAGAGAATCTTATAAATCTCGTATTTAATGCAATTGAATTCACTCAAGTAATAAATTCCGCTCTTCGATCTGGGCCGTTTTGATCGGACAAAATGTAAGGCTCATTGATAAATTTGAATAAGGTAAGAGTGAAATGGCAGTTAAGACGTGATATAGCGCCTAGCACGGTTCAGGTTAAATCTTTCTAAAAATGGGTGTGTAATAAATTTTGTTCCAATTTGTACCTGCACATGATGTTTTTTATAATAGAATTTTATATGTGCTCTATTTCATAAATAACGAATTTTGAAGCCGCAAAGGATAAGTCATATCTACCACCTCAGTCTAACTCATAAATTTATAAAAATACTTTTGTATGTTATATCTTTTTAAAATAGTGAAAAAATCACAGAACAGTAAAAACATATAGAAGTGTGATGTGGGCGTGGCCCACGTGTCACTGGTAAGGTAAGATCACCTAACTTGCTCTCAGTTGTGCGCAGAAAAATATTCGAGTCGGTTGTCAGCTGTCAAACCTTTTTTCCATATTTATTCATTAATTAGGACGTGTTGTTCGGTATTAGAGTGCAAAAATGATAGCAGACGAAATAATATCAGCAATGGAGGCATTTCATACCATCGGTAAGTCTTATTTTTATTTATTTTAATTATATTTTATGTTATAACTTCGCTTGTCGTAATTTGTCAAAATTGTATACAAATATCTAGTCAAAATGAACCTTAAGTTATAAGAAATTAGTACTTTTATAGATTGAACAGAAAACAAGACTTTCTGGAATATTATTGCAATAAACAAACGAATGTCGGTTTAGTGATGATTGTGGCGCATATCGATAGTATCGATACTTTAGAAAAGACAAACATTATAAATATTAAATTTTATTTTATTTTTCCTTAGCTTTCATTTGTCCAATTTATTTATAGATTTCCCAAAGAGGCTTATTTAAAAGAGAAATGGATAAATGCAACGTGACGAGTTAACTGGATGTCGAACAGCACTAAGCAGTCTAACAAAGGCCACCGATACATCAAACCTACAGCAGTTCCAAGATTTAAAATAATGCATATTTTCTGTTTGTATTTTGTAAATATAGATTTATACTATTCTATTCCGTTTTTTATTTAATAATAATAATATGAAAAGACGTACTTAGTAGTAATAAACATACTCCAAAATGTGACGCATTATACTATACTCATATAATAGAAAGAAAAAAAAAATGCACAAAAAAATATTTATTTGTGAATTATCGATAACAAGGCTGACATCCCTTAGAGCATAGCATCAGATAAATATCAAGTTAATGTCATTAATGTTGAGTGACACAAATTTCAACCTTATCTCTATGTGTTGAGTTTCAAAGTTATATCTATCGAAAACTAACGCCCTCTGTTGTGGAGTAGCTGAATGTTTTCGAATTTGGAATTTCTGAGCAATGAGAAACAAAACAGCTAATATACCTAGGGATGTTATACTAAAATAAACCGTAACATGGTGCGTTAGGGTACATATTTAAATGCTGAATTTATAACCTAAGTCAGTTTCTACTCAAATTAAGCTGTCCAATCAAAGACATAGTTTACTTGTAGTGTACTGTATAACTATCGGTTTAAATGTGTGGGTTTGGCGACACTGGTTTTCATACTAATTATGACATTAAAGCACTTCTATATGTTTTTACTGTTCTGTGGAAAAAATAAATAAAAGAAACATTTTATTTGCATAAGAAAAATCACTGGCCATTGGTGGGGAAAGAAAAAAAATTAAGAGCATATCGATTCAAGCTGAACTCGATTAAAGATACGATCTCTCGCAATACCGAGTTGTATTTTCACTATCGCTGACAGTGACTGATCACTGGCCAGTTCAAACACAGCCCTCGGCCTCTACCCATCTTATATTTTCTTCGTCTTATAAGGAAAAGTCACTTTAGATATTGTCGTCATTCTAAGATGCAGTAAATCTAGTAATCTATTTAGCTGAACGTATCGGAAAAATGAATTCTGTAGAGTCTGCTATCCAAGTGATATCATTTATGTGACAGCTTGTAAAAAAGGTCGGATATTTGAATAGTAGTGTGCGAATTATGTCTTGATATATATGGGTTTGATTACATTTGAGTATTAGATTCGTTACTAAAAACAAAACATGAGATACTATTGAGCAGGCCTTGTGTTGGTGAATTTCAAGTCAACTTTTTGCCAACAAAAGCAATAATTGAAATAAAATGTGCTTCACCAGCTTATATTGTACGTAATAATATATTAGATCCTTAATTTGAATATTAAGTACGAAACCCGAAACCACTACAAGGAAAGGCGCAGTATAAGAGCTGGCTGAATAAAAATATGCAAATGATATACGAACCATGACAAGGAGCTCATTAAATACATATTATAAAGTAACTAGCGAGAAAGTACTTAAATTGCCAAATGTAAATATACGTAAATGTACTGTTAAATTTATCCATAATTTATGAGTTTCTTTGTCTGAACTTTTTCGTATAAACATTGCTTTATGTGAATTATAAAGCTGGAATATTAGTATCATCCCTGAATTTTAATAAATTATAATAAAACGAAACGGAATGTAAATAAACATAATTATTCTTGAAACACAATACTATGGTGACCCGCATGTACATTGCTCCTTCACTCCATGCTTGAATATTCATTCTATGTTTTTTTTAATTCGTGTTTTGTCTTCGTGTTGCTTAATTAAGTTTTTGACAGGAACCAATTATTTGCCTTTTTATCTGTCATGGAATATAACAGCATAGGTACCTATATAAGGAGTGTGAGCAGAAAAATTCTGTAAATATAATTCTAAATTATACATTTACCTGCCACAAGCAGCCTTATGAATGTCATAAGACGTCATAAAATTACAGAGCAGTTACGATTACCAGCATGTTTAATACAAAGTGATTTATTGATACCGAGTTAGCACTTAGCGGGCTCGTTTGTTAGTTAAGCGAGTTTAACTTAATTGTCGGTGAGTGTAAGTTCTAGTCTATTTACGATATAACCGCGTTAGCTCCTCGCCTACGTTGTTTAAACTTGCATAGTTCAGTGTAACGGGCTCCTAAAGTTTCCTAAAAGAACCTCTTCTTGGTTATAATTGCGGAGAAGAAAAATATTTGTCATTTCACATTTATCTGATTTTTTTTGCTAAGACCCGATGTTCCAAAGTTGCTACTATATCGTCAAAGAAAGCGGTGATGACGGAAGACATGGTTAGATAATAATTGATAGATATCTTAGTAATTTATTTGATTGTATTTGTATTATAAGTATGATTGATTGCAGTAAATCTTTTGCTGATGAATCATGGTTAATCTATTTAAAAGGCACGAAATCACGAAATGATATTATTTTCTGGATGTGACCCTAGAACCGGTAATGAATGAGTCACTCGTAAGAGGAAACGCCATACTACGTCATGCCGTCATGGCTTCGAGGTTCCATAGCAGTTCAAACGTAGACATTTAAATAATGTTATACATATTATATAGAATACTTTCAAACACATATCGGTTTGGAAGAATAAAGTCGATAGTTTGCGTCCTCACGAGATTTTACTCCGTCCGGGAGTCACGTCACTGTCAATCTCTTGACTGACGTAATTTGACATGAAATACTAAATATTCCACCTCACCCCAGTTCACTCGATTGTTTATGGCATCGATATAAACTTTACCGATCACACTACTATCTGCACGTAAACGTAGTGGAAATTTAAAGCTGAATGTAATTGCAACCAGTTACATCCCTTCAAATTAACATTTTATTGTAAATCAATAAATCCATGATTAAGTTAAAAGTCCCTCTATTAATAGCTAATAATATTAAAAGTTTAAATCAAATGACAGACAAGATTTTGATAAATAGGTATGATGTTAATCAAACTCCTCGAAACTTGGCGATAATATTAGTTGTAAATCATCAACAACTTCAACCAATTACCATACCGCCAAGGCGGCTAAGTGTGATACGGTGTCAAGCCAGATTACAACTCTAATCCGTTCGCAGTTAATTACTAAGTTATGACTGAAAATCTTGTAGAACAATACACTCCTAATTAATAATTATTATTACCGCGACATTTTAACTTTATTGCTTGTTTGTCACGCAATGTCAACACCGTCCAAACTTTTGGGTATTAGCATATTCGGTAAATGTCCTCGTAGTTGAGATGTAGAGAAATAACGAAAGCCCCATTACAGAAATGTATAAAGCTTGCGAAGGTGTTAAAGTTTAAATGCAAAAAGTTCGTTGGTTTTGAAAGTGCTGTGATATATGTATGCTATTGTTAATGATAATTTTAATAAAGCACAGATAAAGTCGCAGATGCTAGCTAGTGTTGGATGAAAATTAATTTGTCTTTACATATGCATCTTGTGAAACGTAGCCAAGTGGTTAATTCCTGTATAAATTAAGTGCTTTAGTATAATTGGATACATTACTTAGTATGGTTATCATTTTAAAAGCCTATTCCTTTGTAAGTATATGAAGCGTTTGTACATTTATCATAATATAAAATATGAGAAAGCAACTGTCAGACTGTCTGTGTGCCAAGCAGAAAATATATTATACGTGCGATAGATTTTTCTTAAAACAATGTCTACTTATTTTTCAGCCAAAAGTATCTCTTTTTCATAATCTAATAACAAGAATGTCAAATTTATATTTAGGGTAAAAATTACAATATTAACTTTGTTTCATTATTCTTCATCATGTTCTCATTATTATTTTGCGTCCATGCGCAGTCAATATGGGCTGACTTAATAATTAATCCTTAAAAGTTTTCAACGACTCGTATTTCTAAAAGATAATTATATCATAAATGCAGTACGCAGTTTATTCCGAAGTGCGATATAAGAACAATTAAAATTGAATGCAGAACGTCCCGGGCATGGTGACGGAAGCGCTTCATTAGGCGGCGGAACCGTGAGTCAGTTGCAGCCTTACACCACAATGAAGAACCATTCTATATTTATGTTACGATTTATTTCAAATCGTTAGCAATATGAGAGATGATTAACGTGAATTTTATACGAAGTGAAATAGGTTTAGAATTAGTGATTAATGGAATAGTGTAAACTGTAATATGAGATAAATTATTGAGTGAGTTAATCTTCAAACTATAAAACAAATATTTCATACTAAAAATTTACGAAAACATCGTAGCACGGAGCTCACGTCCGGATTGTGACAAACGAAAAAACATGACATGAACGTATACTTTTTGGACTCAACCCCAAGTCTTAACATATTTCATGCGGAATAAATTCAATTTATTTAACAAATGTTTCACAAACCCGCATGCACGCGTATTTTAAATCGCACGTAATTTTTAATTAGAACTTAAACCATACTCATTACGTGGAGGTCATTGACTGGCCCACACCCTGTATTTCGCCACACCCACGTCGTACAATATTTGTTTGTTTTCAACGTTTACTCAGTCCTTTTCTACGACATCTTAATGGTATTATTTTACAAAGAATTTCAAAGCGACTCTTGAGCTCCGATTTCACTTGTTTCTTTGTAATAATGTTAGTGTTTTTCTTCACGCTATCTGTTTATTTTTATTATATAGCACATTCTATTAGGATAAGATAACGAATAAAATTCTATTAAAGATTATAATTATTAAAGTTCAATAATTGACATAGGAAGCTATATTTTAATTGGTTCTATTTAAATGAAGAATATTTATCAAGCATCTTTCATTCGAGCTCGGTTACATAACTTTGAATCACAAACAAATAAGGGTCTAAAACAAATCTCGCTGAATCCAGGGTGATTTAGCGTTCGTTAGTTGAATTGAGACGTTTTTGTAAAGATACAATCGCGTAAATAACTTTAGACGAGAAAAATCACCCGCAATTTTGTTAGACTAATAATTCCCAGTGCGCTATCTCAACGAAGATAGCAGTTAAATACGCTAAATTGGTCCATCTCGTTCCTGAGCCCAGTTTTATGGCAGCTTATATCTTCTAAGCTTCGTACTTCCTGCGCTGATAACATCGATTTGTTATCATTGTTTTGTATGGGCTAATAAAAGTTTTATCCTATTCATAAACGTTAAGCAATTTGTCGTGAGCGTGTTCTTGGCGAAGACTTTAACTCTTATGTCCGCATGGATAAAAGTCCTGATAATATTATGAGGCTATTTTGAAGTTTATGTATAGTTTCTGTCCGGATAAATCTTGAGTCGTGTATTAAATAGGTAGATGGTAGGCTCTTTCTGTTTGTTTAATAATAATTGACTTAATTTTCGTGAGTCTGCGATTTTGTTTGAGTTTGTGGATAAGATTAGAAAGAATTGAAGTAATTAATCAAGTAAGCCAGCCACAAAAAGTTTCCACTTATCTTGAGGAGGATCTTTATTGAAATTCATTAATGACATTTTTATCGTTTATGAAATACTAGCTTTCCACCCGCGGCATCGCCCGCGCAGAAGAAAGAAAAACCCGCATAGTTCCCGTTCCCGTGGGATTTCCGGGATAAAACCTATCCTATGTCCTTTCTCGGGTATCAAAATATCTCAATACCAAATTTCATGCAAATTGGTTCAGTAGTTAAGGCGTGATTGAGTAACAGACAGACAGACAGACAGAGTTACTTTCGCATTTATAATATTAATATAATAGTATGGATGAACGAAAGAAAATGAAATTCGGCGGAAATATGGTCGCCTGAATGTTTTTTTATGCAATATGGATTGTATTTATATGTTATGTTTGCGTATTTAGAAATTTTAACTTATTAGGAGAAAATAATAATATTTTTATTTAGTATGCATAGTAGAAGACATTCATCCCTTTAATATAAATGCAGACTTTGCAAGAACAGCGTCATTTAACTGCAAATACCCTTCACAATGTGCTCTAAACACTGCACATATCGAGACACTTCGAATCGCACTAAAAGCCGCACTAAAACGCTAAATGTGTTTCTATCCTTGAATTTTGTTTCGTCCGTATGGCAGGGTTTTAATTCCTGGGAGGTCCCCCTATACCCGCAGGCGTAAACCAAGAATGAAAGAGATATTGTGCGTTTTCGACACGTCACCCCACGACCACCCTTCCCCCTTGCTTGCTATGACGTCACATCGGAGACCAACTAATCTTCTTAATTGATCTTTTCTTTATAAGTTTCATAATGATGTTAGCATAAGCTTGATTTATAACGCTTACTGTGGATAGCAAATTTCTTAAGGTTGTTATTTGAAAACTGTCTAGACAAGAATATTTGAACCCATAAAATCTTTCTTATTTATAAATTGAATATGAATTTATAAAGAATAGAAAAAATTCGATCACGAGGCGGGACTCGAACCCGCATCCTTTCGCGCCATTCCGGGGCGGATGCCTGACCAACTCAGCCACTCGTGACCCGCCAGAGCAATCGAATTTATTCTATTCTTTCAGTTTTATGTGTCTGAAGGGACACACCGCGCGCCATCTATTGAGATGATTAACAACCATTTCAACCAATATGAAGCACTTTTCAGTGAATACAATATTGTAACGATGGAACACGACCTTTTTTGTTGAATTTATATTTTTGGTTTTATGGCATTCAAATGCTTTATAAATATAAATTTATAAAGAATAGAAAAAATTCGATCACGAGGCGGGACTCGAACCCGCATCCTTTCGCGCCATTCCGGGGCGGATGCCTGACCAACTCAGCCACTCGTGACCCGCCAGAGCAATCGAATTTATTCTATTCTTTCAGTTTTATGTGTCTGAAGGGACACACCGCGCGCCATCTATTGAGATGATTAACAACCATTTCAACCAATATGAAGCACTTTTCAGTGAATACAATATTGTAACGATGGAACACGACCTTTTTTGTTGAATTTATATTTTTGGTTTTATGGCATTCAAATGCTTTATAAATATAAATTTATAAAGAATAGAAAAAATTCGATCACGAGGCGGGACTCGAACCCGCATCCTTTCGCGCCATTCCGGGGCGGATGCCTGACCAACTCAGCCACTCGTGACCCGCCAGAGCAATCGAATTTATTCTATTCTTTCAGTTTTATGTGTCTGAAGGGACACACCGCGCGCCATCTATTGAGATGATTAACAACCATTTCAACCAATATGAAGCACTTTTCAGTGAATACAATATTGTAACGATGGAACACGACCTTTTTTGTTGAATTTATATTTTTGGTTTTATGGCATTCAAATGCTTTATAAATATAAATTTATAAAGAATAGAAAAAATTCGATCACGAGGCGGGACTCGAACCCGCATCCTTTCGCGCCATTCCGGGGCGGATGCCTGACCAACTCAGCCACTCGTGACCCGCCAGAGCAATCGAATTTATTCTATTCTTTCAGTTTTATGTGTCTGAAGGGACACACCGCGCGCCATCTATTGAGATGATTAACAACCATTTCAACCAATATGAAGCACTCGCCACGCCTCGTGATCGAATTTTTTCTATTCTTTATAAATTTATATTTATAAAGCATTTGAATGCCATAAAACCAAAAATATAAATTCAACAAATTGAATATGTTCAAATAATAGGAAAAAAAGACGTGTGGCACTCGGGGACTGCCGCGGTAAAGCTATTGCATAGCATGCCTTCAAGCCACACCTCCGAGCCCGTCGGAGTGGGGAGCGTGAGGTTTTTTCGTTACGGAATTTCTCGATTCGGTCCCCGCGCTCAAGGCCCGCGATAGAAGCTTTAAGGTATCAACTCTTTCATCATAGTTTAAATATAAAGTGATTATGTTTTATTTCATGTTATTTCTCGAATGAAAATAATATTCCAAAACAACAATATCGGTCGGATCGGTATACTTATAAATGCAAGTGGGCGAGTTTGGCGAATAATTTGCGGCTTTGAGATGTTCGCAGAGTTAGTTAACTTATGGCTAACTTTATACCGCAATCTTGGTTAGGATTTCTGATTATTGTTTAGCAGGCGCAAGTGCACAACTAGTATTGGATTATCGGTAAGACGTCCGATACAAGAAACTGACGCAACTGGGAACAAACTGATTCTCTATCGCCAATTATTACGTTAACTCAGTTTCAATGAGTTGGAATAACATTAAATACATGTTGATATTTTACTGATATAAAACAGCTTCTTTTGGGAATGGATTTTTCGTATACTTTTATGTTATTATTATTAGATATTGTGAAATATTTTATTTTTAATTTAAATAAATTAAAAGCAGTAATTATAGAACTTGATTATTAATTTGCTAGGTCACTACTGCGACGCCATTCGCATAAAATGAGAATTTCAGGCGGGCAGCAACAACAAAAATCGGTCGAGTGGAACACTAATTATTTTTTTATTATAAAAGTTAAACTTATGTTAGTATTTAGCATACCTACTATATTAACTATCTGTAAGCGAAAATATTGTTTAAAATGGTGCAGGCGGAGATTGTTCGGGAAAAATATTGATAGTCCGATAAAACTTAATAAGTTAAAATAAAAGCTGTTACATTCTGATTTTCTCCTATATTTAAATCGATTCACCACCTTATTACGTGAACACAAATAAGCAGTCCGAAGCTGCAGTACGCAGGAAACGAAAAGGCCGTCGGAATGTATAATTATTAATTGGGATAGCGCTGAATAATTTAAAAACTTTATTCAGGCAATAATTTCCGAAAATCATGTGGTGTTCCACATCGTATCGCATGATTTCACTTCATTAATTATGAAAGTTTTTGCTTTTAGTCCGACGCTGTCCGGTCGTGAGGAATAAAAATGGATCCTCATTTTATACTATATTTAAAAAATGGCAGGATTACTCCTGTCAGTGTTCATTAAAAGCTTCATTTGTTTCCATTATAAGCCGTTATGCAACCAATATTGTTATTTTTGTTAGGGTATTTTCGATGGTTCATTGGCTTTTTCTTTAAAATAACTATTTACCTATAAACATTTATGAAATAGTTACCGATTAATTTAGTTATGAATCCAAATAAATATATTTATTATTTTTCGTCATTTATATGACGAAACAGCGATGTAATAAATAAACTATTTTCCTACTGCTTTTTAATTGCATTACAAAATCGTTAACCATTTATTTAAATGAACAACATAATCGCAAGTAATGAATTGACAAAAGAGTTAATTACTTGAAATTCAACTGTTCGTAAATCAATCGCAGCTTGACGTGTTTAAATTCACCTTAATTATATTGTGCACTTCATTATTTCTTTATTTGAAAATTTATTTTAATTAACTATGAATCTACAGAGACCTTATTAATCTTATGGTAAGGCATGTTCATTTAAACTTCTATGCTAGGCTCTACATATTCTATACATTATACTAGATATTGATATGAAGTAAGAGAACAAGACTTTAATTTATAGGTACTTACTCTATTCTCTTAGTTATATCTAACTTTACTTTTGAGCCAACGTTATAAATAAAAGGAAACAATAGATAAGAGCTAATTCCTATTCAAAGTAACAGCGATATATCCAGGGCTATGCACACACACAGAATCATATTTCGAAATGTGATGCCTATAGCCTTTTCCATTACTTTGTGTAATGGGATGCGTGCAAACAAAATGGCTGTCCACTTTGACAAAAGCACAATAGCCGACATGCCGATAGCCGCCCGTTGCAAATTGCGATAACGCGTATAAACAATGAGGCTCGCTGTATCGACCATTTTCACACTGATATTCAGTACAAGACTGAAGTAATTATAGCGAAATGGCCAACTGCGAGCGCTGTACGATGCTAATGGATATGCTTTCGTTGTGCCGGGGCCCAAGCCATGCATAGATGACATTTATTTTGGATTACGTGTCTATGGTGTGTTTTTGGAAATTATTGATTAAATTTTTTATTCATTTATAAATTTTATATGTATCTGTCTGTAAGTGATTTGATTTTAACGATGAAGTCTTGTTTAACGAATTGTTCTTTGTTACAGGTAACGACAAAAAGCTTCGTAATTCTAGCACGGTTGCATAAATTGAGGAAATCAAAAACAAAACCAGCAGCTTGAGAAACGTGTGCGATACAATCGTGATCAGGACGGTTCGTTGATTAAGAACAAAAGAAATCAGATAAAACAAGTCTGAAAAATCACGACCTATTTAGTTTTAAAGAGCGTATAGAAATAAGCGCACGTGTAAACGCCATATTATAGGACTCATGGTTCCGTACACGATTCTTTCTATAACAAGTGACAGAATAAAACACATTCGCCGCTACCACTACGTGTCTCATATTGTACTTCACTTACAAGGCGTCCTTTGTTTTGGCCGTCCCGTACCTCCATTTTATACGCCGACGTCACGTGCAAGCTACGATATAGGAAACGTGATGTGTGTCAAGTGTAGTATTAGTTACTGAATAAATAATCGCGTGGTTGGCAGACGCGTGACGATTGCTTCCCTCGAGGCTTGGCCTTCCGAAACTTGACTATCCGCAGTACGAATTGTTTGAGCTGTAGCGATGTTGACTTACATTATTGATTCTTTTGAAAATTGATGTTTGCTGCCTTTGTGGAAACCAATACTTTGAACGAGACAAGTTTACGTATTTATTGTATTGTTGTTGCTACGAGTGGGTTGTAACTTGTAACAGTCGATGATGTTTGTTGTTTCTCTCGTATAACATGCCTAATATAATATATCCAAGTTACATTATATCAATGTTGTTTTTTCACCATATATCTTATAGCATATTATGTCGCTGTCGACCTCTTCTTTCAATGTTTACGTTTTCCACATTATATGGAGAGGCTGTTTCAACACTGGATATACCAACGCTGGGAACCTGTATGTTGTCGTTGTCTGATTGTAAGTCATTTGGTTGAGCATCAATAGTTTCAGATTCTTGTCTCATCAGTACATCGTCCAAATAAATATCTGCTAACAGATTACTACGTCCAGATTCTTCATTCTCTTTATTTAAACCAGAGGGTCCAGGTTGAGGAGATAATTGTTGTAGTCTGCTTTTAGTTAAGAAGTTTACATTTTGAATACAATCATTATCCGAATCTGAATCACTTAATGCTAAGTCTTGCCTCATTAGAAAATCTGGGTCTTTAACGCTATCGTCCGAAGAGAAATCTGAACTAGAGCTGGTCGAACTCTTAGACTCTGAAGTGTCGCTATCATAATCGGATTCTGGAACAACTACGTTTGGTCTGTTTTCTAAACATTCATCGTCAAGTAGAGACAAGCTGACACTGTGCTGACTGTCAGGTATAGAATTACTATCCAAAGACTCATTCAGAGGCACATCTGGTTCTTCTAACATTGGATTGTCAATTTGCGGATGTTTTTCAACGTCTTGAACATTTTCTCCAATACTTCTACTGTTACTACTGTTACTGTGTTCCATTTTTCCGATTAGCTAAAGTTAAAAATTCATTTATGGGTCAAGGTGTACGCTTATTTGTGTAGAATTCCTCACAATATTAAAGAGTTTAGTAGTTCTAAATTTAAAACTTATATAAAAAATGTACTAGTTCAGAGAGCGTACTACGTACAGTATTCAGGAATATATGGACGATAAAGACCCATGGAGGGTTGTCACGTAAAAACCACAGGACAGTTCTTTGGCATATTATGATATATTATGTAGTTAGATATAAGTTACATATTATGTAATATTGATATGATTTTAAAAGAGCAACTATGGAGTTTCTTGCCGATTCTTCTCCATAGATACTGCGTTCCGAATCGGTGGTAAATGTTAAAAATACTTATGTAATGACGATTCGAAAGTGCTACTAAATAGTAGTCTAATTGAATAAATGAATGTTTGAGTTTGAGTTTGAGTTATCTCTCACCATGTTTAGTATTCTATGTACTCTTCTACTCATTCTGTAAAAAAGCAATCAATAATTATGTAATAAGTTTTTAACATAAATCGATTTTAAACACAAGCTTTTAATTCAGCTAAGCTTACAGTAATTAGTGTAGAAAAACAAAAAAGCCCAAGCGCGATGCGATTGCATTGTTTGTTTACAGAGTTCCTCTGGCCACCTTCTGGCGTCATCATCAGATCAGCTCGAAAGTACTATAAAATTATTCTGTCATCCAAACTAAACGTGTATACAAAATTTCAACTCAATCGGTTGAGGGCAAGTGCCTTAAAATTGAGTTGTAAGATTTCACCCGAACATACAAACATAGACATACATTGCAACTTAAGGCCGTGTACGCGGTCCGTGCGCTGTTTGGCTCAAATATGTGATTTTTCAAACCAGATTGTCCATCAACCACTTATCTTACAAACATATGAATTACTAATAATTTTAGGAAATTTTATTGTCTATGTAGTTAGTTAAGAGTTTTTTTCAATTAATACAGTATTTGTGAATACCATCAAGATAACTGAGCCGATGATTACTTGATTTCACTTTTAGTGTCAATTTCGAAGCTAAAAATATCTGAAATCGCTGACAGATCTAACACACAATTATTTTTAACTAACTGCAAAAATCCTTATTAAAATAGTTAGTTAAAAGATTTTTTTATTTTGGACTCCTAACTTACGAAATTAAAATCCGAACAATGTGAATTTTTTTAGAAATTATAGTCGACAAAATGATTATTTTCACCAAGATATTTGACTTTATTGAATATAATTTATACATATTGCAATAAAAGAATGTCTTACTTATAAGATAAAATTTAAAAAATCAACTAAGGTACCTCTAGTATTTTTCTACAAATTTTTTTAAAGTACTATAAAACACTGCGCGCGACCCGATTAAAATCAGTCGGCAGCGAGCCTTTCCAGAGAGAGGACATGTTGCTCGGTGCTCTCCTGTGGACCTATGCTGTTCATAGTAAAAGGATAGCGCAAGCCGCGATCTATCGTTTCGCGGAGATTTTGACTTGCGTTAAATTGAATATGCGCTCTTAAATAAAAGCTTGTAAAAATAATTCCTAGTAAACAATAAAATAAATTATGCTAAAATAAAATTCATTTATTTAACGTAAAAAACCTACAACCGACCAACGCCGGCCGGTTGTTCAACTTATGGAATAAAAGTAATTCAATACGTAAAAACATACCTACAATTTTATAATTTGTTTTGAGATAAGGTCAGGTTTAATACATTGTATTAAAACAATTCTGTTAAAATAAAAGCAAAAGGAGTGTATTCCTGAATAAAGCTCTCTTAATTTGAAATTATAATAGTATAAAGTATTTTTTTATATTCAAAACAAACCATTTTTAAATACCGTACTTCATATTAAATAAATTAAATGCAAAACGAACACATTGTCTGATAAGTTTATTTTATTTAAAAAAAATAAAGTTTATTTGGGTATATTTTCTATGCAAAACAATCAGTTTTGAAATATGGTTCTTTTGATTTAAAAATAATGTCGTAGTTACGTGAATCCTTTATTCAAAACTGCAGTATTCCTAAATGTGGTCGTTTTCTTTATAACAATAATAAATAATACGGATTATTTTTTGAGATGTGGCACTTTTGCACAAAAGTCAGCTCGATTGTCGACGTGCAACTAACAATATGGCGGTTTAGATTATAATTCGCGCGTTCAAACCGAAAATTCAAAAATAACGGTTGCGTGAGTTTCGTATCTTAGAATGCAAAATCAATGGGTATCTTTTTCAAATATGAAAATAAAAAGGCTTACGATTGCATTTTTGCGATAAAAACATTTTTGTTTTTTTTTTATTTGTGGTACTTTTGAATTGAATCAGCGATGTGATACTGATGCGATATTACGTACTTTTGGCCATATTATACGAAATATCATAATTTTTAATTTCAGTGAAATAGCTATGTTTTCGTAAACATTTTCTGATAATTTCAGATATTAGTTCCTGTGCATCTTTTTCTTTTGGAATCATAATTTCGATATAAAGTGTTATTTTGAATTTTCTTGCAGGTCCTAGTTATAGTTAGGTTTACTGTTTGTACCAATTAAGGCCGTGAATAGTTCTGCGAATAATATCAATGATGTTAAATTCTATACGTAAGTAATTATCATAAAGGTACAAATTAGAACTTTAAAATAACTATACCATATCGCTTTTGCATATCATATTAATGAGATTGAAAAGGTCTAATGATAAATAAAACAGTAATAAACGCATTAGCTTAATTACGTGCTAGAGCGAGTTTATACCACGGTAATAGTTTTGTTAACCAGCTAATGACCAACAGGTGTACTTTTATTGACCTAAGTCCATTTCCCTAATGATATGTTTGATAATTTAACTCTTTGCAGTGAGAATGTAATTGCTATATTACTGCTTTACCAAGGATCTTTTAAATAGTAGGTGTAAGTGTTATTTTGATTACGGTAATATTTGTTTGTTAGTAAAAAGTCCTTAAAGGCTTAAACACACAGAATATTTTCTGAAATTGAGGGCCGATATTAAGATTTTTTCATTATGATAGAAATATGTGAATCGTGTCCATTTTTATGAAGAGCTGATACGATTTTTTTACTTACATGACCTTTTTGTTTTAAACATAATTCAAATAAAACAATTTAACACATTTAAATTCCACTTTAACTAAT
Source organism: Colias behrii (assembly GCA_029959065.1). Taxonomy (NCBI): domain Eukaryota; kingdom Metazoa; phylum Arthropoda; class Insecta; order Lepidoptera; family Pieridae; genus Colias; species Colias behrii. Next base: position 4,696,426 of record JARWMC010000019.1, on the reverse strand, counting down.
ATTTGTTTAGTATGAAATATTTTACATTCATAGATACTATCTATAAACGCAATAAAATATAAATTATCGTTGCCTGTTTTGTTTGATTATAAAGTATGCAAAAATAACTTAGTGATCTGATTTTATTATCATTCATGCGTGGATTACTAAAAAAGAGTTTCAGACTGGTTAGTGTGCAATTGTATTACGTATCTATAGATGGCACGTAATGTATGTAAGGCAATTAAAATGGACAATATATATGAACTTGTATCTGTGGTCTTAATAATTATTAAGGTTAGAGCAATGAAACAAAAAACAAAAAATCCAAACTTAAATGTTTTATTTTTAATCTACCAAGAGTGACTATTCACTGAGATCGTCGTGAGATCACAATAATTATTTCTAATTACTGTAATCTTTTCCGCTTCATCATCATCAGTCACCAATAACTATCTATTAAAGCTTTGACGAGTACTAACTTCCTTACTAATAAACTTTATTACCATTGGTAACCATTGTTTTGTCCCCAGCACGGGAGTGAAAGGGACAAAACATTGGATTAAAAACGTTTATTACTAAGGCCCTGTAATAAGATCAATGTAAGTAGCTGCTGTAGTGCTCTCTGACGGGAACAAAGACGGGTTTTTCGATGGCCACTGTCTTCACAACGGGGACGTGTACAGTGTTGTACACAGGTACAGGCTTGATGACAGGGACGGTGTGTACCACGGGCACTTCTCTCACGACGGGCACTGTTTCCACATGGTGGTGGTGGACTGTATGCACTTCGGATGGGACGTGAATCCTGATGCTGGAAGATACAAGGGAATAAGATATAGCTAATATGTTGATGATTATGACGTCACAATTGAAAATATGTAGAAGGAGAACTGAATGGTAAAATTTAATTTATGAGCAAGCGATGAACTAATTCAAGTAACAAACATTTGTTTACTTAATTTATTTTTCTCCGTTGTATTATAAATATTGTATGGTATTGAACGCAACCGAACGGATAAGACGAATATATTATATTTATCAACTCATGCGGTAAGGTAAAACTCAATGAATCTTAATACTATTACAAAGGCGAAAGTTTGTATGGATGTTTGTTACTCTTTCACGTAAAAACTACTGAACCGATTACAATGAAATTTAGCACACATATAGAGGGTAACTTGGATTAACACATAGGATAGGTTTTATCCCGGAAATCCCACGGGAACGGGAACTATGCGGGTTTACCTTTGAAAACGCGGGCGAAGCCGCGGGCGGAAATCTAGTAAAAATATAAAGCAAATTTATACGACACAAATACATTGTCGCATAGAAACTTGCGAAAAGCCGTTTTGCAAAAGAAATCCGATCTATCAATCCGAATATTTATTATTTGTTCCATTTAGAATTCATTATTTGTTGGTAAATTATACGTTTTGCCCAACAATATTGCGATGGAGAGCTTAATAAACCTCCAAATCCCTTTTTGTGTTTAATCGAATTGTTTGCATTCGTTTATTTTAGCCGACTGATAACGTTTTATTTGTTCAAAATTTTCATCCAAAAATTCACGTGACTTTTCAGTTTTATATTTTATGTAGGTTACTTTAATTTATTAACTCTACATAAACCTTAAATTCATAATTTAATCATAAACCGTGGTTTATCGTCGTCCAGAAATACATATTTTATTTAAAACAATAAGATATGTATTTCTGGACAACCATAACATTGTGTTAGTGGAATAATAATTTATATTACGAACGTAGAGCGATTATTTCACATCTATTAAGTTGTTTCATTGTGTCTCCAAATGTTCTTTCAGAATTAATTACATCCATATATTATGTATTAATAATATATTTTATTGTATTAATAATCTTTATATAAAACTTACTGAGTTCTGTGAGTTCCGAATGTGGGATCTGGCACAGGGTTCGCAAGGCACAGATGGCTGGTGACTATGGCGGCCAAAACTAACTGTAACAAAAAATACAATCAATATTTCTTACGTCATGTTATTTGCCTAGTTATTAGTTGATGTCTTTAAGAGGTCCACGAAGGAATATTAAAATTGCTTCTTATAATATTATGTTGTTCAAGTAAATTAAGATTGAAGAGTTTCATATTTATGATTTGAAATATATAAATTCACTTCTTGAACCTGAAATAACAAATAATTTGTCAAGTGTGTCCCTTTGCTTTTCATTGGAATTGTTCTTAAATCGTTCGTCGTGTAGGATATAAGCTCTTGTTAACAATGTTTCACCACATTCTTATCTTTTCACTAAACCACTAATCAAAACAATGATTACGATCAATCTTATATCAATCACGTATTATACAATAAGTACTCACAGCGATGTTGCGGTACATTTCGGCGGTTGCTTGATTGCGTGTGTGACGATGCGTATGCGCATCGGTTAATATCTACTACGGTTGTGTAAGACCTTCGTCACGCTGCCTGCTCCGTGCAATATTATTGGGGTTTTGTGAACACTCCAGAAGCAAGGGTTAATCCATAAATTCAATGATCTAGAAAGGCCGCTGCAATTTGGGTTAAGTCTCAGTTGTTCATTCACGCGAGATATATAAGGACATGAGTATTGTGAAATGCTCATTTGTATATTTTATGGTCGATTGACTTAATTGTTGAATAGTTATAGGTATGGTCAGTGCATCAATTCAAATTAAGAGCGCATCAAAATTTGAGTGCGTATGACATTGATTGAGAGACCCATTTTAAATAATATTGTAAGTATTTGATGTTTTGTTTCACAGTGTTTCATTGTGGAAATTGAGTGTATTATAGTCATTAGTAAAAATTATATTTTTCACATTAGGAAATTAGGTCCAACAGGTAAAGTTTATAAGTACTAAATTGATTAAACATCTTGATAATTATTTGACATTAATAAGAAATAAAACGCATTAATTTAATAGTCAATTAATGTGTATTGATTTCCAAATAACCACATCCCTTTGCCGTCACCTACAATATTACCTACCATGCACAAGAAAATTTTGTAGTCACAAAGTCATAACAATTTTATTTCATGTATTTTCTTGTAAAAACTGTTATCACTTTATAACATCACATTTCTATGTAAAACGCTCGAGATTATTCCGACCCGCTTTTCTGTATTCATAATAAACCAGTGTATCGAGTTTACTACAATAACTTTTTTTTAATAAACATCTATCATAATAATGGATATTATGAATGAATAATGATTCTGTATTTATTAAGAACACATTTCAATGCTAGTATCGTGATTAAAATTTATTTTATATGGCTGCAATTGAATATTTATGGTGGATTTTCATAAGCTACAAATTGGTAAAATGATAAAAGTGTATCGGTCTAGGCCATTGTTAGATATTAGATACCAATATTGGATTCATGTATGCATTAGGTGAGAACATTAAAATTATTACATAAGTATCAGAATTGCGATTTAATTACTTAATTGATACTATGTAATTACAATAATTTATACTGTTACTGATATATTTAATTCATTTTTACTACATCTAAAAAGTACTTACATTAATAGTGTAGTATTAAGTTCGTTTCTACGAATTTTATACCTAAATATCTAAGTTTTCTTGTATAAATACAGGGTGTCTCAAAAGAAAGTTTATATTTTGTGGATGAATAAAAAAAAAGTAAGCGGTGTATTGAAAAAATGTTTATTAATTATTAAAGTGCATAATATGGGAATTTATTTCTTAAAAATAATATCGTCCAAATGCAGTCCATTGCGTTCAAGGCACTCATTTAATCGAACAGTAAAATTACAGTATTTATGACAGCTCGGCAGGTAGACACAGTGATGGCTGCCATTTCGTGCTGGATATTTTCTTTTAAATGCTCTAGAGAAGTTGGTTTGTTGACATACACTTTAGATTTAAGATACCCCCACAAGAAATTATCGAGAATAGAAATTAGCGAGGAATTATTGGCCCTTACTTTTTCGAAGACGAAAGAGGGCGTGCAGTTACAGTAAATTCAGAGCGATGGTAGACGAGTTTTTAGTGCCTGCACTGCAAAACTTTCCTGGCTATAACCAGAGAACATGGTTGCAGCAAGACGGAGCTACATCACACACATCTAATATGTCTTTACCTCGAATTCATGAAATTTTTCCGGGAAAATTGATCTCTAGGAGAGGTGATATAAATTGGCCTCCACGCAGCCCTGATTTAACTCCCATGGACTTTTTCTTGTGGGGGTATCTTAAATCTAAAGTGTATGCCAAAAAACCAACTTCTCTAGTGCATTTAAAAGAAAATATCCGACACGAAATGGCAGCCATCACTGTGTCTACCTGCCGAGCTGTCATAAATAATTTTAGTGTTCGATTAAATGAGTGCCGTGAACGCAATGGACTGCATTTGGACGATATTATTTTTAATAAATAAATTCCCATATTATGCACTTTAATAATTAATAAACATTTTTTCAATATACCGCTTACTTTTTTTTTTATTCATCCACAAAATATAAACTTTCTTTCGAGACACCCTGTATAATATCGTTTAGAATAAGAATCACAGGGTTTATTTTCTGGTCTATTTTCTCTTACTTCTTAATTGAAATTTGAAATTTTCTTCGGTTAATTTAGAAATTCTACCTTCTATAATAATACTTATTGTGTTCATAATTAATAAACTCCCGATTCTGTCAATGGTTTATATCCAGTCTGTATAGTTTAGCACTAATCAATTTACTTAGTTCAAAACATGATTACATAATGTTCCCTAACTTCATTATAAATTACGGAACAGTAGGAAAGAGCGGCAGTTTCATAGCTAATAACATTTATTAGTAGTACTGCATTTAGTAAATTAGTCCACGAGTTCATATTTCATTAAAATCGATTAACTAGTTGTTTAATTATCCGTGTGTGTATCACAGCGTTTCATTATATTTGGTATGCTTGAACAGTTGAATGTAATGGTTGCTATATCATTTATATGAATATTATATGTCGAGAAACGCCTGGTATTGCACAAGCGACTTGGCGATTTAGGACTACATTGCGTTGATTAATTAAATAAACGTTAATAAATACTTGTTTAAACGTGTTTTATTGAAGCAATATATTTAATATTTTTCAATTATAAAATTGATAGAATACTACGAAAACTTCTTGCAGTCGCCTTTGCGTTTAGTAGAGTCATAGTTGTATGGTAGAGTATAGGGATAAAACTCACATAACACATAAATATTAAAAATATTTGTAACCAATATATTACCTAACCTATAGGTTACACATGCAAAAAGCATTGTATAGCTATATTTTATCAAATTAAGCACAAACAAACCCACAAAATTTCGGGTCATTTGTAACAGGATGGCGGTTCTACAGGAGTCTTAGTACGCAATGACAAAAAGAAAAATGATGGTCAGAACGCTGATACCGGATACCTTAAGATACTGTAATACAAAATATTACAGTATCTTAAGATAAAATATTATAGTATCTTCACCGTGTGTGACGCGCTTTACGGTAACACATTTCGACTAGAACACTTAATACATAATATCAGACCGATCAAACAAATTTCCCCAGAGGGTCTTATATTAGAACTATTATAACATCAGTATAACGGGAAGTTATGTTGTGATGCCCGATCGCTCTCCATTTTGGCAAAATTTGACGTATAATGTCATGTAATATATCCATAATGACGTTTATGCGATGGGTATTTATGTAAATTCTTGTTTTTGTACTCTTTACGTAACGTGTTGTAGGTTCTATTTTCGAAGAACTTGCTAAGTAAATTGCAGACAGATTTCTTAGTAGTTTTTATTGTCGCAAAATTTAGGTCAAGGGCGATTCAAGAGTAAGTTATAAATAGACCCTTTATATATTTCATACCTTTTTTCTTTTTTTTTTTTGAAACATGTCAGATCAGCCTTTATATGTTAGACTAAAAATATATAGAGTTAATCGCAATGAAAATCCACGGTTTTTAAAACTATTAACTGAACCATAAAAACGTATTGGGGAATAATTGTTACAAATATTTATGAACAAGGTACTTCAGGATAGACCTACGTAAATATGAAGGTATTCATGACACGCCTGGCCAATGTATGGACGAAATTAATACTGATCTGTGTATCTGGATATATTACAAAATTTTATAATTCAGTTTTTTTAGATTATTATTTACTATTTGTTAAAGGTCATCTTGTTAATAAGTAATCTCACCAAAGTATAGAGCTATAACGATTATGTAGTTTATACGTATTGTGTTTTTTATGAAGTTGTAAACAGCTAACATATAAACCTTTCGAAGCTCGTAGTAAACACCATCACAAAGTTTTATATGCTTACCGAGAAGTCCTTTTCGTATCTTTATAAACATCATACAAACTTAGCCAAAAGACGTAAATATCAAAGTTTACTTGACACATTAAACATAAAAGTTATTAATAAAAGGTCGTATTTGTCAAAAATTGTATTGTTTGTTTTATTTATTGCTGTTTATGGTTTGTAATTGGTTAGATAACAAGATCATTTTTAAACGGAAGATTTATATCTTTATTATCTATGGTCTTAAAAATATGACTCAAATACTGCGTTGCGAAATTTATGTTCAAAATTTTTATATTTAAAATTAACGTGAATTACATCGTCGCAATACGTGAAACCAGTTGAAAAACACGATAATTCAATTCACAATATTGTCAAAAAATAATTAAATTCATGCATACCAAACTGAAATTTACGTTCCAGTAATTCAAATGGTGAATTTCCATCACGTACAAGTATTCTGTTTAAAAGTGTCCCGACAGTTTCACAATTCAAGTTCATACGATATTCTCTGTTTAGATGTTGGTAAGGTCGTATAGAGGTTGTCCCTAGATTCCACCCACTATAATCACATTACGTAGAACACTTGATATTTGCTTAATTAAACCTATGTATGTAATAAATTATGTGTAACGTATATAAATATTAGGTGAAATAATGTTCATTAGTTTGAGACTAACAATGATAAATTGTTGTAATAGGCTTAGAATACGTTACCCGCTTTATAACGATACAATTAAGGTCAATTTAATTCGCAGATTAGTTTGTATTTCATGTTTAAATTAATAGATCTAGATTTAACAGGATATTACTTGATATAATGTTAATTTGATTATGTCTATGCTACTCTGTACTTCTTCAGCATATTTCCTTTAATACAGCGCCATCTAGTTCTAAGCTTAACAAAACTTAAACAAACCTATTATAGAGTTTCAAATTAATCTGATTTTACTTCGACGTTCTTCAAATTATATACAGTTTCGTATTCAAGTCAGTCAATAATCTGATTTCTTTTAAATTAGCTTAAAAACACCGTTCAGCAGTTTATGCGTGTAAAAGCATGCGTGTATGCACTTCCATTTTTGATACCAACTTCCGCATTTATTATGTCTAATGTATATGGATTAAACCACCATTGTTCAGCTTTCTAAATGTCACATATTTAATGAACATAATCCATGATAAACACGGTACATTAAACATAAGCCAAATTAACCAAAGGTAACGTTATTTAATTTCCCCAGTACCTAAGGTTTAGAACGCATCTTTTATTCACGCCACTGCAAGTCATTAATATATTCATATTATGACAGTATTCCGTACCATGCTTATAAAACCCTGTCTTTCCGTAAGTTCACTTTGAGACGATGTCCTGAGAGGATTACACTTTTAATCCCTCGCAGGTCACTCGACTAACGTCACGTGGCAAAGCCTCTGTTTTTATTACACTATGTTTCTGGATTTTTCGGTGCACATTTGTGTATTGTGGGCATATGTACGTGTTTTTCTTGGTTTTATTTTTGCTCGTATTAAAAATGTTACTTGAAATTATACCAGACACACTTACCTTCATTACGAATTGTATTATGAAAGATTTTAGATAATTTCTTTAAAAATTGTAAAGGAGCGTTCAGACCTTTTGCTTGTATTTTTATTGCAACAGCACATCTTGAAAGTAATATTATTATCTACTTATTAGTATTTTTACAATTTAAAATAGGTACCTTAAAGTAGATTTCTAAAACTTAACTTAGATAGTATATCTATATAATACTTTAACATCAAGACGTAACCCAGTAGTTAAGGCAGTGAGATTTATGCCTTAGTAATTAGCTATTTGAATACGAAACTACGTAGAGTTTTCATATGCAGATTTTACTACCAGAATATGATTACTCCGGCCATTACATATGAGTTAAGTTCCTCGTCAGTTCAATGTCACCCGACATTAATTCCAGATATCGGAATACTTGGAGTTAGTCGTTAAATCCGAGTTTTTGCCGATCGTGACGGGTCCCGTGTCTCGAGCCAATAAGCTCAGTAATGGTCTTGCCAACTATCGGCATCTGAAGACGAAACTTCGTATGGCTGAGGCAGTTTTGGACTGACTCCGGCCACCGCAATAACCCTTAATTGATAATGTTTCGCTTTTCAATCCTCGAGGGATAACATATACGAGTTTTTTGGACAAGTTTCTATGATGAGAATTCTGATGTTTGTTTGTGTATTAATTCTACTTATATTATGTTGCTAATTACATATTTTAGACCTCTCTAAGCTCTTGAAATGAAATTTGTAAATTTTATTATTTTATTTGTGTTCGTTATATATACGTAATTATGCAAATAGGTTGACAGATTGTAATATGAACCTAATTAGAAAATAATTAATTCAGGAACCTATGGCATTAAAAATGTATTTCACAAAGTAACACATAATTCTGTATAATCTAGCAAGTAACTAATGTAACGTTTGAAATGGATTTTTCTTACGAAATATAAAAGTACATAAATACTTCGGCAGTAAGAAAAAAGTTACAATCCGAAATTTAATGCGTGTTCGCTAGAGGCACTTTCTCCCTTGTTTTATTTTGAGAGGGCCGCTCCGAGGCGTAAAAACGACATAGCCGTGGTCGAGTAGTGTATAATAAAATGTCTATTTCAGAGGCATATAAAAAGGCCTTCAGACATCCGAGTATCGCAGTTACATAACACGAGAGGCATTATTCGTGCAGAGTCAACTTGCAAGGATATCGTAAAGATTGGATGGCACATAAAACTCATAAAGCATTGAGTTGGAATTGCAAATATCTCATTGCTATGAAGGACTCTTATATTAATGACGTTAGATTAGGAAGAAACGGAAGTGAACTTACATGAAAATTTTAAGGGAATTTTATTGTAGTTTAGACAAATTTCATCACGATTATACTTTTTGAACACTTATGTAGAGTCACTTCTTAAAACGACTCTACAGTGCAATTTATAATTGATATGGGTACTTACAAAATATTTCATTGCTTTGGTTCTGATAATACATTATTTAGTAGGTATCATATTATAAAGCCTATTTTCTTAGACCGTGTTAGTGCCACGTCTTATTTTTCGCGCGATATAATCGTATATGTAAAGCACAGCTTAATTATCCGAAGTTCTTAGCTCCTCTGTCGGGAATGTACGTCATTATCATATTATAATTCGGTAGGAACGTGAACTCGTAATTTGATATTTAACATGAGCCTGACAAGTGACGTGCATTGCATGCTCACGCTATGTATGAGGAGGTGGAATGCATATTATGTTTCTAGCATAGTCATAGTATGTTTTGACAGGTCGATTTGTACATAGTTATTATTAGGTAGTGACCTTATATTTTGTTGTGTAAATGTTTGAGAAAAATTTGTAGATTTGTACTAAATAATAGAAACAAGTCAAAATTACATATGTTTATATGCAATATGCATATTGCATAAAGAGATTTATTTAAGATATTCTTGTCAAATCTATAAAAAAGGGGAAATTGTTCAAAGAGAGGAGGTTAAAAGATTATGGAATGATATGGAAATACAAAAATAATCAATCACATTACTTTTATTATAATTCATAATTGTATAGCCAATTATAAATCATAATTTAAAGAAAACCGCCATGAAATATGAAATGCAAAACTAACCACGCGCTATCTAGGCTCACTTTTTCAAATGTAAATTTAATTTTCCACAATGGTCGTGTCTGAATAGCAAAGGACAAGTCTAGAACAAAAAATCCACTCGAGTGGATCTCGTAATTTCGCTAATTAACTTTCTGAGTCACGTACAAATTAAGATGGCGAAGAAATATTCAAGTAGAACGTTTTTAGCAAATGAAGGACTAACGCCCTAAACGCTCATTTGAATAAGGACGTGATGATGTTTTTATTATCTTTGTTGACGTCATACTTGGTGTGGATATGAAATTTGGTTCAATTAATCGTCTCGACGAGAGTGTTTTGTGTTCATTAATGGAGGAGTAATTAGGAAACCGCTAGTAGGTAAGGAAAATGTAAAATTTACTTGTGTTATTTCATAGTACATATACGAATGCGTCACATTCTGTTCACGTCTCATTATGTGACAATATTTGTGCCATACTGTATATATATAATCAGTTAATAAATTGGAAATTTGATCATGTTCAATCAATTAGTTGCAAAGTGTAAATGTGTAACATCTATAATTTAAAGTTTACACTATAGTAATTATATTACGAAAATCATAAAACAATAACTCTTTTATGCTTTATACTTTACGTGCCAAAATTAATCACAAACATTGTTAAATTAGAACGTTCATTAAAACGCTAATTTTCTGTTCAAAAGAAAGCATCGTTAAATCGCGCTATTAAACGTATGTCAAATGAAAGAACTGAGAAGATTTCAAACGTTCATATGGCACTAATTAGGGGTATTGTCTGAGGTCTCTCAAGGGTAAAGAATTATATGACACAGGGATTTTATTCTACTTTATACTCGATCATTCTGGGCATCGCTGTCACCGTTGGATGAAGGTTGACGTAAAATTTTAATATGCCACCGAGAGCCAAAAGAAAAACGTGTCTGGTCACCAGGAGGGCTTATCTGTGTTTATGTAAAACAACATTTATATATTACATTCTTATAACAGCTAAATTTGAAAACATTGAACAAAGTCTTTTTTAGTAGCGCCAAAATATTTCGAGTGTAAATCATTTCGATTTTACTAAAATTTTAAGTTACAGTTATTAAATCATCAAACACATAGTTATCTACGATATTCTCTTTTTTCATAAATTAATTATTTGTTTCAGGTATGGAATCGCGACTATCAATCATCATCATTACTTGGTATCATCAGCCGGGTAATATGAACATTGAACATTCAGGAGCTACACCAATCACACAGAAATACAAACTAAATTCTATGATTTCCATTTGGTACTTTCAATATTTAGTCTTTATTTAGTTTTACAGACAATTAAATCTTTTGTCGATTCATTGACAAGAAAATAGATTAATTTAAAATTGACGACCTTTGAGATATTAAAGAAACAAAACTTTCAAAGCATAGTTATTATTTAAATAAAGTTTACAGCCCAATTTGTTCACTTTACCAAAAAAAAAAAATAGACTAATTAAAAGAGACAGTAATCTTAAAACAGAAAGGCAGTAATCTGTTTAAATAACCGTAATTGAATTGTAATACCATGTCATAGTACACGCGCAGCGTTGTTTTTGCAAAAAAGAGTAAATTAGGTTTGTTCAGTTCTTTGAGCCACAACTCCTCTGGGTCCGTAAGCGGTAGTTAAGTAATAATAAACCTCCTTGAAGTCAAATTACTATCTGGGGCAGTTAGCTAATTACACATAGGAATAGCCCGTTAGTACCCTTATCACGTTTATCCGAGCCCAAATAAAGCAAATGGTGCCTAAATTACTGCTCCGGGCTTTACGCAGTGAGGATTTTATTCTGGGTAAGTGTGATTCTGATTTATGTGGCCTGTGGTCACTTTACGCGGTTCGATTGTCTTTCAATTGTGTTTGTTGATGATATGAGGGTGTGACAGTATAGCGATAGCAGTTTCAGATTAGTTTGACTGACCATTAGCAATAGCAGAGAAAAATGTTTTGTTTTTATGCTAGGTCTTTTTTATATATTTTAATTGTAAAAGTAGTGCTTCTGATTGCTGCTGATTGCATGTTTGTTTATAATTATATTATTCTGATGCATTTTTGTATTCTAAGTGGTGGTCTTCAAAACAAAAAAAAAAGTCTTTGGTCTTTTATAAAAAAATATTCAAATTGTATTTATTAATATTCATCCTGGATAAAAGTTCTGACATTTTCATTATGTGTTGCCTTCATAACTGATAACAAATTTAAAATGTATGAGCTTAGTTCAAAAGATTTATATGCCAAGAAATGGTTGGCAGGACAATGGAGTTATTTATTCCCTTTGTAATTTCACAAATATTGCTGAAAGTTTGGGGCCTTTCTTATATAATATTAAGAAGTACCAAATTAATTATATAAATATGGGTTATTATTCTTACAAGACCAATAATTAAGTACGGTTTAATAAAATCTGGTTGGATCAACTGATCCAACGTGAATAAAAAATAAATGCCTATAATAATGATGCTGATTAAAATAACCAAACAATCAATTCAGCTGTAGAATAAAAAAAATATTTTAAATTAAGAAATGTTGCATATAGATTATAGAGTAATACAAGACACCGTACCTCGCATACACCAAATACAAAATATCAATAATAATAACGCTGATGAATGCGTAATTAACATAAAGGAGATGTAATTAACAGAAACGTGTTTGCCGCTAAGTGTATCACATACTTGATTTTACAAATGAGACATCTCAAGACTAGCTCAAGTTATTGGCTTTATTACGCTGACACGACGCTTCAAAAACCTCCCTTCTGAAGCATATATTTTGAAAACAAGACAAAATGCGAATCAACCGTTTATGTATCATATTCTGTGCACAACAGGGTTTAATTTTGTTTAACACGGTCGGGTGAAACTTGATAGAATTTCCTTGTACGTATCTTTCATGTGCTCCCTTTTAAAGCGTGATGGCGATGTGGATAAAGTGCATTTCGATATTAAAACTTTGAAACTGTTTTGAAGTTGTGGTGCGAAAACACGAAGTTTGGAATGTTTGGATGTGCGTAATGGTGGCTTTTTGACCAATTGATATAGTTTAACTTCTAGGATACACCCAATATTCGATATGAACATACATTTATACGATTATTATAACTAGAAGTAAAGAAAACTTCTATTGCTCTTAGGGCGGCCGTACACGGACCGCTTCAAGCAGTTGAGACCGACCGCTTGAAGCCGCGACCGCGCGGTGAACTATAGGCATTCATTCACCGCCGTACACGTGACGGCTCGAGCCGTCGCGACCGCTTCAAGCCGTCAACTGCATGACGAAATTCCATCGTGCCGTTGACGGCTCGCGAGCGGTCGTGAGGCATACACTGACTGCTCGAGCCGTTGACTGCGCTAGAGCCGTCGGCGGCTCCCTCCCCCCCTGAAAATCAATGACTTGACTAGTCAAAAAAATCAACCGCTCGAGCGGTTGGTAGCGACGGCTCGAGCGGTCAACAACCGACGGCTCGAGCAGTTGACGCCGACCGCTCGAGCCGTCCGTGTACGTCGCTCAGCCGTTAACTGCTCGAGCGGTCCGTGTACGGCCGCCCTTAGACTTACAGTGGGTTATAAAGGGCTGCCTAAAATTAGATCATAATATTATTTATTGATAAAATGATAAATATAGAATGAAAAAACGAATAAGTTTCCCAGTTCTCGTAGTAGATTTCTTATGATAATAAAAAGTTAAGGTGAGTCTGGGAAAACCTTATTAGAATTAACCATTTTTGCCGCCTTTAGACGTTAACAATAATAAACTATTCTTATGAATTTCTTGCATCGCTTTGTATAGTCAAATATAATATTAGTCTAGAACAGGGGTTCCCAACCTTTTTTTGTCTACTGCCCACTTTAAGAATAAATTATTTTTTAACGCCCCCCTTTTTAAACATACTTAAAAAACGCTAAGTACTTATAACTGATTATCGAAACGCAACTTTATAGTAGAGTATCTTTTATTGAAAATAAAACAAACATAATCAATTCTTATATAAAAACTAATGTGAAGGTTGAATCTGATGCTGTTCAATAAGTTTGTTGATATCAGGTTCCAATTTACTCAAAAACAGCCGCAAGTCGCCACGTTCGGTAACACGCAAACGATTTCTCTTTTTAGTAAGCAGCGTTGCCACAGCACTAAATCCACGTTCACACAAATATGACGATGGGAATGCTATCAAGAATCGTTGAACAATTGACCACAATCCAGGGTACAATTGTGGGATCGGTTTTTGTAGCCAAAATTCTTGATATCCATTTTTAAACTTGATTTTTGTTTCTTCGTTTGTTGTCAATTCTATAAGTTCTTCTTCCAGCTGAGGTGACATTGCTGTGTTGACATTTGAAAACGGATCCAACACCCAGTCTGGTATTTCCAAGTTTAAAATGTCCTGGTATCGTTCGGTGAAGTCAATGTGGAGGTTTTCCAAATGTTGGCAGTAGGCAAACAAGTCGTCGTTACTGCAAAATACTGATAAATTCGGAAAATTGTGAAACTCACGTCTGCCCATATTCTTTTTGTGCAGAAGCAGTTTGGCTGCGAAAGCAGCAACGACATTTTTTGTTTTAATCAAATTTAGTTCATCGCCTTGCAGTTGGAGGTTCATGTCGTTGAACAGTTTATACAGGTCTGTCATGTAAGCTATATCATTCTTTGATGTTATGAGATTGTTGCGCAGTTCTGTATCTTTAGTTTCCAAGAACTCTATCACAGAGTCAAACAGGTTGTAAAATCGAATCAGACAATTGCCTCTTGACAGCCAACGAACTTCAGTATGAAGCAACAAACGGTTGAAATCTTCGTCATTAGTAGCACAAAGCTGATGAAATAATCTATCATTCAAAGAGCTGCTACGGATTTTATTGACTGCTTTGATGACATATTGCAGTGATTGAAATAGTCGTTCACTTAAGTTTCTAGCAACCAAATGTTGTCTATGAATAACGCAATGTATAGCAAGGACATCTGGAATTTTATTCTTTAAGTACGCTATGAAGCCTTTATGGCGCCCTGTCATAGCCGGAGCGCCATCCGTAGCAACTGATATAATATTTTTCAAAGGAATCTCTTTCTCTTCACAAAACTTTTCCAATGTATTGAATATGGTTTCGCCTTTTGTATCTGTCTCCAAATTTCTGGCAAACAATAGTTCTTCACGTATTTTCTCATCTTTAATAAACCTCCCGTAAGATAGCAACAACGCTTCATTAGTTGGTAAAGTGGACTCATCGAGCTGAATTGAGAATTGACTAGTCCTCAGATGATTGCACAATGATTCTTCAATGTTTTCAGCCATTTCATCAATTCGTCTTTGCACAGAATTATTACTCAAAGGAATTTTTCGGATAATATCTGCGGCCGGTTTATGAAGCACAGTAGTTATTACTTCCTTTATTGCTGGCAAAATTAACTCTTCTCCGATGTTGTGTGGTTTGCCTTTTTGAGCAATTAACAAAGAGATATTGTACGAAGCTCGAAGTCCGTCGTCATCTTGCTTAGCAGCCGCCGAAAATAGTTTTGATACACTTGGCTGAGTATTATGCTTCTTCTCTAGGTCTTGAAAAAATGCTACATTCTTGTCTTTCTTATCTGGATGCATTTTATTCAAATGATCTTGCAGTCTTGAAGGCTTCATTGCTTCGTTCGAAAATGTTTTTAGACATAGAAGACACAAAGGCGACGACGGGTTTGTGGGATTTTCAATAAATCCGAATTTAATATATTCCGCAGAGTATTGCCGTCTCTTCTTTTTTACTTCCGACATTGTTTTGTTTTGAGAAATACGTAAGTGTTGAAATCAAGTACTGCTTATCTATTATGCGCGAAACCGCAAATGAAAATAAAATAAATTTACGTCGTTTATATAGGATTGCATAAGCAGCACGCACCAACAGGAATAAGACATCAAACGTGCATAAACTCGTTTATCTCATTCGACGCCCAATCGTACTCGACAAGCAAGAACAAGTATTATAGAACCAGCCGATTGATACAGGAATGTACAAATCGGATTATTTAACAAAAACTTGT
The DNA here is from genome assembly GCA_029959065.1 of Colias behrii. Taxonomy (NCBI): domain Eukaryota; kingdom Metazoa; phylum Arthropoda; class Insecta; order Lepidoptera; family Pieridae; genus Colias; species Colias behrii. The sequence continues at coordinate 4,680,399 of JARWMC010000019.1, read as the reverse complement.
TAAAACATGATTGCCCGCGGTCTATTATATCGAACCGATTTTGAGCTATATCTTAATTAATATTAGTTGATGTTCACAAGATGTCGACTCTCGAAGTCGAGAGCTCAGTCGGTTTCTAAGAGTCTTCCTAGCTAGGTAGATGAAATTATAAATCGACCCCAAAGCCCTACACAACGCCCCCTTTTTTTTCTGGGTCTCTTACCGCCCCCCTTTAGGCCTGCAGCGCCCACAAGGGGGCGTTATCGCCCACGTTGGGAAAGACTGGTCTAGAAGAAATACATAATATTATGTTGTTAGTTCTATTAAAATATGCTCTATGTTTATTCTATAATAACAAATTCCCTCTTAGGTATTTAATTGTCCCTATGAAATCACGCTTGAAGCAGCTGTATAAACAATAAGACGTTAGTTCTAATGTTTAACGAGAAAATTGACCTGTAACTGTATGAAAGGTTTCTCTGAAGATCTTACAAAGTCGAGGTAGTTGCCATACTGTGATTACCCTCGGGACTTAACTTTGTTTATACATGTTAGAATTGATTTCTCTGTGTAATAATACACTGATATTGATTTTATGTCGTTAGTAAATGTTTGATGCTTGTTTGCTGATTACACGTATGTAAATTTCAATTTGATTTTAATGTGCGTTGTGAAATTTATAGCTGAATTTTAGGTGCTTTAATAATAACGTGGCATATCTGGTTATTTCTATGAATTGTTATTGTTTAGTTCGTTTTGTTGTTTGTGTATTATTTGTCAGATACCTATTTCGTATAACTAATTAATTACTATTATACTGTAATAAATATAAATAACGTTTTTAAGAAATTGTTAATTTATTATAAATTCTTTACAACACTATAACAACAACATTGTAATTTGTAACAATCACATAATCAAATATTAACTAATATTAATAAGTAGATCAGATAGATATATTTGAGTAATTTATTATCCAACATTTATATAACGCTTAGACATATCACGTAACAATCAAGTTTGATGATTTTATTAATCTATTTAATTACTATACGATAATTAATCGGTTATAAAAATGAACAGCAATGTGCATTGTACAGAATTTACCGCTTCACGATTTTCTAATACACATGCTCCAAACTTTCTTTTATATCCAACTTGGACTTATTATAACATCTTATCCCTTTACATTACTATTAACAAGACGTATAGAGCTATATGAAAACAGATTAGACGCGGAGTTTCCTTTGATGGACTTATTTTAATGGATTTCCCTGTTCGCAAACTTTCTTATGATCACTTAATCTTCCAGTGAGATATATTTTTATGTGATTTATGAACGTACGACGCCGCCCTGACTAGACTATAGAAATTATTTTAATCTACATTAGAGCCTTTTTAATCTAGATGTTGGAGATTTTATGTTTATGAGTCATTAAGTAGCTTTGCTAGATAATAACCACCATTAACATTTTAGGAGTTTGTTTTTTTCTGGATGTTGTATCTTCAGATTGTTATTTCATGCTTTTGTTATAATACAATTGTTATTTTAGTAACAAATTGTAGTTATAAACATATTCATGTGAAATACGTGGATACAAAATTCTGTTGTTTTACATCATAGTTTCAATTTTGCACCTGTAAATGTTAGGAACCACTACCACAATTGAATTCAAAGAAACAATTCCATCTCAATATATTCGTAAGCAATTTTGCAAATGTTGTAGGTTTAGTTCGGATACGTAAATCCCCACAGAGTAGATGTCGCGTCTGTCCGGTTAGGACTAAGTCTAATGCGAGTGTCGTGTCTGCGGAACTAATAGGGCTTAATTTAACCCTTCTATGTCCTAGACGTCGTAAGACCCGGCTCGGTTATTGTTTAAACCTGGTATTAAGATTATTGTACTGAATTTTTAGCTTAAAGGTAATTTGGATAAATTTAAAGTTAGTGGCGATATTATTTTTTGTATTTAAATTTTCATAACTGCTGTCGTTAAGACTTGTAATCTCTAAAACTTAATTCCGTTAATAGTAACGTTTACTTATTTTTTCAGTTTATTTATTTATCTTTTATTGAACAATATAGTAATAAATACAGTAATTTTTATAATTCTCTACATATTAACATACTTTTTGAAAAATATTGTAAATAAACCAATGTTCCAATAACAAAATTTTATGTCACATCCGCACATGCGTAGTAGACTATAACCTAAACTTACTAACACTTCCTGCCTTATTTAGATGTATAATAAAGCTAATTTCGTTCGGCTTAACCATAAAATTATCGTAGCTATTCATAAAGGATATTCCTATGAATTTTATTGTTTATTAGGTAATATATTTCCGATTCACATAAACTCTAATCTCGCGCCGTCCGATATAATCCAACAATAATTTTGTATACTCATATACTCTGTCTTGGTCAGGACGGCTAATTTACTGTAATGCCTACCCTTGTCTGCATTAACCATTAACTTGTGACATGCTTAATTCGCTAAGTGCTGTGGTCAGGCCTTTGCTTAGCCCGAGACGACCGACTTATAAATCTCTAAGCAACTGTTATTTGTAACGCAAATATAACAATAACTAATTTAATATTTAACGGTAATAATTGTTGATGATTTCAATATTGTAGCGCGTTTTGACAGTTTGTTTATGTACTAGCTGCTCGTCCCGACTACTACAAAGAAATATATATTTGTTTTTTGTACTAATGTAACTTATGACTGGCATAAGAATTAAGAATATAGAACCTATTATGTCCTCTTTATGTTATTTGTGTTGATTTAAATGAGCTATGTGAACTTAAGTATGAGCGTAATGTTTACTGCATAAGTATAATCATACTAATGCACATAATATCATAGATGATTATTAATTAATTAGTACAGAATTTCATTATAATGTGATATATGATCTAATCAAATTGTTTCATCAAACAGTTGGCTTCTTCGTGAAATTTATTTTAATTCAAATAACTAAAAGGATTTTTTTATAAAGCTTTACGTTCATGACTCTTTTAATAATGCTTGTGACTCTACTACTGCAGCTTAAAATAATATTTACGTGACCAATACAATGATAGCACCGACTGAATTAATACTGCAACATTTTATCTAAATACCGTCTAAGGCTGTTTAAATAATTTAACCGTTGCGTGAAGATAATAAAAAGGATTTACCGTTGGTGATATAAGTATTTGTACTAAATGCGATTTAGGGTCGCTCCACAAATTTACTATGTACATTAATAAACAGTTATTTGGCGCGGAATATCTCCCTGCAATAACATTAAAATGAATATTCTTTTCTAGAATTACTTTTAAATGGAACAAAGAAATAATTTTACAGAAGACTGAGCAAATATATTACACGAATTAGATGTTTATCTTTTAAAACAGTAGAATTGGTTTGTAGATCCTTGATAAGAAACATTTTGTATTGTATAGCGAATATACATTATTAAAACGTTATAAGGTATCATTATTCGTCTTAATATACTGGACATTCTTCACATTAAAATTTGAATTTAAAAGTTGATTAATACTCCGCTTGTTACCACAAAGCTATACTTACCTCGCTCATGCTGGTGAATTAGAATCCACAACATCAAACGAAATCCAAAGATCACGCTTTATACAACTAGTGTCTCAACAAAGCATTTACGAGTCATTATTATATCGAGTCCAAACTTTAAAGATTCAAAGGCAAAGTAATCGAGTCAGTTTAACACCACGGTGAGGAGAAGACCTCACCAACATGATGTCACTCAATCTATTTCCTCTATTATTCACCACGGCTTGAAAGTGGCGGAAACTAGCAAACTAGATAAGTTTTTAAAGGACGAAGTTAGATGAATCTTGACTGCATAATGTCAAAAATTAAAAGTTGTTGATTGTGAATTCTTAAAGACTTCATGATCAGAATTGAGATGTTCTGATCCGTTACAAAATTGAGGGGGATTAATTTTAGCAGTCGCGGAATATACTCCGTTAATATTTTGTGTGTGAACTATAATCTGATTAAAAATAGTGTTATATGGTATTGAATGTGACGATTTATAAAGTTTAAATTAATTTTCGTCAATCATTGGCTTGATTTCCATAATACGGTAATAATGAAATTACAGATGGACTGTATACAAATATATAGGTATAGGTATTAACTCTGTCGATTCCTTTTTTAATGAATAGAACATATTATAATTATTTTTGAGAGTGAGAAATGAGAGTCAACATTTTACAGCACCATTTTATTTATACTAAAACACAATCTTAAATATTGGCTGATTTGCATAAAACATGATAGAAATAATACATACAAGACCTTATTACAAGATAGACATTAGAGATTCGTGATATAAAATTACCTATGCGCTCTCTAATATATTATGTTCCAAATAGAATGCCTATTTAATTTACACAGATAAAACAATTTATCGAAGAATTTATTCTTATTAGATTTATCTGTGACCAATCATTAATTGCTAAGTTTTTTTTATCAAAAGTTTAAATAAACGTAATTAAGCTAAACATTACTATTTCTTGAGAATGGTACTCGTATTACTCAGCAAGATTCACTTACTTTTACCATACCTAGAATAATTATTAGTCTAGCAAGAGAGATACACTTTAATTCGCGAATAGCACGTGTGAAATTGTAGCAGGCTTGTGGAATGAGCACAATAATTCAGACAGGGCATATCTAAGGGTCGTAATTAACACAAGCTGCCCTCTATCAATAACACATTAGCATGTAAAAGCTAATGGGTTGTGTGTGCTTCTAATTGGGCAATATATTGTGGGGTTTGTCTTTTATATACCGCGCTGTTATACTATCTTCTGCTCATTAAGGAATTATGTTGAATTATAGTTGCGCGTTTTTATTTTGTTTAAAAGGAATAAGTTAAGCTTAATATAGTACTAATATTAATTATACATATGTAGAATCATGATAATATGCTCATTTTTATAAAAAAATTTGATACTCTAATTCAAAAAGCAAACGGTACCTAAGCATCATGGCTACTTTACAAGCTTGAGGCATACCGTTCAAAATTAATGTAATACGTAGTACGTTAATTCCTAATGACGTGCTAATTAATAACTCATAAGCGTGCATATATAGCTACTATTAAATATTACGAATGCGTCCGATATGGCGCACGGAGACGTTAGGATGCAGGTATTCTCAAAGGGGTTGCCAAGTCGTGCAAGTTGGAACACGTCAATGGGCCAAATTGCAGTATAATATAGGCATGGCACGTCCAAGACAGGACAAACTCATTAAACTTGCTTCCACCTAACTCTAAGTACGTAAGAGCGTTCTTTGTTAATGTTTATTCAGTGTACAAGTGTTTTGGGTTAGTGGCGACATTGCGTGTGTTTATTAAAGCTTATTGAGATATATTTTGGAAGTTTGGTCTTGTAAATGAAGTGGTAAGTATGTGGAGTAAAGAAATGCCTCGCATTTAGCGGGTCTTGTGGAAGGTGGATTTGGATTTCAAAAAACGTCAACACAGAATACTTTAATTATGATACTTTATGATTATATAGTTTTGCAAGGCAATATTTGATATCAGTTAAAGGTTATGTAAAAAGGATGCAGGTATTCTCTATATATAATATCTATCTATGTATATATATAATATCTAAGTTTAGACATAAGATACCTCGTACAAATTGTAGTATTTACCGAGTTCCGGGAATCTGGACGATGCTCTGGTCAGCAAATAAGCACAAGATACGGTCCAATCAATAGTTCAATAAATTTAGTATATTCAAGTTGCTCTATCGTATTTGTTTTGAATATTTAATTCTAGCTTATAACGTTACAAGTTGTTGAGCTACAAAATAACACAGTGTTTAAAATGTTTCAGCTCATTACAACTTATACAAAAAATGCTATTAAATAACTAGAAATTTACTCTAAATGTTAGATATAAAGTACATCCAACACGATCAGAATAAAAGAAAAAAGCAAACATTTTAAATTAAGATAAAACGGCAGCAAAATTTGCTAAATTCGAATGTAAAAGCATCTCTGAAAATGGATACAATTTTTGAAACATGTTTGCATTAGGAAACGAAATATTCCGTTGCATACGAAAACCGCGATGGCTGCCTTTGGCCTCAGTACTCGTATTACGAAATACACGCTATATGGATGTTCTCAGGAGCTAAGGTACTAGGGTTACATAAACCTCTGGGTATGATCGTTGGGAGTTTAATGACCGAGGGATGATGTTTTGGCTTTGCATAATATGATTAGCGCGGATTTGCTGAAGTGGAATCGGCCCGTGTTTACGACCTCCTCCCGAAGTCATAAAATTTGATAACACTTACATTTACATATAATGCAAATTTGGTTGTATGACAAAAATTAAAGGGTGTAATGTACCGATATTGCGCTTCCGTTTAGATTAATTTGATGGACTGATAAATTAAGTTTAATGGGATCCAAAATCAGTCAATTTATTTGAACTGTCAACGATAAATAAGTTTTAAGGATTGAGCCTTTACCTTATGTTTTATGGATTGAGTCTTTACCTCATGTTCTATTTTTGAACAAGATATAGGTACTTCCTGCTCTTATTATATCAAAGGCCGCTCCATGCGGAAAAAAATTCCCCAGGATCCAAAAAACAGTTTAAACATTAAAAATTTCTATATACAGATTCTCTTTAACATTCAAAGCCAAGTACCTCGTCTATTTGTATTGCTAGTTGTCACACGCACGATCTTGGCCACTTTGTGTACTCACGGTCCACTGCTTCAGCCAACGGTATGGAAATCACTCGGCCTGTGCATATTAAGTTCTAATCTAGTGCTCTGTTTATGGTTTATTTATGTAAATGATAGCGGCCTGTTAAAGTTTTAGTTGGCAGTTGAGACGGTCAAGTACAAGTGGAATTTGTTAGATTTATTGCACGTTCTACATTCGCTTCCTTTACTTCTGTGAAAATTTAGTTTAGGTGAGTAGAGTACTTCATTACATTTTTCGTTTGGAAATTATGGATCATCGTATTATGATTAAAAACAGAGCACAGATTCATTAAAATAAAAATTCCTTCTAAACTACAAGCTTCGTGAATAATTCCCAAAAATGCCCTGTGAGACGTCATACATTCGGCTATTTGATGTGCTATGTACATTCTAATCGTTTTGCATCATCGTTAACCATCAGAAGACGAGCTTCTTCATTTGCCTCTTACATAAACATTTCGCTACAACACGTCCACTGCAACACCACATCTACATTCATAAATACAAAATGGGAGCACAAAGGCGTATTCCAATGGGCAGCAATATAAGCCAGCTTCACGATTTCACTTAACATCTCACTATGAAAGTCATTCCGAAGACGTCGGCCCGTGTGAATTATTTAGAGTACGCCTCTAGAGACAGGGCGTTAAAGTTTCACTCGGATCGAACTAAAAAGTTTTACATAAGAATATGAAATTACAGTTCGTTAAATGGAACTTTTAGAGGAAGATCGGACGTATCTGAATATTAATTAACTTGTGTATTGAAATTTCCATTAGGAATGGTTTATTTATTCACGTTCTATTTAGGTTACAACTTCAGGTAGAAATTATTACTAAGCCAAGGAAACTTATAAAATAAGATTAATTTGTGAATGTAATAATTCTCATTATCAGTGGATTATACATGAAACTGGTAAAGTTCTGGCTTATGGCATATTCTAATAAATACATGACTAGCCGTATTCAAAGAGTAATTGCTAGAATTAGCTACTTGCTGTTTCGGTTCCTGAGAAACCCCCTTTCAAACTAACTATTTGATTCATTCAAACACTCTCAACAACTCCTTTTGAAGATAGACTAGTTGCAGATTAAACTTCGGACAACATTCTAAGTCAAACTTTTCACAAAGATATTATCATTAAAATGGACAAATTTGATTTGAAAGTAAACCAAATGTAATATCAACTTTAAATAAATAATCGTATATTTGAAGGCATAAAAGAATAATTTAACTATCGTTCCACCTATTCACAAAGCCAAAGCGAATGGCTCACGGCATAATATTGACATTAAAGACAATGAACTCCAATTAGCCTGCCGATCCATCTTTTGTATTTAAAACAATAGCAGCCAATTTTAATTTAGAAAATTTACCGTAAGACAAAAATAATTCCAACTGAGTTTATTCTACGTATCGGAAATGCCATTTAAACCGTTATCCATCTGATAATTTTCTCGAGAGCCCATTACGGTGGATTTTCTTTATCAAATTATTTGTATTGCAGCTTATACCGAGAATCTTGCGAATTAATAGGTTGAAATCAAACATTTGTATCATGCCGTGATTTTGAAGTGGTATTATTATTATTATCAGAACGCAAATCAAACTTCATGGGTTATGTCTTTAGGGCAATCAGTGGAACCTAAACCTATGGAAATATTATTGAGTTGAAACTCAGCTAATGTATTATAGCAGAAAGGTTAATAAGTAAACATACAATTTGATATTGGCAATGGCAAAGTGTACTTTGTCATTTCAGCGAAATCTTGAATATCGCCTATAAGAACTAAGAAGATACGTTACATTGACTACTTCTTCGAAAAGCAATTGATGATTTGAATTTATATTTTTGGTTTTATGGCATTCAAATGCTTTATAAATACACATAACACAAACACTTCAGACACATAAAACTGAAAGAATAGAATAAATTCGATTGCTCTGGCGGGTCACGAGTGGCTGAGTTGGTCAGGCATCCGCCCCGGAATGGCGCGAAAGGATGCGGGTTCGAGTCCAGCCTCGTGATCGAATTTTTTCTATTCTTTATAAATTTATATTTATAAAGCATTTGAATGCCATAAAACCAAAAATATAAATTCAACAAAAAAGGTCGTGTTCCATCGTTACAATATTGTATTCACTGAAAAGTGCTTCATATTGGTTGAAATGGTTGTTAATCATCTCAATAGATGGCGCGCGGTGTGTCCCTTCAGACACATAAAACTGAAAGAATAGAATAAATTCGATTGCTCTGGCGGGTCACGAGTGGCTGAGTTGGTCAGGCATCCGCCCCGGAATGGCGCGAAAGGATGCGGGTTCGAGTCCCGCCTCGTGATCGAATTTTTTCTATTCTTTATAAATTTATATTTATAAAGCATTTGAATGCCATAAAACTAAAAATATAAATTCAACAGAAAAGGTCGTGTTCCATCGTTACAATATTGTATTCACTGAAAAGTGCTTCATATTGGTTGAAATGGTTGTTAATCATCTCAATAGATGGCGCGCGGTGTGTCCCTTCAGACACATAAAACTGAAAGAATAGAATAAATTCGATTGCTCTGGCGGGTCAGGAGTGGCTGAGTTGGTCAGGCATCCGCCCCGGAATGGCGCGAAAGGATGCGGGTTCGAGTCCCGCCTCGTGATCGAATTTTTTCTATTCTTTATAAATTGATGATTTGTTATTACTATGATACATCCTTAATCTTCACACCCATCAAAATCACAAAATAGATTATATCGAAGAACCGTAATCATAATAGAATGCATAGATATGCTATAAATTTCCACGAATCCCGATCCAATATAAGATTTCCAATACACTTGTAAAGAGTAGATGAGTGTGACTCATCGGTACGCGCTGGGATTACTCATTTCCCCCCGATAAGTGGGAAATCTTCCGTTTGCAAATTAAATATTCGTTTCTTGCCTCCCCGGAGCGAACGAAATTGTTATGAAACTGAGTTATTGGATCATTGTTTTTATTACATGTTAGTGACGGCATTTTTAATGTGGAAATACGTCTGGATTCAATCATAACCACAATTGCCTTTTTAAATTTACGAGAGTTATTTCTTATAGAGTAAATTACGCTATCAGTCAAATTCTGCCATAGGCATAGCTAATAGGCGTAAGTATGAAGGAATATTGGTCGTCATTTATAGTATATTGTTTTATGTCTCACTGTAGCTTAATATGAATAATTGAATACCTATAGTTCTAATTTGAACACGCTAATAGTAAAAGCATTGATTTTGAATTCAAAATGTGCCCACAATTTAAGGCATATAAACCATTGTTATTTATGTTTTATGTTTTATATTATAGAGTCTGGTGCGAGCGATTTTCATCCTAAAAGCTATTTTAGAATAATTCCGCTCCATTAGGCGTAGCAAAAGCGTCGATATCCTGCCGATTTCGTATTGAGAATATTCAATTATGCTTATTTTAAAATGGAGTGAAATTTGATGTATTGGGGGGACCGTTAAAACTTTGTAAATAAAAATTAATAGTTTCAAGTGATTTTTTTTTAATCGAATTCATTGTATTCACGCATAAATTTCTTCAAACGGAAAAAAAAATATACTCTAGTGTCTTAATCATGACCCGACTATAGTAATGAAGTACAGAAATAAGACGCTCTAACTTTCTCCGAAGATATTTTCGTGTAAGAGAAATTAGAAAAATAATATCCAATAGCTACTGTATATCTTTATTCTGCATATATATCACGTAGTTACAATATGTATTCTTAATTCCCAGAACCGTGTTCTATATCCGTTTTGCTGGCTCGTTCAAGAGCAGTTGAAGGACTGTAGCTTCGCTGAAAAATGCTTGTAAAACAAAAAGTTCAATTCGGTGTCTCTCGAAACCTCTCTGAGAGGTACTAAGAGGAATATATGAGCATACGCTTACAAGGAAGGATAAAGTTGAAAGCGCTTGGTGTTAGCAATCTTTATTCGACTTGTAGAAACTATAGCTTCTTAGAATTGTTCGTATCGACGTTGGAGATTATGTGAATTTCAATTATGTTCTTTTGTTCGTTTTAATGTAGAAGGTAACACTATATATATATAGGATAATAATTTCGTGGAAATTGTTGTGGTTAGTAACGAAATACATTTCAATAAGAAAAAAACAGGAGTAATAAAAATAGCTTTACAGACATAACTTCGTTGACATGATATTAAATTGCCGTGCAACTTTATTATGATATAAATTATGTATCAACTTTTCTTGTAAATAGTTGCTTTCTTAAGAATGCTTTATTGTTCTCATATTGAATTTAGGTACAGGTAAATATGCCTCAGAAATTCCGTCACGTGGCCACTCTCAGTCTGGATAAAACTACGTCCGCCTATAGACTGGGTATCTATCGAGTCTGGGCATTCAAGCCCCGTTTCTAGGCAGGCTTAATCTGAATTGTTGGCTACGCCCGAATAGTTTTACGAGCAAATCTTTATTGCGCCCGCTTAATTTCGCTCAACTATGCGCTGGGCGTGCGGCTAAATGAATTTATTACGCGAATCCTACCTCTGAAAAGTATTTGCTTTTTCACTTTTATATTTAGCAATAGAGCAATCATTTTATTGAGATTTTTGTACAATCGAAATAGTCGGAATGAATCCGAATTGTATGCGTGTGTTAAAGTTTTATTGATATTTGGTTTGTTATTCACGACTTTTTTATTTTTGTGTTTGTGCATTTTTAATATTTGAATGATATGGCTGGCATGTAGTAGTTCTATAATATTGTGTTACATGAAAATTGAATCGTCTGAACAAGGCTGTTTATTTTTGGCTCACAAAAACAAAAGATAAAGGAAAATGGACAAATGGATATAAGTAGTTAAAGTAAACAATTATCCAATTAGCTGTTAATTACTTACGTCCAACATACCTCACTAAGGTAAACATTCATTATATTTGCTATAAATGGATCCTTTGTAGAATGATGACCATTATTTAAAATAGCTCAAGGTGTTACACAGATTTCCTTACACTCTGTCCAATACATTTCGTTACAATCTGTTGCCCTTCCTCTCAAATCAGTCGGTATTCCTCCACGAGATTAAATCCAATCTCGTCGAAGCTTATCTGGTATTGGATAAACCCGTATTGTGGTGCATCGACAGCTGAAAAGATTGACTCCGATGCGTCCTGGCTGAGTATGGTTTGTTCAAGAGTATTGTTTGATATAAGATCATTTACTTGTGAATGAGTTTTAAAAGGTAGGTTGTAATAAGCTTTTACTGCTGGCAATAACGTTTGCGTTAATGAGGATTTATTTTTTTAATTAATCTTCTTCTATCCCACTGTTAACTTAATTTTATAAGTAGAAGAGAGAAGTATTGTTGGTAGGTATTTAAGAGAAGATTTAATGTTAGATATGAAAAAAATTCTTCTCTCAGAAAGCGATGTTATAATATGAAGACTCATTTTTATAGAAACTCGATTCTTTCAACCTTAGCAGTTTTATGGTTAAAATGGACAGAGAATAAATAGCCTTCTAAAATGACTACATAAAACCAATATTTCGTTTATCATTATAGTTAAGTATTTAATAAGCAAATGTAAATTTAATATGACTTATCGCAGACGTTCAACGATTTATTCGTAGTCCCTAGGCAATTTTCAGGCTATAATTTTGACTGCGATCTTGTTAACTATCGGAGTGTCATTGAAACTTATTTTCGATATATTCCAAAATAGAAAAAATAATCCAATTATTTATCTACAGTGGAATTATACTTTCAGCCCTGAAGTATAATTGTTATTTCTGATCTTCCCAAACTTGCTAAGTACTGAGCAGAAACACCGCCATTAATTTTCATAACATTCCCAATACCACGAAACGGTCAGCCGCTAACAAGTTTTTAGCCGACTTCGAGCCATTTTGGATCGATCGTTCTTTATTAATCAGTGAGGTCAATTTCGTTTGCTTCGATGTTAATGTTCCTTGTGCATGTTGTGTTGATGATATTTCGCTACTAATGTGTCGAGAATGTGATGAGAATAAAAATGGGAATTAAAATTAACGAACCGCTTTTTCGTTGTTACATTTGCATCGTACAAAAATTTATTGCGAATATTCATGAGTAAATTTTTAATACGTATTTTCTTTCTCTCATTATGTACAAGCACAATAGACATTGTATGTTTATTTTAGCTTTCATGTCCCATACTTTAACAACGTAGTAGCATAATGGTTTACATTTAAAGTTATCCAATACGATGATATTTTATAATTACTGTGAAATCTAGGAGCAGTACTAAGATGATCTTCCGTTTTCTACAAATATTAGGCTCGGATATGTTTAATCTATAATCGTTAACTTGAGGAAATTGCACTGAGCTTATCTAACTTCTAGTTGTGGAGTAATTGCAGTTGGTAGTTACATGAATTATATTAAGCGAGCAATTTAACATACCTGTACTTACTACTTTAACATGAAAACTTCAGGTACTAAGACAAAGGTGTACTGATAAGTTCTCAACTACTTAATCCAATTTATCTGTATGCATAATTTGTTTTTATTGAAGATTTAACTTTATTGGTTTAAGATGTACTTGTGGATACGTCTTTCATGGTTTTAGTGTTTTTATTGAATGTTTATTGAATTTTAATGGTAAATTTACTTGATACATATTTCAATAATTAATCTTCCAAAAGTGACTTAATAATTCACTTAACTATAACAGTTTCATTTTTTATTGTATGCACCGCTGTAAGTACTTATTTATTAATAATAAAAATTAAAATATCCATATTAAAGTCTGTGTTTTTTCTGAATTTTATTTGGTCATAATAAATACTTCGGTAAAATAATTTATTTTGTTACATAAACATCTTGTAACTAAATAATTTATTGATACCAAGAGAGAAGTTATCTTACTGTGTCAATCACCTGTCAATTTGGGTTCGTATCATCATGAAAAAATTCCTCCTTTCCCTATTTCTTATCATAGAACTTATGAAATCGATAGAATGGACCAATTATCATTTATATTGATATCATTCCATACATTATTTTCACTTTTATGTAGCTTTTGACCGTATTCTCATTCTAACTCTGATATCAAAAACAACGCTTACTTTGAACGTCACAAAGCGTAGACAAATAAAAAAAATTGGCAAACTTCGAACACAAGACCGCTCTATTCTTTTCGGTAACAGCTGATGTCTGGTACAAAGGCAAACTTACAGAGATCTAAATTATTCACTGCATACATATAGCAAAAACTCGGAGACAAAGTGTCTTCCCGATGCTCCAGCCCTTCATTAGGAGGGCCTTGGAGGGTGTAACTCGTGTAGTGCCTCTGACACACCCTTGTCTCTTTATGGCAAAGGACTTACATTTTGCTGCAACGAAATTTTTCCTTGTTCACAACTGGCTATTAAACGCAGATCGTTGTATCGTGTACAGGCGTTTTGCTGCGTTTTACCGCTAATTAAATATCACATAGGTGTACAAAAGTTAAGCACAACAAAGATAATAAATGTTACACGTGGCAATATCTTTCATGTCCTTTGTGTTTTGTTAACGATTTCTCAACATTTATGAACGTGTCATGTAATAATACATATTTATTACGCCGTGAATAGAAAAATATCGACAATAACTTTTGCGATACTAAATAAAAGAGCGAGCAATAATAACATGATTCAACACCACGGAGTAACGTCTGCAAAATCAAATATAGCGCATAAAATAATGCTAAACTATTCCGCCGTAGCCGTAATTCACATTATCCGAGCTGGCTGTATTTTCTCATTTCACATAGCTTCCTCATCTCTTACATCTTCATATCGATGTAACGTAAGCCTTTGACATTTTTTGATCACGACAATGGATTGTTATCTCAATATTTTTTTACGCGACGCACACAGCATACATATGCCCTCCCCGAGAGGAGCGATTTCCATATCCTTCAAATATATCAAAATGTTCCGAATATTTTATGCTGTCGGTATCTAACAGGCGTTTTGTGCTAATGTTTTCGTTTGATGTATAGCAGTCAAGAGCACTCGTGGTCTAAATATCTTACCATTATGTATATTGTGGCTACATTAAGATGTAACGTCGCAGAAGGGAGGCTCTTACCGTTTTTTCGGTCGGTAATCACGAACCAGATTGCTCTGTCACAAAAGTACCCAGTGTCGCATTAGATGGGGAGTTGGTTAGCGCTATACGATACTACGTGTACAATCTGTGTTGTGCTGTGTGCTTGTGCTGCGAATGTATAGGTGTGCAATTGTTTGGCGGTGAGAGCTATTTAGAGTTCAACAAACCTATCCTGTACGTAGTTTATGAAGCAATAATGTAGAATAGAAGCATTTCATTGATATTATTTATATTAACTCCATCGAGAAACCACGAATTATGTTAAATTACAAAATGTATAGGTACTTAAAATAATATCAACTGTAATAAACAGGTGCAACATGCGGAATAAATGTCCTGAAACTGAGCATTCACAGTTGCTAGGCGCAATTTGCTTACTTACCGAGCCAGGTCGGCTATTTCGTATAATGTCGTAGCCACAGTAAAGTTAAGTAATCGTAGGGTCGTCGCTGGCTTCTTATTTTTTGGCATGGTTTCAAATTAAAAGCGATAAGAGTGAGCCACACTTATGGACTCTTTCTACCGAGACAAAGGCTCCATACGGCATAATGCCACGCTTTTTGCTAAATTATACGTTACATGGTGTTTTAAAAGGAATATAGGAAACGATCGTTGTTTTAAAGTTTCGAGAATTGGTACGGAATTTTAAAAAGGTGTGGATATTGTTCTGTTTCAAAGGAAGGTTGTTTCTGTTGGCGAATCATTGTTGCAGGGAAATTGTATTTATCCACATGCAGAAATAAATTGGTATATATATTCTTTTTCTACAAAAAACATTATTAAAGCATGCACAATACAAACGACGCCAATATATTATTTCATACGTTATCGAAACCCAATATTAATACCCAAACCGATATTATCATAAACTGAGTCACGATCACATTATGAAAAACACAATTTACAAAAATAACGAAGGTTCAACGAATTTCAAAGTATGTGTCCACTTACAAAATGCCAGCTTTCATATTCCTGCAATAAGGGAGGTGTGCTGACCCGACTGTATGATGCACAAATTTAATTTTAATACGGGTACCAGCGTACGATGTTACCTGTAGTGTGGATTACAATATTGTGTAGCTTTTTGTTTGGTTTCTTGCGATTAACTTGTTTATTTACCTTTGTGAATGTTGTGTTTTGTCGAATGTTAAATACTAAATGGATATTAGAACTTTTTTTTTTTAAATTTTGTAGGTGATACCATGAACTACATGGTTTTAATTAGTGTTTTGTTGAGGGAATGTTTTGAGGGGATAAGCTGAGTTATGTTTAAGTAAAGTTTAGGCTATAAATATAATAAATCATTCCTAGTATTCAGAGAGTTTTGTCTCTGGTATTTAAACTGAATTGTTAAATTCTGAGATTTGCAACAGAAACATTTAATTAAATCTTAAAAAGTGTTGTTCAAAAAGAAACTCTCTGAAAAAAGTAAAGAAAATCGACAAACGAAGGATATTTAATTAAAACTTACAATCGCTCTTATTTTTTTCATATTAACCGAAATTTTTCTGACTTGTTCGTAAGTCCAACAAGAACTTTCATGTAAAATTTGATGGCGTTTTTAAATTGGCCGTCCCATAATAGTCGTCAAAATTCTTTAGCCTAACAATGGGAATAAATATTCGCTGCAATTTCATGAATTGTCGTCGGCAGTTATTATTCGGCGTGTAAGCGGGAATTTGTCTCTTCGGGACATGGCTGGTTTTGTCCCAGAGTTTCCCGTAGATTCGTACGCTTTGCTGGATTCTTTCATAAAACGCGGTTGGTTTTACGCTTTCACTTCAAACTGTTCGCTGGAGTTATGAATAATATTTTACCTTGCAATTTGCATTACGTTAATTATTGTGCATTTCGCTATGACTTTCGCTTTCCCGTCATTGTATCTTTCACTGCCAGTGAGTCTGTACGGAGTTCTTAAATAGATGCTATTCAGATGTGAGCGTCGCTTATCAACAGCTATTTACTCGGATAAACTTTGCTTAAATAGGTCGCTGGCTTTGAATTTCTGACTGTAACAAATGAAAGATAGGATAGTAATAGCTCTAGCATTTGAGTTTGCCTTAATTTTGAGCAAATGCGCCACGTTGATGGCGGATAGAAGTTGATTTCATTTCATGTTCATTATAAACGTTCAAAATATGACTTTTAAATTCATTTTTCGTATGATATGTTCAAGTTTGCTCCTATTTTAAAATCATAATTATAAACTGACTATAATTCAAAGCTTTATTCGATAAGTGTTACAAATCCCGTGATTGTAGACACAGATATAATCAAACTTTTGTAAAACATAAGATGAGTTACCATTTGAAACGTTGAATCAGGTAATAAAACAATTCCTTTTATTAACTTCAAAATTACGACTTTGTTTACATCACGAACATTGTTATTTGTTCTTAAAATTTTATGATCGTATTAAAAGCATTAAGAGGGTAATATTTAAGAATATGGTAGAAAATAGCTTAGAAATACGTCTAGACTTTTCCTTTATATGAAGTTGAACCTTTGTAGAGCTTATATTGTTAATGAATACTTAGATTTCAATAAGGCTTCTAGATAATATATTCGTATTTTTTGAAGCTCATAAATTATACACTACGGCTGGGGATAAGTGGGGTCTATACGTAATCCGTCATCTTTATATCTACGCAAATGCGTGCTTCAAAATAATGAGATCCATATTATAATAGGTACATAGGTAGGCGAGCAATAAAATTGATATCATATTATATCTTTTATTTATATAGAACTATAATAACGCAATATTAAATATAAACCAATAACAATGAATCTATAAAATTTGAATATTCAATGACAAAGAAAGCTCAATAATGCATCAAATCAATCTAAAAAACGTCGTCAGAAAATAGAAAATAAATGCAAATTGACCTGTAAAGCTTGATCTTGAAGGAATGCATACTGGAAATGCACTCGATGTGTTTAATCCAGAAATCCGAGTCCCTCTTTGGATCTCTAAGAATGCGGAATGCTGGGGAGGAACGATTTATGAAAAACGTGCGTAAGTGAAAGGTAAAGTGAACCTCCACATGTACAATGTACATACTCGTATAGTGTAATGTCTCCTTTGTTGGCTTCGAGTATTATGAACGTGGTGCTTTATATTTATCAAGTGCATTTTGAAATTAAAGGGGCTCGGGGTAAGAAAATGTTGTAAGAGTGGTTCGTGTAATTTTATACGACAAGTATGATGCCTATATATCATTAAACATACTCTATCTAATATCACATAACTACGTTAACTTAAACAGTAAAATGATTATGCATACATATTCGTTCACAAACATACATACCTATAAATATGAACCGTTTCATGCTTATTTTTATCTAAAATCATAAGTTTCAAGACATTCTTCAATGTAATTTGATTCAAAAACACCTAAATATTGGGGGCTGTATGCTGTTTCAAGTTTGTCCTGCAACATATTCGTAAATGATAATGATATTAATCGATTTTAATACTCTCTTTAACACAACTTACATTGACAACAACATTTCCAACATTCCAAATTGCATTCACAAAAGCTATGTTTTGTTTATGAAGACCAATAAATCAAGGGTCGTACCCAAACAACCAACGGATAAAAGTTATGTAACAGCACACGCACACGAATTTATACAAGGCAATCTCGAACTATGCCGCGGCCACCAATATATCATGAAGTTGTGACATTAGTGCGAGGGTTACACTGTGATTACAGGATACAGGACTTTAAGATAGTGGATTACGTGATTATGAAATTAACGTTCTGCTTATTAGGGTTTAGCGGCAAATTTTATAAGTAAGTTGCTTTTATAAGTCCTACGTGAGGCTGGATAAATTTAGTCTCTAGAAGGCGTTGATTATATTACATACATAAATATAAAAAATAGAACTTAAAATGATTTCAATAATGAAACGAAGTAATAAAATCAGCTCAAAGATCCAGTTCAGGTCAGAGGCATAAGTCGTTGATATTAGTCATTTTTATGGTAACAAGCTAAAACAATAGAGTAACGGCATCGTTTCATGTATTTCCTATGATGTCGCTCGGTCACCACACAGGCAGATTAAGTGTGTCAAAGTAAACCAAGAATCGCAATTAAAAGGTTCGCCCATTAAATTCCCGAACTTTTTACTTGAATATCAAACAGCTAATTATCACTTTGTAAAATATTCACGTAACACGAGAGTCAGTTGTCTTCGTTTATTTTCGACTCCTTTGAGTATATTTCGTCCTTTAAGTGTTCACCAAGGCGTGTAAGTACGTGTAAACAGTGTTTTTCACCCCAAATTAACGTTCTATGTTTACCGAGCACCTTGAAACAACCTTGCGATGTGTATGATACGATTAATTGCGAGATGTCGTCGAATGTTTAATTAATAAAATTTTGACGAATATTCACGTCTTTCATCCATTTCCTCGTGTACAATGTTAATAAGGCCAAATCAAAATTTTCAGCTACCTTTCATTATGATTCTCATGAATTTTAATTTCGTATTTTATATTATCTATTTAATTCTTTCTGTATTCATACTGTTATACGATAGATTAATGGTAGGTACGTAAAAAGTTTATACCTACTATAAAGAGAGAGAAAATATAGTAACTTTTATGTCTCTATATTATAATATTATCAAACAGGTAGGTAATTAAAATGTCTGTTACAAAATTTATAAGTATTAATTTGTAAAACTGTAAAATTTACAAATACTATTTTACAATTTTGGGCATGAAGCAAACACAAATTCGAAAAAAATATTTTCATTGTGTGACTAGTTGATCCGTCTGCAGCTGTAAAGGGCTGAATAGCTAACGAGATAGCCCAGGAAGGAGAATTGAATTTAATTTTTGATTCTGTTTGCTTGTTCACGACTGTTAAATCTTAATTATTCAATGGTTCAGACGGCGCATTGCAACGTGCGGCCGGAATATTGGATGAATGTCGAGTTATATTCATAACACAATATTTTACTTAACACAATAATATTCAATGCTTATGATGTACCTAATGTGAATATAGAGCTTTTTCTTCAGCTCCAATTTTGTTTGGGTGATTGAGTTTTACTTACACGATTATATGCATAACGTCTTCTACGTGTAAATATACATAAATAAATCATAAACGACCTTAGGATTCATACTGCGATCTTTATTTATTTTATTTATTTATTATTCACATTCACATTTCATAAACAATTTACATATAGTTAATATCATAAATTTATCTACCTATCATAAATAATTGATCTTTGTATTAAGAAGAATAACTATGAATACCATGTAAGTATATTTTTGGATTAAATTGAGAAATGCACGCGCATTTAAATAATCAATGCATAATAATATATATATTTGAAAAAAAATACTCATAAAATTTACACTAAGATATTTCACGTAAATAAGGTCAAAGGCCTTTGATATCTCCTAATGAAATACCAGAGACGAATAGACATAACATTGATTAAGTTTCATGTCGATTCAACATCTAAACAAAAAAAAGGTCGAACATTATACGAAACAAAATATCCTTTAATTTCTCTTCAATAACAATCACTTTTTATCTCAATTACAAAACAATAGCTTCTCAACATACGTCCAGACACTTCATTTTATTGATCATCACTGGGTTTATTGAACTCAATTGCCGCCTTATTGCGTAACCGCTCATATTGAATCACAATACAAACGCTCCTTGGATCAGAATGTATAAAGATAAAAATATTAACACGTAGGAATAATAAAAAGTTATGAAAAAAATAAACGTAAAAATAGTAGGTACTATTAGAAATGACTACTTATTATATAACTTACAAATTAATACAGAATAATTAAAGAAATAGAATTCATTAGAAAGAACTATCAAATTACATCCACATTTAAAAAATATTACTACCTATTTTTTGTTTTGGCTGTATGGAAAATTTCCTTTACCACGCTTAAAATAATTTTATCCAGAGGTAGCAAATAACAAAGCTTATGCATTAAAGATGCAATATGTTTATCAGAATAAATAATTCTGAATCATAAAAATATGACTGGGGATTTTTTATATCGATGTCAGAGTCAACAAAAACAACTGTTGAAATTGCTTAGTCTTTTATATTTTATATTGCAAGAAATCACAACACTCGAAATTGAAACGTGGTATACGCATGAATAGAAAAACGGCCGGCCATTTTTATATTTCGCGAAATACAAAACCGTTACTAACACGGATTCAAATATACTACGCTGGCCTTGTTTATTCTCTATTCAAAATTTCAATCAAAAACATTCTTTGTTTACAGAATGTTGTATGGATAAAAATATTGTAACTTCTCAAACGTTTTACTAGATTTACTAACGTGTTTTCTCATAATACAGTTTCCATTTTAACTCCAAACAAACAATGATATTTTTTTTGCATTCGGTTACTACTTACTTAATGGGTATATCATTTGGTTTAATTTCAAAAATAATTGTTCTTTATTAAACTAGAAGTTCGTAGCAACAAGCGTTTTAACATTTTGATTACTTATAAAATTAAAAGCAAATAGCCTTTTATATGTTACCGTCAGAAAAAAAAAATTTTTGAATGAATTAATAAATAGAATTTCCAATACGATACTGTTGTAACCATGCCGATCATTCCAATAGCTGAACGATTACGCAACCCATTCTTTCAGTCTTTGATCAAGTATTTAACAATGTTTTATTAAATGGGAATACACACGAAGGGCTTCGCTTTAGTTATTCGTACACGCGATGTCTCTTGGCTATTTAAATTGAATAATTACAATTTGGCCTATTTAATTCTTTGCCTTCATGTATTTGTAATAAGCTATCGCATTGATCTTCAAATATGTAGGACACAATCAAATTACGGAATATGTAAATTGCCCGCATTAAATGTACATTATATTTTCAGACATTAATTCTAGGGTAAAAATAAAAGGGTATAAAGTAGGTAGGTACTGACTGTCAGACTATATTCATCTAAATAATTTTTGTACAAACTAGCGTGCTGACTAAAAAGTAAAACAAATAAATTAGTTTCAGTATCAATCTCTACGATATAAAAACTTAATCTAAATAAAATATAACATTCTTATTACTAAGAAATGTCTTATTACAACAATATCTGTATAACATAACTCACGAAAGGAAAGTCCCGTCACTTGGAAACTAGTTAAAATTTAACACCAAGAATTATATAATAAATTTCTCATAATTTAATGCGTTCATTTCTCATTCGGAAGTAGGCGTTGTAAATTTCATGGTATCCGGCATCACTTGCCATTAAACTAAGGTATATTAATAGCTCTGTTTCAAAGGTTAGGTTCTTGGTATTCATCATTCAAGTACAAAAGACATTAATGTAAGGGACATGGATTAATAAGAATGACGTTAGTGGTTCAAAAATAATATTACATTTAGAAAAAAAAATGTGTTTATTGAGAGTTCTCATCACTTTATACTTAAATGAAAATATTTACAAACAAAAGGATTGATTTCAATTCCGGTACGTCTTTAATCTAAATAAAGAAGGCTCAGTTATGTTTATAAATATTTAACAACTAGCAATGCCCTGCGGTTTCACCCGCATAGATAGCGATATCGTGATAGTGAAAAGTATAATAGGTCGGACTATAGGTTTAATTTTTAATCACATGAAAATCACCTTCACCCCGTCCCGCACTACGGCCTGCTCATTGTATTGAACAGTATACCTACTATTTTCTGTAGATTGACACTTATAACCTCCTCCTTTTTTTTGAAGTCGGTTAAAAAATTCGTTATATATTTTGAATGGAATATCCAATTTTTTTCATTTAAAAAGTATTTTGCTGGTATTGAAACAGTCTATAATAAAACATCATTTAATGGGATAAGGATTAATATATGTGTATGGATAACATGGTTTGATTACTGTCGGCACTTATATTTACTTAGAAAACGTAAAAAAGTTGTTGTAGTAACATAACTACTGAAGATGGACATATAGTATCGCGGACTTTCTTGTAGATAATATTGATCCATTCTATATTACCGTAGAACATTTTTTTGTTCTATCTTCAATAGATTCCGCAGCGCACGCGATGACAGAAGTTTTATTGAGGAATTTTTTACACCTTGGGTTACATTATTGCATTTTTGGTAAGGATCTCAATTTTTTTTGAAAATGCAATATAGCCTATAAAAAAATAATATGTTGCTCAGTGAAGATGCAGCTTTCTAATGGTGAAAGAATTTTTGAAATCGGTCCAGTAGTTTATGCGTGAAAACCATACATACATACATACATACATAATTACATAATTACAAACCTTTCCTCTTTATAATATTAGTATAGATACGTGATAAAATAATATAATATAATACTATTTATGCTTGTCCGCGTGGGTGTGGATAAAACGCCTCCATAATTTGCATCATTTTTCATTGAGTCCATTCCTATTGGTTGTAGAGAGACGTTAAAAAGCAAGTTATTCCCTCGATATAAATATCGGCTATACATGTATACAGCACTAAGATAGTGCACTTTAGAATTAATTAGTCGTTATACGATATAATATTATATGTTATTTTCCGCAATAAATTTTAGGATCATTTAGAAGCCTAGCACAAAGTATGTCAACAATGTTGATTGGTCCATAGAAGGAATTTTCCGTCGTGTAACTCAAAGCGTTATTAACTTTAATTTGTCATTGAATATAAATAAAAGCGTGGAGCAATAGCCGTGTATGCAATAATCCCATGCACAAGGATTGCAATTAGGCCTCAATCTACGCATAGTTTTGCAGGAATTTCATTTATAACCCACCTCGGTCTCAGCTCTATTGAACATTCCTGCACTTTCCCGAAGTTACTAATTGCGAGGCGGAATAATAAAATTCAACGTGGACAGTGATATTTTTCTGCTGACCGCGACGTTATGACCGACCCTCTTTTAATAAAGGATTGAAGACACTTCACAATCTAATATGTGGATTATATTAATTCTATACGTATTTCTTTGTGTTGGTATGAGCAACATAATTGCCCCCATATTATTATTTGGGTTTTAAATGCAGTATCAGCAGCGCTATAAAAAGACAGGGAAAGAGTTTACAAGGACCCCTATAATCAAATGCCATCTCCAATATGACATCATTTACAAACCCTCTATTCACCCTTTTTGTCATTTACTTGTTTAATGTTAAGTAATTTTTTATCATTACTAAAAAGTATATTTTGTTTGCCACTATAAATATAGTAAATTCATAAGTAAGATTGATTATTCATCAATGCATATGCATTTTAACTCATATTTAATTTATATGCAAGTTAAATCAATGAGCAACTTCAATTTATGACGGTCTTATGCCAATTATACCTAGTACCTATAAAATAAAGTCACTTCCCGCTGGCTGCTTGTATGTCTCTATGCTTAAATATTAAAAACAAGAGGAAAGTTTTAATGTACAAAACGTGTATAATTGCACCCACGCGAATAGGTCGCTAGTAAAACGATAATTTAATCTAAACCAATGTAACACATTGTCCAGCAAAGCATTCGATAGGAGCAGTTATATCGACATCCTTTACTTAATAAAGGTCGGAGTTTTTCCAAATTGAATGGGCCGCGACAATCAGAACCGTCCGCAGATCATATTTCAGCTCGCAAGATAAACTCGGACAAAAGAAAGGAATTCTCTCTTACCCAATTGGGTAATGGGCCAGCTCCATCGTTATCTCCACCCATTATTTCTGTTTGAAGGAAGTTGTGGTGTTCTATTTATTACAAACATTGAAATCTTTAAAAGATTCCCGATAAGGCTTGGATTACTTTAAAAGAATTGCGGGGTTCGAAGATTTGGAGGGATAAAAGCTTTTAAATATATATTTTTCAAATATCTGTTTTTGAAATAGCAATAAAGGAATCTTTAAACAATAGGTAATATTCGTGTAAGTGTTCTGTATTATATTTATACAAATATTTAATTGAATTTATATTTTTGGTTTTATGGCATTCAATTGCTTTATAAATATAAATTTATAAAGAATAGAAAAAATTCGATCACGAGGCGGGACTCGAACCCGCATCCTTTCGCGCCATTCCGGGGCGGATGCCTGACCAACTCAGCCACTCGTGACCCGCCAGAGCAATCGAATTTATTCTATTCTTTCAGTTTTATGTGTCTGAAGGGACACACCGCGCGCCATCTATTGATATGATTAACAACCATTTCAACCAATATGAAGCACTTTTCAGTGAATACAATATTGTAACGATGGAACACGACCTTTTTTGTTGAATTTATATTTTTGGTTTTATGGCATTCAATTGCTTTATAAATATAAATTTATAAAGAATAGAAAAAATTCGATCACGAGGCGGGACTCGAACCCGCATCCTTTCGCGCCATTCCGGGGCGGATGCCTGACCAACTCAGCCACTCGTGACCCGCCAGAGCAATCGAATTTATTCTATTCTTTCAGTTTTATGTGTCTGAAGGGACACACCGCGCGCCATCTATTGATATGATTAACAACCATTTCAACCAATATGAAGCACTTTTCAGTGAATACAATATTGTAACGATGGAACACGACCTTTTTTGTTAAATTTATATTTTTGGTTTTATGGCATTCAATTGCTTTATAAATATAAATTTATAAAGAATAGAAAAAATTCGATCACGAGGCGGGACTCGAACCCGCATCCTTTCGCGCCATTCCGGGGCGGATGCCTGACCAACTCAGCCACTCGTGACCCGCCAGAGCAATCGAATTTATTCTATTCTTTCAGTTTTATGTGTCTGAAGGGACACACCGCGCATTTTTTCTATTCTTTATAAATTTATATTTATAAAGCAATTGAATGCCATAAAACCAAAAATATAAATTCAACAAAAAAGGTCGTGTTCCATTGTTACAATATTGTATTCACTGAAAAGTGCTTCATATTGGTTGAAATGGTTGTTAATCATATCAATAGATGGCGCGCGGTGTGTCCCTTCAGACACATAAAACTGAAAGAATAGAATAAATTCGATTGCTCTGGCGGGTCACGAGTGGCTGAGTTGGTCAGGCATCCGCCCCGGAATGGCGCGAAAGGATGCGGGTTCGAGTCCCGCCTCGTGATCGAATTTTTTCTATTCTTTATAAATTTATATTTATAAAGCAATTGAATGCCATAAAACCAAAAATATAAATTCAACAAAAAAGGTCGTGTTCCATCGTTACAATATTGTATTCACTGAAAAGTGCTTCATATTGGTTGAAATGGTTGTTAATCATATCAATAGATGGCGCGCGGTGTGTCCCTTCAGACACATAAAACTGAAAGAATAGAATAAATTCGATTGCTCTGGCGGGTCACGAGTGGCTGAGTTGGTCAGGCATCCGCCCCGGAATGGCGCGAAAGGATGCGGGTTCGAGTCCCGCCTCGTGATCGAATTTTTTCTATTCTTTATAAATTTATATTTATAAAGCAATTGAATGCCATAAAACCAAAAATATAAATTCAACAAAAAAGGTCGTGTTCCATCGTTACAATATTGTATTCACTGAAAAGTGCTTCATATTGGTTGAAATGGTTGTTAATCATATCAATAGATGGCGCGCGGTGTGTCCCTTCAGACACATAAAACTGAAAGAATAGAATAAATTCGATTGCTCTGGCGGGTCACGAGTGGCTGAGTTGGTCAGGCATCCGCCCCGGAATGGCGCGAAAGGATGCGGGTTCGAGTCCCGCCTCGTGATCGAATTTTTTCTATTCTTTATAAATTTATAAATATTTTATTACCAAAAACTGCTGCCTTTGTTGTACGCCATTTCCCGGAAAAAAACAGGGACAACAATCCGTTTTACAAATTTGCTAATACAAATAACGGATATTATATATTACAGTATCTATTAGCTTTCATAATTTAAATGAATTGTGCTTAAAATATACTCTAGCTATCTAACTCAGTCTGCAATAAAAATATAATCTTAATCGAGTCAGCACTTGCAATAAAAATATCACAATTTCAGTGCTTCCAGCGTTATATGACATTATACTATTCCTTAACCACTCTCTAGTCTCACTCGAGTTCATAATAATTAAAAATTATGAAAGTAATATCTAACTTAAGAACTATTTAATAGTTTAAGTTCTTCGCTATTTCAAGAAATAAAACGGTTTGTTAGTTTTCAGAACATTAAAGAAAAATACGCTCGAGTTTCTTTCAAAAGCATCGTATTTTCCGACGACTCTCGTTGTAAAACCAGCAGTTTGAAACTTTGTCCCTATTTGTTGTGATGCACTTTACAATAATTCCGTTCTTTATTAAGCCAAAGCGCTTGTGGTTACAGCCGTTGTCAAACCTACAATCTGTTGCTCGCACAAAATTATTCAATTTTAAATTTTAAATTATGTTACATTTATTTAATTTATTACAAAAATAAGTCCATTGCAAGAAGGTTTGTTTAATTATTTTTTATTATAAGGTATACTATAAAGAGTCACCCTTTTCATTTTCGATCTATTTGTTGGATGAGTTTCACCACACACCACTACATAGTATAAAACAAAGTCGCTTTCTCTGTCACTATGACCCTATGTCCCTTTGTATGCTTAAATCTTTGAAACTACGCAATGGATTTTGATACGGTTTTTTTTAATAGATAAAGTGTTTCAAGAGGAAGGTTTTAGTATATAATTTATTAGGTTTTAGACAAAGCGGGCGAAGCCGCGGGCGGAAAGCTATTACCAATATAAAAATGAAACCCGTTTCGCGTTGTCACGGCATCACGTGTGAACGGGTGGACCGATTTCGATAATTCTTTTTTTATTATTTTCCTTGAAGTACGAGGATGGTTCTTATGTACAGAAAAGGTAAATATATACCACGGGCGAAGCCGGGGCGGATCGCTAGTATAATATACAAGTCTTTTATGAAAGACCATTTCGATCATTAGAAAGGCATGTTAAGAAAAATACATGAAAATTTAAGGCACAATTACAATTATAAGATTTTTATTAAACTTTTATGTAGCTACGTATGCAAACGAAACAACGATAAACAAAAGAAAAAAATAGATTGTTTGCATACTATGTCATCGATGATGCTGTTTGCAATTTAATCTGTAATATGTCCACGCCTACCCCACAAACTAAAACAACCAATTTAATATATCATCTCCACACCTGCATTGGTCTAAAGTTCAATTCATTTGTACCACCACAACATCAAAAGCAGGCCAAGCCGCGGGCGACACCTACTTCGTTAATAAGAATGGCGTATAATCCGTCTCCTTTACAATTGATGAAAACCACATTACTTTTTAATTTAAAACGGCAGGATTCATTGCAAAAGAGACTTTATTACCCGGCGGTACGATTTTGACCCGCACGGCCTTTGAGGGTGGCATTTTTTATTCATTCCTACGGATTCATATGGCTGTGGAGTTTTGGATCTTTCTTTTCCCTTACGGTTGATCTAGAAAAATAGTTTCGGCTCTTGTTGGAATCCCGTGCATTTAAAATAACCTTAGGGCTAGCGTTGGAAGAACGACTCTCGAATTTATTAGTCTTTGTTTCTATTACAGTTCAATGGCTACATTTAGAATCTGAGTAAATTGTGTTTTATTATACTGCAAAGGTATGAGGTTCATGTTTATAGATATTTGAAAAAATAGAGATTTCATGACGTTTTGATTCTGTATTGTTGTCTATTGTATATTTATCTAACAATGGTTTATTCTTTGTTTCAGGTATGCTTGAGAAAAGGAGCTATTGCTACATCATTTATATCCTATACTTTTGATCACTTTTAATGAAAAGAAATCTATATAACGCCATACTGTAAGCGGCCTTCCTAATTTCAAAATATCAGCCCAGTAGGCTTTGTAACAAACGAACAGCGTCGCAAACTTCTCTCTTTATAAGTACGGTTGAAGACCCTGAACTTACTACGCAAACTATTGTCAAGAACATGTGCTATTATTTGCGTCTCAGTGACAATTTGCTCGTAAGACCTCGGTCTGGTCACTGACAGCCTGGCTGGCTTTAATTTTACGCTTTATGACTTAGAAACCGAGCAATAATGTTAGACATCCCGTATATCAAGATTTTCGTACCTTATTAAATTGAATAGTCTTATAAATACTTATTATACTTTATGATATTTGATCTTGGATAAAGTTTATAGTAATTGTTCATGTTTTAATTAAACACATTGTTTCAGTTCATAATGGAATGGAAATAAAATAAATTTAATTGCCTTTGAATTTTAACTAAGCATTTAGAAGCAGAAATATCATTCCAAATAACGTGAATTGTTCACGATTAACTATTGTATTTTAGAAATACAACGCTAACAATTTAATAAAATTTAATTATTGATAACTGGATATCTTCTGCTTCATTAATCGTCATCATAATATTATTATATTGAATAACTGTAATAGGTACGCATATTTTATACCATTAAACTTATTTTAAAGGCAAATGAAAGAAAAAGGATATACCATAAGGTGTATGATGAGTATAACTATACTTGCATAGTACAAAAAAAAAACACTTTCTGATTTAACTGTCTATAAGGAACAATAAAACGCATAACAGCTATTTAACAGAAGTTACAAAATTCCTTTCCTGTTAAATACCTATGTCTATATTATAGGCTCTAGTTATATAAGAGGTGTATATAGGAAAAGTGTTTGATCATCGACGCGACGCAGCTGGAGGCTTGACTTAAGAGCATTGACGTCTGCCAAGTGTCATGCTTAAGTGTGGTCTATACGTTTCTATATATATCATATTTCGTCTGGACATGTAAATTAGTACTTAAGATGTTACGCAGGTTGGTATAATTCAGCTTTTTGGCTAGGACTGTTTAAGCTCCTTCAATAGTAGCAATTCATGGAAGCAGGAGTAAATGTGGCAAAAGTCTGTCTAGTATATTCTATATTCTATAATATTGTACTTTGATAATTAATAACAATGATATTAATGATTAATAGCATGAAATTTGTGGGTTTTGTTTTTCTTAGTCACATACAGAGTCCATAGAATAAAGTGTATTAAAAAATTTGTCAAATTAAGCGTGAAAAATCTACTTGTATAATTTCATTACGTGGAATATTTATCGTTATTTTTGGCGTATGAGCAAAATATTAAATTTTTAACATCTTTGGCACATTTTCACTCGCGATTTAAAATTAACGTTGAGATAAATAATTTCATTATTATATAAACTTTTCTCCACGTTAAAGTTAATTAGCCTTATACTTTACTTTTATAGTAGAGTAGACCCATTATTAAGTTAACGGTATCAAAATATTTTACGAATATCCAAAACATTTTGCGTTGACATCATTTTGTTACACAGTCGTGGCTTTTTGACAAACTCGACGTTAATGCTTAGATCGCATGATCTTGCTTGGAAGTAATTAATTATTGTAAAGGCGTCGAACCTACGGTTTTAGTAACGTGCCATTTTAGTTTCCGTTATTGTATATAAAATACTCATTTATACAGAGTGCGCCTAGCTTTTTGGTTATTCTATTAGGACGATTATCTTTTTTGTAAAAATAGTTATGTGTAGTGATAACCGAAAGCTCAGATTATGATAAGGTGCTTTTGCCTTTTGTGTCATATAATTTGATGTTATTGGAAGTCTAATAGCTGCTTAAACTTACCACTAAAGAATGTATGGTCTCAAGTAGGTGCGTATTGAAAAATATTATATCTGAGCTTTTTTCTTCACATTTTGTAAACGCCAATTTCACATACGCATTTATTGTTTACTCTTAATGTTATAAGGTTAACTTATTAAATTTATGTAGCATTTTTTTGAAATCTGATCGTTGTATTTGCTAATTACGTAGCACAAAAAATTGTGAAATTTAAATTTTGCTAAAAGCTCGTTAAGAAACTAAAAAATGTACACTTCACTTTTAATTTCGAACGGCTCTTTTTAATTCACAAAGTAAAACTTGTTCGAAACAATAATGTATGCAGATTGCCCTCGTAGCTTTAAATTGAATAATGTAAATTAGTACTACGGGAAGTTGAAGACAGTTATCGAAGATGTAAATGAATCACGGCGCGTGCGTTGTAAAGAGTTATGAGATTTTGGACGAAACTTCTATCTTGTTTGAGCGTTTAAAACAGTTAATTACCTTGTCGAATTTTTATGCTCTCGACAAAGGAGTACAAACTAGCCATTATTTATGTATCTAACTAATTAATGCACGATTATTAGGAATTATAGGACCTGATTAGAAATTATTACAAATTTAAGGTTCAGTTGTATTTACATAAAAATAGATAACTTACCTACCTCACCAATTCTTGGAGAAACTATCATTTAAGAAGATTTTCTTTTGTTCACATAAATACAGTAAATATAAGATCTGCGATGTACAAAATTGACTGAATACCAGCTCTAAATTGTAACTTAGCACCTCCGTTCTAGATAGGTACTAAACAGAATTCTGAATTGAGTGTTCATTGCCCAAACGAATTTTAACGAGATGAACAGTGGAGTACCTGTTCAATTCAATGATCTTCACTAAAAGTCTATTAACTTTAGCCATTCTGTGGGTCTCCGCCACAACGCAAATATTGCGTCTTTTTGTGCGACGTGTCGGCAGTACGTAGGCACTCCTTTTTTCTGCACCAATAGCACTAGGTTTTCAAACCAGTTACAACCGCTTTCAACGCAAAGAGACGTTACGATTGGATAAACAAGCAATGTTTGTCGCAATCATTCGCTCGAGTTTGAAACGGGCGAAACAATATAATATAGCAAAGTTTTGTAAACGCAATTTCCGTATCATTGATATGCCTATTCCGGGAACGTGGGAAAATGTATGTATTTGTGGAAAATGCGAGAAGAAATACGTGTTCGAGTTGAGCTAACTTTATAATTGTCAATTTGGGCTAAAATGTTTTTTATTATGTCACTTTATTTTTATTGGACGTAAAGGGAAAACATTGGCGTTTCGAGATTCTTTTTGAGTATATGAATAAGTTAATTATATGTTAAGATGTTGTTAATATAATACATTTAAGATTTCTTTGAAGCATCCAACTTTGAAAGATTAAAAGGATTAGAAATTCTAATGTTACTAAAACAAAGTAACTAGATTTACATGTTAAATACATAAAAGCTAATTAATTCGTGTTTATTATAACATCGCTATGCATAGAGCTAACACTTTTGCTATTGATATTTGCTTAAAACCTATCGTAGCTTATTTAAAGAAGAAAATAAATGTGGTTGGAATAAAACCAGTTCTTGATGCGAACAAGGCATATAATTAAGTTAATATGAAGTTTGATTACAGCAAAATGAACAATTCAATTAGAAAATGCATCAAAATAAACCGCCTACCGTTTTCCGAAGCCGGCGAATAGGGTTCCACCCTAAAGTAGCGGTCGTTGACCCTGATCCGGCTCTCATGTTACTTTCATTAGAAATTCCTATATCTGTCCTTTTTATTCATGTGCTGCGATCTCTGTGATAAATAAATAATACTGACAAATCATTTTTCATATCACACGACACGCTGTAATTGCTACTGATTATACTTGTAAAGGATTCCAGGAACGCTGTTTGTGTTTTTAAACAAAATTTTTAACAGGCTCAGTGTTTTAATATATTTCTGTTACCTTACTTAGTTATGTCATATATGATAAAAGCAAACCAATGTATGCGTTACCAAAAAGAAATGCAGGGATTTGGGTAGGATAGTGAGTTCTAGCATACGGATCCCTAATTCCCGTAATACGAGCCTTGATAAAACACTGCTACAGTTTTTACTGGCATCCTCAGCCAGGGTGACCCAATTCCAGCAAAAACATGCTGTCTCCCGCATTGTCACTGTTTTGCTAAAAGAGTAGGCAAAGAGATACATTATGCAGCTCTGATTCCACAGTCTCCTGACATAAATATTGTAACATCTTTGATCGTGTTTTGTAAACAAAGTTGAAAGAGCCTACACATTAAACGGCTCACACTAAAAGCGTAGCCGTGTTCGGCAAATTGAATCAATTTGCAAAATAATCTGACGATATTGTAGACGCCAATAGGCGTCTGCGGAGTGTGCTGACGATGGATACTCGTTTGGTAATTGATGCGTGAATCGTTACTAAGCGATTCCTTACTTATTGCTTTGTTATTTGAAGAGCTTTCTTAGCCTAATAAATAGTTACAATTGATTATGTTAAGCGGACTCGTCGAGGTGTAGCAATCAATTGTTGTTAGAAGTAAATTGGAAGTTGAATGTTGACGTTGTTATTTGGGTATAGTTAGTTTTATTGTGCGTTATTTAAATAGTGATAATGCACTTTTTTATTTACTTAGTTTATGAAGTTAAGCTCTGATAAGTATTTTGTAAAATATGTAAGTTAATTTCCATGTATAGAGTAGATAAATAAAAAAACTTGCTTTAAGGATATTGTGTGCTTTCGCTGCAAGGCTTTTTGTTCTATGTGTCAACTTCAGTTGCTTCCAGCTTTATACACACACTACGACATGTATTATATTGTCTGTGGACAACCATGTAGAAAATATAAATAAATATTGGTAAATTATGTTAGTAGATAATAATTAGGACATCCAATAAAAGAATATTGAAAAATCACCGCCTAAACTACTTTTTTTTCAGTCTAGGAGTAACAATGAGGTTTTAAATTTACTCTTGATGGTTTTTATTAATCTACCTGTTTAATTTCATAAAATAATCCTGGACTTTTCATAGGCCATTCAGGCCTTGTATGAAAAGTAAGTAAGGAGAGATTGTACTTGTAAGCTATACATAACATACCAACGTTTGCAGATTTTTTAATACACGCTATACTCATTATTAACCCATATACCTACTAGGAATTAATTTCTCTCAACATTTTTCTATTAGTTGTGATTAAATGCTAGTGCACAATAGATAGGGTCAATATCCACTGTTAAGTATTTATCATATAGGTACGTACAAGTAACATGTAATTGCAACCTCTATTCAACACATATATCGATTAATGAAGCACTTTTACATTGCAATACGTAACTTAGTTTTATATGAAATCTAGTAAAAAGTAGAGTTTTTCTTTTGATTAAAAATAAGGTGCAATTAATTTTGTACCGACTTTCATAAAGCAAACAACATCGCTTACAACAAAACGTTAACCCTGCTATTAAAAATTGACCACCCGAACGAGAAAGTTCCCCCATGAAATTAATAATAATAATTTCCCTCAGACGATGGCGGATTTCGCATGACAAAGGACCTGTTTCTCATTTATTTTGGACAATTTTTGTCGGCCATTGTTCCTCTCCCTTGCAGGCTTGGTCTTACTGAATACATTGCTGGGTCATAGCAGACGTTTAAATGGAGCAGTTAAGGACCCTTTTATAGTACTGTGGTACTTGAATGTTGACTGGAAGACGATAAAATAGCAGACGTAAACAACCTGCTGGCTGAATTTTTTATCGAGTTTAAAAAAAAGTGTATACTCGTATCTACTACCCTGTTTGCTAAAGCAGATTTTATGTTGTTTCAATGGAATATTGCATAGAATTGTGATAGGCGTTTTACAGAAGACTCATTTCCACAATTTTAACGTCCGCCTATTATTCCTTACTATTTTCGTCTTTATCAATATACATTTTAAATTAAATTCATGTATTATAATTTAGGTACTTTCACTTTTCAACATAAAGGACATATTATGACATGGGTCTTTTAGGACGTATTAATTTTAGAAAGCTATAAACGACGATAAAAAACACAAAACGATTTTTAATTAGGCCACAATGAAAAAATAATTACGCCTATCTCGGCATCAATCATGGTGCGACACGATATCATTGGCGCGGTTTGAACAATTTCCAATGCGGATCGTAAGCCGATTATTATCACGATAAAACACCAGGACACCCCCCTTCCTTGGTCCGGTTTTATCGGATCGCCTGTCAAAAGTGCTTCCAATTTATGTACTATATCCAGCCGCGAGGGTGCCGAGCATTTTTGTGGTTGGACACAGCCGTCTGAAAGTGTTTGAATAAATCTAAAATATGACTATGGAGTTACAAACATTTTTTCTTACACTATTTAACAGGTATACTCGTATACTCGAGTGGAAACTTTAAAAAAGAAAAACTAAATTTTTTTATCGCTTTTATAGACTAGACTATAATTCTAGACCCATTTTAATAGTATTTAAGTGTATACCTACTGTGGCAAAATTTGTTATGATTTAAATAATTCAGGCAAATATTAATAAGTACCTATTAAATAAAACTATTAGGAAAACAAAAAGCTACGTATTCAGCTACGAATCATCAACTACTTTCAAAAATTCAAACGTCAAACTTTTTACCCAAAGAGCACTCCATCAAAATTTCAATCGCGGTTGAAACTCGTTGAAAACCGCTAAGCTTTTAGCGTTTCTAAATAAAACAACGTCTGCGTTATTTAGGACGCTCGGATATTGTCAAAAAGTGATGCACGTTTAACAAGTCAAAGGAAACATTGCCATGTCAGCCATCACACAATTCGTAATTAAAATTCTGCCACCTAATCTTCAGTTAACTTAAATAAAATTATAACCTTGATACACTTTTCTTATTTATTACACGTACAATATGTTGTTTATTCTCTTTGTATATATACTGAGCAAGACTTAAGTATTATACATTCTTTTGACGTCATTCGTCGATGGTACCAGATGCTGGCATGTGCGTTTAGCCATACTTGTGACATGTGTATTTTTAAATTCTGGGTCAAGTCATTCATTTCGTTCTTTCTTGGCCTAATAGGGCAGTGCAATAGCACTAAATAATAGTTTATAATTAATAAATAGCAACGTATTGAATGTGTTAATATAGTTTTTCGCTATACCAATATTAAGCTTAGGACGTCCAGTACTTGTGTGTATCCAGTAGCTGTGTGATAAATAAAGTACTCAATATAAACATTAATCTATATAATATAAGCTCTAAGCCGCTAGTAAATATTGATCCTTACCATAGTCCACTCGAATGTATTATTAATGATTTATACATAAAACCTTTACAATGCAAAACCCGGGTGGTACGGAAATTTTTTAAGGGTGATTATGACATGATCAACTATAAGTTAAAAAATATTAACTGGCACGAGCTATTATATTCAGGCACTGTCAATGAAGCTGTTGATGCATTTTATAAGGTTATATATTCCTGTATTGACGAGTATATCCCTATTGTCAGACTAACGTCTCGGTACAATTATCCCAAATGGTATACACCAGCACTAATTAATCTTATTAAGGAAAAATCAAAAATTCATACTAAATGGAAAAAGTTTAATAATCCGTGCGACTATGCCGCTTTCTCTCTTCTCAGAGCCCGTGTTAAAAAATTGCAATTAGAATCATACCATAAGTATATACACCGTTGTCAAAATAGCATTATAAATTCACCGAAAGAATTCTGGACTTACATAAAAAACAAGCGGTCTGACCATAGTCTGCCGCAGACAATGTCTTATAAAGGGCGTCTATTAACAAACGGACAAGATATTTGCGACTCATTTAACGAATATTTCCGAAGTGTATTCCAGCCATGCGATCAATCAATCCCCAACTACGCTAAAGAAGCTAATATGTCCGATAACCTTCATTCCATTGAGGTTAACGTGACTATACTTAAAAAAATATTTAAACAACTTCATCCTCGGAAAGGAGCTGGTACTGACGGCATACCTGCAATTTTTATAAGAAAGTGTGAATCTGGTCTGTTATCTCCCCTTTTAATATTATTTAAACGCTCTTTTTCGGAAGGTATTTTCCCTAACAGATGGAAAGAGGCGCAAGTCGTACCAATACATAAAAGTAAATCTAAAACCGATATAACGAATTACAGAGGAATATCAATGTTGAATATATTTGGAAAGCTTCTTGAACGTATTGCTTTTAACAACATATATTTTAGTGCTTCAAGATGCATCCCTAATAATCACCATGGCTTTATTAAATCGCGAAGCGTTATCACCAACTTGCTTGAGTTTACACATGACATAAACAGAGACCTAGATGACAATTCTCAAATTGATGTTATCTATACGGATTTTGAGAAGGCGTTTGATAAGGTGGATCACAATATTCTATTAATGAAACTTTTTGCCATTGGTATTAGAGGCAACCTCCTAAGATGGACGGAGTCCTATATAAAGAATCGAAGTCAAGCAACAGTACTAGGGGGTTACAGATCAGATTTTATTACAGTGTCATCCGGTGTTCCTCAAGGTTCACATCTCGGACCGTTATTTTACAACGTATTTATCTATGATCTATATGAATGCTTTTTTAATTCTAATTTCCTCGTATTTGCCGATGACAAGAAGCTTTATAAAAAAATCTGCTCCATAGAAGACTGTCTCAAACTGCAAAGTGATCTCAATCGCCTTTCCCTTTATTACAAAAATAATAAAATATCGGTTAATATAAACAAATGTCAAATAATCACTTTTACACGAAAGAAGAACAATGTTATTAAATTTGATTATAGATTAAATGATGAAATGCTTCAAAGAACAAATCAAATTAGGGACTTGGGTGTTATCCACGACACAAAACTGTCACATAATGATCATGTCGAGTATGTCATGCAAAAAGCTTATAAAAATCTAGGATTCATACTTCGCACTAGTGATGCATTTAATGACATTCTATGTTTAAAGGTACTGTATTTCGCGTATGTACGTAGTGTGCTCGAATTTGCGAGTTCTATTTGGCGTCCAATCTATCGTTGTCATATTGAACGGCTAGAAAAAATTCAAAAAATCTTTGTAAAAAAGCTAAATTTTTTATGTCATGCTAATCCAGCTGACTATCTCGAATCTTGTGCACTCCACAAATTAAATACCTTAGAACAGCGAAGGGATATTATTGATATGATGCTCTTTTATGACATTGTAAACAATAAGTTGGACTGCCCGAATATTCTCAGCAATATATCTATTCAGGCGCCATCGCTCCGCACTAGACACACACACTTATTCAGAGTACCGCTTGCATCAACCAAGCATCTGCAACACTCAGCTCTTTTTCGTTTGCCAGATATATATAATAAGAAATTTTCTAATGTGGACATATTTAAGACATCTCGCTCAAATTTTAAAAAAGAAATCACTTTTTCCAATAATTCATAATAACTATTATATATAATATAGGTTTCAGTACTTAATTTTTAGTTACTTAAGTATATACATACATACTCTCATTTACACACTCACTCACAACAGACTACACACCATACCTACACCTACACTCATCACAATAGTATTTTGTTTATTATTTTAACGTATATCTTTTCCTCCTACTTTCTTACTCAATTTTCTTTGTCACATGTTTATTATAATAATTTTATTAATGGAATTCCTTTTCATTGGCGTATTGTTCAATTATTATGTAATTATTGTAAGAATAGCTGTAAGGAATCAGAAATAAATAAATAAATAAATAAATAAATAAATAAATAAATAATCAAATGATTAATGTTTATATTGAGTACTTAGCTAGTTAGTGGCATATTTACCTTAAATAAGGTAAATATGCCACTAACTATAAAAATGCCACATGTAACGTAGTTATAAGTCACAAATTATTATGTGTTTTGTAACAGAGAACAAAACCAGAAGCATTCTTCGTTATATGGAGAGCCAACCCATTATTTCAGAAATAACTTTTAACAAAATCTTTATCTAATAGTGCTAATAATCTAAGATATCTTGATAGAAAACTAAAATATGTGTTGTTGTTTCTAACTTTTATAACAGTTTTGGCGATCCTGATAAGAACTATCTTGTAGGAAATATGGGTTGTAGTCTCCAGTTTCAAATTTAACGTTTATAAATGATTTCTCTGTATACAATACTGTTTAAAATTTCACAACAAACACATAGAGAGACCATTATCCTTTAAACAAAATCTAATTCAGCTTTAAAAGAAGACTTGTGAAATTCTACAGCAGTATTTCCTTTGGGATATTGCAAAGCTGTCGGCAACGTCTTGAAATAAAGCGAATAAAACACTATCTTAGAGACGTAAACTTGGAAATATAATACAGAAATGTATTTTAATATGATCCATTTTGTAAAATCTTAAAAGGATTTTAATTTGCTTTGTTTACCCCTTGCTGCAAGGAACACTTCCATGTAACATTTATTCCATTAGCCGAGACGTACAATTTCGTAAAAGTTTCTCATCTTTTCTAGGTTGATTTACGAACCGCTTAATAAATCATATATTGAGGTTACAGGCTTCTTAAGCTATGTAATATTTCACCGATATTCGACTAATACATATTTAGCTCACTTATAGTTGTTCGAATAGGTATTAACATTATTGAAAAAAACACATTTTATTAAGTGCTCTCTACATGACGGCTATCGAAGGGGATCATAACAGAAGCCTAGAGTGAGAATGGGGGAGCTCTGATATTTATTACCAAGATTAATGATACACATCTAGACGTATAAACATAATATACAAGTCGTGTCTACGGATTCGCGCATAGAAATTGTTTTGATGATTGATTCACGTCAACTTCCTTTGCGACGTTAGTCTTTCTTTGCAAATAAGGAAAAACGAGTTTTTTTATCTATCAATTCATAGTAAAAATAGCATCATTCGATATAATATTCATATAAGCTAAGCAGTTTTTTTATACTAAAATAGCAGTGTAATATAAAATGTGAAACTTTCTCTACTATAAAAAAGGTCTCGTTAATGATCTTATGAACATAATGACCATTAATCATTATTAAAGATTCGATAAGCCTACCTCATTAAGCTTAAGTCGTTATGCAGTTTACAATTACCTACGTTAAGCCTTCATGAATAACTCATAAGAATTAACTTCCAATATGCACAATATTGTTCAATATTACAATCACCAAGAATAACTTTAATACGTAAAGAAGATAATCATAAAATATAGTACTTACTCATCTTTAAAACAGTTTGAAAATACAAATTTACGTTTCGCGTAAAGCGCTGGGAATCAAATCGGGCACCATAAATGCGAAAATGAGGTGTGCTGTAAAACCAAGCACTCCCAGCGGAGAGCAAATTTTGTAGAAAATTTGTCCGTGTAATGACAGCGATCGGTGGATACTGAATATATTTTGATTTCGTGATCCGAATAATAGAGGTTTTAATTTAAATTTGCTCGCAGTGATTCTTTTGTTCTTTATTTATATCGACTATGATACCAAGTGGAAAATACAAATACAAATACTTTCACTCAAAAAGATAAAAGTATTGAAGTAATGTTTGCTATCTGCATTACTCTCTTTACTGTGTCTTTTTGCTTTAACTAAAGTGACATAACATTGACCCTAATAGAGCATTGCCCGCTAAACAGTGTCCAAAACCCGATTGGGCAGGCAAATCGCTCGCACCGCAATCCGCACACGGCAGCGAAGCGCGTATTTGCACGAATACAGTGCGGACTAGCTCCCCGAAATGAATAGTCCAATTTTCCGCATTTTCCACCATTAACAACATCCGCCCCGAATACGGGTGACGCGTCCACAAATAATGGACACCCGTATAAATGTCTAAAATGTTTGCGATATCAAAAAAGGCTTTTTAACACACCTTTCTGGTGAGAGGTGCGTGGATGCGGTACGGTTATGTTTCATTAATGTTAATGAATACTTAATGTAAGTTGCTGTACTGAAATATCCTCAGTGTGTACGTTAAAAATAAATACTTGTACGGAATATGTTGCTAAGCGAGAGTTAATTTCATGTTAAAGTGAAACTTTTATTACATCGTCT
The DNA here is from genome assembly GCA_029959065.1 of Colias behrii. Taxonomy (NCBI): domain Eukaryota; kingdom Metazoa; phylum Arthropoda; class Insecta; order Lepidoptera; family Pieridae; genus Colias; species Colias behrii. The sequence continues at coordinate 4,639,742 of JARWMC010000019.1, read as the reverse complement.
CAAAGTTTTTGGTCTGTGTAGCGCATGTCGCGTGACGGTCGGCTGCCGAGTAGGTATAAAGCAGTGTTCGGAAAGTTTCACTTTTACCGTGGTTTCATAAAACCACACAACATTTTTTTATTTTAAGAATTAATTTTTCGTCCAATAATCGTTTTGAACAATTTTAATGTTTTCTATATCTACCAAGTATATCTATAATATTGAAATTATCTTATATCTAAAGATATTAAATATTATATTGTAGAATTATAATATTTCAAAATAATGTAAAATACACAACACAAAGCCGCACTACTGTTCCCGACAATTTAACCGGAAAAGATCAAAGAATAAGAAGAGGATCAAATTCTATTCGAGTGCTCATCGATCGATATTTCCAAAAGGGGACGTCCGTAACCCTAGATAAATTAACATTAAATAAAAGCACTCATAACTGCTTCGTGCAAGCGATAAACATGAAGGAAGCCGGCACTAACAATGAGGTTATCTCAAAGTGGCAGTTGTTTAAGGTAACCTCCATGTAAATAGAATATTTTGCAAGTTTTCTAGCGCTTATCTCTTAATGTGCACGAAATATGAAGGTTTTCCGATTCGTTTAAAGGGGCAACTAGTGCCCTTGTTATCTTTGAAATTTATTTTCACGAGTGGTACTGGTTGAAATAAAATAAAAACAAACGCTATGATTTTGTTTAACACTACAGAGTGTTTTTATACATGAGATAAATATTAATAAATATTTTAAAATAAATTTGATTAATAATTGTAAGTCAGAGAAAGCGGTAAAAGACAAATTGTCCAATTAGGTATTTTGCAAATCGTAGCCTTGCATTTTGTTATAAAAAAACGCACTGTGACAATTACGCTATCGTCAATAAACTTCCAAAAACCGAAAAAAAGGTTCGATTGACTGTCAAATCCGTACGCCATCACCAACAGACTAGCGCACCCGCGAAAATTCCATAGGCAAGAAAAAAAACAAACGTATATTTTTAATCTGTGCCTTATGGCTTATGGCGGGTACGCGCAACAGTATCGCTTTGATTTTCCGCAACTGTGACCACGCTATTGATTTCCACTGATTTCGAGAGACGATGCTCTTTTCCGTTTTAATCGCGGGGTTACCGCTTTGCGGTTGGCTTAGAAGCAAGATTCATCATGTTTGCTTTGTTTTAAATTGGATTTTATACCGTGAGTTATTGGTTTTGTCATGTTATTGTTATGGACGTTTCATTTCTGTTTTGATTTGTTGGGAGAATTTAAATGGTCACTTTTATACATTTTTTGTCGCAAGCAAGATACAGAAAAAGTCAATATGTTACATTTAACAAATTTAGTAGGTACGATCCTTATATAAGTATTTTAGTGTATTCAACCAACTTAAAAAAGTGTGACTATTTTACAACAATTTGAATATGAATTGTATTATTGTATACAATATCGAAGCTTTTTAAGAAATGTATAAAATACTTTTTTAAGAATTATTATCATACATAATATTATGTTACCGGCAATATATTAAACCCGGCATTGTATGCAATTCTTAGTAAATGTATGTTATTCCGAGAAACAGTCGGAATGAAATAAATTAAATTCGTCACATTATCTATATCTTTAAATCTGAACTTTTCCTAAGTAGCAAACACATTTGCCTATTGTTTAACATAAAGCCTAGATTCGATAGATTCTTTTGTATTAAGTTTCAAACAATTTTCTCATCTGAAAAGAAGGAAAATCGGCCAAGTGCGAGCGCATGTCCTCCACACCAAAGGTTCCGACAGCAAAAATTGACTTAAGTATATAATATTATACTGATATAATTAAGAGTACAATATAGTTCCCTGCAATTTACAAAAAGTGAATTTAAACGCGTGATTCCTCTATTTTATAGGTTTTCAATTGTAACAACCATTAAAGTTGACGTAGAATTCTTAAATCTTAATAAGTTTAGTTCTGAGTACCTGCTGAACCCTAAAAATGAACACCTTTGTAGTTAGGAACTGAGTGAAAGAAAGAATAAAGGGAATCGAGTTAATTTATAAATTGTATTCGATAAATTGGAATGCTTTGTAAAGACTTTATTAATACAAAAGGAAAGGAATGTTGTAAATTACTTCTTTGCTGATTGAACAAGATTATTAGTACTGAGATTTAGTACTTTAGTACTAGTAGTATTTTAAACTTGTAGTTAAACTTTATTAACACACAATGTATGTTAAACAATGTTAAAGCAATGATATTTAAAAGGATCATCAAATAAAACAGAAACGGTAATTTAAAATGTAAATTGAATGCTTTCAACGAGAAAAAAATTTATAGAAGTCCAATATAACGTAGGAATCTAAGCATCTGCAATTCCCTCCTAAGTGCTCCCTCATAAGCGCTGAACGGCAGCCAATGCAATTTTTTGCTCCGAAAAGTTCCCAGCCAAAGTTTTTCGGCTGCTCTAGATTCTTTGTGCACCTATTTCGCTTAACAAGCTGTCGATAAAAACTTTGCCAGCGTTACGTAATTAGTGTTTTTGCAAATTCCAAACCCTAACTTGGTTACAGGTTCTAAAGTTATTTTTATTTAACGATGGAGCTATAAATCTTGATCGATAAAACTAGCATGTTATTTTTAAAAGCCTATTAGCTATGTTTATTTAATAGTGGTTTTTAGCGCGGCTCTACATAAAATATTATATTTTACATTATAAATGGTTTTGCTTTGAGCTTTTTATTATTTATCAAAATTTCTTCTGTTTTGATTGTCTGATAGTGTCTACGAAAAAATTAATTTATATTCCACAAATTTTCCTATTGTTTAACATAGTAGAACAAAAAATGCAGATAAATCATGATAAGCGGGGATTCTATATCCTCAACTCTAAATGTAAGTTGTAACCAACGCCGATCTCAACGATTGGAAATCAAAAAGCTAACCCGCAGCCTCTGACTAGAATACAGATGCCTGTTTTAAGATTCCTCGCGAAGGACACTCTATTATCGCCTCGAATCCCAGAAGGGTAGCAAATAGTCGCTGCAACGCTGACGTCATAGTTGAATTGTTTGAATGGTGTTGGAGTGTTGAATTTGTAAATATTGGTGCGTTTTGAGGGAGTCGATTCTCTTATAAATGGAGTCATTCGCATTGTGCAGGGGAGGGTTAAGTTACATACTTGTAACTGCGGTACTTATTGACCACTTTAGATCCGAGGGTACAATTGCTTTGTCAGCGGCTCTGCTTCTGAATACAAATTCGTTTCAGTTCATTCGGTTTCAAGTGACTGTGTGTTCACAACTTGCAAATACGACTTGTATGTAGCTTGAATGTTAAGTTTTTATCAGTTTTAGAAGATTTGAAAATACAAGAGTATTTTCACAATTACAAAGAGTTTTTCAATATGCTTAAGGGTTACATGTTTGCAATGCGATATTTGTTTTGGTGTGAGTTTTCTTTTTGTAGATTGAGACACTTAAATGAAATGCGTTTTATTAGGGTGTTCTGAATAATTTATCTATGTTTGAACATTAGCCGAAACTTATTCATAAAAGCACATTAATTGCAAATATACTTTTTTAGTAAAAGCTTGGAGATTTTTTAAGGATATTATTCTAATTAACCAAGGAAGTAGGTAGGTATTATAGCAAACAACTAGATACGTCAACTATATTTAATTATTTAAATTAAATTACCCACCTACCACTCATTTATTATAACGATATACGAATATCTAAAGCTTATTTTTTGTTCGTTTGCATTAATTCGTATTGGCATCATCTGTAAGTAATAGCGTCTCGTTTCGTATATTATTATCATTTATTGAATTTATCAAGCCCAATAGCAAGCAATATTATTGATGAGCACTGGTATGAATTTCGATCTCATTAAAACTGTCCGATATCATCAATTATTAAAAATACTTGAAATACATCAATCAGATGCACTTATATTGTTTTCATAATGTGGAATGCTTTTATGTTATAGAATAAAGAGGAATGTAAATATGAAGACTATTCATTTAAAGGAGCTTTTTGAAAACACAATTTGAAAACATATTTCTGGAATCTGACAAATTGACAAATTTGTTTTAATGTTAAAGATGATTCAGATGAAATTTGACTTTTTCCAATGGTTCCAACTATGGTCTGAAACGGAGAATTCATTATAACGCCGCAGTCAAAATGAAAATGTGAACAACGAGCAACAACAAGAATTACACAGAACACAAACCAAAATTGTATGCAGTTCTGGAACATTTCCTTTTATTTTGCAAACTGAACTTCGAGCTGAATAAATATAGATTAACTCTATTGACTATTAAAAAGACAATGTACACAGCGGGCCAGATGCCACAATTAACTTCCACCCGACGTAATTAAGCGCCGTACCTTGATAAGAGATTCAGATTGTGTACCGAATGCAAAAAAAAATATCGAACATTAAATTTTAATTTAAAATGCCTGTTTTGTAGAAAAGTTTTTCATAACGCTAATAATAATTAAAGTACGAACGCATTGAAACTTTGTGAATTATTTCTATTTAGTATGAAATGTTTAATTTAAATTATATGAACTCAATGTTCTCTAGTCGTTTCCAAACGAATTTGTCTTCATGTAAAGCACTAAATTTAATAACGGCAGATAAAATCAATCTTCATATAACGTAAATGTTTTTGTAGACGCTACACAAATATATAGGACATTGGTGCGAACATTGGACTCGAAGGATCATTTTGCAAAACGCAATTAAACTTTAACTTCATTACTAAAAATACCTTATTTTCATTCGTTCAAAAATGGGGCAGCCATATTGTTCTCTGGCAAGTCAGGCCCATTGTGTCTTTGAACAATAAAAAGCGTATTTCACCATTCGGCCATTGTAGACGGCCGTGTCACAGTTTTTCTTTTAATAATTGGAATACGGAAATATTAAGTGCCCAGGTTTGAAATGTTATGAATAATCGCCATTATTTTGGGTATCATTACTCATGATGGTGGTATTCATTTTTAAGAAATGTCCCTTTATATATGATCGTTATTAGAAAACATTAATTAATGTTTGGACTTTTTAACAAACAACCTCTACAAATCAAATACCTTTTTTTTTTTTATAGTGGGGAAATCTTCCAAAGATACCCACGGCCCCCGGGGAAGGAGCCGTGGGTTATGTCGGATTCTTACCGACTAAAACCCCACTGTGTTCCGTCGAGCCGCTTTAATGATGGGGCCGCGGGTATTTGTTAGAATTCTTCCGCGACACAAATCAAATACCTAATAATGTCAATTCGATCTATGGTATGTAGGTATGTATAAATTATAAATATTTATTTAAGACATTATGTAAAGCAAGTTCCTTCACGTATTGTAAATTCTAGAAATAAATTGGCGCAAAGACTGGAAGCCATGTTATTTTTCGTCAGAACCATCTTTTGAACAGGTGCGAACGTAGAAACGCTGTGTTTGCTCAAATAACACAGTCGGCGAATATAAAACGTACCTAGAAACTTCGTCATATGAAAACTATGAATTGACAAATTACTTAGGTAGACATTTTCCTGTTATAGACAATGATATTATATATAGAAATAAGAGGGTTATAGAGTAAATACATCTATGAACATGTAGAAGCTAAAATTCCTACAGTAGTATGGAAGGTTTTCAATTGCAATTTTTCATTCATTAAGTATATAAAAATATAAGCACACAGTAAAAAAAATTGACAATGCTTTCATATCAAACTTGATTAATAAAAATGTACATCTTAACATAGTGCTTTCAATAAGTGATATCAGACCAAATAAAAGTAAAGAGAAATATCAAAAAACTTTATCAAATGTTGCATTTGTATAATTTGTACGGTATGCATAGATTTTTCTGCAACAATTTATCTAAAAGCCGTAACACTCGAAGGCAACAGACACGTCCGTCTTTGAACAGCATTCTGGCGTAATGCCAAGGGCGAGGGTGAAGCAGGGTCATCCATGCACACCTGCCAATACAAAATCAACTTTAGTACATATAATCAACGTCCAATTTCCATTTATAGCTTTTTTCAGTATCACTTGAAATTACCTTTTTATACCAAGGCCCTATTGAAAATGCAATAGAGTTCAGAATTGTATCGATATTATTCAAATACGCCAATCTTCTTTCTGATTTCTGTCTTAGGTGTTCATTCCGCTTATAATGCAAGTCGATATGTGAGTTGTGGAGGGCAAATGTAGAAATATATTTTGTTATTGCTTAAAATATGTACCTCTTGTTTTTGAAGAGTTACGGTTATTGGTTTATTTTCCTTTATGTGTTCTTTACATATACAATAGTTACAATACACTTACATACTTTACACTACATTTAACATAAATCCATTATCATCCTAATATAAAAAGTAAACAGAAGTAACGCATGTAAATCTAATTATTAATTTAATCAGATTTACATGCGTTACTTGAAACTGTAAAATTTTGAACATCATAGGTTATCCGGTTATAAAGCACTTCTACTTATTTTCCAAACTAAACAGAATTTGAAAAAAATGACACTACCTAAACTAAATTCAGGTAAAATTGCGCTTCACTATTTTGATCTGTTCGTCTAAGCTTGTGCTTCTCTTAATATTATCTAACCATTTTCTTACTTCTTGTCAATATACCATTCAAATAACCTTTAGTCAGCACGCTTGACGCTGTCTTTCTTCCATACTATAATACACAGTGTTCATATTTTTGCAAACCTTTTGTCTGCCAACCCCACAGCAATACATACAGGCATATGGTGTGAAGCTTGGCACAGCACTGCAATGCAGGTACCAGTGTACATGACGTACACCATCATTTTCCTTTTGTACGCCCGACGGGACACGCTTAACAAACACGAGTGATTTTAAAGGTTGCGGAATTATTTGCGAACTCAATTGAGTAAAGGGTATGGTAGTGTCTCTAGGTGTAGATAATGGCTTGTACATGTACACATGTAAATCTATATATATATATATATATATATATATATATATATATATATATATATATATATATATAAGAAAGTCGTGTTAGAACTCCACTTATAACTCAAGAACGGCTGAACCGATTTAGCTGAAAATTGTCAGGGAGGTAGTTTAGAGCCAGGAGAAGGACATAGGATACTAAATATGTACCACGGGCAAAGCCGGGTCGGACAACTAGTTTACAATAAATCAACACATTGTGTTCCTGCAAAGCATGAATATTATTTACGACGTAGATATAGACTATTCTCATGAAAAGTATAGACTAGAAATCATAAAATACCGAGTTCTTACACACAAACAAAACACTGTTATCCCACTACTTTGCAGATAATGTGATTAAATATCCATTTTGAAATCCGAAATATCCAAGCAGTCCCACTGAATACTCTAATTAAACTAATTAGGAATTTGTGAAGAGTCCGTACTCTCCCCACTTCACTATAAGTGTTATTACTACAGTTCGCGAGAGCTCCCTAGCGGAATTTAATCAGAATAAAACGAAGGATTACTCTAAGTAGAAAATCCCTACAAGTGGTAAATAGTTGAAAGGAAATGAAATTTTATTATTCCGTTCTATTTAAAACACCTGTACGTATTCGGCATGATATTTGCGGTATTATTTCTCTGTTAGGCATTCGACATTGTTGGCATGGAATGCTGGAAATTCTGGAAATACAACGCCGCTATCGAAGTGTTTGTATTTGGAATACTTCGCACGTGAACGGTATTTTAAAGATTGTTTCTTGTTGTATTGTTTTAAGGTGTAATTTGTATTGCTTGAGTTTGGTTAGGTTGACGTCGATTTGTGCCCGCTCTAACTCGAGGTAGGTAGTTGGCAGGTTGCCAGCAGCCGGGTGGTATTCCCGCTCCGCCAGCAGCCTTCAGCCACAACGCTTTATCTATTCAAAATTGAGAGCAGTAATAATAAAATTGTCTGGACGCTTTTCAGAATGTCGGCCGCCACCTCGTAACTAAATTGAAAATTTATATTGAATGCTCTTAGCGTAATTGTGATGAAATGTATGATTGTAATAATGTAGTCGAATGCGAATATTTGTGTAATTTATTTATTTATTTATTTATTTTTTTATTTATTTATTAAACTTAATGATGTGTAATATAGTTAAAAGATAATCTCGGTGGATGCATATTCATGGAAATAATGATGGACTGTTATAGCTTCGTTTCAGAGAACACAAACTGAAATTAAATTTTCTTTCAAAGTCAGTGTGCGTTATTAAAACGTCAAACGTCAATGTCGATATTTAATTAATCTAAACACGCTAGAACAATGGGAGACTATATTCCAGAATCAACGTGGTCAACAATTAATCATTGGACACGACGTGTCAATGAGAGTGACCACAAATTATGTACGCGGAAATTAAATTTTGTCTGGCTGTTATATTAAAACAGCATGTTACATCATCCCCGGATATTGAGGTAGTTACTGAAAATTTGGTAAAGCTTATGAGGCGTGCGTGGAAATGTATTGTTGTGTGAGCTATCTATAACATATAATATATCTACTAATTAATAATTATGTAGAATTGTGAAATACTGTCTCTACTTTCCAATTGATACGATTTTTGAAGAAACGAAGAAAGTTTTTCGTGAGGCACGGTAGGAATTTGAAGAAAATTTAAAATAGATTGAACCTTCTCTCATAACAAAACTTGCTTAGTATTTAGTCGAGTATGTTTCCAAAGACGAACATAATGCAAATATGACTTCTTTATATTTCTTTAAATAAATTCTTATTAATTGTTTAAAACGAAAAGTACTATTAGCGTAATTACTGCGGGAAATAAAACAACATTACAGACGTTATTTTATAATTGTATAGGAATAATGTGTGTAATAATTTGTTTTTTTTTTTGTTTGTCTTAATATATATAAATCTCGTGTCACAATGTTTGTCCTCAATGGACTCCTAAACCACTTAACCGATTATAATAAAATTCGCACACCATGTGCAGTTCGATCCAACTTGAGAGATAGGATAGGTTTTATCCCGGAAATCCCACGGGAAAGGGAACTATGCGGGGTTTTCTCTGAAAATGCGGGCGAAGCCGCGGGCGGAAAGCTAGTACAATTATAAAATAACGTCTGTAATGTTGTTTTATTTCCCGCAGTAACTAATTTATACTTATATTATGGAGAATAGGTACAACTTTTTGAACAATATTTAACCGAAAATATTTATTTTTAAAAGCGAGCAAAAAATAAAATATAAAAACATCAATAATAAACAATTATGACACTTACGTCAAATACCACAAGTCAAATGTCACCGTCACAAGTTTTTTTTTTATCATAGATACGTGCATTTTTGAATATTAGTTGATTAGCTGTAAGGAGTGTTTTTTAATATATTATTGTTGTTTTTCTTTTTTAATAGTTATGTAATGTTATTACTTATTACCATACTATCTAATGTTAAAGGTAACTGATGGGTAAAGGATAAACTGATAGATTGTTTTTAGGTATAATTGCTTATATATCACATATATTTGTATTTATTATTTTGATTATTTTTATAGGTATTGTTATTTATTATTATTTATTACAATTTATTTATCAACTTTTATTTTTATGTCAGACTCTAACAATGATAGTTTTGTCTCAGCGTTATCGTCCGATTCAAGCAGCAGTACGAATGATAGCTTCCAAAGTGTATCGCACCCATCTCTACAATCTTTACTCATAAACAACTTCACCGATTTTTCTAAAAATTTCAATGTCGTTCATATAAACGCACAAAGTATCCCAGCGCATTATCCAGATCTTTTACTATCCTTTGAATCCAATCCCAATATCCATGCAATACTGATATCCGAATCCTGGTTAAAGCCCACACTCCCATCTTCCTGCTACTCCATACCCGGCTTTCGACTAATACGCAACGACCGTATTGGAAGAACGGGTGGTGGTGTAGCAATCTACCTGCGTTCCCATATTCCTTTCTCAATTATTAGTTCTTCCTGTCAACCCCCTCCTCCTGATGCTCCTGAGCATCTCCTTGTCGAGATATCCCTTTCTCACACCAAAATGCTCTTAGGAGTATTTTATAGTCCTTCGATGCATGTGGACTATTTTGCGTCATTTGATCAATTGCTGGAGAATTTTGTACCATCCTATGACCACATAATACTTATGGGTGATTTTAATACTTGCCTGGTTAAAGATGATTCCTGCCTGGTTGATGATGGTTTGTCTCAATTGTCGATTCTTTTAATCTCCACATACTGCCTCTAGATCCTACTCATTACTTCCCAAACAGTTCTCCCTCCCTATTAGACTTAATCCTTGTTTCAAATCCTACCCTTGTCTGTAAACATGGTCAATATCCCGCGGAAGCTTTCTCCTACCATGATCTCCTCTTCCTATCCTATAAACTGCGTGCTCCTAAAGTAAAACCTCAAATCCTCTTGCAGAGAAATTTTGCTGGAATGGATCTTGATAGACTAAATCAGGATGCGTGCAAGATTGACTGGAGTCTTGTGTACGATGCAAGTGACGTAAATGAAATGGTAAATGTGTTTAATTCTTTACTGGTGAATTTATATGACCATCATGCTCCTGTCAAACGGGTAAAAGTTAAACACTTACCAGCTCCATGGCTAACTGATGACATTAAATCGATAATAAATTCTAAAAATAGGGCTAAAGCAAAATTAAGATCAAACAACTCTCCTGCTAACCGGGACAAATACAATAAGATTAGGAATCACTGCAATACACTATGTAGAGATGCTCAGCGGCGTTATATCTTTAATTCAGTCGAGGACGGCGACACGGCCAAGGTTTGGAAATTTCTAAAATCCTTAGGAGTTGGTAAACAACAGCAGCCTTCTCTTCCAAATAACATCAATATCGATCAGATGAACCAACATTTCACAAAAAATCTTGTTAACTTCGATTCAAATCATAAATCACAAACTTTAAATAATCTTTCTTCTTATCAAACTCCTAATTATCAACCGTTCCATTTCAGGCAATTCTCCGATTGTGATGTTAAGAAGAGCATTTCATCGATTTCTTCTAAAGCCGTTGGTGGTGATTGTATTAGCCGCAGTATGATCCTTCCTATTATTGATATCCTTACACCTGTAATAACTTTCATATTTAACTCTTCCATCTCCTCTGGCATATTTCCGGATGCCTGGAAAAATGCAGACGTTCTACCGTTACCTAAAAAAATCCATCCTGCATCCTTTTCCGATTATCGTCCAATCTCCATCCTCCCTTTCTTATCCAAAGCACTGGAACGTTTAGTCCACGAACAGTTAACCCGTTTCCTCAACAAAAACTCCATCTTAAATCCTTGTCAATCTGGCTTCCGTCCTGGGCATAGTACGGCTACTGCACTCACTAAGATCACTGACGATATTCAAGCAGCTCACTATTCTTACCTTACTGGATTTCAGTAACGCGTTCAACACTGTAGACTTTGATATCCTAGTGAGCTTGCTTCGCTCCATTAACATATCTCCAACGGTGATTGCGTGGTTTCAAAGTTACTTGCTGGGGCGTCAGCAACGAATCAAAGTTGATAGTACTTTCTCAACTTGGTCAAGCATCACTGCTGGCGTTCCACAAGGTGGCGTCCTTTCTCCTCCCCTCTTTTCCATATTTATTAATAATATCACTGTTTCCCTTACTTCGCTCTCACATATGTATGCAGATGATCTCCAAATCTATACTCGTTCAACTCTCGAAGATTTACCATCTGCTATTCGATTGATGAATAAGGATCTTGCCTCGATAGTAGCTTGGAGTAGATCATACGGTTTGGGAGTCAATCCATCAAAGACTCAATCTATTATCATCGGGAGTCCCAGTTTCATTTCGAGGATTGACTGGTCAATTCTTCCTCCTATTACTGTAGATAACACAATTATACCGGTGATTCGGTTAAAAATCTTGGTGTTATGTTTGATCGCACTTTATCTTGGCACAAACAAATTAACGAACTGAGTAAGAAGGTATTTGCTGCATCACATTCGTTAAGACGTATTCGGAATTTCTTACCCATTCCAACAAAAATTTCTCTTGCACAGTCCCTCCTCCTTCCCATCCTCGATTATTCCGACATTTGCTATACTGACCTTACTGAATTGCAATTGGACAAACTTGAACGGCTGCAAAATGTTTGTATAAGATTCGTATTTGGCCTCCGCAAGTATGATCACGTCACAGAATACCGTATGAGGCTCAAATGGTTACCCATACGTCTACGTCGCAACATGCATATACTTACATCTTTGTACAAAATCCTTTTCTATCCTCAAGCCCCTGTCTACCTTAAAGAAAAATTTGAATTTCGTTCGAATGTTGATTTAAATCTGCGCTGCACTGGAAATTTGCTATTGAAAATTCCTCCCCATAAATCAAAATTTTACCACAAATCCTTCCATATACAGTCGATACTTCTTTGGAACGCTCTGCCAATTGAAATCAGACGTGCGAAATCGCTGAACATATTTAAAAATTTAGTTTTCAACCATTTCTTCTCCCAAATAAATTGTTAGTATCCTTATATTTTATTTAATAATTGTATTGTATAGGTATATATATTATGTATTGTATGTATTGTATATTATGTGTACGTATATATTAATATGTATATAATGTATAAGTAGGTATTCTTAAATTATATTTATTACATATTATTATGTATTTATAATATAAGTAGTTATATGGTTTAAATATACTGTAATTCATTTTCATTGCTGCACCACCTATTGTTTTTCACCTCTTTCTTATAATTAAAAATCCTACCCATAGGTTGCCTGGTAGAAATCGCTTAGTAGCGATAAGGCCGCCTTTTTAGCTTTATAATCATATTGTCTGTTTCTTTTTTTTACGTGTATTTACATGGTGCTGAATAAAGTGTATTTATTATTATTATCAATTAATTCGATACCGCGCATTTCGCATAACGTGATGCAATTCATAAATATTTATGAACGCTCTCAAATAAGCTGCTCCATCCATTAAATAATAGTTTTAAACATTCCCCGAATTTGTACGCGTCACGGTTGAGAACAAACTTTGAACAAAGCTAGGCATAAATTTACCAAATGGCACAAACGTTTTTTTACCAAAAAATACCGGAGTTGTCTATAATATATAATATCTAATAAATCGGTGGCTTCATAACTTTATCCGACCGGCTTATGCCGATATAAAGTATAGATATTGTTTTTAATTGGGTGATTCTTTGAGACTTATGCCTTTCATCAATTCTTTGAAGGATTTCATGTTTGTATATTTCGAAGCTTTTTGCATCGAATATACGTTTTTGTGAATGTTTTTAATCATTAATTCTTGATTGCATTAAACTATTTCAAGAAAATAGAGACATGCATAAATATGAAAAAAATGCATTTTAAGTGGTTAGTCTTAGTCCAGTCTGTGGGGAAATGTAAAAGCCTCTGCTCTACAAAAGGTGGCGTAGAAAATGTTTTGAAACGATATTGTTTAGGTATGAAAGGTTAATAAAAATCCAAGTTTTCGACCTTGACGGACCCAGGCGCTAGCCGCCATCTTGAATTAAAGGTGCTAAAATTAGGTATATTTTAAATAACTCAATTGTTTACTAAATCACAAAAGTGTCTATAAGGGGTTCAAAGAAGACAAAATTACCTACATTTTTTGCATACATGATTATTCTGTAAGTCTTAAAGGTAAACAGTTACAAGCGACGGAAAAAATAATATTTACAGAAATCATATAATTTTAATTTTGTTTAAAAATTGTACAGCTATCATTTTTTAATTCTCTTCGATGGCCCGGGCTGGTTAATGGTGGCTTCTTCATTATCGTCGCTGAAAATTTCTGTTTCATTGTCTGTATTTTTAGTTTCCAACCATGAAATTTCGTCGTCATCACAGTCTTCGTTATCTATCTGAATCTCTACTGCATTTTCACACAGCTGACCACTACAGAATCCACAAACAATAGAGCATTTTAATCCAGCTTTTCTGCAACTACATGCTTTGCTGCATCCTTTTTTACAGTGGCAAGAAATTACACTTAAAAGCGTCTGAGGTGCTGCTTTCTCTGTCGTTGTTATTGGAGTGAGCCTATTGGTGTCATATCTCCAGCCCCAGTCTTCTGGATTTTTTTCAATTCCATACCATTTTTGGACTTGGTGGTATGTCCTAAACGCATGATACCGTGCAGCGTCCTTTGTTGGCGGCAAAGAAGCAAGTTTAAATTTACTTTTTATTGATAACTAAGGATGCCTTATCCATGTCCCCTCTGTACAAAGTTACTAGAAAGCGTGCTCCTGCAGCGTCTTCGATTTCTTCTGGTCATGACGACGAAATTTCATGGTTGGAAACTAAAAATACAGACAATGAAACAGAAATTTTCAGCGACGATAATGAAGAAGCCACCATTAACCAGCCCGGGCCATCAAAGAGAATTAAAAAATGATAGCTGTACAATTTTTAAACAAAATTAAAATTATATGATTTCTGTAAATATTATTATTTCCGTCGCTTGTAACTGTTTACCTTTAAGACTTACAGAATAATCATGTATGCAAAAAATGTAGGTAATTTTGTCTTCTTTGAACCCCTCATAGACACTTTTGTGATTTAGTAAACAATTGAGAAGTTATTTAAAATATACCTAATTTTAGCACCTTTAATTCAAGATGGCGGCTAGCGCCTGGGTCCGTCAAGGTCGAAAACTTGGATTTTTATTAACCTTTCATACCTAAACAATATCGTTTCAAAACATTTTCTACGCCACCTTTTGTAGAGCATAAATACCTACTGACTGGATTATCTTATCTCTCTTCATTTTTTATACGTGATAACCTTTATTATTAAAACAATGTAGGTATTTAATAATAACGTCTTATTACAAAAATATAACCGTATAAATAGAAAGAAACCATAAATAGGACATGAATAATATAAAGATTCATCCTGTTTATCCTAAAAACACCATCTAACATTGAAATTGATATTTTTGGTTAAGGCATTCAAATGCTTTATAAATATAAATTTATAAAGAATAGAAACCAGCCTCGTGACCATCTAACATTATCTATTAATAATGTTAAAAGCAGAATCTTCCAGGTTAACCTTGCGAGCAACATATTCAAACTATAATTCATTTCAGTTACAAGGAAACAAGTGAAACAAACAAGTTTCGGTAAAATATTTGCGAGGAAAGCCCAGTTTTTCTTTCTGTAGCCACTTTATCCTGACAAATGGTGGCTGCGTTATTGCGGCCTACAGACCTGAGAGACCTTGACGTGGCAATGTATTGTTTGAGATTTTGTTTTATTTCACGCTACATTCACTATATGTTTAATTATGTGATTACGTATCTATTTTTCTGGCGAATGCCTTGTGGTCAGAATTCTCGGGACACTTACACTAATGTCAGTCGTTTGTAGGCTTTGTTGGAATGTTTGGTCACTTTCTTGTGATGTATTTCTTGGTAGAGGACGGACTATTAATTGTTAGGAATTTAATTGTTGTTGCATCCGCCTTGAGATAACATTTGTGATATTTGGTTTGCAGTTCAAATTACTTATCTAAATAATATTGTTGGTTAGTAGACCTACTACTCTAAAAACTAACAAATACTAACTACCTAAGTTAGTATTTGTTAGTTTTTTTTTGCATTAATTGTTATGTAACATAATTATTTGCACTCTTAATAATTCAAGTTGGTTACGTAAAATTATAGTGTACCTGTTGAATAAAAAAACATGTTTTCGATAGCTAAAAGTACATATCTCAAAGGTCGAATAGCTGAAAGATAACTCAAAGGTATCTGAAAATCCAATCCTATCATATTTGTCACTTATACAAACCCACGATCTAAGAGTATTTACATGCAAATCCAATTCCTTGGCAAATGCAATTACTAACGAAAACACTACTTCTTACGCGAACCTAATCTTGTTACGTACTATTTTCTCTTCAGTATACGGAACCAAATTTTATCCGTACAACACATTTTGCTACATAATAGAACTTAGCATAATATACCTGAATATCTCTTTTAAAAATAACAAGCAAAGTGATCATGTTTACGCTTATAAACAACTTTACATTTCCTTTAGAATTCTCTGATAAAATAACAATGCTTACATCGCTTGGATAGAAAATAGTGTTTATTTTTAACTCTATTGCTATTTTCCCTCGTGTCAGTTATACTTTTATTTATTATTCCAATCTTCTATCATATTATGAATTATAATTAAATATCGCACAAGTGTATTTGTCTACCAAATTTCATTACCACCGTGTTACCACTCCACCAAACTCATGCCGGGATCCATTACAAATTAACACTGCATCTGTCGACTTAGCGTATCAATTTATTCTTGATAATCTGTGCATTTTTCGTAGCTGTCAAGCTGTTGATCTGTCAACATGACATAATCCCTTTTCCCACCGTCTAGTTTAATGCGTCTCAGACAAATTGAATCAATAGCAATTGATTGTTTCCTTCGTATGCACTTCCGTTGGATTAAAAGAATTTCTCGTATCGAAGTAGATAAGATTAAAGAGATACTTTCAAAGGATCTGCATACGGATTGCAATTATGTGGGACATGTATTTATTTAATGTTTGAGAACGATTCATTTGTTATTGCACCGTATATAATTCATTAGTGCTATCTATTTTATCCATTATTTATCTTATTATTGGTATAATTTTTATTGCGGGAATACGTGATAATATAATTAATTCTCTTGAGAAATTAATATTTCTTACATTCGTCGGAACCATACGAAAACAACCTTATCTCGTTATAGCACTTATTAATTTTTTATTTTTATTAAGTTTATAATATGTAATTCAATAATTTTGATACTAGGTAACTATTATAAAAAGAAAATGCGGTTAAACCAATTTCTACATAAATTAAACATTTTTTTTTATATTAAATTATGTTACCAATTAAAATAACCACAGAATCTTTCTTTTCGAGCGCTAATGTATTTATTCGAATTCACGCGTGTTCTGATGCACGATCCATAAAATTTCGAAATCAACAAATTTACGTGACGTGAATACAATTTCAACTAGTTTACATAATATTTATAAGCATTTTTCCATTCATACCCAATACCCATGTTTCTGTGTGTGAAAAATGAAAATAAATTTCAAATTATTGTAAGAGATAATTCATTCAATAAATATAATGATATTTTTTTTCACCTTGAT
The DNA here is from genome assembly GCA_029959065.1 of Colias behrii. Taxonomy (NCBI): domain Eukaryota; kingdom Metazoa; phylum Arthropoda; class Insecta; order Lepidoptera; family Pieridae; genus Colias; species Colias behrii. Next base: position 4,622,547 of record JARWMC010000019.1, on the reverse strand, counting down.
TAATGATTTGCTCTACCTATTTGCACTTTACAAAACCAAATTATTATAAAATTTATCATTTTACGTCACGCATATTACAAGGTTTTTACGCATCTTTAGGGTAATACATAATTACACATCGAATTCTTGTTAAAAAAACACTATTATCAGTCAATTACCTCTCAAAATAAAAGAAATTTTGTTTCACCTTGTGGGGAATGGGGCAAAATGCACATCACATCCTTTACAATGATAGAATTATTTACGGGCAAGTAGGCGATCAGCCGTCTGTGTCTTACAAGACTTTTTTATTTTCTTCATCGAAGCGAACTAGGGAGGCAGAGAATACTAATACCTAAGAAAAATGATTTATCTAACCTTAGACGTTAATATATATTAAACAGACAAGATTAAATTAAAAAGAAGTAGAACCTTTTACTGACAGTAAAAAAATTCTTTAAAATTAAAATTCCGAAAATTTTGGATATCTTCATCAAATTTATTACTTGAAATGTTATTCAACGACCTTTTCACAAACTGAGTTCATGAACTCCGATACCCTTTTACTAAATTAATGTGACCTAAGCTAATACTTGAATAGCTCATAAAAACAAATTAAAAAGCTCTGAATATCCTTTAGAGAAGGGTCAATATGTATAAAATTAGGCATATATCATATGCTGTTGTTTTCTATTTAAAGGTTCTAAGAATTTTGATTTAAACAACTCTCTCAAAAGATCCAGAAAATAATTAGTGAAATAAACTCAGCTTACAGAATTATCCATCTAAGAATAATTTTATTTAAAGGGAAAAAGTTCTTGTTAAAAGGCGATTAGATCCTTAGACGTTATTCCTCTTAATTAACATTAACCTTAATTTTTATACTGAAACGAAATCAATAAATGTTCCGCATAAAGTGAACTATTTATGTTATACATATTATAATATGTATAACGTTACTTCTATTCATAGCGTTTAAATGAGACGAATATTACCAAGAATAGTCGAAAAACATTTGAGTCGATTTGGTGTAGCAATATATCATCAGGCGCGTCTGAAAAAGGCAGCGTATGAACCAAGTTATTGCCAGTGTTATAATATATTTGGTAGGTAATTTATTTAGGTTTTATTTGCTTTTGTCCGCAAAATATTTGGAGACCTCACCGCATTTCTGGCTATGATTTGTTTTGTTGTACGATTGTATTTTTCCTTATCTGTGCTACAAAAGGGAAAATGCGATTAATTCGTTTTGTACAGGTATGTTGGCTTTGTGTTCGTTAATGATATGTCTTGTGGCACTTTGGCATTCAATTACTATTATAGTGCCCAAATATATCACATAATAAAAAAATAACTTAAGACGACTAGAAACGAACGCGAAAAACTGGGTTAATTTCATCTTATTGTTACAATCTTGGGATCTTTAGAAGTTTCAACAGATTATTTATTTTGTGTAAAATACGTTATTTTAAATCGCCAATGACTTGACAATATCAAGTATTACTTTAAAGAGATCAACCAAATAGCTCGCCTCACATGATTGTACTTCACTTTTAATTATTTTACTACATAAAATATTCGTTTCTACTCAGTCTAATTACCATTTTAATTAATACCTATTTATTCATCAAAGAGATACTAATTTATACTTCTCACATCACATCAGACGTCTGGACCAATGAATTAGCGAGGTGTCCGGCCGGTCACTCGGATAACACGTTCAACCAAGAATTGACGGCGAGACGAGTCGAACTAAATGTAACGGAAAATTGAATAAAAGTAAAAAGGGTACAAAGCCTGACCCTTAGCTTCGAAAATTGTTAAGTTATTTTTCTTTAATTATAACTGACCTGAATGGTGGAACCTGACAACGTCGGTTTTGGGTATCGATAATTAAAAGCCTTTAATGATCAAAATGGCTCCCGTTGGGTATTGAAAATAAAAAATTATTATGATTTTCAAAGTTTCCTTGTGATATTCTTTATAGGCATTGACATTTTGTTACGTCTTTTAAAAAATAGATAAATATTTATAAAGTAATTAAAATTAAAAGGCAGTTGTTAATTGGGAAAATCATAAATGAATAAGGTAGACGTTAAAAACATAACTTTTCTTTAAAAACTCATAGAAATTTCTAGAATGTCTAAAAACACGCCGCGAAGAAATTGTTTACGTAATCCAGAGGACAAAAGTTCCACCGTAATTCTTTATCTCACATTCTGTACCTTGAGCCTTGTTATCTTGACGAATGGCGTCGGTATTGCCTACCTCGGCTTACCTTTACGCGATAAGGTACCTTGTAACCTATGCGTATGCTCTTTTTGTCGAATTTTGTTACGTTTGCAGATTATTTGCTACTTTTTAATGTGGGATAAGCAATTTTTCTTCAATCGTTGATGTGGGTGTTTTAAAGCTGTTATAGGTCTGTAATTTGTCTTCATATTATGGATATTTTTATAGCGAAGTCAACATATTTAATGAAAAACAACTATAACATATATTTAAGGTCACATTTGATTCATTATAAAATAAATTATCAGAATAGATAGGTATCTAATATAAATAACATAATATCTCTCGTGTGTGTGGTATAAGTTAATTTCAATCTTTCTCACAATATATTACCTATTACATAAAAAAGAGCATCCGAGTACTAACATTATGAATCCTTTGGCATCTAAATAACAAAAACTTTTCGCATTCTATTCATTCTTTATGCCGCTATGCGTACAAATTTTGGCAAAACAAAAGTTGGAGTTATTTTAGGAGCACACCCACCATAAGTTTGGTTACCAAAATTAAGGACTATTAAATCCTATACTTCGAACATTGTCGTGTTCAAAACGAACCAATTCTATATCGTTGAGCCATGAATAATTTTGGCAACATAGTGGTACCAGTCTGCGACGAACATCCACAGCTAAATGGGCTGATAATAAATCTCAATGTCCTAGGATTCCTACGAGATTACCGGCTAGCACGCTAACGTAAGATGCAATTAATTCTACGCATATGTTGTCTTGAAGTTACGTCACTATGCACACATGCATGTTGAACTAACAGATTACTTAGATAAGATATAACGTTTGAGCTTTCTGCTAGTTGTATGATATTTGCGGAATTTGCTATGCTTTTTTATGAGACTTGGCATGAAATTCTAAAGGTGGATTGTATTTATGTGTTTATTGTATGATTATGTCATAAAGAAAATGTTGTATTAATAGACTTATTGGAATTTTAGACATTCAGTATACATAATTATATTTTTAAAATAAAGATTTTCTCTGTTTATCCAATTTACTCTACACTCAAATTTCAAATGCAATGTATGAGTTAAACTTAATGCACTTTTCTGATACTAAAAGTGAAGCTAATTAAATATTTGATGAATTCGCGTTATGACGTAGCAAAAACCTCGGAAGTATATTTGCTTTTAGTAATGCCATGGGAAAATTAAAGCACGGCGAGGAGCTGAATAAACGAACCACTTTAAAAGCCTTAAAATTCATCCCATGAAATGTAAATTAGTATATAAATCCTTTACAACTTTACATTTGTCAAATGTTAATTTCAACGGAAAGTATAGAGATAGATCGTGTGATTTAACACTATGAGGTGGTTAAACACGGAAAGTTTTAAAGTAAACAGTGACACAAATGAATGGCTACAATATAAAGGCTTAAACAATAAAGCAATAATACATTCTGTAACGATACCCACTGTAGCATTTCCAGTGTGTTGGTCTTAGGGTGTTCATTAACCATTGAGTCCTATGCATTAAGGGTCTACTCAGCCTGAATACAATTATCCGCTTCGAAACAGTTAGGATTAAATTTTCAGCTCCAATGAATCTCGTATTCCGGAATTCCACGACGTTAATGGACAATTAAAATAATGACGATATTTTAATGATGATATTTTACATGTTGGAAGGGCAATTGTATAAAGTGGCATAAATAAAACAAAGGAATAGAAGAATTCGTCTCAAACGACGTCGATTTAAATTGTAATGTAATGCGAGTTATATTTGTAAACAAATTGTTGACATGAAATTATATAATATAAAGATATCTGCCCGTATTTTTAGTAACATATTCAAATAATGCTACATTATTCCAACAAAAGCAATATTATACTTGTACTTTTTCAATAGAAGCATTTTAAGAAATCTCCAATCTACTGATCTTTCTTCCAACAACATTCTAATTATGTTAAAAAATATAATCAAGAATTAGATCTACATTTTACCGCAAATAGAAAAAATAGATTTTTGTAAAACAATTTAGAACATAATACAATCCACTGGGACGATGTGCAGTTAATCCCATTAAGTAATATATTCGAATATGAGGGGTACTGTTCAATTAAGCATGCTATTAAATTCGATCCCTAGATGCCGACATATCTATTTCAAACCATATATCAAATGTACCACATATATGGTAATATTTAGCATTGTATTATTGAAGGTTTATCTCTTAACACCTTTCAATTTAATTTTTAAATCATTCTTAGATAATATTTAAAGGCAAATTAATATGTAATGTAGTACACTTTTTTATAAATTTGAACCTGAGTTTTGATGATCAAGGATAGTCTCTGTTTTTAAAATAATTGCCAACTAGCAACTAAATCTTAAAATTAGCTACTGTTAAATTGAGTGCAAGCTTTCTGAGCTTTAAACTTTCATCTCAAACTATATCGAATTCCCGACCTCCGATATGTCAAAAGCAGTATAGACGCTGCACTAAGGAGTAACGTATTATACAAAAGCCATTTATTTTAACTCTATTCGTAAAATTTGACACCAGAAAAATTGGAACAAAAATGTGTTGGCGTGAAAAAATCACATTCGAATATTCACACAATACTTTTTCAATATTCAAAATGCATAACTACGGTTACGGTTTACTATAGCTGTTATAGCATCGTATGTTACTTCAGCACTTGACTCGTCGCTCATTGTGCCGGCCCTTTTGTTCTGCCCAAATCAAAGATGGCGGCGCATTGTTAGCGTCCCCTAGCGGTTCTTAAGGGAAACTCCAGTATTTCGGCTATGCACGTCTTTGTTTTTCCGTTTACTTTGCTCGGTATAATTACTGAGTAATTAACGAATAGGTCGTGAAATTACTCGTGAAAATTATATGGAAGTGTTATTTTCGCGTCTATACCTCGTTGCTCTTTTGAGCTTGTTGCTACATGAAAATTTTAAATATTTCTTTGATATACAACGAATTTTTAGTGTGGAAACGCAATTTGAATATGAGCATTGAAACATTTATGATGTACTCATTAGCTTAATTAGAAATGCATTGCAGTGAAAAAACACAGGTTTATTTAGTGTACTGAAAACTTCACTTAAAGAAGAGGTTTGCTTCAACTCAGTAATTTCTTATAAAGTAAACAGCTTCACTAGTCATGGTACCAAATTTCACCCAAACTTTGAGTTTGTTCACATATGAGTAGGTACCCATTATCGTAAAGATATTTTTATAAGATCAATCAATATAACACTATAATATAATGAACTTCACGTACATGGTAATAGTTGCCCAATTTATGTGTATTAATAGAAAATAAATTCCATTCAGGACATCTACTCTTTACGTGACCTAATATATAACTTCTACATTACGTATTTTGTGGGTTTACATAAAATAAACAGCAATAAACAACTTAGTGTATGCGTAACACTTCCAAATTCTAATTTATTACTTTTACTAATTCAGTCTCAATGGATACGCAATTTTTCGCCCGTTATCCCCCTTTCTGTTTACCCCCACCCGTTGGACGTGATTCGGAAACAAATTCGTACATTCGTTGAATTCGGTAGGTATTTGTCCGGGACAACCCGGTTCGAATAAGATGGACAATGTTATTGTGAGAATCTTGTTACAATATAATAAATGTTCTGTTGTGATGTCGAATTATTTACGCGTTTATCAATTATGGAGGGTATTACAGGTGTTTATAAAACGGGGGATATAAAGAAATAATATATGTTTTTGTTTGTATTTAAGAAATATTACGCGAAACCGATCGTTTTATTATTTATGTTTCCTGGTAGAATATGTTCCATGATAATATAATGTAGCATCATAGTATCTTGAAGAATATCATCATGATACATCTTTATTAGCACATACGTGTGATACGCGTACTTTAAATTAATTTTTTCTGATATAAAAGCAAACGAGTCGAAAAAAACTAGATGTATGCACCAAAACATTGTCACCATCAAATACGCCTCCCATAATTCTATAACGTGATCTTCCAAACAACGGGATTGGATTCCATCCCAATACATTCCGATACAATACTACCCTCAAAATTGCAACACGTTTTAAAATATTGACACAAAGCTTTGTTTCTAAAATGGAATAGTTTATATCACGCAGCGATCTGACATAACATACGAAATTTACTGCGTCCCAACGTCGACCCACTATAATCCAATTATGGAGCGAGTTATTGGAGACCATTTTAACCATTTTCATACAATACAAGCCCATTCCATGTATATATGGAGTAATTATTATTGTTTAGTTAGGAAGGGTCCGGCGAAATGCGTCTCACCTCAGCTTAAATTAATGGTAAACTAATAACCACTGTACTGCTTCAGTCTTAAGACAGATAATCGCATTCGTTCCTCTTACATTATTACTTATTAGTATGAGGTCGGTTTAAAATCTCATATTTAGAAATTAGTTTCTTCCCTCGGGTGGTTGTGATAATGTTACTACTAATTTCATGCAAAGGTAAAGGTATATTCCAACTCATTGTATTATAATGAATAGGGTATGCAAACTCCATTAGATTTGCTTAGCTTGATGTTGATATATGAAACTAAATTGAATTTACGAACATACGTAAATGAATGATTATTGATCTAATAAAAGAAAAAAGTAACGAGTCAGAACTTTGTCTTCACTTGTTAATAAATATCGAGAAAGTAGTTTTAATAGAGCTTATATAAATAATAATAAATAAATTCTGCATCTACCTATATCAGAGCAAAATAAAATAGAAGTTTATTAAGATATTTGATACAAATATGCTTTAAATTCTTTCATATTATGCTGTTATTCTAAAAATTCTCTAATAAATATTTAATATTTATTGAATAGCCGTCGGTAGCTAAATAACGATCATTTATTCACCAGAATTACACCTAATTCCGTGATATTCACGGTCTATGCGATCAAACTCACTCCGCTATGTACAGTAATTACGGCGTTATACAAGACACTGCCATCAATATCGTCTATCCGAGTGCAAGGGTCCAAGACGTAACCGGGGGTCAGTTAAATAGCGAGCATAGCTGTGAAACTAAATAAGCGTTGGAGAGGATTTATTGTTTGTAATTCAAAGCTCAAAGACCATTTGTCAGCGACGCCTCTAGCTCGGTTTGGAGGTAATTGAAAACGTATTGTCTACTGTGACCCTAATTGGATTTGAGATGCGTTACAGTTGAGAGATAACTTTGGAAAAATAAATGCAGTTTATTGTTGTTTTGTTTGGAAGTTTAAAAATAATTGCGTAATTTAAGTATGTTTGTGTTGATGGATATCATCGTTATCAGTGTATTTTTGTTCCCTCTACAATGTCAAGTATCCTAAATTTAAAATAAAAATGTTAATAGAACTTAAATATAACGAAAAAAGGTAAAAGTAAGAATGTAGAGTTTGGTCTCTCTGCTTAATACAAGTTCTAAGAAATGTAATTAGGTACCTCTTCTAAATAAATGTATTCTCCCCAAATAAGCGTATTAACATTAATTATTATCTTCTCATTAAAATATCTGAGAGATTAATCAAGAACTCTACCAAAAGAACTTCCATACTCTAAAACCTTAACACTATGCAAATGCACGTAATACATTGCTGACATAAACCCAGTATAATTAAAACTATTATATCCGACGCGCAATGATCCAACACAGAATTAAAGTTCCGCCAAACTTGTATGAAACTTCCATAAACTGTCTGCTAAGTTTATTTGCTGACAGGACAGGTAACCATTAAGATTATATCAAAGGAGTATTTGAAACAAACATGTTTGGACGAGGCACGAGCCGTATAAAGAAGATAAGGGCCGATTATGGGAACAATGGTGTTGGGACGCTAATTTAAACGTAGTCTGACCCTGTTATCATGTTGTTACAGAGTTTGTTGTACGTAATATAAGGTATCCCATTGTTAGCTAAAATTGATGAAATACAAAGTAATGACAACTTTTATATAGTGAACAAGCAATTACAATGTGGTCAGCGAAAAGTAAATGATATGAGACAATCCAACGACCAAACCAAAAATATTATGTTATTTTTTTTACAATTTTCCTTCATCTGTGCTATAAGCCTTTACTACGTACAAAATTCCAAAATTCTGTGTTCACGGAAAGTACCCGGTAGGTTTTGATTCCTTGCGACCCTTGCGAATAACGATATGACGATTTGCACCAAAAACGACTGTGTAGGTTTTAAACTTCCTTACATAATAATATATTACATGTGTACATATTGCATAATAGGTATGTAAGTGCTTTTATTTATGTACCTTCAAAACATCTAAACGACCATTCGATTGTATCTCGCATCTCATTTACAAAATGATATAAAATGTGTTTGAAATTATAAGCTTGCTTTTGAATTTCCATTAATGTTATATAAAGTACATAATATTATATGCTTTATCAAAAACTGCAAATGTACTTTGATAGCGCTTACAGCGGTATAGCACGGCGGCTTTTCGTGGTAGTTTTAGATACGTTTCGTGTAAGTGTTGGAATAACATTCCACCTCCCATTCGTAATTTAGGATCTGTCTATACATTTAAAAAACACTTAAAAATTAAACTAAATCATCACCAAAATCAGTTTCCTCCTGGCTCACGCGTTCTTCCCACTTACACGGTGTATATTACATAACTGCTGTGCCTGCTTGCTTCATCAGTGTCTAGTGGCGGCGTATTTATTTATTTGTTTCTTGTGTAGTTAATGGTAGTGATATATATGTATGTATATGTATTATGTGTATGTGTGTATGTATGTATGTGTGTATATATGTATGTGTGATATATTGTGTATATGTATATGTATTATGTATAAACGATTATTTGTTGTATAATATATTATATAAATATTTATATTCGTTCAGGCTATATTGACTGGCAGTCGTGCTCTGTTATTTGAGCCGCAAGTCATCTGTATTACTGGTCCTCACTGAAAACCAGTGTTGCAGAAACACTCTGTAACTTTTGCTGACGTGGGGACCCTTTTGGCTTCACACTAACTTTATTTATTTTTAATTTTAATTTTATTTTTATTTTGTATTTCTTCTTTTTGTTCGTTTTTTTTATTTAATTACATTATTTTTGTAAAAATTGGTGCCAAATAAATGAGTTTGAGTTTGAGTATAATTTATAGCAAGTAACATACAACCTATTAATAACTCCCACATTTGACAGGCTTCCAAGAATATCTTGTGAGCCCTTCAAGATGCTTTTAGCAACTTCCATTTTAAACTTCAAATGTAAATACAGATATTATAATAGTTATATCTAATCTCATACGAGCTTTGTTTGGACGTATTGTTTATTTATCATGTTTGAAGTGATCATTTTGATTTATTTGAAGTGAATTAATCGAAATATAGGGATAGAGTTATAAATCGTTGCAAATCTATTTTAACAATATATTTTTATTTGTTTCAGGTATGCAATGCTGCGAATAATAGCTATTAATGAGTCAGTCGACATTTTGTTCTGACTTAGAAGATGACGACAGAAGTTAGAAGAGAAAAGAGCGAAGATTTTTGATACGTATTGGAGGAACGGGACGAAATAATTTTGATCCTTTAACTTACATTATTATAGTCGAATGCTGCTTTCTGTTTTACTTCTTAACTACTCTTTTTATTCTTGATGTATACCGCACCATTCACATTAATTATGTGATGTACGAACGAAACAAAACAAATACTGTGCAAATACATTGCAACGACCGTCATTTCCAAAACCCATTATTCAACTACCTCGGCCATCAGTTCAAATAACGATAGTTGAAGTATAATTCAGCTATTTGATACTTAGCGTACGTGCTATAAACCTGCATAATAAATCTGCATAACGACTACTTAAACAATTTGCGAAGCTCTCGACATAAAGACAAACACGCTGACACTGGTATAGGGTTGCAACGTGTCATATATTTGGATTCCAGGAATATTATATTTGTGTTTGTATTTAGTATGATAACAAGCTGAAATTGTGAAATGTGAATACTGAATTCAATTTCAAATATAATGACATTGTTTTTGACGTTCTCTACCATTTTGTGGAAAAAGCTTATGTGCCTATCCATTAAATTCAGTCAGCTGTGCGCACTCATTGCGAATGGACGCTAACGAGGTCTCTGTAACGGGGGCAATGACCCCTGCGCGCGCGCCGGTACAAAAAAGTGAAGTCGGACGTAATATTGTGAAATGTAATCAATGTAATATTGTAATTAGTGAAGTTTTGTCGTTTATACAGAACAAAATTGATATAATGGACAATCAGAGTCTTATACAGATATGCAAAAGTGGTTTTTCTGAGGAAGATGTAGCATGTGCAAAGAAGCTGTTATATCAAGCAATTCCAAATAGCAAGCGTATAATCAACAGGAAGAACAAAGGCAAATCTGAAAGGGAGTTGGCTGATATTATAGACCTTTTCAAACAAACAGACCCGGAACTCATACCGGTATTCGTTGCTCGTGACTTGCAGAAGCTTCCTCCACTTACCTTCGATCACGTAGATGTGACAAATTTGTTAAAAAACATCATAATATTACAGTCAGAAGTTAAGTGCATTAAAGATAGCTACGCAACTATAAGTCATGTGGAGGAATTATTTAACAGAAAAAGTGAATCTCAACACCTAGAACACTCGTCTATTGATAGGTCAGAAACTAATATTAATAGACGACGAGGTGCTTTCGTATTAGATGAGAGCACTTACGTTAATTTAAATGATAGCAAATATAGTGAATCTCATAATGACTTGCAAAATACGGAAATAACGAATGCCGAAGTGACACAAAACAGTAGGTCAATGACCGATGCCCCCACTGTCGCCAAACAAGGTTCACCATCTCACTTGTCATCGCACGCTCTCACTTGCGCAGCCAACTTAGGCACGCCCCTCTCTCGCTCGCGTGACATGGCGTGTGCGCAGCGCGTGGAGGCCACTGCGTTTTCGACAAGCCGTAATGAAGTGAATGAGGCCCGAGTACTACACCCCGCGAAACATAATGCAATCTCTGTTTTGCAAAAAGGGAATTTGGTCTTAAATACATGTGAGGAGGCTAAGTCTTGGGCGAATACTGCGAAGGACGGAGAGTGGAAAAAGGTAGAACGCCGGAAAAACTATAAATCCGTAAATAGATTTATTGGTAATCAGGGGAAGGGTGCAATTATTCCCGACAATAAGTTTAAGGCTGCAGACATAAAAATACCTTTTTATATTTATAATGTGGATATGGCAGCTACTTCGAAGGACATAGCAGATTATGTATTGAGTAGGACGCAAGTAATGATATCACCTGAGAAAATTAGTATGAAGAAAAGCAAGGGATATGAGGCATACAAATTTCTTATACCTAGAGTGAAACTACCAGTTTTTATGAATGAAAACATATGGCCGGAAGGTGTGTCTTTCCGGCAATTTATTGAATTTAAAAAAAAGCTTTAATGGATAAGCCTGTTAAGTTAATAAGTTTTAATTGTAAAAGCGTTACGACTTCTGTTGACTGTATCAGACGACTGTGCGCCACTGCGGACATTATCGTACTGCAGGAGACGTGGTTGTTGCCACATGATCTGGCCTTTTTGGGAAACATACACAACGACTTTGCATTCACCGGAAAATCGGCAGTGGATACGGCAGCAGGTGCACTTCGTGGTCGACCTTATGGAGGTGTAGCACTTCTGTGGCGGAAGAGCCTGTTCTCGTCGGTTAGTGTTGTAATGTGCAATAGTGTTCGTATCGCGGCAATAAAAGTGAGTTTGTGCGACAGAGATATGCTTGTGTTTTCGGTTTATATGCCTACCAACTCCAGTGACAATCTCGCCGAGTTTACTGACTGCTTGAGTGAAATCACAGCTATAATCGATAGCAATAGTATAGAAACTGTTTTTATGTTGGGTGACTATAATGCACATACTGGCGAGCTATTCCATACTGAACTACTTCAGATCTGTGAGGAACAACAGTGGTTATGTGCTGATATTGAGTGCTTGCCGAGTGACTCTTACACTTTTGTGAGTGACGCGCACGGGTGTAGGCGCTGGCTTGACCATTGTATTACGACAGAGGCCGCGCAACAGACACTAGTTAATGTTAAGGTACTGTATGATATATATTGGTCGGATCATATGCCCTTAGAGGTAGAATGTAATCTAAAGTTAATTACACCTAATATAGTATTGTCAAAAATTAACAGTAATAACATTGTCTGGGGGCAACGAGACTCGACTCAGATAAGTATGTATGAGAAAATGTGTAATGAGGGTTTACGGGAAATAGATTTTCCGCACGCACTTAGTCACTGTGCAGACAATTACTGTAGAAATGTGAACCATCATATTGTTCTGGATGAGTTATATAGTAATATAATATGTATTCTCCAACAGTCTGCTGAGTGTAGTGCGGCGGCGAATAAACCCCGAAAGTATAAACCTGTGCCAGGGTGGAATAAACATGTAAAAATTGCCTACGAGGGGGCTCGCTTGGCTTTTCAAGAGTGGCAGTTATGTGGTAAACCAGATACAGGTATGGAATATAATAAAATGCGTGATACGCGGAGACATTTCAAAAATAAACTAAAATGGTGTCGTAATAATGAAAAACAAATTAAACTAAATTTAATAGCTGAAAATCATAAATCTAAGGATTTTGTTACTTTTTGGAAAAACGCGAATAAACTGCATCCTAGGTCGAGCCTCCCCGTAAGTGTTGGTGGTAAACATGATCCCACACATATCGCAAATATGTTTGTAGACCAATTTAAAGTGAAGCCCTTGGCAAATTCCTCTGTTGGTAATGTGACGCAGGAGGTGAATAGCGTTGATGTGAGCATGGCGCGGGGATTGAATTTATCTACTAAAGATGTCAAGAACGTGATTAAAAATATGGTTAGAGGCAAGTCCCCGGGTCATGATCATCTTAGTGTCGAGCACCTTAAGTATGCTGGCATGCACTTGCCAAGAGTATTGTCAATGTTTTTTAGACTGTGTGTGAGTCATTCCTATCTGCCCAGTGCACTTATGCGAACTATAGTTGTACCTATTATTAAAAATAAAACCGGTGATGCTGCTGATCCCAGTAATTACAGACCAATATCCCTGGCAACGGTCATAGCGAAGGTGCTGGACAGTCTGCTCGATACATACATGGCCCCCAGGATTGACTTGCATGACGCACAGTTTGGCTTTAGGCCTGGGCTGTCGACAGAAAGTGCCATTATGTGTTTAAAGCGGACTGTCCGGTACTATACGGATAGGAAGACGCCCGTTAATGCGTGCTTTTTGGATCTGTCCAAGGCTTTCGATCTTGTGCCTTATGACCAGCTGTGGGATAAGCTAAGAACTGAAACAAAAGTAGATTTTGAGGTCACGTCATTACTAAGATTTTGGTATGAGAACCAAGTAAACAATGTTAGGTGGGCAGGGACTATGTCCGAGGAATATAGATTGGAATGTGGGGTGAGGCAGGGGGGAATCACCTCCCCTCGCCTTTTCAATTTATATATAAACCAGCTGATTGTTGAGCTCAGCAATACTGGTGTCGGCTGTCATATTGACGGGGTTGCTATGAACAACATCAGTTATGCGGATGATATGGTCTTGCTGAGCCCATCAATCAGTGCATTAAGACGTTTGCTGAAGGTCTGTGAGAGCTATGCGGTGACTCAGGGGCTTAGGTATAATGTCACTAAGAGTGAATTACTTGTTTTCAACGGTGGTGGCAGAAGATACTTAAATGTGCCTTGCATCTCATTAGCAGGTACACCCTTGAAGCAAGTCACAAAGTTCAAATATCTGGGCCACTGGGTCACTGAGGATCTGTGTGACGATTTAGATGTAGAGAGGGAGCGCAGGGCGCTGTCTGTTCGAAGTAATATGTTGGCCCGTAGGTTTGCACGGTGTTCTTACGACGTCAAAATGACGCTTTTTCGAGCTTACTGTCAGACTTTTTACACCTGCAGCCTTTGGGTCAAGTATACGCAGAAGGCATACAGCGCCCTGCGTGTACAATATAACAATGCCTTCAGGATGCTTGTGGGGCTGCCGCGTTATTGTAGCGCTTCTGGTATGTTTGCCGATGCTAGAGTGGACGATTTTTATGCCATAATTCGCAAACGATGCGCTTCTCTCCGGCGCAGAACAGATACCAGCACCCACGGCATGTTGAGGGCATTTAGTGACCGGTGGGACTGCCCGATGCTTGGTCGATGGGTGAGACTGCACACACAGGTCGGCTCTAGATAGGTAGTTATTAATGCGTGTTTTGTTCTGCGGCTGACTGAATGAAATGATTTTTTATCAATTGTTATTTAATTAATTAGAAATAAATGTTTATTATATTTTAATTTATTGATTTTAAAATGGTAATTTTTCGATTTATATTATGTATCTAAATTTAATGTTTTTGGACATGATTTATCAATTATTAATTAATTAGAAATGAATTATATTGTATTTTAATTTTTATATTATAATTTTTGACATTGTTATAATATGCATGTATTTTTGAGTAATTATTTTTGATTTTGTTAAATGATAATTTTTGATTCATATGTACCTAAATTTATTTACTATGGACTTCATGTGTCTGCAAATAAATGATTATTATTATTATTAAAATAAGAAACCAAATCATTAAATAACATTTTAATATGCATAAATTGATGGTCATGCTGATTTTAAGCATAAATTTAAACAATTTTACTATTTCATTTCTAATTATCACCATGTAGCACAATCAATCAAATTACTTTCTATATTAAAAAAAATTAACAATGGTATAAAATCTTCGAAGATACAACCCTAACCCAGAGGCTAGCAGGGATAGCAAAATCACTCACATTTCGTCTCAGACACTTATTAACAAAAGCAAGCAATCAGAGCAGACACTTGACTGTTTCAAATCTCTAATATTTGAGTGGCGTTTAATAATACTCTTCAAATAAGAAGACAATTTTGTATTACAATTATTTCTTTTAAGAGGGAATATTTTTTGAAGTAATTATGTATCCATTACATTCATACACTGTATTTACAGTACACATTGCAGCCTTTGTTTTTCAGTACAAAAGCCTTTGTTCGGATTTTGACCGAATTGTTAGTTCCAGTACTATTTTCATAATTAATTTAAATAATGTTTCTACTAGTGCCTGTATTTTCCAGCCTTTTTTATCTCGCTAAAAATTATTATAATGAGTAATGCTAATATTTCATTTCTCATTATAAGAGACGTCCCCACTCCCCGAAGCGCGAAAACAACTTCTAAATATAGATACGCTTCAATTCATCAATGCTTTCAATTACTCGAATCGCAAATTGCAAAATAAACATCATAAACATTCACATTAATATCATAAAGCAATAAAATTGTTAGGGACTCGTTAAACATAATGCGCGTTATAAACCCCACAATCTCCGATGGCAGACTGAAAACACAATTATTTGCGAAATAACGTTAACTGTGATCTGTATAAAGTATTGCCAGGAAGTTCTCTCACAAATGCTATTACTTGCGACTTTTTTCCTCCAAGGCAGCGCAAGGAAATCGTTTAAGTTAACTCGTTTGCCTGTGAAACTTGCCTTGTGGTCGGATTACAAAGATAAAACTAAGTTCGGGGCCGTCTATTAAAACTCCAATTTTTGTATTACAATTTTTTTTCGTTTTACAATTTCCGCAATCTCGATCATAGATCGCATTACAGTGTCGAACTTGGCAAATCAAATCTATTATATTGATATACGTAAATAAATGGTTTATAAATATTAATATAGCCTTTTGAGTTTTACAACTAATATTGTCATATTCGTAAGATCTTATTACAGAATGAATCGAATCATTTAGTATTCGTTACTTTACTCAATAAACACTATATTTTATATTTATTATATATTTTGTAATAACAAAATATTACACAAACAGCAACAAAAATCGATAAAAGAACATTATAACCTGCCGCAAAATACAGTAGGGGTGCACGATATAAATCGATATTTCGTAAAATATCGATATATGTACGCGATATATCGATGCAACCCGATATTATCGAATCATCTAGTATCGGTACGTACAATCGATATATTTCATTCGATATATTAATATCGGGAGAAATTAAAAGCACATTCCATTTCTGCTTTTTTATAAAATGATTATACCTATCTGTAATCAAGTTGTTCGCAATAATAAAACGCAAAGACACGAAATTCTTCTACTCTCCGTGAGGGCAGCACTAGTAGTAATTTATAATCTGTATAAATTACTACCTACTTAGTTTATGATCTGTGGCTTCGTATTATATCTATATTTAATTAATCTGTGGTTTGTGATTACTCGCTTCGTTCTCAGTACAAATTATCCTATAAATAAAAGTTGTCTGTTTTGTTTAATACAAATATTTAACAATGGTGGCTAGCTCTGTTCCATCTGAGTGACTTTTCAAAAACCGCTCAGGTTTTAACTCAGCAAAGAAGCAGACTGCAAGCCAAAAGAGTAAATAAAATTTTATTTTTGCAAGATCTATAGAAAAAGTATTGGGATTTATAAATAAATAAAGTTGATTTGTTTCTGCACTCTGATTTACTCATATTAACCTAAACCCTATCTAATATTCAATATTATAGACTAGTTAAATACAAATCGCTTACGATATATCAAAAATATCGATATATTTGTACGATATATCGCAAAGTATCGATAGAACACTACGATATATTATATCGACAAAAATATCGATGTTTTTTTTACATGAACATCCCTAAAATACAGGTCCAAATGATAAAGCCGCAAAAATTTGTTAATTAAACATTTAATATGTACAAAATATTGCTGCTATTATACAATATGGCCGCAAAAATTTGGCTCGAAACCGCGGACATTGAAAATTTGCGCATACGTTTTCAGTATACATCATTCCTCAATCGGAGTGTCGAAGGGTGATTTATATTCAGAGGCAATTTGGCGGCTCTTTTTATGGCGTACAGCTGTGATGCAGCTTATGTGTACATGTATTGATTTAACCATCTATGTTCTATGTGGAATGTGGATGAAGTTGTACAGATATAGACGTTGGGATCGTCTGACTGTGCCTAGAAGGGTAATTTTTTTTTTGTATATTTGCTTATGTAATTAAAATTGAGTAACGTTTATTGAGTATTTTAACCCTCTTAGCATACTTAACACAGAAGGAAAGAAAAATAAAGAAGATAACGGAATTAAAAATAGTCATAAAATATCTGTAATTATCAATGAATTAAGCGATCTAGTTATTTCTTGGCGAAGAAATATAAATACCGCAATTGCATAAGGTTATTTTGTGTTTGTACATCAATTTATATTATTATACGATACACATTGAAACTACTTTTAAAATATAAGATTATTGTTAAATTTATCAATAATATAAAAATACAAAAATAAAACAATCATTCGATTTTAAGACGTCATTTACACCTAAATCAGTGAGTTTATATTTGGACCCACCCTTGGCCTGAATCCGTAATTAAAATAAAGGTAAACACAGGCTACATTTCACGTGTTCTCATCTCCAATTTAAATATAATTAGACAGACGGACGCTGCAATGACTTTTCTATTTAATTAACATCACGAAAACACTGGTATATCATTTCTTTTTTTAAATAATATATTTTATTTTATACAAAAATGTAAGTAAACAATATTCAGAAAGGTTTATTTTATTTATTATTTTCCCTTAAAATAATCTTTTTGATTATAATTAAATGTCGCTCTAATTTCTAACGGTACCTTTATTTTAGCAAAATCACTGTTAAGTTCTATGAAATGAACTCAATCCCATCGCTTCTAATAGAATGCACAGAATAATACTGAACACAATTTAATTATAATATGCACGCTCGCAAATGTCGTATTTACTACGAAATCGCTAAAGAGAAATTATAAATGGATGAAATAATATTCAAGATACGAATAAAAGGGATCTTTTAACGAACATATATTTTTATGAGAGCTTAAAGCTCACAGGCGTAAATACGAATTGAGCGAAATAATATAAATAATAAATTGTACTTCAATCCAGTGTAAAATTATAAATTTTAACAGTTAATACCAAAAATATAAAATAATAAAACAACCATAAATATCAAATATTCTCGTCTTTTCTCGCTATGATCACTTGCAATACTTATTTATGGCAAAGAAAGTTTTGGTAGATGGTTAAAATGCCATAAATAACGCTGTATCTCCCAATCTCACCGCCATAATCAGACCGTTTATCTCACACCGCTACATTAACTACCAAAACTCTAACATCTTGAAATATTCCTTTCACTGATATTAAGATTCATTTAACTTTTAGTTCTTGCTCATCTTTCCTTAACAGAAAGGGGAGGGTTTTGTTTTTCGAGTCTGGTTTGTGCAGCATTCAGGAAGTTAAATTAAATATTTTGGAATTGTATTCTTAATTAACTTCTGCATGTAACTATTCAATTATTTGGTTAAAAGTAAGTGCTACAAGTATTTCGTCATTGTATTGACGGGCACGGGTTCAAGAAAATTAGTAAAGAACATAAATCATAACATTAATTAGTTTTATAGCCTTTTTTCCAAAGAAAGCCCCTTTATCCCCCTTGAAGATCTTGCATTTCCCCTTCCACTTAACCTAAGCGAATATTTTAATATTCGAAATTAATGAAATGACATCGCAATAAAACGCACCAAATCGGTGGACACTTTAAAAATATAACACACTTAAGACCCCTATAGAATCCGATCGGCGTTCAGACACGTTTTCCGTTCATTTCATTAAATATAGCCTAAAAGTTCATCGCGTTGATTTTATATTCAATTTGCCGCTTACGGGGACCGCCATAAATTTTTTATGGCTACATAAAAAATCTCCCGTAGACTGCTACGCGGGAAAAAGGCAATCCGTAGCGTTCTACGTTTGCGCTACGCCGCTACCATATGAATACGCATGCATAATTTATTAATTAATTTTCTCGAATTTAAATACAATTTCATACTTTTGGTAGCGAGCCTATAATTCAGACATTGGGCAGTGATAAATTAATATTTACTTGCGAATGTCATAAATCGTGAGTGATGAATCTTATGCATTTTGAAGAATATCGAATAACAGCAATGTATTGGCGATACAAAATGAATGATGGTTATTTACAAGTTTGATCATATGAACCAATTTAATTTTCACCACGAATCGATTATATTTATAAGCTTCTGTATAAGCAAGTAGGTAAGTATAAAAACAAACATAGTCGAAATGCATCCTTAATAAAATTATAGTATTATAAGAAATAACACGCGAGGCCGGGTTTAATATTAGTTTGAAATGTAATAAGAATGTACCGCGATTCTACACAGCTACCTAATTGATGTAGGTAGTTGATAACAAATCGCAGCGAGTCAACGACTATTAGTAAAGTGAGGGTAGTTGGGTCGAACGTCGTATAAACAACGTCTGAGCCCCTAGGCACGATTCGTACGAATGCGCCACGAGTCAAAGGAACGCGGCAATTTATAGTATTCGACAGCTAAACATGTTCGGACAGGAAACAGTGACAACTAGTCATCCACAAAAATATTAAATCGACAGTTACGTCTAACACGGCCATACTGACAATCGTACGTCCTCGTACGCCTTTTTCGTATTACAACACTGCGGTAGTTCATCTCGGGATTTCAAAAACACACTGCCTCGGCCACACTGACCTTACAGAACACAAATCACTCCACATGACAGAGGCACCCAGTTCGCGTATCATGGGAACAACACCAACTCATTTGTGACATAGGCATCGACGATCGCTTATCACAAAAGACACAACTACCCTAGACCGCAGCCCAGATAGCACACACAATTCCTTCGATGAACTAAATCCCGTTACAACATTCCGCGCAACAAACTTTTACTTAACACAACGCACGAAAAAACACAAACGCCAGTATGCCGTTACAAAACTATTATACGTAAACTCAAACACATTTAAAAAGAGTGAGCTTGAATTCTATCCCGCTTCTGATATAAGAAATAACACGCGAGGCCGGGTTTAATATTAGTTTGAAATGTAATAAGAATGTACTGCGATTCTACACAGCTACCTAATTGATGTAGGTAGTTGATAACAAATCGCAGCGAGTCAACGACTATTAGTAAAGTGAGGGTAGTTGGGTCGAACGTCGTATAAACAACGTCTGAGCCCCTAGGCACGATTCGTACGAATGCGCCACGAGTCAAAGGAACGCGGCAATTTATAGTATTCGACAGCTAAACATGTTCGGACAGGAAACAGTGACAACTAGTCATCCACAAAAATATTAAATCGACAGTTACGTCTAACAGTATTATCTCGTTAGACTTACATTGTTAAGTACTTGAAACATATTTAACGAATCATAAATAAGCTCGTATAAGTCGCTCGTGTGCCTTTGCGTGAATTTCTAAATAATATAGAATTATCATTCCTCTCTCGCACGGTAATCCCTCTTTCAATCCAGAGGACTCAAGCATTAAGTACTCGGAGGCTTTCATATCGCGACACACGTATGAAGACGTATGTATATTGTATATCTAGTATTTACGTACTTCAAATATTATAAATGAATATACATAATGTTTTAGTGATCTATAATTTTATAAGCCAGCGCCTGAAAACAAAAGGACTGGGAAGAAAAGTCATTAATCTTGTCTGAATGGTCGGATGGTTTTTTTTTAAAGATAATCTACACAATAAATGAAAACAAAATATTAAGAAAGATCAGAGGAAGTATTTATTTAAATACAAATGCGCATACGTAGTTTTTACTTTTTCCATGGTATTAAATAGCAATACAATAAACTTAACTTGTAATTGTGTTTTTTGAAAAGTACTTTACATAACATTATGATGCAAATTGCAATGCACTTTACAAAATGTTTGTGCATAAAGGCCTAGCACTTATACAGCTAGTGTAATAATGTTTGTTTCGAATGCCTTACATCTGGAACATGGTATGGAAACAGTTCCTAGCCTGTCACTTGACCTACATTCTATCCATGTCTTCTATAGTAGAATTTTCCTACTCAACGACAAATATCAAGCCAAAAACAATCATAAACCCAAACCACCAAGGTTGAAAGTTCCTCAACATTGCTTCCAGCTCAAAGGCGACTCCCCACGCAATTTAACACTTTGTTTTTCCTTCAAACACGTTAGAATATTCAATGTCGGCGGGAAATGAGTCGGATGCAACTACTGGGCGACTCGCAACTTACTCTCGTACGTAATAAGATTCAAATTTAAAGAGGAACGACGAGGGCTGATATGAATTTTTTATCCCGTTTCGGCCTACACTAGCAACAATAATACGTGTAATCTAAGGTATACTTGCCTCCGATCTGTTTACCAACAGAAAATTTAAAAAATTTAAAAAAGGGTCATGGCCTTTTAAATCGGATTACACCAATATTACTTCTGTGTTAAATTGTCTAAAAATAGATTGTTTTTGCGTTTATGGAGAGGAATGGAGCAAATTATATAATGATGAACTTTTTGAGCTTTCTGAATAATTTATTCAATCGGGTATCTGTATTATATCTATGAATGAAGCAAAAAAAAATCATCATAATTAACGATGCTCCAAATGAAGGCTCTACTATTTCATGAGAATTTTTTTAAAGAATTGGAATACTATAAAACTAAATATCACACTCTACTATTTTATATAATGTTTCTTTAAATTCACGATGATATGTTTACTATGTAATAAATAAAATAAAAACTTAACTTGAATTATTGGCCATGAAACATCTTGGTAATATTTTAGATACCCAGTGCTCAGATTACAAGAGTTTCTAATTAATTAAATAATATCAAACGCGAATAACTTTCATCATTTGAATTAATCTGTGATTCAAATAATTAGTATAGTTTCAGATTTAAACATTAACTTTAAGACATTAATATAATTAATAAATCGCAGTTTAATACAAAAACGTTAGTATGAAGTAAAATTCAAAGTAAGGGAGAAAGTTCTGAGGAAATTTGTTGTGCGTTGATTCAGTTAATGTTGCTAACTTTTAATTGGTTTAATATTTTGCCCTTTCTAATCGCGATGTAGGTATAAAGAGTTAACTTTTTCAATTATCGTCAAGTGAACTTGATTTACCGAGATTAACGGCTCGTCTTTATTTTTGATCTTTTAATTATTATTCAATGTTCACAGTAACAGATGTTTCGTATTCTTTGAAAGCTCCTGATATCTGATATTTTTTCAAAGAAATTCTGGCTGTTTTCTAAACTCTGTTTTAGTCCAATGAAAATACAAGGTGATAAATTAGATTTCATTTTGACTAGTATTAATATTTAAAAAGATACTTAATTATTTCAAAAAAATACAATATTAAAAAGTCTGTTATTTTTTTAAACAGTGGTTAAAAAGGGTCATGTTTTGTTAACCAAATGCACTATTTTCAGTCACGCTTAACTCACGTACTGATTAAAGGAGTGGAGATCTAGTGGCGCCCTCTTGTAAATTAAACCGTAATTAGTCAGGGTCCGTGACCAAGTGATTTATACGTGTTTTTACGGTAAATACTCTGCACTAATGTTAACGCAGTGACCCTTATAATAACTTTAATTGCAATAGTTACCGCAATTTCATTTGGGATACGCATAACGTAGCTTTGAAAGGTAAACATTGTAATTAACACGAAATAGTTGTTAAAAGCTAAATAATAACTAAATGGTGTAACAAACTTATAAGCTTTATTATGTTGTAGCATGATGGTCTAAAAAATTAAGCAATTCCAATGGTATAGGAATGTTTGTTGGTGATTTTTTTTACTAATTACGTAGTTAACATTTTAAAATCTAAGTCATAAAAATCAGTATGATTTTTTCATAATAGGTACATAACAAAAAGTTTTTAATGTAATTATAAAGTATCGTTATTTATACGAACCTTTATTTATGGAATGGTTTATAAATAAATATCAATACCTACCTATTTATAAATCTCTTTTACGATTTGCTGAATGCGCTATTCTCTGTGGCTATTCTCGATGACTCTATAGTCTATAATTAGTATTAAGATATCTATCTAGTGTCATTGAGATTGGACACGATAACATAGCGTGCAGTGAATACCTTTATTATAAAGAGAAGTATTTTATAATGATAGTTTTTTTGAGTACTGTTGAAAGAAGTAACTAACACTTTTGCTGGAACATATTATATAAAGAATTACCTATTCAAATTGAAACTAGATCCTGAAATTGTACAATTTACTGAACATTAAGTCTTTTATTTTGTCTGTTAATATTTATATCTTTCTCATAAAGTTATATTTGATTTACATTTTGTCCATCAGGTGAATATTGAAGTAAATCCTCTCTAACACAAAATAAAATAGTAATTCAAAGATCGTTCATTAAAGCATTATTTGTCCCAATTATTCGAGCCACAGACTAAATAATTAGTGTGAATGTAGCGAACGTGCTTGGTGGAAAAGTTATTTTTCTACGCTCATCAGAATATACGATGGATTTGATGAAATAGCATTTTAGTTGTTTGTTCAGGTGCTGTTGCGTGAAATAACAATTTAAATAGAAATCTTGACAGCGATGAAATCGTATTATATATTTTGCATTTTAAAAACACATTATACCCTACATACTGTATAAAGTAATAATAAAGTAATAATAATAATATAGTTTAAGATTTTCGGTCATTATCGATACCTTTTTATTTTTTTGCATATTTTTATTTTTTGATACATAAACCAATTAAAATAAATATAGACCAATTAACATTTCCAAAGCTGTAAACGTTTGTGCATTTTTCTATTTGTATAAAAAATGATTGCAATTTAGTGAAACGTCAACGGGCCATTAAGCCCGCTTGCGAATGAGCGATCGGAGCCGACGTGGCTCAAACAGAGCGATTCAGTC
This sequence comes from Colias behrii, assembly GCA_029959065.1. Lineage (NCBI taxonomy): Eukaryota > Metazoa > Arthropoda > Insecta > Lepidoptera > Pieridae > Colias > Colias behrii. The sequence continues at coordinate 4,598,359 of JARWMC010000019.1, read as the reverse complement.
GCGAAATTAAACTGTCAGACGCCTGTTGTTTGCTCACTTGTTTAATATTATTAACTTGGCTGTTTTGCTGTCTTGTTTTGAATATGACAATACGCGATTTTTATTTATTTATTGATTTTTTATTAATTACCAGTGGTTTAATTTTTATGTGTGTTAAGATAATTAAGTTACCTTCTTGTAAAATAAAAAAATAAACACGTTTTATATGGATACTATTCTCATAGGTCTAAATAGTCCTAATTAACTGATACGATAATTACATATTATGTACTAGGAAATTGAATCTAATTATTTATTTATAACAGAAGAACACAAAACTTTTAAATAACTGGTCGAACCGCAACCGAACCAACCGAGAGAAGCTAAAGAGAAAAGAGGACCAAACAAATTAATTGCAAATTTTATTGTGTTTTATTGTTTGTTAACCCATATTTGGGGCAAGTGGACAAGTATATGAGAACAGGGGTTTATAAAGCGATACCATCTCGGGGTGTCCATGAATATTCATCCGTGCACCTCGCTCTTGTATTTTTAAGGTGACATGTTCTGTCAAAGAAAATGTCGCTGTAATTTTTTGCAGGGCATAATTAACAGGATTGCGATATATTTCCCCTCATTCTTGTTCTATTTCCTGTAGCACGTAGTTCCTATCTTTGTAAATATAACTACAATTTTAAATGTAATTTAAGTTTATTATGGTTTTCGTTTTCTATTTCAAAGGTCTCAAGTTACTAAGCTCGAGTTACATAAATCAAACATCAAAACAGTGGATCTTTCATAGAATTCGGAAACATTACTCGCGTCCATTAACTGTTATTTTACTTTAAAATGTTCGACTTAGGAACTGTTGGTTACAAACAAAAAAATGTTTTTGTAAAAAATAACAGTATTGACTTTTATTTTAGAAACTGTTATTTAAATATAATTTAACTTATACGAATAATAGTTCTTTTGCGAAAAGTGTAAAACATTCTAATGCTCTACCTACATTATAATATTTACATATTGCAATTATGTATTATGTAGCTTATTAGATGATACTCAATATAATATACATTAATGTAAATAATAAATTAGGCTGCACTAAAAAATATCACTTAATCTTAGCAGTTTAGCAAGATGAAATTACGCCTTAGCCCAGTTTCAAATGAAAGGCATTCTCCCCACGTGTCTGCGAAATAAAAATGGCATCGTCATGGCGGACACAAAACAGAACTATGAAGTTTCTTATTACTCATACTCCCATTTAGTAAATTGTGCTCTTGTTGTTGTTAATTGCATGTGTAAGTTGTTTCGTAATTAAATTTTCCGGACATATCTACGTTAGTGGTTAAAAGAAAGACATTTTTTTGTTAGCAGGATATTATCCAGTTGTGCAGTATAATACTTTTTCATACAAGTAGTGACATAATATTATGAGGAAGATATGATATTTGTGACATTAAAAACCTCGCTGAAATTTAGTAATTAGCAATGAAGAACAATACATTTAAAATTTCAGGCAATTATGGGCACACTTTTAGATCCGTCGGCTATAGCTAGTTTTAACACCAAAACATCTTTCCATTTTATTAAATTTTTCGTTATATTCGGGAATAGTTTGGTACGATTTGGATAGTTACAACATATTATATGGGTGTTAGTGCACTTCACAAAATAAGTGCAAAGCTCGAATCCTATAAATCAATTACATTTTTCCATGCCGATTCTCCTTTAGCCTTAGCCAGCGAGTATCATCAAATATTGAATATTACTACCCATCCTGTACTGCCACCCTTATTAGATTGGAGGAATACGCAACATAAAACAAGCATCAGAGACAATTAAAAAAAATCTTTGCAATGTCTATGGTTTGTTCATACTCTGTGCAGTTTAATCATAGGTAGCGTTATAGAAGGTTTGTCTGTGGTCAGTAAATAACCGATAGGTTATCGTTGTACGCCAGCGTCGCTGGGAACGCTTAAAATACGGCAGCTCTGGGCGCGTAAAAATGACCCGTTTTATGTACCGTGAAGATAGTGTGTAGTTTATATCCTCTTGGATGAGAATTTACGTTGTAATCCATCATTTATAAATCGCCAACCAAACAACTGGAACTTTCGGATTGATGTTCATTACAAAATTATATATACGATCGGAGTGGTCGATAATACAAAAAACGAGAGCAGACTTTTTTTTCATAAATCTACTAAGAATACACCACATTTCTACACTTTATTAAAATAATGTATAAAAACACAGTTACGTATATTCATAAGCGTAGCTTAAAAAGCTTTCATTGTTTACACACCAATAAATATAGAGCTAAATACAAAAGTCTCAAATCTAGATTCAATCAATCAATGAAAATCAGTGTTCCGTAATAAATGATTCGATAGTAATAATTAATTCTATACGTAAAAAGTCATTGCCCACTTTTATTAAAACAGTTTTCCTCATCCTTTAAGAAACTATACAGTTGGAGCTTCGTAATTGAATCTGCATCCACAAGCACGCCACGGCTCCTTTAATTTGGGTAAGTGTTGCGGTACAGTCAGCATATAAATCTTATAAATCTCTTAAACTTGGGAATATTTTGTGTGGTCTGCAGTTTTAATTTAGTGCTCTAAATTACTGCAAACTAAAGAGCTTTATTATCCGCTCGTATTTCATTTTGTTAATACAAATTGTGATATAGAGTTGGCGTTTAATATAAGTTTTATTTATACAATTAAAGATATTGACTTTTAAATATATAATGTTATTTTGTCCATATTGACTAATTTTAAAACTAGGAAGTAAATACCTACTCAAAAAATGTAGAGACAAACAGTCAATTTATTTAAAATTCATCATCAATGATTTATGAATCGAGTACAAACTCAAATCAATATGATACGTACTTTATCAGCTACTTATAGTGCTACATTACTAAAGTCTCTCGGCGGCATTTTATAATCAATATAATAAATAATATTAAACAAAATTGTTTTTGTTATCCGTACAATATTTCGGACACGAGGCACGTCCAGCGTGGACCTGCTTCAGATAGATTATACTGCCTTTGTCGTAAATTTTACAACTTTAAAAATTAGCCGTGCAAAACCCGGTATGGGCCTGAATTCGTTTTTCTGTTGTGATAAATTAGAAATAGCTTCTGCTATAATATTGCGATAATTAATCACACAAATTTGATTTCCAGAGCAGTGACATATACCAATTAATTTGAAATTAGCAATTGCGTAATTGCACATTTTGGTTGCATGTGATATTATTCGTGTTACTTCATTTATGAATATGTACTTAAAATGGCTTCCTTCGCTTCCATAGACTTCGATTTATGAGTGTAGAGTAGGATACGTTCTAGCGTAGTGTATAAATAAATTAACATCGTAATGTTTGTGGAAATGACTTAAAAGTCATGTGATTTTGAGATTGTAAAGAAGAACAATATTATATAAGGTGTAATGGAACTTTAGAAGAAGGAAGAGCCGTTTTTCACGATAATATGACCTGAAACTCCTCTCTTTTTTTAATAATATTAAATTTAAATAATGTTCAACATCGCATCAATCTTTAACTACTAAAAATATATAATATTTATACTGTTTGTTAATGTATTCCAAATGTGTTAATATTTTCTTAGTTTTCGGTGTTCACCATTTCTCTTATTCTTCGACTAGCGTCCATTAAAGTTTCACTAAAGAATCTCAATGATCATTGATAATAATATATTACCGCCATTATCATAAAGATTTAATAAAAGGACATCACAAACTAATTTAAACTTTAGTCATAACTTAAAAGGTTCTATACTATTATCAAATGTATTTTTTACAAAACAATGAGCTTTTCATAGCATAGTCTTCGTTACTCTTTCGGTTGAAAGAGGTCAATTTTGAAGTTTAATAACAAAGGAGCTGTAAATTAAAGATTTAATATTACAGGAAGGCAACAGCGAGAAACGCGGTACATCTCTGTAGTGGTTTAAGTTTAAACTGAATCTGCTATTACTTGCTTTTTTACCATTATAAATGAAGAGGATGATTTTGTTATGTTTCTTACTACTATAAAATTATACCTATTTCAATTGAAGATATTGAATCTGTAAAATTATCAATATCAAGCAAACGCAAAAAAGACCAAAATAGTATTAGTACTTCTTCTATTGTATATGAAAGCATTAAGTATTAGTGTACTTTAATAGAACTTCATATTATACGCTATAGTTTTGTAATCATATATAACAGAAACACTGGTCGTTACAACATCTGTATCTTCAGCATATTCCAACATTTTTATTCAACATATTCCATGTAACAAAGATGTTCACAGCATCTATCTCATTAACTATAAACTATTGACTGTCTTTAACGAATTGGATAACGTTTCCAATACATAAATCGTCTTCTAACCGCTTGTTACTTAATCCTCGCTCTGAAATACATAGCTGGTTATTTATAGAACACTGCACTAATTTATTACTGGCAATGCTGAAGGAATATGCTGTATACTTGCGGTTTGGATAATAATCGTCGTTACTAATATTTTGTCTGGCTTTATGAAAAGGATAAGCAGGACCAATCATAAGAGACTGAAAATGAATTTAATGTTTAATTGTATGGCATTCAAATGCATTATAAATGAATTTTTAATAGAAAAATTTAATCACTAGGCGGGATTCGAACCCGCGTCTTTTTGCCGAACCGAGGCAACGGACATACATACATTTGGAAGTTATGATTCCTACTACTGTAAAGCGAATGTATGTAATATTTGAATAGGCTTTTATGCAAAATTCTCTGACCTAATTTGGGTTTAAATGGTTTAGATATCATAAAGTTTATCATAATATGAGTCCATGCAGGGTGAAATTACCGACAAATTTTGTGATATAGGTACATTGTTCTGTGTACATTAACAATATTGCAAAACATGATATTATTATTAATTAAATTTGTGTGGCTAGATGTTTTAGCAAAGTGCATATACAGCATAGTATCTAGAATACATTGCGATTGCAAATAATATTAGTGTTGTATATCTTATGGCAAATTATCATTAGTAGCACTGGTAAATATCTTGTGTTACTTTGAGACTTACAGATAATATGACTATAAGATTACGCTATTCTTTGAAAAAAACTTCATACAGAATTCCTTTGACCAAACAGAACCCAATTTATGATATTAAAGGTAGCTTTACCCACTGCCTTTCATCATAGTTGTGTAGTTTCTTAAAACATTCATTATAAGTAAATGCTACGAAGGTAAAAGGCATCGAGTTTTAGATATTTGTTTACATATTTAAAGAAATCCCTTACTTATTCAGCGTAATAAAAGAGGATTCTGGGGTCGAGATTTTCGGTACCAATTCTCTTGGCATCAATATTTTTATTCAATTCGGAGAGCAATATTCCCGAATTCAATGCAAGATTGTGTTTTTATTACGCTATAATATTAGTGAGGTTTTTATTATCGTATCTCGTAAACAATTGTTTATAAATTTATGAGTGGGTTGTTAACTTTTTATTTCGTTTCAGGTAAGATTTCCAGAAAACGATTGGAGAGCCTGGTATGAATAATAATCAGTATCATAAGTAAGGTCTAATAAATCCAATTATTTATATATTTATTTATAAGTATTAAAATAAATTGAATGAAAATAGGTTTATTACTACAAGTTTACTACTCAGGTGTACAAGTGCCCGTGAATAAGGCATTATAAAACAATTATAAATTATTAAATTAATGGTGAACTTACAGCCTATTAATTGTTATTGCTTATGTTCTCCAATTCCTAAATAACTGATCACTCCCCTTGATTTCCGCAATACTGTCAGCGGAAATAAACTATAAGTCCTCGGCAATAAATCTTTGTATTCATACGAACCGTTCGTTGGAAAGGCAGAATTCCTGAATAATGGGCGGAATTTCGCGTCATGGACTAAAGCGTAAACTATTATAGGAACAGCAATAACCGACGGCGTAGAAATTTTATTACTAAGACTGTTATATCACGCGCCATGAGTGAATAACTGAGAACTCTATTCAATTATTGCAATGGCCTTTTAGAATCACTCAATGTGCTTATTAGCGTAATTTATGTTGTTGAACTAACACTTTGATCATATTTTGTGTGGGATATGAAGTAAAATCGGTATAAGGGAAAGGCAAATATATTTAATTATCGATACAAACTCGTTAACAAACAAATGGAGTAAGAAAGTAAACATACAATATAAAACTACTTTATTGATCTGCAGGCGGTTCGGCCGGGGCTTCTTCGGCTGGAGGCTCTGCCGGGGCTTCCTCAGACTCTTCCTTAACTGCTTCTATATCACCCTCCGTGGGAGCTCCCTCACTTGCTGCCTCCGTTGGTGTTTCAGGAGGAGGAGGAGTCTCAACCGGCTGTTCTTTTTCCATTACCTCCGGTTCAGATACAGGTGTCATTGGCGTGGGGCTAGGTGGTTCTTCTTTTGGAGTCTCAGCCACAGATACCAGCGGCTGTATTTCTTCCACCGGTGGTGGTGGTGGTGGGATAGGCGCAGCTTTCACGTGAGGCGCCTCCTCCTTCTTCTCAACCTTCCCCTTCTTTTGCTTACGCTCCAAAGGAAGATATAATTTATAATCCTGTGGCAATTCTTCCTCCGAGAACAATCTCTCGCTAAAATAAATCCTCCTCAAACGAGCGTTTGCATGAATTTGCACGCGTAGGGTTTCAATAAACTGTGTCCCATATGCGCGCCTTGTGAAATCAGCCAAATTGAACTGAATCTGATTCCATCCTCCCGACAAACCGATCGGCATGCTCGTACAGAAAGGTTTGATTTTCGTCGTTGATTGAAAGTTTGAAATTCTAAAGCGTCTCCTCAAATTCTTGTCATCGAGAATGGTGATTTCGAATGAAAAGTATCGCTTCAAATTTTTCACGATCATGACGAGAAAGGGTAATTTAATACCCAACACTTGATTTCGCTTCGGACAGGTAATGAATGTGGTTGCAACATTTGTACTCACAATTTCTAGAACTATGGAGTTAACTTCCGCGTCGGTTAATCTCTTTATGTGGCCATTTTGAACTTCCATATCCCATATTGCTAACGGGTTTGAACCGCAACTGTAAAATATTGATAGTAAGCCACTTTGATATGTATTTTTAAACATTGTGCAACATTTATTTTGACAATCGTGTAGTGGTTGACACTTTTACGACACGAAATATTGGTTGACACTATGATTACTATGCTTGGAGGATTTATATAATATTACTAGATTTCCGCCCGCGGCTTCGCCCGCGTTTGCAAAGGAAAACCCGCATAGTTCCCGTTCCCGTGGGATTTCCGGGATAAAAACTATCCTATGTGTTAATCCAAGTTATCCTCTATATGTGTGCTAAATTTCATTGTAATCGGTTCAGTAGTTTTTACGTGAAAGAGTAACAAACATCCATACATCCATACATCCTTACAAACTTTCGCCTTTATAATATATATTAGATATTAGATATTAGATATTAGATAATGTAGTTTTTTGATGCAGGTGTACCTGCGAAGTAGTTTATAAGTAGGTAACATCAACCCTAAGCATCAACCATAATTATATTATTTGAGAATATGTACACGTAATATTTATGTACAATATTTCTTATCGAGGGAATAACGATTTATTCCTATATTTATATGAGTCAAAAAGTTCCGTTTTATGAAATTTGATATTTATTCAGCCAAATTGCTATAATGCAAATAGGCTATTATCGTGTCGTGTATATACGCGGGCGAAGCTATACGTGAATAGCCATTGTTATAAAGTTGTTATAGGAAAACCTCGTGAAAGTTAGGAAACAAATATCCCAATATTTATTATACTCGCCTGATCTCCACTGCTTGAATATTTTTCTTTGAGATTTTTATATGTTTAAATATAATATCTCCTTTAAAATGACCCATTTAAATTTTTAACAAAAATCAGTTTAATTGAATATAACTATATTCAAATAAAGTAGGTAAACAAAAAAAGAGAAATTTCATTTAAATTTTAATCAAAGTCAGGCTATAATTAAATTAAGTTAACAGGTTCAATTACAATTAACATATCACACTTTATAACTACGAGATAAGTTATTAATTCAAAGGGTAGAATCTTATTACAACATATTGAGTTCTAGTCTATACAAAAATAATTAAGTTGTATATCTCGTTGGTTACGGACGTACATTGTTCATAAACTAAAGTTTGTTTGTTGTTTAAGTTATTATTCTGGAGCATTTTCAGTAACTGGTGGTTCTGCTTCTGGTTGAACCGTGTCATTTTCTTTATGCTCTTGTTCTGGTACAGGAGTTTCTGCTGGTTCCTGCTCTTCAATCGCCTCCGGTGTGACTGCAGGTTCTGTGTCTTCTTGTGAGATTGGCTCTGCAGCTTCTATTGGTTCTGTTATATTTTCTACCGCTTTATCTGAACCAACATCATCCTTTTCTTCTGTACCTTCAGGTCCTTTGATCACCTCTATAGTTTTAGATCCCCTTCGAGACTGCTGCGACGGTTCTTTTTTAATCGATCGAACGGACGTTTTAGATCCCCTTATATCTTCAGTTCTAGTTTCTAGCTTAGTTGAAGATGCTGTAGATTTAATTGCCTGTTGTGACGTAGATTTTTTAGTATCTGCTTGTGTTTGAGCTGGTTGTTTACCCTTTGCCCCTTTTGAAACTAAGGGAAAAAACAGTTTATATTCGGCTGGTAATTCATCTTCAGGAATCAATCTTTCAGCAAAATATATCCGTCTTAAACGTATATTTGCGTTTATCTTTAATCTTTGCACTTCAACGTACTGCTTTTTGTACGCGCGCCGAGTGAATTCCGCCAGATTGAATTGTATTTGATTCCATCCATCAGAAAGACCGATTGGCATTACGGTGCACAAAGGCAATATTTGGGTGCTGCTTTGAAAATTCGATACGCGAAATCGCCGCCTAGTGCCTGTTTCATCGAGGATTGTTACTTCAAACGAAAAATATTTTTTCAAATTCTTCACTATCATCACCAAAAACGGCATTGTTATACCTAAAACCATATTGCCTTTTGGACAAGTGATGTATGTTGTACTAACATTACTTCCACCTATTTCTAAAACCATGGACTTAATGTCTTGGTCCAAAAACCTTGAGATATAGCCATCCTGCGTGAAGGTGTCCCATATTGCTAATGGTTTTGATCCTACGCTAAAAAACACGGTCAACATACCGCGCTGATACGCGTTTCTATACATTTTAAGTTACATTTATATTTGCTTCAATAGGTAATTAAAATCGTATTTTAAATTTTCTTTAATATTTGACACTTCTCTGACAAACGCGCGAATATAGTTTATTTTGAATGACATTAAATAATAGCTTCCTAATCAGTCAAAAAAGGTTATAAATGTTAAATGTTATAAACCATTCTCAAAAAATATTTTCTGTTGAAACATTATGAATTGAATACCTAGTTTATGAAATATTATCTTCATTTCTAAAGTTGGAGTTTATGGCCGAACGCTCTTAAAAGCGACGCCGGCGGAAATTACTGCTTAGATGCTACCTTCACCATACCTATCTTTTATAATTTTCTATATTGCGATCAATAAATTTCTTAAGTCGATACGTGCTTTTATGATGTGAAAAATACGATAAGTATATAGTTCAATTTGATTGCTCATAATTAATGAAGTTACTTTACCTAAGACCCTTTCTATATTTACGTCACGCTCTGCAAATCCTATGTTACACAATGAACGCCAAAAATATATGAGAATGTCAGAAGTAACAGAAAAACTCCCACTGAATAATGTAGAAATAAAACTCTTAAAAGAAAAGCTGGCTTTCGCTGTGATTTATCTTGCCATTTGTCATCCTCGACACTAGAAAAATATGTCACGCAAGGCCACAACCAACGTTCACACACAGCCTGTTACGAAAATAGCATTTTTGTCGTTTCTAAATCACGACTTTCCTCTGTCGCGCCCCAGAGACGAGCGCGCCAAAAAACTATGGCGGGCAAAGAAAGAAATGGAATAGCGCCTTTTGACTGAAATGATAGGGCACTCTGCTTGTTTGACGCGTCCTCAGCTAATAACGTGATGCGTTACAGTCTGTGGATATACTTTTTGCCGCGCAAAAAAGCCCATTTGAGCTTTGTTTTGTTTGGGGAAGATTCCCTCTGTTATGGTACGTAAGTACCATAACAGAGGGAAGTTAAGATATCAAGACCATTCTTCAAAACTAATGCCATAGAAACATGTGCACGATAACAAAAAAGTTAGCAACATAAAAATTTATTGCGAGTTTTGATAGTTCGGTCCGAAATAGTGAATGCTTTTTTTTATTTTAATATTCGAAGCAAAAAGCGCCAATACGAATATGTATATTTTTAGCCAGTGACTTTCAATGTTAAATTTCAACTTTTCGAAAAAAAAATATTAGTCTGTTGGTACTACAAACAAGAAACAATGTTATTACAAATTACAAAATAATCGCTCCAAAGTAGGTACATTGTAGGTATTACGTTGAGAACACTTAAAATATTTACTCACATTCCACAATTCGATTTTAAAACTCACATTCACACATGCAAAAGCCTACCAATAAGTAAACTATTGCCCATCCCAATCGCTAAAGCTAGAGAATTACCCAACAAAGTGCGTTCATTTGATGAGAAAAATTAGAAAGAGGAAAATCGTTTCAGCGGCTCGTATTTACAAAGCTCATTGCTGCGCCCAACGGAGCGTGGTCTGCATAATGTATCGATTCGGCTTTGTGTGCGTTATTTACAACCAGACTGTGTATTCATCCGGAAATTGGATTCGCAAAAGACACTGTATAAATAATCCATATCTTAATACGTCTCAGCGGGTCGCGATGGATGGCGATGCGCTTTCAGTAAATATACATGAATAGACTTAGCTCTTGCTGTTTCAAAAATGGCCCGAATTTTCTGTGTAACATTTTCTATACTAATCGATATATAATAGAAATTTTACTAAAGATATAAATCAAAGACTTCAATTTTATCTATCTCTCACAAAAGTTTCATATAGGCGACATATTAAAATCTCAAAGTTTTCCTCATTCAGGAGTAACGAATGAGCAACAAACGAACCGAGGATATTGTATCGAAATTAATATCCCGGCCAGCGGACAATTTGTCCAGCTTGCTCCCGGAATGTGGATAATTAAACGGCCCGTGCCTCATACTGAACTAAAAATATTTGTCGAAAGAATCTCCTCACATGCCAACTACGTAACAGTGCAATTACGAAAACTACGGTCAAATTTTTGACTCGAAATTCATAGAAAGCTAAGATTGACAGAATGATATAAAAACAATATTACGCAGTTAATATTTTAAGTTATAGACTTGTTAAAAAATTAATAGCAATGACAAGGGCATGCGACTCATAACATATCATACATTCATGCCATGATCAAATCTAAAAACCATTATAACATTTCCGCCAGTATAATATTGTAAAACTATTGATCAAAACAGAGCTTTTCTAACACGATCGTCTTATGTTCTCAGCATTAAACAACGATACAGAGGTTCTATGAATAGAATACGCGTTATCAATTGCAATCAAACGTATCGCCTTTCAACAGAGCTCCACCACAGCCCTTATAACATGTACAAAGATTTCCGCACTCAATTCGCATAACACAGAAATAGAGACATTTATCTCTTGTTCCCTTTTAATCCGACGCTTCGTTGCTACTTCCATAAATCTAAGCATCGATTAGACGGACAGTGTTTGTCGACGGCGAATAAATTGCTATAACGTCGTGTCCCTGCTGAATCTATGTTAGGGTATTATGATGGAAAATGCGAAATAAGTCGGCCAATTTGCTCCGGGATCGATACAGCTTACAGCACCATCAGCTTGATAAAATAATTTATGAGCTCTAATATTCCGTTTAGCTGGCCAGCGCTTGAAAATTCAAAATGGAGAACGAAACTATAACTCACTTGTGTTTAATACCGCTTTGTATATTTTAAAGTGGACTTAGCTAAATATGTTGTTTGTTTCTTTCATGTGAAATCATTTTTAGGAAGGGAAGCATTTTAATAGTATTCATTATTTGGCTTGTAATCGTCGTTAGATGTTTTTCAAATGTTTCATGTAACGAAAAGCCACGAGCAGCATAAAAATGATTCGCACCACAAAAGCTCTGTATTTACACTATTTCAAAACAATTTTTCCAAATACATTTTGTGTTCCAAATCCGCATCGCATGACGTTTGTTTATTGTATTCTATGGAACTCTTTGAAATTCGCATGCATATATAGGATATATTAAGTATTTCGTAGGTTAGTTTGGTTACGAGCCAGCTACAGCCGTAAATATCAGTCGTTGGAACGAACACAAAGGCTTAAAACTCATTCTGCCGCACACTGGAACAATATTTCAGCGTAGTTGCAAGATTTGCAAAGATACAAATATAATAAATACAAGTTTACCGGCTTTGTTTTGTTTTATAAGTGCCTTGTGACTGGCGCAGTCGCTTCTTGATACTAGAATATGAACGGAATAAAGCGTTAAGTGTTGTTTTGTTTTTATTTCATTTTAAATACAATTCAAAAATGCAAATATATTATGGTGTGTTTAGGAAATTTTTAATTTTAATTCCCACACTACCTTTTTAGTATGAATTAAACTTTATGAACGTACATCAACACTTGCAGTTCTTCAAATTAAATCAAAGTGAGTTTATTATAGTTTTTTTGTTTGTTACATATGTACTTCATATATTATGTATAATACTGTTCCGTTTCACAATGAACGAGTACTAAAAAGTTCCATTTAAAATTGAAACCCTTCTTCTAACCCTCAATTATTTTTATCCGCCTATGGGCTTTGCAATTTTGCATTTAAAAGTTATTTGTTAGAACCGTATCGCTGTAAAAAGTTAATGATATGTGAATAACCGTAGGAAATCCTCTTGTAATTAGTAGAAAATTTAATGACTCGTGTAAGGCTGAGCTTTATCAAGAAGGGTCAGGATACGACTTAATTCTATCAATTTATAATGCGATCTCCCTTACTACAGAATGAGAATTCCTATTATAAGAAATGTTTTATGTTTTTGTATAATTTATTTAGTCTTTTTTTATATAATGGGGAAAATTTAACAAAAATAATCTCTTTTAGCAACAAATATTTAAATCAAAACTTAACAAAAAATACGGATATAATAATAATCCTTATATTATTAATCTTTAGTTTCAATATCATACTGTACCTATTCAGCTTACCAACATCCCAATGTTATCATCAAAACGACGCATAACATCGTATTGCACTCAAAATTCAAAACGTAATCAAATAAAAACGTAATTGCGTCCTAAGAAGGCACTCGCAATCCGCAAAACGTCGTAAACACAAAAAGGCCCCGGAATTTTCATCCGGCAAATGCAATTTTCGACAATAAAGTGCATATGGTCCATTAGAGATAGTAAGTGGAGGCAGTAAACAGCCATGAAAGGGCTATTACAGCTTTACATTCACACTTAGCTTTATTGAAAATCTTCCCGCTTCAAACATTGTTTTTGTAGTTGGAAAACAATTTTATCGTGAACTGCAGTTTAATATGTACATACGATTTTTATTTCCAATCCATATCTAACATATTTAAATCAAAATTATGCTGTTTATCAGTATCATTATTTTCTTACAGATGGTAAATCTTAGAAAGAACTTCTGTACATTCTATCACAGGGATTATGTTCGCCTTGTACGTATGGGGCAGATGCGCTCATGTATTTTTTACTGATCGATTTTCTATAGCAAGTAGCCACAGAAGGGCCTATTTTCCGTGTATCGAACCCTTAGTTGTGACGCCGACTAGCATCCCACATAATACGGTCAGAATTTTATGAGTATTCTTCTTCATTAACACGTCACTTATCAGAAAAATAAATAAGCTTTTGATTGGCTCAAAAATTAACGATTTATCATTATTTGTTAGTGAAACTTTATTTACTAGCTTCATTTTGCAACTCGTAGGTTTGTGTATCGTTTGCAACTTTTTAAAAAACATACTATAATTTGTATAAGCGTCAATTTTAATACAGTTCTTATGTTACAGTTTTATTATAGCGAAATAGAATAACCAAGATTCAAATAACTAATCACACAGACATTCATCCATATAATATTGGTAGGATTATACTAATTCAAATATACATAGCTTCTGTAAACCATACCTTCCCCGTAGTGCTATCAAGATTCCTTATACAATATGTATACAAGGTAGCTCGCCATCGTTTCAAAGGAAATCCGTTCCGCCATTAAGAGCCGAAAGAAAAACATTTTATAAATATTAGAGGCTTTTCAAGTCTGAACTTAAAGGTATTAAATTGCTTCAAGGTTCCCTTCGATTTTCGACACGTTTATCCGGGATAATCCCTAGTATTGACCGCTTTCTTTATTTTCCATTAAATGTATAACAGACGCTATTTTTTGAGATATTAAGAATAAGGAAGAATAGTGAACGTATTTTTTTCTATTGAAAATGATTTCAGTTTTATCAATGGCAATTTTGTGGTGTCTTGATATCATTGTAATTATTATATTGACTTTATTCAATTTAGACGTAAATAATTACATTCAAATAGTTTGTCTTAAAACAGACAATTATGTAAATTATACCTAATTAATTTATTTTTTGAGTGACACACGTCACTTTTTACTACAACATTAGGTAATTAAACGAATTTAACCAATAAGGTAATTAAAACAAAAACTATGAGTATTAACTAAATTGAGTAATAAATGAACCATGTCATATTCTTTAATAGAGTCTGACGTTATCAAACAATAAAAAAAGTTTATTAAAAGAATGTAATAAACGCTGACTTCAAATATAATGAGGTACATAAGAGTAACGAGTAAAGATATGTATCTATAATATAATAAATGTAAAAGCTTAGGAAATATATTTTATTATATTCCAATAATTGACAAGATGAAATAAAAGACAGAGCTTGACAAACTCCCAGATATTTTATATTATCCAAAATTATTTAGCCACGTGCGACAGATCATAAAAAGTATTGCAAATCCAAATGACTCACAAAGAATACAGGAAAAAACATAAATCGGGAAGCGAAAAAAACGTAGCACAATTCCGTTTCTGAAATAAAAATAATTTTCCTTAAACATAAATGATTCTCGAAAAATGAGGCTCGATAAGATACGGTGGAAGGCCGGGACGGTCGCGATGTCTGGCACAAAATTTGTTTAACAAAATTGTGTTATACTTTATCAACACTAATGGTTCGCAAATAGCTCCGCCAATCGTCCTACACCCTTATATCATTTGCACGTTGCCAGTTACATTATTCAGCATTTCACATTTTAATATTCAGGTGACATATTTGAGTCTCCTTTAAATTTTTTCCCGCGCCTTTCGTACCGCTGTGAACGGAATTTTGAACGCTACTTATTGATGTTCGACTCTTAATCCTAACATATCACGTCCTTTGTAGGGTGTTCCATTTATATTTTATCGGTAGCGCCCCTTTCCTTGTTCTCCTTTCGACCAATTTTTTGCTTTTGATATCCACCACTGAGGAAACTAAATCGGTGAAACTTTACTAAATTGCACTATTTTATACAAAAAATACATCATACCATAACAGCATTCATTTTTTTTGTGAATTATTACAAAAAGATTCCCGTTACAAATTATTATTTTTTTAAGAAATGTAATACAATATAGATTCAGCTGTATCTACTGACTTTTATTTATTGCCTTAGCTGTACCCGTTGGCCTGACTAAACCACTTTAATATGTAGCCTATATTATCAATTTCCTGCTATAGTCTCGTAAAATGAGGGATTTTTTTCAATTAATAGAAATAAATAAAGGAATAAGCATTTAAGAAAAAGCATAGTTAAAGAAGCCTCTAGTGTGTCTACATTTACTTTGCATTATTAATTCAAATCAAAAGATCCTATATTATGTTTCCAATAGAAAGAAAACATTTTTACGAAGAATTACGACATATTTAATTAATTTTACAGTACTAAAATTATTCAAAACTTTTTCGATAATTTTTTATTTCTTCAAAAAAATTTCATAAACCTATTTAATACTAGTATTTTACTTTCCAAAGTTTTGTATATATCTTTGGCTACGATAATATCATGTGATTCGAAATTGTGTTCAAATTATAGTCAAATCCATAGAGCATTCATTTAGATTTTATTAAAATTTCTACATAATACATATAGTCAGTTAAAATACAAATTAAACCGCAATATTAAAAGTATAATTATGTACCTACCATTATTATACAAACAACTAGGTTAAACAATAAAAAAGCATCAATGATGTAATACAATCTCGATTCATTACAGCCTTCTACACCAGAGCAAATTGTTTTTTGCCAACAATATTTCATTACGGCCACAATATTGAAGCCCATAGTACTTATTTTCGAAGTATTTATGGCTTAATAAATTCCACTACGGTAATTATAAAAGTCATGATGGCTATTCATAATGACCGCGAGCAATTTACGTTTTTTTGAACAATAATTACTTCTGAATATTTTACAAAACTTCGAAATTATATCCCATTCAGTCACGAATCCAAGGACAGAGGAAAGTTAATGATGTAATAAATAATGAACGTTTTCTTTGTAACAAAAGTACTGAAGTTATCAATGTTTCAGCGATTTATAAAGACATAATTAGTACTAGTTATGCGAACTTTTGAATACGTTACAGAAATCTTTGGCAATGATATTTTAATTTTAAATCATCTAGTAAATTTATAATATTTTGGATACATAGATCAAATCAAAGAGTTTAATAATATATTTCTATGTTATTAATTTTGTAAACAAAGACTCTAGCTTATGCTTAATAGCTGGCTTGAAGTAGTAGGTATAGTATTATATTATCTGTGGCTTGAAGGAATAAAAACAAATACGACTAGCATCGTAGCAAAGCATTCCCTGACTTTTTCATATCTCGTTTTAAATAAAACAATCAGAAAACATCCTGATATTCAATGGCCTTGTTTACTTTACGATCGACAATATCAGCACTTGTGTATTCATAGAATTATTAGTCTACCCTCTTACAATTTTCTATGACACAGTTTCGCGAGGCGGGTCAAGACTTCTCTAGTTATTTTTTTTTACTATTTTTACATCTGTTGAATCTGAGAACTGAATTGCTAATGAACTATTTACTTGAAGAACACAAAGACTACAGGCAGGAATTGACCTAAATTGCGATGTTCAACTTCTATTCAAATTATTTGGGCGTTTGTTTGTTGGATAAAACATACTTTTTAGGCTAATTTAACATATTATGAAAGCTATTTAGTACCTATACATAGAGTATTTGTGTGTTTCTTAATAAACTTAAATTGAAAAGCGGATTAAAAATTGCTTTCCTTTTATAGGATTCTTCGCAACAAATTTTTTCACGTTCTACTTACTATCCTTAAAAGTATTGGGTCCGAAAAATGCACGTCATGGTGGGAATTAAGAAAAATCCCTGAACCGAGATGTGACATAAAAAGGTCCTACCGTTTATTTGCATCTATAAATCAGGGCCCGACAGATAGGGTGCATGCTTGCATTTATTGCTGACTAGCTTTCCACCCGCAGCTTCGCCCGCGCAGTCAAAGAAAAACCCGCATAGTTCCCGTTCCCGTGGGATTTCCGGGATAAAACCTATCCTATTTCCCGGGATAAAAAGTAGCCTATGTCCTTTCTCGGGTATCAAAATATCTATATACCAAATTTCATGCAAATTGGTTCAGTAGTTAAGGCGTGATTGAGTAACAGACAGACAGACAGAGTTACTTTCGCATTTATAATATTAGTATGGATTCCGGACCATCTTGGCCCCATGGACAACCCTCGTTAGACTCTACTTCATTTATATAGATTTACGTATACTTCAGTGACTGGAAGATTCATTGTTTTGTAGAGCCAAGCTGAAATTAATTTTTAGTTAAATTTATGGAATCGATAATTTTTATGAACTTTCAATTAAACCCCTCAAAGTATTCAGTCAAATGTCAGACATTAAACAGTAAAGTTACTTTAATAGTTTCTAGTATTACGATCAAACTTCATTTCAACTTACTTCAAAGATATTTCTAAAAACATATTTGATTCATGTTTATTTTCTATCAAGGAATGTATCAAATGAACCACTTTTCGATTTATCAAAGCTGAACAGTGCACAAGTCTAATCAGTTTCATTCTAAGAAAGTTCTTTTCAATCCTCGATTTCTGTGCGATAAAGGTTGCCATTTCGTATTTCAATTAAGCCGTGACCTAAATCAGTTTCACATAAAGTAACTGACAATTTTTCCACGTCGGTGGTGCTTGGATCGCGTAAATATGAGCCAATTATAACAGCCATTTCACGCCACTTACACTTACGTGATGAGACTTTAGATTTTAGAGAATTTATCCCTAGATTTATGGAAACCTGATATCAACAAGATGTGTTTTGATGCAAGAAATAGAAGACGGGTTGCAATAAATTAGTGAGGTTTCTGTTCGATAAACATAGTCTGTTTTTAAAAAACAATACAAAGTAATTTTTTTTAACCTTACTTACAGTATAATACAAATATACCTATTGGTTAAATATTTTTTATATCCCATCACTAAGCAGCTGTAGATAAGTATCTTACCTAAGAGAAAATGATATTTTTGGAATTTTTAATCAGACATTATCTTCTTCCATCTACGAAAGAGCGGGCTTTCAATAAACAACTACGGAAGTAATACAGAGAATGTTTTTATTCTCATTTCGGGACGAATTTTAATCCCATCAGGATTAGACGGAGCTAATTACATTATCATTACTGTCGGCACAGCGGACCGTTTTAGTGTAACAAACAAGCTTCGTTATGCCATGCTATATGGAATATTTAAGCGTCATGGCCCGCCGGCTCACAAAGCTTTCTGCCAAACAAATTCTGTATTCGCGAGAGCCTTTCATTTTGATGGATTCACATCATGAACGCGTATGAAAATAATTATTTTTATATTAAAGTGAATGCGAATGTTCAAAAGGCCGTTCGGTTATTTGCGCCGGATGTTGCTGTTATTTTTAAATGTGTTGTGTGCCGCTTTGGCGGTTGTCGCTCTAAATTTTATGTTGATAGCATGTTGCGTACCAAGCTATGATAATGGAAGAACTCATCTCTAACATAATGACATCAATGAATCAATTATATTATTATAAAAGTTGATCAAGTATCAAATAATTTAAGTAATAACACATTTGTGGAGAATTGTGCGCGCTCGAAGTTATTTATAGCAACAAAAATAAAAAATATTCTTTATCCATTTTAAATTGCTGTTCAGTTTAATTTTTGCCAAGTTATTTGCCAAATCTGTAGCTGACTCTCACAGAGCGCGGTTAACGGCAATTTACGTATCAAATCGAGTGTGAACGAAATCACTGTTTTGTAATCGTGCGATTTTCCCGCTGTTTTTCTTACTGACAATACAGCCAACATTTTTCCTCCCTCTCTTGAACACTGCATCTGTAAGAGACAGAATTAATACAAATGTTGGCGCCAATTCTGGGTTCAATACGGAGGAGTACTTTATGGTAAGAGGGAGACAGAAATGGAATTGAAAATCACGAGATACTCTTAAACTGCTCTTGTTTATGGTCAGATATTCTTTGCGCATTTTGGTTGGCCGAAAATATAACTAGTTTCTTAGTAACTCATCTTCTAACTCATGCATTTATATGTTCAACGCTGTATACTACAGAGATTTATTCATGTATTACAAAGTATATTGTGCTTTTATTTGCTAGACTCGAGTAGTTAATTAAATATATTATAGCCCACACCATTTTTTTTCTTTTTATATTAACTGAATACTTAAGGAATACTTACTATCCTTTTACATATTATGTTTAAAGCACTGATGCATGAAAACAACCCCCGCTTGTTCAATTTATTCCTATCTTTTCTCCGTCTTAAAAATCAACTCTCGTTCGTATGGTGCATTGAACGTCGCTTCAACCCTGCAGCGTTTCCTTTAATCAAAGCTAAAAAAAAAGTTAACGCAATCAATGACTAGAACGAAAACGTTTCGCAAATAGAAAAGCAAATAGCCTAGACAAAGGGGACCGTCTCGTGTGACCGAGGGTTAAGGCGCCAAGGTAAGGTCGAAGATAACGCTAGAGGGTACGAAATCTAATTTGCAAATGCATTCCCTGCCTTTCAGATCGCAGTGACGTGTAGCCCGGCTTTACATTTTTGACGTGACAACGTCTTAAATTAGGTTGCGACTGGGAGTCACTTATGAAAAAGTGTAACGCTCGGTAACGTTACGATGAGTCACCGAACGAGAGAGAGGCCCGCGGTCTGCCGCGCGCGCAGCACATAAATATTGTACCGAGAAAAAGACGTTGTCACGTAAAATCTTCGCCCGTAAAACCGACTTTACAGGCAACCATTTTTTTAAACAGCGACCAAGCTCTGATTTCAACGGTGCTAAATTTTAGCTTTGTTCGCATGTTCTGAATTTTAAATGCTCACATTATCGTGCTCACATGCTCATATTATAGCCTATGGTGCATTTTGGGAGTTAAAAATATACATTTCGCTTCGCCAAGATCGTTTGAGTGCTTCCGGTTATACTTGATATGAATGGTTTAAAGTGTAAATGGATGCGGAATTTTATAGTGCACAAAGCTTAAATATAAATTAAACAAAATTAATATACATATTTGGGATGACTAGGTATATAAATTTTTAAGATTTGAAAAACGCTTTGAACTCGTTTTGAATACATCACTCCCATTCAATTGGTGAATATAGAATTCGTATAGAATAGTAAAATGTGTGTCTGATATAATATATCTAATATATTATTTTAATTATAAGTTCGATGACAATAGTTTGACCCGTACAATACGTCATAATACATAACATTCGCCTTTCGCGGTCCGCTTAATAACGATCGGGCGAATTCCAGTGGAATTTTGGCAGTGTTCACGGTCCATTGCCGACGGAAATTACGTTGCGTACCAACTCGCTCTTTTTGTTCGAGCAATGTATTGTATCAATTGTGCTACGTGAAATGTGCCGGTAGGGTCTGAAGGACACCGGATCGTCCCTTACATTTCATTTCTATTAACACGAAAGGATATTATAGTTTGTTTGCAGAAGTTATGTTTTATTGGATATCTTCATTTCTGACAATAAATTGGATTATTTGTGATGGGTGTAATATTTATCATGACACGGATAAAAACAATATTAGCCGTTACACAAATATTTAAAAAGGGAACTAGCAATTTTGAATCCCAAAGATCCCAATGAATTAATTGTTTTGACAAGAAATTTTATAAGAAAATGAACCTATAAAAAAAACTTAAATACATCTGTCTGTCGTGGATATACAGATACATTAGAAAATGTAGATCAATATGCTTACAATAACATTCGGGTCGACATATAGGCTATATCATCACGCAAAACCGCAGAGCAATGCGAATAAAACCGAGGGGCAAAGCTAGTCAATTATATTTTTCTGTCCCCAGCTAATGACAGCAACTTACCACTAAAATCTCCGCTAGTTGGATATCCGCGCCCACATCAAGAGTCAAAAACTTGTGACATGTCCTCGGGACAACTTCACCCAACTTCTACATTAGAGATGAAGTTTTACGCCAGACTTATTCTCACTACTTGTGAAATCTTACGAGTGGAACAAATTTGTAACGAATGGTGTGGATAAGTATTACTCTGACTATCCGTATTTATGGTCTTAATGGTAGTCATATAAGAGAAATGGTGTAAATTAATAGCTTAAATATAATCAAGGAGCTGCAGTTTACGCGACAAAAGGTTGTCTATAGATAATCCCGGAAATGTTCTGCTACTAAATGTATTTCGAATGGTGTGAATAAGTTATTACTATTATATATTCGCGTATTTAAAGACAGTAATACAACTGTAATAGTGAAAATTAATGACTTAAACATGACCTAGTTTACGCGACGAAAGGTTGTCTAAATATCCCTCTTTTTTCTGCCTCAAAACGTATTTTTATATTGCTAGGTATTTCGCTACAACCATTCAGAACCCATTTAATAAACAAACATCCATTCATAAAAAAACGTTTGTAAGTAGTACAATTTATTTTAAGCGTCACTATTAATACTTCAAAGGCACTTTCTATAATATTTCATTTAATTCATTTTAATTAGGGCTGATTTTTCAATCCTTGGTTAAAACTTATTCGTCGAATAATGTATAAAACTACCATTTTAAAAACGTATTCTAATTGCCCGTATTTGACAGTTTACGTGACATTTTAATATTATCGTGTAATACTTTATTGGACGGATAACTTTTATCC
Organism: Colias behrii; assembly: GCA_029959065.1. Classification (NCBI taxonomy): domain Eukaryota; kingdom Metazoa; phylum Arthropoda; class Insecta; order Lepidoptera; family Pieridae; genus Colias; species Colias behrii. The sequence goes on along the minus strand of JARWMC010000019.1, from coordinate 4,575,980 downwards.
AAGCATTGAAAAATCGGCCCTTAAAAGAATCTTCATATTGTTTACTTTTGTTCGAACTAAAATAACTTTAACATTATGCAGTAACCTTGGTACTTCGTCAATGTCGTTCCATTTTTAATGATTTTTTTTTTATTGGATGATGTGATCTTTTTGAAGCCATATTGAACAATTTTATATTTAAACTTGCTTTTCACTCACTACCTCGTCTTTGTCCAAAATAAAACAAATTATATACTAAAAACTTCCTCTTGAACTACTCTATCTATTAATAAAACCATCAAAATTCGTCACGTAGTTTTTAAGGTTTAAGCATACAATAGGGACGGACAGACAGCGACAGCAACTTTCTTTCATACAATCATTTCAATTATTTATTAAAACGATTAAATTACCTTCAAAGAAATTTGAGAAAAACAGCTACAAAATATTAAATGGGTACAAAAATCCTGGATCACTTCACTACCCGAGCCAAAGGACATTTAACTGAATAAACAATGAGAACTCTATTGAATAATTGAAAAAGATTTATATACGCACAGCGAGATATACAGTGGGAGGGATAAGATATTGTTACTGTTTTTGTTATTATATCTAAGAAATAAATGTTCCTTGTAGGGGATAAAATTAAATTTGTAAGCAAACTTCACGTTCACTGAAGTTAAAACTTAAAACTTATAAGGTCAATAGGCATCGAAGTAATCATAATACTTATTATGATAATATAAGCTCTGTGAAATAAGGAAAAGAAAAACTGAAAATATTTCCTCCATTTGTTCTCTTGGCTTTTGTCTTTTTAAGTCGATATGCTATAACTACTACTCCTCTTATTAGGTGAATTTTCTGACCTTTTGCTTACTTTGACCCCTAATCTAAGCATTATTTGGAAGCCTAGTCGACCAAAGAGTTCTTTGAATTTGTATAAACTATACCATACCTTATACAAATTCCATCCAAAATACATAAAACATAAACAACAAATTAATTCCATTACAAATTACAACAATACGTTTCGAACATTGTTTCTCTAAAATGTTCTTTGAATCCATTTACCTCGATTTCATAAAGGAAATATAAAAATACATAATTCATATTGTATGGTACACACTTAAGGTACATTAAAGGCACATTTCTTTAGATCTGTACATACAAATTATTTTTAAAACGTGACCTTTATGAAAACCTGTAACGTAATTTTCTTTGCTCCAATTTTTATACAAACGAATTTATATTTTTATATTATATTTATCTTTAAGCTTAGCCAAAGGAATCGTGATGTGATAAGAATTTGTGTTCTATATTTAATTAAATTTTCCATTAAAATGTTGTGTTTTTGTTTCAGGTAATAATCATCATCCGAGGATAAGACAGAAGCTCTCCATTGTGTAATAATGTATATGTCGTGGCCATATCGTAGATTTGCTCATTTCATGAAATGGCCAACATAGTTTGATCAGATCGTTAAATCGTCAACGTTTCACGATTTGGTCATCGACATTTGGCCAGATCGTATAAAATATCTTAGAGAGTCCATAAAACATTAGAAAATTCAGAATATTTTAAGAACTTGTTTATTGTCATTTAAGTTAGTGCCGCGGTAGCGCCGGCGAATACCAGAAGCGAATGGTTTTTTCAATAGAAAACAGTTAGGTTAGGTTAGGTTAGACTTTAATAAACAACGCACGAGCCGAGCGAGCAAAGCGAGCGTGCCGCGGCAGCGGCCGGCGAGTGCCAGAAGCGAATCGCTTTTTAAAAAAGAAACAAAAATGGTCGCATTTCGTGAAATGGCCATCCACGTTTGGCCAGATCGACGATCTGGCCAAATGTAGATGACCAAATCGTGAAACGTTGACGATTTAACGATCTGGCCAAACTAAATTGGCCATTTCATGAAATGAGCAAATCTACGATATGGCCACGACATATATATATTCTTATTAAATAAAACAAAATATTAGTAGTCTAAAACTTTATCATTGTATAATAGTTTCGTTTATGGCACAGCAAGTACTTACGCAATCTGGTTTGGTATCGACCATCCGCATCAGTTATTTAAAAGATAATACATGTGCTTTGCCAGTATTTTAAATATAAATAGAATCGTTGCGATGTACATTACATGCAGAATATTAAGTAACATTGTATTTTGTTAAAATAACTATAGGAGATAGAAAGTTCTCCACGAAGTTTGACCCGTTCTCACCTACCCTTTACGTATCTTTGTGTATTTAAAAATCTTATTAAAACTGCATCTTTTAACAGTTTTTACGACACACTTTTGTCCTCTATATTATTCAACAGTATAAATTCAGAATAAGGAATCTGCTTTTCGGCACCGTCATTATGTTACAAAAGCATTGGAATCAGAAGTAAAAAATGTGAACCTATTAACATTGCAAAGTGGGAAGTTTTTAATGATCGTTATAATATTTTAGGAGCATATCTCGGTCATACTTATTTCAAATGGATACATTCTATTCTTGAGTTATACGCGAACTTATTGTTATACGTGGTCATACTGGGCATATGCCAATAGGTGTTTTAATTGGAGATGTAATATTTAAATCGAGGTGAAATGAAGATATAGATATTAATGATATTAATGATAATTAGGCCGATAATACACATTTCCATTCCCTAATTAATATCATAAATTCCTGACCTTTTCGAATAGTACCTGTATATGACTTACTCAACTGATTTCATACATATAACTGAATTTATTGAATTTAAAACCTTAAATTTTACACAAACGTGTTTATATTATTAAAAATTATCAGAAAATATATTTTTTTACATAATTAACCTCGGCTTTAAAGCAAATAAAATACCATTTTAAACACGCAAAACTTTATATTTAATAAAACATCATTCCAGTTGATCATTTTATTTATTTATTTATTTATTTATAATACTTCATTGTACAAACATGAATGGACAAAGCAGAAAAAAAAAGAACAAAATTACAAAGGCATCATTTGTACAAAAGGCGGCCTTATTGCTGAACAGCAATCTCTACCAGGCAACCTGGTAGGAAAGGAAATGTAAGAAGGTCGTGGGATAGCGCAAAATAAATGACTATAATTACAATTACATATAACAATACATTGCAAATAATGTAAAATAGACACATATACTCACATATTAATATAAACTAAATATTACATATACATATACTTCAAAAATATGTACATACTAAAAATATTACTAAAATACATATTGTACATACACATACATAATATTAAATACATATTAAACATACACATACATATTATTACAAAATACATACTATACACAAGCCATAGTACACAGTTGATAAGACATTCAAAAACAATGGTTACAGTTACAGATGTCAGCAAGCAGAAACAGAAAGGTAGGGAAAAGCTACAGTAAGGAAAGGTAGTGATCTTTTAACAGTGATTTAAAAGAGGAGAGCGTTTTAGCGCGTCTAATACTCTCAGGTAAAGCGTTCCAAAGTTGGATAGCACGAACAGTAAAAGAGTTGTTGAAAAAATTGGAATGGTGGATAGGAGTGCATAGTAATAACAGGTTGGAAGAACGAAGAGAGAGGGAATTGCTAGAGCTTAAATACTCAAAGTTGTCCTTTAAGTATTGCGGTGCCTTAGGGCTAAATAGAATAGTGTACAGAAGATGCAGCAAATGAGTATCCCGGCGTTGGCGGATGGGGAGCCACTTTAATCTTTTCCTAAACTCAGAGACATGGTCAAATTTACGTAGTCCAAATATAAATCTGACACAGAAATTTTGAAGCTTCTCAAGGGTGTCCAGCTGATATTCACGAATATCAGGATAGCAGGAGTCAGAAAAATCAAGGAGAGGAAGGAGGAGGGATTGAGCTAAAGCAATTTTGGTTGAGATTGGAAGAAAGTTGCGTAAGCGCCGTAAGGAAAAAGCAGAAGAAAAAACCCTTTTTTTCACTTGTTTAATTTGCTCATCCCAGGAGAAGGTTTGGTCAAGAGTCAGGCCAAGATTTTTAACCTGCGTGCTGTACGGGATAAGTACACCATCAACGATGACGTTCGGAAAATTGGTCCAGTCGATTTTTGAGATTAATTGCCTACTTCCGAAAATAATAGCCTGGGTTTTGAGAGGATTAACTGTTAAACCATGATTTTTGCTCCATCTGACAATTGCTGCAAGATCAGCGTTTACTTGGAAAATCGCTTCAGGAAGTTCAAGGAGTGAGGCGTGGTTATATAATTGAAAATCGTCTGCATACATATGGTAAGGTGACACAATAGACTTGGAAATGGAATTTATAAATATGGAAAAAAGGAGGGGAGACAAAACGCCACCTTGAGGAACATCAGCGGACACATTGCACCAAGTTGAGGAAAGTTCCTCAATTAGTACACGCTGACGACGTCCCTGTAAGTAGCTCCGTACCCAGTCAGCAGCCGAGAGAGATAAGTTAAGAGAGCGTAAAACAGCTAGCAGTACATCATGATCCACGCTATTGAATGCATTACTGAAGTCAATCAGCGTAAGTATGGTGAGCTTTTTGCTGTCGAAACCTCGGCGGATGTCGTCAGTAATTGTAATTAAGGCAGTGGTCGTGCTGTGCCCTGGTCGAAAACCAGACTGGAAAGGATTTAGGAGTTGGTTGTGATTTAGGAAAATGCTTAGTTGTTCTTGAACCAACCGTTCAAGAACCTTGGATAGGAAAGGCAGGATAGCAATAGGTTGGAAATCAGATGGGGTCGCAGGATTCGGTTTTTTAGGAAGAGGAAGAATATGAGCATTTTTCCAATCACTAGGAAATTTTCCTGAAGAAATTGAAAAATTAAGGATATGGGTAATGATAGGATTAATGATGGGAAGAATTGGGATGATCATGCTTCGACCAACACAGTCACTACCAACAGCCTTCGAGGTGATTGACAATACGCTCTTCTTAACGCTACACTCAGTGAACCGACGGAATACGAAAGGAGGCGTAGTAGGGAGAGATAAGGTATTAAGATGGGTTAAGGTGTTGGATTTTAAGTTAGGAAGGAAATCAGAAGTGGGATTGGAGAAGTGGGAAATAAGGTCGTTGACATGGACTGTGCTAGGATAGGAAATGAGCGGGGATTTACCAAGACCAAGGGATCTAAGGAATTTCCACATTTTCGACGGGTCACCGTTGTCAATGGATTTGGAAAAGTGCTGACGTTGTGCATCCCTACATAAAGTATTGCAGCGATTTTGAATTATATTAAATTTTTCCCGATTAGTATCCGAGTTAGACAATTTCTTTCTATCATTCTGTAAATATGAAATATCTTGGTGCTGAGTAACGGCGAGCGAAAAATTCAACAATTCGCTCGAATAGCCGCCAGCTATCTGTGTTGCGATATCTGGTCAATAAACAAAAAAACCTTATATTAACACAATTTAACAAAATTAAAGAATTTCGCGCATCTCCATTGCAATGAAATTTTTATCGACGTTGCACAGCGAAAATCTTTTTTATTATACCACTCGTCAGCAATTCGCCTTGTTAAAACTACATGCATTATGTATAAGTCGTAGAATTCGGATAATGTTCTGGGGTGCAATAAACCTAATGGTGGTTTCTTATCGGTCAAGATTAGGCGACCCCCGTAATATAGTGTGATATATTGCTTTATTTGTCAAATATCAATATCCGAAGCACTTACGAAGTTGATATAATTGAATGTGCAATGGCGTTACATGACATGTGTTACTTGACTGTATTAATCCATTATGAATAATGGATTCTGATAAGCTTCTTAATATAATGTCGTGGATGTTCTTAAGTTATTTAATATGTGTTGCCGTTTGTTCTTATAAACATTTTATTGTTTTTGTTTATAACTCGTAACAAACTTTGTAATTGGCAATGAAATTGAAATGATTATTTACGAGTAAATAGCTTTTAAAATGTTATAACATTTGTCCTAATTGAATAGGCACCAAAAGGTGTTTTGAGTTTTATAACAACTTTTTGATGATTTGCGAGTGTAATTTATGTATATCTAGAGATAATATTAATTTTCAAAAATTTTCTATTCCTTTCTTTTCTAACATAACGATGGGAATAAGTTTATATTTTATTGTAACCAACTCAGATTACTATTAGATCATTATCAAGATGCAGTCGTCTGCATCTATCATACTAACTTGCTATCATCCCTGTTTGTTTTTCCAATAATCATTTTGACTGGTAGCTCTTGTACATTTAAGAAGTTGGTAAGCCCTCAGATTTTTGAATTATGTATATTCTGTGAGAGCCCAACTCCTTCGTCTATGTAATTTAATCAATACATGAATTCAAAATATAAATAATTGCCGTGCACAGCTTGTTCCCGTGGTTGTCAACAAACACCAGATGCTCGTTATGAATGGTATCAATCACTCCCTTGTATTTCATTAGGGTTCAGATGTATGGTTGCACTCGATTGATGGATTAGTGAGGTAATTGCGGTGTTGCGTGATGTTATCCCTGATGAAAGGGCGCAATGGTCTTTGTTTTGTGCGATTACATCGCCCCCTTAGTGCTGCCATAAAGTTAGAACATTTAATTGGCTGTAAACTTCAAAGTTAATACCTATCTTTGCTAGCAAAGATTTTGTGAAAAGTAACCTAGAAAAAAGAATGAAGTATCCCATACTTACCCATTTTAGGTTACCACACCGAAAACGGTTAGGTTCTTTGTAAATTTTTGCAAAACAAATGAATAAACTTTTCATCGTAAAATTTTATTTCTGTACGGTTAATACAAAAATATATTTGACATTTGTTTAATATTTATAAGGGCTGATTTTTCAATCCTTCGTTAAAACTTATTCATCGAATAACGTATTAAACTACCATTTCAAAAATGTATTCTAATTGTCCGTGTTTGACAGTTTACAGGTGACATTTAAAAATGTTCGTGTAATACTTTATTGGACGGATAAATTTTAATTAAGGATTGAAAAATTGGCCCTAAATGGACAAAACCACGGACAGTATAAAATATTTTTTAGCATACTTTCAAATAGCTGGAAACGCACAAACAAAGCAATCTGAATTTCAATGAAAGTTCATCGCATAGTCGTTGCGGGCTAAATCTAATATTAATAAACGGGGATGACGCGAAACTGAATTTCCAAAACTTGCCAGCTCGCACACAGATTTGCATAATATCGTGTCTGACACTAATACAGCAAACTCAATATTGGCGCACCGGTGACCGACACACGAAGTGTTGTTCTGGACAGTGATTCACGTCACCGTTCTTTCACTGTTACTTTTTGTAGCTGTGATTTGTAACGTGATGATATGTAACAGGATTAGGACTTTTGAAAGAATACAACGATGCCTTTCACTTACACGGGATAGGCAATTTCACGATTATTTTCTGAGCCTTTTATGTATGCCATAACAGCAACTTTGGGTCCAACTGAAATTATCTTATTTATGTAGATATATAATAAATCGCTTGTACGTAGGCTTCTTTCATGCCAGAAATAAATATTTATTATCTGTTGACCTTTACCAGAGTCAGATATTTAAAAATACATATCAATTATTTTCAGCATAATGCAAGTAGATAAAAATATAACGAATGATACGTAAAACTTCGTACAGATAATTTAATTATACTTAATTTGTAGCTCAACTATAACACGTTAAGATACTATAATAAAAATAAACAACCATTTTTCACTGTTATTTGTAGCTGTTAACTTTAACGTTATTGCACCGCTTTACGTAAAAGAATGCGTGGATTTGCCTTTTATCGCTATTTATGTACGTTTTATGCATTATACGTAATACTTTTTAAACATCTTCTCCCTCGGGTTAACGTTAATTTGAAATTATTGTCTGTATCCATGGTAAGATAAAAGTTAAATTCTAAACAATTTGACACAATTTTACTTAAAAATCTTTGAAAAAGTTGAACAAAATTAATTAAGCAAAAATTTATAATAAAGATACTGTCAAATTTGTATACCTAATATTATGTTGTTAAAGTAAAATTGTTGAAACTACATAATATTCAATTAAACAAATTAACAAAAACACAATAATACACCTCTTACAAAAGTTCAACATTTAAAAACTTTCACCCGCTACAGTATTACACTAGTTATGAATCTTTTAAAACAATCCAATCTGCGGTGTCATTCGAAGTAAGAAACTAGAAATCTTCAAGTCGATATTTCCGAACCGTTTCGCGGCGGTGGGTTAAACGAGCTGCGGAATTTCCCCGACTTGTTACTCTATCGGTTCTTCTACAAACTTACTCTGGTAGTGGAGTGACACTTAAAGCTGGATTTTAAGGCACAACTCGATCCTGGATTGGGAAACAGAATTTCTTAATATCGAATCTTGCAAACTAAATTTAATTTTACAGAAACATACTAGATTGGTTTCAGAAAGTATGTTATGTTGTAGAACATGTCATATTAGTATACGTTTTATTTATTTTGTATAGTTACGAAAGCGGAAGCATAAAGTTTTTCCCATTTATAGGTCGATGTTCGACTGTTGATCTTACTCTAAAGAATATTTTGAATGATCGGACATCTCTTTTATAAATAATTTTCTAAAGTAAATCAATATATAGGATAAAGCTGCTCAAGTAATGATAACACACACATGGCGATATCCCTCCATTAGATAATAAAACATGAAATAAAACTGACACAAACATCGTCGCAGAAAGCAAATGATTCCCTAGACATACTATGTCATGCGAAACTTTGACAAAAGCGAAAAGTAAAGAACACTAATAATACTTATCACGTCCTAGTAACTCTAAGAAGCTAGTAGCAGTGGTGAGCGCTAACTGTAAACTTAACAAAGTCCGCCAAAGTACTTGGGATTCTTATTTATTTCTTTTATTTGGTACCCAAGAACGGACTCGAGAGTTCTTGCGTTTTGTAAATATCTGCTCGATATATTGGTGATCGCTTTCACTTTATTTTGAGACTTGTACTATTTTGTCGGTAAGTGAGAGGAAAATTCTATTTGAACGTTATTTTCGAAATAAAATCTTGTTTGCATACCAATAATGTTTGATATGTGACAGGAGCTTTTGGAACTGTAAAAGTATTGCATTTGTACTACCTTCTTTACATCAACTTTGTTACATTGAATTTTTTCCAAAGTAATAATATGAGCAAAGAATTATGTAGATTATTTTTCCGACCAAAATATCGACCAATAGAATTGCACCATTCGACGTCACGTGGTACAACCTACATTGTATTATACTGATAATTTTTTGAAAATTTTCTCTGGTCGTTGACGTCAAACTGACAGGTTGAATTCAATTGTGAAATTATTGGCCGACATTTGGGACGGAAAAATAATCCCCCGAATACCACACGAGCTTCAAAATTATCTGGCATTTCCCTCAAGGTTCCCTGCAAACAAATAAAGTCGTCAAGTTTTTCAGGAAAAATCACTCGCGCTTCGCGCTCGTGATTTTTCAACCTTGACTAAAAACTTGACTCCTTCATTTGTTTGCAACGAACCTATCGGAAAATACCCGATAATTTTGAAGCTCTTGTGGTATTATAAGTGAAAATCTTATGACATTTTGTAATTATACTATTATTGTCTTTTAGTTCGGTGTCTGAGTTCTCATATGTATTGTGTGCCTAATTTTTATTTATTCTTTTTCGTGCCACTTCTTTTTCTGTTTTTCTTTTAACACTTGTTTTTATTTCCATTATAAAAAAAATATATTTAGCATAGCCTAGCAAAAAAAATGTGCAATATAATCTCATTATTCACGGAATCGCCTCATTACATCTAGGTCAGTTAAGCTTACGTTCAGCTTTTTAATTGTACCCCGCCCGCCTGACCCTCACCGAGGTCGCTTGTTTTTCACAATTTACCATCTCGTTAACCTCCCGAATTATAACTCTATTCAAGTTATGAGCGATAAGCGATCGTAAACGAGTGGGAGTCGAGCATGCTTCGGCACGAATTGGGCCACGCTCGCACCGGGGAAGGTACCACACCCTCACAGAATATCGGCGCCATAGTGACAGTTTACTGTCGCGTTCCGTACGGTGAGTGAGGGGTCCGGAGGCCCACATCCCTTCCCATCCCCTACCCATCCTCTCCTTCCCTATCCTCATTCCCTCCCATCCTCGCCCCTTCTACCTAACTCCTTCCAAATCCCTTTGAGGACAGCAACACATCCACTTCCTAGTGGAGTAGATGCTTATGGGCGGCGTGTATCGCTTAACACCAGGCGACGCGTCTGCTCGTTTGCTATCCTATGGCATAAAAAAAAAAAAAAAAACTCGCTTGTATCTGTCAATTTTGTAGAACAAGCCAAGCTTACAATACCATCAGTATGACGTTATAATAATACTTCTTAATTAACTCCTATTTAGAAATCAATTCTATACATAAAAGCAATGTTTTATTGGTTTATGTTGATAAAATTATCGTCTATTTACAAAAAATCAATCGTTTATTGTATAAATATCCCACAATCATTTTAGTTTCACTCACTCGAAGTGTGTTTTCTCAACACGTTTTTACATAACATTTATCTAAACCGCTTATAGCTTATGACATACACTATCCACCGGCCATCTTTTATCGCCAACGCACATCCAAAATCCAAAAGGCGTAATATACATAAAAGGGGGCAATTAAAGCCATTTATCGTTTACGCTGTCATAAAGTGGACGGATTTATATCCGACGTCAATTTTTTCAACAGAAATCTTTAATAAATAGCCCGATACTTTTGTGTTTGGATGAAAATAATTAAGAACCCGATTTTATTAAAATATCCCGCGCTTTAAAAATATATTTCGGCTTATTTTTTAATCTTAATCCTTTACTCTTTTCACGTCAGACATAAAAAAAGACACTATTAATTGAAATATCACAAACAGATCGTAGTTTATGACGTAATTTTTATAAAAATTATAAAAGCTTCTTTATCGCTCCTTATAATTAAACAAAAGCAATAGATACAACACGTTGACACAAAATCTTTATATTCACCACAATGTTCATTACATTCTATCGTTTAAACACATCTAAAGTAAACCGTATATAATTAAACTTGTAGAAAAAACAGCGATCCATAAAAACGAATTGTGAGTTAATCCCATTGAAATAGGACTGTCTCGATATGAGATATTCTAATCCACATTAAGTTCAGCCGGGCAGATATGACAAGAAATAATCCTGCGCTTAATTAGAAAGGTTACGTAGTACGGTACGGTTTTCATATTTTCTTATATTATTTCAGTCGTATGATTCTTTTTTTAATTAAATGGTTATGTTCATTAAATAGCATTGTTATTGTCGGTTTAAATGTGTGTAAGTTCTATAAACATTTTAATTTTATGAACATACGATGACTATTAGTGTAACCTATTATTATTTACCTAACCTTTCTGTAAACAGCATTGAATCATAGGAAGGGAAAGAGAAAGTTTAGATGAATACAGCGTGATACAGGTTTACTCTTCCAAGAAAATGTATTTCAATTATAGAAAACTAAAGATTGTTACCCTATTATCAATATTAAAAATTTACCCTTGCCTGACACCTTACTGTTAAATTCTGATAATTAAGAAATGTCCATTACTTAACATTAATCTCTATCTATAGTTTTGTTCAACGTCAAGAGTAGACCATCCCCAAGGAGGGGTTTTAATTTATTAATAGATTGTTTATAACTCCGCTAGAGGCCGCCACGTCCTAATAAATAGATCACCCCTAAAATAATAATACGTTTCGCGTACACCCTGGAACATAAATTTTATAGGATTAAAGGGGTGACGTAATGTCGTCGGTTTATCGTCGATGAAAATTTTGGTAGTTATTTTTATGTGCCATCGCTTTATGACTGAAATATGTTTATTTGGACGAACTTTTTTCTTGCTGACTCCAGGTTTCGATTCGCATTTATTTTTAGATACGGATTGCTGGTTTAACGAAGTTTATCCCTTGAAATATCAGATTCGTTTTTTTCATACTCAATCGTATTTGTGTGAATTACATGGAAAATTACTTCTTTCTCTTTAATATTAAAACAAAATCTAGGCGAAATACATAAATTAGTTTCCTTGAATCAAAAGCACATTAAACAATAATAACGCTCTATTCTTGAAATTGGAAATAGTCCATCTATTTAAAATGTACTCAAAATGTCAGTGGTTACTTCTTGAGAGGTGTCGAAGCGGCGAGAAAGCTATTAATATACAGTTTCATAGTGAACTTTGATTAAATATTCCGTGCAATATCCAATTCTCACAACGTAAGCAACATTTGTTGGGAACAGAAACTAGGAAACTGTAAGCGTCACAAAGTAAATACATTGGACGAAGTTTAGCACTTGAGGCGATACGCGGACTGCACGCGACCGTCCAACAATTCGTTATATTAGTTTAGGATAGCCTCTTTTAGATAAAATTCCCTATTCTAGAGTCCGGGTGTTTATATACCGCTTAACCCTTTGAATACGTGAGATGCATAGACGAGGAGCAGCTACTGCGTAGACCCTTCGAGACGAACTGATGTTAATCTACTGGCAAAGCACTGATCAATTGGCAAACGTGTATGAAACTGATTTTCACCAATGTAAAGATGCGGTAGAGTGGAAAGACTGATAGGTGAAACTACTAGTAGTACCAATGTCTCATTACTACGTAGTACCCGATAAAATCAATAGCAAAGCCTTAACTTGTCTAAATTGCGTAATCTCTTTCCTCCTTCAAGGTATCCTCTATCAAAAAAATTCATCAGTACGTCAACAGCAAATTCTATAAGACGTTAAGATTCGGATGTAAATAGATTTTTATCAATTTACTCTCACCGCGTCGGCCATTTTGCAAGGCGACCGCCTCCGGTTGGCTGGTTTGAATTTAGAATGAACGCACAGGCTTGGGGCCCATCAATCATGGGACGACTGGCCCGTGCCCCGACGTTTACAAATTATGATTGAGATTTATGCCCCTTGTCCAGAAGGTGGGAACGTCTCTAACGACCAAATAACTGACTAATTAATAACTTCTATTCTTTACCATTACGTTACGCTCGTCTTCACTACAAATAAATATGCGTGAGCATTTTGTGAATTAACTTAACTCCCTACTAAAGTAAGTTTCATTTGCTATATACCTACAAATCTTCTTCAGATTTTTACTGAGATAAAATTTCCACTCTAGATTAAATACTACGACAACACTACGATTTTGCTTGCCTGAACATTTATTTTTTCTAAATTAAAATTCATATCATTCAGATCTTTATTCTAACTCTCAGCTAAGTTAAGTCGAAATATAATGAGATGCCCAACAGTTAAAGGAACTTTTCCATTTCTTATTATGTAAAGTAACATAATATTATTTCTTAGCCTTACCCGCCCTGCAGGTAGCTTCACTTCACCAGTACCTAATAAAAAAAATGCTTACTAACAAAAAGCAGATTTTATATTTATACCCACTACAAATCGCAAGTAATCCCCGCAATTTTACTTAACCCGTAAAACGAAACCGAACTAGCTGATAAGCGCATGAGAGCGTATTTTTCTCAAGACATCCGAAGTGTGCGAACCCTAGAACCTTTGTATAACCGGTAACACTATCGAATAAATGGTTCAAGAGTACTGCATTGTTGGGTTATCTCAAACGACGTAGTTGAGCCCCGATAGAGGATTCCATTGAGCTGCTGGAAATCGATATGCTCTTATCAGGCGCTAGATGCGAGGTGTTCTGAATTATCACGGCTTAGGGATTAATAATTTATATTGAACGTTTTGTATGGTCGGTGTGTAATGGAGATAATGTTATAAATTGTTCCGTGCACGCATTGTTTGCGACTAACTGCGCCGCGTGGCCGCACCCAGGCATGTAAATTATGTTTTCTTCGTGATAATTAGGCGAAACACATTTTGGCATACAAATTGGTTCACTTATATTCTAATCATACTAAATTACAACTAATACAATATCAAATTGCATTTAGTAAATATAAATTAGATGTAATAATGAATGATAATATGGACATGACTAATTATATTTGATTATTATGCATAAAAGCTTCATCGATAAATTGTAATTTATATGAAAGTGCGTGTGATTATTTTACTATAAATTATATTTGAAATTAATTCATACATTTTTAGAATTATGGATATAATTAACTTATTCGTAGCTAATAAATTCAAATTCAAATTATTTATTGTGAGTCACAGGTATTATGGGTTATTACATTGTATGAGGTGATCCGCTGTGATCTGCCATGTGGCGTACAATAAAGCATTAACACTTATCCTAATTTCTACATCATCTACATTTCAGTGAATAACACATAAACGCTTAAACCAAAAGCTCTTTCAAGTTGCATTACAACAAATATTTGTTTGTTTTGCATATTTTTTTTCCAAAGTAAAAGAAACTGTTATAAACGCCACGTTCACATAAATTCAACCCTATTACTATAAACATAGATGCCAAATTCGTGCACATCAACGGGTCGAAATTATAGTCATATCTACCTCCAGCAATCGTTACACACAGTTGATTCGAGGCAGCATTGAATACATCAAGGTATTGGAGTGCTAAGCTGATGCGCTTACTGTGATTTCCAATCCCGATTGCGATTGACGCACCATTCACCGCAACTAAGTGTTAACTAACTTATGAAACACTAACATAATTATATACAAGATTCGGTGGTGTGCCAACACAAAGTGTAAAACTGTATGGTACCGCGAATTACGGTTTCAAAATCCAAGCGGTATCGGCCACGTAGAAAGTAGTTCAATAGAAGTGTCAATATTGGGGTAAGATAGTAAGATTGTAAAAACACTAGCAAATATTTTACAAGTATAGAAAATCACATGTCAAGTCATCGTGCCATTATCAACGTCCTTTATATCAACTACCTTTAATCATACACCTTTTTCCTACAACAACATATTTCAAAGCAGCCTTAAATCAGGTATTCTCAGCAAGATTTGCAATTTGCGTCATATTCGAACTATGAATAATGGCTTTCAAAAATGCTGTAAGAATATCGATCCACTCCAGTCGACTATAGCAAATGCAAGAGCCATTGTGCTTCCATTACGGAGCCCCCAGGCGACAGACGAACGGATAAATATTCATGAGAATAATTCGACAGATTCCCTTAACGATAGCACGTCAAAAAGCGGACAGAGTCGCGCGGCTCGCTAACACCGCAACTCGATTAAACTTGCTATCTGATCGGCATGTTTTTAATAACTGGAGAAATCTATTTAGTCATTTTATTATGCTGTAGGTTTGTTAAATGTAAACAGAAGTTCTTTTACCTAACAGTTTTTCTTTTAAAGACGTTTTAGAATGCAATCTTTGTAATGGGTATTGATTGTTATAAAATAATAAAGGCTAATGATTTTAATAATACAGGATAAGACAGTAATTAATCAAGCTATATAATTTATATCTTTAGTATATAATTTCTGATGTTCGCAGCCGGAACATTTTAAACTAATCACTTCGTTTAGCAGCGCCTTTCAAAATTTATAACAATATATCTTAAATTATATCGATATATTTAATTAAACTGAAGTAATTCAAGGAAATACCAGTTAAATTGCTCTTTTTAATATCATAAATTCAACTGATATCTGCTAACTAATTCATTATAAAACACTTTCAAATCGCAAAACAAACTTTAACCATCCGTTATACTTCTGACATAAAGGTGCGGTTTCAGACAGAGCTGCGGGCGGTCTCTAGCGATCAATGAAAACTATTAAAAGTGTTCTCTCAAAGTTTATATTGCACACTAAATGTTTTATTACCACACTGTGAAGCATTCGGTAAATTAACGATAACCACTAACCGTAATCGAGAATTGTTATAATACTTCATAAACGCCGCGGAGTGCGTTAAGTTTTTATTTGTGTTATCCCATTTAGTATTATATGACTGGAAATTGTACACAACCGCAAGCATTAGCCTTTCAGCAAAAATTAATTATATCTTAAATACTTACAGCTTTTACATGCATTACAAGCGAACGAGCTTTCGCTCCTTATCGAAATAATTTTTAAGGTTTTCTTCGTACAAATGTTCACCGACGATTTATTATGTAATGCTATATTATTAACATATAATTCTTCAAGATGGAAAGATCTACATGCTCATAAAAATTTATACAACATCCCACGTTGTTAAGAAAGAGTAAGTGGAAACATAGCAATTATAGAGACGAAATTTGTAGAGGCTAAAGCGCGTCACACACGGTGAAGATACTATAATAAGAGAAATTCACATTAAAATGTGAATTTCTCTTATTAACTTTATGTCATTACTAAATTAGTAGCTCTATATTCATCGCCTACTTCATTTTAAGGTTAAACCCTTCTTGGCTAAACCTTTTATTAAAAGCAAATTCTCAATATTCAATCTGAAAATTGAAAGTAGAGTAGGTACAAATTAAATAGGTTTTATAACCTAAACCTTAGACCTAAACATTATTAGGTATTATTAAGCTTTAGTAAAGCCTTATGATAACCACATGATAACTAAGTAACCAATAAGTTTATATATCCAAAAGCCTATAACTACAATTATTATGCGACAATATTTGGCACGTAATACTCTGCTCAAATAATGAGATAATCTTATATATAAAATTCTCGTGTCACAATGTTAGTCTGCATACTCCTCCGAAACGGGTGGACCGATTCTCATGAAATTTTCTGTGCATATCGGGTAAGTCTGAGAATCGGCCAACATCTATTTTTCATATGTACCACAGGCGAAGCCGGGGCGGACCGCTAGTATTATTGTATTAGGATTACGCATTAACGAAATTGGCTCAGCTATGTAGAATATGTGAACAAACGAACATAATAAACTGAATAAGAAGTTCTAATATAGACTTATTATTATATTGATAACGTTAATGAATGGCAAGTCTGAAAAAATATGCTCATAAAAATGCACAACACGTTTCATCCTTCCCTTCATCCCTTTTAAATATCATTTCTTTCGAAGAAAAACTAATTTACTTAATATTTAATTTATACAGAGTTTTATAAAATAGTAAAGAGATATTATAATGAGATTGTCATTAAAAATGAAACTAATACTAATTCCATGAAAGGAAATGCTTATTCGTTTTTATAATGAAAAGTTAACACGAGTATTAAGTATTGAGACAATTACAAAGGAGTGATTTAATTTAGAAGCTACCTATTTTTTTAAACAAATTATTTATCGTATCGATGATATCAGAAT
This sequence comes from Colias behrii, assembly GCA_029959065.1. NCBI lineage: Eukaryota > Metazoa > Arthropoda > Insecta > Lepidoptera > Pieridae > Colias > Colias behrii. Next base: position 4,558,750 of record JARWMC010000019.1, on the reverse strand, counting down.
CTAGTAGGACATACACCTAAATCCCAAATATTGCTCATCTAAAGTTCATGAAGTTCCCGAATAATTTCCACCACGAAAGTTCGTAGGAGCCATTGAAACAAAATGGGACAATGATTTTACGGTCCAATACCTTCGATATACCGCAGGCCTGGTCTATTACATATATTATATACGTTAGGTTTAAGGCTAAATGGCTAGGACAGATTGGCTGCCTGCCAGCCGCTGCGGTATGTGGTCCTTAAGGACTGTTATTATTATATTATAATGATTTCTGGGTACATAGCTTGACCATAGACCAGCCATAGACTCAACCACATCGTCATAGGGTGCGGTATCTAATCTTTGATATAATGGTCCTTTTGTTTGTGTGTATAGCCTTTATAAAATAACTGAGGCTTTGCAAAATCAGCTTGAGTTTATAATCTAGATTACTTTGATAGAATTTTTCCTGGAAATAAAATAATTAATGTATGTAGAAATCAAATACACCAAAGCTTGAATATAGGTATATTCATCAATCTATTTCATTATTTACAACTTAACTTTATGCTTAAAAAATCCTTATTGGGATAATGCACAATTTTTTATATATTGAAATTTCATATCATAATTTTAGATCCTGAACTCCTTCCATAAATGAATGTACGCATTACCTAGAATATCGTGTGAGAGATAACCGTAAGCTTTTACAGACGTGTTCAAATGATCCTACTATTTATCGTGAAATAGAGGTAATAACCCCAAATTAATTAAGCACAAAATCCAACGAGTACGCTGCAGTATATAGGTGCGGGTTGGGCGAACGTTAATCTTAATGCAAATTTGTGCCAACCGTCTCTAATGGCGCCCGTATTTACTGTTTACATGTCTTATTTCACTGCTAATAATTTGAATACTTATCTAGGGATTTGCTGAGAATATAAATGTACTTATGAGATTCATGTTACCTTGGCTTTAGATTATACCATAGATTATTATATGTGAAATTAGAGTTATTTCTTTTTGGTTTTCTGCTTGTTGTGAATATGAATGAATTAAATGTCGTTAAGACGTATTAATTATTCTTATAAAACTTACACTCATATATACGCATGTATATGCTTCTATTGTAAAGACGTTCAATATGCAAGATGTTTAATATGGTATAATTACTCTCAACTCTTTTACGGCTTGTGAATGTTTATCATGAGTCATCACATACAAACATTTACCCAAATGTGTGGCGATCGTTTATGCATTGGCTACCTCGACCAATATGCAGCTAATATTCCAAGAGCACCTATCGGGATTTTACGAAAACATTCCAAGTATCGTTGCGAACGTTAAGCGTATACAAATAACTGAGGTGATTACCATGATGTCTAATAGCAGTATTACTTCCAGTGTGGGAAAGTGATGGCGCAAGACGACCTATATAGCGCTGTCGTTTTTCCAAACTGGAAAAAATACTGTTGAAGTGAAACTTCTTTAGGCGCGTTGAGAGTAAAATTTCAAAGTTGCGTCATGGCAATACCGTCACGTCAAGGAGTAAGGCGACGATTTTGGTATCTTTGCTTGCCAAAGAAGTTTCACTTCTGACACGTGTGCTCGAACACGCTCTTTTTTTAAAACATCATGGTATGGCAGGGATAATGTGAATTTTTTAACAATTTCTGCATTACTCAGCAAGAGTCTCCTTCTGTCATGTTCCACGTTTTCGCTTCATTACCCCGGGGCACACAATGCGTGATTCCCGTGAGAGGAAATTATGGAATTTTCCCAACTTCCCCGCGAAATTTTATCTTTATAAAGTTATAAGAATGGCATTTTAACAGGGATAAATATTTATCGTTTGGGTAATGCTTAAATGTATTCTGTCATCGTCTAAATAAATTCCGAATTTGAATTTGGAAATCATATTTAATGGTGTTTTTTATCGTACAAAATACGATATTTTTTCAATGACGCTGTAATTTTTGTATATTTATATAACTGTAACTAAAACTCATAGTTAGTAAGCAAATTAACATAATAATAGAATGTATTGATTCTTCTGTGTAGATACTGATTTTGTCCGTCGATACAATATTGAAAGAAAAATTGCCATGAACTATGAGGATTCCAAAAGGCATTCCAAATATGTCTTATCTAATAAACTAAGTGTGAGTTTTTTGGTTTGATAGTCATTTTGAAACATTAATTACAAAATGTATGATAAAAAAATATTTACAATATCGAAAAGTGCACTCGTTTTTTGTGTAAAAATGGATTGATCTAGTTTATAGTTTACTATTAGTTTATAGTTTAGATTGATACGATTACAGAGCTACAGTGGTTATATAACGCAATAACGTTCTCCACGTTCTGTTATGTTCATGTTATATCAAAATCAATTTATTCATAACTCATATGAATATACTAGCTGCGCTTCGCGGTTTCACCCCCAGTGGCTCCGCTCCTGTATGTCTTAGCGCCTATATAGCCTTCCTTGATAAATGGGCTATCTAACACCGAAAGAATTTTTCAAATCGGACCAGTAGTTCCTGAGGTTAGCGCGTTCAAACAAACAAACTCTTCAGCTTTATAATATTAGTATAGATAGGCCATTCAGAGCCAGGAATGTTGACGGGTTTATGAAAAACTTAAAGACAAAAAAATGATTAATATTGGTACCCAGACAGCCTGTATATTTGTATATTTGATTGTAACAGCCAATGTTAGAATCAACGAAACAATACTGGCAATAGATTGAATAACATTGTCTGTTTACGCTCAGAAGTATTCGATAAAAGTTTTCAAATCAAAAACGTTACCGAAGTGTTTTTCCATTTCGTAAGTGAATTTTATTGGAATAGCAAAACCATTGTTCGCTTTGTGAACGATTTTAAATAGTCATTTTTACAAGAACACAATTTCCTTTTATATGAATATTGAAGGTTACTTGTAAGTTTCAAATGTATACCTACCTATCTAAGAACTTATTTTATTCTATTGTCTTGTATATTTCTTTGAAGTTCTTTCAGTACTTAACAATTTACTTTGAAAATGATTTTATTGTAATGCCTGTTACTATACCAGTTATTCACGAAAAGATGAATTAATTGTATTTATTATGTCTTCTAATTTTTATTATAATTTATAGCCAAGCCAATCATTTGTCGAACTTAATAAAAACAGAATTAATACTATAAAAAGATCCAATCCGTTCTAATCCGATTAAATATTTATCGTCTTAAATTATTCCACCAAATTATTTCCAACAATAAATTAAATCGTCTACGGCTAAAATTTCCATGACGTAAAATAGACGTAAGAGTTGGTAAGTAGATAGACAAACAGTTGAAATGATATCAATTTTCACTCGTCTCGGTTTAATTGCATCATACTGATATGAAACGATCTAAAAATCAAGGAAATGTAAGGTATTTTTAGTCAGCCGCGGTCGGGTTATTGAATTAGCTAGCGCATTGCAGTCTTTCTCGGACAGAGCTTGGCAGGTTTTGAACAAATTGTATATTGAATGGCGCGAAGGATGCGGGTTCGAGTCCCGCCTCGTGATCGAATTTTTTCTATTCTTTATAAATTTATATTTATAAAGCATTTGAATGCCATAAAACCAAAAATATAAATTCAACAAAAAAGGTCGTGTTCCATCGTTACAATATTGTATTCACTGAAAAGTGCTTCATATTGGTTGAAATGGTTGTTAATCATCTCAATAGATGGCGCGCGGTGTGTCCCTTCAGACACATAAAACTGAAAGAATAGAATAAATTCGATCACTCGGGCGGGTCACGAATGGCTGAGTTGGTGAGGCATCCGCCCCGGTATGGCGCGAAGGATGCGGGTTCGAGTCCCGCCTCGTGATCGAATTTTTTCTATTCTTTATAAATTTATATTTATAAAGCATTTGAATGCCATAAAACCAAAAATATAAATTCAAATTGTATATTGCTGTATTATTTAATCAGGAATGGCGATGCTAACAAAACTTTGTATAATCTTTTAGGAATGATAAATTTTAAACGTTTATAAACTCTACATAAACATTTTCTTTATGTTTACGTTTTTATAAATAAATAGCGACCCGCCCCGGCTTCGCACGGGTGCAATGCTGATACTAAATATACTACAGAAAAACTGTGAACGTTGTATATAAAAACATAGCGGCCCGCTCCGGCTTCGCACGGGTATATAGTCTACTTGATAAGTTGAAAATGGCGTAAACTAGAGATAAGGCACTTAAAAATACGTGCGATAGCTCATTTGATTCGGAATGACGTCTAGAAAAATGTATCGGAAATGTTTATTAGCACACAAAAAATTGCAAAAGTTATAGGCAAATTAAGTTTCAAAAAAATAAGTATTTCGTTTATTGTTAATAACTCCGAAATTATTAACATTTCAGAAATTTTGAAAAATGATTCTTAAAGTGGAGGAAATTTCCAACGAAAAACTCCTGACTCCCGGAATTCTATCACCATTATTTATAATTTTAATTTAACGCTGAAAATAGGCCTCCGCGCGGCATTTTTAGATAGCGCGCGCGGCTTCAAAACCAAGCACGTCACACTAATTATTTTTTTTAAGGTATTAAATATTAATTTAAAAATTTAAAAAAATTATGGTGTATTTCGAACACTTCAAAGAATTTGCTCCCGTTGGAAATTTTACTTAAAGTTAATTTTTCAACAAATTAGACAAATGTTAACTAACGAAATTTTTTTGAACTTCCGTCCTTATTGCACATTAAAAAAAATGTTTAAATAATTGTCGGTAAAATTTTTCACTTCGTGGAGCCCTTCATATAAATATACTTAACAAGATCGCGCCATAAAAGTTTAAAAAATGTTAATACTTTGTTTATAATAATTTTTTCAAGTTAACAAAAAACTAGAAATTTCTAGTTTTTTGATCAATTTACTTATATGAAGGCCTCCACGAAGTGAAAAATTTTACCGACAATTATTTAAACATTTTTTTTAATGTGCAATAAGGACGGAAGTTCAAAAAAATTTCGTTAGTTAACATTTGTCTAATTTGTTGAAAAATTAACTTTAAGTAAAATTTCCAACGGGAGCAAATTCTTTGAAGTGTTCGGAATACACCATAATTTTTTTAAATTTTTAAATTAATATTTAATACCTTAAAAAAAATAATTAGTGTGACGTGCTCGGTTTTGAAGCCGCGCGCGCTATCTAAAAATGCCGCGCGGAGGCCTATTTTCAGCGTTAAATTAAAATTATAAATAATGGAGATAGAATTCCGGGAGTCGGGAGTTTTTCGTTGGAAATTTCCTCCTCTTTAAGAATCTTTTTTCAAAATTTCTGAAATGTTAATAATTTCGGAGTTATTAACAATAAACGAAATACCTATTTTTTTGAAACTTAATTTGCCTATAACTTTTGCAATTTTTTGTGTGCTAATAAACATTTCCGATACATTTTTCTAGACGTCATTCCGAATCAAATGAGCTATCGCACGTATTTTTAAGAGCCTTATCTCTAGTTTACGCCATTTTCAACTTATCAAGTAGACTAATAAAATAGATAGCCGGGCGGCCGGCCGGTACCGCCGCAAACGCTACGTCCCGCAATTTTTAAATCTGTAATATCTTCGAAAATATTCACTTAAATCATACGGTGTAAAGGGCCATATAGATCTATATTAAATGAACAATGTATTCAAGGTATTTAATTGGTTAAGGATTAATGCTGTATTGGTTAAAATCGCTTCGAAAATTAGCCATTAGTTGTCGTAAAAAGTAAATGACAAAAAAAAGTTATTGTGGGTTATCCATAAGAGATAGACATATACCATCACGGACTTTTCTGTAGACCTTTTCAATGTGTACAATACTTAGTACATTATTTTGATAAAATTCGTAGGCTTCAGCCTGCGTTTGCAATGTAAGCGGAAAAAATGTAATTATTTACGACATCACATTAGAAACCTCAAAAATAACAGTATTTCTCCACTATTTAATGGATGTTATTATACATATAAACCTTCCTCTTGAATCACTCTATCTATTAAAAAAAAACCGCATCAAAATCCGTTGCGTAGTTTCAAAGATTTAAGCATACAAAGGGACATAGGGACATAGGGACATAGGGACAGAGAAAGCGACTTTGTTTTATACTATGTAGTGATAAACGTGTGATAAACAAAGTCGATTCTAAATATTATATTCTTATTCTCGTTTTTATTTGCTTATCCGTGCTTCTAATATGTAAGAGATACATAAGCACCTTGCAAAGATATTGATAATTATGAATACAATTTTAGTTAAATTAGCTTATTGCAATCATATTGCCCCATAGTCAACAGCCATAAAAATAAACGAAATTTTCAAAAGCCTTATATTAAGCTGATCACGTCCAAAATTCGCCCTTAAAACGCCTAATGAAATAAGCAAATCAATCAATATAAGTGCTTCGTATTAAACTAAATTCGTTTTGAATGAACTTATACAATGCGTATTACGATAATCGCGATTCAAAAGCATCCCAGTGACCTTATAACCCCGCTATTTGAACCCGCAAGTGCGACAGATGTGAGAATTAAAAACACACCCCTAGTCATTTATTTACATCACGACATTTGACTATTAATACTGGACTTTAATCCGCTAATATACATTTTGAATACGTCACTATTCATTACATTCAAGCAATAATGCACCCAATTACTGAGCAGTTAGGTAACTTTTCCATTGTTCTATTGTAAAGGCGTTGTTTTCATAACCCTTATCACGGTGTACTTAAGCTTATATTAAATGTACGAATTTTCCAACGTTTAACTAATTACGAAGCGAAAGCAATAACAGCAGTTAAGGCGTTACGGCCATATTTAAAAATTATTACTTTGTGAATTTATTTGTCTTCGTGAATAATGCGTATTATGTGCGTTTAATGGATGTGTTAATTACTGAATTGTATAAATAATGGAAGGTTTTTAATAATGAGATATAGAACTAAGTTTTATTTACGTATGTTTATGTCCCATTAGATAGTATAAGAGTTATTAACTTAGAAACATCTGTAAAATAGAGAAATAAACATTTAGGTTTACCGTTTATTAATGGTTAGCGAAAAGCTGCAGATAGTGTACGAACCTTGGCTAATTGCAAGCATTTATTCATGTCCGTTGTTTGCAGCTAAATTTGTCCTGCGTTGCCTCTGCGGTCACTGCAGTCGTTAGCTCTACGTACCGAAAACTTTATTTTAAAATATTTTATTGTACTAACAATTTAATGGCAATGTTGTGGAAGTTGTCATCTTCTCTTAAATTATCTCAGTGACCTCATTCAGCTTTATTATATTTCTAAATTTAATATTTAATATATTTATATGAATAACTTTCAAATTTTTCTTCCTATTTTTGTAATGTTAAAATCACTTGCATTGCACAGTGTTAATAAACTTCTTATTTTATCGTTTAAATAAGTAAAAATTTAAAGATTATAATTAATGCCATCGTTAAACCTTAACAATTCATAAAACGCATTAAGCATATTTAATTTTGTTTGTTACAGGTACGTCTGGCGGGCAGCTCTCCAATTGTTTGCAAAGGATTGAAACGAATTTTAAAGTTATAAAACATTAATAAAAGCTCGCGGAAAGAATAAAACAACACTCAACTTTTCCATAAAACCGGAATAAAGACTTCTTCGCTGAAAATAAACGTAATTAGACGTAGCATTTAAAATTTAAACGTAGAACCATAGAATATTCCATCTTCAAATCACAATTTAAGTATTTTTTTCTTTACTCTTTTCGAGTTGCCAGATCGTTTATATTTACTCTTTAGATAGGTACTTCTTAATTTTTCGTCGGCCAGTTTTTCTATCGTTAACGACGGTGAATTTGGAATTGCAAATGGCGCTAATTGCCCGATAGAAGTTTGCATTCGCACTTGAGACTGATTGTTGAAATATTTAACGATTCTAACAGCGGAATAATTTAACGTAGCTCCTTTGATGCTACTTGATTACTTTATTGATCTAAGCTAGCTACTTTTAGGCTTAATAATGGCATAATTTATTCATTACGAAGTCGTACAAAATTAGCAGGACGACGTTAACGTTGCCAGATCGTAATAAAGTCGTAACGTTTTAGTTAATCGTCCTTTAAATAAGTATTACCTTAAGAAGTATCTTATAAATAAAAACTAATATCAATATCTTGAGAATTATAATACAACTCAAATATTCTTAACATCACTTGAATTTGAAGTGGAATCCGTCGGTATTATTTCTAAAATTCAACTAAATTGGTATCATCTTATTTCAAGAGAACCTTTTCTCACAATGAAGGGATTGAAATGTAAATGAGCTATAATACAAACTTTCAGCAGTGACAAAAGACAGTTTGAATTTGATCGTTAAATTTTTCTTTGATATTTCAAAAATATCATTTAAAAAGGATATTTTATCGGTTATTATGAGTAAAATGTATTTAAAATTACAAAACAAAGTGCGTCACGTTTGTGATACCGTACTTTGCAATCAGTTAAACCAATCAGCATCAAAAAATCATTTATCACGAAACCCTTAGTTTATCAGCTTTCTTACAACTGTAGCCGGTAATCCTCCCTGATTTATATCGGTCTGATTGCTTTATATGCATTAAACTGATGGACTTATTTGAATAAGATATCCCGAATTTACAACCTATCACTAAAATGTTCCGGAAATACTACTGCGATAAAGCTAGGGAGAATCTGCACTACTAATTTGAATTGATGAAATAAATGAAAAGGGATTTTGTTGAAACGATTATACAACATTCCCCTGAAATAATAATCACAATTCGACATTTCAACATTCAACATTTCGTAAATGTCATTGATGAATTAATTAATTTAGTTTTTATGTTATAGTCTGTGGCCCAAAACTTTGTGACCGCACTATGGCACGAGTCATGCAACAATATCCGACAGATGGCGCGCCAGTGTTGCCAACTTAATCAATTACTGTTGACCCTTGGCACATAACCAATCAATGGGACCGCTGGTGTTGACCTCCATTTCAACTAGAATATATCATAAATATTCATTCTAGATAATTATTATCTATGGTTGCCCATAAATTAAAACATATTTTTTTCAAAGTACAATTTCTAAAAGATTTTTCTTTGTTCAAATAACCGTGCATTTAGATGTAGTGTCGTTCTGGCAACTTAGAAGAATATTAGCACTGAACTGTAGTTAGTGAACACTGAACAGCTATTGTAACGTTCTCTTTGTTCAATGTTTAATATATTAAAATAGTAGAGCGAAATGAGCTGCTTGTAAAAACAGGGTTGGAAATGAAAGGAAAACTGAACCATCAAGAGTCGCATAATTAATGAAAAAATTCAATTGGAGATAACGAATCGCTTCACTTTTGTAGCGTGAGCTGATTATTTCACATCTTTGTTCTATTAGCTTTTTTGCTCTATGTGTGTTAAAATTAGATAGAGCACTCCAAAGATAATGAGATTTAGAATTCCATATTTGAATTAACGTTTTAAACTTTTGTCAGTATTATTTTAAATGGTTAGTTGTTTGAAGTTTAGTACCTACACTGCTGACACACTGAAGAAAGCCTGTAACGTTTCATAAACTTAGTTGTAAAATAAATTTAGGTAAGATTTTTAAGGTAATAAGAAAATTAGTTGTAAAATAAATTTAGGTAAGAAAGATACCATAGCATATTTAAATATCTACATTTTCGATGTTAAAAAAGATTTTTTGTCTTTTGATAAATAACGAAATATAAAGAGAATATTATAAGATATCCGCGTACAACAAATAAAAAAATAAATGTCTTAGCACAAGGTCCACTGCGAGTCTTTTTAAAAGTTTTAATGAATTTGTAACTAGCAAAAGTTTTTTGCGATTGTTAGAAATTCAGTTGTACTTTATTTCATTTCAGCTCGTAACTGCCGTAATTAAAGGAGTTCAAATATTGTTTATTAATAAAATAAAACTTTTTACAGCATCAACACACCGTTAAAGCTAAAAAGTAACTTCATTTTGGCGATTTAACAATAATTAAATCAAAACTATTTTTTACTGAATTATTTAATAAATAACAACATATTCCAATTCACTTCAACAACAACTATACAATAATTATTATCAGATATACAAAATTCACTACTAATCGTGAGCAATAACAGTCATAGACCATAACTCGAATTAAAACGCTATCCCATGTGATTGGCTCATCGATAGCTAACCTTTAATTAATCCAAAGTCAATAACATCGATTAATTCCAGAGTGGGTTGATTACCACCACCGCTTGGTCAGCGAAACCGTAATACGATTGGATCTAATCATACCCTCTCTTCACTTTGGTCACGGTAATCGTATACCTACGTGGCTAATTTAACTCATTTTTAGTATATTGTATAAGTTTATCGGTCGAATATAAAATGTTACTACATTTTAAGACTTGCCAAAATACAATGTTCAATACTAAACTCTAAAATTAAAGTTAAATGTATGATGAAGAAACTGCGACAAAGCGCAAGCAATTTCTTCTTTACAATACGATGATATGATACGTTTGAAGTAAATCTTTGAATTCAATCTCATTCATAAAAAAGCATTTAAAATCTTCGGGTCAAAAGAGAATCTTATCAGTTTTCACCGAACTTTATAACAAAAAATATCTATTTCTTTTTAAAACCACATCAAAGTAATGATCTAAAATTCTATGCCGTGAACAGGGAGCATACAAATTGTTTTATTTTTTTTAATTTTTCAACGCTTATCAAATTCCTTTCAGCTACATATTCAAAAACTTGCACTGTAAAAACAGCACAAACCCTTTCTATAAGATTTTCCCAAAACCTCTTCTATTTTATTGTTATAGTTATTTTAATGTGTTGTCCTTTTCGGTTTTATCAATTTGACTACCAGGCCAACGATGCTTCACTGTCACTTCTAATATAACAGATGCACGCCAGTTACCGTTGTAATTGAATGTTTTGGTATGAAATTTGATCTCATAAAAAAGCACTTGCACGATATTAACATGAAAAATGACTAGATTTCCGTGAAGGCAACGTGGAAAAACATTAATTTCGACACATCGCCAAACGGAACCCTAGGCAATATCTATCACCGTGTATTTGCATAGAGGGTGATCAATCTGGGATGAATTCTTATATCAAACCGTACAGCGAATATAAACGTCGATTCATTGGCTGACTTATTGGCCTATTTTTCGGGAGGCAGATATTATTTGGTTAAGCATTATCATAATTTCTGTGCCATTTTTATTGAAGTAATATCACAACCCAGCTTCAATATTGTTTTTTTTTTATATTATGTCATCATTTTTACGTTGTTTTGTTTGTGAGTTGATATTATGAAATTATGAAATATATCTGGTTTATACTGTAGTTATCTGCTTTGACAACTAAGTCCTTAACTAAGTCGATCTAAAAGCACATTTTGCAGAGTTTCCTCTTATTAAGAATTTTTTAAACAAAAGACAACACATTAAAAAAGGTTCTATAGTATAATTACATCATGTTTCAAGATTGAAGTATTTTCAATTAGGGCGAAATTTTAAAAAATACACATACCAAATACAGAATTTTAATTTGTTTTTACTTTTTGTTGTAGGTATTTTTCACTTCTCATGTTATTAATAAATGAATAAAAATGAAATTCTTCAGTTTCAGGTGAGTCTAACCTCTAGGCGAGGGACTCTAAGGTACTGCAGTATAAAACTATAGGAATGGTTGTTGTATTAATTAATTTATGAAGTTATTTTCAGTTATCAAATTGGCTGAAAAATTAATCATTGAGTGTAAGTAATAAGATTGGATTTCATTTGAATATATCAATTCCAAAGCCGTGACGTAGACTTGTGTTTGAAGTCACTGTCGAATCAAAAGTTATTATAACAATAACATCTCAAGGGAGATGTTGATGAATGAAATCCACTCATTCGAAGCCTTAATTACAGATTTTAATTAATCTCGAGCTTAGCTCAATTCTCCCAAAACAAAATGATTCATTGGAATTAAATTCACGTTTCGTTTCGTTTATTCTGTCCGTTAATTTGCTCTGTTTTATTATGATTTATGATTTAAACATTTTCAAAGGTCACGTCGCACTATCTCTTGTTGTTATTTGTTATTTTTTTGTTTATCGCCTTAAACGTTTCATATACTTACATGTTATCTATAATCTTCTTATTCTTATTGTCCGCTACCACACGAAAATTTACGTTGAAAAATTACAAATGAAATTGTTTTGAAATATTTTCATGTTTGATTTTCATAATATATTTTAGAATGTGTATACCTACTGTTATGAAATTTTCTGTAACAAGGAAAACTTCTATTATCATCGGTTGAGTATTATTACCTAAATTAAAAAAAAAACATTAACAAAAGCGTTGTATTTTTGAAATACGGAGCAATTTCGTAGTTTCGTGTGGTGGTGGCCCGAATGCTTTGTTCGTTGTGTCGTAAGCCCAGTCATTGCTTGCACTGTCCTCATTATTTGGCCTATTTCTTGTTTTTCTTTTACAAACGCATTGTACTCAATGTCCATGTAGCATAGAATTAGATCGATGTGTAAAGAGAAATAGTTGGTAAAATATGTGTTAGATTTTTTACAAATAATTTAATAGACATTACCTTGGATTTTGTGCAACAGTAAGTACAATAATTTAATTATTACACGACTATAGTATATTTGTACCTTTGTATAAATACATATGTATTTATATATTTATAACGAAAATGGAAAACGAATATACTCACAGTTAAAAAATTGTATATCTGATTATTTTTCAAAGCTTTCATTTTTACTCTGTAACTTTTTACATAATCTGTATTCATATAATCTTTTGACGGGCATGGCGCGAACGCAGATTTAATTACACGACGCATTATGGAACTACTAAAAATTTCATAAGACCCTCTGCTCGCGAACCTCAAAATATTGATCGTACCTCTCTCTCATTCATGCCAATGTGATGAAGCCCATTTCGGCACACTTCCACACACCGCACACATGCAAACTTACTATTAAAAATCGTTTCGTGGGCGTCATCGAGAGAGGACATTAAACAATACGCATGCGCGATGACTTTGAAAGCGCGTAAAGCGCTTTATACCCCACGAACCATTAGACTTGCACAATAGGGGAAGCGCTCTCAATGCTAAAATGAAACAAGTTGAGTTCCATTCAAAACCTGAACTTTATAAATGAGAAGTAGCCCGTAATTGGCAAGTAATTTTGGTAGTAATTCAAATGTTTATTAATTCTTTTGTCGACTGGGGTGTTTTGTTAATTTACGTGTAATTAGACGCCTAAATGAGCCTGATTGATAGAATTGCTTGAATTTAACTTAGTGGCAGGTAGAAAACATATTAGTTACATGAAATATATGGAATTCAATTATAGTATTCTTGTAAGGTGAATATAGAGTAGGTAATCAGAGTTTATCATCTATTATTTATTTATTTATATTAATTCTAGAATTAGTTTCGCACCAATTTCTTATGAATGTATGGTATAACAAAACTATGTACGCTCACTCAGGTTTATACATATGCATTTTAAAATATAAATAAACTGTTACACCAAACAAGGAGTTTTAACAAAATATGAAAATATCTCCACAATCCGTTGATTGTTAATTCGTTTGAGATATTCACGTCACGGCCCCGCCGCAATAAACAATTATTAATGCGTTGCTGTGCGCGCATACGAACTGTTTGAGTTTTAAAGAGTTCGTTAATTTCAAGTGGGGTCAGATGCGAAATGCGCAACGGGGGCAACAAAAAGGATGGGGCCCTATGTAACTCTACGTATAAACTTACGTAAGCGCTACGTCTAACGAATCCGTAGCACTAACATACTATGAAACGCTCATAAGTCATAGTAGCTACAATACGTAGCTACTATGAGCTTCAGCCTTATTCGGTTCACAATAACTCCATCTTGTACAAATTAACAGTTTGCTACACCGTCATATAGAACTTTATTAGAAAATCTACATATTTTAGATAACGGAGCCTCTAATGGGGCCTCAATTACCAATGAAACCGTATCTGGTAGACGCTGTAAAGCCTACAATGTCAGACGAATTCGTTAAAATATTTCTTCGCATGCCTTTCTGCAATAAACTTTATTGCTTACTGAAAAGTGATCCAAAAAGTTGTTACGTATAAACAGTAATTTTAAATTGATGATATTTTCCTTTGTGTGGAAATTCGAGATATATTTTAAATAAGAGTTATTTGTGATTTAACTGTTAGTACATTGAAAAAATAAAAAAAGCTGTATGATATTTTTTTTTCTTTAGTAAGTTATATTAACTTTCAACGTAACAACATTATTTTAAGTAATGTTTTTTGTTATGATAAACTTTACTAGTTAAGATCTCTAACAAAAAAAAATACATCTGCTGACAAATATAAAAAACTTACACTTCACCCTTAAAAAAAGACGGTAAAATTCAGATGACACACTAAACGTAAACATTCGAAAAAATACAACCGAAATAAATAATGCTCTAAACTTCCGCTTCCGAGGCCGCGTGAAAAAAAATCAAAATGTCAACGCACCATAACCATCCAAGTTCCAACACTGTTGATTGGCGCTAAAACTGCCATAAAGCTGTCCACCGAATCACCTGTAAGGGCCAATCGATACTTAAAGCTTAAATTGGTTAATAAAATATTTTTACCGTTCACACCGCTGTAAAAATGTCAATCGGTATTAGGGAAAGTAGTGTCCTATACCCAGTGAGCTTTAAGCATTCGTTTAATTAAAAAGCCCACGATTTAATTGGAAAAGTATTCATTTACGGACTCTTTTGTTCAGTCCAGTCGTGATTTATATTTTTGTGGCGATGAGGTCGATCTGTGAATAATACTGCTTTTTTAGGACCTTTTAAATAATGCTAATTGTGTTTACGCGCACAAACATCGAATTGTGCTAAATGATAATCAGTTTAAAGGAACACCCACAAGGTATATTTATAATATTTAGATAATGTAAATATTTTCGTAATATGATTTATTTTAATTTAAGCTTAACCTAATTGTTTTTTGGCTACTAAATATTTTCATACAATTTCATTTTATCACAACGTATATATACTTACCTATTTGTGTTCGTAAGTCGGAACAGAGAGACTTAAATTCTATTTATAAACGCACATAATATAACGAACATAATGAAAATTGTATTCCATTTATTTATATTATACATCGTAGATAATATGTAAATGACTAGGAATATAAACTGTGAAATATATATATAAGTATATCTCTATTTTTTTCTAAAAATTACTAAAACCGAGCCAGACTTTTTGGCAACGAATTGTATCTAGGCTAATGGAGGTTTATAGTTTACCGACACATAAAAAACTTACAATTATAACATAGATTTCGGATCTGGGAACATCGTAATAAAAGGTTCAACAATGAGTATTTTAGTATTCTCGACAAATTACAGTAATATCAATTCATTTTAAATATCGGTAAGAATTTGAACAAAAATAAGGATTGTAGAGTTTTATCAAGTTTTAATAATAGGTATTGTTTTAACTACACTAAAAATAAACCAAGGAAAATGTAATAATTTGCTTTATGTAAAATACAATACAATTAAAGATATTCCTTTAAACAGTTCTTGTAAACACTAAAAGGCTGCTTGAAGATTTCCTGATAACTAATTTTATCGCATGAAGTCTATAACAACTTCAAAGTGAAAAAGGTTGCAAACTTATAGAATTTGAGATAAAGATAAATATGAGTTTTCACAATTAGGAATAAAAAAACCATAGCTTTCCAGGACTGTTTCTCCTGTAGATTAACATCACACACAACATTTAATACCATTGTGAACCGATCAGCGCCGCTGCGATAAATACGACCGCAGCGGCTGCCATATTTCTGAAGTTAGTTCCGTCGGCGACAAAATATCTGCAAGTCTAATGGCAAAAGTTGCATCGGATGAGAAGTCATGCATAACAAATGCAACCGAACTCGTCGCGGACGCATCACATTATCGCCGGCTGGATAATCTAAGCAATCTGGCTTTTAGATTAAACACGACTACAATACTATGAACATAGTAAACGATCTAAAATTCAGCGTGTATTTGAACACTTCAATAAATATTATTACGTAATGTAGGTGATTCAATGACCAATGTTCATAAAATTGTACGAAAATTGAGCTTGTATTCTGCGTGGTACCTTAAAAAGTATGTTATTGCGTTATATAGCTATTGTTTATGTTCATTTAATTGTATCTACGAATGCAACAAGGTATAGACAAAATAATAAAGCTGAGTAAAATACAAAATGGCGTGAGCTCTTAATTAAATAAGGCTTTACTTTTAAAGTAAACAAAGCTATAATAATACGTTCAATTGTATCACATGTATAGTTCTCATTTAAAAGTAGGTCATTCCTTATAAAACAAATATGAATCACAATATATATCACAAAAAGTGTCAACGTTAAGTACACAGGTTGGCGCTATAGCTTTTATTTCCAACACGCGTGCGGCGCCGTAGTTAGAAACTAGGACCCTGAGGTGATTCCTGTCTGGACACACTACAGGATAATAGTGGGTGCATTGAACTTGTTTTTCAAGCGTTTTACCGAGGCACTGAAAGAGTTCATGCCGGTTGAAAAAATATTACACACTTTGAAATTTTATAGGGAAATTTTAACGGAGTGTTAGAGTATTCCGGCTTTTTGAAAATCTTTTTCGTGTCAATTTTGTACTACAAATACGAAATTGTTTTCTTTTTTATTTATTCAATTTTCGTTGTAAGTTTGAGTTTTTTATCCATTATTTGAACGGTAATGCGATCGATTAATCCAGCTTTTATAAAACGCCGTTAGCAAATATTGTACTCTGTCCGTGCCCCAGGCACTTCGTCACTATGAGTAACAACCCTCCCTACAACCCTGCAAAGTGCAAGCATGTAAATTCACTACTCAGAAATAAATTTAAAAGCTCGGATATTCAAAGGTATTCGGTATATATTTCTCCCTGCTAATGCGTCTGTGGAGCGGCAAAATTGTAAACTTTTACACGTATTTATATGGTTTATTTTAAGTAGCTACTAATTGAAATTAGGAGTTTTTTTGAACCGTGACTGCGACACAATGCCTCGTTAAATAATTTCATACAATATTCATATATAAACTTTAAAGTCTCATGTCATATTTCACCACATAATTCGTTCAATTAGGGTTTAAAAGAAAATACACATTCCTAATATTAGACTTCAGGAGTATTAAAACTTACAAAGGTATAAGAAAAAAAATAGAAATAATTACACGTTCATTATAAAATGGACACGTTAACGTAATTTCCTGAAAACTAAAATCACGTTAATTTAAGAATATCATATTTGAGAGAAACTTTAATACTATTGAGATATTTTTGTTTTGCTTCCACGAATATGGCGGATTTAAGGATTCGCACAAATCGATATGGACACTGGACAGGTGACGTGAATATACTCGTTGAGCTCGTAACAGAAAATTCCACTATGTATTTTTATCCAGTACTTTCAATAGTGGCTTGAATTTAAATTTTGTTAGTGAAAGCTCGATACAACTATATTTAACAAATTTTACAAGAATGACCTATTAGTAGATACTAAAACACGCCGTACATAATTTTGTACAACGTAGAGTATATTGTATAACCTAAAGCCATCTTCCATAAATTGACTATCTCACTCGGAAATACATTTTCGTATCGGAAGGCTGTTTCTGAGATTAGCGCGTTCAAACAAACAACCAAATTATGGTCGCACAAACATCAAAAATATGTAATAGATCAATAAATGCACTCTCAAGACATTCAAAACACAAGATATAAACAATCATGTTTATAATCAGACGATTCCACAAACCGCTTAATAAATCCTATATTAATATTTTCCCATACTAAGTCCATATACTTACGCTTATATGAGTGATCAATAGCAACGCTATGCAGTGTCTTAATTAACCGTACAGTCAATTTACACAATATCCTATTACTTGCTCTGGTAACACTTGTGTTGGCCTAACTCAATAATACACCTAATTAATATTGTTAATTTGAACGGAAATGTGTGTTAAAATTATAATGTAATGTTCAAAGGTGGTGATATTTGACTTATAGTGAAGATGAATTTCTTGTGAAACTTGATTTCGTGGATGTGATAGTTAATCTTTGCTAGTTTTTCACTCGATAATCGCTCAACCAATGTTGAGGCATTAAGATATCTTGATAGATTTGGACCATTTGGATAAATTATATGACACAAAATAACATACACGGTTATTTTTTAATATGATGTAATATTAAGTATAAAAACAATATCAAAACACCGTAACACAATACACAAATATTTGGAGACGGAAACGTTAACAATGAGCGTAAGGGAAGATTGATATTGCCGACGTTCTGTCACAAACCATCCACTAGTTATCACATTGTGTTCATTCATTAATATTCAACAAAACCTGGAACAAAAACCTCACTGTTATTCATTTAATTTGAGAACAATAAATAAAACCATTACAATCTTTAAGTGCCTACATCTAACATGTTTAATCTTAACATACGATTTCTTATTAAAGTAGCTCAGCAAAATAAATATAAAAGAAGCCCCATTAAATAGAAATCACATGTTTTTGATCTAAAAAATAAACCCTTTATAACGCTTACGTTACAAATGAAACATCAGAGCACACCCACTCATTCTTACACGAGCTCAGCTTTAATTAAAAACGCCGCCCCATTTCTTCGATACTCTATGATTCTTTGCCCCGTCTTCCTGAGGCATATCGATTCTATATAAAAAGGTAGACAACGAAGGCTAGACGGCCTACGTCGCCGATGGCAACCGGCGTAATCAACGAGCTTTGTACCACGAGATGGGAATTACAGATACGCAGCAAGTACTGCTCAAGGGTGTTAGTATGCGTTCCATATATTCATATTGCTAGCGCTAGGCAATAGCGCGTGTTACTAAGATAAAGCGATTAATATCTCTAGGATAACTTGTAAGAAAATAAAGTCACACTTTTAATTATGTTAATGTTATTTACGCTATTAATTCTTTAATTTTCATTTAATTTAATGCCATATTATATAAAGGAAACTGTTATTCATATAACCATTATTATGTTATCTACAAACCTCGTACATGCCTCGTACCTACGACATGAGAATACTAAGTAACCATAAAGTAATCTTATAATAATAATGTAAATTTCGAGAACGATCCTGGAAACGAGATTACAATACGACAATATCGCATGATTAACTATTTACTATATCGAATAAAAATATAGAAGGACATTTTTTAATATCAGACTTATGTAATAAAATACGTTATATATAACCAGAGGTCATACAATAAGCTATCGCCCGCTCTGAACGCACTATTTAAACTTATCTCATACCAAGACTTAATAAATCTTTATAAAGAATAACAAAAAATTTTATTTAAAATATTTTTATTATCCTACAAGTCGAACTAAATTCGTTCATTTGTGCTTGTAAAATCCTTTACATTTGCACATAATACGGTATTATGATCCAGCAGCACATGTTAAAGCGGGTTTAGTTGAAAAATAAAATAGAAATATGTAAAATGTAAACGGGGCACAAGCTTTCAGATGCTTGAATGCGGTTCATTCACACGCCTTTGACGTCATAAGAGGCAATGCCACTGCTTTTGTTCTTTCTGTTTTACATACAGAACAAATAGATATTAAATATGTAGGTACGTATTTGGAATTTAATTATACATGTATTATGGGAAGTAGAATATTTACGAAGTTTCCTCAAATTAAATTACCGTAGAGGGTGTAAATGCACCATAAAATAAAAATAAACTGATATTTGGTACTTTATCTCAAAAGCAAATTAAATATATTGTACATATCCTCAGATACATACTAAATATAGATTATATTTTATAATAAAGAACCTTTTAATTTTCCTTTAATCTCCAACGTAAAATTATTGAAAAGGAAAGATGATTCGCAAAATTTTCTTATTCAGAATGTTGGACGACATAGAAAACTAAATCGTTCGACTTACCACTTATTATCTCCATTCAAACTTAACGAATGGAAAACTTTTTGAACTATCCTTGTAATTAGAAAAAGCCGAGTAAACCTTTGTCTACGTAAATCACAAACCTTTATTGAACAAATTTCAATCGAAAATGACAATTCGGTGAGCTTTAATGCTGAGAGTATGCTTGGTGTGAAGGAAATTGCGCAAAAACTTTTTATCAACATCATTTCGATTTTGTAAGTCATTGTTATAATTGATGGCGGTATATTTTTTTTAACGTATTCAAAAAGTATAATTAAGTTTTTAAGTCAATAAAAACTAATAAAACGCACCTACAGTTAAGAATGGAACAAATTAACTGGATCACGTGAAAAAAAAATGACATATAAGTTCACACGTAGAGTATGTATTCAAAATCTTAAACACACAATTTCACATCTTTTCTACAGGAAAATTCTTACTAATCATCATTATGCAAATCATACTACCTCGTTCTTCCCTAAAAGATTAGCAACAACAAGCACAATCAATACAATATCACAGTTAAGTAGTTCAGAATCCCATGATACTGTACATTGACACTACTGGTATCGATAGTGAGGCGTGTTTACCAACGGGTGATAGATGGAACCGCATTAAAGACAATCCATCTTCGTTGTTGGAATGACACCAAACGTCAACTCGAAGAAAACACCGAGAACCATTGCTTGATATTTACGATTATATTGAAACTAATGCTGAGGGCTTAGGAATCATTCATGCCCTATAAATTTGGATGAAAGTATTTTGAAGTGAAATTTCTTTAGGCTTTCGTTGAGAGTAAAATTTCAAGGTAACGTCATGGCAATACCGTCAGGTCATGGAGTAAGAGTTTTGGTATCTTTGAATCTTAACAAAGAAGTTTCACTTCTGACACGTGTGCTCGGCACACACGCTCTTTTTTAATATGAATATCAATAAAGAAAATATAATGCATAGATGTTATAATCTGAACATTATCTACGAAAAACCTTCCAAATATTCGCTGATGTCGTAGATGCGAATTTAATTAAATTTTACCTTCACAAAAATAAGTTTTAACAAGACTTTTCGTGTCTTTAAATCCAACGTTAATTCGTACTAGGATAGAAAACAACATTATAAGAGCGCTTAAAAGATCTTACCCACCCCACTTCTAGTGAAAACCCGATATTTTTATCTTTAAAATGAATAACTCGACTTCAGAACTTTTTCGTAGTAGCTGAAATTAATTTTTCTTCTTACAGTAATATAATAAAGCGTTCATAGCGGTTTCACGGGAACCAAAATTAAGTTATTCCTTACAAGTTAGTGGTGATATTGTGAGCTATCGATAAAGTTAAATATTTCAAAACTTATTTCATTATCGGCTCGAAGTGCGGCAAAATAGTCCAAGTTAATTTGAAACAATGTTGACTACTTCATTATCAACTGATTTTATAGTGGAGACTTTCAGGCGTGTTATAAAGGTTAATGTATTATCACAAAATATTTTAACAGGACAAAGTATAATGTTATTTTTACATGAAAATTGGGGCTATTTATATAAGCTTTTTGATTTGGTAATTACACCTTTATGAACCTTAATGGCTACATTCATACATGAATTTAGAACACAATGCACCTGCTTTATGGCCAATTCAGATTATGAAATAATATTAATGTACTTATGTGAATTGTACTTAATTGAGTCATTATTGGTGTGTCAAATAAAATAAATAATAAATATACATAATAGAGTCTAGAATGTGGATGCCAATTATACCTACAATTTCTATTTATGTGATTGATCCCGTTAAAATATATAAAAGTTTACTGACTATATAAATTTAGGCAAAAATTTCCTAAACTCAGTTACGTATTTGTATCAAACATTACCAAAAACATACTTACCTACATAGCATTCGTACTTACGCGCCTATCATAATTTCATAAAATCGAACTGGCTGATTTAATACATTATTGATATGAGATACAAAAAAAAAAAGTCAACGTAGCATTTTCCACACAGGAAGTATGTTGGGCGGTCTCGAACAGCGGATTTATGGCGCCACTTCCCCTTCCGCCCCCCCGCTACCCCGTCACATATCATGGATGGTTTTTTAGGTGAAAATGTTGCCATTTAATCGCTCTTTAGTATTACTAAAAATGAAATATCACATACATAAGTGTTGCAAGTATTTGAAGATAACAAAATGGGTGCTGCCTACGCATTCGTTTGATACGTATGTTTTCAAACGTAACATGATTGTATTTTTATCTTTTAATGTCAATGAATGAATAGAATGTCACAATGCTATTTTTATTTTGATACTAGCGGTCCGCCCCGACTTCGCCCGTGGTACATGTTTACGTTTATCGCATATCATAAGAATCATCTTAATAAAAAAAGAATTAACGAAATCGGTTCAGCCGTTCTCGACTTATGCGCTTACCAAAACATTTTGCGATTCATTTTTATAGTATACATTATAATTGTTTTCAATCCAAAATTACAAGTAAAATAAATAAAGCAAGATTTGTTAACATAATATACACTGGCCTTTTGTCTCTCCAGTTGTAAACAGTCTCTTGGCAAATACGAACAGGCCATGTATGTGTAAATGAGCTGCCCTGTAGTTGTCCTTGATTGGTTGATTGATCATATATGCGTGCAAGTCAATATTACGAACATTATGCCAATGTTAATAGGTAATTTATGATTGAATTGAATAATCCTTGTGATAATTCCGAAAATTAGGACTAATTTTAGTAAAAAAATTATACGAAATTTGTTAAAACTAAATGGCATCATTTAATTCTTCATGTAAGATTATTTAAAAAAATCCAATGCACTCACAATGATTAAACAGATTGACAAAATTTAATTATTTTCCACGAAGTCATACAAAAAAGATATATGTGATAATTAATGCAGCCAATTCATATTCAAATTCAATATTGTAATAAAATTTACATCTAAACAATATTTCTACTCTACTTAACGTTAGTAACGTTCAAACGAGGCATGAAACATTGCGACATTTCTGTGAGATCTTCAGTAAACTTTGTCTACGCTTTGCAATAAAATTGCTCTTTAAAATTCCCTTTAAACGCATTTTCAAGTGAAAAGGCAGTCATAGAAAATTCAAGAGGTCTGAAATAAAGTGTTGGAGCGTTGAAATGTATCCAGATGTCAACATAGAGTCGATCGGTCTTGATCCGATGGTAATATTGTTTTGAAATTCCCTTTTATCAGAGATCACCTTTTAAGTACCTGTAGAAATACTCAATATAAAGACAGGACAACGAGACTGGATAACGAATCATACGTCTATTTACTAGAGACATGATGTAAAATTACAAAAACATCAAACAGTGTATAAATTGCTTTAACATAAACATAAACAAAGAAAGTCTCCAAGTCTATATTTTTCAGAACGACTTGTACCCATTTCAACTGTTTTCACATACTCAAAGCTGACAGCTATAAATATATAAATAGTAGAGTTATATTACTTTATATCAATATAAATTTAAAAGCAATTTTATAAAGAGTTTATTCAAACATCAACAAAGTTACAAATGAAATAAGTTCACTTTACACGGTCTGCTGAACTGAAACATTTTCTATAATATATAACTTACAATGTGCAAAGTCAATGACTCGATAGATAACTATTGTTTGATTTCTCTTTGTCTAATACTTTGATTGAAAATGTTTTAATAAATGTTGAAACAATATCAAAGGATTGTGGATTCATATTTGATATCTTGCTTTAAACATATTCCATAAATAACTTTTGTGAAAACTGTTTAATTCTCTTTTGAACATTGGTTAATTTTGCGTCAAAGCATTCAGGCTCACCTTTTTTCCTTAGAAGAAATCATTCATGTACCCACATTACATGGGCATTAAATAATAATAGATTAAGACGCCAGTTAATGACCAACTAGTTCTCGAAGCTTGTTCCTATACACTAGCCGAATCTCTTATACTTCTTCTCTTCCTTATATATCAGGTATATAACAGTATTGATTTTCCCAAAGCACAGCATACTTCATACATCATAGGCGTAGCGATTCTGTCGTCACTCTGACCCAAATGAGCTGCCATTTGGCGCACCGCCCGTCATATCTTCCATCGCTGCATATCAGCCCCCGAGGTGCTGTTAAAATGATTTCCTATCATAATAAAAGCCAACTCCTTGGAATCTAGCGAATGTCGTATTTAGCGCAGTTTAGGCGTTGCCTAACGCGCTCATTTATTTTATATTCTAACAGATATAATAGGTTTTTAGCCACAATATGGGAAGTAATCCTAGTTTTCTATCTACACTTTGAGTAAATAGTTAAATGAATAAGTATTCATTTAATACTTCATACGACGCGATAATTTCTTAAAATAGACTATGTTACATATCTATTATTAATATGTTGTTGTTACAAAAAAGGACGTTAAACATGATTATTTTACACAACAAATTACGTGAAATTAAAACTCCCAAGTATCATTACATATTTCCCCGCTTATGAAAGTAAATTTAACAAAAGATCCTAAATGCGGGTAGAACTCATTATACTCTCTCAACTTGCTGCGGATTAGATTTCACTCCGGGCTTACCTTTAAAATCAGCGTCAGGTTAATTGATTTGCTTATTTTAACAGTTCATTATAAATGTTTTAAATTCCTGCTTCTAATCATTAAAACAAACTGGGATGCGGCAAATGAAGACAAATATTTTATAAAACACATTTTCTAGCTCGGCTTTAACTAGTTTGTATATTTTATCTTCGTAATACTTTAGTTTTAACTGAAAAATGTTACGTATATTTAGTGAGATACGAACACAGAATTAATAAAACTTTAATGAAAATTCTAATATAATTAATAACAATAAAAAATTTCGTATGACTTTTCTGAGTAGGTACCTAAACATAAAATGTAATCCATTAATTATCTTTAAATATAAACACTGGGAACGAAAGTGTTTAAATATCACAGACATTTATTCAACGAAAACTTATTTAATATAAACAGAAGTAAGGAAGTTATTGTTAATATTGGTATCCCTTGAGCTTCTAACCGAAATCACAGTTAATTTGGAGAAATCTCAATTTTCCGAATGAATAGTTTAAACATCTGCTTCATAATTTTGATATAATGAATATTGTCCTTGCTTTTCGTATTATAACACGAAGTTACGAAGAATAAAATAATTTTCAATAAGTATTACTTCATAATGAGAAATGAGAATAAATATAAATATTATTCATTTAAACCACACAAGAATTAGGTAACTACGTACCTACATAATTGACAAAATCAACTCAAAAATTCTGTTTTTTTTTTAATATCTCTCCTATCAAAAATCTTATCCTTTTAACCTTAAAAGACCATTAAACTTATCTTAACTCTAACGTTGATACAAACCCACTTCCTTCGTCTAGACCACTAAAACATTCAATGTTTCCAAGTATATCAGATCGATACGAGCTTTGATAAATTACTGGCCTTTGGACATTTGCCAATACGCTATTTATTAAGTAACATAACATATAACTTCTTATTTGAACTTTTCTATTGGTATACTTAATGACGGCTAGCTTCTTGGCTTTAATGGATTACATTTTAGTTGAAGAACTACTATATATAGAATGTTTATTATGCGAAGTCTTTGATGCGAAATGAATCAATATAAAGTGTGGTAATTATTAAATTTTTATAGATTTACCTTTAATCCATTCTTCAGTAAATTATACTGTAGCCATAGTAAATGATAAATGGACACACGGATTTTGTTTTCATGCAGTTCTATAACTAATGTCATAGGACATATATAGAAAGTATTCAAAATGTAAAAAAATGGTACCTACATTTTATAAAACACGTCGTTAATTACAATACTTAAAGGGTTAAGGATATTTCGCTTATAAATCGCAACAAAGCAGTCGGGACGCTATTATGCTTATATAAACACTGCCGTGCAGCGATTTGCAATGTTTGTCTCTTTAACGAAATCCCAGCAGAGTAAACTTTCGACTGCAGGTCTCATTACAAACGCTTATTAAGCGCCTTTCCCGTAAGTCGGGAATGGTGATAAAAACGAGCTATTTATTATCATTACATAGCGCATACTAGCTTAAACCCATCGGTGTTTGCATTAAAATGTATTGGTTTGTATCGACGGAGTTCAATGTTTTTGGTTACCATTATTACCTTCAATATAAACACAAGCCGATGAAGGCATAGCTCGTTTTTGAATTTACGTCTGCTAAGTACAGTCAGGTTTAACTTTTATATTTTTTAATAGCTAATTTTTAATTTTCTTAAATCCCCGATAGTTTGACATTAGACCTATTCTAGTTTCATTTGTAGTTTCTGGGTTTCTCTACAATAGTAGAGCAAAGCTTTCATACATAACTTGGTACAATATATCATTATTTTTAGTAATATGCAGATTACATCTCCAAACAATTACTTACCTTAAAATGTGTTAACCGATCACAAACATCCACACAACTATAGCTTAATATACCACGTAGCATTAACACGTTCTAAGTCTATATTCAGCAATATTTACTTAGGCAAATAAATCGCGTCAGGCGCAAAGCTGTTCGTATGCAGGAAATTAAAATCCGCGTCAGCTGCGAATAATGAGACCGACATTACTTACCTGCGAGATTTCTTGCTAAATTAACGACGATTTAGAAATGGGAATGAATTTTTCATGTTTCTACGTACGCGCGAGAATTTTATTTCAGCCTTGCTGAATTGATCAAAAAACTTAAGTAAAATCCATTTATTGAATATTTTTACGTGTGACACACTTTGGTTGAGGATAAAAGCAACATAACATTGTGAAATTCATAATTTCCAAGAATCTTTTAAAAAGGATACGATTAATCGATATATTTTACTGTAATTCAATTTCACTTTTGATGTAGATATAATATATTAGCACATTTTTAAATCGTACGTGGATTAAACTGAATCAAGTGTAAAGCCAAAGCATAGGCTATATGTTACTGATAAAACACAACTTTAATATTTTCTAGAACATTCCACGATAAATATTTAGGCGCAACACCAAAACCTCGGTAAACGGCGTCACAGAAATATATAGCCGACATAAACAAGATTATATAACGTTACATTAATTTTATAGCCCTAACATAATGTTATGGTCCCACGGCACATATTATGTGCCCACCGTTCGTTATAAAATATTACATGTTCATACATATCTAAATGCAAAATTTCATTTGCGATATTACATAGAGCAATGATATTTACAATTCGCTTTAAATCAACAGTAAAACACAATCAGTTTTCATGTTTCCATATTATATTGAGATATTTAATAAACACGCGTGAATGAAAATTCATATTACCTACTGTCTTTTAGCAAGCAAATGAAATAAAATTGCCATAACAATCGTCATATTATATATGGCATTTAAACTGCCACATCTAATTGAAGAATAATATAATGAATAGAAGAAAGTACATACTGTATATTATATAAAATATTTCTGAAGCATCTACTCAATGCTCAATCCATGTCTTCACAGTGTCATTTCATTTTGGCAAGATAGGTATAACACCTTCATTTGACCTAGTTGGTGCTATGCTAAAGAAAACGCCCTATTTTTGACTGCACTAGGCCCACTATTCACTCTTTACCATTATTACAAGATAAGAAAATTCATTGAATTCACAATACTTATTCATTTCCTAAAACTGTCGTCTTTCCCAACATTTCCTTGAGTAGTTTATAATATCATTCAAAGTCACACATAAAATCGACAAAAGTGAATGAGAGTATAATAAGCGAGTGACCTATAACTTTGAATCAAATTAAAAAATATGTACTACGAATAAAACGCTATATATCTTATCTTAGTCATGGACAAAGACTGACCTATATTTGCTTCTAAAGAAGAGATCAGAAAGAACTCGAACTACATTAAAAGTAGGCTTAAATCTTTGCCTGTAGGTGACTGCACATTTGTACGTTTTTATGAAATCTCAATAAGTACAAAAGACAAACTTGAATCGGCAGATTTAAACTTGCAAGACTCAATCTATTGAAGTGAAAAACTGTTTAAAGGAAAATGTGTTCTATAATGCTGTATCGCATAGTGCAAAGTGGCTTGGTGAATGGTGTCGAGGGGCGGGCGGGGGGTACAAGAGAGTTGTCATTCGCAGAGACTTCAGGCGCAGACTGGAGTAACACAACTTGTCACCAAGCTTTATCTCGTTTTAGCTTTTTTAATAGTTTGCTCTAGATATAAAATCGATCCATTTAATTCATAGTTAAAGTTACTTTTGCTAGTAATTCGATCTTGTATACCGTACCTATTGGATCTGTTTCTTTGTGTTATATTTTATTCAATAGAACATGATACTCTTTCATCTATGACTATGAAGGGATTATAAATGACGTAATTTTACACACATGCTTGCGCTTACATTTTCAATAAAACATAAGTAATTATTCACTATATACAAACGTCTTGTTTTTGATTTTTGACGTGACAACGTCTTATAATTCGATAGAGCCGGCTGCACGCACGAAAA
Organism: Colias behrii; assembly: GCA_029959065.1. Taxonomy (NCBI): domain Eukaryota; kingdom Metazoa; phylum Arthropoda; class Insecta; order Lepidoptera; family Pieridae; genus Colias; species Colias behrii. The sequence goes on along the minus strand of JARWMC010000019.1, from coordinate 4,530,117 downwards.
AACATGACTCATGCGGCGTTATCTCGCTCTGAGGCGTTCCATGTAAGGCTTGAAGTGCAAGCGAGAGCGCGGAACGAGTGATAAAGAAGCAAAATCGGACGTTGTCACGTTCAACTATCGTCAGTAAAACCTAGGTAGTTAGTTAGGTGTGAAAGGGATAAAAAAACATACAGGCGTCATTCAAGGTCATATTTTCTTGTTACAAGTTAATGTTCATACTGAAATCTCCAGTGTATTAGATATAAGCTTCTTGGTAAACCGACTTTACAGACAACCAATTTTTTTTTATTAGTGACATACAGACAAACACACCTGAAAAAAGCCACACTAAATAAAAATTCCAAAGTATTTATTGCAAGACATAATCCGTAACATCATATGAAACCTTAACTAACTTCAGGCAAGGACCAACACAATTTCGTATTTATAATGTCTGTAACTTAGTACTGGCAACAAAACCTGGTCCCTGAATAGACATCATTAGAAGTGAAATCAACGTTTAGCGTTGCTTTGTACACCGCCTTCTGCAGTTAGTAAGCTAGGCTTAACAGCTTACAGATTATAACCAGCTTAAAAAGGCTGATACCAGATCAGTAACGAACTACATGGATGTAAAGTCTAACAAAGAATATATAACTTACGCTTAATATATTAGAAAGTAGATCAATGTCAAGGCTGGTATAAAATTAAATTTTTAATTATTAGCAGCTGTTGAGATAAATAAGGTCACACGAGCTCCTGGTTTTAGTAGGGACTTTGTAAAATAATAAAATTTTGTTAAAGATGATATTAAATATAAAAGGTGTCATTGTTGGGCAGTGTGTGACCTAATTAGGCTTTACCTTTTAGTAGCTAAATATAAAATTTTGTTTACCCTTTCTAGAAGTTTATACATGACATAATTTATTAGCTAAGTTTTTATGTTTATATCGACGTTTTACTTTTGAAACTACACCCATAGGCTTAAATATCTTAACTCTAACATAATCATAAATATTGTAAATAACAAGCAAATAATGTACATCAGAAATACGTTTACTCCGAGATCAAAACCCCACAATCAAATATTGATTCTCAATTTGAATCTTATCATCACATTTTCCTTGTATCTCTGAAAACAGCATTCAATTGTCAACACAAGATCCATAAATAACCGCTAATAAAAAGAAACCGCAGTTTACACACAAGATTTCACTCTAATGGTATCAAATGTACGTCAAGCCATTTAGCAGAATCTATAATAGCATTGGAGAGCTCGAACAAAGGTTTTGTAGTGTGTAGGTAAGATTAATCGACGGTACTCGGCGGCCTGCGCCGGAAAAGCATCCATATCTGTCCAATAGCAACCATTTTGCGCTTCCGTTCAACAGTAAATATGTATTTGCTTTAGAAAACGCGGTGACAAAACTCAGCATTTTTATGGCGGTAGCCCAGCTCTCTTGTTGGAACCATTTGCCTTACTCTGGAAAATATGATACGTAATTATTGGCTACTATAGAATTATTTCTCTTAAAGTAATGCCGATATGTGCACTGAGTAGAACACACACAGTAGTTTCATAGGACATACCATGAATGCGATTAAATTGGTGAGACAAGATATAAATCCTATTCTGAAACGCAAAAATAAAAATAAATGCAAGTAAATAAGATTTTCAACAATATAACCACTTAGGGTTGAGGCGGTGCAGTGGTGCACGGGAAATTAAATCAGTGCCACCTTACTTACTTGCATAATCCTGCTACATTCGCATTTTACGGTTTAAGAAGCTCTTCTTTAAGTGCCTGTCAAAGCTTTTAGGTTTCCATTGCATATACGTTGCTGTTGCCAAAATTAGTTGTTGGAAATCTACGAAGAATTGAATTGATACTCTAAGGATTATTTCATGGAAACAATTCTTTTTAAACTATTAAATATGAATTGGGAATGAGCTTTCTGTAAGATATAGTTATAATATACCGTATTCGCAATTACTTGAGGGCATTTTGAAAGAAAAATAGACCCATAACAACAACTTACTTCACCTCACAATTAATGATGTACCTAATAAATTCATTTTTTATCAGGCAGTAAATATTATACATAAATAAATAAAAAAGATGTTCATTTCATAGCAGAAGTACCGTTCTATCGATGATTGGTAAAAACTCGGCAGCACACAACAATAGAGCATCACAAAAGATCACTTGACATCGTATCACGTGGAGAGTATCAACTCGTTAGACCTTGTAAAATACAAGCTATTTATATTCAAGTGATCTGTTTTCATAATTCTATCGGAATTCCTTAGTCGATGCTCCTTTTGTGCGCTGCTTTCAATATATTTAAGGATTAATTTATGTTCAAAGGGCCCCGTTTATCGACATAGCCTACTTTCTCCCGACCCCTATCTATGAATTAGAAAAGCTTAGACGTACGTTTTTTTCAATAATCGTTTTTTTTTTATGTACTATGTATGATAGCGTTGTTAATGACATTATAGAGACTTTATAATTATTTGAAATTAATATTTAGATGCTAATTATTTTGATGAAATCAATTTCTGCTATAACGTTTCCCAAGCGTAGAAATATGAGTAAAATATGCCGTTTGCATATTCTGTGGCACCGTACCATTCACGAACTAATCCGAATTGAAAAGCAAAACAAATTTGGACCGCCCCAATAAACTTGTAAAAGTGATGCTGAACGTTAGCATATCTAAGCTCGAATACAAATAACGTATGATGTATCATATACGTTTTAGCAAAAATGATCGTTACATATGTCACACAAAGACGTGCTTCATTGAAAGTAGAAAATTGGCCCAGTCACGTTTAGAATCAGTAAAGAGCATAACAATAGTAAAATTTCGGGGACGCAGCAAATTTTTCCTTGTATTGTGTAGATAAGATACGAGAGTCGTTGAACTGTGAATGGGTGTGACCATTAGAGTTAACGAGCTAAGGTAACGGGGACAAAATCTCATGACAATGCCCATGCGATCTTACATGGCGTATGTGACGCCTCATGGTGACACGTGGAAATTATAATGGAGTGACTTCAACTGCTTTTGTGGTGCTAATCAAAATAAATGTTGTAACAATTAACACTGTTTGATATAAAATAGTGATAAATCGAGTTTAAAGTTACAATTGTGAGCGCAGACAAATTTTGAATAATATTTACTACAAATTACTTAGTGACTATTACAAGTTTGCTAAAAATATTATCACAAAATACACTAATAACACGAATGAATTTAAAAACAGCAAGCAATTTAAACTGAGCAAATCCTAATTACATTTCAGCGCAAAACTGTTTATTATATAAAAGTAGGCTAAAAATGTACGAGGGAAAATGTTTCATAAATTTTAACAGTTGCTGAATAAACAAAGATATCATGGTGGTGTTTGTTTGAATGACACGCGTATTTTCCAATCGGAACATCACGAAAGAGAATAAATCAAACTATGAATTAAAACATTTCGAGGCTGGGGTTTTGGAAAACTCTCATGGCTTTAAATGTCGACCGGCGCGTTTCGGATCAATCAAAACGCAACTTTTCGATGGATAGAAACCGATCAATGCTGCGTCTGAATTACTCACTTGGTGTAATAGATTTTAATGTATATTTTATTTAGTGTATATAAAGTTTCATAACATAATTACGTTTCGGTACAAATGAAGAAGATATTATGTTTTGTTACCCTGTGTCTATACGCTAGTTTATTATTCAATAGTCAACCCCTTATATTTCTAGGTAATAAAAAATAATATCCCGAACCTTCTATTTTCTCTAATCCATTTCCATTCACATCTGAATTTAATACGATAACATTTCTTCAAATTACACATCACAAAGTACTAAAATCACAAACGCCTTGCACAATTAGAAGGAACTATTTGTTTAAGCAAGCCCACGACTGCAACAGTTCTTGTAATGAAGATAGATGACTTCTTACCCCGCTTTTTGTTTAGCTACTAACAAGATTTTACAACTTTTAACTCATTGCTCTGTAGTGAGACAAATTGATTTTCAATTCTACAAGAAAACACGAAACTTTTTTATTGTTTTCACGATTGCCAATGTGCGTCTATTTACCTATTAGTATGTATTTCATACATTTGTTATTAATATTAGTAGATAATTCGTTTAAAAATGTGTATTAGACCGCGTTAAAAAAAAAAAAACAATATAAATTCACAAAAGATTCGAGTGTTCTTACAAAGCACAAAAAACTAACCAAACTGAAGCAAATATAAATCATTGATCTAACTCTCGGAATGCATTTCATCTATATTACAAATCTTTAAAAACTCTATCATGAAACTTGAATCGCATAAAAAGTATGGATAAGATCCAAGTTCGACCATTCTCTTCTATGAAAGCCTGTTTTTTCCAGCCGTGACGATAAAAAAGGAAGTTATACTTGTTCAGTAATAGTTATTGTGGTTTGGAATCTGGTACTTTTGAATACAACGCGTTGTTCGGGCCCGTCGTTTGTTTTGACGATAATTCGCTTTGTAATGGGGTACTTATATACTTTATTTTAGAGCGAATAGCGAATAGCTGGATCATTATGTGACTTTATGTGACGTAAATAGGTTCTGCGGTAGGCACCTTCTGTCGATTTTACTGGAGAAATAATATTAAAATCATTTCTACCAACAATCATTTCTTAATAAAGATACATTAGCAAAGGCACAATGCTCTCTGCTACTTCTTTCATTGATATTTGCATGAACAGTAAACGCATAAGACGTGAGAGTGTACCTCCGTCTTAAAAAGTCAGCAACGCATCAGCAGAAGCCCCTGTAGATGAATATGGGCGGTGGATTCGCTTACGATCAGGCGCTCCACAAGCCCGTTTGCCCATTCTTATATATATATAAAAGACGTTTGAATTAAGCACGCATTAAATCTTTTCGCATTCCTTACATCTGATTATTGGTATGCAAGTAGAGTAGAGCAAAAACAAAATATAATTTAAGATTTTGTCGGACATTTCTAACACCGGTTAAAAAGCAAAGGCAAAACAATCACTTAATATAAAACAATTGGTCCCAAAACGAAAAAGCTCTCCCAAGACCAGCAGAATATTCTTCATACTCAAACTCCCAAGTACTCGTCTATAATTTATATTCAGGTGCAACTTCTTAAAACTTTACCAACAGGTGATACTGTAAAGTATAAACTACAATATGCATCACACCAAGAAGGAGGTAATTTTTCAAGTTAAGTCTTGTGGAATTAACCTGTCGTAGCAGCTGCAGGGAAGTCTAGACTGATGCATGCTATAACGCAAATCAACTTAGCCTTTGTAGGTCACCTAGTAACTTAGAACTCCCAAAGGAAAGAGCTTGTTTCACACTCTTATATTAAATTCAGTGCACATTTATTCTGTGAATTATTTAAGAAGTACTTTATGATATTACGTTTAGTATTCTACCCAGTATTAGATTGGCGTTCTTGTTAGGGCCGATTTTTCAATGCTTGGATAAAACTTATTCGTCGAATAATGTATAAAACTACCATTTTAAAAACGTATTCTAATTGCCCGTATTTGACAGTTTACGTGACATTTTAATATTATCGTGTAGGTTGTGGTGTAGGTAATACTTTATTGGACGGATAAGTTTTATGCAAGCATTGAAAAATCGGCCCTTAGTGGAATAAGGCTTTGTTTTGAACTAACTGAATCACAATACATATTTAAAGCTTGATTTTAACTCCAACTATTTCGATATATAATTTAATATGAATTTCGACAAATTTAATGTTGGTTATTAAAATATAACCAAACAATTACAATACCGATTACAATAACTCTTAATCACAATCCAACACGGAAACTACATATACATGAAGTATGATATATTTTGTTCATATATTGAAATATTGCCTGAAAATTTTAATCGATACTTACACGAAATATTATATGCACGTTTTCCGTTAGGTAATTAAATAGGCATAATTTAGTTCAAATTTACTCAATTCATATGCATAAAAACACACATATAATTCCATTGTATTCGTTCCTAATAAACAATGTAACTTAGAGAGCAAACAATTTCAAATAACTACAGAGATAAAAAGCTTAACAACCGGCCATCTTATCAATCTGGACTGGATTGGAAGTTGTAAGCCGCGGACCGACTTGGAGTTTTTAACTTCGTTTGCTGACAGATTATACCGTTCTATGAACATTTCGACTTATATTTGTTTTGTCGAAAAATAAATCAAGTTTTGTTCCTGTATGTGGAGTTGATAAAACATGGACGATCGTTATTATAAACAATATTTTTACGAAGTTTTAATTAAACAATTAGTTATTTTATACGAATATACTAATATAAAAATTGGTGACTATAAATATCAGTGTAAAGAATATAAAAATAATAATAAATAGAGCGTTAGCGTTAGATGTTTGCACATATAGTAGAGCCAATTTAATAGGCAACATAACTGTTTTATATGACCACATGCATTCTGTTTCTACATTCACTTATGTAATTGTATTAATTATTAACTAAAAATAATTTCAAGTATTATATCTCTATTAAACTACTTCTTAAAATATAATCATAATAATATATTTTGGTAAAAGCAAAATCTCACGTGCATTCAAAAAGACAACCACCTAAATTCTAATTCACCCTTACTCCTTTGAAAAATAACAGTAAATTTAATATCGTAGGTATAAAAATAAGAAAGCCACAAGCCTCTCACCGCCAGCTGTGCCGTGCTCCACTAATGAATTCACTCTAATTAGATTTTTTAATGTCCCCTCTGAGGTCGATTCTGTGTCGCTTCACTTTATTATGACGCATCGTATTATATTATTTATTGCCTTTTATCACTCCTACGCCCTTTATAACAATTGGGTTTTTTGTACAGACCCTCATTTGCAAACATACATATTGGTTTATGTGGAATTATATGTATGTACATGGTAAAGGCAAAGCTTTAAGGCTCATTTGGGTATTGGCGTTTGATCTATAAATAGATTTAATTGTTTGATTATAAAAGGTACTTTTTTATACGTTTGAAGTATAATTTATAATGATTGAAATCCGTACGTTAATAATAATCGTACATAAAACTAATTTATATGAACTAATATGCTCAAAAACGAAATAAAGAGATATCAATGTTTATATAATAATGTAATTCCATTAGCATTGCTATTTATTTTGACCACCAAGGTGTAACAATCAAAAGATTGAGGCCGTAAATGAAACATTTAATTTCAATTTCTAAGAAATAAACAAATCTAACAGCGGATAAATTAGGCGAATTTAATGAAAAACTAAATTGTAAATTTGGGCTAACTAAAGCAATTTATAATTATTGTACCTACATTTAATATAACAAGTATTTTTTCATTATGTAATTTTTGGAGAATAAAATGAACGAGGGTGAAATTTTAATCTAAATACTCCGAAACGCAGTATGCCATTAATTCGATCAAATTAAAAATGACACAAAATTTTGCTCTATAAGTACGTCTATTTGGATGGACGGTACACGGAAATATAAAGAGATTATAAAACGTTAAAAATTGAAAAATTATGACCTACATAAATTAAAGCGTATTTTTAATTGCTTATATAATCATAATTATACGAGTTTTACGCCATTGGCAATTAAAATCATAACTTGGTCTCCCGCAACTCGGGGATGCAAATTAAAAACAGGAAAAAGCAATAACTCTAAATTCTGTTTATATTCTGCCTTTAAACATGAAAAATCGTAATTGCAAAATAATATAAAATACATGCTGACGTTTTGCCAGGTCACACTTAGGACTTTATTGGGGTATAAAAATAGTAGAACCTCAGCCCTACCAAAAAAAATATTAAAATCGGTCAAACCATTTCCGAGGATTTTATTATACTAGCAGATGTGCCCCGCGGTTTTACCCGTATTTCTCCTATTGGTCTTAGCGTGATGATAAAATATAACCTATGGCTTTCCTCGATAAATGGGCTATCTAACACTGAAATAATTTTTCAAATTGGCCCCGTAGTTACATTAGCTCGTTCAACCAACCAAACTCTTGGTTGATCAAACAAACTCTTCAGCTTATTAGAATAGATTATATAAGACTAGATTTCCGCCCGCGGCTTCGCCCGCGTTTGCAAAGGAAAACCCGCATAGTTCCCGTTCCCGTGGGATTTCCGGGATAAAAACTATCCTATGTGTTAATCCAAGTTACCCTCTATATGTGTGCTAAATTTCATTGTAATCGGTTCAGTAGTTTTTACGTGAAAGAGTAACAAACATCCATACATCCATACATCCATACATCCATACATCCATACATCCTTACAAACTTTCGCCTTTATAATATATATTAGATATTAGAATATATTAGATATATTAGATATATCCGCATGACACCGTCGAAATATCATCGCAAAGGAATCCTCCGATATAATCTGCGATGCTATGGCATCGCAGATTATATCGGAGGATTCCTTTATTTATGTAAGGAATAGTAAGTTAGGATTAGGATAAGGATTTAGTAAGTTAGGGTGTTAGATAGTTTACTGATATCGCTGGAAGCCGCAGAACTATCCGATAGACGCCTTGACCCACTTCCTAGAAGTCTTATAGCTGACCCGACGGAATGTTATAGAAGACATTACAACCTTTGTTATAGTAAATCTATTGAATGTTGAACGCAATTATCATTTCCTGGAAGTTAATAGAGATATTGGAAGTTTCATATCCATATTTTCTCAATATTTAAGTACAAATTCAATTACCAAAACTATTATATAGTAAATTGAACGGCTTTATGGACAATGGCTCAACACTATTCATTCAATTAACTACAATGTATATAAAAATTTATACAACAACCCATTTTTTTTATTTAGCACACATAACAATAATAAATTTCAATTTAAAACGGTACGTAATCAAATATGAAAAGTGCCAGGCCGAATCTCTCTAGAAAACACCACAGTTAAACTCAAACTCAAACTCAAACTCAAACATTTATTTATTCAATTAGACTTCTTCTAGAAGCACTTTCGAAACGTCATAGTTCGTCAAATATTTTTAACATTTACCACCGATTCGGAAAGCAGTATCTACGGAGAAGAATCGGCAAGAAACTCCATAGTTGCTCTTTTTAATCATGTCAGTTATACAATTTAATTTTACAAATTACATATGTAACATCATAATTTATAGTGATATGCCAAAGAACTGTCCTGTGGTTTTTACGCGACAACCCTCCATGGGTTTTTATCGTCCATATATTCCTTAATACTGTAATAGGCTCTCTGAACTAGTACATTTTTTATATAAGTTTTAAATTTAGAACTACTAAACTCTTTAATATTATGAGGAATTCTGTTGTAAAAGCGTATACCTTGACCCATAAATGAATTTTTAACTTTAGCTAGCCGGAAAAATGGCATTTCAATTTTATTTCTGTTTCTTGTGTCATAACAATGTCTATCTCCTACTTTTGTGTGTAAGTAAGCGTTATTGTGTACATATAAAATATTATTAAATATATACTGCGACGGTACAGTAAGGATACCAGTATTCTTAAAGAGATCTCTTAGTCTCGAGCACGCAAATTATATATAGAGCGTATGGCTCTTTTCTGTAATATAAATATAGTTTCTATATCTGCAGCCCTGCCCCATAGTAGAATTCCATAGGACATAATGCTATGAAAGTAGCTAAAGTAAACCAATCTAGCCGTCTCTTCATCGGTGAGATGCCTTATTCTTCTAACTGCATATGCAGCTGAGCTGAGCTTAGCAGCGGCGGTGGTAACATGGGCCCCCCATTGAAGCTTCTCATCTAATGTCAAACCAAGAAAAACAGTAGATTCCACAGGGTATAATACCTCCCCGTTTAAAATAATATTCCTTTTCACCTTTTTTACATTTGGGAGGATAAATTCTACACAATTTGTTTTTTTTGCATTTAATAGTAAGTTATTAGCATTAAACCAATTGGATATGCGTAAAAGAGCAGAGTTTACTTCGTCAACATTTGTATCATGTCTATCCACATTAAATATTAATGAGGTGTCATCTGCAAACAGTACTATTTCACACATATCCTGCAAATAATAAGGTAGGTCATTAATATACACTAAGAACAAAAACGGTCCTAAGATAGATCCCTGCGGAACACCTATGTTAATCGGCGCACCGCGAGATTTCTCTCCATTAACGACAACGGTTTGTACCCTGTTCTGAAGATATGAAGCTATGAGATCCTGAGCTAAACCTTTGATACCATAAAAATTTAGTTTCCGTAATAGAGTGGAATATTCTACACAGTCGAAAGCCTTAGAAAGGTCGCAGAATATCCCCAAAGCATTCTTTGAATTTTCCCATGCTTTGTATATATGTGACAAAAGAGCTACTCCGGCATCAGTGGTAGAGCGCCCCTTTGTGAAACCATACTGTTTGGCGTGCAGTAAACCATTTGATGCAAAATGACTACTTAATTGGTTTAAAATTAATTTCTCGAAGACTTTGCTCAAAGTTGGTAATATGGAAATTGGCCTATAGTTATTACAGTCTTCTTGGTCACCACTTTTAAATAAAGGAATAACTTTAAAAGTTTTAACAATTTCATCAGCAGTCACGTGTCGCAATTCAAATAATTTGTTACACTCAGCAACGTGATCCCTCAAAAGAGACTCTGCAAGCGCTGAAGACGAATTTAATTTCTTAGTAATACTAGCAGGGACACTACTAAAGAAATCTTCAAAAGCAAGCGCAACATAAGCACTTTTGTCAATGACCCTACCAGCATTGACAAGTTTTATGGTACTATCATTTGATTGGCTTTTGCCCATTTCACCATTAATAATTGTCCAAACCGTTTTAACTTTATTGTCAGAGTTGCGTATTTTATCTCTGACATACAAACTCTTGGCAGTGAAACAAACTTTTTTAAATTTTTTAGAATAATTTCTAACATAACTAAGAAATGACAAGTCTTTGTTATATTGTTTCATACCATATAACTCGTAAAGAACGTTCCTGCATCTGTGTATACTAGGAGTTGCCCATTGGCTGAATGGTAAATCCTTGGTAATAGTTAATGACTTAATTTTAAATATTTTTTCATATTCACTATGAATGAACTTAAAAAGATTTGTAAACATTTCACAAGGGTTTTTATGAAAGGATTGATCATTCAGGTCAGGCAGTTTATTATCAATATTATTTCTAAATGTATGAATGCCTTTTTTAGTTATAGGCCTAACATTAATTCTTTTAAATGTAGGTATGCAATCCCATTCAAAAACTACTTTCTGGCCACAGTGATCGGAAGTTAGCGTGTTGAGAATATTTTTTTCTAAACATTTGCAATCACAGTATATATTATCAATACAAGTTGCAGAAGTAGGTGTTATTCGTGTGGGTTCATCAAAAAGTTTATACAGATTAAATGAATGAAACAAATTAACTATTCGTGTTGCCGTTTGTGTGTGTGAAAGTAAATCAATATTAAAATCACCACATACTATTACCTTCTTTTTACTCCTGCCTAAACGCTTTAATATTTCTTCCATGACTGTCTCAAACAAACTATAGTCACTGGAAGGAGGTCTGTATACGCAAACAATAATGTAACGCTCAAGCTCAATACAGGACAGTTCAATGGTGCGTTCTACAGAAAGGCTAACAATGTCAGTTCGTTCCTTGCATTTTAAACTGTTGTGTACAAAAATAAGAGAACCTCCATGAATAGCGTTTGTCCTAAAGTATATACTTTTTAATTTATAATTATCAATATTTATTAACAACTGACATTGTTTAAGCCAATGTTCTGTTACACAAAATATTTTAATTCTATTATGATTTAAAAATAATTCTATTTTTAATAATTTGCTAGCCAAGCCTTGAATATTTTGATGCACAATGGAAAAAGGCTGCTTAGCTGTTGTCTTACATACTAGTTTAAATCTAGCTTAGGGCTAGTTTGTCTGTCAACACTTAACCTAGGTTGATGTATATAATTACTACTACATAAAATTATAGTAGATCGATGGTCTGATACCAAACATGTACCAGACTGGTTAATAATTTTATATGCTACTAGCGGTCCGCCCCGGCTTCGCCCGTGGTACATATTTACGTTTTCTCTACATAAAAACCATCCTCATACTTCAAGGAATATAATAAAAAAAGAATTATCAAAATCGGTTCAGCCGTTCTCGAGTTATGCGCTTACCAACACATTTTGCGATTCATTTTTATATATAAGAAGATTAACATAGCAAGTTCTCTCTTATATCTAAATGGCAGATACACTGTATTCCTTGTCAAGCAAAAAGATTTTGTACAATGATTTTGTTAAAATGTCATGTACTTATATGTGACATATGACGTATGAATACTAAATACATAGGTTTACGTCATGATAATGTTGTCTCTTTCAGTAATATCTTTTTATAACGAACCTTGTTGTAATTTTCGATGACCGGGAAACTAAATCAAAACTGGTACACCACTTTCTTGGCTGACCGTACAAGAATTTATGTCAAAATATATAAATGCATCACTATGATGATTTGTTAAGTTATATAATTTTAAGTTAATATTATAGATAAATCTATTTTGATTTTGTGTCAAACCAGGCAAATATGGTAATGTACACAACATAAATTTGCATTTTGTCTCACTACTAACTTTCAACATTTTTTGAAATCCTATATCAATGTCATGTTTTTTTAAATTAAAACTATCTCCATATAATATAATAACAATACTATTTTCATTAAAACTAAAATTATCTAATGAATTTATGATATATGTAAATGAACTATTAGGAGTACAAAAATTAGTTACTTTATGCCCTAAGTTGTTAAGCAAAGCGCCAAATCCCTGACCAATGTTATCTGACAACACAATAATTTCCTGTGTGGAAAGATGTTTTGTTTTACTAGATGAAATTGTTGCCGTGGATGGAATACTATGTATGTCAGTGCAGTCAATGGGCTTATGGGGCGACGGTTGTTCATTGTCACTTATGGAACACTTACATACATAGTTATTGGTCAGAGACTCAAAAAATGTAGCCAATCATATTAATAACTAAGAATCACGATTCTATTTAAAGGTCAGAATCAATGATAGCAAATATCTATTTACATCACGTAAATGTCTACAATCTACGGAGAACACTTTGACGTCTCAAGTTCATTTCATACTTCGATATTGAGTTTTATGAATACTTTTACACGCACTATTGGTTCTCTTGTAAAGTACGAGATATTAAACTTGCTGAATTGACTGTAAAATCCGTCTGAAAAGCTATTATCGTAATTGTTTTTTGATCTTCTTTTTTATTTTACGACAATATTAAGTATATGATTATTTTTTGAGTGACCTAAATAACAGTTATAGAGTAAATAATATTAAGTTATTCTAATAGGCATTGAAAGTTTTGTACACAGGCAGATTAAAAATTTAATGATTAAAAATTTTAAACATCATTCATTTCAAAATATTTTCACTAGTAGGTATTGGCCTCATGGACAATAAAAAAGAACATGTTAGTAATCTAATAAATTTAATAGGTAGTAATTTTATTACCAGATATTGTACGGTCTATTTCACTCCATAAATTCATACAATCTAAACCTACCCAACAATTATAATTAATCACATACGAACACTAATACAAAATTATAATTTATAAGTAGATTTAATTCGCAAATTCGGTCACCAACGAGGTTACACGATCATGTAGCTAATTACATAATGCTGAATGATAGGTAATGTTCGCTTATTATGATAATTGGCACTGTCATAATTATTACATTTTGGCCAAGAAGCTTATATCTTATACACTGGAGATTTCGGTATGAACATTTGACGTGTAACAAGAAAATTGTTGTGTTTTATCACTTTCACACCTAACTTGGTATTGCCACTGTTAATACGAAGTTTTCCCAAGGCTACTATGTATGCTGTAATATTCTGTGCAAAAGGTTAGTTTTTGTACATGAGTTTGTTGATAAATTGCCAACAACGTCATTCAGAAGCATTGTTGGATGAGACAATTATTATTTATGCTAAATAAAATAAGTATCTGAACCAATTATTAAAAAGCGATACTCCCTGATTATGGGTAGTTACCATAATAAAATTGTAGCAACTCTCACTTTGACAATATGGCATAAGTGTCAAAAAAATTGCGTCGCTTCGAATATTTAAGTTAATATTGTTGCGTATTTAATAAATATTTTCCGAATATAAATAATGTATTGCATTGTGAAAAATTGCAGAAGTTTTTGGACACCAAATTCTGGCATAAAATTTCACAGGCAAGTGTATATTTACGCTATTTACAATATTCCTCAATACTCATGCATTTACCTGTTTAGAATCATTTTCATGGCAAAAATCGTCAATTTTATCATCATTTTAGTAATCAATCATGCTAAATATCTTCTATCTATCTTCTTTTCCTAATAATTTCATCATTTTTCAATAAACCAATTTAACAAGTAAGGTAACCATGATGACGAGTTTTTACGGATAGCGAAGAGAAAATATTGTAATAGTTAACAAAATTATGATGAACATTTAGAACACCATTTCAAAGATTTTTATACTAGTAATGAAACAACGCACGACATCGATATTGCACTCACATGTGGTTTTATGTTTGTTCTTCTTTAACATAGAAATTAATAGTTCTTTTAACTTACCAAATTTTTTTTGTTTTACTTATTTCAGCTTTCCAAAAATGAAATAAAAAGAAATAAATGGCTGTCCATAGTGCCTATCAAGGGTAAAATTTATCAACATGCCAGAATATGCAGTTTGCATTTTAAGCCTGAGGATTACGGTCCAGAAAAAAAATACCTTTTGAAAAGTGCTATACCTTTTTATTTACCACATTCTTGTTACTGCGTCTCAACTGTGGATAAAGTAATTTTAATTATATTATAATTAACCACCATGAAACCATTAGTAACCGTAAGTACAGCTCCTGAAAGACATACGAATTTCTGAGAACTGTAATATCGTTACCACACATCAACACTAGCGATGCAACTCTCCCTTTGGAATATTGAAAAGTTTTAAACTGAAGCTTGAGTAACCAAAACGATGTTTTAATGTATGTAGCACTCATTTTAATTAAAAAATCGTAGTATGAGATCAAAAGTTATCAAGCGTTATTTAAAACTATCATTCTCTACCAATTAAAATGGTATGTACCTATAAAGATGATAATTATTCATGTAAGTTGACCAGTAATATTATAATATAAATACTGTTAAAAATATATGTCGTTATTATTTATAGACCATGATTTTTAGTTTTTTTTATTTCGAAAAATCCTGAATATACAAACCAGTGTGGTCACCCACAGAAAGAGACAAAAAACAACACTGACGTCATTCAAGGTTATATTTTCTTGTGACAAGTTAATGGTCATAGTGCAATCTCCAGTGTATTAGATATAAGCTTCTTGATTTTGGCCATGTACATTTTGATGATGTTAAAATCTAGCACACCACTATTACCAACGATAGACAATGGAAAATATAATATACCGTTTGTATAATATGCTTTGGCTTATTTCAAAATTAATTAAATCGATGTAAAGGTTAAAAAAAGAAAGCGATTTTCTGGTCTATCTCTCCCGATTCTGTAAGATTCAATTAAAAAAGAGAAGTTTTTACTCATTTAAATTCAAAATGTACACTATAATATTATGTATTATTTCATCGTTACACAAAAGACGTTTAGACACATATTCTACAACAGTCACAATTTTAACAAGGCACCTCACATTCAAAACTCCATAGGCACCACATTATAAACCACTTTCCAGTGAAAACATAACACGTCATGTTAAGGGAAATACTAAATAGATTTCAGTTCACCTATAAAGCAATAGATCCTAGAAATAGTCATAAAAGTAAGCGTTGAACGCTCAAAAGTAGTTAAGATACAAATTGCTACTGACTCCGTAATGGAAATGTAAATTTTTCCTCGCCTCTAGAATAACGTAACAGTATATTAATGAGATAAAATCGAAAACTTTTACGTGGCTTTTAACATAATTGGTATCATATACCTGAGTTAAACCGCAACTAGTACAAGTAGTTTTATACAATTAAAACTTTATAATTGTGCAACTCAATTATACCGCTTTGTGTATGTGTGAAGATAAAAATGTTAAGTTCAGAAGATATAAAATGAATACTTTATTCTGCGTTTAAACGATTGCTAAGAATTTTTTTATTAAATAACGATTTGTTACGGTTAAGGATTGTTAATAATTCGACTTTTTTCATGGTTAAACTCATATCTCTTTTAGAATAGAATAGAATAGAATAGAAACACATTTATTCCCAAAAAATGATACAGTACATTAAATTACAGACAACACTTATAACTAAAAAAAAAAAGTATAACATTACATGTAGACGTAATAATATTATATTATATCTGTATCACCTCAGGGAAAGGGATTACTGACTCAGCATAAATGTTACAGCTGAGGCTGTAACGCTGTTATTCTGTCAGCACCTTATTAAATAAAGAGTCGAGTGACTGTAAAGAGTATTCTAATTTTAATGTAGCGATTACGGACTAAATTATGATATAAATTTATATATTATAAAGTATGAAAGTTTTGATGTCAAAAGTAAGTATGTACATAGTTTGCCAGTCAGAGAGGAAAATCGGCTGAGTGAGTTGAGAGGAAAACGAGATCAGCAATTAAAATGTGTAGAATTAAAATGAATGAGTGTAGAATTTATGAATTAATACCTACTGCTAGCACCAAGTAGAAGAAGTTAAAGATATCTATTTAAACACAACAGAAAAAATTATATATAGAAAATAGTTAAATTAGGGATAAGTGTTTATTAAATGGCCAATAGATTATAGCATTAACTAAATAATTATTAAGAACAGAAAAAAAAATGATAATAATGACAAAAGGTAGATACTTATGTAGACTGTTTCTGGATAATAAGAAAATAAGCTTTCAATTTCTTTTTAAAAGTGTCCCTTGATTGAGAATTTCGAATGGGAGGCGGGATATCGTTCCAGCATTTCGTAGCAAGAAATCTAAAACTTCCTCTAAAGGCAGCCGTTTTGTATTTAGGAACAGAAAAGATATTTGTGCATGACCTACATTCACTTGAAGCTTTGGAGGTCCGCCATATAAGTTTATCATACAAGTAAGAAGGTTGTTTAAATTTTAATACGTCAAAAAGGAGACTAGCAAAGTAAAGCTGTTGCCGGTTTTTCATGTTAAGTAGGTTATGCATGTTTAAGTATGGTGAAATATGTGTTCTTGGAGGGATCTGAAAGCAATATCTTGCACAAGCATTTTGCACTCTCTGTAGAAGACGTTGTGTTCTTTGAAGCAAACAAGGACCGTAAACTGCCAGAGCATAGTTTAATTTGGACAAGACCAGAGACTCACATAGACGAATGCGCATATCTTCACTTAAGAAATTACGAATTTTATATAAAACTTTAATACGATAAAAGCAATTTCGAGTTACGTTTAAGACATGGGCTTCAAATTTCAAATTATTATCCATTTCAATACCGAGGTTGCGCACCTGATTGACACATTCGAGAGGTAAGTTATCGATACAAACTTTAGGTTTTAACTGTGATAAACAATTGACCTGTTTTTTGGAACCAACGATCATGAATTTAGATTTTATCGGATTTAACACTAAAGAGTTATTATTAGACCAACATGAAATATTATTTAAATCCGAATTAAGTTTCGTGATAGTCTCATCAAAATTGTCCCTGCTGATAGGAATGAGAAGTTGTAGGTCATCGGCATATAAGTGAAATTGACAATGTTTAATTGAGTGTGTAATGTCTGCTGTGTACAATATAAACAGGATAGGCCCTAAAATACTACCTTGAGGTACTCCTCTGGTAACTTTCATAGATTTTGAAAGTATATTGTTGCCATTAGGATTACGTAAAAGAACTTGTTGAGTACGATTTTCCAAATAGCTTTTAAACCAGTCAATAGTATTCGAGTCAAATCCGTAGTACAATAGCTTAGCTAAAAGGAGGGAGATGTTAATACTGTCGAAAGCACGAGAGAAGTCCAAAAGAGTTAGGACAGTTCCAAAGCCTTTATCTTGAGATGCAAGAATTTTATCAATAACATCAAAGAGAGCTGTTGAGGTCCCATGTTTAGCCCTGAACCCTGATTGTAGAGATGGAAATATGTTATTGGATTCACAGTAATGCACAAGCTGCTTTTGAACTACTTTCTCTAGTATTTTCGACAGGTAGGGCAAAATACTAATCGGACGTAGGTCCTTTAGATCTGAACAATTGTTAACCTTGGGGAGGGGATGAATTAAAGCATTTTTCCAAAGAGAGGGAAAGACACCTGAAGCAAGCGATCTGTTGATTAAATTGGTTATGAATTTTAATGAATGAGGTAATGTCAATATGATCATATCTCTATTAATTTCGTCAGACCCCACTGCATTAGAGTCAATTGATAAAATAATTTTAGCTATGCTGTCTTCACTAACAGATGTAAACGAAAATGTAGCGTTTGAAAATTTTTTTGAATTAAAATGGAGAACTGTATTTGTATCTGCTTTGTTATCTCCTGGAATATTGAGAAAATGAGTATTTATTTTATCGGGGTCATTAAAAGTATGTGGTAGTGATGTGTTAGATTTAAAGTTAGGTAGAACAGATCTCTTTAGATTTTTCCATAATACTTTTGGGTTGTTTAAATTACTGTTTATATTATGATTAAAGAATGCCCGTTTTTCATTGAAAAAAGCACAATTAACTAACTGCTTGAGACTTTTGTAAGCTTCTTTATGGACATCTGATTTTGAATCTTGATATTTTCTGTGTGCTTTATCGCGTAAAGAAATCATATACTGCAAATTGCTAGTGAACCAGGGTGGAAGCGGTTTTCTGATAATTGAAGTTTTAGTGGGTGCATATTTATCGAACAGATTAAGAATGATACCATTGAATATTTTAACCGAATCATTTACGCAATCCTGCTTTAGAAAAAGATCCCAGTTGATAGAATTTAAATCAGAGTTAAATGAACTAATAGGAATATTTTTTAAGGGACGATATTTAATATATTTGGGTGGAATTTTTTGTCTACTAATTTTTAACTCAGTAACAATAAGGGAATGTGCACCTAATGTAGGAATTTGATGGTTAACTATACTCACCACCGGGGCATCTGTACATACAAGATCTATTAACGATTCACTGTGAGGAGTGATATGTGTAGGTGACTGCACGTAATTTTTTAGACCGGAGTAATATAGAAATTGATTTAATTGCAAAGTTTTCCCATCATGCTCATTCAATAAATTGATATTGAAATCACCCATTAAGAGGAGATAGCTGTAGTCACTAAACGAATTAATTGAGGAGGTCAACGCATCTAGGAACAATTCTGTGTTAACCCAAGGAGGCTTGTAAGCTGTTCCAATTATTAAACGATTCCCATTTAAGTGTATAGATAGCCACATTTGTTCCACTGTATCATCAATCACAGGAAAAGCCAAAATTCTGAAAGAAATTCCTAGTTTACAAAAAAACCCAACCCCACCACCGCGTGCCTTGAGATTGTGTTTACGAGGAGAGTTGCGAAACTCATAACCTGGCACCTGGGGGGCTAAGCCTTCTTGGCCGCTTCTTATCCAAGTTTCATTTATAGCAACTATGTCCGGAGATTCTCTGGATATAGCTGCTATAAATTCATCATGTTTGTTTACAAGTGAACCCGGGTTTAAGAGACCTAATTTAATATGTTTTGTTCTAATCATTGCAATATGCTTGTGTTTTTAAGAGTGAATTTATGATGACTTTGATTAGTGCATAATTGTTTAAAAACCCGGTAAGTAAGAATAAAGGAGAAATAAAATTATAAGGAGAGCGTGATACAGATATCATATAATTAACTACAGACTTATAACTAAAATATTGATGGGTATACAGACAGACTTGAACACCGACAAATTTTGACATAATTTTATAGTTGGCAATTACATGCTTATTATACAATAATGAACTGATAATTAATAATGTTAAATGTGATACATAAGTTAGAAGGTAAAAACCATATTTAGATATTTTTAAAGTAACTGAATAACAAAAAATCCAAATAAAAAGTAAATTTTTTAGTGAAATATTTAAAGAAGCGTAAAAGTAGTTCACAAAAATGGCGAAATAGCTAATTGAGCTGTTTAAAACCTGCACCAAAAACCCGCTCAATATCCTTCTCAGATCTTATCCAGTGAGTTATAGATTGAGCTGAATCTGAACGTTTTGCATATATACGTCCATCTTTTGACCACACGAACTTCCATTGTAAGTTACGACCACATTCACGGGCTTTAGCCAGGAGGGCCCTATTTTTTTTGGTAAGTCTCTCGTTTACATAGAAAGTTCTCACAACATGAGAAGGCAGGCCCAAGTCATCAGTGGTAGCCCCTCGACGGATGCGTGCGTTCTTCAGGAAAGTATCCCGCAGGGTTCTTCTCGCAAGTCTAACAACTAAAGGGCGTGGCCGATTTCCTTGTCCATTTGAGGACCTAGGTTTAGGCCCAACTCGAGAGGCATTGATTATATCACACTCAATGACATCAACTGCAAGCTTTTTAGCAACAGCAAGGGCAATGTGTATGGGCGACTCACCCTCAAATTCAGGTATGTAGCTAAGTTCGATATCATTTATTAGAGTTCCCTGCTCATGGTTATTAAGGGAGCTTTCAAGCTGAAGTATGGAGTCAATAGTCGCAGACATATTATTCGAAGCAGTAGACTCCTTAATAGATGCAAGTTCAGAGCGAAGCAATTTGTTTTCATTCTCCAGTACAACAACACGATTTTCAATGGTAGTTACATCTTGCCTCAAATCCGCGATACGTCCAGCAAATACGTCCGTTGCATGAGCAAGATCAGATTTTAATTTATCAATTGCTGAAACGATCTCATTGGAAAGATGTAGTTTAACAGTCTCCAGCTTTGTATCTAATAATTTCGAAATATCATCTAATGAAAAATTATTAGGTATTGGGTTTGACGGCATAAGGACAGACTGGTCTAAAACATTATGAGCTTGCATAACCTCGGAATCGCAAGACATGTCGTGTGGTCCAGATTTAAGAGACCTTATGGGTGTATCATCATTTCGCAACCTGCGTGTGATATTCTTACAGTTCACGCATTGCCAAGAATCTCTGTATTCACTCAAGTGCTCACGAAAATCTGCACTAGTTATATTCAAGCAGCGATAGTGGCTTTTTTCTCCACAAGAAATACATTCCAAGAGTTCATCTCTACGTATATTAATATTGCAATGTGTGCACTTCATATTTTAAAAGAGAAAAAAAAATATATATTTTTTTTTATTAAATAAGAATTATTGAAGAGAAAAAAAAAATGAAGCACAAGACAAGTGAATCCAAAAAAAAAAAAATAATAAATAAAAAAAAAAAAAAAAAAAAAAAAGTTGCACTCTGCTGGGATTGAACTCGAGACTGTTGGGTTGATTCTCACAGTACTGTCCAAGTAGCTAATGTGTCTATGACAATGCTTTCGAAATAGTTCAATATAGTTTAATAGTTCAAAATTGTTTTGAATGACACGGAATGTCTTAACAAATTGGTTACAAATAATGCGCAGACTACCCACTAACTTCACAAGTTCCGAAGTATCACAATCACTTCTGTTAATTCATTTAGTTATTAAAACCAAATATTTTTGTGAAATAAGTTTTGTTTTTAGGTACGTCCACATCCAAACTAAGACAATATTTAAAGTTTCACACGAAAAACTGGTTGTAAATACTTTAAAATTATTTTTATAACACAGAGAAAATAAAACGCGTCCGTAAGTGACAGCAGCGCCACTCGCACTCTACTTTTAGTTTAATGTAAATGATAAGTATGCCTTTGTTATGTATATTACGTAATTATATAAAGTAGATTACTATTTTAATTAAGAAATAAGCCTAATATCTTATAACATTACTATACTTGTGTCATAATATTTAAATGTATTATATATTTATTATATAATGTAGGTACCTATTCATATTCAACAAAACGTTTACTTGTGTCTTTTATAATAACTTATTTTAGTTTGTAATATATTGCCGCTTTTGTTACAGGGATCGACGACACGCACAAATTCCTCGGCAATGAAACACACACAGATTACTTCAGACTGTTACTACGGGACGGAAATTATCTTCTGGTTGGTGGGAGGTAAGTTAAATATAAGTACAAAGTAGAAATCTTAACAGCTTGTTAATGCAAATTATGTCTAAACTACATATATTAAAGTCCAATTTCCATTCAACAAAAGCCTCGTATTACGCCTATATAATTCCACCTAATCGAAGTCGGTCTAGTCGCTAACTCGCTACTAAAAGATCTAATTATTAATTAATAATGTAAGACCTCCGTCTTCATAGTCATTGAGTATGAACGTAATTACTACGATTTTGCTAATTCTACGCTTAACTGTAGCTAAATATTCCCTTACACAGTATAACGGTTTGTTGAACGCTAATTAAAACTAAACTTACATTAGAACAAGTAATCATTACAACAAATAGGTCTTAAGTAATTTCACTTTCACAAGAAAACGTAGAAGTTAAGAAACTTGTAATAAATTTAAGAAGATATTATGTTCACTATCTTGGCAACAAAGTGATACTTCGTTTACGTTTATAATAACATCTAGGTTCAGCGAGTAAATTATAATGAATTCAATTAACATGCACCAATGTGTCAAAAAATTGACGTGTGTTATCGTCTTTATTCATGAACCCATAATTAAAGGTTTCAATTGTCGATTTTCCTCACGGAAAATAACAGTCTCCAAAAATGAGCAACAAATGAAAACACTCTCGATTAAAAAAAGATACGATGGAATAATTTTATTTCGAGAATGAACAATAAAAAGGAAAATATTTATAAGTGTCTGAAACAATCTACTTTATACACTTTATTTTGATATTGAAAAAAATAAATCTCATTCGATTCCTCCTTTGTTTCTTCATTTCGGGAATGTTTATGTAAGTATTTTCTGTAACAAAGAGATAATAAAATGAGTTTCATGATTTAAATGGCTCAAAATAAATAATGAATATTTAATAATAGGACTGTTACAATCTACTCAGAACTAGACTTGGTTTAATCAGGAAAATCCCTTCTCTGACAACATTTATAATGTTGGCGTAATCATTTTCATATTCCTGAAATAGTAGTCTTAACATTTTATTAACACTAAAATTTGAATAAATATAAACTTAATGAGGTATAGGCCCGTATAGATATGATGAGATGAGCTTTAAGTTTTAATAAAATATTTTAGAACTCTTTAAACAGTATAAGAGATTTTATACGATCAGAATACACCTTCTTCCTAGTTAGATACTATTTGGAATATGTGTAAACTACAGAGTCCGTCGAGTGCTAAGCCAAAACTGGACTTCACTCCACCTTTCTATAGTGTGAGACCCATTTGTAAAAAAGTCTTCAAATAACGATTTTCGTGGGACTCACCTCCGTCATACGGACTACTGATATCCACTTAATCGGCATGTTTTTCTGAATACAAAAAGTGTGGTAGTCACTTCCTAGGGGTATGGAGGGGGGAGCTATGACGTAGCAAAGGTGGCCGTCGGGCCGTTCTATTGTGCGGTATATCTAGATAACTATTGGACCGATTTACTTAAAAAGGGTGTCAATTGAAAGATAATTAAATAAACATTATTTGATTCCTAAAATTCATTAATGTAAAACTAGTACCAACTGAAATATTTTCAAAAATCAACATTTTATGAAATATATATTTTTTTTAATGTAAAAATCTCGGTAACCGTTAGAATTATGAGAATTTAGCTTATTATAAAACATATAGCTACTTTTATCACCTTTCTAATGAACCTTCAATAATGACAATCGAGCAGTAAACAACGAAACTACAGCCTATTAATTGAGCGTCGGTAGCGCCAAATTAGCCCTTTTTTGGTATGAATCATCTTGAAATTATCTTTAAATTTAATAAAATCGTAGGAAAATTAAAACTGTACATTGAATATTTGTTTAAAAGAATACTTGGGGTGTGATCTACAATATATACCAAAGCCAAAATTGTAGTTTTTAGAATTTTTGTCTGTTTGTCTTTATGTCTGTCCGGGCTAAACTCAAAAAGTACTCTATGGATTTACTTCAAATTTGGAACAGAGATAGCTTGAGACATGAGGAAGGTTATAGGGTTCGTTTTATCCCGGAAATTCCATGGAAACGGGAACTATGCGTGTGTTTCTTTGACTATGCGGGCGAAGTGGCTGGCGGAAAGCTGTGTAAAATAATATAATTCTGAATAAAAAGTAGTTAGTTACGTCAATTTTATTTTTTTTTAAATTTCCTGATATGTGAGCAGAAACGTATTACATAGATAGTATTTTCAGTGTTTTTTAACTGACTTCAAAAAAAAGGAGGAGGTAAAATATTATCATGACATAGAGCTGATTTGATGATGGAATCGGATTACTACATATTATTTAGATGTGCTATTTATTAAATGGGTTTGAAGTCGGGGCCAAGCACTAAGCACTTAGTATTAAGCCCGTGCACCGACATCAAACCTTTTTAGTAAAAAGCACATCTAAATAATATGTAGTAATTAATAATATCAAATCTTTTTTATTTTTTTACTTTTCCGTTTTGAAGTTGGTTGTTTTTAACGCTGGTTATTAGAACTGACTTGTTCTGCCTGCTAGATGGAAAAGATTCATACACTCAACTGAAAACAAAGACCGTCTATCTAATTTTCTATCAAAAGAAATATCCATTCAGGCATCAGAACTTCAAACAAAAGAATTAGATATCCTTAACGATTTGAGAGCAGCAATGTTCCAGAACATCAGAAAACTTGATAAATACACAACATGCGTCTCGCCTGCATGTGCTAAGAGCCACCTTCCAGGCATTTTATTGGCAGAATGCAAACGTAGCAAGACCCACGCTTTCTGAACCCATAGACTCTAGCTGAAAGGTTGAGGACAAAAAACTGTTGCCAATTACTTCATCAGTAAAGTCAGTTTATCGAAGTGATATTATCATGACAATGTAAAGCTGGTTGCCGTTCATCCCGTTGTGTATGTAGTGACATGAAACAAAAGTGCTTGGAAGGGATATGCCACGTCCGATACAAATGTTTTAACCAGTCTTATTATGTAGAAGATATTGATCAAAATAATGACGATGATAATTAGATAAAAACATTTTTTATTAAATTTTAGCCTTGTATTGAGTTTACTAAAAACCATTATTATTAATCTTGTAATTAATCTTAACTTAATCCAAGTAAAGTGCGCTGTCCTATGCTATTTATTATGCTGATCACATTAGAAAAAAACACTGAAAATACTATCTATGTAATACGTTTCTGCTCACATATCAGGAAATTAAAATAAATAAAATTGACGTAACTAACTACTTTTTATTCAGAATTATATTATTTTACACAGCTTTCCGCCAGCGGCTTCGCCCGCATAGTCAAAGAAACACTATAGTTCCCGTTTCCATGGAATTTCCGGGATAAAACGAACCCTATAACCTTCCTCATGTCTCAAGCTATCTCTGTTCCAAATTTGAAGTAAATCCATACAGTACTTTTTGAGTTTAGCCCGGACAGACATAAAGACAAACAGACAAAAATTCTAAAAACTATAATTTGGCTTCGGTATATATTGTAGATCACACCCCAAGTATTATTTTAAACAAATATTCAATGTACAGTTTTAACTTTCCTACGATTTTATTATATATACTAGCTTCCGCCCGCGACTCCGTCCGCGCGGATGTCGGTCTTCGCGTGGATGGTTTATTTCTCCATTTTGAGTAACTCTGACAATGACATCTTATAAATATCTATTGGACCCAAATACGGCTAGGCCTATAATAATACGCAACGTGTTCGCGGTTCTACAGAACAACGTCTATGGATAAAACTGAAAAATTAAGATTAATTTTTTTTCTACGTATTTTTCCAGGATAAAAAGTATCCTATTTTACGCCCAGGATAATAAGGTATAATTATACCAAGTTTCATCGAAATCGAACCGGTAGTTTTCACGTGATGTCTTCACATACAGACAGACAGACAGACAGACAGACAGACAGACAGACAGACAGACAGACAGACAGACAAAAATTTTTTTAATCACATATTTGGGTTTGGTATCGATCCAGTAACACCCCCTGCTATTTATTTTTTCAATATTTTCAATGTACAGAAATGACCCTTCTACAGATTTATTATATGTATAGATAAAGATAATTTCAAGATGATTCATACCAAAAAAGGGCTAATTTGGCGCTACCGACGCTCAATTAATAGGCTGTAGTTTCGTTGTTTACTGCTCGATTGTCATTATTTAAGGTTCATTAGAAAGGTGATAAAAGTAGCTATATGTTTTATAATAAGCTAAATTCTCATAATTCTAACGGTTACCGAGATTTACAACTAAAATAAAAAATATATATTTCATAAAATGTGGATTTTTGAAAATATTTCAGTTGGTACTAGTTTTACATTAATGAATTTTAGGAATCAAATAATGTTTATTTAATTATCTTTCAATTGACACCCTTTTTAAGTAAATCGGTCCAGTAGTTATCTAGATATACCGCACAATAGAACGGCCCGACGGCCACCTTTGCTACGTCATAGCTCCCCCCTCCATACCCCTAGGAAGTGACTACCGCACTTTTTGTGAACAGAAAAACATGCCGATTAAGTGGATATCAGTAGTCGACGAGTATGACGGAGGTGAGTCCCACGGAAATGAATTTTATTTCAATTGGGGACTGTACTACTAGTTGAGATGCGATCACTTCAAGAATTCAAGACTTCCAATCCGTAAACGCCCAACTTCTTTAGCAATTCCTTATATATTCTAAAATGTATCTTTTAGGTTATTTATAGTATGTTATGCAGTGTAAGTATGGCTTTTTTATTTATTGAGAGAATTTTTCGTGTAGATATATATATATTTTTTCTATAAATCCTTAAGTTAATAAGTTGCAAATCAATATTTCCTTTAAAAAATTGTTCAGAGACATTCAAAACCGAACTGTTAACCGCAATGTTTAACGTAGTTTATTTGGTTTTATATCGAAGTTTCGTAGACACCTTTGCTCAAAGATGCCAAGTTATACATTCAAATGAAATACTTAGCTATTTGTTTTTCCAACTCCACTTGAATTCGTAAAGTTAGGGTACCCTTAACCGCAGTCTGAAGTAAGAACGTGCTGTATCTAGAGCTAAACCAATGCACCCACTCCATCCCGCTCCGACACTCGGACTAACAAATATGGCTCTCTCTTTTGCATTTATAAAGATTTTTGGTTCGTGTTCGGATGGAGGCGAGACTTAAAAGCACCCCTCACCCGGCCTACACTTTATAACGTGTTGGGGCGGTTTTTATCGATACTTTTAATGACAAAATAAACTACACTGACGATACTCGAGCACCCTAATATGGAACTGAAGTTAAACACAAATAAAGTTTATTTGATTTTTATTTGCGACTTTCTATTTTGTTGGCTTAAGGGATAAACATACAAAGGATTTAAGATCACTACTTTAATCTTTTAGATGTTTTTACAAATAACGAGTTGTACCTATACATTTAACAAAGGCAATTACAGCTGAGAACTTCACACTTTTTATGTTACAATCCAACTTTCGTTTGTATGCAAAAATATATGTATATCTTAGGTTTATTTTATTTCAAATAACTGTCTTTATAAATACCCTGCCTACTGCTCTGAATTTTTACACGCTTACATCATCGACATACTCCGGGTCATCACTAGAGCACAAAACACGACACATCTGCTCAGCCCGCGCTACGGCCGTCCTGTTTTGTTTGTAACGTTACAAATATATTTCTTTGTTCATAAATGATGCTCAAAATGCATTCCAAATTCAAACAACGCTGTTTATTTTGTTTGTTTACAGCTTAAAGTCTTGCTAATTGCAGCCTACTACGGTACTGTAAATAATGACTCCATAAACTTAAATATTGAAATATGCCTCGTAACAAAGCAGTGGCAGACTGGTATTTTCTCATTGTAACATTACGAGTACTTACGCTACGTAATTTATTAAAACAATACTATTTTTTTGTTTCGTTTCAAAATACTTTATGCGTATTTTTTGCATGTCGAATTACTTTGAAATACGTTTTCGGTCTGAATATTTTAAGACAAAAAATGGTTTTGAGGCAGCAATTCTGTTTTAAATCTATTATTTAGCGAAAATTGTAAAAAAATATATTTAGGTTAATTTCTTTAATGATGATTGTTGATGATGATTCATGAACATGATTGATAGACACAAGCTTCTACACATGGATTTACTTGACCTATGTAAAATTGTAGACAATACACAATTCTATTGTGATTGAACAATCATTCGTTCATCCTGACTTTAGATATTTATATTTGATACCCTAATTAAATAAATTTAAAATTGTTTGTACCGTTAACATATAAATACAGTGTATGTGCTTTACAAGTGTTTATGAATAGATCTCTAGAAAGTTCGAAATGGACGTTGTTTAACTAGTGTGTATCGTCTTTATAGTAGAAACTCTAGGTATATATTATTATTATTTGTTCCTTTAATATAAACTAGAGAACTCTACTTCTCCATAATATTGTAAATTAGTTACAAAAATACCCGTACCCCACAACTCATTCAGTCAATAACTAAATACAGAATTCATTGTTCAATCCAAAGTCAGCGTGATATAATAAAATGCTTATAATATTATCCTTTAAAAGAATAATAAGATCCAAAAAGTCGTATAGAAGGTGTCGCCTCGCAAAAGGAGCAAGGTCAATTCTATTTATTGACCAACAACTTGTTATGCTGTTTATTTGGTGAAAGTATGTTTATTCTCCTAACTAAATAAAGTTAGCTGAGACAGAGATATATTTTTTATAAAAATATTAATTTATAAATCATTTTTTATTGGTATTTTGTTAATCCTGTCGTAAAACATGAATATAAGTTTACTAATAAATACAAGAAATTAAACATATTTTTATGAAGTTTGTATTTTTTTCTTTATCTGTCTATCCCTTGAATAAGAAATTTGAACGTCTCAAAGAAAATACCTTAAAAATATATGAAACATAAATATTATTAAAAAGCAAGCGATACTTTATTTAACTTGTAGTAGTTCTACGAAATATGCTACGCTGCTATGTTCTTTATTTTATCTTAACGTCTATGTTTTCTTTACTTTTAAAATATTTACATTATATTAATGCAATAACAACCGAATAGTTTTACAAGCAAAAAATGTATTTACAAAATATCAAGATATCGACTACAAAATGTTTATTTTTGTCTGTTTGATATCAGAGAAAAAAATCATTTTCTGGTGTCGTCGTTTTTTCTTGAGTATTATCCCATTTATAAAGCCAGCATAAACTCCATTCAATACAATTTACATTTATTATTTGAGAAAACAGAAATATACGCGAATAATGCGAATCCATTGCTCATATACAATATCTTCAAAAAGGTAATAAAATTCAACAAATTCATATCACATATGGAGCTTTTTAATGAAAGAATGAAAGAAACTTCAATTAAAACAGAACATACCATATTTTATTTACAAACTTTACAATTGTACAGTTCATAAAGCAACAGAGCCCATTATTCTCAAATAAAATGCAATAAAAGCAGACTACGTCGAGTTTAATTAGTTTAAAATAGAACTCACATCACACAACAGCAAACTATCAAGAAAGCGTGGCATGCTTGTAAAAGCCGGAATGTAGGTCAAAACTTATGCGGAATTGTTGTTTTTTTTTTTCTAACTTTTTATCTACTAAAGTACTAAACTGAAGGACTTGTTGCAATACAAATACGCTTTCAACTTTTACGTTTAAATTTAAAAAATCATGTTCACCTTTTGAAATGTTTTCTTTGTTTTTCTACAATGTTCCGTTTGTTTTTCTTTTGAAATCCGATTTTATAGAAGCTTCTTTAACGAAAACTTTAATAACATATAGCATATCTATGGAAATATAAACGACGAAATAAATGCACTTGGAAACATATTTACTACATTAATAATAAATAAATCTGCACGTATGCATTAAGTACGCTAGGTTTATATTATTATGAAATTTATAACTAGCCAGATTTTACATAAAGCCTTTCTATGGAAATACTAGCTTTCCGCCCGCGGCTTCGCCCGCGTTTTCAGATAAAACCCCGCATAGTTCCCTTTCCCGTGGGATTTCCGGGATAAAACCTATCCTATCTCTCAGGTTGGATCGAACTGCACATGGTGTGCGAATTTTATTATAATCGGTTAAGTGGTTTAGGAGTCCATTGAGGACAAACATTGTGACACGAGATTTATATATATTAGATTAAAATAGTTTTCAAAACTAACATCAACAGAGTGCATATGCCTTCGTATTTCATTTTTTGAGCTAAAAAAATTCTTTCATTTAATTTATTGTTGTAATTCCTCTTTAATTATTTTATATACCGTCTTAAGAGGGTTGTGAAGTATATAAGGGTGATCAAATTCAAATAAAGAAAACTTATAAGCTCTCATCACCGTATGGCTTCGCTAATAACTTTGAGCGCTCTTTGATCACTTGAAACTTATTTCATCTTATTTATTACCAAGCTAGAGATAGATTAAAATCCTAGATCTCCAGGGATATAAAATGTGATGAGATCCTTCGTAGAAAGTATAACCTATTATACTTTCAGCAACTGCAGTATTAATCTAGTGGAATATTTTTATTACACGTGTTTTAACTTGAATACCTACGCGTCAGCCGTTTTTGATTGAATTTCGATTTCAAATATCTATATGTCTGTATATTTCTTATATTTCTATCCAATTTTAATAGAAACTTGAAATAAAATAATTATACTATTTGTCTAGGATTATCATTACGGTTTTTATAATCATACGTTTATTGCAGTTAGTAAAACAATATACAAAAAAAAATAAATAAAAATTAATCAACCAACATTTACCATTTGTGAAGTAATGATGAACTAACGTAAACTCACTTTCACACTGTGAGTCATCCCTTTAAATTTGCATACAACGCGCAAACGTACAAGGTATATTTTTCCACAATTCAATTAGGCAAACCCACTCAAACGGATACCTAAACCTCAACACATCCAAGTAATTTCGAGAGTCGCCAGTTTCTCCAAAATGTTATTCGTGTCGTGCCTCCCACGTAATGTTATTCTGTAGGGTGCGAGCCTTTTGTGCCCTTTTAACTAAATTAACGCAGTATGCGCGGATGATAACAAATGTGTCGTATACGAGCTTTGTTTGACCTCAGCTAGTGTTGGTACTTACAGCCCTTTGGAATGTTCGATATTCTCATTTCGTGGGACGGCTCATAAATTTAATGTAAGGATCGGAAAGTTGTTTCTAGAACTCCATTCTCTACTCAAATTTTCAATCAAATTATTGTAGATTAGGAAAAATATGGTATAATAATATGGTAAAGTATGGTATAAAACATATGGTGTTAATATTATTGTTTTCCATCCATCCATGTTTAAAAGCAAATTATCACGCACTATCGTGTGACGCAGCTCCTTCTATAACTTAAACAAAAATGCAAACTCCATGAAAAAATAGCCCACACTTTAACCCAGCTGTTCTTTTTATTTTGTCTCTTACAAATTTATGACTGCACCACACAATAAAGCATAAAATAACGCGCCGTAACAGACAAATGTAAAAATGAATACGATGGCCAGCTTAAATTAAATTCAGCAGTATAAAATGTACAAACTAGCAGACAACGGAGTTTCTATCCGGTAATTGAAAATTACAAAACGTATGTACGGCTTGGCTTAATTTCGTTCATTCTACGATTCTTGTTCCATTTTATGTCACATCGCCTACGAAACCTGAATCAACAAGCGCTTTTTCTAATAAAACCGATTCGCTTCTCAAGTAACTTCGTTTTATATTAAAGGATAGAAAAGCAGCGTGTTTAGTAAATAAATTTATTTAAGCTTTAAGTTGTATTCAATCAAAATGTGTATTGTGTGTTTATATTTCTAAAATAATTATGTATTAATAATGTCGTAATATAGAGATAGCAAAAAGTATTTAAAAATAAAACAGAAAAGTTCAAAAGCAAAATATTATCACAGCATATTAATTCTGTAAATTTAAAAATAGAAGTTGTATTTATATGAAAATTTTAAATTGTGTACAAAACTTAAACAGCAACAAGTCACGTTCGTAGCCAGCACATAAATTGTATTAAAATTGCTATGAAGAATTTAGATTAACAAAACTGCTTATCATGTTAGCACATAACTTCGCATAAAACGTACCCTTTCATAACGCTGTAAACTTTGCGAATTTTTATTAATTAATTTTACATACTAATTTTATCCACAAAATTATTCAAGCTTAAGATTTGATCGTGGTTTTTATGTCCAGACTAAGTTTTAAAACTGGCCAGTAAAAAATGTGTCTTTGGCAAATTCCTGCATATAGAAACAGTATAGAAATTAGAAAGAGCAAAGGGTGGATCCTCGACCAGTCTCAAGTGGATGAGGTGAGTGTTGAGTGAGGTTGAGTGAGATCTTTTGTTCCTCTGAGCTAGACTCAACATTGGCTGGCCTTTATGCGCATTGGTTGTTATCGAGAATTTATTTTTAGTACTTATTTATAGTGAATGATTGATTAGGGCCGTTGCAATTGTATAATCAAAATAAAAAGATCAAGATAAAAAGATATACGAATAAATTTTGAAAGTGATTTTCAAACTTATAGTTTTCCAGTATCTAGAACAAGTACATTTACGTTCATACTCAGAGTTCTAGTTTTTAGCCAAATATAAACCTGCTCACGAAAAATAAACACATCATTAACATATTTTTCTAAACAAAACCCGATTTAGTATACCTTAACTCGTATACTAAATCGATACCTAAAAAAGAAAGCCCACATTAACTTGCAAACACGCAATAAACCAGTACTTATTTAGCATGTACGCCTGAATTCTTAATGTGGTTCGTGGTAAAAAAGAAATTAAGGTAATCATCGCATCAATCACGGGAGCTCTCCCGAGACCTCCGATGTTTTGTTCTGATTTCTGCTCATTTGCCCGACCATCACTCTTGGCCTGCTTAAATTATTCCTTCCTTCCTTCTTCCCGCGTTATCGTGTTCTGGTGCGATCGCTTGCTAGATTTCTTCCTATCTGATTTGTGGGGATTTTTCCTCGTAAATTGTATGATTGTAGGCTTTATTAATAATGTACTAACGTAGTAATTAATAAATTACTAAAAGGTGGACCTATGATGTTCTGATAATGAATTTGAATTAATTATTATCTGAGGAACTATGTAACCATTTTCATGGATGGGATTTCGCATAAGCATTATGCATTAACAACTGCAACTTTAACTGTAAACGTTAAATCTGTTTTTATAGTACTTTACTTGTGCTTCTATGACATTGTATCCAAAATACTAAGTAACTATTAATCTTTAAATGTTAGATGTAAACTACATTTAGGAATGCTGCTATGCAACAGAATCAACGCAATAAAAAAATATATAGTTTTTGCTGTAGGTACCTACATGTATTTCTTTGTTTTATAAAAGATACATTTTTACTGTATTTTGCGGTTGCCCAATTGTAAAAACTGAAACAAAATTGAATTAACGACCGCAATTTATCATCGACGTTCTTATTTTCACGCTTTTTATTTCATTCCTTAAGTGGTCTCAGTAGAAGTATGAATTTAATTATTTTGATATCACGTCAATAGGAATTTATTATTTTTATGTTTTGAATGTTCACCATACTGAATGAATAGTGTTGATGAAAGTCTGAATAAAAATATTTCCGCTTGCAAGAGTAGATAGGTATAAAGTCGATAACTTTTGCTTCTAAATAACGGCATGGAACCGAAACGAGATTTTGTTTTGACAACTTTGAAAACTCATATTTTGAAATATAGGATACAGAAATAAAGGCAGAAGAGGAACTGACCAATATAAAAACACGCTACGTCAATATCAACCAAACAAAAAAACATTTCAACAAACAAGAATAAACCAAAAACCAACGGACTACAAGTAAAATATAACAATGAATCTCATACAGCGCAATAAAGAATCATTTTCAACGAAGAGAGATGAAAAGACCAGGTTTATGCCAGAACAAACAGCCTACCTTCCTTAAACCGCTCTTTTGATTAAACAATACAAGAGTTGTAGACGCAATCCGAGTCTGTGGAACTTTATTCGAAGTGCTTATTTGTTGTGGCCTAAACAAATAAAGTAGTTTGGGGAAAACAGATCAGTTAACTTGCTAAGTGTATAAGGCCACCTAGTGCCTCGCTATCTTACAAACTGGAATCCTTGCAACGCTTATTTTCTTATTTATACACTTGTTTTCCGAGTTTTTAGTCTTTTGAAATCATTTACTTTTTTAACTGTTATTAAACTATATTTATCTGTTTTTATAAGTGTTTACTGAAGCTTTTCCATAATTTTTCAAAGAACTGTCATCATGTCGATGAAATTTATTAAATACTATATTGTTGATCATTTATTAATCGAGGTAACTTTTACAACCTAAATTTGTATTCTTTATCATATTTTACGTGTTTTACTAACACCGATTATGAACGATTTTCTTTGTTTCATCATTCACGTGTAGTATTAGTTGGAATAGTTTAGTCATTATGTTAATTTCGAAATAGCTATCACGCAACATTTTGTTTCCACCATACTTATTCAATGTATTATTACATCGGAGTAATTACTTTAATTAAATAATCTATACGTAGGTAGTTTATTACGGCTTTTACCGCCAAAGGCTGTCGATACACGTGTGTTTATTAATTAAATAAAATAATACCAATATAGGTACGTAGTAATAATACAATTACTATTCTCGGAAGTAAGGTGGCGCGTTTATTTGCAGTATGAATTAACCTTTGATTATATGGTTAATGGTAATACATGTGGAATTATTTACGCGTGGAGAGTTTATTTACATTGTTGATTTTATTTTGAAAATTTATTAAAAAACAATATCTGAATAATAATCAATCAATAGCATATTATAAAGTATCGTAGCGAATTACTCAATCTTCATCACTCTTAGTTAAAATCTTTATTTTAATCATATTTTAATTAAGTAATTAACTTTTAAGCCTTGCTCTATGATATTAAAAATTATTATTTATCGAAACCAAAAGGCTGTTAAAAATAAACATATTGCTGATAAATAATTGATGTGACAAAAACGAAGGCCGTCTTATGAAAAAAATAATTAATTTCCCTTAAATCGTACCAAAGACTCATAAATCAAAGTAACGTTTGACGATACAATAAAAGTAAATTGGTTTTTGTAAGGGTTTCAATAGGACGGTCATGAATTTTAATTGTACAGCGAGGGAGATCGTATTTTTAAGATAGGACGTAGGAATTTAAGAGTTTTTTATTATTCACTATCATTGTATAGTTTAATAATTATTAGCTTGATTTTATCATGATACAGCCTATTGATATAAATTACATTATTACCAAAATTCCTGAAACATGTACTTAAACACGATATTTCGTAAATAACAAAAGTTTATATTGTAACGTACAATATAATCGAACATGATAAATCGAATGAAATAACAGACGAATGTTGTTTGTAACAATTGCAATAAATCTCGAAAGCGCATTTCCTTCGGCCGTTGTGAACTTTACCAATATTACCCGCGAAAAACACGCAAGATGGCGGACGATTGTCATGCGATATTTTTTTCTTTTGTTGGATGGATTCGGATACGTTGGAACATGAAAAAATAATATGTGTTTTATTATTTTTTTATTTTCCACAGAAATTATATTTATTTATTCATTTCTTTAAAGTTCTTCTAGGTCAATAAAAACACGGAAATAAATAAAGTTAAATCTAAAGCAACTTAATTCTCCGTGTATCGTCTAGATATAAATATTCAATATAAATGAAGTCACGATTCAAATATATTTGTATCTGGCTGCATCTGAACCTGGTGCATGCCGTGCATACGTGCTAGGGTTGCCAAAAACTTAAATTACAAACCGTTAAATTTCCAGTCAGACGACGATATTGTTTGGAAATGGTTACTATCGTCAGTATCAATGTGCTTAATAATATTTGCAATATAAGCTTAAACAATGTTAGATAAATTATTGTTAGTTATTTTTATTTTCTTCATAACTTTAATAACCTTCAAGTAGGTAACAAAAAACTCTAATCTATTACTAAATGCCAAATAATTTCGAGATAGAAGTTGTATATGTATAAAATTTCACAGACCGTTATTAATTTTAATTCTATACATTTCTGAAACGTCATCATTAATTAAACTGTAAGGGCATTCACAAAAATATCCGAATTTTTCACAGCTAGCAACCCTTTCACTCCAATGTTCTATTGATATTGTTCTAAACGGAGCTCGTAAAGTTTTCCAATATCGAAACAGTGTCGAGTGCATGCAAATAAATTGCAGTGCCGGTTTTTGTCGGTTACTGCTGAAATTCATATTCTTCGACTGCGCTGGCTAAAATGCAGATGCGGTTAAATAAAATATGTTTTAAGTGTCGTTGACCTGAAAATGTATTGTATGCTATATTGCTCTACCCTTGTTCTGTAGTAGGGAATAAAATGTGAAATTTAAATTGGTTTGTTTTGCAGAATAAACGACAGATTTGTTTTTTTTTTTTTATTATTATTAAAAAGGTAATTTAGTATGAGTATCTAATTACATAATGTAATATTTTTTAATTATTTCATAAAATCCAGTTTAGTTAAAAATTACTACTGCAAATTTACCGCTAAGAATAACAAAACATGAAAGATATCAGGCGCAAAATCTACCCTGAAAAGACGCTCTACTAAAAGCAACGCTTTTATAAAACTACATTCAACAAATTATAGCAATGAATTGTATCAAATTAGAGATACGTTTACCACACCCCCGTTCGGTAGTTCTGCGCTGATTACAAATGAAAACATCAGATCGAAGGGGGATCCCCATAGCGAAGATAAAGTCACATTGTTTAGCTCTCTAACTGTAATAATTTATTCTTTCGACATTGTTGTCTCCCCCACTGTTCTGCTTGTTTTACTGCACTGCCTACAGTTTATAGGAGCCGGCTAATCCCAAGGTATTTGTGCCCGTCCTGTGCTCTCCGGCTTGATAGCTTACACAATAAAAGATCCGTAAACAAGGTTATATTTTTTTAAGTTCCTTTGTTTTATAATTGGCTCCGAGCTATGATGTAACCGTGGTGCCGTTTTGATGTTTTTAAATGTGTCTCATTTGCTTCTCTTTTCGTTTAATTCATGTTTATTTAAACTTCATTTACACAACGTATTACAACCACTGATAAAAGCGATTGTAAAACAACATACTAATGCTAAATACAAAATAAAATTTACTTGAAAAAAGAGGATATGCTTTCTTATAAATATTCGAGGCTAAGGGTAATTTTCCATAGCAATTTTTCCGCCAATCACCTCACGCCTACATTCATACCTACACTGTTCCGCAAATAACGATCAAAGATTACCAAAGAATGCAATAACAAGATTATTATTTACTGTCAGTTGTGGCATTAGTGAATTGATTGGCTCATCCCACTTCGTTAGCTAACAAAAAACAGTTATCGTATAAAATATAGATAGGGTCCGAAATCCGCAAATTGGCTCCCCTATACTCACCAAATTACAGGCTATGCTTCTTTTGTATGAGCCCCTTGGAATGGGAAGGAAATAGATTACTGTATACCTACATACATATAATAAACTCATGTATAAGGTCCTCACTTTTTATGGACTACTGTAATGCACAAAGAAAATTTTTTGTCCAATCTACAATATTCGTGCATTGTTTTAATATAGTAGGTATTATAATATAAGATGTGTTATTACCTAAACAAAGTATACTCACACAATTCAGTTTCAAATCTGCACTTCTTTAAATTGCACGAAGTTCAATCGAAGTTCGAAATGTCTAGCGTCATGCAAAATACAAGAAGTAATCCATAAGTAGCTGCCGTATAGTTCTTTGGTAACACTTCCTAGCATTACATAATCATGCAGCGTTATACCAAATGTATCTTCATCGCATGCATAAGTAATTACAACAGCATATTACAAACTGCATGCAGAAATGCAACTTATACCTCACGATGGGGACCGCAGGCCACTCAGGGCCACTTTTGGCTACGACTGTTGCAAACTTTCTCAAAACTTTTCTGATTAAAGCCACGACCGTATCGAATAATTAACGTGCACTAGAACTAATGTCTTGAATTATAGTTTTAACGCCTTACGTTTGAGTGTTTTAATGTAATTAAATCTTGTGTAGGTATTCAATGTAGTCTATGAAATTTGGATTTGCAAAACAGCCTCGAATTAATGGAAAACTTGATAGATTCCTATGAATATAAACAGAAATTCATCAATTAGAATAATCCAAAAAAGAGATTGGAGCAAAGTTAGGCAATCATTTGTTTTTCTCAAAGAAAAATCGAAAGAATTTCTAGAATATTAAGATAAACACCTCCATTCATACAATGAACTAATAACAATAAAGTATTCAAGCATCCAAATGTATTTACGAAGTAACCAGACAGCTTTAACGTCTCACCATTGAGTCTGAAAAGATGAATCGTAAAATTAATTTCTCGAAAGAAACTGCGCAATAAAAACATGAAACTCCGATTAAAGTTAAGAAGAGAAGTTCAATTGCGTTATCAATTTACATTCGAGACGGGCGTGAGTGTGTCTGTTAAACCTCAAATACATTATGTAGTCACCGGCCATCGGAATTGTTGTAATTGGCAAAGTTTACCTACGCCATAATTTCTTTATGAAATTTCGTCCCAAATATCTTAATTAAGGGGCGCGAGTCCTTTGGCAATTATGTCATGACGCAGACATGCTCTGTTTTAATAAATTATAGACTTGCGGCGTCATTTAATAGCTTTAGGATTATCACGTATATTAATATCTTTCTACGGTGTATATTTTACGCTGTGGTCTATGATTTATAGAGATTGTAATCTTTAAACAAAATGACCATTCTATTGACTTTTAGCTATGAGATCGGTAAGAGATTGTATAAGGAAAGGTAAAAAACATTGCAGAAACAATATATCGAATAATTATATTATGTTTCAGTAATGGAATCTGCAAAACATGCTACAGAACTACATAAATAACGAAACTTTTACTAAAATTAAACCTAACTGCAAAAAAACGATTTAAAAAAGGTTAACGATAAATAAATGAAATCTAGAAGTCGTATATCATAAACACTTAATTATTTCTCTCATAACGGAAGATACAAATAAAACAGGATTTATACGAGATATAAGGTTAATTAAAAAGCTCTTCGTATAACAAATTATTAGCGAACATTTTCCTTATCTGAAACAACATATTTTGTTACTTAGCAATAATACGGAAAATAAACCGGCAAATGTTATTGAGGACTTATTTACTAATTAGCTTCTAATTATGTCACGTTGCCTCTGGACACGTTGATTACATGACAAGTTTCTAGAATGTTCAACTTACATCGAAATCTCTGAAGTTGGACGTCTAAAACCACGACAAACGGTCCCTAGGCAACTATGAGCTCTTTATTCTGAATTGTACCCCTATTTCCGTAACCAGAAGTGTGGAACAAAGATAAATATTTTTCTTTTTTCACATTTAAAATTCAGATTATAGTTTACGATTTT
Source organism: Colias behrii (assembly GCA_029959065.1). Taxonomy (NCBI): domain Eukaryota; kingdom Metazoa; phylum Arthropoda; class Insecta; order Lepidoptera; family Pieridae; genus Colias; species Colias behrii. Next base: position 4,490,276 of record JARWMC010000019.1, on the reverse strand, counting down.
GCATTTTTATTTAAATCGCTGCAACGTTGTAGTCGTAATACAAGGCTTTTGCAAAAACTGTGCTACAATATCGCAATCATCCACGATTAGGTAAAATGAAGTAAAGCTTCTTTTTCAATCTTAGTCACTAATATCAGCTTTATCATTTAATTTCCAAGAAAATAGCAAATAATTGAGACCCAGAATTTCAGTAATTATATATTAACCGTTTGTTCCAGAAATGTCGTGTACAACCTCAGCTTAACAGACCTCACGGAGCAACGACGCCTCGTGTGGTATTCAGCAGAGAGTGACGTGCAAATGTGCGTCGTAAAAGGAAAAGACGAGGTAAATATTATGTTTTATCTAATTATCGTTAATTAGTACGTGCTTTAATAATAATAATAACAAGGTAAGGCTGTTTGTTTTTATTGTTTCATTAGGAAATACAGGATCATAGAATCAAATGTATTGGTAAAAAGAAAACAACTGTTTTAAAAAGAGAAGTAGTTTTCAAATTAACTTCTAAACATTTACTTTTGATAGATATATATGTGTTTAAAAACCTGTTTTATAAGTTGAAAACTAAAATTGCTATCAGCAGTTCAAGTTATTAGTAACATCCCATTCCAATTATAAACTCATCAATCCAAGAATTTAATAAAATATGTTCTAACGAACAAAATACACTTTTGAAGCACAGATATTTTCTAGAATTCACAACATAAAATTGCTTTATTATAAAATAGTTCCAAGTAAAAGAGCATCAAATCGCTTATACGTCTCTCCATACAATAATAAAACACAATTCTCAAAGAAATTGTCTTCTCCGAGACATCGTAAGAGGCATAACATTATTTTAGTTCGAGTTAATGAGCAGTCTTGCTCTAGTAATTACACTACGATTGTGATACGTGAAAATGGAAATTCTTTTATTATTTCACGTTCGTAGCTAGACACTGTAAGGGTATTCTTATAGGTACATCACTACATAGTATAAAACAAAGTCGCTTTCTCTGTCCCTATGTCCCTTTGTATGCTTAAATCTTTTAAACTACCCAACGGATTTTGATATGTTTTTTTTTTTTAGTAGATAGAGTGGTTCAAGAGCAAGGTTTTAGTATATAATGTATTAGGTTTTAGACAAAGCAGGCGAAGCCGCATGCAGTAAGCTAGTTTACTGAATAAAGTGTAAAGTTATGATATTACAAGACTCATTAAATTAAACACCGATATGCAGATATGAATACAAGTAAAATTTACGAGTGAAGCACTATTCATAATACGCTATTATTTTGAAAAATTATAGTATTAAAACAAATTAACAACAAAAGTACATACTAATATTCAACGATGATAGGATTAAAATGGTTTCATTACTCACACAATTATAAATTTCAGAGAATAGAACGTGAAAATTAATTTTCCGTTATATTTATGGTTATTAATTTTGTGTATGAACTTTTCATCTTTAGCATTGAAATAATGGGTCATTTGAAATTGGTAATTGGCAAATCTATTAGGCGAATGTTACAAAGGACACGCTTGTTTAAACTAAAAGGTTTGAGTTTAGTCCGCCATTGATTGGGCTTGCATTTGGAAATTCAGGCTTCAATGGCATCGCTCGTCTTACGGCCGTCAGACGTGACTGTCCTCTGGCGTCGGCTGATTTGTTCGATTCCAGTTCAACTTCTCGAGTGAATACCTAAACGCTCAAATGTAAATCTTCATTTAGACTCCACTTGGACGTCATGTAGTTAAAAGCTACGTTGAATTCAGTTGGATATCGAAGGGATACGAGTATATTGAAATAGGGTCAAATATAGAATTTACCGCTGTTTGAGTATGAATCTATTTTAATTTAGCATATTTTCTTTAAGAGATCTTAGGATATAAAACATTGATATATTGAATCGGTTTATTTTAGCCATACATCCTAAATTCAAATGCAATCGAAAAAGCTAAATACAGAGTCTAAAACTTAGCATATTGTCCAAATACTTTCACTTTATAGATGTTATATGAATACTTATCGAACACAAGCCTTTAATAAATATTTGTAAGTGATTTACAACGTAGACTGGGATCGTTCAGACCTCACTTTATAGGTTATTTGATGCCTCTTGGACAAAAGCAAAGCATCATAATGGTTATATACGATCAATATTGGCTCTTAATGTCGTTTACTATCTGAAGGCAATATAATAATTTTATTACTACGACCTAGTTTATGGTCCTTGGTGAAGGCCTTTATCAGCATCTAAATCTCCTATGCATGTAGTTTCCGTTTTGTATAGATTGTTTGTTTAGTTGCAGATGAAAGGTAGATCAAATCTGGACAATTTCTATTGAGTTCTTTTCTTTCTCGGAATAACCGTAAGAATTGGTATCCTAACAGTAGCGTACCTTTAAATATACGATCTAGCTCGAAGCCCGATATTTCTCCGACTATTGATTTCATATCACTACAGAAAAATTATATATATTATACCTTATATATATATATATATATATATATATATATATATATATATATATATATATATATATATATATATATATATATATATACCTTATAGCCGTTGAGTTTATCAAATAATAATTGATATTATTATGTTCAAAAGTTCATATTAGTAATGTTTACCTCAACAAATCTACATAATAATAAAATATGTACCTATTTTAGATATATCACGAGATATGTAACCAAATTCCAACAGGCAGCACAGCCGTCAAATGTCCACCGGTCATTGTGAATAACGTTCACATCCGAACTGATATTCAAACGTTGAATTATTACACTTGAATACGTTCCATATAATAATATCGTGTAAGACCTAAGTCAATATACGCATGTATTGTATCAGACAATCCCATTGTTGATGAGCGAACGCCTGAGCCAGCCGCAAGCCGTCAAAATCTCCATTATCTCAATTTAATATACCGTCGTCTTCATTGTTACGGATTAGTATGAAAGGTGTCACCGTTGATGTGATAATCTGGGACTAACAATAACTTGTTAATCTATCTAAATCAAGGCCAAGCTTTGTTTCGACGATCAATGATACAATTACTAATCCACTACAGTAAGGGAAACAGTAAAAACAATATCAGCTCTTATACTTTTTTAACAAGGACAATATTGACGTTATTTGATTTGACTTTCGCCTACACTCTGAATGTGTTCATAACAACTTACAACACTCATCGAAAAACTTTCCATGGAAAGATTATATTCTTTAAATTGCTTTAAGGACTATATATTATGTAATAGTAAATTGCTGATCGATAATCTGAAAAGCACTGCTCTACTGCATCAAAATGTATAGAAAACTACGCTTGCAATCGCAGTGCGTTAAATTTTAAGTCAATCGGATCGAATCAACAGACGAATATCCAATCAAGTGGACTCTGAGTAAATCCGGATGAAACGCGTGACGGACTCTGCGCATGCTAATGTAATCTGCCATTGTATAGCCCGTCTTGTAACTCGATATAGCAGTGATAGAATACTCCATGTGCAATATTAAGACGTATGGATTTACATTTTAAACGCTAAAATACGATTTTGCCGTCTTAGGTACGATACTCTGAGATAGAAGCAGTAAATAAGTTGATTTATGTGAAAGTAGAAGTAATAAGACTAAATTTAATAACCACGACAAACTTATTCCTAACAATTAAATTATAATCCTTTTCATAACTACGAAATTCATAATTCCCCTGTTACCAGGCGAAATTATAAAAAGCGTTATTAATTTAATCCCGCTTAGCAGCAACAAACAAGAATATTATTAAGATACGAATTATATTTTCATTTATCAGATATAATTACAACAGTTCGTGAAACTGACGAGGCGTAGAACAACTTAGCAACACTTGTGACTTTTGGCAAAAACAAGCCAAATTGTTTGTAACACGAGTTAAAGGAAAAACATAACGTTTCCTTTCCTCCTCTATGCAATCTGTGCTTCCATTTTCCTCTTTGTTTAACAAATATATACTTGTTTATCTTATACTAATTAGTACAATGAGAGATATTTATTTATACATTTATGAGGTAACTAAACAATCCGCATTGAACTATTGAATGGAATGAAAAAAATACGTTTCCGACTAGGGAAAAGAAATCGATCATTCATCATTTATTAAAATGTTTTGTTAGCAAAACGCAAATGCTACCATATACCACTTGAATTTTCACTATTTATTAATTAAGTGAATATTCAAGAAATAACAAAACAATACTAATACAAAAAGAATAATATAGCACTGTAAAAACTGCAATAAAAGATACGCTAACTTCTAAATTATTCATGATCTACGTTCATAGTTTTGCATTCAGCGTACCAACTTTTTAACCGAAAAATATTTTTACAGGAGAGCTGTCAAAACTACATTCGCCTGTTAGTCTCGTTGGGTCCCGGCAGATTGCTTATCTGTGGCACAAACAGCTTTAAGCCGGTATGCCGGGAATATGGAGTGCAAAGGGACTCTTATCACATGGAGAAAGAAAAATCCGGCCAGGCTGTCTGTCCTTACGACCCTGAACATAATTCTACCGCTGTTTATGCAGGTTGGTTTTGTACTGTCTTTATTTTTATTGCCTCTTTATTTAACTTAAGGTAAGTGATTACCAACTCACATGATACGGCCCGTCGTTCGTCGATCGCATAAGACTGGGAACGATATTTATTAATTGTGATTATTCAAATCTTTATTAGAGAAACCTTAAATACGGTTTTAAATTTAAAAGTGACATTTACTTAAAGTTCGTTATTTCCCTTCAAGTTCAAAAAAGCAAAGAAACAATGTTCCCTAATAATAGAAACATGACAAAGAGAGAAACAACCCACGCAGTCGCTTAAATATACACCGTCGTTTACCAGTTGCTAATGGTACTGATAATATTCTACGAATGTTTGCGCTCCGATAAATAAGTCTATTGTACTGAAATCGGTACTATGATACTTCCAACGATAAAATGAATGGAAAAATTCCACGTAAAAATAAGCTAGGCTTCCAATAAGAGCCTTATTTAAACGTATTAGCGATAACTACTTACACGAACGTAGTAGAAAAACTTTCAAAAGATACGGTAACTAATTGCGGTTAGGGTAATTTGAAGATTATTTATTCAACCCAGTCTGGGTAAATTTTCTTGTTATTTCTGGAACTACTTTACTTGTAAGTCTCTTCGAATTTACTGAACATTAATAATGAATTTGGCCGATGTAATTACTTTATGAAACAAATCTAAGACAATATTATTAAATCTCGTTTAAATCCATGAAAACTCTACTTTTCGCAAAAAACTTTTCGCCTAAAATCACTACCAAGTTGCCATTAAGCTTTATTATCCAAAAGTCACAACGGCAATAATTAAACGGTAGAAAAAGCAGTGTCAAAACTTATCTCTAGCAATTCCTCTTACAATTTGTCTCCTTCTGCAACATACGTAGCGTCCATTCAGGCCCATTCCGGCCGAATAAGCCTGGAATGAATGGGCAAAAACAAACAGGTCAGCATGATTAACGCTGACGTAAGGCGATTCGGTCACTATTCAATCTTATGCACATTTACCTTTCATGCTTCACCGTTTAAGTGCACTGACTGTACGATTCATGGGTCATTCTTTGTTTAGAAATTAATAAAATTATTATTATTTATATTTCTCTTCTCCATAATACTCGGGTACCACCAGAAGGACGGTACCCGGTCTTTTGGAAGGCTTACGTGGGGACACGGATCCAACACGCAGAGGCCCTTTTGAGAGTTTTAATGTGTTATGGGACACCAGCCGCAGCCTGCCCATGACTGCACTATATAGAGATACAGCCCTGGGCAGTCCGCGGCCGATGTAGGACTATTACAGAAAATGGAAATAAATAACTGGACTATGGAAAGGGGTGCTATGTGGACAGGTTACTGGGTCTATAGGAACTATGGCGTCTGCCTTTCTACAACAAAGTTTGTAAAAATATATTGGCAGACGGTGACTCGCCCTCTCACAGATGGGCCCTCTAAAAAGTCGCTGTAACTTAGCAACAAGAGGGCAACATGTCGTGAGCAGCTAAGGGTGGAGAGGCGTCCCTGGACTTTAAACGACGATCACGCGCTCCCTGAGGGTCCAGCATCACGTGCCCACTCGCCACTTACGCTTCGCATCCACCCTTCGAGCTAAAAGCTCTCGCGACTCCACTCTGGCCGGCCGGTTAAGGCAAGCCAGAGGTGGGGGTCCTGTCCTCGTTAGGCTTCACTCCGACCGGCCGGTGAAGGCAAGCCGGAGATGAAGACAGGGGCCTCCCCCGGGAGCACTCGGTTCCCGCGGGGTCGCTACTCCCCGACACCACGCCACAAGGTGTCCTGCGGGTTGACTGATTGCACGGGTGGAATATCTATTGTCACGTAAACAATAGATATCCCAACCGTGGGCGATGGGGTCGTCACATCCCTACGCCCAAACAATAGATATCCCAACCGTGGGCGATGGGGTCGTCACATCCCTACGCCCTTATTTATATTATTATTATTATTTTTAATTATTATTGTTTAAAAGCTTTTTTACAATTGCATTTAATCGCGGAAATGCAGTTGTTTTAAAATGTACCTATATGATATCAAGAAATACTTAGGTACGTTTACGGCTTTTTAACCGCAATGAGTTACAAAACAAAACCAATGAAATATATAAAAATCTACGATTATTTCTAAAACGCACTTTTTGTGTTAGCAAGTACCTATATTATATACCTAATATGCGTCTAGAGATTTTTATTCGAGCAAATTATAAAAGTGTACAAATAGCGGAAATCTTTTTCAGCTATTGAACATGCTTTCACAGTCTGCCGACATACAATGGGCAGTCTTTGTTACGAAGATAGAAATCCCGGGAGAAATATATAGCTATAGAAATGTGGTCGCATATGTTTCAAAGTGTAAAGACAATGCCTCGTTGAAATATCGTACTTCCTTCTTCTTTTTAATCTTTATAAGTTAAACCGATGGATTTATATGCAATATTAAACATGTTCATGTATTTTATCTAATAAAGTTTACTAAATTTTGAGTTTGTATATTTAAAGGGACCTATGTAAAATATTTAGCTCATCATAATAAAACATGAGACGAAATATGGATAAGTTATGTCTTATACAAATATGAAAGTATATCAATACAAATATACATTACCTACTCATGTCTACGCAAACCTGCATTTATGGAGGAAAAACAAATATGCAAACAGAATATAGGCGTAATTTAAATCCACATTATGTTACCAAGACACGTGAATTGGCCTGTCTGCCTACACTCGTAAATATACTCGGAAAATCTCCAACGAATCCCGCTGTATTTAGTTAGCTGTATGTGTACCTACATCTATTGTGTTGAGTGCACACAAGTATAAAGTAAGTAGAGATTATCCCAAACAAACAAACATAATTTTCTTCCCTTACCTTAGTAACACGTATTGTATGGACGTTACACACGTTAGCTTATTATTTGCGTTGACTGATGGAATGATCAATGTTAATGGATGTAAGGGTCAGACAATGGAGTATTTGCATTGGCCCGGGTCGGGGCCTTATTAATAGTAATTTCACAAGATGCCATTGTTGAACTTGTAATGATTTCAAGCTGTTAGTTCTCTTTGAGATATTTGAACAGGGGCTAGACTGTGACCGTGAATTTGTGTGTCTATAACAATTACCGTTTAATTTATTGCTCTAAAATTTATTTATTGAAGGTTAACTTCTTGAATAGGTAATTCTTGAAACGTATAACATATTATACCTTAATGTATCTACATATAATTCAAGCAAATATTAACAACTCAAATGGTTGTTGAAGCACCTTATTCCAAAGTTCTTTCTATAGCTGACTTCTACCCAAAGCTACCTCCTCACTAAATTCCAAATCGATGAGAAAGCTGAATGATTGAGTATCAAGCCGTTATAAAAGCTTGCATAATATAACTAGGATGATAAACAAATGCTCGAGTGTTGAAACTCTCACCCCATACATTTGTGCAACGAATCTTAACATCATCAATTATGCCTTTGTCCCTTAGTCCAATTTTCTTAACGTTAACTCGGATGAGTTCAAATTCCTTGCAAATTCCAAAACGATTTATCACATGGAAATCAACAAAAGGCGCCGCGTAAATATATTCTTGATGTGACAAGAAGATCCATAAATATTGCTATTTACGTTTAATATAAAATGACATTGATAACAATTTATAACTCCAACTCGTACGCATTTATTCATTCGTAGACGTTATTTTGAGCCGCATTTAAAACGTTAAATTATGCGACGATTAGAACTTTAGGAACCTTAATGCAAAACTATAAAGAAATTTTATCCTTTTTCATACATAAAAATGATTCGATTGTGTGTAATTTTCAGCTATAATCATATTTTGAATACTTTTTCAATGAGTATAACACAAATATACAAACATAATGTCATGATCTTTATTATTAATCGAGAATACAAAAATGCGATATTTTGAACAATAGTCACACAATATACTCGTTAAGAACGACTAAAAATCGATGCTTAATTAGCATGTTACAAAGCTTTCAATGAATTCAAAAGTGCGATAATCAAATCACGCTCACACAAATCTAATGTATTATTAAAACATTAATACGGTGCAGATAGCAGACATCCATTAGGACAGCTACGGTTAGTTATCCACTATTGATCGGTCCAATTAAGCGGAGAGGGCAGTCATTTGCTAACGTGAATTTTGCACCTAAAAGCAGCGTGGAACAGTTGTCTTTAGTGGTAAATTTATAGTCGTTTGTAGCTATTCTGGATGTGCTGATTATTGCGATTCAGTTCATAAATATAAAATATATACTTAAATTTTAACGCGTTGAATTGAAAAGCTTTAAGCTTTTTAGTTCTGATCTCTACGCAAAGCTATCTTTTGTACATAATTCTGAATTTAAAACAAATTGTTTGTAAAACAATCTCTTCTATTAATGTATTCAATAACTTCATAAAAGTTTTTGTGATAATAGTTTTAGTTTTTTTTCTACGACTTTATAAACGTAGCCAATATGTATTATTGTACCTCTATTTGTGTCACAATTTGATCGCAGTCCACTTAATATAGTGCCTGGAGCATTCAAAACCGTATAACCTCGGATTAGAGTTATAGTGAATGAATTAATATGATCGATGTGGGATATTGTTTTTTAAACTATAAATTGCAATGTTTACCCAATTTTTTTTTGTGCACTCCATTGTTTCGTTGTTTAAAAAAAATGTTATGAAAAATTAATGTTTGACCATATATTTTCACTTTAAACAGTATTTCTTTTTTTTTATTCGAGTAGACATATAGGAATATTTTTCAAAGACACCTGTGTATAAAAATAGCAGTAGGGATCTCGAACAGATAGAAAAACGTGGAGGGGAGAGCGGAGCCACAACTGCTATGTACAATGGAATTTCTCGGCCGGTCTATTGCGTACATTTAAAAAATAAGGTAATTAATTACGACTAATGAAAAGAAAATGATTAGTACCAAATCTGTTTATTTAAATATATTACAATTACCTACATTGTAGCTTACATCAAATATTTAGTTGAAATGATAATATCATCGTGAAAGCGTTCTAGTAGTCGTTTTTTAATAGTTTATTCTACCGGGATATGCTCTGTAGTGATGACGTTTTTCAACTTTTGCATGGTAAATTGGCAATCATCATTCTCTTCTATGTAGGTACTTGTATATTTGCTCCATTGCTGCATCTACTTAGATTAATTTTCTTTTCAACATTACTGAGGTGAATTTAATTTTTCAGCAAATTATAATAATCCGAATGATATTTTGCTGCAAGTGTCTCTTAAGTCGGTTATACCAGAAATCCTTTTCTGGATATCTCGATAATAATCGGTTTTCTGGACGGCTATAAAATTCGTGATGGATTCATTCAAAGTTGTAGTGTTGATGTATGAAATCTGACTACGCCGGCATTTTTTTGTATGGAGATACTACAAAGACCTCGTCTAATCGAGAGAATGCCGCAATTTGGACGAATTAACCCGGAAATTGAGAGTAGCAGAAGAAACCATTAAAATAATAAAAGAGTATTCAGACGTTTAAAAGACAACTTTTTCCGGTGATGTTGCACTTGCAGTGAGCAACAGGGGGGGTCATTTTGAAAATTTATTGTAATTAAACACCTTGTTGTTGTTTTTATTTTGTTTGCATTAAATTTTTGCACTTACCACTTTTAGATTTCAATTTTTCGATTGAAGCCTTATGAATAATAAAATGAAATTTTCAGGGTAGCTACCTCATAGATAGAGTAAGTTTTTAAAAAGCCAAACGGATATTTTTTATGTGATTTTATTTTTTACGGGCCCTTGAAGTTATGAATATACTGGGTAATTTTATCTTTCTTGGCATTAAATTCTTTTTTTTATTCCATTCGAAGATCTTACGATAGTAAATGTTACTATACTGAATTGGCCTATCTTTTAGCTTAACACACAAAAAAAATCAAGCATTTAGCGCCATAATTCACGTCACCATAAATCAAAATCTCTACGTACTCGGCGATAGATGAAAATTTGAGAAAAACGTCATAACTCCGAAAATACGAAAAATCGCATAATATACATGGGAGTGATTCGGATAGCCCTTTATGTCCTCTACTTCCCAGCTTCAGTATATCACTACTTCTTGGGACACCCTCTACGGTCAAACATGAATTTTTCACAATAATTTGTTTAAACAATGAAACAAAGGAGTGCACAAAAAAAATTGGGTAAACATTGCAATTTATAGTTTAAAAAACAATATCCCATATCGATCATAATAATTCATTCACTATAACTCTAATCCGAGGTGAAGACCCCCAGGCACTCCACTAACTACGTTCGTAGCATCCGTATTCAAACATGAAAATTTCTTACTAAGCTATGAATGTTGAATTTTTGAAATATTACACGACCTAGAACAAAATCAATATTTCAACCTAAAAGTAATTGTAAATCAACACCACTGAAATAAGAGAAAATAAAAATATAAAATATAAAATAAACGCTATACTTTCTCTTAAGAGCGTTCAAGTGTTACGCAAGAACGACCATTTATTAAGATTACACCTCTAATTCCGAAATATTGGGTAGCGATTACTGCAAAGCTTTGCTGAACTCAGGCACTGCAATGCGGTACATTGCAGAGTACGCGCTTCAATATGGCTAGCAATGAATCAAACACAAGCACACTATTTTGATATTTACGACAACACAATACGGCTTACAATTGAATGTGCCGTATGAATACATTGCAGCACCATCTGCCGTAGGCTGTAATACAGGAGAGCGCGGAATATTGACGAAACGAAATTTTTCTACGATTCCTGTAATTTAATGAAGTACCCAATTGGGGAAATGAAAATATGAATATTATTTGGACGAAACGCTTGCTATCAGACTCTCTTTTCATTATTGTCACAAATAATAATATTCATATTCCACAATTATACTCATAACAATATGAGCTTTACGTAACACACATTTAACAACGTATTTGGAAATTAAACACAACTTAAATTAAATTGGAGCTAATAAATTATGTACAAACAAACTTCATCGAGTGCTATTTTCATACAAAACGCGAAGTTATTTATAAATAATAATAGTTCAGTAAGTTCAAAAAGGTATAGACGTAGTGAATACAGCTAATTAAGGCCTGGCTCTACACCGGTCACGTAAGCGTGCTGGCGTGTTTCACTGCATTACCACGTATTACCGAATCCGCCTTTTTAATTATTGGATTTCAACGGTTTAAATGGAAAAGGCTTTTCAATATAAATAAATAATTCCCGCTGCTAAAGGAATTAATGAAGCTTTCTCTTGTTCTCATGTCTTTCTAAAGGTTTCGGCCTGTAGTGTATACAAATCTTTGATTTGATCTTTTTCAGATGAATTTAAACTTTTTTGATATCGTTTACTTTTGGTACTTACTTTCAACAGCAACTTCTATCCTTATTGGCAGATGTGAAATGCTGTAAAATATATTATAATAAGTTGGTATTAACATAATATTATTTAAAACAGATGGAGAATTATATTCGGGGACGGTAGCAGACTTCAGTGGTATGGAACCTCTCATATATCGAGAGCCACTACAAACGGAGCCTTACGACTCTATGACGTTAAATGGTAAGAAATAAAATTATTATATTACTTAATAAACTACAGTGTAAAATTCTAAATTAACATTGACAACTCTTCACATACATGCAATAGTAAAATAATATTGTCTATCAATTTTAATGAGGTATTGTATAAAGCATTGTGTTAATAATAAAATTGTAGACTTAAATCACCTAAATCAGAAATCGATTTAAACATTTTGTTGAATCTATACCACACTATTCCACCGAAATAGTTAACAATCACTTCTATTTTACCATTTAAACTCATTATTGTAATAATGTCGGTAAATTCGTGTAAGCTTAAACAATTATTGTCTGTTGATTATTGCTTCAAATGCCGCCAAATACCGCCATCAAGCCTGTAATTAAATTTGGAACCTGTCACATTGACATTTGATGCGATAAATCGATAAACAGGATTAGTCTCGCATTTAAATTATCGACACCGAAGCGATAGGGTTACAAGCCTAATCACGTATGTTTACCCATAGCATTAGTACATTAGTATGGCGTCCTTAGGCTAATTGCATTATTTACTTTTATTCCAGCTCCCGATTTCGTCAATTCGTTAGTACATGGCAACTTCGTGTACTTTTTCTTCCGGGAAACAGCGGTCGAGTACATCAATTGTGGAAAAGTAAGTCGTAAGCCGCAATACCATAAAGCAAAACTTTTATATCGAAACTATGTTTTGATATTATGACGTAAATAAGATGATTTATTAAACCGTAATATTAAACTTAGCACAATTTGCATTTCATTTATTGAACAAGCGTGGCAGCTACAGATCCAAAATGTAATATATCAGAAGTAATATTTAATTAAAAGCAAGCAGAAATATATAGAAATAAGTATATGAAGAAAATTAAAAACTAAATATATTGTACTTAAATACCATTTCAGGCCGTATTTTCACGAGTAGCGCGAGTATGTAGAGACGACAGCGGAGGCCCGCATCGTTTGAAACAGCGGTGGACCTCCTTCCTGAAGTCGCGCCTCAATTGCTCCGTCGCTGGAGACTTCCCCTTCTATTTTAATGAGATTCGTAAGTATTAATGTCAAATATGTATAGGTTAATTTCGAAAGAAAAAAACTTATAGAAGTAATATAAAGTCGTATCCAGTAAGTACGTTTAGATAATCGATGTTGATTGTTTACTTATTAATACAACAATACAAATTAAATTACAATACGTAATCAAACAGAATTTACTGTCATATTAAAAGATTTCAGATATAATTTGGACCTACTTTACTAAGTAAATACATATTGTACTGAAAAAAATATTTTAAACTATCGACAACAATCAAGACACATCTCTTGGCACATCCCTTAAACCACCTGGAACGTAAAATGTTTTTCAGAATCAACCACAGAGCTAATCGAGGGGGTCTACGGGGGTCTGAACGCCCAGCTGATATACGGCACCTTCACGACCCCTCCCAACAGTATATCCGGGAGTGCCGTCTGCGCGTTCAGTATGCAAGACATCGCAGACACCTTTGAGGGCACTTTCAAGGAGCAGAGCGCGATTAATTCTAATTGGCTGCCTGTAAATAGCGCTAAGGTAAGCGGAATGTATCGATACTTATCTAGCTTGGCTAGCTATGTACCTAGTAACCTTTAACAAGTTACATGGTATACCGTAATCAGATTCTACGGATTCTATACGAAATAAAAATAAAAATTACGTATATTTTGACAGCAAAAATGTGTTGTTAAGCATACCTTTAAAAACTTATGGATCATTTAGGTTAGTAAATAGTAAAGATTGTAATTCGAAGTATTTAGACAGTAACACGAATTATCCATTCTTAATTGTTGATCTCCTGGTAAAACTGTAATAAAAGGATTTTCCTTGAATATAAGTCACTTATTATTAACCAGTCAATTATTATCTATAAAATAAATAGTATTTATTCTAAAGCAACGCACAAAAACAAATTCTATTTTAGGTATCACATCACATTTTCGGTTTTTATTTCTGTATCTCGTTATGAATCGTCAATTTTTACGACTATAACACCATTTCGGAATATTGCTTCCACCAACATGAAAGTCAGCATTAACCCTTTTATGATAGCAATTTTAAAATTGTGTATCAACATAACGTTATAAAAACATTCTTTAATAATACGGTTCTGTATCAATTATGCAGCGATTTAATATAACTGTTTAACATCAAGCCAAGTAAAGAAATAGCAAAAATCTCTTCGAGATTTCAATCCTCACTACAATATATAGTAGCGTCGAAATTTTTTCGGATAGATATTAACTAATGATTACGTATCATTAACTATTTTTGACGCTCTCCTTTAAACCAGCATTTCTATAATACCTACATATTATAGGTTCCAGAACCAAGGCCTGGGACATGCCACAACGACTCGAAGCAACTTCCGGATCAAACTCTGAACTTTATCAAAACACACGCACTCATGGACGAATCCGTGCCAGCTTTCTTTGGTGAACCCATTGTTATACGTACTAGCTTCCAGTAAGTTAAAAATATATTATTTTGTATCAAAAATTTCCAATATTTCAATTTTGTATAATTCCAATCTAACCTTCTAATAAATTGATATTAATAACTCATGTTTCTATTTTAATGATATAATACAGGTAAATTATCTTGGAGAAATTTTTGCGTTTGTAGTAGTGTATGGTCAGCAAATAAAAAAAAACAACATTTTATTTTTAGTTTTTATTATATATATATATATATATATATATATATATATATATATATATATATACAACATTAGGTCAAAAAATTTTTATCACATCGATCGATTTTCGATATAGTATATAGTATATATATATATATATATATATATATATATATATATATATATATATATATATAAATTTTTGACCTAATTTTGTTGTTTAAGTATTTTTTACGTACTCAGCGTATGCAAAACTATAACCTCCTTTGAGCTTAGTATACCAACAGTGGGACACCCTGTATATATATATATATATATTTGGGATTTTAAATTAAACTATATGTGTTTCGATATATGTTGCTTGAAACCTGAAGTGCTTCCATCTGACCAAGATTTTGAGAGGGTATGTGATGTATTTATATAAGTTTCGTCGGTGTAAACAATTGGTCGGCGTTGTTCACGATATTCAGCAATTTTCATCAAATAATTAATTCGCAAGTATCTAATTTCGTGTTTTTCCATAAGAAGTTTCCGGTTATCTTCTGTTTGCTTCCAATTAAAACCTAATGACATGACGTGTTTTCGTAACGTGCTGACACAACCTTTATAATCGATATCTTCTTTCAATTTTGCGTGCAAAGTTTTCAAAGTGGGAACTTCTTTATTTGTGATGTGGAAGTCATGAATTGTTCTTCTGATAACTTGCTGATCAAAGTTATCGATTACTATTGTAGGTTTACGATTCGGTTTCTTTTTAGGAGATTTAAATGTTACTTCCTGATCTGAAGGACAACATTTGCTTTCTGATACTACCTTTCTGACGGATGCTATTGAAATTCCTGTTGATTTAGCAACTAATTGAGTGGGGGTCATAATACTGCTCGGGTTGTTATTACACTCATTTTCGAAATATTTGTACAAACAGTACAAAACTTCTTTAGTTTGAGAAGTCAAAGGCTTGCCTCGACCATGTTTTGACACTGGAGCCATTTTGAATTAACAATATAAAGTTACAACACTTACACACAAATTAAACCCTTCAACAAATATTATAACAATAATAACAAATAATAACAACAATCAACAAATACAAAATTTAACCTTCAACTGGTGACGTGCATATGAGTCACAGTATTGGAGAGGTGACGTCATTTTGACATATCAATATAAAGCCATAAATACTGTAAATTATGTATAGCGGCCTGTGATAGCGGCAATGAAATAGGTCATGTTATGTAAAAGTAGGTTAGTTTGTTTCTAAAATAAAACACTTTTTTTACTTATTAAATGTAAAGTTAACTTTAATCATACACATGAGCTTAACATCAAATTTTGTTCTGTGTTTTGGTAGGCATGAGATCAATCAAAGTGAAATTTTAAAAACTTAAAACAGAAAAAAAAATCAATCTTATTTTCTTATTAAAACTTAAGTTATTATTAAAAGAATATATTTAACAATTAAACTACGTAATAATTATAACTTTTGAATGAAATTTGTGCTTTATGTTCTAACGGTACCAAGCGACTGACAAAAGACTGCACGTGGCACCTGCGGACAGCGTAAACTGGTTTATTCTGGTTTTGTGCGTGTTTCCACTTTCCACTATCAAGTGACGATTTATTCATTTGTTTTGTTTCGTAATTATTATGGTCAAATATTAATAACGAAACAAATTATTATGGACACGATATTTTATTGTTTCACGGTAGTCGCCTTGTCGTTTGCTCAAGGACGTGAAATTGAATGATATATTTTTTTTTATAAAGTCAAAACCATTTTCTTCCAAATAAAAACTTGTTTTTATTGAAAACAAAAATCAGAGTGTTGCTAGGAATAAGTATAAAATTAAATAGTAATGTTAGGATATCGAAACATTTTTGTATAGGCCAGAACGATATAGTGGAAACGCGCTCTAAGATCTGAGTAATATACACACCACTACATATGCAAAAATTTCTCCAAGCTAATTTACCTGTATCTAATACTTCGTATTTATAACCTAGTCACATTTATTTACGTTGTTAATATTTCAACTACTGCTAAAAACATAAACAACATAATATGTGAAAATAAATAATGTCTTATCTTTTTTCAGCTATCGGTTTACACAGATAGCAGTGGATCCTCAAGTGAAAACACCAGGTGGAAAGGCATATGACGTCCTTTTCATTGGCACAGGTAAATAATAAACAGTTGTTCTAGAACATGTCTTATCAAATCACGACAAAAATAAAAGAACATTCGACCTAAAAGATTAGACCTGTAAAACATCATTTGCCTTTGTTTTTTTTTTATTTGTCTCTCAGTGGTCTCTCATTTGTTTAAAAATTTTCAACTCCTTTAAAAACAATCGGTGTTTACAGATCAGATCTCTCTAATTAATGATACAATATTCTTAATTATATAATCTTCACATTCCAGACAATGGCAAAATAATAAAAGCGATAAACGCAGTATCATACGACACGAACAAGCGCGCAGCTCCCGTAGTGATAGAAGAATTACAAGCGTTTGGTGCGGGTTCGCCTGTCCGTGCATTACGCGTCGCGAGAGCGGGAAGAGATGCGGCCAGGCTTATAGCTGTGTCGGATAAGGAGGTGCTCAGTCTGCGACTGCATAGATGCTCCAGTGACAAGATCAGCTCTTGCTCGTGAGTATTATCTGTAGTACAGTTGATTATTTAGAAATAGAACGACATGAACACGTCTCCCGTAGTGATAGAGAAATTACAAGCGTTCGGTGCGGGTTCGCCTGACCGTGCGGAACGCGTGGCGAAAGCGGGACGAGATGCGGCCAGACTTATAGCCGTGTCTGATAAGGAGGTGCTTAGTCTGCGGCTGCATAGATATTCCAGTGACAAGATCAGCTCTTGCTCGTGAGTATTTTCAATGAAGATATTTGCGTTTTTGGAAACGCCGGAATACCAGCTACTCCTTCCTGTCGGTAGCTGTTGTGCCACTTATGTTCGAAACGATGATGAAAATTATTCGTAGGCACAGTATACATGAAAAGCAATTACCAATTAATGCAAGCTCATAGAATAATAGTGGTCTGATAATAAGATGTGTACCTACTAGATAGCAATATCTTTTAGCAATATCTTTATCGTTAAAACGAATATTCAAACGTTTTTTCACCATAGAAATAAAAATGACAAGGATACTTTTTAACACCATATTTTGGTCGTTTTCTATCACTCGTATAACTTATCAATAATTAATTTGCAGAGAGTGTGTAGCGCTCCAAGACCCATACTGCGCTTGGGACAAGCAAGCCGGCCGGTGTCGCGCGTACTCGCACGGAGTGAGTCGCTGGCTCGATGAGAACTCCTTCTACCAGAGTGTGAGCACTGGGAGCCATGCGGCTTGTCCTCATAGTGAGTATCTTAATAATATTTCATTTTGTAAGATCACCAATAATTTTAAAGTAAGTTATAGCTTTGTATTATAATTTTATTTGAAGGTATACCTACAAGGGAAAGCAATGACACGTTTTTTAAATCATTTTACAGTCTGAATTTGGAAAACCTTTTCAAAAAAATTAAAATAAATATTGTTCACAGCTATAATTCAAAATAGAAATCAATATGTAGCGACTCGACTTTTTAAATTAGATGTTATTGTTTTTAAAGGTAAAGATGCAGGAGCAGTTGGTGGTCTAAGTTCTGGGTTATATGATGATGCTAGAGAAAATAAAGGAGAAGTCATTAACATAGTACAAGATAAGGAAGGAAAGAGCAACAATAATAATAATGAAGGTAAGTGAAGACACAATTAATAGACAAACGAAGTGAAATATATCCCACAATTTTGTATATCACGAAATTTTCACACTGTAACAGAAATAGACTCAATGACACACAGGAATAATACAATTTTCTGGTGATAACCTTTTTTTTTTTTAATCCGCCCAGTAACATCTCTCTATAATACAAGAAATCTAACATTTAGTGATGAATAAAACGTGCAGCTTTTAAAATAATACATTACAAAAAATCCAAAACAAAAATCTTTATAATATAAATATAACTTCCCATTACCCAGGTCCCGAAGTATTACAAGCAGATCCTCCACCAGCCGCGTATTCTGTAGAAACGTTAGCACTAGCGGTTGCCGCGGGTGCGCTTGCGGCGCTCGGCGCGGGCTTCGCTGCGGGATACATCTGCGGACGCCGGTGTAAGAAGGATGACGACGATAACATGCCCTATCCGGACACTGAGTATGAGTACTTCGAACAGCGGCAGAATATTAATAGGTTAGTATAGAATAGAAGAAAAAGGAATATTTCTTCAGTAATTACTTACTATAGAATTAAAGTGAGCTTAAATCGTTCGACATAAAAATAAATATAGAGTATAATAAAATAAGCATTACTTCTCAAGAGATGATACAAGATTGCTACAAATGCATATGATAACCAAATAATGAAAACGAAATCTAATTTATAACTTTCGGTTTTCTTATGGATTAAGCAATCAATGATATTATATTTAAAGCACATATAATAATAGGTCAGAATAGTAATAGTAGGTGGAGCAGTGGTGGCTCAGTGGTGAGACCTCGGACTTCGAATCCATAAGTCCGGGGTTCGAGACCGGGCGAGCGCGCAGGAAATAAAATTGATTTTTCAATTTATCTGCGCATGTTGTAACATCACCACTGCTCGAACGGTGAAGGAAAACATCGTGAGGAAACCGACATGTCGAAGAATCAAAAAAAAAAAAAGTTCGACGACATGTGTCATCCGCCAACCCGCACTTGGCCAGCGTGGTGGATTATGGCCTGTACCCTCATAGGAGGCCCGTGTCCCAGCAGTGGGAACGTATATGGGCTGATGATGATGAATAATAGGTACCTATAATACCTATGCAAAAAAAGTTTAAAAAACAATCATGTCTATTGTCTATAAGCTAGCAATTAAAAAACAAAGCACAAACACATCATATTTTAAATTAAATGTCTTGTCAATCACCACTAACCTAACATCAACAAACCCACAGGATCCAAGCGGAGCCCAAGCTCCTGCAACAAGTGGAAGAAGTAACGTACGCAGAGCCCGTCCTTGCGCCACAACCAAAGCCCGCGTCCCCCCGCGCCACGCTCCGCAAGCACCCGCCGTACCACCCGCACCACGAGACGCTCTTCCAGTTCCAGCCGGACTCCTACCGGCGCGACAACTTCGGCACGCTGCGCTCGCACCAGGTCAATGTCAGTTGTGTTCCTTTTTTAAATTCGCTTCGACTCGTGTTGACGGGTGAAAATCCGAGGGTGAAAAATTAAAACTTGACACTGGCATATGAACATTGCCATAAAAGAAAAAAAAGTTACACGACATTTTTTTTTACGTTTTTAAACGTGTTAAATATGCTCGCTGCTCAAGTTGCGTGTGCAATGCTCGCTGCATTGGGATAAATAATGTAATGATTAATTATTGTTGTTTGTTATAAAGTCAGTATTTATTTGATTTAACGCGAAAAAGAATAAGCGCATAAAGCTCTAGATATCTTTTTAACAAACCAATCTACGGAATCTATTCTGATGCATCATTATGCATTTCACGCTACATTTATTGTAGTAGTAAATCGCTATTTAGCACATTGTTGAACACAGTTTCAAACCCAGCCCCGTCAACACGGAAGTAAACTAACATTTATTAATCTTTTTAACTATAATGTGATCAGCCAATACAATTCTTCATTAAGCTATTAACAGAATACTATTGGCTATTCACATTTTTTTTTACTTAATGGCACCTGATCAATGTTGTCTTTTATTCTATCACATTACTAAAACATCAAATCTGCAAATTTAAGTACTTGGAAAACCTAATTTACATTATCTTTAATCACGCATGTGCAAACGTAACTGAATGCTGGTTTGATGTTCATAGTATTTTAATATTTCTTTACTAATACCACCTAATTTATACTAATCATTCATACCTCATCACTCATCAAGCTTTCCATTTTAACCCTGCAACTAACAATTTAATCATTGTCTTGTAACCATTGCTTTCAATTGGAATTATTCTGAGTTTTATAACCAAGTAAACCTGATTCAAAAGACTCACAAGAGCACATTCTTTACCTATTTATTATGAAAAAAATCCATAATAAATGGAACGTATACCATTGTACACGATTGGGATACAAAATACTTGGTATATAAAGTTCAGTATGGTTGCATATCATCACTAACGCCTCATTAATTTCATTTTCTCTGCGGCATGTCAGTTAACGCAGGAATATTCGGACCGCAGGGCGATGGCTACCGGCGCGGCAACGACAACGGCTTCTCGACCACGCGTTCAGTGAAAAAGGTGTATCTCTGAGAAACAAGCGGGGCGGATTCGCGCGACCAAATGCCTCATCATCATAAACATAATACGCACCACCACCATACTTTGGGTTAGTATTCGGATGTTTTATGAATTATTGGTATATTGACTATTGAAATTGATGCGGGTAGGCAAGTGCACAACACTCAGGATTGTTAAGAATAAGGAAAACTCAAGAATACTCTCATGAATATGGACTGGTTGGGAATTAATATCTTAGTGTAGGTTTTGCTAAACTAGATAATAATCTCTGTACCAAATTACATGCATACCATTTTACTAGCTGTTTTTTACGAGAAAAAGTAAAGTTAGAGCTTTCTATCAAACACTAAAACAAGTAATAAAACATACATCACTGCTATTCCAGTGTCGCAGCGCAGCAGCGGTTCGGGATCAGGGACCGCGAGTGGGTCGTCGTCGTCGCCCTCGCCGCCCTCCTCCTCCCCCTCGCCGTCGGGCGAGCGGCCCCCCACCCCGCCGCCCCCCGCGCCGCAGGCCTGCGCCTACATCTACCGCAACTAGCGCGCCCGCCCCGCCCCCCCGCGCGATACACTCGCCCCGCTCCCCGAGCTCCTCAGAGAGCCCCACGCGTGTTCCAAATTCAAAGACAATCTTTTTTGTGCATGGCAACTCGCCAGTGACGTATCGAACGTTCCAGTTCAAAAGACATTCCAAGAAAGGTGCGTGATTGTTATTCGATAACGGATAAGTTGTTGTTGTATCAGATATGGACTGTTGTAGCGAGAACGTTTCGAAGTTTATACTCGATAACGACACATTGTTATACAGTTACAATTTTGATCTCCACGTCATTTACTAATCTTAATTACTACATGAAGTCCAAAATGAACGCACACATGTGTTGTATCAGTTGGTCTGTATGTCAGTTTCCGTTTAGATAAACATTTTAAAATCAAAACAGAATGATGCCTGTTCGTAAATATAATAAATAAAAGTTCACATTTACAAATAAATCTATGGAGATCTCGTGAAAATGACTGTATGTGAAATCAAAAAGTGTATTTTTTTTAAGACAGAATATTATCGATCGCTGTACGATAACAACTGTAACAAATTTGTAGATTGTTTAGAATATACATAGTTTACTTATATTTTAGGTAAATTATAAGTTTTGTTGGTATCATGTTGATAAGTAGTTAGTATGAATAAGTGAGAATCATTGCAAGTTTTCATTTAACTAATATATTTTGATATAATATCTATCATTAACTTCTGTCTCAAGAAAGGTGCAATGAATTCACAAATCTACCACATCTTTATAGGTATATAAAAGCAAGGTTTTTACTTAAATATGAAGTTATTTAATTTGGCAACACTATATCATATTATTTCATGAAGCGACTGCCAAGATAGCAACGAAGTTATAGTGATTTTATAACTACTGTTTTGAAATATTTACAGTGTTGCCAAGTTATGACAAACAAGTTTACAAACACAGATATGTAATGACTAATTGCAAATATATACCTTGTAAAAATAATGTAAAGTTCTGATATTCATTCGTAATTAAAGTGCTTCTTATGGATGTATCTAGATATAGAATAGAAATCGTTTTGACTAATCAGTAATGTTATAGATTTAGCCATTAACTAATAAATAGCTATTAGAGCGCGAGCATTACGCGGACGCCACCTTAGATTGTTGGTACGACATTTTGTAAAAAAAACAACACTGTGATCAAACGATCCTTGTACATACATTCTGTGCAGGTTAAGACACGCCGCCATTTTGTTACAAATTGACACGAAATGTCGACGCATAACCTTACCTATAAAATAACATATACGATTCTAAATGTTAACCATAATTGTGGGCCAAACGTTGAAATTTCAGTTTCAAGATGTTCCTGTTGCTGTTTTATAGTTAAAAGAACTTAGCTTCTCGACACTAGGTAGTTTCCATAGTGTTCGATCTTGTCTGATTGTTGACAATTGAATGTATGTAAAAAATGTCAATTGTATTTGTAATGACCTAGTGCCTAAGTGTGTGTGGCAGGATAGTTCTGTATGCGGTGATAAAAGCGATTTATTGTCGAATTCTCAAATGTAACTCCAAAGCTTAGGATGAGAATGACATTAATAGAAAGACAAAATGGCGAATTTATGTTGAGTTTCGTTTGAGAATTCGGACTTTAGTGAAACGAACGAGTACTCATGATAATTGAAGATTATTTAAACCAACACTCTTGACGAATACTTCAACCTGCATACCGCCAATATTCATGACCTCTCAACCACCGAGCGGCCAGATCCGACCGCGACACAATAGATTTTCTATTGTGTCTGTGATTCCGGGGCCTGATGGATTAAATACGAAATAAAATTTGTGTTAGGTCTGATCTATGTGGCACATCAAACAGCAGAGTAATGCTAATAAATTTACTACAACTGCCGGCTATCTATCTATCAAAACAATGGAAAACCAAAATCCTTGTGTTACTTTAATTTGAGGGTATTTATTTTTTCTAACTAAATGAGTACTTGTACGTATCACTAAATAAAATGTGCAGATGTTCTTTGGGACTGATTGTTGCGATCATAGAGTAGAGTAAAGAGTTACAATAGTTATTATGTCCTAATGCGAGGCTCGCGCACACTTCTGTACCATTTCATACTCATAATGCCTCATATTATATTATAGGTATAATTAAAAGTTTAGCTACTGCAACTATAGGTAAATGGCTGCAGAAATTTGCGCTAGCTCTTGTATTAAATATAGGACATGCTTGTTTAATATAAAGTATACATTTTATACTCCTGATATAAAAGTGAGATGGCATTCTAAAACCTTAATAATCTAATAATACAATACTCAAGTTTGTAACATTACGTTTACATACCAAAGACGCCATTTTTAAGATATAATTATTTATTTCTAGTAGTAATTAATTATATTGGTAATTGTAGTTGTTACTTTAATTATGATCAATGTAACTGCCAATTTTCGTATTTGATATAAATTAACGCACAGTACTTTTTTTTGTTTTTTAGTTATAATATTTCAATAGTTGCTTTAATATCGGCGTTATACGAGAGTAAATTTCTGTGAATTTTAAAATAGTGTCCATATAAATGTCGAAAGATTTAAATATTCAGAGTCCTTTGACTGATGGTAATCTACTGTTATCAATTCAACTGTTCTGTTTTAAAATTCTAAGAAATTTAAATTTTATACATACGTAAGAAAGGCTAATATTTAAATGTATATAGCAAGATCTGTAATGTAATTTTGTCGAGTAACTACCTAGGGATAAGCGTTAGACATAAGCGCAAAATTTTGAAAAATGGATTGTTATAAGAGTTGTTTTGTAATAATAAAATGATAAAATGTACAATAACCATTTCTACGTTCAAAACTGAACCATCTTTTTATACTCGTAAAACATGAACATGCCTAGAAGTCTTATATAAGCGTAAATTATTTATTAATTATTGAAAATTATATTAGAAGTATGATACGTATTGTAGTTTATATTATGATAGACCGCTTAATTTTATTTTGAAACTCGAAGCCTTAGTGTTAGAAATTGAAGACTTTTATTATACCTAAATAAAATAAATTGTAATTACTTACAGAGGATTCAACATAATAAAAATCCGAAACTTTTATTAACGTATTAATAAGGTACCTATAGCGCGTTTACATCACATTATATCAATCTAACCATCACATAGGTTCTTGTATATTATATATTTGTTATATTAATTTCAGGAATGGAATAATCGGAAATCGCACGGTGGATCGATAGTTATTTTTAATCAAAATAATAACGGTGAAAATTTTATATTTAATTCTGTTATAAATATGTAGTAACATGACAGCTCTCAGTACGCATTATTTCCTCAAAAAGATACCTATAAATGCAGGTAGCTCTTGATAATATTTAATTAAACAGTAGGTTAAACTTCCTGCTTTACCTAATTATTATCTTACGTTGTTTCGTTTTGAATGTGCCATATTCTATAAAAAAATAACTATCGCAACGCTGACATGGAGAAATGTTTTGTAATCGTCGTGTGCAATATTTTTCTACTTTAGTCTCTTAAAGCTATCAGTCATAACAATTATTGTGAATAAAACTTTGGGAAATCAGTACTATAAAAGTGCCTAAATAATTTTCATTGCGACAGTAGAATACCCTCTCCATTAACCTTTTAAATCAAATGGCCTTAGTCGGTTTTTTTTAACGTGCCTTTAGCCATAACTAGTTGCCGATTATTTAAAATGACGATTAGATTTGGATTATTGATTACGACCATGTTTAAACTTGTTAAAGAATCTATGTCCAATCGTTATTTCAAATAGAGTGAAGAAAATTTAATAACAAGTAATTTGTATTGATTTACCATACCTTAAAATCAGTGCTAATTTCTTATGTAATCTGTTAAGACCACTTTGGTTTGCTTTTTATGGCCCAGCTCCACGATACTTCTTACATTCATGTAAGAACGACAAATAACCCTAGTCGATGCAGAGAATGCTATTTCTCTGAAAAAAGAAGTAAGATTTAAATATAAATTATGTTGGTTTGTTGCTAAGGTTTGTTGTTTTTATGTGGGTGCAAGAATTATCGTGTAGCCAGAGCTTTAGATACCTACTCCATAGGTTATGTAGGAGTTTAAAAATGCAGAAGCAAACGCAGTGAATAGAACTGTTACACCGTATTCGCTGCTCATATTAATTATTTATAGAGTGCAATTTTTATAACTAGAAAAAAATAGAAACGAACACTGACTTGTGAAATACAAAATGATTTTGATAACCAAAGAATATCAAGTTTGTATTTTTCTCCTCACTGTTTCAAATGTTATGATCATTTTCTCATTAAATATTATTAATATATGCTAAATATTTTAGCAAAGGATAAAATGTATTCCTTTTCTTTAGTAAATAAAATATTGAAACTTGCATGGTAATTTTATTTAACTTCCTTTGTACGCCATTTTAATATACCTTGAGGAAAATTATGAAACAAGCACTACACTCCTAAGGATTTTGGTAACATATACCTAGGTACATAATATTAAATACATTATGAATATCCATTATTTCAAACAATAACAAACAAATTGTTCTATACTATACATATAGAAAAATTAAAAATAAAAATGAATCCTTATTTCCCTTGATCACGGCTTCACACGCGGACAGCTTGACCAATTTCGATAATGCTTATTTTGATGTATTCGTTATTGTCAGGAGAAGGACCTTATAAACCTTAAATATAACCCACGGGTGTAAAAAAATCAGTATTATGAAATTAATTTTGAGTAATTAAGTACTTAGGTATATTTTTGTCAAAATCTCGAGTCGATTTATTGGGAAATTATTTTGTATTAAATGCTGGAAATACAGTTATGTATACCAATTTTAATTTATTTTTATTTTATTTTATTTGCAACACAAACACATATAACAATAATATAGGTACAATACTTATTTCACTTTAAACCTTAATGACTAATTGTTATTGCAATAACATGTGTTGACTACTAGACTATAAAATATTACAATCGCTTACACATAAATAAAGAGTTATCAATATACAAACTTATAGATAATAGGTAATTTAAAAAGGGAAATGGTATAAAAACTACAAGAGACAAATTTCTAATCTATTGAAGGACTTGCGACAGCAAAGTAAGGTTTTCAAATAGGCATTTCCGAAATCTACAGTACTCCAAAAGTAATAATGCGCATAGAAATCTTCGTCACTGTTCGGCAACTGTCATAATTCCGGAGCGTCCGAAGATGATATGTATATAGAGTGGTTAAATGCATTTTCTTCATGCATAATTTAGTCAAATTATGTGTTTAAAGTAAATAACGAGGATAACCCCACGATTGCTATATATCTTTGTTGGATTGATTTACTTAGAAAATTTTATAGTAGGTACTTTTAAAGTGTCTTACTGAAGCTGGTGTAATGATGGAAGAAAAGAAGGTTAAAATAACACAATTTATATTGTATAAAATATGGTTTTCAAACATAGGTTTACATTTAAACCATATAAATCTATTCATTAAAATCTCAGTTCACTGGTATTTACAGTACTGATCATTCTTCAATATTATGACAATTACAAAAAAATAAAAATAAAAACAATCAAAATCAGGGATTATCTTTATTTCTGACATTTTAGATACATCGGAACTTTCATTATGCTCTTCTTCATTTTCACTTTCCCTACTGCCATCACCTGTGTAAATCATTTCATCGATTAATTCAATTCACCTTTAAAAACATAACCCAAGAAGGGTATGAGCAGCTCTATATAATTCCACACAGAGAGAACACGTGCAGTCACCACCAATATTTAAAGACGACTGATGGATTTTTGAGTTTTTTGACTGACAGGCTACCGTCACCTACCGCCCGATTTGTTTTTGATTGTGTATGACCGTGAAATGACTTCTATTTCTTTTGAACAAGTAGTAAAATGCAAGTGCATTTTTTAGGGCTTTTACGATTCAATGATTCGAGTGTTTTCGGAAATACGACAATTAGCGAAGATTTGCATGCGCATTATTAATTTTGGAGTACTGTAATAGGTTTACTCCCGATAATGTCAAGATCTGGTATTATCTCGCACAACTTATTGTAATTTGTGCAGATTCTGTTTAGAGTGCTATAATATGCTCTTTGGGTGCGGTGGATTGGTAATGTGAAAGTCCGATTATTTCGATTACTTCTAAGTGGTATATGAAAGGAAATTTGGGAAAGAGCTGCAGTGGACAGTTGGCCACATATAATTTTATTTAGAAATATTAATTCCAATATTTTTCGGCGATCTGACAGTTTTACTTGTTTAAAATAAGATAATCTTTCCTCATAAGTATGAAGCGTTTTGTTTAGATGAAACCGATATGAAAGTATTCTCATAAATTTGATTTGAATTTTTTCTATATTTTTTATATGAATCAAATAAAAGGGGGACCAAATCATACTTGCATATTCCAATTTGCTACGAATGAGAGAGTTAAAAAGACAAATATAAGATTTAGGATTCCGGAAACCCTTACATGAACGTAAAATAAACCCTAGTAATCTGTTACATGATTTATAAATATGTGTATAATGGTCCAAAAATGAGAGTTTGCTATCAAGGATAATTCCTAAATCACGTACGTTTGACTTCCATATCAGATTTTTAGCATTTATAGAGTAATTATATTTTATTTTTACCGTCGTACTACCAAATTCCATAACATAGCATTTATCTACATTAAGAAACATAGCATTTGTATCACACCAATCTTTTAATTTATTCAAATCATTTTGCAGTTTAATGCAGTCATTTATAGTGAAAATTTTTCTAAATATTTTTAAATCATCAGCATAAAGTAAACAATTTGATGAGAAATTATTGCACAAGTCATTTATAAAAATCACAAATAATAAAGGGCCCAGATTTGAGCCCTGAGGAACACCCGATAATACAGATATAGGACGAGAATAACTTCCAAGTATTCTTACTATCTGAGATCTATTTAATATATATGAAGAGAGCCAGCGCAGCAAATTACCGCGGATTCCCTCGCAGAATAGTTTACCAAGTAGTCGCCTATGATTAACCTTATCGAAGGCTTTCCTGAAGTCTGTATATATAGAATGGACTTGTATTTGACTATTTAACGCCCCATGAATAAAATTTGTATATTCTAAAAGATTCGTCGTTGTAGATTTTTGTTTCACAAAGCCGTGTTGTTTCGTGCTAATAGCCGGTTTAATAAAAAAGAATAAATGATCATACACTAAAGCCTCTAATATTTTTGAAAAACATGAAAGAATGCTAATTGGTCTATAATTTTCACAGCTAGTTACATCACCATCCTTATGCACAGGTACTACGTGAGCAGTTTTCCAGATAGTCGGAAATTTACCTTGATTTATTGAGAGGTTATAAATAATGTAAAGAGGTTCAACAAGACCTTGCATGCACTCCTTTATAAATAAAGGGGATATGCGGTCAGGACCTGGACCCTTATTAATATCAACATTTTTAAGATGTTGTTTTATGCTTAGTTTATCTATTTGAATATCGTGCAATGTAAAATTAGACCTATCGACACTATCAACTTCTAGTATGTGATGACCTGATGAGTCTTTTTCCCAAACAGATGAAAAGAACTCTGCGAACATATTACTTATTTCAATATCTGTACGTGCTGAACGATTACCCAGAGTAAGCGTGGGAGGAACGGACGAAGCGCGTTTTTTGTTTTTAATGTAAGACCAAAAAAGTTTTGTAGATTGGGGTAAAGATTCTTCTATTGATTTCTTATAGTTACGTTCACACGTTCTGATAAGGCGTTTTGCTCGCTTGCGTAAAAGAGAAAAAGTATCATAGTCCCGTGGATTACCGAATATTCTAAATTTTGTGTGATATTTTTCTTTTTCTCTCAGACATTTCTTAAGGGCGTTACTGAACCAAACAGGAGTTTGTGCGTTTCCGTGAACATTGCATCTTTTATAAGGTGTATTATTTTTAATTACAATATAAAGTAGCTCATAAAATTTATTTACATATTCGTCCACATCGATAAAGCCTTTAAATTCATTATTCCAATTTATATTATTCAAAAATTTCTTGCATTCTGTAAAATTACACTTTCTAAAATTAAATGAATCAGATATCTTGTAATTAGACTTACGTTTTTTAGGTGTAGAAATATATACCTTAAAAGGAGGATGATGTCTATCTTCGTTTATTAAAGGATCTACATTTTCTGTTTTTAATCCCATAATATTCGTAAGGAAAAGATCTAGTACTCTATTATTTACGTTAACTATTTTGTTTAATTGATGTAAGCTGCCTATAGACATTATATCAACAAGAGCCTTAGCCTTATGAGATAGAGATCCTTGCATAAAATTTAAATCGTGACTCCAGTCTATTTCTGGAATATTAAAATCACCAATAATTATAACCTGCTTATCATTTTCAGTGAGTACCTGTGTACATGTTTCAAAATAGTGTTCATAGATTTGCTTAGGTATATCAGGTGGAAGATAAACTAAACCAATAATGATTTCAGTAACATTACCTATTCTAAGAGATAGCCAAATGTCCTCTGCAGAGCTCTCCCAGGTCTGGTGACGCACAGCGGGTATCTCTTTTTTAACCGCTATTAAAACCCCACCGCCGTCCACCTTTCTACATTGTGACGTATAGCGATCTCTACGGAAGACGGTATACCTATTGTCAAACAACTCACTATCGCAAATACCTTCATTTAGATTTGTTTCACAAAAGCATATAACATCATAGTTCTCTATTAAAATTTGAGAGAAAATCTCGTTAGTTTTACTTCTTATTCTATTTACGTTTTGATAGTACATTAAAAGATCCATTACTAATTTAAATAGTTAATACAATACTTAAATACCGATCAGAGTAACATTGAAAAAAAAATGGTTGCCTGTAAAGTCGGTTTTACGGGCGAAGATTTTACGTGACAACGTCTTTTTCTCGATCATAGTTGAGTGGGAGAGAGACGCAAGGCATTCGGCGGGCCTCTCTCTCGTTCGGTGACTCATCGTAACGTTACCGAGCGTTACACTTTTTCATAAGTGACTCCCAGTCGCAACCTAATTTAAGACGTTGTCACGTCAAAAAAAAAATACATATATAATTATTACGCAATTTATCAAGTGATTGTGTATTTTTAACATAAATGACACCAGAGTTATCATTCTTTCGTAAATATATCTTAGAATATTTAACCCAAGCATATTTGAATCCACATTCTTTTTTAAACGCACGAGTTTCTGCATATAATAACTTCTGTTCTGGAGACAAATGTTCGTTTACATAGACTCTTGAGGATTCGCCTACGATGCCAAGTAGTAAAGAACATAATAAGTCTTGGGGATGTGTATTATTATAGTATCTTTTAACAGCAGATATAAGATTGTCTCTATGGCGCGGTGAAGGTAGAGTAACTATGATATTGCGAGGTCTAGTAGACTTGCTATCCATTTTTGCAACGCGGCGGCAAGAAACAATGTCAGAATCATTTATAGATACGGATACTGTTTGACACAATTTTGTAAAAATGTTTACTAAATTTTCATTTTTGCGCTCCGGAACTGATTGAATTTCGATATTTTGACTGCGTGTTAGTTTATCAGAATCATTTATTTTCTTTTTGAGAAAAGCTACTTCATTTTGCATTTCGATGACACCCAATTCTAGGGTATGAATAGACTTATTTATGTTCTTTATAGATGTCTTAAGCTCCAATTGTTCATTTTGCAGCAAATCTATAGTTGCAGTAAAATCTTGTTTCAAACGTTCGATCTCTCCAAATATTTCCTTTCTCAAAACATCCTATAAGCTTTCGCGTAATTCCCGTATTTTAATATCCAATGTATTATTTAAAATTTCTTGAATGCGGTCGAAAGACATAGATTCAGTATTAATAGGACTTTGGAATTCATCACTTATTTGTATATTTTTATTCGGTGGAGAAACAGAGCATGCCGCGTCTGACTGTCCAGACATGCAAGGAGAACATAACCATTTAGATCTAGGCTGATCTTGCCCAATTTTTACGCAATCTGCATGATATTGATGAATGATGACTGCAAGAACTGCATTTTATTCTTTTTTGAGTAACGAGTATGCTTATTTTACATTTAGAGCATAATACCATCTTGGCGTGAAAGTTAATAATTTGTGGGGTATATTCAATTTAATATGCAATCAGATGATGAAAACAGAATTTAAATTTAACAGTTAAAAAAATATATAAGTTGAAAAAACTTCCCAAATTATTTTTTATAGTTTATCTGTAGGTACTATAATATATTTATTATCTGTTTAATTTGTTGTGATCTATGATGATTGATGCGGTTTTGTTATTATCTGTGCTGTTTAACTTGACAGTTGTCAATAGAGGGTGCAGACCAATATGACACTTAATCACAAGTGAAGTCATTCAAAACTGTGCGAATATTGCTTAACAATATATCTTTGTGACGTAAAAATCATCACTTGAAGTTATTTTTAACTGCCCGCACAATTCAAAATAATAATGTTCCAACACAAGTTAAAACTGTTATTTTCACGTTAATAACACATTTATTCAATATAATGTTCACTTGTAAATAATTGATGTCCACTTCACTATTAAGTTTTCACAACTTTATCAATGTTCTTTGAAAATAACTCACTAAAAATTAATATTAATTGAGACTCAAAGCAAGTAAGTATTACGGTTTTGACGTATACTAATGTATATATATGTATATGTAAACTAATTCAGAATCTAAACGAAACAGACAATTTAATATTTAGTTTAATAGCATTGAAATGCTTTGTAGTTAATTATTGATGAAAATTTTTGAGGAACAGAACAAAATCGTTTTCGAGGCACGATTGTGATTTAGGAATAAAAATATAAGAACGTCTTTCGCTTTCCCCAACAGTTACATATTTTTTATATGCATTTACACAGATTTACCTTGGATAGATTGACCGCCTCCTTGGTACCTACAGTGGTTAACGCGCGAGCGTAGAACCGAGGGGTCCTGAGTTAGATTCCCGGTGGAGACGAAGAAAAAAAACAATGTCTCGGTCTGGCAGGACACAGAAGGCTGATCACCTACTTGTCCCTAAAGAAAATCGATCAGTGAAACAGATGTATGAATAATGCATCTGCCCCTTACCCCACTAGGGGACACGGGACTTCACTTTACTTTTTTTTGGATACATTACGTATTGTATGTTGCCGTCAATTTGAATCTGCTATTTGATTGAATGACCAGCACGTTCATTGACTGCATGACAACTTTTAATTGAATGACTAGGCCGAACTTTTAATTGAATAACAGCTATTACTTTACTCTATGAGGCCGAACGGTGATTTAACAAGCGTCACTCAACGTCGTCAACTCAACTAAATCTACGTCTATCTACATTTTATTTCTTCATCATTTTTCAAAAGAAACAAAAATACAAATAAAAACATAAAGCAGCAGTCGGACTGTTTTGGTAATTCAATTCCCTTTTTCCGTAACACGTTTCGATTACAAAATTGACTACTTGTTCTGCGTAGAGTTCTCTCTCACCTTTAAAACATGACATTGTCAAATAGGCTAAACCTCTGGCCTTACAAATTGTAAAAAAAATGACAAAGTCGATGTCAGTGCATGATGATTGATGTGTCAAATCTGAAATTTCGAATGTCTGAAACACATGTTTTTAATAAAAACAAAAATACACAAAGTAATATTTCCAAAAAAACAATGCGTACCTACTTGTTTATTGAAAAAGTAATTTAATGTATGATCAATTCTAATTTTATATAATGGCCGAAAATATTGGAGGAAATAGTTTTTCCTTTAATTACAAGAGTGTGCTCATTGATGAAATTGCTTTGAATGGTTTGGAAGGTATCGGATTTGATTACCTATGGAAACGCACAGAAAAACGTTTAAATTGTTCTTTAACACCTAAAATTAAGTGTAAATTTTGGAAATTTATAATATCTACAAAATGCATTACATTTTACAAGTTGGATTCCCCAGTACCTCTGATTGAAATATTGGACAGATTTTCAATTGTTGATGAAAACAGTGGACAGCTTTTAGACCCGGTAATATAAGTTTCTTTATTGCAATTACATTATTGTAGTTATTTAACTAATCTATCTATGCTCTATATATATTTAAAAGTATAAATGAAATTTTTTTATATAATCTTAATCTTCTTAATACTATTATAAAGGCGAAAGTTTGTATGGATGTATGGATGTTTGTTACTCTTTCACGTAAAAACTACTGAACCGATTACAATGAAATTTAGCACACATATAGAGGGTAACTTGGATTAACACATAGGATAGGTTTTATCCCGGAAATCCCACGGGAACGGAAACTATGCGGGTTTTCCTTTGAAAACGCGGGCGAAGCCGCGGGCGGAAATCTAGTATACATATAGTTTAAACTTTAAATAGAGCTTTAAAAATAATATTTTTTTAATTTGAAAGAATATATTTTACAATTTTTGGGTATTATGTTTTCCCCAAAATTACCTCAAATACTTATACAATATGGTTAATTTTTAATTCCAGCCAGAGTACCTTGATGGCCCATATGAATATTGTCCTATAGAATATGAATATGGATCATGTCCTAATTATAAAACTAGAAAGATTATACCCCAAGAGAAATTGCAAACAAAATCCTATGAAGAAGTATTTGAACTATACGGCCATAGACTGGTTATGGTCGCATCATTGGAGGAACGGATGCATGCTCTAGCTCCTCACATGCCAATGTCTATATTACTGTATTTAACTGCTCTTCATTATTGCTTATTGGAACTAGTCGGTAAAGGCAGGGAAAATGTAAGTATTAAAGTGTATATGTGTATAAAATCTATACAGTATAAATATATGAGACAACTGGCTTAATTAACGACCTGAATTACTTTTAGCGTTTTGAAAATATTTAATTAAAATATAAAATCTACACAGTATAAATATAACAGACATCTGGCTTAAGAACATAGCCTCAATATGGCGCCATCAAATAAACAACCTGAATTACTTTTAGCGTTTCGAAACTATAAATAATTAAATTCCTAAGAATGATTAATGCCTCAGCCCCCGGAATCACAGACACAATAGAAAATCTATTGTGTCGTGGCCCGATTGGGCCGCTCGGTGGTCAAGGGGTTAAAACTATTACCACAATCTATATACTAAATACAGAATACTAATATAATAAAGCTGAAGAGTTTGTTTGTTTGTTTGAACGCGCTAATCTCAAGAACTACTGGTACGATTTGAAAAATTCTTTCGGTGTTGGATAGCCCATTTATCGAGGAAGGCTATAGGCTATAAATAATCACGCTAAGACCAACAGAAGCGAGCCACCCGGGTGAAACCGCGGAGCGCTGCTAGTATTGTATAATGCGTATCTTATGAAACAGTACAGGGTAAAACTGTACATTATAGGGCGTGGAATTTGGGGGTGGTGGGGGGTGGAGAGAGGGGGGGTGGGTACTAGGAACTTCCCCTATTAAGGGGGGGGGACGGAAATTAATAGTTTTCGAGATATTTACAAATGAAGTTTTTAAGGTTATGTTGGATTGTTACCACTTTTTGGCAGGCAAGGATGCAAATTAACATCAATTTATAACTAAAGCATGTATTTTTTTCCATTTCCACATTGATCTGAAGCAATTAATATTAATTATTACTTTACAATAATAGTTTTCAATACTAGTAATATTGCATTAGCTCTTTGATTTGAAATATGACAGATTTAATGTAATAGACATTATGGTTAAATTTTTGAAACATGCTTCCTGAATTTCATTATTTTGAGGTGTCTAATCGATAAAGGGACTTTTCATAGTAAACTGCTTTTCTTTTTAGTTTCTTTACCTGTAGTTTTTTTTTTTGTTTGAGTGGGAATCGCCCTAAAGTCGCTTCTGGCACTCGCCGGCCGCTGCCGCGGCACGCTCGCTTCGCTCGCTCGGCTCGTGCGGCAGTTCAAATGTTAACCAAATACGCTCGTCGCTTCGCTCCTCGCTACCTATTTGAATACTAAAAGTTAAAGTTTAATAGTTTTGTACAGTTTTAGGGCTTAACAGGAGTACGCACGAAACGATCTCGACTGAAAGACGGCAAACGAACGGTAACTGAAAATGACGTCGTTATTGTTTTGTTCCACGGTACAAAGCATACAATTAATATTTTTGTTGAATTATAAATTGCGAATATTAATAATTTTATTTTATTTAATCTATTTTACAATAACTATACTTAATAATAATTATTTTTAATGTTGTTGTTGAAAAATATACAAATTTCATAAATAAAATTTAAATTATAATATTTTTTTTTTTGTTAGAAAGTAATGTTTTACCTGAAATGAAACGCGTTTGACAATCGCTGTATGTCAATTTGACACTGTCATAACAGTAAGTTCGCGTTTCAAAGCTAAAATGGAGTAAAATTTTCTGATTTTCAAAAAATTCGTAACACAAAAACTAAAAGTTTCCGTCAAATGAAATTTCAGATTTAGGTTCCATAGGACAATAGCTAACCACAAAAAAATTTACGACTCTCAACTCCACGCCCTATAATGTACAGTTTAGCCCAGTACAGAGCTTAGACTGCTCCCGGTTATCATTTTATATTTGTTTGTCTGTCTATAGCTTTATAGACTTCAACTCATTTGTCTATACTTACATTAAAACCTTAGTAGGTTTAATCTTTAATCCCTGCACTGATTCCCACTTCTGAGCTGAAAAAGCCAGTAAAGTACTTCACTTTTGCACTTAATTATCAATTTATTACTACTTATGCAACTCAATTGTATAATATCTAATAAACATGACCAACACATGTTCTAAAGTGAACATATTTTTTTATAATGAGGGTATTTGTGTAAAACTTGTTTTGAAATGTTTACTTGTTGTTCACCTAATCCCGTATTATTA
Source organism: Colias behrii (assembly GCA_029959065.1). Classification (NCBI taxonomy): domain Eukaryota; kingdom Metazoa; phylum Arthropoda; class Insecta; order Lepidoptera; family Pieridae; genus Colias; species Colias behrii. The sequence goes on along the minus strand of JARWMC010000019.1, from coordinate 4,453,621 downwards.
TAGTACTCTTTGACCTAATCATATATTTTTTTTTTTTTTAATTAACAATATGCTCACAATAATTTAATAATGCTATTTATTAAGAGAATTGAATTTTCAAAAATATTTTGCAGGGACAAATGACAGTTGGAAACACTAACGTAGGTAAGATAGTTAAAGAGCCGAAATTCCTTTTCTATAACAGAAAACACTTACAAGACTTAGATTTGGTTAGAGTGCGATGTCTTACCCAAGTAATAGCAGAGAAAGGCACGAAGAGCTTAATATTACGCCTGACACGATTTCACCAACCCGATATTCTGTCTCAACCAAGACTAGGCAAAATCTTTGATTTAACTCAATACCTCATGAATCAGCCTAAATTCACTGAACGAAATGAAGTCATCATACGAAAAGGATTTTTGACTCCGCACCAAAGTAAACGACTACAAAAAACGGTCAATATTTTCGATTTCGTAAGTGTTCTTTTCAACATTTTATTTCACCTACTAAGTTACGAAATTAATTTCCTTAGTTTATGAAAAATTTGCTTTGATATTATAAGATATTAATTCCTATCAGAATTTCCATATTTAGAATTTTAAACTAAATATCATAAGGAAATAAGTATAATCTACCTCAAATTGATGCGCAATCTTGTGTTTCAGGATGATAGAGAAGGTTTGAAGAAAAAGTACATAACGCTCATATCCCAAAGTGATGAGTCCTCTCAATCTGAAGATGAAAGTCCTGAGCCGACATTACAATGCCAGTATAAAGTTGGTGTCGGTCTATTGAGACAGGCATATGAAAGGTTTCTGGATGCTGGGTTAAAAGGTCTCACGCAGATAGAAATAGCCCAGTTACTTGGTGTTGAGTTCTACACTTCTAGAACAATTTGTCGGATTTTTAAACTCAAGAATATTGTACAGGAGTTTCTCGAAGATAAAGGTCGTCAGAGAACTGCTAGGTATGTATAATTAAGAAGGCTAAAAGGTATCATTCGGTAGTATAAAATGAAATATAAAAATAATAATTTTCTTTATGTTCACAGATACATAGCTGTAGCAGCAACAAACGAAATTAACTTCAAATATGCAGAAGAGAAAAAACAACTTATGGAATATTTAAACAAAAATAGGAAACGCTGTATTTCCGAAGAAGACAAAAGTGTTCCCGAAAAACGGGCAAAGCATGATGTTGATAATGACAGCATCGATAAAAAAATAATTGAATTGAAAGTCCTTGATGGCCTAGAGGAGCATTGTAATAAATCATTACAAAACGCTAAAAAGAAACCAACACTACGACAACTAAAATTTGCTACTGGAATTTTAAAAGTAATAAAAGATCGCCGTTTCGTAACTGGATATCAAACGCTGTCCACGTTTGTTAATAAGGAAACAGGAGAACCGCCAATGGATACTAAATCGTTAAAACTAGTCATTCAAAAGCTTATGACAGATGGACACTTGAAAGTGTACAAATTAAAGTTTTCGTGCCAAGATAAAGAAAGATATTCCTTGTTCATTTGTTCACCAAATATTAAAAAGACGGATCCACTTGTAAAATCACACTATAATGATATTTGTCACAAAGCAAAGCTGAATTACAAAAATCCGATAAGAAAATCCTGTCAAATTATAACTCGACCTCTTGCTAATTTCACCTACCCGCGATACTTGAAAATTCAAAAGTTACATGAACACATTATATCAGTTGTACACTTTAGTGATATGAAATATAATTTCGCACCAGGGTTTACTTCTTTGCATTATATTATACCGGAAATGACCGTCGAGTTAGCTTTAGGCAATATGACTTTCGCAGGCGAAACAAACAATATTGGGCAACTAAAATTACAAGCATTAGAACAAAAAATACGTGATGCTCCAGATAGCCTCAAGAATAATATACTGTATTCAAAAAATTTACATAATTCTATAAGAAACAGTTTGAAAATGCTTGCTGTACTTGGACTAGTTCAATTAATTAATGAACCATCATCATGCGTCACTGATGATGGTGTGTACGTGAATTTTGTATTCTATGTTAATCGTCATGCTAAAATATTAGATACATCTGGCGTATGGCCAAGAACTAATGAAAACGCTGCAACTTTGGAAAAATCATTCTTTTTTAAAACATTTGACGACGTAATTAATTATTGGAATGATGTTCAGGTAATCAGTTTGAATACATCGATAACAGGAATTAAACGTGAAAAATATAAAGGCGTGTACCCATTACGTGACGAAGCTGAAGTCGTACAACATGATAATGGTAGCCGATACGGCGATGGTTTAGGTCCTTGTGGATTCGACTCATCTATATTTATGGACATACCTAGATTATGGCGTACATACTGCAGTCGAAACTACAACACAAACGTCCCAACTCTTTTGAAACCTCACATTAAATATAGAAAAGGTTGCAAGTCAGGACCGAAAGAAGAGGGAAAAAAAGTTATCAGAAGGAAAAGGAAACTCAATAAACCACCTCCGAAACCGAAGCCAGTCGTCATACAACCGGTGAAGAGACCTAGAAATGACGCTTCGGTCAAATGGACAAAACTGGATGATCAAATTTTAACTATGTTAAAAATAGTTATTATTATAATGAGCCCAGTACCAGGATGTATAAAAGTCAGAAATTTAGTTGCTAAAACTCTTCTTTCTTCGATCGGTCCGACAAAAGCAGCTTCACTGTGCCATCGACGATCAGCTCACCTCGAAAGCAATCCCGAACTAATGCATGAAAAAATGTGCATAATAAATGAGCTTCGACGTCGACCACATTTGACCCAAAAATATGAAGGTCTTTTAAAAGTTCTGAGGTTGAGACATCATGCAAATTTGCTTAAATTCGTCAGAGAATCAAAAATACCAATTATGGAGTTACTCTGGATAGTATACCAAATTGCCAAAAACAAACCATACCTTCATCGGATTCCGTGCGTCGCTTCGAATTTAGAGGAGTTTAACAAAAGTTTCACAATCACGGCAACTGCCACTCAAAAAATTAATAGCATGTATAAATCATCGATAGGCACTGATCCAACTTTAGCGTCACTAAAAGAGGGTATTGTCCTAACTATCATGACCTCAATAGATGAAGAAAATACAAAAGAAACTGCAAATAAGATTTATTCAATTTTTAAAAACTATCCAGAGACGCACTTGCGTGCTACCATTGAAGAGCTTCGTAAGTGTGGAGCAATAGCTGCAAGAGAAAAAATATTTAACAGTTACTTGAATAAAGTACATATAAATGACATTGTTCAATCGTGTTACAAAATTTCATTCTCATACAAACGAAGATGGATAAATCGTCTCTGTTCACAATTTGACGAAAAATTATATGCAATTATTAATGATGAAATTCCTCAAAATGGATTAAAAGGCTCGCCCACTGTCAATTGTATATTTTTTGAAATGCACACTACTGGCATCTTAGATATCATAACAGTAAATGTGCCAGTAATCATCGGATCTACAGGTTCGCTGATTCAAGAAGAAAAATTAAATATAATTGACCTGGAATCTAAATATAAGCTGAAATCAGGTCTAGTTGGCTGCAAAAATCTTTCAAAACTGAAAACATTTTCAGAATTGTACCAAACCTGTAAATTCGAAGAACAATGCGCCAATCTTGAAAGGTATGTGTTATTTTATTGTTTTACCTTTGTTGTTAACTTTCTCGAATTGTCTTCTGTCTATTTCTTGTAATCAGCTTTGTCAATAATACTTAGGTATATCCATGGACGTATAAAAAAAGACGGACGGTATATCGCCTAAACATTGAGTGAAGCCTAGTAATGGCGGCGAAACATCCATGTGTGTGTGCCATGTTGCCATGGCAACAGCTGTCCTGATGACAATGGCGGCTGTATTTTTTTCTATAAATTTTGCCGTAATAATTTTGTCATTAAAACATAAAAGAAATAACTTGCTTCCCTGTGGAATGTAATCCCTTGTGTTTTGTTATTTAAAATTGTACTGTTGCGACACCATTTAACCACGCAAGACGGCATTTTAAATATTTTTTGTGAAACAGTGACGCGGTTAATCAGTCGGTAGTTCACGACGTAATGGCGGCCGACTAGCTTACTATTGTGAGAGTGTGTGCGTGTTTATTGTCTTGACACGATCGCTAGCTTACTATGGTGGCTTCACGTTGTTTGTTCGTAATACGGCGTCCGTCTTTTTTTATACGTCCATGGGTATATCATTGCAGCTAATTTTGGCTACTCCTTAATCTAAATAAATTTAAATAATTTTATATGATAACTATAATGTAACATACATACATGCCTTATTGCTTTGCTTACGCATATTTATTCAGAGTAAAATTTATGTTTTATTATTTAAAATTCATTTTTAGATATAATCAAGTAAATTATAACATTGAAGACTCAGAAAATCAACCACAAGACCAAATAATTGAGTACTTACAAGAAAAAAGGGAATATGGCTGCACTTTTTCAGAACTTCAGGTAAAAATAATCAAGTAACTCAAAAATGTCTTCAATTTATTCATCAATATATAACATATTATTAAGAATCTAAATACCCTATTTCAGAATATCACAAATTCGGACAGGAAATGGCTATATGTCAAACTACAACATTTGGAAGAAAAAGGAGTCATCAAACGCGTCGGATTTTACGAAAATAAAGTTGTGTTGAAAGAGTTCGCGAAACCGTGGCTCCTTGAGATAAATGAAAATATTTACATTTTACCTACACCTTGGTTAGATCTTGAGGGGAAACTCCGTCGAAACATTTTCATGAAGTGGTGCAGCGTAATCATGAACAAAATATTTGAATGCCCCGGCTCCTCTTTGGAATTTTTATCGAACCTTTTTGAATTCATATCTACTAGAGCTGTACAAGATGTGTGTATGTTCTTGGAAAAATGTGAATGTCTCACATTGAAATGTCTCTCAAACGCTTCTGTCGATCTTTTCTCAGATGATGATGCTGCACCAGAAATATTAGATTTTAATCCATATGATCCTCCTCAGACTATATTAGCATTTCCTCTTAAAAATTCGTTAACTACATTTTCATATATTAAACATAAAATTTTTAAAACTACTTTAAATTTACAAAATGTTTAATGTTTTATTAATAAGAGTTAATATATTTGTATGATAGTAGGTAAGTATATAATATGTTAAATGAGGAAAACTCGTTTCTAAGTATTAGTGCGGTCAATATAGACATTTGAAGTTCACTCTTCTTTGTTGGCTTAATTTCACCGAGGTATATGATGTGATTATATTATTATCATCACGTTTTATCAAAAAATAAAATCACAATGTCTCAAAAATTGTTTTATTAAAACCTCTCCTCCAAATACAAATGGTTCGTCAAAATTAATGGCCACATTAATGGTTAATTAGCCACACTTTGACGTGCCATGGACGTGCCATAAGAGAATAAGGTTCACTTATCTCTTTTTCATTCACGATAGTTGTACCCAGTTGTACCTATCATACCATCTCACTTGCACGTCTAAATCAAGTGTGTATTCTTGGTGTATTCACGTGTCGATAAGGAAATCAACTAAGAATAAGAATTCTGCCCCAGTATATATGCTCTGTGTTAATTATGATGACAGAATTTGGAGTGCGTTGTTTGATCCTGATAATATATTTCTCTTTTTATACTTATTTAACTTGTCCCATTAATAAAAAATAAATCCATTTGCATATTATGTACTTTACAAACGCACATTCTCAAGTGCTTATAGCTTCATGCGCCGCAAGCATTTCTATATTGTGCGAATGTTTGCACGCAAGTCAGTGCTACAGTGACCACTGGACAGTGGACACTGACCCGGCGCGGCGCGCAGCGGCAGGTTGATGTAGGTTGTGTTTAGCTTGACTCAAGTCCGTATTAGCACAGATCTAGTACCGTAGTCCGTATTAGCACAGTATTATAATATTATTTCCTACAGTAAGGAATCGCCTTTGATGTCGCGCGATGCCGCCGCCAGCGTAGGTACTTACGCTGCCACACGAAAATACGCTAGGGTTGCAACAAATGGGAAATAAAACAATTGTGATTATTAATATTATGATGAAATCATATTTTATTCATATGTACCTACATTCAAAATAATTGCGATTATTAAATCTGATGTAATTATTTGTTCATAAATATAATATAATTACAGATATTGCACTGCTAAATATTATTTACGTAGACAATTTATTTTTGGATGTTCTTAATTGTATATTATAACATTTAACTAAGTAATGCATTCGCATTGGGATGTACAATCTGATTAGAAAATAATGAGGACAACATATACATAGCTTTTGTATAATAAAATTATTACACAAAAAATACGACTGCGTCGTCCTTTCGCGCTAGGTAAGGCAAACTAAGCGTGTTTGCTTTACGCGGCCCGCGTCGCCCGACCCCCGCCAGTTCCCCTCCGTTTCTCTGCACAAGTACATTCGTCGCACTACTGTAGGAAATATGGTAATACTGTGGTATTAGACATTAGTGTATAATCTATGCTCAAGCCGCATGATCGTGTTGGACTTCTAGTAGAATAACTTATTATAGAAATTTATTTGCACTGATTACCTTTAAGATTATCTTAATAAGACGTTTAATAGAGTAAACGTTATTATTTGGGTATAATTAAATAATTATCAAACATTAACTGTATACAAGGGAAAAAATTATGCTTTTAAAATTACAAGAATAATACTGGCAACACTGATCCATATTCCATCATCCACCGGATTTCGCCATTTTTATCGTACAGTGAAAGGAGATTTATATATTTTGTCAGGCTGGAGGACGAAGAATATTTTGTGAAAAGTGTGTCATTATATTTCCTTTTTTGTAGTGAGAACGATTTTTGAGAAACATCAGTATAATAGTGTGGTTTTGTTTATTACTAACGTTTGTATGTAGTGCTACTTCCCTTTCGTACGACTGCTCATTGGTGTGTCGCTAAGCTAATTCAATGGCTATGATATTGAAATTTTAATCTGTCGGGTCACTTTACGTGCTCCGTGAAAAATAAAAAGAAGAAAAGGAGGACGCGGTAGAGATGAGCAGGCCTCAAGGCGGACGCATCCAAGTCCCTGATGACCTTAGAGAAATCCTATTGGAATTTACTATAAGTTACCTGTTGGAGCAGCCAGGAGATGTTATCAACTATGCGGTCGAATTCTTCACTAGGTTACAAAACAACCGGACCACAACCATAGTTCGTGGCCCGTCAGCGGGCACACCCGATGAGTCCATTATTTCAGACGAAGAAGGTATCGCATTATATTATAAACCTACACTTATATTATCATATTTAAAAAAAAGTCGGTGTTAATGGATGATTTTAAGTTCTAGATAAATTTTAATCTGCAGGCGATGGTAGGTAAATAACCAAAAAATTTAGTATACTTAGGTAATTTAGAGCAAACCCTGCCAATATGGCTTACCCATAGAAAAATATTGTGTTTTGTAAAATGGTATGTTATATCAACAAATATTAATTTTGTATCTTGTGCTGAATAGTAAACTAATATACTGATCAAATTTTGTCAAGAGAGTTAATTTTTTGAGAATGTCACAGTTAGTTTTAGCTTGATCATTCTTTAACTTATCCCTTTACCACTTCAAATTGGAAAACTGTATCAAGAGCAATTAGTATTTAAGTCATTCAATATTTCAGCACCTTAGTAAAGTGTGTGTGTCAGCAACTAGAAGTGTTGAAGAACTTGACACTAAAATCAATGAAAAACAACAGTTAGGCATTCTGCCACTTGTATTCATGCTCTCTGTGATAAAACTCAATGAAATATCACTGTAATTCTATGTTTAATAGTTCTTAAAGATTACAACATATAAATTAATAAAATGAGTATTTTGCGAGAACAACCATTAAATGTAATTGAGAAAATTAGCCTCTTACGCATTACAAGCAACTCATAAACTGTTTAGATACCTGGCAATGTGCCATAGCCATTTCATTCAACAATATGTTATGATTTATAATTATTTTAGTTTTACATTCTCTAGTTGCTACCGTAATTATATAATTTTCATGAGATTTATGTGTTGGTAAATTATAAATATACTTAGATAAATATAATTTGTGACTATAATATTCCCTAAATAAATTACTTTTAACAATATTTTATTATTATAATTGTAAAACTAATGTTATTTCTTTACTTTTAGTTAATTTCATTTTGTATTTTAAGATAATAAACAAATTTTAACCATCTGAGAAAAAATCTCAATCATTCTAGTAATTTACAGCCTATTTCTTTTTTATTCAAGTTGAATACAAATATTACCAGTCCTTTTAGAGAAAATTCAAATCCATTTTGAAAATCGCTTTTTTATATGTAATCTAAAATCTATGGCTCTTTAACTAATGAAACTAAACTCAAGTGTATAAGAGACAAATCTGACCCATTTTTATTAAGCAGATATATGTTAAAAAATGGAAATAGGGGTTCCTTGTTTTAATGTAATGAAAAATTCAAATTTGAAATTCTTTTGTTAAAGATAAATAAAACAATAACAATGTATTTCATAGCTATACTCTCACGATCTCTTTCAAGCATCTAAAAATATCTTATAGTAAAATTCATCATATCCATAAATCTTAGGTGTTGCCAAGTTAAACAGATATTTAGAGCAAAAATTTTAATGTTTACAGTACACTGATCTAATTTGTGTGTTTGTTTTTAACCCTTTGAAGTTTTGTGAGCTCAAAGGCCTGGCTTGTTTCATAGTATATGTTTTGCTTATGAAGAGATTTTTTTCTATTGTGATAATCTGTTTTGGATTTGTATGATTAAATTGACTGCTTCACAAAAAGAAGTTCCCTACAATACAATCCTAGTAAGAAATTATATTCAATTAACTTTTCTATCTGCAAGAGTTCCATTGTATTACTTTTATTTAATTGGATTTTTTTATTTAATTCTGTGAGTGAAACTTGACTAAAACATTTTTATCTAGACCACATACAGATTAAGAAAAAGTGGTCTGCATATGCACACATATCAAACATATTATTAGTATTAGAAATTGTTGCAACATTCTAGTTATATGATTGAATTTAATCTCGGCTTAGATTATTGACTTGAACGGTGAACCAGTCGTTATGCAATACTGGCCATTAAAGTAGATAACGCCTTTAACGGCTTTTTGTCACTCAAGAGTAAACTTAGGTTATAAGAAAGTGTAGTACAGTGATAAGTGAAGGCTCAACTGGTCACTACACCATTACATCATGCTACGCTATCTCTTAATCACCATCTGTGTTATTTACCTGCACACTTCTCAAGGCCAAGGTTTTCTAGTTTTGCCATTTTAATATTCCTAACTAATTTCAGTCATCAATCGTAATGTTGTAGACCTTTTCGTATTTGGAATAATTTGTTTCTTAATTCATTCCAATTTGTCAGCAAAGTTCATCGGCTAGTGTAATTGTGCGAGTTTATTGCCATTTCTAAAATTGATTACTTCACATATTTTGTGCGAGTTATTTTCGATTTGTTTGTATAAGCTGCGTCAATATAGGCGGATTTTAAATTAAGGTTTGAAATGGTCTCGCTTCTAATTGATGTGTTGCGAGTTTCCATTGCTTCGATAATTATTGATATTGACGCGGTTTATAATGTGTCGTGCGTGTTGTAGAGCCGCCGGTGGCGCGCTTCAACAACCGCCGCAAGTCCGTGTTCGCGGAGACCTATGATCCCGAAGAGGATGACTCCGACGAGGGCGCTCCGGCGGTCTTCCCCAAGTCGGACGCTCAGAGGGCGCGTCTCGCTGAAGCGGTGCGAGGCATATTGCTGTTCCGCTCTCTTGACGCTCAGCAGATGCAACAGGTAAATATTTTATTGATTACAGACTTAATAATGCAACAATACACACATTTAAAGGACGAGTACGATCTTACGTTGACACTTGAGACATTCTATGAATCGATATAAATCAAAATTCATGTACGCGTATCGGTCAATTAAGGAAAGCTGGCATGTTCACAGTACTCACACTTATGCAATTTCACTTACAGTATGTTCAAAAATAAATGCGACTCTAGTTTCATTTTAGACTTGAATTGTAAAATGGGTGCGTTGTAGATAAATATATGCAAATATAATTATGAAAGCTCTCATAATTTACCTGTAAAATTATAATTTAAAAGTAAATCAATTGATGAAGTTAATTATTTATTCTAATAATAATCAATTGGATAAAAGTATTAATAATCATTCAATTATCAAATAATAATTAAATTTCAGGTCATAAAAACAATACAAATAACAAGTGCGCTCACTCCCAACACACGGATGGTTGTTTTGATAATGATTTAAATAACGGACGTCTTCTGCAGTTGCGGAGCAGTCTTGTCCTGACTTTGGTCGAGTAAAGATATCTAAGAAATATTATATTTGTCTTAAGTACGTAATACCTACCAATACGCGCTAACAAATATGTGTTACATGTTTATTGTATAATTTTCACATTATTGGTTTTAAACTCAAACTCAAACATTTATACAATTAGACTTCTTCTAGAAGCACTTTTGAATCGTCATAACAGTTTAACAGTTTTAACATTTACCACCAATTCAGAAAGCAGTATCTATAGAGAAGAAGAAAAATCTATTTAATCATAATCGTAATCTTCTACTTCACTGAAACTTTCATCGCTCGAAGAACTCGCCGTCGGAATTTCTTAATGTTATTATAAATGAGTCAGTGTAATTATCTACTTTTGGTTCTAATTGAATATATTTTTCCTCATGTTCTCGCGTCTTTCTCCAAACGTCACTAAACATATCCAGACTAATAGCATTTGCTTCCTTTCTAAATAATTCTTCCACAGTTTTCAAGTTAAAGTTCACATTTTGTGATGCTACTTTCCCTTTAATTATGCCCCATAGTAACTCTATTGGGTTGAGTTCTGGATGGTATGGTGGAAGGCGCAATACACTATGTCCATGATCTTTGAGGATTGCATCAAGTAAAAATTGTGTATAGTTTGGCTTATTTTTTTTAATAATGTGATAACTCTGATTATTAATTAGTAATTTGATTTTTGAAAAAAAAATGCCGATTTTAGTCAAAATTTATATTTTTATAACAAGATCCTTATCATCCAAATTTCCACCTTGGTGAGAAAAATTGACATTTCTAATGAAAATGAACAAAAAATTAAATGATTTTATTAAATACTGTAAAATAGTCTATAATTCTTCCATTTACTGTATCACAAAATTCTTCATAGATTTTTAGATATTCGTACTACACCAATTACATCACCCTGTATTTATAAACAATTGCAAAATATGACACATACATAGGCCGGGAGATACTGACACAAAATTTCGGGTCATTTGTAACAGAATGGCGGTTCTACAGAGGTCTTATTACGCAATGACTAAAAGAAAAATGATGGTCAGAACGCTGGTACCGGCTGACTAGTCGCGTGGGCGTTAGTCGAACTCGTCGGATAAATAGCGAAAGTCAAACGATTTGTAACACAAAAATTTTAGAATTTACCGATAGCCCATAAAAAAGATGTAGGCGGTAGTGCGGTTTGGAATCGGAATCGGAATTGGAATTTGGAAGCGGTTTGGAATCGTCCGAAAAGTATGGCATGGCGATTTTAGTAAATGGCTGCACGACGATGGTTACCTGTGCAAAAGTTAGCCCGGTACAAATGGTTGAATTGTTTTTTTTAAATCAACGCATTCACGTCGGTATGGCGGACTGTAAGTCACATCGTAAAAGTATGGCATGACACTACCGCCTACATCTTTTTTAAGGGCTATCGGTAAATTCTAAAATTTTTGTGTTACAAATCGTTGGACTTTCGCTATTTATCCGACGAGTGTGACTAACGCCCACGCGACTAGTCCGCCGGTACCAGCGTTCTGACCATCATTTTTCTTTTTGTCATTGCGTACTAAGACCCCTCTAGACCGCCATCCTGTTACAAATGACCCGAAATTTTGTGTCAGTATCTCCCGGCCTAACATGTGCAATGTGTAAATGTGTTGACGTTCCAGCTCTTCTTAATGGGCCTATAAACAATATTATTTTTCTAAGAACAACTCACCTGCATGTGTTTTAACTTTTTCTTAAAAGTACCAACGGTTAAGACTAATAGAGGATTCACAGAAAAATGACAATTCAACAGCGCGTGTATGTGATAAGAAAAACAATAACAAGGAAGTCTGGTTTTAGGATTGACAGAACTTACTTGAACCTTTTACCTGTATTACCAGATTGATACATAATACAATAACGTAAGTCGTTATTACGTCTATAAATCATCTTATTCCGCATAAACCACTACAAATCGTATTATATTACTAGTAGTATTTTATTATTAAAAAGCAAAGCGAATATAAAGGAAATAAGCTTATCATATCTGCTCGAGCGTCCTAGTTACTCTCTAGTAGACGTAAAACGGATATGGCAAGCGAAAATGAACTTCATGTATACTTCGATAAGATAAATAATTAATTATTATCAACCATTCGTTCTTAGGTTACTTGCCGTATTGATCTTGGTCAACCGCTACTCAAACTTGGTTTAGTGATTAGCACCGAGACATTATATCGGAGAGATACTGAGTTCTCTAAACTATACTTACCTTTAAGGACACTTGAGTTTTGAATGTTCATCATTTTAATTAAATGTATACAGTTTAAACGGTAAATAATCTTCTTTACGTAAGGTTAACTAAGTGATCACTAGGTTCTAGAAATTACTATATTTGGAAGGGAGTAGACCAGACCGACTAAACATGTATTTTTTTTGTCCAGTAATAAGTTTATTTATAAAATACTTGGTTTTTGCGGAAGCCCGACTATGTAACATGCATGTAGATTACAATTTTCCGAGACTGCAATTTTTAATTCAATTTTAGCACTTCAGACTTTTGCAAAAAATTCAACTAAAAGTTGATAGAATTTTGACGAAGATGATAACAGTTATCGCGAAGTCTACTTAGACTTTAGATAGAGGTGTGCTTTGCTGTTAATCCTGAAAAGATCACTAAATGGAACATACACACCCTACCTAATTTAAATCGCTCTTACTACATCGTATATAATTTTACGATCAATCCAGCTATTAATATGTGGGCTCTATAGGTGTTGGACGCCATGTTCGAAAAGCGCTCGGAGCCGGGCGAGTACGTCATCCGCCAGGGCGACGACGGCGATAACTTCTATGTGATCGAGAATGGAGTTTTCGACGTGCTCGTCACCGGCGATGATGGGGTTGAGAAGGTAATTTAGACTAGATTTTAATGGTATTTTTTATTAGCGTTTCTTTTAGAAGATATATATTTTTAAGGGGAACATTTGTGATATTCCATAGTTAAATTAAAATTAACTTGATATACTCAAACGAAAATACTTGATATACTATAACTGAAACTTCGATTATATAAAACATGCTGAAGTTTAGATAACAGAAAAACCTTGGTCTTGGAGATTTTTTCCTTGCTTCCAAAAAATCACATTGTAGTGTACCATCGGATATACCAAATATGTACCACATGTACTTTAAAATAATTTCAGTGTTGTAATAAAGCTAGTAAGCTTAAACAAAGTATCTTAAATGAACTATGCCCTTACCAACGCAAGTTCAAAAGCTAAACGGTCTTTGTACAGACTTCACGTAAAGTAATACCTACACGTCACGCCAAGCTCCTAACCTCAATTAAGTGCTGGGAGCAAAGGAACTATATCGATGTTCAATTTCTGTAATGCAACGAACAAACACTTTAATTAAGTTGTGATCATCTGAAGCATTTGATAAAATAAATGTGCTATAAGTTTGCAGCATTTTTCAATTTCAAACCTCTTTCAATGTCATCTTTGCATCGGTCTAATTCAAATCAATGTAAAAATAGAGGAGTTCAATTAGCGTCTGCATTATCCCATCCGCACTCGACTGTGATCGGTGCACATGTACAAGGCCAGGCGCAAACCATGGCCCAGTTATTCTAGCTTATTCGAAAATTTCTAAGAACTTTTCTAAAGTTACCCCATTTCAAGGAGAATGTTCCTATTTTCTGGTTGTGTTTTCATATCTCTATTTGCTCGGAATATTGCATAAGATTTTGCACGCCACACTTTTAGGAATTGTATTTTCGTCTACTCAAATTAAACTTAAACGGAACAGAAAATAACAAATATAGATTTGCTCTACTCCTATACCTTTTATCAGATGTCTATAAAAATCATATTATGTACATAATAGCACAATGAGACAAAGCTGAGATGCAAAGCTGTGTTATTTAGCCACTATTATTCCTTACTGTCAAAGCTTATTTCCTATAGCTTTTCTTGAACCGCTTCCTGTACTAAGGGATCAGTATAGAAGCATCCATATGGCATATCCTTGAGCGGTTTCTTCTATTAAAAAACCCGTTCTCAAAAGGTGGTGCACACTTACGAAGGCTCCGGGTCCTTTGGCGAACTGGCGCTCATGTACAACATGCCCCGCGCGGCCTCAGTCCGGGCCCAGAGCCCCGGAGCCCTGTGGGCCATGGACCGCCACACGTTCCGCAGGATCCTGCTCAAGAGCGCCTTCAAGAAGCGCAAGCTGTACGAGGAGCTGCTGGACAAGGTGCCGATGTTGAAGGCACTGCAGGTGAGAACAAATAATATGGATCGGTGTTACGCTTTCAGCTGGTTGGGTTATACGGTGGGAAGACCGATGTGAAATATAAAATTTGGGTTGGGCGGATTTTGTAAATTGAACGCGGGAGTGCGTGTGTTGACGTGTAAAGTACGTAATTCATAACTTTACATGCTTCAAATTTTATAGACGTGTTTTTTAAAATACCGGAGGCTTTACTGAAATTTATGGCTGCGTAGTTTTTCTACTGCTGCTTTTTACTTTATTTGAATTTGAGTTTTCATTTGCATTTTCTTAGCACATGAAATTCAATTCGAATCGTTTCAGAGTTCTTAAATTAACCTTTTGTACTATTATCAATTCAGACAGCGCAGAATATTCTTTAAAAGTTATTTATAACGACGCAATATAACGTTAAGGAAATTTTTCCCAAGTTATTGATAAACATAATCTAGTCCTTGAGGCGATATTCCAAATCGAGACTATTGTTAAGGCGCAATATGAATACTAACAGCTGTTATTGTAACATAGTATATTATGTATTCTGGGTCAATGCAAAACTGTCTAGTCGGTACCTACACGTTTTAAACGTGTGCATTCGTAATCCTTCAAGATATATACTCGGATACGTATGGATGAATAAAATATTAAGTTTCTTGCTTAGAGATCGGTCTAAACTCTAAAGCCCTAAAGATATATTAAGATAAATAGGAGAGTTCTTTATTACTACTATTTTATCTTAATTACTTTTACTTTTTAAACCTTACACAATTAACAAAAAATTTGGAATCGCCCGCTTCCCGTAACGTTTGAATTAATTAAAAATATTTATAATTGGATACGCAAAATTGAGGCGAAATGAGGGAAGCATTTATACCTATAAAATATTTCCTTGTAATTTCACCCAAATGCCAGTAAAAGTTCATTTTACTCCTGTTATTTACGGCATTTAAATCTCGCCAGATACGTTTCAACTTTGAACTTTATCCACAATGTTACGTCGATAAATTGGTAGTATGTAGTAAATAGTAAAACGTAGTAAAGGATGTTAAAAATCTATTCATGAAACTGATAGTGTGTTAATAAGATTGCCTTTATAAAAAGATTTTCAATTTTTAACCAACTTTTCGGAAAACAATGCTTCGCAACTCATTACATTTTTTTTATATCTGACCCTATAACACACATACGGTTTCCTTTTCCCCTTGAAAATTTTCCACCACATGTGTACTACTTTCATGTATGTAATCAAACTTTAGGCATACATTTAAAGCGCTAAATTATAGGATAGAATTTACGTCGAAATAATACTTCAGATCAGTATTTAATAAGGATAATCATAAAACGAACTAGATACAAAAAGCTGTAAAAATATTATTGTTAGCCGCAGGGGATGTGGTCCCTTTCATTACGTAATGTAACCTTTGTATTGCGTGCAGAATAATTATGTGTGATATTAAAATATGTCTGTATATCTTTTGATTAACTTCAAATTTTTTAACAAATAATATAATAATTATATGGCTCATAATATTCTGAATACGAACTCAACTGAAAACAATAGAAAACGCAACAGAGTGCATGAACTTATAAACTGACTTGAAAATCTTAAACAATGAAATATAGTTCGTTATATTATTATGCCTACGACTATTATGTCAAGAATCATTTGATTGTTTTCCTGTTATTGTCGAGTAATATGCTTTATTTTCAAAGAAGTTACACTAAAAACTACTAAATTACCCGCATTAACAGGCCATTTCATAAATCAAGACACTAAAGATAATCACCCGAGCGAGCTATAAAAATCAATTTGCGCGCGTATTTCAGTTAACATCTTCCTAAAAATTGGATAAACATGACGTCGTTAACACGATTCTGAAACTTTTTCATTGGTTTTACGTCACTGCTTCGAAGCACGGCACGTCTGGCCGATTGACGTAACCAACGCCTATGACGTTATTGTGTAAGAGTTTTAATTTTTAATACCTTTGATATACATAATACGTGATTATCTTGAAGTATTATATTGCTAAGTAGCCCGATAGCGGATTAGAAATTTTTAGTAACGCAAAAAATCGAAGTACCTACCTACGTTCAACTATATGTGACGCGATTTTAAATTGATTGATTTATACAAAGATATGTATTATTCATTCTTTCTATAGTTTAGTTTTCATAAGTTTCTAATATACCTACATCTTTTGTTGTGGCTTTATGTTTTTATACTCTTTCGAAGAATTTTGAACCTTGCCATAACATGACATTGTTTTAGTAATTACCTACATTAACATTCATAGTTTGTAAATATCTATACAACCTAACACAAAAACTAAAAACGCTTGTTCTAAAATCCCTTCCCCATAAAAACTTAACTGTTTGAAATATTTTGCATACAAATTTAAAAGTATAATTTACAAGAGCTCACAACACTAACACCGGGATAAACATGAGTATTTTTAAACGTTCCATCTACGAGGCTCGCTAGATACATACGCCAACTAATCAATATCTTGTGACTTGTCAACATCTGCATCGCATACTGGTTGACCGTGTGTTCTAACTATGCGATATAGTAAACGTGAATGTACGGTTTTGTTTAGATACTTTGGCGATCAGATATATCTATCTTTCTTACTACAAAACTTACTTGACAAAAAGAAACATTTCGTCTGTACCTAATTTCGATTTCAATTATATATGTATATAATATTCTTCTGATCTTTTGCCCCAAAAAGGAATAAAAATATATTTTCCAAGGAACAACTAAATCATTGTTCATATTATGTTTTTCCTTAGCATTCTTGTCCCGACTTAGTAAAAAGCAATAAACACACAGCTACAAAGCCTTTTTAATACTCTTGAACCTTTTCCAAGTATGATTTTCCTACATAAAATTGAGCATTAGAACGATCAATCTGTACGCGGTACATATTAATATGTCAAGGCCGTGAACCCACCACAATTCAATACAGCGTTATGAAATAACTGAAATTCCGCTTACAGCAAAATGTATTGAATGCGTTTTCCAAATTAATACCACAGCCCGAAAACAATCGGCGGCTTTTCAAACTAGTAATGAATAAACGAACAAAATGAATCTCGATTCGTTGAATGTTTTGACAAGCCTTAATTAAAGGAATTGTGTTAATATTTCTGCTCTTTTTTTTTTTTTTAATCACTACCTAATCAATCTTAGTTATTAGACTTTGCTCCTTACCTATCAATACCTAAACTTTGATGTTTCTTCATTTAATGATTTCAAATGTTTCTTAATCAATAGACAGTCTCGTATATCACAAAGGAAACTTTGTAATGTTGTATACGTATCCCGATGGACGCCTATCTTCAACCAAGTTTTACATACATCCAGTATCCACACAACTCCAAAGTGCAAGTTATTGAATTGTGCAACACATTCGAACTATTCACAGTAGACAGTAGTGCCTCGAAGTTTGGTAGCGAAGTTAAAATTCCGAACGCATGTTATACGTGAGCCAACTTATTATTTATGTACCTACTCAGCTCGCGGTTTCGAGGTGAAACCCAAAACGATACCAATTACCAGCAGATGTGGCGACACTTAAATATTTACTTCTTGTCTTCATATACATTGTTATAAAGAATTGTATTCGTATCTAAGAAGACTAGAAATGCCAATTTTTATATTTATTTCAGGAAGGAAGTCGTAATCGTAGATGTTCACATAAAAATTATTTATTTGGCTTATCACGTTTAAAAGAAAAAGAAACCTGGTAACATTTAAATGACATGGTTTGCGATTTATGGACCTAATTAATTCTTGGATCTGCATAATTTTTTCCACTTTACGTTTATATGTCTCTAGTTTCCCAACTCAGTTTGGTTCATTTGGGTAAAATCTTCGTAAATCGGGAAAATTAATTCAGGAGGATTTTACACAGCTATGATAGGTACTCTTAGCTATATCAGAATAAAGACATTTAATATATTTTGTCTTCATAAATGATTAAAAGCCTTTCTTCACAAATTCAAAAAAGCTGTTTTTCAAATTAGAATAATGATTACGTTAAACATTTATTAAGCTTAAACATGAAGAACTGAAAACGTAACACGTTATGGATTATCACACATAATTAACACACCCTACAATTAAAACATAGCCGTCTACTGACCTATTTTCTATAGCAAACCGCTTCTAATAAATATATTATATAAAGGGGTAGTTTTCTGATGTCTCGTTGAGCACGACTGAAGTTGTACGGCACCAGTTGGCACGCATGAGCGGACGCAAAGCTTCCGAAAATTATCTCGGTTCAATGCACTTTATGTGTATGTATACTGCGCTTTTGACGACTTTGTTACAGTTTTCGATTCCATTGCGCCAACCCCTATTTGTATAATAAACAGTTTAATAATTCACAAGTAATAAATGAACTGGACAATGGACAAATCTATGATGTTTTGAAATAGCCCGAATTTTCTTGGAAGAATGTTACGATAAATTATTTGCGTATATTTTTTTATCTCTTCATATTTATGAAGCAAATAAGAACAATTTCCAGCTATTTCTACAGCTTAGATCTAGTTTTTGAAAAATTCGAAATATCACGAACAAGTCATTGGAGTTAATCGCATTTCTAATGTACACATATCCGATAATAAATTTAGAGCATAGTTGAATATATGCGGCACACAATAATATATATCACAAAATTATGCGTGCGTTCAAATTCATGAGTCACGAATCGTGTCATGACGCAGGCGGTAAATTTTCAGTCGTGCTAAATGTTAACATCAATATTTAGACAGAATAACCTTAAATGAATTATTAATTGTTACACATTGTTGGAAGTAATGGCTAGGGTGATATGTAGAAGGTAGTAAATGGTCCTTATGAATTTCAGTAGACAGTACAGTATTACTAGATACTAGGAAATTCATACATTGCTTCATATGAATCCTTGTCTTAACTGAAAAAGAAAAACGATGAAAAATAATTTGAAATTACCTACATGATATGTTAGTACAAACTAAAAACTAAAATTACAAGTTCTGAAATCGGTTGAAATGAAAATTATTGAAATCTTGAATTAGCTAGCAAATACAAGTAGGTTGTTATAATATACATAGCCTTAAAAGTACAGAAATATTATATAATGTAGAATATATAAAGTATATATTTAAGGCGTTAGAAGATATACAGTATTAGTGTAGTATGATTCTAGAAATCATGTAAATTTGTATTTTGAACATATACCTACACATTGAAGATAGATGTTTTACCATATTTTGCATACAGCCAATGTTATTGAGAAATTCTGCTTAATTTTAAGCATGTATTTTCCTCCCATGAATATTTATTAATAAGAATGTTTAGCCAACTGAAACTTATTCTATTATACATAGAGTCAGTTACGTAAAATGATGTGAGCAGCTGTTACCACTAACAAGGCGATGGCCAGTACAAATGTGAATAACAAACATCATCAATTACTTCGCAAGGCCTCTTACGAAACACTGTGATTTCTATTTGCTGTCCTTTTGTTACACTTCAATTTTTTTTAGTGTCTTTTCCAACTAATGACGCATGCGACTAGTGCGTGATGGCAAGCATGTGTGAAGGCATATTCACATAGAAAAGTAATGCATTTTATGTCGCATTAAATTATAATCTATAAAGCAGCAAAACTTTCCTAAAAGTATGGAAAAATAATTTTAGATTAGTAACAATGCTGTTGATATCACAGATTCATTTTATCTTGATCTGCAAATGTACATATATACAATTGAGTGTTTCCTGCTCAGTTGATTAAAATTGAAGTCTATAAAACTTCCAACACTACCAGCAGAAATATCGTACTTTCATTGACCATACAAAAAACAAAATAAAGAGCAACATGTGCCATGTTCGAACTTAATAATAGATAATAGAAAATGTCATATAATTACAAGATAACCGCGATAGCTGTGATCTACTGATTAGAGTCTAACGTTACAATACAAGCACCGATTCCGAATTGAGATGGATAAAATACCTCGACCTGGTTGTTCAGAAGATTGATCATCCTGCCCCGTAATAGTAATCGATCAGTCTAACAGTGAAATCCATCTGCCCTGTGCACTAATAGGGTAATAGGTCTTCACTCTATAAGGTTGCCAATTACCGTTGATCGTCACGCGAACTTAAGTATCCCAGAAGTTTATAATTGACGTTTTCTTTATATAGAAATTCATATACTTCTTATAACCCATAATCAATCTAGATAAGTTTCAATTTCCCTTGAATGTAATTACTAATAATATAAGATGGAAAATTATTTTTTATTGGAAATGAGGTCAAATGAGCAACCAGGTCACCGGGTGGTAATTAAGTGCGCTTGTCCGCTTACATCCGTATCATTCGAGGTTCGTGTACGCAAATTTATAGGGAATATGTGACTCGGGGAACTATAGCTACGTATTTCATGCCCGATAGGAATTTGTCAAATGATAATCCGCTGGCTTTTGGTGGGTATCTGTATAAAAGTACATCTGTGCAATTGGACATGTATATTTCTTATATCAAAATTGCCAGTGTAACGCCTCTGATTTTGATTTATCATAATTATGATTATTCTTGATAATTGTACAGATTTTCCTAGACTGGAATTCTAGCTAATTTCCAAATTATATTTTAGATGCTCGCAACATCTAAGACGATTAATTCATTATTGGCAACATTTACTCATAAATCGACTACTAAAACTATACCGGGTGTAATCGTTAAGTGTGCACAGGCGATTATTCCGTAACTATAACAGATAACAAAAAACTTTAAACTGATATTGAAAGTACTATATAGGCCCATTAAGAAGAGCTGGAACGTCAACACATTTACACATTGCACATGTTAGGCCGGGAGATACTGACACAAAATTTCGGGTCATTTGTAACAGGATGGCGGTCTAGAGGGGTCTTAGTACGCAATGACAAAAAGAAAAATGATGGTCAGAACGCTGGTACCGGCGGACTAGTCGCGTGGGCGTTAGTCACACTCGTCGGATAAATAGCGAAAGTCCAACGATTTGTAACACAAAAATTTTAGAATTTACCGATAGCCCTTAAAAAAGATGTAGGCGGTAGTGTCATGCCATACTTTTACGATGTGACTTACAGTCCGCCATACCGACGTGAATGCGTTGATTTAAAAAAAACCGGCCAAGTGCGAGTCGGACTCGCGCACCGAGGGTTCCGTACAAACCTGCAATTGATTTTGTTACAGCTTAAAGGTATTATAGACCTGAGTATTTGGTATGAATTTCAATTTAATACCTCTACGCGTTTATGAGGAAATGGGTAGTAAGTTTAAAAATATTAAAAAAAAAATATATTATGTGAAGTAACTAAAAATTTATGGTTTTCGTAATTTTTCCTTTATCTATGCTATAAGACGTTGCTTCGTACCAAATTTCAAGATTCTGAGTTCACGGGAAGCACCCTGTAGGTTTTGATTCCCTTGCAAGTGTCGAAAATTTGCGGCATAAACGGCTGTATCTTTTGATTGCGTTGGCTTAGAAGTTTGATTTTTTCACAGCTTCAAGGGACAGTAGACCTGAGTAATTGATATAAATTTCAGCATACCTCCACGTGTTCCTGAGAAAAAGGGTCTTGACAGACGGACGGACGGACGGACGGACAGACGGACAACAAAGTGATCCTATAAGCCATAAGGGTTCCGTTTTTTTCCTTTTGAGGTACGGAACCCTAAAAACAATTCAACCATTTGTACCGGGCTAACTTTTGCACAGGTAACCATCGTCGTGCAGCCATTTACTAAAATCGCCATGCCATACTTTTCGGACGATTCCAAACCGCTTCCAAATTCCAATTCCGATTCCGATTCCAAACCGCACTACCGCCTACATCTTTTTTTATGGGCTATCGGTAAATTCTAAAATTTTTGTGTTACAAATCGTTTGACTTTCGCTATTTATCCGACGAGTTCGACTAACGCCCACGCGACTAGTCCGCCGGTACCAGCGTTCTGACCATCATTTTTCTTTTAGTCATTGCGTAATAAGACCTCTGTAGAACCGCCATTCTGTTACAAATGACCCGAAATTTTGTGTCAGTATCTCCCGGCCTATGTATGTGTCATATTTTGCAATTGTTTATAAATACAGGGTGATGTAATTGGTGTAGTACGAATATCTAAAAATCTATGAAGAATTTTGTGATACAGTAAATGGAAGAATTATAGACTATTTTACAGTATTTAATAAAATCATTTAATTTTTTGTTCATTTTCATTAGAAATGTCAATTTTTCTCACCAAGGTGGAAATTTGGATGATAAGGATCTTGTTATAAAAATATAAATTTTGACTAAAATCGGCATTTTTTTTTTTTCAAAAATCAAATTACTAATTAATAATCAGAGTTATCACATTATTAAAAAAAATAAGCCAAACTATACACAATTTTTACTTGATGCAATCCTCAAAGATCATGGACATAGTGTATTGCGCCTTCCACCATACCATCCAGAACTCAACCCAATAGAGTTACTATGGGGCATAATTAAAGGGAAAGTAGCATCACAAAATGTGAACTTTAACTTGAAAACTGTGGAAGAATTATTTAGAAAGGAAGCAAATGCTATTAGTCTGGATATGTTTAGTGACGTTTGGAGAAAGACGCGAGAACATGAGGAAAAATATATTCAATTAGAACCAAAAGTAGATAATTACACTGACTCATTTATAATAACACTAGCGACCCGCCCCGGCTTCGCACGGGTGCAATGCTGATACTAAATACAATACAGAAAAACTGTGAACGTTGTACAATATAAAAATTAAAAACATAGCGGCCCGGCCGGCCGGTACCGCCCGGCAAACGCTACGTCCCGCAATTTTTAAATCTGTAATATCTTCGAAAATATTCACTTAAATCATACGGTGTAAAGGGCCATATAGATCTATATTAAATGAACAATGTATTCAAGGTATTTAATTGGTTAAGGATTAATGCTGTATTGGTTAAAATCGCATCGAAAATTAGCCATTATTTGTCGTAAAAAGTAAATGACAAAAAAAAGTTATTGTGGGTTATCCATAAGAGATAGACATATACCATCGCGGACTTTTCTGTAGACCTTTTCAATGTGTATAATACTTAGTACATTATTTTGATAAAACTCGTAGGGTTCAGCCTGCGTTTGCAATGTAAGCGGAAAAAATGTAATTTTTTACGACATCACATTAGAAACCTCAAAAATAACAGTACTTCTCCACTATTTAATGGATATTATTATACATATAAACCTTCCTCTTGAATCACTCTATCTATTAAAAAAAACCGCATCAAAATCCGTTGCGTAGTTTCAAAGATTTAAGCGTACAAAGGGACATAGGGACATAGGGACAGGGAAAGCGACTTTGTTTTATACTATGTAGTGATTAAGAAATTCCGACGGCGAGTTCTTCGAGCGATGAAAGTTTCAGTGAAGTAGAAGATTACGATTATGATTAAATAGATTCTTCTTCTTCTCTATAGATACTGCTTTCTGAATTGGTGGTAAATGTTAAAACTGTTAAACTGTTATGACGATTCAAAAGTGCTTCTAGAAGAAGTCTAATTGTATAAATGTTTGAGTTTGAGTTTAAAACCAATAATGTGAAAATTATACAATAAACATGTAACACATATTATTTGTTAGCGCGTATTGGTAGGTATTACGTACTTACTACAAATATAATATTTCTTAAGCCGGCGCCAGACATATGTTCAAAT
Organism: Colias behrii; assembly: GCA_029959065.1. Lineage (NCBI taxonomy): Eukaryota > Metazoa > Arthropoda > Insecta > Lepidoptera > Pieridae > Colias > Colias behrii. Next base: position 4,429,237 of record JARWMC010000019.1, on the reverse strand, counting down.
ACGCAAATACCTACAAAGTCGCGAAGTGTGGCACTGACATTTGCGTATTTGTGCAAAGTTTGAACACATATTTGTAGTTTGCCATCATGTGTCGGTTTTTAGTGCGCACATCAAAGTAAACAAAGTTCAAAGTTTGTGCGGCCTGCCACACTTGTTGCGTGTGCGCCGCTGAACGGAGCAGTTGTATGCAATAGTTAATCTGTGAGATGTCTGTGAGTGGTATTTTGAGCGTCATTAATGGAGTGGGGTAATGGCGCAGTAATAGAATTATTTATTGAGCTACTTCAAACAAAAAAATTAAAGGCACTCAAATAAAACAGTCTGACGGAGTCATCAAAATCGTCGTCTATTCTGTGAGTCATCTTTGCGGTAACTGTGCCCGTAAATCATTTGAAATACAAGTCTAGCCGGATACATTTGTGCATATAAAGTTTGATCGAAGTTTTGAAAATGTGTGCTCAAACTTTGATCCCCATGTCTGGCGCCGGCTTTAGATATCTTTACTCGACCAAAGTCAGGACAAGACTGCTCCGCAACTGCAGAAGACGTCCGTTATTTAAATCATTATCAAAACAACCATCCGTGTGTTGGGAGTGAGCGCACGTGTTATTTGTATTGTTTTTATGACCTGAAATTTAATTATTATTTGATAATTGAATGATTATTAATACTTTTATCCAATTGATTATTATTAGAATAAATAATTAACTTCATCAATTGATTTACTTTTAAATTATAATTTTACAGGTAAATTATGAGAGCTTTCATAATTATATTTGCATATATTTATCTACAACGCACCCATTTTACAATTCAAGTCTAAAATGAAACTAGAGTCGCATTTATTTTTGAACATACTGTAAGTGAAATTGCATAAGTGTGAGTACTGTGAACATGCCAGCTTTCCTTAATTGACCGATACCTAATGAGTAAAATGACAATAATAACTTTTTAAAAATAAAACGAGAAATATCCAAAAATGTTACATGAAACGCTCCCATACATTTTATTTCCCATACATTTTGTATTCAAAGCAAATGTTCGAAATGACATCCTCGTTTTGGAATACCATTGTATTCCACATCGAGCTCTATTTACAGTTTCTAGATGAACTTTCCTTAAAATTTGCGAAGTAATTAAAGCTCAAAATCAAATAAAAAAGCAAAATCTTTCATATTAAATGTTTGGAATAGTCATATTTCATACTAAATGTATGGGAGCGTTTCATGTAACATTTTTGGATATTTCTCGTTTTATTTTTAAAAAGTTATTATTTTCATTTTACTCATTAGGTATAGTACTTTCAATATCAGTTTAAAGTTTTTTGATATCTGTTATAGTTACGGAATAATCGCCGGTGCACACTTAACGATTACACCCTGTATACATAAATCTGAGACATTAGATCTTCAGAAAACAAATCTACAGCAAACTCGTAAAATGTTATTAAGTAATACATAAACGCGCACAGACTATGACAACAGCAGTTATTATCATTATCTGAATTCCTTTTTCGACAGTATATCAGATACAAGTTATAAATCTTGATAAAGAAATCCGATTGGATGACGTAACAGTTATCAATGATATAGAGTCGCTACTTATACTCTGTGACGTACTGATAGCGTACTAAAATGCCTCCGGAATTTATTGTGTGCAATATATTTATGCAGATTTCATCACAGATTAGATATACTGTAGCAAATGTATCGGCATATATAAGCGAAAACCTTGAGTATATTCGGAAATTTTCATATTCTCTTTTCATTCATACATGAATGATGCGTTATTTTTTATCCGAATAATTTTATTCATTTGCTATATTTCATTTATCATCTCGTAATACCAATGATTGTAAAAAATTATTACCTATAGATAAAAGATAGGATTCCACTAATTTTGTATGTATCAAATATTATTAAAAATAAATTATAATCCCTTTATGATGTGCTACCTAACAATTCCAATTAATCACCCCAACCCAAGGCATTAACATCCACACAAATAAATTGCATATTACGTAGAAGTATTCATCATGTAAAATATGCGTATCAAAAATGGACAGTTAGGGCGCTTGTGCACTACAAGGAATTTTACTGTCCGGCATTCCGATTTTTTACGGTCCGGTATGGCACGCCATTAATCTAAATGCTAGCTTGTGCACTATACGTAATTTTACTGTCCGACATTTCACTTTTCCCTATTCCGGATGGTTTTTTGTGTCTACGAGTCGCTGTAGATATAATTGTTTTCGAATGCCCACTTGTTTGGATTTTACTCTTTTTACAGCATATGCCAATTGAAAGCAAGCTCTTGTTTTACTTCCTTTTAGCTGGCAATGTGATTTGAAAAGTCGGTATTGTTATTTTTATATACATCACTACATAGTATAAAACAAAGTCGCTTTCTCTGTCCCTATGTCCCTATGTCCCTATGTCCCTTTGTACGCTTAAATCTTTGAAACTACGCAACGGATTTTGATGCAGTTTTTTTTAATAGATAGAGTGATTCAAGAGGAAGGTTTATATGTATAATAACATCCATTATATAGTGGAGAAGTACTGTTAGTTTTGAGGTTTCTAATGTGATGTCGTAAATAATTACATTTTTTTCCGCTTACATTGCAAACGCAGGCTGAACCCTACGAGTTTTATCAAAATAATGTACTAAGTATTGTACACATTGAAAAGGTCTACAGAAAAGTCCGTGATGGTATATGTCTATCTCTTATGGATAACCCACAATAACTTTTTTTTGTCATTTACTTTTTACGACAAATAATGGCTAATTTTCGAAGCGATTTTAACCAATACAGCATTAATCTTTAACCAATTAAATACCTTGAATACATTGTTCATTTAATATAGATCTATATGGCCCTTTACACCGTATGATTTAGGTGAATATTTTCGAAGATATTACAGATTTAAAAATTGCGGGACGTAGCGTTTTCGGCGGTACCGTCCGGCCGCCATTGCACCCGTGCGAAGCCGGGGCGGGTCGCTAGTTGACCTATAATTTTATATACATTGACCTATAATAATTATAGGTCAATGTATATAAATATAACAATGGATGGGAAAAGAATTTGGTCGTTTATGTTATAGGTAACAAAAATGCATCTACTGTTTTTTTATTATCTAAGTAAGTGTTGGTAAGTTAAAGTTCAAGTTGGAATAGCTTTAGCTCCTCGTCACGGTCTATTAAAATAAATAAGTGAAACACGCATTTTAAATCTCTTACGGAACATTACTTTTTATTATAACGAAGTAATAAAATATTTCATCTTCTATATTTTTTACTCGTTTCTTGTAAAATGCAAAAACAATCATTTATGATAGCATTATACCGCCAAACTTCCTTGAACTGTACCGCACTGATCCGAGTAAAGACGGACAGGTGCACAAGCCAATTCATCGGTTTTTTCATGCCAAACCGGACCGTAAAAAATCGGAATGCCGGACAGTAAAATTCCTTGTAGTGCACAAGCGCCCTTATAACCGCAATTTCCCCGGATCGTATGCCAAATTACGCAAATGAAGTCGTTAACGGTATTACTCAATGCACAGCAGTGATTTACCGAACTTATCAGCGACAAACGATACCTATGCCAAGATCCTGTCAACATCTAGAAAGTTATTCCAGTAAATAATTTGGTTTATTGTTTGTTGTTCGTTATGAATATTACTACCATTACAATTTTCTTATCTAGCGAAAGTAAATCTGATAGTTATAAATTTATAAAGAATAGAAAAAATTCGATCACGAGGCGGGACTCGAACCCGCATCCTTTCGCGCCATTCCGGGGCGGATGCCTGACCAATTCAGCCACTCGTGACCCGCCAGAGCAATCGAATTTATTCTATTCTTTCAGTTTTTATGTGTCAAAGGGACACACCGCGCGCCATCTATTGAGGTGATAAACAACCATTTTTCTATTCTTTATAAATTTATATTTATAAAGCATTTGAATGCCTTAACCAAAAATATCAATTTCAACAAAAAAGGTCGTGTTCCATCGTTACAATATTGTATTCACTGTAAAGTGTTTCGTGTTGGTTGAGATGGTTGTTTATCACCTCAATAGATGGCGCGCGGTGTGTCCCTTTGACACATAAAAACTGAAAGAATAGAATAAATTCGATTGCTCTGGCGGGTCACGAGTGGCTGAATTGGTCAGGCATCCGCCCCGGAATGGCGCGAAAGGATGCGGGTTCGAGTCCCGCCTCGTGATCGAATTTTTTTTCTATTCTTTATAAATTTATATTTATAAAGCATTTGAATGCCTTAACCAAAAATATCAATTTCAACAAAAAAGGTCGTGTTCCATCGTTACAATATTGTATTCACTGTAAAGTGTTTCGTGTTGGTTGAGATGGTTGTTTATCACCTCAATAGATGGCGCGCGGTGTGTCCCTTTGACACATAAAAACTGAAAGAATAGAATAAATTCGATTGCTCTGGCGGGTCACGAGTGGCTGAATTGGTCAGGCATCCGCCCCGGAATGGCGCGAAAGGATGCGGGTTCGAGTCCCGCCTCGTGATCGAATTTTTTCTATTCTTTATAAATTTATATTTATAAAGCATTTGAATGCCTTAACCAAAAATATCAATTTCAAATCTGATAGTTTTTATTGAAGTGATTAGTTTTATTGCTTATGTAATTTGCTATGTTCTCGACCTTTGAAGTGCTTTACAGAAAATAAATTCATTTTCTTCAGAGTTCAGTGTTAAATATCATTGACCTAGAATAATAAACTGGTCGTGCCAATGAATTTTACTATTAAATATATTTTATTACAAGTCACAATAAAGATATTAAGATACTAGATACGATAAAGTATTATTAAAATATTATATAAATATTAGTTAAATAAAAAATTTAAATATTTCGTAACTGAAACTGAAACTACTATGGTTATTTATAACTTTTACTTCAAACTTGAAATTTCAATGATGTTCAAAAATAAATTGCATACGTAATAACTGATTAGTTTGATCAACAAAGCTTTAAGTTCGTAATAATGACTCAGTTCGATGCAGCTCCTAATTTTCTTGCCAAAATCTACCCAGTCGTTGTATGCTCTTACATTTACTCCCTAGTAAGACTAGTAAGGAGTAGGATTTATTGAGTACGTTTAATATACATATTATGATCAGTGCCGGCGTTAGGGGGGGGGGGGGCGAGAGGGGGCGATGGCCCAGGGCGACAAATTCTGGAGGGCGCCAAGGTCTGAAGTTGGAGTCTCTTGCCTCTCCTGGTGCAAACCTTCAGAACACCTCAAGTGGGCGCCACAATATTTTCGCCCGGGGTGTCAGTGGCCCTTACACCGGCACTGATTATGATTAATATTATGCAGCCGTACGAGCGCGCGAACCTCGCGGACGCGCTGCTGCCGCGCACGCTGATCGACGGCGAGCTGATCATCCGGCAGGGCGACTCGGCGGACGGCATGTACTTCGTCGAGGACGGCTCCGTCAGCATCCGCATCGCGCGCGACGACGGCAACGAGCACGAGATCAAGCGTCTTGGTGAGTGCCTCTTGGAGATATGTAGGTTTTGGGTGGTTTATTTTGCAGTACATGGAAAATTTCACATACCTGGAGGATATCAAGCGTCTTGGTGTGTGTCTGATGGAACTAATTTGGTTTCTCTTGCAGGATAAGAAAAAAGGAGACTTCACTTACCTGGGCTTCCTGAAATGTTATCTCTATTAGGGTGCTTTTCTACCAATAATGTGCGAGGATGTGTAGCGAGGGATGTTTTTGTAAAGAACCAATAGTTTCGCTTCAAACGCTAAATGAAAAACGCTCTGGTGGAAAAGCACCCTTAGACATGACCATATATCAGGAAATTGTTGTTGTTTTACTTACTCCGAACCTTGGTGGAATCTACTCTTAGGGTTCATACGCACTATGCGGGTAGCCGCATTGCGGGTAGCCGTCCGGCTGACCGCAAGCACAATTATGTACGTAATATTCGTTTCTATGCGCACTGCGATGCGGCTACCCGCAGACCGCTCCGGTTGCTCGGAGGGCCCGAGTGACGGCCAACCGGACGGTTGCTATACGCACTGTGCGGTTCAGTCTGCGGCTGCCCGCCATTGAGTGAGTGTGTGCACGTGGTTGCAAAATACTTGCTCTCATCTCGTGTTTGCAAATAAGGATGCACCCAGTACTTCTTTCTTTGCTTTTCTTCTTTACGTAACGTGTGTAAATGTAGTAAATAGCTGCAACTCCTTCCATTTCCATCTTTGAAATGGTTCGACATGACCGCAAATCGCAACGGTTCTTCAACCGCACGTTGCGGTTGCGAATGCGGCTGCCCGCGATCCGGCTGGCCGCATTCGCAACCGCATCCTGCGGTCAGCCGGACGGCTACCCGCAATGCGGCTACCCGCATAGTGCGTATGAACCCTTATATATACCCCAGACTGCAATCCATGTCTGTTACTTATTTCAAACGATAACTCGATACCCGGAAAAAATAGTATTTGTGTTAATTAAACTAAACCATCAGTGTGTGTACCGAATTTCCCGTAAATATTCAGCAGTTCAGCAGTTTTTGCGTAAAAGGTTGCGAAATATCTTTCCATTTTCTCAAAGAGTATATATAACAGTAAAATCATGCCCCGTGGCACTCAGGTATAATGTAGCGTTCAAAATCATTTTGAAAATCGGTTAAGTAGCTATCCACTTCAGTCTTCACGAAAAATTTTATGTTACAATGTTGTGTAGCTTTTATTTTTAATATACATTAGCGTAATATTTAAAAATGATGAAATGAATTTTAGCTACTATGAATAAGAACAAAAATGTTCATGCATTCCAACTCTCAGGTCGTAACGTTGGGCATGCAGCCATTTGCCAAACTATTTCGAATGTGATGTCTGAAAAACATTGCTCAAATTTGAAATTAAGGATTTTAATATCGCGTTTAAAAGCAAATTATTCATTAGTGTGAACGAGCTCAGTCACGGACTGACCATAAATCCATTGTGTAGCTCTAAAATTAAAATTGTACAGAATGGCAAAAACTATAAATAAATAACATCGTTAAATTATGGTAATTGAGTATGAAAATGACGTTTAATACCATGTCATTACGTTATAAATAGCAAAAAAGATTCCATACCTTCTTGTCATGCTAATGTGAGATTTATTTTTATTTATCTTTACCCGGATCAAATGACGGAATACCTACTTGATAATAAAATAACCTTGACACGATAATCTTTACACCAAGGATTCAGCTCATCTTATTAGACTAAATATCAAACTAACTTGAGTCGATCTAATTCAATTTCACCTATACATACCAACGCCTGAAAGCCACTCAACGATCTTCAGACCTCTCCAAAGATACAGAGAAGTGCCCTTACTTTAAAACCTCGCTGTTATATAATATTGTGTTAGTATCAAGGTGTTTGGAATATAATGATGAAAAACGGAATAAGGAGCAATAAAACTACTAAAAAATGTCTATCTACGTTCACATCGCTCCCTGTAAAGCTGAAAGGAAGAAGAGACGTTCGTAAACTTCTTAATTTTACCCAGAATTCGGGCTCTAGGTACCGTGTCGGAACACATGAGCAACTTCAAAGTATAGACATGGAAAGATTTTCAGAAGACTTTGTAGAATTATATAAGCTATTAATGTAAGTATTTATAATTGGAATGTTTTTCTAGGCAAAGGAGACTACTTCGGCGAGCTGGCCCTGGTCACCCACAAGCCGCGTGCTGCCTCCGTTTACGCTATCGGTGCTACTAAAGTCGCATGTGAGTATAGAAGACTAGTTATAAATCGTGGTTTGTCTTCTATGTGATTGTCTGGTTCGTAACAGTATTAAAATTATGAAAAAAAAAAACATAATTTCTAGAATTGAGTCAACAAACGTCGCGAAAACAGTACCTATGTATTTCGAAAATACGATTCAAAATAATGCTGAAAAAGTTCTGTTTTTAAACAAAAACAGCATACGAAAAAAGTGTAGTGCTTGCTTATCTTTACGTCTCAAGGAATATTTTTCACTATCGTCACATATATTTTTAAATTCACGTGACACAAGGCGCAGGAAATGGAATGACATAAAAATATCAGAACTTGTTTTTAGTAGGAAGTCGATTTTATTGCAAATATATTATGAAATCACATAAAATGGTAGCACATTTATGTTATTTTTAGACTAGCATATAATAATCTATACGTCAATTTTATCTTCTTTTAGGGCTGATTTTTCAATCCTTGGTTAATACTTATTCGTCGAATAACGTATTAAACTACCATTTCAAAAATGTATTCTTTGCCCGTTTTGACAGTTTACGAGTGACATTTTAATATTATCGTGTGATACTTTATTGGGCGGATAATTTTTAACCATGGATTGAAAAATCGGCCCTTAACAGAACAGTCAGAGAATTTTGGGAGTTGTATAATACTGAAATTTAACAGTAAACAACCACGATTAATTAACAATAATCGTTTCGCGTAACAACTAATTTGCTCTAGTTCAATTTATTTCTGAACTGAGAATAACATGAACTATGTCATTCCCTAATCCATGGAGCTGGCATTAAGCCAGTGTGGTGGTCAATATAACACCCAAAGTTACGATGAAAGATATCTTTTTTTTCCTAAATATTTTTCCTCAACCATCCAGAGCATTAATGTCCTTCAATAAATAAACAGAAACGAACTATACAAAAGGGAACTTATCTTCTAAGTGCTGTAGCAATATACAATATTATTTACTTGTTGTATTGTAATAGTTTAATATTATGCCTGTTAAGTTGTTACGAATATTTCGCTGCTTTTGACAAGGTTGTAAAGCTTGTTACGTTAAACTTTAAATTGTTGGCAAAACTTCATAATTCATACTATATCTTCGTAAACACAGAACATTAAAAACAAATAGATGTGCTATAATGTCATAATTAGTATGAAAACCAGTGTCGCCAAACCCACACATTTAAACCGATAGTTATACAGTACACTACAAGTAAACTATGCCTTTGATTGGACAGCTTAATTTGAGTAAAAACTGACTTAGGTTATAAATTCAGCATTTCAATATGTACCCAAACGCACCATGTTACGGTTTATTTTAGTATAACATCCCTAGGTATATTAGATGTTTTGTTTCTCATTGCACAGAAATTCCAAATTCGAAAACATTCAGCTACTCCACAACAGAGGGCGTTAGTTTTCGATAGATATAACTTTGAACCTCAACACATAGAGATAAGGTTGAAATTTGTGTCACTCAACATTAATGACATTAACTTGATATTTATCTGATGCTATGCCCTGAGGATGTCAGCCTTGTTATCGATAATTCACAAATAAATATTTTTTGTGTATTTTTGAAGTGAAAACTTCTTTAGCGGCGTTGAGCACTTTTTCTGTAATGGGTATAAAATCTTAAACTCGCGTCAGGACACGTGACCTGATCGAAAAAGCGTAAGACGGATACCATTCCAAAATATCAAACATGCTCAACGTTAATAATCAAGTTTTCACTTCTGCCGGCACTCCCGGAGTGCAACCCGTCTTTTTTTTTCTTTCTATTATATGAGTATAGTATAATGTGTCACATTTTGGAGTATGTTTATTACTACTAAGTACGTCTTTTTATGTTATTATTATTAAATAAAAAACGGAATAGAATAGTATTAATCTATATTTACAAAATACAAACAGAAAATATGCATTATTTTAAATCTTGGAACTGCTGTAGGTTTGCTGTATCGGTGGCCTTTGTTAGACTGCTTAGTGCTGTTCGGCATCCAGTTAACTCGTCACGTTGCATTTATCCATTTCTCTTTTAAATTAGCCTCTTTGGGAAATCTATAAATAAATTGGACAAATGAAAGCTAAGGAAAAATAAAATAAAATTTAATATTTATAATGTTTGTCTTTTCTAAAGTATCGATACTGTCGATATGCGCCACAAGCATCACTAAAGCGACATTCGTTTGTTTATTGCAATAATATTCCAGAAAGTCTTGTTTGCTGTTCAATCTATAATAGTACTAATTTCTTACGGATTAAGATTCATTTTGACTAGATATTTGTATACAATTTTGACAAATTACGACAAGCGAAGTTATAACATAAAATATATGTAAAATAAATAAAAATAAGACTTACCGATGGTATGAAATGCCTCCATTGCTGATATTATTTCGTCTGCTATCATTTTTGCACTCTAATACCGAACAACACGACATAATTAATGAATAAATATGCAAAAAAGGTTTGACAGTTGACAACTGACTCGAATATTTTTCTGCGTACAACTGAGAGCGAGTTAGGTGATCTTACCCTACGAGTGACACGTGGGCCACGCCCACATCGCACTTCTATCTGTTTTTACTGTTCTGTGTTCGTAAAGTATACGAACACTATCTCATGAACAACTGCTTTAAGTTTTGCTAGAAATTCGAGAAAAATAGCTCCCAATATATTAATATCACACTAGTAGTAGTCATTGATGGGCATAGGTTGTAAATTCAAATTGTCAAAATATTTGGTGTCTTTTATGTTTTAATAAACATTCATAAATTCGTCTTTTTAATTTTAAATGTACTAGGATAAACTTTATCCAAGATATTTTATATTTATAATATATATTTTTTTTTAACTCGTATCCAATACCACCAATACCCCGCTATTATGGTCTCTAAATCATTGCTAAATATGTGTATTGCTTGCAGTCCTCGACGTGGAGACGTTCGAGCGGCTGCTGGGCCCGTGCATGGAGATAATGAAGCGCAACATCGACGACTACGAGGAGCAGCTCGTGAAGCTGTTCGGCGACAAGAGCAACCTCACCGACGTGCGATGAACGCCCCCCGCACCGTGACATCCCCCCCTGTTGTATTTCTCTGCCGCTAATTACTCTGTGTTCTCATTAGTCTGTGCTTTCAAACGTCACACGTTCCAAATTTTAAATAGTCTGTGGCCGGACGCCGCGCGTTCGTTATCTGTGCTCACGTCAAATGTCACTTGTGTCATGATTGTCATTGTCAACGATTTTATTTTTAAACGGAGGGAATTTTTCGTCCCCGATTTTTTTTTAGATCTCGTTTTGTTTATTGTGTTCCGTGAATTTGTATTTTTCCGGGTACAGTATTGTTTTCTTGTTGTATCATTACTGAAAATTGATTGTATTTTTTTGCAAATTCAAATTATTTTTGTTTTTAACGAAATAAACGTTTGCGTTGTTAATTTTTTCATTTCCGCTTGACTAATTATTACATTTCGTAATTAAATCAGATAGTGCCATGTTATCGAACGGTTTTTTTAGATTACGTATGGGAGGGGAGATGAAAATTCAAATCACGTCAAATAGTACTGTGTTGGAATGAAAATACGCTTATTTTAGATAGATAATGCCTTGGTAGATGTAAATATACATTCACGTAAAATTAACGTTTTGGCAACTATAAAAGTGTATTTAAATAAAATTTTAATTGTGTGCCATAACTTACAAATGATTTAATATTTACTTAAAGTACAAAGTGTTGTGTGATCGCTTATTTTGACAGAAACCCTATTTAATTTCCTTATTATGTACCTCGTATTGCACTTTTATACTTGACAAAACAATGAATTTCATCATTCTATTTACAATTTAATATTCAAAGGCATTAAATCCTCTAAATATATATAAAAAAATTGTTTTAGTAGATGTCTGCGCAATACTATTTGACAGTAAAAACTTCTTAGGTAACCGTTAATGTTATCGCCATTTCTACTTTAAGACGTTTTACTGACACGGGCTTTTCGTAATGATACAAAATTACCTAACGGAGGTAAAAATATGAAGTATATTTAATGCGTGATCAGATTTAATCTTTTCACCTAAACTAATTTTATTTATTTATTGTAACCAATTTTAATTAAATGATTCTATGAAAATTTTATGTATATTGAGAATTATTGCAATCAGATAAATGCCAAATTAAATAGTAATCGCTGTTTAAATTAAAAATCATACCATCTCTTTCATATTGATTATATCATTACAATGTTAGAGTGCAATGGTATGATTTTTGGTTTTATTTAATACATTAGTTTTAAACATGTCCTATACAGTGTTGTAATTTATTGCGATTTGCGAATTTATGTTGTTGCGGTGTTTTGAACTCGTAAATAAAGATGGATTATTTTTATCTCATTCCCATTTTGAGTAGTTGAGATGAAAGTGAAAAATTTACATTTTTGTAAAAATTACATCTTTATTTACAAAATCAAAAGTGTTTTGGAACACGTTTGTGTGTTGTCGCTTCAAAATGTATTTATATTTTGCTGAATATTTTTATTCGGAAGTTTTATTTTATTTGTTAGGCAAGAGTTTGTTTTATGTTGTATTTGAAATATTTATGTTGACCGCTTTTGTCTGTTGTAGAGAGTTCCTAAATCGTATAGTTTTGCTCTTAACAATTTATAGATCTGAGTGTACTAATATTGAACGGGAGCCAACCACAGACACTTTTAATACTTGGTATAATATTCTGTACCTAAGAGTGCAATAATGATAAATTATTGTGAAAACCATCTAGATAAATATTGAATAAATGTTTTAATTGAATTTAATTAAATTATTGTCGGTACTTTAGAAGGCAAATATCACCATTTGAGAGGTTTTCTCTTAGGTACGTTTGAACTGCGTTTCCCCAAACCCCAGTACGGGGCTCGTTCTGTAGCGATTGGTTCGCTTTACCACCGACTCTTCGCGGATTACCCTCAGGTATAACCCAGTATTAATCGATCGACAAAACCTTGTGAATCCAGCCAAAGTAGGTGAACGCATTAAGATCATGTGTTTAAATATATAAGTATATGTACTATGTAGTAGTTAGTTTTTATCACTTCTTATTGTAATTTAAATATTATTAGATTAGTAAATTGAATGGAGTGATTATCCTGAGGGTGTGTGTCACTGTTCGCGCCGTGTACACGCGTGTGTACGGACGTTTTGAGTTGCCATAGAAGTTGTAATGTTTTATTTCATTTATATACAAATTATAATGTTGTTTTACCTTTATGTTTATTGTTATTCAGTTTTAATTTTACACGTTAACCTTAAATAGATTTGTTTTGAAATTATTGAATCATGTTTCGTTTGCTTACATTCCCTAGTTGCTTAATAATATATCTATTTGTTACAATTATTTGCGGTAGAGCTGCTTAAAGTGCCTGTTTGAGTAAATCTTGATACTTCACTATCTGTCTCGATGTCAATGTTTTTACTCTTTAACTGCCTTCTATGTGTGTTGTGCAATGTTTTATGTTTTCATTTAAATTGTAAACGGAATTATATTTATGGTCGCCATGCTTGATCTGACACTTAAAGTATGATAGCATATAAAAATCCATAGATTATAAATTTACATTGATACAGTTCAAGAAGCTTATATCTAATACACTGGAGATTGCACTATGACCAACTCACACCAACTTGCCAAGTTAGGTGTGAAAGGGACAAAAAACAACCAGGCGTCATTCAAGGTCATACCTTCCCGTGACAAGTAAACGTTCATAGTGCAATCTCCAGTGTATTAGATATAAGCTTCTTGATACAGTTACATAATTAGACGTAACCATGATTCCTACATACTGTAGCTTAGATAAAATGGTTATAATATGATAATGTAAGCAACGTCAAGCATGGTGGACACTCGACTGGAGTAATCAGCACGACTGATTTTACATACTATATCAGATTTATTTATATATTCAAATATATAGTGAATATTTAACTGCATTACTATATTACTGTCATTCGTCCGTTGAAACTGTTTCTGGTGTGTGATTTACGTGAGATGTTCCCTTATATGCATTACTTGATATTTCTGTGTATATTATTTACTATTGTTGTACAGGTGAGGCGAATGCGTCGAACCTATATTATATCTTTGTCCCTGATGTATTTTAAAGCCGTAGTTAAAGTATCATGCAATAAATTAATCATTTATGTCGTATAACATATTAATACTTTGTCATTGTGGACTTATTTATAGATTAAAATAGCATAAGACCTAATAATACTTCTCTTTATATACAGATGTTAAACCCTATCGCGTTCCAAGTTATAGTATGTGCAAATGTGTTTGATCCATAGCAGTGTGTCAAGCGTGGAAGCACAAACGTATTGTAAGCGTTGTCAAGGATTTCTGTTGTCTTCCATCGGGACGCACAGAATTTACTTTACGATTCGCTCCCGGTATATTCCTTCGGAGCAGAATTTTTGGCATTATAATGTAAATTAATCGATACGCTTATATGTAGGGTAATTTTTTATAAATTACTAGTCATCGGTGTCTACTGTAGATTATAACCGAAGAGCACATTTCAATGAAACATTTCATATTCACGTTAGCTGTAAGACGCCATACCTGTCCCATACGAAGCATATCAGCGCGGTGACGCCGTTTCCTAAATCTAATGCACACCAACATCTGGTAGCAAGTTGTGAACTAGTTCCGCTTTACCACGTCATGAGCTTACCCTGTACATTTATAAAATTATGTATCGTAAAATGTTAGAAACTGAATTATATTTGTTTGTAGATCTAATTTGTTTTTTATTTCTGAACCCCCATCGGCCCCCTTATTTCTATTTAAGGAAAATCAATGAACACTTAATAAAGTAAAGCAAGCCTTACATCAATTTGATCAGTTTTATCTCAAAAAAAATGGAGAAAAATTAACTAAAATAGTATTCCAATTTTATATTTTAACTTTTATATTGCCACAACAGGTGAATACGCTATAAAATTATAGAATTTAAAAGTAGGTAAGTACATAATATATCAATATTCTTCATTGTGCAAATTAGATGTACTGCAATTCTAACTAAAAAATTAAGGAATCTTCGTAGAGTAGGTACTGGAAACAACTATTATACTAACTACATGAATACTTAAAGAAAATCATTTGAAAAACTTCATTTTGTGTAGGATTGTGTATTTATTGTTTTTTTTTTATGATTGATGAAAAGAAATGAAATCTTAATTGAGTACTTAAGTTATATTCAGTTCAAATTTGCATTATCTAATATCATCAAATGTTTAGGAAATAGGAGGCTTTTACTGTTTGCAAATCATAAATCCTGATTTGTATGAGTTGAACAATAAAAGACAAAAATCATAAAATAAGTCATTTATTCTAAAATTATTGTACTAAATAAATCATATTGGTTCAGGTTCCCTGCTATACACTTGCATAATTTTCTCCATTATCTCCCAATTCTTCTCCTTCGGCAAATCCTTTGTAAAGACCTAGAAAATTATTAGTACATGTTAATATAATCAATAGAACATCAGCCCACACTATAACTAAATTACACTCAGAACTTCAATAATGAAAGATCTCACAAAAAGCTACTTCAAAATTCGGCATAAACAAACTTGCCAAACAACGATAGTGATGAAAGTAATTAGTAATTCAAATTCCTTATTGTTCAGTACACTACTTACAGAATACCATGCTGAATCATCATCCAATGTCGCTGCTAACGGCACAGAGACACCCAAAGCATGAAGGGCTAAAGTCAGACATGCCACTGCTGTATGTGGAGCTCTGTAATCTAACACGTGAGGGGAATGATGAAAGTCTTGTAGGAATGCCATTGCTGTGCGGGCAATCGGAGCCCCGCGCCACTGGGACGACGGGAACCATTCTTGTAGAGATCGCAAATAATGTAACAGATACTTGTGTGGGGATGGAGTTTCTAAATTAAAACCGAGCAAACGCAACACCAATAATTCTGCTTGCGCTACAGCTCCTCTCCACGACCAGTATTCATCTCCTAATTCCAAGGGACCAGCTCCGCGATTGATTGAATTGTGTGCTACATTCACTGCATCTCTGGGCCTCACCGGCTCATCGCGCGACTTTCCGGCGACACAAAGACATGCTGTGCAAACAACGTAACAATCGTAATCATTTTTATCAGCCTCTTTAAAGAATTTGTGGTAAAATATCGCTGCTGTAGCAATTGTTGCCGGCTGTAAACCAAGCTTGATGCCGCATTCAAATATGAAGTTTGTTGCTAAACTATGACTTGGAGCACTACGATAATCAGGTAGGCGTTTTTCACGCCTGTTATTTTGTAGGGCCATCACATCGATTACGTCTTTCATTATGGAAATCGTCTTTAAACTATGATATGAATTATATATATTTGTTTACGATTATTGATTCTTGCACTTTACAGGTTATTCATAGACAAGTGACAACAAATAATAAACAACACAGAGTATGTTTGCTATTGGATTGTTACAAATATAATGGGTCGTATCACAGGGTCGCATAGACGATCAAGCGGCATGACAAATTTATACAATTTAAATCAGATTATAATCTTATCAAACCAGAGTATTAAGTTCATTGTATATTTTATTATTGTTAGTGTGTATATGTGCATATTTTTATGTTTTATATAAGTTTCCCTAAGTCTAGAACAACGATTTCAACGTAAAATATATAACTGGCAGCTTAGCCCGCAATAAATTTTGTTGTGTTATACTATTTAAAATTAAAATTTCAGCTATAAAAAGGTTACAAATAAATTTTATCAAGTGTTGCTATCATGTTGACTTATCGTCAATGCTACTTTAAAAAAATATTCCTTGTGGTACCACTTTTACTTTTATTGATTTTTTTTCGAATTCTGCCTCGTAATTTTTCACTATTCTTAAAAATGTTCTACTTGCATTTTTTATCCCCATTATCTGTTTCCTCAAATTTATCTTTGTCTCCTGAATTTATTCGTATAAATATTCACCTTTCTCTATCATAAGGGCTCATTTCCATCTTTAGCCTATTTCTCTGTATTGTGTATAACATAATAAATAAAATATTTTAAAGTAAGGACAGGGTCTAGGTTGTTTAAATAAAACAAACAAAATTATTTGAACATAAAAATTAGAATATAATCATTTTCAGTAATTATTTAAAATTATACACTTAAAAGTACATTTATAGTAAATTCAATAAAAAATACCAGTGCAGATGAGATACAAAAGAGAAAATATTGTTTAATTACATCGTTGGTTAAATACATCGCTTTCATTAAATGCATTACAAAAAATAATTTGAAACATAAAGAAATTAACAAAGTCACTCCATATAGAAAAATAAAGATAAGATTGAATCACATTCAAAAATTACCCACTAGTGACTAAAAACTTTATTTCCTTAAACATTTGTTCAATTTACTGAACCGCCAGGCGTTTTATTTAATTATAGTTGGTTGAATTTTTCTCGAGTACGAACACGCGTAGTGCTCGTACAGAGATGTACCTAGTCAGTAGCCAAAGCGCTAACGCACAGCACTCGAGTAGTGGAACACCTAGCGGCTCTCATATGCGCTAGAAGTAAATGTTCATCAATTCTAAAGATTTCACATTGTACTCTGATCAGTACCGATAATAAGATTATAATATTCGACATCGAGCGCCACGCCTCCGCCTCGTCGATTGTCACACGTAATTAAAACATTAAGGAATTACAGGTAATGACGTGAGCTTAAACTTTGGCAAATATGAACAAGCAATGTGATGATCGTCGAGACTTAATTTACTGAATGTCGCGAGTTCATGGTTTAGATGCTGTATATTAAATACATCTACACCGATCAAACCTATGCGCACACCCGTCCGTCCGTCCGTCCGTACGTCGAACCTAAGTAAAGCGTTAGAACTCTTGAGCGGCAACATTTCAGTCTTCGAATAAGAAGCTTTAGCACGTATCTGGTAAATTTGAGCTTAGTGGACTTTGAAAAGGGGGTGTTGTGTCGGGTCATCGTGTGTTGTTGCGTTTGGCCCGCTAAGGTACAGTGGGGATACCGAAAGCGGTGTGCGTGTCCGACAAACTCTTACGAACTAAAAAATGTCCGAGCGAACCGACATCGACGGCAGTGTACAAAATTTACATCACATTCACTCGAAATTTAAAGCATACATGATAAGCGGAGGAACACATTAAAAGACATGAAGATATTCAGACGGGCCGGGCGATCCGCCGTCGACCGTCTAAAATGTAATGAAGCTTAAACGTACATCTCGGATCAAATGTATAACTGCGCTAATTATAGTTATTAGTTTTGTTTTACATACACATATTGTTACATAACAGTAAAAAACCTACCTAGCAACAAGCGAGCGACGAACGCTCGGGTCGCGGGCCACTCCCGAATTTTCATTAACAAATTAATTATCAGTAAGTGGAATCTACGAAAAATAGTAGTTACATCGATCTCGAGTGATAGTAATTATAAGATACATCGATAGGTTCTTAAAGTATTTAACGATTAAATCTTTGGTTCCGAGGTCTCGGCTCGGAGTGGCCGCGCGGTCACACGTAGGCGTTACATTTTCATTTAAGTAATCACTTTTTACATACTCAATAAATATAAAATGAAAATGACCTAACTATGACGATAGTAAAGGTTACCTTCTAATCGCATTATTAATTAACGTTTATCGATACAGTTACTGTCCTAATGCTTAAAAGTAAGATTTTTTTTATTTTATTATTAATAATAAATTATGTTATATAGTATATATATGTATATATGTATAACGGAGCTAACGCCAATTCGCGAGTGTATACAAGTTTATATACTCACATATCTTACATCGCGCGAACCACAGAACATATAAAAGAGGTTAGAATGGCAATAATTCGCCGTTCGTATAAGAACCGGTGTCGCCTGTGGGTGTCGCCAAGTCCGCCCCATCTAGCCAATCACAGCGCCGCGCGATCACGCGATTTAAAATGGAACGAATCGTACGCATGCACACAACCAATGTAAATTTTGCAGATAGCGAGTGACTAATCAGCGCGATCGCGTAGATGTGAGCAGTGCTCATATCCTTTGCGCGTCTGCCCCGCCTACAATGCCTTTCTAACCTCTTTTATATGTTCTGTGGCGCGAACAGAACCGATCGGTGTCGCAGTGTACAACTGCCGTTCGACACGTTCATATTATGATAATCTCCGACTAACGAGACCGTGAATGTTGATTACGCTTATCCATAAAATTAAATACGTCTGTTACATCATACACGTCCGAAACTTTATAAATACGCTACACGAAATAAATACCTAAAACGATTTTTTAATTGATTACAAAGAGTAGATCTTAAACGGCTACACCTTATGGTTATTGTAAAGTGATATAGAAAAAATATGAACACAAAAAAATAATTATTAAAACATTGTATATTGAATAAACGATTAATGCTCTCGTAGGAATAAACATTTTGTGCTAACGTGACTTAACTTAAATAAACACTAAGATAGGCGTCGCGACAACGCTACAAATGCAAAAACGAAACGATCTCACGACGACCTCGGCTACAGTTGTGCATCGAAAAGTTTATAAAAAATAAATCATCTCATCGTGACCGAGTCAACTCTAAATGGAATGATATTCGTAACAGTAAGTAGGCCTGTCGCGCACTCTACTCGGCGCTAAGCATTGGTTCCATCTGGCATTGGTCCGTAAGAGAGTGAGTATATAAGCGGCCCCGCGCCCACTAGACCGCGAACGGTATCTTGCACCAAACTTTACAATCGAACACTAAAGTCCATTTCAAGAAAGAAGTCCCGCGGACAATTATGGAACTAATTTAACAGATGGGGAGATCGGCCAATACATTACATATATCAATTTTTTTATCTAAATATTCGAGTCGCAGTAGTTTATAAAATGAAATTAAATGAACGATACATAATTTCCCTCACAGATTTCCCCACATTTAACCCTGCCAACATTATTACGCGCGCATACAGCGCTGCGTCTGCGGGACTTCTTTCTTGAAATGGACTTTAGATGTCTAACGAACCGCCAATCGCGAAACGAACCGGGGGCGAAACCAACTAAACGGTATATATTACAAAGAGTGGGGACCGATTCGGATCTAGTCGCACACTGTAGCGCGGGGCCACGTGCCCAAGCGACGTGCGTCGGCTTCAAGCTTACACATACTGCCGCCTGCGGCCGCGTACAGATACACACGCCGCACACTAACGGCGATACAAATAAATGCTCCCTTCCGTCTTACATCGGAGCGACACTACGTACTCTGAATCGTGTCCAAACTGCAACTGAATCGAACGAAACGTCACATCGTCGCACAAATGATTAACATCGGACACTATCATCGTACAATAGTGGACTGGGCCTAGTGAGAATTTACATAGCCGTCGAACGGGTTTTGAAACGATAAGACTATAAAATCAAAAGGGCTTGTATCCGGGCGGAAAAAAAAATGTCAAAATTGCTGGTATCCAGGCGGGTAAAAAGTCGTCCTTGTCTATGGTCGATTCCCACTAGCGTAGTCTGTGGTGTCTAGTAGAGGCCGCAGCCGCGCAGGTTGTTGGCGATGATGACGTCAGTGACGGCGTCGAACACGAACTGGATGTTGTTGGTGTCGGTGGCGCACGTCATGTGGCAGTAGATCTCCTTCGTGGTGGACTTGTTCTTCGCCTCGAACTGCGCCTGGATGTACGCAGCCGCCTCGCCGTACTCTTGTGCACCTGGGGACACATACATATTATATAGTATCGCCCGCATTGTCTAAGGGCGACCGTAGACAGACCGCTTCAAGAATTTCAGAGCGACAGCTTGAAGCCACGACCGCGCGGTGAACTATAGACATTCATTCACTGCCGTACACGGTCTGCTCGAGCCGTCGCGACCGCTTCAAGCCGTCAACTGCTCGAGCTGCCCGTGTACGGGCGCTCTTACCTAAACTTACAAAACTATATACAACCTTTCTCGAGAACACTATCTTAATAAAAAACTCAAACGCACGCAATGCAAACGCAAAAACAAATAACAAAGACAGACAGCAAGAAGCAACTTTGTTATATACTATGTAATGATGCTACTTTCTAATTAGAGTTAATTTGATGAAACAATAATTTTATCAGTCCGTCAGTTTACTGTCGGTATGATAATATAAATTCTACTTTCGACGTTCATACAAGTTCTACTTGATTTGATTATTCTAAGCTATCTTCACCTTTATCTCATAATAAAGTGATAACCATAACCATATAATACCACACACAGAGATAAGTACTTTTAGATGCACTTTTGAATCATAATACAGAAAGAAATAAATTATTAACCATCAGCTCGGTGACAGTTTCTACAGAGCCAACTTATTTTTAAAAACATTGCTTTAAAAACTTTTTCATATAGAATACTAGCTTTTCACCCGAAGCTTCGCCCGCGTAGTCATAGGAAAACCCGCACAGTTCCCGTTCCCGTGGGATTTACGAGATATAAACTTCATGAAAACTTTCCAAATTTCAATAAAATCGGTTTTGCAGTTTTTGCGTGAAGGAGTAACAAACAATATTTCACAACTATACTAATATTATAAAGCTGAAGAGTTTGTTTGTTTGAACGCGCTAATCTCAGGAACTGGTCCGATTTGAAATCTGGTCCCTTGGGTATTAGATAGCCCATTTATCGAGGAAGGTATATAGATATATCATCACCCTAAGACCAACAGGAGCGGAGCAATGCGGGTGAAACCGCGAGGCACAGCTAGTTTATAAATATAAGTAAGTTTAAATAAGAAAAGCAAGTACGTACCGGTGTACTCCGGGAAGCAGATGGTGAGCGGCGACCGGCGAATCTTCTCTTCGAACAGATCCTTCTTGTTCAAGAACAGGATGATGCTGGTGTCCGTGAACCACTTGTTGTTGCAGATCGAGTCGAACAGCTTCAAGCTCTCCTGCATGCGGTTCTGGAATTTTGAGGAGCGAATGCGATTAATTTTAGGTCTTATTTTTAATTTTATTACTTTTATTTCAAGCAAAAAGGTGCTATCATTAGTGAGGATGTGTTTTAGAATTTTGCGGAAATTTTATAATCAAAATTACGATATATTATATATATTACACAGGTGATGTTGCTGACTGAACCTTGTAAAACGAAATTCATTGAGATTAGTATACTTTTAAACTTTTTGACTACTTTGGCAATCTGTTATTTTACCACTTCAATTATCAATGCATAATAAGTCCATCTTCTAACAGAAGATTTAAAAATTCCTAAAAAAAAATTATTAAAAACATTTTGAAACATTGTCACTTTTTTGAAGTCACAATTCATTATAGTATAAACCCGACTAAATCAAACAGTAAGTTAAAACCAAGCAAATAATCACCGTTGTCTCATCTTCGTGCAACACCTGGTCGTACTCCGACATGGCGACGCAGAATATGATCGCGGTCACATCTTCGAAGCAGTGGATCCACTTCTTCCGCTCCGACCGTTGGCCGCCGACGTCGAACAATCTAGAAATTATTATAATCATCAACATAAATAACATCATCAACTTACTTTTGCTCACCCACCAGTTGGTTTCTGTTTTCCTTTCATTATGAGGATTGCCTGGTAGAGATCGCAGCCTAACGATAAGATCGCCTTTCGCTGTTTATGTTGAGTTTATGATTTTTTTGAATAAAGAATTTTCTTAAATTCATTAATTCATTTATCCATCATCATCATTGCCATAATTTTGTTCTTGCTACATATTTGTTTTGGGTTATACCATAAACCATGGTAAAATATGACACACTTGACTATTATTAAGGTCTACTTGAACAGGGACCATTGTGATCAACTTTACAGCTTAATTGATTAATAAATGAGTCCCTAGAAATTGTTTTCATAAATATTCAATTCTGTAATTATTAATTGTAGTCTCGTGCTATTTAGTTATGCACAATCTGTAGCACCATCATATAATGAATCACATTTGTTTTTGTATATTAATCATTTAACATAATATATACAATACAGTATAAAAAAGTATAATTATTTTAATAGTAAAATAATATTATTTTTGTTGCATAGCAAAATTGGCGCATTAATTTTGTTTCTTCTACTTATTCTGATGTTAAAGAAACTTACTTGAAATTGAGGTTTTTGAAGGAGAAATGCACTTCGACGATACCGGTGGTTTTGACTCTGGTCCTAAGGATGTCTTGCTCGGTGGGTTGGTAGTCTCTGGCGCCTAACCGGTCCAGATCGTCCAAGAAACTGTGGACAACGAAAAACAATATTATAGCTATTTCATGAATATATAAAAAGCCTTAAATGTCTATACAAAAACTCACAGATAGGTAAAATTGGAGGAAACGGTCATTATTAAAACACTTAAAATGCATTATCCGAAAGTATTTCTATGTGTAATTTGTTCTATTTCATTAGAGGTCCATGTAGTCAATTGTCACTTTCGATACATGGCACCAATACAAACGGTAAATAGGCTATTTGACAGTATAAAAAATAAATTACTTTTTTGTGTAATCCATATATATATAAGGTTTTTGAAGCGATTTAAATTAATAAATGATATAAATAATAACTTATTTATTTATAAATCGTCGAGAAAAAACATCACATTTTTTAAAATTAACACGTGACCGAAAACATCCATGATTGGCTGCATCTGCCATGACGTCACAACTGCGTAAATAACAAGTGATCCCAACGTTTACTCACGTCGTTGCTGAATTTCGCTTTTGGTTTTGTTTCTTGTATAACTTATTTCTTGTGATTCAAGGTGTCTGTAATCAGTTTTGTTCTATATGTGTTATTTATGTTTGTCATGGAACCTAATTTCGAAAAAGCAGACAGTAGAAATCTACCTAAAGTGGACGCTATAATGGTTGGCATGTTCTTTAAAAACAACCCAGATTTTTACGCTCCTGAATTGAGAAATGTGAAAACAGCTACGTAAGTTAATATTTCAATCGTCATTCATTACCTTTTTAGTTAAATGTACAAACATGAATCACAATAGCACAATAATTATGAAGTATACATTTTTTAGGTTATGCCCTTTGTTTGTAAATAAGCGAGTCATTAACATTAGGTACCGGATGATCAGGCTTAAATTGTGTCTAGTAAAACATACAGACAACACAGAATTGAAGGGTGCAATATGAGTTTGAATCTTTCTGTACATCATCAATTTATATATATCATTAATCATTATCTAACCTCAAGCAGGTAAGTAATGAGACGATTTATACTATGTATTGCAAATAAAATAAACTGCCTACTAGGTATTCAACACCATACTTACATCGAAGTTGTCTTCACAAAAAATGTAACTGTTTTAATTGATATATCACTTGGATTTCGGCGAGCTAACTGCAACCACTTTCTACGCATTTTTATGTCTTTTGGAGCACATATAAATAGTTTGTCAGGGGTTTTAATAGTTGTATTTCTGCATCCAGGAACTACACACCACCTATAAGAACTCATTTACTGGTTTTTAAACAGATTAACTTAATTATACTATAATTAAAACAAAAACGAACAATAAGTACTAGGAGCAAGTTGATGTTTACGGAGCTGTGACGTCACCATGGTCGCGAGACGCCATATTCTTCAAAATTGTGTTTTGGCGGCATATTTGAATATCATGTTTTTATTTTCCATTTTCACAATGAATAACTACAAAAAATTAAGAAACATGTGTTTTGTGTGCTCTATAAACTTATCTTAATAATTTGAGACAGTTTTCAAAACCTTGTCAAATAGCCTATTGTGCGAAACAGTAAAAGTACACAATCAACATCACCTTGTAACATATATTCAAATTACATAATAGACATGCTTCTCCTTTATTTATGTGAGAAGACTAGTTAAAATTTTGCTCAAGAATGTGCAAGACTAGCCGAGCAAACACGATACATTGATAAGGAATTATTTCTCGGAATCGAGCAAGTCTCAACCTACACTCGCATTCAATCAAGTACTGGAGTGTAGATAGCACCGCAGTAGAGATGTCAATCAATATTCTGCATACACACAATTGGTTACTGTTTATAGAATACTAACTGATACTTGTAGTTCGTCTGCTTGGTTACTATTATAGAGAATAGATTGCTTAAAATATCACCTATATTTTGAATCCTTGAACGTTTAATTCTAAGTTGAAATCTCTTATAGATGTGCATCAAAATAATTATTGAACTTACTATTATCATCTTCAAGAAAATTAAGATCAACATCTATAGCAGTTTGAAAAACGGATACAGGATACATGACAATGTAAACTATAAAGGATACAAACTATCGAATTTACAACATTACCAGTGTCCCATTTACTGTGTTTTGCATCGTTCGTATATTGTGCACAACGGAAACGGTGCGACGCCGTGAACAAATAAGAATTTGAATCGGCTCTTGTGGCCAAATATGAAGACAAAATTGCCTATGCGACAATTTATATGCGAAGTCATCGTTCGATTCCTTTGTCCGAAATAATTGCAAATGATCGGGAATCAAATATTACGCGATTACTGTTCAAATTTAAAATCAATCTGCTTTCATATTTGCCTTAATACCTTCTACCGTAACACCCATCGGTCAGATCACCATATAAAACCATGCCCAAGAATCTAACTTCTATACGAAATTCCTTAACAAATTTCAACAAACTGACCCGTTCTACACAACTACATACATAGATACATTCGCAGTACAATCAATATCAGACCCTCGAAAGCATCAAAGCATCGGCCGCTATTAGCATTTAGCATAATCAAGTCGATTGCTTTAGTCACGATACATAATAACCGAGTGCATGTACATGGCTCGTGTCACATTCCTCGGTCGGGTTTCTCGTTTTAGTTCCACCCTTAATTGGACACAAACGATTCATAGACATATTTAATCAGCTTGCTCATTCAAGGCTTGATGTTTCTTTCATTGACATTCTTAATCTTAGCTAGCTGGTGATTTATGCCCGTGTTCTCGGTTTTTTGCCGTCTGCAAAACGTGCGACTATTTATCTTAGTTTGAAAATAAAATGAGTCAACCTGTATATGTATGTGGTGATAAATCTTTAGACTTAACCTTCATTTGCTTCTTATTAAAGAAAGTTTTGTATTAAATTGCAATTTTCCTACACGAAAATCAAGACACAAGAGTAGGTACAATAGGCTGTTTAGTCGGTAGGACCCTGCATTCAGCAGGGTGAGTCCGACATAACCCAGGGCTCTTCCCCCGAGTGCCCTGGGTATGCCTAAATGCATTCTCCACTATAAAAAAAAAAAAAAAAAAAAAAAAAAAAGGTACAATAGGCTACAAACAACATAAAAACCGTGTTTACAGTGTGTTTTGAACGCACAAATAAAAAGCTAATTGCAAGTGGTGATTCACCGTTTCACGTTGACGTAGACAATTTAACCACAATCCACACATAATACACAGTGTAAATCAAATAATTACGAGTGTACAACTCGATCAATAACACCCATTGCTCAGTACCTACAGACTGGTGTTGGCACTGCATTCTATGCAATCAAACTAAGATTAGGATCGATTCAGCGCCATATTTTTATTTTATTTTCTTTATTGGAAAACATACAGAGACAAAGACAGAGATATATAAAACAAAAAAAATCTTATTAACTAAAGATACATGAAAATGCCTCCTTATAGTGTTTTCACTGGGAACATATGTTATTATTTTTGCCAACACTCAGCAGTAAGAGAGACAAGAAAAAAATAATCGATAAGTAATATTTATCATGCGTACATAAAGACGGAGGTAAACAAGAATTTGCAAAATCTTTACACATTAACATTCTTACATGTTCAATAGCAATTTTTTTACATTCATTTTGTAAGACGAAGAGGAACAAGAAAACATATCAAGATCATTCATATAGGTATTATAAAAACTGGACATTCTGTGAAGAGGCACACGAAGACCCGTATTGGTTCTGGCGGTCGGTATATGAAATAAGTCTTTTGAGCGTGTTGATCTGGATGGGATGCGATAATTTATTAAGCTAAGAAGTTCTGAACAGGCTATTTCTCCTACGCAGACGTCGTATTTTGACGTCATAGATGTGAATTTTCACGAATTTTTGAAGCGAGTTCAGCTAAAACGTTTGTATTTAAATTTGATGTAAAAATCATCAAAATAAAATAAGCTATTAATGAAATACAAAAAGGATTTTTTAGCAAATCGTATTTTTTCAGATGACTCAAATCTGAAAAAATGTGTCAAGACACACAAAGGTCATTGACGTTCCTATTCTTATTTGGTTCTCATTATACAATATGTACATATTGGCGGGTTAGGTAGACGTGAATACTCACTCCATGATCACCGTCTCCCATTGGTCAATTCGTCACTGCGAATCGCACTATCCCAATATCATCGGGTCACGGAACTGAATTAATGACTCACAATGGCATCATCTCGCTTAAAGTCATTTAATTCGTTTCAAGGAAAAACTCGCGATGAAACATCATAATTTTATAGAACAAGGCGCATGTATGTACGGTTTCGCTTTCTCAAATGGTTTTTATTATAGACTTACTAGCTTCCGCCCGCGACTCCGTCCGCGCGGATGTCGGTCTTCGCGTGGATGGTTTATTTCTCCATTTTGAGTAACTCTGACAATGACATCTTATAAATATCTATTGGACCCAAATACGGCTAGGCCTATAATAATACGCAACGTGTGTTCGCGGTTCTACAGAACAACGTCTATGGATAAAACTGAAAAATTAAGATTAATTTTTTTTTACGTATTTTTCCAGGATAAAAAGTATCCTATTTTACGCCCAGGATAATAAGGTATAATTATACCAAGTTTCATCGAAATCGAACCGTTAGTTTTTACGTGATGCCTGAACATACAGACAGACAGACAGACAGACAGACAGACAGACAGACAAAAATTTTTTTAATCACATATTTGGGTTTGGTATCGATCCAGTAACACCCCCTGCTATTTATTTTTTCAATATTTTCAATGTACAGAATTGACCCTTCTACAGATTTATTATATGTATAGATTAAACACCGTTTGAGAACACATATCATAATATATGTACAAAAAAAGGAAAAGGAACGTTTGTTTGATAATGTTTCGTATGAACCTACGTTCCAGTAAATATAATCTAACTAGCACCCACGAATAAGTTTGACGTAGTTTACATTTTCTGTAAACCCATTAATGAGGAAAACTGTATTTAAATATCATGCATAATAAAAGGAACATGTTTCCTATTTACTTTGCGAACTTGATAATATCGCACCTTGACTTTACGTATACACAACCGCAATCTACAATAAAGATGCACAAAATTGTGAATGCAAAGGTTTTAGATTACACTGCAGATAGTCGGCGGTTTACTTTCCTCAGCCTAGTTCATATTTGAATATTAAATCGTGTAAGGCCAGACTGTAGTGTAGACACGGCACGGCTAACGGCGACCCGAATGAAAAACCACGCCGGCAGCACGCGAGCTTTTTTATTAATATGAATGCCCATTTAAACGCAACTATTCAATCGTATGATTTTTATATTAGCCATTCTTTGAATTCTAAAGAATGTGGAAAATACACACTGCACATATGTGCATTGAAAGGCACTTTGATTAAAAGTTTCTGAATTCATACTGAAAAATGAAAATAACTACGATGTAAAAACTATATCTCATAAAAATAAATGAAAAGAACTACTACTATATTCCTTTACCTAGCATTTACTGCTTGGTAGAACGGATAAGTGGCATGCAATTAATAAGCCGAATATTGCACCAAGTTTTCTATCAAATATCGGTACCATAGGCCACTAAAGATATCGATAGGTTGGCAGTTTGCCACGAAATCTGCAGTGGGTACCTTCATAATGAAACCTACATTGATATCACGCCAACTTGTTCAGGAAGCGCAACAGGGCTTGTTGCTTCAAAAACGTAGAATAATTGGGTGTTTTCACATTATATCCAGAGCAAGATAATTATGTGACTCTTCCACCTTGTTAAAATTTCAGACCTTGCTTGCTTATTATTGTAGAAGTAAAATTATCTCTATAATCTTTACATATTTAGGTATATTTAAATAAGATTATAATACAAAATATATCGAAATATTTTAATAACTTAATTACTACACCTAAATAAAAATTAAATGCCTCATAAATATTATTATCATTACTTCAAAATTTGAGTCAAACACGAAAGAATTTAATCACCTAACACCTTACAAACGGTCAGCTTTAAGCCTTAAAAAAGGGCCAAATCCTAATCCTGCTTTATGCTATCCATATCCAAAGCAACATTCATTAATGTTGGTCAAAATTAGTTTTAGCCACATATGACACAGCAGCATATAGATATCTTATTATGATCAACATGCTATGTGCCTATTTGTATCGTATCTTCACTCCCAGTGTTATATAACAGGGGAGCTATATCTTAAACAGTACAATAAGAGAAACGTGAGGCTCGAGTGGCGTCGGGGGTTCAATGTCAGGAGAACGTTTGGACCGGTGCCAGGCCGGGGACGCTTTCTTATTAAGCCTCCACTGTAGTGCTGTGAAGTTGGAAATGTGTTTAAACGCGTTACTTAAGTATTGTAACCGTTCTGGCCTTGTGTTTGTTGTGTTTGCTAAAGATCTGGGGGAGTTGCTGCTGTTTTAGAGACGAGAGAATTGTACGATATTATGGAGTTTTCATCCAAAATGTGTCAAATTACAAAAACATTGCATTGTTTGAATTGTATGAATCTAACTACCAAAATAGTGAAAATAACTGGAACTCTGTAAAATCAATGTTAGAAACGTAGACGTAAATTTTCTTAACGAGTACACAAGTCACAACGCACGAAATTTTTCACTCAAGTCCGCCGCTGACGTCAAGACACTGTCAACATTAAATGGGTCAGTGGGCAAGGATGAATTACATTCGGATCAGTCACAATGATCACGCTGCAAACATATGCGAGTTTTCCCCAATATTTGATATCAAACTCTTCTTCTCGTAATATTAAATTAACTCTCCCGAATCTGCCGAGTTAAGAGGGAAGGCAATGAATGTTCAACTCATAAACTTTTGTAACGAAATCTTTACAATTGCAGCAAGAAATGTTTCCTCATTCGCATATTTTATTTCCACACAAGCTTCGTCATTATTAAATTTAAAATTAAATCTTAAAACTTTTTCAATAATGAAGTCTTCAAAAGCAGACGCATTAGGATTGATCAATACTGCCCTACAATTTAACATGAGTCGTCATTTTTTACCCCCTTAAAAGTAGTACAATACCTACTATAACTGGTTTCCAAGCAGTAAGCAATAAATAAAAGGAATAGTTTAATGCATATCAAGCCTGAGTTTAAGTAAAAAAATTCCTAAACTTTCAGAGCTATCAGACTTTCTCGGTTCTTTTACTAATTAAATTTTTAGAGAACAGCAACCATTTTGCTCACAAAGTATTCATGTATTTTTTGTTCTTATTGTATCTTCATTTACATTGGCTATATACATAGGTTCGGTACAACTAATGGCCTCTAATAATACATGGGCAAAGCCTTTGAGTGAGCGCATACAAAGTTTTAATTGCAGGTTTCATCGCATCGCCCCGAAACGAGTTTAAATAGCACTTCAGTTTTACCGTTCAGCTACTCGTACCTCACATATGCACTCTCGTGTTTACCTACCTACGTACGATTTTATTAAACTTCCAATTAAATTTAGTTTTGCCATTAAAATTTGTTTATTCTAGTTTCTGAAATGAGCTTGAGACATTTATATATATAGACGATATATTTGTCATTGATTTCTTCTTATGACTGCAAATTTTCAGGACAATGTATAAAAAGCAAAGCAATAATTACTATTTTCTAGCTAGTACATATTATAATAAATTTCGCAACAATGCAACTTAACTAAAACTGAATATTGCTAATAATCAATGTTCTTCATCTGCATTAACTAGCGTTTTTTTTTTTTTTTTTTTTTTTTTAATTTTCTATCAAACTTCCAAGGATTTAATCCTACTTCAATTTCAATGAACGTCCAACGTGATATTACAATGCTTCTATAGGAAATTCAAATAACGGCGCGGCGTGCGCAGGCAGATGCGAGCCGAGCGCCGTTGGAGCGTCGCAGCCCGGCAACAGGTCGCGCGTGTGACGCCCGATCAATACTCCCGCCGCGCCGCCGCACGCCGATCCCTCGCCTTTGATTCCGCTGTTACGCCCCGACCGGCCCGATTTGCTTTACCCACTCTGTACAATCAAATTAAAGGATACTCAAATTTAACATTATTGGCCAGCACGCAACCAATTTATGAATAACATGTTCGCTTCCTGAAAATAACACCTTTACACCTATACCACATTAGACCCGCCCATATCATAATTCATACAAAAATACCGCAGTTTATCCCTTCAGAAACATTTTTACCCGCAATAGCGTAGTACGAGAAGTAAACGCACTCAAGTGTTGAAAATTAACGCGACCGTCATGCGATCAGTGCGTAAATCTGTCGTCACCCCACCGCCCTGCGGCTTTAATGGGCGTATTGAGGATGCAGGCCCCACACGCACACACACACACAACACGTGTCTGTACTGAATAATGCCTCTTCAAGCTTTCGTATACCATTAAAGCTCTTTCATTTTTCGTAGTTAAATATAAACTTTTCTAAACCATTGAATATGTACACGTCGACTGTAATCTTAAACAAATAATGAGAACAGAGGACGAAAGTTATCGCGTGTTTTCATAAGACATATTTCATAATCTCATGCGTATTACGCATGAAAACTACAATGAGTAGCTATTTTCCAACCGTTTGAACACAATCGATGGTTGGGAAATAATAATAATGTAAAACTGCAATGCTGCATAATACATGTCATTAAATACGACTGTGCTCGATAATTTCAAAACAGAACTTGAGCAACACGAGCAATAGTTTTTATATGCATAAGATGTGGATGATGGATGTGTTGTGTTTTGTTTTGGATACATTTATTACAAAACAAAAACCGGACAATTTCCTCTTATCATAGGATAAAGGGATTTGTAAGCTAGGAAGATAGCCGGGTCGGAACCCCAATTATATGTATGACTAGCGGTCCGCCCCGGCTTCGCCCGTGGTACATATTTACGTTTTCTCTACATAAAAACCATCCTCGTACTTCAAGGAATATAATAGAAAAGAATTATCGAAATCGGTTCAGCCGTTCGCACGTGATGCCATGACAACGCGAAACGGGTGCAGACCCGCCGCCTTTTTATAGCTCCCGCCGCGAAGCGCGTCGAACGCGGCAACTGATACACAAAAATAATCCTTATGGCATGATTCTGTATTCACGCGCGATGACTTATAGCGTATTTCATGTAAAACTTTGGTGTTTCTACACCGATTTACATGATTCTTTTACTATAACCTGCCCAGGAGTATGAAGAATAATTGTGCCAAATTTGGTTAAAATCCGTCGTGTAGTTTTTGTTTCTATAACGAATATACAGACAGACAGACAGACAGACAGACAGACAGACAGACAGACAGACAAAAATTTTACTGATTGCATTTTTGGCATCAGTAGCGATCCCTTATCACCCCTTCATAGTTTTTTTTTTAATATATTTCATGTACAGAATTGGCCTCTCTACAGATTTATTATAAGTATAGATCAGAAGACCGCCATATTGTACATACTTTAAAGCCCCATTGTATCCGACGAAATACAAGAAAAATTCCATTTACAGCTCGAAATTTTATATTTAAATCGATCTTATCCACCTAGTGTTGAAAGCGAATTCTTTGCGCAATCATTAGTAATTAGTATTAAAGCAGAGTCGGGCAACGATACTATCACAAAGAGTTCCTTGTGGCAATTGCAGCAGCATCCGTCGACCGCATTTAAATACAAATCAAACACACAGACAAGGCTATCCCTATCGAGTTTCTTTCAATGCTTAACATTTTACATATTATATCTACTGAAGTACTGAATTGCGTTATTAAAACAACAAATTATTGGAAAGTGTTTATACGTTTGTAAAACAATATGCAAGATGAGTATACAAAAGTAATTTGTCAAAAAGTGTTACTACCAAAAGATTCTTTTATACATTAGGTATATTACACATAGCATTAACACTACACGTAGTGATTGCGGAAGATGCACTAATGTACTTAGTTCCCAGCGACCGGACGAGCCAATCGGCGCGGTGTACCGCACCCACTTATTGAGGGACCCGTTAATTGAACACATCTGTGACATCACCTAGATCAATTGCCTTCGATTCGTTTCGTAATCTATGCAAAATGATGAATTACACAACCCAATTTTCTCTCGGTTTGATGCAATTGCAAGTCATGGTGACTTGGGACTTTCTTTTCACAATTATCACAAAGACGCTAAATATCTGTTATCATAACGCGACGGCCTACGCGCAGAAAATATTTCAGAAGCTTCTATTATGTACTTTACACTTGTGAACCGCTATAAAGTTGTGGGTTAATCGTTTTTCAGGATTATTATGAAAATTGTTCTTGGCTGTACCAAGAAGTAAATGCCACAGAACTTATGTAAGTAACAAATTTGAAAAATACTAATTGTATAAGCAAGTGGCCCGTAAAAATTACAGCAAATTGTTTACAATTGTCAATTAGGTCTCTTTTAAATAGAAAATATCATAATCTTTAGGTAAATATGTATTTTTAATAGTAAACACAAAACTGGTATGGTCTACTTGTCAAGCGTGTGCAAATAGCGTCACCGCGACTCGTTGTTACGACATCGCTGAAAACGTAACATGACGCCCCACTGCCTCCACTGGCAGCAGACATCTCTAGGGGCTGAAGCACCATTAGTATTGTTCACGCAATGGGCACCGCGCGCCGTTTCGCGATGATACCCGGGCCCAAGCCCTTACCACTAATAGGCAACTCTTGGCGCTTTGCCATCGGCAAAAAGCCTTGGCGCACTCAATCACTGGACGTCACATTGTGGAAGTTACGTGAATTGGCTGGAACAGGTGGTGCTGCGAAAGTCGCTAAACTATTTGGGCACCCTGATTTGGTTTTTCCGTTCTGTGCCGAAGAAACCGCGAAAATATACAGACGTGAAGATTCCTTACCGCATCGAGCGGTCGCTCCGTGTTTGAAGCATTATAAACAAGAGTTAAGAAAAGATTTCTTCGGAAATGAACCGGGTTTAATTGGAGTGTAGGTTGAATAGTGTCATTCCGTGTTTATATTACGAAATTTTGAAAATATATATTGTAATTTAGTTTTATTTTAACAGGCATGGAAAACCATGGTCAAAATTCAGGTCTAAAGTATCAAAGGCACTAGTAGCACCAGAAGCCGCTAGATCCGCAGTACCATGCTTAGACCATGTAGCTGATGACTTCGTCAAACAGTGAGTATTTATTGCAATCTAAGGTGCAATTAAAAAAAGATAAATTTTCTTCATAGTATAATTAAAGTAATACATAATGGTTAATGTGCATATTACCTAAATGGTAGATTTCAATTTACAAAAGCAGTGATAATGATTGAAATCAACAACGTATACCTAAGCCCACGTAGCAAAGTTTAATAATATTCATATCATACTAAAATATACAATTTCAGTGCAGTCAAAGCACGTCTATCAATAAAGACTACCGTATTTTAGGTAGCTTTTCAGTTAGAGCAAATACTCAAGTGGTCACTACTATTAATACGGACACTTAGGCCTTAGTCCATAGCAGAGCATGCAGTGCAGAATCTCGGTTTAATGACCACATCCGTTTTTAACAACGACGGCGTCTGCGCGTTTGTTTTGTGCACTCCGTTCTCTTCTGACTCATTGCGGAAAACAACAATCTCATTCAATTAAAGAGTGGCGTTTCGATCGAGTGTCCCTACGCAATTTTTTTACTGATTAGATTAGAGGAAAACACGTCAAGTGCACATCTATCTCGAAACGAAACGCGTAGCATGTTTGCTTTACTCTTAAATGTAATAAAATATAATTTATGTAAAGTACCATGAAATGACGCATTTTCTTATCTGTTGTATTTTCACAGAATGGACAACATGCTGGATGAAAAGAGCGAGCTTCCAGAAAGTTTCCTCACAGAACTGTATAAATGGGCGCTTGAATGTAAAATATTTTATATTTGTTTTTCTATATTTATATTTGTAAAATGTCATAAGCATAAAAGCTTTATCTATTTCTTTATTTTAGCTGTAGGAGCTTGGGCCCTAGGAACTAGACTAGGATGTCTAAGTAATGAAGATGCTGTTGCCAAAGAAATTATCAAAAGTATTCATGGGTTTTTCCACAGTGTACCCGAACTAGAACTGTCTGCGCCTCTGTGGAGATTATATTCAACTCCTGCGTATAAGACATACGTAAAAGCATTAGATTCCTTCAGATCCCTCTGCTTAGAAAGACTAACTGATAAAGGAATATGTGCTCACATTGCTAAAATATCGGGAGAAAAGGTTGCTACTATTTTAGCATTAGATTTACTCTTAGTCGGTGTAGATACAACTGCAGCGGCCGCAGCGAGTACAATATACTTATTAGCGAACAATGACAGAGTCCAGAAACGATTACAAGACGAATTGGATAATAATCTGCCTAAAGGGCGACCCCTTACTTGCAAGGATCTAGATCAGCTTCAATACCTACGAGCGTGTCTAAAGGAAGCATTGCGGTGAGTATTTTAAACAATTTATGATTCACTTACTTTACATATCGATTTATGAGATAAGGACAACTAGAAACAAAATCAACGTAACGTTTAATGTTTAACAAAACATAATTTAAACAGAATGTTCCACAAAGGTCCAATGTCACCAGCCTACTGTTAGATAATGTTCCAGTTCCTTTATTTTCTCGTGGGTTTTGTTACTTTGTGTGCAGTAGTACTTATGTTTTCCGCCGTTTTGCGGTCAGAGCGGTTTTGTATGAGTGTAATATAACCACGTTGCACCACTGCGCAAAAGCAAAAAGCACGTATATGGAGAAGAATCAACCTCATCTTATGTTTTATTCAGTGACCAAGGTAGTATCGCATTGCAGCCACAGAGCTAAGATGTTTTGCAATTTATAGTAGATCCAAGAATATTTAAACTTTGTGTGATGCAACTAAGACAGTAAAACGTTTATTATACATAATATATTACAACTAAACAGAATGATTCATCCGACGTCACAATTACTAATCTATGACAAACATGGTATTGTATCCATGCAAACTTTGTATATGTCGTGGCCATATCGTAGATTTGCTCATTTCATGAAATGGCCAATTTAGTTTGGCCAGATCGTTAAATCGTCAACGTTTCACGATTTGGTCATCCACATTTGGCCAGATCGTCGATCTGGCCAAACGTGGATGGCCTTTTCACGAAATGCGACCATTTTTGTTTCTTTTTTAAAAAGCGATTCGCTTCTGGCACTCGCCGGCCGCTGCCGCGGCACGCTCGCTTTGCTCGCTCGGCTCGTGCGTTGTTTATTAAAGTCTAACCTAACCTAACCTAACTGTTTTCTATTGAAAAAACCATTCGCTTCTAGTATTCGCCGGCGCTACCGCGGCACTAACTTAAATGACATTAAACAAGTTCTTAATATATTCTGAATTTTTTAATGTTTTATGGACTCTCTAAGATATTTTATACGATCTGGCCAAATGTCGATGACCAAATCGTGAAACGTTGACGATTTAACGATCTGATCAAACTATGTTGGCCATTTCATGAAATGAGCAAATCTACGATATGGCCACGACATATACATACAAAAAGATTAGCAGAGGAACTAGACAAAATTGAAATCACGAGGCAAATGGGACGGAACAAAAATTATATAACATTCAACAAGGCATTTCCTTTGACATGTTTTAAAATAACTCAAGCGTGGATAGTAGAATCATTTAATTACTAACCTGTGTTTCAGTCGTCAAGCTACATTGTTTCAATGTTATATAATTATTATTAATTAATAACACATTGAACTCGAGATATTAAGGCCAATAGATAACTGGTTAACAATCAATGAGAAACTAGTTTATGTAGAAACAAAACATTATGTATTGAAGTCAGTTCTTCTACATATTAATATTTATTACAGGTTATGAAACTTGAAATGTTTTATTAACGAACCGGTACTTTCAGAATAAAACCGGTGATATTGGGCAATGGAAGGTGTATACAATCTGACGTTGTCATATCGGGATATGAGGTTCCTAAAGGAGTGAGTATTGTATAGTATAAAATATATTCTACATGCTGTGACTTTTCGAGCTATAGGTATAGACTATTCAATAGCGAAAGTCCACAGCACGTTATGCTCATGCTTTTAGTCAGATTAAAACAGTTTCCAATGAACCGATAACGCCCGTATTTTGAATCAATACATGTTTTCGAATTCAGTCTACACTTGCACTGATTAAATATATATTTATATTTTATGTAGCCTTTATTATATATTCTTTATGTGTCATAAAACATACGTAACCAACCAACTTTATAAATAATGGTTAATTGTAAGTGTTACAAGGCTAAATCAACGAATAGATTATTAGTTGCCTAGTGCCTAATCATTTATTCAGTTGAAAAGACATATGCAATGACACGATCGAATAACATAAGACTATTCGATCAATAACAGAATGAACATGATATTTGAATGTTAGAAGAAATACAACACTCGATATAGTCATAGCACACAGGTGCATACTGAATACTTTGATAGTGACCTCACAATTAAATTTCTCACGATGCCTTCATGTTTTCTTTGTGTAAAAGAAATCTAATTGGTTATTTAAAATTTTCTAGTCGCACGTTGTGTTCCCGCATTATATTATGTCAAACGAAGAGAGATACTTCCCATCGCCAGAAGAATACGTACCGGAGAGGTGGTTAAGAGATACAAATAAACTTGAAATGGAAAGCACAAATACAACAGACTCTGAACATGCCAAAGCAATGAACATATGGAAGAAACAGAGAGAAATAGGTATACATCCATTCGCTTCCTTGCCGTTTGGATTTGGACGACGAATGTGTATTGGCAAAAGATTTGCAGAGGTCGAACTACTGTTATTGCTTGCAAAGGTACGTTATTTACAAGATGTGGCACGTATTGGTTTGATTTAACACTCATGATATACTTCAGTCGTGTGCTTCTACATGAAAGTTCACTTTTAAAGGTGACTCTTAACTGTATTAGAAGAAGTTCAAAGGTCATGCTTATAGGCTATTAAAAGCTATCTAGGTTTTGATCTTCACTACTTAATAAACCTTATTTCCTATTATCGCCTATTCGTATTCACTTTGAAGTCTTGTTCTCTCAATATCTTGAGTTTAGACTTCACACAATAAAGTGATATAATAATTTCCAGGTGTTTCACAAATACCACGTGTCATGGGGCTACGGGGAGCTGACGTACAGCGTAACCCCCACTTACGTGCCTAACGAACCCCTGCAGTTCACACTCGAGCGCAGACAAGAGAGACGCCAATAACCAATCGGAGGCTTCAATTAATTCAACCGTTTGACTGATTTTTATCGTTATTGTTATCTAGTTTGAGCTTTATTCTAGGTTAATTGAAGACTGAATACTTGACAGAACTGTTGTTGTTTTTGAATTTAAAACGTCAATTATGTTTAATTAACATTTCACAACCAAAAATCTTAGTGTAGGCAATTAAGAGGCTATTACATATTATCAATAAAATTTTAAAGATATGACATTCATTCTTTCCATTTCCAACATCAGCACCGCTGTTAGTTCTCTATAACCGCTTTCACATATAAAAAGGTAATTATTATTTATTACAGACATTTTGCATTAATTAATCTTTTTTATCACTACCTGTCATAAAGTGCGACACTAAACAAACATACTTTGGTATTGAAAATTAAAATCATAATCGAAACATAGTACAAACTGTTTTCCGAACCAGTGCTAAATAATCTTTTTGCATTTTGACGATTCAAAAGCGCTTCAAAAAAATGAAGAAAACTTTTAAAAAAATCATATTTCAGCGCAGTATGTATATCAAAGTTTTGAGTTCATTATCATCTAGTTTGGACACATCCAAATGTTCTATAACCAAAGCTAATCTCTACGACACTTACTATTTGGCGGAATCGTTGAGCTGGTACTCGTTGGAGCGTCCAAAGCATTCCTGCACGCCGGCGTCCGACCAGAGCCTCTTCATGGCAGCCAGCAGCTCCTCGCTGAACGGCTCCGTGTCCTCCATCCGTTGGATCACGTCGAACACCATCTTGCCGTCGCTCTGTGAAACGTTATGTTAAGTTTAGTATTCAACTCGGTTGATATGATTCTTTATACTCGGATTTTTAATTAGACAAAGTAAACTGACGTTTACTGTGTTGTCAGATTTGATGAAATAAAAATAGCGTTGTCACAAAGTGAATGATTGAAAATCGGGAATGAATGAAATTGCATCGATCGTCTAGTGAATATTTAGTGTGTAACAATATAACATCAAATAAACACAACAATGACAACAAACACAACTTAATTAGTTACAATTAACGAAACAATTACAAAAACAATAACGTAAACAGCGAAACAATAAAAATAAAAAAAATGATTATAATTACATTCTACTAGTAACTTATATCTTATATAGTTTTATATATTATAATTAGAAATTATTTTTTTATAGTTTGAAATGATGAACTATTCACACTCCTGATTGAATGAGAACTTAATTCCTCACTATTACTTTAAATATGGCAACATTATTTTACAAATTGACATTAGCTGCTGTCAGTTTACTTTGTCTAATTAAAAATCCGAGTATAGACATATGGACTGGTCGCCTAGCAAGACGTTTGAAAACAGGAGTAATTCCATTTATCATTTTAAAAGAACCGATGTTAAGAGCAACAAATAACTCGTCTGAAGGATAAGCTATGTATAGAGTATAATATTTAATAACAAAAAATATATTTTGGAACATAAATTAAATAGACATTGATGATTCTCATTGTCATCGTCATCACCTCAGTGTCCTTGATTCTAGTCTATAATAAAGTACTTTGTTACAGTTACCTATTAAACAATCAAAGATAAATTAAATCATTACAAGTAAATAGACCTCGTGAGTTCCATGATTACTAGCACTCTTGATATAGGTACATAAAAACAGTTTCAATGGACTTATTGAAGACACGATGACCAAAGGCAATTTAAACAATAAACATTTACAATATAATAGTACAATAAAAACCTATATAGTTAAATATAAGAGAAATTGTTTTAAGTGGCATTTATAAATGTTTTTAAGTTATTTAGCTATATTATGATCAGTAATTTTAACAACAACAGAAAAATGAATGTATGCTTGAAAGTTGAAACTAAACTACTTTACTATTGCGCAATGTTAAAAATAAGGTAAATTCGCAATAAATATTTGCGATAACAGATATATACAGTACCTAAAGAAGAAGGAAAAATCCGCATAATATTGTTACTGTATATCATACTTATTGAAGTTATGCCTATAATTCAAATAAGTTCATTGTCAAATACCTTCTTAAAAAAATCATAGCATTATGACTTCATAATGATGAAAGGACTTTGGTATTATTTACTGAAACTCATTTATTTTAACATGTAAATTACATTGAAAACTTTAATAAAAATCTCAATATAACACATTAATCTTTTCGGGATTTTTTTATTATTAAATAAGCAAAAGTCCTCTTTAATGTGTTCAAAACATATTATTCTCATCGATAGTTAAAATTTAAGTTCGATCATGAATTATGCGAATTCTAAAATGTACCTACATACCACTATAATATTTTCTAGACATTATAGGTTGTCTAGAATAACTTTATTTCAATAATTTCTAGAAACCTCTCCTTCGCCCCAGCCTGTCATATAAAGATAAGTCCAACACAAATGACAATATATTATGTGGGGATAGTAGCTGGTTCGCTCGTGTCGTTTACTGCCTCACAGCCAGATAGCACGAATAGTGATAGCGGCAACAACCAAGGGGTGTGTTTATATTATCCAACCTACATACTGGCATAATTAATTGCGTTTGCATATGCTAAACTTAGCTAAGGCGTTAGTATCATATTATTCAGGGCGCCCTTCCCGGCTCCAACCGTGTTGATCCGTAATAAAAAACAATATGAATTAGAAATATCCTGTGATACTGAAGAATTTTGTGAAGAACTATCTGTAACACTAGTTCTATTATGGAATATTATAGGTGTAAATAATAAAAACATAACATTTATAATTACAACAGCTGCGGTGGTGACATAAATTTTGATATGTTTGCTAACTAAATGTTAATTCTTGATTATTTTAACACCTGTCCGTAATTAGGTATATACTTAATTATTACAGCGACACTAATAAACTACAGAACCTCTATATGATCAAATCTATTTACCGCATTTCACATATACGATAATCAATGGGTTTTTTGTTGTATCGCCCACAACATAATACTATGGCACAGATACCGTAACAAATCAATAGCTGGTATCCTATGCATCGATACAACTACCTACACGTAGGTAAGTACATAAAGCGCTCGTCAAACTAGATTGACGTTACGTATTCGCAAATACGAAATGCTGGAGTCAATAATTCTGTCGAAGGCCGTTTATTTAACAGTTTCGATGTACGGATGACTAGGTGTCACCGATCACGTCACATATCGTGACGAATCGTTGTAACATTGTCTATCAGAACATGATATAAAGTAAATCAATGGCCACATTGAAGTAGTTAAATACGTGGTAAATCATGTAAGTACCTTGTAATACCACGAACACAATATTTACTGTATTGTGTGTAACTTGATAAGTGTATAACAATGTGTAATAAATGGAACGACACTTGCTACCTACTAATGTGTACAGAAAAATATACAATATTAATATCCATAAAATAGTTATTTAAAATCTTTTCTACTCAAACTGATAGAAATATGCTGTGAATAATCACAAATTCATAATTGATCATAATCTTGGTTACCATAATCAATTAAAACTTCGATAAATGGATTGACATTTAGCACTCAATCAAGCGGTAAGGGCTTAGGGAACTTAGTGCAATTTGAGATAGATCATATCCTCGAACATCAAATAGACAGTTTCTCCTAGTACATCGCAGCCGCGGGCTAAGGCCAGTATTACAATAGGTCTTACATAATTTCACCGACAAATAGCTCACACTAAAGCATAGATAACATTTAGCTGATATGGAGATTACATGTACGTATCACTCGTGTTGTGTAAAATTCATCTGGTGATGTTCGGTTTTAAAGATAACTTATCGTTTACCGACTCTTGTGTTTGACATTCTCACAAGATACCACACTAGCTGCAGAGGACGAAAGTACTATTGTAAATTTTATTAAAATCTAAAACCAAGAACAAACAATATGAATGACTAATATGAGTATTTGAGTCTCTCAAATTATAAGAATAATTTAATTGTTCCAAAGGCCTATCATAATTTAATCGATAAATAAATAAAATAAATAAATTGCATCAAAGCAAGTTTTATTTCACGTTAAAATGGATGCCATGCCATATCTAAGGACATCAGATTAAATAGTCGCCCATACATATTGCAATGACCTTCGATTTAAACAATGACACACTTCAAACAAGTGAAATTAGATTCTGGTCGGGCCATTGTTTCCAAATGTATGATAAACGTGTAATAAGCGTGCATAGATATTGCAACTCACTGCAGTACAGGGAGGCGCTTTCATGAATAACAAATGAATGAATGAATGAATGAATGAATGAATGAAACAAATAGCCATAAGCCAATATCGATCGATTCGTGGGCAGGCAACATTCATGTAAATGCCGGCTAAATATTAGCATCTTCTTTCGCTGCTACACTTTAAAGTTCCCACAAAACTGTTAGATAAAATATAGCCGTTCTTGTTTACCATCAAACATTAAACCGCAAAACCATGTCGAAAAATACATCTGCAGTTTATAGCAGATCTACTAATAAAAGTTTCATTCAAAAATATTTTATTCGAGCTGGCAATTACTAGATCATAAACTTTAACGACACATGAGAAAATTTATGTTATAAATTATTATCTTTTAGAATAAAACCATTATATTAGATACAGAAAAAACACTTCATAAATTTCGCGCAGAGCTAAGCCCGCAGGTCATAAACACAGCGATTTCAATCAGTGGTTGCATTTAGCAATGCCAAAATTTATCCAAATTTGTAAACGAACGCGTGATATATTGGCAGCCCATAATAGTTTGCATAACGGGTTCCGTTTGGTTTGATCCTCGAATCGCTAATGATGCGTCTTTAAACTACTCACTCATGTATGTCGGGTATTTTTAAACATTTGCTTAGCCGATAATAAAATTGTAAGCTCTTAATGAAGCCGTTAATGGTACCCATTACGTTACAACATTATTAAATGTGTCAGACTTTTTTATATCATCTTTGAAGTGTTTTGGTTACTTAATACAGTGCTTGTTTTAGTATCTAGTCGTGACAGCCATTGGGTATGCGCAAACAATAGAGATCGTTAAAATTTTAACACGATGGAATGAGTTTTCATACACTGCAATAACGTAGAATAAGTTATGCATAAGCATTAAGCATTATATTTATTATTTCTTGGTAAAACTTTTCTTTATTTATTGACAAGACAAGATGACATTGATTTCTTTCTACTTACAGAAAAATTACACCATTATTATTTCATACCTAATGGCATCAAACCACATTTCAAGGTAATCATGGTAGAAAACAGTGGAACATGGTGAATAGGGCTGACTCAGGCTGAATAACGAATTAGAAATCAATAAATCTGACCTAGAAAATATAATTAATAAGGTCTTACCTCGCGGTCCTTATTTCCATAGGTGATGCCCAAGTTTGGCATAGCACGCAATATGGCGACTAGCGATTGGATTGTGTTGCTGTACACGACAGGCCGATACTGTTTGAAGTCTTCATTTGTGAAGCCACTCTCGTGAATAATTCTGTTGACAAAGATACAAATTAATATAATTGGTCAAATTTGAATCGTGGCAAGAACAAAGGAAATGTAGCTATCATTAAATGCAATTTTCCTTATAATCTGTTTATCCTATAGCCATACCATGAATTCGAAGAACAGCGAAAGACGATTAACATACCTTATGATAATTAGTCTTTAGCTATTTCGTTTGCAGAATGCCTATTCTGAAATTATT
Source organism: Colias behrii (assembly GCA_029959065.1). Classification (NCBI taxonomy): domain Eukaryota; kingdom Metazoa; phylum Arthropoda; class Insecta; order Lepidoptera; family Pieridae; genus Colias; species Colias behrii. The sequence goes on along the minus strand of JARWMC010000019.1, from coordinate 4,385,158 downwards.
CTGTTTTCGCTAAGATTCAAATAACATACTGGATTTTTGTATTATGACAGAAAAAACATAACGCATTAAAATAGTATACGAGTACACAAGACATTAACACAATCTGTTTTTACTCAGCAAAGAAAATGGTAATAATTTAGAAAGGAAAAATTAGTACCCTAGCAGACGACAGACATATCAAGTATTTAATTGGCCACGCAATCGTATTTACGGTTGGATACTTTACATATATTGCATACAAATGCGGTAGACAGTTTACATACGCCAAGAAACCTACACAAAATGTTATGAGAAGTCGACAATAGGCTATAACGTCACTCAAGCGGCTGCGGTCTGTGCGTCGTTAGTATCATCAACCCATTCCGTGAAGCACCCTCGAGAAATATGAACAATGGGCGAGCTTAGCGAGCTTCGCTTCGTAGATACTCGCTTCCAAAACACCAGCATTGATGGCATTCTCGTCGGGGTTGCGTAATCGCAAAAGCTATTTTGCAGTTAAATGAGAAGGATATTTTAAGTGATAAACGGATCTCGAAATGATTTGAGTGTAATTGAGTTTTAAACGATCGATCGAAATTCCATTCGTGTGAATAACCAGTAGCAGAATGACGCAAGACCAGGGAAGCCCATTATATTTATATGTTTAATTTTTAAGCATTGGTTTATATATTGAAGTCGAGCCAGAATATAAATTTTGGAATAGTGCTGAAGTGATAGACATTATCAATAACACATAACGTACAATAGGTAACCAATACACTTACAACCCACAACCTGGTGACATTTAATTAGCAGTAAAACCTATGTGGGTTGAGTTATTGAAGTGGAACTATGAATAGTCCAACAACAGTAATAATTTAAGAATTTCAACCCTAAAGGTCGTGGATACCGTATATGTCCTAACTAATATTAACCTTAACCTTACTAATATTACGTACTTTCTAATTATTATTATAACGATAAATTAATTAATGACATAGTTAGTAAAAGAAACTTAGTCATAAAAAAAAACGAATGACTTCCTTTATTACAACTTACTTTCACTTGCGTACGGTAATTTACATAAAAAGCAGTCTATTACTAACAAGAACTTCATAGCTTGGGAAATACCTCTGAGTCAAGTTTACCACGTGACGTCACCTCACTTCCGATAGATAATACACAAAGATTTCAAAGTAAATGTACTTAACGCACGTTAGAAATTAATTTTACTGGTCACAATCTATTTTGTAAGGATAATAGTGACTAATTTAAACAAACCGTAGAGTTTGATCGCCTCCTTGGTAGATTAACTAACTAACCGAAGAATTAATTTATAAGCAAGAAGGATCAAGAGTTCAGCGGTAATTCGTATCATCATTTACATGCCAGAAAAAAAATCCATCAATGAAACAGATGTGAAATGATTTTGCTCCTATCCCAACTATCCAGTGCTATCGTAAAAATAAAGAACTCATATAAAAATATTTATACACCACATGATCTCTTATACTAGCAAAGATTACAATTTATAGCCAGACGAAAATATCCAGGTGATATAACCTACACTAGAGAATCACATCATCCTACGCAACGGATAAAAAAGAATTCACGGATTGAAATTGACAATACATATGACACGTTATAAGATGGATCTTACCACCTTACCCCTTTAACAAACAAAAGCATAAGACCCTTTCCATCGGGGGCAATTAGTAACAAAATTCCCTTTACATTCCGTTTCAGACATCTACTGAGCATGCGTATGATACTTGACGTCACACTCCTGTTACATGGTTATCGGGCTAGCATCCGGGTCCTTGACGTCATCGAACGTAACTCTATTAAAAAGTACCAAGGCCTATTTTGGCGTTTATTGCTACTCTCTATATACACCGATAAATAATAGCGTCTCGTATCTGGACCAGTTTTAATAACTGTGAATTAAATTTATAAACACTCAATTCCATGATCTTCAATATTAAATCGTAGCTACGGAAATGATTCTTTTTTATATAATATAATGAACTCACTTTTACATAGGACTAAAAGAGTTTTGAAAATTTTTGTATTTCAATTAATTAGGGGCCGTTCAAGTATTACGTAAGCACCAAGGGGGGGGGTGGGTGGGTCTCTGTTTTGCTTATTTTGGATGACATGGGGGGTGGGGGGGTCTAGATGATGATTACGTCATCGTTAGTTATTTAAGTTTTTTCGGGGATTCCCGCAAATAATACATATGCGTAGGCACTCGCTTTGAGAACTGATTAGGGGAACTACCGCGCATTATGGAAATTACCGTGCGCTATTCACTTGTCTAATAATTATTCATTCTCGTGCCGGCCGGCTGCAAGTGCGCATCTATCAGTATTGTTTTGTTTGGATTCTAAACGTATTGTAAGCATTGAAAGTTATTATTTGTGTTTGTGTTGATGCAATTAGCCAAAGTTTAACGTTTTAATTATTTAAATTTAAATATCTTATTAGAATGTCATATCATATAGACAAATCCAAGTTATACCAAAAACTGTTCGAAAGTTTTAAAAAATCTCATACTGGGACGAAAGTGCAAAATGTACAAAAGTTAGTTAACGAAGTTTGGCGAAATTATAAATTACAAGCAAAGTCAGATAAGGAACTAGATATTATTGTATCTAAGAGAATTGAAGAAGAATTGCAAGCGGCGACTAAAAATAAATTCAATCTGCTTCATTTTTTTCCAAGGTGAGTAAAAAAAAAGCAAACACGCCCACAGAGGGAAAAGTTAGACCTGTAAGAGTCGCTGCTCGTCGTGCTAATGAACTGATGTGCATTATTCAAAATTTAGAGCACCAAGATGTTGAATGGCTCGATGAGAGTGACGTAGACATTCCAAAATCGGATGAAAGTGAGCAGAATCACAACACTGAGCAGCAATCCAATGTCATCGATAACTTAGAATTATAGATTCAGGTTTCATGGACTGAACACTGTTAATGTGTTCCGAAAATATTCTTTATGTTAGTTATGTTCTTTATTTCTGATTATATTTTTTTGTCATTTACTCTATGTGTATCAGTTAAACCTAATATTTTCATGAATTTTCCTATTTTAAAAATAACAATATAAAAAAACACTTATTACTAAAAATGTTTACGTAAGCATAGGGGGAGGGGGTAAGTGCTTTGCTTACTTTTGATGACAAGGGGGGCGGGGGGTAAAAAATGGTAAGAAATCTGCTTACGTAATACTTGAACGGCCCCTTACCTACATAGACTAATTTAATCAATCATGATCACTATGATCAAGTAGAAATTTGTAAATGTGTGTTGATTTTGTGTCGCGGAAGTAGGATTAAACATGTTTTGAAAAAGATAAAATAAGGATAGATTGTATGAGTAGAGATATTTATGCGAAGTATGGAATAAAATACCATCCAGTCTTCTCTATATTTCTCAGTCTATTTACAAGTTTTGAGCAGGCTTTGATTGAAATACATTTAGTATGACGTATTACATAGCATGTTTATCAAAGAGTGTTTCGAATATATAGAAAGTTGATTAATTTTATAGAAAGTAAGTTATTTTCAAATATGAATTTGATTATAGGTATGTATATGCATATTAAAATAGAAATTAATTTATCACTTCTGTCTTTTTAAGATGCCCCGATAAGTCGCGAAATATACAATGTGATGTTTATGGGCCGTTAAATAATAACAGTTTAAAAGAATGACACATAAATTGAACATCGATAAATGTTGTTTAATATGCATTAACGAAAATATGTGATTGTTTTATGATTGTATGATAATGAAACGCACATAGCTAAGAATAAGTAATAGTAGGTGGGTAACTTGATGTCATTACGTATGCAGCACAAGTTGGTTTCTGACGGGTCATTCCTTCTTTGCTTTATAAACATTCCTCACCTGCACTGCATTTTCCTCAGTCACTTAATAATTCTACTTTTCATTTTATATCGCTGTTATCATAAAAATAAAACACCATACACCGCTTCCATAATCAACGCGGGTATGAATAATATGATGAATATTTAATAGCGTTAATTTCCATAGCCTCAGTACGTAATAAACTTATTAATACCCATCGAGATATATGTACTACTAGAGGGGTTATTCCAAACAAAAACATTGCGCGCGGCCGATGTGGTGGGGTACGTGTGGAACGAGCGGGGCGTGGCTTCAAGTTCAAAGATTAAGCAATGCGTGCAGATGCGACACATTGTGCAATCTGTTTACTCGGTACTATCTGGTGGTACTGATACTAGGGAATTAATAAAAAGAGGATTTTATATTAAACTATGTATTTTAATTTCCTTTAAATAATATCAATTTAGTAAACTTTTGTCGTTTTGTGTAGTAATCAATAGTTTTATCAGATTTTGCTTCATGATGTAATCGAATTTTGGAGTATTGGTTTATAATAGCCCTAATTAAATGGATACGATGATTCAATGTTGATGGCGTTTACGTATAAGAAACTCACATTTTGAAAAATCTCACGTGAGATTCGGGGATGGGGGAGGGGGTTGAATAAAATCTCACGACATCTCACCAGGGGGGGAGGGAGTTGCAGAAAATTTAAAAAAACACCTCACGTAATTTATGGACGCCCCCTTACTCGATCACAATTTTTGTAACGAATGTGAAAGACGAAACAATAAATACGCAAAGCGGCTTTTACTATAAACGGAACTACATTTAAAAATATACTTTATTTATTGAGTTATAAGGTTGCTTCCATTCTGTTTATTTACATTCTCAAAAACATCAATCGCTGCAGAGGCGGCTTGCGACAAAGGCGGCTTGTGTCAAAGGCCTCGGCGATATCATTTAAGAACATAATATTATGTACTTTAGGCAAACTTGTAATAAGATCTATTTTACTTTCTTATTAGTCCATTTGACAAGGATATTGGGTAAGATACCTATTGGAATAATTTTATTATTATGTATGTACTTATTAAATCCGCGAATAAAAAAAATTTTTAGTCGCGAATATAGAAATTGGGTCGCATTTTTTTAATCCGCGAATAGTGAAAACGCGAATAAAGGAAGCGCGATTAAGGAACTTTTACTGTATTAGTTTCTGTGAATGTTGTGTTTATTTGTAATTGTTGTGCATAATAATTTATAAATCCTATTGGAACAACTGTTGATGAACCTTTTTTTAATAAATAAAAATAGGTAAATAAATAAATATTACTTAATATAACCTACCGTTTTACTTTGCGTAGTCGGGTAAAAGTATAAATATTTAGGTAGGTACTACACCACGGTAATCTTTCCTAGTATATATTGTATATTCATAGTTAAAAAATCCAGTTACATTTTTTTAACAGACTCATCGATAATGTCACGTCTGTGCTGTTAGTCTATGAAAAATGGCGCGAAACGCAGAACGCGTGGTGATTTTTCGAAAAATGATAACAATATTAGTAAAATGCATGACTTACTCATAATAAGGAAACTTACTGGTGAAAAGTCACTCCTCGGGCTTTGTTTGTATTATAGGAACTGTTAAAACAATATCTTAGCACACACGAAGGCATTTTGAACAGAGCAATAACACGTGTTGACGCGGCAAGCGGGGGGCACAGTCCGGCACAGACTGAAGAGACTTGTGATTCTTGCCTCTAGCTCGTGTTAAAGAGAGTGTAGTAGCGATCGCCTCTCTAGTACGTAGTACATACTATCTCGATGTTAATACCATAATTTAACTGTAGTTGTAATGAATTACTCAATCAATGATGATTGTTAAAAGACTTATTATCATTGTTAATTGTTTTACAAGTTCAACCACGCGACTTCGTCTGTTCGCAAAAGGCAGCAATAAAAATATTGCAAATATTTTATTGCTGCTCCTCTATTATGTGTCATAGCGTGATGTTATTTAGCCTTTATCGATACAACAGCTATCCATCACAAAAATATCCAATACTTTACCCGAGATTAGCGCATTCAACCAAACAAACCTTTACAAAACAAAATAATCATTTCTTCCGATAATATACTAATAGGTACATTGACTAATTTGCAGTTAGAGGCTTTAAAATATTGAATATATTTTTGTTTCATTTTTTTATGAATTGATGAAATAATATGAAATCAATTACCGTTTTTTTACAACAACAGATCGATCGGTTGATAAGTTATCAATTAATCTTTAACAATATGAATAGTGAATCTATCGAATGTATTATCATATTTATCGCAACGGTATTATCAAAGCCGAAAGTAAATACATAAACAATAAATTCAATACGACTTTAATAATTATTCATAAATATGAAATGGCGGTGCAAAAGAACAACATAACATCTATTTAAGGTGAATGTTCCGCCCGTCCCTCCATACATTTTTTATTACGTCTAAACACTTAACACAGACACTATTTCTTTAAAACTAATCATTTTATCACTTCTCTACAATGAAATGTGTCCGCGATCGACCTTTTTAATCAATAACTTACATTATTTACTTAGAAAAACAACAGTGAAATACCGGCAAAATTTGACACTTCTACAGTCTGTAGTGTGCGTGACTTTTGCCAAGCAAACGAAAGGCGATGTTTAAACATTGACGCGCTAGATGTCGTGCATTCGCGTTCGTTATCTTATAATTATTGTAATAAATCAAAGTTCTATGTGTATTATTTGAGTAATTTCATTTCCAATCGGTCAAAAAAAGAACAATAAAATAAAATAAAACTAATGACCTTAGAAATCTATGTTTTTTTTTTTTTGTAAACAATTTATTACTCATTATTGTTGTTTAGTCGTCCGTCGTAGGTCTGTTATAGACTGTATTGTACACTGAAGGTCAATGGTACTGTAGGTACTTTTGTTCGGCGTCGTCGTCGGCTTGATATAAAATTACATTCTTGATTTCATTGACACGCGCTATGATTTGCGCGCGGAATTTCTTGTATTGTGAATTTATTTTTGTATGCTATGCATTTTAATTGATTCAAATTGCAATATTTCTCTAGTATGCATTTGAGACTATATTGTAATAATTGATCGTGGGTATAGTAATTAATTATTCTAATAACGCAATTATACATATTATAATATATGTATTTTCGGTGGGATTCAAAACAAAAAATTGGCCCGTGATTTTTATGAAATTTCACCACATTGCAAATCAAATCAATCAAATCACATTGACTCATCAGTTCATCACTGAAACCAGTGATAAATCAGTACCTATATCATATTGTGTTTGAATATTTTTAAACAATGATATATACAATTATTATAAATCGGTAAACTATCAAAGTAATCACAAACTTGCAAACATTGGTAAAATATGCTTTAGCGAATTTTCAGACAGACACACAATTTTATTACTTAGTTTGTTTTAGCAAAGTAGGTACCTATACTCTACTCCGTTTACGTCGCGCGTCGCGTCCGCGTCGTCGAAAACGGTGTACCCAGAAACAAACATACCTAATTAGTATACGTAGTATATTATTATTAGTCTGTGCTAATTACCTAATTCAGTTACAATCCTTTTTTTGTTCCGTAATTTATTGTAATTTATTCTAATACGATTTTTTTTATTCGTCGGCCAGTTCTACCAGGTATAAAAAGATAAAATTGAAATATAATTACTGTAGCGACAGCTCGCTCTGAATCGCGCAAGCGAAATTTTTTCGCTACAAAACACATATACAACTTTTCGATATCTTTCATTAGGGCTTCAACGGCCAGCCAGTCGAGTAGACTTGTTTATCGATGGAGGAATTCCACCATCCTTCTTCCACAGTGGTAACCCCGACGTGATTTGAACACGCAATTTTTCCTAATAGCTAATAGCAAAACCATATGTTTATGTAAATATGTTTTCGTAAATATGTTTTTCACCTTCCTGGTTATTTTCACATAAAAAATAATAAAATAATAAATAGTGTATTAGATTTGTTATTGTATTCTTGTATACGAATTATTCTTACTTGTTGGTTATGAAATGTTCAAATACCTATTGAAATAATTTACTGTTACAAATCATTAGTGTTATTAGTTTTGAGTGAATAGACATGGATCAGAAATTCAGAATATTATATGCTACTAACTACTCAAATACATACAATTTTTGATAAAAAAAAACAATAGTGTAATGTAATAAAATAAAACTGCGTTTTATTGTAATCAATTTTGACATTATTTATTTTCCAAAATTAATGATGAATAAATAGTTTACGCCAACAAATATGTATAACTTTTATTTTTATAACAATCGTTCATAATAAACCGAAGCAGGTAGCGTTTTGAACAGTGGCGGCTCGTCCTCAGGAGCGTGCAGTGAACTCCCATAAATAATTATAATAAAGTTATACCTGCTTATTATTTAAAATCTATCGTAAAAAACTCCAATACTAATATCAATAAAATAAGTACCTTTACACATTACAAATAAAATACATACATCATTAGTCATTACATACACTTGTTCATTTCATAAATAACGCGCGAAACGCGAGCTTACGGAGCGCTCTCGATTGCGCTCCTATGAAACAACATTCAGTACATTGTCTAAATAAGAAATCCAATAAGAGTGAAAGAGAAATTTCGCCACTGCGCGTGAAACAAAAGATTTACTATGGAAAAATAGCCATTTTTGGAGCGCCGCGCCGGGGCCGCTCTCACGCAACGTTGCCGCATCGCATGACAGCAGCAATTGCGCGCGACGTTGCCACTCCTATATTATAAACAAACACTATGGATACCTACGCTCTCGAATGCAAATTCGGTGATTTACTAATTATTGATAATCATTAAATTCGTTTTGAAATAGCCTGTACTTTGTAATTTTTAGTGTTATAGACATTTATAAAATGTGGTGCTCATTTTTTTTTGTAATATATCCCGCTAACGCTATTGTATTTTCGTTGTTTTATTTCAAGTGAACACCCATACAATTTTGTCACGAGCCGCCTCTGGCCTCTGGGTGAAATCAACCAGTCAAATGATTTTTGTTCTAATTGTATTTTGGTAGTAGTTTGTTTAGAATTTACATTACCATTGTTTAATTTTTATTTTGTATTTGCAGTAAAATCAAAAGGTGAAAAACTTCATTAGGTATACTGTACGACACCTCGCTCTGAATCGCGCAAGCGAAATTTTTTCGCTACAGAGCACATATACAACTTTCCGACAATCTTCATTGTGGCCGGCCGGCCAATCGAGTAATGTCGAGAAACTTCACTTGTTCGATGGAGGTATTCCACCTTCCTTCCTCCACAGTTGTGTGACCCCGACGTGCATTGAACACGCAGCTTTCTGATACTAGTAGCTAAAATCAAAACCACAGACATATATCTGTGATCAAAACCATAATAATATTTTTACCTACTATATTTTACTAAAAGTCGAGTGCGTCGAAATCGTAAATATGTTTTTCACCTTCCTGGTTTTTTTTCCATAGTAAATACAAATAGTGTTTTAGATTTGTTGTTGTATGAATAATTATTCTTACTTGTTGGTTATGAAAGGTATATTGAAATAATTTACTTTTACAAATCATTAGTGATATTAGTTTTGAGTGAAAATGCTTGGATCAGCATAATATTATATCATATATATATGCTACTTCAAATACATGTTTTGATAAAAAAAACAATAGTGTAATGTAATAAAATAAAACTGCGTTTTATTGTAATCAATTTTGACATTATTTATTTCCCAAAATTACAATAAAATAGTTTACGCCAACAAATATAACTTTTATTTTTATAACAATCCTACTTCCTACTAATGCGAAAGTTTGTGAGGATGTGTATGTGTGTGTTTCACGCAAATACTACTGAACCGATTACAATGAAATTTAGCACACATATAGAACGTAACTTGGACACATTGAATAGGTTTTATCCCGGAAATCCCACGGGAACGGGAACTATGCGGGTTTTTTTTTAAATGCGGGCGGAAAGCTAATCGTTCATAATATAAACCGTAGCAGGTGGCGTTTTGAAGTTTTGTCTACCCATACAGAAAAATGGAAAACTTGTTTTACATTCACGCCATCTAGAATTAAATCTTTATCATTTTTGTATACGTCTGTGTGTGTGTAAACGACCCTGTACGCAATGACAGATGTTATAACGCATTTTTTTACCGAATTGGGTGGATTTTAAGGCAATGATATGACATATTTCAATAAAATATAATATTCAGTAACCGCCATGACTATTCCTACGACTTTTAAAGGTTTTCCAATTACGCAAAAACTCAAATAAACTAGAAATGTAGAATTCAGCGCCATCTAGCGGGACATTGGCTGGGAACAGACCGTAGCATTCACCATAATCCTATTCACAAGACCGCATTTTGAATCTGCCGAGTAAATTAATGCCCTTGTTTTCTATAATAGGGCTGTATTTATATTTTGCCTGCATAGCGTATGTTCATGCTGACGACTAAATGAAATCCATATCGTTAATTGTATAAAGAATTACATAAATGGGCACTTACTTCATCTGTTTAACTATCGTACTCTTCCCGGATTCACCGGCACCTGTAACAAGAAATTTCTTTTAGCATCCCAGAAATAAAGAAAAGCAACGCAAAAATCTGAAATCCTGTAAATCATACAGAGTTTAGGCTAAAATGTTTACGCAGCCGCTGTAATAAAACGGCCAATGATATAAAAACAGTTAATTGCCAAATAAAATGTAAACGAAACATTTCACACGGGTAAGTATGTACGTAATTTGTTAATTTATACATTTTCCGAGTATTATTTTACAAGATTTAAATTACTGCATATTTTAGTATACATCATCAGTTACGTTGTTCATTTCAATTCATAATAATCGACTTCACCACGAAAGTGGTACCAAAATCGTGGAGTACGATTGAGTCGATCCAAACAAAAATTTTGTGATATGTATAATTAATCAATTAATTAAAATTGCACATCTGTGATTTATACGATATTTTTCGGGCATCTTTTTTGCTATCAAACATTTTGTACTGATATCTCTCCAATATAGATCTGGTCACAGTGACCCTGGGCTGTATCTAATTGACTCGGCGCAAACGTCCGATCTCTGACCTCTCGCACCACGTATCACCTACATTGAGACAACCAGTCTGATTTAATATTGCAATTGTAACAATGAACTGTACATCTGAATGGCGCTTGAATAGCTACATAATGTTATCAGTATACATAGCAATATTTAAAATCACGAGACATGTAACCAGCTATAGAACTGACATTGGAAAAGTTCAGACTTATTGTTAACAGAACATTTTTGCCTGATCACTTAGATAACAAAAATTATTCAGTTATGTTGATACATATTGTCACAAGCTATTTAAGGAGCCTTTGTAGATCTTTGAACATTGCATAAAAAATTTGGTCGGATTTTAAGAAAAACTGGCAATGCATTATTTTTACAGAAAACAGTTTCCTTGCATTCAATTAAATTAATGTGAATGAATCCATTGAATAAAGCCTATGTATTTCTCTTGTTTTTGATTTACACAAGTATTATAAATTTTAAATTTAAAAAGCCTATGTATCAAAAAAAATATCTTCGTGTAGCATTATAATTCATAGATATACCAATTTCTCATAAATTGTAACTCTCATTAAACAAAAATAGATTACATACATATTAGCATAAGTGAATCAAATACAGTTTCCCATTTATTGCCCACATCAATCAATTTTATCAACAATGTTCCAAGAATTCCCTAGAAACATGTTATAGTATTGTTCAGCATCCAGGACAATGTGATATTAAATAACAAACAGTTAATACAGAGAAAAATATTTATGATTTCCATACTTCTATCAAAAGAAATAGCATAAAGATTCAAAGAACTATGATATTGTGAATTAAAGTGTTTGTCTCTATCTATAATGGACACAATTGGTTTAACTGTGTCAAAGGTAGATAGGTACAGTTCTCCTAAATTAATAATGCGCATGCAAATCTTCGCTAATTGTCGTATTTCCGAAAACACTCGAATCATTGAATCGTAAGAGCCCTAAACAATGCACTTGCATTTTACACCTTGTTCAAAAGAAATAGAACTCAATTCACGGTCATACACAATCAAAAACAAATCGGGCGGTAGGTGACGGTAGCCTGTCAGTCAAAAAACTCAAAAATCCGTCAGTCGTCTTTAAATATTGGTGGGGACTGCACGTGTTCTCTATGTGTGGAATTATATAGAGCTGCTATTACATACCCTTCTTGTTTTTGTTTTTAAATGTGAATTGAATTAATCGATGAAATGATTTACACAGGTGATGGCAGTAGGGAAAGTGAAAATGAAGAAGGGCATAATGAAAGTTCCGATGTATCTAAAATGTCAGAAATAAAGATAATCCCTGATTTTGATTGTTTTTATTTTTATTTTTTTTGTAAATGTCATAATATTGAAGAATGATCAGTACTGTAAATACTTTTGAACTGAGTTTTTAATGATTAGATTTATATGGTTTAAATGTAAACTTGTGTTTGAAAACCATATAAATTTGTAACCATTTATATTATACAATATAAATTTTGTGTTATTTAAACCTTCTTTTATTCCATCATTACACCAGCTTCAGTAAGACACTTTAAAAGTACTATAAAATTTTCCAAGTAAATCAATCCAACAAAGATATATTCGCAATAGTGGGGTTATCCTCGCTATTTACTTACAAGAAATTATCGAAACAAAATTGTTACTTACAAATCAATATTAATCTCTTTTAGCACAAAACACATAATTTGACTAAATTATGCATGATGAAAGTGCATTTAACCACTCTATATACATATCATCTTCGGACGCTCCGGGAATATGACAGTTGCCGAACAGTGACGAAGATTTCTATGCGCATTATTACCTTTGGAAAACTGTATGTGATTATTATTTTTTAACACTTTTGATTAATTTTGATTCTTCTTCTTCTTACTAATCTGTGACAAGGTATTTTTTATTGATATACATGTTTTAGTTTCTTCTTTATCAGACTGCAACATTTTTTGAAAAGGCAAGTTAAGATAAACTGATAAATGTAAGATATCAATAAAATATGAGGACTATAGTTCAATGTATTAATATAAAAACCAAAGTTTGAGTCATATTTCAAAAGGATACAATGACTAACCATTCACAAACAGCCGTTCAATAATATTATTGAGCTTATGTTTAGAGAAATTTCTCATTTCATTGGTCATGACAAAACTAAAACCACAACCAATAAGTTTGTATATTAAAGAGTACTTTTATGAGCTTAAAGTGCACAGATAATAAATATTGATTTACAAAACTTTAACAGGGGATTAAGCTAAGTTTTCGAGTTAATAACAAGGTACATTTTATGATTTTTATCATTTAATTAAAACCTTGGCATACTTTTTAGACTGAATAAGTTGCGAATTTCAGTTTTGTAATGAAGATTTAAATATATAAGTTTCTGTTCTTACATGAATCATTAAAGATTTTTAAAAATAATTTGAGTAAAATTATAATGGTGGCAATCTCTGGAATTAGAATTAGATGAAAATTTGTATTTCTCTTTACTTTATCACTTTTACACATTTTTCTTCATAAATTGTAGGTGTTAACCAGTGAGATATTACATATCTCATCTTATTGGAAAGAAAAAAAAATATAAACAGAGCAAATAAATAATAACACACTTTAAATTATGTATGAATATCATAATAAAAGTGCATATAAATGACTAATGTAAAATGTTCTTATTATGAAAAGGGTGGATTTTACTGCCCCCACCTCTATTTTCCTGTTACAAATAATCCACTTTACTAATTAAAAACCTGTATCAAGTTATATGTCTATTTTCAAATTAGTTTCATCAAGTTAATAAGAAAATAGACTAAATGTGCCGTATGTTGATCCAAACAAGTCCTAATTTACTTATACAAATTAACATTAAGGAAAACAAGAATAATTAGTAAATTACTTTAAGGAGTATAAGGTTCATTGTTTCATCATATATAATAATAAATAATATTTAAATATTTAAATTGTAATGCAATATTGAAAAATGAATTAATAGAATTTTAAAGAAGTAGTAGTAGATACCACATTTTGCTTGTACTTTATCTGCAAAGATACTACAGTATTATCATAAGATTTTGAACATTATTACTCCGATCAAAGTATTTTGTATTGCAATATTTCACATTTCGCATTGTTTCGTTTTTGAAACATTTTTTTTTTTTGACAAAAGGAAAATAGTTTTTTTAAACACATAGTTAACTGCAACAATAATCATAAATTCACACTACTCAATAGATTATGATTGATTACTTTTATCTGTCAAATATATTATTTAACATGTTTTGATTAGAGATTGTTTTAATTAACAGTAATTGATTGCTAATGTATTGACTGATTTTAATTAAACACAAATATTGATAAAAATTGTTTGATGTTATTTTTTGTTGTATTGTTTATTTACTTATGTATGTTCTTTTGTGCATTGCTATGTTTTTAAGTATTATATATATACTATATCTCAATATGTACACCAATAAATGGTACCTATGTATATAATTATTTTATAGAGCTTAATTTTATATAGAATTTATTATTACCTTACATTTGTCAATTTATATCAGTTTAATTTGGTGCTCATTTTAAAAAACTTGATAGTTGACAAAATTTCATCCATGCTTGGATATTATGTTTACTTACTAGGTATTGAAATTTGTAATTTTATCAATATTCAACCTAAAAACTGATTTTATGAATAATTTTATTTTATGAATAATTGAAAAACATCTTCCTAAACAAGTACAATCTATATCCAACACAGAAATAATAAAACAATTACATGTCTATAATTTCCTAATTATTATGCCAATACACTTTCATTTTAACGCGGAATAGACTCACGCCGGCATACTGATTAGGTAGGAGAAAGCCGCGATATTCTTTAACAATTAATGTATGCTCAATTCAAAATATTATTATTTGTTGCCAATAAATCGTCTATCGCCAATATTTACGCAAACGAACCGTGAAATCGTATTGAATACTAGCATATTTCTCAACGGTAATTGACGTTCTTTTTAACGCTATTGTGAATTCAATGCATGGGTGCGGTCAGCGTCGATTTGGTTGGAAACGATTAACTATACCTAGCAGCAAAAGCTTAATATCTTTGGACGCCTGAATTCCATCTTCCTTCAAGTTTCTTTCGATCTGTCGACTCCGGGCAGCCGCCGCTCGCTCTTCGGCCGACTGAGTGCAACCCATGTCGGCAGCTGTTTCTTAGCCCAGACCACCTTCCGCCCCGACTCCCGAGCCGGGCGCGCTCTCACCGCTCCCTCTGCATACGCTCTACACGCGTCCTGCCGCCCCGGCCTAACCGGAGCCACCCTACACAGTGTTAACACTCAACACAGTAACCTAACTGTACCACTAAGCAATACTTCAGTGAAACGTAACTGCACAATAGAAATAATCACAGCCCCGTGATTTTCACAATTATTTAATCCACACGACACTGAAACGCGTACCGACAGCGTAAACTTTAATTGATTTTATGAATCCGTATGAGATAATGGCGGCCAGATGACAAGCACCAGCTACACTCCGTGACGACTGACGGCGACCGCGCCCCGCTCGACTGACATTCGGCTGCGTTCGGATAACTTCGCTCCACCTCGCTCACACATGCGTCAAAGCGGAAGTGTATGCGAAAAGGACCAAAAATAAAATTCAAAATTCAAATAATAAAATTCAAATTTTTACATAACCGATTCATTGATTGCAGAAATTAATAATTGCTATAATCATTTTATAAACATAACTTTAATGATTTTTAAATATGAACGGTCAATGAAATGGTTGAAACTGTTATCTCATTTTCGAAATATAGAAAATATAATTACATTTATCAATTTAATAAAACTATGTATTTAATATTTATATCAGTATATAAATAACAAATCCAAAATTATAATGATTCGTTCATGGATTCGTTAAAAAAATCTTTAATTTATAGAATATTGATAATTAAGATTCGTGAAAATGTTGGAAAAATACTTATTTAAATATATGCTTTTCTATTAATTTAACGTGTATTATTATTAGTCTGTGATTTAACGTCCCTCTCGGGACATCTTTAGTGTAAAAAATGTTTATTTAGATGATACGTAAAAAATAATTTTGGTTTTCGTATTGGTTTTCATATTTTATGAATTTAAGGATTGGTGAAATATGTTAATACTGAAAACCAAAAGAAAGTTTGTAGTAGTGAAGAAAATAATAAATTATATTACAATGCTTTTAATTTTATTTGGGTAATGAGTTGGTATAAGTATATACGTGAATTATAATGCATGTGATGCATACCTACGATATCATATGTTTTCAAATAAATAATCCTATAGCTGTAATAAGCATAGACTATGTTGCATAGTGTCAAACAAATAAATATCAATGCTAGCCGAAGATCGAAAATTAGTAAGTAGTTACTCTTGTTAAAAAAAAGAACCTGTAGCTGTAACAGTTTTTTTTTTTTTTTGTATTTAAAGACCAATTTTCATGTCATGTTTTCTATTAAAATACCTTTTGGCTAAAAGAAAAGCTTATCAACGCAGTAAAATAAAAAAATATTAGAACCAAGTACTTAAGTGTTCATTTAGTGTGAGCAAACCTATTTTATTTTTGCAAGTAACAAGTTGTGCGTTTATTTAAACAAAGCAACAAGCAGTTTTAAGTGCGTCATCAGTAGCCTTCTCCCAGAGTCGATATAGCATACGCGGGCGCGGGAGATGCGCGCGCACCACCTGAAACATTGAAAGACAAAGCTGCATACCAAGGAGTAGCAGCTTAATGTCCTTGGCGGCTTGGATGCCATCTTCTTTTAGATTCTTCTCGATCTGCTTGCTTCGCGCAAGGGCAGCGCGCTCCTCGGCGGAAGAAGCGCAGCCCATGGCTATGGCGCGCACGGCCTGGCTCGCTACGCGCGGCAGCACCGTGCTCTTTGCATGCTCACGGCTCGTGGTTGCGCGCCGGTAGCGCCGCGCACGCGCTCGGTCGCGCACGCGTGCACTATCAGTTATTAGGGAATCGGCGCCAAGTTTAGCGCCCTAAATAAATTATGCTACCTGCCGGCAGATACACGACAATGCCAAGACGTTAGCTAGCACTTATCGAGGTGCCAACGCGGCGTGAATCCGCGAACGAATGACAACTCACGCACGCTCCCTGTACCGAGCGTACTGCGCACGCCCGAACACAGCGAAGGCTCTGTTAACAAAATTATATGTATAGTAGTAATTAAGACTATGTATACTATATTTCAAAAGTATGTTTTAACACAGTATTATAACTTCGCTAGACTAACTTCCTACCTCTGAAATCAATATACTTACTATTCTGTAAAAATAAAAAAAAAAAATATGTTGTACTGGGTCTCATTTTAAAACTTTAAGTAAATTACATTATATTAAGTGGATGGTAATTATTGCTAGTGGAAATGTGTGCATAAAATGATTCATCAAAAACTTTTTAGTAACAGGTACATGAATAAGATACACAAGTTGTGATTGAGCTGGTGGGCTTTTCTCGATCTACTTTTTCTATCTGTGGAAATCAAGTTGGCGCACTAAGACTCAATTCATAAAAAAAGCATCTTTAAGTACATAATATTGTTAATACATAAAATTTCAATCGTTATAATAATTATTGCATTCTTCTGAAAAATGCGTCGCAACGTCGCTGGTGTTTTTGTTTTTTTTATAGATTGATTGGGAACAATGTAGCGTAAATAGGTACAAAATTTAAAATACGATGGGACATTCGAGATGAAGGAAACAAATTTAAATATTATAAACAAAATATTTATCCTACTACTATTATAAAGGCGAAAGTTTGTAAGTATGGATGTATGGATGTTTGTTACTCTTTCACGTAAAAACTACCTACTGAATGCTTAGAGTATATATTACAATAGTAAGTATAGAGCGCGTGTATTGCACAAATTGCTCAGTGCACATCGTAGGCAGATGAGCTATAGATACTATATAGATGTGTGTGTGACAAATAGGGATGGGTAGGTATCAATTGCGTGTTGAACTATCGATAAGTTATGTAAATAAATATGTATCATAAGTAAATTTTATGTTCAATAAGTTAATAAAGGAAAAATAAATGAATAAAGTATAAATATGTAATTTTAAATTTGTTTACCAACAGAATAAAGTTTGTTTATTCCATTTGAATATTTCTTGTATTAATTATAAGTACTTTAAAAAAATATGTTTAATTGGAATATCAGAAAAACGTGAGTACTTTTTAAATAATAAAGTTAATAAAAATAAAAGATCGGGTTTAGTGCTATTTCTTTAATAATAAATCAAAAAATAATAATAATGTTTTAAAAATGTTTAATAAAAATAAGAAATAATTAATAATTTAAAATGATAATATAATAAATAATATTAATATTTTTTTTATTTAATTTTATCCATTCTACTATCAAAATCTTCAAAATCAATTTAGCGGTTCAGAAAATATATCGTAACATTTAAATTACCTACATACTTTACATTTACACTATAAGTAATACATTCGCATTCATAATATTAGAAAGTGTATCATACAAAACACACCACAAATTTATTTATAATAATTTCTTAAAAGAGTTTTAATTTATTTTAAAGTTAAATAAATAATTTGTTAAAATATAGTTCTTCTCGTAAACTTTATATCGAGTACAGCGTTGGTCAGGTCACATCACTACGATCACGTGGCGCCAGTGAGGCGCGCGAGCGAGCCTGCGCGTGTCCGCTTCCCACCTCCCCTTCACCCCCGCGATGCTAAATTTATTTTCATAAAAATAAGTATAACAATCGACTTACTGATGAAATGTGATACTGGATTTCAATTTTGTGTATTTTCTAGTATCGTATTTGCAAGATAGAACTGCACATTTCACCATGTTTATTCGTAAATATGAAAAAAATTCCAGAGCAACGCACTTCGACAGCACTCAAACACGACTACGAGCGCTCGCGGCGGGAACGTCGTGTTGTTCCCACCTGTGCCTACTGTTCCCACTTGGTTATTCGCGCTCTATAGATAGTATATATACTCTAAATGCATCTACAGACGCTCCGATTTGGTTGGTGCCAACCATCCGACCACGACCAAATCGGAAAGTGTAGAGAGCGGTCGGTCCGACATAATTATTATTAATATTGGTTTGACGTGGTCGGATGCGCCGGCGATACCGACCAAACCAACTTCCTATCCGATCCAACCAAATTGGAACGTCTGGAAGCTTTGTTCCGACCAAATCGGCTCATTCCATAGAGTAATATAGGTAATTGGCTCATTCACATTCGCAACGCCGCCGGTGTAGGACGTCAACATGAACGCCGAGGGAGTTACGGTCACCGAACGTGACATATTAATAAAATTGCTGGAACTATATAAAGACTTTCCCTGTTTGTGGGACTTAAGTAACAAAGATTACGCAAATAGAGATGCCAGAAATCAAGCGTATTTTATTATGTTAGAAGTATTAAAAAAAATTGACAGTGCGGCTACATTAAAAACCTTAAAAAATAAGTTGTAAGAGCCGCATATGACTGTAATTTTCTCTATTTCTATAGTAGAATTTAGCCCATTCTCTTCGTACTATGGTCAACTGACATATTACTCTATGGTCAACTGACAGCTGGAAGGCCAACCGTCGGACAATCTGTAGCAATGTTGGAATGGTTGCCTTGTCGGTTCCGATATGGTTGGCACCAACCAAATCGGAGCGTCTGTAGATGCTATTAAGACTGAATGGATTACAATGAAATTTAGCACACATATAGAAAGTAACTTGGATTAACACATAGGGTAGGTTTTATCCCGGAAATCCCACGGGAACGGGAACTATGCGGGTTTTCCTTTGAAAACGCGGGCGGAAATCTAGTTTATTAAATATATCTAGACAGAGAGCCTACGTTAATTTTATAAACACAGTTTATAAACTAGGTTCATAATATTATGTTGGCAACATAATAATCTGATTGCTTCGTATTCTTGGCATGTAATTGTAAAAAATTAAAAAAATGTGATTCCTTGTCAAAGTCAGTCATGAATTCGTTATGTCAAATTTCAATACAAACTTTCAAATATTGATTATAGTCGCTTTTTAAACCCGGAATAAATTTTATGTGAAATTATGGATACAGATGAAATATATGAAGTGCCTACGTGGCGTGGAGTACCAGCTACAATCATTTTAATAAATTTATTAGAAGATGCGAAAATAGTAGAGATTGCACATGTTGCAACTTGCCGCCTTCTGAGACAGTACCTGCGAAGTGGAAGTTCACAACTTATCGGTGTTTACTTTTATGGGGTCGAGGAAAATAATCCTACTAATAGTTTGACAGATTCGCAAAATGTTAAAGAAATTGTACCACTTTCTTTACCTTCTTTGCCAGATTTCAAAAAGTTAAGAGACATTGATTTCGATTCATTGCAAAGGTGTAATGATTTAAAATTATCTGATGTTCTCTGGCATTGCAGTAAATCATTTGCAAACTGTAAGAAGCAAATATCATCTCACAAAATAATCATGCTTACTCAGCTTATAAAAACTCCCGTGCACACTGATCAAACTCCAACTTTAAAGAGGGTTAAAGATTTAGTGGATTCTAATATAGAAATAAGGATACTTAATATATCTGAGAACACATACAATATAGATATATTTTATATTAATTTCATGAAGGAAGCAAACAAAGGACAGGACCCTATTCTTCCACCGCCTATAATTGATCCCTTGGAGATAGAGAAACTTATGTATAGAGAATCACATAGGCGATTAGCTGTAGCAAATCTCACCTTTGAAATTGGAGATGGATTTTCTATTAGCTTAGGAATTTATTCGCTAATAAGAAAAGCTGGTTACAGTTATCATAAAAAAGCTGATTTGGATAGAGAAAGTAATGCTATTGTATCAAGTGTAACTAAAACAACAAAAGTCTGTGTTGATTCTGAAGATACAGAAACACCTAAAGAATTACCACTACTTAAATCTGAAGTATTATTCTACCAAGAATATGGCGGTGAGAGAATAGAGTTTACAAACAGTGAAATGAACACTATTAAAAATCCATTTGGCCCACCAATGATGAAACTTCTGGGTTTCAAACCCGCAACAATGATTTGTAAGGAAAAATGGTTTTTAAAAATGGGTTACTTCTTGTATCCAAATGAAAAAATTATAGAAGGATCAACAGTAGCTTTTAAAGCAATGCATAAAGCTTGCTCTGATTTGGATATGATTGCAATTTGTATTTTATGTACTAGAGTAAATGCAAGACATACTGTTGTGGCTTTAAACCCATGTAGGAACCCACTAGACCTGGATGTGGAAGTTGGTTTTGATGTTATACATATTCCTTTTGTGGAGCATGTTCGAGATTTAAACTTACAAGATGGTGACGAAGAGCCTGTTGAACAGGCTCACAAAGTTGTGATGAAAGACATATTGGGTGCTATTCAATTTGATTACAAACCAGACATGTTTTTGAATCCTAAGCTTCAATCAGAGTACAGAGCAATTGAAGCAATAGCTCTTGAAGAGGAGGATGTGGAACCATTTGTTGATACCACTAAACCTAATTCAGCAAACTTCCAGAACTTAAAGGAGGATTTATTTGAAGAAATGCTAGGACCATTTGGTGCTCTAACCATTAAGAGAACTGCTCCAACAAGTTCAGGTGCTAACAGTAAGAAGACTAAAGTTGCTGACATAGATGAGGACTTACTCCAGCAAAGATTGTCAAGTAAGACTGTTCACCAGTACACAGTACCTCAGTTGAAACAGGTCTTACAATATAAGGACATTGACAATTTACCTGCATTGACTGGTTTGAAAAAACATAATTTAATTGAGCTAGTTTATAAGAATTGTTAATAAAACGCAGGTTCTACATTTAACATTTATTAATACTCTAAATATAAAGAGATCCATCAGCTGGACCGAGGTGATGGATGCCGATTAGCAGAGCATCAACTAGGGTCCAAACACCAAGGCCACCGAAACTAAACAGCTTCCCGATTCCCTCCTGCCAGTGCCCTAAATAAAATCTATCAGCTCCAAAGCCTCCAAGTGTGAGAGCAAGCACTAGAGCAGTACCCCATCTGGTGCCAGCTGTCCAAGAGCATCTGATTTTCTTTAAGAATTTTCTCTTTCCTAAGCAAATTACATCATCTGAAACTGTGCAGTTTGTCCTGTAAAAAAATATACTGTTAATCATGGATACCCTGATTATAATATGTTACAGATAAAATCATACATTGTTAAGTTTATAACTTTAAAAGTTGAATTTGATAGCATTCAAATGCTTTATAATTACAGCTTTAAAAGTTTATATTTTTATACCATTTTGATATAAGAGATATAATACAGAAGTCAAACTTACAAATAATACTTCATAGGTGAAGCTAAGGAATTGCAATTAGCTTTCTGATCACATCTATGTTCCCATTTATCAGTTTGGTAGCAGAACCGACACATTGCAGTTTTGTTTAAGGATTTAGGACCCTGGAAACCAATACACAATAAATGTCTTAATTACCGAGTTGCAATTTTTTTTATTAATCTAACTTCTTTTTTATAATAACAAATAAATTAAATTAATAATTAATGATAGTTTCTGAAAAGGAAACATATTGGTGAAGACACACACTGTGGTGTAGTGTTTAAAAAGTGCTCTATTGATGATTGAGATTATGATAACAAAAGCTAAAGAAACCAATTTAAAATATTTGATATTACTCACATTGCATATAACTTTGGGTTTCACAAAACATGTGTAGTTGTACATTCCTCCATAAACACAATCAATATTTCGGTCACATGACAAACAAGGGTAGTCGAGATCTGAACAATTTAATGTATTGCCTTCTTCTGAAGTGGGGCAGCTTTTCAGGTATTCATCGTTTCCACTAAAATTCACTAATTTACTATTGGTGTCTTCCTTCGACTTGCCTTGTTTGCTTTGAATATCCATTTCATTGTTTGCTAAAAGTAATCATAATAAAATTAAACGTGTTGATTGTTAATTATAATAGTCTTTGAATTATATTATTATACGGAATTTACCCATATCCGTTACGTGTATTGTGTTGAAAATAACTAAAAGGATTAAAACTAAACTGTCTCTAATTGAAATTCGTAAAGGTAGGCACCGAGGCATTTTAACTGATAAGATTTCTACATATTGAAAATAAAGACAGTGGTTTTATTTTTAGTATAATAAATTTAGTTGTTATTTATCTATTTCAACAACAAATTACTATATCCACTTTTTGTTTCTGCACTTTCTGCAAAGCTGCAATTATTATTTTAACTTTGACAACTTGACAGTTCAAAAATCAAAATTGACATAACATATAGATGGCATAAAGTCACAGAGTATATAGAATGAAATAAAATGTCGACTGACAAATGGTTTCCTCTACGTTTCTTCGATGAGTTTATTAAACTTCAGTTCAAACTGCGCCGCTTTCTTAAACTTGAATTATTAAAAATATGCTTTTTCTTCATTTGATTCTCAAGAAACGGTTTATCTCTAATGTAATCGGGTTGTGAATAGGCTGCTTATCTTTTTTAGGAGTTGCCATTCGATAATTTGACATGTCACATTCTGACAGTCTTCAAAGTTCAAGTTTGAACCTGTGGTTTGAACTTGGAATTCGAATTTGAACTTGGAAATCGAATTCGAACTTATAAAATTATACAAGTGTAGTGTAACTGAGTGTAACTAAGAATTTGTGCCCGAATTCTGGAGTAAACACTTTAATGATTGAATTAAATGTTTAAAACAGATGATAAGGCAAAAATACTTTAGGGATAAATTGTAACAGTTTTTATCATGTCTTACTTATCCATTACTGATATTTTAGTAAGTAATGAAAAAGTTCCTTGTAAGTTTTTACACGATCTACCGAAAATGGGTAAGGTTGAATTAAATCTGAGAAATTAAGAATTGAGGTAAGAGTTAATATTTTATTTAAGTTTTCGTTTGTTTCAGGATTTTTGAACCCATCTTGTACTGACGAGGATTTGAAAGCTGGAACAAATTTAGAAATACCATTATGGTTAGCCGAATCACTGTCTTCCAGAAGACCACCACTTTGCAATGTAGATCTACCCAAAGTTTATAAAGAAACATATAGAGAAATTTTTAATGCAGATGCTTGTACTGTAGACCTTCATAAACTTTCTCAATATTTCTATGAGCTTGGCTGTTATATAGCTAAACATGATATCAAGGGAGAAGTTGCATCTACACTTGTAAATGTAAGCATATTTATTCCACAACATTTAGACTACAAGCCGGTATAGGAAAAAAATATGGGTCAATTGAACCACCAGGGGATATATCTAGAACGATAGAAGAGCATAAAATAATAAGATTCATCACTATGCCGTCACTTGTAAGCTGTCCAACTGAGTGCAGATGAGAATTCAAAAGTACAGGTAGACTCGGTAAATTTTGGTCATATATTTTTGTACGGCATTCTTAACCATCGATAGATCCATTAAAAATAATAAGAAACCGCTCAGTGCCGTACAAAAATGGTGGTCCACAAAGTCGGAATTTTTATTTAATTTCCGAGAGTTACCGGGGGTAAATTTGGTCATTTGACCATGTACGGCATCTGTGTCATACTATTTCTATACTGCTTTTAATCCATTATTCTGCAACGCCGTACAAAAATCATGGGGACAAGGGGAAAAAATCGAGAGTTGCAATCCCCTCTCTTTCACCACTCCAGGGGGTCATTTGACACAACACGAAATAAATTTATTTTTAAAGTATTTTATGCATAGATAATATTTTTTCATGTGCCGTACATTTTCGTTGGTTCAAAGGGGAAAAATCTGAAAAAGAAAAAAATCCATATAACGAAATGTTTGCTTTATATTTTGATAATAAAATATAAATATACATTAATATTAAGAAGCTCGAGGTGGTTAATTATCACCTTGGAAAGTCGGAGTCAGGTGGAATGGACTCCGTTAAATTGATGAACTAATAAAGAAGCTATGAACAAAAAGATGTGAATTATATGCAATCAGCGCATGAATACAGGTAAAGTCACAAGCAAATGCTAGTAATATATACATATTCAAAATGTACAAGTAAAGCGCTTTCAAATGATACCAAACACGGCATATTTATGTTTTTTTCGAGGGTAGGGTTTTTTTCGAGGGTAGGTGCTCAAAAGTGACTAACGTTTTTTTTTTGAGCTCTAAGTTTGTAAAAGTTTTAAAAATAATTTAAAGCACTCTTTCGTTTTAAATCTATGTGTCTGTAAACCACTACACCTACCAGCATTTCATCCTTCATTGATTTCCTTGTATTTGCAAAAATTACCAACACTAAGATGGAGAACTTGAAAGACAACATTGCACAGATGACTGAGAACTTTAACACTAGGATGGCAGAGTTCCAAAAGCAATTACAGTCTAGCAACACCCCTGCATCCTCAAATATCACTACAGAGTTTTCTCTCTTCCAAAGCTTTATTTTGTCATCGCTGAAAATCCTGCAGAGTGAAGTTGAGATGTTATTCAAGCTTCATGATATACATGAAATGCGTTCTCGTCGCAAGATTCTTCTTCTGCATGGTGTCAAGGAAGACAACAAAGAAGATACTAAGGCTGTAGTGTTAGCAACTTTATCAAGCAAGCTCCAGTCGTTGAATCTTGATGCGGATTCCTTCAGTCGCTGTCACAGGATGGGCCATGTGAGTACCAGTGCTGCCAAACCCCGCCCTTTGTTAGTTAAGTTCAGGGATGTAGGGACAAAGAATTCTGTCTGGTTCTCAAAAACTAAGTTTAAAAACAGCGGTGTCACTGTGTCGGAATTTCTGACTAAATCGCGACACGAAACCTTCATGGCCGCTCGGAAGAAATTTGGTCTCCCCAAATGTTGGACGAAGGATGGCAACGTCTTCGTCGTTGGTTCTGATGGCGAGAAGTACCAAGCAACCTGTTTAAGTGACTTAGACTCTATTCCATGCGCGCGAGTGGATAATGTGCAATTGACTTCCAGTGTTCCTCTGTTGACCGACTCAAATAATTGTTCTAAAGCCATTTCAAGACCTAAAAGAATGGGTAATAAGATTAAGTAAACCTAAAGTATATTAAAGCACGCTCCAGTATTGTATGTTATGTCCTTTTCAAACTATTTTCACCTTTATTGTTGTGTCTTATGTACTCTTTTTCCTTATAACTTCCTTCTGTATGTCCAATTATTAATTTTTACCCTCTTCTGTGTCTATTGTAAGTAATTTTTTTAATTTTTGTGTCGGTTTTCAAATATTGTTTTGTAAATTGTAATGAAATGACATTATGTCAAATATTGTCAATATCAGATGTCAACTGTCATTTAAGTGTTCCGTTTCATGTAGTTTTGCGATAACCTATATTATTTTGTATTTGCTGGGGGTGTAGAAAAAATAAGCGTTTTCTTAGACATAACTTATATTTTAATATTCATATATATATTAGTATACATATTATTATAGTATATATCTATCTGTCTATTGGTATTCATATAGTACGTATTTAGTATATTCATTATAAACTCAAAGCTATCGTGGTGTCAGTAAGTTGGTGTTTAAACTTTATAATTGATTTAAAATGGTTAACGACAATTCATCTAGTGACCTTAATTATATGTCTCTCTCTTCTGAAGATGATAATGATAGTGATGAGAGTTTTCGCAGTTCTTCTTTTGTCCCTTTGAATAATTTCCTATCCTCTAGTCTCCCTCCCAACCTGAAAAGCTTCAATGTAATCCATATAAATGCCCAAAGTTTGCCTGCACACTATCCCGATTTTCTCACTTCTTTCGAGTCTATTAATGTCCATGCTATCCTAATTTCCGAGTCTTGGTTCAAACCCTGCCTTCCTTCTTCCAATTACTCACTTCCTGGCTTCCACTTGATAAGGAATGACCGCCTGGGGAGGGGTGGGGGAGGCGTCGCGATCTATCTACGGTCCCACCTACCGTTCAGTATTATTAGTATGTCGCCGCAACCCCCTCCCCCGGACGCGGCTGAACATCTTATTATTGAAGTTTCCTTAGCTCATAAAAAACTCCTCTTGGGTGTGTTTTATAGTCCTTCCCTTTCCATTAATTATTTCCACTCCTTCGAAACCATCCTTGAAAAACTTGTCCCTATCTATGAACATTCCATCCTTATGGGGGATTTTAACACTTGCCTCCTTAAAAACGACTCCCGAGCCAAGACTCTTCTTTCTATTACTGAATCCAATAACCTTCATCTTCTTTCCCTTAAACCTACTCACTCCCTTCCAAATTGCTCTCCTTCTCTCCTCGATTTAATGTTTGTTTCCTCTCCCAATCTGGTCTTGAAACATGGTCAGTGTGATGCTAGTGCATTCTCTCATCACGACCTAATTTTCCTGTCATACAGTGTGCGGCCTCCTAAACCTAAACCCAAACTTGTGATGCGACGCAGTTTTGCGGGGATAGACACTGAGAGTCTTCACCGTGATGCTAGTAAGATTGACTGGTCTGTCATCCTTTCTGCCGATAATACTGACTCCAAAGTCGATTTATTTACTTCGCTTCTGACACAACTATACGACCAACACGCACCCCTCAAACCAGTCAAACTTAAGCATCTACCAGCTCCCTGGCTCACGGATGACCTCAAGTCACTGTTAATTTTAAAATCGAAAGCAAAAGCCAAATATAAAGCGAATAATAGTGACTTGAACAGGGAAAAGTATGTCAGGATTCGGAATCGTTGCAATACATGTTGTAGAGACGCACAACGACGCCATATTCACTCATCTGTCGAGAACGGCGACTCCAGTAAAATCTGGAAATTCTTAAAATCCATAGGAATTGGTAATAAAAGTAGTAACTCTCTTCCTGATAACTTAAATATAGAACTTTTAAATCAACATTTCACCGATTCTCCACCCACTTTAGATAATAATACAAAATTAAACACACTTTATAATCTTTCTTCTTTATCAATTCCTAATTTTCCACCGTTTCATCTGAGCCAATTCGCTGATGGAGATGTTAAGAAGAGCGTATTGTCAGTGTCGTCTAATGCAGTCGGTAGTGATGGCATCAGTCGTAACATGATCATCCCTATCCTTGACCTTATTATCCCAATCTTAACTCATATTTTAAACTGCTCCATTTCCTCGGGTTCTTTTCCCTCCGCCTGGAAAAGTGCTCAGGTTATTCCTTTACCAAAAAAGCCCAAACCCTCTTCCCACAGTGACTTCCGACCAATTTCTATTTTACCTTTCCTCTCCAAAGTCCTTGAAAAATTAGTCCATCAACAACTCAGTAGTTTCCTTAATAGACATAATTTATTGAACCCTTTCCAATCCGGTTTCCGTCCTGGTCATGGGACGACTACTGCGCTCACCAAAATCACTGACGATATTAGACTCGGCATGGACAACAAGCAGCTCACAGTGCTCACGTTACTCGATTTCAGCAACGCCTTTAGCTCTGTAGACTTCGACTTACTGCTGGGTTTGCTACGCTCGCTTAACCTATCTCCATCTGCGTGTAATTGGTTCCATAGTTATTTACATGGACGCCGGCAGCGAATTTCGCTTGATGACATTTCCTCGTCTTGGCGCAATATCAATGCCGGCGTGCCACAAGGATGCGTCTTGTCACCTCTCCTTTTTGCAATTTTTATTAATACCTTAACTCAATCTTTAACTTCTCTCTACCACATGTATGCTGACGATGTCCAAATCTACACCCAAGCGACTCTGGAAGACTTGCCCAATGCAATCAGTAAGGTCAACAATGATTTGTCTACCATTGTAAACTGGAGCAGGAATTTTGGACTATTATTAAATCCAGCTAAAACACAGACAATCATCATTGGGAGTGCGTCATACGTGTCAAGGATTGATTGGGCAGCTCTTCCGGATGTTTTGTTGGACGGCATACAGATCGGTTACAGTACCCACGTTAAAAACTTGGGTATTTTAATGGATCAAACCCTGTCGTGGGATGTTCACCTGAAGGAGGTCAGCAGGAGGATGTTTGCTTCCGCTGGCTCACTTCGGCGCCTGCGCAACTTTCTGCCTATCCCTACAAAAATAATGCTAGCTCATTCCCTTCTCCTTTCCCATCTTGATTATGCAGATACCTCCTACCTTGACCTTTCCGAAGCCCAGTTGAGTCGACTTGAACGCCTTCAGAATTTTTGCATTCGCTTCATCTTTGGCTTGCGTAAGTTTGACCACGTGTCAGACTATCGCAAAAAACTCAACTGGCTTCCCATCCGCCTCCGTCGTAACTCCCACATCCTTCATCTTCTCTTCTCCGTCCTGTTTGATCCTAAAGCTCCTCACTATCTCAAAGATAAATTTGATTACTTTACCTCTCCTTTCCCTCGCCCTTCCAAAACTTTACTTTTGCGTGTCCCTGTCACGAACACCAAATTTTATGGTCATTCCTTTGCTGTTCGTGCTGTTAAACTCTGGAATGAACTTCCACTAGAAGTACGTCAAGCGCAATCCTTAAGGAGTTTTAAACACCTTCTTAAGTCACACTATCTTTCTCTTGCTTAGCTTCTTCCTCTATTTCCTTACTGTTACCTTATTTTCTTCTTTGTTATATACCTACTACTATATTATATTTGTTCTTTATGATATACTTATTAAATATTTATAATTATGTTTTCTCTTGCTATTTATTACTATATGGTTGTTGTATATGATATTATACATATATTTATAATATATATTGAATATTTATAATTATATTTTTATTTTTTCCTAAAGCCTTATTTTTTGCTCACCCACCTCCTTTTAACGTCTCTCCTTACTTATTACATACGGTGGCCTGGAAGAGATCGCTACTTAGCGATAAGGCCACCGTTTGTACACATTATTTCCTATTAGCTGTACTTTGTGTGTCTCTATGTCTTTTGTGTGTGCAATAAATAATTAAAAATAAAAAAAAATAAATATTTATCTTAACTTAATTTTTTTACTCTGTATGTTTTGTCCGCTAGAGGGCGCCACATTAGATTTTGTGAAACCCCATATAGCCTTTAGCTAGCTGGTCGCTGGTTATCCAGTGAACAATTCAGACGCTTCTAATGATATGTCATTTGTCGAATTCTGATAAGTAGTTTAGAAGTTACGAGGGAATAGATGAACATACATACATGACCTGTCAAAATCATAACCCTCCTTTTGCTTTGCCTTAGTCGGGTAAAAATATGTTAATGCCGTACTGTATCAGATGGCCATAAAGCACCCTTAAAATTGTAGCTTTCGACTTTCGTCGCTTTCATCAGCCTAAAAGATGTGGTCTGCACAAAAATGTACGGCATCGTTTTTTCCTAATTTATCTATGTTAATACTATTTAAAACAATGAATAAAGTGTAGAAAACTATTATATTTCATTAATCTACGATGTTTAAACTTTTACAAAATTTCAGATTTTGCATTTCTCTATAACTTTTTTTAG
Source organism: Colias behrii (assembly GCA_029959065.1). Lineage (NCBI taxonomy): Eukaryota > Metazoa > Arthropoda > Insecta > Lepidoptera > Pieridae > Colias > Colias behrii. The sequence continues at coordinate 4,354,663 of JARWMC010000019.1, read as the reverse complement.
AACGGTTTCTTTTGAACGGCAATACTATACAACAATTGAATTTTACAATATCATGTTAAAAAAAAAGTTCCCGTAAATAGTATGACACAGATGCCGTACATGGTCAAATGACCAAATTTACCCCCGGTAACTCTCGGAAATTAAATAAAAATTCCGACTTTGTGGACCACAATTTTTGTACGGCACTGAGCGGTTTCTTATTATTTTTAATGGATCTATCGATGGTTAAGAATGCCGTACAAAAATATATGACCAAAATTTACCGAGTCTACCTGTACTTTTGAATTCTCATCTGCACTCAGTTGGACAGCTTACAAGTGACGGCATAGTGATGAATCTTATTATTTTATGCTCTTCTATCGTTCTAGATATGTCCCCTGGTGGTTCAATTAACCCATATTTTTTTCCTATACCGGCTTGTAGTCTAATTATGTTCATACAATATTTTATAATTTCTTAATTACTCCTCATGTAAAAATTTAAATTTAATAATTTAAATTTTTCCTTTGTAGACATTTCGACAGCGTTTCCGAATGATTCTCTCTGCTAGTGTGTCAACGGATTCTGTTAATGCTGTTCAACCTTTATCTGCAAGTGAAAGAGTTCGTACCGCTGCAGCTATGACTACTGAAAAAGCTCTCTCAGCTTGGTTGAAAAGAGGCGACTGTCCTCTCACTACTGCAAATATGGTTGCTAATCATAGAAAACGAAAACGAGCGGAAATGGAAATGCTATAATATAGATTTTAAAGTATTAAGTATATCAATAAAATATAATTTATTCTAAGGTTTGGCAAGTATGTATATTTTATTTTCTGTTTTTTATCTATTAATTCTAGCGTATTTACCTTTTCATAGTTAATATGAATGTACTGTGTTAGTGTTTTTAAAAATATGGTCTGAAATAAAAGTGTTTACTAGGATTTAGAGGAAAACAACATACATAATATTACTTGTTTGGCTTAACATTTAAGAAATATTAAGGACAGGAAAGGTTCTGCTTTTAGAAACATTTATAAAAGAAATGCATGCAAATTACACATCAAACACACATAGTCACATTTGTTGGCATAGAGTGAAATGAAAACCAGCGAAAAAAGTCAAACTATTTTATTACACTTAATATTTTTACAATTTATGTATACCATGTTGAAAATACATTCCTGTTTTTCATTCCTTATAAATAACTTATTCCTATGAGATCAATAAAGAGCAACTTAATTTCTTATAAGCATAAATATTAAATATCAATCAATTATTATTTTATGTCACAATTCAATAGCTACATTAATTATATTACTATCATACCGCAATTAACACTTAAATAGACGAATTAAAACTGTTATTATAAAAACTTCACATTGCTATACTATAAAACTTAATTTATAAAAAGCAGTTCATGCCTGATCATCACTGCACTCCTGGACTTCATCTTCGTCATTAACGTTAGTATTTTTTACACTAAACAACAGTTCTGATGTACACCTGTAAGGGTGTATTGATTGTTAACATCTGTCATTCTTCACAGACGGATTGAGGTCGTGGAAGTATGCATGTGCCATCGCATCGTCAGCAGGCATTCTTAAAGCTGGGTTGCAAGTCAAAAGACGAGCTAGGAGGTCTCTGCCCCTGGCAGACAGTCTTGGCACCACTTGGGCTAGCCCCAAGCTAGGTTGATACACTGGCAGTGGCTTGTAGTCTGGGAGTTGGGTCACTCCAGGCCATGTTTCTTCATTTGGTGTACCTGTGAATTGCATTTTTTATTATTATTCCAATACTTTATATAAAAATATGGTCCAGGTTACAAGTTTTTAATTTACAATCAATATTTATTTCATGTCTCAATCTACACATTTTTAATGATATTTGCACTAATTTAATATAGAATTATATAAGACATCATAGGACATGACACTTAACATTAAAAACAATATAAGTAAATTATAATTAACTAGCAGTGCCACACGGTATCACCTGCATATGAACATGTTATTCTTGTACATGGCTATATCACTTCAAGTCTCATTAAAATCTCTACAGAGTGGTTATACAATATACATACATCCATCCTCACAAGCTTTTGTATTTATAATATTAATTAGGACACTTACCAAGCAGTTTAAAAATTCTTTTTAACTGATCATCCACATCTGAACCTGGGAACAATGGTCTACCAGAGTTAGCTAGCTCTGCAAATATGCAACCAGCAGACCACATATCTATACTTGTAGTATATAACTTGGCCCCAAATAAAACATCAGGAGGACGATACCAAAGAGTTACAACCTCAGCTGAGTAACACTTGACTGGTATACCGAAAGCTCTAGCCAATCCGAAATCAGCTAATTTAAGTTCGCCATTTTTGTTGATAAGTAAATTCTGTGGTTTAAGGTCTCTGTGCAAAACATTATGACTGTGGCAAAATGCTAGCCCTCTTAACAACTGATACATGAATGATTTCACTACATCTAAATCTATTTCGCCATTCAGACTATCAAAATACTTCTTTAAGTCTTGATCACAATGCTCAAAAACTAAGGTCAACTTCTTCTCACTATGTAGCACATCATACAATCGGACGATGTTTTTGTGTTTTAGTTCTTTTAGGAGGCATATTTCCCGCAACGCTGACGATGGAACTCCTTCGTCGTCGTCATCTAGCCTGACTCTTTTCAATGCGACTATTTCGTGAGTTTCTTTATTTTTGGCCTTAAATACAGTCCCATAGGTACCTTCACCAATTTTTTCAAGCTTTTCATATTTCTGCATGTTTGTTTTGATAAAAAGCAAAATATAAAACTGTTTAAAAACAGATGTAATTGGCAAACGATTAACAAATGGCAAAAATTTAGAAATTTGCGAATAATTAAAATGATTGCACTTAGCAGACGGCAGTCGGCAGTCGGCACTTGCCAGTTCACACTTGTCAAAGTCAAACTCAAAGGCATGTCAATGTTAGTCGCTTGTCAAAAATGCCACTTTTTTTTAGGCATTGAAAAAAAATCTTTCGAAAATAAGGGCGTATTCAGAAAGAAAGCTTGAAACTTATAAGCGCTTATCGGCGCTTATAAGCGCTGGTTACCCGCGCAGGAAAATATATGAACATGCGCTTATAAGCGCTGATAGGCGCCGACAAGTTCCAACAAGTTTCAACAAACTTGTCGGCGCCGATCAGCGCTTATAAGCGCATGTTCATATATTTTCCTGCGCGGGTTACCAGCGCTTATAAGCGCCGATAAGCGCTTATAAGCGCTTATAAGTTTCAAGCTTTCTTTCTGAATACGCCCTAAGGTATTCTAGTGCAGACAGGCGATTTGCATAGACTGTGTCCACTGTCTCTAGCTTGTAGCGAGAAGCTTAGTAAAACGAAATGAAAACGAATGATTGAGAATGTTCGCAGCTGTACTAAGCAAGTTACGTCTAATTACTAATATCTAGTTAGTTGCTAAGCGTGTGCAAGTGCACGAACCACAGAGCATAATATCGAACATAAGTCCCACTGTGATCAATCCAATCGTCTTCTTCAATCGCTACCTGTGGGCTGTGCTAAGCAAGCCGCCTGTCTGTGCAACCGCGGCCTTATGTTTCTATTTAGGCACACCAACATTTTTGTTGCGTTGCTTAATTTTCTTATACAAGAATTTTTTATTTTAAATTTATTATTATGAATGATCGGTAATATCATGTTTCAACCCTTATTTCGACCATATCTTTTTTAATTATATTCTGCTGGACTAAAGTGTATTTTCCTTTACTCGATATCCAAAAAAAAAAAAGTCACCTGTTAACTGTCAATGTGCAGTCATAACATACATTGTCAGAAAGTTGAATTGTCATCTGTATACGTAAAATAAAAGAAATATAAAAAAACCCAGTATCTAATATCGACGGAGTTGGGAGGACTTTATAATATACTGTTCTAAGGTATATGAAATGTATTAAGAGCATTGTTTGTAGTGCAACGTGGTATTTAATTAATTTTATTCTGTGATATATATAAACACAAGGTATGTGATTGCTTTCGTATGAAAATTGTGTTTGTTTTGTGCGTAACTCAAGTTGCGATTAATTTTCTGTTGCGTAGTTAAGTTTTGCGTAAATTAAAATAATTGATATTCATAGATGAGTGAAGCAGAGCCCACTTTAGTCGACAAGTCGGAGAGTAGTTCCTTTGAAGATTTAGCTTCGGCGGCAGCTCAGGAAATCGAAGAAGCTAAATTAGCAGAAGCGGCTGAAAGAGAAAAACAAAAGGGACCTGTTGAAAAGAGTGATGAATGGCAGGATCTTTTGGGTTCTGGAGCCATCCTTAAAAAGGTACAAGTCTACATTTTTAAATTAATATTACTATCAATAATTCCTAAGGATTGAACAATGAAATGTCCTAATCTTAATAAATATAATGGAAGCTTTGATACTTTTTACTATAGAAAAAAACATTATTTTTAGATTATAAAACAAGGTGATGAATCAGAAGACTTAAGGCCTCAAAGGAATGATATATGTACAATTAGTTATGAAGTCAAATTACGAGATGGTAACAAAGAAACAGTGGAAAAAAGGGACCAAGTTAAAATATATCTGGGTGATAATGAGGTATCCTATTTTTAATATATTTAATACTTTTTTACATAATTTTTTAGCTACAAATATGTTAATTCTCTATGAACATCAAGGTTGGTCTTTCCTCAAGGTTAATACAATTGCATCACAAATTTTGTGGGTGTCTATGATGTGTACACATAAAATTATTTATGGGCAATGTGTATGTGTGTGTTTATTGATTTTAACCTGTTGAAAATGTTTCATGTTTGTGTTGAGTATTGCTATAGTTACAGTAATTGGCTTTAATTTTAGAGGATTGGATATGTAATGACAACATTTTAATCATTATATTATGTAACTAGATTCATACTATATTGACTTCTTATTTTCAATAAAAATTTATGCTTTATTTATTGCATTTATGTTAGACTTTATGATTTAAAAATATGTAATAAAATATTCAAATAAAAAAAAAAATATCAGCGAGTTTGAGAGTTCCTAGATGTATTGTTTGATTTGTTCTTGACATTATGCTGTAAACCTTGAAAATGATCAATTCTTTCAGATCATAAAAAAATAATGCGGAATACACTTCTATATATTATACATTCAGTATAGAAGTCTCGCTTTACAAAGCATATTTTTAATAATCTATACTAATATTATAAAGCTGAAGAGTTTGTTTGTTTGAACGCGCTAATCTCAGGACCTACTGGTTTGATTTGAAAAATTCTTTCGGTGCTAAATAGCCCATTTATCGAGGAAGGCTATATATCATCTTGCTAAGACCAACTGGAGTAAAGCACTGCAAGTAAACCTACACAGCTAGTAACTAATAAGAACACTGGCTTAATATTGACATCAAAACTATAAATAGTAACGAAAACAAAGTCATTATAATGCAAAGCATTATCTTATCATAACATCTCCAGATGCTTATCTATATAATATGCATATTTGTTTATTCATACATTTTCAGGTACTTCAAGGGTTGGACTTGGCTTTAACCTTGATGTATAAAGGTGAAATATGCCTCCTACAAATTGCACCAAGGTTTGCGTATGGGGAGACAGGATTAAATCCTGGAGACAGTTTGGGAATGGTCGGAGAACTAGCTAGCCCTAAATATGAGGGACCACCCATTGAGTCGGATACTTGGTTAGTAGTTAAATTAGAGCTGCATGATTGGACGGAGGAGCCTGATCATGATACACTACCGATAGCTGAGAGAATGCAAATTGGGTGAGTATAGTACTTCTGAACTTATATTTTAAGTACCTAAATTTTACAAACTTGTGATAAAAGAGTATTTTTAAATAAATTTGATTCTGTTTAGGCTGGTATTTTATATCTTGCATTAGTTTTTATAAGAAAATTAATGTTATGGACCTTGTAAGACTGAGAGGAAATAATTTCTACAATTTACAATTTTTCTTATAACAATCGACCACTAGAATAAATAAGACTAATTTTAATTCTTTAGTATGTTTTTTTTTTTGTATAAGCAAAAATTATGTCAAGGTTAAAGTTTTATCTATTTTGTACAAAACATGTGGGTTTGATAGTTTTATTATGTCAATTGGGGCCACTATATTAAAATGATTATTATTCATTCATATTATCATTCAGTAAAAATTTGCAAGTAATTAGTGCAGAAATTTGCAAGTAATTGCTTTATGCACATCATTTATTTTACATTATGGACGTTTTTGTGTTTGTGTATTATTTCCATCAATTAGGTTAATGTCTTATTATGTAATGATTACTGTTCTTAACTATTTTTTAATGTCCTTAGAAGAATTAAATAATTTGTCATGTGTACACAGCATAAGTTATCAAATGTACACATTTAGATTCGATTTTTAGCGGTATGATCTATACATATAATAATTATACATATAATGATAATTTTAACATAAATTAGCTTTCCACCCGCGAAACGCTATCTAAAACTTATCAAATTATAAACTAAACAATGCGTCGAAAACTACGCTATATATTGGTGAAAAGAGATTGAAAATAGTGCACTATTCTTTGTTTATTTTTTGAGTTTATTACGAACAAGCGCGGCAGAGGACTTTGTAATTATAATATGTGATAGCTACGAATCTTTGTTCATAGGTTTCAATATAATATTCGTTATCTGAAATCTGGGTCTTATTAATCTATAAAGATAATGAGAAATGTTGATAAACTCAGAACAATGACCCTGATTATGTATTATTAAATTAAAAAATCAATATGTATTTATTATGTGCTCTCTTTGTTTCATAATAATAATACGTAATGGTGTAAACACAGTTTAATTCAAGCTTCTAATCACCTTGCATGTAAAAGAGCAATTAGTATTTAGCGTTACATGATGTAAATTTAAATATAGATCCACAATAATAACTTTTTGTTGACGCATTTTGCCTAATTGTGTTAAGGTCTGCATAAAATAGATAGATCCATTTTCTGTTTATCGTTTTGTTTCATACTACAGTTTCAAAATGCATACAGGAAATTAGAAATTGCCGAGATTATTTAATATTTGGCTTCTGTTCACATGAGTCTTATAAGATACACACAAATCAGTTAACTATCTAGTCAAATCTGATTTACTGGATTGTTATATTCTTACTAGCTGTCCTGGCAAACGTTGTTTTTCCTTTTCTTATAATTTATGGGTATGAAAAATAGATTTTGATCGATTCTCAGACCTACCCGATATGCACAGTTAAGAACTGTTGTGCTATTCAAATACTTGGTTCTACAAAATGTTTCAATTTTTTGAAATTAAACTTCTTTAGGCGCGTTGATTTTAAAATTTCAAGGTCGCGTCATGACAATACTGTCACGTCTTGACGTGACTCCATGGAGTAAGGCGAAGATTTTGGTATCTTTGAATCTTGCCAAAGAAGTTTCACTTCTGACACGTGTGCTTGGCACTCTTTTTTTCTATACTGGTATGCGTTGCCGCCTTATAACAGTACTGAAAAAACATTTTGTCTTATTGGCTTGTTCGAATCTCGTCAGAATCCGGCGGCGTTGCCGTGGCAACTGGTGGTACACGCGCGGGGAAGCGCAGCTGGCGGTACAACTGTACCGGCGCGCGTTGGACGTGCTAGATGAAAGCGAGGGTGGTATTACCGATCCCACGGCTAGTGGTGAACTAACACCGACTCCGGATGACCTCATGGCATTGCTGGAGGAACGGCTTCGGGTCCATAATAACATGGCAGCCGCGCAGTTGAAGGCCGGCGCGTATGAGGCCGCTTTGCAGGTACGTGGGACTTTGGGTATAATTCTTTTTTCATAGGTCTTTTTTAATTGTAGTGTTTAATATAACACGTAGTTGGATAAGTAATATTTTTTTTTTAATTTGTGCGCAAAGGCATATATGACAGTTCCACTTGTTAATATTCATTTTATTTAAAAAATGTAGGGGGACAAAAATACCATACCTGCATGTCAACTAATAGTACAGCGTGCATTATAATTATATGTATTTTATATTTAATTATGAAGTAGCGAGTTTACGCTTCCCTAAAAACACTAAAACTTAAACGCAACATTAAAATGTATACCGCGATGGGTCGTAACAGCTAGGCTCTCGCCGCAGCGCGTATTTACATACTACACATTGCAAATGCAGATGTTTCTTTGTTTTAATATACCTATATTTTCCAACAACATCCGTAGGCCGTGACTCGCGTACTCACCTGCCAGCCGAACAACGCAAAGGCACTGTACCGCAAATCGCGCATCCTCACCGCAATGGGCCGCAACAGCGAGGCGCTCACCGCAGCGCGCGCCGCAGCGGCAGCGGCGCCGCGCGACGCAGCGGTGCGGCGCGAGCTGGCGGCGCGCGAGGGGCAGGCGCAGAGGGACCGCTCGGTGGAGCGTAGCCTCGCTAAACGCATGCTCGCTACGGGCGATAAGCCGTCGCCGGACAAGCGGCCGTCGAGGGCACGGGTGAGTTTACTGGTGTGAAAGAGTGAATGTTCGATAGTGTGAGTGTAGAAGACATATAGCCATAGGTGTTAGATTCAAGATTTTAGTGGAAATTGGGATAGGATTCAAGATTTTATCAGATCTTGGGATAATGATGTTATTTAGTGGATTTGTTTTTGAGGAAGATTTAAAGCTCTTCCTCTTCTTACATTAGTTTCATTTAAAAAATGATATTTAGAAGTTTTGTTTGAACCTAATTCTTTGTGTTACAGTTTTCAATTTTTTATTTATGTGACTAGCAAACTTTAATACATGTTCTATCAAAAAAGTTCGTTAAAATTTACGTAAAAACATTCAATAGTATTACTTCAATAAACAATACAATAAATAAATAACAGATGCTAGTATGGAGCTCGCTGCTGCTCAGCATACTGATGGGCGTGGCCAGCGTGCTCGTGTACCGCTACAAGTACCAGGCGCAGTGACACCTCTGCCCTGTGAGTACTCTGTGCATTAACGTTAGATTGTTAGACAGTTGGATTTAAATAATTTTGTTTGGTGTAATCTGAATCTCATTAAAAAAATCTAATATTTTTTTTATCAGCTTCATTGTGTAGTCTTTTCTCTTAACTGGATTAAAAAGAAACAAAAAAATATAAGTAATTTGGAATGTGACAGTCGCATGATATATGGATTTACCATACGAGCCCTGTTAAAATTAAAAATGTAAGGGAAAATTATAGTTCATCAAGACGACAAAAAAAAACACAGTTCTGTTTTACTGGGTATTCCGTAATCATCAGTTTAACAGTAATTGTAGGATTGCCATCATCATTGGTACACTTATTAATTATTATAAAAGTTTTATAATTATATTTTTCTCTTCCAGGCGACAGAGGCGTAACTTAATGAATGGGGGTGGCATGTAGCTGATTAAAATTCTTACTTCCACATTTTCATTTTCATAAAGCTAAGCTTTGACATAGAGAGAGACATAGAAAGATCAAACAAGAGATATCAGCATTAAAAAGCTGGAGGAGTTGAAGATTGACAAAATATCAGTTTAATTATTTTGTAGGAAAATAATAGTATATAAGCTGATTATTTTTTCTATTCATTCCTCTCTGATTTAGCAAATCGAATCGTTACAACGGGCTTTGTAACGATTTTTAGTTTACTTTATACATTTTAATCCACAAAATATATCAAAGTTTACATATTGTATGATATTCAAAGTTTTAGTTGTTAGCTAGTGCCAAAATCATAATATCGTAATGTATTTATTAAATGTAAGTAAGAGTATTTCACCTTCCACATCGCTTAAGAAAACGTATGTAAAGTCACTTCTGGTACCTACATATTAAATAATAAATATCATGTTGAATACGTAATACACTGTAAAAATATTTTTTGAAACTTTATAGTTTAAGGCTTAAACTTTGAACGCATTCCAAAATAAATTTACGATTTCATACTTGAATGTATTTTTTTATGGTGCTTTATTTTTTAACCGCATCAGGCACTTGTATTAGCATTTCCAGATAAATATAGTGGTATATTTTATAGTACGAATGTACGAACAAATTATTACTTAATCTGTGTTGGATTCTTTATAATTAGATCACTCGACGAATTATTATTTGGATATTGGTTTGGTGTAATATTATAATTCGGTGGTACTGAATAAAAAAATTGTTGAAAATTATATTTTGTTTTAATCAACCTCTCATATTCTTATTACCTTTCATTCCTAAATTTTCACTAATTGCAAGATAACGTTAATTATGCCAGCAAACAACAAATAGGATCTAAACTCTCATTGTTTATGACAAAATATTTTTCAAAAAGCAATCGATTAGAGGCTCTAACTAAATTATTTGAGCGTATCTAAAGTTTCCTGCCGGCTCTTCTCTGCTTTACGAAACAGTGGTACCTAAATATTATGTTTCGAAAGAAAGTGTACTGTGTAGTTAAACGAATAATTGTTTGAGTTTGAAGAGTAATAGTGTGGTGCATAATGCCTAGAGTGGTTACAGACTAGCGTATTATACGCGCGTATGAGCTCGTTTTTAATAAGTTGGAAGCGCAAGTAGAAGCGCGTCTTTTGTCACACGTTAACTCGTATTAAGCTTTGGTCTGGTGATCATGACGCACAACGCTGTGGTATGCGCCACAACGCAGCGTCACGACGCAGCATTTACCATCAGGTGGTCAGTTGATTTTGCTGCAGCTACCAAGGTCTAATTCTATTGTCTTCAAAAATACATATTTTCAACCCGTGACGCACACCGCACACCGCGACATTGAAACGAGATTGACGTCGCGCTGTGCGGGAGTACACCTCCCGACTTCACCGCGATTGCCCTTCGCCGCTGACGCAAACTGCGACGGAACAAGAAAACATTCTCGACGTTTTTCATATCATTAGTGTCCGGCATCGCATACCGCAGCGTTGTGCATGATGATCACCAGACCAAAGCTTTACGAGTTTCTAAGCTCGTATAATCCTTGTTGTACTGACACGACACCACCGGTTCGAGCAAACACGGCGAAATATGCCAATTTACGTGAGTCCGGTTTTTTTAAAGCGCGTCATGTAGCGCGCCTGTAATCGTATTATTTCTCAATATTTACAAGTGGTTATGAACAGTCATTATTAAAACTACCATCGATACGGATGTCGCTTTTACCTAAAAGAATCGGCAAGAAACTTGATACGGTCTAGTTACACTTCAGATATAAAAAAAAATGTCTAAGGTGTCACATGTGGATTGTGGAACACACGATTGGAACGAAGTTCCTATTGAAAAGGGGCTAGGCGAGCGTCTCAAAAAAAACCTCACAACACTTTTGCAATATAGCAAGTGTATTAGAATTCCTTCACTTATTTAATATTTCATTTATCATTTAATTCCTTTATAATATAGAAGATTAGGGGCAGTATTTAGGTACTTTGATAACATCATTCTAGTTATTTTGATTTAAATTAACATCACAAGAAAACAATATCTCTTATGTATTTTGAAATTGGTTAACGTTATTTTTATGATCATATTGTTAATGAAACTGGTTCTAAATAATACACAGTGTAGTTTAAGTAATCTTTATTTATTATATTTCTGTTCAAACAACGCACACAAATCGACAGTACACAGTTAAGTTAATAAAAAATTATACAAACAATAGTTCAGTTTGAATACACTCAAAAATATACAGTAAAAATAGGTGCCTATACATAATGCAATAATACAAATATTTAAGTTTAACATATATACAGACCAAAGCATGTGTGAATCAAATAACGCCCTATCATAAGTATAGGATAAGAGCTATATACACAGTATACTAATTAATATTTCTTCTGATCTCACAAATAATAAATAGTAATTATTAAACTGTAATATTCACTTATGATGTTTGTATGTGTATTTGGAAAACCTGTTGGACGGATTTTAATTAAATTTGCTAGTTATTAGGTTCTGTTATATTCGTGCTCTAAACTAGTCCACTAGGACATTGTTTCACAATTCTCAAGTTAAAAGTTTTAAAACTTCTTTTTTGTATGGCACTTCCTGATACAAACATATATTAGTCAATTTGTTATCCAATATATTTAGGTATTAATAATAAATCTATAATAATAAACACATTAATTTCTACAAGAGGTAGATACAGGTATCCCGTGCAATTCAAAATTTGTTAAATATATTTCATACGATTTAAGCGCGTCACACACGGTGAAGATACTTAATACTATCTTAAGATACTGTAATATAAAATATTACAGTATCTTAAGATAAAATACTATAGTATCTTCACCGTGTGTGACGCGCTTAAGAGATACACAGCTGATCTATAGAAAAATCACAATTTTTTTCATAAATTATGCAATGGTAACTCGCATTTGTCATTGTGGAACTCTATGATGTAACAGAAAGTTATAAAAACTAGCTAATAAGAATTATAAATAAAAAATACAATTTACAGCTGTTTAAAACAAAATACCACATTATTATTGTCATCATAATTTAGAAAAATAATAGGTATCAGTTTAATTTATAATAAATATGTAATTTATTGATATCTTTACATTTATTCACAATAACAGTTAATTTTTGTTTTATAATATTAGCTATCACAATAGTGTCATTCAAATGATGGTATACTATAAGTAATAAGTTTTAACTTTCTATAGGAATGTTTTTGATAGAAATATAAGTTTCTCAAATCAATATGGCAATGCCTTTTGAAAGCATATCTTTATTACAATGTTAACAATAATCTTTAAACCTACATAATTATATGAAGCGTCTTATAGGGCTCGTATATATTAAAACTACCTCACTAATATCATTTACAATAAGTAAAATTACACTTTAAGTCTTATAATATTTATTTGTCACACAAAGTCACCGTAAGAACACTTTCAGTTGCACCTTGTCCGTGGTGATAATGTCGAAATTATCGGATTTCAAAAACTTATTTAGTTTTCTCTGCCTCTCTCTCCACTCGTGTATTTTATACCTTGTGCACTTGCGTTTGAGTCTATTTTTGTTTCTCGTGAGGTTTCTCAGCGTCGGGCGCTGTAAAGGCCTTCCCTATGATAATCTTTTGTATGTGAGTGATCTCGAAATCCAGCTAACAATATGGGTTAGAATATTGATTTCCGCAATAGTTGTTAGAGCTTGCACTGCAAAGACTGTAGCGACGAAATCGTATAGCAGTTTAGGAGAAAACACCGACCATACAAACAAGTGGTGTCGGAATATGATGGCTATGACGCAATAGATGGCTAGCTGGTAGACTCGCTGCAGCGCCATTATGTTGATCACGCGCCAAACTGATTTCAGGTACCTAGAAAAAAAAGTTAAATAAATAATAAGTTTTTTATCCGTGGGTTAAAAAAATATCGTTTTTGATTCAACTTTTGCACGTTTTAAAAAAAGTTACATCACAAAGGCTGATCCTTTCAGTCAATAGTTAATCTGAGTTCGAAAATCTGCGTATCTGTTTACCTGTTACGCTTTAAACTGTAAAATATATACGTAGATGCAAAAGATAGAAGGATTTTTTGTTTAACGAGGAAGAAGGAGATGAAATTTATTTTTGCCGTTCACCACACCTATAAAATATACACGTCAAGCTTGTCGAGGTCTGGTCACTGACCGCGACACAACATTCACTTGTTAAAGTGTGCTCACACGATAGGGTGTGTTCACACTGACCGCAACAAGATATCTGTTCATTAGGCTGTGTTTGCACTAACCACGATACGATATCCTGTAAAGCTGTGTGCACACGCTACGCGCCAAGGTACTTACATTGCGGGCTGTGGGCACACTGAACGCGACACGATATCCCGTAAAGCAGTGTGCACACTCACCTCGACAAAGCGAGCGGGTGCGGCGGTCGCCCACGTTCAATGTGGGGTGTGGTCACACTGACCGCGGCACGTTATCCGCTTATTAGCACCTATAAAGCTATATGCACACTCACCTCGACAGCGCGGGCGCGTGGGCCAGCTTGCAGAAGAGCGCGGCACCAACTAGCGCAGGGCCGGCGTACGCGTGCAGCCCCATGCGGGCCGCTACGATATCCTGTAAAGCTGTGTGCACACGTGTACGCATCGAGCCGAGTGCATTGTGGGCTGTGGGCACACTGTACGCGACACGATATCCTGTAAAGCTGTGAGCACACTCACCTCGACAGCGCGGGCGCGTGGGCCAGCTTGCAGAAGAGCGCGGCACCAGCGAGCGCGGGCCCGGCGTACGCGTGCAGCCCCATGCGGGCCGCTACGATATCCTGTAAAGCTGTGTGCACACGTGTACGCATCGAGCCGAGTGCATTGTGGGCTGTGGGCACACTGTACGCGACACGATATCCTGTAAAGCTGTGAGCACACTCACCTCGACAGCGCGGGCGCGTGGGCCAGCTTGCAGAAGAGCGCGGCACCAGCGAGCGCGGGCCCGGCGTACGCGTGCAGCCCCATGCGGGCCGCTACGATATCCTGTAAAGCTGTGTGCACACGTGTACGCATCGAGCCGAGTGCATTGTGGGCTGTGGGCACACTGTACGCGACACGATATCCTGTAAAGCTGTGAGCACACTCACCTCGACAGCGCGGGCGCGTGGGCCAGCTTGCAGAAGAGCGCGGCACCAGCGAGCGCGGGCCCGGCGTACGCGTGCAGCCCCATGCGGGCCGCTACGATATCCTGTAAAGCTGTGTGCACACGTGTACGCATCGAGCCGAGTGCATTGTGGGCTGTGGGCACACTGTACGCGACACGATATCCTGTAAAGCTGTGAGCACACTCACCTCGACAGCGCGGGCGCGTGGGCCAGCTTGCAGAAGAGCGCGGCACCAGCGAGCGCGGGCCCGGCGTACGCGTGCAGCCCCATGCGGGCCGCTACGATATCCTGTAAAGCTGTGTGCACACGTGTACGCATCGAGCCGAGTGCATTGTGGGCTGTGGGCACACTGTACGCGACACGATATCCTGTAAAGCTGTGAGCACACTCACCTCGACAGCGCGGGCGCGTGGGCCAGCTTGCAGAAGAGCGCGGCACCAGCGAGCGCGGGCCCGGCGTACGCGTGCAGCCCCATGCGGGCCGCTACGATATCCTGTAAAGCTGTGTGCACACGTGTACGCATCGAGCCGAGTGCATTGTGGGCTGTGGGCACACTGTACGCGACACGATATCCTGTAAAGCTGTGAGCACACTCACCTCGACAGCGCGGGCGCGTGGGCCAGCTTGCAGAAGAGCGCGGCACCAGCGAGCGCGGGCCCGGCGTACGCGTGCAGCCCCATGCGGGCCGCCACCCGCAGCGGGCTGTACGCGCCCAGCCCCACGTAGCCCGAGCCCAGGTCCACCGACGCGAGGCTGTTCGAGTTGCCCTGCAAATGGATTGTAATTAAGCAATAATTAATAAATATGTAGTTGTCACGTGTCAGAAGTGAAAGGAGAATGACCACGGGTGGTATCGGTAAAATTTTAGTTGTGCCACGTATTCGTGATATTGTTAATTCCTATTTGTATTTATAATGATCATATTTATCACTATTAAGTCGTAATTATACCGAATAAATAGAAATAAAAGTAAAAGTTTTTGTTTTGACACATATATCTGTCTCTCTTGCAAGCGTCCTGCGTCATATGTCATAGTTTCTATTTGAAATGAATGTTGAATGAATGTGTTCGACGCACGAATTTATTTTGAAATAATGTTTATTACGATTTACTTTTCACATGTGTCTTGTAAATTAAAATATTACCTATGTAATAAATGTAAAACTTAACGTTCATCGTTAGATTAAACTCGATAAAGTATTTTTTTGAAGTGTTGAATAAAACTATTGTTTTATTTTGATTGTTGCGAACTGCGGCTTATTTACATAAAAACTTTAATCGTTTCTAAAAGTACTAACATCAAGCTTTAATTTGAGCTATATTTCATCTTGACACAATAAGTTTGATTGCGATACCAAGTGCCATAGTCACTTGGGCAATCTCCCTTCTTTGGCACGATTCAAAAATACCAATATCGTCGCTTTACTCCATGACGTGACCGTATTACCATGACGCGACCTTAAAATTTTACTCTCAACGCGCCTAAACTAACGCCAAACTAAAAAAAACACTCTTAAACTCAAGAAATTATTGTATTGTCACCGATCCTAGGTAAGTGTACAAAGTTTTAATTAAATCTGTCCGTTTAAAGTGGGCCAAAATCAAGTACATATAAAGCGGTTAGACACAAACATACAAGCATAAAGGCAAAAATACATACAACTAATAAGTTGATTAAAAAAAATATCAATACACACTTACCTGATAGAAATAAAACACAGCACCAATCCATATATGAACGAGCGCCAGCCCTATAGTATCTGCTACTTCCGTATTCCTCCCCGGTCTTGCATCCAACAACTTATGGTCCAAGCACTTAGAAGTTATCGTACATGTTATATAAATACTCGGCACCATAATTACATTATGTGGCCGCATTAATAGTATTATAATTAACATCATTTGGTTATACATTATATGAGACAAAGATCTAATAAGGTTCAGTTTAACTTCGTCCACATTCCAGGGTTCTTCCATATCATCGTAGAAGTAATCTTCCGATTTTTCTTTTGGCTTGCTATAGACGAATTTATTGGTATTGGGCAATTGGTTACCACAGCCTCTAAAAGCTCCAATGTATGTGATTATTTCGAATATTGTTTGTGCGTTTAGAATCCACCAGAAGACATCTACGATTAGTATATTATCCCATGTTTTTATGTCGTCGAAGGGAGTGCTTAAAGCATTGGTGGATATGCGATAGCAAAGTATGCACATAGTTGCGAGTATTGTCAATATGGAGTGTATTTTCAAGTAGTTGTTCATGTATCGAACATTCCAGAGACAAATGGCGAGCGTTAGTAACGTTCCTGAAATAAGAAATAGAAATTGAGAATTTTTAATGGTCTTGGATTTTAATGCTCAGAATTCTTACTCTGTTTTTCAATCAATACGTATCTAAAAAGGTTTAAAAAATTAGTTTACGCTAGCTAAAAAGTTGTCATTCACAAAAAAATCCGTAGTATTACTACTTACCAATAACTAGATGAGCTTGTAAATAAAATGAATTCTCTGTAGCATTCAACCAATCCGCGGTATCAGGCAGGAAGAGCCACCTGTCTCCCGTCTGGTTCATTGTACGAAGATATCTGTAAAATAATCATGTTTCAAATAAGATTTTGTTTAAGAATTACATACTTTATGACATAGAACATAAGTAACAGAATAACAATGTGAATAA
The DNA here is from genome assembly GCA_029959065.1 of Colias behrii. Taxonomy (NCBI): domain Eukaryota; kingdom Metazoa; phylum Arthropoda; class Insecta; order Lepidoptera; family Pieridae; genus Colias; species Colias behrii. The sequence continues at coordinate 4,337,377 of JARWMC010000019.1, read as the reverse complement.
CGTTTCAAAATAAGTACATATAACAACTTAAAAAATATACAGATAAAATTCCAAAATATTTGGGCAAATTACATAACTAGAATAAAACTACATTATTCCTGAGTGATATAAACAATATTTATTTTCTGACAGTATTCCAAGCGAATTCGGTATTAAAAGCTAGTCTGAACAAAGAATATAAGAACTCACCTATGCAGAGCAATAAGCAGCACCCACTTCGGTACAATACCAATTCCCACAGCGCTCATTCGACTTTCCAACTCTGGTTTATCCTGCACTTCCGTAGCTCCACTATACCTCTTACTAAAGTACATCACAACCACCACTATTGTTCTCACTAACACGAAGAACATTAGAGTATTCCAGAAGAAATACCACGTCATATGCTCCTCTTCTATAAAACTGGTCCCAAAGAACGACCAAGAGTGGAAAAGCGTGCCAATTACTAGTAAATAATCTATAGCGTTTAGTTCCCTTAAAGGGGATAAATCTCGAATTTTCTCCATACTATTTTTGATAATAAAGTAGGCAACGGTCAGAACGAATGCTGTTATTGTGAACGCTAAAGACCATAAGGGGTTAAAAGAGCAGAATTGGCTCTTAGTTTCTGTTATGAAGCAGCTGATTGTGAGAATAATGCCGATTACAGCGAATATTATAGCGAATGCTACGACAGAGCCCATGTTCGTTTTATGCTGGTCCGTGACGCTTATTTTTCTTTGGTTGTCTGGTTGTAGCGAGTATAAGGTCACGCATACGAGAGCTATCATAATCTGAAATGAGTTAAATCTTAATTAGAAATTTTAGACAAAATATTTAAAACCATTTTATGACGTTTACAATATGTTAATAATTCTTTAGGAATCTGTTTTCAATCCTTTGTTATAATTTTATTTTTGTTATATCTATTGATTTTAAATAAACAAATCAAAACTCTTACTTTTTCAATATTTCTGAATTAAAAAAAAAATCTTACCAAATACAGTAAAACAGTGGCCAATCCCAAAGAAAACATGTCAAAATCAGTGGTAGTAGCTGCCAAATATTTAGTCATCTCCTGTAGGGACTCCTGATAGAACTCCTTAGCTATTTTGGCCGCACTCTCCTGTCCCGTGGACAGATAGCGAGCGAATTGACTCTCCGCACGTTTGAATTGCTTGAAAAATTCTGTAATAAGTATTAGTAAAATATTAAATTTAGTTAAAATTTAATTCTTAGTCTACATGAGTTTTTTGACGAAAAAATACAGGGTGTAATCGTTAAGTGTGCACAGGCGATTTTTCCGTAACTATTACAGATAACAAAAAACTTTAAACTGATATCGAAAGTACTTAACCTAATGAGTAAAATGGCCGTAATAAATTTTTAAAAATAAAACGGGAAATATCAAAAAAATTATCTTAAAACCCTCCCATACATTTAGTATGAGATATGAATATCCCATGTACATTTAATATGAAAGATTATAGCTTTCTCTTTCTTTTTTTGGTTTTCTGCTTTAATTACTTCGTAAATTTGAAGGGAAGTTCATTTAGAAACTTTAAATAGAGCTCCTCATGGTATTGTACAATGAGGACGTCATTTCGAAAATCTGCTATGAATACAAAATGTATGGGAAATCAAATGTATGGGAGCGTTTAATGTAACATTTTTGGATATTTCTCGTTTTATTTTTAAAAATTTATTATGGCCATTTTACTCATTAGGTTAAGTACTTTCGATATCAGTTTAATGTTTTTTGTTATCTGTAATAGTTACGGAAAAATCGCCTGTGCACACTTAACGATTACACCCTGTATATTGAAATTTGATTTAGCATTCATACAAAGAGACAGTTGCAACAATATTTAAAAATGTATAAAACATTATTTGAAATTAACATCTTATTTCTCTAGAAAACATTGCTTAATACACGCGTAGGCAGAGTTTTGCTTCGGACAATTTTTAAGCAAGATTGTGAGTCTATTAAGTTGGTCTTTGTCTATTTTAACAATAACGAATACAATTGTAATTTGAAATTTGTAATCATAATACTTTTTTTGGTTTACCTAAATGATAATTACCTATATACTGGAAGACAGCGGGCAGAATGTTGCCCGTGCTGTCTTCCAGTATGGGCATGTTTAATATTTGTGTATATAGTATATAATGCAGGATAAAGTGTCACCAGTATCAGTGGGCAGGCCCTGCTTCGCATTGTGTGTGGCGATCACATGCAGCAAGTACAAGTGTTGCCTGATGTCCGCCGGCATGAGCGCGGGCAGAATGTTGCCCGTACTGTCTCCCGGTATGGGCGCGTTTAATAACCACGATATTGTTGGCGCTAAGTCCACTTGAGCCACTGTTGGGCCTGGGCCTGTGCTGAAGACAAAAAAATAAAAATTTCAACACTAATACGGAACATTAGGAGATCTATCACAATAATCGTGGTAAATAGATATAGACGAAAATTTAAATATTATTATTCATGAGCACAGACTACCTTTAAATTTGAACTTGAATTTGCAGAAAGTTACTAATTTATAACAACATAAGTATGCATATTGATTCAGATCTACATTTGTAAACGAACAAACTTATTAACTCTTAAGTTCTTAATGTATTCGACAATATTTCTTCGTTTTACTACTCACGCATGTGGACACTCGAAGCCACCGCTCTTAACAACAACAAGAGGAACCAACACCTCTGCGGCAGAGGAGCCTCCATGCCCGCCGGCATCTCGCATGCCGTGATCACCACATATTATAAGGATACCTGTATTATCCTGAAGGTAGACACATATATTTGATCAGTAACTAGATAATAATATTTGTGGTTAACTAAAATTATTTTTGGTGTTAAAAACGAATTTTACGATTATCTATGACTACAATATAATCATTGCAAAAGTCGGTGTGTGGCCTTTGCTACAACAGGACAAATTCTGTACAATGAATCTATTTTTAAAATAAATTTGTGGGTAGGTAAACCAAGTTATTATTGAAGGTAATTTACTTCTCATTATTTGTAAGCAATATTGAATTCTAAAATTTCTTTAAATAAAAAATTGAGTCTATTTCTGTACAGATAATGAATGAGTATTAAAAAAAAGTGTCAAAATACTTTACCCATTTCTGCATAGCCATGTGTATTTTCTTCACAACATCATCCATTTCTATCAGTTTTGGTTTAATTTTTGGACTCTTAGCGCCCTCTAGGTGACCAATGTGATCTAAACCTAGATAGTGAAGCACTAAGAAATCAAATTTTGATTTTTTATTCTCATTTGGTGTGAGGATAGTATCTAAATGTCGAGTGACATTGTTGTCTACCTGGAAAATATAATATTTGAATATTATCTTTACTCTCTGTCAGTAAATTTAGTTTTTTCTTAAAATTTCAAGAATAATTTAATCTTCTTCTATATCATAAAATGATGGTGGCTGCCCATTTCAAAGTTATTTTCAATAATATTGAAATATATAGTAAAATGATAAGATTTTTTTAAAATATTAGTAATTATCATAACATACACAGAATTACCACACCTCTGTATAATCCGTTACGAAGAACGACGTAGTGCCGTCATGCTCCGACCATAGACCAGGGAACAGTCTCAACCATGTGTCGTCACCATAGAGCACAGAGTGGCATCCCTTAGCGTTGGCAACACGTAACACGCTGTCACCGCGCACGGCTGGCGCGCCAAAATTCAAAGCGACGTCCGCGAATGTTGACACGCTGCCTGTCATCATGGCCTGTGCGTGTGAAAAAAAAGTTATAGACACAGATCTAGTACAACTAGATTCCGAACATGCGTGGCCACCTCAGTGCATTTCGCTCTATCTTCGAGTGTTGCCATTTTATAAACTTTCCTGCATTTTAGGGAAAATTTTCATTAAAAATACGTCCTCAAATTCACTCTTACATTAATTATTTATTACAATTCAGTGTAATAAATAAATAATGTTAGGTGAATTTGAGGACGTATTTTTAATGAAAATTTACCTTTGTAGTTTTTTTTAAATTCCGAATTGATAGTTTCCTTAAAAATGTCCTGAAATTCACCTGCAAAATATGTTTAATGTGACTCATAAGTAGAGAATATTTTTTTCTCATTCAGTAATAGTGTGACAAGTTGGGGGTGTGACTGGAAACAATAACCGTTTTTAACCCGCTGCTTTCATTTTTTTACTTATATGTTCGAAAGAAGACCGGTATATAGGAAGTTAGGTATATCTTTTTTATCTTTCCTTGCAAATCATCGAGTTGAAAGTTTTGTTCTGACAAAAAAGCTGTAGATAACGATGTGCACTTAATATACATAATATACATTCGAGAAGGGAAGACCACAAATAAAGGAATATTAAATTCAGATACAGTTTCAATGTGTTTTATTATCATAGGTTATTTTATACATGTATAAATTTCTGTGCTAAGGGCCGATTACAAATATTGGAACATAAAAATCAAGTAGGTACAAAATCTACGTAGCCCGATGTCGAATGTTTTTCGTACGTAAATGTACGCTTTTGGGCTTATGAAATTTAGACATAAGGAAAAGTTGCGTAATTGGCTTGAATATCGTTTCCTTGAGTTTTAGAAAATCTTTATTTCCGTTTTCGATGCTGCGCAGAACTTCTGTTTCTTCCATATTTATAAGCATTTAACAAGCAATTTCTTAAGACGATTAGCTGATATCTGTTTTTGCTTCTGCAACTGAAAAAATAAATTTTAGAATATAAAATATTTTTTGTGTCAAGGCCATTATATTAATTATTTTAATACCAATATATTGGTATCAAAGTATAACATTAATATACATATATAGCAAATAATTAGAAATAAAAATACTTCAATATATTAAATTTGAAACTATGGCATCAAAACAACTCTGCTTTTAGAAATAAAAACATTTTTTAAAGAGAAATGCTAACAATTAATGGCAAATAAAATGGAATTTATGCTTAATTTACTCCGGTTATAAATTTTTATCCATTATTAAGTATGTATTACCAAATAACTTGTTATTTTTATTAATTAAGATGTATTTTTTAATACAAACCAGTTTTCGAGTTTTAGCACCTGGGGACACAGTTTAATCATTTGATTTCTGTCTATTCCTTTTAACTCCTCTATAGCTCGTTGATGGTATTGGAATTTGGATCATCATTTTGTGTTGCCGATACTGACTGCACAGATTCAAACTAAAAAATATAAATTCTTAGATCTATATTTTACTTTTATTTTACTGGAGAGTTAATATAAAAAGCAATTTAATATGTAACAAAGTTTAATAAACGCATATGAAAATAATCTATCTTAGGGTTATAGGGAAATCTAACAATGGAATTTGATTGTGATTTAAAATCAACTTCTTAAAATGTAGATAAGTAATTACATTCATGCTTATTGTTGGCGTAGCATTTGACTCAAGGAGAGATAATTTAGGTTTGCAAACAAAAAAATTGCGTTAAAATTCTTTGAACATATTCTCGCTTTTTAGATGGTACCCAATTTTACCGACTAGCATCAATCCATATTTTACGAATGCCAGAATACGTTGGAAAACTATGGGACAAACATTTTTTTGTAATTTTGTGGACTTTTTTTCCCATTTGCAGGCAACATTGTGATTGAGGTTATCTTACACTTAAAAGCTAAAATTACCACGAAATATTAACAATAAGAATGATCAGTTGATAGGAAACAGTCAATTATAATGATTCTGATATTATGTATCTTTATTTAATTGTTTACTTACGAATGAAATGAAATTCCATCGGCGTTTGTTTCCGTGCGGCTGTTATAGCCTAATACGCTGCAACCACCCATAATTATTATAAACACTCAGTACACGTAGTACATTCAGAACACTTTTATAATTAACTTCCAAATGTATTTATCACCAAAAAGAACAGTAGACACAAGAAAACTAATTAAATATCAGATCTGCTTTGTTTGTTTGGCCCAGTTTTGACAGTAGGCCATCAAAAAAGTGGCCACGCAGATAAGGACAAAAAAAACGTATCTACATCTCCTTCACTCACATAATGTTAGCGTAGCTATCTATCTCTTTTCACCATAGCATTGCAAATCTACTTGTACTAGATCTGTGGTTATAGACATTTGAGATGCTACAGATTATAAAAGAGCGGAATCCACTATTTCTATTTTTTATATCATACCAGTGATTTAAACAAAAAGAATAAAAGGGAAATGTATTGATTATGCATGCATTGAATTTTCACAAACTTATCATCATTTAGAAATATATTTTTATTTAACTTTAGCTTTATGTATATTTTCCAATTATGCAATAAAAAAAAGACGGGTTGCACTCCGGGAGTGCCGGCAGAAGTGAAAACTTGATTATTAACGTTGAGCATGTTTGATATCCATCCGTCTTACGCTTTTTCGATCAGGTCACGTGTCCTGACGCGAGTTTAAGATTTTATACCCATTACAGAAAAAGTGCTCAACGCCGCTAAAGAAGTTTTCACTTCAAAAATTGAGTATTTCATGCATGCAGTTGTTGAGATTTAAAATAAAACACTTCTGATGTTTCATGAATGAATTGTTAGTATAAGCATATAGGATAAAACATTTTTTTAAACAATTTCTGCTCTAAAAACATCACAGTACTTTCTATTAACTCAGCATAACCATGATACACAACTATACATATACACATTTTGTAAGGCAGGTCAGGTTAATATCATTTGAACATGCATGTATGAAGTGCATTCAATTCTCATCTCTATTACTTGGGATTAAGAAGCAATTTAGCATAGAATACATGGTGTTATGTAAAACTGATATTCTGGTATGGATTTCAAATAATATGATAGGGTGTTTTAGATGATACAAATCTAATGAGGTATTTCCTCATATTACTTTTATTTCAACTTTTTAACTTGTTTGTTATTTGTTCTATCCACTTTAATGTTGATTAAGATTTTATGTAGTAAAGCGAATGTAGGCTTAGTAAAAAGTTTCAAAGCATACTACATTTTTGTATTACAATAGGATTGCAATTGGATATTTGTTATAGCAACCCCTAACAATTATTACATTATTGATATTAATATACCATTCCATTAGACCCCAAGACAAGAGCAAGGCAGGGTTAAAACAAAACTCAAGTAATTTTGCAAGCCATTATACACAAATCACCAAAGAAAAAACTTTATTGTGTAGTTCACTAGAAATAAAAGTACTTATCAACAATAATAACTCCAACATGAGTTTTTATTTTTAATAATTTTCTTATAGTTTATATATTTGAAAAAAAAAAAATGTTTTTTCTTCGGTGTCAGCACCAACACAGCAAAGTGTAAGTTACATAAAGTGACACTTGCGAATATATCCCGCCAGAAGTTTATTGTGCGCCTCCACTGTGCCTTTTCCTTCTTACGTTCCGGTGACTGTATAATCATAATGTACAAATAAATTATTTGTTTTTTCTTGCATAAAATTTTTTCTTTGGCACTGTGCAATCTGTTATTCTTTTATAGTTATAGTACATTGATTACAAAAGTCAGAAAGGAAATTGTAAATCAACTGCATTATTATTCAAATACCACATTTAACCCCTTGACCACCGAGCGGCCCAATGAGACCGCGACACAATAGATTTTCTATTGTGTCTGTGATTCCGGGGGCTGAGGGATTAAAATGTTAAACAGATATTGATTCACAATTTTACGACTTGAAGTATCAGCATAATCTTTGTACATTTTATCATAATTTAGAAATTTGTACTAAAAAAAAACTTTATAGCACAACACAATTAAACATTTATAGTTAATAATGAATATTCAATTTTTGTGTTTTATATTAAGTTTACCTTTATCCTAGGCATGGTGACAGTTGGAGGTTCAGCTACAGATACATAAATGCAAGCTGATTTATTTTTAAGCAGCTGCCCAGTGTAGGGCATGTATTCTTCTGTAGCAAAGTCATATCGGAGACCATCTATCACCATTAAAACTACGCTGTTTTCTCCTGAGTTATATACTTCATGGCCGTCAATGCTGAAAATATGTATTTCTAGGTAAATATAGGCTAAATCTATCAAATCAAATACTTATCTTATCATTTCTAGTATGTGCTCATTAAAGTGACTATAGGTTGTTGTTGTTGTCACTGTTGTGGCCACTTAGTAATATCAATATTGTATGATAATGGTGTGAGATAAAAAAGTAAGAAAAGTGTGATTCTTAAATGTAACAAAACTTGTTTTTAATTGTGTATCTTCCAGCGATTCATATTGTGATTATAATTTAATAACCTGACTATAAACTTATGTCCCTACATACTTAATTAAACTGAATAAAATTTTGCTCACAATAATTTATGTTTCATAAAACTAATAGAGTAGTTTTATTTATTTATTTACAAAATATAAACATAAAATTATTATCCTTACCTGACTCCTTCAATGAAGTTTGGCAAGTCGTCCCTATGCGCCAGCTTTCCAGAATGATATTTTAAAGGGAAGAATCCATAAAGGAACAGAGAAATACCTCCTAGGGCTATCAGAAGTAGCCATAAACCAATCCATTTGTGTAGCAACCACGTCAACATGATGCCTATCGAATATCACTAGCGTACTCAATTGGTATGAGTAAACAAATACAAGTAGTACCTTACTGCATCATTTGCTTTCGGTGTTACTTTTCCCCACTTGTGTGAATTAAGCAATTTAACTTTAATTGCAGTATTGAGAAATTAGGAGCAGTTGCGGTATGGTTAGGTTACATGCCGGGAAACTGTATGATATATGTAATAGAGATTATCTTTCAACAAGTGATAAAGAATTGATTTAGGGTACTTATTGGAATTTTAGGTTTATTTACTATAATTAGGATAGCGGTAGAAAGTGTTTTCTTTAATATAGAATAAAATTAATGCAATGCTGGAATCGTTAATAGTAATATTTTATGTTTAAGGATTGTTTACATATTTTAATTTTTATACTCAAACAACTCCACACAAGTCACAATCAGTCACAAATCACAATCCAAGTTCAAACTGTCAATGTCAAAATTTATTGGTTACAGATTCACAAAAAATTCACATGTGACAATATTACAGACTGATTAAAATATGCCATTCTATAATTATGTGATTAATAATTTATTGTGTAATTTATAGAATTATTAAAAAAAAATTGCTTACCTTTGAAATTGAGCGATAGTACCATAACTACGTTATTGCTCATTATTTTTTGATCAACAATGTTACTGAAATCTCTTTGGAGTATGACGTTCCTCGGGCGCGAACTTTTGAATATGCGTTATCAATCTAAGGGCGTATTCAGAAAGAAAGCTTGAAACTTATAAGCGCTTATAAGCGCTTATCGGCGCTTATAAGCGCTGGTTACCCGCGCAGGAAAATATATGAACATGCGCTTATAAGCGCTGATAGGCGCCGACAAGTTCCAACAAGTTTCAACAAACTTGTCGGCGCCGATCAGCGCTTATAAGCGCATGTTCATATATTTTCCTGCGCGGGTTACCAGCGCTTATAAGCGCCGATAAGCGCTTATAAGCGCTTATAAGTTTCAAGCTTTCTTTCTGAATACGCCCTAAGGTTATCAAGTCTGCAAGATAAACTTTTTCGCTAAACAAATATTTACCATGAATACAGGGCTTCAAAATAGTTCATTAATTAATAAGGGTTAAAAAATAATTAGGAAGAAAAGTAAACAATAGTAATTATACCTACCAAGAGGAAAAAAATATTTTTGTGATGAGAGCCCTGCCCTGAAGCTAATTCAGCTGTTTTTTTATTTGCTTTAAAAAAGCATCTTGATTACATTTGGTGGTTTTACTACATGAAATTTCTTAAAATTTGGGTTGCTATTTGGGTGCTCAAAATATTTGACTTCTTCTTCTTCTCTTAATTATTGGCTCCACCCAATAAGCAGGGACTCCGCTAAAATGGACGACGGACGACGACATTGCCTAATTTCTACCTCCTCACAACCTCTACCCAAGTTTTACCTCCATCCTCAACTCCATTCGGAGGCAATGGGATAATAATAATTATAATCCATCTGAAAACATATTAATTTCTGTTGAATTGTTAGGTACCTATAGAATATTTTTGCACAAAACAGAAATATACCTAACCATGATGATAGGAGTTTTATTTCCAGCGTAGGAAGGTAAAGGTGCTAGAAAATCTAGGAAAATTCACTTTTATTAACTCTATGATTATGATACCTACACCAAGAATACACCAAAGTGGCTATTTAGTTCTTAAAAAGTAATATGACAATTATGTAACCCCTCAGCTGTCGCGGCGCGCCGCGCCAAAAAGGTGCTGTCTGTCGGAGAAATTTGAGCGGTCGGCGCTGATTTGCCGATTTTTTTCGATATTAAAATTTGTGATATAAACTTTAACCTGTGACACTCTTGTAAATTTTGATGCTAACTAGATAACCAAACTTTATATTAGTTACCTTACTTACTCCCTGGCGTGTTTATTTTACTTATTAGAAGCATTTTTTCCCACACATTTTGAAAAAATATGACATTGTAAAGAAAAATACTCATAAAAAAATAATATCAAGGTATTTTAGATTTTTATTTTTGTATTTTCACACTAGAATAGACAATCTTTTGAGTGAATATAACAAAAACATAGGTTTATTTTATAAAAATTCGAGAAAGTTGAGTATGAATATCATCGTTTACGCATGAAAATAAGTGGACGCGATCTCCACTTATGTTCATACAAATACAGACTTTACAGGGTGCTCCAAAATTACAACATTTCAAAATTTTTTGCTACTTGTTTTTATTTTTATTTTAATCAAAACTAGATAAAAACTAACAGTAATTTTTACTTTATGAAAATATTTAGGTTTTTATTAATGTTTAAAAATCGTCTTATTCCTAAATGACGTCATTCTTATGGTCGACTTTGTTCTAACGTCTGTATGTATAACGTCTTCTCATCAATTTTAATTTTAATTTATTTTCTCTTAAAATTTGCGATTAAGAAAATATTTTTTGTGGTAACAATAGCATTATGAAGAAATGCTTTTTTTTTTTCTTTCATGCTCTTAATTATTATAATATAGTACCTATAAAATGAAATGTTGTCCAACTACAAATCGAAAGGCACTGTATCCATACAGAAAAATGTCTAAGCTGTACAAAAGTGAAATCTACATATAATTATACCATAACTTAATTATAAACCGTTACATTTAACTTATAAATCAAAAATTTCGGAAATTCGAGTTTTAAACATTTTTTATAAAATACAGCTTATGTAAAGGATAAAAATCAATAAACTTAAAGATTCAGAATAAACAAACAATTATACATCTAAATGTTTTATTTACTTAAATAAATTTTATTTAACTGACAGCAAAAAAAAAATCTTATGAAGCTTTGTGTCTGTACTATTTATATACTCATGTGGTTGTAATGTGTGGTGTTGACGCCAACATTGGCCAATAAATAGGAATATTTGCAACTTAGCATAAATAACGGTAACTTCTGTTCATTTTTTCTTATAATATATCGGACACAACGACCGCCTCGAGACGACGATTTATTACCACGAGGTTCCACTTGAATGTGATCAGGAAAGTGATGAACGCTATCCAATCTAGTTTTACTTCAATACATGCAGTATTTCCAAGCATATTGTAATTAAGATATAAACTGCATCTACACAAGACTCCAATAGCAGACGAAATAACTTACCACTTCCCAAATTAAAAACCTCTTTTGCAAAACGTGCACCTAATTATATGTGGCCACTCTTACATAATAAAATCATCAGACACTTGAACCTATCTAAAAATACTTGCATAACTAAAGACATGCTAACAAAATTGCTTCTTTCCTGGGACTATGCTAAGACTGAGCAATTTGTTCGTCTTCAACTTTTTTGAATATTTCTTGTGGCATTTGTTTAAGCCAGTGTGATTGTAATCGGTATGAAACAGGCCTTATTCATTGACTATTGCTATGAAATAATATCAATTTTTTATAATATTATGACCTTCCTTTTATTCTTAATTTTATTTTTACTTTTATTTAATTATTGTTTGTATGAATTTTTAATCTAATTTAATTTTTAATCTGTATTATGTTTATGTATTAAATTTAAATCTGAATTTTAAATATTTACCATAACATAATCGCCGCTCTGCTTATAAAATTCTAATGTTAAACATTTCATGGTCCCGCAGGACAGGCATTGCCTAGTGCGGGAACCAATGATTTTATTTCCTGTATTTTAACGTTTTTCTTTAAGAAACTGTATTAAGCACTATGTAATCTATGTATTATGACTGATGTACGTGTCTTAAAGAATAAATAATTTTTTACTTTTTTTTTACTTTTAATCGGTAAAATTGTATTAAAATCGGTTCAGTAGGAGTCCATAAATAAGTCCATAGTACACAAACAGCATGAAACTTAAAAATATTTTGATTGGAATAAAGTAAGACGTGTTATGTGTAGAATTTCATGAAGAATCCTGGTATCAGGAATTAAAAGCTGTAAATTCCCAAACACTGATCGTGTTAGTATTATTATCTGTTCATTTGACAAAATATACAGAGTTATATTTATTGATTTCAAATACTGTTACGTCCTATTGTTAAAGTAAGCCTTGGAGTGTCTTGTCTTCCATTGCCACAAGGATCGTTGTTTGGATCCATTTGAATTCTCTTTTATTGATACTCAAATGCTTACGAATCAGAAATCAAATACAATACAAATCTATCAAATACAAATTTTTATTTTCGAAAGAAAATTAAAATATCAAGACGGAAGTTTATTTTAGGGTTACCTAACAAATAAGTTATTATTGATTATGTAGTTTAAGACAGCAATGTGATATCTTCAAATAGAAAAATTGCATTCTTCTTCTGGGTATTAGAAGCAAAAATACAATAATTGTTATCGCTAGTCATTTACAAAATGAGAGGGTAGATTTATTTAAAGTCATGAATGCAAATAAAAATAATCTTCAGACAGCGATCTACATCTTTAACATTCTGCCTACGAATGTACTACATATAGTACATAAGAATAAAAAACCGGCCAAGTGAGAGTCGGACTCGCACACCGAGGGCTCCGAACAAACCAATTTTTTATTATGTTGTAACTCCAAAATTTTATGTTTTTCGAAATAATTCCTCAATCTGCGCTATAAGACCTTATTTTACCCCAATTTCAAAACTCTACGTACACGGAAAGTACCCTGTAGGTGTCGATTCCCTTGCGAATGTCGAAATTTGCAGCATAACCCATTGAGCTATCGGTCCACGATACAATAGATTTTCTATTGTGTCTGTGATTCCGGGGCCTGAGTTAATAAACGGCTTTATCTTTTGATTGCGTTGGTTTATAAGTTTGATTTTTTCACAGCTTCAATCGACTCAAGTAATCAATATAAATTTCAATTTTATGTCACATCACGCGTTCCTGTGAAAATGGGTCTTGACAGACAGATGGGCAGATGGGATGGACAGACGTGATCCTATTAGGGTTCTGGACCCTTAAAAACCAAACCCTTTGGGATGCAGCCGTTAATGCTGCAATTTTTAGCAAATTTTGACATTTGCAAGGGAATCAAAACCGACAGGGTACTTCCCAAGTACATAAAATCTTTAAATTTGGTAAAAAGCAATGTTTTATAAAACAGATATAAGAATAATCGCAAATAACATGATTTTTTAATTACACTTTATATAAAAAAAAAAAAATAATAATTTCAACTTACAACTAATGAACGGCTACATGTATTAACTTGATATTCTCATTAAAAACTCAGATTTATAATACATTTAAGCTATAATTAAATCAATGCAATCAGAAGAAATAATATTCATATGCGGCATTTTCTGAAAACCGCAACTACTAGCAAGGGAATCAAAACCTACGGGTCAAAAGTTAAGTGGACTTGGTTAAAAGCAAGGTATTACAGCACAGATAAAGAAAAATTCACTTAAAAGATAAATTTTAAAGTTAAAACAAAATAAAAAGTAGGTTTGTTCGGAGTCCTTGAAGCGCGAATCGAATGAGGTTCAAAATTCTAAAAAAAACATTCTTCCAGTTTTAAAGAAATAACCCCAAAATATGTGTGTGGTGACATCTTTGGACTATCTGGGTTTCAAAAATAGAGATAAATGACAACTCTCGTGTTGTCGTTCATTTTGAAATTGTGAGACGACAGAAAAACAAAATAAAAACAGTTAATCAAACATATATGCCATCGCAATCAAAAGATACAACCGTTTATGCTGCAAATTTTCGTAATTTTCGACATTTGCAAGGTTATAAAAACTTACTTTCCATTCTAGAATTCTAAAATATGAATTAAAAGATACCTACAGCCTTCCTACAGCATAATTAAAAAAATAAGTTTGTACGAAGCCCTCGGTGCGCGAGTCCGACTCGCACTTGGCCGGTTTTTTATTTTTTCAGAAACATATGGTTCCCCAATAAAAAATAATATGTTGCATTTGTATGAAGGTAAGAATATGTTGTACAATTAATGTGTTAAATTTCTTTTCCAGTTTGTCCTACACAAATTACATAGTAACATAGTCACTTTGTCCTATATATAGGTCATAGTGAAAAGCATTGTTCCCGATGTAGGTTTTTTTACTATTTTTCCAGCATATATACACTTTTAACCATAATATACTAAAATTAAAAGAATTCCAGAGAGGTTACGGACTATAATTTTTATAGTTGATTATGTCGTTTTAAACCTGAGGACAATAAATACCACAAAAACGATACCTATCAATATAAACAAAACATATGTAACTACATTTTATATTGTATGAAATTGAAAAATTTAATTGAAGACGAAATTTAAAAAAAAAAAGTGACGTTGAATTTGTGAACATCCTGTACGCGGATTTTACGGGGAAATTATTGTCGGTTCTGAATTAAAAACGAAATATCTCTAAAATGGAACACAGTATCAAATTTTGAATTATATTATAAAAATCTTCATAAAATTTCTTGTAAAATGATGTAAAAAACAAATACAATATTAAAAATAAAATACGATTAACCAGGGGTCAAAAACTAAGCAACGTACAGTTAAATGGTAGATACATATTTGGAGCCATTATTTGTGGTATAATTATTGGTAATTTTCATTATTTCGGCACATAAACATTAGGATATATAGTGAATAATAATAAAAAGAACAATAAATACTTACCGTTTATCAACTTTCCGCAAAATTTTACATTTTTTAAAACTTTAAAATTTAAAAGTTACTCGACTAAAGTATGACATAATTACTGTTATATTTCGAATATTTATCGGTCAAATTATTAATTGATGGACTTTAAATATTCAGTAATTCATAAGCTATCAACTAAATAGTCGTTTATGCAGATTTGAACTATATTTGCATTACAATGAGCTAATTTCCAACCGGCGATGATTTGGCACAGATCTGTGCTCCGACAGACAACGGGTACAAAATTTTTGGCTCAGATCTGTGTTCCGACAGACGAGGGTTTAATAACAATATGACGATTCACTTTACACAATCATCATCTACATTCTACGTTATAGGTAGATATGACGGTGTTTCTAGATGGTATGCCGTTTGACAATAGTTTTAAATTTAGCTGTTTACCTATATCACGATGCCCACGCAAAATGAAGTAGGTATTTATTCTTGCAAATCGCCCACTTTTTTTGATTCAATTTCTTTATTGTTTACTGTACATGGCATGGTGACCACACTTTTCGAATATCTGAGAATTGTAAGTGGCAAACGGTGGATGTGCAGGAGCAAGCGTTATGTGAATATTTATTTTGGTTTAATGCATAGGTAAATTTAATGCAATAGTTATTAAAAATAAACTTTTATAATAGATATACCTACGTAGTTAGTGATCAATTTTTTTATGAAATTAAAAATAATGTTTGATCTTAAACGTACCTACTTACATTTCTTACGTGGAAGCTACATTCCATATCTATGTAGCTTCCACGTAAGAATATATAATATCCAAATTTCCATTTGATTTCTTAAAGTAGGGACAATGAAACCATTTAGTGACAATCGTAGATATTTCAAATTCATTCATGATTATTATTAGGTACCTACCCAGTATTCAAAGCTTATAATATCTCTATATATTTAAATCGTATCGTTTTACGATATGTTACAACGCAGAGAATACTATTAACATTCCATTTTTTTATCTTGCTTCGAGTAGTAGGTACCATTAAAATCTAAATATCAAAATTTTAACTTTCTGTTTCTAGCAAGAAAATAAAAATTTAATACCCTGTTCGTACAATAATGGATTGAACTCAAACTCAAACATTTATTTATTCAAATAGACTTCTTCTAGAAGCACTTTTGAATTGTCATAACATATTTTTAACATTTACCACCGATTCGGAAAGCAGTATCTACGGAGAAGAACCGTCAAGAAACTCCATATAGTTGCTCAGCTTAAAAGCTGATTTAAAAATCATGTCAGTACCTATTACAATTTAATTTTACAAAATATCTAACAGCATATCGACGGGTGAAAGGCTATTTGGTTTAAGCGACACTATGGTCGAAATAGAGATATACTATAGTATATATATTATTATCATAATTTGCCAAAGAACTGTCCTGTGGTTTTTACACGACAACCTTCCATGGGTTTTCATCTTCCATATATTCCTTAATACATAAATTTATAGGATTGTCCGTTAAAACCCAAACGTGTGGTCACCTTCTAACACCAAGTTCAAGGTGCTTTCCCACTGAATCACTCAGTGTGGGCAGCTGAAAATATCTATTTAAATCTGTACTGAAACGCGGTAGCATTAGTCTTAACGAGCACGACGCAGCGCGCGCCTGCAACGAAACAAAACTTTTAAAGGTAAATAACTTTTTGTTTATTTATTTTTACGTACTAGAACTAATTTGTTTTAAGACTAGAATGACTAGATTTTTTTATGTTAGCTTTGGAAAAAAGACTGCATGCTTTTATGCAATATTAGTTGATAGTTTGGTGTTTGGAGCTTTCACTGAAAGAAAATACGAAAAGCGTTTTTCATAAGAAAGAGAAAATTTGTACATGGTGTTTTTGACGTAGTATTTATAATTAACTAACTTCTTCGTTTGTACAATTTTTGTCTCTAATAAGGTGTTAAAATAAAAGACTATGGCAATGTAATTATTTAATTACCTGTATAAAACAAATGCGCGAAAAATCGTAAAAAGTGCAGTTACAAGAATTTTTTTATCTCTATCAGAATCAAATATAAGTAGATAGGTAGATTTTTCACAAGTTTAATGAAATTGAAATTTGTTGCATAACAAGTACCTAATTCAATAAGATGCATGCAATGCCACGTTTTATTGCAACGAAAATAGCGTCATGATACAATGTCCTCAAATAGACGCACTAAATATATTCACAAAACTAAGATAATAATCATCGCATACCTCCCATAGCGTGAGATTTCTCTTGCATCAGATCTAAAAGCGTTTTCAGGTGAATCACCAATGGAAATGTTCCAGTTTTCGATGTTATTCTACGTTTTAAATGAGGCGTAGTTGCTGTTTTATAGGGGATTTCATTGCTTCTTTGTTATTATTATTTATAGCGGTTCAATTTTTAGAAAAAGTCTGATATTTTTTGCTTTCATATCATTACAGATTATTCAGAACTTTTCAGTAGATATTGCTTCCAATCGAGTGGCTATAAAGTACGTGATATTACCTAAGTTTATTTCTTTTAAGCGATTTTATATGTACATAATTTGAGCAATATAAGGAGATTAAAAGAAAAAGAAAAGCTTCAGCCTGAAAATGAAATGGATTCTTGCCCCTTGGATTGGACAATAGATCAGTGAAATAGATATGAAATGCATCTGCCGGCTGCCCCATACCAAACTATAGGACACAGGACTTCACAATTTACTCCTTACAATGCAGTCGTAATATCCAAAAATAATGTTACTGCCATCAGTATTCTTGAAGAGATTTAAATATAAACAATGCCATGAAACATAGCGTAGGTACATACATACATATAGATTTATTATTTTACACGAAGATGTGAAATAATGTGGTCGTAAATTACTACATTATATAAAAGCATACAATAATATTCTGTTCTTAAATAAAATTACACTTAAATAATGACGCTTTATCTTATACAGGTAAATAAATACAATTCATACCTATACCTACTAGTCGATTAAACTTTATTTATTGGTGGTTATAGAACTAAACTTACAGGTTAGTAGTAATTATGTATCTATAGGTAACTACCTAACCATAAAATGCTGAAGTGGAATAATTAAAAAGGAATAATATTTTTCTAGAATCTTTTCAATTACACGAATGTCGGATGTTCTAACAAAACTACTGAACAGATTTGCGTGATCGCTATAAGTAGTTATAACACAGCGTTTCCCAACCTGGGGTCCGCGGACCCCTAGGGGTCCGCGAGCATATCCCAGGGGGTACGCAGACAAATCAAGAAAATTACGAAAGTGACCAGACTATTCTGCGGGCGGGCTTTGTATTTTTCAGTTTTAAGATGGAATAATCTGTACAAGTGATGGATGGCTAAGCTATTTCATACAAAAACACTGCATGAAATCAATCAATTTTTTATATAATATAGATTGACGTAGGTATGCGATGCGAATAAGTTTTTTTGGGGGTCCGCGGATCATGATAAGGTGGCGCTTGGGGTCCGCGGATTATTGTAAGGTGGCGCTAGGGGTCCGCCTTTGGTAAAGGTTGGGAAAGGCTGACCTAACATATGAAGTTTATTAAGTACACAGTTATTATTTTTACCAGATTGTTACCACTAGAAGTATCTAGGAACTAGGAAGGTAGAAGTGGAAGAAAGTATGCTTTTTAACTTGATCTTTGATTGTTTGATCTTGACAAACTTACTAAATTTAGTACCTATCCAAATGTTTCCAGATGTCCATAGTTCCAATGCTCTTCCGCGACTGGTGGGATGACTGGGAGCGCCCGTCCCGGCTGCTCGACCAGCACTTCGGCATGGGCCTGAGGAAGGACGACCTCCTCTCCTCCCTGACCACACTCCCCTCTAGCTCCCTCTTCAGAAACTCCTACTTCAGGCCGTGGAGAACCAACTTAGCTAGGCAGGAGTCGTCTAGTACTATCAATCTGACCAAGGAAAAGTTTGAGGTAATTAGGTATTACACGTATAATATTTCACGTATTTCATACAAACACCTAATGCCTTTAAAAAGTATAATAATTACTTATAGAGAGTTAAATAAGTTGACTATAGATTTATTTACATAATTAATATTAAGTATAATATATTCAATTAATTAACTGACTATATGCATGACCATAGGTAGTTATTTTTTTTTTATTTTAAACCTTCAAAATAATAGAGAGAAAATATTATTATAAATAAATTTACACGATTAACACACAAAGTTGGTGATACGAGGTCTGATCTCTCTCATTTCGTAGTCCAATAGAATTAGCATTGGAAATGTTTATAACATACAAATCTATAAATTAACCAAGTAGTGACAATTAACCAAGTAATGGTAATTAAAATATGAATTTCTCAATTCCAGGTGATCCTTGACGTGCAACAGTTCACCCCCGAAGAGATCACAGTGAAAGCGTCCAACAACTGCATTTTAGTAGAAGGCAAACACGAAGAGAAACAAGACGAGCACGGCTTCATTTCCCGCCAATTCACTCGTCGCTACATCCTGCCCTCTGGCTACGATGTTGCTGACGTCATCAGCTCCCTGTCATCTGACGGAGTACTCACAATCACAGCTCCCAAACGCCCCCCACCCAACGCAGGAGAGAGGGTCATTCCCATCATGAAGACAGGCCCCGCCAAGCAGCCAGAAGCCCCCAAGACCGAATCTCGGGAACAAAATGTACCCATCATCACATCTCCTTAACGTGCTAAGACGCTCGATAGATAACCGCTTACAAGCAAACGACCGAAACGTGAATAGCATTTATTTTTTATCCGCTGTTGGCCAACAACGGACGATTCGAAATTTACGAATTAGAAATGTAAAAGGAATGCAAAACATCACTGTAATTTTCTAAAAATGTACATTAAACGATAATTTAATATTAATTTATTCTTTTTATTTAGACACAGTAAATTAACAGTGTGCTAGTAAACATTGCTACGAAATATGAACCATTGATTATGTCATCTATTCGAAACATAATTTCCTCGGATAGTTAATGCACAAAAAATATCTTGTGCCCTGTTCTTGTGCCTTAGTGCCTTACCGTTTAAATGAAATGATCCCAAATGAAATTGTTCATTTGGGACCAATAATTAATATTGTTAATATATGTTTTTATCCTAAATTCCAAAAAAAATATCTTATATATAAAATTCTCGTGTCACAATGTTAGTCTGCATACTCCTCCGAAACGGGTGGACCGATTCTCATGAAATTTTCTGTGCATATCGGGTACGTCTGAGAATCGGCCAACATCTATTTTTCATATGTACCACGGGCGAAGCCGGGGCGGACCGCTAGTATATATATATTAGCGACAAATTCATGGTTTGGATAAGATTTGCAAGGTTCTTGCAATAATGCTTCACGCATGCACCACTCACCACTGCCTGTTACCGGAGAATCTCGTAAATTCGCTGGGTCCATTCATTCGCGCCTTATATAAGGAACCGTCCACATTACCAAGAAATACTTAAGCACACTTGAATGCCCTGAGTAAACCGCGACCGTACATTAATGTTTAGCAAATGCAAAATGCCGCAAAAAGCAATAAGGGAACGCGTCCCACACAAGCGAACAACAAATAATGAATAATAATTCCTCGACTAGTTAATGCGTCGGAGGACACTGCGGTTCTAGAAACATGTGTTAATGTAAAAATGTCAGGCTTTCTATAATTTAAGCTAGTCTGTACCGGGCCCAGCGCAATAAAGAAGTGTCCGACTAATTTAATTTTCTCGCTGAGTCTTGCAGTTCAATAATATTGTTAATTTATCAACGTCCTCGAGGGTAGGGGTGGAATTCAGAATGCCGATGCCCTTTGCTGTTTGTTGATTGTTTTCCCATTGAAGTACAGTCACAGTACAGTACAGTCAGTAGTAGGTACACATGTTGCTTTGTAGATTTTAAAATTTATCAACGGTTTGTAGACAAAAAGCAGACAAATAGCTAACAATGATTTTAAAAGGGCTTTCATTATAGTAATGAAAAAAGCTGCATTGGTTACCCACTAAATATGTCTTCAATTTTTTTAGTTCAGTGCTCATTTACCTACTGCTACTAGTGCCATCTCCCGGAAAAGCATGAAAACATACCGATCTATTTTAGATTTGTCACGACAGACATGAGTTTGAGTTGTCAAATAATGATCCAAACCTCAGAGCAATAAACCTTTATTGCTCTGAGATCCAAACGTAAAATAGATGTCAAATAGATCTTCATTATTACCTAGGTACTTCATATATTATGGTACCTACGATATGTAGGTATACCTCTCGAAAACGGACTACATACCTACCTAAAAATTAAGCACTTCAGCCATGTTTTGAAAAACTTCAAGCACCTGAGTTCCCTACAATTTATTTGAAATTATAAAGTGTACCTACCACCTGCTGTATTAATACTTATAGCTGATAAGAAAAATAAGGTAACCTTATTGTTACAAAGATAAAAGGCGTTAATTCATAATTGTTCTCATCTCTATATTATTGCTAATTTATGTCGAAAATTCTTTTACAATATTTTAAATATTTTCGGAGTGTATTTTTTTATTCATATAATTTTTTTCAATTTTAAATTATTTTATCGACCAACGAAATTAAAAATTCATACACAAAGGAGGCTGCAAAACTTATTTTAAGAATAAATAACAGTTTTTTTTGCAATTACAAATAAAACAAACGTTAAAAATTAATTATCTACAAATTAATAGAAGACTAACAATAAAGGGCAGTGTACCTATTTGTATAGGATAATTCTAATAAATCGGAAGAACCGCAAATCAAATCATTTATTTTCAATTAAACACGGTTACAACACAACAAACAACTTACATAATATAATAAGCAAGTAATAACTATAGGTATGTGATACATTTATTGTGACATTTTGAACATTTTGAACCTACACATACACTTACTATGTACCACAATTTCAATGAGATCTTGTAAACTTCATACTTAGGTACCTATAGGTACATAAAATTGCAAACATAACGACCACAACAATTAATAGAAAGCATTTGCATTAGTAAATGTGTGAAATAAAAGTATCGCAAGTTTGAACCGGTAATAGATCTCGCGGCCATGGATCACTCAGCTCTAAACGGTGGTCGGCGGGGGGAGGGGGGTTCATCAATCAGCCCCGAGCGATTAACGCCCGTGTGGCCCAAGTGAGGGAATATTTATTTATTTGAACTTTATTGTGTTGGAATTTTTTTGTGCGTTAAAGCACAGAATATATACATATAGAACAGAATATACGTTGTAAGTTGATTGTGCTGGAGTGATTGTAGGTATTTTGCGAAGATAGCTTCATTTTATATTGGCCGTGAGGGCAAGCTCAACAGTATTGCTTCATAATCCTTTAAAATGTTATCTTGCAGGTAGGCTTAATTTTAGTCAATTGTATAAAAAAAGTATGGTTAAATTATAAGCGGAAAATATTTTTTACTTTATTTACATTTTCATAAGTCACAACAATCATATCGTTCGAGCGTTTATCTCTTTCTGAGTGCACGTGTGAATTGTACTATTGTATTATACGTATTTCTGTGATAACTAATTACCGCGTTCGCGCGAGATTCGCGTTGTGCGCGAGTGGCATTATGCGCCTTATGAATCATGGCGGAGAGCACAGAATGCAATGTTGACCTACCTAGTAATGAGAATTATGAGTTGAATAATATGTTTGCTATAGAGGACTTACACCAATCGAACGACGAGAGGAATGTGGTTTTATTACAACCGACAAAGCGTGGAAGAGAATCAGACAATGAACAAGAGGAAGAATGGACCCAAGTTTCGAGAAAAATTAAAAAAAAAGCATTAGAGGACATACAAATTAGCGTTACGTGCAAGGAGAAATTTCCCAAGCAGTATGCATTAGCGAATATATTTAAAGATAACTGCATTAATGGTATTTTACGAATAAAATACACGAATCCGTACAAAATTATAATTACCTTCTCTACGGAGATTTGTGCAGAAAAATTTTTGAGCTGTGAAGCATTTGTTGAGATGGGATGGAGCTCGTCGAAAGTGTGGGAGGTTGGGTTTTCGTATGGAGTTGTAAAGGACATTGACGCTGATCTACCAGATGAAGACCTACTTAAATCAATAGATAGCCCGGTTAAAATAGCTAACATCAGGCGATTAAACCGGAGGTCTGGTGATGAGTGGATCCCCAGTGAATGTGTTAGAATTGGGTTTGAGGGCCCTACGCTTCCGCCTTTTATTTACATATACGAGTTGAGAGTAAAAGTGGATACGTATATATTTCCTGTGACTCAGTGTACGCATTGTTGGAGGTTCGGACATACAAAAAAATTTTGTCCTTCAAATAGAATAATATGCCCAAAGTGATCATCATGAAAATTGTGATAGTACTATCTTCAAGTGTTCTAATTGCAGGGGAAGTCATACGGCGTTCTCTAGAATATGTCCTACCTACGCGAGAGAAAAGCGGGTGAGAGAATTAATGTCTGAATTTAACGTCACTTATAGAAAGGCTTTAACTATGTATGTCCCTCCTACGCCTATCCATAGAGTGGATTATAAAAAAATTGACGACACGCATAAAGACAAACTGGATAATTCGGTTACAATTAATCTGAAAAATGACGAGTATGTGGCGTCGTCCGCTAATAAGTCAAATATAAGTTATGCGGAAGCTCTTCAAACACCGAAAATAATATTAATAAGAAAAAAGAAAAATCATCTTATAAGAATATTGATATTATGGATGTACAGGAAGTAGAAGAAGAAAAGGAGGTTTTTGACTGGAATCAATTTGAGTCTGACAGTATAAACGAGTGTAGCATTAATAATTCAAAAAATCATAAGGACGGTGAAGGTACATCAAAGGATAAAAGCCTTTTTAGAGAGCTTATTACTAAAATTAAAACGATAATTTTTAATCAAAGAAATAGTTTATCTGATAAAATTAAGTGTGTAATTAAGACTGTGATTGAGTGGCTGACTTTAGTAGTAGTAGGCTTTTTTTCGGATTTATCAATATTTAAGAATATTTGCAATATGTTTGTTAAAAATGGATAGCTTACCAAACAATGTAACATTGAATCTATTTCAGTGGAATTCTAGAAGTTTAAGACCTAAGCTTAAGTCCCTGGAGTTATTGTTAATTCAAGAAAATGTACATATTGTAGCGTTATGTGAATCATGGCTACAGCCTGGAAGCCTATGCAAAGTGACTAACTATAATATGTTTCGGCAGGACAGGGACTCATCTTATGGGGGCGTAGCTATTTTAACGCATAAGTCAATAGATGCATACCAGGTACCTATTAGTGATGTTCCGTTGGGTTTAGAAATAATACATGTTAAAATTAAGAACTGTTATAACGTTGAAAATATTTATTCCTTATACTGCCCGAGTAATGTTACTATTTCACAAAATGATTGGGAGTTGTTATTCGCTAGGATGAATTATAAGTCTATCGTAATGGGCGATTTCAACGCGCATCATTCCGCTTGGTCGAATAAGACCGATATGAGGGGCGTAAGACTGTTTGATTCTTTGATTGATAATAATTTAGGTATTCTGAATGATGGAAGAAATACTAGATTTCAATTGGTTGAGAATGTTTTACGAGAATCTTCACCTGATGTTACACTTGTTTCGAATGATATTTATTAGAATTTTTCTTGGAATGTAACGAATGAATGTATGGGAAGTGATCATTTAATAATTAAAATAAAAACCGTCATATCATATGTACCTAAAAATATTAAGCGTAGAAATTTTAAATTGGCTAATTGGCCGGGTTACACAAATTTTTTGAGGAATGAATTTTTGAATTTTGATTTTAATATTGATTATGATGTACAACAATTATATAATCTATTTATAAAAACAGTCAATGTAGCTGCAGATAAATTTATACCATTTACTAAAATTTGCTTTAAACCACAATCTAAATTCGTTCCCAAACCATACTGGAGCCCGGAGCTATCGAAGGCAGTTGCTTCTAGGCGTCTAGCCCTTTCTAAATTTAGGCGTAATCCGACACCAAGCAACTTGGATGTTTTAAACAATGAAATAAGAATATCACAACAACTCATTAGGAATGCACAAAACGAGCATTGGAAAAAATTTTGTTCTTCTTTTGATGACGTTTGTTCAGCACGTGATATGTGGAATAGAATGAAATGGTATAAAGGTATTCCAGCCAAGATAACCCATGTTGACTCACAGAAAGCTGAAAATCTTTTAAATGTATTGTGCCCCTATTTTGTTAGCCCAGATAAACCAGATTTCTCTTCCTTTAATGAAAAAATTGAAGCAGAAATATCTTTACATGAGTTTGATAAATCTATTAAGGTTAAGGATACTGCTCCAGGTCACGATGAAGTGTCTTATTCTATGAAAAAATATTTGCCAAAAAGGGGAAAAGAAATTTTAGTTAATATTTACAATAAAATTTTATCTTCCAGTATTACTCCTCAACAATGGAAAGATATTCTATTAATACCCATACTTAAGCCTGGAAGAGACCTGAATGATATGAATGCTTTACGCCCTATATCACTTATATCTTGCTTGTGTAAAATATTTCATACCATTTTAAATAATAGAATAGAGTGGTTTCTTGAAAAAAAGAGATGTTTTTCAGATGATACAATTGGTTTCAGGAAGTCCAGATCAACCTTAGCCTGTCTTTCTAAGCTTGCATCCCAAATTCAGTTAGGTTTTACGAAAAATCAAGTAACGATTGGTTGTTTTTTGGATATTGACAGTGCCTATAATAATGTAAATTTAGCAATTTTGACAAAAAAATTAGATCAAATAGGGGTGGGATCAAAAATATGTAATTACTTATGGTGTTTTCTTAATTCCAGGAATTTAGTTGTGAAAGTGGATGATTCTTTTATAAAACGTAAAACCAGCCAAGGTTTAGCTCAAGGGGATTCATTATCCCCATTATTATTTAACGTTTACACATTAGGTATTTGTCAGGTGCTCAATAGTGTTCATATGTCCCAATTTGCCGATGACTTTGTACTTTATATTACGGAGAAAAATATAGATATTGCTAAGTCCAATTTACAGAGTGTTCTAAATAGTGTTATTTCAATGTTTCATGATATAGGCCTGGAAATATCACCAAATAAAAGTAAGATTTGTGTGTTTAGTAAGGGGTGTAATAAGAAATCTATTTCTATTAATATTGATCAATTTAACGTGCCGCTGGTTAAAGAAGTTAAATATTTGGGCTTATGGCTTGATCAGTCATTAAGATGGAATAAACACATTAATGAAACTATCAGTAAAGTGTCCAGATTTGTTCAATTATTTAAAGTTCTGGCAGGCAGTAGCTGGGGTGTACATCCAAAATATCTACGTACATTATACATTTCACTGATAAGGAGTCGCTTAGATTATGCTAGCTTCTTGTATGGGGATGGTTGTAGATCCAACTTGTATAAGTTGGAAAAAATTCAAAATTTAGTTATGCGCATTATTGGAGGATTTATTAGAAGCACACCTATCCATGTAATGGAAAATGAACTTGGTTTACAACCATTGCATATACGGCGTCAATATTTATCTGGTAAAACTTTATTAAAAATTAAAGCTAGAAATGATAATCTATTGGATATTTTAAACGAATTATCGATTGCATGTTCAGACAATAATAATCTTTGGCGTAGGAAGTATAAACCACTATTGATAGAATCTTATACATTGTTTAAGGATAAGGTGATGTTTTCTAGCGATGTCTTAGGGCGATATAGTCTGGATACTTGGATAAATCATATTAATCTAGTTGATGCTATTAAAACTAACATTCCATCTGTAAGCAGACCGAAAAATAAAATAGATAGAAATATTTTGGCTACCATTTGTAATGATTTTATTAGTGGGGGGGGGGTATACGAATTATTATAAGGTGTATACGGATGCATCCAAACACAATTATGGTCTTGGTGCCGCCTTTTATGTTATTTAATATTGTTGTTATTTAATAAAATGAACTTTGAATTAAATTCTATCATGCACTAAATATTATTCCAATGCTAAATCATAAATGTATTGTATTTTGTCATTTGTAACCTAGCCTTTCTCTTCAAGAAAGTACAAATAGTAATAAGAAAGTACAAAAATATTCGTAGCTTAGAAATTGGTAGGTAAGTAGGTAGGTACCGTTTCTTTATTTTGGAAATGGAGTAAAGTTATTTTTACCAGAAAATAACAAATTTGTCGGTACAATAGGCCAAAATTTTAGGACCTACCTCACAGTAAAAAGTTATAACAAACCTGTAGGTACGTCATAGATAAATTAATAGATCGTCCTCGAAAGAAGAGATGAGACGGCAACTAGCAGATTGTTTATAAATGAAATATCATTTGGTTTTGCTTTGGACATATAAATTCCTTAACATTAGGTATAGGTATTTGTTAAAAAAAAATGGTTGCCTGTAAAGTCGGTTTTACGGGCGAAGATTTTACGTGACAACGTCTTTTTCTCGGTAGAATATTTATGTGCTGCGCGCGCGGCAGACCGCGGGCCTCTCTCTCGTTCGGTGACTCATCGTAACGTTACCGAGCGTTACACTTTTTCATAAGTGACTCCCAGTCGCAACCTAATTTAAGACGTTGTCACGTCAAAATTGGTTGTTTGTAAAGTAGGTTTACGATCGAGATGTTTACGTGATAACATAATGCAATGGCAGCGCTCGAGATGAGACGGGAGATCGGTCCGTCTCTCTCTCGTTATACCTGCGATCGTGCTCGTGAGGTTTTGGTGTGACACAAGTTTCTGAACATGTCACCCGACTAAAACGATTTTAAAAACGTTATCACGTTAAAAAAAAAAAGAAAAATTTATTAAATTCGATAATGTTATAACTTGGACCACCAAGCAAACTGGTTCACAGTGCAGTTCGACAAGCGATTGATCTGCCTGTTGTATTAATTTCTGCTGTCTGAGCCTATCTACCTACCTAGCTATACCAACTTAATACGATTCTACGTATTTTGATCATATTTTTGTTTTGTTTAAACAAATAATCTTTTTCTTGTTATCAATCGTATTTTTTAAGTGAGTGATTGGTCTGGAAACTGGTTCGACTATTTTTATAGACGTTGCATACAAGCTCTATGTTTAGGTATATTTGTATTACTAGTTACAAAATTAATTTATTTTTATATATAAGTATTTTATGATTATCATATCTATCTACCTACCTCTATTTTCATTAAGTACCTAGGTATTATACCTACATTACCTATTTACCTACTGTTAGGTAATTCAATGAGGTGAATCTTCCTAGAGAAATGCACGTACATAGGTAGATAGGTACGTGCATTTCTCTAGGAAGACCATAACTATAGAGTTATGCACATACCTAGATACCTATAGGTATCTTGGATTATAAAAAAACTCGAGACACTCGCTACACAATACATGCACTAGGACCTAGGTACTAACTTGAACTGAACCTACTACCTATTTTACGAATCACTAATAGCTACTTACCTATAGGCTATTATACCTGTCTATAGAAAAAACTCACCATCAACTCTTATTTAGGTTTAGGTAGGTATTCCACTTCAAGGACATGCAGGACATCCAAGATTTAGATTTTAGTTTAGAATTCATCACACTGGCCAAGTGTGTTTTGGCCTGGCCAGATGTCACAACTCACTACCTACTCACAATGTGTGTGTGCCCACTGCCCTTTACCAAAGTTTGGGTAGCAGACAAATTAAATGTACCTACCTATAGGTACCTATAGGTATAATACCTATTACCTATATAATCGTTTTTTTTTCTTAATGAAAAATGTGGTGATCACTGATCTGTCTAAAAAGTTGGTTGAAACTTGAAGGCATTGTTGGTTGGCTAACTAGGGAAATAGGTACCTACCTAATCTTAATAGGTAGATAATTATTAACGACAATACCAGCAACTTTTAATTTTGTTTGGAAAGTAGGTTGAACATAAAAAAAAGAAATTTACTTACCTACCTAGGTAGAACTATTTATTCATGAAAAAATCTCAATGTGGGTAGTTCGTGGTAGTAAAATAGGTACATAGGCTGTAGAGAGGTCGTAATATGTAGGTAAGTACCTATGTTAATACGTTTAGGTATTATTATAATCGCCAAGCATTGGAATAATTCCTGAAAGCAAAAAAATATTATGAATCATTTGTGGATATAAGGTAAACTACCTATTGAAGTTATGTAGGTATACTTAATTCAGAAATGTATAAATATATTATACTTTGTATAATTCTTATCTATTTATCTTTTATAAACTAACTACCTAGATTTTAATAAAATATTAAATAATACAAACGCGAATATCCTATACCTAACTAGGTACCTACTCACCTTAACATGCATTTTGAATTTATTAATATTGTAATTTTACCCATAATTACAACCCAACACAATAATTACATCAATTAAACAATACCACTCCACATCAAACAGGAATCTAAACGCAGATCGAAGCTCGATTATTTTATAGTTCGAATAAAAACAATATAATCGTCAGAGGCGGAGCGTATAGCAGAAATATCAATTTGATAGAACGCGGGCCGATTCGCCGTGACGTAACGCCTTGGGGCGGGGCTTCGAGCGAGAGGGGGCTTTGTAGCAGCTCGCATCACACCAGCTTGTGTAAGCGCTCGAGCCGCTCGTGTGCCCGTGCCGTTCCGTACTGCGTGCATGTGCCGCCCGTGAGTGCATCCACGTGCCGTTGTGGCGTGTTGTCAATCCGTGCCCCTCAAACCGCCAAAATTCGGGTGAAGAACCGTGAACCGGTGCCGGCGTATGCCATGGCCGACGCCGACCGCGATTCAGATCTTGGTGACGACAGCCCCGTGGTAAGTTTCGATTCACTTGCAGTTTACATGTTAATTATTGTACTGTAGCTGTAGGTAGCTCCAGTTGTACATGCATTGGTTTTGCATATTATTTGTACTTAGAAAGTAATGGTCTAAACCTGTTTAATTGAGAAGCTACAATTTTTATTAAGTCATTTTATGTCTAATGTGTGCATGCATTGGTTGTTTGCAAAATTGTTTGTTACTTAGAAATGATTGTTGCTTAATGCTTACCATAGTTGAGCATTTTTGTTAAGAATTGTAGGTAGATTAAGTTGTAATTACAATTGTTGATAAATAAGCTGCTTATCAGTTACTGCGTTTCTTTGGCATGTGTTCTAAACATGATTCATAAATTAGGAAGGTAGGTAGTTATTGTTATAATAGATGTTCTACAGTCATTATAGTCAAGATAAAGTAATCATTAAATCTGTGGCTTTAAGTTTCTTTTTAATTTTCTTTTGATAAATTGTATCAAGAGGAAGTTGGAATTTCCATTCAGATTCATATAAGAAATTGAACATACCTACCTAGTCGGTAAATAAACACACAGTTTACGTTTTACGAGGTGATTTCAAAACTTGAGATTTAATAATTTTTAATTAAAGGATATTTTTTTATTAAAATCAACTTACCTATATTACCTATACCTAATTCATCGATACATTTAACTTACATACCTACATTAGGTACCTAGTAGGTAGGTATCTAGGTACATAAAATAAATTAATTGGGCACTTACCTATCTATTGCTTGGTCCTTATGTTATGTAAATGTCCTTATGTAATTAATAAGGGACCTACCCTTATTAATTATCTATCTTAACAAACCGAATTTCTAAGAATATTAAATCATTACTTCAAAAAATTTAATTCTCTCTTTGTAATAAATGCAAAGAACTTCTATCATTGTACCTATTTCAATATTAAACAAAAGGTAATACCCAAATAATCACTAGGTACCTGAAGATTGTACTTTTTTGCCTATAGAATTCTCTAGACTCCACGATTTAAACATCATGTTTGCTTCATGTTCTATCTCGTGGTGTTTTTCATTGCAAAAAATCAATTGCTTTGTTTTATAAGATCCCTGTTTAGCCATTTTCAGCTACCTGGATATTAACCGTAATAAAAAGCTTATTATTAAAGTAAACATAATCGTTTGAGCTTTTGCAAAATGTGAATAAAATATTTTTGAATACTTACAAGTTACAACATGTTTTGGAATGGAAGGAATAACTTCAGCGAGAATCATTATTCACAAAAACGCATAAAATCAGATACCTACCTACTTAAACAAATATCCAAAAATGGATAGTTTTTTCAAAGAAAACGTTAAAATATAATTATTTTATGTCACTTATTAATTACTTTGTAAATATCTATTGATTAAATATGATATTTAAATCTAAGAAAGGGAAAAAATTACTGCATTTGTCTTAAAATGGCGTCGGGTGGTTTGCAGTCTGCACATGTGCGATGTTGCCAGCTTTGGCGGCGGCTTTTAGGAAATGGCGCCGATATGATTATTAATAACAAAATTTTTGTCCCGGATTTTATAATACGGGATGAAAGGACGACCCTTCCAACATCTGTGACGGCTTAGAATTTGCTTATTGTTTATTTAACGGTGACATTTTCGATTTCTACGCTTTAATAGACAGTTTGTTTTAAGATTTTTTTTATCTACCTATTGTACAGCGTTTTATGAAATATGTTGAACATAAGTTACTTGTGTAAGTATTCCACTACATTCAATTTATGGTATGTAAGACGGGCAAATGAAAATGAAATTGACATCTTAAAAATATGTTTGCCGTTTGCCAATCTATAGGAACCACGTGTGACTAGCCGGTACATTGTACAAAGAGATGCATAAAATGATGTATTCTTAGAATAACTTTGGATTTTAATGATCTAACGGAACTGAATCTGACGGCTTCATTATAACCTACCTGTATAAGAGATCGTTAGCCGTCTATTTTGGTCTAGACGTATAATGTTTGCGTTTGAGTTAATCATTTATTCAGCGATGTGTCTAACGCTGGCGACATCTCCCGGGAGGCCAAAGCTCACGCACGATTTATTATCCCCACTCAACGGATAGAGCCACAAATTAATTAATCAAACCTAGCTGTCACTCAGTGCACAATCGACTAAACTTAGCCCCGATTTGAAATCTCGTTTCCTTTTCCTGTCGACACCGCGACGTTTCATTAATTGAAATAATTGGCGATCTCGGTTGATTTATTTTTTCGTGCTGACAACACTAGACGACGTGTGATATGAATTAATTTAGGTTTTCCTTGAATCGCTGAATATCTGGTCAGTTTTTTCACGTAAATATGTTACAACCTGATTTAAAAGCATGAACACATAAAACAGTTAATAGAACACAAAAATTGAGAACAAAGAACGAACCACTTAAATGGCCTACATTTAAAAAGTAATAAAAGGACCACAGAGAAATAAAAAAAAAGTTTAATTTAAATAAAGAACGAATCACTTATATGACGCACATATAAAAAAGAGCCACACACGTTAACGCGTAACGTTAAAAAGGGTGTAATGTGTATGGGTGTCAAAGAATTCGGCAGGTGGGTAATTCTAATCTCGCTACCTGGGCGCGTGCCCCGTGACAACCATTAGAAAAACTCGATAGTGATACCTTTATATTATTATCTGTGAAGTATGGGTAAAAACTAAAAACCATGCAATATACAAAGACATGGGTTTATTGGATGATTCATGAACGTTTCTTTGGTGAATTTTTGATCAATATTTCTTGAAAATATGTTAACGTTTATGATGTTATACATATTATAATACAAATTACAATACATATTATGATGGTTTAAAAACATCGTGTTTTAATGATTTTTACTAGAAATTCATTGATTTCTCCACTTTAGATAAAGGTGTACCTAAATATAAGACTGCGTTCATTGTTACAATTATTTTGATATTTACTTTAAGTAAGTACCTACATACCTACTTTTAAATCTTTAATACGTCGTAACATAATAAAACTATACTGAGCTAAAAATAGGTAATACGGCCATATGCCATCTACAATTTGATATCTATTGAAAGTGTTCCTCATTCAAGATTGCCTTTGTCATTTTGTATAATATGTATTTGCATACAAATAAAACGGCTGACTCGTCAGATATAACCTCCTTCACCTTTACACAGGAATCGGAGTACGATCCTTTATCTCTCATTTATATTCAATATTTCTGTCGTAAATAATCCAATATTTATAAAGGAAGGTGTGGGTTCGACTTGGACGTATATCACACCGTAACGCAAGTAAGTACTTCAAGACTTCAGAGCGTGAAACAAAATGTAATTAAATTTGTTTTCTCACCATTTATCAAACGGCGTTACTGGTACCAATTAACACCGGTGTTAATATATCACAGAATAACGTAAATAACGTTTTATCTTTGAAGGAATAGTGTTGATATCATTTATTCAAATTATTTAATGAAATTATGATGCGGTGTGATAGGCTGACGACCTTTAAGAACTTATTGTTTGTCAATAATGACAAGATTGTTTTAATGATTATCCTCAAGTCAGTTTTTTTAAAGCAACCTTTTGTTTTGATTGCAATTAATTAATAATAATTTAATATTTACTATTTATCCATTTTTGCGAGAATGTACCAGGAATTTATCTGATGTTTGAAATAAATACTCTATATAATTTTACTTCTTGTATTATAACTTTTACGTTTATTTATTTGTTTACTAGCTTTCCACCCGCGGCTTCGCCCGCGCAGTCAAAGAAAACCCCGCATAGTTCCCGTTCCCGTGGGTTTTCCGGGATAAAACCTATCCTATGTCCCGGGGTAAAAAGTAGCCTATGAATTTGGTATGGAGATATTTTGATACCCCAGAAACCAAATTTCATGCAAATTGGTTCAGTAGTTAAGGCGTGATTGAGTAACAGACAGACAGACAGAGTTATTTATAATATTATAAAGGATTCTTCTTACCAATTTTCTGACTGTAGGTATTTTCCAAATAAGGCTACATTGACAATAACAAGAACACATTTTTATTGAAAGTATTAACAATTTTCTCCGACTTAAAATATAAAAAGAAATATAAGTAATAACCGTTCGTTTTCATATAAAAACATTATAATATTAGGTAAATTACATCATAACCATACGTTTTAATCCAATAATTTCCGTCTTCTGCAGTAGATTATTATTTATTGGATTCTAACGATAAGGTTTCATTGCTCCGATTTGTAATAATGTATGTTTGTTATTTCACACAATATTTATAAAAGTATTTTAAACCGACTTTGCTAAAGGAGGTTATTGTATGATATTTTTTATGTTTTTTGCTGCGTAATTCGGTAATTTACTAACGAATTAGGCTAAGGAATTAGAGGTTTTGATTGTAATTGTTTCACATTGGGACCATTTCCAATTTTTTGGGGAAATTTCAAGCAGGAAATTATAGGTTGTATCATACCTAAGTTGTTAAAAAATAAGTCGCTGTAGGTATGTGAAGCTTATGTGAAGTCTTTATTATTTATCACTACATAGTATAAAACAAAGTCGCTTTCTCTGTCCCTATGTCCCTATGTCCCTTTGTATGCTAAAATCTTTAAAACTACGCAACGGATTTTGATGCGGTTTTTTTTAATAGATAAAGTGATTCAAGAGCCGTCAAGAGGAAGGTTTTAGTATATAATTTATTAGGTTTTAGACAAAGCGGGCGAAGCCGCGGGCGGTAAGCTAGTTATTTATAGGTATCTGTTGCTTTTAAGGACGCTGTCACAAATCTGCGTTACTCAAATTTAGGTATTTAACGTCGCAACGTGGTTCGCGGGACATCACGCTCACGTAAACATAGCGCAATCCATTTTATAGATCATCTTCATACTTGATATTTTTTTTTATATTTCTATTGAAATTGATTCCAGAAGATTACTGGGAACTTTAAAAATTCATTTTATTACTTTTATTAGTAGGTACGATCCTTATAAGTATTTTAGTGTATTCAACCAACTTAAAAAAGTGTGACTATTTTACAACAATTTGAATATGAATTGTATTATTGTATACAATATCGAAGCTTTTTAAGAAATGTATAAAATACTTTTTTAAGAATTATTATCATACATAATATTATGTTACCGGCAATATATTAAACCCGGCATTGTATGCAATTCTTAGTAAATGTATGTTATTCCGAGAAACAGTCGGAATGAAATAAATTAAATTCGTCACATTACCTATATCTGTAAATCTGAACTTTTCCTAAGTAGCAAACACATTTGCAAATGTGGGTGGTTTTTGGGGTAGCTATTAACCAATATGAGGTCAAAACTAAAATCCAAGATGGCGCCGACGAAAATTTGAAATCTTTTTGTCATGGGTGTCATTTTCAAGGAGTTGGAGTAGCTATTAATCAATATGAGGTCAAATCTAAAATCCAAAATGGCGCCGACGAAAATTTGACATCATTTCGTCATGGGTGTCATTTTCATGGTTTTTGGGGTAGCTATTAACCAATATGAGGTCAAAACTAAAATCCAAGATGGCGCGGACGAAAATTTTACATATTTTCGTCATGGGTGTCATTTTCATGGTTATTGGGGTATCTATTATCCAATATGAGGTCAAAACTAAAATCCAAGATGGCGCCGACGAAAATTTTACATCTTTTCGACACGGGTGTCATTTTCATGGTTTTTGGGGTAGCTATTAACCAATATGAGGTCAAAACTAAAATCCAAGATGGCGCCGACGAAAATTTTACATCTTTTCGACACAGGTGTCATTTTCATGGTTTTTGGGGTAGCTATTTACCAATATGAGGTCAAAGCTAAAATCCAAGATGGTGTCGACGAAACTTTTACATCTTTTCGGCATGGGTGTCATTTTCAAGGTTTTTGAGACAGCTACGTAGGTATTACCAAATCCCCAATGTAACCGTCGATAATTAGGTATATTTTTCTTACTCCTTTAAAGTAAACTTAAATAAAATAACAAAAACGTTAACAACTACAGTTTTGTAGAAAGTCTTAAAAAACAATTTTAAACAACATTGAAATGCATATTTAGAATTTAGAAATGTAATATAAAACGGAACTCTGTGGCAATCATCATCTGTGTTTATATTCTGACAGATATTATTAACTTTAAATATATTCGCTAAACTTTATTTAAAATAAAGTTTATCTAAAACATTTCAACGAAGAGAATAAAATAAAAAAGAACGTGTGTGCCGAGAAAACGTGTCAGGAGTGAAACGTCTTTGGCGAGATTCATAGATACCAAAATCGCTGCCTTGCTCCATAACGCGACAGTATTACCATGACGCGATCTTGAAATTCGACGACCATCTTGGATTTTAGTTTTGACCTCATATTCGTTAATAGCTACCCCAAAAACTATGAAAATGACACCCATCACGAAAAAGAGTCAAATTTTCGTCGACGCCATCTTGAATTGTTTTACCCCACCAAACTATTCAACAACCCATAAAAAAGAGCATCTCAGGCAAGGCAATTTTTAAAACATAATTTTAAATTACAAATAATTGGAATATGAAACTTATACAGTTTACTCTTATAAAGTATCAAATATTTCAAATCACGAAAACGACAGTGCACGCACAATAATCTTTTTCTAATTCGTTTTATTTTTGGGACGAGGAGCGATACACCCGTCCTTCCAAGAGCGCTTCTGGTTCTGAGCGCGGTCTGACGAACCGCGAGAACAAAATGTATGAAGAAATCGACAAGTATTTTTAATTAAGCTCATAATTGAAATAAAATTTTGATTTAGATACAAAAAAATTATCAGAATCTATAAAGGACTATATATCCCTCAATAATTTATAGGTAAGAAGATAGATTAGGCTTTTAATTTTCTTAAAATTGTACCGTTTTAGACCCCATTTTTTTGCATTTTATGCGATCATTGTGCTGGGAAAATCGTATTTCAGCGACAATTTTGTATGACGTCGTACAATTTTTATAAGATGAACGTAGAACTGAATATATTATCTTTAAATTAAGATATTACTATGTTCTCACGTGTAATTGCTTTGAGTTAAAATGGTACCGTAAAATAGCGTTTTTTGTTAAAAATCGGTAATAGCACCCTTAAACATTGCATGCATTCGTAGTTGTTTAAGTTCATTATAAAGAAGAGATTGCTGATATTTCTATCTTATTATCTAGTTGAGGATATGTTAGTATTTGATCTTTGATGGAGGACTAAAATATAAGATTTTAAAGATATTAGATACTTAATGAATTATGATTTAGAATATTAATCAAGTTTATTGAAAATTTTGAAGTAATAAACTAAAAACTAATCTAAGTCCTAATCTAATTAACGATAACAGTAACTGTGACTTAACAATAATGAAACGCAATAATTTGATACCCACATTGAAATGTAAAATTTTATTGATTTAGCTAAGTTACTACACAATATTGCTATTAAATTAATACAACATTTCGTAATGAATTTATACGTTTACAATAAAACCGTTAACCGACATAAGTAGCAATTTTAATCAACATTATTAATAGGAATGTTATATTAGCCAATAGGGAAGGTACAGAATAAATTACCTACGTCATGCGGGTACCCGCTCGCAAAACTACGTATTAATATAAAAACATCTATTTCAATTAAATTTCCAATGAAAAATCGATCTAAATACATTACAGTT
The DNA here is from genome assembly GCA_029959065.1 of Colias behrii. Taxonomy (NCBI): domain Eukaryota; kingdom Metazoa; phylum Arthropoda; class Insecta; order Lepidoptera; family Pieridae; genus Colias; species Colias behrii. The sequence goes on along the minus strand of JARWMC010000019.1, from coordinate 4,299,579 downwards.
AGAGTTCGTTTTACACAATCAACGTATTTAATTGCTGATATAAAAATATTGTTAATCGAACGTTATTTTTGCTTGGAAATAATTGCTACGGGTTTCAGTTTAAGAAATTGTGGAATTGGGTCATATCGTATTACTATTGCGAATTGAAAATAAAAGAATTTAGACCAGATTTATTAAAAACAACCTACCTAGATAGGAATAAATATACCTATCTGCATTCACCTTAGATCATTACTTAATGATCTAAGGCATTCACCTTTACATTATAAACTGGTAGGTATTGTTTATCTTATTCGTATGTGGATTATTATTAATTTCGTAATATCTCTCAAAATGCGTTAACATTCTAAATTCTTTGAGTTAAGCATAAAGAAATGGTAATCCTTTTAAGCTGATGGAATGTAGGCATGAGGCTTATGCATCAAACTATTGTACTCTGTAGTCTATGGTATCTCGCATCCCTCTTGTCATTACCTCACCGGCAACATTCAATCTGCATGTTTATAATCGCATTTGTATAAATGATATGGCGGTATTCGTATAGCTGTGGTATTTTAATAGTTTCAGTGTTAGTCGTTGCAAAAGTGTATTGGTGGTTCTTGGGTGGTATGACGTCATCGAACGTAACTTTTTTTCTCTGTGTAGTTTAATGACAGGGTTGCCAACTTCTACTACTTATAAATGCTACCCGCTACCTTATAATATGATAAACGTTGTGTAAAAAATAGACGTTGAAATATTCTACTTTACTCTTTATTGCATAGCTTTTTGTAATTTGGTTATATCAAATATTTTTAATACTGAAAATAATCATCCAGGTATAACTTAAAAACTATAAAATATGTTTTCAAAATAAAATGAAATGGAATAATTGAAATAAAATCATTGTGCAATGAAGATCATCAATATTCAATATACTTACTAATACAGTTATACTTAGTTTGCAATAATGTTGTACTTATGATAAATCTAAATATTCGTCATTTCATTACACAGGTGTTAATTAATAAAACATTTTATATCTTGATTCCGATAATCGATGACTACATAATATGAAAACTGTAATAGACAAAGATGATTCATAATTTCATATTATCAAGGAAATTAACGCGAACAAAAGGTTTGAATAAAATATCAACACAATATCATTGAGTTACATATATGTACTACGTACTAGAGAGGACATCGCTACTACACTATTTGTAACACGAGTTAGAGTCAATCGTCACAAACTTAATTTTTTTTTGTTACATTGATTGGTTTTAATTGATAAGTTTATTCATATTTTTTAATAAACAATATTTATTTGTTACATTGATTGGTTTTAATTTATAAGTAATAACAATAAGAGGCAGAATATCTACAAAGTGTATGACTCACTAGCCGCCCCGCGCCGCGCGCCGCGGCCGCGCTTGTCGCACAGGTTTTGTTCGTGGTGCCCTCTCTAGTAATAATATCTCAATGTACAATATGTACATTTATTGCATTGGGACTGAAACCTTCGAATAAAAAGGAAAAAGTATTATTCATTGTTGGTTACGATCAATGCTAATATTATTAACTGAATCAAGGAACTTCTCTGCTCAACACCATTAATGAGTACCTATACATTTTTCTGTAAATACCTATAGGTGAGTAACATTATAACTTAATGAATATTTAATTAGGATCATCCACACAACAAGTGGATATTTTTGTTAAGCTAGCTTAGTTGATTTATTGTTTTGGTTTTTTGTAATCTTATTAATATACCTACTATACGTAATAGCTCAATCGCTAGAGCTTAAGAAACATATTCATATAAGAACTGAATACCATGACTTCAGATTGATCTGAATATTAGCAAAAATAGAATTAAAAGTTTTCTTTTTAAAAGTATTGCGTTAAACCATCGACACACTTCAACAAAACAAAACCAAAGCATAAATAACTGCATACTAAAACTTTATTTTTGCACTATAGCTGTGTCGCGCGGTTTGACAAGCATTGCTCCGCTTTTGTTGGTCTTAGCGTGATGATATATAGGTAGCCTATACTCCTATAGCCTTCCTCGATAAATGGGCTATCTAACACCGAAATAATTTTTCAAATCGGACCCGTAGTTGCTGAGATTAGCGCGTTCAAACAAACAAACAAACAAACTCTTCGGCTTTATAATATTAGTATTTATAATATTAATATCTGTGTCATTGATTATAAATGTATATAATATCAATAAGCATACACAACAGTTATGTAAACCAATAGCAGTATCAGGCAGCATATGTGGGACTTCGCGAAGACATATGAACATTATAATCGCGTTCCGATATTGGAATCGTTGCACGTCTTACCTTAATTAAAAGGCTCACTGCGACTGTCTTGGATCAGGGGTGGTCAACTGTTGGCTTGTACTATGGTAATACTTGAGTGTTATGTAGTGTGATATTTATAGTGTGAATCGTATCTGAAATTTGAATTTATATTAGATTGATAAGGAATCTCGGTATTTATTTTAAGGTAAATTTGATTTTGTGAGTATTGTTCAGTGTGGTGCAGAGTTTTTGTACAAGTGTGGATATTTGGAGATCTGGATCATGTTTTATTGGTAAGGATTTTCTATATTAATTGGAAATTAAATTTGATTTTGTCAGATGGAAGGTGTCAAAGATGTATTGTCACGTATAAAATGTATAAAGAGGGGAGAAAACAGTAAGAAGATATAGAAGTACACAATCCGCAAAAATAATAGTCTAAACTTACAGTAGAAATTAAATAGAATTCTAATTTCGATATTTAAAACAAGTAACAATCATTTATTTTTATATTCAGGCGCTTTGTCAAAACATCACTTAATTACCCACCTCTCCTCAATAATAATGACTTGCAGTTATTTATCAAATTGAAATCTCAAGCAATTTTGTACCTTTCAACATCAGAATATTAATTATAAGATAAAAATATAATAATTTAAAAATAACTCATGATAAGGTTAAGCAGCCCTTCCTTACACTGATTTGTGTGACGCAGACAGATCGACTTACAGTGTCGGTTTTCCTTCAACATTATTATATTTTTTCTTATTAAAACGTTTAGAATTTATTTCTGCCTATTAATCATTTGGAATAATAAATTCGTATAATTATTTTTTGTAAATTATTCAGACGATAATATTATCATATTATTATTAAAACTTTTAACCTGTAGGTACATATAATTTATTACAATGATATGATTATTATAAATCTTTTAATTTGTTTTTAAATATTATTATCCGTTTAGTGCAAAAATACTCATTAGGAAAATAACAAAAAAGAAACGTTGGAATATTTTATACATTAGATTTCAATGATTGAAGTCGTTAATGTTTTATCATTATTTCTAATGTTATTGCCTTCCGCCCGCACATTTAAGGAATTTAATCTTCATACATAAACTAAACTATGTTTATACTGTGTTCATTCACTCGATACATTTCAATAAAATGTTTTTTAAACTTGCTATTGCTATATGCATTCCTTAGGAATTGTCATTTAAGTAGATACACTCATGGAAATGTTCCTTGTTTTAAGTGTACATTGCTTGTTTTGTTGGAAAAACGAACAGATTGCTTGAAAATCTTTCATACAGATGCAACAATGGTCATGTCAATCCTTTCTTAGTCATCAATCCAAGTTCGTGATTTAATCACGCCAAATATTTGTTTTTAAATTTATTGGCGCCAATCGAACAAGATAAATAGTGGAGTGCCACGGAGTCTTCACCTCGGATTAGAGTTATAGTGAATGAATTATTATGATCGATGTGGGATATTGTTTTTTAAACTATAAATTGCAATGTTTACCCAATTTTTTTTTGGTGCACTCCATTGTTTCATTTTTTAAACAAATTATTGTGAAAAATTCATGTTTGACCATAGAGGGTGTCCCAAGAAGTAGTGATATACTGAAACTGGGAGGTAGAGGACATAAAGAGCTATCCGAATCACCCCCATGTATATCATGCGATTTTTCGTATTTTCGGAGTTATGACGTTTTTTTCAAAATTTTCACCTATCGCCGAGTACGTAGAGATTTTGATTTTTGGTGACGTGAATTATGGCGGTAAATGCTTGATTTTTTTTGTGTGCTAAGCTGAAAGATAGGCCAATTCAGTATAGTAACATTTACTATCGTTAGATCTTCGAATGGAATAAAAAAAAGAATTTAATGCCAAGAAAGATAAAATTACCCAGTATGTTCATAACTTCAAGGGCCCGTAAAAAATAAAATCACATAAAAAATATCCGTTTGGCTTTTTAAAAACTTACTCTATCTATGAGGTAGCTACCCTGAAAATTTCATTTTATTATTCATAAGGCTTCAATCGAAAAATTTAAATCTAAAAGTGGTAAGTGCAAAATTTTAATGTAAACAAAATAAAACCAATTACAAGGTGTTTAATTACAATAAATTTTCAAAATGACCCCCACCTGTTGCTCACTGCAAGTGCAACATCACCGGGAAAAGTTGTCTTTTAAACGTCTGAATACCCTTTTATTACACGCTTTATATTAGCTTCACCTGTATGTTTGTAACCGACTTCTTTGGGCGCGATTTTGACCCACTTTAAACGGCCAGATTTCGTTCAAATTTTGTAGATTTATTGAGGACCTATGACAATACACTAATTTGATAAAATTTTCTATTTTTTAGTTCGGTTTTCTATAAAAAGCGTGTTTTTTAGTTTTTTTTAACTATTATTATTATTTTAAAGGTTTCTTCTGCTACTCTCAATTTCCGGGTTAATTCGTCCAAATTGCGGCATTCTGTCGAGTAGACGAGGTCTTTGTAGTATCTCCATACAAAAAAATGCCGGCGTAGTCAGATTTCATACATCAACACTTCAACTTTAAATGAATCCATCACGAATTTTATATCCGTCCAGAAAACCGATTATTATTGAGATATCCAGAAAAGGATTTCTGGTATAACCGACTTAGATACACTTGCAGCAAAATATCATTCGGATTATTATAATTTGCTGAAAAATTCAATTCACCTCAGTAATGTTGAAAAGAAAATTAATCTAAGTAGATGCAGCAATGGAGCAAATATACAAGTACCTACATTGAAGAGAATGATGATTGCCAATTTACCATGCAAAAGTTGAAAAACGTCATCACTACAGAGCATATCCCGGTAGAAAAAACTATTAAAAAACGACTAATAGAACGCTTTCACGATGATATTATCATTTCAACTAAATATTTGATGTAGGCAACAATGTAGGTAATTGTAATACATAATTATATTTAAATAAACAGATTTGGTACTAATAATTTTTTTTCTTTTCATTAGTCGTAATTAATTACCTTATTTTTTTAAATGTACTCAATAGAGTACGTTTAATTTATAATTAAACCGGCCGAGAAATTCCATTGTACATAGCAGTTGTGGCTCCGCTCTCCCCTCCACGTTTTTCTATCTGTTCGAGATCCCTACTGCTATTTTTATACACAGGTATCTTTGAAAAATATTCCTATATGTCTACTCAAATAAAAAAGAAAGAAATACTGTTTAAAGTGAAAATATATGGTCAAACATTAATTTTTCATAAAATTTTTTTTAAACAACGAAACAATGGAGTGCACAAAAAAAATTTGGGTAAACATTGCAATTTATAGTTTAAAAAACAATATCCCACATCGATCATATTAATTCATTCACTATAACTCTAATCCGAGGTTATACGGTTTTGAATGCTCCAGGCACTCCACTAAAAACTTAAATCAATATTAATTCCATTATTGAACTATGTGCTTGGAAATATAGAAATGTAATTGAGGCGCCAATTAAGCAAATTGTCCTTGAGTCAATATTGAAGTTAGTTTGTTTATCTCTAGAATAAGAACAACGTACAGGAAAATTTAAGAAAGACAAATCTTCAGATTGTTGTGATTGTTCTACAGGTCAAGGTTAAAGCTTTTAACCCAGTGTTGGGTATTTACCTACTTAGTTAAATTGCGTTTTTACTAATTGCAATATACCAAAGACACTACTAACTTACCAGTATTATATTGGGTGTATACGACTGATTGATTGAGATGCAATTGTTAAGCAAAGGTCACAGAGAAAATCTATGGTATAGAATGTCTATGGTAGGTACTCTCGTTCTCTTTGTTAATAGCCACTCAGCAGAGAGAATTTGCCAATGTCCTATTTATGTGTCTATACTCTATGATATTCTATACAGAACATTTTCAGTCTTTTTGCGATCTTCTTAATTACAAAGTCAAATTAAATTGTCAAAGAGTTTTTGCGTAGAACCATTAAACATTTTCATAGTTTAATCGTATTAACATTATAGGTTATTTTACCCTCACCTAGCTTTTACTGGCATATTTTTGAATGATGGAAAGCGAGTGCAATTTATAATTATGCACATCGTGACTAAGCTCAAGTGTATCAATCATCCGACCACACCCATCGCACTAAGCGCTTAATGTTCTCTTTGTGGTACTAACGTCTGTGTTTTTGGTTTTATGTGGAATTTGGCAAGGATTATTTGGAATTTGACATTTAGTGCCTCACGTTTGATCGGTGTATAATGTGATATTAGATGTTGTTACTTATCTGTGACGCAAGTTTGAGCCAAATTGGTTTTAAATAATGCAAATACAAATGAAAGAATAAAGGTACATTATAATTAGATGATGGGATAAACAAAACATCGAGGAAGTTGAAAATGTGGACAAAAATTAAATCAAAGCTCTTTACTATAGTTTCACTTATCCTTATTTGTCGTTAAAATTGTTATAATTTAGATACCTATCAACTTGTTTCCTATAAAAGTAATTGGAATCAGTGAAGCAAACATTTCGAATTTATCGATTGTTCAAGTAAACGTCTAGGAATATTAAGTAGACGTGACACGATAAGTTATTGATTTAAAGCAATTTGATACCCAATACACTGCACTTGGTAAGACTTGGCTTCTATGCAAGCTTTGATTACAAATCGGATCGAGGTACAAAATCCATACTTATATTATAAATGCGAAAGTAACTCTGTCTGTCTGTCTGTTACTCAATCACGCCTTAACTACTGAACCAATTTGCATGAAATTTGGTATAGAGATATCAAGTGTATTTTTCATTTGATTTGAATTATTTTTCAATTTTTTTCTTCATTTTTTCAATTATCTCAATTAAATCGATCTATAATATTATACGTAACTACCTCGATTTACCCTGGTTTTATCATAAACATCATTATTTTTATAAATATATTAATAAATCTGTTTCTTTTTTAATTTTTGATATGGCAATTATTGCAATTGTAAGGTTTCCCGCCTTGAGACGTCGGTAACTCAATCCAAAGCACTAGTATTGATATCTGATAGCTCCATCGATTTATTATAGGGCTTATTTTTTATCGTTATTATTTCTTGCTTAACTAGGGTAGAAAATATTTAGTATAAAATGTAATTAATGAATAATTTATACCTTGTTTAATCCTTCTTTCTATATATAGGTATATAATGTGATTGGAGATGTTGCACTTATGAAAAAGTGCAGTTTTTACACCAAATTTCATACAAATAATCTATTGACTCGATAGCATCATTTAGAGAAGCAATATTCGTGTTAGTATTATTTGCTTAATTCCATCTGTATGTTTACCAAAACAGCTCAACCAAAGATTACATACCGTACTTTAATCTAGCTACCACATAAACAGACAACACATCAAATTAACCTCTTAATTATTTACTACCAGTAAAACTAACGTCCAGTTTAGCGTGACCTACCCTACCTCTCATATACGTAATAAAATAAGGTTCAGAAGGGTAGACTGGAGAGCTCTCAGGGGTCATGCAAGGGTGGTCGTTTGGGGAGCAGTAAAACGCTTGAGGAAATAAAAATGGAACTGTCTGTCAGGACAGGTGTATTTTTCCAAGGCAGCTGAATTAAAGATGTACTGTGTTCTTGATGAGACTTGGCGCTATTTTCTGGGAAGGTATTGCGGTTTCATGCCTAGTGCAAAAGGATGATTGCCATTCTTTCAATCGTTCAATCATTCAGTCGTTGGTTTGTTATATATGTACTTATATAAACAAATTCACCAATTTTTAGCTACATATCATAAATAAATAAGATATATTTTTGTTCAAATATTGTACTTAAAGGTTTTTGTGTAAATCATAAGAGGTATTACCCAATTGAATTTTTGATGGAATATCTAGGTACAACAAATACGAGTGACGTTCCTTATTTCTCGGAAGTCGGCTAAACCGTATGATGAAGGATAAATAAAACGTCTTGATCTTTGTAATAATGTGTATTTCGTTTCGTTGTGTTAGCAGGTAAATTCTTATTGACGTTAATGTCAACGAATGTTTGCTTATTTAAACATTGGTTAAGAAAATCAATATATTGTTTGAAACTAATAAATGTGAACTTTATGATTCGTAATTGATAGGTATCAAGTTACTTGAATTTTCATATAATTTTGTTTGTGAGTTTTGAGAAATCATATTGTGTTTATAAAGGTACTAAGTATCTTGAAGGTGCATTTACACTACAGTTAGTGGTAGGTAGCGGATCCTTTGTTTGACAATGCTTATTGCTTGTTTACCGTTACTTCCTTCCAAAAACTCAATCATAAATGATATTTTAATAGTCACGTGTTTAAGAAAGTTAATTTTCAATTGTTTAATTTGTAACAGATAGTTTTTATTACTTGCATATAAATAAGTATTTAAATTTGTATTTTTTATATTTAAAATATAAAAATAATAAAATACAATTTTCATAGTAGGTGTATAATTCAATGGTACATTATGATTGATGTTTATTTAAATATATTTGTATGTATCGTATTCATTAATTAATATATTATAAAGAAGATTAATTTTAGTCTTTTATTGTTATTAACAATGTCACAACAGAGCAGATAGTCACCGAAGCATGAATCACAATTATAAATTAAAAGCATTATAAAAGATATTCACTAGTTTGAATAGTGTTGAGCGGTGTCAGTGATGTGGCGCCATGTTTGTTAAAAAGAACGAATGATTAATGAAATCATTCCTTTGATGTCTTTGTTAAAACTACTTATTTGTAGTAGAAATTTAATTGTATATTTAGGGTTGAGTATACCTGTTGATCAACGATCTAGACTACTCTCGACTTTGATTTTTTTTTATTCTTGTTACCAGCGCGGTGTGAATTAGTGTAGTATTTTTTGAATCATCTGTCATTATTATACATCTGGAAATGACTTTTCATTACACAAAAGGAAAGCTACATAATGATTAAAGGAGCCTGTATACTCAATAATTGCCGCTGATTGTTTCATGGAAGTGTACGCAAAAAAATAACATATCAATTTCCTGAGTTCTGCATATCGTGATAAGAATAAGCGGATTCTAATTGCCTACTTTCCCGTCACCGGCTAAGATGGCGATACTTGTTATTATTAGTATATTATTAGTATTAAGACTAGTTATCGTGCGACCTGCCTATCCTCTAATTATGCAGCCGCAGGTCCCAGAAAATATAGGCATTTATCAACCGTTAATTCGTATGATACGATCCGTGAACGATTCGTATGAATTTTATAGAGTATAGTGTGAGGCATGAATCTTGATAGTCTTGATACCAAGATAGTTTAATTATTGTTGTAGTATGTTGTTTCAACAGCGTGTATTTATGTCATTCATAAATATTATCACAATTGAAAAAAATAATCTTAGCCTATTCATACTTGAAAATCTTTATAAAATTTAAAAAACGTCGAACAATTCAAAATTTTCTTATAATTTATAAACTCTATTATTATAATATTGGTGTTACTAAACGGCATTAACTTTTTATTAGGACCGCTTGTTACCTGTTCTACCGTTGTCAGTTCAGAAATATATAATTATCGTAATTCGATCAAATCATCCTATATTAAACAGTAGCGATTCTATAGTAACAAGGAAAGATATGGAGTTGCTGCAGCATTTCACTAAACATTTTTATACTATCTACCTAGTTGAATTTTTAATTATTTTGTTTTATGATTAAGATTATGAACGTTTACGAAAGTGATGGTTTTATATTGTAACAAATTGAAATTAGTCAACTTTTTAAATTTATATCTTCAGTTTATGCGATTTACATTTCTCGCGAATAAATTACTTACTTCTAAATTTCGTTTTTCTTAAAAACAACAAATTAAAATATTTATTTAAAAATAAATATAAATAAATAGCATAAAGCTCCACTGTTCCGCTCGCAGATAGCGTGATAGCATCTCGATCAGCGTGAGAAATCGTATTATATCGCACGCTGGCGTGATTGACGCTGGATGCTTTTCGCCATTGAAGTGATTGCCGCAATCAGACTGTAATGGTGGATTGTACTTATCAATTATTCTTGTTACGATGTTTGGAATGTGATGCTATTATTATATAGAAGGTAAAGAGACGAAACGTGTAGAAAAAGGTTGATTTTATTTTACTAACATTGTTAATAAGTCTGAAAACTTGGCGGAATAATTCTTGAGTCTTTTACAAGTCCGCTTTTGAAACTACAGGCTGAAACCTTTTACAAGAAACGAAACAAAATTAATAGACCTCTCTCTTTTCATTAAATAAAATTAATCTCAAGATATTAAAATAAAGGTTAGTTACTCAAATTAATGAGAATTGAAGTTGGACGATAAAAATATTAATTTGCAAGGAATTAGCCGTGGGCGTTCGTGAGAACATGCAAATTGACTGATGCTTGATTTTGTACGAGTACATTCATCATTAGCTTTTCAAAGGAAATCGTTTACTCTATAACTAGTTTTGTGGAAATAAATTCCATTCGTTGTAGTTATGGTGTAAAAAATAGTAGAGTTTGGCTTACCCATTACTTATTATTACCTATATAGATACTTGCTAATTGTTTTTTTGTCTGCTAGGTACCTATTACAAAAATAAAATAGGCTCCAATAATTTAATCCTAAAAATTGATGATGATTCCAAATATTTATGTATTAATAATATCAACTTGTATATATATGAGTGTTTAATTTATAGATAGGGTAGACTGGGTACAGTAGTGACAATTTTAGTTTGTCCGCCTATATTTTTTTTTTAATTATGCTAATAATCTGAACAAAAACTGTGTTATAATGTAGTTTATTCATTGGTTAACGACTTAATGTTAAAACTTTAGGCCTAAATCAAATAGTTAAATTATGAAAAATATTTATTTAAACAAAGGAAGATTGTCACAATCGACCACATCCCAGGGGCGGTTGTGACAGTACTGGGGTTCAATAGTGACAGTATGAAAATTATGTGAAATGATTACCCAAGAGGATAGAAATGCTCTAAATGATCACGAAATACTTTTTCATGACTTTACTTATTACTTACATTACAAGAAATATTTATTTTTTATAATATGACTCATTTAACAAAAAATACTTTCCTTACAAAAGTGATAAAATCTGGTAACAGTTTAATCTTTCACAACTTTCATGGCACTATAGCAGAGGCGGCTCGCCCTAAGGAGCGCTGGTGCAGTGAACTCCCATAAATAATTATAATAAAATCATACTCCTTAATTTCATTATTAATATTAATTATTACTATTTAAAATCAATCGTAATCGTAAAAAACTACTGTCAATACCAATGAATATATCCATCATTCCATCATTCCATATACCTGAATAATACTGTTATTATACAGTAACGCGCGAAGCGGAGCGCTCACGATTGCGCTCCAATGAAAAAATATTTAGTACATTTCCTAATACGAAATCCAATAGGAGTGAAAGAGAGGGTTTGCCAGTGCCCTGCGCGCGTGAAACAGAAGATTTTCTATGGAAAAATAGCAAAATTCGGAGCGCCGCTCCCGCAAACGTTGCCGGTTCGTTTTTACGCGCCGCGCCTGGGCGCCCGTACAACAGGACAGCGATTGCGCGCGACGTTGCCACTCAGCACTCTCTATATTATAAACAAACACTCGACTCTTGAGTCAACTTCAATGCACGCGCGCGAATGCAAATTCAGGAATTTTCTAATTAAAATCATAAGATACGTGTTGAAATAGTCTGTAGTTATCAGTATTACTTGTGAGTGTTAAAATGAACAATAATTATAATGTGGCGTTCATTAAAAAGTGTGTTAAAACGTTACAAATTCGGCTTGAATTGAAAGCTAAGGGACTGCCACGGCCTGAACTTGACCTTACGCAAAAATGTACGACAAAAACGAAAACATATACGCGTGTTTTTAAATCCGAACAATATTATGTGAAAACACCGTGGTTGTGTGGTTGTGATGAAAGCAACAACAGACATACGAATGTCTTGTCGCTTTAAGTTATAGATAAAAATATCTATCTATATTTTTGCACACCAAAATGAAAGACGTATGTATTTCCTTTATAAGTAATTTTTTTGATAAATCTACTGCTTTACACCATGTATTTTCAGTGTTTTATTTCAAGTGAACACCCATAAAATTTTGTCACGAGCCGCCTCTGCACTATAGTATCTTTAGATATATTATCAGTCTCCATTAATACTGACTTTCTATAATAGTCTTCATTAAAAAATTAGTAAAAATTACAATACTTATCAAAGAAATGTCAATCACATTCATAATCACAATAAAACTTATGTTTGTAGGAACTCTACTTTACTTTGAAACAAAACTCCAAACGTAATAAAAGTGCTCATCTTTCAAATAAAAAATGTATGCGTGTACTAGAGTACACACGTAAGTAGTGAAACTTCCTTATGACCTTAAAAATGTCACGAGTATGGCGTAACGCAAAAATGTCACGCGTACGGCGTAACGCAAAAATGTCACGCGTACGGCGTAACGCAAAAATGTTACACTAAATTTTTGTCCAACCCCGATAAAGAAGTTTCACTTCAAAAATAAAAATATTCTCATGGTATCTTTCAAACAAAAAAAAAAAACAAAAATATTCTCATAGTAAAGTAGTAGCTATGCGAAAGTCTTATCAAAATAAGTAATAATCTGCAGCACTGCGCAAAGAAGTCCTGCGTTTTACTTCATCATACGCATCTTCGTACTGCGACACGGTACACGGTACACTCTTTGAGTTTTTCTGATGCGATTTCTAGGCATCTAAAACAAAAACAACAGATTTTACTTATGTCACAACCGTACCCGGTTAAAGTGTCACAACCGTAACCAGAGACTGTTTTTATAAAAACACAATCACCACGCCAAGACAAAATAACCTACAATAAATGTAATTATTGATATTAAACTGCTAATATGTGACTTATATCGATGAATAACACTCAATACCCTATCAGCATAGATATTACAGTAATTTGGAAATGAAAATGATCGAAAAAACTTACTTTTTGGCAGTTAAAATCAAAATGGGCTTCTGCTCACGTACTCACTGCGCGGAAAATGATGCAACCCTGTGAAACAGGTTGAGACGAGCAAGCCGCTCCTCTTTCCCCTTGCATGACCTCTGCTATTCCCTATAGGTATTTTCGAAAATATGACGACTGTCACTACCGGGACCTGGCACAACCGTACCCAGTCTACCCTACGTATAATGATTTAACATTTTAATACAAGTTTTAGCATTAGTAGGTGTTAATTTTATTTTTATTTAATTTAAAGCATAACGTTTAAACTTTAAAGCAGTTATTTATTATATTTATAAGTATTTCATATAGCAGCTGTCGCTAGTATAGTGATTTACATGACGAAATGCGATATTTTAATGAATGGTGTATTAATTTTAGCAGTTTCTAATTTTAATCTGACGAAAATATATCGTGTACCTACTTATATTTAATTTTGTGCACCCCTGTATGTGATGCTAACCGATGTTTTCTTTTTGTGCATGTAATAAGCAGATTGTTTGAAGTACCTATTGTAATAACAGGTAATACATTTATTTTATTATTATTAAAGCTCTTATTAATATGATTAAAAAGCTTTGAGTCTTACAAGTACTTTGTCACTTCTTTCAAAATGTTTACATTTCATTAATCAATTGTGGAGCATAGTTTTTTGATTAGATTAAAATAAGTTGTACCTATCATTTATATTTTATCGTTAAAAAATTATCACATAAAAGTTGCTATTGGTAAAATTGTTAAAGATACTTTTGTTATTTTAGTTCTTTAATTATAATTTTAAATTTATATTAATTAACGCCAATTTATTTCTTGTATATATGGTAAAATTCAAAACGTTCGAAATTTAAAATGAACAACCAATTCAAATTTCGAACCCACCATGGTCGTGTCAAATCATGACGCAGATAAAAGTGCTATATTCGTCGATTCCATTTCTTTGGGGACAGTAACAAAGATCCATAAATTATTTTCGATTCTATCGCGACAGGGAGCGTGGCAAGCTCCCGCCTAAATATTTAAATTTAGAACAGCGAAGGGATGCGACATATGTGTCGTAACGCGTTTGGCGAAATGTGATTACGGGCATTAACGAGCCGTTTTTATAATTATCTTACTTTTTTTAGAATGTTAAACAAATTCTATTCATTGTAGGTATGGTTTTTAAATCGTATTTACAAGTATGTAGTTTCAAACTGTACAAAACGTAATTTTAAACACAAACTGAGAGGCGATTTCTGGTAGCTAAGTACAAAATATTCTGCAAACTACTGCTAAGGAACTTAACGCTACAGGCGTGTAAGAACAAATTATGACTAATTCCCTCTCAATTTAATATCTATGGCCCAAAGAAATAATTCGAAAGCGTATGTTTACTCTGCATTGCAGTATAAAAACTAAACCTGCAATGTCATTGTAGTGCTTTCAACCAATTATTCTAATTTGTTCTACGATATCGCGTACGAATTCGAAATTCAAATTCAAAAGAATAGAATATCTACAAACACAGATTAAACATGAAACAATAGAGTTCAATACTCAAAGATACGTCAATAATTGCCATTTCATATGCAAACGAGACGTTTCGGGATCGGCGATCCTTTGTAATTATCAATTGTACTCGTGAAAGTGTCTTACCGTTGCCCAACCGTGTCCGTTTTGTCCAGCCTCGAGAAATAAAGCACGCTTTCAATTGCACACTAATTATTCCAACACGAGAAACTCATTCGGCGACGTTAGTTTTTACGTGTACAAAGATTAGTCGACTTAACGACTATTCAAACCCGCATTGTGGTGACCGATAATGATGATACGTTAAGAAAACTTACATTTCTGTACATAATGGAGCGTTGAAAAGGTCTCTTATAAAATTTAATTTAGATTCCGCGCTCGTAGCGACGCGGTGTCACAGGCTTCTGCTCGTGAATAAATTATGGCCGTACATTAATTTATTGATTGTTATTCAAATTCGGTTTCTCAATCGCCGCTTGTTAGATGTGGTTCGTCCGACTTTTTGTTGGCTAATGTTAGTATAACGTATCCTTAATACATAAATAGTGTATTACAAAAATCTTTATTTTGATTGATTTTATATGTAGTACTTACAGAACATTATCTGTTTATGATATATTAAAACGAAATGTAGTTAAATTGTCGTTCAAAGATGATAATTAAGTCTGATTTGAATAGTAATTCTAAATCTCTTTGTAAACAGAAAAACGTTATTTGTTTGTAACTTTTATAACTCAAGTTAAATTAGCTCCATAATTATGTTTTGCTATTAAAATATGAAGTTAGATATATAAATGATACTTGAAGGTGACACGTTAACAATGTTTTGAATCGTAAATTGTTGTCGTAATTATAATAACCGCCATTTTGTTGGTTTGCGCGGGGCGTTGCGATTGGTCCGCTGAAAACCGATCCGTTTTATTATTCAACGCGGAGATTTCTTAGAACGCACACAAATACGCTTAATCATGTGACTAATAGGTAGGTTATATGTGACAAAAGAGTTTTTATTCGATGCCTCGGTTAATTGTTCTGAAGACGTGATTTTAATATATCATGCATGTTGAGTGGAGGCCTTTATCGGCGATGCTAATTGCCGCCATGAGTCTTTACGTGATCGGAAAGTGTAAATGCTGGTTTTGTCTGTTTGTGTAGCTGTTTATTGTTGTTGAACTTCATCTCTTGAAAACTTAATTAGACTGAAACTGTATTGCATTGTTGGTAATTAGGTATTGGCACAATATTGGACAGATCTTTGATGATTGATGTTAGAAAGTTAATTTTCGGGGTTTCATTGTTGAGACTCATATTTATTAATGAGAGAAAAAGTATCAATCTGTACATTTTGTCATATCCCATTGTGTTCATACACATTGATTAAGTCAGAAGCTATATTATTCAAATTTTTAGGCTTGTTGTTCACAGTAGGCGATGTTGCGTTTAACATTTTTTTATAGTTTTACTATCACTAGGTACATAGTATAAAACAAAGTCGCTTTCTCTGTCCCTATGTCCCTTTGTATGCTTAAATCTTTAAAACTACGCAACGGATTGTGATGCGGTTTTTTTTAATACATAGAGTGATTCTTAACGAAGGAATTTAGTATATAATTAATTAATTAGGTTTTAGACAAAGCGGGTGAAGCCGCGGGCGGAAAGCTAGTTTTTGTATATAATCTTAACAAAAGTGAAGGAAAACTATAAAAACTGTATTACAACTAGTCATTGAACATTCCTATCGACATATTGGGAAACCCAATAATGAAAACTAAGTAAATGAATACATATTATATAGTTTAGCGTCTTTCATCTAAATAGTATGTAACGGTAAATACTCACATCAGTATGTACTTATAATATGTTTGTTTATAAAATCAATGTCAGTGATTGTGAATAATCAAAGTAGAGGTTTTGTCCCTAATTGATTGTGTTTTCCTCATTTTAATTCTATGCATAAGTAGGTAGTTGATTAGTTGGTTACTTATCATTTATTACCGTAAGGCTTACCTTTGTTCTGCACCATACCATTTTAAATAGCTACGTAAAAATAAACCGAAATGATTGATGATGCAAATTGAAATGTAAAAAAATTTAATGTATCTAATGCAAAATGTAGTGAAATAATGATTTTATTATTTCAGGCTAATTTCCTTATGACCAATATAATCCTTATAAAAAAACTATATTTTCATATAGCGAAGCTGTCAGTGGAAAACAACAAGAATGACTGTCAGTTTCAGTACGCGTCTATGTGACATCGGTGGTCCCGACTCCCGAACCTTCGGGATCCCGACCTCCTCTGTTTGTTAATAACTCTATGGTACCGAAATATTCATTTGGGTTATATTTACATAACTTTAGTTTTTTGTTTTCATAAGGAAAAATAATAAATAAAAGCTAAATATAATGTTTTATAGATTTAATTGTAAAATTTCTAGATACAATTGAAAAACTGCAAAACTTTGAATCAAGAAAAGTAGGCACCTATTTTAATTTTAAATTTAATTTGAAGTACCTACATAAGTAGGTAAGTACTAAGTATGCAAACATTTTGATTGACATCAAATGTGGAAAATATCTAACTAGTTAATTATTATCATAACATATTACGATTTTATGAGTATAAATAAATATATGGATTTTATTAACATGTCGATAATGAAATAAAGTAAACTCCGAGTCATGCTTAGAATTGCATTAGATACTTATTAGTTATTAACCTACAATAAGTGTATACATTTACATTAAAATAAAATAATTATGACTAACATGAACAATGATAAAAAAACCTCCCTATACATATATTGTATTTTAGTCCATTGAAAAGTTACATTTGGGGTTGCGTTTTTTAGAGGACGCAATTTTATTTTTGTGATGTGTAGGGGGGGTCAGTGTGAAGCTAAAACCAAGTTTGTGGGGTCGCCACCCTTGTCCCACGGCCGCCATCTTGAAAATAGCGGCTGAAATGGTTTTTACGATATATGTATCTCTTAAACTATTTATCTGATAAAAAATAATTGTCAACAATATTTGTTGCAAATTAAATTCTCTACAACTTTGGTCTAGTAACTTTTTGTCGTAGAATTATAAATAAAAAAGTTATAAGAGAAAATGTTCAGAAATGAGAGATATTTATATTTTTCAATAAAACTTTTTTTTATCATTTTACGAAGAAATTATATCAGACCATTTTTGTAGATTATTTTTTCGAGGAACAACTTTTATTTACAACATTTTTTCATTAAGTAAATAGCTAAGGTTTTACAGCGCTCCGAAGTGAGTACTATTTTTCAGTACTCTTAGCTATACAGTATACATATATTATGTGTGTACTAATGATAATTTGTCATCTGTAATTGTTTTTTATTGTTATTATAATTTTTTTAATAATTAATTTTGCAATATTATTTATACTTAATTAATTATTGACTCTTTTCCCCGCCACCCAGGAGGTAGAGTCTGGAAGCGCGTTTTTTTTATGCCGAAAAGCAGGGCTGAAATGTTTTGCAGTGTGCTTCCATTGTTTTGGAGTCTGGGAAAAGAGCCAATGGCCAATATACGTATAGTTAAGAGGAAAGAAAAATAGTACTCACTTCAGAGCGCTGTAAAACCTTAGCTATTGTCGTAATGAAAAAATGTTGTATATAAAAGTTGTTCCTCGAAAAACAATCTACAAAAATGGTCTTATGTCATATTTTCGTAAAATGATAAAAAAAAGATTTATTGAAAAATATAAATATCTGTAATTTCTGAACATTTTCGCTTATAACTTTTTTATTTCTAGTTCTACGACAAAAAGTTACTAGACTAAAGTTGTAGAAAATTTAATTTGCAACAAATATTGTTAACAATATTTTTTTATCAGATAAATAGTTTAAGAGTTATATCGTAAAAACCACTTCAGCCGCTATTTTCAAGATGGCGGCCGTGGGACAAGGGTGGCGACCCCACAAACTTGGTTTTAGCTTCACACTGACCCCCCCTACACATCACAAAAATAAAATTGCGTCCTCTAAAAAACACAAGGTTAGGCCTAAAAAATGTAACATTTCAATGGACTATTTATAGAATCACGTGATTTGATGAGATCAACGTATGGTCAATAGCGACGCGAAAGCGGAGCGTTATTTTCTTTTCATGTCCAATAGTTTTCAAAAATTTGCGTTAGTAATAGGTAATTAGGTAAATGATCTTGTTACTTTGGAATATAATTTAGTATCAGAATATATTTTGCGTCTGAATGTTTTTGTAGCAGAGATCATATTAAAAATGTTTCCCATAAAAAATACACTATTTTGTTCTCTAGAGAGGTCTCTCAATGCGGTCTATTCATCTACAAATAGTTGTTTCGAAATTTATATACATTGATACGATAATTTTATGTACGTACCTTTGCAGGTTTTACGCCGATTCCTTATGAATATACCTTATCAAACCCTGATTACATTAATGTGAACATGGCCTAACATCCTCATAGCCCACAATATACTAGATGCTTATGATACAGTGTCACGGTGGCTCCCGCGTTACGCTGTTTGCTCACTTCACACCACTCGGAGGCTGTGTTGTCTGTGCCCACTTAATTGGCCCAACTATGTGTGGTCTGGACCACACTGATTGTCCTTGAATCGACTAGACATTGGACAGTTACATGGTTAACTGAGCAGTATTAAATCAAGAAATTAAAACAAATGCTGTTTGATTTTCTCGCTATTCTTCTGTTGGTAAACAATAATACATTTAAACATAAAATGATTGTTTATATAATGCTAATACATTTCATGTAGGTACGTATTTCTGATCACCACACCATATTATACAATTATGAAACCTTTCTTACAAGTTTAAATGACGTTGGTACTTCAGCGCTGCCCAACTACTTGGAATTGAACAATAGGTACTTTAACTCATATAATTTCTTATAATAATTTGATAATACAGAAAGAAATCAAGCATGATTTAAAACACATTTACAGCAACAGAAAAGTTTCCTCGAAGCGTTAATGTGTATGCACCACGCCCCTTCCTGTCCGCAGAACTGCTGTCGCTAACTTCATACATTTTATATTTTATTAATATTCATATATTGTGTTGCAGTTGCAATAAATTTTATGTTTAACACCTTTTGTGTTAAAAACAATAGAAAAATGGGTTATTAATGTTGAGGAAAATCTGTAAATTTCCTGACATTGATCAGACATTGATAATTAATTAACTACGATAAAGACGTTTTATTCCATATAATAGCACAATAATAGTTTCCTCCCCCTTAACGCTTCTCGTAGCTGGTTTTTACTAAAATTTGACTTCAGTCATATAAATAGGATTAAAAAGGGTCTGAAAGTGTTGAATGAACAAATTGAATAAAATGAAATATAAAAACATCAGAACCATTCGCTGCGTACCAGATTTAAGTTGATTTAAAATGTAAATATTTTTTGTGGAACTCATGGCCTAAACCACAAAGAAGTTTGTTTAGTAACGCTGCAGTGGATTCCGATGGATTTTTTACACAATTATAGTATTTGGGGAATAAAAATAAATATATCAGTGTGGACTAGCTATTAGCGAGACTGCTGAAGGTTCGGTTTATACAAATATGTTGGAAAACTTGCGCATATTGGGTCAAGAACGGAGTGGAGTTAGAATTATTAATATTAGATTTGTTATTTCTCTGAATTAAGTTGAAATATAAAATATATATATGACGATGCGAAGATATGACCAGTTGGTATAGCGAACGAATAGGTTTTCATTTTTATCAGACTTAAATTTTAACTAAAAAATACATAATACCTGTGTTGCTCTTGTTTTCTTTTGTCCACATTACCACACGATCTGGGTACGTGTTATTGTTTAAAGAATGTTTTCTAGATTTACGATAATTTTTTTCGGTGGATTAATAATCTTCTTCATTCATAAATTGACATTTTGAGAATATATTTAAGTATCGAATTTTGCTTTATTAATAATTATTTAAGCGCCAGAATTTAATATTCTCGAACATTAATATGTACATTCAATAATAGATTCCAGTGATCAATCAAGTCATTTAGAATCGACCTTAATTACGGTAAGGTAATATTTCCACAAGTGTGTTTGCTGATGCTGTTGACACAGATCTCTACATCATCTCAGCGGCTACCTGATTTAAATCATTAATTATTGATAATAAAATAAACATTTTACACATTCTGCATGTAAGTACTCCGTGATTAGCATTTCTTGACAATTGTTAACAAATCAGGTTTTGGACATTCCTTTGTTTTTTCGTTTTTATTAATTCTTTGTTTTCACTATATAGATTTTAATGTTGTTCAGTTGTATTATATTTATTTCCTGTATACTAGCTTACCTTTTTATTTATATTGAAATTTGCCCATGCACAATGATCAAATTATTCGAAACCATCGACACATCGAGGTGTTCTAGTAAAAATAGATTACACCTTATCAAATTACGGAAGGTCATCAAAAGCTACCAGTTTACCTGTAAAGTATACTAAGTGTTATTGTGTTGTTTTACGAGTCCATGTTGACGGACGACCGTGTGTGGTCTATTCAAAGCCTTCCCATAGATAGAACAGCTTATTCCTTCAAAATAACATCCGCCAATCTAAACTTTAGCTGTCAGAAAATAAGATTGACATTCCCGTGAAAACAAGAAGGGTTGTATTTTAACATAACAGACACTTTGAGGGATAACGAAAGTGTTAAGTCTGGTTGTTGTATAAACACAAGTAATTTGATTTCAATTAAGGGTAGAAGCGGTATGTTTATGCGTATGTAAATCAGATGAAATTGCGACCGAAACCGCGCCAGACGATGCGTGGGTGAACAATTGTTCCATGAAACGATAATAATATTAAAACTGGTTTGCAATTAACATTTTAGGTTTTAATGTATGTATTTTATCATCTGTTAAGTTTCTAAGGATTTATTTGTAACGGTAACTCATCTATGAATCGACTGGAAACTGACCTAAGACAATTGGAAAGTTTCAATAACCTTATTTGCATCAGTATTTAACCATTACATAGCTTAGGACGTTCACAGTATTGCGTCCATTTCTATGAATAGTATCACGATTCGACTCCGTTGAAATAATTAATAAAACTGGGCGCCATTTGTAAGCTAATGACAACTGTTTGACAGGTGACTATCGCGCCATCTAACGAAAAGAGTGTAATCGAGCGTAGTCTATACGTCAAATGTTGTGATGGCCGCCGTTTTTTGATTTAGTGTCTCTGTTGTGGAGCACTGCATTGATTTATCAATTATTCCTGGCATCCGAGTATGGTATTTTTAAGCCACGATCTTACTTTCATGTCATAACATTTGAAATTAATCATTAATTACGAATGTCTCAATGTATGTTCGTATTATCTGATTTGGATGAGTAATTCTTTAATATCATACTTGGCATTTAGTTTCATACTTCGATAACGTAAAAACTTACCAATGTCAATAATAATTAATTAAAAATATCTGACGGCATTGAGACATATAAGTACATACTAAGGTTTTGTTTCATAATAATTATGAAACAAAATATTATTAACATTATTATTTATTTAATTTAATTATTAAATTTGGCGTGCATATGCGAAAGTGCGAAAGAAAAATCTCTGAATAGTGAATAGGTTAATAATCCTGGGAACAAGTAAAAAATTAAAAAGAATGAATGATGTGTTTACAGCATTGAGATACACATAAGGAGACGACACCGCCTACATCACTTATGTTCCGCTCAACATACGCCATCTGGCGTAACTGCACTCAGTCGCTTGCTCGCTCATTGGCGCGAACGTCACGCTCATTTTTTATTTGTTTTAAAGTGAAACGCATCAAATATGCCTACGTGTGTGTTACGATATTGCACAAATAATACAAATAATACGGAAAAGTGCAAAGGAATAACTTTTCATCAGTAAGTAACTAGATAATAATTTTTAAAACTTAGAGCAAAATTTTTGGCGGGCGACATTTTGCGTCATTTGTCATAGATTAAAAATTTAAGATATGACATTGGGCATGAAATAAGTGTTGTTAGTAATATTTGCTGGCGTATATTTTTATAGTATAAAATAATAATTTTACATATTTAGAAAAGCATAGACTGGTTGTTAATTGAAAAAAGGTGAAATCATGAAATATGAAAATCAATTACTAATTACTTAATCACCAATTTTTTTTTTGTTAATTGATTTTAATCAAGTTTTTAATTGATATTGTATAAGCTTCTGACTTGAACGTATAGGTAATTGAATTATTATTTATTTATCTGCACTAATATTATAAAGAGGAAAACTTTGTTTGTTTGTTTGATTGTAATGAATAGGCTCATAAACTACTGGACCGATTTTGATGAAATTTGGCACAGACAATCTTTAGACCCTGAGAAAGAACATAGGCTACTTTTTATTGCGAAATATGTACCACGGGCGAAGCCGGGGCGGACCGCTAGTTCAGAGATAAGTAATTAATATTTTTTCTATTCAAGGTTTCCATGTCTGGGCCGTGAAGAAAGGGAAAAATGGGTAAAATTTGTCCAAAACAACCGCAGTGAAGAAACCTGGTTACCATCCGATAGAACTTGCGTCTGTTCATTGCATTTTCGCGATGAGGATAAATATACCACAAAAGCGGGAAGGCGTTTTCTAAAGAAGTCTGCTGTTCCTTGTATTGATGTTAGTAATAATAATAAAATTTTACGGATTTGTATAACAAATAAAATATTATTTTAGCCATCACTAACATTATGTTATATTTATTTTAGCCGAAGGTGTGCTACAATAGTACTGGAACAATACAAGCAATTTCTGAGCCGGGAACATGTTCTGAGGATGATGAACTAAATAAACCTTTTGTACAACATTACACGGCTTTTATTTTTTTTCAAAAAAAGGCTCAATTTGTAAGGAATGAAACTTCCCATAGCCCTGACTGAACCTAAAACCCGAAAAAAAATAAATTATTCCATATGACGTCACTATTTACATCATCCTATATTATATGCCAGATATTGATAGCCCCGCGTAGTAAAGTCAGTTTATACCTAAAATAAATATTAAGTAAGTACAAAGAAAATTTCAAGTCAACGTGCATGTAAGGAGTGGCACCCAATAAAATAGACAGAATGAAACAAAGTGTCGCCTCTATAGCGGTGAGTCAGTGACATCGCATAATCTATGACTGTCTAGCCGTCATTCGCGCGCCCCGCGCCGCCGCGCTTGGCGCACAGATTTTGTTCGTGGTGTCTGCTCCATACGAAGTAATATTATCTCAATGGTTTACAGTCATATTGTTATTGTTTGTAAATAGGAAGGATCTGCACCGCGGGGTTCTGATTTTTTATCAGAGCTAGAGGTGTGAGAGTTAATAATTTTGGCATTATTTTTGTCACTTACTGAATCAATAATATTATTTTATACATGTAAACATTTAACAATGGCTACGTTCTTGTATATATTATTAGCTCATTGGAAATTCTTGTACATATAGCGATGTCAAAAGTCAACATTGTTATCAAATCATAAATCTTAATAACGAATTCAAGATTATTCAGATTGACGATCGAATTAATTTGATTTATTCAAAACATGCCTTGTGGTGAATAAACCTATATATTATTAAAATACAATGCCAGTTGACAGATCGTAGTCGATCGATTAGGAAGGATTCTCGACTATTTTAAACAGGTTTTTGTTGATTTGTTTTATTTAAATCGACACGACTTATTTGAACGATATCGAGAAGGGTTTATTGATTTTTGAGCTGTTTACTCTGATGAGCGACTTTTTCGAAATTTGATGGAAAAATAAGAGACCCTTTTTTGTTTAACTATGTACCAGGATGTCATAAACAAACTTTGACCTATTGAATCGAATTTCTTCGAATATCCATTTGTTTTACAGGACAATTAAGAAATAATGCTATATGTAATACGACTGTATTAAAAGAAAATTTTATAAGAGAACGTATCTTAGTTATATTTAGAAGAAATAAATAGATATAATATGATTACCACAATTAACATTTTGTACATTGACACAAGCATCAGACGGTATTTTAAATCATTTGTCATTTACCAACTAAAAATATGTTACAAGAGTGATGTATTCATATTCGTCATGTATAAATCGATATCCATCATCGAAATAAATATTCGTATTAAATTAATGATGTACGATTCGTGATATGTGACATTGGGCTCAATTCAAGATGTGGGTCCTTGATTAATAACTGAAGATTAATCATTCGTAAATCGATTTTCTGTTATTCGAATATTCGAATGTAAATGGAACGTTATGATATATTTGGTTGGTTAGGTACTAACAAGGTACTAACTTACTTTTTTTTTCAGTCGAGACAGGAAGATTACAAGCCAGGTAGTTACCTATATTTTAAAAATAAATTTGAATTCGAAATTAAAAAAAAAAATCGGAACAAGCAATTACAGACCATAAAGCAGAACAAGCAGAGCGTATCTATGAATTAAAATGGAATGATTATGAATTGACAGTTATCTTATAAATTTGTCTGACTTCGACCTAACGTGGTAAATTCTGGGGTAACCCACCGTTTCGCGCGTTTTCACTTCAGTGGAAACGCGGGATTGCCTCAAAGGTTTCTCAACCCATTAATGTTCTGAAGTACAGTTACAAAGTTGGTATCCGTTTCATTATTGTGACCTATCTGCGGTTTTCGCATTAGTTCCTTGTAACTTTACGATCACCACAAACTCAAGTAATTAAACAGTGGTCGGACCTTTAACGGCAATGTCTATTGTTTATATACTAGCTGGCCCGGCGAACTTTGTACCGCCCAGTCAATGAATGTCGTGTTACCACCTTTGGGCTTGGAACTAATTTAGGCTATGATGAACGGAATACAATGATACAAAATAAATATAGATATAGGTATAATGGCTTTTTATTTCGATGAATAACACATATAGAAATAGAATAAAAAAATAATTACTTAAATACTTCATACCTACACGTGTCAGAGAAAAATTACCTATTGAATTAAACTACGTTTTGCAGCCTGGGATGCACTCGAATTAACTCTTTTCGTTCTTTAACTGGTGTCGACCACAAATCGTTTCCTTTCACTTTAATTATGATAGTTCTACTTCTACCACTATCATCGGGCGACCGACGATGATACAGTGGGTAACCATCGTTGCCTGTGATGGTCTTTGCCGTCAATTTTCGTGGATACCTTTTGGAACACTCGCTGTCAACCATGCATGGTGATTGGCGGTTGATGGTGCCACACGGTCCATGAATCATATATTCGTGATTAGTCATGTCATGTCGTTCTGGATCGGTTACAGGATTAGCAATCACCGCACATACAATTTTTATCCGCCCGAATTCTTTCGACTAACCAAATTAAAATGTGTGCATGCTGCAAGCCTTATTTTTGTCATTCGATTGAATACATCCATCATTGAATAATCCCAAAGATGTGTTGCTTTTGTAACTCATGATCGGATTTTTTGCTTGAAAACATGTGTGGTAATGTCGAGCCGATCACTTGATATCTGTCCGGGAAGCAGCAGTTGAATAATTTCCATCCATTTCGGATTACATGTAAATGTAATGAATAGATCTGGCCGACCATAATGACGAAAATAATTATTATGTATGTCATTGCATCTTGCGCATATTCATGACCTGTGTATGTCGCAGTAAACAGACCAACATTTTCTGCATCTTCTTCTCTGTGCTAATTGCATCGCGTAAATGGATGTAATCTTCAAAACGCAATTTAGCTTGGTTCGAACCAATGAATCAGGGGCTCCGTTTCAATTTTAACGTTATATACATAATAATATTATTATGTCAACGCAATATTGTTGAAGCAGTCGATGAAATTGCAACAAATTATAATTGTCAGAATTTTTACATTTTTACACAGCATTTTTATAGAATTTCTTTTTAATAACTAAGCGAACTAACCTTCTTGGTTTCTCACCAAAAATACCTTATTAATTTCAGAAAACACGCGTAAACACAATCATTTGAGGAATTTTTATGTAATTGCTTTTATTGCACTTTTTGATAATTATTGATTTTAAAAGAATACAAACAAAATTTATTCACCCTTTTTACTTTTTAATTATTTTACACATAATACGTTTTTGAACGCATGAATGTCAAACATTATTTTCCGTATTTGACAGGATTGACAACTAATGATTGACATGTACGAAAATAAAAATTTTGGGAAAATATTAATTATTCGTCTAGTTTTTGTTGTTTTTATGATTTATTCTGCTATTCTGGGCGGTGACAAATCCAACAAATCCAAAACCATGAAAATTGGTTCAGCAGATCTCGAGTTATAAGTGTTGGAACATACAGACTTTCTTTTATATATACCTATATAGATTACGAAATAACTATGTAAATATCGACATATGTGTTTACAAGCAATAACTGGTAAATGTAATTTACTCGATAATAATTTGTTTGCAAAATGCTATAATATTTAGAAGTTTTCTTTCTAGATATCAAACATTATAAGAAGTTTTTACTTGAGAAGGTACCTTTGATATTTTCTTATACCTACCTAGGCAAATTTTAAGGATTTCTGTATTAAAATCTATCGCTCAAATTGCCGACGATTTAATTTTTGTACCTATTTTTACTATAAGGATAAGATAAATATTAAATAGGTACTTCAATGACTAGGTCGATGGAACAACAATGTAAGATCTTGCCAAATATCCTTGACATCAGCTTATCTATGCATGTCATTACATGGTTCTCAAAGGAAATGACATAAGTCGGCCATCTTTTATTCAAATACTTAGAAAACGACATCCGTTCGGCTCTTCTATTCTTCTAATGACCGATAGAAAAATAATATCGAAGAATATTTTATTTAAAACAAATAAATCCCTGACAAATGTTTTGGACATTGGCACCAATAATGATCAAGGATGCCTCAAAAATATAATCTTAATTGCGGCCGCGCCTACACTCGCCGCGCAATAAAACTGATCGATTATTACCTATTTGTGTGAAAAGCGGAAGGGAAGGAAAGCGCTGAGGTGTGTTGGCGATGGCACGAGCTGCGTCCGCCCGCGACTCGTGAGAAATGTCAATATTGACCGCCGAGCGTTGCTACGCTTCGAAATTGTCTCAACGATTTTGATATTTCCCAATGTCAAATATTGGGCCAATAGACTCGAAGACGCTGTATTAATTGCTCATCGACGGTGTCGCGCATCACGTAAAAGAACGTCAACAACGTTATCTAAATCGTATTACCGAAAGAACTCGTTTATATTTGCACTTTCTATACATACGTAAATAAATATGTATAAAGATATTACGCCGCGGAATCTGGCACGCGTCAATCAAACGAAAAGTACAAGAAACCCACAGTTTTGTCACTCCGCCATTTTGACTCATTTACAATACCTGACGCCATTTTGGTGACAATAATTAACAGATAGGTAGGTACATCTTCGAGCGACCGCTTTCTAGTTTTTGTCTCACAAAATAATTATCATTACAATAACGAACACGATCTCTTTCTATTTACCGGTGTTGCGGTGTTTTGAATAAAATTACACCAATTCGTCGTAGGTTGAGGTGTTGGAAATTGGACAGTTATAATGTACTAACGTACATTATAACTAACGAAAATATTCACGATAAAATACAAGTCTATGTTCTATGTATCGAGTCATGTAATTGACTGTAAACGAATGGCGCTAAAAATATTTTAGCAAAACATTTGACGCGTTAAACAGCTGTTGAATGTGAGTTAGCGCGCGCTACGTCCAGTGTGCTGTCATGTGTGCGCGGTCGCGTCATGCCGTCAATGGGTCAGGTTATTTACCTCTCCTTATCACCTTTTGTTTTGCTCAAATACTTGGCTCATTCCAAACGCCTGCAACTCGCTGCGTTTCTGTAACTTCAAGACTCGCAGACGCGACCGCGTATAGAATTTCGTATGAATCTCAAATTGAAAACTAAAAAGCTATCCATTGTATGTTTGTCCAGCCTATCGAAGGTTGACGACAAAGTAAAATAGAAGCTTATTGAAAGGGATGGGCAACAATAAAAGCATCGATGGCCGATCGGCGATACAGGTCCTTGTGTCCACATTAGCATCTCGAGGCAGGAGTGTGTGCAAACAGCGAGGGTCATCTGATGAAATGTTCAAAGGCTTTTAGTTCCCGAGAATTATTAAATGAAGCCAGGATCGTAATGCAAACACGGTTTGTTTGTCGAGACAAGAACCTGTTGCTTTGTCGACTTTTGATGCGTGCTTCGACTTATTGGCGGTTATTTTACGTGCGCTAATGTTAATGTTAGAGCGGCAGTTAACGTTACTGCAACATTGTGTCGCGATCCGCGGCCGAGCCACATAGCTTTGTTCGATTTCATTCAGTGCTTTTGATGAGTGCTTTTATGTTGCGTTATATAAAATTTCATTGTGGCAATAAAAACTGATACTTGATGGTTTATAATGTGGTAAAATTACACTACGATCGACTAAGAGATGCTAATAATGAAATATAATCGGAAATTCCTCGATACTTACGTAATCCTTAGAATTTTCTTTATCTCCGATGCGTTGCACAAATGTGTGACGCAACGGCTTGCGAACTGTTGGGCTCGTATCTAGGCAAACACAGTCCCGTCTATGTAAATAGAAGGTAGCAAGGGTCCCGGGTGCTAATTCTCTTAATGTGTGGACAAAGCTCGTCGTGACCGATCCTGCTAATAAAAGTTCCAGGGATCGTGAATGCGAACATTTACATCATCTTGCCAATGTATAAACCCTTTGTTTCTATAAGTCTCTATTTGCGTAGGTCATGTCGGCCTAGCTGAGTATTTATAAGGTCTAAATCAATACTCGCCGGTTTGTTAATGTATTTCGAAAATCACGCCTTTACATCACATCTATCGGCGTTAACATCTAAATGTTCAATATTTTATTACCGCCTATATTTGTTTTGCATACCAAACTTGTTAAATGTACATGACATCTTTCATTACAAGTTTCTATTTGATTACGCCTCATAAAAGCCGCTCGCATAGACACGATTATGATTTCTATCACAAATATTACATTGTATAAAGTCGGCGTTTCTCCTATCGAGTCATCTTGTCAACTGTCAACAATATTGCGGTGGATTAAGATTCAATATTCGGTGCGTAATTTTTTTCATGAGGTGCGTACTGGTAATCTCGTATACAGCTTAGTAACCTCCATAAGTGTAACTCCATTTATGCCTTCATTGATTTTTAAGCTCCTTAATAGTTCACGCAGTAAAATGCGTCTTAACTGAGTAAGGTTTAAGTCTCTTGTCGCGTTCGCTCGTATAATTGACGAAAGTGTTAATCAGCATTGGTTCACCCGTTTATATTGGAGTTAATATGGGTTCGGAAATCTTCTGAGAATAGAGCCGAACTCATTCCTTGTTTATCTAAAATATAAGCTCTTTTCCTTTAATGGCCCCGAATTGATGTACCCTTACTTTTACTTTCAGTGTTTTGGTTTTCGAGTATACGCACTTGTATTATTTAGTCTGTTTTGTTGTGATATAGTGTCGTTATTTACAAGCAAGGTACTTTTTATAAATTTAAATATGTATAATAAAATCGGTATTAGCTAAAGGCTCCGGTAATGATTTAGGTAATCGTAACCCCAATAATAATCCATAGTAATTCTGTGTTAGAGAAATTCCGGTCAGCTATATTGACTCGCACTCGCCGCGCTTTTCATCAGCTAACTAAACATCTTACAGTTAAAATTATATTATAAAATCACGAGCTGGATTTCGACAAAGGCGCGAGTTACTGATTCTGTTTTCCTTCGCGTTAGCATATGTTGTGCTAACGTTATCCCCGACATGTCATTTTTACAGTTCATCACTCGATAATAAAATAATAATATATCACCGTGTTTACATTGCTCGAACAAATTTCCGCTAATGTTATATATATATATATATATATATATATATATATATATATATATATATATATATATATATCTGTATATTATAGGAATTTATTGATAGAGCGTTTATATTAAATTGCGGTCACACGAAAGAAACAAAAAGTCAGACGGAATTCAGTAGCAGTCAAAACCATGAGAAAGTCGTGTTTTTAAATTAGTTAGGCGATAGAGGGTTCTGTAGGTTGATAGATTGATTTTTATTTTTTTTGTTGATAAACGAGTAAGATCCATAAGACTGCCAATTCGCACGTTATAAACAAATTTTATTGACACAATATTATCGCAACTACAAATGATTCGGATGATGAACCTAATTTATAGACTTCATATCTTCATGGTCGTCTCAGTCATACTATTCAAGTGTCTGTGTACAAAAAAAATTGATTGTCTTCTTCACTTAATGAGTTTAATGTCTCTTT
The DNA here is from genome assembly GCA_029959065.1 of Colias behrii. Taxonomy (NCBI): domain Eukaryota; kingdom Metazoa; phylum Arthropoda; class Insecta; order Lepidoptera; family Pieridae; genus Colias; species Colias behrii. Next base: position 4,268,290 of record JARWMC010000019.1, on the reverse strand, counting down.
TTTTATAAGTGCTGGAAATTGTTTTAAAATATTAATACCACCATTAAAAGAAGAAAGAGGGTTTTATATTATTGACACATATATATGTTATGGACTAGGTGATTAATGCGGGCATTATTTATAATGCACGAGCATTATGAATAATGTCTAGCTTTATTGGGCTAAGTGATTAATTACTATCTTAACTTCATTATTTATCACATTGCACGGTCATTATTATAATGCTACATGACAATTGGGCAATTTGATAATAAAGCTTGAAAAGTTGTCGCAAAGCTAAAAAGTTGTGTACCTCAAAATGCCATCACAGTGGCAGTTGTTCTAATAAATAAACCTGTTACTTGCTACATATTGTATAATTATTGTTTTCAATTTTATGTTCTATTTTACTTCTTTACATTTCGTTTATTAAGAGTAATTGCTAATTATGCCAAATAATGAGTCTGATTGCTTAAACTTTAGTTTATTTTATGTTTCATAATAATAAGTCATTTCTATAAAACAAAGGTACGTTGTGAAATTTTTGTTTCAAATTTAATTATATTTTATGTTATATTTTTAATATGACTTTCCTTAAGTTTTAAATGCAAAAACTAGTGGATTTTTAAGGTAGAAGTTCTTGGTAATTAATCCAAATAATGAGCCTGATTGTTTAAGTGGTTTAATATTTAGTTTATTTTAAGTTAAATGACAATAACAATAAAAAAATAGTAATTAAATATGTTTGTATTACTCTGCCCAAAAGGTGATGGGCAATATGTATAATGCCCGGTCAATTTGATTATTTGAATAATTATTATCAAATTGCACTCTCATATTGGGCATTTTTCATAATGACCGTGCATTATGTATACTGCCCAATTTATCACTTGGTCCATAACATATACATATGAACCTATATTTTTTTAAAATTTTTCTATGCACTTACAATCAAAGACCACACTGAACCCCAAAACGGCACAGCAGCGATTGCGTGTCGTTTCGACTCGAACGTTTATCCGAACGAAACATTTCACCGATAATAACTCCACACAATATAATAATGCGAATAATAAATAAAAATGGAAATAAAATAATAATTTTAATGTCGTAATTGAGGGCCGCGGGCTGCGCTCGTTTCGATGCTTTTACCTTTGGAGTTTTGTTATTGATTCCAAATTCGGGTTACGATTTTGGCTTGCTATCATTGTATTCTTTTAATTAGTGAATACAAAGGAATTTGCGATACAATATTTATTGAGAAAGCACATAAAGGTCAATCGTAAAAGATAAAAGATCAATGTCTGATGTTAAATTTATTTCAGAATGATCTGGCATGTTGCCATTCATTAAAACTTTTAGAACGTTTAATTAAAATAACAATATTTTTCCGAAAACATAAATAACGTTTGACATTTAAGACAAGTTATGAGTTACTTTAAAAATACATAAATAAAAACAATAACTTTAATGATACAAGTATATTTAAATACAAATTATATCAGTGCGGCGAAAAGCTACCGCAGAAATAAAATTATTGCGTAATAAGAGCCTTCAGGTGATTCCGTGGTCCGCCATATGCTGTTTTTACAATTGTCGTATAAATTGACCAAATGTATGAGAAATTTCCTAATTTTCTTTGAAGTATTACCTACCTTAGGATACACGAATTTCTTAAGATGTTACTACCTGTTATTTTACGTGGTATTACCAGGTTCGTTCATATGATAAATTATTTCTTCTGAATACAGCTTTGATTAGGGAAGATTTTAATAGTTTTACTCCTCAAAGTGATGATGATGATGGCTAAATAGTCTCGATATTCATTTATACAGAACTTGAATCGGTTAATCATGTTGAATTTATATTTTTGGTTTTTATGGCATTCAAATGCTTTATAAATATAAATTTATAAAGAATAGAAAAAATTCGATCACGAGGCACATCACATATATATAAATTTATAAAGAATAGAAAAAATTCGATCGCGGTGTGTCCCTTCAGACACATAAAACTGAAAGAATAGAATAAATTCGATCATTCGGGCGGGTCACGAGTGGCTGAGTTGGTGAGGCATCCGCCCCGGAATGGCGCGAAGGATGCGGGTTCGAGTCCCGCCTCGTGATCGAATTTTTTCTATTCTTTATAAATTTATATTTATAAAGCATTTGAATGCCATAAAAACCAAAAATATAAATTCAACAAAAAAGGTCGTGTTCCATCGTTACAATATTGTATTCACTGAAAAGTGCTTCATATTGGTTGAAATGGTTGTTAATCATCTCAATAGATGGCGCGCGGTGTGTCCCTTCAGACACATAAAACTGAAAGAATAGAATAAATTCGATCATTCGGGCGGGTCACGAGTGGCTGAGTTGGTGAGGCATCCGCCCCGGAATGGCGCGAAGGATGCGGGTTCGAGTCCCGCCTCGTGATCGAATTTTTTCTATTCTTTATAAATTTATATTTATAAAGCATTTGAATGCCATAAAAACCAAAAATATAAATTCAACAAAAAAGGTCGTGTTCCATCGTTACAATATTGTATTCACTGAAAAGTGCTTCATATTGGTTGAAATGGTTGTTAATCATCTCAATAGATGGCGCGCGGTGTGTCCCTTCAGACACATAAAACTGAAAGAATAGAATAAATTCGATCATTCGGGCGGGTCACGAGTGGCTGAGTTGGTGAGGCATCCGCCCCGGAATGGCGCGAAGGATGCGGGTTCGAGTCCCGCCTCGTGATCGAATTTTTTCTATTCTTTATAAATTTATATTTATAAAGCATTTGAATGCCATAAAAACCAAAAATATAAATTCAACAAAAAAGGTCGTGTTCCATCGTTACAATATTGTATTCACTGAAAAGTGCTTCATATTGGTTGAAATGGTTGTTAATCATCTCAATAGATGGCGCGCGGTGTGTCCCTTCAGACACATAAAACTGAAAGAATAGAATAAATTCGATCATTCGGGCGGGTCACGAGTGGCTGAGTTGGTGAGGCATCCGCCCCGGAATGGCGCGAAGGATGCGGGTTCGAGTCCCGCCTCGTGATCGAATTTTTTCTATTCTTTATAAATTTATATTTATAAAGCATTTGAATGCCATAAAAACCAAAAATATAAATTCAACAAAAAAGGTCGTGTTCCATCGTTACAATATTGTATTCACTGAAAAGTGCTTCATATTGGTTGAAATGGTTGTTAATCATCTCAATAGATGGCGCGCGGTGTGTCCCTTCAGACACATAAAACTGAAAGAATAGAATAAATTCGATCATTCGGGCGGGTCACGAGTGGCTGAGTTGGTGAGGCATCCGCCCCGGAATGGCGCGAAGGATGCGGGTTCGAGTCCCGCCTCGTGATCGAATTTTTTCTATTCTTTATAAATTTATATTTATAAAGCATTTGAATGCCATAAAAACCAAAAATATAAATTCAACAAAAAAGGTCGTGTTCCATCGTTACAATATTGTATTCACTGAAAAGTGCTTCATATTGGTTGAAATGGTTGTTAATCATCTCAATAGATGGCGCGCGGTGTGTCCCTTCAGACACATAAAACTGAAAGAATAGAATAAATTCGATCATTCGGGCGGGTCACGAGTGGCTGAGTTGGTGAGGCATCCGCCCCGGAATGGCGCGAAGGATGCGGGTTCGAGTCCCGCCTCGTGATCGAATTTTTTCTATTCTTTATAAATTTATATTTATAAAGCATTTGAATGCCATAAAAACCAAAAATATAAATTCAACAAAAAAGGTCGTGTTCCATCGTTACAATATTGTATTCACTGAAAAGTGCTTCATATTGGTTGAAATGGTTGTTAATCATCTCAATAGATGGCGCGCGGTGTGTCCCTTCAGACACATAAAACTGAAAGAATAGAATAAATTCGATCATTCGGGCGGGTCACGAGTGGCTGAGTTGGTGAGGCATCCGCCCCGGAATGGCGCGAAGGATGCGGGTTCGAGTCCCGCCTCGTGATCGAATTTTTTCTATTCTTTATAAATTTATATTTATAAAGCATTTGAATGCCATAAAAACCAAAAATATAAATTCAACAAAAAAGGTCGTGTTCCATCGTTACAATATTGTATTCACTGAAAAGTGCTTCATATTGGTTGAAATGGTTGTTAATCATCTCAATAGATGGCGCGCGGTGTGTCCCTTCAGACACATAAAACTGAAAGAATAGAATAAATTCGATCATTCGGGCGGGTCACGAGTGGCTGAGTTGGTGAGGCATCCGCCCCGGAATGGCGCGAAGGATGCGGGTTCGAGTCCCGCCTCGTGATCGAATTTTTTCTATTCTTTATAAATTTATATTTATAAAGCATTTGAATGCCATAAAAACCAAAAATATAAATTCAACAAAAAAGGTCGTGTTCCATCGTTACAATATTGTATTCACTGAAAAGTGCTTCATATTGGTTGAAATGGTTGTTAATCATCTCAATAGATGGCGCGCGGTGTGTCCCTTCAGACACATAAAACTGAAAGAATAGAATAAATTCGATCATTCGGGCGGGTCACGAGTGGCTGAGTTGGTGAGGCATCCGCCCCGGAATGGCGCGAAGGATGCGGGTTCGAGTCCCGCCTCGTGATCGAATTTTTTCTATTCTTTATAAATTTATATTTATAAAGCATTTGAATGCCATAAAAACCAAAAATATAAATTCAACAAAAAAGGTCGTGTTCCATCGTTACAATATTGTATTCACTGAAAAGTGCTTCATATTGGTTGAAATGGTTGTTAATCATCTCAATAGATGGCGCGCGGTGTGTCCCTTCAGACACATAAAACTGAAAGAATAGAATAAATTCGATCATTCGGGCGGGTCACGAGTGGCTGAGTTGGTGAGGCATCCGCCCCGGAATGGCGCGAAGGATGCGGGTTCGAGTCCCGCCTCGTGATCGGTTAATCATTTCAAAAAAGCATTTGTTTTGATTGCAGTTCGATTGATTTATAACAAATTCCTCGAAATAATCACGTGTGGAAACAATGTATAATATTTCTATTAATTAAAATAGATTCGGCGTTCAGTTCACGATTGCTGACCGGTAATTATTTGTAAACAAGGAATGATTGCCGGTGTTCGATGTTATTCATTGTAAGCATTTGCGTTGTAATTTAGAAGTAATTTAGTTATGTGTCAGAGTACATTTGTTTCATATTGATTATGATGCAAATTATTAGATACCACATTTCGCGTTTCTATTACTTATAAATTTTTGGATTCTAAATACTGGGGGGTTGCCGTAATGTTATGTGAATCCAGTGTGGAAAAATGATGGCGCTAGACGACCTTCCACACTGGAATTAATACTGCTTTAAGAAATCGTTATATCGGAGCTGGTATAGGATGTTAATCGACTTACGAAATTGTTTTTTTTTTATGTAGTTCTCTATTTGTTTGCTATACAGGGTGTCCCACTATTGGTATACTAAGCGCGAAGGAACTTGTAGTTTTGCATACACTGATCACGTAAAAAATACTAAAACAACAAAATTACGTCAAAAATTTTTTGCTACATTTTTCCTGAAAATCCATATTTTCTTCTCTAGCTTCGCGCAGCCGGCATATACCGCTTCTCTAATGTGAGCATTTTGTCTATGAAAACATAATCTTAAACGATAGCTCACGTGCTGGTGGCAAAGATGGGCGGGTTGCTTGTTATGGGTGTTCACATAGAGTTTTAAGAATCCATCTATTTGAAAAAAAAAATGCGTCTGGAATTTTATAAGTATTTTTTAAGTAGTCAGCGTATGCAAAACTATAACCTCCTTTGAGCTTAGTATACCAAAAGTGGGACACCCTGTATAGCCACAGAGCTCTTTGACACTACAGCGGCCGAAATGCAATCGAGAAACAAGACATCGACAAACCGATGTAGATATGTAAAACGCAGATTGGCAGGAACACGCAAACAGATAAAACGACATAATTTAATGATGCCACCGTATTTTTTCTTTTTATAACATTGCCTGACGCCTCGCGACATTTATGAGTAATTGCCGTTCCAGAAGCTAGTCACCTGCCACTTGGAAATAATTTAAAATGCGACACTTATAAACTTAACATTCTCATTATGTACAAGATTATGTAGGGGCATTTAAGCCAGTCTCGTGTTTTTACATTGAATAATACAGGTTATCCGAGATCTACAATTATTCGCTGTGATAATGCCCTCGTCTATGATTTGTAACTATTTATCGAACAGATATATAGCTGTTGTATTTTAGGAATATTAGGAATTGTATTGTTACTTTTTTCTGCTGCACACATTGGATTTACATATAGGAAATGTTTAAATTTCATAAACTGCTTTATTGAGAAATCCTTATTCAATTTCCTTATACAAATCTTCCATTCTTTCTATCACACACGGTGAAGATACTATAATTTTGTGGGTCATTTGTAACAGGATGGCGGTTCTACAGGGGTCTTAGTACGCAATGACAAAAAGAAAAATGATGGTCAGAACGCTGATACCGGATACCTTAAGATACTGTAATATAAAATATTACAGTATCTTAAGATAAAATATTATAGCATCTTCACCGTGTGTGACGCGCTTTACCATCTTACTACTATTCATCTGTACCTATTTGTAATAATCCATGCCTATCTTTGCTGAAATTCCTTTTGCCATTTTTAGTATACCACTACGTTTTACTACGTATTTCTCTAATCATTTCTTCTTTTTAGTCAGCCAGATCAGAAGGCGAGTCATCCGGAGAGCAGTCCTGCGAGAGCTCCGACGAGGGCGTAGGCCGTGACGTCAGCATACAACACCAGCCGATGCCGCACCACAACCTGACCCACCACGCCGCCATGAACCACCAACAGATGAACCAGCTCAACCACCCCCACCAGAGGAACTCACCGAGACCTCTGGAGAGGGAGATTAAGGTAATGGAAATGATATAAGATGTAGGTTTAGAGAGACATTTATTTCAAAGAATTTACAAGATATAAGATAGTGGAAAAGAAATATGGAATGACACACAGTGTGAATTGGCTGTTTTCTTATGTATGGTTTTATATGTAAAGGCATTCTTTTAACGAATGATTAATTCTATAAAGCGTAAATGTACGATTTTCACTTCTAAACTCTGTTTCTTGACAAAGGTACTTCGAAGCCTTCACAGATTTGCCACAGGTAGTGTAGTAGCACTAATTCCAAATCTAAACAAATATAGAAGATTCTGAGTAACTTTTACCGTCTTTTTCCTACCACACTCTCGTTAACCAAGCTCTTAATTTAGGTCCGCGACGACTTCGAGTCACTGAAGACGTCTCTCCACCCGCACCTCTCTTCGCTGGCGTCCCTGGCCCAGGGTGCTCCTCTATCTACCCCGAACAGCGTGTTCGCGCTGGCGGGCGGAGGCCCGGGCTTCCCGTACGCGCCGCCAGCGTTCCTCGCGCCGGCGCCTCCGCCCCCTGCACAGCCGGCGGGTTCTGCGTCGTCTTCTTCCTCTGAAGGGAGTGCCGCTGGATGGAGCTTTGAGGAACAGTACAAGCAGGTCCGTCAGGTAAGTCGAGATTTTTGGCAGGAATTTTGTGACCTTTTGAATGTTTATAGTAATTTAAATAGGAAATTGTATGGTCAAAGAACACAATGGTAGTTAATAGTTAACGAATTTATATTCTTTATTTCAGTTTTAGGTATTTAAATACTGAAAATAATGAAGCATGGCAGGAACAAAACAATGCGATAACTACCGCTTATATCCTACCTGTCCCCTTTGCATAATCGATTCAAATATTGTGACAACCGATAGAATTTCTTTATTACAAGCCTCGTACATAGTAAATATTTATCCCGTAACAACATAATCACGGTATATCGGGCTTAACCCTTCGTAACCATTGACTAAGTTATTCATAATCGTGTGGCATTCACTAACGGTTCCTTTATTCGCCACATCGGGGTGACATAACCCGTTTTCCCTTTGTTACATATTTCATTGGTTAGAGGGATTTGAAATAAGCGAGGGGTCATTCCGGCCTCGACGACTGGTAATAATCTGTTGAACCGACGCGACGTGTGTTAGCGGATTGGTGAAATGTATAAACACTGCTTTGTTTGTTGCAAAAAAGTCTCATTATTTATTGTCTATGGTTCGTTTTTTGGGATAATTATTTTTTGGTTTAGGTATCTTGAAGGCGCAATTCCCTTTCTTCTGGCTGCATCCAAACTTATTCCTGAAAATAATTACGTCATCACGTTAATTATTTAAACGAAAAATGTAATACGAGTTTCAAACTTGTTATATTATAAAGCCGCCCATTCACAATGCAACCTTTCATCGACTATTGGTAGGTAACGCAAAACTCGTATTTTTCTTGTCTGTTTTCAATGAAATGGCGCAGATGGTGTCCGAATTGTGATAATATAAGTGTTGCTTTAACAGCAATTAACAGCCAATTGCAAAGAATGAACACGCGGATAAATAATAAAACTCTTTATTTCCTTTAAATGGGTTAAATATAAAATTATATTTTGGGCAATATTCACCAGCTGTATGCAAGAACGAAGTAAGGTAATTTAGCAATGTAGGAACGTCACCATTTTGAACCAAATTAATGATCGCTTTTATCTTCAAAAGTAAATACGGTTTGCTCATCTTCAAAGGATATTCCATTGACTTTTCCGTCCTGGAGTATTTAATATCTATTAATGTTGAGCAGTTGTCACTCAAAAAGTAATTAAAATTAAGTAATTGAAGATTTATATTTAGACAAGGTGTATATCCACGTAAGACCTGCCTACAATCCACAAAATATTATTTAAATACATTTATAACTAATAGTATATTAGGGCGTTATAAATTAGGAATGTTCAGAATAGTTTGTTAATGCCAAAGGCCATATCTTCAATGTAACGCTACCTTTATGATCATAGTACTAAGCTAGAGTTTTAGATAGTAAAAGACCTGTGTAAAAGACTAAGCTTTGAACATTTTAATCAAATGTGACAAGGATCATTCACATGTCTAATTGACGCCTGAAAGGTCTTGTGTATTTAGCATGCATTATAAGATCCTTTCACAATTATTGTCTGTAACATAAGGCGTTGGTCACGAGTGCTTTTATTCATATTGCATTGACTATTAGTGACTACTATAAACCGCAGTGCATTATACAATGCGCAAATTCCGACAATAAGCCGCTTCAAGGTAATTTAATTGGCGCGTGAATGGCTTTCTTTATGTTGAATTGTTTTAGTCTTTGTATAAATTCGTGGTGGTTTTGGGAATAACTCCACTGTACCTACCTAATTAAAATTATAACGTAAATAAGCTCTGTCTTTGATGCTTATGTAAAATGATTAATTTTATAGGTAAGAGTCGAGTCAAATTAATCGCTTATTGTAAATAATAGAGATTATAATAAATAATAACTGTATTTTCTTTCTTGCACATTCCTGCAGGCTACAACAGTGTCTATATTACGATAAAAGTATTAACTATATTTATCCCTTTACAAATGTAATAAGGTATCGATGCAATAAATCTAAAAACAGCGCGATCACAAACATATTTATCAAATAATTGAATTTAATGCAATCACGTAGAAATTGACATATTTTGCTCAGTACACGGCGAACGAGCATTCTTCATTCGCGAACCACTCCCTAGGGGGTTCAGCACTTTATGGTCTACACGTTTGATTTATATAATTTATCCCGTACATTTTACAATCATTTTGTTTTATATTGTCTTATGCTAATTTTTGATTTATATCAACTTTAACATTTGAAAGGCAGGTGAAAGTATGAATGAGCACATTTTTATTGAAATCTTCCTCTGTACCTACCTACAGTACCTACAGTGACAATATAATATAAGCTTAATTATTGAAATAAATATATTTACTACAATCTTAATTAAACTGATAATAGTAACAAAACTTTCAAACTACAGAAATGATGAATCAAAATTGCCATTCAAAAAAATACGATGACAATTTTACTAATCCGTAATGGTAATGACACTTCAATTACTTCAAAAAGCTTACAAAATAGCAAGATAAAATTCCGCAACACAAACTATGACCACTATGACCGCACCTAAGTGTTATCACATTTCAATGTCCCGTGCCTTGATTCGCCTCCAACCTTTTAAAGTTGCCACTTTAAAAAAACAAAATGTTTTTTATTTTTTAACTAGCAACCCAAACGATTAGCCTAGTGAGCAATCGAACTGGTATTCGAGTGGTTTATTTCGTCTAGACGGTTTATCTTTTGGATGCTTTCTATATATCGGAGGAATGTTTTATACACTTGAAATACTTTAACAACAATGCATGTGCTTTAGTTTGGTATTTGCAGGATGGTAAGACAGAAATACGTTCAAAAATTGTGCTTTAAATGACACTTTATTTTTTTTTGGGTTCATGTTTTTGCAAATTGAATTGCTAAAAACAAATCGGAATCATTTGTAGATAATAGATTTTAAAAATATTATAGCTATTACCTTTGTCACAGAATAATAACTATAGTAACTAGTGTAGGTATTAAATTTTGACAAAACTTTAATGTTCGCATATAAGTACATCAGTCAATAATTTTTGGTATCTGCGCCAAGGAATAAAAACTAATTTAACTTTATATTTAGTACGAACGATATTCAAATACTATATTATGAAGCATAGACTATATAATTTTCTATCCATACAAGAATAAATAGATTAAAATCAAAGAAAAAGCCTCGTATGTCATTAAATAAATACAAAAAATAATATAATAATACAAAGAACGCTTATCTCGACTGCAATTAGTTAAGTTCTCGTCCAAACGTCATTATTATTCAAAACAAATGACATTCAACGAGTCAGTTGACCAATCACAGCTCAGAACTGCCTCCATTTACAATAAGTACAGGTTTATCTAAATAAAGTAATGCTTTTGTTGACGTTTAAGAAACGATACCGATGTCTCTGTTGCAATTAATTTATCTTTTCAGTTAATTTGATAATCTATTGTATTTTATCTATGTTATGTACGGTGATGAAAAAGCCTAATCTATTATTTTATTTTTCAATTATTTGATTATACCACAGACCAAACAAAATTATACTTAAAATTTATATACGATTACGAAGTCCATAAACGATGTTTGTACTGTTTTAAATAACTATTTTTCAGCACAATAATCAATAAAGTAAGATTCATAAAATTAAAATAACGCAATAGACACATACTTACCTACCATATTTTCTTGTGCACTCACCTTTACTTCTGACCAACACAAACAAACTGATAAACGTAATCGTGATTTATGTATAGCCGAGTATTTAAGGTTAATTGCGACAAATCGCCTATTTAACGATAATAACCATTTAAATTCTAAAAAATATATAATGACTCGAAACACACCTTAATTAGGTTCGGAAGTCTCGAAAGTTTTTAATGTTTAAGTAATTTGTTATTATGTGTCTTTTCGTTTAATTAAGTACTTGTGTCAACAATAAAACTGTTTTATAGCTGGATCAGTTAATAAATTCGAAGGCTCGATCACGATATTATTATCAAGTTCAAACATAGGTACAAATTGAAACATTTGTGGACATAATATCGGTATTTCTTTTAATATAAAAGTTAATGTTTGATATAGTAATAAGTTGGTAAGTATACAAAAAGAATATTCAGGATCAAAGCAAAAAAAACTGAAACAGTATAAAAAAATAAAGTTTTTATTTTCAACAGAATCAGATAAGTAATCTATACAAAAAAGTTAATTATTTAGTTCTTCACTCCATAATTAAAACCTAAAAATCAGTTAAAATAAAACGAGATATGAATACTTATGCAATCTGTCATGCGCATGCGCAGTCCCCCGTGCACTATCAGACCGAAATAGCTTGACAGCTGGGGTGCGTCGGTTCACGTGTACATACATACATACGCAAAATTATATCGTTGTGTTAAATGGCGGTTCTTTGAAACATGTTTAATTAGAATAATGCAATAAATCAGCTAGATTATCTAACCTAAAAACACTAGGCCACTATAAATATAAGTTAGCCTCATCATTTATTTTTAATGTTTTTAATAGAATTAGTTGAAAACCCGGGTAAAAAATCATCAAAAACGTTATGAACACTTTTTTAAGTAAATCCCTAAGGGCAGAATAGCAAAAAGATTTACTAACCATTTATCTGCGAGTAAAACGCGACCTACACAATATTCAAGTAACAACATCGGTATAGTTTTTGAGATTATTTGTGACAAACAAACGAACGTCCGTTTAGTTTTAGCGTAGAAGACACATTTTTATTTAAATATTTATATTTTTATAGCATTTGAAATCGATATTTATGGTACGTGAACCTGATAATATGCCTAGAAACAATCTTAACTTGACCCGCATGTTTTATAATTTTTTGTTGTATTAACGTATAAATTCATAACGGATGTGTTTGTTTGTAAGTAGGACTTTTTAACGGGCTCAATTATACTTTCTATTGTAATTATTGTTTCCATATGAAATAGGGCACAACACAAATATAATTTACAATTTTACGCTTATTTCATTCTTTTTTAGTGACACATTGAAGGCTTACTTCTTTTTTTAATTCAACTGTTTTCGTACCGAATACATATCATAAGAATTGATCAATGTTGTCAGATCTTTAAAAATAACTATAAATTATTCCATTAAAAGACATCCACCCAACTATGTAACATCAATAAAACATTATTTAATCTTTAAGTGTCTAGAAAAATGGCGTCAGTATAAATATTTCATACATACGTCGTCACCAATAATTTTATTACCCGCTCGTTAATAATTATTGTACAGGCACCCACATATCCGCAAACAATGTAGTTTCCTTTAGAATACGAAGATAATGTTCAACTATCGGTTATTACTTTTAGATATTGTGAATCAGTTTAACAATGTATCAATTATTCGTGTGGAAATTTTATAATTACGATTTGTTTATATTATGATCTAGGTAGGTACAGAATTATTTCTAATTGACTTATATCTATAGAAAGCAACTGAATCCTCTGGATTTATTAATTTCAGTTTCTCAAATTATATTCTACCAAACGGATGATATAATTTTATAAACGCCTTCTCTCGCAATCCATCACGACCATAACTTTACCTTTCTAGAAAGTACCTACTACCTACCAATCTTAGGTCGCCAGCAATAATCCAACTGTTGCTATACCACAGATTATGTTAATACATAGATATAAGTCAGTCTAGTGTCCCTATTAAATCGATAAAATAGGTCGTCCTCTAAGTGTCCCACAGCAACCTCAAATTCACTGGCTACGATCTCGCCAGATGTATCGCCTCAACGCACATTACCGTGTCGGGTGACCTGCGTCATGCACACTATGCAACTCTATTTATACAACGCATTTTGTCTTTAATATCGAATTATGCAATGGCTACATTTGCACCATTTGATGTGTGCATTTTGAATTGAAGAAGCTGATAATTAACTTCTATCTGAGAAGTAAGGTTAGCAATGTTGTACCTACCTATAGTTATATGCTCAGTTCTGATCACTGCTAAATGGCGTCTGTCTTATGAACTTTTCCTCGTTATAATTAGTCAGGTTCTTTCACCACTTTTCCCTATAATTCTCACTCTCAAGAAATGGGCTTTAGTTCATCATATCTTCAATCGATGAGTAAGTTAAAGTAAAAAAGTTGTAAGTTCGTTTTCCAGTATTGGCCAATCCACTTTCCACGATGTTCTCTAGTGGATAATTTACATTTACCTCATTGTTAGATAATGTTTGCACAAACGACGCGTGGCAAGCCCTCTTAGTCTCACATTACGAGAGTAAGGGTGGATCAAGGGAGGAGTGATCTTGAAATAGACCAGCACGGGACACGGGGAGCATCTGTGGGGTAAAAATAGTACCCTCAGTAGTATCAAGGACGCGGCTGTTTATGTCATGCATTGTTCTATACATGCGTTGTTAGTTTATACTGCTGTCTTTGGGTCAAGTTTTGCGCTGTTTGAATTGGTATTTGCGAAAAGTTTGCCATTTTGTTTAGACGGAGATAGAGCTGCTTTAAATTAGAATACTTGGTTAGTATAAGTAAATATTTATTCCGAAACAAGATTATCAATAAAGCTTGCCTCCTGAAAGTAACGTATTATTCACACTTATCTTTATAACTAGGTATGAAGTTTTGTTCAATTATTGTTATTTTTGTAAGAAAACAGATATCTCAAACCGAACGCAACATTTAATATCGCCCGCAATTCAGGGAAGTTATAATATTGATTTGAAAAACAACTTCCTCCGAATGAAACCCCCAAATTGGTACCAAACATTTGGTTAGTAGTTTTTGCTTGCATTTCAATAAAATGTTTATCACCGAGACGCCCGGTGTACGCACATGTGGCTCTTGAGTAGATTATTCTAAAATCCAGATTGCCACCCCGGGCAAAAAATAAATAAATCTCACAAAAAATGACCCAATCCCCGTTTAGATTACCAACCCTGAAGTTTAACAGTTATTCAGATGATAGCTAACGCCTGTTTCAATTTTGGAATAGTTAATTCTGATTATACAGATTATTTTATATGCGGAATTAGTTGACGTCATAAGTTCTTTTAAGAATTATTAATTTTAAGTAGGAACATCCTTTAATGAATTCTTAGAATTACCAATTAGGTACGACTTCTTGTAAATTTCTTGCTAATTCATGTAAAAAAGAAAAGCTTCATGTTAAAGTTTGATTGTAAGCATTAAAAATGCTAAATGTTTTATAAGTGGCAACATTTTTCGAATGTAATTAATTATCTGTGGATATAAAGTTATGCATGTGTGCAAGGCGGGGGTGGTGCGACCCGCGGGTTATCATTTCCTGTTCTCATTTTATATTTACAACATAATATTTTTTGCTAACGCGGGGAGGCTGGAGTTTTATTATTACACTATCTGAACGTTTCATGTGCGGCGGGCTTTTGACTTTGTATTTTATCTGAGTTGTTTTATTGTTGGGATGTTTTTTAAAACTTATTATTTTAATGATAGTTAAGCTTTGTTTCATTATGAATTGAAACTAAGAAGTCAAACCTATTTTGTTTCTACATGACCTTCTGAAAAATTCATAGAGCTTTTAGAAAACGTCTTAATTTGATGCATAGTTGATTAGGTATTATTTAAATGTTCACTGTGAAGCCAAACTGAACCGTAATAAATACTCCGGTTTAATAAACACAATAATCAATAATGTGAACTATAAAAACTGGTCGAAATGTAACATAAAATTCACAAAAGTGATTTTGTTGTAAGCGCATACAAGCAGGGCAGAACGGTTCGGTCGATAAAATGCGAAACAACAATTTTACTGTTTATAAGCGTAATTGTTTATTAGGTCGCTTGTCGCGGTGCTCTTTGTCGGCCAGTGTCGGCGAAAACAATCATTTATTGCCGACACGACGATTCGATCCAGTCGCCTATGTTGGTTTAGTGGGCAACACTGGGGTTTATAAAATAATCTGTCGTTAAATGAATGAATTATTGTGTTTTTAATGTATAGTTTTGTTTTAGTAACTTCTTCTTTTCATATTCCTGCTAGTAAAAAAGGTAAATTATTAAAAAAATACATACATACGAAAAAATGTGTCTGAAATAGTCTCCTCTTAAGCTTAATTTATTTCCAAGTGGAAAAAGCCGGGGGCGGTCGCTAGTTAAATTCGAATTTCAATAGCTAACCGATTTTGAGTCGGTCACACACTTAAAACGGCAAAATTTATGTGATTTTTGATATTCCCAGCAAAGATAACATGATTGGTACAAAAAATCGGCGCCTTATCGATTAGTTTTAAAGAAAGTACTTGCACCACATTATATTTTGTTATGCAAAAATTATTCACATTTTCTTTTTTCTTTATTATTTTATAGAAAGATGTGCAAGTACCTACTTATTCCAATTTAACTACATATTCCCTTGGTCCAACTGCAATACAAACAACAACAGCACTAGAAACAACAGTCTGACACACCATGCTGTAATCTGTAACTTCAATGAAGCTTTAAGAAGTGATTGGATACAATTACCATCTCGCCTGACTATGACAAATAATCCATTTACAAAGAAAGTCACAATATGGTTCCCATAGCGCGCCCGCTTAAGTCTTAATACACGGAACCCTAACTTTTGTCAAAACAATCACACTCCCTTTGATCACGGTTTAATAACGAGTGTTCTAAGAAATCACTTAATGAGCTTAACGCAAATAAACTGCTATCTCCACTAATATTCGATTAGATGCTCGATTTTTATTATAGGGCCGTTAATCTTTTGTTACATTCGTTAACATCAAAATAATTAAAAACATTATGGTATTTATAATTAATAAAGGTATTAATTTTTTTTATTAGTTACTAGCTTTCCGCCCGCGGCTTCGCTCGCGTTTTCAAAGAAAAACCTGTTCCCGTAGGATTTCCGGGATAAAACCTATCCTATGTCCTTTCTCGGGTATCAAAATATCTCTATACCAAATTTCATGCAAATTGGTTCAGTAGTTAAGGCGTGATTGAGTAACAGACAGACAGACAGAGTTACTTTCGCATTTATAATATTAGTAAGGATTATTTAATTACCTCGTCTACATGATAGATTTCGTATGTCCATCGTCATCGATGTAATGATTTAATTTCGTATCTATAAGCTAATATATTCCCCGCCATGTTTGTCGTAGTCTGTTGTAACATGACAGCTTTATTACTTTATGGCGCTTCATCGCTTGAAGCACCGTTCCGTTCACGCATACGTCACCGCGCGTGCGCTTGATTTGTTTAGACAGCGGTGATCACAAAGCTCAACCTGGAACATTTCCTCTTTACGACCTTCCCAACTGTGTAATACTTTGTATCGTTATCCATTGTTTTATCAATTTCAATAATTTATATCCCTAACCGTGAACGGAACGCGTCTATCCACACATAAAATCTGTGATTCTTGATTTTCCGACGTAAACATCGCGCCATCCGAGGCTCTCTATTTTTAATACATTCCTACTTTAATTTTGACGTTGATTACATCGTCATTCGTCATATTCATTATTGTGTTTTGTTATGCACAAACATTTTGTAATGTTTCCCCTATAATTTTTAGGGAATTCCTTGTTTAAACACGGTTTGGATAACGTTCTATAATCTACGATGGGCAATATTTATGACCTACGCAAATTTAAAATATTATTGACGTTACGTTTACGTTACATCGTTTTACGTTTTAGCCATGGCGCCAGTGTTATATGATTTGTTGTATAATTCGTCTTATTAGTTTAATTTCGAGTTGGAGTGGCGTGTTGAAAATTAGCATTAGTCGAATATCGCATGCAATCAATCAAAGATTCGAATGAAATGCAGTAATAAAACGCAAGGCGCGCCACCTAGCGGGGAGGCGTGGTGTGGTAATGAAGCCAGTCCATTAACTCTTTACTAGCAGTTTATAGGTGTTTTACAGAGTGCTTTAATTATTGTAAAATGTACTTGAATGACTGATGGTAGATCGTGCGAGCGCCTAGGGCCATCGTGCTTTTATTCTGAAATTGCTATGGGGTCGTAATTGATTATGAAGAATTCTTAGCAGAAATCAATAATGCGAGTTTGATGGAAACTTACTATTTAGTACTTGCTTAATTAGTTCTATATAAGAATGATTTTAAGAAAATAATCGTTCTTTAACAGTAGATATTAATTAAAAATATACAGTACCTACTAAGTATTTTATAGTGTTTCCATACTAATAAATCTTCAATTTTACTTTATTTTGCCGTGTATTTTAGACACATCCTCCCCTGCATAACCATTGATAGATAATTGAAAACTCATCTGTAATTAAGTTTGGACAATATAGTTGTAACACTCGTGGTTTCGCACGGGGCGAAGATTTATCGATGTTCAATTTTAATTATCACCCAATTGCTAACACCCCACAGTATGGACCCTATAATGATGCATGTAATCATTTAATGTCCGAATTGGATGTCTTTATCTCATGTTTGTTTGGAATTACTGTTAAATATTGTGTGTAGGTTAGCCTAATTATTAAATCTATACTAATATTATAATGCTGAAGAGTTTGTTTGTTTGAACGCGCTAATCTCAGCAACTACTTGTCCGATATGAAAAATTCTTTCGAAGTTAGATAGACCATTTATCGAGGAAGGCTATAAAGTATAAGCTATATAGATATTATCATCACGCTAAGACCAACAGGAGCGGAGCAATGCGGGTGAAACCGCGGGACACAGCTAGTTAATAATACCTTCATGGACGTATGCTAATGATGTATTGATTAAAGATAGTGGTTAATATTGTGTTTTGCGATTTTAGTGATATGTTCATGAACGATCTTTGAAGAATATAATAGAAGTTATTCAAATATCTCAAAGAGCTTTTCGAGAACTTTCCTTATAACCAAACCGAAAATAATAATCAAAATATATTTGTGAGAACTAAAGCCAAACTTATTCATGAAAAAACTTAGATATTTATACAGGGATCAAGCCATGGTCAAGGGATAATGAATAGAATGAATTATCACACTGTTCGACTTATGATAAAAATTAAATCTTAAAATTCTTAGAAATACAGGGTGTCCAGCAGCAGATTTCAATGTTTGAACGCTTCTAGTTTGAAAACGCGACGTGCGAGGGGGACGCGGGGGGTGTCATTCAGCGCGTGAGTTCTGCGGATTTTTTAGTCGCCATGGAGCAGTGGAGCGGAGAGCATCGCGCTTATGCTATTGAGGCATACTTTTCGGGTGATTTCGCTGGCAAAAACACGCCGTCGGTTTAATAACCATTATCAAATTCATCGTTTAAGAGATGGACCTTCGATAAATTTGATACAGTCGTGGCTAGCAAGGTTTAGGGCTACAGGTTCAGTCATTAATAACCCTAGGCCGGGACCAGCACCATCAGTATCCACGATAGAAAACATTAAACTTGTTATGAATTCTGTAATTGAAAATCCTCGTTTATCTCTTCGCACACGTTCGTCGATGTTGGGAATTCCTAAATCGTTTTTCAGGTCATTATGTGAAAAAAGGTTAAGCTCCATCCATACTAAATTCAGATTATTCAAGATTTGCTACGGCTCATACTGCTAATGTGTCAATGAATTCAGTGCGGCAGTTATTTCCTGAAAAGCACATATCCCGAAACGGCACCATCCCGTGGCCACCCAGGTCACCAGACCTAAGTCCATGTGACTTTTTCTTGTAGGGCTATCTAAAAACTGTGGTTTACCAATCAAATCCAACAACCATAAGACAACTGAAGGAAAATATCCGGGCTGAAATAAACAGAATTCCCAGTTCCCTTTGCAAACAAGTTTTTCTCAACATGCGGAATAGATTGAGGAGTGTGTGAGAGTAGAAGGGCGGCATTTGGAAAATGTAATTTTCAGAAGATAAAATCCGCACTCGTCTTCTTTTGACTTTAATAAAAATATTTTGTTTACAAATAATACTTCTTTTTTTACAAGCCCTCAAACATTGAAATCTGCCACTGGACACCCTGTATAATCCAAACCACCTGGAACTTGGAAGATAATGTTAAATACAAAAGATGAGTAATAGATACCAGGCGTACATAATAAAAAGGTAATGTATAAGAATGTTAATTACCAAAGTCTTTACCTTTGTTTTAATACGTTTGAGATAATGAGGGCGGTATTGTGATAAGCTCTGCTTTATAATTATGATGTGGCTTGGTAAATTTTCCATAATGTTGATCTTATTAAGTTGCTGTATGTTCTTTATATTTTCCGTCCGTATATAAAGATATTTAATACTCGATATATCTAGAAAGAGGACCATAATTTCGCATAAGTAACTGTTAGCAAAGAAATTAAATTTGGTTCAAGATTAATTTTCTGCACTTTAATTAGGAACTATATGGAGTGAAAATAATTAAGATTAATATACCTAAAGAAAAACATACAAAATTCAGCAGCTTGGTAATCTAGAACATTCCGTACATACACTCTATCCAAAAGCTCAACTATCTGAATAGATAAAAATTAGCATAACTTTTCAAAAGAAATCACCGTAAATACCCTGATGCAGTGATCGTTCCAGAAATTACAATCGCCATTCATTTGTTGAATCTCTTTTATTTAATTTGCCTTTATTTATACACATGGTGAATAAGTCTGTAGGTCTGTCCGTCCCGCCTATTGTTTCATAGTTTCACAGCCAATTCCCAGAACTGTACCCAATAATGTACAGTATCTATTCACTTCCTTTCTGATAATAAAATAAAGATTCTTTCGACTTTCTATTGTTTGTATATTTCGAAAATATTATTTAATCGTTATTCGAGCGATCCTTTTTTTTACCACAATTACTGTTTCGACTTGTTCCATTGTACATTTTATTGCAGACAGATATTATTATTGCCTGTAATCGTTTGTCGGTGATAGTGCTATTTAAAATTATATTTTTATTGTGTCGGTAAAAAGTGGACCTACCGAAATTCAAAATGTGCATAAGTACCTATGAAATGAAGCTTTTTTATCTGTGATAACTATTGAAATTTATATTTACATAAATGTTATAAAATCTATCCTAAACGTGTTTTACTTTTTCCAAAATCGCCTTTAAATATAAAGCTAGTATGTATATGCAAATATCTTCACAGTTTTTGTGTTAAGAAAAAAGTTATTGGCGCCACAAGGGATGAATGACGTCATCAATGGTGGTCAAAATGTTAACAATATGTGTGGCGTGAAACTGGGCTCAGGGCATTCCCCGAGAGCGATCAAATGGTTTATAAAAAGTCGATGAATACATTGATACTATTGTATCGACTATTTCATATTCATTGATTATGTTAAACTATAAATGAGAATAATATATTTCGAAGTTCCATGTTCCGTTGCTTTTTGAATTGTAAACTTCTGTAGAGGAGAAAAGCTCATATAATTTTGTGTGTGCATTGAAATGCTAATGTAGGTACTGAAATGCAATGTTTATTACTACAATTCCAAGTAACAAGTTTAATAGGCATTACGCCTATGACTGTATACTTTTTTGTTTCTTATAAAATTGTAATCCGCGCCCCGTCGCAAAATTTCTGCTAATTCTGTGTGAATGCGAAACCCTTTCAAAATCTTATAGACCTGTCAAAACAGCTACAAATCCACCCGTATCAATTCTAACACCCGTATGACCAGATTCGGCCACTTTACCCCATTTATAAAGATATCAATAGAGATAAACATGCCCTATGCAATCGGTAGCTATTCAATGGGCAGATTTTAATTGATCATTTGTAAAATTCGTAATAATTTTCTGTCAAATTCGTATTAACTGCACCCTCGGAATGTTTTGGTTTAGAATTTGCTAACAATTCGCTTATTAAAAGGTTCTCAAGGTTTGTGTTGATAATAAACATATTTTAGGAGAATAATCGCGTTGGAATCTTGTCAATCACAATTTTTTGTACATATTTGCTATGTTGATACCTAAAATGTTGATGTTTGTATCACTTTTTATACAGCTGAAATTCGGATACCTACTCACAAATATGATTTGCTTAATAATTTATGTTCGCAAAATAATAAATAATGTATAGAGTAAATTTAAAAACAATGCTTATATCTATCATCTAAACACAAGATGAGACATAAAATGAGCCGAATTCTTGGAATAGCCTTGCGCATTGTATCCACACGATTGCTATTTATAATTACTACTTAAAACATGTTCTGTAGATACATCTTATCTCCTCTAATTACTGCTACAAAAATACATTTTTTGTCTCAGTAATAAAGTCGAAAATCATTTGCGATAATATTATGTTATAAAACCATCTGTAGAGCAGGTAGGAATATTAAATTTTGAAGCGATTTCGTCTGGCGACAACCCCTGTGCCGCCGGTGTCGATTGGGGTGGAGCGGAGCTGTCTAGTGGCTCGTGCTATCTCGCTCTATCTTGTGGATTTTCCTTATCTCCGTCTCACCTATTATTGTCATATCAAGATTCGAACATAGTATTTTGTTTCCAATTTTCAATTTAGTTTATATCGGATGTTGGCACGGGTAGGACGTTAGGCATTGCGCCATCTTCCTTTCCCCACGTGTTTTTTCGCGAACTATTTTTTTGTTTTTAATTTAAATTTCGCAGCTATTAATTTAATTATACGCTTCGAATCAGTGTTTTTTGTTTCAATCGGAATAATTACATGGAATTCATGGATTTCTTCAATTCTATCATGGAGGAGCAGCTTCAGAGTTCCATCCACAATGATCCGCCGAAAATGCCAAACTTTTTTGAAGTTGATAAGAAAAAGGTAATATTCTAAATTTAATTGTAAGTTTATTATAATTTCTTATGCAATAAATAATTGTTGATAACAGTCAATAATTTTATAAAACGTTTCTTATTATTTTAATTATTTTGACGACAAGTACCTAATTTAATTACTACTTGGATATTTCACTTATTAATGTTCAATAAATATTTATTTATTATTTACTTATTACTTAAATTATTAAATTGATACAATAGATTTTTTGTTTACTTTGATATCGATTATCTTAATTGATACTTAATTAAACAAATTAATTTATTTATATCATATATCAATATAAGTATCTATTAATTACGTTACATTATAATTAAGAATACAATTAATTGTGAAAGGCACTGTTTTATTTACCAAACATTAATCCTACTAATATTATAAATGCGAAAGTTTGTGAGGATGTGTGTGTGTGTGTGTGTGTGTTTGTTACTCTTTCGTGCAAATACTACTGAACCGATTACAATGAAATTTAGCACACATATAGAGGGTAACTTGGATTAACACATATAGATAACAACAACAAAATGCGGGCGAAGCCGCGGACGGAAAGCTAATGGATTACTTATAATATAACCAAATACAGCTTAGTAAGTATAAAGCTTTAGGTTTTTTCGAAGTTTATATTCCTATATCCTATACAAATGAATAAAATGTATATTGTGGAGATAACTAAGAAATAAAAGATTAACAGACGTCCTTCGAACCAAGAAATGAGTTAACAGAACAATAAAATTATATTACTAATAAAATAGGAGACTGCAAATGATATATGAATATTAAATCTTACAATAAAATCTTTGGCGATCTGCTTAAGGGACCTTTTATGTGGAAGTTAATTATAGTTTTAATATAAAACGATTCGAATTAATAATGAGGCGGACAGATTAAAAAAAATGGTAACGATATAAATTTTGATAATTTATGGACCGTTTTAATAGGTGTTTAATCTCCCTTGATTATCGTTGAGCGTAAAGTTATTTTGATAAATGTTGTCATACTTTAATATTAATTCGTTTTTGGGTAAAACAATTAAAATAGGTATATCTAAAAAGCTTTGGCTACGGAGGTCATCTTGCAATATGTAGGTATATATCTACTTATTAAGAAACATTTGCATGTTCTTAATTAATAGATATAAGTATTACAGAATAGTTTCTTTTTTTTTTCGTTTTACTATAAGTATTCTATCATTAGAATAAATCTAAATTTAAAAGGGACGCAAAGTTTATTAACGAAAATAAATGTTAACAATAATTATTAATCTAAGTTCTTGCTATGAAAATGACACTTCGAAATGACAACGAAATGACGAAGGGGTGGTCACTGGTCAGAGATTTTTTGACCTTAAATTTTATTACGGGATAATACGAGAGACGGATAATTTTATATCATTCAGTTATGATCGGATTAAACATCTTTTTTATCCGTGTTGATTTATCTGTCTCACATCCAAGTTTACTGCGAACGTAAATTTACGACGAATATAATAAAATACGACATCAAAATAATGTGTTATTTATCCGAGATTATTCAAATCGAAATGTTATAGAGCATCTTATATTTCATAAAACTTAGGTTTAATTTTTTTTTCTTACAAGTTATTGAATTTTATTTATTTTCTATGTTATTTCATATTATATTGTGAAGGAAATTTTGCAAATGTATAGATCCTCATTCACAATGTTGGGTTCTCTAAGAAATTAGCATGTCGCTTGTGTGGCCGTTGCGGTGTGAGTGACACCATAGAGCAAAATAAACAGTAACTACATATAGTCAATTTTATAATTGTTTTTAATATTATTTTAATATTTTTAAAGATTTTTAGGAATCATGTTTAATAGTAGGCATTTACATACTACCGTATAAATAGTACAATAATATCGAGCTATTATTCTTGCCAAACTTTTCTTAGTTTGGCATCTTCCTATAATTTTTTAGTTCTTAGTTTTCATCCAAAGTTGTATTTTATGTATTGCATTGAAAGCGAAGTCAATTAATTTTTTTTAAATAATTGAATGGGATGTTTACTTTAGTACAAGTATTTGCCAATTGATTTATATTATTTTTCATAATTTGCAAAAAAATTTAAACCAGTTACTGTATAATCTATACAAAATATGAAAACTTAGCCACTGTCACGCCTCTTCTGTGTCACATGCACACATACACACCGAGTGCAATGACCGCGCGTACACCTGCAAATAAATGCATTCGTGCGCATGTGTGCGTATTCATTAAGAGCCTTATGCGGTGAAAATCCCTTGCGAATATCTTGCGCTATGTGTTAATAACGCCTTTAAGTGTTAATTTGTGTATATAATGTGGGTAATACATATTCGATGGGGTATTTTTTGTTATTTATGATGTATTTTTGTGAAATTTATATCGTATCTGTAAGTGTTGACTGTGGATAAGAACGTATGATAGTCATAAAAAAATAGTTTAATTTTTATTATATTTGCGAATTAATGCCGCTCTCTTGTTTTGAATATGTAGAGTCTTCACGATAAAATATAATATTAATTAGTACAATTGTAAATGATGGCGTCTTGTCCAAAGATATTCGTATTGGCATTATGTATGTATGTATGTACAAAAATATGTACGCTTTTTAGTACCATAATTAAATTAGATTTGAACAAGTAATGTATTCTATTTCGTATTATAAAAATCACCTGCATTCATTCGTTTTTTAGATTCAAATGTACTTTTATAACTCTAGTTATGAAAATAGTTAGATAAAACTTTTATTGATTTAATTAACATTTAACACATTAGGCAAGTGATATTTGCCGCGTCGCGGTTTGCTTGTTATTAATGAAGAAGATTTATATTAATTACAGTTGTAGTTAAATCACTTCTAATAAACCAAAATATTTAATCTAAGGATATTTCAAACTCCAGAGAACGAGAAAGCGCAATGTTTGTTCCCTCTGTATGAATGAGCGAGTCGCATGGCCGTGCTAATGTCTATGGCATGCTGTGACCGGTTCATGTTTACACGATTGACAGTATTGATCTATAGAGTATAGAGTGAAGAGTCAAGCATAGACTATAGAGTATGGATGAAAGGGTTTTTAGTCTGTTAATTTTTTTTTCTTTTTAATAGTGGCATGAGAAATATTAGAAGAGTATATTGATTCTCTAGTAGGTGGTGAATGTATAATTTATAATTAGTTTTAAAGCTATTGCATAGCTTTTATCTCAGACTTTGAGCGCGGCGACCGAATGTAAAAATTCCGTAACGAAAAAACCTAACCGTAACCACCCCCCCACTCCAACCGGCACAGCGATGCAATAGCTTTACCGCGGCAGTCCTCGAGTGCCACACGTATTTTTTTTTATAGTTTTTCTTTGAGTGTGATATTGATATTATTATGTCATCGAATTTATTCTTTTATTGATAATTTGTTGTCATAGAAGCATTACAGTTTAATTAGTTATGTATCTGAAGTTCTTTTTACTATGTTCTTTATCCCAATTTCAACAGAAAGTGTGAAATTAAAGGTTTTCATATACGAAATAATCCATTACGTTATCGTGGGACGCAATTTATCGGTCAAAGTGATCCGAATGAGTCTAGTCTTATTACGATAGTCGGCTTTAGTCGCTCCTCTTCATTGACACGGCTTAAGATATCCGCTTTTAGAGAAAAACACATTATACCGGGTATTTTCCTCGAGTTTAGATTTTAATATTATATTGCTATTAAGGAGAAAAGTTTGTTAAAGCTTTGGATTTCTTTGGATTTTTTGTCACACTTAAAGAAAGTAACTATTTTAAGAAGAAGGATTTTTATTTTTGAAATTTTGTTTGTTTATTAGTAAGTCTAATCTAAAAAACACGCTTTAAACCCATGCAATTATTGTATTGCCACCGATCCTTGATAAGTGTAGAAAGTTTGAAATAAATCTGTCCCTTTAAACTGTTTACATTCGAGTCTGAAGAAGGCAGTTACATACAAACATACAAGTGAAACTAATAAAACGTGTAAAAAGCAAACCATCGTTCACATAAGATTTCAAAATATAATATTTTCTATATACAAGCAGATAGGTACATACAAATGAAGCTGCGTAGTGTGTACATACATAATTAGAGGCGCACAATCAGGGCTGGCACAACACATATGTAAGCAATCTCCCCCAGGGTTGATCACGCCGAAATGTTCATCTAATTGGAGATCAAAGGAGGGCGTGTAATCGCGTAACTTTGTCTACTCGACTCAATACTTTGTTGATATATACAACTAGATGGAATTATTTTTACGGTGTGTACATATTTTGATAAAGTTAAAAAAATAAAAACAAATAAAAAGCCTGTTTTGGAACTAAAACTAGAGAACGGCAGGTATATTCTAATTCTTAAAAAATAACAAAGTATACGACACAAAATTTTCCGTTTACGTCGTCGTTTAAAAGTAACAATTTTGGTGAGCTTACACCATAATTTACATTTAGATCAGTCATAGATATTCTATATTTAACTCGCTTGAGCAAATAAATAACTAAAATTTGACACTATTCATCTAAACTCTCATTTTTTTTAAATATGTATAGGTATAAACATTCAATAAAAATATATTCATTTACCTCTTCCAGTACGATAGATCCGTGTTCTAGTATGGACACGCGTGACCAGTGGCAGATTGTTTTTGTCGATTATACGACTACTTGTGCGGAATAATAGCATTGGCCATGACTGACCACTCGTTATTTGGTTGGACTATCTGGGGTCCTTAATGATTATAAAGATTCTAGAAGGATTACAGTTTTTAATAATGAGTTGGTTGCTACCGCTTTAAAAATGTTTAATATTTAACTAGTTATTTTTTGTAATTATAATTAAGCACCAATAAATGTATAAATAAATAGAAAAATAGGTACGTACGGAAATCGTGAGTGAAACAGGAAAAGTTTTGTCAAAATATGATCATTTAAGAAGCGAAACGAAGCGCTTTAAAGTGAAAAATTACTAATTATACAAAAATAATAACCCAATTATTATTTCCAACAATTACATTAACAAACATCCATAAATTAATTCATTAAAACGAACCCATGAGAACAATCTATCAATCAGAGAAAGCTGTGTTCAGGAAATGAGAAGTAATTTGTGTTCAAACATACAGAACGGACCGCACTTAGCACCTAGAATCTTATCAAATAGGGTATATAGACATGTTTTGTTTATTATACATGTTAATTACCTATATAATACTTAAGATTTTGTATCGATTTTGACAGATTTTTACAATTTTCATTTCTAGCTAGGTAATATGTGGTATATTTTGTAGATATATTTTCAGTTATATAATGTCTACACGAAAATTAATAATAGTAATGTCAAATAAAGTTGCAAAAATTATAATATGTGATTATGTGGTATTTAAAACAAAAAGATTACCATCAATTAATCCAATTGGCAAATTTTATCAAAACCTAAAAACGTTTCAAAATAACAAAATTGACAAATAATTGTAATGTTGAAACTGTAAAAAGTTCTAGGCCAAGTAACTTTCTCGAGAACAATGTCAGCAACAATAATGGAAGAGTTAAGTAAAAGAAAATCGGTAATGTATGGATTGTTAATTTATGTATGTAATGGCGCTCCTTAGGCGGAGTTCACTTAAATTTCGACACTGCTATCAATTGAGGCTTTGTTTCTCCGGCCATCGCCCTCGCCGTATTTTATAATTAAGTTACATGTGCTACAAGTTATGAGCTTATACGATATACATTGACGATTATTAAGTGACGTCCCAAAAACAAGGTTCTCAATTTGTAGCGTATATTTATGAGCGTACATTCTACGAGTTTTGTTAGGTTATACCAACAATAAAGTTAAAATGAAATATGTAGGTAGATAGGTATTAGTTCAAATTTATGTTCATTCAATAGGCATGACGAAAGATTTTGAAATCCTCTTCCATAATGTGTGTATACGTTTACTATACAAGAAAAACCCTATATTTCGGTAATATACTTAAATTTAACGAAGATAAAAGCCATTTTTCAAAAAATATTTATTAACTGTGCCAAAACAGCTGGCAGGTGTCATGGCGTAGGCGTGACGTCACTCTTTAGTAAATACGTAATTATTTGTACGCATTGCGAAGAAAATTAAAAAAATATTTATTTAATATGTGTTATAGAAACGAATTTCAAAGTTTTATAAGTGGTGTGCAGTATTGCAGTGTGAATCCACATAAAAATAATGCTCAAAAATGTGTTAGTAATTATTTCAAGCGAGAAAATAATAAGAAATGATTGTATAAAGTTGGCGCGGAGAACCCCGAACCACGTATTCGTGAATTCGCAATTATATTTCTGTTCCGAGTCGATAAAGCATACGTGAAACAATAGAAAATAAATAAAAATGCGTATTCTCAACATATTCATAACAACAAAATACATCTGACGTGAGTTGTTTACATAAGCGTGACGTCACGCGTGTTTTAGTCAAAATGGCCAACTGCAGAATTTCAATGTTTTATTTTATTGATAATCTCATTAATCTTAATGTTTTTAAGATTTCTAAGTCACTATATTTAATTTATTTATTATACATTTTCCCTTAAAACACTAATACGATCATTTATGGATACTGAAATTGATATTTTTGGTTAAGGCATTCAAATGCTTTATAAATATAAATTTATAATGGAAAGGATGCGGGTTCGAGTCCCGCCTCGTGATCGAATTTTTTCTATTCTTTATAAATTTATATTTATGGATACTGTCGTCATGCCTATTGTTCAATCTGAATAATGTAAATTATTTCATTTAGGGAAAGGTATTCTTTTTAAACAACGACGCATAAACTCATAGCTATAAATTATAATATACCTACAGTCCAAACTTAACCACTTTAACGTCTCAATTACATGAAGAACAGCATAATAAACAATGCAATTTACACCAGACTAACTAACCTCAATTAGCCACTATATAAATGGTTCCAAGTGATCACTATTTTCCTTATCCCATAAAACGCTCGCTCCTTTGTCTTTTACCGCGAAGTATTTGTTTACTTCATTACAACGCTAGTTACAACTGGACCGGCACCTGCCTATCACACTAAATACTCTTCTACGAAACCTTTTCCCAGCACCAAATTATTTCTCGGATCCTCACCGATATAGTTTTTCCTTTTTAACACGCTTTTATTAGCTTCACCTGTTCTTTAGACTCGATTTTGACCCACTTTAGACGAACAGATTTAATTCATACTTTGAACACTTAAGAATCGGTGACAATACAATAATTTCGTGTTGTTTGTAAACTATATTGTTTTTATTAACTATAAAATGTACAATTTTAACAAATTGCGATGCGTAATTTTGTAAACTGCGCAGTTATCGCAATCGTGACTACGTTTTGTGGTTTCAGTGACTTGTAGTAAAGGTGTAAGTACTAGTAAGTTATCAATGAATCTATTTGTGTTTACGAACTTTAATAATAAAACGATTTACGTATGTAGGACAGGTATAAATTGTTAAATGGTTTTCCCATTGAGCAATCCAAACGTTATAGAATTTACAAAAAATAAACAAAACTACTAATATTGTGTATTTCCGAAAATGGTTACAGTTGTAGCAAATTTTCTTAGAACTTCTTCTTACGATATATTTAACGTTCAAACTTTTAACTTAAAAGTAGTAGGTATAACAATACATGCATTATGCACTTTCTTTGCAAGTTAAAATAATAATAACTTTTCCTGCGTTTATCGCTCGCAAATATAATTGTCACCATCATATATAAACGGTATCTTATCAGGGCAATTGAAAAATTAATAGTCAGTCTACATGGCTACTGTTTGTCATTATAATTACTTCGCGTCGATTGAAAATAGGCCAACTTATCGCACACACGACTTCAACTTACTGAAATTTTACTGTTGAATTATGAAATATACATTGTAATTCTTTGATGACAGGATGTAACGAATAATGTTTAATTCTTTAGTCTTTAGTGTTTTGTTATTATTAAAAACTACAAATGTTTATCTAAACACATAATATTTTGTTTCTTAATTACACATTGCTTCATAGGCTCGTCGTAAATCACTTACGATGTGTTTATGTGAAACTGTCAAAATAATGAGTTCCTACGCGTTCTTATATTGATAATGCATATGTACATATTCCTAATGTATCTCTTCAACATCCAAACCCAATAAGTGTAAATCCCCGGCATTTCCATAAACGCTGTCTTACTTACACCTAGTGAGTCCTCGTTTATTTATAAATCCATCCCTCTTATATTACAATTTTGAATTATTGCCAGCTATTTGAAAATGTCTTGCGGCGTGCGGCCGTTCAGTTCTATCGGCTTGAGTACGTTTGTCTTATATTGTATGGTTATTCGATGCCAGCATTGTCATGACCACATTCGCGATAAATCTGTATGCAAGTTATTTATATTAAGGCTAAAAATATAGCGCTTCCTTATAAGGTTCTTATTTATTCGTCTATATATTTTGTTCTTATTGTTCAGGCTGTATTTAATCTTTTCGTAATATATATCCTTAGAGGTGCATATAATGTTGTTATTTAGATTTAAATCACGTAATAGGCCATCAGTTTTCAGTACTTTTATTGCTTGTGTAATGAAGGCTGTACGTCTAATAAAATGATCAACGTAAATCGATCTTCCGAATACAATAGTCTATCAAAGTTTGCTTCGCAGATTTAAACGTTTTCAATAATATCTCGTGCACCTTGTCCTATTTGTCTATGATTCAATGTTGACTTACGATTTGTATTATACAAATATTTATAACCATAGACTTCATTGTGGGAACGTTAACCTTGTATTGCCTGCTTCGGTTTGTCCATTGAGAATTTTCAACGGTTGACGTTTAAATAAAAAATTGTTACGGCAATGTGACAGAAGGAGTGAGCAATTGTAAGAAGCGCTTGATGATGTCATTAGAATTTAGCTATTAATTGTTAATGGGTTATTGTACGCTTCAGTTAGCACGGAAATTTAAAAATATATTTGTCCAAAAAATTCAGAATTTCCCTCGATTTAAACGCGCATTGCTATTGGTATATTCTATTTTACATTGTTTATCTTTGCATTGAAATGCAAGCCCAGATGCTATACATTTTTTTACAATCAATTGGCCTCTACTTGATTGTTGATTGCTTAAGGTTTTATCACAATAATTACGAATAGGTTATGAACGCAATTTGTCTGATGACATGGAAACACGACTGATTGGTTTGTACCCGCCATAAAATAAACATCGAAGTCGTAAAGTTGGATATAAACTTGAAGTTACATTGTTCGTAATCAAGCTATCTAAGATTGAGTACATCACGAACTTCACTTGAGATGAGCAAAGTGGCCTGTCGATGATTTACGATTTTAAACAAGAAATTGTTTTGTATTTATCTATTAAAAAAATGTGTGCGTAAATGAATTATGCAAGTTTCGATTCGAAAAAGTCGAATTTGCAGTGTGCTGTGGTGTCGCTTTATAAGGATCATAAAAGTATAGACAAATCATTTAAAACAAAATTAATCTAAATCATATTTAACGCTGACAGTAAAGTTAACACAAAACACGTTATCCCCAAACTCCAAAGCCATTGAAGTTAGAAAACACGAATAAAAATACGCAACCGCGTTAAAATATGCAGCGATGCGTCACGTATTGTTATTAATCTGCCTAAACGCTCACAATATTTATTTATTTATTCAGGCGGAAGGGGAGAGTCAGTAATTGGCACATCACAATAGAGATTACCCGGCTTACCGGCGAGTTTTGTGATTCAAATATCGGCTCGGTGGGCGACAATACGAGCCTGTTATGATAATATTCATGTCATTTCATACAATAATTTGTCTGCAAACTTCTCACATCGAGTGTCCGTTGGATTCTTTATAGTCGTTGAGTGTTTTGTTATAATTGGCCTGCATAATGTAACACGTTCCGTGTTGGGAACTTCGGCTTATCTATTTTCAAATGAATCTAGCGATGTGCTCACATTTGCTTATGTTATTAATAGATTACTAATTTATATTTATTGCCCTATCTGGGACTGAAATAGAAGTTAATTTTACACTCGATTATCTGTCCTGATGTCTATTAACTGTTATTTTGATTATGGTGTTGTTATGTTATTAAACTCGCATCGGAATAATAAATAATAACAAATTCTTTATTGCACACCAAATAAAATAACAGAGAAGAAAACAGCACATAGGAACAATGTACAAAAGGCGGTCTTATCACTTACAAGTGATTTCTACCAGACAACCTGTGATATTGGAAAATGCTGGAAGAATACATTTATGGAGGTGGCAGCAAAAGAGCACTTAATATTTAAAACTTACATAGCACTTAATATTTAAGGTCTTACATACTTAGCGATCCTTACCAATCTTATTTTAACCCTCATGAATAGTATACTAATTGTTATATTCAAATGGGCGCAAAAAGCGGTGGTGTCAATAAAGTGTAGCGATCACGATCCACCGGCGCATGCGCATCAATCTTGGGATCACTGTCGACTCCGACTCGCCCCTCGCGATTAATCACAACTCGAACGTTTTCGATTAGCGCATAGCAGCAAAAAGAAACGGTCCAATTAAGAAACATCAACGGGCTTAATTTGTTTTCGAATCAACGTCCGCGTCACAGGGTTTTATAGTGTTTATTTTGGGGATCGAGATATCGTCGTACAGGCATTCTGCACCTAGGCTTATGAATTCAGTACTTTTATCCAAATCTACTAGGTTTACTAATTTGAACCTAAGCTGTTCTTACACCTATCCTTGCATCATCCATCATTTCAGAATCATTGATTGCGATTTCGCACGGCGTGACCCAAATGCGTCCATTACCTAGCTTTTAATGAGAGTGTACAAATATATTAGTCGGAAACAGGAAGTGTCAAATGGAGTTTCTCTGTCCGTTCCACGGCACAGTTCGTTAAGTGCCTATATGTTATTGTTCAATGCAAATACTTGGTGTTTGATCGCACGGCGCCGTGTGGATATTAAGGTACTTAACCGGATGAGACCGTTTGTTTAACAGATTTTTTATATGACAAGTGCTTAACGTTGAGTCAATAATGTTTATTGGAATCGGCTTCATTAATGAGTGATAACTGTACCTACGGTTTGGATAGAGGTTTGATCGCGAAAAATTCCACACCCTTTACTAGTTTAGTAGTACCGTGAATCGTCCTTAACTACAACACATTTACATATATCATAAAATTTTTATTTTGTCATTTTCATCATTATACTTCTCTTTCAGTAATAGTTCTAATATATACCTTATTAAAATATTTGTATTCTAATGATGTCATCACGTTCTTTAATCTCAATGGTTATTTTATACGTTTCTTGACACCACCTCAAATTTAACATTACCAACGTGCTTCAGCGATCATGCGTAAAGTTTATCTAAAGTGATACAAGCGTACTCCATTTTAAATTGCACTTGGCAATTTAAATGGCGGATATCGGAGTAATTACGGACGATACACTCCCACTGTGCTGTGTCATTTGCTTACTACATCTGCGGGTCTAATTGTGCCACTTTAATTATTTCTAATGTATAAATTTTCTCGTGTATATGTCATTATTTTATAGCGCTTTTTCCGCTGTTTATAACTGTATCATAATGAAAATTAGTGTAGATTTGGTTCCAAGTACTTGGATTGTCGCCAAACCTCTTATAATTTATTCGTTGTCATCAAATTTAAAGCTATATATCATTAATATTATTCTTATATAGTCAATTTCTATTAAGAAGATTCTTCAAAAACCACTGAAAGTTCAGCAACTACAGAGGCTGGTTTTGTTTTGGTTATCTTGCCATGCGATGTCAACGTTACTACATTTTCATCTTTGAAGGTTCAATACATCCAGAACATTCTACTCCATTTAATACGTCTTCACCTCCAATTAAATGCCAATTAAGGTTCACACTGTCAATGTTATGTACCTAATGCACTAGTTATGTTCCCGGACATGCGGGTGCACGTGCTTCCGACGAATATGAATTTCATTATTCATGTGACTGCTAACTGCTAACTGCTAACCTTGTCATCATTTGCATACCTTTTTATACCACGTGTTACGTCATGGGAAAGCTTAGGAAGCAGTAGTGTGTGAAGGATTGAAGCTGAATTTTATTGCCTGAAGTTTGAATTTTGATCATTTCTTCCTATGTGTAGAACCAGCCTTTATGTAATTGTGGAAATGTTAGGTATCGATTTCTGTTTTGGTGTAGACGTGTAACAAATATTTGGATACCTCTTGATTAAATTTCGCATTTATAAGTGTATTAGGATTTAACAACTCATCCGATAAATGTTTAGTCCATATACAATTAAAATCAATGTGTGTTAATAACTTTTTTATGTAGTTTATATTGTTAATTAATGTTTTAATATTGTTTCAGTTGTATGAAATCAGCGACGACCCCCAGAGGAAGGAGTTTCTCGACGATTTGTTTTCGTTCATGCAGAAGAGAGGTAAGTGGTTTAATTATTATTATCTATTTACCAAAATTGTACTGGAAATCTTTTATTCATTCTATTAGAGATTGTTGATGGATGCGGAGCATTAATAATACCTTAGGAAACTGCTTGAACTTTAAATATTGCACAAAATATTTTGGTTACATATTGTACCGTTATTATTTAATAGATCCGTTCATTAATTTTGCCTGATTAAAATCTTCTTCTATACTTACTTGTTAAAGTTTTTATTGTATAGCCAGAATTAAAATCACCATATCACGATGTAAGATGTCGTTTAACTCGTACTTGATTCATTTCAACGATTGATATTTCTCATAATTCATCATTCTCTAAGTACTCTATTGAAGCTCATCGGGTGTTAGACGTGACCAGTGTAAGTTGAACTATTGTATCATTTATTGTAATAAATCATAGGGGTCAAGCTATAGTGGTGTTTTGATACGGATCAGATACGGTTTATCTGGCCGTATAAACGATTTTATATTGTAAAGATCGGCGTGGAAGTGATAAGATCGTGAGTGATTGACTGTCTGTCTGTCTGTGCTGGTAATTAGCTGTAGAGAAATCTAGTATCAATGCTGTATGGGGAAATAATGCAGGTGCTGAAATGTATTGTTATTTGTACGGATTTTAGTCTGATATGGTAAGGACCTAGTGTGATACAAAAAAAATTGAGGTACTTAACAAACATATGATTACAATTATAAGCTAATAATAATAATAGTAGGTAGGTATATTAGTAATTAGTTTCAAAGAAAATGTCTAAATTATTAATGGTTGAAGCTTTTTTTATAGCTGTCTTTTAATCAAAAACATAAAAATTATTTATCAAAAATTTTCCTTAGTTAAGCAGATTACTCATAGGCGATATCATATTTTAAATAAAAATAAATAAATTGCTTAAACATGACGCATATAAATCGATCTAATAAATTACAATTTATTTTAACCTTGCAATTCTGGTTACATATGAGTGTGGGAAATCGCATTATAACGTTAATATTTCTTTAGATATCATAATAGAAATAATTAAGCGAAAGATATCTTCAGGCGTCGATGGTGCGCGGGCGCGTGATTGATAACTATCGACGTCTCGTTCGGACGCATTGATAAATGTATCGTCTGTCTCTTTCTGACTTTAATTGATCCCCGTAGCGCCATCAATGAGAGATATATCATGTTGATATTATACTTGTTAAGAATCGATTGTCCTTTTTAACCCTAAAATATCGAAAAAGCTTGCGAAATTATTGTAAGTTAAAAGTTAGATATTAATTATAAGTTTATATCAATTCGCGTAGTAGGTACCTATTTGCAACAAATAAAGTATGATTAGTAAATTTATTTCCGATACAACATAACTATTGATTTTATCTTTTAATCAGAATGATCGTCTATTACACCGAAAGACCTTAATTTGGTAAAATCTTGTACTTACGTTGTAAATTTTTTTTTTCAATATTATACATATTAAGGAAATTCTTAGATCTTCAGATTTTTATTTTCATGTTTAATGTATTGTTGTCACAACTAAGATGGCGTATAAATGTTCATAATAAAAAAAATATTTAGCCATGCAATGATAAGAAGAGCTTACAATTTCTTTATATTATTAACTTCATCATGGTTAGATTACCACACTATCCACACACATAATTTAATACATAGACAAGTACACATGCTATTTTTCACATACAATCAGAATATTGAAGTTACATTTACACCGCACCGTAATAGGTCCACACGTTGAGTCTATCTCTCTCGCCGATCAAAACGAGCTGTCCTTATCTCGTAAGGAATAAATTATTATTCAATTTATCATACCGTGGCCAATAAACTTCTGGTTGTTATTACGCGGATTGCGATAACAAAACTAATTGTATTTCAATTGCAATGCCGGTATCGGATCGGTTACCGTTTCTCGAATTTTCCAGAACTTACTTCTTATTAAATCATATTCTAAAGTTGAAGAGTTTGTTTGTTTGAACGCGCTAATCTTAGGAAACACGGGTCCGATTTGCAAAAATATTTCACTGTTAGATAGTCAATTTATCGAGGAAGGCTATAAGGCTATCATCATATTATGCTATCAGATCAATAGGAATGTAACAATGTGGGTAAAACCGCGGGAAACAGCGTAGTAATTATTCGGTAATTAAGTCGTTCTTGCACTTGGCTAAAAATACTTTTTAGTGTTAGCCAAGTGTATGAACGACTTAATGTATATCTAGTTATAATCAAAAATGCTAACGACACGCGGTGTGGTCACCACGCATTACCGAGCGCATCAAAGTTTAATTATTAGAATTAATATTTCTCGTCCGCATATGCCAGCCGTTCGTCTGATCTCGTATTAATAATGTTTTATCATTTATTATTTCTTATGAGTAATGAAAGTTAACCCGCCACGCCCCGCGACGCCGCGCACTCTGTCTTCGTCTCGGCTGTAAAAAATGTAACCGTAATTTTTATCAATCCTTACCATTTAGAGATGTGATATCGAATGTTCGAGATGTTTCTTATTCAATTTTTGCAATGTTGTTGCTATTTTGTTAAAAGATCGTTTGTACGTGATAGGCAATCCTAAATTCGAAAATCGGAATGTTTTTTATAAAATGAAAAAGAAATGCTGTATTTTAAATAAACGTTAAATTACTGCAAATAAAGCTTCTCCTTAACTTCTATTTTAAATGCCGGGTAAATTAAATAATTAACTTAAATATCCGTGGTAAAAAAATGTTGATGTATTTTCATTATTTCTATCATAAAATCATGTTCAAAGACCATATCTATGGAGATAATGATCAAGGATCATAATATCCTAGTGATAACCATTTCATAGGCGGTTATATGTTGACTAACTCGTTAGAGCTGATTGATCGCCCATCAACATGCTCCTGTCCTTATACAGGGTGGTTCTAAACTTGGAATAAAAAAAAAAATTAAATCAAGTTCCATTTCGGTTTGAATGCTCTTAAAAACAATTTGAATTTGGAATCAACTAGAATTTTGCAAAAAAAAAAACGATCATTCGACAGGAAAGGTAAAATTGTACTTACGTATATTTATTAAAATAAAAAAAATAAATCAGTGAATGTAGAATTATGGGAAAAGCACACTCTGTATAACATCCATTGTTTCACTTGTTAATAGCGGGTATAGTGTAACTAATAACATCTCATTCGGATTCATTTCCCGTGATTAATTATCTGTTTAATCGATATAAGATGTTGTGCCAACAGCCTTCTCAAGTATCCTTTACTACCCACCCTCGATTGTAATCTCTATTTCAAAGTTTTAAAGTTCAAATTCGTTCAACGCTACAAGGTCATAGATTAGATTATAGTGTGGATCTATCAAATTTTTTTCGTCTCATTGAAGATAGCTTTTGTTAGAGTTTTAATTGGTGTCTTTAACTAGCTTGTAGTTAATTCGATTTTTGGGTCGAGCATTGCCCATTTGTTCATGTCTGCTTAGTCTTATAATCTAAATTTGATTGATTGGGAGTTTTAACTAAATATTCGATGTAAGAATTGATTTGGTATAAGCAATTTTCTCGTCAAGTATAATTAGTTTTTTGTTCTAATTACATTTTGGGCTTAATTAGTTTAAATTTATTAGTTGATCATAGTATGTACGTTGGATCCGTTACATTACTAATACTTTTACGAAGAGGTAAAATTTATTAGATGTGTCATTACTAATGAGTACTTACGATAGCAAAGAATCCATTTTTATGTGTAACATCCATAGAAATCTAAATAACAAGGCAATAGAAGTCGTAAGCGCGCGTGACATTGTCGCCGCTCAGGTGGTTACCATGCCACAAGTCTGTTCGTCGCTTGGTGGTCGCTTGTTCAGTTGTTCCTGACACGTGCGTGAGTAAACATGGTGTGTTACAGCATTTCCCAGTGCGGAAATTCTTCCATAAATTGTAATTACACTAATAAAGGAATAAAATTTCACCGGTAAGTATTTTTTGTTTATAAATATTGCAGTTTTTCCTTAAAATTATAGAATATTTACAAGTATTTACGAGTGTCACCATAGTAATCGAAATAACAATGAATGACACAGTCGACCATTCTTATTATCACGTTTAACACAAATTTCAACCTTATTTCTATGAGTTTATGTTCAAAGTTATATCTATTGAAAATTGATAACCTCTGTTGTAGAAAAGCCGAATTTTTGCGTATTGGAGCAAAAATAAACAAAACGTCTCATATACTTAGGGATGTTATTCTAAAATAAACCGTAAATTCGTGCGTTAGGATACATATTAAAAAGCTTAATTTAATATTTATGTTAGTTTTCACTAAAATCAAGCTGTCCAATAAAAAGCATAGTTTACTTGTGTGTACTGTTTAGCCATCGGTTTAGATGTGTTGATTTTGGCGACAGCGGTTTTCATACGAATTATGACATTATAGCACTTCTATGTGTCTTGTTATTTAGATTTCTATGGTAACATCAGTTATTTGAATCAAAGTATTCATTCTATGATTCAAGAAGATTTGTGACCAATATTTTCTACTGGGGTTTTTGAAGGAACCTTGAAGACAGTAGAATAAGAAGATACAGAAGTCAACTTCATTTATAAACAAACAATTTAATCTATCCAACGTTGACGCATCGTTAGTTCACAAGGTGCAAGTTTAGTGAAATTTTTAATTTGTTCAGCATTCCACGTGGATTATTGAAAACGAGTCGCTCCAAATAAATGGTGACGATTCTAGGGGGAAGATTGATGGATGGAAATGATTGTCACATACATCCATTATATTCGAATGGGGTTTGAAGAACGTGTGTTGTTCATTATCTTATTAAATGTTGTTGTTGATGGAAAATTAGACGAAATTTATAAAAAGCATTAGGTATATGAAAATAACTACAAAGAAATTAGAATTATGAACGCAATTTGGCAATTGTTAATATTTATTTTGCCATTGCAAATATTTATTTATAACATTTAAGATATTATTTGCTGTTATAAGCGTATCGAAACCTAATGAAATCATACTAAAGGAAATGTCTAAAAAAACATGGGTACGTAACAATTAATAAAAAACAATTTGCACAAATTATAAGGGTCGTGAACAAAGTTAAACTGTATAAATACGAAGCCGATGGAATTGATGAATCGTCGGAGGTTGAAAGGTTGACGGTCATCTAGTAATAACGGTGTGTCGAGTCATTCAGGAAAACCATTTTGTGTGTCGCAAGTTATAGGATTTGGCAATTTTAGTTGTTGTATTATCTTTGATAATAGCTTGGTTATGCATATCAGATGGTAGACGAAGATGTTTTTGAATTAGATTTAAGATGTCTCTTTGAGTATTATTATCACAGAATTATCGACAGGCAACAATGTCATTACATGTCAAATGCAAGCGTATGACCTCATATTACAAGTTAAAAGGAATCATAGAATTTTGTGCGTTTAAGTATATTATAGTAGAAATAAAAGCCTATTTCTGAGTATGTAAATTTGTAGTATGTGATGCTTATTTGTTCATTATTAGCTCTCAATCAAAACTATATAGGTTTATAAAACTTAATGAGCCGCTTTCGCTTATAATTTGTACATCCACTTCGAAATTATGTAATTAATTAATTAATTATTAATTATTTTACCCTCTCGTATGAGTAGACTTTAGTAGAACATTTCAACTCAATTAGATCGAATTTGAACATGTTCTTATTTACCTACATTAACAATAGTCCCGAGGTATGTATTCCTTTATAAAAGCATCAAGAGAATAGATTTTTAAAACAGTTGTTGTACAAAAATAAGACATTATAATGATAACTTAAAAGCCGTCCAACAACACTATGATTAATATCAATCATTTCGAATTAGTCATCAAAAATATTTCAACATTATAAAACCGCGGTCACACCGTAGCGCGATCAAACGAGAACCACGCAGCTGTCTAATTCTTAAATAAATAAAACTCGTATTAATCAAATTAAATCTACTGATAAGCTTACATCAGATTGGACGGTTTTAGATGTCGCTTAGTTTTCACTTCTCAGTTTCAGCCAGACTGTGATGTATGGCGGGTGTTGAAAGGAGAAATCGCGTGTGACATTTTATTTGTGGAAATATTAAATTAAAGGAACGTTTCTTTGAATTTTTGATGGAAGATAGTGTGTATACGTGTATAGAGTACATGTGTATATGTTTCACCTATCTTAAATAGAATTGGATGATCCTAGAATCATTGCGAAGTCCAGAAGATTTGGGATTTTAATTTTTTTTTAATCAGCCTGCTAGATTGATTTATATCTTTAAGTATTGCATCCAACTGTTTATAACGTTATAATATGACCATTCACGTCTCATTTGTTCCTTTATATGTCAAAAATAATGCTCATGCTAAAAGGAACCCGATTATTCCGCTCTTATATCTCCTGTAGCAATTAAATAAACTGCCTAACGACAGGTAAGAATTATAAATATGTAGTCCAACGATTCCGAATGTCTCGCTTACGTTCACGGCTCTATTAATAATTTTTATCACGACTTAAATGTTTCTTTTGTTTCTGCACTCAATAAAATCATTTTAGTAGTATGACGCTCTTTGATCCCCGAGTAATATTATACGCTACTTGTTTACAATTGCTTTGTTTTCACGGTTTAATTGTTATACTTTTGTTTGCTTTGATAGTTAGTCATCTTTTCATGGTGTTTACTGCGTGTCAGTTAAGCTTGAAATAGTCACATTCGTTAATTGGATACTTATTTTGCAGTTCGTTGCCGCGGTTCTTTACATCTCGTTATATCATTTATTCATAACCTTTCAATAATCTTCCCTAATTATCAAGGGAAACCTTTTTAGTTTTCTTCCCGTTTCTTAACTTCGGATTCAAAACCTGCTGACGCTAACCTTGTATAAGTTATAACTAATAAGTAAATTCTCTTCAAATTCTAGCTAAGACATACACTAGACGATTAGTCCGGTTATAAAGTGTCTGAAAAGCATGAAATTGTACACAAAAATATTATAATTAACGTCACAATGTACGTCATTTCGGAGAACGAATAAGACCACCTCTATTGAATCGCTGTATAATTTAAAAACATCATTTTAGTCTTAACGTTCATTTCGTCTTAATGAACTGGTTTCGCTTATTAAAGTATTATAATGCTAATGTTTATACTTTATTGTTTCACTAATTCGGCATCCATAAAAGTCGAGGCGGGCCTACACGATTTATTCGTGTTTTACACTCGAAGGAGCGTTTTGCATATTTTAATGTTCATTAATAAAAGTCAATATGGGTTTGAACATGATGTTTAAATTGTGATTAATTGCTTCAATATTAATGGGAGCGTTTGATTATACTTTTGTAAAGTAATAATATAGCTACACAAATACCGACTTTAGTATCGGCCAACTTATTTTTATTTGAATAAAGCGATTTAATTTTGAATCCTGTTTTTATTTCAAGAAATTAAACAGTAGTTGTCATTCTTTCTTATGTTTTGAAAATAAAGTGGATTGTGGTTTTTAATAAACTATTTTCACAGCTATTAAACAATTTCTCAAAAGTGTGTCGGTCGGTGGGTGGCTACTCATTCATCAGCTTGGCGAATTAATTCCGCGAATTCTAAGGAAAATGTGTTTCATACATTCTTCTTTTGATCAGGAAGTAACATAGTGGTGTGAAATTTCGCGATTATTATTAATGCAAAGAATGTTGAGTATAATTTTGCGTTGTTTAGTGTTAGCATTTAGCTGGCATTCAATGAAATGGATAAGATTGTTGATGTGTTTATCATCATTAAAGAATACCTTGTTTAAAGCAACTTTGTATTAGATTCGGAACTGCAAATACATAATGACGTATGACGAAAGCTTAATGAAGCAGCTTAATATCAATTAATTAATTATTCGTTCTTATAATCCTTAATGCCTATTGCCTACATTATCAGTACAGCCCCCCTAGTCAAGTGGCTTTCTGTTAGCGTAGCGTTCAATAGAATAGACTACGAATGTATGAGATTGACGTAGGCTGTAGATCGTTTATCTACAGCCTACGTCAATCTCATACATTCGTAGTCTATTCTATTGAACGCTACGCTAACAGAAAGCCACTTGACTAGGGGGGCAGATACCACATGTTGTCGTCTGGCTTATACCTACTTAGGCATAGAAACTGCTTTAATCGTTCCCATTTTCGATTGACTCTTTATAGTGAAATGAAATATATTCTCGATCCAAACGTATTGTTCGGATTGTGTGCGTGTTTAATCGATTATACTTAGGCATCGAATTCGAGCCCGGCTTCGCGACTTAATTGATGTTTGAAAATCGACACGATTTTTTGGTAATGGCGAAATGCGACACATGGTTCAATGTTTATAAAAAGTGGTCGTGTGAAAGATTGTTGCAAAAATTAAATGTTAAATTCTTAACTTTTCCCGCGATATTCTAGTAACTAGGTATTGATTGACATAAAATCAGAATTTGAATCATTAAAACGTCCCAAATGCCAAATCACATTTTAGTTATGACGTTATGAGGTTTAGGGGAACCTATAAATATTTCTAGGAATTCATTATAAGCTCTTTTATTTTCTTTTCAATTGAAGTCTATTGAAACAATCTTGTACTTAGGCTTAAAATGTATAACGGTTCAATGTAATTTGTTTTAATATTTCATAACGAATCTGTGCCTTATTTCTAAGAAGGATAAGCAATAAAAAGTTGTTTATAAGGAGCGGGAGTGTG
Source organism: Colias behrii (assembly GCA_029959065.1). Classification (NCBI taxonomy): domain Eukaryota; kingdom Metazoa; phylum Arthropoda; class Insecta; order Lepidoptera; family Pieridae; genus Colias; species Colias behrii. The sequence continues at coordinate 4,224,741 of JARWMC010000019.1, read as the reverse complement.
ACCGCATTATTATACTAAAACTTGGGCCAACGATTCTTTCTTTACCAATTTGTATGACGCTATTGTTGTCCGTCTGTCCATCCGCATCAAATACTCCCATAAATCATATTCGTCGTAAATTCGATACGAGTTACAATGAAATATCTGTTCTTATTTGAATTTTTAACTGTGACATTTCTTTTTTGTCACGGAATAAATTATTTCGAAAGCTATTGAGAGAGCAATTTGGGGATATTACATGATGTTGGTACCATTCACATGGAGACAAAACTGAAGTTTTAATACATTGGATTTCTGAAGACGAAATGTTAAAATTTCTTATGCAGTGTTTATTTATACATCATTATTGCTACATGTATGAAAATGTCCTTTTATTCTTTACTGTCAAGATTTTAAGCGACAGAAGGTTACGGTTTCTCTTTTTGTAAATTATAGAAATCTTTAAATAATTTCAACTCAATGATCACATTTAGTAACCAGAGCCCAGATAGGTAGATACCTAATTTATTATTTCTATATTTTAAAAGCACCTTGTAATTCATTTGAACATTCTACCTAAGTTTTCCCGTCTGAACTAACTTCGCGTACTTAACAAACACTTAATATATTTTGTTCTAAATATTTTATTGTTGGCATGTATTATAGTCGGATCACAAATTGCACTAGGCATTGTTGCGTCGGCCCCACGCGTCACGGATTGTTTACGCGACGGGCACGTACGGTTTACTTTGTCGCGCGACATCTGCTAATCGTTCGCTGCCAGTGTGAACCACCCTTAACACAACGCGGTACGGACCATAGACTACAGCGAAATCATAGAGCAAAGCGGCTCCACAGACGCGGCTAAATTTACATTTCAACGTGTGAAAGCTTTATTCGATCTTTATTGAGAGTTTACATTGTCAAGGTTCAAGACGCCTATTATGTTGTTGCACACATTGGAATTTATTGCTCTAAATAAACTATATTTGAGTGGTGTTTTAATTTTTGAACAGGCTTAATCCGGATTGTATTTGCGATTTTGTAGTATTGTTGCAGGTTAAAAAAGTGTGTAGGTATTTTCAATAGAAGATTGTCTAGTTTGTATTAGGTAAAAGATTTATTGTTTCGATTTGTGTAAACAACTTTCAATAACTAATTTGGATATTTTCTGGAATGTATCCTAATAAATTATTATCAAACATTGGCTAATCAATATTTATAACAAACACGAACGAAACAAGAATTACCAAGATTCCTTTCTAACTATAAAGCTTTATAAGTCCAAACACGCATAATTAGAAAAAACTAAAAAGGGTAGCGTGAAATGTATCGACAGCTTCATCGGAGGTCTGTTATATGACCAATTTGTTATCTGGAAACAAATACGTGACCACCGTCACAAATAATAATTAAGACACAATAAAATACACCGTATCCCGTCGGAATGCGGGTTAAAATCCCATAAAACGCCTGACAAAATAAGTGATAAGTCCTTTGTAATAGCGCTGACGCCAGCCGGCTTAGCTTAATTGTTTAGAGATGTTTTTTGCGACATTTAAATGTTTTAGATATCTACCTGATTTTGAAATGTAAGGATAATGTGCCTCTATTAACGAAAGTATGACTATTTTGTTTTTATCTTTGAGAAGTTTTAATACTTTTATAGGAAGGTGGTGTGATTCCTAGGCTATCTTATCGATACAAACGGGTGTGTCAATAAATTATACAGGGTGTTTTGCACATGGACCGACATGATTTTTTGGGGGGTGGGGGAGGTCATGTGCTATTTTCCCCCGTGAGACCCAATATCCTAAGTCTCACGGTAGTCTAGATATGTTTTTTTTTTTATTTTTTTGAAATCTACGCGAAATCTTGCCTTTAAATCGTCCTAACTTTTTTGTTTGCGGTTATAATACCACAAAACAGAGTATGCTTGTATTCTACAATGTTTTCTTATTCTAAATAAATCATTACATGTTACAATTGATATCCACAAAAAAACTTCTGAGCTTTCAAAGTGGTAAATCGGTGTAAATGTTATGAAAAGTGACAACTTATCAATTCATTTAAAAAAAAACTAAAGTTCATTTTGAATTTAGCTTTTTATAAAAAAGTTCTTTACTTATTACCCTTTCTAACGATATGCTACATGACAGAAATAATACATCAGGGGTCGACCTAAGAGATACTTTGTTGCTAGGGTCAAGATAATATTAAGCTGAAAAGAACAGATACTACACTTTGATCTTAGCCAAAAGGCCGAGAAGCGATCGAATTTTAGCCATGAAGGCATAGCCAATCTGCACAATTTGCATCACTGGGAGAAAAGGGGCCAAAATCCGCACAAAAAAGGCCGACTTCCTTTCAGCGTAAATGTTTGGGCTGGTGTTATTGAGCGAAATATTGTCAGCTCATATTTTTGCCAGGACGACTCAATGGGTACAATTATTTAGAGTTTCTTCAAAATGATTTACCTGAACTGGTACTACCAGTTTTAGAAGAAGATGTGCCAATTGTTTTTCAAAATGATGGCTGTCCGGCACATTACCAACGAACGGTACGAGAGCATTTAGATAATGCAGTTCCAAACTCGTGGATTGGTAGAGCTGGCCCCATACCATGGCCAGCACGGTCCCCAGATTTGACACCCCTGGATTTCTACGTATGGGGACGTGCAAAAGATGTAGTGTATGCAACAGAGGTGCCCACAAAAGGAATTTTAGTAGAACGAATAAACACAGCATTCGTAAAAATGCAAGAGGAAATGCGGCTTTTAACTACAACCTCGGAAATAAGAAAAAGGTGTCGTGCATGCATGGTGTGGAGGCGGCCAATTCGAGCAAACTTTGTAATTTAATAACAACAACTTAACATAAAAAACTTATTTTCATTATCTTGACCCTAGCAACAAAGTATCTCTTAGGTCGACCCCTGATGTATTATTTCTGTCATGTAGCATATCATTAGAAAGGGTAATAAGTAAAGAACTTTTTAAAAAAAAGCTAAATTCAAAATGAACTTTAGTTTTTTTTAAATGAATTGATAAGTTGTCACTTTTCATAACATTTACACCGATTTACCACTTTGAAAGCTCAGAAGTTTTTTTTTGGATATCAATTGTAACATGTAATAATTTATTTAGAATAAGAAAACATTGTAGAATACAAGCATACTCTGTTTTGTGGTATTATAACCACAAACAAAAAAGTTAGGACGATTTAAAGGCAAGATTTCGCGTAGATTTCAAAAAAAAATAAAAAAAAAACATATCTAGACTACCGTGAGACTTAGGATATTAGGTCTCACGGGGGAAAATAGCACATGACCCCCCCTACCCTCCAAAAAATCATGTCGGTCCATGTGCAAAACACCCTGTATAACAAACAATTCATAAGTAAAGATAAAATTCCTTAGATATAAGATTGTTATGACATGCTTGATGAATGTGTAAGCTTTATGTTAGCCACCACATTTTTGTTAAGTACTGTATGTAGGTACATGTATCTAGTGTTTAAAAATGTAATAATACTGGGATGACAAAAATGCTCATAAAATAAAAACTACTGGGCCTATCCGAATAAAATTTTTATGGGACCAATCCGACACCATTCCGCATCAAACAAAAAAAGAATCACGTAAATCGGTTCAGAAACCTCGGAGTAATCGGTGTAGATACATACATAAAAATAAAACATACCGGCCGAATTGATAACCTCCTCCTTTTTTTGAAGTCGGTTAAAAAGTATTCCAAGATTTTATGTCAGGTTAGGTTGATCATTATGCCAGACTTTATCCACATTGATTCACCTGTTTTTCCGTAACGCAACGTAAACTAAATATACAGTCTTGTGTCATTTTAACGTACCTATTATACCTATGAAAAGTCGTAGTTATAACTATAATTTTTAATTTTAAATATAGTTTAAACTACAATCCTTACGCAGTTGCCTTGTTAACCCTAAATAGCTGTTAAAATAGTCCAGTTATTAAGACCACGACCACGTCCAACAAAGGGCCATTCCAGTAATGTCAACATGCCGCCAACGGACTTGGATGAAGTTACACGCAACATTGTTATGTAAGATTTCTTAATAATTATAATGTTCAAGATTAGGCTTGTAATTGCTTAGGTCTTTAAGACTTGGAAATTATAGACCTAATATTAAAATTTTAATATAATTATAACGGTATGTCTAAGAGGCTTTGAAGGGCTCATCTCTGAATCTTGAAAGAAAAAATTTATTGTCATAGATAAATGCTGCGAAGTGTTTTAAAATTGAATTAAACAATCTGTTTCAAAAGTGACGTTAATGTGATTATATTTTTATTGAAATTTTTATTTGATGTACACCCAACAATAATTTACACACATCAAATCATAAACCATCAACCTTCAACCTGCTTGCCAAGAAAACTATACGTATATAATTAGCTATACATTTACTTATGAAAACATTTATACCATTAGCGTGAAATGTGATATAAGTGCTGAATGGAAAAATTTGATCGCAATAGTGAGGACATTTTAGAAAGCCCAAATTACGATTGGAACCGGCTCCGCCATGCTTGTTGGTGAAGATAAACTATGGTTAAGTAGCGTAACTCCATTCAATTACAAGGTAAACACATCCCTTTTATATCTATGGTTTTAACGTTAAATTCTCTTCACCTTATTTTTTCTAATAGTCCAATGAACCAAGGAACAATTGAGAAATATAGTGTAAACAACTCTGCATCAGTAATTTTGTGGGATATTTTCACGTTATTCTTTAGGCATGTTGATTACAAATCAACCAAAGTTCAGATCGTTCTGAAATTAAAACTTCACCAAAAACTCAAGCCAAGTTTATATCTTATTTCATAATATCGCTATAACTACATTTATAATTATAATCTAACAGCAAGATCACAGCGTATTACGCTTTCGCACAGCAAAATTATTAGAAATGCAATGCGACAATCTCAGATCAATATAGGATAAGTAGACGTAGGAACACGCGATCACGGCAAGTTAAAGTATTGGAAGTTACTATTACACTAGTACATATTACACAGGGGTACAATTACTGTGGAATAAGTAATATAGCTCTGGGAATTAATACGGCGTGGTCAAGAAATGGAAACAGCTCGAAGGCTTGAGAATTCCTTTAAATGCTGAATGCTAGGAAATCGTTTTGAAATTTTAATTCGATCGTTTTAAATTTGCTTTTAATAGGTAAGATGACGTACTAAAAAGAATGTTTTGTTGTGTTTGTTATGGGTTTCGTTGGTTATTTGCTAGTTGTGTTCTGAAGGTTTTATGCAAGTAAATCAAATGTGTATGCAAACGATGTCGCAGGTAAAAGCTAGTTCATCAAGCTAGCACGCAAAGTTATTCGATAGAAGGTAAGGTTGCGTTCACGTATGCAGCGATAAGCAGAAGAATCACACAAAACTATAATTCTGTAACAAGCAATAATTCTTAGCAAAGAAGGTTAAAATCTTCGTCTTAATTGTCTGAGATGACATTACGTATGAACTAAAAATACGGTATGTCGCATTACTAACGGAAAGTTTTATAAATTTATGTAAATCGCGAGTGTTCCCATTTCTATTCAAGGGTCACAAATCTTAAGGCGCCTCGTGACGCCCAAGGAGTCTTCTAAACCGACTGACGTTGATAATCGCCGGGTATCCTTCAATATTCAATATGATCATCGAAATTTGAATACTCCTATCTCCGAAAATATTTAAATACGCTATCGCTCCCACTTATACATGTAATACTAGTATAATATGTGCGCGGGCGCCGCGTGACGCCCAGAGTGGCTTCCCCGAACCGAGCGGCGAGCAAATTGCGCCATGATCACGATTGCTATCGGTACGTGTTTCTATGGAACTATCCAGCATTCAGTTAATTGGAGCGGATTAATACGTGGCTTGCTGTTTTTGTTGTGTTATGATAAATAGTAAATTATATCGCTACAATATAAATAAAACTTAATCTTGATCTAAGATATTTTCTCTAGTTTGGTTGCTTGTGATTACCTATTCGGATTATTAATGCCTAAGTTTTTCAATTTCTCATGATGTTTGAAGAATCTGTTTCGAAACGGCACCCTTAGTACTCACACATAGTAAAACACACACCAATAGGTAAGTAAAATATTTATGAATTTCAGGCGACGTAAAAATATCATAAGCCAATTAAAAATATCTAATTTTATGAAATAGTGCACGAGAAAGAACAACATACAAATGGAAAGATAATAAAATACTTCCTTGTTTTGTTAATAATAATTAAATAACACTAAGGGCAATATAGAGGCCATACGACTTCCGCGACGACACAATGATAACCAATGTTGAATGTCATACAATTTCTCACGATTTTCCTTTACGAGATTATCTTTTTCATACTTCTTTTTCTCATATTAAAACTATTGTTATCTAAATTAATCGTAATTTTCATAATGAAATACAGTATTTTTGAATCAAAAGATATCGACAGTTCTGCTAGATATCTAGCTTGAATTATTTTGCTTGGTATAGCAAAACAGAAAACAAAACGTATTATTTATGTAAAGATGTGGCAAGTGCCATTGGTAATAAAATATAAATCACACATTAATTATTACATTTTAGGAGTGCATGCCAAGTTGCCAAGTCTAGTCTAGATAATTGTAGATTTGTGAGTAATGGATAGGATTGCTCGATCATAGCACGCACTATTCACGCATTTTTGACTCATAATATGAGATTTTGTGTCGTAGAATATGTTCGGGATTTGGTAGATTTTACATGTCTATAAGAATGCACAGCACATCTGTTACCCACAGAATATCTGTGAATATAAAATTATTGAAGCTTGATATTTTTATTCCAATATCCCTCATAGGTATATGAAATATGATTATTAGAATATTGTAAATTTTATTTCGTTCTCGAAATTAATAATTTAAATAAAAAATAAGGACTTTACACATTCAAAAGAAACATTAATAAGAATTATTCCTATCCTTTAAAGTATTGATACAGTATTTGTTTTGTCTCTCGAATTAGACGATTACCACATTCCTATTTCGACCGAATTTGAATGAATCCACGTTTATGTTAAACAATATTTGTTTGATTCTGAAACGTGCCGGTACTTACAGAAATATTATGAACCACGATGTTATGGATTTTAGACATGAAGAAGAATAAGTGTGAAGCACGATTGTTGGTCTTAAACAAGAGGAAACTTTAGGACTTCCAACAATAATCATTGCTACAAGAAATAATCTAAACGAAATAGTTGATTTGAGAATATAATTAAATATGTAAGAAGATGATATGGAAGAGCTTCAACAATAACCGTGGCTACAAGAAAATAATGTTTTAAACGAAATTGTCGATTCGAGGATAGAATTAAAAATGTAGGAAGATGATAAGAAATCTGAGCATTCAGAAGAGATATCTTAAACGATCTAGAAGACAATTAGTCAGTCAGGTACTCAGAAATTTTCCAAATAATTAAGCGGTTAGTTAAGCCAACAATAAACCCAGTGGCCTATTTAAAAGTCGACAAACGTCTCCTGGGCCCGCTATAAATAAAAATGGTCGCGATTAGCGTTCCTCATTAATCATCCACTGTATAGTGTCAAAACACATCCACGCATTCTCTGATCTTTACCATTCATACACTTTCCAAATCTTTGTCGCATAGTATGCGGCGTAATTGCTTCTAAATTGTTCTTTTTGAATTTTAATTTTCATAATTATCGTACATTATACAATTTGAATGTACTGTAAGACCAGCATCAAAGCCTCGATGCCTCAAAATAGTTATTCTTGGCGAATTTAGATGAGTCGTATTGTATCCATCATATTTTCTACTAGCTTTCCGCCCGCGGCTTCGCCCGCGTTTTCAAAGAAAAACCTGTTCCCATAGGATTTCCGGGATAAAACCTATCCTATGTCCTTTCTCGGGTATCAAAATATCTCTATACCAAATTTCATGCAAATTGGTTCAGTAGTTAAGGCGTGATTGAGTAACAGACAGACAGACAGAGTTACTTTCGCATTTATAATATTAGTATGGATTGCGTAGGTTGTTCACGTGATTTACATTTGTGTTACTTCAAATCCTTCACAGATCAATAGAATCATCATCATTCTTTAAAAAAATAATAAAAAAACGTTAAATTCCATTTCAATTATTGTTCAGAATGCTCCCACATGTTATATTTCGCGGAAATATTTCATCAGTAAAATTTGTAATTAATTTAAATTTATTTAAATAATCGTGTACGAAGGCTATTTATTATTGGATACGAAATGTATTTGGCATTGTTCCAGAACGTGGTCATTGTTAAGATCATCACAACATATTTCGTGATTATATAAATCAATATTTATTTTTAACATCTAAAACAATCCACGATTTCGACTAATGTATTCAGACGTTCGGTTTCAGGGAAGAAAATGTGAACACGAATTATTTGATGTATTGCCAGCTAATTTATCATTGTAATGATTTGAAAAACTTTCTTCAAATCACCTTTTAATTATATTTAGGTGATTGCTGTAAAAATAAAACATTTATTTAATCGCTCTCGAAATGTTTAATGGCATTCAACATTTATTTATTAAATTTTGTTTACCATGCAGCACCTCAAGAAAACAAACAGGAATAGTTTTGTTTCGATATGTTAATTACTAGTTTCGCTACTTTCTTTGAATTAAAATACACTGGTCATCAAAAAAATCGACCCACCTGCATTTTTACGGAAAATTGCGGTTTTCTCACAAACTAAAGAAAAATTTTGTTTGGAAACTGAACTGATTAATTTACACGAATATAAACACATAAAATCATTAACATCATAAAAAGAATTGTCAATTTCGAATAAAGATCAAAATCCTCAATTTTCAGCTTTTTCTTTATTTAATTTCAAATGCAGTTTATTTTGTAATCATGAAACTTATGATCACGTTTCCCTCGAATTTATACTCAGTACTTTCTCTTCTTTCTGGAATGATAGCCTGCGTTCACCATTTTAAAGAAATAATCAAGATTTTGATGGTCTCTTGAGGAATTCGTTATCATTCTTCCCTCATGGCGGTTTTCAGGTCTCCTATTGTTGTAGGGGCTGAATTACGAGCTCTTAGCTTTATTTTTTAATTGTCCCACATGTGCTCTGTAGGTTTCAAATCGAGACTTTTTGCTAACCAGAGTGTAACTCTAATGCGGACCTCTTCTAAATACTGGATCACGATTCGATCTACGTGTTTCCGAGCATTATCATGCATAAACTCAAAGTTTTTGCAGATACAGCCGGCATATTACACCATAATATGATAGTCCAAAACCTCGGTAATGTATTGAACAGCATTTAATGAGCATCTTTTTATCGTCAAGCTCCGTGCGTCTTGTCAAAGAAATGCCACTCTAGAACTTTACAGAGCCTCCATCATAATCGACCGTTTCTCTTACCTAGCACTGAACAAATCGTTCATCTGGTCATCGCATGGCATAAAGACGTCTATCAGCACCATATAAAGTCATTCGCATCTTGTCACTCAAAAGTACTGACTCCCATTGGCCTATAGTCCAGTTTGCGTGATTTCGAGTCAATTGAAGTCTGGTTTGTCGATGAGCTGTGGCTGATTGTGGCCCTGTTTCTGGCTTCTAACAGTTCTGTCATTTATACCCATCTCCTTATCTTCACGCAGGCGTCACTAGAGATCTGCACCAAACAGATGTCGATTTTGTAGAGTTGATTACATTATCTAGGGGTCGTCCCTTTGAGTTGCCGCCCTATTTCTTGCAGATCAATATTTTCATCGATACTGCCCAGTCTCTAGAATCCTTTGGTAAACTCATCGAACTGCAAAACAGCTCAGATTTTACTTTTTAGCCACGGCAAATTGACATAACCCCTGTTTTAGTAGAGCCACAGTTTGGGCCCCCTCAGTTACAGTAGTATCCAGTATTTTGAGACAAAATTTATCAAAACTACAGCATCAATTATTAAACTTAACGTTATGAACAAGAGATCCCGAAAAAAGTCATTTTGGAACTGGGAACACGGGCATAATTTGTCCCGCCGTAAACCGTCAAATCAACATTGTACAGTATTTCTGTATAAAAATTTGTTAAGAATCATTAAGTGCAGTAAAATTTACGACAAACATAATGTAATGATTAGCATGTTATCAGACCCTTACAACAAAATACAACAATATAAGACGACTTATTTGTGAAATAATCGATAAATAGCAAACATAGTGTAGGTGGGTCGATTTTTTTGATGACCAGTGTAGTTATCATTTTTTAACTTTTATTAGATGTAATGAACTAACAAGATTAGTTTGATTTATAGGCTTGTCTGGTACATGATATTGTCTACACGTGATAGTCACTGAAGCACCCATTCAGATATCTAAGCGAGAAGTAGATTTACGATAACTACCTCAGACGAAATTAGCACCAGATATTGTTACTTAATGTCGATTCGCGTCTCTTTGTTCTAAGTATTGTTCCAGTCTGATTTACACATCTCTTTGATCACCGCGAAAACCATTACATTTGTTTCGCGGGAACGTTATTAAGAGGACGCTCCCTAACATAATTTCTGGCACTGAGAGACCGGTTACGGTACTAGACGCTAACACAGCCGTAATAAAGTTGAATATCGCGTGCGCTCTTTGATCGCGTTCGAGCTCGAAAAGTAAGTCTCAATTCTTATTTCTTTTATAACTATAGTAATAATTGATCTAGAGAAAAAATATCTTGGGATTCTATAGTAAACTCTGTTTTCTTACTGTTAACATTTATTTTAGACATAAAGTCCAAGTAAATCTTTAAAAAAATGTAATAATCCTTAAAAAAGGCATAATGTTTGAATGCCTGTTTCAGAATATTAATGCAAATTCACATAAAATTTAGGGAGCCTCCCCTTAATCAAAATCATTTATAGGACATAGGATTAACAGCCGTAAATTAAGTGCTAGTTCTGAGAAACGGCTATCAAATATTTCCTCCAATAAACCAGTTATTATGATTCCCTAAATCATCTACATCACCGCAATAACTGTTATGTCTTATCATTGGATGTTTGCCAGACGCTGGATGGATGTTTGTTGTTATAAATGTCGTTTTATTCGGGATCAACTTTTTGGTCATTGTTTCGTGGTCGGAAATTGATGAGCTCGATTATTTTATGGGATAATATAAGCGATTATTTGCGGTTCGTTTCCGCAGTCGATACGTACGCAGATTTGAAGGCTTATATTTATTGCGTGTATCTTCTTCAGCGGTTAATTATTTGTTTAAGATCTCAACTGCTCGATACGCAACGACCTTACATCCAAATTAAGTTATATTTCAAAAGTTAGTCTTTTATATTAGATATTGATAACAGGATATCAATTTATAATTTAAAAGAAACCTTTCCTTCAAACGATGCAAATAATGTTTGAGTTTTTATATTATTATATATGCTATAAACTGACATTGAATTCTGAATCGTCCTTCCTTAACCAGCAAAACGAAACTAGAATTAGGCAAGACGTGACAAAGTCGTCAATAATCTATCTGCATGTGGCCCACATCTGTCCGTCTGTCGCGTGCTTATTACAGATCGGAACAAAAAACAAAGAGACAATCAAAGTATCCAGCCGGCAAACAAGAAAACACGAAATCTCCCGCGACGTCTGTCAAATTAGCATCACAAACGAAAATAGCGTCATTCTAATTATTTTGATGACTCAAGCGAAATACAATTAATCTTGCCGGTTCTGTGAACTGTCCGAATGACGGACGGACTAAAATATCGTCGTATTTCGCGATATATAACGAATATCGGATTTCGATTCCATCGGTGCCGCGTATCAAAGTTATTCGGTAGCAGGCGGAGCGTACAGCCGCGGAACTATCATCTCACGCTAAAAACCATCTCTCGTACAGAATCAGTGCTCGTAATCGACTTTACATGTTTAACAAATCATAAGTAAATTAGTATCAAGATAGCAAAGCAATTACATCAGACAGTACCTTACCTTCAGTTATACTCAGCAATAAAGCAATTATTTGATCTTTGGTTATGTACATTCAAACCAATATAAATAATAACGTCTTGTGAAGTGTTACGTGATTGTTTATTGAATATTATTCAAGTTTCTTTAAGAATATCATTTAAATCATGCGCAACGTAATATATCTCGCCAATTGCAATGCTTGTGCGCAATGTCGATATAAACATTAAACACTTTTAAACGTTACACCATGTATTTATTGCTTCTGGAAAGTGTCGGTAAATAGAAAGTAGTGATTTGCATTAGAAGATAAAGGCATATTATATGCAGTTAATGATATATTTGAAACGCTGTAATACTAAACATACAAATTAATCGCCTTTAGAACAGTTATAAAAGAGAACTCGAATACTTTAGTTAGCGTTAATAATAGTTGAACATCATGCTTCTTCCAAATTAATTATATTACGCATTGTTTTCCATTATGAAAACAGTCCCGATGCCAAACAATATTTAATTTCCACAGTTCCTGTCTCATTTCTAGGAACGTGTGCTAATAAAATTAAAAATAAAGCTTGTATCAAATTGCGATTTCGCCCGAACGGAAATCAGCTGTCCCGTTGGATCCCGCAGTGTTTCGACTGATTGAGTTGCTTCTGTAACACGAGCATTTAGCAATCTATTACCTAGATCGAGATGACAACTATCTTTGATGCGGTTTAAACTATTTGAGTCTGCCGTTTAATCTTCGTTTCGTAATATCTTTTATTCTTTGACTATAATTCCTGACTCATAAAAGGAAAAGCTTGAACTTCTTCTTGTATATTATTGGATTCATTTATTTTCAACTATAAAGTTAATAGAACGTTATTGATATTTCGAACCGTATTCAACAACCGAATAGTTAATATTATGAAAGTCCTCGAAATACACTTTGGCAAATGTCGGATCTCGTGATTATCCACGCTTACGTCTGGATGCATGTAAAATTTGTCTGTCACGTGTAGAATTTGATACGATTCGGACGAAGTGACAGATAAAGACATGGCCATGTAGTGGTTGATTTTGATGCGACAGCGTCTGGCTCGAAATTTAGAAATACGGAATTTTCGTGTGTTGAATGTGACGCGTTTGATTGACGGCCTGTGTGGTAAGAGTAATACATAATATAAGAAGTGAGGCTATTATTGTTTATGAAGATATTTGTTGACCCGTTTGTTTTAATTTTATATGACGGTTTGCATCAGGGATTATCGAGAAACCTTTCGCAATTGATACACTTGACACATCAATAGCTTCACAAGTTTATTTATTACGGTCTTGAGTTCTTTTACGTGCTAAATAATGCACATCTATCAAAGATCTCGGGATTAAAGTGCTATGAATGTTCTGAACATATGAGAAAAGTACTAAAATGCCAATTCCACGTATAATAAAGGTGTTGTTTTGTCTGCACCCGCTAAAATATCGCGCTAACTCGCCCCGTAAATGGGTCAATGCAACTTTGTCCGACCTCTATCCATCTCAAATGCACCGCTGGTATTAATCAAATTTTATAACGTCGTAAACCTGGGCGGGATTAAAAACCACTCCAAATCATATTTTTATTACCTTTAGATCCGTTGTTATTTGAACATTTTTTAAAGCCATCCGTTGTTTCCAATTTGAGCTCGGTTGATTTACAACTATCGGCTGTGACGTGTGACGAACAATCGAGTCTTGTTCGAATTTGATGGAAAAATAATTATTAACAAGTGTAGGTACATTAGATTGATTACGGTTTCGTGTATTGATGCGAATCGAGGTCTTTATGGTTTATGATGTCATTTGTATGTTAGAGCTTGTTGGAGTGGGTGTAATTATTCATTATGTTCTAAATGTAATTGAATCAATTATGCTCTCCATAAAATATAATTTGATACATGAAAATTGTTAAGTATTGTAATATCCTTAGTCACTTCTTAATTCAATAGGTATCTATATTAAAAGACATCTTGACTAGTATCTTAAATTATTATGAATAATTAAGCTTTATCCAATTCATAAAACCTCAACAATCATGAGCATAAAACGTGTTCAGATCACACACCTATAATGGCTTATTACTTGAATATCGATTGGAATGCCGCGTGTAATAACTCTCGTTAAGAATCGGATTTATCCACCTGACATATATTTTATTGTTGTGGCTGCCTCGCCGCGGGGCCCTATAAAATTATACGAATAAATAAGCGAGAGATCGGGTCATAATTAAAAACATAACTTATTAATAACTGTTTAAAGGTTGTCGAGTTTCGCGCCTCGGTGCTCGGCCGGTGACAGCGGCCGATTTAATGGGAGACGCTAAATACCAAACTATTACAGATTTATGATTCCGCTTGTAATTCATTTATTAATTGGATTCGATTTTATTGGGATTTTGCGCAAGTTGGCGGATAGGATGTGACGTTTCTGTTTCTCTTCTATATCTACGAAATGTTGTTTGCATTTTATCTTATGTTAAATGTCTAACGTTTATAATATGGTGTCTCTATTGAAATAAAAATGTTGTGTGGTTTTATGAAACCACGGTAAAAGTGAAACTGTTCGAACGGTTCCGAACACTGCTTTGTGTAGCGCATGTCGCGTGTCGGTCGGCTGCCGAGTAGGTATACCTACTCGGCAGCCGCGATACACGCGACATGCGCTACACAGACCAAAAAGTTTGAGACGATGTAATAAAAGTTTCACTTTAATTAAGTTTTTTTACATGTTTTAAAAGAAAATTACAAACAATATTAATTAGTACAAAAGCAATGTACAATAACTTTAAGAAGTTTATTATTTCCTATATCCCATCCTCTAACACGACTATAGTAGATTCTTTACGATACGTAACTAACACCGCCTAAAGGGCTATTTTGATAGCAATACGATTCTATTTTGCAATAAATTTCACCGTAACGCGGTGAATCGGGACATTAATCATATCTCTATTAAGGGCGCGTATAAAGCCAAATCACCAATCTACTTTTAGTTGATACGTGTAATATTCAAAACCAAATATAAAAAATAAAATATATGTAAAACTTGATGATATTTTCGATCACATTGTCAGATCAAAAACATAAAATATTGAAATTTACTCGATAGAAAAAATTCACGAAGTTACCTCTAAATTTCACACTTTTAAGTTTTTTACTTGACATGGTAATGCCTATTATGTTCTTTTTTTGATAAACAATTATATTGAAACATTTGTGAGAACTTTGTGAGACCAGTTTTGTGTAATTACTTTTAGTTTTGGTTTAATCACTTATAATACCACAAGAGCTTCAAAATTATCGGGTATTTTCCGATAGGTTCGTTGCAAACAAATGAAGGAGTCAAGTTTTTAGTCAAGGTTAAAAAATCACGAGCGCGAAGCGCGAGTGATTTTTCCTGAAAAACTTGACGACTTTATTTGTTTGCAGGGAACCTTGAGGGAAATGCCAGATAATTTTGAAGCTCGTGTGGTATTCGGGGGATTATTTTTCCGTCCCAAATGTCGGCCAATAATTTCACAATTGAATTCAACCTGTCAGTTTGACGTCAACGACCAGAGAAAATTTTCAAAAAATTATCAGTATAATACCATGTAGGTTGTACCACGTGACGTCGAATGGTGCAATTCTATTGGTCGATATTTGGGTCGGAAAAATAATCACGATAAAACACTTTTGGCGCTTACTATATTTTTAATTACGCAAGAAATCATCTTCCATCGCACGTTCCGAGAGCTAAAAACATAATTCTATTTCATACATCAGACGCTATCGCTCCGTTGAGACGAGTAGACCGTGCCATTGCTGCGCCGAATTTTAATAATTTTGTTTTAATATTGTATTGTTTTTTTAGAAAATGGTAAACAACAAAATAACATTGAAACTTCAGAAACGAGAACTGAAAGAGATTCCTATTTAAATGATATCTAACTAATTTTCGAAGATAATTTAATATAGTATAGGTAGTATATTAATAAATTATTATTATTTATTAATATATGTATTAATTATAATATAAAAAATAAGACTTGATTCATTTCAGAAACTTTATGCAGGTGAGTTTAGATATCTATTATTTTCGTAAATTCGTTTCCGCGGGCTGAGTATTGACGCGACGATCTTAGGTATACATAATACATATATGGATATAAATATTTCATTCATAGTTTTACATCAATAAAATCAAGAAAGATTTATAGTATATTTTTTATGAATTATAATATTATTAGCTAATGCTAAGACATACATACAGACAGACAAACATACAAAAATTCGAAAAGCTATATTTATGTACTTATAGATATTATGTTATATTATTATGTAATACAGATTGTGAATATATTATATAGGTATATACTATTTACGTTATTTACGTTATTTACACAACCTGTTTACGTTATTTACTGGAACAACCATAAGAATCTACAAATAGGTAGATTATAGGTAGTAATCTACCTATTTGTAGATATGATATTATGTTTTCGCGGGCTTTAGTATTGACGCGACGATCTTAGGTAGGTATACATATTATATGGATATAAATGTGTATTTCATTCATAGTTTTACATCAATAAAATCAAGAAAGATTTATAGTATATTTTTTATGAATTATAATATTATTAGCATTACTACCTATTTGTAGATTCCTATGGTTGTTCCAGTAAATAACGTAAACAGGTTGTGAATAGTATATACCTATCTATACTATCTATACTAATATTATAAAGAGGAAAGGTTTGTAATTATGTATGTATGTGAGTATGTATGTATGTATGGTTTTCACGCATAAACTACTGGACCGATTTCAAAAATTCTTTCACCATTAGAAAGCTGCATCTTTACTGAGCAACATAGGCTATATTGCATTTTCAAAAAAATTAGAGATCCTTACCAAAAATGCAATAATGTAACCCAAGGTGTAAAAAATTCCTCAATAAAACTTCTGTCATCGCGTGCGCTGCGGAATCTATTGAAGATAGAACAAAAAAATGTTCTAAGGTATTATAGAATTGATCAATATCTACAAGAAAGTCCGCGATACCATATGTCCATCTTCAGTAGTTATATTACTACAACAACTTTTTTACGTTTTCAAAGTAAATAGAAGTGCCGACAGTAATCAAACCATGTTATCCATACATATATGTTAATCCTTATCCAATTAAATGATGTTTTATTATAGATTGTTTCAATACCAGCAAAATACTTTTTAAATATAAAAAATTGGATATTCCATTCAAAAGATATTACAATGAGCAGACGTAGTGCGGGACGGGGTAAAGGTGATTTTCATGTGATTAAAAATTAAACCTATAGTAGACTTTTCACTGTCACGATATCGCTATCTATGCGGGTGAAACCGCAGGGCATTGCTAGTATAATATATTCACAATCTGTATTACATAATAATATTACATATCTATAAGTACATAAATATAGCTTTTCGAATTTTTGTATGTTTGTCTGTCTGTGCTAAATTCAAACTTTGGGTTGGGGTGTACGAAAGAGGGTCCCGAACTTAGAATTTTTTTATTTTGTCCCCATAACCCCCCCCTTTTTTAACGGGAATGACTAGAGGGGCGCCAGATGAGTTAATAATGTCCCATAGTTCGATGTCGTCAGACACTCCGTTATCGAGATATAGGAAGACGTCGTACTAACCTATCAGGGTACTCCAGTACCCCTGGGTACTACGAACGTAAGTTATTTCAAGGTGCATTTATTTTTGTTTTTCACTCTTTGGTCCTTTATTTTATAATATTAA
Organism: Colias behrii; assembly: GCA_029959065.1. Taxonomy (NCBI): domain Eukaryota; kingdom Metazoa; phylum Arthropoda; class Insecta; order Lepidoptera; family Pieridae; genus Colias; species Colias behrii. The sequence goes on along the minus strand of JARWMC010000019.1, from coordinate 4,206,972 downwards.
TTATTTATAAATTTGATGTACAATTATAAGTTTACTTTACTTTCATGTTATTTACATACTGTTACTGTTAAATAGTGTAGGAATTTTTATTGTCAATAAATTTATGATTTGTATAGCTGAGTTATACATTTTCTTTTTAATTTTCGTTTCCGTGGGATTTCCGGGATAAAACCTATCCAATGTCCTTCCTCACGTCTCTAGCTATATCTGTATTAAATTTTAAGTGAATCCATACAGTATTTTTTGAGTTTGGCCCGGACATACATAATGATATGATTTGTATAGCTGAGTTATACATTTTCTTTTTAATTTTCGTTTCCGTGGGATTTCCGGGATAAAACCTATCCAATGTCCTTCCTCACGTCTCTAGCTATATCTGTATCAAATTTTAAGTGAATCCATACAGTATTTTTTGAGTTTGGCCCGGACATACATGAAAAACAGAGAAAAATTCTAAAACTATAATTTTGGCTTAGGTATCTATTGTAGATCACGCCCGAGTATTCTTTAAGATAAATAAATAATGTACAGTTTTGACTTTCCTACAATTTTATTATAATATGTAAAGATTATTTCAAGATGTTCCATAACCAACAAAGGGCTATTTCGGCGCTACCGACGCTCAATTAATAGGCTGTAGTTCCGTTGTTTATTGCTGGATTGTTATTATTGAAGGTTCATTAGAAAGGTGATTAAAATAGCCATATGTTTTATAATAAGCTAAATTCTCATAATTCTAACGGTTACCATTTTTTTTTACATTATAAAATATATATTTCATGAAATGTTGTTTTTTGAAACTATTTCAGTTGGTACTAGTTTTACATTAATGAATGGTAAAAATCAAATAATGTTTATTCAATAATCTCTCACATGACACCTTTTTTAAGTAAATCGGTCCAGTAGTTATCAAGATATACCGCACAATAGAATGACCCGACGGCCATCTTTGCTCCGTCATAGCTACCCCCTCCATACCCCTAGGAAGTGACTACCGCACTTTTTGTGTTCAGAAAAACATGCCGATTAGGTAGATATCAGCAGTTCGTACGGCGGAGACAATATGTCTCACGGAAATGAATTTTGTTTCAGTCCGGGACCCTCTTGTTTTATTTGTCTTATAACTCTTAAACAGTGCGTCGCATGATATCAATCGATAGGACATTTTTTACCTTTTTTACTCATCTGGCTTTCCTCTAGCCATTCCCGGTAACCCTGGAACCGTACCCATATTAGAATTTCATTAACGGTACCCTGGGGTACAAGTGTACCCCGATGAAAAAAACAAGATTACAAAAAGACTATTAACTTTTATTTAATGTTGACTTATTAAGGTCTTCTTAACATTCATTTGAGTCTTATTAATTTAATTTATAAGTGCGTTTTTTTTATTTTTTCACTTTACGTTGTTTAACAACATTTATTAAATATTTTCACTTGGTGCACTGTATGCGTGACTTTAGACGTGGATATTCATAGTGACATCCATATTCTGAAACAGCAGTGGTCCCTGCTGCAATTGGTAATTGTTGCCCTAAAATATCTCCAATACTTATTTGTAGAGACATTGGCAAAGTTATATTCATATTTTGATGCCTCAAAAAGTACCAGCTCTTCTTGTTATTCCGCCTCCCACATTCAATTCATTCAACATTTGCCATCTAAAAAAAGAAAATGTATAACTCAGCTATACAAATCATGCAGAAAATCATAAATTTTTTGAAAATAAAAATTCCTACACTATTTAACAATAACAGTATGTTTCTAACATGAATGTAAACTAAACTTATAATTGTACATCATTAATATAAAATAAAGGACCAAAGAGTGAAAAACAAAAATAATTGCACCTTGAAATAACTTACGCTTAACGTACTCTTAACGTACTCTTATTTAGCACAGACATACATACAGACAGACAAACATACAAAAATTCGAAAAGCTATATTTATGTACTTATATATTATATGCAATATTATTATGTAGTACAGATTGTGAATATAATATACACCACTAGTTTTTAATCAGTACAAAAACTTTAAGGACATATTAGCGAATACATTATTATCATATGTATGATGTAAGAATTACATAATATCGATAAATAGCAAAGATATAACCATTTGTTTATTTAAGAAAGTCTCACTAAAATCATAGACACATTGCAGAGTTCATTGACTTATTCGTTGATAGTATTACCTAACCTTGGACAATAAAATGAAACAAGACATGTAGGTAGTTACTAACTTTATTTATTTTAATTCCTAAATTCAAATCTCCCCTTCATAGGTACTTCATCCAGGCTTAGGACCGGCATAATTACTTTTTACAATAAATTAAATAGGTACGTAGGTATGTAATTACAAAACAAACAATATCAAAATAAAATAAGCTATTATGTATTGAAAGAAAAAACGATTTTGGCGTATTTAAGAAGTTAGAATCAGCTCTATTTACAATACCTAATCTGTATCGAAAGAAAAAACGATTTTGGCGTATTTAAGAAGTAAGAATCAGCTGTTTTTACAATACCTAATCTGTAATGAAAGAAAAAACGATTTTGGCGTATTTAAGAAGTTAGAATCAGCTGGTATTTACAATAATCTTAACTAACCTTACAAGTATTTCAATTGTCCTTCAAAATGTCCACCACCATTGTCAACAATACACAGACGTGAACGTTTTATTAAATTGTTTTTTAACGAGAGAAGTACCTACGTTTTTTTGTCTTTTCACTTCATCCAATATGCGCTGTTTTAATTGTTCGACACTAACCGGCTCACTTTTGTTCACTTAATTTCACTCCACAAAAAGAGGTCCAAGGGTTAGGTGTGAGATCAGGTGAGCGAGGAGGCCAAGCTGCAGGCCCGCCTCGACCGATCCACTGACTTCCAAACTCCGCTGTATGTTCATGAACCGCAGCGTTATTCGACATTCGTACTACGTCGAGGATCCTCATCAAAATACGCTAGTACATTACACGAAAACATTTTGTGACAACGCCTGCTGGTAAGCATTTACATTTTACCACGGTTCGTACATTTGGCGATCGAGCGTTCGGGACTCGGGTACCTACTTCTTATCTGTACATACGTACTGGTGCACTCGCATTTTCCCCACTCAAAAAGAACGCACGAAGCATAAGTACATAATCCCGTGATGTGAATTGATATGACATCGTACCGGGAAGAACGTAAACAAACGCGACGAAAAAAAGCAAGTTTTCACTTCCGCTAACAATTTGGCACTGTTTGTCGCGTTGGGGCGGGGGGCCGTTGGGGTGCGACGCGGGCGCAGGCCGCAGAGGGAAAGGGGGTGGCGGGGTGAGGAATGGCGAGCTTCGACGCGTCACGCGAGTTTGCCGGAATTTATCAATGGAGCTGTGCCGCGGACCTACTCGAAATCGTACGCTAGAAAATTACAACACAATAGGTACCTAGTGTGGTGTGGGTCATTGATTAAATTATAGGTTTAACAATTTTTACATATTTATGTGGACAATTTTGGGACATTTCTGTTTGTTAGTGTTTTTAATTATTTCTTACACAAGTATGATTGGTTAAAGATACTTAACACCCTGTAAAAATTTTTGTACTGATTAAAAACTAGTGGTGTATAGGTATGTTTATAACATGAATGTAAACTAAACTTATAAATCAATAATTAATATAAAATAAAGGACCAAAGAGTGAAAAACAAAAATAAATGCACCTTGAAATAACTTACGTTCGTAGTACCCAAAAAAAGGGGGGGGGGCGTAAATAAAAAAAAATCACGAAAAAATTTCTAAGTCCGGGACCCTCTTTCGTACACCCCAACCCTAAGTTTGAATTTAGCACAGACATACATACAGACAGACAAACATACAAAAATTCGAAAAACTATATTTATGTACTAATAGATATGTAATATTATTATGTAATACAGATTGTGAATATATTATATAGGTATATACTATTCACAACCTGTTTACGTTATTTACTGGAACAACCATAGGAATCTACAAATAGGTATTAATGCTTATAATATTAAATAATTAATATAAATCATAAAAAATATACTATGTATAAATCTTTCTTGATTTTATTGATATAAAACTATGAATGAAATATTTATATCCATATATGTATAGGTACCTAAGATCGTCGCGTCAATACTCAGCCCGCGGAAACGAATTTACGAAAATATTAGATATCTAAACTGGATGGTGGATATTAGTAGTCCGTATAGCGGAGGTAAGTCCCACGAAAATCGTTATTTGACGACTTTTTTACAAATAGGTCTCACACTATAATATCTACCTACACAACAAAAAAACATTAATTATTCAAATCCGTACAGCAGTTCCTGAGATAAGCGTGTACAAACAAACAGACAGACTTTTTTTACGGATTCGTGCTCTATACTGTTTCCCTAGTATTGTTTTTTTTATATATTACATACAGACAGTTATTTACTGTTTTATAATATGTATAGATTATCATTAATAATTATAAATAAATAATAATAAAAAGACATATTACATAATTTGTGATGATTTCAACTTCACTGTTTTATACAATTATTTTAGACAACATACCTACTAACTACCGAAAATACGCGTTGAACGAGCGAAGAATATTGTGTTTAATTTAGCGTGCGATGAACTTTACGTACGTTGGATGAGCCGGGTGTATGAGGGTATTGTGAGGGCGCGCGGCATGGCGCGTAATGGGCCCGCCCATAATCGTAGAAATTCTCTGGCTTTATGCCCCCTCTTAAAGGGCCAACAATCAGCGTTCGTTATTTATGAGATGAACTAATCGTTTGGACTTACGACCGAGAACTTCGCTATACTTAAATTTATTTGAAAACTCCGCGTAAATCTAATGCTTTGATTACAGATAACAAAAGCTTTTTTACGATTTAACATTGAATGATTAAGATGATAATATTCACTTATAATACCACAAGAGCTTCAAAATTATCGGGTATTTTCCGATAGGTTCGTTGCAAACAAATGAAGGAGTCAAGTTTTTAGTCAAGGTTAAAAAATCACGAGCGCGAAGCGCGAGTGATTTTTCCTGAAAAACTTGACGACTTTATTTGTTTGCAGGGAACCTTGAGGGAAATGCCGGATAATTTTGAAGCTCGTGTGGTATTCGGGGGATTATTTTTCCGTCCCAAATGTCGGCCAATAATTTCACAATTGAATTCAACCTGTCAGTTTGACGTCAACGACCAGAGAAAATTTTCAAAAAATTATCAGTATAATACCATGTAGGTTGTACCACGTGACGTCGTATGGTGCAATTCTATTGGTCGATATTTGGGTCGGAAAAATAATCACAGTAAAATTAAGAACATATGCTCAATATTGTCACTAATATGACAAGCTATAATGCTAAAGAAAACACTTGATTATCAGAACAACATTAGGGAGTTAGAAGTTTTATTACTGCTCATGTATTGTTGATAAACCGCCAAAATCATGTAGATCATTCACCATTAATAATCTTAAGTACACGTCAAACTCTTGAACATTAATTAAATAACATTTTGATATTCCCCATCTGCCAAAACAACAAACGAAGTGAGAAGAGAACAATAAACCGGTTGATTTATTCCAATAAAATAATTTATGGAGTTACAAATTGGACTCGTGACGGGCTTATCGAGTGAGGTATCGATAAACGCGGTGTCGATACATCGGTATACAATTGAATTATCGGTTATCGATACTGGTTAGATTTATAATGTTCTGGTTTATAAGCCTTTGTTGAATACAGATTCTATAGATGTGGTACAATACATGAGATGTGTTGTGAATAAGATATTTAATTATTTCATTACGACGCAAATATTATTTGGTTTCTTTTTAAATACTCTTGCCTTTTATTTAAATCACACTTACAAACAATTGTATATTTAAATGCCGTATTTAAATTCGAAACAGCGTTCAATAAAACTTACTTCGTATCGAGAGAATGCAAAGAAAACACGATCTCCGTCAAACAAAGACGCATTAAGTCCGACGTCCCTATTCCATAAAGCAAATGGTATTCGATCGCAGATAATTCATCTCATTCGCTCATAAATCGAGTCGGACCATAACTCGCGCGGCTTAATTACGAATAAATAAATAATTGAATGCGAGCCGCGGGCTTAATCGAACGTATTCGAATCGGAGGTGCTAACAAGATGCCAGATCCTCTTATCGATACTTGTAAGGTTTGGACGCTACCGGGTCGATGTAATCGATTCAATTCAATTATGACTTCATAGAATAATACTGTTAGCGGTTTTGTTTATCACATAATAGCTTTAGGATTTTGTGTAAAACCATTTGAGTTAAAAACTGAAGAACGCTACGAATTTACGAATTAGGTAAATTTTTTGAAATGAAGGTTTGTACATATTATTTCATATTATATTAATGATAGTTGCCTAAATCTTAATTGAATTTGAAACAATTCTATTTAATTTATTAATTCAGTCCGTTGTTTTAAGAAATATGAGGTGACAATCTCTAACACCCGAACACAATAGTTCCAAAATTAGCGCGGCCACGGAAGCCAATTGTTTTTCATTTTCAGCCGATTGACGTGTATCCATTTCCTACGACCGGAATAGATTATGAAATAAAAGCCATCACTCGACTGTCGGACATCAAGATACGTTGAGATGTCACGGATTGCTCGTTAGGTGGTAATTAGCTCAGGGATCAGTCATCGCTATCTATTTGGACGGAGCGAAAAATAATTCGTATCGGACGTAGGTACATGTGTGGGCTATTCGCGATCGATTCAGGTGGACGAGATTTTTTATTACAATTTGCAAAGTTTTATATGAACTGTAAAGGTTTTGTTATAAACAAACTGTATGGGGATCTTTAATGTAAAATATTTGATTGCGTTAGGTATATGTTTTAGAAATTGAGATGTTATAATATTATGATCCCCGATTTGTAAACCGCAGATTATTATAAATGCGATACGTTGTAGTGGAAAATAAATAATTATGTAGGTACATCAAATTATTGCCACATCCACAGTGACAAAAATAACGTAATTAATATCACTTTGTCTAAAGTCACACAATAGTATTAAATTCGAACGCTTAGCTTGATTGAAAGCGGTATCCAGGTTACAAGGTGATGGATGAGCGGCTAAATTATCTCCCCCTCCCCCTCTCCTCCTTCCCCACGTCCCCCGCTCCCCCCGCTAACGAGCCACTGGCCAAACGCGATTATTTATAATGTTGATGACAGTACTTCCTATTTTATTTTTGATGCCGACTGTACTTTAGGAATCTTGACTCATATTTCTTGATTTTAGGAGGAGGTATTTTTACATTATGCTGGTATTTTTGCAGTCGATGTTTTGCATGTGAAATCACAGCCATTTAGATTAGAAATTTATTTTCAATATAAAGTTTTTATTTCACATTAATTGCTTCAATTAATCTATGTCTATGAGTTTTTATGTCGGTGACCGGTGTACCATTGAAATTACGTTTGTTTAGATCTAACCTTCACTCCATTGAATAAGCAGTAGCTTTATACATTACTTGACTTATTCACTCCCTCTCTAAACAAATTAAATCTTTTTTTTTTTTTTTATGCTATAGGATAGCAAACGAGCAGACGCGTCGCCTGGTGTTAAGCGATACACGCCGCCCATAAGCATCCACTCCACTGGGAAGTGGATGTGTTGCTATCCTCAAAGGGATTTGGAAGGAGTTAGGTAGAAGGGGCGAGGATGGGAGGGAATGAGGATAGGGAAGGAGAGGATGGGTAGGGGATGGGAAGGGATGTGGGCCTCCGGACCCCTCACTCACCGTACGGAACGCGACAGTAAACTGTCACTATGGCGCCGATATTCTGTGAGGGTGTGGTACCTTCCCCGGTGCGAGCGTGGCCCAATTCGTGCCGAAGCATGCTCGACTCCCACTCTGAATTATTATCTAAATTATTACTTATAACTTCACACGGAAATAACTCTATATAAGGCACTTTAGAAGGACCATAAATGAAGACCCAAGCCGTACTTAATATTGTCAATACACTTCGGCCATTTATAGAGATATCTAAGTGGGCGACGGAAGTACGTTATCGCATATATCGTCATATCCGCACCGTGCAATTATGTGCCTTTCCCACGGATGTCACCTGTTTAATGTCATGGAAATTTCGAGAATAGCTGGAAAATTGTAAGGAACTAATGATGTCTCAATTCTCTATACATATTAACTATACTTTCTATAGTAATAATCTCAGGAACTACTGGTCCGATTTGAAAAATTCTTTCGGTGTTAGATAGCCCATTTCTTGAGGAAAGCTATAGGCTATACATATATCATCGCTAAGACCAACAGGAGCGGAGCAATGCGGGTAAAACCGCGAGGCACAGCTAGTAATATATAGTGCTTTTATAGTTATAGAGTCAATGTTATTAAGGTTAGATTAATTGATATCTGTTAGGATATATACTTATTTTGCGTGTAAATACGTGTAGTAATACAGAATGAAATAGAAGGTAGGCGGCGCTTGATTCAATACGCCCTACCGTGAGGGTGGATCCGTTCTATGTGTGTTCTATCTCTGATATGAAAAATAATATCTTTAGGGCTATTCAATACAATTATTGCTTGAACCTTGTAAACCTTTTAAGCTTGTAAAAAAAAAACGGTCAGTAACAGTTAATTTTTTGAATTTTGAATTTTGAATTAGACCGCGCTTACATATCGTAATAAAATGGACAACAAACAGTAATGTAATCTAAATTATTTTTGTTTTAATTGTAAGATTAATATCACGAAAACACTAATTCCAATGCACTTCATCAAAAAGAGAAAATTAAGTGTCATAAACAAAAAAATATAATGATTGCGTATTTATAAAAAAAAAGAAGGATAAATACATGTAAGTAATTCAATTGTTACTGTTTAAGATTTCAAAGGTAGTGGGCGCGGCGGGTGGCGGGAAGCGCCTGATATTAATGCATTGATAACCACATTACGGCTATCAGACATCGACAAAACTTTCCGAACCAGTTTGTACTAATTCGATTATCTATAATGTCACTGTAGGTGTTTGTATAAATCTCGAATATAGTGGGCTGTAATGACTTACTTAGCATAATATTATATAAATAAGAATTAAGATTATCAAGATATAAACTTGATAATCTTAATTCTTAATGCAGAAGAAGAATTATTAACTATGTGTTGATAGAAAGTCTAGGCACTGCTAATATGCACTTAATCTAGATATAAAAATGAATCCCTCTGATTTTGATGTGTTCGTTATTGCCAGGGGAAGGATCTTATGAAAGAAAAACTCAATAAATTGCGCCAAAAAATTAAGAAAATGCGAAAACATAACGGCCTTATAAACTTCACGGGTTTGACAATTTGTGCGAAGACAGGACTACGTCTGTCGGGTCAGCTAGTCTCTTAATAAATTAATTGATCTAATTGATAATATTAAAACTATTGAAATACCTTCGTAATTTTTCTCAAATGATGTACTATTCACGCACACACACGCTACAAACAGTAGAAAGTAAAGTTTACTTTAGTTTCCAAAGCGTCATGTGACACTGTCTTCAGCCCATTTATGCTAATGTTGCATTGTGGCCGACTCTTCATTTGTTCATCTAAAAGCAAGCTATTGTCATCCTGCCCTTTGACTTCTATTGTGTGTTTTTTGTCACTACTATGCCGGATTATTTTATTTCCGTTATGCTATAAGGCTTTGTTGTACCATGTTTTATTTAATTGAATCCGTTTTTTGTTTTGTCAATTTTGATTTTTGATCATCATCAAATGACAGTGTATTGTAATTCATTTAAATGTTTATGAATATGGTTATGCTTATATTTACATTGATAATGTCTAATGGAGATCCATTTTTTATGTTTCTTTCATAAATATTGTCTTTCATCCTCAATTTCTGATATATATATTTTTATCTTGTTAGCACCAGAGACTTTTCTTATTTGAAACATCGTTAAAAAAGTTACAAGTATTATCAGCTCACAGATGAGTACCTACCTAGATATCAACTAGATATTTTAATAAAATAAAATGAAATATAATCTGCATATCGTTGCAATAATAGAAGGTATATATTCTAAAAATAAACAAAGCATCTTTATTGCCTTCCCAATACACCACGTTGTCAGTACAACAACTATCAGAAACAATTTCCTAATATAATTCCCTCTTCGAATTCTGCCTCGTCACGACCGGGACGCCATTCCGTATTGTAATTTAGATTGTCATTCAAATGCCTCTTGACGCGAGACCTTACACAGTGGCACTCGCTGTCTCGACACCTTCGTCGACTACAATCTAGCTACTAAACATTAGAATACAGTTCATGCTATTTTAAACTTTAACGCACACATAAATGGTAGCATTTCCCCTGACTGTACACCGCTGCGTACGGGGGGCATCGGTACTAAACTAGGCGTTTATATTTACAGCCTCTGTGTAATTTTTATCGTCTGAAAGGGATGTGCCTTTATACAAAATGTGCACTGTGTGAGGAATGAGGCAATGCTTAAGTGAATCGGTGTAATCTAGAAACATCCTTTGAACAACAATTTTACGACATACTTATTCTAAATGCATATTATTTCCTTTTTATCTATAGTTTTACGGATACCCCCATTCGCATCAACATTGTAAACCTACGATTAGCAACATTGTGCGCACAACAAAAGAAATGATAAAGAAAATTAAAGGTTTCCGATAATATTTTACGAGTGTTGTGAGCGACAAAACGATGGCCGTAAAAATAAATATAGGCAGTGGAAATGGGTTTTACTTATAACCGCTTAAGACATACGGTTGATACGTTATGTCCGATCATAACGTATTTAGACTAATGCATATTAGAGTGATATTAGAAATATAATGAATGGTGATTGCGCGGTAAAATTTAATTAAAACCAGTAGACAATTTGATTCTTAGTAGAAGCAATACGTAATTACAGATACAGACCGAGAAACATTGTAAGCCACAGACTCGTTTTGACGGTCAATTTTCTCCACAACCATAAAAAGCGTAAACATGACTACGTTAATAATAAATTACATACATCTCAACCGATACGATACAACCATTTGGAAACAAATGCTAATAATTACTTTCCAGATATTAAATGTGAGAAAGGGACGAATTCTTCAGTCGTTGTGCGGAATGAAACAATACTTATTATGGTTTAACATTGCCGAGAATTATTGCTAAATAAATCTGACGCTTCATTTGCATCTGACGTCCGCGTATTGTGTTTCGTCTGTATCATATTGCTTTTACACTAGAGGACGTTAATGAATACGATCACTATTACATATGTACAATCATCGAGATTAAAGTTTTCTTCGAGTCTACGTACAGTAACATATAGCGTCGAATAGGTATTGCTAGAACTTTGTATACGTTTATTGCCTTCGATAGTTGCCACCATCGTTTGGAGGATTCCATTGTTGCATTCATCGCAATGATCTGGCATAGTTGCGTCGTCTTTCAGCCGCATCCGACATTTCCATTGTTGCGATTTTATTGCCGGTGTTACCGTCCCCGCGGTGCTCGTAAACAACGCGGCGCGCTGATACCGGCCGGGATCCGCGCGATGAGACCCGCGACCGCAGAACGCGCCTCATCGCGCACCGGAGCCACCGCAGAGACGAGTTTCATTCGTTTCTAATAAATTGATACGAGGCGGTGGAACTCCTCGCGAGCCTCGCGATTGGCCGACGGTTCCGCACTCGGGCCCCAGCTGTAAATCAACTTTACAACCTTTAATTACAGATATTTGCCGTCTCATGCGAAGGGCCGATATCGGAGGGCCGCGCTCGCGAAAATATCGCATAATAATGGGTATTGACCTGTAATGGCTCGCCCGTAGGTACTGTGCCGCCTTTGTCTCGATCGACGGAGCGAGAGAATATTCTTCTCTGAATGATTGCCAATTACATCGAATGGCCTCCTGAATTCCGAGCGATACAACGCTTAAATATATTCTGCGGTTTGATTTGCCTCCGTATTGATTAATGCGTTATTCAATTTGTGGCGCGAAAAATTTCGTGGCAGGTCATATTCAGATTTGGCTTAAATCGTTCGTTTAATCACGCGTCTTAAATTACTGGTCGCGATAAAACTGTCAGTTTGGAGAGTGAGTCTAATAAGAAAGTGTTATTGTGCGTCCGCGCAGTTCCCCACAATGTTGCACCGGATAGGGCGGCCGCCATTTTAATGTCTCTCAGACGGAATTACGCTGGATTGTTCTCAACTTTACTGCCCCTCATGATTGATCGTTGTATCCTCGGCCTTATGTCATTCTCGCGCCGTATCTCTCGGAATTTGTACTAAGCAATAAATACATATTGAGTTATGGTAACTTGGCGAGATTACTGCTCACTGCTGCTCGCGTATGAATCAGATCCATCAAACGTTAATAAGCTTAAATTTATTGTGAGAGCGTAAATCACTCAGGATACAGATCCTATTTTGGAAGCTAATAGAGGTTTAGTGCCTATAAATAATTGTCAGCCATGATCCTCAGTTTATAACAAAATTATAATAAAATAACATAGAAACATAACTTGTTAATTGCTTCACGTAGGTACTTTTTCTATAAAATCCAGCTATAGATTATTCATGGATAAGATTGTCATAACTACACACACTACCATACTTTTGTCGGTTATTTCATTAAATAGTATAGCTTGGTGTGAAATTAACACTATCCCGATCGTATTTCTAAATTAAAAGCGCTTCGTCTCAATAAATTCTTCCGTCCATAAACACTTAACGACTCCCTAAACAGGGGTTAGGTGTCTTTTACTACCAACATGTGTACGATTCGGAATTTACATTTGAAATTCGCTTGATAATATTATTATATTGCTGATGCAATCTGGAAGAAATTATCAGTTATAGTGTGTGTAGGTAATTTGGTTATCATTCTGTTTTTACGGGGAGAAAGTTATAACTTCCGATACAAATAAAACACACGTTCTAAAAAGTACACGTAAGTACCTACATCTAATGGTACCTACACGTTCATTTAAAGGTTCATATTATATTAAATTTATCTTGAAGTCTTTTTTGTACTGAGGTGTTAAATTAACAACAAAAACATCAGGACATATTTATTATCCACATTCAAAGTTACTTGCATTGTTCGAAACTGTAGGTACAGCATCTTGCAATTGCACATAATATGGTATAATTTTATATCAAACGTGTTATGAATACCAAAACATGAATGACTCCAATTTTATGGGAGTATATTTAACACCTATAGATATTCCTTTGTTTAACCAGCCATTTAAATGCACATCGAAAGCAGGTGGTTCGTTGCAATATAAACATAGTCGAGTAATTGATTGATAGCGGCTCGGATCGAGTGGGGCGGCGCAATCAAACGCGTATCAAGCCAATGGGAGCCGGGCCTCGCCTCGCCGCGCCAGCCGATTGGCCGCCGCCGGGGTACGGCGTAAAGGGCTCTTGATAAGTGCGTCGATTCGATTCGATCGATTATCGCCCGTGTCGGCACCGGACACGATCTGATAGGCTCGCACTCTCCATCTAAACAAACACGACGCATCGCAAGACCTCGCAACATTGAGACATGAACACCTTAAGACCTAATCCCACCATAAAATAACTAATGCATTTAAGAGATTAGCCGGCTAATCGGCTGTTATTTACAGTCCTTTATCAACACTCGGGGGCGTTCGAGCTGACGATTTACGAGAGACCGTTTCGAATACAAAAGAGTTAGCGATTCTAAGCGACATCGAGTGCCAATAAATATCGAGTGAGGTGCGAATGATCGACTAAAATGCAACACTGTTACTATTGCGGGACCGGCTTGAATTATACATTCCGTATGCGCATACCATAAAACGTGTTCATAAAGTGAAATTCATAATACAAATTTAGCGTAAGGTTTCGTAGGAAAAGCAATAATTTGTCACAATTGGGTACGATTAGATCGGCTCTGTCGGCGATTTGACATACATCGTAAATTACGGTGTAACCGGCCGTTTCGCGAAGCGGCGAGCGCTGTGTCCGCGCAGCTTTATCGATGCGTTCTGTATTTGGCCGGTTAATGCAAATGGCGAGTGCACGTAGCGCGGCGCACGCGCATCGAATCGCGCGTTTTCCGCCAGCGCGGGGAAGGCGTTTTGTGGAAATAGTTATTGGGGTGATTGCTTTCATAAACAATAGCTTTTGTCCACAATTCCTGTAACTGGCTTGTTATTTATTCGGATAACGGTGCTCTCGGCGGCGTGTGATAACGAGCTGCATTTATGTAATTGTCTTGGATGTTAGACTATTGGCGAATGGATGGTCGTGTGTATTATTTGCAACGTTAGATTGTAACCGATCATTACACGGTGTTGATGTTGAAAATTGAAATGGGATACACGGAATATATTGAGATATTCGTGATCGAATGTTGAACGATTCTGTGAATGAGAGTTGGAGGAAAGTATTGCAATTTTCATAATTATAATGTTGAGTACAACCGCTATAAGACATGATTATCCTCTAAAAATTGTTAAAACGTAAATGGGTAGTTCTACAAAGTAAGGAATTTTTAGCGGCTCAGCCAAATTATACTAAAAAAAACGTTTCAAAGTAATTAATTTGTACGGAATACTGTTATTTAAAGCTGTTTCTTGTTGGTCACTGAAAATAATTAAAAAAAACATTTATTTATGCCACGAAATCTTTGTTCAAAGTGTCAAATTCTCAGGATCCTGAACTGTCCCTCGGACAAATTCTGGTTTTAAATTCGTCCTGATTTATTAACTTTTCTGTATCAAGGTAATTTGAAAGCCAAATCGGTGAGTTTACTGTGTTTTCTTGCTAGGTAGAATAATTATTATCTTATTTTCCCAAAAAAACATTAAAAAAATATTGTCAACATTTTGTCCCCACGCTTTCATATCAGGATCCTGGTTCATGTAAAATAAGCAAATAACAGCTAGGTTTTTTGCCGTGCGATGCTGCCGTTCAGCTGAGTCAATCAGACGTACGAAAGAGACAAAGAATATTATCTAGCTATTCACACCTAGCGCGTAGTACAGTCAGCCCGACGCGGTGAGTAAGGGAAGTGGTGTCGTAATCAGTGAAGTTCCCAGAATCCTGGTAAGATATTTTTTACGTAATTAATAAATAATATTGGGAAATATAGCGTTTTGATACGTAAGATGCTGACGCAAAGGCCTAGTTTTGCTTAATTCTGGTTAAATGTTGTAAATTGATATGTTTTTTTAAATATTAGACAGATATTCTCAGGATCCTGGTCTCAGGTTCCTGTCAAATTGAAAGCCAGGATACTGAGGACCATCCAGGATCCTGATAAGTTCACACTAAAACATTGTTTCTGCGTAAGATAATTTAAAACTTTCTACCTATAAACATTAAACTACGTATAAATTAATGTAATAAATCATTTGAGTAGCTGTCGTAATTAAATATCTACAGATAATTAGTATTGGTAATGGTCATCTTAAAGTATGCACGTAATCTTTTAGAAACTTCGGAAAAAAGCATAAAACATTACTTTTACCGATCTTGGCAGTTCCTAGTACTATTTTGACTGTAGGTGTTTACACTACAACTTAACTTATATGTCTTTAATAGTCTAATAACAATGATTATACACATGTAAGTGTAAAATAAAGTTGGTTGCATTGCACTGTATTTTGAACACTAAATATGATATTTTGTTGTACAGAAAAAAATGTAAAACCAAAGGAAAGCTAGAAATTGAGGTATGAAAAAATAAAAATAGATCCCCTGAGATTGGCAGCTGAAAAAGAAAAAAGACAGACTACGATAAAAAAACTCAAAACAGAAGCGAAAATTGAATTCCAAATAATGTAGAGGCAAACAAAATGAAACAAAACATGGAAAGGAAAATAAATACAGTGACTGTGAGTGCCTTATCTGTGGTGGTCTCACAGCGAAGATACTACAGGAAATGACTGGTTCCAGTGTCTAGTATGCAATAATTGGGCACATGATGGATGCATTAAAGGCGATTCTATATTGTTCACATGCCCTGACTGCTCAGCTGACTGTGATTTTAAAATTAAGCATAAAAATAATATAGTATTGAAACCGCCAAAGTTTAAATTTATAAAGAATAGAAAAAATTCGATCACGAGGCGGGACTCGAACCCGCATCCTTTCGCGCCATTCCGGGGCGGATGCCTGACCAATTCAGCCACTCGTGACCCGCCAGAGCAATCGAATTTATTCTATTCTTTCAGTTTTATGTGTCTAAGGGACACACCGCGCGCCATCTATTGAGATGATTAACAACCATCTCAACCAATATGAAACACTTTTCAGTGAATACAATATTGTAACGATGGAACACGACCTTTTTTTTTTTTTTTTGTTGAAATTGATATTTTTTGTTTTATGGCATTCAAATGCTTTATAAATATAAATTTATAAAGAATAGAAATATAAATTTATATTTATAAAGCATTTGAATGCCATAAAAAATATCAATTTCAACCGACAAAGTTATTAATACCTACCTTTTTTATTATTTTCTTTTCCTAGATTTAAGTACAATGCTAGGTTGAAGTGTCATTAAGTCTCAGACTTCATTATTTTCATGTTGTTAACTATCTTTAAGAAGATTTTACTTAATTCTTAATGCTCAATGATCATATTTTGATGAATTGAGTTCCTGTTCAAGACTCTTTAAGTATAGAATTAGTATGTAAGCCAAGCATAGAGCTATTTTTCGTTATTATTAAAGGTACTAGTACCATTAAAAATTTATTTAATAGTACAAATTCATGTAAAACATGATAAATAAACGTTGATCTCATTAATCTCTACCAATTTTTGTTGTTTTTCTCAGTTTCCTGGTGACCTGCTCAGTTTCCTGTGGCTTGATTTCCTTAAAATGGTCATAAATCGAAAACTATTAGATATTCTGACTGTTCCGCTCTATATACTTTTAGAGACGTTGTACTCTTGTCATTAGACTGAATTCCGCAAACAGAACGTTTAAAAAAATGTGGGCCGAAATGAGACTCAGTTTCTTCCATACTTTGTAGAACTACCCAAGAGTACATCTTTCGCACTAAAAATATCATTTTACGCTTGCTGATATAAAATGCAATGTCTTTTATGCAACAATGTTGAATGGTAAAAACGTGTGAAGAGCTATTATAAAACATTAATTGTGTTCTTTTAGTTTTTCAGATAATTAAGATTTATTACGACCATTCGAAATAATTTTTTGATGATTGTTTTATATACAAATGGCAAATGGTAAGAGATGAATTTAGTAGCAATGTACATATATACATTTTTTTGACGTGATAACGTTTTTAAAATCGTTTTAGTCGGGTGACATGTTCAGAAACTTGTGTCACACCAAAACCTCACGAGCGCGATCGCAGGTATAACGAGAGAGAGACGGACCGATCTCCCGTCTCATCTCGAGCGCGGCCACCAATAAGACGTTATCACGTAAACATCTCGATCGTAAACCTACTTTACAAACAACCAATTTTTTTTGTTTAACTCGCATATTCTCTGCAATTGTAGGTAAATATTTATATTTTCATTAAATGTAATTAGGTATATAGAAAATCAATAACAGAAACAACAGAAGACAATCCATCAGCACTTCCCACATCGATACCAAAATAGTTGACATCTCGAAAATTGATGAGCAGAATTTCAATAAACCCAATTTCACGGCATTCCCAGTACATGAGCTGTGTAATTAATCTCCAGGGTGACGGATACCACCCCGGATAACCGGGAGTTAACTGGGAGTTAACCGGGGGTTATCCGGGGGATGATTAAGTGTAAGCGGGAAGACTGATTGACGAATAGTCGTTTAGGTATTCGCTAATGTTTCGCTCATCAATATAACAGTGCTGTTTTTGCTGCTGGCACATCTGTGTACAATTTAGTGTTGTTACCTATATAGGGTTTGTTATGTAGGTTTGTCATTAATATTAGAACACATTAATTATTACATAGCAACCTAAATACGTTAAAGATAGAGTTC
This sequence comes from Colias behrii, assembly GCA_029959065.1. Classification (NCBI taxonomy): domain Eukaryota; kingdom Metazoa; phylum Arthropoda; class Insecta; order Lepidoptera; family Pieridae; genus Colias; species Colias behrii. Next base: position 4,188,913 of record JARWMC010000019.1, on the reverse strand, counting down.
TTATTTTAGTTTTCGTTTTTTTCCTATTTTGCATCGACTTCTTATTCCATGAATGTTATAATTGGGTAGTTCTACAAAGTAAGGAATTTTTAGCGGCTCAGCCAAATTATATTAAAAAAAAACGTTTCAAAGTAATTAATTTATACGGAATACTGTTATTTAAAGCTGTTTCTTGTTGGTCACTGAAAATAATTAATTAAAACATTTATTTATGCCACGAAATCTTTGTTCAAAGTGTCAAATTCTCAGGATCCTGAACTGTCCCTCGGACAAATTCTGGTTTAAAGTTCGTCGTGATTTATTTACTTTTCTGTATCAAGGTAATTTGAAAGCCAAATCGGTGAGTTTACTGTGTTTTCTTGCAAGGTAGAATAATTATTATCTTATTTTCCCAAAAAAACATTAAAAAAATATTGTCAACATTTTGTCCCCACGCTTTCATATCAGGATCCTGGTCGATGTAAAATAAGCAAATAACAGCTAGGTTTTTTGCCGTGCGATGTTGCCGTTCAGCTGAGTCAATCAGACGTACGAAAGAGACAAAGAATATCATCTAGCTATTCACACCTAGCACGTAGTTCAGTCAGCCCGGCGCGGTGAGCAAGGGAAATGGTGTCGTAATCAGTGGAGTTCCCAGAATCCTGGTAAGATATTTTTTACGTAATTAATAAATAATATTAGGAAATATAGCGTTTTGATACGTAAGTTGCTGACGCAAAGGCCTAGTTTTGCTTAATTCTGGTTAAATGTTATAAATTGATATGTTTTTTTAAATATTAGACAGATATTCTCAGGATCCTGGTCTCAGGTTCCTGTCAAATTGAAAGCCAGGATACTGAGGACCATCCAGGATCCTGATAAGTTCACACTAAAACATTGTTTCTGCGTAAGATTATTTAAAACTTTCTACCTATAAACATTAAACTACGTATAAATTAATGAAATAAATCATTTGAGTAGCTGTCGTAATTAAATATATACAGATAATTAGTATTGGTAATGGTCAACTTTAAGTATTCACGTAATCTTTTAGAAACTTCGGAAAAAAGCATAAAACATTACTTTTACCGATCTTGGCAGTTCCTAGTACTATTTTGACTATAGGTATTTACACTACAACTTAACTTATGTCATGACTTAGTAGAAAAATAAATCTTTAATAGTCTAATAACACATGTAAGTATAAAATAAAGTATGTTGCATTGCACTGTATTTTGAACACTAAATATTATATTTTGTTGTACAGAAAAAATTGCGAAACCAAAGAAAAAACTGACAAAGGAAGAAATATTAGAAAAAGAAACTAGATAGCTGAGAAATTGAGGTATGAAAAAATTAAAATAGATCCCCTGAGATTGGCAGCTGAAAAAGAAAAAAGACAGACTACGATAAAAAAACAGAAGCAAAAATTGAATTCCAAGAAATGTAGAGGCAAAGAAAATGAAACAAAAAATGGAAAGGAAAATAAATACAGTGACTGTGAGTGCCTTATCTGTGGTGATCTCACAGCGAAGATACTACTGGTTCCAGTGTCTAGTATGCAATAATTGGGCACATGATGGACGCATTAAAGGAGATTCTATATTGTTCATATGCCCTGACTGCTCAGCTGACCGTGATTTTAAAATTTAGCATAAAAATAATATAGTATTGAAACCGCCAAAGTTATTAATACCTACCTTTTTTATTATTTTCTTTTACTAGATTTAAGTACAATACTAGATTGAAGTGTCATTAAGTCTCAGACTTCATTATTTTCATGTTGTTAACTATCTTTAAGAAGATTTTACTTAATTAAACTTAGAATAATAATTCTTAATGCTCAATGATCATTTGATGAATAGAGTTCCTGTTCAAGACTGTTTAAGTATAGAATTAGTATGTAAGCCAAGCATAGAGCTATTTTTCGTTATTATTAAAACTACTAGTACCATTAAAAATTTATTTAATAATACAAATTCATGTAAAACATGATAAATAAACGTTGATCTCGTTGATCTCTACCGATTTTTGTTGTTTTTCTCAGTTTCCTGGTGACCTGCTCAGTTTCCTGTGGCTTGATTTCCTTAAAATGGCCATAAATCGAAAACTATTAGATATTCTGACTGTTCCGCTCTACATACTTTTAGAGACGTTGTACTCTTGTCATTAGACTGAATTCCGTAAACAGAACGTTTAAAAAAATGTGGGCCGAAATGAGACTCAGTTTCTTCCATACTTTGTAGAACTACCTGAAAAGAAAATATAGGCGGAAGGTTCTTAAACTGGTGTTAAACTCATATCTTTTGATGTGTTAAGGTGATATGGATCGCTGGGTTTCATTGGTTTGTTCATAGAGTATATTCGACATAAACGTGCTATTTTCAGATTTCATCTAGGTAACAATTTTTTTATCGTTCCTTGGGAATCGAATTAGTATTTTACTCCTATATAGTGTATTATATATAAATAAATTATAATTATGTAGGTTTAGACTTAGCTACCTGTGTACCTGCCTACCTGTAAATGTACGTACATTAAATATTATATAGTGCTGGTATATAACAGTAAGTAATAAGTATATTATGACATTAAGATAGGTACATGATATCTTAATCGTACGTAGTCAATAGTCAATATAAATGTAATTTTCTGATTATAAAGAAGTCAGTAAAATCATAACAAAGGTTCAATGTATGAATTACTCCTCTCTTTACTGTACTTTATTAGATAAAACAATTAACACGCGGAAGAGTTATATTTAACCGCATCCAATACAGTGTTGTAACTTGTAACGCGTAAACATGTAATAAAGAAACACGGAGATATGTGGGCCATTCTTCGTCACGTCATTACGTTTACGAATTACAATAAATCACTTGCAAACAATCCGCCGTAATGTTCCGCTTCCGTGCCACACAGCGCAGCGCCACAGTATTACAATATTATTTCCTACAGTAAGGAAACGCCTTTGATGTCGCGCGATGCCGCCGCCAGCGTAGGTACTTACGCTGCCACACGAAAATACGCTAGGGTTGCAACAACTGGGAAATAAAACAATTGTGATTATTAATATTATGATGAAATCATTTATTCATATTATGTACATTCAAAATAATTGCGATTATTAAATCTGGTGTAATTATTTGTTCATAAATATATAATTACAGATATTGCACTGCTAAATATTATTTACGTGGACACTTTATTTTTGGATGTTCTTAATTGTATATTATACCATTTAACTAAGTAATGCATTCGCATTGGGATGTACAATCTGATTAGAAAATAATGAGGACAACATATACATAGCTTTGATTTTAATTCAACAGATACAATTAATACAATCTTTCTGAAATATTGTTTCCTTCTGGGATTTCAATGTAGATTTACATCCGTAAACGGAACAGTTTTTGCGCGCCATAATAGAATATGTAAGTACCTATGTATAATAAAATTATTACACAATAAATACGACTGCGTCGTCCTTTCGCGATAGTTAATGCAAACTCAGCGTGATTGCATTAAGCGGCCCGCGTCGCCTGACCCCCCGCCAGTTCCCCTCCGTTTCTCTGCACAAGTACATTCGTCGCCATACTGTAGGAAATATGGTAATACTGTGGCAGCGCACTAGACGAGGTGTTGCCAACTTCGCGAATTGTTGTGTGGACTTTACTTTAGTGCTAGGTTTATGTGGTTGTTTTATTGTATTTGGATTTAATAAAAATAGAAGTTAATATATTTCGTAAAATAGATCTGAGAAATCTGATTAAATTCTTGGAATAAAAAATATTGCATTAAATTCTAAATAAGCAGTTTTCGGATCAAAATTTTTGACAGACTATAATGTCGCGAGGGTTCTTACAATATGACGGTGATATTTATATTTTGGAACGATAAACAAAATATGAACATTATTACAGCACTATCAACTGCCCTTTCAAACACTAATTACAACGCATCGTTATCCTGTATTTTGCACATCATTTTTATAGAGAAAGCAAGTGATTTTTATATCCAGAAACACAGGTTTAGTCTAATTCTAGCTTGCCAACGCACCATAAAGTTACGATCGGACACACCGTCACACGTAAATCACGTATCCCGATGTGCCCTCGCCTTTATGACGCGTAAAAGGTTTATCGCTCTCCGCGTAAAGCTTATTTGATTTGACTTTTTATTGATTTATATTTGGATTATTTTCTGCAGAGTTTCGATGTATTGTCAAATTATTATTTACATTTATTTGGTGATTGATGCGTGGTAAGATACGGTGATGAGTTCGTTATAATTGATGCATAAGTAGGTATCTTAATTCATCGAAGGAAGACTTCCGATTGAGTTCAATAGATTAGGAAGCATCCATCACAATCTCTAGAAGTGAAATTATATAAGAAAAATTTAGAGTAGTACCTAAGATAAAGATGATGCTTTTTGTGATAGCTTGTCAACAAAATAAATCTAAGTAATATGCATAACCATTGTTCCAGGAACCCCAATAAACCGGCTGCCCATAATGGCCAAGTCAGTGCTGGACCTGTACGAGCTATACAACCTGGTGATAGCGCGCGGCGGCCTGGTGGAGGTGATCAACAAGAAGCTCTGGCAGGAGATCATCAAGGGGCTGCGGCTGCCATCGTCCATCACCTCCGCGGCGTTCACTTTACGGACACAGTAAGTATTTTCAGTTTTATTAGGGGACATATGGCATAAATACACACGGCCCCCGGGGTAGGCGTTATGTCGAAGTATCCTGCTCTACCTATCCTATTTTCTCTTATTCAAAGACTAGCTTCCGCCCACGACTTTGTACGTGCATCCCCGTTTTTCCCCGTTTCCGCAAGAATTTCCGGAAATCCTTTCTTAGCGGATGCCTACGTCCTAACAGATGTTAGGACGTAGGCATCCGCTAAGAAAGGATAGATACCTGCATGCCAAATTTCAGCCCGATACGTCCAGTGGTTTGGGCTGTGCGTTGATAGATCACTATATCAGTCACCTTTGAGTTTTATATAATATATAGATGATTGCGGTTTTTATTTGTTTTGGCAAAAAATAAATTTCTTTATTTCTTTATGAAGTATGAAATAGGCAGAAGAAAGAAGGTATTATGGTGTATTATAAATAGTAACGGTGGCAGTGGAGACAATAAAAGTACATAGGTAAAACGGTGTTATGTCATCGCTCATCAGGCTCTAAACCTATTATTGGGTAACAGATTAACTGCTCATTAAAGTCAATGATTATGGAGAGAATGTGTCTCGTATCCAATTACCAACGCGTTAGATAGTTTACTCTATAGGTACTGGTCATTTCAAATCTTTCAAAACCTTGAACAGAACAGGAGAACATTTTGAAATAGTCTTCTATAGAGATGTTAAAGGTTACATTAAATACCTATAGGGTTAAGTTGTCCAAAATATAAGTACTTCCATTTAAAGCAAACAGTACGAACAAAGCATTGACCCCAAACGCAGTGTGGTCCAGGACTTCAGGAGCTCGTTCCATATTCGACCGCCATTCAAGTTCTCACGAGGCGAGACAAAGCGACACAATAGCCTACGTGAGCCGGCGACAATATGACAACTACATAATTAATAACCTCTAACTCATCTCAGCAGATATAATTTTCTCATTTATCTCGCGGGTTCCTTCACCTCGGCCTTTGTCGGTACTATAAAGCTGTTCCAATTCAAACTGTGCCGTTACGCACGACGCCGCGTGCATCATGATTACTAATTACTATGTGTAATTGTATAGTAAAATTGGGGTTTGTGAATTCATTAGTGTTTCGCTGTGCTAGATTTGGTGTTTTGTACATTATTGTTGTGGATCTCAGTGCTGTTATACATTTCAATTAGGCCACTTGTGTAGGATCTTTAAAGATCAGTAGATAGATAAATATAGATGTTCCAATATACAGGGTGACTGGTAATTCGACGTGATACTTCAAAGGGGTTATACTAGAGGTCATTTGCAACAAATTAAGTCCAGTTAACCAGGGGTCAAAAATGGATGGTTATTGAGCTATGACGGATTTTGATATGAAAAATTTCTGCCTTTTTACCAAAAACAATTAATTATGAAAAAACTACTACACTGTAAACATTCAATTGATATTTTTTTGAAAGCCGAAGAATGAGCGATCAGTTAAAAAAAAAATTGCCCAAAACTTGCATCACCTCAAAAAGAAAAGGGTCATAGCTCAATAACCATCCATTTTTGACCCCTGGTTAGCTGGACTTAATTTGTTGCAAATGACCTTTAGTATAACCCCTTTGAAGGATCACGTCGAATTACCAGTCACCCTGTATAGGGCTGATGTTGATGTGACGGAACAACGAATAGCATTTAAAATCAATTCAATTAATGATGTTACACAAAGAAATTTAATTTAAAACGAAATAGTCGAGAACGATCTATTTCGGTACAAATCAATTGTGAACGCTGTTGTCACCGCGGCACATAAAACTAGACAACCACTTACAAAATGTCGTATTTAAATTTTCTATTTGATAGCTTATGAAAAGGTAGCCGACTTAACGAACGTCCGCGTCGGCCCGCTCAAAGTGGCTTTATTGTCGTTTTAAATATGCGATCACTTAATATGACTTATGACGTACTATAGTTGACAATATGCTCGAATAAAATTGACTTGTGGTTGAATAGGATTACGATGTAGTGCTATGTTCTGCTCGTGAATGATAGGCGCTTGATAAAGGGGAAATATGATTTATAGGCGTGTCTTGACGGATGACACGTTTGACACGATTAATAGGGTTTTTAAGAATGGTATTCGAGGCGTATTTTAAGTCGATTTATGCGTAGTTGTACAATACCATACATCTTTACATACTAGCAGTCTTTCTTCCTATTGACACTTTTTTATACCATCGCTTAACCTTGTATTTTCAAGGTGTTATTAATTATCGAATAATGCTTTTCCAATCTTATTGGTCTCTGATCTTACCAAGTCCTCTTTTTGCAAATAAGCTAAACATTTCTCATTTACTTCCAGATACATGAAGTACCTATATGACTACGAGTGCGAGAAGAAGAACCTGTCAACCAGGAGCGAGTTGGACGCGGCCATAGAGGGCAACAAGCGGGAGGGCCGCCGCGCCTCCGGGCAATATGACGCCCAGGCGGCATTGTCTATGGTAAGATCTCCACATTTATTTAAAACAACGATTTGCCGTTTTCTTACATCTTTGGATTTTTTTTATATTGTTGGTTATTTCTTATTTCTTATTAAATAATAAAATAGGTAACTAGGTACCTATGATGTTTTAAAATTGTATAGTAGAAATAAAATATCTTTACAAATATTTTATATTAGTTTAATTATCAACTTATGATTGCTTCTCCAAATTTTACAAATTTTCCATACATAACCTGTCTTCAATCCGTTCTTTATCCGGAATACTTAAAACGTAAACGCATTTGCAAATGTTAAATGGGCGGTGGTGATCACTTATCATCTGAAACATTATAAAAAAATTGGTTGTCTGTAAAGTCGGTTTACTGACGATAGTTGAACGTGACAACGTCCGATTGTGCTTCTTTGTCGCTCGTTCCGCGCTCTCGCTTGCACTTCAAGCCTTACATGCAACGCCTCAGAGCGAGCTAACGCCGCATGAGTCATGTTTTTTCGGGCGTGCAGCCGGCTCTATCGAATTATAAGACGTTGCCACGTCAAAAATACCTGCGGCCTAATTAAATCTTAACCATAATAACCATTATGTCCATTCCAGCCGTCACTAAACCGCGGGGTACCGGCCTCCCTCGCGCAGCTATCCCACATGCAGCCGCTGTCGCTGTCGCTGGGCGGCGTGCCGCGCCTGCCGCCGCTGCCGCACGCGCCGCACGTGCAGCACGACATCGAGTACCGCGTGCGCGAGTACATGAAGATGATACAGCAGCAGCGGGAGCTCATACGCAACGGTGAGTGTAGTGTAGCCGACGTGAGGTGCTTTTCCACTAGAGATGTGCCGTAAAATGTGACTGCTATGCTCTGAAACTATGTGACCGTTTCCTCCAATAGGTACTAAGCTTTCTAGCGTAGTAAAATGTGCTATGAAGATGCGCCGCCGCAAAGTGGCTGAGCGTGGATGTGCAGCTCGAGTTATAGACTTTTACATACATTGCAACTTTTAAACATGAGGAACATTTATAGGAGTCCCTGCTGGCTTTGCATCTTCTACAAAAATATTGTTTTACGCTGACTTACCTTTTTCACAAATAAGCATTTAATTCCGGTTTGATAACATCATCTTTACTTTAGAATCAGAATAATAAATAGTTTTTCTTATAATAAATCTTATTCCCAGGTTCAGAGTCTCCCCCCGGCGCCCCGATGGTGTCTCCCCGCGACGCGGCGCTGTCCGCCATCGACGTGTCGCGTCTGACACTATGGTCTCTCTACAATAATAACAACAACAGCCCGCAACCAGACCTTGAACCTCAACGGTATGTATCAAGTTGTTTTAGTTTTCATTATGAATTTATAGTTCTAAGTAATATAATTAAGTAGCTTGAGGCAATTAGACCGTAGTCGAAGCTTTTAGATAACTTAAAGGACAGGAGAAAAAAAAGTGAAAGACATAACATAAAAAACACTATTTTATTATAATAGCTGCTTTATTATTATCTACCCTCTTTACAAAGATATTCAAAGATCTTTCAAGACCATTCTTGTAAACAATTTAATTCTTTTGAGAATCTACTAAATCTCAATTATTCAATAGTAGGTACTATTTCTGGGTATTATTGAAATAATACAAAATAAGTCATAAATACACCTTAATATTATTAAATACAAAATACACAATGTACATATCCCCATACTAAACCCAGCACTTCACGCAGCAATACACATTACAGAGAGGCGCTGAACCTGAGCGAGAGCCCGAACTCGACTAACGGCGTGAAGCGCGAGGCGTGCCGCTCGCCCCCCCCGCCGGCCAAGCGCCGCACCCCGCGCCCCCCCTCCCCGCGCTCGCCCCACGGCCACTCCCCCCGCGCCCCGCACTCGCCCTCGCCCCGCTCCCCCCGCTCGCCGCGCTCCCCGCGCTCGCCCGCGCGCGAAGACAAGCACGCGCACCTCAATGGGGCTGCGAATGGTGTGAGCGGCGCTGCGTTTAAGATCTCTACGAGAGGTAAGATAAAAAAAGTCTTCGAACATTGAGTAAAAAAATTAGTTTTATACTTCATATTTGTGATAGATTTTGAGGAATAAATAAGCCAAATACCATTCAAAATTTGTACCTATCAGATAATATCAACTTATTCACTAGAAGCATTCTTTCTTTCTTCCTTTTGGGCACGGTCACCAATTTTCCATCTCTGAATCATTTTTAAAACATCTTATTTAGGTATACCCACAGGTATACCTATTCTTAAACATGACAATTCTTGTTTACAGGTGACGCAAGCACAGGCGATCAGAAACTGGTGGTATCCATCGAGCTCAATGGTGTAACATACGAAGGAGTACTATTCCCATCACAAAACGGAAACGGCCAGAGCAACCATCGGCAAATGGTCTCTTAAACATACCAGACAAAGTTTTACGAAATAGGACACTATTTTACGCTTTACGTCCCATAGCACTAGATACGATATCGCTGTGGCATAACCATACCTCTTTACATCCACTATTTAGGATAATCTCAGTAAGATCTTCGAATTGTTAGAGAATCAACCCCATGTAATCCCGCAGGCGACTGCTATCTCACACGTTCTAGAAGAATCCCGAAAAATAACTGAGTAGAGGGAGAAAGACGGTAAAATTTGAGATAATTCGTTTGCAGATTACATAGTTACTACAAATTGCACTTACGATCTCCGTGCACGGTTTCACATAGATATTCAGTCTTATATTATCTGTAATATGCGTTGAAATAGTATTAGTAAAGGTTAGGTTGTCTACGGTAACATAACCTAACCTATTAGGACTTTAAATACTTATAGTGTTAGCATTACTAGGTTTGTGTTTGGGACTAAAAGCGTCAGTGAAACTCAATAGTTTGAGTAGAATTATATTTTACTAGCTTTCCGCCTGCGGCCTCGCCCGCGTTTTCAAAGAAAATCCCGCATAGTTCCCGTTCCCGTGGGATTTCCGGGATAAAACCTAGCCTATGTTGCTCAGTGAAGATGCAGCTTTCTAATGGTGAAAGAATTTTTGAAATCGGTCCAGTAGTTTATGCGTGAAAACCATACATACATACATACATACATAATTACAAACTTTTCCTCTTTATAATATTAGTATAGACAAAACAAGGATTTGTTTGAATATTTATAGTTTGCTTATAGTTGTCACTGCCCAGATGTCACCTGTAGAAAATCATTTGATTCATTATGTTTGTTTCGAAACTTTTCGCGGTTGAAAATGACAATTGTAAATAGTCAGTTGTGTTGTTTATGTTATGTCCGATGAGTGATACGATGTGCTCGGTTTTTATATGTTTTTATGTAAATTTTTGTAAATATTGTCGTGTAAAGTTGAGTAGTCGGATTTTCTACACCGCATTGTATGTTTGTGATTGTTAGGTATGATAGGTGTACATTTCGAATATTATTGATATCAGTATTGTGTTAGTTTATAATTATTTATAAATTATGATTGAATTTTTCTGTTCGCTGTGGAACTATCAAATTCCTTAAAACAATTTTTATATTTAATTAGATATAGCAATTGCTTTTGGGGATTTGTTATTTGGATTTATAACAGTATGAGTAATAGTAACAGAAAAAGTTTGTATCATTATGATAATGAAAATAAAGAAAATCTATAAAAAAGTTTTATTTTAATGATCTGTGCGCATCTCGAATATATTATTTTAATGACATTATGAAACTCAATTTTAGTGAAATAATGAAATTATTTGAAATTGGAATTTGAACATTAAATTTGAAATATTCCAAGTGAAAGGCACAAGATAAATTAAAATTAATATAATAATTTTTAAGATTTTTAATAATAATGGCATAATATAATAACTTTTCAATGTCTCTTAGCACTACTTAAATTAGTTTTAACGGGATTCGCCTGTTAGAATTATATGCCATTCTATAGTTTAGACTAGAATATTACGGAATGATAACGGAGCAAAAAGGTTTATTACAAATTTTCAATTAATTCGAATTTTGTGCAGATTTTTTCGAAAATCTCGCATGTTTAAATTATTCATCGTGTGCAATAAGCGATATCAAAAATAATAAACCATGAATTATATAAAATTGTAGGCATGTAGCGTAGGAGTAGGAAATTTAGTAGTAATACTGTAAAATATGAGATGCTTGTAAATGACTGATTTAATAATTTACAAATAGTAATTTAATTTTTAATTGTTATATTCGATAAATGTTTTTAGAATTGAATAATCAAGCTAAATAGGCGTAGTGTAGTACATTCCTGATGTACAATAATTTTAAGAGCAAAAATAATTGAAACGCTGGCCTACGGACGCAGGTATTCAGCTAATATTTACGATTTTCGTGTTACACCAAAAAATTTTGATGTATTCAAATAATATACATGAATAAATAATTATTATGACAAATATGATTTTTATTTTCTTTAGTGTTTCACCCTTCCTACCGAATCCTGTTATTCCTTACACGAATATTGTACCAATTTTTGTAAGAGGTCAATCTAGACCACTGCAACCAAGAACCACAGTATTACAATATTATTTCCTACAGTAAGGTAACGCCTTTGATGTCGCGCGATGCCGCCGCCAGCGTAGGTACTTAAGCTGCCACACGAAAATATGCTAGGATTGCAACAAATGGGAAATAAAACAATTGTGATTATTAATATTATGATGAAATCATTTATTCATATGTAGGTACATTCAAAATAATTGCGATTATTAAATCTGATGTAATTATTTGTTCATAAATATATAATTACTACATATATTGCACTGCTAAATATTTACGTGGACACTTTATTTTTGGATGTTCTTAATTGTCTATTATAACATTTAACTAAGTAATGCATTCGCATTGGGATGAACAATCTGATAAGACAAGATTGAGAACAACATATACACAGCTTTGATTAAAATTCTATAGATACAAATACAATCTATCTAAAATATCTTAATAAATTCTGGGATTTCGATGTAGATTTACATCCATACACAGAACAGTTTGTGCGCGCCATTATAGAACATGTAGGTAAGTATAAAAAAAATATTACACAAATAATACGAATGCGTCGTCTTTTCGCGCTAGGTAATGCAAACTTAGCGTGATTGCAGTACGCGGCCCGCGTCGCCCGACCCCCCCGCCAGTTCCCCTCCGTTTCTCTGTGCAAGTACTTATATTCGTCGCCATACTGTAGGAAATATTGTAATACTGTGGTTATAGCTTTATATAGCGCTAACATTTCTGCAGGACACCCTTATATTTTTATGCTGTCTAAACGCCGCGCTGTAAACACTGTTTACACCATATCTGACGAATATACAAAAAAAAAAACATTAAAATCGGTCAAGAAGCTTGGCCTTTGAATTACTTATTTAGTTTGGATGGAATTATAACGTAGATACAAAAAAAAATGATTTTTCAATTCAAATTTCAAGCAGGATGAATTTATGTTTCAGTTTCACAGAGTAGTAATATTTTTTGCAATACAAGCTAAAAAACGTCGAAGAATTATTATAGCTGTATGTATGGTATAATATTTAATTATTATTATTCATATTCGTTTGCGATTATCATTTACATAAAAGAAATAATGCTACTCGCGCCATCTATTGTTACTATTAGGGTTGTTGAGGATTCCTCTTCCGCTTCCTCATAATGCGGAAGTTCCGCAATATTTTGGGTTCCTCAACCGTTACCGCATCCTCAAAAATTAAAAGAAAAAAATCCTCTTCCGCTATCGCTTCCTCAAAATTTTTATGAGGATGCCGTATCTACGGCAACGCACTCGCTGCAGCGCGATGCAGGCCCATCCGATCGGGCGGCAAATTTACAAAGCCTATACCGTGAAATATTGCCCACTTTTTTTGAATAATTTCAATTATTTTCGCAAAAATTTTCTATGAAAACGTTAGTATTTTATCTTAGCATATGTTTTTCTTAGATCGTGTGCATATATTGCTGTAGCAGACCCTATAAGCTTTTTTTGATGGTGGGCAATGTTGTCAAATAGAGATCGCTACAGTATTGGGTAATTTTGCCCACCCTTTTAACTTTTGTTTAAAACAACCTTCAGTGGTAATAATAGCATCAATTAAAATACTCTTCAAAAGTTATTTAATAACATATTATGAGTAAAAAAATTGGTTGTTTGTAAAGTAGGTTTACGATCGAGATGTTTACGTGATAACGTCTTATTGGTGGCAGCGCTCGAGATGAGACGGGAGATCGGTCCGTCTCTCTCTCGTTATACCTGCGATCGCGCTCGTGAGGTTTTGGTGTGACACAAGTTTCTGAACATGTCACCCGACTAAAACGATTTTAAAAACGTTATCACGTTAAAAATATCCTGTGTTTTACCCATCATGCACAAACTATCACTTGAATTTTCACCATTTTTTGCCCGCGAAATCACACATGATATTCGATGAGTTACAGCAAGTTGCTGATTTAAGACACAAACAATAGGCAGTGTTGTCAGACATATAACCTGTTTTACACCAAATACTATTAATGTTGCCAAAGTATGAAGGTATTTTTGCAATTTAAAAATTTTCTTATGAATTGATCTTCGGGCAAAGATACCCTTGTGGGCAATGTTGGCATAATATTTCACGGTATTATATGTATACTATTTGAGTCACGAGTCGGACTTTAATAGATGAGCTTTTGTTTATACCTACATATCACTCAATCTATCCCAGTAAAGAAGTGTCCTAAATGGATTGGCTTTTGTCGAGATATTTTCAATCATTACATACGAACAAAACCTAGTCGAGTAGAGTCTTCAGTCTTCACCATCACTTGAATTATCACCATTTTTTGCCCGCGAAATCACACATGATATTCGACGAGATACAATAAGTTGCTGATTTAAGTAAGTGAAACACACAATAGGCAGTGTTGTCAGACATATTACCTATTTTACTAATTACTAAGTGTAAAGCCATATGCCAAAGTATGAAGGTATTTTTAGGGACAATATTGGCATATTTCACGTAGTTAAAATATCAATATGTAGAGACAGGAGAGTGTTTTCGTGTCTTTTGTTTTAATTTTTAATTTTAAAGGGTTTAGTTTTTAATTTTGATTATAATTTTCTATCATCCTCGTCCTCATCCACTTCCTCTTCCGCTTCCTCATCCGCATCCTCTTCCTCAAAAAAATATCCTCATCCTCATCCGCATCCCCTAAATTTGCGTGTGAAAATTCCTCTTCCTCCTCCTCTTCCTCATAATCACTTCCTCAACAACCCTAGTTACTATTGTAAAATAAAATGTTAATTACAGTGACATCTATGTGCAGCAATACATAACACTACAATTTGTACGTCTTACAGACCCTTCGTAGTACGGCAAATCGTCAATAGATGTCAGTAATACGAAATTCAACTAGACCATCGCAGAACCTTTATCCCTCTTATTAAATACTAGCTGCGCTTCGCGGTTTCACCCGCGTGGCTCCGCTCCTGTTGGTCTTAGCGTAATGATTTGAATTTTTCAAATCGGACCAGTAGTTTTTGAGATTAGCGCGTTCAAACAAACAAACAAACTCAAACTCAAACATTGATTTATTCAATTAGACTACTATTTAGTAGCACTTTCGAATCGTCATTACATAAGTATTTTTTACATTTACCACCGATTCGGAAAGCAGTATCTATGGAGAAGAATCGGCAAGAAACTCCATAGTTGCTCTTTTAAAATCATGTCAATATTACATAATATGTAACTTATATCTAACTACATAATATATCATAATATGCCAAAGAACTGTCCTGTGGTTTTTACGCGACAACCCTCCATGGGTCTTTATCGTCCATATATTCCTGAGTAGGTCAGTACCTACCAGCAAGTGTGCAAGCCGTGCTTCAGCTGGAGAGTACATAGGGTACTAATAATATATGCAACTTAACGGTTTCCTCGGGGAAGTGGGCGACCCTCGAGTGTATAAAGCCTGCTAAATGGATGGCAGAGAATAGAATGCGAACTGGGCCGCTTCCTGGGGGTCGCCAGGGCGCGCCTGGAGCTGGCGCTGGGCGCGGCAGCATGCGGGACGCCAGCCAATCCCGCCGACCGACCCGACCACCTGGTCGGTCGAACCCACCATCCCCACCAGTAAGCTTGACGACAGCAGGGCCGGCAACGACCCAGCATATGGAGTCCGCTACTGGTGGAAACAATAAGAAGACTCGCATGAGATGGTCAGCTGACCAAAATAAAAATGCCATGCGAGCATATTATAGGGCGACTGAGGGTGAAACCAACCGGACTGGGTACCGAGTGCGACTGCTCCGCGAATTCAATATCTTGGAACCCAACATCACCCTCACTGAACAAAATCTGGTGGATCTGGCGTACTACAGTTAGTACGCTCTCTGAACTAGTACATTTTTATATAAGTTTTAAATTTAGAACTACTAAACTCTTTAATATTGTGAGGAATTCTATTGTAAAAGCGTATACCTTGACCCATAAATGAATTTTTAACTTTAGCTAATCGGAAAAATGGCATTTCAATTCTATTCCTGTTCCTTGTGCCATAATCGTGTCTATCTCCTACTCTTGTGTGTAAGTCGGAGCTTTTGTGTACATGCAAAATATTATTAAATATATAGTATATACTGTGATGGTACAGTAAGGATACCAGTATTCTTAAAATGATCTCTTAGTGAGTCCCGAGCACGTAAATTATATATAGAGCGAATGGCTCTTTTCTGTAAGATAAATATAGTTTCTATATCTGCAGCCCTGCCCCACAGTAGAATTCCATAGGACATAATGCTATGAAAGTAGCTGAAATAAACCAATCTAGCCGTATCTTCATCGGTGAGATGCCTTATTTTTCGGACTGCATATGCAGCTGAACTGAGCTTACCTGCAGCGGTGTTGACATGGGCTCCCCACTGTAGTTTCTCGTCCAATGTTAACCCTAGAAATACAGTAGACTCAGTAGGATGCAATACCTCCCCGTTCAAGGTAATATCTCTGTTCAACTTTTTTACGTTAGGAAGTAAAAATTCAACACAAGTGGTTTTTTTGGCATTTAATAATAAATTATTGGCAGTAAACCATTCAGATATGTGTAAAAGAGCACTGTTCACTTCGTCAACATTTGGGTCATGCCTATCCACATTAAAAATTAATGAGGTATCATCTGCAAACAGAACTATTTCACACCTATCCTGCAAATAATAGGGAAGATCATTGATATATACCAAGAACAAGAAGGGACCTAAAATTGACCCCTGTGGAACACCAATGTTAATTGACGCACAGCTAGAATGTTCTCCATTAACAACTACAGTCTGTATCCTATCATGCAGGTATGACGCTATGAGGTTCTGGGCTTTTCCTTTAATTCCATAGTGATTAAGTTTACGTAACAAAGTACAATGTTCAACGCAGTCAAATGCCTTGGAGAGGTCACAAAATATCCCCAGAGCATTTTTTGAGTTTTCCCATGCTTTATATATATGTGTTAGAAGTGCAACTCCAGCATCTGTGGTTGAGCGCCCCTTTGTGAAACCAAACTGTTTGGTGTGCAGTAAATTATTAGATGCAAAATGACTACTCAATTGGTTTAATATTAACTTCTCGAATACCTTACTTAATGTTGGTAAAATAGAGATAGGTCTATAATTGTTACAGTCTTCTTGATCGCCCTTCTTAAATAGAGGTATAACTTTACTAAGCTTTAGTAAATTAGGAAATGTACCATAGTCACAACACTTATTAAATATGAAAGCTAAATTTTTCGCAATATTTTCTATTATATTATTAACTAAATTTACGGACATTCCCCAAAGATCACAAGTATTTTTTAGATTAAGCGTCTTAAAGGCAGTAACAATATCACTAGTCTCTCTTCAGCTTCATAATATTAGTATAGACTATAGATTATAAATGCGAAAGTTACTCTGTCTTTAAGTGAACTTGAAAAATCTTGACAAATTAAATGCAATTTAATATGAGGGTATTTGAACATCCCTCTAATTCACGAGCACATAAGATTATCTGTTTTTTTTTCTATGAAGTGGCTAAAATAAATAAATATATTAAATTTGGTTCAAAATAGGTGAGAAGTAGGCTTTTTTTATTGTGGTGGGTGAGGTGATGAATGGGCGTCTAGAAATGCCGGCCCTCGGCGGGTGACGCGACCGCGACAGCCCAAAGCTTTTGAAGTGAAACCACAGTGAAACTGCGTTGAAAAATTTCAAGGTCGCGTCATATACATCCTAGAGTAAGGGGACGATTCTGATATCTTTGCATTGTGCCAAAGAAATTTTATTTCTGACATACCTACGTGTTCGACACACGCTCTTTTTTACGAATGTAGTAACAAAAACGAAGAAGAGATATCCAATGCAAGTGTATTTTCGCCGCTTCCGAAACGGCAAAAGTTTTGATAGAATTGATTTTTTGGTTTATTTTTTATAGATTTTTTTTTATTTTAATATTTAAAAAAATCTTTCGTTTTCTTTCATTTTATTCTAGCTTCCGAACATAAAATAATTACTTTATAACTAGGTACCTACTTAATATTCCATAGTTGTACGAAATATAATAAAATATATTGTAGCAATGCAGTAAGGTAAGGAACCTGCAATAGCAGGTAAGGAAATAAAATATAAAATTTTACAGACAAACAGATAAACAGACGAAAATTCTAAAAAGTATATTATTGACTTCGATATCGATTGTAAGTAGATCACGCCACAAGTATTCTTTTAAAATAATATTCAATGTACATTTTTTTCTTTCCTACGATTTTATTATCTATATTGAACGCTACGATAAAAATTGTTAACTATTACTTAACTATACGAAACAAATTTTTTCGTGTTTGTGCATATTCAAAGATGTGAGTTATAACTGAATCTACTGCTACAGTGGACTACCGCTTTCAGTGACAGGGCCACAGGTGTTGATTAGAATCTCTGCGACCTCTGCAGCAGCAGGAAGACCAGCTCTACCCTTCTTGGGGTAGCGTAAGCGAAACACGACTCACGCCGCGCCAACGCGACTGACGATGCTATTGTAAATTGTAATACCTACCATAGTAAATACTATTACCACCTGTGATTACCACAGCTACAGTGAAAAGCGAAGCGTGCGCGGATTTTAGGTTGCTATCAGTCAACGCATTTCAGAGAAGATAGATATATAGAGAAGAAGATAGTTGCTAATGTATTTTGATATAGGTTACCTACACTTGTCGTGTCTTATATTAACTAGTGGTCGTCCCACAGAACTGGGACGTCCAGTGCTCGCAATTCGAAAAGAGCTTATAGGTATGCGTGTACGTGTTAAATGCAATATGTGTATTGTGTATGTTTAATAATTTTTCTTATTGTTTAAACTTTAAATGTATTTTTTACTCGTTATTCAAAAAGAATAGCATTCTCTTTTAATAAATTAATATAAGCGTGACAACTGACAAGCTTCATAAATATCCGCTTGCGCAAGTTTCTTAAAACTAATTTGAGTACTTAGGTACTAGTCATTAAGATTTGCTTTATCTACTTAGTTCATTGAATAATTCGATTCCATTTCAAGATAGTTTCGAAGAGAGAATTCACAAATACTTATTAAGAATAGAGAGGATAAAGGATGCATTAATAATTCTTAATTCGTTTTGATTGCGGTAGAGAACTACGTAAATTTAACTTTTAATTTTTCCCTGAATGTATGTAATAGAAAAATTAAAAATTATATCCAGGTTGCGGTTCCCATATTTTATGTTCAGAATTTAGTTTAATACAATAATGTGAAGTCAAATAAATGTTCTTTCTTTACTTTTTAAATCTGTATTTGTAACTACATTTTTATTGTCTTTAAGATACTAGCTTTCCGCCCGCGGCTTCGCCCACGTCTACATAGGAAAGCACAATAAGGATTAATTAAGAAGGTCAAATTTTTGTTTAGAAATGTAATTTTTATATTTTTTTTATTAGTAGGTACCTTATAATTAGCATAAGCTTATCTATTATTTCAGTCATCTACACTAATATTATAAAGAGGAAAACTTTGTTTGTTTGTTTGTTTGTTTGATTGTAATGAATAGGCTCATAAACTACTGGACCGATTTTAAAAATTCTTTCACCATTCGAAAGCTACATTATCCACGAGTAACATAGGCTAGGTTTTATCCCGGAAATCCCACGGGAACGGGAACTATGCGGGTTTTTCTTTGAAAACGCGGGCGAAGCCGCAGGCGGAAAGCTAGTATGGTATAAAAGTAGAGTTTGAATTTCACTGTATGATTATATTAATACCACATTAAAAACATGGACTAAGTACTTTTGGTACGGGAGCTATAATTAACGTTTTAAAAAAAGTCATTTTAGTATAGTTGGATTTTTGATATACTGTTTCTCTTGCTATTTCGGTTAGAGTCCGGGCTGTCTGGCTGGCGGTAGTGGTTGCGTTTATTAGTGCGCACAGGAAAATATCCGTAATTTAAAGTCATTTATTAACGCGTAATTTTTAATCTTTTGCCTTTAGATTGATCCATCAGACATAATTTTTTTATTGCAAGATGTTTTTTTCGTTGTTAAATAGGTGCCATACGCAATTTTTTATTTCAAAATAATTAAAATGTCATCGAAATAAGTGAAATTACATCAACATGAGTCCGCTTAAAAGGTAAGTAATAACTTTATTACTTATTATATTATCCTTTTATATTGAATAATAATTAGTAAACTAATATTTTTAATAGATGGTTTCATATTTATACCACTTTTGGGTATTAATATGAATTTGATGATATTTGGTTTTTATCAAGTTTACATTAACGTCCTATTTGAGGTTCGTTGGGAAAAGGAGGCACCATGGTAGATTGTTGCTAAAAAATTGTAAATAGTAAAATGAATATTATACATAGTATATCCTTCACGGGGACTCATGTTGATGGAATTTCACTTATTTCGATGACATTTTAATTATTTTGAAATAAAAAATTGCGTATGGCACCTATTTAACAACGAAAAAAACGTCTTGCAATAAAAAAATTATGTCTGATGGATCTATCTAAAGGCAAAAGATTAAAAATTACGCGTTAATAAATGACTTTAAATTACGGATATTTTCCTGTGCAGATAAGATGCGCACTAATAAACGCAACCACTGCGGCCAGCCAGACAGCCCGGACTCTAACCGAAATAGGAAGAGGAACAGTATATCAAAGAACCAACTATACTAAAATTCTCTCTTGTCAACGTTGGTAGCTCCTATACGATTTATGCATAGTGCAGAAAGAAAAAACAGTAAAGACACCAGCCACTATATCTGACGGTGCATTTACATCAAACGAACATAGAGCTAGAGCTAGAGCAAGAGCATTCTTTCGTGTTCTTTTAGTGTAAATGAAAACTCGTATTCAGTTCAGCATTAGAATGCTCTACACCTGTTTACATTTAAATAATTTGTCATAGTGGGGTTAGAATGAGCATTCGCTCGTTTGATGTAAATGCACCGTGAGACTTTACTTAATGTAGAGGTACATAATGTAGAGGTATATGATATTATAGAAATGTTTATTTTCTACTTCGACGACAATTTCGTAACAGTTTACTACTAGACTGTAGCACAGGTCGTGGTAATTTTTCCAATCTTTTTTTCCAACCAAAAGCAAATTTTTTTTGCAATTATATTAGATATTAAGGCTCAATAATTTCAGTTTTTTTTTTTGTTTTAACCTTACAGAGAATATAGAAAATAACTAATCACGTTGAGTTGCTTCGGCATTTGGGGCAGATGCCGAAACAACTCAATTAAGTCTACACACAAAAATAAAAGGGCGCTCTCGTTAGGGGGCTGCGATACTAAAACATTTGCACATATACACGAATTATGCACCCCTCTGTTTCCGGGTTTTACCAAACCATTTCAACATCAAAATCAAATGACGCTACAAAAAGGCAATACGCAAATGTAGAGTACTGAAAAAAGTGTATTTTTTTTTCGACATTTTCTAGCGAATCGTGGACTGATGGCTAGTGCCAATAAAAAACTAAACGGTTAGGCGTTTTGGTTGTGTTGCTACGCTTGGGCGGCGTGTGGGCTAGGGCGGGAGACGGGGAGCGGGTCTTCAGGCTTCTGACAGTCGACAGTCACCATGCGACCGTGGATCGGGGCGCACGCCGCGTCCGCTGCGCGATCTAACGAAATTCATTCCCCACAAAACGATAGCTAAAGCAACATGTGAAAAGTTTTCCGTTTGTAACGAACCGTATATTTTTACTGTGACCGTGTTTAGTTTTCGAATAAGGTAAGCGTCACGAACATTTGTTTACTAATGTAATATATTATGTTATTCTCGTATTGTACTTTCAGTCATTGTTGTAAGTTATTTAAAATACATCGACTCTACGTAGAAATTATTTTCCGATGTGTGTACGCAAACCGCATTTTTATATCAGTATTTCAAAAGTGTGCAAAATATTGTACATTTTAGGTATAGTTATTTTTATGAAGCAATAAAATTTCTTGAGTTATGACGTTATCGTATAAGTATACGTTTTAATTCAATACAATAAACATACTCATATTTCACTTATCGTTACGAAAGTTTGATGAACTTGCACACACATAAATCCAAAGAATAGCAATCATATAGCAATATACGCAAAAAACACAATAACAACAATTTATGAACACAATTGCAAACACATAGATAAGTTTACAAAACTCTACATAAGAAAATGTTTCAATTATTTTACAAACTATACGATTTCAATTAGTTGTCACTTTCATATACCGTGTATTATTTATTTGTATTCTTATCTTATCACTACAATATTTACTATTTACCAGTAACCCTTTCTTCACAACGGTTCAAACATACAGAGAGAAGTTACGATAGTATACTGTTATACATTATTCATGGTATGAAATGTTTCAGTACAACTTAGGCATCCTAATTACGTACCATTTCGAGTGCACATGTAAGGTGTTGCAAGTAAACAGGTATCGAGGCCGTTTGCTAATTATTTTGTCGTGACGGTGACGTGTTGACGCTTGGTGACACGCTTCCTGGGCTATGGAGCACACGAACATATATATGTGATTGAATTCAAACTGGGTTTAGAAAATGTTGGATACCGAAGAATATCGAGAATATAATATAATAAATAAAAAAAGAATTTTACTATATATCGCATGAAATATTTGGTTTCATAAATGTTTTACTATCAATGACAAGGTCTCAATTTTGCTAAATTTGATTTTAGGAACATATTCAGTATTTACAAAGGAAAAAACATTTACAAGTTTCTTACCATAATCAGTAATTAAAGATATTTTAAAATATATACAAAGAGAATCACAGGACAGATATATTTTATATTTGGTACAATTTAATCACGAACTAAACGAAGGACAACAATGAAAAATATGTTAAGAAAATGTAACCTGCAAAAACAAATTATAACCAAATGGAATCTAAATTACAAGTATTTGCTCTAACATTTGCTTTGTGATAAACAAAAGATAAAGCGTTCTTTTTAAATAAATG
Source organism: Colias behrii (assembly GCA_029959065.1). Lineage (NCBI taxonomy): Eukaryota > Metazoa > Arthropoda > Insecta > Lepidoptera > Pieridae > Colias > Colias behrii. The sequence goes on along the minus strand of JARWMC010000019.1, from coordinate 4,166,257 downwards.
TAGTGTTTCTTGTCTAAGTGCATTTCGAAGCCAAATTAAATAGTCAGTAGCTAAGCCTACCGTATGCTAGAATCTTTTAATTATTGTGCTATATACTATATATCTATATTATTTTCCATAGTGTTAACCAATAATATTATTTTTTACCGTCTATGTTTTCGGATTCATAGAGAACGAGATGGAAGGCTCTATATGTAGAGTCTACTAGCGAGAGACTATGTTACTATGCTTTGAATTAAAAAACAGATTTTTTAATCGGCCGGGTACTTTGTGATGAATCTTACCATAAAAATAATCAAATCCATAAAATATATATGTATAACGGTTTTGATAAGCAATAGAATATGAATTTTAAAAGGCTTTACAAAAATAAACAACACAATTTCATATATTTTTTTGCTTGTTTTTGTTGAAAACAAGATTTTGGCACGTAAATGAATTATTTAAGTTTTAACGTCTTGAAAATAATTGTTATATCATAGTTATTTTACTATTGTAAGTTTTCATTGGCACAATTTTAATAAAACATGACTGACATGTTGGCGAAAAATTGAAATAACATTTTGAAATAGTAAAAAGTTAAAGCACAGCAGCAACAGTATATAACGTTCGTGTTCATAATAATATTATTTTCTTGTATATTATGGGAGTTGTAAGTTGATACTTTTCACATAATATTAAATTATGTACATGGTTCTATTATATTACAGCTTAACCAAAGTTCGAAATTAACTTCTATTCATAATTCACTAATTAAATACATGTTATTCAACAAGATCGTAGAGATTTTCTAAATTCTTTGATTTCACTTTCCATGCGACATTTTGAGCAACACCCGTGTAACATTTGAATATATTTATCGTACATTTTTATGTAAATTAACTCATAATATTCCCATACTGCATCTTGACACAAATCTTGATTCGTGCGCACAACGCATTAGATGGTCCATTTTACATTCTGCACGTTATTATCAATATTTTATACATATAAAAAAGAGCGTGTGTGCCGAGCACACGTGTCAGAAGTGAAACTTCATTAGCGGGATTCAAAGATACCAAAATCGTCGCCTTACTATGGAGTGACGTGGCGATATTGCCATGACGCGACCTTGAAATTTTACTCTAAACTAGCCTAAAGAAGATTCACTTCAAAAAGTGTAGAAAGGTTTCCAACACTACATTGGATCTTGAAAAGCACTAACGCAAACACGTCTAGACATCAAAGTAAGGCATCATTCAACCATCGTCACTGTAAAAGACAACTAATGAAAAATGTGGCCAATTAGCCACATTCTTGCCACTGCTAGAGCTCTAATAATCTACACCTTTTTACTCATAATATTACAACATTTTTAACATTCGCTGCTAGTCTGGTACTAGATAATAGTTCTCTCTATTATCACTATTGTTGGCATGATAACGCGCACTCAGGAGTTATCTCGCAGGTCACACTTAAAATAGTGAAGTGACGTATCGTGACGTCAGAATTACCTCGTTGCCAGAATGTTATTGTATAAATAGACTAATTATGAAGGCTAATGTTGTTCGTTTATTTTGTAATGGTTAGTTTATTTTTAATGTGGCCTATAATTTATGTAGATTTCGCAGTTGGTTTGGTCAGTTTTCTTGTAAGACAGATATTTTAGATATTGATTTATTGATACAGGGATTGAAAAGTTTCTTTTCGAGTATAAGGAGGGGATGTGTGATCTGTCAAAGTTAACGTTCTGTAGAAAGTAAAACAAGGTAAATTAGCTTGGAGAAATTTTTGCATATGTAGTGGTGTGTATATTACTCAGATCTTAGAGCGCGTTTCCACTATATCGTTCTGGCCTATACAAAAATGTTTCGATATCCTAACATTACTATTTAATTTTATACTTATTCCTAGCAACACTTTTGTTTTCAATAAAAACAAGTTTTTATTTGAAAGAATATGGTTTTGACTTTATAAAAAAAAATATATCATTCAATTTCACGTCCTAGAGCAAACGACAAGACGACTACCGTGAAACAATAAAATATCGTGTCCATAATAATTTGTTTCATAATTAATATTTGACCATAATAATTACGAAACAAAACAAATAAATAAATCGTCACTTGATAGTGGAAAGTGGAAACACGCACAAAAACAGAATAAACCAGTTTACGCTGTCCGCAGGTGCCACGTGCAGTCGTTTGGTACCGTTAGAACATAAAGCACACATTTCATTCAAAAATTATAATTATTACGTATAGACCGGGAGATATTGACACAAAATTTCGAGTCATTTGTAACAGGATGGCGGTTCTACAGGGGTCTTAGTACGCAATGACAAAAAGAAAAACGATGGTGTGAACACTGGTACCGGCGGCTTAGTCGCGTGGGCGTTAGTCGAACTCGTCGGAAAAATAGCGAAGTCAAACAATTTGTAACACAAAAATTTTAGAATTTACCGATAGCCCATAAAAAAGAAGTAGGCGGTAGTGTCATGCCATACTTTTCCGGTGTGACTTACAGCCCGCCATACCGACGCGAATGTGTTGATTTAAAAAAAACAATTCAACCATTTGTACCAGGCTAACTTTTGCACAGGTAACCATCGTCGTGCAGCCATTTACGAAAATCGCCATGCCATACTTTTCGGACGATTCCAAATGGTCGCCATACCGCCGAAAAACTGCAAAAATTTTTTTTTTCGCCAAACTTTTTGTACCAGTATTGCATTTGGATTTTTGGAGAGTATTTGATAAAATGTGACCATTATTATATTTACCATACTTCTAGTAGGGGGAAAAAGTGCTGCCATACTTGAAAAATTAATTTAGTATTAATTTATATAAGTGAAGATTTCCACCACCTAGATCTTTGAAATTTTGTATTTATATTCGTTGAACCTCAAACTTACAGGAAAAATTAGTGCCATACTGTTACTAATCGTTCAAAATACGAATAAAATCTTACAATAAAAAAAAATCTTATACACATTCGCCACCTCCCACAGGTATGACATTATCACACTTCTATTTATAATCATTCAGGAGTTGTTGAAAAAAAAATTTAGGGTGGTAAATGGTTCGGCGAAAAAAAAAATTTGCAGATTTTCGGTGGTATGGCGACCATTTGGAATCGTCCGAAAAGTATGGCATGGCGATTTTCGTAAATGGCTGCACGACGATGGTTACCTGTGCAAAAGTTAGCCTGGTACAAATGGTTGAATTGTTTTTTTTTAAATTAACACATTCGCGTCGGTATGGCGGGCTGTAAGTCACACCGGAAAAGTATGGCATGACACTACCGCCTACTTCTTTTTTATGGGCTATCGGTAAATTCTAAAATTTTTGTGTTACAAATTGTTTGACTTCGCTATTTTTCCGACGAGTTCGACTAACGCCCACGCGACTAAGCCGCCGGTACCAGCGTTCACACCATCGTTTTTCTTTTTGTCATTGCGTACTAAGACCCCTGTAGAACCGCCATCCTGTTACAAATGACTCGAAATTTTGTGTCAATATCTCCCGGTCTAGTAGTTTAATTGTTAAATTTTGTATTTGTTGATTGTTGTTATTATTTGTATTGTTATAATATTTGTTGAAGTGTTTAATATGTGTGTAAGTGTTGTAACTTTATATTGTTAATTCAAAATGGCTCCAGTGTTAAAACATGGTCGAGGCAAGCCTTTGACTTCTCAAACTAAAGAATTAAACTTTAAATGTCGTTTCTTTTTCAGGTTAGTAAATTTTTCATTTTAGTAACATTGTTAATGTAAAAGTTATACGTATGTTAAATGTGCAAATATTAAAATAAAGTCTCATCTTTTTCAGAGGAGAAACACATATAGTTTAATTTAAAATCCCTTATATATATAAAATAAAAACTAAAAATAAAATGTTGTTTTATTTTATTTGCTGACCATACACTACTACAAACGCAAAAATTTCTCCAAGCTAATTTACCTGTAGTATCTAGCTAATTTATACCTACAATATGTTTGAAATACGAAAAAGTAGAGCTTTATATTAAAATTTATGAAGTTTATTATAAATTGATCAAAGTACATATATTTTTATTAAACAACAAAATTTTCACGATTCGTTTTATTTTATTACAAGATACTTGAACTTCGAGCAAAAATATACAAAAATGAAACTTAAAAATTAGTTACTGAAAATACAAAGGGCTCTAAAGTTTGCATCGAAGAGAGAGTTCAGCGTGAGGTCAAATAATAATGAATAAAGAGGTATTTCATTTCAAAATGTAGATATATTTATTATTTGTACAATACATGTAAAGCAAAGCACATAATTAAATATTTCCAATATTATTAAATTAGCTTTTTGTGATATCCATTGAAATCAAATAGAGTTATTAGTTTTAATAGTGAATTGTAAATATCAATATTGTAATTTTAATATTGTAGTAATTTGATCAGTCTTTAAAGTTCAATCAACCAATGTGTAATATTGTTAAGGTTAGCAATACCCAAGTTTGTACTTTTGTTTTTAAATATTAAATAGTTTTTCATCAAACAATCAAAATCATTGTATTATTAAAATACGAAGTTAATATTTTAACTTCAGCGCAATTCGATATTATGAACATAACCAGCATTATTTACGGTTATGTAGGTACTCAATAGGTACTAGTTAAAATAAAAACTCAACTATTTCTTAAGGAAACAATTTTTTATAGAGCGTTTTCAAAATTTAGATTCACACTTTACATTAGTTAGACTCAATTGTTTTTTTTATAAAATAATAGTTTCATAAATAAATATCATCAATATAATAAGTTTTTTTGCAATGTACAAACAATAAATGTTATATAGTACAATATGATGACTTAAAACTGAGTGTGACTATTTCAAAAAATACAACTACTATACAATTTTGAATGCAAAGTATTTTTTCGTTTATTCGCGAAACATGATACGATAATTAGCATCATAGCATATTGGCACTATATTTATAACACACTGTCACAACTCACATTATACGTCATAAGGCAGTTTCACATACAGTGATAATGCTCGGAAAATGCTACGCGAGGCTGCTCGCTCTGTGTGGACCCGCCTTTAGAAAATCGTCTTGATATTAAAGATTCCATTTGGTGCTGAAATTTTATAGGCAAATAATATTATAGCTTTTTGATAATATTCTTTACATACATATTATGTCACAGATGTGCTGTTTCATTATAATAATTAATGGAACATATTATAGAGTTTAAAATTGTCAATTAACAAGAAAGAGTCGCGAATCGGGATATGAGAGCTATTTTTTTTGTAATTAGTTAGTTATGAGCGTCTGAAAAACAATAAGTTACAGTAAATTGAACAGTGAACTCCCTGGGTCAAAAAAATCCTTACTATAAAACCAAACAACTCAACCCCTATAGGTTGAAGAAATGAAAATTTTTCCCTTGGTGTCATGCGCATATGCAATTAGATGACTTATTAACTAGGTGTATAGTTTTAATATATTTATCTCTAGGATAAAAATAACTTCTATATAATTCGTGTAGTCGTAGTTATCACAAAATTAACAGTTGTCTGTGAAAACTTGTTATTTGTTTTATGTCACTAAAATTGAGCCCTGCCCTAATATGGTATATGGTATGTTCTCTTTGACATTAGCGATAATTGCTAAGCTATTTAGCTACCAATTTGAAATATGAAAAAGAGGATGGAGGACAAAAATCAAACAAGTGCAAGTAGGACTCGCGAGTCGCGACACATATGGGTTCCGTAGCAACTGCCAAAAATTTATATACCTTCGATTTTCTGAGTTATTGATTATTTGTTTGATTGTGTGATTGTGTGATTGATTGTGTGATTTTTAATTATTTGTTTTTTATAGCAACAGAAATACATCAACTGTGGTATTGTTTCCCCTATGGTACGGAGCTCTAAAAATGATCATGATGACCATTGTGTTTCAAAAATTTCTGGTTCACGAGGTAGGCCGTAAGTTTAGTATGGCCTATTTTCCATAAGTATAATACACTTTTCCATTTCGCTAACCTAGGAGCATTTGAAACGTTAACCATTAGACTCAAAAGTCGATAATAGTATTTCTTGATAACAAAAAAGAATAAAAGGGTATCAAAAAGTACTCGAAAGCTCAGTTCGAGGCCTCGATACGGCCTTGTAGAGACGATAATCGTAAAAGTATTTTAAATACAACACTGTACTGAAATGAAGCGTGATGTTCATTATCATTTATATGCGTTATATTGAACAGTTTTAAAGTGATTTTATATGGATTGAGTCGTTATTGTAACATTTTATTCTAACTGCTAAAAGAATAGTTCGTAATTACTATGTAAAATGTATAGAGCTAAGCGGATTATGTCTACTATTTAAGTGCAAAGTTAATTGAAATTTTTGATTGAGATATCCGTACATTGTTTAGATGACCACTTTTTCGTATGGATGAGGAAAACATCGCGATAAATTCGACTTGTTCTAAATCAAAATGTTTTAAGAAATGTGTATGATGAAACGAATATAATATGCAAACAGCACTTGGCGTGGGATGATGATTTTGATGATATTTTAAGGATATGGAAAAAGTCCTATAAGGTAGATATAATATGTGAAAAATAAATAAGGTACCTATGTACCTACCTTATTATATCTTATAGGTAGTATCGGAAAAACAACTTGTAAAAAGTTGAAAAGGGAAACAAATATGCGTGGACCTTTTAAAAAAATGTCCTGAAAGACAAGTAATTAATGTTATTTAATTATCACCAAGACACATTTGAAGTGTCAAGGTAAACACATATTTTAGCATAAATAATATGTACATTTTGCTGAAGCAAATTACTTTTTAATTAAGCAAAAAGGGCTGGACATTATCTCAAATTTACAAATATTAAGCTAAGCGCCGTTGACAGTTGCCGAAGTGACAAGGTTTTAGACAAAATCCATTAGCAAATTAACAATTCAGTCGATTCGACATTTCGTCGACGACGCTTTGACAGCCCTAATTGAATAGTTATGATTTATGAATATACAATTTATTTACCATCCAATCGAATGTAGACATTATTAAAATTATTCAATAATATTAATTGTCGTACATCAATGATATATTAAATCAGTCGTAAGATCAGAACAATCTATTTATATTATTTTATCAGTCGGTTCGGCATAGAAAGAAGAAAACCTTACATATTTTATTACAAGTATCCTGTAAAATTTATTGCTGACATATAAAAACTAATAGGTAGGTAAGTACACAAAAGAATGTAGGTATAAAGCGCACTTGTATTTTAACCTTCTGAAGTTTTTAATATCTTAATACATCTGCATTCAATTTTGTTGATTGGAAACATTTGACACGTAATTAATTATTTTGTTATCGCTTTGGTACCGACTACCGTTGACATATTGTGATTAATTACAATCAGCCAAATTCATTTGTTGTAATGGATTTGTAGAAGAATAATATATTAAACTATATTTTATGTTTGTATAGGAAAGGATGGTTAAACTGAATTCTTTAAAACATGATATTTTAACATGGAAATAATGGAATAAAATGTTTACAACAAAGGAAACCCTTCGCTTTAATCTAACCTAATTTAAGTTGATTTACTATTTCTTTTCTTTCGATATTATTTGGAAGGTTTAAAAAAGAAGACTAGTAATAACTTTGATCATCAAAGAATATGTATTATACCTTTTCTTTTTCGTGTTTTCTGTCTAGTAGCATGTATAAAGGACCATATAAATCGATGTTTTGTGTTCCATTCGTAAAATAATTGGTGTTTATTCAGAGCAACCTTTCCTTCTGACATTTCATATGACAAACATAAAACAATCATTAGATAATATTTCAGACAACGGTAATTTTGTTGTTCCAATTACAGCTACGACGTTCACTGAGGTTATTATTATAGAGACTAATGTCAACGTTATGTTTGTTTTGTTTTCGAGTTAATGACTTTCCTTTGTTATAACATATACCTACTTACTAGCCACAGATAAAAAAATAGCTACCTATAAATGTCTTACTACACCACTCTTAATAAATCGAATGTTTTGTCTTCTGTAATATATTTTTTCTATGATAATAAAAGTTAGGCACATACTTTAAGATATTATAATAAATCTAGGTTATTAGCTATTTGCATTATCATTCAAATACGTCTTTGTTGAGTGACATCAACAGTCTTTTATTTAAATTTATGATCGCACTCAGAGAAATCGAGATAAGGCTAGATTTACACGTTATTAAATGCAACATGCTTCACGAGGGTAGTTCTCTGTCTACGGTAGATACGAATGTAAGCGACATTCTATATTTGTCACGAGGGTTGCCACCTTCTGGATAAATAAAATAAATTTCATAAAAAATATATTATTTATGTGAAGTAACAATTAAAATTGTGTTTTATATTATGTACTTTTGTTGTTACTAGCAACCAGATCCCTTGAATTAGACACAGATAGAAAATGGAACTGACAACTTTATAAAGAATCTTGTGAAAACCAGTGCGAATTGAAACTATATAGTTCTAAAAATTACTTTGAAAAATGAAACGAGCTACCATAAAGCTTAGATAATCTCTTAAGGGTGTTATTACAGATTTTTAACAAAAAACGCTATTTTACGGTACAATTTTAACTCAAAGCAATTACACGTGAGAACAAAGTAATATCTTAAATTAAAGATAATATATTCAGTTCTATGATCATCTTATAAAAATTGTACGACGTCATACAAAATTGTCGCTGAAATACGATTTTCCCAGCACAATGATCGCATAAAATGCAAAAAAATGGGGTCTAAAACGGTACAATTTTAAGAAAATTAAAAGCCTAATCTATCTTCTTACCTATAAATTATTGAGGGATATATAGTCCTTTATAGATTCTGATAATTTTTTTGTATCTAAATCAAAATTGTATTTCAATTATTAGCTAAATTAAAAATACTTGTCGATTTCTTCATACATTTTGCTCTCGCGGGTCGTCAGACCGCGCTCAGAAGCGCTCTTGGAAGGACGGGTGTATCGCTCCTCGTCCCAAAAATAAAACGAATTAGAAAAAGATTATTGTGCGTGCACTGTCGTTTTCGTGATTTGAAATATTTGATACTTTATAAGAGTAAACTGTATAAGTTTCATATTCCAATTATTTGTAATTTAAAATTATGTTTTAAAAATTACCTTGCCTGAGATGCTCTTTTTTATGGGTTGTTGAATAGATTGGTGGGGTAAAACAATTCAAGATGGCGTCGACGAAAATTTGACTTTTTTTCGTGATGGGTGTCATTTTCATAGTTTTTGGGGTAGCTATTAACGAATATGAGGTCAAAACTGAAATCCAAGATGGCGCCGACGAAAATTGTACATATTTTCGTCATGGGTGTCATTTTCATGGTTTTTGGGGTAGCTATTAACGAATATGAGGTCAAAACTGAAATCCAAGATGGCGCCGACGAAAATTGTACATATTTTCGTCATGGGTGTCATTTTCATGGTTTTTGGGGTAGCTATTAACGAATATGAGGTCAAAACTATAATCCAAGATGGCGCCGACGAAAATTTGACTTTTTTTCGTGATGGGTGTCATTTTCATGGTTTTTGGGGTAGCTATTAACGAATATGAGGTCAAAATTATAATCCAAGATGGCACCGACGAAAATTTTACATCTTTTCGTTATGGGTGTCATTTTCATGGTTTTTGGGGTAGCTATTAACGAATATGAGGTCAAAACTATAATCCAAGATGGCGCCGACAAAAATTTTATATCTTTTCGTCATGTTTTTTTTTATCATTTTATCTTTTTTTTTTTTTTTTTTCTTTTTTTTTTTTAGTATATACATTAATATAATTAAGTGAAAACTCTTCATTTTCTTTTTCAATGGAATAAACTAGAACAGTATTTATAGGATTAATCTTTTCGATATTTTACTGGATAAAAAACCTACGAGCAGCAAGCTATAAGTAATAAACAAATTAAAATTATTAAGTTTTTATTGAGGGCGTAGGTTTTTGCAAATTGTGGAATGGGTGGAAATGGAAAATTTCATGAGCCATTTTACGAATTTATAGTGTCTTTATTATAGATTTTCTATCTTATATAAAAGAAAGTACCATATTATATTGAAAAGTTTTAGATATCTACATATTTTCATATCTAGATATTCGTATACCGCTGTGCCGTGACACACAAAAAAAAAAAACAACAATGACATTGACTTTGACAGCGCAAAGAGCGGGAATGTTTGGCATGCGTTTCTCTTTGTTTTTAAATGTTATTTTTTATTTTTCATACTTTTCATAGAACAGAATGAAAAAAAGAAATGTAGGTTTGCTATCTAGCTGTGAATTTGAAAGAAACGTTTATTCAAGCCACATAGCCTCACAAGGACATTACAAAAATAATAGGTATTAAAAATAAGTAGATAATATTTTACTACAAAATCGTGTTTACTTTTTCCTTACAGCCAAAAAAAGTGCACATAATTAAAAAATTAAAATACTAATACCAAAAAGTGCTAAAGCCTATGTGAAACCAGCGTCTACGACATGTCGATTTCACCAAGTTTTCCTTCTACCATTGAATCCGTAGCGATGTTGATATTGTCCAGATAAACTATGAATTTTCTTGTAATATTTTAAAACTGATCACTACATAGTATAAAACAAAGTCGCTTTCCCTGTCCCTATGTCCTTATGTCCCTTTGTACGCTTAAATCTTTGAAACTACGCAACGGATTTTGATGCGGTTTTTTTTAATAGATAGAGTGATTCAAGAGGAAGGTTTATATGTATAATAACATCCATCAAATAGTGGAGAAGTACTGTTATTTTTGAGGTTTCTAATGTGATGTCGTAAAAAATTACATTTTTTCCGCTTACATTGCAAACGCAGGCTGAACCCTACGAGTTTTATCAAAATAATGTACTAAGTATTATACACATTGAAAAGGTCTACAGAAAAGTCCGCGGTGGTATATGTCTATCTCTTATGGATAACCCACAATAACTTTTTTTATCATTTACTTTTTACGACAAATAATGGCTAATTTTCGAAGCGATTTTAACCAATACAGCATTAATCCTTAACCAATTAAATACCTTGAATACATTGTTCATTTAATATAGATCTATATGGCCCTTTATACCGTATGATTTAAGTGAATATTTTCGAAGATATTACAGATTTAAAAATTGCGGGACGTAGCGTTTGCGGCGGTACCGGCCGGCCGCCATTGCACCCGTGCGAAGCCGGGGCGGGTCGCTAGTAAATAATAAGACAGGTAATTGCAAGCAGCCCTGCGTACAGTGATTGTAGATATGGTTGTATCTGTGAATAGTAATTAAGATACCGTCGCAATTCTGTGGACTGTGCGAGACAACAGTATTGTACGTGCACATGTTGAGTTATTTAAATTATTTCAATTTAGAACTTACTAGCTAGTGACGTCATACATTAGAATGAGCCATACATTGTTCATAGATACATAATAGGTTTTAATCTATTGGATGTTTTTAAAAATGAAGAGCACATACGGTATGTATTTCAATACAAGCAACTGAAAATTTAGAAAATTTTTGGATTGCGTGCATTGCACTAAAATAATTTTTTTCAATATAGCTCTGTAGCGATTGGAATGTAAAACATTTCAACATGTTTGAATGTCTGTTTTTCTCTCTTTTTACGTTTTAGTTAAAAGTTTTTCTCTATGTAGTAATTCCTTCTCATAATTTTAGCCACTAAATAAATCAAATCAAAATCGATCAATGCTTCTTTAAATCCAGTTTAACCTCATTCAAATATAACTTTTCTTCCTTATTTCACATTAACCTATGTATTGAAAGACGTAGGAATCCCCAAGGAAGCTGCAAGTTGCACGTGCCTTAAGTGATGAGATGGCGTCGACTTGTTTACGTCTCACTGTGGACCTTACACGAGCTGACTGTTATTGGACGCTAAGTGGAGAGATTATTTTTTATCTGTGGAAATGAAAAGAAAATTAAAATCTGATTTTAATGTTGAATTATGCATAGCAGAAGTTGGTTAGACTTTTCTATCTGTGGAAAAAAATGATGTTAATGTTGAAATATGTCTTAATAAAAGACACAGTTAAAAATAGCAATTATTACGAAAATATTAAAATAAATATGGCATCTATACCAAAACAACAATCTTATTTCTGTAGATTTGTTTCTTACAGCCAATCTTTGTAGTTATAATTAATCGGTATACCGAGGAAAAAGTCAAATCTATATCTCCTGAAATCAAAATAATCTATCTCGCATTCATCAACTCTTTGTAAGCAAATTTGAGGCATATCGAAATAAACACTGAATATGCGGCTATGCGGTGACACTAAGGGTACGCGCAGACAGAGAGCGTTCTGCGTTCCGCGTTCTGCGTTCTGCGTTCCGCGTTCTTTGTAATGTGAAGGATCTATAGCGCCGGCGCACACAGAACGCAGTTAGACCGCGGCGGTCATTCGGAACGCTTGCGTTCTCGCGTTCTCTGTACAGAATTACAAAGAACTCGCGTTCTCGCTATGGCTGGTCCGTCTTCTCCAATTGGTATCTTGTTTTTTCTATTTCAGATTTTACATAGTCATGTAACTCATTGAAGCTATTTATTGACATTTGAAAATAAATACAAAATCTCTCTTCATCTTGAAGCAGCTCAGGGATAAGAATACTAAATTCTCCAATATCATCTCGTTTCGTGTTGATAGGGTGTACCCAACATTTTCTACTTTTTTAGGGTTCCGTACCTCAAAAGGAAAAAACGGAACCCTTATAGGATCACTTTGTTGTCCGTCTGTCCGTCCGTCCGTCCGTCTGTCAAGACCCTTTTTCTCAGGAACGCGTGGAGGTATGAAGCTGAAATTTATATCAATTACTCAGGTCTACTGTCCTTTGAAGCTGTGAAAAAATCAAACTTCTAAGCCAACGCAATCAAAAGATACAGCCGTTTATGCCGCAAATTTTCGACACTTGCAAGGGAATCAAAACCTACAGGGTGCTTCCCGTGAACTCAGAATCTTGAAATTTGGTACGAAGCAACGTCTTATAGCATAGATAAAGGAAAAATTACGAAAACCATAAATTTTTAGTTACATCACATAATATATTTTACGGAACCCTCGGTGCGCGAGTCCGACTCGCACTTGGCCGGTTTTTTTTGACTCCTCTAGACTCCACAAAAGCAAGGCTTCATCTTCGGAAGATGAACTTTCGAGAGACATGTTTCACGTGCGGAGAGTCACGAAATAGAACGCAAATGTCTTGAACGGCTCCTGTGTGCGCTAGAACGCAGAACGCAGAACTGACGAACGCAGAACGCAGAACGCGGAACGCAGAACGCTGTATGTCTGCGCGTAGCCTAAATCCATTGTAATATGATTGCAATCTATCACTAAACACTTGCCGTGACAAAACTCGACAGCTGACAAGTGACAAGCGGTAAGTCAGTCAATCAGTCTACATTTGACTGCATTGGCGGTTACGCTTAATTCAATATCTTTTAAAATTCCTTTACTTTTACTCACATGCTATTATTAATCTTAGTGAAGAGTAAATCCTAATTTCAGCGAATATACGATTTCTTTGCAAATTTTTACATCAATAAACACAATAAATTTAACTACATAAAATATTATAATATGATTAAATTAAAATTCAATAACGATTATTATATTATACACTTTTCGCCAGAATTATATATAATAAATATTTTCCTAAATATTTAGGAACAATATACCTAAATCACTGCATTCACTTAATAATAACTATAGACTATAGTGCACAAAAAGTTAAAGTTTGTTTCAATATTAAAAAGTACTGAATAGTGACTACTACAGTATAAATAGCTATTTGCGTAGTACTATCATAATATGTTCTCTGTATTCTGATATATTGTTATTGTGTATAGTTTTGACTATTTATTTTCCAAGAATATCGTCACATTCAACACCAAAGAAACAATTAATTCTCTAACTTGTTTATTTAGATTGGACCTTAACCATTTCAATTGTCAGCCACTCCTTACCGTGCAAATTAAAACGTTTAAGACAGGTGATTTTATCTCTCAAACGGTGTGTTGTTCTTTTATGTACACACTTTTAACAATTCTTATTTGGATTAGATGTGCTTGTGGAAAACTTTACTAGTTTTAAGGTGTTTTTAAACTGCTATTAAACGTTTATACGCAATTTATAAAGTACTGAGATAGCTTTTACAACTGTATTTGTTTTTCATTGGGTTGTAGTAAAATAAATAAAATTAAGATGTGTTGAGCGATATAGGATTTGTGTTTGCGTAGTTTTATACTACGTATCTATCGGAAATAATATAAGAATATTCTATACTGGATAAGTTTGTACGTAATTAACACAATCATAAATATTTTTCACATAAAGTTAATGAAGATATCATAGTATTTTTACGACTTTATTTTCATTCAACGCTGAAAAATATAAGGACACGACAAAACAAATATGTTTCCAATAAATGAAGGCTCAATTAATGTTCTAGGGCTCAATCAAAATCTACTTAAAGTAAATTACCGCTGATAGAATAAATAATACCTGATGTAGTTCGGCTTTGATTAGTTTCATTAGTTCGCACCACGACGGTAACAATAAATAATTGTATTTACAAGCCAAGGTGATTCATTTAGCTAACAAGTATATTATATAAAGAAAAACTGATGTTTCACGGTATAATTATAACGTGAAAATGTTGTTTTTGAGCGTTAAAATCCAACTCCACACTTTTGTCAGCGAGTATGACAAATTATCTGAGATCTCGTATTTTGCGTTAAAATGACAAGAATTGATAAATAGCTTTTCAGTCGGATGCGAGAATGTCTACTCTAGAATACGTGTTAAATAAATTTACGTGCTGAAATAAATTTAAACATTCTTACTAGAAATGTTACAATTGCAGTTCATAAATTTCCGTCTGGTAAAAAGTAAACCTCGGAATGTCTTTGTATAATATGAGGTCATAGTTTGTATGTCAAGTTTTAAACAAAGTTCTTCAAATTATTTCATAAATATGCAGTGTTAAAGACACATTGTTGTTCTTATTGAAGGATCAGATGGTGCTATTCTCAATATTGTTTTAGCCTGTATTGTAGCAATATTGTAGGATAATCCTGTGGTTTACGTAATGGTCAGTTATTAAGATTTCTTCATAAAAGCTTTGCTTAATAGTTTAACCATATTAAATGGTGTTTTATCAAGTCCAACTTTATTATCACACACTAGCTTTCCGCCCGCGGCTTCGCCTGCTTTGCCTAAAACATAATAAATTATATACTAAAACCTTCCTCTTGAATCACTCTATCTATTAAAAAAACCGCATCAAAATCCGTTGCGTAGTTTTAAAGATTTAAGCATACATAGGGACATAGGGAAATAGGGACAGAGAAAGCGACTTTGTTATATACTATGTAGTGATGTAGTGATATACCTACTTGTAGTACGTAAAGTGAAATTAGATAGTACATCTTCATGTAGAGACATTTAAAACGGTATTTACATATATAACAGAAGTGTTTAGAACTTTAGACTCAATAGCTGTTTTATTTAGGTCGATAGTTGTAAAGATATGCGTTTCAAACTTGCGAGATGTGTGTGTCATGTGAAACTTTTCAAGTATAGGGTTGAAATATCAAGGGGTGAAATAGTTGGAACAACTTCGTAGATATTGTGAATATTTTCGCAATATTGTGAGTATTATATAGTGTTTACTCTAGTGTCTACAGGTGTTTAAACTGGGAATCCATTACGATTTTTTTTTCATTGTTTGGGCAATTGCCAAATGGAAAGTAACTATGAAGTTGCATTAAAAATTCACTGAAATATACATGATACTCTAATTCTTATTCTTACGAAATTGATAATGATGCTGTAGTATAAATACTTTAGCCATGAGACGTCCATTACTAGACAAAGGTCTTACCATAGATTTACTTCGTCCGATCACCTTCGGACACACTTCGGATATTTGCGTCCTATAGCCACCTAATTTTCTTCGCTGCAAATATATATTTTTTAATTTACATAATATTTTAAATCGTCGTAAACAATTTTGCATGACATGTGGAAATTGATTTTCATTTTTTTCTATATTTTAGCACTAGATAACCTTAGATTTATTTAAGAGTAATTTTAAAAGACAATCTTTCGATCTTTCGATTCGAATTAAAAATTAAAACAAAAATAAAATCGGCATTCCATTACCTATAGGAATTCTTGGTACACGTACAATATAATTCGTGGAAATTAGTTAAGTAAATATTAGGCTTTGCTCTCGTATGAGATAATAAATAAATAACGTATAATGGGTCAAGGAGAAAGCTACAAGATTGTTTTCCCGAAAATTCCTCGTTTCCAAGAAAGATAATGGAGATTGTATTTACTGAATCGTAATTCGTAAATGATATGAGTATGTTTCATTTATAATCTTTAATTAGGTGGTATTATGAAATCATAGAACAAATTATATTTCTGGAATCGAGACATCATCTCTACATACTAATTACATAATTAATTACATAC
This sequence comes from Colias behrii, assembly GCA_029959065.1. Taxonomy (NCBI): domain Eukaryota; kingdom Metazoa; phylum Arthropoda; class Insecta; order Lepidoptera; family Pieridae; genus Colias; species Colias behrii. Next base: position 4,149,715 of record JARWMC010000019.1, on the reverse strand, counting down.
TAATTTTTATTATTTATTATTTTATTATTATGCCAACAGTCTTATTCAGTTACTGGCATTTTAATTACATAAATAAAAAAAATATATAATTAAAATTTTTACTCCAAAGATTTTCCATTGATCAATTTTTTTTCATACTACCTACCTGGAAAATTCAACTTTGTTTTGAGTTGCATGACAAAAATTATATGAATAATCTAGTAGGTACCTATATTCTGTTTAACCGCTAACAACTTCCTCTATTAATTATGGATATTTGTGTTCCATATCAGTGAGCTGTGCGTGAATATGTGAGCTACCCGTCGCAAAGATTATCTTAGATTATATGACACTGTTTGCCTATCAGCAGTCGCTAACAGGCGTAACATGAACGTCATACATAACATATCTACAATCGATTTTCAACCTTCCTGTCACGGGTTTGGATATAAAATCAATCAAGGGGAATATCTTCTGTAGCTGTGAACGCTTCATAAACAAGGTCTTTCCTGAAATTCGTCGAATGTACAACATTAATTTATGGAACAGATTTGTGTGAAATGATTGATTTGTTGCAGACGAGGTTTATAAATGTATCCACACGTTTGTTTACTGAACACAGCTATAAGAAATTAACGAGAACTGTTAGTTATTATTGCTAGTTTTGAAGTTCACTTTCGTTGTGAAATTTGCATAGATACCTACACGGAAAGAATACGGATTAGGTACACGGATATACCTAATATCGATGAGGTGCTTATAATTGTAGAAATGAAAACCTCAATCAGGTGCTATGGTACAATGTTTAATAATAAATAATAATTAATAAAGAGAATTAACTAAAGTTAAATAAAATATTGAAAAATTGTTTTTAAGTAAAACAATATAATATGTATATCTATTATAAAATGCAGTTAAAAAGTGACAAACTTCTGTAGACCTATTGATAACTTACAAGTACTCATACATGAAAAGTCGTATCTTCTCTACATATCGCATTCATAAATCGCTCAAAAGAATCGACGTTCAAAACACTACAACCAGGTCAGTAGTATCAATAGTTCGCTGCCCAAACAAACCATAAGCTAGAAATACGACAAATAATACTACAAACACGTTTTCGTCTAGAACGAGAAGCACTGGCGTTATTGACGTCACTGTCAGCTGACGAACCGTTTTGTGTGTCTATTCCAATGATATTATATATAGAAACAAGAGGTAGATACGTCATCAACGCACCAAAACTGATTCCGTGAATTGGTCCTATTTGGAACCAATGCAATCAGTCAGATTGTGTCCGGTCCTAGTGAGCGCATGTGCCGATAGGTACATTAAAGTTGTCGAAAATGCCTTCCTGTGTGTTCAAAAAGTGCACGTATTCGTGCAAAAAAATAAAGAAAGATAAAGGAATATCATATCACAGCAAAATATATTAAATTATTACAGTTAAAGAGTAAAAATAACAATTTACAATTCTTTATGAATGACACTTGCTTGACACTTGTATTGAAATAATGAAAGGGATAAAACATTGCTTCAATCACTAGTGTGACAAAGCTAGCGTACACTGTGTTCAAAGATTATCATGTAGATACGATTATTGAAAATAGAACGGTTATTTTATTAATTTCGATTTGGGTAAATACTTGATTATTTTTATATTTAAATCCACACAGTGCATGTAATTAACAAATATATCTATTTATTATATACAATGAAATCTTGATGGCAAAAATGTTTGTTTGCAAAAATGATGTTGAATATACGTATACATTAAAGAAAAGATTATCGCTACTGACGAAAAATGCTATTTGCTTTTCTGTAAATAGCTATTGAACATAAATTTTATTTGTGTTTTAGATAAAAAAGGCTTATATTTCATCCTTTCTTTTATTTCATCCTTTTTTTTCATCTAGGCACCACTATTATTATAATTATCCTACAAGTTGGAGTGATGACCTTGTACGGGTTTCGGGAACTGCCTTGAAACGAATAGCGTAAGATCGGTCCTTATGGAGTTCTATAAGGAGGACTATGCAGTATGCTCAGCAGTGGGTGTTTATCGGGTGAAATGATGATGACCGAAAACGAACACCACAATACAAATACTTAATACAGTTATATCTCCAAAAAAGTTTTTGAAGTGAAAACTTCTTTAGCGGCGTTGGGTATAAAATCTTAAACTCGCGTCAGGACACGTGGCCTGATCGAAAAAGCGTAAGACGGATTTTTTTTTTAGCCCTTATATTCCAGGCGTAAGACGGATACCATTCCAAAATATCAAACATGCTGAACGTTAATAATCAAGTTTTCACTTCTGCCGGCACTCCCGGAGTGCAACCCGTCTTTTTTTTTCATTTTAATACAACATCATAATAATATGATGTTGTATTAACGGTTGTATTAACGCGGTGTGTCCCTTCAGACACATAAAACTGAAAGAATAGAATAAATTCGATCACTCGGGCGGGTCACGAGTGGCTGAGTTGGTGAGGCATCCGCCCCGGAATGGCGCGAAGGATGCGGGTTCGAGTCCCGCCTCGTGATCGAATTTTTTCTATTCTTTATAAATTTATATCATAATAATAATTAAATAGTAAATGAAATTGTCACATTTATTTACTTGTGCAGGAAACGTAACATCTATAACATTGAACCTTCTGTGTCGTTAGTCTATGCCAATTACCATGGCAACTATTTGTTTATTTATATTTAATTGGTGAATTCTTATGACTTTTGCTTACACCTGCGCGGAAATGACAAACTATCTTTGTCTTTTTTGTTTATATCATTTTATTAGAGCCATCTCTCTTATACAGTCTGTCAATGTAATAAATTAAGTAAAATGAAACTTGTATTTGTGTGTGCCTGACACTGCATATGAAGCATTTTTTTTGGATATATTGTGAGTATATAACGTATCTATACATAAAATATCATTGGTCTATTCTATTTGCTGTGTTGACGATTCGGTGATACGAGGGTGAAACTATTATAGAAAAATACAATGAAAATATTACGATTTATGGTTGAGGAACTGAGTTTCCCGTCGAATAACTGTCTTAGGAAGAAGTGACGACTGACAAGGGTTCTTATTAAATTTTGTGAATTATATTTTAAACAAAATGCAAAAGATTTGGTTTTTGCTAAAAATACTGGTACTTTAACCACGAAATAAGTACTAACTTAGTACTATGTATAAACACACAAAAATGCTAGATTGGTGTAATAATCTTACTTAAAATTAGCAGTGTGATGTTAAAAAAGCTAAGATCAGAGTGTGAACCAAAAATAAGACGAGATTTTAAGAAGATATTAATCTTTATGTTTCAAGGAACCGCTATCTTAATCTTGCAAAAATTTTTGTTAATTTCAGTTTTATACAACATTTACTGAATAAGATTAATAGGTAGAGATTCGTTTTCTATTTATATTTAGGTCAAGCAAAGAGCAAAAAATAAAATACAGATGTTGTCTGTAGATATCTTCAGTTATGATTTCATCCATGTTTTGAACGGAACTTGACTAGAAATTATAGTTTAATTAGATGTTCGTGATGAAAGAATATATCTTCAAATAACTTTACAAGCCAATACAATAAATGATATTGTATTGGCTTGTAAAGTTATTTGAAAATAAATAATATAAGATAAGATAAATTATATAATATAATGATATTATCTGTGACAATATCTATTTACCACGAATTTCGCTCCCATATATTAATTAATGTATTGTGCAGTGATTTTCTTTTCATTGAGACATAAAATTTGCATTAAACACATTAGAAACGTTCATATTATAATAAAGCATAAGTACACTTTATTTCTGTTTCCAATAAGAGTATTGCCTAATCCTATTACGTCGTTAGAGTTTCACAATACTGTAACTATTACGGACTATTAAGTCAGACATAGTTATTTTTAATACTAGCTTCCGCCCACGACTTTGTACGTGCATCCCCGTTTTTCCCCGTTCCCGCAAGAATTTCGGGAAATCCTTTCTTAGCGGATGCCTACGTCCTAACATCTACCTGCATGCCAAATTTCAGCCCGATACTTCCAGTGGTTTGGGCTGTGCGTTGATAGATCACTATATCAGTCACCTTTGAGTTTTATATATATAGATTATGCGATATAAACATGTCGTGGGAAGAAACAATGATCACGCTTGACTAGATATCGTAGTAAAAGTTAATTAGATTAACCGCTGACCTGATAGTCATAAAATTATGAAGTAACATTTCTAGTATATTTTTTAACTAGCGTGATTCGTATTATATAAATTGTTATGTTTACTTTAGCAAATTTAATTTAAATTTTAATATCAAAGGATGCACATTAATTATTACAGGTATACACTAAATTCGGTAAACTGAAAAGGTACTTCAAATTAAATTTGTACATTAAATTCAACGATTTTACCATCGACTGCAAATAACACTTACCTTATTTTCCAATTAAATTAAAATATTTCATGACGATGAACCTATGATCATGGACGTATAAAAAAAGACGGACGGAGTATCGCCTAAACATTGAGTGAAGCCTAGTAATGGCGGCGACACATCCATGTGTGTGTGCCAGGTTGATTGCCAGATGCAATAAAATTACCCCACACTTTAGTATTTTTATTTTTCAATTTGTTATACTTTTTATGTATACTCAAACTATTAGAACCTATGCATAAATACAATTACTATTTAGCTTTGACGAATCAACCACTGGACGCGAAACTAAAGGAAAATGTATGAAAACTTGTTCAACCAATATTGGGGGGAGGAGAAGTAATATCTCCCTAATTATTATTAAAATAAATAAAATAAAATAAATAAAATGTCAGTTTATAACCAAACAAATAGGAAACATGCTTCATACGATTTCAGTATACATATACTTGAAATTTCCAAATTAACTGTCTTATAACAGATGTCGTAGACAGTATTAATTGGCTGTGATATTTTTTTAAAATATGGTTGTTATATAAGGGTTAGCATATTATACATGTTTCTGTGAGAAGAAAATGCAAAAATAAATATGCATTTTGTATGAAATTATTTTATCGTAATTTTAAAATTAATTAACTTTACATCAACTCCCCGACTTTTGGGAGAATGAAATTTTGAAATAATGGCAACACTATGGCAACAGCTGTCCTGATGGCAATGGCGGCTGTATTTTTTTTCTATAAATTTTGCCGTAATAATTTTGTCATTAAAACATAAAAGAAATAACTTGCTTCCCTGTGGAATGTAATCCCTGTGTTTTGTTATTTAAAATTGTACTGTTGCGACACCACTTAACCACGCAAGACGGCATTTTAAATATTTTTTGTGAAACAGTGACGCAGTTAATCAGTCGGTAGTTCACGGCGCGGCGTAATGGCGGCCGACTAGCTTACTATGGTGAGAGTGTGTGCGTATTCATTGTCTTTACACGATCGCTAGCTTACTACGGTGGCTTCTCGTTGTTTGTTCGTAAAACGGCGTCCGTCTTTTTTTATACGTCCATGCCTATGATGATATAATATTATGTTATCTGTGAACAGCCTCATCGAGTCATCGAATAGATCATGACTTTTCAGCACGATTTTTCCGGAGTAGGACACTTTTATTATACCTAAGTGCTTATATTTTAATCTCATAATATTTACCTATTCTAGTATTTCCTCTCTAATGCTTTTGAAACACTGCCCTCTTTCTACATAGCACTCTTAATTTTTTTTTATTGAGATTGAGACGTTCCAAAAACGCAGCCCAAAATCCTGAAATTGGTTCACAAGAGCTCACAATTCCGTGAAATGAAATTACAATCCGGGCCAGGCACAACTTCGCCGAAATGCACTCGCTTTGTTTACCTTCTCATTGTTTACGAGACGTTCATTTTAATTCTGAAATACGTTCATTCGTTAATTTCGATGTTCTGTTTTGTAGTAAAGAATTGTTTTAGGTAACGTGCTATGTAGCGTGTATAGGGTGTTGGGTGACACGAACTTTTTTAGTATTGTCATGTTTTGTGTTAGTAGGTGAAATAATTATACGTTAATACTTTATTCGTACTATCATTAATGATAGTTGTTAACAGCTCTCGCGAAATATCTCTGATATATTACAATATATTCTTATTATAATAACAATTTAAAGTAAATAAACGTTGCAGTTACAAGGTTCAATTAATTAGAAAGCAATCACTGTCAAAAAGAAGACAAGATAATACTCTTCTTCCTTTTTATTTTAATTATGTTTTTAACCACGAATCCACTATCTTTAAAAAAGGACGTTACTTAGTGTTAAATATTTAAACATACATATGGACGGACAGGCAGCGACAGCGACTTTATACTATGTGAAATTCTATAAAAGTAGTAGTAAGTAGTAAGTAAAAGTACTTTAAATTTGAAATAACGACATAAGTAAATTACAGCCTATAAAATAATCATTTTATAGCATGTAATTGTAATACAAGACGGCACAAATTAACTTGACATTTGTATGGAGAGAACTGACAACATCATCATTTAAAGCCTAAAAGGAAATAAATGTAATTAAAACCTTTTTAAAACAGGCATGTAGCAGAACTTAATTATAAAGGTATTTTGTTAGTGAATTTTTTACACAATCAATGTTCAGATACTTGAAACATGCATATGAAATAAAGTCTGGTAAGTTTAAAACGATGGATTGCAAAATTAATAATGATCTAATTGATAAGAAAACAACTCATGCCATTAATAACTGCACAAAAAAATCATATTTAGAGCTAATGAGACGCAGTACTTTTAAATTCTGCAGCAATAAAATTTAATATCATAAAAATATGTAAATGAATGATAACAACTTCAATAAAAGTCGATACACAAATAGGTATCTCAAAGAAGGTTCTATTTTCACCTAAAGTTCCCGTGCGCTGCCTACACAACACAATATGCCTGCATTAATATTTAATACACATAATATTTACAAATAAGTTTAATATTAGATGATTTGATATAACTAAGTACCTTATAGTTATCGAGCTTTTTATGAAATTAATAAGTGACCGTTATTGGAATAAAAATCACAAAGATTATAATACGATGAAAAATTATCTCAAGATCTTTGTCAATTTTCATCCAGAAACGTTCAATCCTGGTTTTAAAGGTTTAAAAACATCCAATGCTATTTTCACAAACTTTTAAAGTTATAATATTAGTAAGATAGGATTAGAATAGTCAGACCATCATTCCAATATAGAAATCCATTTATAATGGAATTGCTTTAAAAGAAAAAAGTAAAAGCAGACAATTCACTATGAAAACTTTCTTACAAATCAATTATCCAAGATAACGTTTTTTCAAATATCTATCTGACTTCTTAATTGAAATATTTGTATTGGCTCTATCTTATTACAAAAAAGATCAATTTATTTTTCCTTACTAAGGGATATTTTAATAAAAAGGATTACTTCCATTACTTACAATGAAAGCTTTAAAATTTTATGGCAATTATTATCGTTCACATACCAGATTTTTAATACATGCCTATTTTAATAATTATTTATTATTATTATTTTTTATTATTTTTTTTTTATTTGCAGACACATGAAGTCCATAGTAAATAAATTTAGGTACATATGAATCAAAAATTATCATTTAACAAAATCAAAAATAATTACTCAAAAATACATGCATATTATAACAATGTCAAAAATTATAATACAAAAATTAAAATACAATATAATTCATTTCTAATTAATTAATAATTGATAAATCATGTCCAAAAACATTAAATTTAGATACATAATATAAATCGAAAAATTACCATTTTAAAATCAATAAATTAAAATATAATAAACATTTATTTCTAATTAATTAAATAACAATTGATAAAAATCATTTCAGTCAGTCAGCCGCAGAACAAAACACGCATTAATAACTACCTATCTAGAGCCGACCTGTGTGTGCAGTCTCACCCATCGACCAAGCATCGGGCAGTCCCACCGGTCACTAAATGCCCTCAACATGCCGTGGGTGCTGGTATCTGTTCTGCGCCGGAGAGAAGCGCATCGTTTGCGAATTATGGCATAAAAATCGTCCACTCTAGCATCGGCAAACATACCAGAAGCGCTACAATAACGCGGCAGCCCCACAAGCATCCTGAAGGCATTGTTATATTGTACACGCAGGGCGCTGTATGCCTTCTGCGTATACTTGACCCAAAGGCTGCAGGTGTAAAAAGTCTGACAGTAAGCTCGAAAAAGCGTCATTTTGACGTCGTAAGAACACCGTGCAAACCTACGGGCCAACATATTACTTCGAACAGACAGCGCCCTGCGCTCCCTCTCTACATCTAAATCGTCACACAGATCCTCAGTGACCCAGTGGCCCAGATATTTGAACTTTGTGACTTGCTTCAAGGGTGTACCTGCTAATGAGATGCAAGGCACATTTAAGTATCTTCTGCCACCACCGTTGAAAACAAGTAATTCACTCTTAGTGACATTATACCTAAGCCCCTGAGTCACCGCATAGCTCTCACAGACCTTCAGCAAACGTCTTAATGCACTGATTGATGGGCTCAGCAAGACCATATCATCCGCATAACTGATGTTGTTCATAGCAACCCCGTCAATATGACAGCCGACACCAGTATTGCTGAGCTCAACAATCAGCTGGTTTATATATAAATTGAAAAGGCGAGGGGAGGTGATTCCCCCCTGCCTCACCCCACATTCCAATCTATATTCCTCGGACATAGTCCCTGCCCACCTAACATTGTTTACTTGGTTCTCATACCAGAATCTTAGTAATGACGTGACCTCAAAATCTACTTTTGTTTCAGTTATTAGCTTATCCCACAGCTGGTCATAAGGCACAAGATCGAAAGCCTTGGACAGATCCAAAAAGCACGCATTAACGGGCGTCTTCCTATCCGTATAGTACCGGACAGTCCGCTTTAAACACATAACGGCACTTTCTGTCGACAGCCCAGGCCTAAAGCCAAACTGTGCGTCATGCAAGTCAATCCTGGGGGCCATGTATGTATCGAGCAGACTGTCCAGCACCTTCGCTATGACCGTTGCTAGGGATATTGGTCTGTAATTACTGGGATCAGCAGCATCACCGGTTTTATTTTTAATAATAGGTACAACTATAGTTCGCATAAGTGCACTGGGCAGATAGGAATGACTCACACACAGTCTAAAAAACATTGACAATACTCTTGGCAAGTGCATGCCAGCATACTTAAGGTGCTCGACACTAAGATGATCATGACCCGGGGACTTGCCTCTAACCATATTTTTAATCACGTTCTTGACATCTTTAGTAGATAAATTCAATCCCCGCGCCATGCTCACATCAACGCCATTCACCTCCTGCGTCACATTACCAACAGAGGAATTTGCCAAGGGCTTCACTTTAAATTGGTCTACAAACATATTTGCGATATGTGTGGGATCATGTTTACCACCAACACTTACGGGGAGGCTCGACCTAGGATGCAGTTTATTCGCGTTTTTCCAAAAAGTAACAAAATCCTTAGATTTATGATTTTCAGCTATTAAATTTAGTTAATTTGTTTTTCATTATTACGACACCATTTTAGTTTATTTTTGAAATGTCTCCGCGTATCACGCATCTTATTATATTCCATACCTGTATCTGGTTTACCACATAACTGCCACTCTTGAAAAGCCAAGCGAGCCCCCTCGTAGGCAATTTTTACATGTTTATTCCACCCTGGCACAGGTTTATACTTTCGGGGCTTATTCGCCGCCGCACTACACTCAGCAGACTGTTGGAGAATACATATTATATTACTATATAACTCATCCAGAAACAATATGATGGTTCACATTTCTACAGTAATTGTCTGCACAGTGACTAAGTGCGTGCGGAAAATCTATTTCCCGTAAACCCTCATTACTCATTTTCTCATACATACTTATCTGAGTCGAGTCTCGTTGCCCCCAGACAATGTTATTACTGTTAATTTTTGACAATACTATATTAGGTGTAATTAACTTTAGATTACATTCTACCTCTAAGGGCATATGATCCGACCAATATATATCATACAGTACCTTAACATTAACTAGTGTCTGTTGCGCGGCCTCTGTCGTAATACAACATAATAATGAGTATGAGTCCTAGCGCTAGTTATGACCGTCGTTTGTGAAGAAAATTGATAAGTGAAACAGACATCTAATTCATGGGGAAGCACTCTAAAGCACAACACTGCACTCCACAGGACTCCACTTACCGTATCCAAAAAATATAAATTATTAATCCAAACTTACAAAATCAACATACGGCTTTCAGCTTTTTTACTTGAAAGGAAAAAAAACATTGTACCAATTGGATTCAATGTTATGGACAATGGAACACACCTGCCCAACCCCGTCTATTGTTGACTGTCAAATAAATTCGTAAGACTCGACATATATACGCGTTTCGAACAAAATATTCGTTCGTTGTTCGCAACGTTTTTGGCCAAGCGCCAGCTAGCAACTGCAGGTTAACTCGGTTTGTATAAGAGCTAATGAATAAATTGTTGCCTTATTTTTGTAGAAGTACACGCTTAAGCTGGTTTAGATTTAATTATGTGGCCATTAAAATTTTAATTAGATTGTTGTTACAGTCTGAAATGTAAACGGCTTTAGATTATATTGACTACCAAAATATTTATCGAAGCATAAAATTACTGTATAATCTTCAAGTACCTTTTTGTTAAATATTGGTACACAATTTTGTTTTTCAGAAATAGAGAAGTTTTGTGAAACTTAATCTATATCAAAATATAACTTAAGTTTCAATATTGAATTTGTGCTTGATATTAATAACAAAGCGTCTCATATTACAAACTTTAATAAATATCAGAGAACAATAAAGAGTTGAATGCAAATATTAGGAGAAAATCGGCATTCAATAACTTTTAATTTTGTGTTTCTCCTTTTAGATGTTTGATATTTAATTGAAACCTATAGAGAGATTATTCTATAAAATAATATCATATTTCAATTCATATATTTGTATAACGTGCGTTATTTATATTTTTCACCAACAACGTTCATTTTAACGGAAAATTTTTACACAAAAATTCGCAACATGATATTTTGAACTGATGCTTTTTATTTCCCTCAAACAACGCAACACTGCTTTTTTATTTAATAATTTTGATGTATACAAGTCAGCCAGAAGCCTTTTAAAAAATTTATTATATTGTGTTGTATATTTCCTGTATTGAATATTCAATATGGATTCTGTTAATCAGTTGAAAATCAATGTCAAAATCATTTTTTATTTTTTAGTTTTATGTTTCAAATTATACACTGGATTAATTTATTTACACACCTAAAATCTTATTCACTCAACTCCAACACTAAAATCATAGTCACGATATACTTACGTTGTGTTTCTTAATATTTACTTACAAGGGTTTTATACATCTCATCGTATCTCAAAGAAAATAAGGTAAACGAACCGATTAGTAAAATTGAAAGGAAAATAAAAATATTAAAATTACATACTTTTAAATATCAATTTAAGATCAAAGGATATTATTTTCTATTAAGCTCTCCGCCTAGCCCGTCTCGCGTATTGCGTACGTCTTCATGAAAGGTTAATGTTCTTTCAATGAAAGTATATGTTCCATATCACTGTCTCAATTGTATATATATAGTTCATTCGAAAATAAGCTTTATCTGTAATGTAATGGTTGTTTTGGTTTATAGTTAGGTAAATGAAATAAAAAAGTGTATGAGTAGTGTATATCGAGTACATAATTTATATTTAAGTAAGAGTCTGTTTAAAAATTAAACAATTTTTATTACATGAAATATATCATCTATCATTTAAGCACAACTAGTTAATTATATTTTAAGAACAATTTATTTTGTACTTGGGTAGTTACGTATTTAAAAATAAGAAAACTTTTGCCAAATAAATGTTTCTGTGGATTTGACATGTGACCATATGTCAGAAAGTCCAAGTTCGATATCACTCGTGACTCGATATCACCCCAACTAAAGATTACAAATATCAAAACTGTTTAGTCACCGCCTTCCAATTAAAGCTTTATCCTACCCACATTCACAAAAGCGCAAAATACCTTTACTAATAAATTGTAGATCTTTGGTCGTATTTTACAGGATATTCCACTGTTTCTTCGAGTAAATTTGCATTTTTAAACAATTATAAACCTTATCCCATTGTATTAAAGGCTTGTAAAATTTAATGAAGCCAATTTTAATGTCTTAAATTCATACTTTAGCATCATTACTATATATTTGAATAATGGTTCATTTTAACGAGCTGAATAACATTTATAATCCATGGTAAAATTAATTAATACCACAGATAATTTATTATAATACTATACTATTAATACTGTATTTATAATCAGATAATTTTCATCAAGACATTGAACGTATGGAAAACGTAACAATTAAGGACCTTAATAAACTTTGTAAGTGGGTATTATGATTATTCTTACTTCTGTATTTTAAAAATAATTATTCTGCCACTTTTCAAAGCGATGTGAATTTACCTACAAGTGATTCCGTGTGAAAGATAGGTATAATTATTCCAATAAATAGATATTGTTTTAATGGAATTAAAAAGAACACAACTAAGTATTCAATGGTTAGTATCTAACAATTTTTTTATAAACACCCTAGCAGCTAGCTAATACTACGAAATAATTATGGTACCTATCCAGTTTTCCTTAGTTGTACGGTGTACCATGTTGTAATTCGAAATTCTCTTAGGGAAAGATCGAGCTATTAGGAGAAAATTAAATATATAAAAAAATTGAAATATAACCCGAACTCCTTAAACTGTTAAAACAAGCAGCTCTTACAACTGAGTTTTTTCCTGTTTTAAGAATCCTTCTCTAAATAAAAAATACGTAAAAAATCGTTTCATTTCTTTTAAGGATACAGTGTTTTTTTTTTCACGATAAGGCTGGAATATGAAATTGATTTATCCGTTTCTTAAAAAAAAGCCTGTGTGCCGAATGCATGCGTCCCAAGTGAAACTTCTTTGGAAAGATTCAAAGATTCCAAAATAGTCGCCTTACTCCATGACGTGACGGTATTGCCATGACGCGACCTTGAAATTTTACCCTCAACGCGCCTATAGAAGTTTCACTTAAAAAGTATTCTTTGGGTAGATTTTATTCCTACGTAGTAATAATTTAGAATACCTACTTATAAACTGTACTGTATGTATCAAGAAATACCAAAAAGCCTTAGATAAACGTTAAGATTTCATTAATTAAGCTAATTAAAAATGTATTAAGATGCCCGGTAAATGTCTCAAAGGGAAATAATAAAACGGACGGTAAGAGAAACTTGAAATATCAATTTTGTGGCTATGTTATCCCTAATTCGTAATTCCCTAAGCCCTAAGGGCTTCAGGCTATGGAAGTTTGTAAGAAAAATACACCCTAATTTATGTAAGAAAATTGGTGCAAGTCATTGTGATGTATTATATATGTTTAGACGTTTTATATGAAGAGTTGGTAATTAACACAATACTTTAAAAATGTATCTAAAATGTTATTCATGCAATTAAAAAGGATTTGAAAAAGAAGAAGAAGAAGGCTTTAAAAAATGAGAACGAATTTTAATTTGATATGTGTTTTCAAGCATGACTTCTAAAAGACGGTTATTTTACTCAAATAAATGTAGGAAAGAAGCTTTTTGACTCTAGTTGTACGTCCGCTATGAATGGAATATCAACACCTAATTTATTTAGTTAGCTATAAATATTACTAAATCTTTAAAAATATTATGACCACAAAATTCATCGCTTCCCATCTTACCTTGAAATTTAAAAATAAACCAGTTTTAAAAGGGAGTACTAGGAAAATCTATTACCTGGTAGTCCAACTATTATTTCAACTAAGTGAATTAGCTGCCAGCTTCGTTGACTAGCTCCAAACAATGCGTCTATTGTAACTCATTTACATCGACTCTTCATTCTGTTACCTTGTTATATATCCATACTTAATATTATAAATGCGAAAGTAACTCTGTCTGTCTGTCTGTTACTCAATCACGCCTAAACTACTGAACCAATTATCATGAAATTTGGTATGGAGATATTTTGATACCCGAGAAAGGACATAGGCTACTTTTTATCACGGGAAAATGACGCAATCCCGGAAATCGCACGGGAACGGGAACTATGCGGGTTTTTCTATGACTGCGCGGGCGAAGCCGCGGGCGGAAACCTAGTTGTTATATAAATCTGTCAATTATTCAAGTACCTGTATAAACCTGTAGGTATAGTATTACCTGTAGAACTAACTAGTGACGTCAGTAATTTGATCATAATAACGTTCATAAATTCTATTCAATCTATGCTTGTTATGACATGTATTATATCTTCCTGTATACATCATACTCTGAACATAGTTCCTAGTCAGTTTTGAGCATTCAAAATAATTTGTGAGGACGACGATTTTGCAGAATTATTATACCATTTGGTAAGCGTTTAATTAAATAGATTTTATTTAACAAAGCTCCACATTAGTTCCGCTCACTCAAAGTAATTTCTATCAATTATGAAAAATATTAATTTTCAATTCCAATCTCGAATTCTATTACATAATATTAAATAACACCACATAATTATTTACAGTTCAATAATTTACCAAAGGAAACGTAAGCTCTCGAGAGCGGTTTAAAACTATTTTTATAGACATCTAATTGCTTTCGCAGCACGTTTGAAAACCACTCGACGCCGACCACTTGATTGAATTCTTAAGGTGCCACAATGTTAGCAAATGTACAAAGTTTATTTTAGACTAATCAGTATTAGGACCATATTTTGTTGATTCTCTTTTACAAAATATGAAAATCAAGGTTCAATGCCCACATTGAAGATTGCTTGCAAGCTTTGTAGGAATTTGCATTACATTACGTGTTATCAAAACTTATTTGATTTTATTACGATATTAAACTAATTAAATTTTCGTCTATAACGACAGTTTAAAAGTAACTGAACTAAATTTTTGGGAAGAAGTTTGGTTAAAATCAACTTTATTCATCAACTTCTTTTCAGAAGCTGGTCTACGATATTGCTTCATGGTTTGATTGGAAAGGAAGCTATGTACTGTGTTCTTAACTTTATCATTTCATTATAATGTTTAAAATAAAGACTTTCTTGGCTCAGTGTCAGTTATAGATAGAGAATTTAGAAGTGTTGATTTCTATCTGTCAAAGCATTGCATGATGAACTACGAGGTCACATACCATACATTAGTTAGAAATTGATAAGACAAATGCTGAAGACATATGTTTTTTTTTAAAGACATCATCGGCAAATGAACTGGTTTGGAAAGGATAGGGACCTACAGCCAATATTAATATTATAAAAGCAAACCTTTCATACATAGATGTCACAGATAACAAGATCGATGAATTTATTAGGTACACGTGGATAAATGATGTTGTTTGCCAACAAATTGTGTAGCAATGTCAATCGTGAAATGTTTTCTTCGAAGAAAAGTTATTAAGCCTTCCCCTGATTTTCCTTGTTACATGTATAATATAAATCAGCTTCGATGTACCGTGTATTAAAATTTCAGCGATGGAGTCATCTTAATTATTTTTTATCGACACTATATTTATAGATAGATAGAGTCACACAACTACACAAGAAAGTATTAAATATCAATAAATACAATTACTTCGATCAAGAAGATTTTATATAAATCTTACATTTTAGTGTATGGATTACGGATTTCTTACCGGAACAAAAGGTAGACTTCAACACAGCCAACGTTTAACATAAAGTACGTAGTAAGAGGAATAAAGCCTAACTTAAAGAGAAAATTACCTCGATAAATATAATACTCTAAGCTTCTACGTTTTATATGGAAAAGATTTTCAAAGCAACAATATAGAATAGTTCTCGATCAAAAAGCTCGAATATAAAGGGTATATGTATGCTGTTCTGCGCTTGGAAATTTATAAAATGATTGTAACCCATTAGTTTGCCGAGTGGGTGCAGTTTTAAAAGCGAATTTCTAGTACTATGTACCTATTACATTTTTTTGAAATTATATTTTGGTGTATAAAGGAAGAATAGGTATATCATGAATATCACGGACTTTTTTGTACGTTTCCTAAACTACCTATCTGAAACTGTATGCCATCTAGTTGTGATCATTTCGTATATTACAATATAATAATATTTACAAAACATAAAAACAAGTCGTATAATCGTAGGTATATTGCTTCCACATTTTGTTCTCATACTCTCTACGATATTACGAGGTGATACAAAGTATTATCAGGCACTCGTGCCATAATATACTTAATATAATAATAATCGTTATAACAGAAAGCAGATTCTAAGACATAAACCGAGCCATTAATTCCCTTTATGCTTCAAGTAACGGCTCTTACATTAGGTCACTTAAGAACGCTGTTTGATGTGGAGCAGTAAATCAAAAGCAATGGGGAATATTTCCTATCAATCGAGACGGTAAACATGTCACGCCACTCCTGTACTGCTAGGTAACTGTATGCTATAGATCAGCGTTAGTACTGGAACGTGTGTGCAATTAGGAGCAAAGCACTTAATATAGGCGCATGGTTGGCGTATTATATACTGTCCATTTACATTTACGTTTTATATCCGTAACTCCCTAATAAAAGAAATTCCTGAGGAAGTTTGTTTGAATTTTTGTCACACTAGAAAATACATTAGGAAAGAGGAAAGTATTATGAGGATAAAAGTATCATTTTGCTCAATTAACTGAAACCCACCCGAGCGAAGTTCTGGTTAAATTTCTAAAAAATAAAGAAAATTCTTCTAAAAAATTTTATATGCATCAAATTCATACTCAATTTGATAATATCTATTCAAAATTACACCAATTTACAAGTACGTCTAGACGTCCGCTATTACTGTGAGGGTTTTATTTTATAACTTCAATATAAATATGCAGAGTTTGGAATCTTCAAGTTATTAAAGAGTTAGCCAAGTGTATTAAAGTTGAACTGCTGAACCCAGTTAAATGCAATTTTAAATTAGTCTTAGTTTTATTTATGTTGTCGAGCAATAAAAGAGAGAAATAAAATGAAATAATTGTGATTCTGGACTTAATGTTAACTAGATAAATTTATATAATTTTGATTAAAAATTATTAGGTATATAACCATTATATAACAGAAAAATATAACGTTAGAAATGTTATTTGAATTGACAAAAAAATATTATCCTTAAACATTACAGAAAAATAAATTGAAATTAAAATTTTAACTTGGAACTGTACGAGGAAAATTTCCACCAAAAAACGACCGACGCTCTCAATCCGTAAGACATTTTGTAAAATAAACATTGTCAATTTTATTTTCCTAAATCCCTGTAACAAATATAATAAAACGTCTATACGTGTTTGTGTAGAATAAGTGAGGAAATGAAGTACTCCCGTTGCTAGGTACCACCATTACCGTTGCTAGGGGCAACGTCATACCAAAAGTCTCAAATATTCCACGCTGTCCGTACTCAAAGTCAATTTCATTTGACTTGACAAGTCCATCACACATTATTCGGGTAATACTTGATCTATATCAACGTTTTCCAGTCTGAGTGAATTGGTTTTTAGACGTGTTTTCAATTCAAATGCTTTCAATTGTTCTCACGTTCGATTTTTATCCGAATTTTCAAATAAAGCAAAGGAATATGCTTTGTGAAATTAGAGTGACCTTTTCGTACTACATGTTCAGAAAATTCTGGAGAATAATTGGAAATATATTCGCTCTCATCTATGGAAATTTCCAGTAAAAATCTCGATAAAAAGTACAATTTCTCCAGTAAAAACAGTTTTTGAACCTTTCGGATCGAAAGTCTAAGTAAAGTAACTAAAATAGCACTCCTTTTACCAATAATCGGTAATTTTATCAAAAGTTCTGAATCGGATGTGCTATATGGACCAAGGGTATAGACAATTGTTTTACATACATATGTATTTCTAAACTTACATTTATGGACGAATTTATAGCATCACTAATAAGCGAATGAACATTGATATTTTAGTGCAGTGTAGGTGTATTTTTAGTTGTTCCAGTCAATATGTTCTAATAATACAGACACATTAATTGTGTGTCGAAATATCAGAACGTTTTGTTTATGCTCATTTATCTTTATAAAATAGGTAAATGAAAGGCTATAATCACAAATAATATAGAAGTCAGATAGAAAGCTTCATAATATTATACGATTCATATTAGTAATTCATATTAAAAACGGATTACCTATTCACAAACTAAATTTACTATAAGTTGGACAAAAGAATCGAACAAAGCTTGCAGAATATAAGGAAACTAATAATTTCAAAACTTTTATGTAACTTTTCGATTTAACAACGCGGCGGTTGATGAAATTTCTGAATTAAGTATGAAGTACGGTAAATTACTAATATAGGGACATTAATATATTAAAAAAAATGGAACTTTTAAAGTAATGTTGTCATGTGTACTTATTTTCGTTTGAGGTTCCAAAAATTGTATTTTATTATATTTGAAACAATGACGCATTATTAATGTTTTCTTATTCCATATCATTAGAATTTATTTTTACTTTGAAGATGTGTAAGAATACTAAGAAAGCTTGGAAAGCATCGCAAATTTTTAAGGAAATTACAACACAGGATAAGATTGACAGACCTTTTACCGGAATATTATGTTGAATATATTTCTTGGTATTTTCATAATAAATTATATATGGTAGGTACACGTTTTATATAAACGAATCATTTCATATGTATTGATGAATAAATAACTATTGTTCAATCAAGTTTACTTTTAAATTTCTATTCTTGAAAATTGCTACGTTGCGTTGTCCAAAACTTCTCATTTTCATCTACAAAATAATGAGAGAAACGATTATGTATATAGAAACTTAATATGTAGTGACATTACCGTGCCGAATACCGTACCGGATAATACCAATACATGGTTATCCTACCCTATCCTACTAATATTATAAATGCGAAAGTTTGTGAGGATGGGTATGTGTGTGTTTGTTACTCTTTCACGCAAATACTACTGAACCGATTACAATAAAATTTAGCACACATATTGAGGGTAACTTGGATTAACACATAGGATAGGTTTTATCCCTAAAATCCCACGGGAACGGGAACTATGCGGGTTTTTCTTTGAAAACGCGAGCCAAGCCGCGGACGGAAAGCTAGTAATAAATAATTAAGAAACAATAATTCCTCCTTTCAATCCCAAAATGAATACATTTTTTTCGGTTTTCTCTTTAGTCTATACATTTACAAACATAATTAACAAGCATTAGTGAGTTGATTGTTATTTGAAAGAGCCAAAATTACTGTTTTATTATTAGTTTCCCACATTGTGTAACTTTCAATTAGGCCTGATTGATTTGGATCTGTTGTACAATCAGTTAACTGGATTTTAGATAAACATCCGTTATCAAGTTTTCAATTTTTAATGTTGATTCCAAATTAATGGTTATTTATTAAGTTATCAAACACAAAAGGAAATTGACTCTATAATGATATTAGAAAGCTATTTTTTTATAAACGATATCCTTACTTATTCAGGAAGTTTTAAATGTTTGTATTGTGTCAGGTTTAAATAATTATACTGCATGAAAACTCACTTTACCTTAATAAGCTGTATCACATACAATTTTTTTTAATATGTAAATTTCAAAGCAATTTCAAGACAAAAATGTATTAAGTGTATTTCTTCTTGTTACAGGCAAGAACAATGCGATCAAAGTGTGAAAGTGCTAGTGCCAAAGTGTAGTGCCAATGTAACAAAATGGGATGTACACCAAGCATGCTTTTGGACCATAAAAGCCGTCGCCGCGACAGCACAGGCTCGCAAGAAGCCGCGCTAGCCAAGGTCGCTCCTACACCAGTCTGCCAGAACAAAGCTGTTCAGGCCGCTAGAGCACCCAGAGCGTCTCTAGAATCTGACGGGTTCAGCATTCAACTCTCCAGTAAGAAAGACAGCTATGTGTCCCAAATGGGCAATAACTTCGCCACACAGTTGCACATTAAACGAATTTCTGGTAAGTAATGGAATAACGTAGTAGCTTCATATTACTGTTTTGTCGGATTAGCGATCAAAGCAATGTTCACTATATTACTACATCAAAGAGTCTTTGACGGAAAATAATAGCAAGAAGCTTATATAAATTAAGCACAACGTGAGAGATTATTAATCTCTCACTAAGTAATAATAGTACCTTTACAATCTAAGGTTTTCATTTTTTTTATTTAAAAATACATTAATTTTAATGATATTGTTTAAATAGGTATATTTTATCAATTATGTAAAATAAAAATAAAATTGTCATAATTCGTAGCAACTGGATCTTATCGCAATTTGATCAATAAGTATTACCAGTAGAATTGATGATTGAACTGATTGAACTTCTATTATTCACGTGAACATTTTTGTCACAACCTTGGACCCTTCTTATACGCTAAATGCTGAGTGATAGCGATAGAATTTAATAAAGTCGTCGGCCCTCGAACAAATGATATAAAAATCGGAATACCTGGAAAGTGGAATGTGTTGAAGAAGATTCTATAAAATGTATATGAAAATCACGGTTAGCCTTTAATATTCACCCTTACCTGTGCTGTATTACCATATAACTTTTACAATAGTATTGGTAATACGTACTCTACATTATATGTTGTTGTAAACAGTTAATGTATTCTATAATAATAGGAATAGGGAAATTCTTCAAAAAGATGTTGAGCAGGTTTTTATAAATTCACCAAATTTTATTGGATGAACTTAAACTAGAACAATATGACTAATGCAAAAGATTATATAGGATATTCTAGGTTCCTACTATTAGTATTTTACACTACTTTAAGGATCCAAAATTTCCACATGAAGTTCTTCATCATTATAGTCATTATTTTTGAGCACTTTATTTCTAATATTTGTATCAGTCTTGGTTCTACTTTTAAATTCTTTTTTATTTAAGACGTCATCAATTATTTTTGCTATTGTACTTTTTACGGGTTCAGTCTGACACTTTAGTTTATTTGGAAATGGGCAATACTGTAGAGTTTTAAATTGTGAAATAATTTTCAATATTTGTTTCATTTTATCGGTAGGGACGGGCTTAGGTAAGTGGTAATCTCCCCAGTTGGTTATATAAACTTCTTTTGGCATGTTGAAATCTCGTACTGTGGAGCAGGATATGATAGAAGACAAACATACGACGATAATAATTCGGTGTAGCTGTAAGAAAAATAACAGTAATTAATTTAAAAATAAACAAACGTTTTAAGATTACCGTATTATTCGTTTTTGTATGGGTTGCTTCTAGCTCATTTTCCCCCTCATTTTAATATTAATTATATTATATTATAAATAAATAAATAAAGCCTTTATTAACATACTAAATGTTACATTTCTTCTTAAAAACTACTTAAGTATTATTGTACATGTTAGTTTATGAAAGCAACATCATATTAAAATATTATTGTTTGCATTAGACACCGGTTTTTATGATTGTCTTGCTCTTTGGCATAGGCCTCCCCAAGAATTCTCCACATCATATTATATTATAGAAGCCTTAAAGAGTAGAGCAAAAGAACGTAGGTTAACCAATAAATTATGAAACATTAATTAGTAATTTTAATTAGACACAGCGCATGTAATATAATAAATCTTAGCTAATTAGTTATATACCTACACTACGGTTATGACATTAAAAGGATATTCTTCTGTATTAATCATAAAACTAATAATAGAAAAAATAGTTCTATTGAACTCTTTATTACCTATTCAAATTGAACATCAAGTGTTATGAGGTAATTTAAACAATAACTTGAATTTTGTCAACAATAAATAAAAGCTATACAGTACCATAATTTTTCAGATGTTTTTTAATAACAATCCTCAAAATTTTTTGTAAAATTAAGTTCGAGTAAAACTTAAAAATTGTAGAAACAATGTCACATACCAGAGGGACATTCATCACGCACACGTGAGAATGGAGATCGACTGCAATGTAAATTGATCAAACGCTGTTTAATCAATTAGGATCTAATTCACTGTGGTCAGTTAATTTCACACTTGATTCAGACGATAGATATAAGACATTTCTATATGACTACATTTGAATTTTTTCAATATGTTTCTACATACAATACAAAATCCTTTATTTAACACAAATATAAGAAATACCTACATTATATTATATACCTACATAAGTAGGTAGTTGAAAAACAAGTGATAGGGTTGCAATTTAAAGGATACTTTGCCTGTAATTATTGAACAGCCAATTTAGTAAAAGCTAAATTAGAAATCAATCTATACTAATATTATAAAGCTGAAGAGTTTGTTTGTTTGAACGCGCTAATCTCTGAAATTACTAGTCCGATTTGAAAAATTCTTTCGGTGTTAGATAGCTCATTCATCGAGGAAGGCTATACAGGGTGTAATCGTTAAGTGTGCACAGGCGATGATTCCGTAAATATTGCAGATATCAAAAAACTTTAAACTGATATCGAAAGCCCTTTACCTAATGAGTAAAATGACAATAATAACTTTTAAAAAATAAAACGGGAAATATCCAAAAAAAGTTACATTAAACACTCCCATACATTGAATTTTCCATACATTTTGTGTTCAAAGCAAATGGTCGAAGTGACGTCCTCGTTTTGGAATACCATTGTTTTCCACATCGAGCGTTTCTAAATGAATTTTATTAAAATTTGCGAAGTAATTTAAGCAAAAATTAAAAAAAGAAGAACCAAAATTTTTCATATTACATGTTTAGGATAGTCATATCTCATACTAAATGTATGGGAGTGTTTGATGTAAATTTTTTGGATATTTCCCGTTTTATTTTTAAAAAGTTATTATCGTCATTTTACTCATTAGGTAAAGGGCTTTCGATATCACTTTAAAGTTTTTTGATATCTGAAATATTTACGGAATAATCGCCCGTGCACACTTAACGATTACACCCTGTATATCATCACGCTAAGACCAACAAACCGCGCAGCGCAGCTAGTTGAAAATAAAATAAAGCATGTACATATTTATATCCTACTTGTTATATCTTTATACCTACATTCCAAATACCTTATAGCACATTCAATACTTTCCTATATGTTGTGAAATCACGATATCCCCTTCCCAATAAACTAGCCCAACTAAAACACGGTTCGTTAAAACTGGAGCAATTTATTCTATGACTAGAGTAAGTTTTCGTGTCAACAGGCTGTAGGACAGATAGGATACATCGAGATAAGCCGGGCCCTACTGGCTTATCTGTAGGAAGCTTTGTTTTACACCACTTTTTTTGATTATTAGTTAGGTATATCGCAGATAATAAAATAGCTAGCTTTTATGTTAGCGGTAAAATACGTGAATTTATAAGTACTTCTAATAGTTAAAGTTATACGTAGATGAGACTTATTGTCGTGTAGATTGTAGTGTCGTATTTTGTTTTATTCATTGGGTAGATTTGGGCTGTATGTTTCAGTGTTTCTGGGCGTCTTTACAACTGAGAAAATAGGTAAGGTAACTTATGACTAGTATGGCACTTATATATGTACAGATGTTAGATGTAGATTTTCCTTTTGTAGATTATACCTTCACGTAGATAATTTTTTCACATCCAGTCATTATAACGTTCATATATATCCAAGCATTCATTATAATATTGCTCACAAATTTTCATCACATGAAGCCATCTACGAGTTCCTGAAATAAAAACACTTCTAAAATATAAAAACCATTTATACTGTGGTAGAATAAATATGAATGCTTTTATCAATAAACTTTTCAAAAACGTTTTAAGCTCCACCAATGCGGTGAAGGCGCCTTTTAACGTCAATTTAACGAGCACGACCGTGATTTCCGATCCCCGCCAGCGGAAAGCAGCCGTGTGATTCGATGACATTCTGGAACAAGTAAAGCGAATATAGAATATGTACGGGAAAAGATTTCTCTCGAATGTTAGTGGGTATGCTCAACTTTTTCCCGCAGCTTTGCTCTTGTATGAATTGTAAATCTTCAATTTTCGAATCCTCCTGAAAACATAAAATATGTTATTAAAATCGTTACACTAGCAAAATAGTCATAGTCTCAGTGGATATTGACTATGTTGACAACAAATAACAATGGCCATTCACCACAAATCCATACTTAATATTATAAATGCGAAAGTAACTCTGTCTGTCTGTCTGTTACTCAATCACGCCTAAACTACTGAACCAATTTTCATGAAATTTGGTATGGAGATATTTTGATACCCGAGAAAGGACATAGGCTACTTTTTATCCCGGGAAAATGACGCAATCCCGGAAATCCCATGGGAACGGGAACTATGCGGGTTTTTCTTTGACTGCGCGGGCGAAGCCGCGGGCGGAAACCTAGTATTATATATTTTATTATGAAATTATTAAACTAACATACAATTTTTAAATACACACAAATACACAGTACAAATCGGATTCAGTATTCACTCAACTTTAATATAAAACGTTTCACGAAGACAACTCGAACAAAATATACAAGCGATTATATTTATTATTGAACAGTCAATTAAGAACGACATTTTTTTTAATATTGAGTAAATATTATCCTTCCACGAAACTCGTTAATGTATAAATTATCTACGAATGAAAAGAATAATTAATGCATAATTTACTTCCTTTTAAATCAAAACTCAAGCTCGGTAAAGCCAAAAATGAGATATCTTTAATCGAAAACAATCCTTGGTGATGGTTTATTATTCAAATTCACATTGCCTGCAGTAATTTTTAAAGTAGCTTGTTTTCTTTTGGATCAATAATTGTTTGTTGTTCCTTAGTGTTTCTTCCTATTTCCAGCGTTTAGGTTTCTTATTTTCTGAGAAGACTTGGCTTAGTATTTTATTATCTGTAGCTGGGATATTGAATCTTAGATTATAATATATGAACTGTATTATATTACAATTGTATAGCATTATAATATTATTTAAGATGCTCGGAAACCTACACCAAACTTACTTTAATAAGACAAAATCAAATTGCGAATACAATACCGTATTTAATAAACATAAAATAACTTCACATCACGATAAAATTACGTAAAGATCAGATTTCGGGATCATTCTGTTTGAAATGAGTTTTATTTCGGCTTTAAATGGATTTATATTTCACGTAGGTTGAGTGATGAGAGGTGTTCTTATTGCTTTTGAGATGTGATTGATAGATCGTGTTCAATTAGGTGTTCCGTATTTACACACTTTTTACATTACAATGAAATTTAAGGAATGTGTGGAACCTTGGTTGTGTGTGGGGATAAAATAGCACCAGGATTGTATTTTTCAGTTTTAAAATTACTATGTTTAAGGCTCGTATTAGTCATATATCAAGTCTATCATCATAAATTTAAGGAACGATCTAACTGAATGAAAACATGAAAATATAAGACTCTTGGCCACATTTGTAAATCTGGACATTATCTTGAATAAGATTGTCTGAGATAATACAGATTAATAATTGAATAATAATATTTGAAAGGAAGTAACAAATAATTGATTCTAAAAATAAATGTTGAATGAACCTAATTACCAAAATTTTAAAGAACATTTCAACCTTGATTCAAGGCGATATTCCGCATTGTAAGCAGATTTTTATATTTTTTAATGTAATAACGAAAGATAAGCCCGTATTTTCCGGAAACTCGTTACGAGAAATTGTTACAGCTTTGACTTTCCGGTGGTATTAGCTTCGTTTATTGAGATTTTGTGGAATATTTTTGCTTTTGGAATACTTTTGATAATAATCATAATAAATACACTTTATTCAGCACCAAACATACAAGTAAATACATATAAAAAAATAAACATATTATGTTATAAAGCTAAAAAGGCGGCCTTATCGCTACTAAGCGATTTCTACCAGGCAACCTATAATTTGATATGTTTTGTTTGTGTAGCTTTTTCATTACGTGGAAATTATCCGATTGATATAGTTCAACGAAAAAGCTAACATGAGTGACAGGATTTGTTTTGAATATGTGTTTTATTCAATGGACTGAAAAATACAATGCTTGTCAAACAAAATATTGAAAAACTATTTCAATTTATGAATGTAGAATTTAATTACAAAACGACGCGTTATGCTGAAGTTAAAACGTGCTAAAACATTGATATTTCGACGTAGAGGTACTCGTAAAATATATATTGTAACTATTTGTAAATTAATTTAAAGATATATTTAAAGAAACACATGAGCCCAGTGACGTAAACTCCCTACAAACTACTAACTAAAGATACTATGTTTTATGCTATATATAGTATTTCCTTTGACCACCCATCGCTCATATCTTTAAATTCGAGAATTTATCAATAAGATGACCTTGCTACCAATTTTTCATTGCGATGAAGTAATGACGCTCTTTACGTCATACTTACTCGAGATAAATGCCATTTTAGATAAAGATGAAGGATTTACAAGTATTTCATAAGCTAGATAAACAGGTGAAGAGTTGCGTGTCTTATGTACAACTAATTAGAGTCCGTGGCTTTACTCGCATGGAATGTAAAAACTAGAGAATGTGGTAAACCATACTTTAATCTTTCCCCTGTATGGTTTATATGGAAATCCGTTTTGTAGCTTGAGCCACAACTTATTTCATACAATCATCCTTTCGTATTTATAATACAAGAACCTATGTTGTAATTATTGGCATATATAAGTTTGGCAGATATCCAAGTTTAAACTTCAATATAATTTATATGCCACACATTTAAATGTGGTTCTATAATTTCAATGATGGACTGCCACATTTCTCTTCCGTTTAACAGATCTATTTAACTTGAAGAGCAAAAAGTTATTTACTTATAACTGAATACACTCTACATATTTATTCAAAATCAAGACATAGTTTAATAATGAGTACTAAACTCAAGATTTAAGCTGAACCTCGAGATTTCTGATAGGTATTTACTTACTAAAATGTTGGCAAAACGCCAAGTCAGAAGTTACTTTACATGTATATATTCATATAAAGTAAATAACACAATGTTGAATTTTAGAATAAAGTTAATGATATCTTAAACCTAAATTCACATTTCCTTCTTGTATAACCAAAACCTATAACAGTATAAGATAGAAAAAGACATCTAAGAAACAAATTGCACAATTTTTACTCCAAATTATAACACGATTTAAGTGTTTAATGAAAGCTAGCTTCACAGATCCTTTCAATTAGGTATCGTTACCATATTTAGGTTAACCGAGCGCCAAAAATATCGAGCCGGCATAACGACACGTCATACGATTATCATGTTACATTATCATTACCACGGTAATGACGCATAGCTCACCGGATAATTGTACCTTCGTCTGTAATTTAATATTAACTAGGAAAATTATGTGCATCGCGGAATTGGGTACGCGAAATTATGTTTCGGCAAAATTTAATTGGCGGCGCGGTTTGTCGCGGTGTTTTCCTGGTTGGTTGTGGGTTGAATTGTGATTTCTTTTGGTGTGGGGTGAGAGTAGAATTCAGTCATAGGCGTTGATTTGAACACACAAACAAAGCTTGTTTAAAACAAATAATTTTTAGTTAGTTACGTTACGTTATTGTTAAAATATAGGACCTATAATTTAGCTTGAAACTCATATCTTAAAATTCATAACATTGCATCTTAAATACCGTAGAAAGCTTCTTACGTTAGACAATAAATTATAAAATAGGAAAAGACATCTTTATGTGTATCCTAATCGACATTTTGGTTCTTTCATATTCTGACTAAGATATTTGAATAACTATATTACTAGTTAATTTGAAATTATTTACCATACAAATTAGTATTAGATAATTCCTACATTCCTATACCAACATCATGTCGCGGTTGTTATCAAGTAAATTGCACCAGAGCGGTAGGTACTACGTAGACAAGCGTAATCGATCGTAAACATTTATAGATAAATATAAGCAATTTACACGTAATTCAAGAACGTCAAAGAACCAATACCGATAATGTTGCTATAGCTGATATATTGCTTGAATTATTTTTTGTTGAATGGCGAAATTTCAGAACATTTTAAATTTTACCCCAGAAGTGTGTAAAAATAAACAAAAGCCAAATTAAATTAATTATATCATTAGAATGATGTTTTGATTTGATTTTTAGTCTGCTTCTCTATTTTCTTACACTTTTATGAATAAAAAGCATCGTATGTTTACATATACAAAATATAATCTGCTTGAATATAATATATTATGTTGGAACCTAAATGCCATTACAATAATTAAACATCTTTATTAATTGATTTATCTTATTATTAGAAATTCAGTTGGATACTCTATAGCAATACCAATCCATCAAGTTACAGTTAACCGAAACTTCAAAACGGCCATTGGGACCTAAAACTGACCAGTGTACGTTTAAATTGGTCCATAATCCTCCCTTTGCTTAATGGCTGGTTCACACTTTGATTAGTGCGAGTGCAGGTGATGAGTGCAGGTGTTTAGTAACTACGTGTGGACAGCGACTGTTTAGTGCAAGTGTTTAGTAGGCTGTGTAGTAAAGTGAATAGAAGCGTGTTCTATTTTTTTGCGAGTGGACTGCGAGTAGCCACGTCCCGCGCGCCCTCCCTTCCAGCTCTTGCACTCGCAGTGTGCCTGCCTAAACACGTCTGGACAGGAGTGTTTAGTGTTTAGTGTTTAGCGTAGTGTGTAGCGTCGCGAATTGCACCATTGTCCTGCACTCGCACTAATCACCTGCACTCGCAGTTGAATTGGACACTACTCGCACTACACACCTGCACTCGCACTAATCACCTGCACTCGCACTAATCAAAGTGTGAACCAGCCATTAGACTAAGTAATAACACATTTTAACAACCACAAGTTTCTTATTTAATTTTATCGTGCAAGTATCGTAAGCGTGAGGTTATTAATCCCAGAATTGCAATTAATTATTCTATTCCCCTGAGACTTAAACTATAAGGCTGCAATATGAGTGAAAATTAAATTCACATTTTACTTTGCTGACCATGTAAAATAAATTATCCGATATTATATACTGCTTCGATAATAGTACGATGTGACTGCAAACTATTTTATTGCTTTCCTTATATGTTTTAATTGCTCGAAAATTTCTTTGTGACTATCAAAACCTAAATCACCTGTTTTTATATCAATATTAATTATGCTATTCAAAATGTAGCAAACTACAAATTACCATGCTATTAAACATATTAATTAGTCATTAACATTGTAAGTTATACATGAAACTTGATGAACAATTTGTTACACAGTATCCTTGGGAGATTACAATGAATGTAATTGGTTCAGGGATAAATGAATTCCAGCACTATCCCGTGGGATGCGTCAGTTCATTTTCAACTAGCTTGTGACACTTTCTTTTTAATAAAGTATACAGTATTATACGAACATTTTATTAAGACTGTACTGTTTATAATCTTTATTTGATTGTCAGTCTCTAACGGATAAAAACATCATTGGACCATATTTTTGTATTACATATCGTATGAGGGTTCTAAACAGGATCAGTTTATTGTGTGTGTTTAATTTTTATGATTCATGCTTTAATATGTATGTTTTATAAAGCGACTCTCTTTTGGTCTGTCTTTCTATCTGTTATTTTTCCATGGCTAAACCACTGCACCCGTTTCAATGAAATGTATAATGAAAATAGTTGAAGATGCAGCGTAAAACATAGGCAACTTTTCAGAAATCAACCATAGCACGTGAAAGTATAAACGTTCACTTTCTGTAAATAAGTTATATTAATTAAATCTTTAGGTATTAAACAAGAATGTAAAATAACTTTTCATTACGTAAACGATATTTATGTTATATACCGTAATTTACAACACAGACAATAAATTATTAATGACTATGATTCACGTTTATTTATATTCAAATTCATCTCTGTTAAATCATTTTGATATTTATGAGCAAGTGGTTTAGACTAACTTTCATTATGACGAATAAAATTATATTAATATAATGTCTACATAATTTAAAGAGGTAAGATTTGATTTCTTGTCTAATTGTTGTTTGTTTACTTGTTTGTACGATTAACAAGAACTGCGATTCAACATTCTATGTATTTTATTTTACCAATAGAAAGCTGTACAGAAAATCTTTACCGAGCAATTCTTGGGTGAAACCAGAAAAAAATCGGAATATGTGTAGAAATTAAAAAAAATCTTCCTATTAATTACTGTAAACCCCAGTCCCCGAATTTGTAATTTCTGTCTGTCTGTCAATCGTACCTCGGAAACGAATGAAAGTTTTACATCGCAGTTTTTTAAAGCAAAAGATTTATTATATCTGTATCTCATTACTTCGACTCTATACAAAAGCGATGGCATTGTAGAAATTCAACTTTAATAAATATACTGCCGGAATTTCATAAGTGTGTTGTTAAGAATTTTATAATATGTTGTTAAGAATTTTTACCTAATAAGGCACATTTCTAGGGGATTTTGAGGAGTTTAATTTATAAAAATCCGTTTTAAACAGGTTTTTATGACTTAATTACATGTATAAAGTTATTTATATTAATGATTATATTACTTTATTGTCATGCTTATCGTTCTACGATTTTATGTCAATATACCATATAGGGAAGCCACTGAACTCAATTTATTACTGATATTATACCTATAACAATAAAGAAATTTTTAGATTTCCACAAAAATACGAGATAAAGTCATAATATACTTTAATTATGATACCGTTAAAGTTGTAAATAAATACATAATAAGTAGTAATAAAGTTATACTTCTTCCATCGTAAAGAAGAAATAAAAAACATGATATAGCTCATACTTACATAAATTCGCTTTTATGGCCATAAAATATTGACGTCACAATAACCTCCCGTAATTATAAAGGAAAGGTGTTACCTAATTTCGTAAGGTATTTTAATGTTATCACGAAATTAATTTTCCCTTACATTTGTGTGGTTTGACAGATGTTGCTTTGATGTAATAAACGTGTTTCATTTTCTTCTATTGTGCTAATTAAATTTATTTTATGAATACTTTGAAGTTTGAGTTGGCGTAGTAAACACTTTAATTTTAGTTTTATATGTTAGTAGTGAAGACTGTACGTGATTAGTTTTATTTTAAATGCTCTCACATCTGTCCTCTGACGTTATTCTGCTTCTATGAAATTGAATAGATACTATAAAATTATATTGTTTTCAACAGCTGATATATATTCGTCGTTACAACATGGACATTGTAGTTACACACAAAATTTCTCAAAGTTACTAAGTTATTTTGTTGTTATAAAGAAAAAAAGGAAACGCTTGAAACGAATTCAGCGCATAAAAAGCTAGAGAAAAGTTTTCACCAGAAAGTACTAAGTAAAAATGATCTATGTTCAGGAATTTTTTTAAAAATACTGCATCAGTTTCGATACACTTTATAAAGTCTCACGTACATAAAACTCGTTTATCCATAAGAATTCGTAATCAGCGAAAATAATCTCCTTGTTGAAATCGCCTCAAAAGCGTTGTGCCATTAGTTACCTATGTCAGTATTATCAATGTTATTCCGTCAATTCAAGTAGGGATGTGACTGACGTAGGCATACGATAATATTACGTTTACATGTCAAATAGTGCGCGTGGCCGCGGCATGCGCCGGCGCTTATCAGTTATCAGTCGACCTCCATTCGTGCACCGTACCGCCGCTAACTCGATGTATCGAATTATCGATAATATAAAGCATAAACAATCACATCGTGAAATATCCTACAATTGTGTTCGTGTTTTGTGCTGCTTGACATTGACTCACATGAAAAACCAGTTGCTTCATTTAACTGATAATAATTATTACCCATGGTAATTCAGAAAGTAATAATATGGTATAATCAAATGCGGATTAAATACGTATCTAATCCGAAAACAATCAATCGGCTACGTATTAAGTTGATAAAAGGACAATAATCGCCTTACGTAGACGGATGTATGCTGATAATTCAGCGGCTTCAAACAATATTGATGGCTTACAAAAGCGAAAGACGAGATCGTGCGCATGCATTTTATGAAACCGCAACTGTATGCCGGCGAATCATATGACAGGCGATAAGTTCAGCATTAGCTGACAGCGAGCGTCTGGGAAACATTCCAATTATAAATTAAATTCATCGATACAATTATTTGCACGGTCGCATCCTTATCGTTTTGAAACTTTTCACTAGTTTTTTTAAGTCGCCGCTATCAAATAATCACGACGGAATAATCATATCGCTGAAGAAACTATGTTTTAAGTGGATAATTACGAGGTGTAGTTGTGTGATTAAATGTTGTAATTAAAATGAAATTACAATTAGTGTGATGGAGGTGGATAGTGAATATGAAGGTAAATATTTAAGCTTATTTTGACCTAGCTTTATATTTTAGTGTTTCAATGATGTATGGATGAATAATTATAAATGGACGGTCCACATGATATTGTGTTATATTTGAAAAACTTTTATGTAAAAAAAGTGAAATACAGTCATGGCAATTTTACTTGTTTCATTTATATAGAAGATGAAAAACGTGAAAATATTTTTTTTTATTATGTGAAAAAGTGACATACATAAAAATATATGAACATAATATATTTATAAGATAATATTGGAATTTTTAACTTGTAGACAACACGTGGTGAACTTAATAATATGTTATCAAAGTTATATCAAGTGTGTTACAAAATAAGTTAATAATTAAACAGTTTATTATTAGATTAGTTTGTTCCTTATATTCTTAACACGTCGAATTATATCATGCACATTTTTTTTTTGGGCATACAATTAATAAGATATTGACCATCTGCATCTGTACCACTATATGCTCTTCTTTTATTTGTTTAATTTTTAGACTTATTTTTTTGACTCACATTTATAAACGCACTTTCAAATCTGAGATATAAATGCAGTGTAGAGCAATGCGAGAAAACGGGATTGCTACATCTATATAAGAGTATGTACCAAGATATGTAGGTAGGTATGTACATGTACAGTCTGCAAGACAATTTTCACTATTGGAAAATTTGTGTACAAAATTAAATAATACCATTTTTCGCCTACTTATGTTTCCAATGAACCGAATGGTTAAATAGACAATTGTTATAATGTATAATATAATAATACAGCTTTATGTGACATTAAACCAACTTTTTTGCCTGCAGGCAAGCCTCTTAGATGTAGAACCTTTTTATAAAAATACTTGCTTTCATTAATTTTATTTATAGTATTATAATTAAAAAATGCTCTAGGCAATGGTAGAGTCTAACTACTCTCTTATATTCAATGTTGTTTACGGCATCAGTATAACGAATGTGTGAATTTACCAGCCTTTTAGAACTACTCGCTGTTATCTTTTAAAGTACTTATAGTATAAATACTGATGTTCGTGACATTTTAGTCCTTTATTTCCCATACATCCGTATTGAAAAATACATTAGGCGTGTGCACACAGAGCGAGCAGTCTCGCAAAGCATTTTCTGCGCGATCCTGCTGTGTTTTCAATAGTCGATTATGTATCTTTAAAAAACCTAACATTATTTTACACTAAAATTATTTATCTCCTCTGCTGTAGGTATATCATCATAATTCAAAATGATCTCAAAAACATAATAAGTATAGATTAACTCTATCGTTCTTTTAATTGGTTCACTGTTTATAGGTAAGCATACTACAAAAATATTCCTACATAACTATTTTTACGTTTGACGTACCTTATATAATTTATAGTAATCGTAAACTCTGTTCTTTATTACGCCATTAAAGCTAATTATACATTGTAACAATAGATTATTTTGATAATATTTTGGCAAAAAGTAGAAGTAGATAATACATGTAAAGCCGGCTACTCACGTACCTGCCGCAGGGGCAATATTTGAACAATTTCGCTTGCACGGCGGTCGGAGCAATTTCAGTTGTTCTAAGTTGCCCCTGCAAGCCTATCACAATTAAGGAGGCAATTGAGGGCAATATTGCCCCTACTGCAGGTACGTGAATAGCCGGTTTAAGGAATCACCATTTTATAACCTTTAATCGTCTAAAAATGAATATGGGATGGAAATAAATCGATATAAACAATATAGATAAGGTTCAGTAGCACGTATAGTATTATGTTATCTGTGGGTAGCACATGGGTCGGACTGGAACTTCGATAGCCCGTTATCTAGGCAAACACGGTTTTATTGATTTTTTACTCATAACTCATGTGCTGATAAGCAAACTGCAAGTTACAATGTCCTTCGAAGGTGATAGTCACATGCTTTGTCATAAACATTGTTGTTTTCAATAGTACCAAGGTATAGGTACCTACTATACTTAAACTACCTAGGTATAGGTACCTACTATACTACTACTACTACGCCGTAGGTAGGTATCTGATAAAATAAGTCTTAGTTTGCAGTACTTGCAGATACATATAGCTATTGATTTTCATAAAATCTTTTTCTTATACATATAGACTATATGAAAGTAAGCTTCGAATGAAGGTGTATTATAGGTAATTACAATATCTAACCGTCCACCTTGAATAATAAGACTCTTAATACCTATACCTACCTACAGCTTAAATCTAGGTATATAATAAATATAAAATTATTATAATAAAAAAACAATTGATACCAAGAAATATCTCCACTTATTTATCTTCTGTACAGAACATAAACTTTGAAAGAAATTTCGCAAAGGTTACAACTTACACAATGAAAGTTTTCGGGTCTTTACTCTTTGGGAATGAGTTTACTGAAACTTTACTTTACACTTGTTGGGCTTCAGTTTTTCTTTTCAGGAAAAGAAATACTAAATATTAATATAATTGACTTATGTTGTAGGTATGTTATTTATTTGATCGTCTTATGAAAATGTAATGAAATGAAATATATGATTTTTAAACATATTTCATTATCTTTACATATTCAATGGTTTAGAGTTTAATTGCAATAAAATAAGCGAACCAAAATATTTCGATTCGTGCTTAAAAAGTTCTTGATTTAAGATGTTTTGTAACTTCTTTTTTTTTCTTGATTTAAAACTTATTACAAGTTAAAAGATATGAAATTTCAAATATCAAAACTAGGTAACAAACTAAGTTATTTTACGAATCTTTGAAAAGCAATCATTTTCTCTAAAACTTTGATCTAAAGCCGTATAAAAAATAAAAGCAGTAAGCTATAATTCCAAGTAAACACAATGTGATATTTTAATGGAATTGAACTGTATATAGCACTTTCATTTCTAAACAAAAGGATATAGTTGAGGATTGCGGTCCTCTAGAGTACTGCAATACGGGATTTAAAGCTATAAGGCCGGGTATACACTTGGTGTTTATACCTCATTTAAAGCTCTAGTGCTTGCGCAGCTTTATTGTGTACTAAGAATTTGTTTTATACTTTTATACTTTTATAGCTATCAATTCTATTGATACCATAAATAATCATAACATCATCGTGTTAGTGATTTATCATATTTATCTACGTCTATAAATGTATTGGTTTGTGTTGTCGTATTATCTTTTTAAGCTTTCCTATTTGTACTTATGTGTGTTTTCTTTATTTAATAAGTTGTTGATGTTTATAAAATGTTTATTTAAATACATTATTCTAGATTACGTAATCTTATTTTTTACTCTATAACTTTTATTTATTGTAAAATGGGTTCTATATTCTGCCGTGCAGGCTGTGCACTTACATTGCTTGCATTGAAAATACTTGTGGGAAGATAATATTGTTTCAAAACGTTTCAGAATGATTGAAACAATATTTGCAAATTGCGTTATTGTATCCGAGTACTAGATTTTATAGCGTTCTTAGAATCTAGATTTTGTAACATGATATCCGAAGACTGAATAGTTTCTTCGATTCTTCGTTCTTTATTTATAACTCCATCCGTCTTTTTCTAATCAGACAAATGAATTCAATATTTTTATTATAGTTTGCTTCGTCTGTTTTATATGATACAGTCTAGTATCATTTATGTCTATTCCTAAATTGATCTTAGTAGGTATATGGTCCACATCCAAGGTAATCCAGCTTTCCACACATTGAAAATATTATTCTAACAAATGTGTTTAAAGAATTATATGCTGATTTAGCTTCTGGAATGTAAAATCTCCAAATATTATGATTAGCGGTCACGTATCCAACATCAGCATTATGGTGTGCGGCTTCTAAAATACGCTTTTGTTTCATTTACATTTAGCTGTTTTGTTGTGGCTAAATGATTTTGCATATAGATAGCTGATAAATCATTTTTGTTTATAATCTTTCTATTGCACGAAAAATTTTACATGCTTTTTATCTTTCTGAATAACGTATCTATACTAAAAAGCTTATGGACCATTTCAAAAGTTCATTCATCTTTAGATATAAAACTTTTGAAGGTGGATTTTTTTTAAATAATAGCCTATGATTGGCGTAGGATCTTCTCCTATTTGACTTCCAAATTTCATCCAAATCGACAGTATAGTTTAGCCATTAGAGAAGAGCAACTATGGAGTTTCTTGCCGGTTCTTCTCCATAGATACTGCTTTCCGAATCGGTGGTAAATGTTAAAAATATGTAAAAATATGACGTTTCAAAAGTGCTTCTCGAAGAAGTCTAATTGAATAAATAAATGTTTGATTATTATTCTGTGCCATAGTTTAGCCGCGAAAGCATTACAGACGGAGATAGATAGACTTTCGTATATAATTAAGTACGTATTGATTTAATTTAATGCTATAACTAATGCAACACAAGCCTCTTGCAATATACTCATCTATATTTAATTCATTAAGGATGACAATCTCCCGCCGGGGAAGTGATCCATAGGTCGCTGGTTCATATCCGGCTCGAAGGACCAGAATGTACGGGCCTATCCCGTACGTGTGTATGATTAATTAATATTGAAATAAAAGAGTTATTTAAACTATATAAAACTTGTATTAAACTGAATATAATAACTATATAATGGATGGATGAGTCACGCGAGGTACTCTTAATGCCCGTCGACGATGAACTGATTTTAATTTAATATAAAGTGTGAAATATTGAATACAATTTGGGTTACGCAATTTGCAAGCAAAGCGCCTTGTTGCACTTTGGACGTGCTTGCTCGTACAGTCGTATACGTGAATAAATTACTAACCCACCAAGCATTAGTACTATGAATGATAATTAATGCTGTGTTGTTAGGTGTGGTTAGTGATGTTATTTTGTGTTAGAAATTTACTGATTGTTATTTATAAACGCAATGGGTTGTATCGATTTTATGAAAACAAATGAAAATGAATATAGTCTTAAAACAAACTTCGTGCTTTTGTGCTTGTAGGTTGTAGTTCTATGTAGTGAAATATCTAATGTAAATCGTAACTTACTTCCATATTTAATTGTTGTTTTTTTCTTGCATGATAATGAGTACGAACACAGACGCAGACATACGATCGTGTATGGTGTAAACTGAAAAAAACAGTAACCAAGAGCAAGAATATAACTAGTTAAATGGATAAATTATTTCACGACAATCCAATTTTATTCTAATCCCCAGTTCGCATAGGTTATCGTCATTGCTTTAAGTTTAATTGTAAAACAAATAAGTTCTAAAATAAAAATAAAAATCTTTACTTTCAATACTACGGATTAAAATAAATATTGAACAGGTAATAGACATATCAGAAAGTAATTATAAATTGGCCCAATCAAAAGTCCCTTCAATTCCACACAAGGTCCTAAATTAACTACAAATGATCGACCGCAACAGTTTGCCAAACGACCGAACTAATTAAATTCATGAATTTGAATGTGTTTATTAGTGAAATGGCCCAAAGGGTATATAGAGTCTGTTTTGTGGTACAGTATTCTGATCAAAAAGCTATATGAGTTCGTTTGCAAATAAAACCACTCCAGAAGTCCTAAAGTTAATTAACTAACTTTTTACAATAGACATTGTTAAGTGTGCTTTATATAGTCTTAAGCAGGCTACCCACCTACCTGCCGCAATGGCAATTTTTAAATTGGCCTCTTTGGAATGCTCCAACTGCCATACACCGTAAGCGAGATTGTCCCTACGACAAGTGTGTGAGTAGCCCGCTTTATGTGATACAAATTATATTGATTATGCTGCTATTAGCATTGCATGTATTCACAAACAATTCAATTAGGTATAAATTGAATCTGCAAAAGCGTAACTGATGTAATTAATTGTATCCAAAATACTGGCTGTATATAATAATAATAGCTATTCAACATTGATTAATCAAAATTTATATTGCTAATTACTAAAATTTACGTTATAAAATGTACTAAAATATACATTCGAAGAAAAATTATAAATACTGTTCTAATAAT
Source organism: Colias behrii (assembly GCA_029959065.1). NCBI lineage: Eukaryota > Metazoa > Arthropoda > Insecta > Lepidoptera > Pieridae > Colias > Colias behrii. Next base: position 4,111,412 of record JARWMC010000019.1, on the reverse strand, counting down.
AAAAATTTCGTAGCAAAGGTCTCAGATTTTTGAAGAAATGTGAATTAATATTGAATTTTATTTATTCCTTTTAATATTCAGTAGGAAGAAAACTTAAATATAAAATTCATGCTAAGTACTACGCCTTATTTCTCAGTTCAATGATCAAATGAATTCATTTATTTGATATAAGCTTGTTGTTGTAAGTTGTTGCATCTAAATGCTCTCATAGTCTACGTTGAATGCCTTTTTCTGGTAAGGCTTTAAAAATCCTCAATATGACAACACGTTAAAATTCTTAAAATGGTTCCAGCTTGTCGAGACTTTTCAACTAAGCAACATTTTGGTTCTTAAAAAACAATTAAATTACCACACATATATAATTAGTATGTTTTTTATGGATTGGAAAAGTTTTGACTACTGAATGTCAGACCACATGAAAAAGTAAAACAAAATTGAGGGTAGATATGAAAAAAACGGGGGGGTACTTTGATGGATTAGTACGAAAAGAGACATAATTATAATAAATAATCTATTTATCTATTCCATTTGTTTTGAGTTCACCAAGAAGATTCTTGTTAGCGGTGCAACGACATTACATCATCACTACATAGTATAAAACAAAGTCGCTTTCTCTGTCCCTATGTCCCTATGTCCCTATTTCCCTATGTCCCTTTGTATGCTTAAATCTTTGAAACTACGCAACGGATTTTGATGCGGATTTTTTTTAATAGATAGAGTGATTCAAGAGGAAGGTTTATATGTATAATAACATCCATTAAATAGTGGAGAAGTACTGTTATTTTTGAGGTTTCTAATGTGATGTCGTAAATAATTACATTTTTTCCGCTTACATTGCAAACGCAGGCTGAACCCTACGAGTTTTATCAAAATAATGTACTAAGTATTGTACACATTGAAAAGGTCTACAGAAAAGTCCGTGATGGTATATGTCTATCTCTTATGGATAACCCACAATAACTTTTTTTTGTCATTTACTTTTTACGACAAATAATGGCTAATTTTCGAAGCGATTTTAACCAATACAGCATTAATCCTTAACCAGTTAAGTACCTTGAATACATTGTTCATTTAATATAGATCTATATGGCCCTGTACACCGTATGATTTAAATGAATATTTTCGAAGATATTACAGATTTAAAAATTGCGTTTGCGGCGGTACCGCCTACCGGCCGGCCGCCCGGTGCGGGTCGCTATATTTTTATATACAACGTTCACAGTTTTTCTGTAGTGTATTTAGTATCAGCATTGCACCCGTGCGAAGCCGGGGCGGGTCGCTAGTTAGCTTTAAAATGTAAAACCTAGGACACGAAACGACCGCCCGTATTTCACGTCAAGTCAGTTAGTAATAAATTTTATAGCTTACCTGTCGTCGGAATTTATATGGAAACTTAATTCTTTGAGACCACGACTGCAAAAGTTTATCCGGAGTATTAATGAGCTAATGTTTAGTCTTTAAAACTTGTCCTTTCTGACTCTGAAGTTTTCCTAGATTACTTTCTCAATTAAGAGCTTAGGTTTCAAAGTTTCGCAATGTTGGTAGCAAAATATTATATTTGAATGTTTAACGGATGACAGATTTGTGTTTATAAACACAACGTTCATTTCACAACATACGATATAAAGTAAATCATTCATTATAAGAACATAGAAGATAAAATTGAAGTTGTTAAGAAATAGTTCATCGACTGATGTGTGAACAGAGTACTTACATTTAATAAATTGCTACTGTTAAGATCAAGATAAACATCTGTTATTTTTAATCTATTTATCAGATAGTTCATAAATCAAGCTTTCGTATAGTACATATTAATAAGATTCAACCTTCTGCAAAGCATAGGTAACGCATTTTTAATAGAACTAGTAACTTTAACTACTTAAGTAAAAGATCACGTCATAAGTATATTTCATAGCAAAAGTTTATCATAACTTGTCTTCAATGAACGCGACAATAAAAGAATAATTCCTTTGGAAAATGAACGTAAATAGATATTCTTGGGATAAGCGCCAACTGTCACGGCTGACTTCTCGTCAGTTCACACCAAATTTTCTGCACATTACGAATTTTTGTTAATACGATGCTGAAATTTTTAGGCTTTCTTTGGTAACGGGTGAAAATTATTCCTTTTTAAATTTTGCGTGGCTAAAAATTAATGCAGTCCATAACATTGTAATGGACTGCATAATATAGGACATGTAATTGTTTAAATTTGTTACGAAAATAGATTCTACTATGAACACGACTATGAACAACATATGATAAAGTCGTGGTCGTCTGATTTATTTATTTTTACGTACCTTAAGAAAAGGATTACTTAGAGAGCTAAGTTTCAACCCACATAAACCTTACTTAAGTCTGAAAATATACTATAGCAACGGATAACATCGTAGAAATGTTAAGAAAATGTGGAAAAATTATTATATAAATCCACAAGGAAAATTCCGTAACTAAATTGAATTTAGCTGGATAATGTTGTTGGAAATCCACTCAGCTTGCATCTAGAAGTTTCCAAGTTCCTATGAAATTGCAAATGTGATGACATATAGCAATATTTGTTCATATATTGTTCATCTCCGGCTATGAAGTAGGGATTCGTTTGCTAATAATATAATTTAAACTGAAAATTGTGGATGCGAATACAAATATACAGATAAACAAATCTATGATAGAATGGTGACTAATATGCTTATACAAGGTTTTCATTTATTAGAAACTAGCTGTGCCCGCGACTTCGTCCGCGTGGAATAGTGACTGCATAGTAGTTACTACTTAACTTTTATTGAATAAACACGTACTACCATAAATAATTAAAAGAACAGTTAGTAAAATTTATTACTAAACTGAGCTAAAAAATAAAAAAATAAGTGCCTAATTAATTTTCTACGTAAAATTTATTTTAAATTATGGCATATTATTTTTTAGGCACCAGGAGGGAGAGGAGCAAATTTATTTACCTTCCTTCCTTGTATGGATGTTTTTGACAATAATATATTGTGCAGCAACTGAGTGCCGAGGCAAACGTCAAAACGTAAAGGAATAGAATCCGCTATCGATACTAATTGACATAAGCGTATGATGTTTTGCTAAGGATTTGTTCACCCTACCAACGACGACGACGATCACGAACAAAATTTTCATCCAGTCGCAATTTAATAAAATTGTGCAAAACACAATTAAAAATCAATTATTAAAATTTCCTGTCGTTCTGGTGATTGGAATTTTTATTTTTGAGATCAACGATGAATGAAAAAATAGATTTTTCGTAGAAACAGTGGCTCCTAGAAAAAAATGTATGTGAAGTTTTTTAAAGATAATTTTATAATCTACAATTTTAGTAAAAGTTAAGGATACCATACCATACCATCATTATCATAATAATATATCTTATATATATATTTTTTTATAATGGTACTTAATTTTAAAGATCGTCGGGAAGTTTGTAAAATTATATATATTCCTTTTCCTTCGTTGCGTTGGGTTTTTTTTTTTTTAATTTTTAAACTTCGGTTTCTTATTTTCATTTAATATTTTCAAGTGAGCGAGACCTACCTCTACCTCCATAATACATTCCTACATCTGACATCTTTTAAGTTGGGCCGTAACCGTGCATAAATTGTAATGGACCACAGTGGCAAAAGAAGTGGTATATTTAAGAAAAAAAATTGCCAAGGGCCAGGCCTATGTGGCTTTGAGAAGAGTTCAAAATTTCCAGGGTGTGGCTATCCTCTCGCTCCCATGTCCCCCTCTTCTTTCACAGACTTTCAACCCTTCCCTTTCCATCCCTAGTAAATGGCAGAACCGATTTTGATGTAAATAATATTATCTAATTGTACCTATATGTACACGTCATATCCTATCGTTTGATGCTCCATTTGGTTTATTTATCTAACCACTGTCACCCCTAAAGTGCCCTATATGTAAAAAACGGATGAACCGATGTCGATAAAACATTACTAATTGTAATTCACCCGTTATGCACATTCATTTGATATATCACTTAGGTAGGTACTATCACAATATTTGACAACATTCGTTTCTTTCATTCCCACTTATACCTATACAGGGTGTAATCGTTAAGTGTGCACAGGCGATTTTTCCGTAAGTATTACAGATAACAAAAAACTTTAAACTGATATCGAAAGTACTTAACCTAATGAGTAAAATGGCGGTAATAAATTTTTAAAAATAAATCGAGAAATATCAAAAAAATTATCTTTAAACCCTCCCATTCATTAAGTATGAAATATGAATATCCCATATACCTACATTTAATATGAAAGATTTTAGCTTTTTTTTTCTTTTTTTGGTTTTCTGCTTTAATTACTTCGCAAATTTGAAGTGACATTTTCCACATTTTTCCGGACATTTTCACGCATTTTCCGGATATTTTCCGGGAATTATCCAGGCATTTTCCGGACATTTCCCTGACATAGCCTGTAAATGTCTGGAAAATCCCCGGGAAATGCTCGGAAAATCCCCGGAATAAGTCTGTAAAATCCCCGGAAAATGCCAGGGAAATGTCCGGAAAATGTCTGGAAAACATCGGGAAAATCCCCGGGATATGCTCGGAAAATCCCCGGAAAAAGCCTGGGAAATTCCCGGAAAATAACCGGAAAATGCCTGGGAAATGCTCGGAAAATGCGTGGAAATTTCCGGAAAACCGTGGAAAATCCCTGGAAAATGCCTGGAAGATATCCGGAAAATGCGTGAAAATGTCCGGAAAATATCCGGTAAATGCGTGGAAAATCCCCGGAAAATGCCAGGGAAATGTCCGGAAAATGTCTGGGAAACATCCGGAAAATCCCCGGGAAATGCCTGGGAAATTCCCGGAAAATGTCTGGAAAATCCCGGAAAATAACCGGAAAATGCCAGGGAAATGTCTGGAAAATATCCGGAAAATGCGTGGAAATTTCCGGAAAAAGCGTGGAAAATGCCTGAAAATGCCAGGGAAATGTCTGGAAAATATCCGGAAAATGCGTGGAAATTTCCGGAAAAAGCGTGGAAAATGCCTGAAAATGCCCGGAAAATGCTCGAAAAATGCGTGGAAATTTCCGGAAAAACCGTGGAAAATCCCTGGAAAATGCCTGGAAAATATCCGGAAAATGCGTGAAAATGTCCGGAAAATATCCGGCAAATGCGTGAAAATGTCCGGAAATATCCGGAAAATGCCAGGAAAATCGCCGGAAAATGCCTGAGAAATGTCCGGAAAATGTCTGGGAAATGCGTGGAAAATCCCCGGAAAATGCCAGGGAAATGTCCGTAAAATGTCTGGAAAACATCCGGAAAATCCCCGGGAAATGCTCGGAAAATCCCCGGAAAAAGCCTGGGAAATTCCCGGAAAATAACCGGAAAATGCCTGGGAAATGCTCGGAAAATGCGTGGAAATTTCCGGAAAAACCGTGGAAAATCCCTGGAAAATGCCTGGAAAATATCCGGAAAATGCGTGAAAATGTCCGGAAAATATCCGGAAAATGCCTGGAAAATCCCCGGAAAATGCCTGAAAAATGTCCGGAAAATGTCTGGGAAATGCGTGGAAAATCCCCGGAAAATGCCAGGGAAATGTCCGGAAAATGTCTGGGAAACATCCGGAAAATCCCCGGGAAATGCTCGGAAAATGCCTGGGAAATTCCCGGAAAATGTCTGGAATATCCCGGAAAATAACCGGAAAATGCCAGGGAAATGTCTGGAAAATATCCGGAAAATGCGTGGATATGTCCGGAAAAAGCGTGGAAAATGCCTGGAAAATGCCCGGAAATTGCTCGGAAAATCCCCGGAAAATATCCGGAAAATGCGTGAAAATGTCCGGAAAAAGCGTGGAAAATGCCACTTCAAATTTGCGAAGTAATTAAAGCAGAAAACCAAAAAAGAAAAAGAAAGCTAAAATCTTTCATATTAAATGTATATGGGATATTAATATTTCATACTTAATGTATGGGAGGGTTTAAAGATAATTTTTTTGATATTTGTCGATTTATTTTTAAAAATTTATTACCGCCATTTTACTCATTAGGTTAAGTACTTTCGATATCAGTTTAAAGTTTTTTGTTATCTGTAATACTGAAGGGAAAAATCGCCTGTGCACATTTAACGATTACACCCTGTATATAGGTATAGTAAATGGATGAACCGATTTTGATTAAATATGTCTAATTATACTTTACACGTCATGCCCTTTCATTTCATATGTCACTTGAGTCAAAATTCACTTTTTTTATTATCTACCACTTTTATACCTATATCAAATAAATGGATGAACCGATTTTGATAAAATTTGACTTATTTTTACTGATAGGTCGTTCACTTTCATTTAATATATCACTAAAGTATATTCGACAACTTTAGTTATTTTCATTCCCACTTTTACACAATAAATGGATGAACCGATTTTGATACAGTTTATTTAAGAACCAGCGTCGGAAAATATGCTGCCTAACAAAAAAACATCATCTAATTCGGATTACCTGCTAGCGAGCTACGGTGGCACAAACACACACACACACAGCGGTCAAACACTTATCACCCATATTTTTGCATCGGGGGTTAAAAATATAATATAATATTATAAATACGACATAATTTAAAGGACATTTTATGTTTAAAATTTACCTAGAAATAAGTATAATTTTAATTTGACCCCTCCCCCCTACTACCTCAGCTTACCCCCCCACCCTTGGGGACTTTCGATATGATCACTTGGACATAACTGTAGCGTATAACAGATAACTTACGTTTTATCGTACACTACATATGTGTACCATAGAATGCCTTAGCAAATGTTCGCCGTGAGTACTTAAATGGTCATAACTTTTTTATTTATGAACCGATTGACATGAAATAAACAGTTAATGTTAAATGAAGATTACCACAATATATTAGTGAAAACCGCATCGAAATCGGATAAGCCGTTTCTGAGATTAGCGTGTTCAAACATACAGACAAACAGACAAACAGACAAACAGACAAAAAATTTTTTAACTACAGTTTTGGGTTTGGGATCGATTTAATAATAACCCCTGCTAATTTTTTTTACATATTTTCATTGTACAGACACCACTTTTCTAGAATTTTATTATATGTATTGATGATTGATGATGATTGAAACGTCTTAAATTATTTAATTTCTTACTCACTTTCTTCTTCCCGAAATTTTGATATTTTCAATTATCTTTCACTCAGATTACTACAAAAAAAAAATAGAATTCTATCTATCCGTGAAGTTTGCCTTTCCTTGTTTGGTAAGTCTTGTAAAAGTTTTACGTCAAGCTATTTAGAAAAACTTCGAGGATCTTGAAGTCTTTAAGGATTAATTGAATATTACGTAAATATTGCAGAGAAGGATTTCGTCTCCTTTATCCTTGTTTTGAAATGACATTACCAAAAGCGAGGGAAGGTACTGAATTCGTAGATTGTCTTTTGTTTTGTTTTTTTTTCTGGATGCTGTCACGTTTTTCTGTCATGTGTAATTTTGAATACGTACATGTCACACTTTTGAACACCACCTAAAAATCAAAAATAATGTTTTATTAAATTCAATAGATGCATACGAGATGAATAAGTACATATTATAAATTCGCGGAGATAGACAAACAATTAAATATGTAGCGTAGGGTATCATTGAAATAAATATTGATTTTATGCACTAAATGAGGTATTTAAGAGTACCTTTTTGGGAACGTCACATAATATATGATTAATGAGTTAGTTAGTATAGGTATGTATTAAATAACCAATACATAGTAATGTAGGAATAGTTCACACCGGAATATGTAACGGATTATTCCACAGCAATCATCAATTGAGTTAAGAACTATTCTCAGAAGATGCACTTATAACCAATGAGTTCAATCTGGTTCAATCAAAATGCACATAAAAACATTTGTTTTGCTACTTACTTCTTGAATATTTATACAATTAAATCCTTGTCTACTACTGTCAACTGTATCTGTCAAATTAAAAACTCCTTTCTTACTTTTTTATGAATTAAAACCGTTGAACATATTAAAAGTGCTGTTATTAACAAAGTTGCAAAATTACCTTTATCTCTATAAGAATTCGTTACAAAGTCGTATGTATCATCATTTTATCGTAGCGTTCACGGTTACTGATTTCAAATGTAAATGCTCACGTCTTTCAACTTTGAAATTGTGCAAAGTTTGCTTTCAGAAAGACTGCTGATTACGTTTGAACTTAAAAGTATTTTAAATTATACTTTCAGCAAAAATAACTAGCTCTAAGCGCATTGATGTAAAAATATTAATAAATTTAAATAAAGAAATATCATTTAACATCAGTTTGTTTATTTTAACTGGCAACATAATTTTCAAAGCACTGGCTGATGATATATTTTCTTTTTATTATTTTAAAATTGGAACTGCGAAAGTTCTTTATTTAAAATCCAGTATGAGCATTTTCTACGCATTGTGTACTATTTTATGGTATTATGTTTTTATGATTGTCGATTGATGATTCATACCAAGCAAATAATATGCAAATATTTATTATACAGCCAGTAAAACTGGAGGGCAATGTTTTTGCGAAAATTTTCCCTCATAAATAACGTATCATAAACTTATAGTTTTTGATATAAATTATTGACAGATGAATAGATAAATCATGAAAAATTGGCAACTTGTGAATAAACTATGTATATTGTACATTCAAGTAAGAAGAAATATAATAATTTATATATAAATTTCTCAGGTATGTTTAATAGTTCGATTATGCTTTGAATACTTGACTGAATTGTATTTCAAATTTTTCTTATATTTAAATAAACTTCTCGATAATTTTATTTATATTTTTATACATCGTAGCGTTCACGGTTACTGATTTCAAATGTAAATGCTCACGTCTTTCAACTTTGAAATTGTGCAAAGTTTGCTTTCAGAAAGACTGCTGATTACGTTTGAAAAGTTTGATTTTATTTAATTTCAGAAGTCCATGTAGTTTTAAATTAAATTAGTTTCACTTACTATTAGAAGTTTTGGACAGATAAATTATACAGCATCTCGGAATAATTATTTTTAACGGGTGAATAGGCTATTTTATTCAACCTTATACAAACTTATATCTCTGGTTATAATTACCTTCACAGGAGGTTGATTTTAGAATTAATAAAAAAGGCAAATACCACGTAGGTACCTATCGTCCATTACAAATTGGATCAATATAAAAGTTCGGTGTTAAAATCGTGAAAATGAAAAACAGACAAACAAACATCACAGTCGGATTCATAATAACCACCTCTGACTGTGTACAATTTTAACCGTATCATCTCCTCTGCTACTGCTTTTCTCACTCGTTTTGTCGTAATGCATTCAATCAGGTCTATTAATATTCATTGTCTGTTATTAATAGTTTGCTACCAGAAACAAATTGTTGACAAACAAATTAATGTATGGCGCCCGCGTTTTTGGCACAGCTCCATCCTCACACGGCTTAAAATAATATCTCATTGCTTAAAATACTAAACACATTGGATAATTTTATCAACATAATATGTATGACTCATGTCTTAAACATTAACTTGTAATAGACATGATGGTTTATGTTTTCAAATCGATGATATAAAATTTACAGGATATTGGAGATAGGAAACATCTGTTTGATATATTTTTCTTTATAATATGAGGTTATAAACGTGTTTATTTATTAGCCAATAACATATTTTACAAAAACAAAAGCACAGACTATCGATTTATATTGCTAATTTATCTACATACGTTCAATAAAACAATTGTGAATTGATTACGTTTTGATAAAAGTACTAATAGAAGCACGCTTCTACAGAAGTGGTAACATATTCATAAGGCTATCTATTGAGAAATTTTTACATATATTTAATTTTTTTATATATTTTTACACAATAGAATTAATATTTTAAGTTTGTATAAATGAGAAGGTGTTCTTGTAATATGTTTGCAGATAGATCCGACTCAAACGGCCTATTTATTTATCACCGTACCTGCCACAAAAATCCTATTAAAAGTACCGCTCTGGCTATCAGAAAGTATACAATTAAAAAAAGCAGTTTGTCTCTAACCATCTTTTAAATCAATGACTGTAACAAAGTAAACAATTGTTTATTGAAATTGTGAGCCACTACGAAAACAAATGTAGTATTTATTTAATTAAGCTACTATATAGTTAAACTTTGCGGGAGCGATTTGACTTTTTTAAAAAGAAATAAAATTAAATTAAAATTAAACTTATTTAATTACTTAACTATAACAAGTGGACGATTTGGAGTCACAAATGTTAATGCCCAGAATTACATACATGGTACCATCGATACAATATTGCGAAACAAATGTTTTTCAATAACTGCAATGCTTATGCTAAATTGCAAGAACTCTCCGGTGGTCTTGCTGAGGCCAGCGGAAGGCTATTGCTCAACCTAATACAGAGGGTTGGGGTGGATGCGTAACTCCTCCCTCCTTAAGTGCGAAATTATCGGTTTGTTCATTTTTAATAACTATCCGATGATTTCGCAGACATGTTACATTTAATATCTTATAACGAAGTAAGTAAAGTAAAAATAGAATTACAAGTACAAAGATTAAAAATAGAGACGTATAGCCTAAAGTAGCACTGAATCTAAAATTTCTTTCACTGTTAACCATTTCACTATCACTGAACACTGATTGCTTTAATATCGTTGACATATATTTAACTTCGTCCAAGTTGATGCCTCGCATATTGAGTACACGTGTACTGGATAATATTGGAGTTCTATTCATAGGTAATTGCGGCAAAACTATAATTTTTGTTGGTTCCACAGGATCATTCTCAGTGATTACTTGGTGAGGGCGAATCGTTATATTCTGGATCTCGATGCTACATGGTTCGTCGATGGTCATTATGTATGTGCCCACGACAGGATATTTGCTGACATCACCATTGCAAATTTGAGTCAGAGTATTTCTGTATTTTGAGAAAAGTATCCAACTTATAGGTGTGATTCTTTGAATTCTTACATTCTCTATATTGATTAGCTGTTGTTCACAGTGCATTAGGTTTCCTTCAAATTTAAGCAGTTGTTCTATGCAAGTAGTTTCAGGATATGGCGTTTGATTTTGTTCATCGCATAGGAATTGTTCTCCAGCAGCGAGCGATCGGCACGGTTTTACGACCGGTAAGTATTTCATTCCCTTTGCCAACAGGTAAGGATATTTAGGAAAAATGGAAACGGTATTACTATCGGATTCACGGTACATAGGTATAGAGTATAATTTGTAATAGTTATAAGTATAATTATCTGTAATTGGAACCTCCATTATGAACGTAATCTGGTTTTGTTTAATATACGATTTAACATTAATAGTTTCTTCTAGTTTTACTAAATTTGCCTCACTCGCTTTAAACACTAAATTTTCAGTTTGAGATATAAGAATTAAATGTTGCAACAGCTCAGTAGAATTAATAATACTTTGATGTAATATGGATACTTTACTAAATGCTAGAGCAGTCTCTATTTCTCCTAATTTTATAAAAATAGAACGAAAATTACCAACAAATAAATTTAAAAGGCTTACAACATAAGTAGTATAAACCCAATGATTATCCTTAGATGCTAATTCCTTAATCATAGATTCTACAATTTTTAAACGCTTATCTAATATATTAGAATTTTGATTTAAGACTTCAGTAGAATTGATAAAACTATCGAGCATTTTAGATATTAAGGTAATTTTATTTCTAATGATAGTCTGATCGTTTTCAAGTTTAGCTGTAAGTTTATCGTATCTAATTGCGTCACTATAGTCTAAATTTCCCGTTATAAGTTTAATTAAGGAACCCAGAGGGTTGAGGATACCTCTCTTGACGCGTTTGTGTGGAACTAACTGTTCGTATTTCTGAACCGTTATGTCGCGAATATATTCAGCGTGATATTTTGCCACTTGAAAATCGTGTAAGTATGAAATATTCTTATTAATTAAACTATCGAATTCACTGTATTTGCTAATAATAAAATTTAAGTCATCATTTATCTTATCTAAATTTAAAACCTTAATTATAGTCCAATAGTCTGTTTGGAGATATGCTTGCCCTTCTTTCACAGGATAAATTCCCGGGTTATGTTGAAGAAGTTGTAGTTGAAGGGCCAGCGCGGACCTCATCACTATCAGCCAACACCACCTGCGGAGGGCGTTTTACATTTATAATAGGGACCTTAGTCTTCCTTTTACCAATCTCTATCGGTATAACGTTCCTTGAACCTTGTCCTATAACCTTAGCTTTATGGAATCGCGGCTTATCCTTGCTTTTTCGCTTATTAACGTCTTTCGCAAATATAATTTTTCCTGAAGGGAGACTGATTTGATCTTCACCACCTCTCCTATCCTTTACTTTTTGCTTAGTTTCGATCATTTTCTCTGCTAAATGTTTATATAGAATCTTTAAACGTTTTGCATGGTCCTTAACCAATTGCTGTATATAATGCTGCTCGAAATCAGCGTTAAATAAGCTACCTGAATCCGTGTGACCAAATACGACTTCAAAAGGGGTTAAGCCCGTAACTGAATGAATTGAACTATTATAGGCAATAATTGAATACATCATTACTGATGCTGCATCCGTGCATTTCTCTTCATATTTCGCACATCTATAAATTTCACTAATGGTCGAATGTAAACGCTCAATTAATCCCATTGAATTAGGATTATTAGGTGAGCCGATATGAAGCTCAATTTTATGTAAATTCAAAAATTCTTTCATTAGCTCGTTGTTAAATTCACTACCGGGATCTGAACTAATCTTTCTAGGAGTGCCGTAAAATGAAAAATACTTCATGAGTGCACGCACTACCTCTGCCGTTGATCTATTGTCTATTGGAATGGCTTGACCTAACTTACTAAATGCGTCGATAATAGTTAAGTAATAATTTCCTTCTATCTGAAAAATATCAATAAATATTTCTTGGAACGGCGCGTCTTGTGTTTGAGTTAATTGTAAAATAGGTTTAAAGGGATTACGATCATACTTCATTTTACAACACGTTTCACAGGCATTAATAAGGGCTGAAATAGTTTCCTGCATATTGTGCCAAAAATAATTTCTACGTATACTTGCTAGAGTCTCTTTAATACCGCGGTGACACGTTTTGCCTTGATGGTGTTTTATTATAATAGCCTTTTGTTCCTTCTCATCTTCTATAAAAACTACACGCTCCGTACATTCAAATAACAATACTGTATCCTTTCTAAATAATTCTATGACAATGCTAGTGAACTGTTTGCGATGTTCATCATCTTCGAAATAAATGAAATACTTAACTTTCGGTTTAATATACTCTTTTAAAAATTGTTTTACTAGATCTGGGTTATTAGTGGGCAAGAAAACTTCTAAAACCTTTTGCTTTTCACGTGAAAGGTCGTGAACTTGCATTTCGTTCTTAAACCACGTATATACTAAAATTTGATTTGGTTTCGTATCTATTGCTTCATGTAATATAGGTATACCGGACGATTCTACTATATTAGCTGAATGAACTGTATCCGATTTTGACGTTACAGATGGTGACCTGACTGGGTAGTCACATGTTCTAAGAGAACTTAGCGCCGATAGAGTTTCAGAGTCGGGAATAGATATCGTTTCACTAGAATCGCGTTCTGGTATAGAAATTGTACTAGAGTCGTTACGCGTTCTTGGCCTATTGTCTCTATCGCCTATATTAACAACCATAGATTCGTTTTCATTATCGGAATGCGTAGCGTTAACTCTAATTCTAGATAAAGCGTCCGCGTTAAAATTTTGCTTCCCAGTATCAATCATAAATTTGGAATTAGTTTCAGGAATATAAATGTGTGGAAATTTCAGATTTGGATCGCAATTTAATTCTATGATTTTTTCTTTGTAGAGGCTTTCGTTTGAAAATTTTCTTCATCAGACGGAAGCACATTATCGTCTTGAGTATCGTCAGTGGGTGTATAAATCTCATTCGCGTCGTATTCGTAATTCGTATCGTAAGGATTACAGCCATAATAATTCGTATAGTCGTAAGGATTATAGTCATAGTAATAATTGTCATATAGTGAATTGTCATTATGTAAGTCGGTTTCATTCACTCTAAAACCTGGCTGAGTTATATTTTGTGGTCGAGGGGGTGCCGTCCTCATGGAAACGTCAGTAGACTCAAAGCGGTTATTTTGAGGAGGTCTTTGACCGAAATTCTGTGGCGTCATACCAAAAGTTTCAGGAGGCCTATAACCAAATTGTGGGTTTTGATTAAATGTTGGCCTATAACCAAATTGTGGATTTTGATTTAATGTTGGTCTATAACCAAATTGTGGATTTTGATTTAATGTTGGTCTATAACCAAATTGTGGATTTTGATTGAATGAAGGCCTATACCCGAACTGTGGGTTTTTATTAAACGGTGGCTTATAACCAAATTGTGGATTTTTATTAAACGGTTGTTGGGGTGTGAATTTAATACCAAATTTTTGAGGTACATTTGGTATCCCAAAATTAAATCTTTGTTGAGGATTTTGTAAAAATTGGGGCACCGTTGTATTATTATGGGTACGATTGCGCGACTGATATTGTTCGTGAAAATTAACTTCTTCCAACACAATTTCTAGAGCCTGTTCTAATGTATTAGGCGATTTCAGTCTAACAATTCGCACCATGCTTTCGGGCAAATTATACAAGAAAACGTTCAGGGCTGTATGATTATAAATCGCAATTTTCGCGCGTTTAATTTCCGTATCTACCGATAAATTAACCTTCGATATTAGTAACGATCTAATATTCTGTATCCTATTACAAAATTCAAGATAACTTTCCCCGGATTTTATTTTACAGGACTCGAGAGAGATTTTTATGCAATCCTCAGTTCGCGGATCACCAAAATGTTGTTCCAGCAATTCTTTTAGCGCGGGCCAAGTATTAATATCTTCGCGCTCGGATAATAACGCGGCGGCATCGCCTATTAATCTACTAGTTATAGCATGTAAAACGTAAATATTCTGATCTTCATGTCCTCTAAATTTATTAATTATATATTCACATTTCCGAAAGAATAGATTCAAAATTCTTTTGTCTCCACCAAAAAGAGGAATAAGCTTTAACATATCACTCGGAATTGTTATCACGTTTACGCTTTCCATGTTAAATAAGTACAGAGTAATTAAAGTTCTGAAGTCTTTAACCAATTACAATAATTTCGAATTATAAAAATCACACACACAAATTTCAATTTAAAACACAATATAATAAAAATTCTTAAAATATAGCACAATAAAAAAAAATTATATGTTATCAATTACTATAAAAATTAAAACTTGAAGTTAGGTATAAAATCACATATAAAATATAAAAATTATTAATTGAATTACGATCGATTTTGAGATCAATAAAATCAATTAATATTGATATTTCTTTATGCAAAAAATCATTTAATTTTCTAATTTAAAACTTTTAATTCAGTTACACTCTATAGTTAATTAGTCTGTGCAGAGTTTTATGCAAGACAATTACTTAGAATTAAATACGATATTTCTTACGTATAACTAACTAATTACTGATTTGATAGAATTTCATATCAAAACCAGATCCGTTATAATGCGAGACGTTCAATCCCAAAATAACAGTTAAAAATAGTTAAAAGTCAAAATTACACTCTCGTGAAAAGGATACGGGAATATATCAGAAAGGATGGCAAAAAGTTTTACTCACCAACCGATCGTCGATCCCATGTCCTCGTCGTGGTCGTTTAACAAATTTATTTCGGTTCTTTTAGGATAGCACGGCCTTTATAGCAATGTTCTAGGGCTAATTTTGAAGACCTCTAGACATGCAGACCTTATATGGCTATCCTACCGGCTGCGCCAGTTAAACTTTGCGGGAGCGATTTGACTTTTTTAAAAAGAAATAAAATTAAATTAAAATTAAACTTATTTAATTACTTAACTATAACAAGTGCACGATTTGGAATCACAAATGTTAATGCCCAGAATTACATACATGGTACCATCGATACAATATTGCGAAACAAATGTTTTTCAATAACTGCAATGCTTATGCTAAATTGCAAGAACTCTCCGGTGGTCTTGCTGAGGCCAGCGGAAGGCTATTGCTCAACCTAATACAGAGGGTTGGGGTGGATGCGTAACTATATAACTTACTCAGCATGTGTTCGACTGGCTCAGCTCGCGTCTTATTTTCAATAGTGTCTATTTCATTAAATAACATTAACAATACATTAAAGTAGATAGAGTTTCATACTTTCACGTTGATTTCGATCACACTACATAAACTTGCTGTAATGATAGATTTCATATACCTAAGTATGAAAAAGTGAGCGAGCACCTAGAATGGGAAATTCATGAAAATTATGGAGACCATATTATCTAAAAACTTAAGTAAATCCCTAAGTACCCCTCCCCTTTCTTTAAGTAGGTAGATCTCATAAAATAGTTGCCATACATCTACTAATTATGTGGATAATTTGGTCGTTTAATAGCCATTGCTTCCCATCAATTGACGTAAACCCAATACAAAAACAAGTTAATAAATTAACCAGCGCATTAAAACAAATTTTGCAATATAAAAAAGATTTATTGACGTCAGGTAGGCGCGATTATCAGCCACCGTAAACCAAAGCATATCTGTGTGGCCATGATCTAAAACCATTTTATTTTGAAAGCGTACACCAGCCATTATTTATGATGTTTACGTTATAAAATTTTACGTGTTTCAGGTAAGTTCAACACAATGTACACGGTAGCAACAGCCAACAGTAATGTGAGTATAGGACACAGCTACGTAAGAAATGTACGTTCTTTTTTTGTATCAAAATGTGTAAATTTTGATAGAAAATAAGTCAATGCAGAGGAAAGGAATGAATGCTTCATTTTATAGAACCTGCCGAAGACGGCAGGAGCTAGCTGAAAGATCAGTAGCCCAACAATTTTAGTCATATTTAAAAATTTGATTCATCCTTTTCGTAAAAATTAAGACTCAGTGAAGTCATACGGTATTATATTATAAAAATTATTTAGATGCAAACAAAAAGTTATTTTAACTTAGTGGGAGCAAGCTCAAGCAAAAAAAAGAATCCACAGTTCCAATAACATCGTATTCTTTCTATAATATAAACACAAAAGTATCATAAAATGATATTCATTGAACAGCTCTAGAACAATGGACCGCTGACTACGTTTCCTGCATGTGAGCGTAGAGGAAATATGAATAATGAAATTCAATATGAAATGTGATAAGACAGGAATGCAATTAAAACTAGCACCTCCAATACAATAGGTTTCATGATTGCTTGTTGGTTAAAGTGCTATAATGTGTTCTCGGAATTCATTTGCCTGCATTAATTCGTATTAATGAAAAGCTGAGATCGCTATATTCGATCGCGGTGGAATTTATTAGAGGAACAATGCATATACTGCACTTATTTATGGATTAAAATTTGTATAAGGTCAAATTAACTATGTATAAGTGGAATATTTTAGAAAAATTACTTTTTTATCTAGGTTTTTATTACCGATCCTCTCTTTGTATACTTTATCAAAATATGGTGTGGCGTAAAACTACCTCATTTACATCATATAAATAATTGTGTTAGTTACTTAATACAATTAGATTCAAAATTTAAATTTCTTTAAAGTTACCTAGGACGGAGTCATCGGAGTGGAACTTTGAATAGTAGAAAACTTTGTCTCTTTCCCTGTCACAATAGAAACGAGGTATTGTGTTACGTATCTACTATATCTACATATCAAACCGTCTTATATGCGGGTATACTAACTTTCCCGGTAAATGATCCAATTGCCTCCTTGAACCTCGCAAATCAATACTCCTCTTTCAATGAATAAAGCTCTTAAACTTGTCAATCAAAATGTATCGCGTATTGAAAATTGATTATTCCGCTCCAACAATTCACATATATTGGATATACAAACAGTAATATCTCGCTGCACGATCGTTGTTAATATTAGGTATGTAAACAGCAAAGAATAAGAACGTGGAACCGAACGCATGTTTATACTTTTCGCTTGTTATTATTTATTCTAACACGACTTTGATGTAAGACGTATATTTCTTTGTTGGTTTTACTCATCGAATTTTTAATTTTTATTCAGGAAGATGCGTTGACTCTCGCACCTGAGTTTGAGTAATGGCACGCGGTTTTTAATACATTTGCGTCACGTGTTTATATTTTGTTTATGGAAAAAGTAAATATTACATGGCAAGTGTGTAAATTACCTTTTCGCTGTTCGTGTAACAAAATTCATCGAACGCCATCTAGCTGTTTTAGCTTCATTCTTGAAAGAACAACGAACAAACACGATGTTTATTTTCATGAAGGTTGGTTTACGATATGATCTCTAAATATCAATGAAAGCAAAACTATTTTCAGCTATCGCACATTATCAGTTTAAATCGTTTTCTCGTGATATTAAAAATAAACCAAATATTATTATTTTCAGAATTTATTGTATTTAGTTCTAATAACAATTACGTTATTGTACAAGTCTAAAAATCCAACATCGTCTAGTTATATTCGTCCCAAAAAGGTATCTTCACAGAACTAATTATACTATTTGCGTTAACTTTTTATAGTCGGCGACAAGGCCGTCAATGAAACTGGCGCTGTATGTAAATCCCTATATCAGGCTATCTCCATTACGTCAGATAGCGTGCTGATAATGTTAAGAACAGTGTAGTCTTAGTACAGCCAATGCTGCGAAACAGTTCATGTGCTATGAAGTAAATATGTACCGGCCTTGCGAATGGAGAGGTGAGTGAACTGTGAAAATTTAATAGGACACTTATTAGTATAAAAGAGCGTATATGTGAATGTGTCTTAGGATGCTGGAAGTCTGGAAAGTTAGAAATTATACGCGAAAGTGAAAACGTAAAATATGAGCGGTGTTACGTCTACGTCTACTTTGTTTTTCGTTCGTTTTCCTATGAGAACTGAATTTTAACGGAATATAATGAATCCAGAATTTCTAGACAATGTTAAGCATCTACATTCTACATGTTCCAAATTTATATGTTTTTATGTTTTAAATGCCGAAGAAAAACGATAAATTTCTTTATAATTCTATTTCCATAAAACTGAAACTCAACTACTAACGTCAACCAATGCGCGGTTTGTTTAGACTTTAGAGGTATGGGTAAACTTTTACTTAGGTACTAACCTTTAATTAAACAAATAATGTTTTATATACATAGATAGTAGTATTGTACTGCATGAAATAAAATTTATATGTGTTGATTGTAAATTCATACTTATAATCTTATCGACCGTTTGAGAAATTGCGTTTTAATATTACCCAGTGACCGTGTACATATAAGAATAATGATTGTAAAAGTTGGCTGTATTTATAATATTTTCATCCAATCACATTATCAATACGCAAACTCTGCAAATCAACGATTTGATTCATTCACGGAAAAAATAATTATCCAATTCGACTGAATTTTTTTATGAAGATAAATTCGGTTGAATTAAAAGCCATATTTCGATACAGACTGCAATTAATAGGTACACTGCAAAACGAAACGAGTACAGGCACAAATATATGTACCTATAGGTAGTATTTAGTTTATATATAATCTTTATAATATTAGTAGGATACTTTATAATATTAGTAATATATTATTTCGGTGTTAGATAGCCCATTTATCGAGGAAGGCTATAGGCTTTATATCATTACGCTAAGACCAACAGTAGCTGAGCCACGCGGGTGAAAACGCGGAGCACAGCTAGTACATAATACTATGTACTCCACTTCAATATCATTACTAGGGCATCCAATCCCGCAGCATTTTTGTGATCTCGGTATTTGCGGGATTGATATTTCTCAATCCCGCGGGATCTCGGTATTGGCGGGATCCCGCAAGTGTGTATGTGGTACATTAAATTGTATATTAGTAAATATAGTGTAAGGATTGAAGGATACAAAAGAAATAAAAATCAACATAGCTTTATTAGTTTTAATTATCAAATCAAGCAAGAAGTACGACTATAATGACATATTATTATTTTTGGAAATGTTTTCGTAAGATACATAATGTATCTAATGTATCATCTGCCAGGCTGCTGCGAATATGTGAAGCTAAATATCCGGCAGCTGAAAAAGCCCTCTCGGCTTCTACACTAGTGGGCGGAATGCATTTAAGTGCATTGTATGACAAAGATAAATATTTGCCTAGTGTACCTCCAGATTCATACAAAGTCATCTCTTTTTTTATTATGGAGTCAATATAATTGATTTGGCACAATGTGCGCCTAGGAGAAGCAACTGAAGCCAAGGTAAGTCCCGCAAATCCCGCGGGATCCCGCGCATGTAATCCCGCATTGTGCGGGACTGAAAAATGATGCGGGATCTCGGAATAACGAGATCTCGGAATACCGGGATTGGATGCCCTAATCATTACCTCTGAAAACACATTATATTCTAAACCTAAAAAAGCTAGACTCAAAGCATCAAACAAATATTAGCTTTTTAGCATTTTTGTAGCATTTCCTCGACTTTTCACATAATTTATGTGTTTCAGTTTCAGCCTAGGCATTTCCGTTCCGCCTAGACATTGTTTTATGGCTACTTAATCATAATATTTTACTGTATCTTTGATTTATCTTCCCGAATGTGGTAATGTCGTAAATTTATCTGAGATGTTGATACAAGATTTGCGGAATCTGTTATGTGACGTGTAGGTAATGTAAATTATAAATACGTTTTTTTATCAATAACAAAGATATAATATTAGATATTTTTCTACCAATAGCTGCTGTGGATCAAAAGTTTTAAAACTCTTCTTTACGAGTGACTTATTTTGTTTTTTTCTCCATGCAAACTAACATTTTGATAATTTTTAAAGATAATATAATTAAATAAAGATAAGAAATATTGACTAGACAATGTAGATAAAATATTAACTAAAAATTTAGCATAGATAAGTTACTTACAGTTAACTATGAATATTAATTTGAAAATGAATACTTAATTCTCACTAGACCATAAATATTGCGAGAGCCTAGTTAATAATAGAATAGCCACGAACAGCAACTTTGCTATTTCAAAAATTCAGGCGAAACAATTCCCGTATTTTAAGTTTGGTGTTTATATTTCCATTTTCCATTTTTTCCTTCAGTTTTCCAACAGCTCTTCGTAATCCTTTAATTAAAGTCATGCAAAATAGTTCATTGCTTTAATGAAATTTAACAGAGATCAACAAAACGTTAACCTAATTTCTTGTTGATTAATATTAGTAGACATAAAAAGGCTTCAAAAATTTTTATATTTATCATATAGAATTAGCCAATGACACAATATAATATGCTTAATTTTAATATGACGCTTACATAATGATTTCTGCATTCAAAAATAAAAAAAAGACTTCACTTATTCAAATTTAAAAAGTTAGACCCAGTTGTTGCTATCACAATAAAAAAAATTAACGGAAAAGCCTTAATGCGCGATATTTCCTTGTCACCGTTGACAAATTTGATAATGGCGTGCATTTTTCTGAACCCAAGCGAAGTTTTAATTTTCTCTCTACCATTCTGTTATTCAATGGTGTTATTTGCTATTGCTTTTTATATTTATTTTTAATGTTCAAACACATCGTTTATTTTTATGCAATAAACGACTCTTTAGCTATAATTTGCGACCAATAAAATTACAATAACTACTTCAGATCATAAAATGAGAGTGATTATGGATACTAAGGTAGGTTTACATAAAAGTTATGTTTATTATGTATGTATATAATGTTTATTATTAACTGTACGGTACTGAACTGAACTTTTATTTGTTTGTTTACCAATGTTTTACAGTAGTTCAGGACAGTTCTACTATTCAATAATTTTGATGCCTAAAAAGTTGCGATTTATATACTTACTACTTTTCTTTACAAAAATGTGTATAAAAGGTTAATTATGATCTAACGAAATATTAGAGATGTACCTACTGAAGTCTCATGACCATAAAACCGTAAAAATTTCCAATATTTTCTACTTGATACTGATGAGAATATTCATGATCATTCAAGACCTTTATACAAATTAGAAAGCCGCACTTATTTCAACTGTTATTATATATTTAAACGTATACACAAATTCTGAGAGCATTGCCTTATCTCAAAAACACTTTTTATCGTGTGATTGCACCCTAAGGACGTAAAACACATAACTACGCCGCTCACGTAGCAAATGTACTTGATTACGCTGAAATTTTCCACTTTCAGTTCATTTCGCGTCATTCCCAACAAATCTAGTAATTGAGAGACTTTGGAATTGATTTTAGTAATAGTACGAATGCAATGCTCCCTGATTTGAATAGTTAATTTGTTTTAATTATTTATTATTGGAAAATATAATGGAAAATGTTTGTAAAAAGAGTAGTTTCGTGGTGATATTAGATTCTCCTAATGAACATTGCAAATTTTGTGCAAATTATTCAGCTCAACAAATAATGAACATGTCATATCAAAATATACCATTTTGAATATCTACCTAATTCCTTTTCTAATGGATTTAGTTGGATATTTTGAAAATTACACAAACCGCATCAGAAATTTAAACTACCTATAACTTTTAATAGCATTGAAATTAAAATAAGATTTGCCTTTTTGTAGACCTCCGAAACTAACTTATATTGACTGACGGCATATAATTTACATTTTAATGGTATTTTCTTGCATTTCAATTTTTGCAAAATCAACTAAGTTAAAAACTTCATATACATAATCAAAATAAGACATTTCATCGAGCTTTCAAAAGATAAGAGATACAGATCGACTCCATACGAGCGTATAGATCAAAGCTTTATTATACTCAATCATTTACAATTACAATTAATTACAATTTGCTTAAACTAATTTAATAATTCATTGTTGTCATGAAGAGCGAAATACAACGAAATGTCAAAACAAACTCAATCTTAACTCTAGTTAGGGAAAGTTAATTAATTCTTAGCAAGTCACATTTTATATAAACAAAACTGTTTTCTATTGTAATAACACATCATTGAGGTTATAGTTTTCCCTAGCAAGAAAAATATTGATTTTAAATAATAATTATTAAAACAAACATTGATGTGACTTTCCCGGGCGAAAAAATAATCAATTTATCTAATTATGGCTGCGAGGTCACAGTATCTATAGTCAAAGATTCCTCATTACCCCTTTTACCACACAATTTTCAATTTCTAGTCGTTTTGTGAAAAGTATGGAAATATTAGTTTAATTGACTTATAAATATCTATAGCCTCATTGACAATGGAATCGTCTTCATCCATCGATCAATCGCACACATTTGAGTTCCCACAGCAATCCATACCTCGGTCATTAAACCGATTCATTTATCATTTTCTAGCTGTGCCTCGCATTGCTCCGCTCCTGTTGGTCTTAGCGTAATGATTATAGCCTTCCTCGATAAATCGGCTATCAAACATCGAAAGAATTTTTCAAATCGGACTAGTAGTTTGGTAGTAATGAGGTCGGGTTTGTATCTGGCCTGATCTTAGGTGAATGTCCTTGTCACTCGTTGGCACCTAATGTAGCTAGTGACAAGTGACTTATGACTTAACTGGAAAATGAGATAGTATGTTTATTAGTTAAACGATTGTTTTGTATTGGCTGTATATAGTATATAGAAGGTATACATGATTTATTTAAGGGTTTCATTGGCAATACAGTTTCAATCTCAAATAAAGACACATTCAAACAGTGATATACAGGGTGGCCCGTTTACAGTGGTCCAAAAATTTTTTTCAGCTTGAGAGCATTATGAGTAATCATTTAAAACATACTTTAGTTAAGCGAAAACTTATGGTTTAGAAATTATGATTTTTTTTTAATAATCCGGATTTTCAATATTTTTGACACAAAACCACTCTGTTATGAAAACTACTGGACCGAATTGAATGAAATTTGGTATAGGTATAGCGCAATAACCTACCTATCACGCTATAGGCTCATCTTGTATAAATAATTAGACTGAATTTTTTTATTTTAACTTTTTCTGTAGTTTTTTTAATTTCTCGGCAAAATATTGATTTTTCGAAAAAATCCTGTGAAAAAAAATGTACCACCAAGGTTTTGCTGGTACTGCTAAAAACTACCTTAACATAGGGTTATTCTTTACACAAAAAAATCATAGTTGTCCTTCGATTGTAACATCTTCAAAAACAACATCATGTACATTAACACATGAAAATCGAAAAATTACGAAATTTACCATAATTTAATTTTAATCATTTGGAACGGCCAATTTTTGATTAAAGAACCATTTATTGCTATAAAAGTCGTTACAAATCAGTATTCACATGGCTATAAAACTTAAAATGAATGAAATAAAATTTTAACCTGCCAGCCAAGATAACTTTATTCTAATGTCAATTTATTGAGTTTTTTTTTTTTTTGTTAATTAGTTTTTATGTTCAAATCTTAATAAAAGGTTTGGTGAATTCATAAAACAACATAAATATTAATTAACATATTGTTTATTTTTTTCAAAAGGTTTTCGAAATGCCGTCCGCCTTTCGCTAAACATAATCTGCATCTGCGTAAGAAATTTCTTTGCAGCCTATTAAATGGCTGCCGGCTTTCTTTAATGGCTGTTATAGCCACTTGAATTTATGCCTATAAATAACCATAAATTCATTATACATAGGTACATTAGTATACCAATTTATGGTATTATACCATTTATTACCATAGGTTCATACCTATCCGGAGAGGAGGATCGGTCGCGGTGGCACCGGGCCAGCCCGTTCACCCGACTTGAACCCCGTTGATTTTCAGATTGTGTACGCACGGAAGAGCACATCGGAGCAAGAATTAAGGAGGAAAATTTAAGTGGCTATAACAGCCATTAAAGAAAGCCGGCAGCCATTTAATAGGCTGCGAAGAAATTTCTTACGCAGATGCAGATTATGTTTAGCGAAAGGCGGACGGCATTTCGAAAACCTTTTGAAAAAAATAAACAATATGTTAATTAATATTTATGTTGTTTTATTTATTCTCCAAACCTTTTATTAAGATTTGAACATAAAAACTAATTAACAAAAAAAAACTCAATAAATTGACATTAGAATAAAGTTATCTTGGCTGGCAGGTTAAAATTTTATTTCATTCATTTTAAGTTTTATAGCCATGTGAATACTGATTTGTAACGACTTTTATAGCAATAAATGGTTCTTTAATCAAAAATTGGCCATTCCAAATGATTAAATTAATTAATTATGGTAAATTTTGTAATTTTTCGATTTTCATGTGTTAATGTACATGATGTTGTTTTTGAAGATGTTACAATCGGAGGACAACTATGATTTTTTTGTGTAAAGAATAACCCTATGTTAAGGTAGTTTTTAACAGTACCAGCAAAACCTTGGTGGTACATTTTTTTTTCACAGGATTTTTTCGAAAAATCAACGTTTTGCCGAGAAATTCAAAAAACTACAGAAAAAGTTGAAATAAAATAATGCAGTCTAATTATTTACACAAGATGAGCCTATAGCGCGATAGGTAGGTTATTGCGCTATACCTATACCAAATTTCATTCAATTCGGTCCAGTAGTTTTCATAACAGAGTGGTTTTGTGTCAAAAATATTGAAAATCCGGATTATTTAAAAAAAAAATCATAATTTCTAAACCATAAGTTTTCGCTTAACTAAAGTATGTTTTAAATGATTACTCATGATGCTCTCAAGCTGAAAAAAATGTTTGGACCACTGTAAACGGGCCACCCTGTATATCCATGTAGTACACAAATATGCTATTTTATTTTTTTAATTATAAGCTACACTACTACTACTACTGTATTTGTATTCAACCTCGTTGGTAGGTAAAATTCTTAGGGAAAAAGTTATCTAGTAGATATTATTATAAAAATCACACATATAAGAAAAACACGTAGTATATTATTATTAGTCTGTGGTAAAACATACTAATTAACGTACCTACCCGCTATAATAATTTACACAAATAGATATTCTATTTTAAGTCGATATCTTGGTAACACAAGTGTTAGATATATCTAGTTATGGGTATGACAAGTTCATTAAATTCATACACGACTCGGCCTAAATCTGTTCTCGTAACAGTAAGACTTGTTGAAAGACGACATTGATTTATATTTTATAATCACACTAGTTTTAGCGTACGGCTTCACTTGTATAGGTTTATCCCGACTTCAATATGACAAATGTCACCTAGATCGAATTTTTGTGAAAAATCATAAACACTCGGAAAAAATAGATAACTAATAACTATACATAATCTGGTTATTCTTGTTAATTCTACTGCTATGGCTGAAGCTGCATGAAAATCTATTCAATAGATATCGCGTATACAGAAAAATACTAAAATATTTTATGTTACTTTTAATTATTCATAATATTTGAAAATAGAACTTATTTTTTTTAAGCTATTGCATAGCTTCTATCGCGGGCCTTGAGCGCGGGGACCGAATCGAGAAATTCCGTAACGAAAAAACCTCACGCTCCCCACTCCGACGTGCTCGGAGGTGTGGCTTGAAGGCATGCTATGCAATAGCTTTACCGCGGCAGTCCCCAAGTGCCACACGTCTTTTTTTATCGCACAGACACAGACACGTTTGATTTACGAATTGTATAACATTAGATTTGTATAAAATTTGCAACAGATAATTAATACGTTCGGTTTACCTAATCCGGATTATTATTAATGTAGTTGTGTCATAAGTTAAAACGTAATAAAAATTAATCAAGCGTAGCCTAGCGAGTCTAATGGAAGTGACAGCTCGTTTTGGCACATTTTGCAAATGAATTTTGCACG
This sequence comes from Colias behrii, assembly GCA_029959065.1. NCBI lineage: Eukaryota > Metazoa > Arthropoda > Insecta > Lepidoptera > Pieridae > Colias > Colias behrii. Next base: position 4,084,621 of record JARWMC010000019.1, on the reverse strand, counting down.
TACACCGAAACGAATATCTATTTATTTTCCAATATTTCCAATATTTTTCTAACGTTTAAGAAATTAATTTTTAAGTTTCTTAAAAACAAAGCGCTGAAAACGCTTCTCAAAACGGATGGTGCGGAAATTTGGTCTTATAATTTCACAATGTAGATAAAAAAGAGCGTGTGTGTGCCGGCACACGTGTCAGAAGTGAAACTTCTTTTACAAGATTCAAAGATACCAAAATCGTCGCCTTACTCCATGAAGTGACGGTATTACCATGACGCGACCTTGAAATTTTACTCTCAACGCGCTTAAAGAAGTTTCATTTCAAAAATTGACCAAATCTATTATTATGAATTTTTATGGAATACTTCATTCCATAATTCTAAAAGCAATCTGCTTTAAAATTCCTTTTAAAAAATAGCTGCTGAATTTTTAACGGCAACTAGCATAAATATCAAATTCGTTCATTCACATTTACATAACTAGGGTCGCTACGTGAGTTATAGTCACTCATGCATTTGAATTTATGTCGTATTACAAGCGGGATTACGAAATAACAGTAATTGAAGTTAATTAAATCGTTTGCATATATTTGAGGTAGCATACGAAATTGTTTCATTAAGCTTATATTGTTTTGTGCTACAAAACCAGAATAGGGAATATGCATAAAATTTGAAATGGCCTAAAATATTTTTTTCTCGAATACTTATTATCGTAATATTATAATGAAAAGGATTTTTTTTTTATTTACTTATTATTTAAACCCCTAAAATAATATTCAAAAAGTGCAAAATAAGGGAGCGAAATTCAAACTTCCAAAACGCGCCACCACTGGTCGAACGAAATGTGACGTCATCTGACAAGACATTGTATCCATCACTCCACAGTAAACACTAAGGTGAACACCCACTGGACGTGTCATGTGACGTCACGCAAAGCGCGCGCAAAATGGCAGCGTTTGAACTGCTTAAATTTTTTAAAAGTTTTAAATTTCATTTATAAAAATATCTTGAGTATTTTGAAGCCCATTAATATTTTTTTCTACGTTATAGAATAGTAAACTTTTAATTTAAGACAAAAAAGAAAAACATGAATATTCCCCATTGCCATCATTTTGATTAGATTCGTAAAATCACTACATAGTATAAAACAAAGTCGCTTTCTCTGTCCCTATGTCCCTTTGTATGCTTAAATCTTTAAAACTACGCAACGGATTTGGATGCGATTTTTTTTAATAGATAGAGAGATTCAAGAGGAAGGTTTTAGTATATAATTTATTGGGTTTTAGACAAAGCGGGCGAAAGCGTGGGCGGTAAGCTAGTAATAATATAATTAAAAGACTTACAGGTAAATTAGCTTGGAGAAATTTTTGCGTTTGTAGTGGTGTATGGTCAGCAAATAAAATAAAACAACATTTTATTTTTAGTTTTTATTTTATATATATAGTTAAGGGATTTTAAATTAAACTATATGTGTTTCTCCTCTGAAAAAGATGAGACTTTATTTTAATATTTGCACATTTAACATACGTATAACTTAATTACATTAACAATGTTACTAAAATGAAAAATTTACTAACCTGAAAAAGAAACGACATTTAAAGTTTAATTCTTTAGTTTGAGAAGTCAAAGGCTTGCCTCGACCATGTTTTAACACTGGAGCCATTTTGAATTAACAATATAAAGTTACAACACTTACACACAAATTAAACACTTCAACAAATATTATAACAATACAAACAATAACAACAATCAACAAATACAAAATTTAACAATTAAACTACTAGGAGATATTGACACAAAATTTCGAGTCATTTGTAACAGGATGGCGGTTCTACAGGGGTCTTAGTACGCAATGACAAAAAGAAAAACGATGGTGTGAACGCTGGTACCGGCGGCTTAGTCGCGTGGGCGTTAGTCGAACTCGTCGGAAAAATAGCGAAGTCAAACAATTTGTAACACAAAAATTTTAGAATTTACCGATAGCCCATAAAAAAGAAGTAGGCGGTAGTGTCATGCCATACTTTTCCGGTGTGACTTACAGCCCGCCATACCGACGCGAATGTGTTGATTAAAAAAAAAAAACAATTCAACCATTTGTACCAGGCTAACTTTTGTACAGGTAACCATCGTCGTGCAGCCATTTACGAAAATCGCCATGCCATACTTTTCGGACGATTCCAAATGGTCGCCATACCGCCGAAAATCTGCAAATTTTTTTTTTCGCCAAACTTTTTGTACCAGTATTGCATTTGGATCACTACCGCCGTAGTGTCATGCCATACTTTATTGCCATACTTTACTTCTTTTTTATGGGCTATCGGTAAATTCTAAAATTTTTGTGTTACAAATCGTTTGACTTTCGCTATTTTTCCGACGAGTTCGACTAACGCCCACGCGACTAAGCCGCCGGTACCAGTGTTCACACCATCGTTTTTCTTTTTGTCATTGCGTACTAAGACCCCTGTAGAACCGCCATCCTGTTACAAATGACTCGAAATTTTGTGTCAATATCTCCCGGTCTATACGTAATAATTATAATTTTTGAATGAAATGTGTGCTTTATGTTCTAACGGTACCAAACGACTGCACGTGGCACCTGCGGACAGCGTAAACTGGTTTATTCTGGTTTTGTGCGTGTTTCCACAGTCCACTTTCCACTATCAAGTGACGATTTATTTATTTGTTTTGTTTCGTAATTATTATGGTCAAATATTAATTATGAAACAAATTATTATGGACACGATATTTTATTGTTTCACGGTAGTCGCCTTGTCGTTTGCTCAAGGATGTGAAATTGAATGATATATTTTTTTTTATAAAGTCAAAACCATTTTCTTTCAAATAAAAACTTGTTTTTATTGAAAACAAAAGTGTTGCTAGGAATAAGTATAAAATTAAATAGTAATGTTAGGATATCGAAACATTTTTGTATAGGCCAGAACGATATAGTGGAAACGCGCTCTAAGATCTGAGTAATATACACACCACTACATATGCAAAAATTTCTCCAAGCTAATTTACCTGTAGATGTGTCATCAGACTCTATAGTCATAGATAACCATCTAATTTATTAAAGAATTACCATTCATAGAAATGTATAATATAAAAGTAGTATTCTATTTTATTTATTTAATAATAGATTAATAATTTCTCATATTAGCAAAGCTTTGTTTGATCCATTGAATTTAGGATACTGAAAAAATTTAATATTGTATTCGAGCGACTCTATATTTATTAATAAAATAGTTCCCTACATACCAAGGGTCATAAGCTGATAAATTCTTGCAATTACCATTCATATCCTGCCGTAAATCGTATATGAGAAGTACATCTTCATTGAGGCCCAGATATTCACTAATATCACTTTATCGTGACTGACTTGTTACGTTTATAGGTAACACGCTGTATTATTCCTTTAGTAGTAGCAATAGTTTAATTGAAAAATAGGTTATCATAATATACTTAATACTTTAAGTTTATTTAGTTTAAACTGAGCCTTATTACTCTGTTACTCATTAGGTTATTAATTTTTATTCAGCTACTTACAAAAAGTAAACATTTACTTAAAGGTATAATAGATCGTGCCGTGTGTGAAAATTGTCCTGAAATATTATTATAATCCCATAATCCTAAAGATGCTACAAAATATGTATGACCAATGTTCTCCAAAGTGTGTACCCAGCTGTGTTCACCAAAATATATTAAGGCTTAAAACTTACTGCTCGGTATTATAACGAAGTGACCAATATCAACCTGAAAGTGTAGTTCTCTAGAGGCTGTAAAACGTATCGACCTCTACACATACACTTATACCCTTGTTCTTGAAAATGTTTGGGTTTAACGGGGCTTCAAAACGTGACAACAGGTTTTAAAGGATTATCAAAGGCCTTTTAAACAACTTAGCAAAAAGTTAACTAAGCATAGTGTTCATTCCATACTAATTTACTACCTATCCACGTAAAATATATTAATTATGTTTTAAGTACCTTTTCACACGATTTATATTTTGTATACCTAATCAAAGTTTCCTTTAAGTACCTTTTCGCACTATTCATATTTTGTACAGTCAATGTTTCCACTTTTTAAATAAAAGATTTAGACATTTAAACACGACTATGAACGTGAAACTAACCCAAGCGTCATTGCAAGTATAATTACGCTCATTTCACTTACAACTGTAAACAAAGCTCTGTATTCGAATTCAAAGCACAGACGAGCTCTTGTAAATCCCAAAATGTTTTCACAATTGATTCAACCATTTTACATCCCCTTTATTCAGAGCACGATGCAATGGTAAGCTGTGATGTATGGATTACGGAAATGGTGCATGCGATTTTGAGTTTTTTCCCGTAGATTTTGGGTTGAATTTCAAATGAAGTCAGGTAAATCATATTCCCAAACATTTTCAGTTCGTTAATCAAAATAGAGAGGAGCTTTGCATATTTCAATGTTTTAGATGAAAAATGATGTTATTGATATTATTAATCTAGTACAATTTTATAGTATTGAGAAAAACTATTATTATCTACACTAAGAAACTTAGCAAGCTCTTAATTGAAATTCATCAATACGAAATAATATGTAAAAAAATACAACAGACATGACAATGACAGTTCATTAATGGAACTGAACTGGCTCATTTTATATGAGTTTTACATTCACGTTGCGAATCGTCAAAGTACTGTTTTGTGAAGCCAAATTTCCCTTTATCGTATTTCAAGGAGAAACATTTTAGCGTAACAATATTTTCATAAACCAGTTAACGCTGCCTTCAGGAACTTCCACGAAGTATATTCTGTTACTTTTTAAGATAAAAAAATAACGAGTATTAAATGAAGCTAATGGATTTTCATTTCAGCCGTTTAAAATAAAAGCAGTTATGTAGCCTGTAAGCGTTTTCCCATCTATTAATCCAGAGTACCTAAATTGTAAAAAAACGTCGACTTGAAAAAGAGTTCGCTTCCATGGCTGTGCTAAGCGATGATAACAAAGATTTGAGAGTTTTCATTGCCGCTTTCGTTGGGAAAGAAGATTAAAGCTTACTTATGTAGGTGGCAATGTACTACGTTTAGCATATAGCAGCATAAGCATGACAGTTTATGCTTGCCAGCAGTAATCCATGGTTATTATTCACGCATTTAGTTCTAGCAACGTTCGTAATAAACTTTCATTTGCACGCAGCGTTTTATTTAAATTTATTTTGATGCGTTATTAGCGAATCGCCTTAAAATTTTATGTATCGTAATTCGTAGTATGAATTGATCAAAATAAAATGAAAATTTTATGTTTGGACAGTTTTGTCTCAAAGGGTGTTAGGCTAAAGAATGATTATATGAATACTTATATAGATAAAGATAAATATTAACTTAAAAATTAAAATTATAACTACGCTTTTGTATTCCTCTTTCCTAATTAATAGGTATCGTTAAACAATTAATTAATTCTTTGTTGAGTTTTTCTTAACAATGTAAAAATTAAGGGAATAAATTTTCCTTATTCATCCTTAATTAACGTAAATTATTTATGAAATTTCGCTACATTACAAAGTACCTAAATTCTTTTACAATATTTAAACCAAAAAATATTAAGACGTTCGGAAGCGGGGAGGTCTGTAATTTCTCTGCATTCCAATTTTCTAAACGTCATTTTTAAATACAGCTAGTTTTCCTTTAATAGGTACTTGATAACTTGATTTATATTTAAAAACCAAATTGTCAGATTTAACTTAAAACACCCTATAAAACAAAGATTAACAGCCGGCCTAACAATAAAACCTCCAAGAAAGAAGTACAATATCAAAACACTGTTGCATTTAACCTATGCATAAACCTCTTTTGTCCATTCAGTCATTCGTATATTTTTAATATTGTTACATTATTGAATAAATAACCCCGGGACTCGTTTATTATTAACAACATATTTGATATTTCACAACATACAATGTTACAAAAGGTTTTCAATTTTACATCGAAACGGAATCAAATTGATAACGAAAAATATTTTTGCTAAAAATCTTTTCGATGGGGAAAATGGATGTTCCAGTTATGTGTGGTGAGATTATTTTCATGGGAAATCATTTATAATGACGTCAATATTATAAACATGTCATACGTCGTTATCGTTCATTATTAGAATATGAAACATTCATAAAAATGATTGTTGCATGTAGACGCGTGGGTTTTTCCGTAAATTGGAACGTCATTAGCTTTTTCATTATTGTGTAAAATCTGCATTGTGGTGTTTGATCAAAATGAAAATGGGAAATTTTTATGAAATATTGTTCACGAGTGGCTGAGTTGGTCAGGCATCCGCCCCGGAATGGCGCGAAAGGATGCGGGTTCGAGTCCCACCTCGTGATCGAATTTTTTCTATCTATTTTCTTTATAAATTTATACTGTCTGTAATTTCCTTATCAATTTGTTCAATAACAAATTTAATTTCCCATATATTGTATGTAATATATTTCTAAATAACAAATCTTCATACATCTGTTAACATTTAGATTGATGTTATAGATATCCCATCTTTTTCAATTTGTTTTCTTTTTTTGTGGAATAGCCTACTTAAATATCAAATTATAGGTGTAAAAGTAACATATTGTATGTTGACTTCTTCATATGTTTGACTTTGAGAAAAACAAAAGTCCCACAATTTCAGTTACGTATTAAAGAACAGACTTTATAGTAGGGGAGCCCAAGAGGGGATTTTGGGATTTACTCGAGCGCGACAGATTACTATAAGGGACGGTACCTTAGCTATTCATTAGTACCTCTAGTCAATATGAGGAGTTATGGTTGGTGGGTGCGCTCAGGGGCCCCGCTGGAAAATTTGAATAATCCATAATTCCCTAAGGTTGAGCTCGAATCGTCAGATTAGCGAAATGGGGACTTCTTATATTGTAATTAACCCCCCCCATATATTAATCTGACGCGCTCGAATAATATTACTTTAATTTTTTACCCTTTCTTCATAGCGATTAAATCGCCACTTAAATCGTCAGATTAACGTATACTTTTTTTCAGTGACGTCCAGGAGCATGCAAAATATCAATATCTAACGCGCTTGAGAATTTCCAAGCCAATTTTTTTCTTTTTTAAATTAAAAAAAATCAAAAAACCCTTCCCCACCGCTAAAAGTGAAAACATTATAGGACCTTTTTTTCTCGCTATGGTCTAATCTACCAATTCTAATAGGTTCCTGTGACGCTCGAGTAAATCCACATTTAGCATCCTGGGCTCCCCTACTATTAGACTTAAAAGAACCTTTAAGATAGAAAGACTTAATCTTAACAAAGACAAACGTTCGAAGGTCGCCAGATCGATCGCACATCTATTTTAATAAGCAATCATTACGCTACAATATTTATAATGACTGTCAAGATAAAATGTCAAAATAAATCTCTATAATGTCAACTGGCAGTGTCGTAAGTACAGCCAAGTCACGTCTGTGGAGATATATCACTCACGACGCAGATCAAGAGATTCTGTATGGAGCATTACGTTGGACGTTGAATTAAATCGGAGCTTTCTATGCAGCCGTTCATGAAACCGTTTTTAATTAATCATTTGGCACGCTAGATTTCATGTGTGACGTTTAGTTAATTAGCTTTGGAGTAGCATGATGATAACTAGAAATTAAATTGGCCAAGTGAGCTGACAGGTGACGTTTATGACTAAGCTTTCATCTGGGTTGTAAACTATCCAGCTAAATTGTAAATAAGTACCTAGTGACTTGAAAGTTACAAATCCAAATTCCAATTATCTGTTATTGTAAATAAGTTATTTTAAAAATTAACATGCGTTTATTAGCAACTAGCTTTCCGCCCGCGTCTTCGCTAGCGTTTTCAAAGAAAAACCCGCATTGCTCCCGTTCCCGTGGGATTTCCGGGATAAAACCTATCCTATGTGTTAATCCAAGTTACCCTCTATATTTTTGCTAAATTTAATTGTAATCGGTACAGTAGTATTTGCGTGAAACCGTAACAAACATACATACATACACATACTCATACACATACATCCATCCTCACAAACTTTCGCATTTATAATATTAAGTAGGATCCTAGTTAGTTAACTTTTTAAAAACAGAATTTGGAACTGATGAACATAAATTGTACCGAAATTCTAATTTATATCCTAAGTTTATATCAAATCTCTTGAATTAATCACCATCTAAACTGGAGAGGTACTCTTATCTAAATATATACAAAAGCATATATGTGTTTGTTATTCTATGCTCCTTTGAAACTCACCAATTACTTCGTAGAAATATACTATGTTGTAAGTAGAAACCAGTATACGTAGACTGTGAGAGGCCTAGCCGATTAAACTAATATTTGAATTGGTATTTAACTTGGTACGCAGCATAACTTACGAAATATGGATCGTTTTATAATATTAATACAGTAGAACAGTGGTTCTCAAACTTTTTTGGTGACGGAACCCTTTTGGGAAGCAAACTACTTGATGGAACCCTACAATAAAACAATAGTTTTTAAAAGTGTATTCTTTATTCACAAGCATAATAAAAGTACAATGTAACAGTTAGGTACTAATTATGACTTACTTTACCACATGGCAAATACAATAATAGAATATATTCTATTAAAAAAGAAAAAATCTAACTAATGGGAGGTATGAAACTGTTTTTTTATTTTTCATCAATTGGTTGATATCAGGTTTGATAGAAGACAGTTGAAGTCTCATATCATGTTCGGCGTCCAGTCTATTCCGATATTTTGTTTTCGTGGCTGCATAGGTTGAGAATCCTGTTTCGCACAAATATGTTGATGGGAACGGGAGAAGAATATTCAGAGCCATTTTGCCAAGCATTGGATATTCATCACGGATTTTGCACCAAAAATCGTTGAGAGGCGTCGTTTTGAACAGTGACTCCATACTTGTGTCTGATGACATTTCTAAAAGAGATTCATATATCTCGTTTGACATACTTTCGGGCTTTTGCAAGTTGGGTAAAAAAGGATTATGAATCCATGAATTCAGTTTCATTTTTTTATTCTGTTCTACGGGAAAATACTTTTCAAAAGATGCGCGCATCGAACTGAGATATTGGACCAATTCTTCAAACACATCAACTTGAAACATTTCTGAGTCGTTATCGCTAACAAACTCACTGAGTGACGTAAAGCTTTCTATTTCTTTCTTACCAACGCAAATAATCCAAAAATCTAATTTTCTTTTGAAGGCAGTTATTTTGTTATAGGCCTGAAACACTGTTGTCTGTTTACCTTGCAATGATAAATTAAATTCGTTCAGTTTTTGAAAGATATCTGCCATAAATGACAATCGGAACAAACAAGTTTTATCATACAAACGGTCCTTCAAATTAAAAGAAGTATCTGCTGAAAAAAACATTTGTAACTCGGCTCTAAGTTCAAATAGCCTTGTTAAAGTTTTACCCCGAGACAGCCATCGCACTTCTGTATGGAGCAGCAGTGTTTTATGTTTGCTGCCATAATCTTCACACAATAATGAAAACAATCGGGATTGTAGTGGTCGTGATTTGATAAAATTAATTATTTTGACCGCTTCATCCATAACTTATTTTAGATTTGATAGCATTTGCTTCATCGCAAGTGCTTGTCTATGCAGAATACAATGGCTGGAACTACAATTAGGCGCTTTATTTTTTATTCGTGATACTGCTCCTGCTGTTTTACCTGTCATCGACTTGGCCCCATCTGTGCAAATGTCCCAACTGAGATTATTTTCTTCAAAAAATATATTTATTTTATTTAAAATTTCTTCCCCTGTAGTGTTTGTGAGCAGCGGTGAACACATAAGCATGTCTTCTTCAAAAGAACTTTCATATGGATATCTCACGATAACCAGCAAGATAGCCAAACCAGCGACATCAGTTGACTCGTCCATTTGCAAGGCGAATCGTGTTTTTTGTAGACGTGTAACTAGTTCTTGTTTGACGTAGGTTGCCAGATCATGGATTCACCGTGAAACAGTATCGTTTGATAGTGGCACAGTAGAAAGATGCTTTGCAGATTTTTCATCGAGCATACATTTTGTTATGTCTAATACACATGGCTTTATTAAATTCTCAGCGATAGTGTGCGCTTCACCTGCTTGTACAATGCGATAACTAACTAAATATGATGCCTCCGTGGCCTTTTCGTTGATAGTTTGTGTTACATGCATCATATTTTTTTGACTGTCCAATAACTGATCTTTTTTACGAACAAAAAATTATTTATTCTTGTCTTTAGAGTTTAGACTCGGGATGTACAGTTTCTAAATGTCGGCGCAATTTGGCAGGTGTCATGGAACTATTAGGAAGCAGTTTACTACATAGCATGCAAAGAGGTGAGCCGTTAGAATCAACAAATCCGAAACTGATATATGATTCATCATACTTCCTTTTTTCGTCTTTGAAACCGTCGAGCTTGACGTCGTGGCATCATCGTTTGGATCAGTGATTGCTATATTCTCCGCGCGTACTGCTTTTGCATATCAACGTCATTAGAACATGTTGTTGCAACACGTTTAACACCTTTAAGCCAACGTTCCATTCTTCTTTATTTATAATGTTACACGTTAGGATGGTGGGGTCTAAATAATGCACAATCGTTACTGACGAGGCTAAATACCTAAATAAATATACCTACGCGCGGCCGCGGAGTCAAAACGTTCGACCAGAGAGAGGTGTTTTGATTTTTTTTCTAAATTCTTGCGGAACCCCTACAGAGGTATCGCGGAACCCTAGGGTTCCGCGGAACACACTTAGAGTATAGCTGCAGTAGAACCTCGATAAGTTAAAGTCCAAGGGAAACACAAAATATTTTAAGTTATAGAGGTTTTAAGTTATCAAGGGTCTATCCATTTTTCACTGCTTCTATAGCTTTTAATTTATCAGCGTAGGTGAGGGTTGTTAGTTTTCTTTTTGGACTCATTTTAAGCCAGTTTTATCACACAGTAAGTAAAGCGATGTTTCCAGGACAACAATCAAAAATTTATGATGCAAGTAAGTCGTTGTCATAAAGCTAACCGCCGCAAAGCTTTGAAGAATTTCGATAAAGCAAACAATAGGTAATGTATTGTTTACGTTAACTATACATAGTAAACACGTGCAAGCAATAAATACCGAAACATTTTGTTTTGACACTCTTTCAAAATGATGGTTAGGGAGCCAGGTGCAAATTTGGTTAATTATTTCCTCTCAAGAGATAATTCGTCAGACGCATCAGAGTATAGTATTATAAAGCCTCGTGAACGTCAGCTGGCGCTCGGTTGGGGGGGTGAGCGGTTGTAGCCTCCCACGCACGTAGGAAAAAAAAATACATCCATTCATTTCCTCTCAGCTAAAAATTTGTCAAATTGTAGCTAACCCAATATCTCAACGAAAAAAAATAATCAGCTGGTTACAACATGGTGTATTATACGTCAGCTGGTGTCTCGAACATGAAAAAAATAAAATTATTTTCCGTGATTTCCTCTCAAACAAAAATTTACCTAATGATAGCTTATATGTAACTGTGGATATATATATAGGTCAGCTGGCTGTATCTTGGTGGAAAAACCGTCAGCTGATACTTTGAAAGTTATTACATAGGAGTTAGACAGAAGCATCTATTGCCAATTTATATGCATCAACTGACTAGGTTTTCCTCGAATTATTGCTAGCTTTTTTTTTTATTTATCGCATCAGTATATTAACAATCAGCTCACAAATTTTCATCTGAGATGAAATGACGTATCTTTAATTATTATCGTTATTTTTAAAAATTCAAGCAACACACGCTAGCATAATATAGACAGTAATAAGGTACTTGGAGGTGGTTAGTTGTGCGCATGATCGGGGTACTACGTACATTCAGCCACATCGGTAAACATGTTTTTACAAATATTATAAACTGCATTTAAAAATAACTATCATATCATCAAATTCACATAACTACCTAAAAGTGTAACAAATATGAAATAACCCACTAAAAACATTAGTTAACTATAATTATTAAAAAAATAATAGTATAATATATAATTAATAAAGTTATTACTTATCTTTTACGGGGACTTATGTTGATGGAATTCCACGTATCTCGATGATTTTGTTAATGTCTCATTATATTCGAGACACCAGCTGACGTATAATACACCATGCTGTAACCAGCTGATTATTATTTTTCGTTGAGATATTGGGTTAGCTACAATTTGACAAATTTTTAGCTGAGAGGAAATGAATGAATATACTTTTTTTTCTTACGTGCGTGAGAGGCTACAACCGCTCACCCCCCCAACCGAGCTCCAGCTGACGTTCACGAGGCTTCATAATACTATACTTTGATGCATTTTACTAATTACCGCTTGAGAGGAACTTGGTCATAAAATCTGCTTCTGGCTCCCGGACCATGACTCATTGACAAACAATTTTATGTTATAGAGGTTGTGGAGACATTTCTTTAAGTTACTGAGGGCCAATACAGAGATTATTTATTTAAGTTATAGAGGTTGCGTATTTTAAGTTAAAGAGGTTTTGGGCTCTGATGGGAAGGGAACATATTATTTTTTGAAGTTACAGAGGTTTTTATGTTACCGAGGTTTAAGTTATCGAGGTTCTACTGTACATGAATCTCATTTTATACATAATAATGTTTTTTAATTTAAATTTGTAATAAAATGATACTGAAAAATTATATTTTATCGTTGATTTAATTAAAAAATGTGGCGTGCAAAATATAATATTAACAAAGAGAAATTTCATTTAGATGTTTTTAAATTTTAAAAATAACTACCGTGTAACAATTTCAAACAGTTTCCATATATTTTTAGGAATTATATAATTTTAGACAAATTACCGTTTTCTGGTATGCAAATTAATTTAAAATTACAAATAATAAAGATAAGAAGTTGTTAAAAATTAGCGCGTCCACAGTATGTCGCCCTTATTGCCATCTCCATGGCATCTTTAATTAAGAGCCGAGCTGAAATTGGCCTTAATTAACAATCCTGAAGTGAGTTCTTGCACCAGCTTGGATGTACTTTAATTTGAGTCTTAGCAAAAGTTATAAATCCGTGAAATCAAAAATTTTCTCCATTTTTTACAATGAGCTCCGTTGCATGTAAGGTTGCATGTAATTCGTTATTTTTTTATTTTATAGCAGCTATTCCATTCTACAACATGAAAGGGAATTAAACATTTAAGAAAATTTTCAATCTCACTGATCTTATAAATATACCTACCTAATATAAAAACTATTTCTAGATTTATTATATTTTATTAAAGAATACACTTCTAACACTATTATTCGGAAAACAAATGAATACCTATTATACGTCGTTGATTATATCTATAACAAAATATTATCAATTACAAATAAAATTCTGATTCGCTTCCATTGTAGGATAGCGTTTTCATGAAAGCAATATTTCATTAAAAAGATAATGATACCATTCACACATATCATATCTCTATTTTATGACAAGTAACGTCAAAAACATAAAACGGTCGTTCACATCCAAGAAGCTTATATCTAATACACTGGAGATTGCACTATGAACGTTTACTTGTCACGGGAAGGTATGACCTTGAATGACGCCTGGTTGTTTTTTGTCCCTTTCACACCTAACTTGGCAAGTTGGTGTGAAAGGGATGAAGGAACAACCAGGCGTCATTCAAGGTCATACCTTCCCGTGACAAGTAAACGTTCATAGTGCAATCTCCAGTGTATTAGATATAAGCTTCTTGTTCACATCCATAAAACACTCTAAAGGTAAATGTACTTCTATATTGACTTCTATACGTACCTATACAGGGTGTCCCACCGTCGGTATACTAAACTCAAAGGAGGTTATAGTTTTACGCTGAGTGCGTAATAAATAATTATAAAATTCCAGACGCATTTTTTTTTTTTTCAAATAGATGAATTCTTAAATCTCTATGTGTACACCCCTAACAAGCAACCCGCCCAACTTTGTCGCCCGCACGTGAGCTATCGTAAGATTATGTTTTCATAGACAAAATGCTCACATTAGCGAAGCGGTATATGCCGGCTGCGCGAAGCTAGAGAAGAAAACCTGAATATACAGGAAAAAATACGCAAAAATTTTTTGACGTAATTTTTTTATGTAAGTATTTTTTTACGTGATCAGTGTATGCAAAACTACAAATCCCTTCGCGCTTAGTATACCGATAGTGGGACACCCTATATATCTATAGCCTACCTATTGACTACTTTTCTCATATTATATATACATTTTCTCGTACTGAACATCTTCTCGTTACTACGAGTGTTCCCAACTGAGGTATGGACTTGCAGAGCAATCAAATAAGTTGAACTACATAATATTATTGACTTAGATATCTTGCAGTCGGGTATCGGGTAACGTAGCTCGAAGTTATATTGAACTTGAGTTGAACCAATCAACTCAATTACCGCAACATTGCGATGTAATTTGTTATATAAACTGTTATTATTCTTATCCTTGTGTTTTGGTATTGCTGTAGTAATTAAGAGCTAAGATCGAGGTTTGATTTAGTATTTATATGGAAATATGGTAATTGACGTCTTAATTTATCGAAGAATCACACATTATTTAATCCTCTTTTGTAATGATATATGTAGTATTATTAATAGTTATTTTTTATATAAGATAAAACTTAAAATGTGATCTTATACTACGTACTATAAATGTGATCTTACGCGCACTTAATTTTGTCTGCATAGAGCTTTCGATGTCATTTAATTTATTTGAATTCTATATTTTTGTGCTTCATAGTTTTACAAATTAAAGCCTTATCAAAATAATATATAGTATGTATAAGGTAAGAGAGAATAAGGAAAATCTAAAAAAAAAAAACATTTACAATATCTCACATTTGCTAAATCAGCTTTTTAGCTTTATATTCTAATGATCTCGCGTAATTATTATATTCACAGTTCACACAATGTGGAGCACTGAATAGAAACTGGTTTTTGTGAGGCAACATCTGGCTGTGACTACAATCCTCTCTTAGCTAGCGTATTGATCGACATACACTATGTAATTCGATAGATTTGACTTTTAATACTAATGACATAAAGGCGATAACCGCTTGATTTGTTATATGTGTTTATTTATTGGTATTATTCCTTTCTATATCCATTAGAAAGCTATCCAATACGTAATTATATTAAGTATTTACTATGAAGAGGATCGAACAGGCTTCAGCGAATTAGGCCAAACTCTGTATGGCAAATTTCCACACCCCTACAAAAGATTCGGGATGAAATATAGGTAATCACGGGAATGATCCCGTTGTTCATACGAGTGTGAGCTCCGGTCATCTGTTACCCGTATCTATCCCAGCATCACAATTTATACTCATTGTCAAACGTATTAGCTTTTTCTTTTGTTTTTAAAATTCTAATAGTTAATTGGGATTGCTTCCCAAAAGGCTACCACCTACCACCTCATTTAGCCGCATTTTTATAAAATAATATTAAAATGAAGAAAAAAAAACACACATAAACTTATGTAATTATTGTATTGTCACTGATCTTGGATAAGTTTACAAATTTTGAATTAATTACTTACGTATAATGTGGGTCAAAATCGAGTCAAAAGGAGATGGGTACGTACAACCATACAGGTAAAGATAATAAAAGCGTGTTAATAAAATACATAAGGGCATTCTATAGAACTAGCTCTTAAAAAATACTAGTAATATTGTATAGGTACAACTCGTTAAACACTCATAGGTCAGGTAGGACACGCTTATCTAATATCTAATATCTAATATATATTATAAAGGCGAAAGTTTGTAAGGATGTATGGATGTATGGATGTATGGATGTTTGTTACTCTTTCACGTAAAAACTACTGAACCGATTACAATGAAATTTAGCACACATATAGAGGGTAACTTGGATTAACACATAGGATAGTTTTTATCCCGGAAATCCCACGGGAACGGGAACTATGCGGGTTTTCCTTTGCAAACGGGGGCGAAGCCGCGGGCGGAAATCTAGTTATGCAATAAATAACATTAAATGAGCCAGCTGATTGATGGGACGAGTAAGTAATTAGAATGAGTTATATCAGTACATCGATATAAATTGCATTCAAGGCCAATGTATGAGAAAACAAATTATTATACACACATTCAACGGTTGGGAATAATAAGTTTTGAGTTGGAGAATTTTGGAAAGTTCCGTCTAAGATTTGGTATCAATTTATATTTGAAACTATAGATATTAAATTACAATAATTTTTATATAATATTCATTTGCATAAAATGTTTCCGTTAATACATTTTAATGTATTCATGAATTTCATCATATTTTATTCATAAGTAAAAATAACTCGGTCAAGATTACTTTTAAAAAAAATAATTTATTTAAATAAATTACAATTTTTACTTAATCTATGACCTTAACTATAGAGAGCTGGTGTGAGAATGACGAGTTTACTTGTGAATTGCTTATATATCCGAGATATCCTCCTGCCTGGTGGTCCGGTGGTGGTCCGATACCGTATAACCATTAAATTAATATTCCTTTGTTTTATCAATTACGCATTGTCCACTAAATGGGCGTATTGTTCAAGTTGATACGTTCCTTCTTGGATGTCCACGGTGTTATCATAATAAGTTCACTGGAATTCGCATAATGATCTTGTAACTTAGGTATTTGCCTTTTATTATTTATTTTAAAATTAAGTGTGGCCTTTTGCTTTGCTTTACTGTCCCCCTCCAAATTCGAAGTACAGGTTTTCGAACGAAACCTGGATCTGAGAATTTTAACATAGATTAGGCACATTATTATTACAATAGTTATAAATGTTATCCAGCTATATTGAACAATATCGTGAGTTTCAAAATTAAATGCGGGAATCCTCTTCAATTCATTTAACTTAGATGAAATCTTCTTTCTATCATACTTGCTAAGTTCTATTTCAGTTACAGTCTCCATTGGTTGTAAATCCACTTTACCAATAATTATTTTGTCCGTTGATTCCCTCGTGTGAAATAAAGTTTTTCCTGAAACATTCAACTCACAATTTTCTCCATATAATATATTAGTATACTTAGTCCACAAAGTTTCTTTATGATTATTACACTTGATTCCAACTTCAGTTGTCTTATTAAAATACATATAAATGGCTTTTGGGGATATCTCAAAAATTTCCTCTTTAGGACACTTTATTGCTACCATTTGACATTTTTCGCTATTCATTGTATTTAATATTTCAGATTCACAAGTATCTTTCGTCAAAATATTTCCTTTACAAATTAATTCATTTATTTCAATACAATCTTCAGCTTCATACATTTCTTCTTCATTGTAAGCTAAAGTAACCGTTCGCATAATAGGATAGGAACAGGATAGGTTATGTTGGATAATAGGTACAATTTTTCTTGTCCTAAATACACTATTCTTAACTAATGGTATTTCAATTACAAAATATACTATTCCATTAATAATTTGACAATCTACAGTAATAAACTTTTCTAAATCATTAACATTTCTAGATATAACAATTTCTTTTGGAATACTATTAATTGTATCTTCTAACAATTGAGATTGCAAAATACTATAATGATACATTTTATGTTCAGCAAACGTAATAGCTGTTGTTAATCTTTCACTTACATCTTGTAAAGTTTGAGCTTGTAATAACAAAGATATAGCAACTTTTTGTTGCGCTTTACTAGTTAACATAGATAACAATTGATTATTAATCTCTTCCTGAATTAAAGTAATATTTGCAATCTGCTTATTATATTCCTCTAAAGTTTCATCAGTTATCGATATTTGTTTATTATAAGCAATTCTTACAGTTTCTAAATCTCTTTGAATTAAATCTAAATCATTTTGATCTAAATTACCAGTTATCGACTTAATAACACTTCCTAAACCATTAATTAATCCTCTTTTAATCCTATTCTTACTTTGAATATTTAAATGTTTACATATCTCTCTAACATGTTCTAATATAATATTAATTCTCTGATATATATGATTAACATCATCTATCTTAGAATTTCTATAAGCATGGTTTACAGATTGTTGTATACTCTCTAAATTTAATATAATTGGTTTTATTTCTAACTTATGAATAATATACCACTTTCCTTCTAAAATTCGAGCAGGCTTCAACTCAACTATTATTACATTTTCTGAAGGTTCTAACTGCTTGAACTTGTATCCGAAACTGACGTAGATTCTGAAACAATTAGTTCCTCTACATGATATATTTTGCCATTGCTTATTTTATATTTGTTATGAGGTTCCACGCTTAATATTTTGTATGGACCTAAAAATCTTGACTTCGTCTTATGTCTGTCCGCCATAGAGTTTTTCAAATAAACTGTATCACCTATCTTAAATATTTTCGGGAGTTTAATTCTCTCATTCAATCTTTTATTCCTATCATGCTTTTGCTTCTTTAACAATTTATGAACATTTTGATTTAACTCTTTCGCAAAATCTCTATGCTGGGCAGTATATCTCTGTATAGCTACTTTTAAATTATCAAAACTACGCAACTTAGGCTTTCTACCAAAATGCACTTCAAATGGCGTCATATTTATCGCACTATGCATTGTATTATTATAAGAATGTACAATAAAATTAATCTTTTGATTTTGGTCTAAATCTGATTCACGTTGTAAACGAAACAACTCTTGTATAGTACTACGCAAAACTTACAAACAACAAACGTAAACGCTCAACATCCGAATTTGATTTATGATGTTGCGGTGACGTAGTATGGTTAATAATATTATAAGTTTTAAAAAGTTCCGTGACAATCTCACTACAAAACGATTGTTCACCATCATGCACTATCTTATTAGGTGCCCCTATAAATGCAAATATTTCATATAATACATCATATACTCTACTTTTATCTACTGGCTTAATAATCGCATATTTTGAAAACTTATCTATAATTGTAAGGTACCACTGTCTTTCTAAAGACATAAAATCTATATGCCATACTGACATTGGTTCATGTGGAGTTTCTGTCTCCGAATACAATGTATTATTAGGATGCCTATTATATTTTTCCTTTCTACACAATTCGCAATTTAATATATACTTCTTAATATTTTTCCGCATATTCTCCCAATAATATTTTTCACGCAATTGTTTATACACAATTTCTATACCTGCATGTCTATTATTTAGTAAGTGACATTCTTTAATTAAATTTAATTGTTCTTCTTTATTATCTATTTCTATTAACGATTTAATGTATCTAGTTGGCTTAAACTTACTATGATCAAAATACTTTCTATAAACTTCAGATATTTTATAATATAATTCGTCGTTTGGTATTATAAAAGCATATTTTTCTTTACTTAAATACTCTAACATATATTTTTTAATAACTTCTTCCTCATTATTAGGTGGAATATAAAAATACCACATACCTTTTTCAAACTTCGCGTTCTCGTATGGAGCACTTTCAAACACAACACGTCTGAGACGTTTAGGTGGGTAACTATCAATGATTGGAATACCTGTATCGCTGTCTTGTTGACAAGAGTGTATTGTATTACTCAACGATCTATTGTCTGAGCAACAGGAATTCGATTCAGTGCTTATCGCTGTATCATTATTACGCGGTGTACTGTCTAACGATAATTCTTCGCCACAATGCGCTGCTAAGGAATCTACACTTGTGTGGTTTATTTGAATTCTACTTAATGCATCAGCTACGTAATTTTCTTTACCCTTGACGTGCTCAATTTTATAATCGTAATCTTGCAATTTAAGTTTCCATCTCGTTAATCTTTGATTTGGCTCTTTTAGTTTAGATAACCATATTAATGCTTTATGATCTGTTCTTAAGATAAATCTCCTACCATAAATATAGGGTCTGAATTGATTAACAGCCCATATAATACCTAACAATTCTTTTTCCGTAGTGTTATACTTTCTTTCTGTTTCGCTTAAAATTCTCGACGCATACGCTATCGGATGATTTTCTTGACTTAATACTGCACCTAGAGCTATGTCCGATGCATCCGTTGTTAAAACAAACGTTTTATTAAAATCAGGGAATGCTAAAATTGGAGCATTCATTAATAAATGTTTACACGACTCGAATGCTTCTTTAAACTTATTATTATTAATGTCAATAATCGCGTTCTTCTTAGTCGTATCCGTTAAAGGCTTAACTATCTTACTTAAATTAGGAATAAACTTTCTATAATAACCTATTAATCCTAAAAAACTTCTAACTTGTTTTAATGTTTTTGGAATTGGAAATTTCTTAATTGCCTCTATCTTTGACTGATTTGGCTTTAGTCCGTCTTTGTTAAGAACATGACCAAGAAATTCGATTTCCTCTTCCATAAATACGCATTTATTTTTATTTAATTTTAGATTAACTCTACGTAACGCTTCAAAAACTTGCTGCAACCTATTTATGTGATCTTGCTTAGTTTTTGAATATATAATTATGTCATCTAAATAAACTAAACAAATATTTCTACTTATTTCCGTTTTTAAAATATTGTTCATCATTCTTTGAAATGTCGCGGGAGCGTTCTTTAAACCAAAAGGCATCCGTAAAAATTCATAATGCCCATTAGGCGTACTAAATGCCGTTTTCTCGATGGAATCTGTATCCATTAAAATTTGGTGATATCCCGAAGTTAAATCTAAGGTAGAGAAATATTTATTTCCTTGTAACTTGGAAAATAACTCCTCAATATTTGGCAATGGAAATTTATCGGATTTTGTTATTTCATTTAACCTCCTATAGTCAACAACCATTCTCCATTTCTTAACGCCTGACTGATCTATTTTCTTAGGCACTATGTGCACTGGAGATGACCATGGCGACTCGGAAGGTTGAATTATTTTCTCGTTTAATAATTTAATTATTTGTTTATTAACTTCCTCTTGTTGTATTTGCGGCAAACGAAAAGGACGTTGGTAAATCGGTTCATTAGTAATTAAATTAATTTTATGCTTAATAGATGTAGTTGCGCTATTCGTTACATCCTCCGTAAATAAATCTCTATACGTTTCGCACAAATTATTAATGTCTGAATAATTTTCATTTGTCATGTGATGAATTAAAATTTCACTATTTGGTAAAATTAATTTTCGTTCTTTTAAATCTATTTTAGCATTAACTTGCTCTATCATATCTGTTCCCATTAAAATATCATATTGATCGCTAAAATTAAACACATAGAACTTCATTGTTCCTTCACCCGTATCGAAGTACTTATACCAAAACGGAGTTTCTATTAAACCTACATGGGTCGACGTACCGTGAGATGTACGCACCGAAAATTTCTCAGGCTTATAATAGCTTTTAAAATATTTTGAAGCCTTTTCAGTCATAAACGACCTTTGACTACCCGTATCTATTAAGATTTTTAATTTTGGCTCATCCGTTTCGAAATATGGCAAATAAGACTTAACAAAATTAAATTCTATGGCCCTTTCTTTTGAGAGGCCTTTTTGTAAAAATTTGCTTCATCTATATTATTAGTATGGAAAACTTCCTCTGCGACTAACCCTTTACCTAGATTTGTTTGACCTGGGCGTAACTGAGGCGCTGTCCGCATGGACACGTCTTCCGTTTCATTTACATTTCTATTAACCGGGCGATATTGATTACGCTTGAAATAACTATTCTGAGGCTTATTGAACACATTATTTGGATTTGGCTTCCATGGATATTTTTGATGGAAATTATTATTACTTTGGTTATGATTATGATTATAATTGTTATTATTATAATTTATCCTTGGATTTTGTGGATAATTAGGATAACTATGCTTTTGATTTACAAAATTGGGTTTATGTTGCGAGTACCCCTGCTGAACAATTCGCGGCGGTGGTAAAATGCTCGAAAACTTTTGCTTAATATTGTCGAACCTACCCTCTGCTTCTAATTGTAAAATTCGGGCGGCCGTTTCCTCAAAACCACAGTTTGACACGTAAATTTGGTCATGGTACGGTAAGCTGTTTCTTAATGCATTTTGCGCGGTATTAATATACGGCTCCATCACTTCATCGACTAACGTTTTCTTACTATATTTATCTAACAACTTACTTCTAATAAAAAATAATTTCTGTTTTAACTCAAAAATTAAATCCTTATAGCTACCTTTTCTTTTAACATTCGACAATTCAATTAATAAGGTATTGAACTCCCTATTATCTCCACATTCTTTTTTTAATGTTAATTCTATATTTTTCCACTTAAAGTCATGATCTACCATGGAGATAGTCATGGCAGCTTTCGATTCTAATTTGCTTAATAACAACATTACATTAGGTGGTGTGTCTCCACCTGCGATCTGTAACCAATGTTTGGCACAGTTTATAAAATTATAAAGATTAAATGCGTCACCATCATATGTGGGAACGAACGATAACAAGGTTTTTGGATCCATATTGTCTATGACAGTTGGATTATTACTGCAATTTGAATAACTCAAATCACTAAGACTGCTCTCACTTTCAGAAGGAGAGTGATTCTCTCCAGTATCCCTATAGCTATATACAAAAGTCGGGGGTTTCAAGTGGAAAGGAATGGTGAAAGGATTATGCTACGGTACTTACAGCACAAATCCGATGATGGCCTCCTTTTTCATTTCTTCCCTCGAACTTTTCACTGATTTTACTAATTTGTTTGTGAGTTGCCTAACTTCAATCTTGAAAGATTTTCGTGAACTTTTTCGTAATTTACGATGTATTTACTTTAAATTCACTCGTTAGGCCCCTAAGTTGGGCGCCAGTAAAAATAACTCGGTCAAGATTACTTTTAAAAAAAATAATTTATTTAAATAAATTACAATTTTTACATAATCTATGACCTTAACTATAGAGAGCTGGTGTGAGAATGACGAGTTTACTTGTGAATTGCTTATATATCCGAGATATCCTCCTGCCTGGTGGTCCGGTGGTGGTCCGATACCGTATAACCATTAAATTAATATTCCTTTGTTTTATCAATTACGCATTGTCCACTAAATGGGCGTATTGTTCAAGTTGATACGTTCCTTCTTGGATGTCCACGGTGTTATCATAATAAGTTCACTGGAATTCGCATAATGATCTTGTAACTTAGGTATTTGCCTTTTATTATTTATTTTAAAATTAAGTGTGGCCTTTTGCTTTGCTTTACTCATATATACCTATTGATTTTCATCCGCTCTATGTGGTTAATAATTTTTATATTTGTAAATGCGTTACATTCAAACATTTAGTATTGACATAGTACTGGAGTTATTATTAAAAGCATTAACCTAAAAGCCAGCCAGTTTCTTTATCAAAAAGCCGTCACTTGTCACTAATTGATTTTTTAACTTACAAGAAATGAAACAGGTGTTTTTACTACCAGAAATTTAATTTTAATATTAAATGAGAGATAACACAACCCGTTATTAAAAAGTATTGCATGCATGATATAATAAGTCTACAATTTGGCCCAATGTATCATCAAATATCTATAAAGATCTCCTCCAGTTTAATAATATGTAAGCTTACGAGGCAATACAGTTGTCCTACATTCACCCCCCTTCTTCGATCAACTGCCTCGATAGCCATTACCTAACCGACTGTCTTACATACTCCTCGTACATCTTATAACACATAATAGCCAAATGCTATTTTATCACGTAATAATAAAGTCCAAAGTTCCGCGAAATATATATCGCTGAGTTGTAAAAATATATCGTACGCTCGTCTCACTGTTTAACCTAGCACATCGCCGATCATCATTCAATTAATAAGATATATGAACGCGAGAACGTCGTTGTCATGTTAATATTTACGCGCCGAATATTTGTGTTAACTTTTTAAATTTGGATTTCTAAACAGCCAGTATTGATGCTGATGTGAAAATGCATTACGTTATCTGTGTAAATAATTTCGCGCGCAAAACAAACTCTTGTTGCTAGAGTTTAATGCACTTTGATAGTGTTTTTTTGTGGTGTGGTTATGATTAGTTCAGTGTGATATAATAATGTATATGAAAAATGTTGGCTGGTGAGGAAACCAGTATAGAAATAGTGCAAAGATGGCTACAAAGACGCGGGAGCGATGACTTTGAGACAGGTAAAATACGACTTTTGAATTTAGAATCTCATTCCGAATACGTCTAAGCATAGATTAGATTCAGAATACATTCGGTTTTTTAATAAAGACTATTCACTTGACACGATTACTTGATTGAAACGAGGACTACTTAAAGATAATCTTATCTAGCACACGATAATTGACGTGAATAAATAGATAAAGCTTAGACAGATTTATATTATTAACGATGTTACGAGCACGTGTCCATTTTCCTTTAATTTTTAAGATAAATATCTCTCAGTTCCAAGACTCTATCTAGTTCTCAAAACTCTACAGTGTAAACAATGGCACTGAGACTACTTAGTTTATTCGTTTGTTTTAAATTAATTAATGCTTGAATAATTAAGCATATTTTAATATAATTTCATACAAGAAGTAATTATTTTACGCAATACGAAAAAAAAAACAAATGACGAATAACATTTCCCACACTTTCTAAGAAAACAAACGAGTAATTTATATGAATCGTTAATCGTTATCGCATCCGCTAATCTCATTCGCAGCAACTTATTAATTAATGCCGAGTGTACATTGAGTGAATTGTAAAGCCGAACACTGGTTATGTTAGATTAGAGCCAATACCGGCATCGACTAATTAGGTAAGAGGTTTAGGGAATATTCGAGAATATTAGTGTGCAATACCTCTGTAGTTACGCTTATTTGCTGCTTATAATAGCATCCTATTCTATGCTAGAAGAAATAGGTTTGTGAGGATGGAGCTTGTTATTTTTTTCGGTAATAATTACTGATAGGAATAGAGTTAATTCGGCACAAATACTACTAACAGTCTGCAATAGCAGATAGATTACTTTTTATAAAGTTACTAAACGTGTTAAATCAATAAAAGAAAATATGATTAAGTCGCAATTTTAATTACCAAACTCGCATTTATTTATTTTACACGCGTAGGTACCACTGCCCAGAATTTAATTGAGTTCCGAATTATTTGTATGTATTCCACTGTTTTGCTCTATGTCATACTTTTTGACGTCAGAAGAATTTATTTTTAAATTGAAAAACTTAAAGAATTAAATTTAAAATTAAATTCTTCTGATGTGTGCTAGCACACGTGTTAATCCAATTATAATTAACTAAGTATATTAAATTAACAATGAAACAATCGTTTTTAAAATATGAACTATATCGCTATTTGCTTATGAATAGCTGATTCCTTTGTTTATTTCTTTACGATTGATAATCAAAGTGTCATATAAAAGTGCCTAAACTTTTAAGCTTGTGCATGAATCCCAATTTTTATCGTCTTTGCCCCACTCATAATTAGGTTTAATAAGTCTTATAACAATTAGCACTAATTATTCATTAAAATTTTAACATAGTCAT
The DNA here is from genome assembly GCA_029959065.1 of Colias behrii. Taxonomy (NCBI): domain Eukaryota; kingdom Metazoa; phylum Arthropoda; class Insecta; order Lepidoptera; family Pieridae; genus Colias; species Colias behrii. The sequence goes on along the minus strand of JARWMC010000019.1, from coordinate 4,059,229 downwards.
ATAATTTGGCGGGAAAAGAATTATGAATAAAGGTGTTGCGAAATGCGCGAATAAAATTATATTTAATACAGCGATACGTTTATTACATTCGCAGCGATTTTTATGAGCTCGAATTGCAAAAGTGTGTTTTGTAATAGCTATGTGTTAACCATTGAGGGGCAAAATGCTTGGAACTTGTCTGGATGACCTCGCAAATCTAATATAGACTTACTAGCACCCGTAGGTACCTTAAAACTCGATGTAATTGCACTTTTTTACCGCTAATGTAGGTGATAGTTTGATCAACTTTTGCCCTTAATTGGACGAATACCTGAATAACATTTTATGTTAGCTTTAATCGTCTTTATATTGCTTTGAACGTGTTGAAAATTTATAACATTATTAATTATTATCAAACTTGGTAAGAGTATTTTAAAGTCAAACAATTTATGCAGTGCAGTGCAAATTTGCTGTCGGCAAATATTTGTTCTTACTATAGATTTTATCCGTTGTTTTGTCTCGTGATTATATTATGGGCACCTATCTAACATTAAATTTCCCCTAAATAAATCTTCTGCCTATCCATAATGCAAATATCCTATATCAACAAACCAGATTAATTTCTGTTTGTTTGTCTGTCCGTATTTCAATTCTCAATGGAGGACCCATGTTTTAACACAGAAGTAGGTAGCTCTTATAATAAGACAAATAACAATTTTAATAAGCAAAACAAAATTAGGTACTTATTAGGACCACAAATAAGCAGTCAATATTCGTACTATCATATAAAGTGAATACACTCGTAAATAAATAATAAATACTAGATTTCCGCCTGCGGCTTCGCCTGCGTTTTCAAAGGAAAACCCGCATAGTTCCCATTCCCGTGGGATTTCCGTGATAAAACCTATCCTATGTGTTAATCCAAGTTACCCTCTATATGTGTGCTAAATTTCATTGTAATCGGTTCATTAGTTTATGCGTGAAAACCATACATACATACATACATAATTACAAACCTTTCCTCTTTATAGTATAGAAAGAAAAGAAGAAAGAAGAAGATAAGCAACATTTAAATGTTACCCAATAATAACAAAAACCTTAAAAAATTAATGAATCAGGCTACACTACTGGTTTTTATAGAATCGATATCGTTGTTAACATTATTTACGATTGGACGAAAGTATGTCATAACTATTTAACTACCCTACAATTAGGTACCTATTACGTCTAATGAATTTTATGCAAATTGAAAAAGTTCCATTAAGTATCTGTAATGAAAATACTTTCAATCTAAACTAATTTAAATGAGTGAAGAAATTTATCGGACGAGATTTTTAACCATATTCTCCTCGTCGATATTTATACATACCTATTAGATTACACTGAGCAGGTACCTATTAAAGTTATTAATTAATATAAAATCATCATCAATCATACATTTCAGGCTTTACTCTTTATGTAACTAAGCTGTGTTAAGATAATTTATTACACACATTTAAATCTTTATTCATTTAGTTTCAATAATGCCTCGAAAATAATTCTAGAACAAATAATCAATCTTCAATTTTATATCATTATCCCAGATTAATGTTCTCATATTACGAAACTTCGTTTGCTAATATACCCTTTATACCATTGTAATAAGAGCTATATTCACTTGCAGGTAGTTCAAGTGGGTCCCCAGGAGCCCGCGTTGGCCGCCGCTCCTCCCTCGCCCTCACGCCAGAGGACGAGCCGCTAGTGGACGTCGCCGTAAGTGCATGCCTTTTGATTTCACTTTGGATCTTAGATTAATTGCTTATTGATCGTAATATTCAATAGCATATCAGATTAAAGGCCTATTAAAACAGCGGTATCCGCTACCGCCGTGGGTATCAGTACGCGATTAAAGTTATAGGTACATATATTATTCTATGTACGTAAGAAATTTAATCGCGTACCAGGATACCGCTACCCAGCTAAGCCTGCATGTCGTCTTCTACCTCTTATATCTGAAATTAAATAAATAAAATATGCAAAAAACATAAAAAAAGCATTTGAGATTGGTGTAACAAGTAACAACCAATATGCGGCTTTAACCTTTATAAACGTAAACGACTAGCTGCTCCGCGCGGTTTCACCCCCGTGGCTCCACTCCTGTTGGTCGTAGCGTGATGATATATAGCCTATAGCCTTCCTCGATAAATGAGCTATCTAACACCGAAAGAATTTTTCAAATCGGACCAGTAGTTCCCGAGATTAGCGCGTTCAAACAAACAAACAAACTCTTCAGCTTTATAATAATAAGTATATACTTCTAAGCAACACAGAAAAATCGCGAGCGTGGCCAAGAAGTAGATTGAAGACGCTCTTCTTTTGTGGTACATAAATTGTTCTCCAATCGTGAAATAATAAAACACAATCACATAACCCCAATTAATTACCTTATCTGTCCTTTAAACCTAGTTATATTGTTACATGAATATTAGAATTGCTGGAACGGTTTAGTAAATGATGTTATGCAGTATGAATATATTGCAGTAATTCTCCAGTATGAACAGACAGGCGTAATATGTTTAAGACTATCTCTGGAAGCTCAGGATCTTATATGCAGTCAATTATAATTTAGAAAGTGTCACGATGTTGACATTCAAACAACGTACAACAACGAATGAATTATCTTCCATGACTCATTATCGTATGTAGTACCTAGGTAATGGCTTCAAAACTTTGATTTTAATGAAATTAACTCTTGTATGTAAGTTCATTAAAATTATCAATCTTTAATTGGGCTCAATGATGAACTGAAATGTAAAAAGAAGAAGCCGTTTAAGATCTTGACCATTAACTATAAGTTCAAATAGAAATAACAATTATAAAATAACAATTAACACATTATAACATATCTTACAGTATCCATCTTAATCACGGCAAATAATAATAAAAAAATCAGTTTTGTTTATCAGTAAACTCTTTCAATATTTAATTTAATATAATGAAAGGTAAAGTAGCAGTTGCTATTGTAGTGTGTCATCATATCATATGATAGGAATACGTCAGTGTTATTATGATTAGATTATAATTTTTTTTTGTAGGTGACGTTGAATTTTTAATTATCCAAACGAATACATTATTTTATAACGATAATATCTCTTTAAAATCTACAAGCAAGAGTCTCAGATATTATAATTTTTGAAATATAGAAATAAAAAGATTCAATACATGCAATGTGAAAGCGTGTAAAAAAATAAATGTAGACTAACATAAAATAACATTACAATACAGATTAGGAAATAAGTAATTAACCAAGGGAAAACGCAACTCAATGTCCTTTACCGTTTACGAATTTAATATTTATCAGTAATCAGTGCCGTAATAATCGATAAATTGAAATTAACAGCTTCTTATCAGCGCTTATCTTTAATAGCTATGCGTAAATTTACTTATTGTATTGTCTTAGTGGAATAGAAACTCCCCAAGTAATCAGGTGTGAATGTGATAGTGATTTAAATGGTTTAGATTAAAGTGCTGTGAACATGTTATACGTGGAAACGTGACAATGGTTTTATGGTTCAAATAATCGATTCATTTGAGTTATTAAAATATCTCATATTTTAATAACAACTCCTTAGCAATGACACATCGTTATCACGCTCTATAAATCAGTGAAAATACGATTCCTTTGATATTACAATAATTAATTAACGATCTAAATATATGACGTACTTAAACCTTGAAACAATATTGTAACTGAGATTAGAATATTTGCTTTCAAAATATGTACTGCTAACAAATACAGGCTGTTTAAAATGGAGAACGATTCAAATAATCAAAATGGAGTAATTGAGGATAACGAAGTGAAAAAAACGGGTTGTTGGGCGAAATTCAAAAGCCTCTTCGACGACCGAGGGTTCGATTTGGAGTACGAGTACAATAATGGGCATTCTGCGAATATTTCGAGAGATAATACAGAGAGTGAAGGGTACAGGCGGTTGGATAGGAATTCTGTTAATAAAGCGCCGCCAGAGATCGTCGATGTAGACGGGGAATTGAGTGGCGTTATTAATTTTTACGAGCAATTCGCGACGATAAGTGACGAAGTGAAGGAGGAAAGTGCGGGCTTGTGGCTGAGGTCCACTGTGAGGAAGAGGGTGTCTATGCGACCGAGTTTGCTATTGACAAACATCCTCGAAGAGAGCGCTGACGGCGACGGTGATTCTGTAGGAGTAGTGGTAAGGGTTTCATCATCTATTTGTGCAACTGCGCTTATATAAGACTATCGTTGCTTAGATGCTATCGACACATCGTACTGACATAATACGTGTCTCTTCACGGTGAACAAATGTAATGTTATGGTAATGCCTTCGCTGTCACTTCTTTTGATTTATGGAAATTTTTGACTTCAAATGTTAGACAAGCTCATTTTAACAGATACTTAGAAAAATATGAATGTCAATATTTACGAGTGGCTCTTACGAGTGTAAGATCACGAATCAATTATTTTTATAATAATATTTATTGTGATATGTTACTATAAATCATTACTATCAATGCATTGTAGAGTAAATAAATAAATAAAATAAATAATGAAATAAATATTATTAATCTATATGTGGAACGGCTATCACACAATAAGTGAGGATCATACGAGTGCTATGCTAGTTTTCTCTACATTACATTTTAAACATTCAAAAATGGTTAATTTTTCTTACAACAATTTACTTTTCACGATAGTACCTTTACAATATTGAATAAATATTATAAACCTTAAACCAACACATAAATAGAGTAAATTTTAATCACGCACGTAATAAATTAAAGTCTCTCATAAATTATATTATCAATTTTAACGTGAAGCTTTCACCGCTAAATATTTATACCGAATTTATTTCAACGGTATTCGTGTTGTTTGAAGTTGGGAATTTGGGAATTTAATACATAAGTACTACCGCTACATTATTCGCATTACATTATCCAAACTACTTCATCTACTCTCACTTTGAAGCCAAAGAAAATTCAATTTCATTACCGATATGAATCAAACGGGAATTGTATTATTGCACAAAGGGCCACATTGCAAGTATAAGGAATTATTTTGCCCTGATACATGTAGTTCCATTATCATCAATGAAATCCCTTTTATCTCTTTAACCCATCTTGTCATCATGTCTTCAAATTAATCTTATTGAAGCTTAATCTAAAATGGCCAATAGTGAAGAATATCAATCACATACTAGCAAATTTTTATTAATCTGGTTCTATAACTTCACTTATATTTTTGAAGGAACTATTTCTCTAATTGCTTAATAAATAATAATTTTGGGTGCTAAATAAAAGGTTGGTGGTAAGTTAAGAATAACAATTATTAACTCTTTTAATCACTGACAGAATTGTACCTGCGATAAAATCAATTTACGCATTTATGGAACGTCGTAATTACTACGACGTTTAACTTTTCATTTATTTTTAAAGAATTTATCGTCTCATCCTTAAGTTCAATATTTTTGTAAATAGCGAAGAATTTAAATCCTGAAAATAAAAGGCAATTACGTTATTAGAATAATTTATATTCTATATGTATATGATGCCTATAATTATATTACCCGTTAATATACTAGAAAGTAGAAACTAAATAAATAGATTTCTTTTACAAATTCATGTTCATTTTGCGATATCTGTAAACACTAAGCTGCGTCATGGGACATTAACTACAAATTGATATAAAGTGTGATTCGCGAATACTGAAATTGACATTGATCTCGTTCCCCGCCATGACACTAACGGGGAAAAATTGCGTACATTTAAACTTATCTGTGGAGAGCTCTATTTTTTATTACAAATATTCATTTTACATGTTTCAAAGCATTTTTTGATAATTCGTTAGGTCCGAGAAAATTAGTAAAATTAGCGGAAATAAATCGTGTAGTTTTGAAAATCGCTACAGTTATTCCTTGACATGTCCATACGAGGGGGTGAGCTAAGGGTGTAGGTGCCCATTTTCGGCTTAATTTTCTTCGGACTAGTAGTAGTATTTTGTTATCTTTATTCTACCAGCAAAAGGAATTTCAGTGTCTTGACTGTAATATAATTATATATGTAAATAAATGCATTAATTAAATTTTATAGGTTAATGTTTACTACAATATAACACTTTATATCCCTTACATAGTAAACAATTAAGTTCATCAACTTCTATAAAAGTAAATAATTATAAACAACAACAGTGACATTGAGTGACGTAAAACATAAACGCCGTAAAATATTACTCAAAACATTCCATTACGCCTTAAAGTTTTAATGTAAATAAATTTTAATTAATCTAACGTAAATGGCTGACGTCCTGTCAATTAGGGAAATTGTTTTTCACTTCTAACTAATGGAATAAATGGTGCTAATGAGAATAGTTTTAACAATTATAACTACTAACAACTAACAACTTGTGTATAAAATTCTCGTGTCACAGTGTTAGTTGCTATAATTTTCCGATTTTTATGAAATTTTGAATATAAAGTTGATTGGTCTGACTACTCAAACTGGTCTGAAACAAAATGCTTTATTTTTATCTCTTAGTGATAAATCTTAACAAAGTTTGTTGAGTCAGGTAGTTATTTATAAAATAGTTCAGTTCAAATATTACATATTAATAAGTTTAGTTAATGCATAGTGCGATTTATACAATATAACGAGCGCTATCTTTTCAAATTCACAAAAGACGTGTAGCTTTTGTCTTGGTCTATTATAAAAGTTACCAATTATATAAACCCACGGGGAATCTATTGAATCGTGTATCCACATAGCTATACTAAAATCCCAGTCACAACGCCTAGCTTATTCAGAAATTCAAACCGTTCTCGGATGCCCATTGAAGTGAACAAAGCCTCACGAACCGTATGTGTAATTTTCAATACATACTGAATGGTCAACGTGGAAGAATTTAGCCTTTCCGTTACAGAATTGGACTTGCTTAGGTAGAGTAGATAGTAGTTCGATTATTATTTCAATAGTGATTCACTTTATCCACTCAAGCAATAGGTTATTAAATAAAACAACATTCTTACGATTTTATATACCTACACGATGCGTACAAATAATATACTATTTATATAGTTTTAATTAACAAAATATCGACATTTCTCCTGAATTAAGTTAACCTTTACTGAATTTAATTAAATCGTAAATTTTTTGAGATTAATATTCAGTGGCCACAATCCATAATATTATTAGTACCTAACTAAGACCGTAAAGAATTAATTATCTGACGACAAGGGTCCGCTTAAAAGCTGGGCTCATTTTCTGAATTTTTTATTTGTATTTGTAGGTGTAGTGTTCTGTTTGCACTCACAATATCTAAAACATGTGGGTCGATTGTTCTTATATTAAGTAAATATATTTTAATTATGATTATACAAAATAAATCGTATAATATAATATACTACGATATATCACCAGTGAGTAGGCGTAGAGTCTCCGGAGAGCCACCTACGCAGAGGATTCTCATATATTCGTTATTAAATTCCCATAACTATAATAAGATTAACTTATCATGTATTGAAAAGAATATTTTACGAATCAAACCTGATATTTCATAAGAATGTATGAGAACTATTATTCATGAATTATAATTGACAAAAGATGTAGGTATATTAGCTAAATAAATTAAATAAACATGTATCTAGTCCAAAATAACGAATTTTAGATTATATTTTTCTAGTAAGATTGTTCTAAATAAAATACAGTATGATTAAATGTATTCAATATTAATACATCAAACTAGTCGCTTCAGACAATAACATTTATAACTATCAGATAGCTAATCATTATAATTATATTAATTATATATTATGAACGAGCCTTATTAATAATATTAGGCTCAAACTGGACAACTAAATTACCAATTTGATCCCTTTTGCAATACGTTAATTAGGTCATCTCTGAATCGAAAGAAATAATTATGAAATAAGACGTTTTAAATATAACTATATGTATATTATATATAATATGTTTACGATTTGAATAAAACACTATACATAGCTATATTTCTTAAGTATTATTTATTAATCGCAACGGGCGCATACGTACGTGATAAAAATGTTCTAGATTCAGTGTCTACGCCAAATTTGATGGTATCCCATTTATTTAATTGAAATGTACTCATGGCCTTAAATATATTATTTTGAATCTATTTTTCCAAACTGGACTATTTCTCACAAAAGATCGTGACACAAAAGTTTATGTACTTACGAGTAATGAGTGTAAAAACGAACATTAAACTATGAACTAACTGCTAACATAACAACAAACTTTATCTTTCGGCTATTTGCGAACAAATTCACTAAAAAAGCGTGCAAACTTTCGTAATATAGAAACCTGCTTATGAAAGGTACTCAAACTTTATTATTAAACCATTGTAATGTTATATATTTTAACTTATTTAGTATAACATATCCAAACTGTTTGCCAATTTGTTATAAAATTATGTTCATCTAGCTTCAGGTTAATGTCAACGAAAATTACATGACGGAAAATTATCATTAGGCTACGTAGGGATTCGCGTACATAATATTATAATATGTATTTAGCCATGCACTTTGATGAAAGAATAGAATAAAAATTTATTTTCTACTTATATATGCCTTGATTATTATCCCTCAGTAATGTCTCTACATGATGGTAATATTGCGTGAACAGCTTTTGAAATTTAATCATATATCAATTTATTATTTGAACTTTAGCGTGTTTACAGATGAAAATGTATACCACGTTTTACTTTCTTATTAATTTATAGTACATATAACATATTTATTAATTCGTTATATCTTTGAATTACAAAATCATTGTTTATAATATTAATGATTAATTGAGATAAAATAATTGCGAAGAGATATTATGCTTGGTTATGAAGGTAGTTATAAGAAAGAAGTATTCCTGCCTTTGCATTAAAACGTAACATTCCTTTAAAATTCGTAGACTAAATTTGCCCAGTAAATTCCTGTGATTTATGTACAACGCAAATAAAGACGCCTAACCCTTCACTGAGATTACCCAAAGGTAGTGGCTTAAGTACGGCTTAAACAATTTGTTCGTACAGTTCGTGCGTGGTTTATTTTGTTGTACTTTTTAACTATTTAACTATATAAAACGTTGTTGTTTAAACTCACAAGTACTCATTAAAGGTGAATAAAAGTAAAATAGCTTTATGGTTAAATAATCGTGTTGGTTTTAACCTATTACTTGCAAGAATGCCATTTCCATAATTAAATAATTCGCAAATCTCATGATACAGTTCCTACAATGTCCACACATCATATTCATAGTGAGTTCCTACAATGACACTACATCAAATAGCATTTATATAGTTTAATTGATTACGCAATATAATTGATTTAATATTACTAAACACAACATGTGTTCAGTAAAATCAAGCAGTGACAAATGATATTACTATAGACGTCCTTTGCTTGTCATGACTACATTAGTTTATTTATTTTATGCACACTGCACATTGACATAATATTAATTATTATTGATATTAGCCATCTGTATTAAATTATGCTAAACGTATATTACGTATGGAATTCCTTGATTTATATACTAGAGAGACAAAAATAGAGTTAATTGTAAAGTTGCCTTTTTCTCATAATTTAAAACAAGACCGTTTGTGCCGAGCACACGTGTCAACACCAGTGAAACTTCTTTGGCAAGATTCAAAGATACCAAAATTGTCGCTAAGGCAGGGGTATTATTGTCCATGCGGAAGACTGCGAATGTGTACCCGCATCCCGTCTAAAGCAGCGCGTTGGTACACGGTGGGGTTTTAGTCGGTAGGAATCCGACATAACCCACGGCTCTTTCCCCGGGAGCCGTGGGTATCTTAGGAAAGATTTCCCCACTTGAAAAAAAAATAAATAAAGGGGGTATTATTGTCGCTCCATGACGTGACGGTATTGCCATGACGCGACCTTACTACTGTGCTTACTACGACCTACTCTCAACGCGCCTGAAGAAAGTCTCGATTTTTAATAGATATAATATTACGTATGTATCTACTCATGTTAGTTACTCAATCATATCGTATTACTAATAAATTTTAGGCATTATTTGGCTCGTAACATAATATAGGTTACATCTAAATAACGTACCACAGTGGAATCCCGGGCAACAGGTAGGCCTATAGTCCAAGCAGACAGAATCACGTGCGCGATATAGTTACCTACTACATAATCTCTTGAAAACATACAAGTTTAACTAATTAATCTTTACATTATACAACAGAGTTTTATAGCAATAATTTGACCAATAAATAATAAATCTCGGCGGCATCGTATCGCCACATTGAAACCATTCATTACAGTAATTGGAACGAATGGCCAGAGTTGTGGGAGCTTATAATATAATAAACCGAATACGGCTTATAATATAATAATAAATGGAAATTCCAAATTATTTGTGAAATATTAATTGTACTATACTAAAATAATGGTATTTGCATTTAAATGTATATTTATAACATGTTTTTAAGACGTTGAATAGAAGGAAATATTTAGGCATAACGGACATACATTTAACTTTTATATTAGGTACATTTACACAGTTATTATCTTGAAAATGCGGAAAAATACTTAATTTGAAAAAGATCGTAAAAGCAAAGCTTTTAGATATAATATTCGCATGTACATTGTACTCTGGACATGTCTTAGATTGGCCTCGAGTGTAATTTAATCCTGGTTTTATGAAGGTACACTGGGAGGATAATATGGTTTATGGCAACGCTCTCTACTATATATCGGTGTTTATCATCTTTGGGTAATTGTTTACAAGAATCATTTATCCATTAGCCAAGAATTTTTAATGCAATCATTTAGTTTAATTATTTTTATACAACAGAAAAAATATTTTTTGCATATACATACTTTTATTTGTGTACATATACCTAGGCAATATATAGAAATGTTTTATTGTAATGAATGTGAATGTTTGATTTCAATTGTAGTCATAATTTAAATAACAATCGTACCTAACTCTTATGCAATATAATTCGACTCAACGAATCGTGTAAATTATTCCATTTTATATAAAATATAACGTAAACCACTAACTAGCTAGCTGAACTAAAACTGAATCAAGCTTGAATAGAATAGGATTTTATTATTTTACTTTGTCCTGTTTTCGTGTTCCGTAAAATTATTTTATACACGTGTTTTCGATCCTTCTAATATTAGAAATATAAATTCATACCAATTAAGCGCATCACACACGGTGAAGATACTATAATATTTTATGTTAAGATTCTCTAATATAAAATATTACAGTATCTTAAGGTATCACACACGATTAAGATACGCTAGCGATACTAATTGTCATTTATTTTAATTGTCAATTGTCGATATTTCGCTAAGGATTTGTTCACCCTACCAACGACGAAGACGACGACAAACAAAATTTTCATCCAGTCGCAATTTAACAAAATTGTGAAAAACACACTTAAAAATAAAATATTAAAATTTTCTGTCGTTCTGATGATTGGATTTTTTTTTTTGCGAATAATAAATGAAAACATGGATTTTTCGTAGAAACGGTGGCTCCTAGAAAAAAATGTACCTATTAGAAGCTTTTTATAGATAATTTTATGATCTACAATTTTGGTCCCAGGTAATTATATGATTAGCTTACCGTCTCGGCGAAAATCGCAAAAAACCTATTTTTTTATTAATTGACCTCGAATTTTTTTTCTTCCGAGTACCAGTATGACGGGAAATTTTAATATTTTATTTTGAACGAATTTTGTCTGGATGGGAATTTTGAACGTTGTCGTCGTAGTCGTTGGTAGTGTGACCGAACCATTACTAAAATGTCATAATTAATAATGTATGTATTTGGTATATTTATATAACATCTTATAGGCCGGGAGATACTGACACAAAATTTCGGGTCATTTGTAACAGGATGGCGGTTCTACAGGGGTCTTAGTACGCAATTTTATGCATTATTCATCTTTGATATTCTCTTTATATCAATCTTTATTATGAGACTTTTCTATCTTAATTATTTCCTTTTTTTCCTAACAAACTTATCTGAAGATTTGTTCGGAACAATACCAGCTGCAGAATTTCGATCCGCTGCTATTGGTCATATCGTGATGATATAGCCTTCCTGAATAAATAGCCAATCTGACACTACAAACAATATTTTCATCGGACCAGTACTTTCTAAGATTAGCGCGTTCGAACAAAAAATTTCTTTAGCTTTAAATATTAGTAAAAAACTATATATTTACAACATAGCAATGCAAAACTTTACGTATTTGAATGGAAACAGACAAATTGATATCCAAATATCTATCATACAAGTACTAAGTACTTATGTGCATTGAACGATGCCCTCATGACCTACACACTTCTCACGTGCCATCTCTAGCAATGCATACAAAGTAGGATATTTCGTAATAAAGCCTTATTCGTCTCTTACCTGTCCTATATATTTTAATGTGTGCTATTATAAAATGATTTCAATTATTGACGTTCAATTATTATAATATTCGTTTGTTTGTCGATTTGGATCGTGAATACTGGCAATACTACTTGTGAAGCTTTTTACATTTTCTTACAGGAACAAAAACGCAAGTAAAAGCTAGTATGTATTAAGTACATCATTCTGTTGCATTTAACTTTGTGTCAACATATACTAATAACTTTATTGTTAATCGGTAAAAAAGAAACAATAAACGTAAATTTTTAAGACACTTAAAAACCATAAATTGGGCGAAATCTTATCAACTACTTTGCAAAACTGAACACAAACATAAAAAGTGAAATTATTGTGATTTCGCTTACTAAAATTTATATTTTCCAACTTATCAGCGCGAAAAATAAAACCCTTACCAACTTTAAAAGTATAGTTATGTACATAAGAAAGATTATTAGCTAAATAATCGAAAAAAAGTGGTTATGAAACTAAATTAATTGTCTTATAAAATCAGCTAATACTGCTTCATAATGTATTCAGTTATAATATTTTATAATGGGAAAGGGCTGCTAAGGTAGGTTCTAAAAATTAGTCGAGTCGTTAGCTAAGCACTTAAGAGTCCATAGTTGTCACATATGAAATAAATACCAACAAATATTAACCAGGGAAAATTTTCCAGGCTAACTGTAAATTTGTATTATTATTCGCACTGCAACTAGCAGTATTGTAATGCAACAATACACACCGATATCACGTTATGTGAAGCGGTGTTACAGACAGAATACCAAACATCCCGGCTTTGTCATATAGGCAACATATAGGTGTCAAGGTTTCAACCCGACCTTCTTAGGAATTGTTGGAGAAATTCTATTGAAAATGAACATATTTTGATACTTTATATTCTATATTTTATCGAAGTCTCGTTGAACCTGAATATTTTCCACTTATTGCTTTGATTAAATTGTAATTTGTAAGGTTAACAGTGTTTTGAGCCGTGGTTCAACCTTTTTGTATTATCATACATGTTGTGAATGGTAGTATCGTCAGTTTTATTTTATCTGTGGTATCGTTAATAATAATGTCTCTCCAGCTTAACATTTAATAACATTTCTATTCAATATGAATAAATTAAACTAATGCCATAATAAAAATTATTTTATCAATTGCACCTCACATTATATCTGACTCCTAAAATATAAGATGCAGCTCCTCAGCTTTCTCTGTGCCGATGATGACAGCGTACACATCATCATGTGGATCATATGCATGTAGCAATTCAAAATTCACCAATATATACTTGATCAATAGAACCGGAATCTCGGCCTTGTGTCACAACCACCTCGCTCCAGTTAGTGTCGTGAAACGGCCCTATAAAAGTTATTTGATTGCTGGAACATTGCGTAACCGAAGTCAAAGGTACTGTAATTATCCAGGAAAGGTAAAGTTCACCCACGAACCGACGATTAAAGGTTCCACAGCAACTATAACGCGTATAATTGCATGCGAATGAACATTCTCGCTATGTAGGGTCTATTTATTAGAAGAGTTAGACACTGAGAAGTTAGTTTGAATGTAAGTGGCTGTAGAAGCGTGTAATTTAAAATTGTCATGCAAATTTAGACCCTCTTTCATCTTTACATACGAGTTGTCGTTTTAATTTCCTTGTTTCTAAGAAAAGAGACAAACAGATAGATCGTAACATAAATAATTTTGATAGGAAGAAATTGTGTTTGCATATAATTGTATTGGAATATGTCCAATATTAGGATATGTTTATTCCATACTATCGTTATTTGTCTCTCTTATTGTACCGGATATTATTATTTAATACAAATAAAGAATATCTGACGACACAAGCTCAATATAATAAATAATTAATATGCGAGTAATTGTATCTTAATTCTTTATTGTTTATCGTCAAATTTATTTCAAATGTAGGAAGATATTATAAAGTTTCTAACATTTGAAGTTAAATATTACCAATTAATTATATACTAAAAAAAACAAGTACCAACTAAAATCGATTTATCTGTATGTTGTGGGACATTGACAAATGAATTTCACCTCAATTCGATCGAATCAATATTCTTTACGTTGAAATGGTAATAAGCCATCCATGACCTAGTAGACGAATAACCCTTTTTCCAACGAGAATAATTGTAAGACCCTCTCAGTTTTCATGTACGTGAATCTTGTTAGAAATAAGTGTAATAATAATGTATAGGTACAGAGGAAATTTGAAAATATTAAAAATTATACTATCTTACGAGTACTCGTAATAAGTTTACATCATTTATCCAGAAACTAGCTATGCCCGCGGTTTTAACGAAATTATTGGTCTTAACGAAATTATATAATATAGCCTTCCTCGATAAATATATCGCTATCTAACACCGAAAGAATTTTTCAAATCGGACCAGTAGTTCCTGAGATTCAACTAAACAAACAAACTCTTCAGCTTTATATTTATCTAGAAATTATGTCTCATAATAAATAATGTAACAATGCGCTGCATTTCTGTTTAAATATTAATTTCATTTTATCAACAGTAAACTCTTCTAATAGTCAAATGAAAAATTATTGAAATGGATGAATACACTTTCAGGCAAAAACAGCGGACCAGAGAATATGTATATGAAATTTTGTTTGGCCTAAATTGTTTAGATACTCGCGGTTGAATCCTCAGTCGGCTTAAATTTAAAAGTAAACAAAAATATTAAACCAGTCAAGGTTCAACCTATTATATTTATACGCTTTCCTTGTTTGAACGAATGGTATTCCTGCTTCATCAGAACTTTAAACATCAACACAATATTTATTGTTTCTTTTATTTCCAGCTTCGCTTTGTCTGATAAATCTTATTTGAGCTGCATCATTTTATTCAAGGCTATATATAAGATTGAAAATCCTTTGAAAATAAATTTATCTGATACGAGTAATCATACATCATTGAAATAATTAATCATTAATAACGTTATTTCAAATCGGAAAAGTAATGTTTTGGGCAGAATTTCTAAAAGGATAACTTTAGTATTTTGAGAGGTTTTAATTCAAGATGACAAAGTTGTTAAGAAATCTTATGATAATGTTTTACTTTAGTTAATAATGTAGCTTAATAATAAAAAGTAAAAAAACTAAAACCCAACTACGACAAAAAAATGTTGTGTGGTTTTATGAAACCACGGTAAAAGTGAAACTGTTCGAACGGTTCCGAACACTGCTTTGTGTAGCGCATGTCGCGTGACGGTCGGCTGCCGAGTAGGTATACCTTCTCGGCAGCCGCAATACACGCGACATGCGCTACACAGACCAAAAAGTTTGAGACGATGTAATAAAAGTTTCACTTTAAAAACGACGCTGAAAAAGTATAAAACAAGATTTTCAGAATACTGAACTGAACAAAGTTGCTGATGTAGTTGCAAGTAAATGGACACAGTAGACTCTACCAAGATGCCTTCGTTGTAAATTGACAATAATGTCATACAATACTATTCTGAAGTATGCAATATTCCACTATGTAGAGATAAATTTTCATGTTTGGAAAACCGCAGTCACACGTTGTCAAAGTGCTACGGTAGATAGGTATATGTGACGTGTGACTACGCCTTTCCAAACATGAAAATTTATCTCTACATAGTGGATAGTATTGTATGACATTATTGTCAATTTACAACGAAGGCATCTTGGTAGAGTCTACTGTGTCCATTTACTTGCAACTACATCAGCAACTTTGTTCAGTTCAGTATTCTGAAAATCTTGTTTTATACTTTTTCAGCGTCGTTTTTAAAGTGAAACTTTTATTACATCGTCTCAAACTTTTTGGTCTGTGTAGCGCATGTCGCGTGTATTGCGGCTGCCGAGAAGGTATACCTACTCGGCAGCCGACCGTCACGCGACATGCGCTACACAAAGCAGTGTTCGGAACCGTTCGAACAGTTTCACTTTTACCGTGGTTTCATAAAACCACACAACATTTTTTTGTCGTAGTTGGGTTTTAGTTTTTTTACTTTTTATTATTTGTACTATTTTGGTGTTAAAATTGATGAACTAATAAAGAAGCTATGAACGAAAAGATGTGAATTATATGCAATCAGCCCATGAATACAGGTAAAGTCACAAACAAATGCTAGTAATATATATATTTTCAAAATCTGCAAGTAAAGCGCTTTCAAATGATACCAAACACGGCATATTTATCTTAACTTTATTTTCTTACTCTGTATGTTTTGTCCGCTAGAGGGCGCCACATTAGATTTTGTTAAACCCCATATAGCCTATAACCAGCGGACAATTAAGACGCTTCTAATGATATGTCATTTGTCGAATTCTGATAAGTAGTTTAGAAGTTACGAGGGAACAGATGAACATACATACATACATACATACATACATACATACATACATACATACATACATAGCCTGTCAAAATCATAACCCTCCTTTTGCTTTGCCGTAGTCGGGTAAAAAGCTTGTGTTTAAGATATTTTTCACCGCAATTTGTCGAATTTATTATTGCAGTGCGTGCATTGAAATTTAAAATATAACATAATATGTAATGCAATTATAATAAAATTATACTTGCTAAAGACGAATGGAATAATTAATTCCATCTCCAGTATTTACAAAGCACTAACTAAGCTGGTTAAAACGGAAAAATAGTCGAGGATGCTAAGCTCTTGTAAATCGCAAATGGTTTCTATCTCAGACGTCCCGAGGGTAGCCCGGGATCAAACCGGGATTTCCAATACTACGGTATCACGTAACTGATACTTTAATCGTCGGTTTCTAATCCACGCTTTCGAGTGGGTTTTTTTTTTGTTTTCGTTCTATAGAAATACGGTATCTGGAGGAGGTTTTCTAGAAAGTTTTGAGAGCTTTGCGCTTATCAACTGTCTTCAGACTAGATTTTACGTAATGTAAATTTTGCTTAGTTTTAGAACATTAATTTATATAATTAATTTATAATAATGCGATTTGTTATTTCTTGAAGTCGGTTTATAAAAAGGATTACCGTATGAACCGTAATCAAAAATGTAATAAGAAGATTGTGACAAATTAAGTTTTATATATATACAATTAATAATTAATACTTTTTACAACCCTTCTATTTATCACGGAGTTGAACATTCCACTAAAAAATTTATTATTTTAATGAACCATTCATTTAAATTAAATATTTTCGTTAGAAACGTAGGCAGTATTTGGGGATGAATACATTAAATAACAACATATTTGAACAGAAATTCTATACATGTATAAATAGGTGATAAATAGGCGGTTTCTAACTAAACAATATTCCCATAAGTGCTGTCCGTCCTTTGTTATGTCCAGTGAAGTGGGTTGAGATGGGACAAACAATAGATAGAACTCTAGCGATGAGTACTTGTAAATATCTCAATATTTAAATTCATATTAGTGCTTCTATCTTGAAAAATATATGAATATATATAGAATGAATATTTGGACACACTCGTATGAAAAAACATACATCTAGCGGCTAGCCAAAAACTAATAAAACATGATGCCTAAATTTGCAAGAACCATATTCTCTTTTATTCACTACCAATCTGTGAAATGTAATTTACTGTTAAGATACTCGCATAAGAATTATGTATCGCTTTTCAGCAGGTTGTTACTTTCAGTGGATATTTTTCTAAATATAGATGGCCAAATATGATGCTCCTCGTGATTATTAAGCTCTTAAAGTTATCTATGTGCTTGTCATTTAAAGTATTTTTCTTCATACGAGAGCCCAACTCTGCGAGACCTATTATTAAATACAATGAGGTCGTTAGTTAAAAATATTGTCGAGAAATTATGTCTCATAATATCTACGACACATAAAAGACACAACTCATTTACAATTAATATTAAATCTCTTCGAAATAATTAATCCAACTTATATTTAAAACGCGATCAATAATCACCCTAATAAATCGGTTTTATTACGCAACTGTTTCGACTTTGCTTTCTAATTACGTTTCTAGTCGATTGATCATTAAAACAACACCCATTTTGCATAAATTTAGACTGAAGAGCGATAATCTTAATAGCGGTGAGAGGATTTATTATGCTTACGTTAAGCCCCGAGTAAAATAACTGGCCGGTTATTAGAACATATACAAGTATGAAGAAATTCAATTAATAAGTTATTTCGAATATTCATTTAAAACGTGTTAGCTGTTAGTTTTTTTTTTTTTAAATAAGTTTAATTTTTTTATTATAAAACTGCGATGAGAACCCAACTATAAAAATCCTACATCATGCGCATTTGGACCGGAACTTTGCCTCATATAACAATATTTTTAAAATGTGATTGATTCCCATAATCGTTTAATATTTATTTGGTATCGTGTTAATGTATAATTACAAGAATACTTATCTTTTCAGAACAGGTCCCCGCCGCCCGCACAAATCCCAAATGCATTGTTCTACGCACCACCGGAACCATTAGAGGTAACTGCTTATTTTGTTATATTAATTTTGTGCTTTACAAATTTGTTTTATACTGAACGATTTCATAATTTCCGTGTTTATTGATACTTACACCTAATTAGTATTAAGGTTTCATGGTTGATTGCTTTGAAAAATGTTATCCTGTGTAAATTTTAAAGTTTAAGTGTTTAAGTGATTTCAACCTATCCCATTGGAATAAGCGTTTACAGATAATGTGCGAATTTATATAGGAAATTTACTATAAAATTAAAAATATTAATTATTATAGTGAATTTCCTTACATTGTAGTCACAATTAGGAAATAACCTTTCCTTAAATAATTGCGAAAGTATTTTATAAAATGCCACCTACTTATATTCAATCTCAATAAGAATCATTAACAAACATTATTTCTTAGTGTAATGTTTTTTCCCATAGTTACTATGCGTATTCCCGGAGCGTACGTCGCGCGTCTGCGCAGCCGCCTGCAACGCGGTCGCACGCGCGGGCGGCGAAGCGAAGTCCGTGCGAAGCGCGCGCGAGGCGCTCGACGCGTTCCGCCGCGACTCGGACGCGCGTATCCCCCACGTGGTCGTCGTAGACGCGCGACAGCCGCATCTAATGGACGCTGCGCTATTGGCTAGGTGAGTCGCAAGTCGCAATCGCAAGTTTGTGAAACTATGTGGATTTTATCGCACTATAAAGTTGTTGGAGGTGTTTTATTCGTAAAAGCAAGGTGGTAACACCTTACCTTACCTAGGTACATAATTATTTTAACTATATTATTTCGACTTTGAAGTAGGTGCCTAAAAGTAGATATGAATTTATTGGGTATCTATATTCACTTATATTATACCTGCAGAACATCCTTTAAGAATACAATAGCTCTATCAAAAAGCAGGAAAACGAATCAACTTCAATTCAATATTTAGAAGCGAATAAATTTATTTTCAATGTAGCGACAAAATAAATATCAAAATATTTATATGATACATTTGACTATCGGTACACAATATCAGAAATCGTAAACGAATCAATACTACATGACTCAATTACGCTTTCCTATATAGGTATTTTTCTTCATTTTCAATGTATAGTGAAATGGCACCAGCCAGCTGGAAACGAAGATAATTACGACTACAATAGCTCAAATTTTCCGTTGTTCTCCGTTTCGCTGTGTTTAAATAGAGACATTACAAAGAAGGTTGCTCACATCTAATTTCGACGAAATGAAATCACTGACGCCGCTTTTCCTATTGAATTATCGCGTAATTTATGAAGGCAAGAATTTAATATCAGCGACTTATAGAACACATCCGTTGTACATCCGTTGGCCGATTTATAAAACCGCGCAATAAAATACACCGGAAATAAGGCGATTACTGGTATTCAATTTACGATCATCGCAGTCATGCGACCTCATATTTCCACTTTGTCTTTGTTTGTTTGCTGTTTTTGATTTATGAATCTAATTAGAATACGTAGGTACTACATAATTGATTTCTAGGCATGCTAGAAAATCATGACTACAAATAGATAGACGATTGAATTCAATGAAGTGCAAAATGTATGAAAAAAAAGCCTCTACAAATCGATTTTTATGGATACATTCTGAATCCTATAGAATTAGTCTTTATACAACGCAAATATAGGTAATTCGTAAACATAATCATTATCAATCGCAGTGTATTCAAAAAAAAGTTTTACTAAATTCACTATACTAACAACACCTTTGTGTTCTACGTAACTATTTAACCTGACAATATACAGCAACTATTCTCGCTGACCACACATTTATCACATTGTTCCCACGTCGTTGTAAAAAAACAAATCGCAGTCTATTAATGTCTTATTGAACGTCTGGTGGCTGCAGTTTAATTTGCATCCATTGTACAGATAGATTAATGGCCTTTCTTTGATGGGACCTCGTTTATCAATGACATCTGTTGACCGATATTACAACGAGCCTTTTGTTGGACGTTTAAGATTAAATTGAGTGCATGCGCTCCACATATCGTTTCGAATACTCTTGAACTCGATCTCTATTTATAGATGCAGAAAGAAATTAGTTATAGAAAACATTACCACAAATAATATAATACCGGTAAATCGATGTTACGATTCAAAAGTGCTTCTAGAATAATCCTTATTGAATAAATAAGTGTTTGAGCTGGTTTGTATTAGTTAATACTTTATACTTACTAAGAAAATATTTGAGGTGAATTATGAAGATATTCTTTAAATAAATTGAGTTTGAGGATTCGAGCAAAAGGAAATCAATTCGGTATTCAGCTATGAATTCAAATTAAAGGATACGATTGCTCTTTGAATCGTACAATTCTTGAAATTAGATTGTCGAAGAGATATTTTAAATATTCCACTAGTATTATCTCCAATGAATGCATCTTTATAAGAACGACTTTTCTTAAATATTTTCTAGAAAATAAAAGCATTCAACTTTTTACATTTTTCATGCATTCAGTTTTCATAAAAATATATTGTATTACGCATTCCATTAGTTTAGAATTAGCTATAAAATATAGATTTCTAGCTTTCTTTGCCCGCTGTGCCTAAAACCTAATAAATTATATACCCACTAAAACCTTTCTCTTGAAACACTATCTATTGAAATAAACCGCATCAAAATCCGTTGTGTAGTTTTAATGATTTAAGCATACATAGGGACAGAAAAAGCTACTTTGTTTTCTATTAGAGCGATTCTCCGTGTGTAAATAGAAATACTGTACTCATATCCTTAAAATATTAAGTTTATATTTTAAGGATAGCACGCAGGAAAAATATAGTTTCCCTTTGTAAATAGGGATATAATAACAAAACGAAATTATAATGATTCCGTTTATGACAATGCGTTGTCCCTCCCACACCTTTAACTAATTACATTACATTAATAAGCCTCGTGGGTTTGAAATAGATTAAAAATATTCCATTTAGAAAATTAAAATAGCGCTTGTACTCTGCGTAGATAGCCTATGAATCTACAAGTACCCATTTGCATGCATAGATGCCGTACGTTCATGGAGTCACTTTGCTCCTATTGTTTGATAAAAACTATCGGAAAAGATTGCACGTATCTTTTAATAGCAATAAGTATTTGTACTGATAAGCTAGATAGTAGAAAAGTAGCGGTTTCCTCATTAACAATTTGATAACTTGTGTACTACGTCTTCATTAAATAGTTTATCAAAATAAATTTAGAACAATAGTAGTCATAATATATAGGGTATTGTTTATTTTGTACGGCCTAACGTTATTTGCGTTTATTTAGCCAAATCTTAATAGTGTAAGAAATTCATACTAAGTTTTTATAGACGTTTTAGTGACGTAATTTATGAAGTATATAGACTGTTTTATATAAATTAATAAAATAAAAGTATAAAATAAAAAATATGCTTTATATCTAAAACTGGCCTCACTTATTTCTCTACATCTATCTTTATTGAAACTAGACGGTCAAGGTGCATTAGATATTGAAACGCAATATTCTGCATGCACGATCGTCTATCCAAAATGTATCTTTCAGTAACATAGATGATTTGCTCTCATACCTAGACAGATAGAGATAGAATGGTTTTAACAGTAAAGTTTTCCTTCAGTATTTTATGAAAGCTACGAGCTAACGCTTTAGTATTTTATGAGGCATGGCATATGATTGTAATGCTTTTATTTTCATTGTACAAACACGTGAAAAAATGTGCAACAGATATTAAGGAAAAGCCATAAATAACGATAATAGATGAATTTTACGCAGGAGTTAGACGTAGCAATTGAGTAGGTAATTATTTGGTGTGATTATTTGTTTATATCTTGTGATAAGATAAAGAAAATTCAGTAAATTGCAAATGATTCAAAGCATTGTCAAGACACAAATAGACTTTAGTAACGTTACTATATGTACGCGGAATTTCGAGATAGTTTATAAAAGGAAATATGATTTATCCCTTCCATTACTTTTCTACATACACTCGAAGCGTCCGAACAAATTTCCTGTAACATTGACATTAATAAGGAAACGAGATATTCAATTTTGACGTAATATTTTTATACCTCCCGCTGGACATTTTCCGCTCTTTTGGGCGTAATTGAATATTCACTGGCTGCTATTTTTTACGGCTGTGATATACTTCCGTTATTCATAAGGCACAGGAATTAAATTAAAAGCTTTTAACGTCCATTTTTGGTGTGTGAGGTACGTCAGGAAAATTATTTTTTCATTATTTCAGTTTTGATATAGCTACGTTCTACGTATCTGTAATACTATTCACGTCATATCATATATGCATAATATGAACTAAAATTAAATTAATTTTAAATTGTAAGTGTTCATTGTAAAATTATATTTACAATAAACACTTAATTCTACCAAAATAGAGATAATGAAACGTACGTAATTGTATTTTAGTAGTCCTTTTATAGATACCTATGAAATTACTAATATAAAATATATTGTGATCGTTATAATATTATCACAAAAATAATCACAGTTTTATACTGTTGTTTTTCATGTTTTCGGCACTAACTTGATAAAATTAGATAGAAATCTAGCAGTACATATCGTATCATAATAGGCTATCCATTATCATAGCTTAAATAAGTTTTAGATAGTAAACCTTGTAGTGAATCGATTTACGCATAAAATAATTGAAGCATAGATTGCACAATTATTGAAATTCTGTCTACTAGAGCCAAAGAGCGGATACAGCTGGAGACGGCTTCTATTGCCACTGCAAACTAAGAATTTTTCGTCAAATAACACTTTCGATTAAAACTAAACCTCAACTAAAACAGACTATCCATTTGCAAGCTTCAACGCCACATACTAACACACACGTGTAACGTCAAAATTATAGTACCCTCGTCGCGTTGAGGATTAAAAACCTTAATTCTTAAACCAGTTTCCGGTTCATCCCAAAATGGCTGACCAATTAGCGTCACTTCCGTCATGTTTGTCCCGAGTTGAGATCGCCCGGACCATTATTACAGTCACGTGCTTGGAATTTGCGTCCCTTTGATTGATAAATCTAATTATATTGGACAATATTTTTGACAACCACCAAAACAAGATATTTATTTAAAATTTCCTAGAATTTTTGATGGCTACGCTTGAAGCTTTCTGAGGGAAAATCAAATTGATGATGTCAAAAATATATGTCTTTATTTTTCAACTCCTCTAAATAACAACAAATAACTTTATCGTTATGTATTACAACTTTTGTAGCGAGAAATTAATCTGTATTATAAGAGTACTAGCGGTCCGCCCCGGCTTCGCCCGTGGTACATAATATTTACGTTTTCTCTACATAAGAACCATCCTCGTACTTCAAGGAATATAATAAAAAAAGAATTATCGAAATCGGTTCAGCCGTTCTCGAGTTATGCGCTTACCAACACATTTTGCGATTCATTTTTATATATAAAAGATTATTTCCCGTTATTTGCGCTTAATGCAGCGTATTCCTCGTATAATCCAACCTCAATCTTCTAAAAAGCTCAAGCCAAGTTTCCACGTAGGTACCTCTCACTATATTGACTGATCTTTCAACATTTCTTTATAATCCCTCTTCTATTTTATATTATAACTAGCTTCCGCCCGCGGCCCGTGATGTTTTTTCGCAATAAAAGGTAGCCTATGTTCTTTCTCAGGGTGTAAAGATTGTCTGTGCCAAATTTCATCAAAATCGGTTGAGAGGTTTAAGCGGGAAAGCGTAACAGATAGGCAGACAGAGTTACTTTCGCATTTATAATATTAGTAGGGATTAGTAGGGATCTTTAATATTATTTGTTAAACGCAGAGCAATGTAAATCTTACAATTGAGTATTCATCCAATACTGCAATAAATTTGTTTTACAGTTGAAATCTCATTAGTTTATATTCTATCCTACATTGGACCCTCTGTCATCATCAAAGCATTCTATATGTCACGTTTTATTACACTTGGCTCTAAGATGGCGGTTTCCTCAGGGGACTTTCCTTCATCGAAGTAATCATTATAGATCCAATAAGTTTGAATAAAAACATATCAACGAAATATCCTTACTTTCTACGCAACGCCATCTAAAAGTAGATATCTAGTTAATTAATGCAAATACATAAAAAATAAAGAAGGGAATAAAATTAATATTATAGTAATATTTAAAGTAAAACCATAACAAATTTTTGAGAAATTCATTAACAAAGATGAATGAATGATTTAGATATTAATATTTATATTATTCCGTGATTAAACAAATTGACTGAATCCGACCAGTTAATTAAATAATATTTTGTTTTATAGAAACGAAAAAATATGTTCGCATCATATCATTTAAAAATTAATTAAACTCGACCGTATCAAAACAAATTGAAAACAGCAAATAAGACGGGATTTATTTGCAAGTTGCTTTGCCGAGCAGAAAAAAAAGTTAATATTTGCAAAGTACTCTTATAAAGGTTTAACCAGAGCCTTTGTCACCTTGTGTTGAAGCACTCTATATATTATTTACTTACCCCACGTGATTTTATGTGACTCTTATGAGACTTTTATTATGTTTGTCAATTAATCTACCTTTACCCTTCACCTTTAGCATTTTGTTGAACAAATAATATAGACTTGATGGAATGTGTTTGCATTTCTTTATGGAAATTCATCAAAAACATGACTTGATGGAATGTGTTTACATTTCTTTATGGAAATTCGTATTAATGTCTAAAAAACATTCTTACAAATCTATACTAATATTATAAAGCTGAAGAGTTTGTTTGTTTGTTTGTTTGAACGCGCTAATCTCAGCAACTACTGGTCCGATTCGAAAAATTATTATGGTGTTAGATAGCTCATTTATCGAGGAAGGTTACAGGCTATATATCATCACGCTAAGACCTACAGGAGCGGAGCAATGCGGGTGAAACCGCGCGGCATAGCTAGTATTGTATATTATCAAATACTGTACGTTTGCTTAGACGTTACGCTGGATTGAACTTGATTTAAAGATAACTTATGTACTGAAATAACTAAAACCTTACTTTTATTCCAATACATGCAAGCAAAGTCGCCATCTTAAGCTAGTATTGTCTATAAAGCCTTTGTTTTTCTTATTTGATTGTTGTATCCTTTAAAGTAATAATAAACTTTGAACGCAATATGCCGACGTATAAATCAAGTTTCCAACTTTATTAATTGCCAGCAACTTCCCAACCGTGCGGTTATTGACTTGTCCATTTAGATGAAACTAACTGAAGTTTATTCTGTTATACGATATTTATGAAATAGAAACTAGAAAATACGTTTTCGCCATTTCTTGACTCAGTACACTTTTCATTAACTTCTGTCGAACCCTTTTTACCCATATTATGATATTAACAGGGTCAATTTACTTTGTTAGGTAGTTTTGACGTATAAAAATATATACCAACAAAAAAATATTTGAATGAATTTTGTTACTTAAATACTTAGAAATTTACCTACCTGTTTCAGTGTTTAACCTTAGTAATTTTTATGCAGCGTTCATGTCTGGAAACATTTTATTTCAAACCCGTGTTGGCATATAGTTTTCTCATTAGGAGCTTTCAGTTGGTTATTTTGTATTTTACTAGCCGCTTGCCCCTGCTTTGCGCAGGTTGACATTGAATAAAAAAATGGCCTATTTCACTCTTGAATTGCATAGCTTTCTTCTGTTAAAGAATTTTCATAATCGGTTCAGTATTTTTTATTAGCTTGGATGCGATTACATCTCATATTTCAAGGTTAACTTGATATGATATCTTCAACCTTGATATCAATCAGGATTTCTATATGGGCGGAGATGAGGACGTACTGCCTTATTTCTTATGCTTTGCCGGCTATATACACTATAATTCATAGAATATACTTATTGTTCCTTTTTGGTTTATTACGATTCCATTGATTATTTTCACGTTTGGTTTCAATTGACCAATAGTGTTGAAATACGGAATCTATAGTTTACTACTCACACAACAACAAAAAGCGAATTGCAACTCACTCTCCCAGAAAGATGGAAATTCATTTTTTTATAAGCCCTTCTAAGTTACCCTTCTAACTTTTAATGCTTTAGTTCAATATCAACTAACGTTGCAATTAAAAAACAAAGTAAAGCAGAGGTAAGCAAAAAAAATACTATAAAAATATTATCTAATTGTTTAATTATTGTGAACAAAACAAATCCCTGAGCTTAGTATGCAGTCGGCATTAATTTTATCTTCAACCTGCAATAGAACTGTAGTAAATTAATGCATGCT
The DNA here is from genome assembly GCA_029959065.1 of Colias behrii. NCBI lineage: Eukaryota > Metazoa > Arthropoda > Insecta > Lepidoptera > Pieridae > Colias > Colias behrii. The sequence goes on along the minus strand of JARWMC010000019.1, from coordinate 4,032,120 downwards.
CCTAATGTAGAGTTGAAAGCAATATCGATATTTAAAGGACATTTATGAGGGACGAGGGTGTTTTCTTCAAACATTGTGGGAATTGATTCAGGACCAAAATTGTTTACACGTTACGGGCAACGTGATTAACTGGGTATTATTCATAAGGACCGGTCATTATTAATAGTGCCCAGACTTATCAAATTGCCCGTAACATATACATATAAGAACCTTACAACCTTTAGTTTTACTACATACTAAAAAATATCTAGTTACAAATTGTAGTTCGTAATAATTGTATAAATAAAAAACGGTATTTTTATTTCTTAATGTACTTTACCTGAAAAAATTGAAAATGGATGCTTTATAAAGTTGCTATTAAATTGTTAAGCTTAGCAAAAAGAATAAAAAGTACAATACAAGCGGTAAGCGGTGTTCTTCTAAGTTTGAGAAACGCTAAATTTACATTTAAAGCTCTAACGATCAATATCATGAGTTTCTGAAATTTACATATGAACGTGTAGGTTTTTAATCACGCGATCTTACTTACAAAAATAAACACATAAAATTTAACAAATAAGCTTTTTCCAGGTACCTCACAATTTTATTACGTTTTGTTTACTGAAACTGTTACTTAAATGAAAAAGATTTTACGAATTTTTCCTATAATAACAAACCTTTGGGCTATTATTTTTACCATAGTCATCATTATTTAGTCATTAGTAATTTTTAGTTGTCTGTATGCTAAGTATTCATACTTTATTTTTTAAATCTTATAACTTCTTACACATTAATAACATAATTTACACATCTTAAAGTTTAAACTTAATCGATTTACCTAATCAATTAAAAGCACTCAGACTCGTATCAATATGGATAAAACATGCCACCTAAACTAAGTCTGGATATTGGAAGAAGCCTAAACACACTTCATATGCTCGTGCGACGTGCTCGTCAACACTTCTGACATGTTTGTGTCCTTAGAAGGTCCTTAGTGACTAATGACTAAAGGATTATCTTTAGACATTTGTGGGTAATGCGTTAAAACTAATTGCGCTAGCGGCTAGACTATACATATTTTTATATAATATCTTCTAGTTTCGTCTTGCTGTGTATGTATCTGTTCTGTATATCTTATGTATTACTCATTCAAAATTGTTTATCAGCTCACAACAACACAGGCAGACAGATAGATGCGATTTTATACCCATACTGAAATCAGAATGGTTTGATGAGTAATATTTAAAAACTCAGATTACAAATTAATTATTAATCTCATTCAAACGTTTCTCCATTTGTCAATAAAAAAAGGGTTAATATTTTTAAATGAGAAGAAAACATCTTTCGTTGATGATCATTGTCTCTGCATTATTTTAATATTAACAGCATATAATAATAATAAAGACCCATGCTAAAACTCCACGAAGGTAAGCAATCAAAAAAGGCTCATCGAGTTTCCTAAAAGGAATATAATCCTCCGGACATACTTAATATTTAACAGTATTTTATTACATAACTTTTCGTATTAGATTTCTTAAAAGTATCAAGTCTTTAGACATGACGCGACTCGGTTCATATCAGATATCGATCTCCTTATTTCACTCCCTTGAAGTTTTTATTCGCGCTAAGATTGTGTTTGAGTTTTTAAAAGTTGCGTCTTTTTATATAAAACAGTTTTTTTTTATAATTCGTTTACGTACACAAAATCGCAAAATAGCATTATATTAGAAAACAGTTTTAATGAATCAATGTTAATGAGAAAAGAAGATATTCAATCGAATATATATGTAAGTAAAAAGTAAACATACAACTTCATGATCTTTAAACTTTAATTATTTATCATTGCTCGCTTAAGAGACAATTTATTATTGTAATTTTCAAGTTATACGAAATAATTTCATTATCAATTTACATCGGAAAAGCATAAAAGCATTAGCAAGAAAATTACTCAACGTTAGTGCATATGACGTGCGAACCGCAAGAACAAAACCAACGATATTATTGACTTTCCATATTACAGTTTACTTTGATACAAAAGTACAGAATATATAATAGTACTACAAAAGTCCCAATGATAATTATTGATATTGGATAAAACCCGCCATGTCCACGCCACAAAGCTCTTCATTCACTTTGATAATTTTTCCGAGTTTTCAAATATGACTGTTGGCGCAATTTATGCAGACTTTTTACTGTGTAAAACTTTCTGTGTGATTTTTTTGTTTTGTTGCGAAATAGATTATGTGTGAAATTTTATATAGATTATAGAGGCAATAAGAAGAAAACGGGTACTGTAACTGTACGTTACGTCTCTAAAAATGTATAGTTTCTCCTAATCACCTATACCGCAGTGTGTCTTTATGAATCCATAGGTTATATTCACTATGTATCTATTAACCACTATGCATTATCCACTATGTATCTATTAACAAGTATTATATTTATCTATACGCAAGTATGTATCTAAAAGAGACAAACATTAAAAACATTATAAAACACAACAAAGAACTTGCATACTTTCTCCATCCCAAACGTCATAATCAAAGCCCAAATTCCCAGAAAATTATACAAGTAAAAGGTTGGAAAATTGTACGGTTTTGTTATAAAGTTTCACCGCAGATACAAAATTAAGCAGAGGCGAACTGAAAACTGATTATCATGCAAATTCCCACCGAATTCAGCACATCACTCTGGAACCCTTAACGGCACCCTTTGTTTCTAAGCCGCTCTCAAAGACATCAATTTAACCAAATTCAAAGGATGCGAAATCTTGTGTTACCTAAATCTATTCTTCTATTGGATATTTTGATATTGCGGTAAGACTTACGAATTTTAAGAACAATAATATTATGATGCGGGTACCTAGCCGAGCCGAGCCGAACCGAGCACACGTGTCAGAAGTGATTTTTTTTTGGCAAGATTCAACGATACCAAAATCGTCACCTTACTCCATGACGTTACGGTATTGCCATGACGAGACCTTGAAATTATACTCTCAATGTGCCTAAAGACGTTTTGCTTCAAAATTTTAAAACGCAAGATTTGAAATAACTAAAAATATAGAAAAAAGTTTTTAGACGACCATGTATCAAACGATGTTCAGGCTATGTACCTGTGTATTCTTTATTAAGGGTATTCTTTCATTTATTCATTCTTTAGCATATGATTTATTGAATCATTTCTAACAATCTTATAATTAATGCTATTACGCCGCTCTAATATAGTTAGTGTGTGCATGAATAAAGTAAGTAGTAAATGTAGTAGTGAATGCATGAATAAAGCAAATGAATACGCTTTTGCAAATGTAACTAATTATAATACTGTTCATCAATTCATATGCTTTCAAAGACTACGTGGAAGCTTTATAGTTAACTTTTAAATAAAATGAACGTAGAGATAGTTCTTAGAAGTATTCGATTATATTTGGTCGTCTTTTTTCGTGGTAAATGGAGAGAAAAGTATAATTTAAAATTCTCTCAATGAATCTGTATGTAAAATACATTGTAATTGGAGTTGAAAGGCAACTCATGAGACTATAATATGATAAATAAATAGTGAAATATATACTATGTATAACAATAATGTATATAGTGTACAGCAACGCAAATATTGTCTTTTTATTTACTGAAACAGATCCATTAGTAAATTATAACACCATAAAACAAAAACATTAATATTTTACAACGGAATAACGCAATTTGTCATCTTACGTAGTTACGCCACAGCGTCTTTCCAAACTATACAAGACCAGTACGCAACGGTGTGAAACTAATCACGTATAGTTTGGAAATAACTTTTTTACAAAGTTCTTCCAATCTATACAACAGCAGTACGCAAATACTCGCGTATACTTTGTAGTGAAGTAAGTAAGAATAGCGCTCCAAAATATACAGCGCAAGTACGCATGCGAACTAATCGTGTATGTTTCGGAGTAAGCGCGGCGTCTTTAAATTTATCGCGCTCGCGCTTATATTATTGTATTGCTGTTTTGAAATCTATTATTAAATGCATGCATGTGTATTGTGTATGTAATGTTACGTACTGATCGTATATTTTTTGTATCGAGGATGCTTGTGTCTTTGTTCTCGCCTATACTGCACGACTTACAATTGACAATAGTGCTAAAATGTAAGAATCTAATAAGTCCAGAAGAAGACGGTTGCGAGGCGACGGAGCCCCGCAGCGCTCCTATTTTGGTGTAGTTAAAAAAAACACAAACCTAACCTAACCCAACCTAACCCTTATATCTGTTACCTATTTATTTTTCTAAGCTCACCTAATAATATTTTGAAGTGAAAACTTCTTTAATTAAAAAAATTCGGCGTTGGGTATAAAATCTTAAACTCGCGTCAGGACACGTGGCCTGATCGAAAAAGCGTAAGACGGATGTTTTTTTTTTTTTAGCCCTTATATTCCATGCGTAAGACGGATACCATTCCAAAATATCAAACATGCTGAACGTTAATAATCAAGTTTTCACTTCTGCCGGCACTCCCGGAGTGCAACCCGTCTTTTTTTATTCCATATTTTACTGAATCAATCAAGAAGAATAAAAGTAGATAGATATAGCTGTACAAGTCTTTGATTGCCTATATATTTATTATTTCGCTTAAGCGTAAGTGGTGTAGTAGGTATATTTAGTTATATTTTGCGTACTGATCGTGTATAGTTTGGAACGAAGAAGCAAGCATCCGCGTTACAAAGTATACACGATCAGTACGCAAAATTCGTGTATATTTTGTAATAACAAACTTAAAAACAGCATTACAAAGTATACACGAGCAGTTTCCTATGGTTGCGTTCTGGCTATGTATAGTTTGGAAATACGCTACGCCACATTAACATAATATTCAAAGAAGCTCTTAAAGGATCCATGACGTCACTTTATTAATATTCGCTGTATATTGTTTCAGAGCAATACGAGGCTTGAAAAACACACAACACACCGTTCTTATAGCAGTCGTCAAAAAGAGGTGAGTGGTTATACATAATTCTAAATAATGTAAGATAGTGTAGAGGTTTCACATTTATGGAGAAAGGGTAATAATTCAGTGCTACGAAATTCCCTTCAACCACTTTGTTAGCCGGCCTTTGGGTCCGCCAATGGTTGATTGAAATATTGATATAATAGAAAAATACTTCCGAACGTTAGTCGACGTAATATAAAAAAAAATTGTTGCCAAAAATACTCTTAATTCTGAAAATTTGAACGATGAACAGGAGAAGCACAGAAGTCGAAACAGGAATGCATATGAATATGAATGAAGGATGTTTGAGTCGATGGAATGAGAACTATGTCTGAAGGTGAAAATATGTATGCTATTTTCTTTTGGTATCTGCACTTGTAAAATTTGTATTTAGTTATTTTTAAAATAAGGGTTCCATGGGTGACACAAGACATGTGTGACATTTTGTGCCGGAGCCATAGCTAGGAATTGGGTCAGGGTTATACCTGCGTATATAAACTGACAGTTTCCAAGCAGAACTTGTATAGGTGAAAATATTACCTATGACTTATAAGGGTTTCTTCGTTTTACTGTATTTTAATAATACTTATACATCCGAATTTGACAAATCCGTTAGTTCCGTGGTTATACGTTCTAAAATTTTGAAGCTACATATTGAGGATCAATCTAAAATCAAAATGGCTTCCTAATATGATAACACTTGTTGTCACATAATTTATTTTATAGAATTTTCACATTCATTACTTCTATTAATTTATTATGCATAATATAATAAATTCCATACGCGGTTTTTCGCTTAATCTGTTTAAATAAAACCTTTTCACATCACATATAATTTACAAACTTTTTAAAAATATAAACTGGATAGCCCATTAAATAGTGCGGAGGTTTCACTAGCTAACAGCACTTCCCATATTATATTGTAAGAGATCAATAAATGGTAATGGGAACATCAAACACCTACACGTTAAGGTTTACGTTATTAAGCGAAGAGCATAATAAAGCAGTTCCTTACCACATTGTATATTAGAACCTATAATATTATATTATATCGATTCTAGAATATTTGCCTACTCCTTGATACCTAATTTGGTACTTTATGTAATTACATTAGAGCGTTGTAATAAGGAGCAGATGAAGATTAAAATCTTGTTGATTTAGAAGACTGGTCACCGATTTGAACGTAACAACCTCGAGCGAGTTTACAAAATATATGCAATGCTTTTGCACCTAACCCACACAAGTACATGTTAAATACACCCACATATCTATCTGAATTATTTAAATATCTATGTAAGTATAATAATTTTGTTTATTTTATAATATTTATATGCATATATTATTAATTAAAATATATGTACAATATGTAGACGTATTTATAAATTTTTACTTTTATTGGTAGGAATAGTTACGGATGTAATTTTATTATTAGTATTATATAAATGTAGGACCTCGGAAAATACGCGGGCAGACTGAAAATCAGCGCTGTTCGGGTGTTAGCCCACAGCATGGCTGAGTCTGTTCCGATTGCCTAATATGTGTTTACTTTTTAAGTTAAGATAGTCTAAGTTTTTGTTGGCAATAAAGCTTTTTTTCTTTCTTTCTTTTCTTTCTTTCAAATAGAATTGTTCTTTAACAGTTTAAATCATAAACTGAAAAAAAGACGTGTGGCACTCGGGGACTGCCGCGGTAAAGCTATTGCATAGCATGCCTTCAAGCCACACCTCCGAGCCCGTCGGAGTGGGGAGCGTGAGGTTTTTTCGTTACGGAATTTCTCGATTCGGTCCCCGCGCTCAAGGCCCGCGATAGAAGCTATGCAATAGCTTAAAACCTGTAACGCTATTCAAATGCAGTATTAATCATTATAAAAACGACGAAGTAGTTAACCATCATTTAAACAAATCATCCATTATACTTTGTGAAATAAGTGGAAATGTTTCAGAAAGTGAGTAATGGTCTAACATTTTATCTTAATCTGTGATGTTTACACGCTTGATCGATCGAGGATTTCTACAAAAATGTAACAGAATACAGAATTGTATTTCATTCATTGATCATATCTTTGCTTGCAAATTTCATTATATGCAACTTCAAACGAAATTATGCTATTTCTATTATTCACTTCCTAAAACTGCTGGTGGCCATTATCAATTTAATCACAGACAATGCCCCAAAGAATTTACAAAGGCATTGGCCATGTCAAAGCATTTTCTTAAAAGTAATCCATTTGCCTCGTGGCAATTCGTCCTTTGCTCAAAGGACACCCAATTTCTCGGAACAACCATAAAACATATTATCAGTAGTTCATAAAAAAAGATGTCCATATAGACAATATCATTTATCATTTGTATAGTCCAGAAAGAAAGTTGCTTCTTAAAAGTTTGCTTCTTTCCGTAAGCTATTAAATATTGTCTTTTATTTTTTATCGGTATTAAATTACACAGATTTAATAATCCGCAAATGTACAGCGGCATTTTCATATTAAAATAGTAAACAGTGAAGCCGAGTTCAAAGCAACGATTGTATTTAATTTTATAACGAGACAAAGGCACGAATAAGGTAAAACGGTGGAATCTTTACTTTGTGATATTTTGTTTTGCCTTTGTTGGCATTGCTTTAAAATAGAAAATGCAAGTTATATCGCGTGACAGCTACAATTTACTGAACTGATATTATTTTCCGGGCTTGTTTTTGAGAATAGTTTTGTTTGGAATGAAAATAAAAGAAAATTTAACTGTTATGTGCATCGCGATTATAGTGGAGTATATTTTTACAGTTGCTTTACAACTGTAAAGTTTTGACAAATGTAAAGTTTGTGAGATTTTTAAAAATTACCACGTAGTAAGGATTTTTTATCGAATTGGTAATACATAATAACAAATACAATTAAATGCCAATATATTACGAAAATAAAATTAATGAAAGAATGTGTTCTTTCGACGTTAAATAAGTAACGTCGTAAACGATTCAGTCATAAATATTTTTCATGTGCTAAATATTATTCAAAATAGAAGTAGTACTATGAATAACTATTAGTCTTTCAAAGAAATTTAACATTGAACACAATAAATTGTAGTCGAAACAAAGCTTTAAATAAATAAAAGATTTTGCAAACTTTTTTATGAATAAAAGATTTATAGCGATCATAAAATAACTGAATTATACCGACAGAGCTCTGACTTTAGCAAATAAAGTTTGTTTGGGTTTGAACACAAATTGATAAATTTAAGTAATTTGTGTTTCACTAAAGTTTGAGTAGAAAGTGAATACAGGCATATATCATAATGTCCAGATAAAATCATATGAAACAAGCAAATTGTTCGATTACGTATTTCAGTTTTTGGATTTAGCCTCAAAGACAAAAATATACCTATATAATAAAAATAGCTTTTCGAATCCTTAGTTCTCCAATACTGTGTAATATAATACCTATCTGTATGTAAATGTATCTGTATTCTTCTGTATATGTATACGTTGAACAGTATAAAAAAGAGCGTGTGTGCCAAGCACACGTGTCAGAAGTATCACTTCAATAAAGTATTCCTAAATCTGTGAATGATTTCTAAACATTCACAAATGTACCTATAAACTATATCCAACACTCATATTCAGCATAACAGAAACATAAAAAGAAGACAGCTGGTAAGTGTTGATATAAGGAAGAAGGCCACGGACATGAAAGTAGCAATGCTTTGATGTTTCAATTAAAGTTATGTATGTTTGCATTTACATTGCGAATACCTCATGACCCAAATAAAAGAATCCAACAACATCACACAATATTTACAACCCGGCTAATGGTTATTTTATTATCGAACGAAAAAATAATTGATAATAATTTTAAAGGTAATATTTTCAATTAAGAGGCCCGCGTGTGTAATTTACATTTGTATAAACAAAGGTCAGAATATTTTAAGAACAATTTAAGATTACTCCTTCGCCAAATATCCGCCATAAATTATTAGTAAAGACGATTAAACTTCGATTAAACGACTGAGTAAGTACTCTTCTTATTTTTGTTAGAGCCTCAACGTTTTAACTGTGTCCTTAATTTTTTAATATTTCAAGTTTGCTGAGTTTTGTACCGATTACGAGGTAGTTATATTAGGCAAACAAAACTTCGGTGTTTGTTATATATGCTAACATATTTCATATTCCTGTAAAATCTTTAAATAAATTATTAAAGATCAGTTTGTCTATGTCAAATCAAGTTCTTTTATATTAAATCTTATTTGTGTATTTGTTTTGTATTATCATGTTTTTGTGTATTATTCATATTTAGTAATAATAAACTATAATTATATCTAAGTAATAAGTTTTGCATAAGAATTAAATAACAAACGTCTTTTTTCAGATATTATTTTCTTATTCAGAAAAAATGACTTACTTTCATTCTATCGCTCTTCATAAATGACTCAAAACTAATTGAAATTTACTAGCAATCAGTTTATATCAAAAAGGAACTTCCCCAACACAAAAAAAGTTATTGTTTATCCCATAAAACGTCTGACGCAAAACAAGCAACACGTTTCGGCTTTTGAACGATCCATAAAAACGATTTATTCGTTATAAACGGACAAGCGGATTTCGATTTTAGTATCAAGGCAATCCCTCAAAGCTTTACATAACTGCATTATAAAACAGGAAGCTTTCACGTTATTATAAAATCAAACATATTGTCTTTATTAATATTTTAATACTTGGCGAAACATATATTAGAAATAAAAATTCATACTTTTGTTTGCACAATACCTAAATGAGTAAAAAGTTACTTTAAAGGTGGGAAAATTACAAATTTTAATAGAATATGTTAGATGTTAAAATATCCCATAATAAGTCCTTATTAATTAACGTTTCAGAAAACGTTAACGTCTAAAATAACTTGGAAATACTGTAATGATTTTCTATTTCAAGCGCCTCTTATTAGAGCCACTACCACGCACATCCTACATAAACTTATTTATTGTTATAAGGCTGTGGCCTTACTTCGGATGCTGTATCATCTTCGAAGAGCCAGTCCCTAGCGACTCGATGAATAAAGGGTAAAATAAGTTGTAAGCGTACTCTGATGGAAGGATAATTAATTTTGAAGCGTAATGAATTTCATTTGACGCGCATTGGAGAGTTTATACGTTTTTAATTTAATTATTCCGTTGTGATGTTAAATATTGTTTTGCAATTTGCTATAAATTTATAAGACCTGGTTGAATCGAATTTATACAGATAATGTTATTTTAAAAGGTTTCTATAGTAAATTCATTTCATATATAACAGAAAACCTATAGAAATGTTTTTCAGGCTCATTAATTTCATAACATGGAAAACATAGTTCTCTTCGCAATTGGTCTAGAATCAAAATATGACAAAACAAATACCACCCGACATAGAGAAAGATTGCGCTTACCTAAAATCCGCCTTGCGCTATATAGAAACAATGCGTATTGCATGGAAATCACTATTTTCAATCACTTACCAATAAAAATTAGGGAACTGACATCGAATATTTTTAAAAATAAAGTATATAGACTGCTACAAGCTAAAAATTATTATATGTTAAGGAATACTTGAATGATAATGACATTAATGTATGAGTTTTAATATAATTTAATTGTAATTTTGTATGTATTTTGTAATTTATTGTCTTTTTTTTTTGTTGATTGAATGTATTAATGTGTACCTATATTATTGATAATTTAATTCGTACTTTCAAAAAATTTTTGCACGCCATTTACAATGGCAGTATTTGTGATATAAATATTGTATATTAACACCTTTGTATGACCATATACGAGCAAATAAACAGATTTGATTTGAAAAAAAGTCTAGGCTGCACGTTGAAGCTGAACATCAAAGAGCATCAATCCTGTTATTCCAGCAACTGTGTCAGAGAGAACCAAACGTGATATTGACACGTGGCAAGTCCCGTGAAAGCCTCAAGGTTTGTTTTTCACAGAATTTTGTTTCGGGTTTAAACCCTGTTATGTGAATACACTGGAATAGTTAGCCTTTGTACTGTATTTTGTTCATCAATGGTATGAACTATTTATCAAGTATCAAAACCGCAGGACTTTTTTCATGAGTATTTCTACTCATTTGATAAAAATAAATAGTTCTGGAATGTGGAGAATATTTTTTAATTTACTTTTAACAATAAATGGAATTTCAATTCTGTAACACGAAATAATTTGGTAGGTATTTAATTAACGAAAATTGCTTTTGAATATTTTATGACTAACTCTGATTCTGAAAATAGATTGGGTATTCAATCAATAAATAAACATCAAAATGATACGCTAAATTTGTACATAATTATTTGAAATAATTTGATATTAATAGAATAAATCTATACTTATAATATCTTTATATATATAAAATTCTCGTGTCACAATGTTAGTCTGCATACTCCTCCGAAACGGGTGGACCGATTCTCATGAAATTTTCTGTGCATATCGGGTAAGTCTGAGAGTCGGCCAACATCTATTTTTCATATGTACCACGGGCGAAGCCGGGGCGGACGGCTAGTTATATTATAAAGCTTACGAGTTTGTTTGTTTGTTTATTTGTTTGAACGCGCTAATCTCAGGAACTATACAGGTCCGATTTGAAAAATTATTTCAGTGTTAGATAGCCCATTTATCGAGGAAGGCTTTAGGCTATATACCATCACGCTAAGACCAACAGGATAGTAATACATATATAGAACATACTTTACAGTGAAAATATATATTTTACAGTGTGTACTTTAAAAGCAATACGAAGTCACAATGCCGAAAATTAGTATCCTATACAACATAACTTTTAAATGAAATTATTCAAATTAAACATAGAAGTTTACAAAAACTTTTAAAAATAATTAAACTGTCACAAAGCACAAAGTTAATGTTACCAACAATACCTAATACAAAATAGTCTGTCATTGAAATGTTCACGTTGTGGTGAAATAATCATTTATGAAAAACAATTATTTAGAGTGGTTTCTTGTACATATAAGAGTATAGTAACTAAACGCTGAATAATCCTAGTCTTTTTTCAATAAACTTTGACATTTGAACTGCTTGAAACAGGGTGTATTTTTTTATTAAAAAATAAGGCTAAGTAATAAAAAGCTGCATGCAGAATAATTTAAGCGTTGCAACTATAGAGTTGTGGCTCTAAACGTTAGATAAAAGGAAGACATTTTTAATTTTTCTACACATTATAATGTTCACTGAATTAAATGATTCAGTCCGTGAAGTAAACATAGTAAAGAAACTAACATATCTAAAAAAACAAGAAATGGACGACATTTCACGTCTGCCAACCCGCATTTTTATTATCAGCTATAAACCCGCCTGAAAGAAGCCTGTTCTTACAGTTAGATCTAACATAGGCTGATAAAAACTTACTATGAAGTCGTTATTTGTTGTTTTTTGTAAATGAAAAGTAACTATTTTTACTGTCATTATCATGCACTATGTACATTATTTAAGCATAGACTGGGATAGACAGTCTTATGTTAGTCAAACACATTACTTAAACTAGATTTCGGTTTCGATTATATCTTCATTAATTAACGTTTACATTTGAATTTTCATAGATTCTATTTTATTATTTTATGTTATAACATTTAATTTTAGGACAACGATGGAAAATCTGTAAGTTCTAAATAAAATATAACTACGAACTTTTAATAGATATCTTTCGTTTTCCAAGCAATTTTGCCGATTTTTATCTCTTTTAAAAGATAAGTGGAAGGACAAAAATACCCGAATTTGTCGCGCTGTCCTTGAATTTTATGCTTAGAGCAACACGATTTGGGGCTTTTATTTCAACAGATTAGGTAAGATATATTACTACACCCTTGTAAAAAGGATACAAGATAGAATAATATATTTAAGAATACTCCTAGAGAGGTTCTGAAACAACGTATTAAAGCTCTACAATTATGCTTTATCACGTAATACATAACAAAAGCAGTGTAAAGTAGATGCAATATCCGTAACATCTAAATCTCTTTAATGAAATAAGCCATTTTAGTGCCCGTAAAGGTTTCGCAATCAACTCGTCTAGAGGTTGAACAAAAGGTTAGGCGAACATTGATTTTAAGGCGTTACCCGGCAATTTCGACTATGTTCAACCTCTATAAAGTCTGGTACAACATAAAGCACAATACCGAAAAAAATATATAAAATAGGATGGTCTTTGATCTTTAATTGCTCGCGAGGACTTTTTTCCAAAGTTAATAGATTTCTAGAAAAAAAATGTGCCGTGGGCATCGATTTTTCCGCAAATACTCTATAAACTTCGTAACCTGCTGACTTAGAGCTCTGAAAATTTTATGTTTAATAAATTATCAGTTACACAACAGTCCCTGACGAGGATATTTTGTTTCACTGATTAGTATCTTTTTAAATACAAAATGCGAGGAAAAAAGAAGGTGCAGCGGGAGAGGTTTTAGATCCGTCAAGTATGGTCAAGGTTATTAGCGCATGTATAAGCCTTAAACACTATTTTATAGTTGTTTTTGAGTTTTGAACATTTGAAATATCCCAACATAAGTAATTAATGTTTGAAATTTAACAATTAGGATCTATTTTATAAATAACCATTATTTATTGTAGGTATAAGTAAGTATATATGAAAGTATTGAGAAATGGTTCTTTAGCAAGACTTTTTATTCGTATAATTTTGATCTTGTATTGTATTAGAGCAATAAGTTAAATCTCTTCTGTATCTTTAAAACTATAACACTAACAGCTATTATAATATAAACACCATATCTTTCAAACCATGTTTCCCAATTACTCTAAAGATGGACGCCTCATTAAAAAGTTATAATTGCCGTGTAGATGCTTATGATCGCTTGCGGCTGAACATGTGATCCCTGCATTTATATTCCCTTCTTACTGTACAAACTTACAAACTAAACTATTTTATTAGTAACGCGTGACATTATCTATGTTCTAAATTGCTGATCCTCCTGATTCTGCCCGGCCTGATACCCTGGTTATATAAAAAAAATTACCTTATGTCCCCTTTTAAGGATATACGACATGCATTTCACATAGGCTTCATGGAAAAGATTATTTACGGACAAGTAGGTGATAAACCTTTTATTTTTATGCCTTACGAATATTTTTTTATCAGCCTTCATAATAGATTGAACCCAAATGCCAAAACCACCCGGCTGTATCTCTCATGTACTTACAATTACTGTTCAAAAAAAACGAAAAAACTTTCGCAAATTCAGTTAAGGAATTGAAATAAAGCACAACAAAGAATAAGCAATATTGTTTCAAAAAATACTTTTAGGCGCCTCGTTATTTTGGCAAAAATACGTAAACAAAAATCGAAAAAACATTATTAATATATAATAGATAATTTTCTATATTCTACATTATTTTAATACTGTTGTATAAGTTTAAAGTGACGCTAGAATTCAATGGAAAGTCAAACAATTTCTTAGTCAGATGAGCGGTGTACCTACGTTGTCTCTAGCAAGTCTCCAGCAGATAGGTACCTTAATTCTTTCAAAGTTTTAAGGTGATTGCTACGATCTGTTCCCAGCCAATGTCCCGCTAGATGGCGCTGAATTCTACATTTCTAGTTTATTTGAGTTTTTGCGTAATTGGAAAAGATTAAGGTCGTAGGAATAGTCATGGCGATTACTGAATATTATATTTTATTTAAATATGTCATATCATTGCCTTAAAATCCACCCAATTCGGTAAAACCATGCGTTTTAACATCTGTCATTGCATACAGGGTCGTTTACACACACAGACGTATACAAAAATGATAAAGATTGAACTCTAGATGGCGTGAATGTAAAACAAGTTTTCCATTTTTCTGTATGGGTAGACAAAACTTCAAAACGCCACCTGCTACGGTTTATATTATGAACGATTAGCTTTCCGCCCGCATTTAAAAAAAAAACCCGCATAGTTCCCGTTCCCGTGGGATTTCCGGGATAAAACCTATTCTATGTGTCCAAGTTACGTTCTATATGTGTGCTAAATTTCATTGTAATCGGTTCAGTAGTATTTGCGTGAAACACACACATACACATCCTCAAAAACTTTCGCATTAGTAGGAAGTAGGATTGTTATAAAAATAAAAGTTATATTTGTTGGCGTAAACTATTTTATTGTTAATTTTGGGAAATAAAAAATGTCAAAATTGATTACAATAAAACGCAGTTTTATTTTATTACATTATAATTTTGTTTTTTTTATCAAAACATGTATTTGAAGAAGCATATAATATACCGATCTATGCCTATTCACTCAAAACTAATAACACTAATGATAAGTAAATTATTTCAGTAACATTTCATAACCAACACTCATAAACAAGATACAACAACAAATCTAAAACACTATTTATTATGTGATAATAAACAGGAAGGTGAAAACATATTTCCGATTTCGACGCACTCACGCTTTGTAAAACATAGTAACATAATGATGTAAGCATGTATGCCTAATGAAATATTTTTCACCTTTTGGTTTTACAGTAAATACAAAATAAAAAGAAATATACAGTGGTTATGTAGATTCTAAACAAACTACAACCAAAATACAATTAGAACAAAAATCATTTGACTTGTTGATTTCACTCTCTGCCTTGAAACTTCCTGTCTTGAAACCACTGCTGCACTGGTGCTGCAAAGAAAACATACTAAATATATTTGTTACTTTGTGACAAATACTGTTTGGCATTCACTTCAAAATGGTAGTACCATCAATCTCCAAAACTTGACGGTACCTCCACTGCACTCTCTTGAAACTTCCTGTCTTGAAACCACTGCTACACTGGTGCTGCAAAGAAAACATACTAAATAATATATTTGTTACTTTTTGACAAATACTGTTTGGCATTCACTTCAAAATGGTAGTACCATCAATCTCCAAATTTGCTCTAAAATAAAAATCGCCTTCTATTCTTTGCTTGAATTTTCAATTGATGTTGCAGGAGCATTTTTCACTGGAATAATAATATAATTTATTATATCTAAATATAATATTTTTTATTCAGATCTTTTCACGTAAAGGAGGCCTGTGTCCCACCAGTTGGAACATATTGATGGGCTTTATGAAGTAAATAAAACTGTGAGTGTACATACCATTCAAATCTATACATTTCGCATTTTTTTGAACACGTCTCAATATTATTTCAGGCAGAATACAGTTTTTAAAAAATTCAGATAATTTGGGCATCATATTACTGCTTAGGAATGCAAATTGAGTAAGCAAAAAGGAATTAGGGTAATACTAAACGCTTTATAAGATTATAACATGATGTGAATATCTTTCTTGTCAATCCATTTCAATTTATATATCAAAGAGTTATTATACAATACTGTACGATTAAAATAATGTAAGAAAAATTTATACGTGATAAATGATGTAAGAGATCAAAATTCCTGACATTCTATTCTTCGATCCTTATATTTTTGTAGAGATGACGCGGCAAATATGATAAAGTCGACACCTATATTTTTTCATACTTAATACACATAATAAATAAGTATAACCACGTAGCAATATTATTTATATTACTAGATACGTGGTCTTCCAAAATATTACTTTTGAAAATCGCAAACCAATGCCAACGATATAACCACGGGACTTATTATTGGTTTACAATAAAAAATATAGTTGTTATATGTTTTATTGGTTTACTGTAGTATAAACCTGCACATTAACAATAAACTCCGACTCGTTTAAAGTCGACAACCCCCATAATAGCAAACAGTTTGTTGACACGACACGACAACTTTAAAGTCCCTAAATGCTAAGTTCCAACAGCCCTCCGTCACGACATAATTAAAACCGGTCGTGCAAACTAAACTATAACGTCGTTATGAAAATGCAAGTTTCACAATTGTTTTAGTAAGTTAGAGCCTTGAATATTATGCGATTAACATTTTTTGTTTATTGTTACAATTAATTTAGGAAATGGCTCAGTTTTACGATGGCTGATAGAGTCACGGGTTGCCAATAGCCTATTTAACACTTTTTGATCATTACATTTCCTTACACTATTTGTTCTTTTCCTTACACTATTTGTTTTCATTTCGCAGTTCCTTGCGAAAGCAGAAGCTTGCGCAGTTGTTTGCTTCCCTCCGGACCGTTGTGCAGTTTAGACGTGTTTTGCTTCAATCCAAGTTTAATCCGTTAATTTATCGTGTTATAAAGTGAATAATTTAATTTTATTATAATTAAATGAACCAGAAATATATAAATCTTCTGAATACATGTGAGTGATCTATTAATATCATAAACCCAGACCCGTACAATATAAAAAGAAGAAATCAGTACACGCTCGTAATTAGTTTGAAAGAAGCATTAGAGGTCAACTTATATTGGACGGAAAGCAATTTTGTATGAATCTGTCGATCGCGTCAAGTATAACTTGAACTCCGTCGCTGCTGTTCGACTTACATTGCATAATCTCCTAGCGATTGCCGTTTGACCGTTAACACTACCCTCTGCTTCTACGTTATACTACAATCATGCCCCTCAAGCGCACTCCCCCCTCCACCCCCGCACCGGCTGTGGAATCGGATGTTGGCGACCAAGTCTACGCGCCCACCAGCGTGCTTACTGTACCGATTATACAACAAACTTTACACCATTGCTCATCTGAGCCTAGTTTGACAAAAAAAACTAATGTCACTTTCCGTAAAAGGAAGTTCACTGAATGTGACGAAGATAAGCTCGACTGTTTTATGCTTGAAATGTTTTTAAATTTTAAAGAGGAGCAAAATAAAAGTTTTGAAAAGTTGTGTGACTCGGTTGAGACTATGCGGACGTCGTTTGAATTCTTAGCGGAAAAATGTGATTCTTTATCCACTAAAATAAATGATTTGGAATTAGCGCGGGATGCGGACGCTAAATATATTAAAACACTGGAAGACAGGCTAGAGATTTCTGAGCGCGCATCTAGATCAACATGCATTGAAATCAGAAATATCCCGAATTGTACCTCAGAAACAAAATCCTCTCTCCTGGATACATTCTTAAAAACATCTAAATTATTAAATGTTGCTGTACAGCCCCACGAAGTGAAAGACATTTTTAGAATTGAATCCAAGGAGCCCACTTCAAAGACAATTATTGTTGATCTGACTAGCTGTCTGCTAAAAGAAAAAATTATCAGTATGTACCGAAATTTTAATAAAGGACCGTCTAAGCTCTCTACTGAACATCTACATATTAAGGGCCCATCAAAAAATATTTTTATTTCGGAAAATCTTTCGGCCAAAATGAAAAGATTGTTTTTCTTATCGCGTGACCTTGCAAACACACATAATTTTAAGTTTTGTTGGGTGTCGCACGGAAAGATCTTTCTTCGTAAAAAGGAAAACGGGCCATTGATAAGAATTAATACCGAATTGGATATTGCAAAGGTGAAACAGGACACTTTAATATGACTATTAATATGTGTTTCCATAGTGTTTCTTCTTAGTGATATATATTATATAAAAAATTTGTTTATCTATTTTACATGTATAATTGTTTCTGATTGTAATAATGAATTTTACATACAATATTTCACACACCCAGCACACACCACATTTACACATATCATACACTTTTCCAAAATATTTACTTCTTTCTCAACTATTCCGGATTTTAGATTTGTTTTCTTTAGTTCTTCATCACAGTTAGTATTCCCTTGTTCTATTCTATCTATAAAATGAATGACTTGAATACTATAAATGACGATATAGATAATATTTCGGTGTCTGATTCTCATCTTTGCCAACCAGAGGATAGCATTTCTTATGTTAAAAATTTTGGAGACTTTAAAGTCTTACATGTTAATATCCGAAGCATTAACTGTAATTTCAACCTTTTTCAAACTTTACTGCATAGACTCGGATATCAGCTTGATATCCTTGTTCTATCAGAATGCTGGTTAAGCAAGGCTCCATTCATTCCAATTCTTCCAGGATACGAATACCATCAATCTAATTTTACTACTCAAAATGAAGGCGTGGTCACCTATGTTCGAGCTGGTTTAAGTTGCAAAGTAACCTTACCTCCACTAAATGATGCTAATTGTATTATTTTGGAATTTCCTAATTCTCTTGCTGTAGTAGCGTTATATCGATCACCTTCTTTTAGGAACCTTGATCCCTTTATTACGAGTCTAGATAACGTGCTCCTTTCTATCAAATCAAACAAAAGTATTCTGGTCATCGGTGATATCAATATTAATATAATTGCAAATAACGCAGATCCTTCCACCGATGAGTATCTTAATTTATTGGCCTCACACGCTTTATTGCCTGCTCATCTTTTCCCAACTCGCGAAGGCAATTGTCTTGATCATGTAATGCTTCGTACGCCATACAAAGCTACTACTTTAGTCCTTGATGCTACGTTTACTGACCATAACCCGGTTTTATGCTTTATACATGCGGAAATTGCAAAACCATCTAAGAATAATTATTCTGTTCATACTCATATTGATATTCCCTCGGTTGTGAACGTGCTTGAAAATACCGATTTTTCCTCTGTCTTAGATTCTACTGATCCAGATGAGTCAGCAACCAACCTAGTTAACACCTTATCCTCTATAATTACTTCTCATAGCCGCACAATCCCTTGTAGAAAACGCATAATAAAACCCTGGATTACACCCGGTCTTCTGAAATGTATTCGCCACAGAGATAAACTTTATCGCAAATTTAAGAAACACCCAGAAAATATTCTCAACAAATTGATATTCATCCGTTACCGTACTTTCTGTAATAAGCTTTTAAAGAAAATTAAACGAGAATACGAACAAAGTAGGTTCCAGAAAATCAGAAAGAACTCCAGGGCTGCGTGGAATGTCATAAAGGAAATATCCGGACTAAAAAGAAAGGATTCTAATGCAAGTGATTTATTAAATTCGTGTAGTTGTCCCAGTCTATCCGTCAATTCAGTCAATAATTACTTTGCGAATGTGGGTAAGGATATGGCTCATAAAATTATTGAAAATTCTCGATCGGCTACTTCAAATAATTATAATAACCCAAACATCTTTCCACAAAACTCTTTAAATACTCCTGTAAATTCAATGGTACTTCTGAACATTGAAAACGAAGAAATCCTTACAATTATTAACAACCTTAAAGACAAATGTGCAGTTGGCTGGGATGGTATTCCCGCGTCCGTCATTAAATCTGCAAGACAAGTTCTCGCCCCTTTTATCTGTTATGTCCTAAGCCTCTGCATATCAAAAGGCGTGTTTCCAATTGTTTTTAAAAGAGCTGTTGTCCATCCGATTTATAAGAGTGGAAATGGAGATAGTGTCGCAAATTATCGTCCGATATCTGTGCTTACAGCTTTATCCAAAATCTTTGAAAAAGTCCTAAATAACAGGCTTCTAACATTTCTTAATTCTAATAATGTCTTTTCAAAAAAACAGTTTGGCTTTAGACGGGGCCTATCTACAGAAGATGCATTACTGTCATTAACTAATTGCATTATTAACAATTTTGAGCATCAACTGAAAACTGTAGCTCTCTTTCTGGACCTCTCTAAAGCATTCGAAACTGTCTCTGTTCCTATTCTTCTATCCAAATTGGAACGTTGTGGTATCAGAGGCTCTGTTCTGGATATATTTAGCAGTTACCTTTCTGACCGTACACAATGTGTCGTTATTAATAACATCAAGAGTGAGTATGTTTCAGTTTCATTCGGCGTTCCTCAAGGC
Source organism: Colias behrii (assembly GCA_029959065.1). Lineage (NCBI taxonomy): Eukaryota > Metazoa > Arthropoda > Insecta > Lepidoptera > Pieridae > Colias > Colias behrii. Next base: position 4,011,481 of record JARWMC010000019.1, on the reverse strand, counting down.
AGTGTCTTAGGACCTACCCTGTTTTTACTCTACATTAATGACTTATGTGACCTCTCTCTCAATAATTGTAAAATAATTTCGTATGCTGACGATACTACTCTGATTCTTTATGCTCAGACATGGAATGAGGTACGTAGTGTTGCTGAAAACGCCTTAAAACTTGTCCAATATTGGCTGCAACAAAATCTTCTTACCCTCAATATTGCAAAAAGTAAATTTATAACTTTTGCGCCCAAAATTTCGTCCATGCCCCCACTAACATTCACCATTTGCGCCCATGACTGTCTCAAAACTGACCCTTTTGTTCAATGTAGTTGTATACATCTGGAGAAAGCCACTAGTTTAAAATATTTGGGAGTTTCAATAGATCCAACATTGTCGTGGAAGCAACAGATCGATACCGTTTGTTCTAAAGTCAGAAAATTAACATATGTTTTCAAATGCCTCAGAGGAGTGATAGACTTCCGTTATTTGGCAACGGTCTATTACGCACTGATTCAGTCTGTTACTTCTTACTGTCTAACCTCCTGGGGAGGTTGTGTTAAATCTCTGATGATTCGCTTGGAACGAGCCCAACGGGCTGTACTTAAGACAATCACCAACAAACCTCTCCGCTTTCCAACTAGCGAATTGTATGCCCTATGCCAAGTGCCGTCGGTACGTCAATTATATATACTAAAAATTGTTATGAGAAAACACTTGGATACTTCTTATGACCCCAACCTTATAAATTCCAGGCGTAGATATGACAGGGTGTGTACTATTGAACGTCGCAGAACCGCGGTAGCTGGTCGCCACTATCCATTTATTAGTTCCTTAATCTATAATAAACTCAATCAAGTTTTAAATATCTACCCACTCTGTAATTTTAAACTTAAAAATATAGTCCTTGATTGGCTTTTGTCCCGTTCGTATGAAGAAACTGAAGAAATTATTAAATTTACAGTCTAAAACTTGGAAAAACCCATACACACTGGCACATACTCACACACACACACACACACACTCACATACTCACACACTCATATACTCATACACTCACGAATACACATCTTCAGTCTCACAAACACACCTGCTATCTAGAATTTTGTACTACTTTTTTTTTCTATTTTTAACCGACTTAATTTGCATAATATTATTGTTAAACTTGTTACATTATTAAGATGGAACTTATTTTATGTATGGAGGTGGGCGTTGGCATCCGTGCCACAGCTCTTATGCTTTTACGGATGTCATCGTAATTTAAGTTTATGTACAATTTGTTATTATGTTCCAAATAAAGAATTTTTGAATTTGAATTGAATTTTTACTGACAAATAATCCAAGCAAAATATGTACTGAAATATTGAAGCTGACTAACAATCTATCCCTGAGACATAGTAATAAATAATAATGTTTCTACTTCTCTTTTTTTTAAGAAAAGCTGAACCCAAACCACAAGAATAGGCACGATTAGATCATTTTTGCAAAGTCATGTACCTTAAGTGGGTGAAATGTAGCATGAAATAACTATGCCCGAAAACAGTTTTCTTTACTCATACATATGTATAAATCGATATAGAAAATAAATGGATAATTAACGTTCGGTTATAGTTTTGTCCAGTCACTACCTATAACATCGTTATGAAAATGCCAGTTTCACAACCATTACTTTCGATTAAAGATATTCATATAATTTGTGCACGAATGTTTTTTGCACGAATTATCAAAAGGTAATTAAAAAATGAAAGAATAAATATGTAATTAGCTTTCAGTAATTGTAGTTAAAGCAAAAATAATATGAAAAGTTTTCCGCTAATGCTGTATTGATTCTCCCAATTTTCCGAGCATAATTTACAAAGCTACTAACAACGTTATGGTTCAGCACAAGCTTCAAAAAATGTATTAGCATAATCCAAATATAGATATAGGTAAAATCGATCGGCATCAACTTCATACCAATTAAAGACTCATCAGTAAGGAAATCATCGTTGCGCATTTTCCAAGATGTATTCTGACTGAACACCTCGCACGCTCCATTGAACCGGAAACCTCTTACAATCCCAGTCATTTTCCGTTTAGTGTCGCCCTCTTATTATTTTCGTGACATTTAAGAAAGGACCCGTCACTTTATAAAAGTTACTGTCTTCAGGTGAAAAGCGGTTCAGTTAAATCTTTATTTGAATTTACCTGCTGCAGTTGCAATTTACATGACATTGTCCTTTCCTGAATGCATTCAGATTGCAGGGATTGCATATTTCACAGCTATTTCACCCTTTGTTCCGGGCTCGCCTCTACATTTAATTTATTTAATAAATAATTTAAAGGAAAACGACTGATGTTGTCAAGTCTAAATTTGCAATTTCATTTTAATATCACGTACAACATCAGAAAAACACATAGCTAATAATATTGATCTAACTTTAACCCCTCGATTACATAACCAAATTGAGCTATAAATGCTTCCATTATTCAATTGAAAAAAAAAGTGGCTTACCCTTTCCCAAAACAGGTTAAACATGACATTTAGAATAGACTTTTTGGCGCCATACAATAAGGTTACAAAAGGTACTCTGATCTCGCCAAAGCAAAGATTATTCCCATTCATTGGGTCCCTTTTTCAGTTCCTATATTTATTTGTGTAGAATAATCAGGGACCTTGGCCCCGGGTCGCTTAAATTTGTACGAAATATTTAAACAAGGAAACCCTTGATAAAAAAGGACCTTTGATGGAGTGTTGAAATGAGATCGAAAAATTTCCATAATGAATTGATGAATGTATTAATATTTTTGGATACAAATCGGGGCTGTACAAAAATAAACATTCATTGAGTTTATAAAGTACTCCCATCGAGTGAAAAATATTAATTTGAAACATAATTTATCCGTCTAGAGAATGAAAATTATGATATGATTATAGCACATTTTGCTACATTAGCAATAATTGAACTAATAAATTATCTTTGCTGTATCTAACCTAGACGGAGTCGCCGTCGGATATTAGTATTCAATTAAATTACTGCCTAACTACAGGTGATTAAATTGGAACCTTAATGGCAGTTGAAGCCATATGCTTGAGCTATGTTAGCATCCTTTATGGTTACGAATCGAGTTACTGCACTAATTAACTAGAAATTGGATGCGGGGAATAAACCTTTGAAAATAAATGAAAAAGCAATTATAACAGACCTAATTATATGAATACTTCAATACTACTAATTACTTCACAAGGATTATAAATTAGAATAGGTACATACTTATGATATAATGAATAAATCGCGTTTAAAATTCTTTAATTTATAAATGTTTCACAAATTCAAACTTAAGTTAATTACGTAACCCAATTCGGAATTTACATGATATTTCGAGGCAGGAATTTCATAAACTTTTGCGGTATTTCGAGCGATAAGTTTCATTTACATCAAAAGCGTTATTAAGAGTGACACAGTTAAAACGTATTTAAAATTAGGCAGTATACTTAGAATTGTGAACATTAAATAAGTTATATAAGCGTTTCGTTTTATCTTTATACTATGGTTATATCCAATTAATGCCAACAGCCAAGGTATTGTTTAGATAACGTGTTGGAAAATAATTAAATTGCGAAATTTGTATTACATGTGAGGTAAAAGAGAAACATCAATTATCAGATTGATTACAATCTTGATCGTTTAACTTTAACACGGATATTATTAAACAGTGTAACATTTATAGGTTGTAATTTCTTTATTTCTTGTATAAATAAAAAGATTTTTATACAGCAAAAATTATGTAAATAGTTAAATGTCTTTCAGTATAATGAAATGATTATTACCAAATTAAAAAATCACAATCCACTCATATTTTGTGGTAAATTGTATTTTAAATACTTCGTTTTTGTTCTAGTGCTTACTTGAAAGATGACTTTGCAGTTCTACCGTATCTAGAAGCAGGCTTCAACAGGGTAAGTGGGTTACACTTAAGATATTTTTAAAAAGAAATAATAATATTCTGAATCATCTTATACACAATTTAAAATGATAACCTTTTGTCACTCTTGAAAGTATCTTTATCGTAAATATTTTTTATATGTATAATGCGTTAAACTCGTAATTATATTATAGGTACAACAAAAGCTTTTACAATAAATAGGTAGTTGTTGTGTGAAAATATAACCTAAATATTTCGTAAAACATACGGTCTACATCATACAATTATTGTATTCGAAAAATATTGTATTACTTATTTTATGAAATTGTACTTACCAGACACAAATACCTTTTTACTAGATGCGAAGATTATATCCCAGTTTTCTTTCCTTTCAAGACGATAGAAACATCGTAAGAATAATATGTAATAAAATACGAGACTAATAAGCTTTTCTCGAACACAAAAGATGGGAAAAATCAAAACGGCATTGAGCAAGAATGGAATGACAAGGCGACGGTTTATTGTTATCGAGAAATATATAATGTTTCTTGTTATATGATTAGCTTTTGTTATCGAATCATAGCGAAGATTGTAAGTGCAGGCACGTCATTATTTTCTTTCTTTCTGGTGGCGAAACGGAGTTCGCCGGGTTTGCTAGTAGGTTATAAATGTAGTTTATGGATTGATAAAGCTTTTCTTTTCGTGGCTGTATTTTGAAAGAAAATATAGGATGATCGGTCGATAATAAGCCTTTAATAATATACGTAACAATGACTAATCTGATTACAGCGTGTATCAAAATAATTAAAATAATTAGTTCTATCTTTCTTTCGATGAGACCACGTGATGGAAATACTTAAATTATTATGTCACTTCCGATAAATCAGTTATGCTATCGTAAAATCTCAATCGTCACTTATCACAAATTTTCAATATCTTAATTTGTTTATATGACGTATACGGATGCTATTATTAACCACACATTGATTACTTTTTATAATTTATAATGCTACTAGCTTTCCACCCGCAGACTCGCCCACGCAGTCAAAGAAAAACCCGCATAGTTCCCGTTCCCGTGGGATTTCCGGGATAAAACCTATCCTATTTCCCGGGATAAAAATATCTCTATACCAAATTTCATGCAAATTGGTTCAGTAGTTAAGGCGTGATTGAGTAACAGACAGACAGACAGAGTTAGATACTTTCGCATTTATAATATTAGTATGGATATGGATTGTTGTGTGTTTGTGTGTGTTGGAATAAATTATTTCTTTCTTTATTAAGTGTAATAATTAATAATTTTAAATGTTAAATTTTATTATAGCTTATTAAAGAAAACAGAAAGCGAAACAGAACTTGTTATATTAACAGGTCAATCTTTTGAAGGTTTTTAACCTTAAAAAAAATAAACACAACCTTTCCCATAAATGCAATTTAATTTATCTCATGTTTCTCTACCAGATAATGGTAGAAACGCTAGGCTCCACAGCATGGTGCGCCGAAGTCCTACAGGCGCGGTCGGCCGCGGCCACCGCTCGCGCGCAAGTGGCCGCCGTCACCGCGCTTGTCGCGGCTGCTGACCGCTGCAGGGACCTCGTGGCTATTACTGATGACCAGCAGAGGGTCCTGGTGAGTGGGATGGACTTTTATTTGTATGAACTGTGACACAGTAGTGTTTGAATACGTACTCAGAGTGTCAGAGTAGCAAAGTGCAATAGATGTTGTTTAGCCATGAATAAATAAACACAAATCATCTTTATATACCTATATTGTAGAATTCTAGCTGATAATTTGTAACAACGGTTTGTACAAAATAGAAAAATATACACATCATAATACAGTTTACATGTCTCTTTCGTTCTCTCTAAATATTTTTTGACGTGACAACGTCTTATAATTCGATAGAGCCGGCTGCACGCACGAAAAAACATGACTCATGCGGCGTTACCTCGCTCTGAGGCGTTCCATGTTAGGTTTGAAGTGCAAGCGAGAGCGCGGATTCGCGGAACGAGCGACAAAGAAGCATAATCGGACGTTGTCACGTTCAACTATCGTCAGTAAACCGACTTTACAGACAACCAATTTTTTCTTTAATCGAACATTTGAGAAAGACCCTCATATAGAAGGCAAGGGTCAGTCTCCAAAACTTCCATTTAACTAAACTTCCATTCCTCAGCTCACCAACAAGTCATGGTGCCGCGTGGTGGGCTGGCGGGCGGAGGAGGGCCCGCGCGCGCTCACCGACACCGTGAGCGGCGAGGGGCTGCGGCTGGCCACCAGCGGCGCGCGCGACTGGGAGGCGCCCGTCATGCTGCGGCGCCGCGCCTCGCCCGACCCCGTGCTGCTGTCGTGCAAGGGGGCCGCCGTGTCGCTCACTAGGTATGTTCCAGTTCCAGTTGTGGTGCTGCATAGTGCAGTAGCGTGCAAAGGAAGGCCCGCGTGCGTACATCGACCACGAGTGATACACTGTTGATCAATTATAATATTAATATTACACTTCTCTTTGATACGTGCTATTTTGCGGCGCATGCGACTAATAGGTGACGGTGATGTTTCGCCGCCGCGCCTCACTGTGCCATGTGTTGCTGTCGTGCAAGAGTGCTGATTTTTCGCTCATTAGGTACTTAGATAATATAGTCTTCTAACGTGCTCGGTATTTTTTCTGACGTACTCTTGCTCTTGAACTATTGTTGGGTATACTTGTAACAAATCACTGATCATGATATCAGAATCCGTTAACAAGACTTCTATTTTTATTAAATCTTACAAACATTCGCCCGATTTCAAAAAGATTTTCACTTTAAGTTTTCCTATAAAATTTCTCATATAATTCGTGTTTATAACCCCAGGAGCACATCTCACATAGTGGTGGTGTGCGAGGCGAGCGGCGCGGAGGGCGAGCGCGCGCGCGGCTCGCTGCACTCGATCCGGCGCGGCTCGCTCGACGTGCGCTCCGTCGCGTCCGACGGCCTGCGCCGCACCTCGCTCGCCAAGCTGCAGGGCCTGCCCTTGGAAGCGCCTATCACTAAGGTGAGGACTTCTACGTTAAAGTATAAGGTGCTGATGGTATTTGAGGGTGCTTTAAGAACTAATAAACTAAGAATTAGAAAGCTAAGGGTGCATTACCTTCACTACATAGTATAAAACAAAATCGCTTTCTCTGTCCCTATTTCCCTATGTACCTTTGTATGCTTAAATCTTTAAAACTACGCATCGGATTTTGATGCGGTTTTTTTTAATAGATAGAGTGATTCAAGAGGAAGGTTTTAGTATATAATTTATTAGGTTTTAGACAAAGCGGACGAAGCCGAGGGCGGTAAGCTAGTAAGAAAATATAATGAAAAATGTTAATTAAGTTTAACAGATGTACGGACGACATTATTACTTTTTATTTATCATAAATATAAGTAAAAGTATAAATCTAGTCCGATATATTTTTATTCGATTATTATCATTTCTTTGAAGTTACTACGAAGTTACGAACTTATAATTTTTATATTGGATAACCAAATCAAGAGATTTAAAAAATGTAATACTTTCAAAAACACTCTTTTACAACAATTTTAGATCGTGTCTACGTTTTGATAAATAAGTGATTTTATATTTCGATCGTACCTTAACCTCCTCAGTCTCTACTGTAAATGATACATCCGAGGCAGTTAATTTCAATCGGCAGTGGGAATAAAATTAAAAGGTTTTTCACATAATATGCTATTCCATAGGTGATATCACTTCTCTCCACGGCGACAGAAGGCGCTCCACCATCAACAGTCGCTTGCATCGAGCGCGCGGTCGACATGCTGCGGACTTCCGAACTGTACTCCCCTCAGATGAGAGAGGACCCCAAAATGCGCGCGGAAGACCCCATCGCTACTGACCTTATTGGCGCTCTACTATCGGTAAGTTAATTAAATATTTTCAATTGTACTTGATATTGTAATTTGTGAATATTGTTAGTGTGTAACTTTTATGTATTACAATTTTATATTATAAATCCTATAAATGGTAATGTTTTTGTACTCGCACTTATTAACAGACCAAACTATGGTGAGTTATATAAACGAACTATAAAAAGCAACTGTAGAGCATATTCAAAAGCATTATCAAAAGGCTTATATATATTTTTATTTACGCAGTTTATTGGCAATAAGTTACACAGCAATGTGTACTAACATGATATTTATTTGTTCATGATCCTGTTGGGCCTGGATAGCGGGAGCAAGTGAACGCAAACCTTACGTATATGGTAGGAGGATTCAGATTATCACAGCATCTTCTGTGACTGTCCTTAGATTTTTTCAGCATAGATGATTCGTTTGATTGTCGCCGATACTTCGCTTGCACTCTTTGTTATGGGGATCGTTTTGATTGGATTTATACATAAAGATGGACCAATATGTTTTCCATGGAATAATTGCTCTCTTTTAAACAACCTTCCTAACTTACAGCAGATATTAAGCATACACACTCAAACATCATCTAATATAATATAATAAAAATTTCCTAATCTAAAAATCTAGCTTTGCTTTAAAAATTAATTAATATTACACAATTTTTATAACAGACCAAATAATATTATTTATTAACAAGTAGTCTTGTGATTAGTATGTATATTAGTATTAGTATTGTTAAATATTTATCCTTTTATTTTTATTTTTACACTACTAAAATCAAAACGATCTCCATTGTCAAGCTGTTCTGAAAATCTTTACACGTAGCATTCCGTCGAAACTATGTATTAATGTATGTTTAACTAATATATATAACTAATTATTTATCTGTGTACATTTAATTATCATATTATATTATAACCCATTCATCCATAGAGTTTATTCATGAGTAGATAACAACAATGCAAGAAAACAGCATTGTCGTATGTAACAAGTACCTACATAATAAACATAGATTACTTAATTATTATTTTAAACACGTATTGAGATTATTTTTCTTTCAATTCATATTGTATTTCACACATAAGTATTTATTACTTAACTGTACAAAGTTTTGCAAGCAGATTATAATTCTATAAGTCATGAAATTATTATTAAATTTTAACATTTTTTAAATGTAATAATTTTCCATATATAATTTTTCTATCCACAGGGAACCTCAAACGTCTTGTCATCTCGAAGGAGCAGCAACGATTCAACAGTCGTGCGATCGCAAACCAACAGGACTAATATCAAACATAAGGTAATTATAATATTATGTCAGTCAATATACTTGTATTATACAGTATTAAAGTACAAAATTATTTAAAAAATTGAATAAAATGTCCAATTCGGTTATTCTAATTACCATATACCTTGCATAACCATACCATAATATCCATAGATACGAAATTAAATCAACCCAATTAAATTCATACAACAAACTTAAAATAACCGCGTTTTAATAGGAAAAAGTATATAAAAAATCATCGATCACAAGAAAATTACAATTTTAACTCTATCTTTTTTCTCACATTTTATTGTCCAAACATTTCTCCTTTCCTTATTCATTTGTCTTCATTCCATCCTATGTATAAAGTAACAATGTATTATTTAAGAAACAAATTTATTCGTACAAAAACCAACCTATCTAATCAATCTCCAAGCAATCGTTACAGACGTCTGGCCAACTGCGTGAAGTCCTAGACACAGCACTCAGTTGGGACTTTGAGATATTCCGCCTCGAGGACCTCACTCGCGGTCGCCCGCTCACTCACTTGGGACTCACACTCATGGGCGGCCGCTTCGATGTGTGCTCCACACTCGAGTGTGATGAGCGGACATTACTGCATTGGCTGACGATCATAGAAACCAATTACCACGCGGTCAATACTTACCACAATTCGACGCACGCTGCTGATGTGCTACAGGTAATTAATTTTCATAGTTAGAGTGAGAAATCTTATACTAAATTTTCATATAAGATATTAGTAAATTTACTCTTATGATATTTATAACATATACATATATATTTTTTTTTCAGTAACATTTTTTAGTATTTCCTGTTACATCATTTAAAATTATAAACTGAAACTGTTACAATTACTAATAATAACTATTCAATCCGATTCACAAATTTTTATGTGTTTTCAACGCTACACCACCCTAATCACAGGGTGGTGTAGCGTTGAAACACACACGTTGATTAGGGTGGTGTAACACACACCTGCACAGTACACAACACCAAACTATCCTCTATCAACCTAAAATTTCCATCAACAAAATTCCAGGCAGTCGCGTTCTTCCTAGAAAAGGACCGTCTCAAGAACCTTCTAGAACCGCTCGAAGCAGCGGCTGCCCTTATCTCCGCAGCGGCCCACGACATCGACCACCCGGGCACGTCGTCCGCGTTCCTGTGCAACTCGCGCCACTCGCTCGCGATCCTGTACAATGACGTCAGCGTGCTCGAGTCGCACCACGCTGCGTTGACGTTCAAACTGACGCTTAGTGAGTTGGAATTTTTTTTTTGTGTGGTGTTTCTCAATGTTAGCCAGAAGGGCTTCTACATTTTAACGCGGACGCGAGAGTTGGAACGTTCTGGATTGTTTATATGGGCGATTTGTTGTACTTGAAGAGAAATATTGTGTTGATTGATGGGACGTATTTTCTAAAACAGTACCTACATTCTACTATATAATTAATAGGTAATAGGATAAATAATAAATGGGCTTAATGCTTGGCTATATAGTTTAGCTCCTTTTAACCAACTTCCACAACATATTTTAATAAAAAAACAACGATTGTAGTATTTCACAAATTATCATTAAAGTTTTTTAAAAATGTAAATAAATTCTAACTAACGATTAATCTTTTTTGAAATAATTTACAAAATAATATATTTCCAGACGACGACCGCGTGAACATATTCAAGAATCTCGACCGCGACACGTATAAGTCGGTCCGACACAACGTCATCGACATGATCCTAGCGACTGAGATGACGAAACACTTCGAGCACTTGGCCAAGTTTGTGAACGTGTTCTACGCCAAGTCCACCGGTAGCAAGGAGGATAATATGCATACTGATGTGAGTATCTTGATATTTTAAAATAGGTTCATAGACTAATCAAGTGAAGCTACGCTACGAAGAACACGGGTGTGAATCCCGCATGATGATCGATTTTCTTAAAAATTTACAAAAATGATGACCAGTTTGATCATCAATTATTTCCTTGACCATTTTTAATATCCCATTATATAAACATTTTTAATATCCGTCATACATTAAAATACATTAGATTCTGTAGAAAATCTTATAAAAATTGCATACAAACTTTCAGGAACCACTATCTTTGGACACGACAGCGCTGACGTCACAGGAGAATGTAGTGCTAGTGAAAAGGATGATGATCAAATGCGCAGACGTCTCGAATGCTTCACGGCCACAGAAGTTCGCTTTTGAATGGGCTAGAAGGTATAGTTACAGTCATATTTCTTAACACAGTTGGCAGTAACGATATATCTTATAAATTCTTTCTACGAAATAAACTACTCATGTTTTACATTAAGTTATTCCATAAATCAAATTAGAATAAAAATTGAAAGTTTAGACTGTAAACGGCATAGATATATCTCTTCAACCTTTTGTATCTTTAACTTAAGCTCCTATTTTAATCATACAATATGGAAATAAATAAATAAAAAAGAGCGTGCATGTCAAGCACACGTGTCAGAAGTGAAACTTCTTTGAAAAGATTCAAAGATACCAAAATCGTCGCCTTACTCCATAACGTGACGGTATTGCCATGACGCGACCTTGAAATTTTACTCTTAACGCGCCTAAAGAAATTTCACCTCACTACATAGTATAAAACAAAGTCGCTTTTTCTGTTCCTATTTCCCTATGTCCCTATGTATGCTTAAATCTTTAAGACTACGCAACGGATTTTGATGCGGTTTTATGTAATAGATAGAGTGATTCAAGAGGAAGGTTTTAGTATATAATTTATTAGGTTTTAAACAAAGCGGGCGAAGCCGCGGGCGGAAAGCTAGTAAATAATATTGCTATTACAGGATTGCCGAAGAATACTTCCTACAGACAGATGAGGAGAAGGCCAAGGACTTGCCGGTTGTGATGCCGATGTTCGACCGCGCGACCTGCTCCGTGCCGCGCTCGCAGATCGGATTCATTGATTATATCATTATTGATATGATGGAGGCTTGGGCGGGTAAGTTTTGCTCTATTACACGAGACAATAAAGTTTAAAATTATGTTAAAAAGACATGTGGCACTCGGGGACTGCCGCGGTAAAGCTATTGCATAGCATGCCTTCAAGCCACACCTCCGTGTCCGTCGGAGTGCGGAGCGTGAGGTTTTTTCGTTACGGAATTTCTCGATTCGGTCCCCGCGCTCAAGGCCCGCGATAGAAGCTATGCAATAGCTTAAAAATGTAAAGGCATGTAAAGTGATAAACGAAGTGTTTTTTTCATGAATGTTTTTAAATTAATGTGTAGATATCTAAATTCAAAATTAATAAAAACGAAAACATAAATAAAATAAAAAAAAAGGTTAAATTTGTTATTAGAACAATATTCCAATTGAAAACTAGCTGACCCGTGTTCAATTCGCTAAGTCTTGTTCAGTCAAAACTAAATCAAAAATAATAGGTAAAAAATAGACCTAGTTTATCCTTACTTTTTAAGCATTTGAATTTCCTAAAGTCATTGCGCTCACCTAGTCCACTACTAACACTCTTTTACACCATTAATATTTGAAGGGTAGCCTAGTAGTGGGTAGGGCGCTGATATTTCCTCTGGATTCCTGCAGACCATTGTTTAGGAGATGTAGAATATTGAATTTATCTATTGGAGGCTGCCCTTTTCGTGAAAAAACACTACAAGATTTTCAATAGTGCAGGGAAGAGCTGTCAACTTGGACAGAGAGACCCGACCAGGTTGATAATACCAAAGCACAGAACAACGATATGTAAAAAAAATGCATATATCATGGCCATAAATATATTTAACGCCTTACCTAAAAATATAAGAGAGCTACCGTTAAATAGATTTAAATTTAAACTTAAAAACTTGTTAATTGACAAATGCCATTATAATTTAATTGAATTTTTTGAAGCAAATATGTAATAATTTAATTTATTTTAATTTGATTTGAATCTCTGTCATCATCGTTAATAAAATGTTTATAATTTATATTAAAATTTAAAATTTAACAAGCACTGTAAAATTTAGCTAATGTAACCATTCGCATGCCAGCTGTGACTGGCGAATTGTGTAGAACATGTTCTCTCATAACAGGTAACAGAGAATGTAGGTGTGAGGGGACTTGCACTTGATTGGTTTACAGATTACTTGACAGCTAGGACGCAACGAGTTAGGGTCGATAGTCTTGAAAGTGAATGAGTGCACATTTGGCGTTCCTCAAGGAAGTACATTAGGACCTACCCTCTTCCTTGTATATATAAATGATCTATGTTGTATTACCTTACGTGGACTTGATCTTTTCATGTTTGCAGACGATACTGTTTTACTCGTCCATGATAAGACTTGGTCAACTGTAACAAAACTTGCTGAAGATTGCCTTTCTGTAGTGACTAGTTGGTTGGAAAATAGCTTACTCACTATCAATACTAGCAAAACAAAATATATGTGCTATAGTATTACATCAAAAGGTGCCGCTAGTGAAGACACGATTCTTAAAATACACACTCATCCATGTAATCGTGGTAACCATATCGGAAGCTGCAACTGTGCTACACTCTCGCGTGTTCACTCTATTAAATATCTTGGAGTTCAGATCGATGACAATTTGAATTGGACTTCACATATTTCCACTTTATCTTCTAGAGTTCGTCAACTCATTTATATTTTTAAAACTTTGAGATCTGTTGCAGAAAAAAAATTAGTAATAGAAACCTATAAATCCTTGTGCGAATGTTTAATAAGGTATTGTATATGTGCTTGGGACAATGCATCCAAATCGCTCCTTATAACAGCTGAGCGTGCCCAGAGAGCAATTCTTAAAGTCTGCCTTCATCTACCATTCAGTCATCCCACAAGTGATGTTTATAAAAAAGCCAGAGTTTTAAGTATCAGAAAGCTTTTCATATTTGAAACCTTGAGACGCTATCATAAAAAGGACGTGCCTTACCTACCTGAAAATACCAAGCGTGTGGATCGTTGCCCGTTTCCAAAAACGAAATCACGATTCGCACAAAAGCACTACAATGTAGTTGCGCCGCACCTGTACAATATTATAAATAATGAACTAAAATCTAAAAAAGTAAACAATAATGGAATAAAAAACTTAATACTTACCTGGCTTGAGTAGTTTGACTACGACGATACTGAAATCATTTTAAGGGATCTTTTATAATTTTTAACAACATAATATGGATAAAAAAAAATATGTATATATAATAAATCACATCAACAAAAAATGTTTATAAATTACAACATATATGCACAACTACACCTACACATACACACATACACACACACTCACACACAAACACCCACACACTCTCACACACACCCAGACACTCAATTTCAAATTATTTATTTGTCAGAATTGTGGTAATACAAGGTCACATGATTTAATATTTCACTTATTTTATTTTATATTTCTTTTTAGCATTCATCGACATGCCGGAACTGGTGAACCACGCGCGCTCCAACCACCAACGTTGGCGCGAACTCGACGAGGCCGGTGTCACTAGCGCGGCTGATGTACGGCGGGCGCTGAGACACTCAGTACTGCCCGCTGGGGCTACTGCTGAGGAGTGAGATTGGCGAGATTGGCGTACGTGTCAGTTCTGTAGTATAGTATAGGTGGAGATGTAAAGGAGTTTGGGAAGACGGTCTTAGAATCAAAATATCCACGATATTTCCAGCGCGGCTGATGTACGACGGGCACTCAGACACTCAGTACTGCCCGCTGGGGCTACTGCTGAGGAGTGAGATTGGCGAGATTGGCGTACGTGTCAGTTCTGTAGTATAGTATAGGTGGAGATGTAAAGGAGTTTGGGAAGACGGTCTTAGAATCAAAATATCCACGATATTTCCAGCGCGGCTGATGTACGACGGGCACTCAGACACTCAGTACTGCCCGCTGGGGCTACTGCTGAGGAGTGAGATTGGCGAGATTGGCGTACGTGTCAGTTCTGTAGTATAGTATAGGTGGAGATGTAAAGGAGTTTGGGAAGACGGTCTTAGAATCAAAATATCCACGATATTTCCAGCGCGGCTGATGTACGACGGGCACTCAGACACTCAGTACTGCCCGCTGGGGCTACTGCTGAGGAGTGAGATTGGCGAGATTGGCGTACGTGTCAGTTCTGTAGTATAGTATAGGTGGAGATGTAAAGGAGTTTGGGAAGACGGTCTTAGAATCAAAATATCCACGATATTTCCAGCGCGGCTGATGTACGACGGGCACTCAGACACTCAGTACTGCCCGCTGGGGCTACTGCTGAGGAGTGAGATTGGCGAGATTGGCGTACGTGTCAGTTCTGTAGTATAGTATAGGTGGAGATGTAAAGGAGTTTGGGAAGACGGTCTTAGAATCAAAATATCCACGATATTTCCAGCGCGGCTGATGTACGACGGGCACTCAGACACTCAGTACTGCCCGCTGGGGCTACTGCTGAGGAGTGAGATTGGCGAGATTGGCGTACGTGTCAGTTCTGTAGTATAGTATAGGTGGAGATGTAAAGGAGTTTGGGAAGACGGTCTTAGAATCAAAATATCCACGATATTTCCAGCGCGGCTGATGTACGACGGGCACTCAGACACTCAGTACTGCCCGCTGGGGCTACTGCTGAGGAGTGAGATTGGCGAGATTGGCGTACGTGTCAGTTCTGTAGTATAGTATAGGTGGAGATGTAAAGGAGTTTGGGAAGACGGTCTTAGAATCAAAATATCCACGATATTTCCAGCGCGGCTGATGTACGACGGGCACTCAGACACTCAGTACTGCCCGCTGGGGCTACTGCTGAGGAGTGAGATTGGCGAGATTGGCGTACGTGTCAGTTCTGTAGTATAGTATAGGTGGAGATGTAAAGGAGTTTGGGAAGACGGTCTTAGAATCAAAATATCCACGATATTTCCAGCGCGGCTGATGTACGACGGGCACTCAGACACTCAGTACTGCCCGCTGGGGCTACTGCTGAGGAGTGAGATTGGCGAGAAGATTGGCGTACGTGTCAGTTCTGTAGTATAGTATAGTGTGTTGGAGAGATGGGAAGATTAGGAGGAAGATCTTAGAATATGGATATTACCAGTGGAATGAGTATGGAGCCGTGTACATTCACACGCGTGAGGCGAACATTACCAGTGCAGTTGATGTGCATCAACTCTGCAGAAAAGCATAGTGTGGTGTATTCGCTTCGGAAAGAAAATAGAAAGTGGATGAATCGTCGCCGTCACCGCTAAGGAGTGAAAGTAGAAAAAATAGTGTGGAGATGATGTGTTCTCCGCTGGTGTGAGCCACGTGTTTCAGTGTTGAGCGTTCAGTGGCCCTGTGTAATAGCATATGGAGCATCTTTGGATAAACGGCTTCAAACCCCGGTTTCTGGATTTGGAATTGGATCTTTATTTGGGTCCGGATGCAAATGACTTTGATGGAATCCTGGAACAGGGATTTTACCTGTTTATCGCTTTGAATGATTGAAGCTATTGGTTGAAGCCAATATGGAAATGAATTTATAATCAACAAGTTCTCTCTTGGAGATCCTTCTGCTAGCTAATCTAGGAGCAAAGAGAAAGTAAATAAATGAATCTTCTAGTAGGAGGAACAAAAAATAAAATGAAATAAATATGAAGAATATTATAAGACCTCTAGGTCTTGCGAGATTTTTAATGAGTTCTATAGACTTGATTAGGGCCTGAAAAAATAATGGATTCGTCAGAATGAACCAGAAGTGTTGTCGATATCGGGGCCAAATGTTGGAAATTGATAGGAAAGCGTTACGGTTGAAATAAAAGACGTTTAAAGACGAATAATTAATTGTCTACAATGTGCATTTGGAATTTGCCGTTTACGTTATAAGTCTGAACGGAGCACCGCTGTTGATCCGACGGTGTCCGATAATACGCTTATTTTATATACTTATATTCGTGTTAGAGTAGAAGTCAAATGTTACATCTGCTTAGAATAGGTATTGTATTTGATGTTTGTTGTATCCATTATCGAATCGGTTTTAATAATTTTATTGTCAATGTTGTCATATTGTTAGGTAATACTTACCTCTATAAACTAGGACACCATACGAATAATGCAAGCCAAGCCATTCAGATGGTTCGATGTGTGTTAAAATGACCTTAATTGTTTTAAAATTGTCAATACACTTTCATATTTGACTTGCAAACATGATGCATATGGTATGAGTGTACTAGTTTCGAGAGGTCAGTGTATAATAATTAATCCATTGTATTTGATGTGCATACAGTTGCCATTTAGACGGGTATAATTTGTGTAGGTAGGTAATTAATCCGTGATTGGAGTGCCATAGAGTGGCGACGTCATTGAGATTTTATTTTCACCCTTATCTTATAGAATATTAAATTGAATATCGTTCGTTTGACTCGTAAAACTAAATCATTCATTTTTTCTTACTGCACGCCATGACACCATAAAATAATCGCAGCCGTACATTTATAAGTACATATAATATAATCACGTCGGAACATTCTTAGATATGTTACCAACGTGATACATCTACATAATATATACTTGAGCTTTGAAAAATGCCTATTTTTATATAATATACCTTTTATACTATCCATTTACCAAATCTCTCGGCCACGTCATATCAAAATTCAAAATTTTTGAATCTTTTTAAGTAGATTTTTTCTAAACTTTAAATAATAGACGATTTATTATGAATCCTTTCTTTCATTCCTTGGAATAAATATATACAAATCTTTGATACCTACATAACGTATATTAAATATTAACATTAATATATTATGAACTTTATAACTAATGTTGATTAATTTCGCTTCAACATTTCATTTCCTTATAATAAATTATTGTATTTGAGTAGGATAAATGTTTATACTAATTATGAAGTAGAGTGTATTCGTCTATATGACGCTGGTAAATTAAATAATTGTGTATTTTAAATAATTATTATTAATTATATAATATGATGACGCTTCCTTGTGCTCAATGTCAATATTTAACGGTCTAATGTTAATTGATAGATGTTGTACTAATTAAATTTTTTGCCTTTTCGATAATTATAAAAAAAAATCTTATTTAACGTAGAATACAGTGTTCAATCTCAAATAAAATATGTATTGTGTGTTATACCTGTAACTAAATAAATATAGTTTTTGTCTACTGTCAAAGCACACTATTTTTGAGAAGTAGCTCAAATTATGACTAACCATAAAATGATGTTAATTTTAGAACAAATGATTCATTAAGAAATGATTACAGTACTCACACAGAACTTCAGTTTAGGTTAACAATGTAGAAATAATATTTTTGGATGTATGGAGTAAATAGAAAAAAATTCTAAGTATATTCCTGATGTGCATTGTTCTAAAGTTAATATTGGATTGAATTATCTTAATGTCAAATTGGTGTTGAATTGTACATCTGTATAATATAGAGGGGCTGGTCCCCAATATTTGTGTATTAGGAATTAAGATACAATGTTATTAAATTTTATAGTAAACATAATATTTAGTATATATCTATATAAAAAGACAACAGTACAGTCTGTATAAAAATGTTTCCTGTTTATATAATTTTATTGCACAAAAATATATTAAATTTTTTGTCAAGCGTAGTTCTTTTTTTAATTGTATACGTATAAACCGCGCCAATAAAAAATAGACGATCAGCTTGCTTGCTGTCTCACATGCACATGTGCGATAGCTTTAATGCTATCTTGCTCGCACTTATGAGATGTCGTTAATCGTCTTTTTCGGGATTCGTTTTCTTTTACGCGGGATTTTTAAACGTAAATTAACGTTAAGTTTACGGACAAAACATGTAATATGTATTTTAAATAGTGATCTGATGATGTCTAATTCTTATATTACGTGCTGAAGTATTAAAACTTAAGCAGCCGCTTACGGCTTTATTTATGTACTGATTGTATGCGTTTCATTTTCCAATATGAATGACATTGTTAAGTGTTGTAAATAAATCGAAATCTAATAAAATGTGTTGTTTCATTGCATTCACTACCTTCCATCGTTTCTGATATTATCGACATGTGGTTTACGCATGAGCGTAGGTAACCGAGATTTATGATTGGTTCGGGATTCTATTCCCAATGAAACTCTTAGCTTAGCCCGAAAGAATCTCTATTTATTGAAAGACGGCATGTAACGGTGCAATTAGATCAAACGAACAGAGCTAAAGCTAGAGCAAGAGCATTATTTCGTGATCTTTTAGTGTAAACGAAAACTAGTACCTATTCACTATTCAGTGATGTTCAGTATTAGAACATAACGAAAGAACGCTTTACGCTTGTTTAAAATAAAATAATTTGACATAGTGGGGTAAGAATAGCGTTTAGCTACTATTATGTATTCTGTGGTTAGAATGAGCATTCGCTCGTTTGATCTAAATGCACCCTAACATGACTTTCACTACTTACATCACACTTTATTATTATTGTAACTGTTGTGTAAAGTTGTTGATAGGTTCTACTGAATATATTTGTGGGATAATATTGATAAAATAAAACAAAATATAAATTATATAACATTTTATTATAAACAATTTTTAAAAAACATATTGATTAACCTATCACAAAACAGAAACCTTGCATGAGACCATATTCATTCAAGGAAAATATATTAGAACTCACTTTTGGACATTTTTAATGGAAATAAATTATAGTTTACAAATTTAACTGGCATGAAACAGATTTTACAACGAAACAAAAAATTATGAAAGTGTTTCATTTCACAGTATTGTCGGTTTTCTTTGCATAACTTGTAACACACAACCTTTTTTACATTTAAAAATGTCCATAAGCGAAATTTCAAGATAGGTTAAAACAGACAATTGCAACATTAAGATTAAATGCAATACCTCTCTTGCCCATAATGTGATATAGAATCAAATAGTACCAATAATTATATAAACAGAATGAATTTGAGTAAATATCATACAAGCAGCTACGTAAAATTAACAAATTATTGTGTAAATTTAAAGATGTGTCAATCTGAGGCAACACTAAGGAATGTTGAAATAATAATAAAAAATACACCTAAACTGGTTTTGCATACTTTATACAAGTATTTAAGTTTGATTTTTATATAAAACTAATCATTCAAAACAGAAAGTCGATACAAGCGTCTAATACCTAATTTAAAAAAAAAATAACTTTTTACATAGCTGCTAATATGAAACTTTGATCAACAAAACATTACTTCAAACTCAATAATCCCATAAAACACTAAAATAAAATTAAATAATATATCTACAGTATAAACTATAAGGTGCCAGAATAACCAAGAGTATTGGTTAAACAAGATTTAACCATGTTAATCATTTTGTACTGACTACATTTTCTTCAATATGGCATCAATACATCGACTTTTCTCAACATATGTAAATATGCACGCGGTAACACATTGTGTATTATGAAGAATTTAACATATTTCATTAAATAGTTAATCTGGAAGAGAAATAAAATACATTATATGGCAAGAAATATTATTTATACGGTTTGCTTCTTATTTTTAATCCCGTAATTTAGTGTTTAAGACCTTCACTGGCATCTTTACCGGACGAAAATTATATTATTTATCAAATGAACGTGTTTTTAAACGCATATAAATAGGGTTGCTATAAAAAAAAATATTGCCAAGGCTTTTATAAAACTATTTTACACTACTTCGCACTTCGTCGACTCACTTGGCAAGCCTAGCAAGCTTAGCAAGTCGATGAAGAAAAGAAAACTATTTAATGATATATGTTACTTTTAACAAAACACATGAATATAGAACACGCATACTAATTAATATACTATATATTTCACCTGTACAAATGGAATGAAGATAGGTGCTTAACTTGTATATAATTATTCTCTATCGAGTGCTGATATGACGGCCCTACGTAAGTACTTTTAATTCGACTTTGTTTATGTAAATTCAAACGATATCATGTAAAATATATTGAGCATATATTTTATTATCAAATAAACGTTAAATAAAAGACATCTTTAACATCCTGCTAAGATAATTCGGAAAAAAAACTTTTTTAATTTAAAATGTAACTGATTCGAAAATTTTCTGTTAAGAGTTTTTTTCATTGGTAACATTTTTAAATTTTTATTGTGGCCGAAAGGCCACTGATGAAATCAGGCAAAGACTAAAGAATTCAAAAAGACAATAAATATAATATTATAGTTTATCCTAATATACCATAAACATTAACACGAACGATTATACAAAAACAAAAACTTCCTACGTGTGTATATCTTAGCCTTAGTAAATATTTTTTAGAAACAAGTTTATATATCATATTTTTTCCCATAAATGTTCTTAAAAACAACATAAGAATATAGAGAAATGACAGCCATCTTGCAAAATTTTGTTTTGGAAGTGAAACTCCTTTAGGCGCGTTGAGAGTAAAATTTCAAGATCGCGTCATGGCAATACCGTCACGTCATGGAGTAAGGCGACGATTTTGGTATCTTTGAGTCTTGTCAAAAAAGTTTCACTTCTGACACGTGTGCTCGGCACACACTCTTTTTTTTGCTCTCTGTCTTGTTTGTATTAAGACAAGGACAGCATGAGACTGACACAAAAAACTATATTTTAGTTGTTTATGAATGTATTATAAAAACAAACTCTAAGAAAAATGTTTATTTGCTTTAGATTGTATTATTTATACTAAAGAAAGTGTCGGTAAAGATTTTCCCAACTTCATGCCACTTTTTTATAAGTATAATATACTACATGACAACAAACTACAATATAATTTATTAACTAGATACAATTGGTTTATACAGTGTATATATTATGGATATAGAGAAATCTGTTCATATACATAACTAGACCCTATGTATATCATATATTATATACTTACAGTCGCATGGGTTCTATTTTACTATTTATTTACTTTACAAAACAATTTTACAGATCTATAAGAACATTTTTATATTATATACAGATTTACTAAGTTTGTTAAATATGTATTTTTAAAATATACAAGAATAAATTGCTTTCAATATTCCATCAAACAAATTAAATTGGAAACCAAAAATTACAACAATTTGTGTCAAATAACATTTTTAATTTCATTTATCTATGTATTTGATGGAATATTAAAAACAATGCATATAACAGTTATATAATATGTATTTGTACCTATCGTATCTCGCTCACAAAGAATACACACTGGAAGTTGTCATTACGATTACAATTTTCAAACGGCATTGATGTTTTAGCCATACTATATTCGTATGTTTGTGACCTATAACATTGAAAATCAAAAATCTTGAATTATTTTGAAAAAATTATCTCAAATAACTTCAAAATTGATGATTTCCTTGCACACGAATATTTCCTTCGGTTTCCACCAAATCTAGGTATTATTTAGTAGGCTAGATAGCTAGCGGTTTGTCCCGGCACTGCTCGACTACGTAGTTGGTGAAACGTTTGAGGAATTTGGGATATTCACGCTTGTACACCGCTCTGAGTACTCCGGCTGGCGCCCAACCGCCGGGGTTCACTGGAAAATACATAAATTATTAAGTATATATATTATTAACATAACTTATTGGGTTATTTTCGGGAAATATATAAGAGCATAGTACATAATTAAAATAAGTAAAGTTACTTTTGGAGAGATATAATATGTACGTGCTAAGAACTTTTAAATTTCTAAGGCATTGCTGTGGTAAAGCGAAAGAGAACGTTAATTGGAAATAAAACTGTTTTTTGAAAGTTGATAGGTTAATTTGAGAAAAAATAGATAAATTGCGATTTGATCTGTCGCCTATCAATTCACAAAATATTATAAATAATAATCAATTAGTAATCAGTTTTCTAAAATAATGTACATTTAAACATTTAGAAACGTATGATTATTTCCAGCTGTCTAGAGTAGTCTATTTAGATGTTTATGGAAAAATAATATACTGGATTTTTTCAAAACTAGCGTGTTATTGACTGACCGTAAAACTAATGTTTTCGACAACTTGAAATACATTAAAATTTAAGTAACAAACAAAGTGTTCGTGAAGTCTCTTTTGTCCTATGCATTTAAAACTGTTTTTATTAACATATAATTACTTTAAAAACAATCGAGTACACATACCAACTAATTGATTTTAATGAGATATTTTCGAAGTTAATACGATAAGCGAAATAGAAACAATTATTATAAGGTCAAATAACTAGAAACCTATTAGCAAATGGTTGGATTTATAGCAGAATTTTAATGAATCACGCAATCTCAGTTACTTCGGTCAGTGACTTTGATGCGGTGTTTAATAATTGCTGTTTGGAATAATAATATTGATATGCATTTGTGACAGCGATAGAATGTTTAAAGTCTATTATAAAAATGCTATAAATCCGTGTCAGCCATATCTCGGGCTTAATAACTTGCAAACACCGGCGTATGACTATTTTTTATTAAAAATATTCTCTATGTTTGTATATTATTAATGAATGAGAATAAGGATCATTCACCAGATATTTTAATAAATCAAACAAGAAAGTGTAAATAAAATGTTCTAGCTTTGTAAATTCACTAATGATACTCCAATCAGACACACTGTTCAGAATTCAGATAAAAAAAACCGACCAAGTGCGAGTCGGACTCGCGCACTATGGGTTCCGTAACTATGGGGCCCTTAATATATTTTTTTTATTTTTAGTATTTGTAAAAACATCATTTGTGAAAATTTCAGCTTTCTTACTAGCACGGTTTATGAGATAAAGCCTGGGGAAAACAGATAACGAAGTAATAGGGTCAAGTTTAACAAAAAAAAAAAGACGGGTTGCACTGCGGGAGTGCCGGCAGAAGTGAAAACTTGATTATTAACGTTCAGCATGTTTGATATCCATCCGTCTTACGCTTTTTCGATCAGGTCACGTGTCCTGACGCGAGTTTAAGATTTTATACCCAACGCCGCTAAAGAAGTTTTCACTTCAAAAAAATTATCTCTTCTATTTAGAATTATAAAATAAAATTCACCTGTACTACAATAAGCGATGCTCGTGGTGATATTGTCCCGGGTGGGCGCCTCGCTCTCCGGGAACGTGGAGCGGCACGCGAGACACACCGTTACAAACAGACGGATACACGCTCCTGTGTTAGCCTGTAGGAAAAAAATGAAAAAAATCTCTATTGAAAAAAGGTTTAAAAGAATACAGAATATTCGGGGAAACTAAAGCCTGTGTTAGTTCAAAACTGTGTTACAGGTTTTAGAATCCCCTTACAATTTGGAAGGATAAGGAGAATTTAATTTATGTTATTTATTGATAAGTTTGTAGTTTATTTTTTGTTTTGGGCTAGAAATTGGCTGGTTTTTATTTGCAAAAAATATATTATACCCGAACTAAGTTCTTGCATTGAACTAAGTTCCATTTTACAGTTGCAGATAGCACTCAGCAGGGCGATGACTGAACGAAGTTCACGAAATAATGTTTACTAATTACAATGTCGTGAGATCAATATTTAAGAATGAGCGTCTCTCTTTAAATGTAGAGCATGGAATATAGAGGCATGCGGGTGCAGTGTAGAATGTACAATGTAGAGTGTAGAGCATAAACTGGAGAGCATATAATCTATATCGCGTAGAGCGAATAAGGTATAGCTTCGATTGTAGAGCACCGAGCACAATGTAAAATATAGAGTGTAGACTGTAGAGCCAAAACGTGCGACCAGAACAGCGCGTCCCGCTGCGACGTGTACAGCGTCGTGTGTAGAGTGTAGAGTGTAGCGTGTAGAGTGTAGCGTGTAGAGTGTAGCGTGTAGAGTGTATCGTGTAGCGTGTAGAGTGTAGAGTGTAGCGTGTAGAGTGTAGAGTGTAGCGTATAGAGTGTAGCGTGTAGAGTGTAGAGTGTAGCGTGTAGAGTGTAGAGTGTAGCGTGTAGAGTGTAGCGTGTAGAGTGTAGCGTGTAGAGTGTAGAGTGTAGCGTGTAGAGTGTAGCGTGTAGAGTGTAGCGTGTAGAGTGTAGAGTGTAGAGTGTAGCGTGTAGAGTGTAGCGTGTAGCGTGTAGGATAGCGTGTAGAGTGTAGCGTGTAGCGTGTAGAGTGTAGAGTGTAGCGTGTAGAGTGTAGAGTGTAGAGTGTAGCGTGTAGAGTGTAGCGTGTAGCGTGTAGAGTGTAGCGTGTAGAGTGTAGCGTGTAGCGTGTAGAGTGTAGAGTGTAGAGTGTAGAGTGTAGCGTGTAGAGTGTAGCGTGTAGCGTGTAGGATAGCGTGTAGAGTGTAGCGTGTAGCGTGTAGAGTGTAGAGTGTAGCGTGTAGAGTGTAGAGTGTAGAGTGTAGCGTGTAGAGTGTAGCGTGTAGCGTGTAGAGTGTAGCGTGTAGAGTGTAGCGTGTAGCGTGTAGAGTGTAGCGTGTAGAGTGTAGCGTGTAGAGTGTAGAGTGTAGCGTGCAGAGTGTAGCGTGTAGAGCTGGTCGCACCGGATAGTCGCGGTGCGCGGTGGAGTGGTTGGTGACCGCGTACGTGTTGCGCGGCGCGGCGCGCACGTGCGACCAGAACAGCGCGTCCCGCTGCGACGCCGGCCAGATGCGCTTGAACGTCTGGTGGAACACGAGCGTGTCCGACGACACCGCCTCCACTATGTTCATCGTTTCGAGCGTCGCTGCGAATTGACAAAGGAGTTTGTTATATATGCTGATTAAAAATCAGTTCCGAGTGCTTCTTGGAAATGAGTTTGGAATTATGCTGATTAAAAATCAGTACCGAATGCTTCTTGGAAATGAGTTTGGAATAGAAATACAACAGCCAACAGAGGAGTTCGTAATTTGCGAAGTGCTTTTTTAAAATTAAATTGAAATAGAGATTTTAAAAGTAAATTTGACAAAATGTTGGACGACATAAAATATGAAAATAAAGTTATTTTTATGCAGATAGTTTAATTTTTATGAAAAAAAAAACTAATTTCCTCCTAAGGACGCACATCAACAACCTCAAAACATCTCAACAAGCAAGATGTTTACCACAGAAAAAAATGTTTTCAAAAAGGAAATAACATAAAAATGAACTCACTCTCCCACTCATATCGGTATCTCGGATTGAAGAAATAGTGGCACATTTCACGCGCGGACACGCCCCGCACCTTGTGCATCGCCTTCAGCGGGTCCATCACCATGCCGTCTACCTCCATTTCACTGTAGAAAAATGAATGATTTTTTTTTATATATTCTCATCATATCAATCTCCCACTCTCTCCTAAGGTGGAGGGAGACTGCCGCCCTCTCTCCCGCCCTCTCCCTCCCGCCCTCTCTCTCTGCCGCCCTCTCTCTCTACCGTCCTCTCTCTCCCACCCTATCTCTGCCGCCCTCTCTCTCTCCCGCCCTCTCTCTGCCGCATTCTCTCTCCCGCCCTCTCTCCCGCGCGCCCCGCCCCGCGTGTTTCCCGCCCCGCGTGTCTCCCGCCCCGCCTGTCTCCCGCCCCGCCTGTCTCCCGCCCCGCCTGTCTCCCGCCCCGCCTGTCTCCCGCCCCGCCTGTCTCCCGCCCCGCCTGTCTCCCGCTCTATGTCTACCGCTCTCCCTGTCTCCCTCTCCTCTCTCTGTCTACCGCTCTCTCTGTCTACCGCTCTCCCTGTCTCCCTCTCCTCTCAGTCTACCGCTCTCCCTGTATCCCTCTCCTCTCAGTCTACCGCTCTCCCTGTCTCCCCCTCCTCTCCCACTCCTCTCTCTCTCCTCTCTCTCCTCTCCCCCTCCTCTCTCTCTCCTCTCCCCCTCCTCTCTCTCTCCTCTCCCCCTCCTCTCTCTCTCCTCTCCCCCTCCTCTCTCTCTCCTATCTCTCTCCTCTCTCTCTCCATTTATTCATCCGATACTATTCATTTTTGTTTATGAAAATAATGTTAACTACATGCGATAAGCCACATACATGTGAAACTTCAAACATTGACGAATAAAGAGATATTTCTCTGAAAACCTTTTTAAATATTGGTAGTTGTTATACATACCGACGGTACATCCTCATATCGCCTTCTTCAGCGAACAACTGCCAACCGATCTCACCACCGACACCTTCAAACGCGGCCTGGATCTGTTCAGTTGATATCCTGTCGATCTGTGAAAAATATACTTATTTTATAAACTAGCTGTGCTCCGCGATTTTACTCCTATTGGTTTTAACGTGATGATAGCCTAAGCATTCATCGATAAATGGTCTATCTAAAATAATTTTTCAAATCGGACCCGTAGTTCTTGAGATTAACGCGTTCAATCAAACAAACGAACCCCTTAGCTTTTTAATTTTAGTATAGGATACAATAATATTAGTAGGGATTAAAAATAAGCGTGACCGTATATTACATTATCATGGGTAAGCCACAACCAATGAATTTTAGAGTGTTCGCTCCATTTACGTATGGAACATAAATAACATAAGCCGTTGTTAATCCGGTTGAGAGGGAATAAACAATCCATCATATATATCGTTGTGTCTGTATTCATTTTCAGATTTATATTTATACATCGATGTTTCACACTTCTATAATCTCTAAGTCGATTCATGTGATCAAAAATTTCATTATATGACTAAAAGTACTTACTTAAAACATGAATCAGTCATTCAGTAAATGTGTTCTGTGCGTGTTGAATAAATTTTATGACGAATCCAATCATTTTACACGAAAGTTATGTCACTGTCAGTTCTGTCGGTAAAAAAATCTAATCGATCCATTAAAATTGATTATACGGCACTTAATAGGAAAATGGTTTTACACGCAGCCGTCGAATTGGACATTTCTTACTCACTCATGTATACGCATATTAAAACTTAGAAATTAACGGTTTTAAAACGCGATCCATTCAAATTGACGTATTTGACGTTTGGATCACTTCATTTTCAGTTGACTTCAAAAAAGGAGATTGTCAAGTCGTTTTTTTTTTTGTTTGTTACCTCAGAACTTTCAACGGAAGTACCTATTGATTATTCTTTTTTTATTTGAAAGGTCTTTCGGTTGGTCCTATTTAAACTTTGTCCAATTCTGACAATTTGAGGCGGTTTAGAGGCAGAGTACTTCGTAAAAATATCTTAATCTTAATTTATAAGTAGAACTATTTATTTCAACCAAACAAACAAAAAATAAATAACCAATGTCATCTGTTAGAAGCATTAAAGTAATAGTTCATATTGTAATGTAGTAAATAGTAAGGGGGAAACATTGTTTCATAGCGCATACAATGTTGTCGATTAGTCAAAGAAATTATGGCAAAACTATCGACCAACAACTCTATGATATTATCTATATCCTACCCTATATCACTTACATCCTGTTCATTGCCTCGGACACTATTTGAATAATTTATCGATCTATGCATGCGCATGCATACACTTTACTGGAATATCGTGTACAATGCTGTTTTTTGTTCTTGTGTGTATGTATTCAATTTGTAAACAATAACAACTTCGCAGTTCGCATGTCGATTAATGAATTGAAGTTTACGAAGCTTATTCATATCTTCACATTTTGAATACATAGTTTATTTTGAGATGATTCGATAATACAAAAAAGAGCGTGTGTGCCGACCACACACACGTGTCAGAACTGAAACTTCTTTGGCATGAAGACCAAAATCGTCGCCTTACTCCATGACGTGACGGTATTGCCATGACGCGGCCAGAATTTTACTTCAAACCTGAAACACTCCACATACCTCGGGCCAAAGTGGGTGCACGGTGAGCCGGTTGTCGATGGCCGGCGGGGGCAGCTCCACCTCGTCGCGCGTGAGCTCGCCCGGCGAGGACACGCGCGCGCACCGCTCCTCCTCCATTTTGTCGAAGCCGGTCTCCACCGCATCGTAGAACTCGTCGTCCGGGAGGGTGGAGTGCGGGCCCTCCTGTAGACAAGGGTATTTAATCTTTAGTTTTATAGCATTCAAATGCTTTATAAATTCATTTTTAAAGAATAGAAAGAAAAGATCACGATGCGGGTTTGTTTAAAGGTTTTTTAATGCTTTTTGAGTCTGTCTACGTCTTTCCTATGACTGGTTGCGTTAGCTCTGTATAGATTACTACTTAAGAAACCTTAGTAACCGTATTAAATTAATTATATGTTTATTAGTTATTCCATCTACATAATCGATAACCGAGATTCATCTGAACCTGTTAAAATATAAGCAACACTTGATTATTGTTAACGATAATATAACCTAATAAAGGGAAAACATGTTTCAATAAAACAAACTACAATGAATACAACGTTGAATGTTAAATATTCAATATGCTTTTGCCTAATTTGTTAATTGTCTAGATCTAGAACAAATCAAGAGCACCACGCACAGCAACACATTACAAATAAACAACTTAGAGAAAACGTCCGATCGCACCACCTCAGATCACAACTGTATCATTTTATATTACATAACAACTGTAACATGCAATTTTATTCTCATGTTACTTGTCGGATTACATGACACGCACTTTTATTTATAATCATTTAAGACATAAAATACTTTATTATTAACATTATTTGTTGGATTAATAGGCCAATGAAACAATTAATCATCGCGTAAAATCAACAAACAGGCAGATTTATTAAATACAGGGTTTTGTTGACTGTTCGGAACAACAGCTGTTGAGCAATTTTAAATTGAAATATTTAACTTTAAATTTGCCATATGTAGAAGAAGCTGAGCTCAGGTATTTTAATATAAAAACGGCTTTCTTTAGTACTCTGATATACAAGAGCAAAAATTGATTCAGTCAAGCAGGGAATTCCGTAGAAAAGAAGTAGAAGCAGACACTGCATCCGAAATCCAAATTATTTAAGCCCACTAACGCTAGACAAGCTTTGTTCAGAACATCACGTTTATAAATAAAGATGATGTTACATCATGAAAGAAGCAATTGTTTCAATCGTTTCTCGCATTCCCTTGAACGTGCTCTTGTGGTAAAGTGGCCTTCTTAAAATGTATTAGTATTTAGTTTCATTTTAATTAAGTTAACTGTTTGAACCAACCAACTCTTCTTTAAAACTCGGCAAAGGGGAGTTGTTTGAGACCAACCTTCGTATTATAGTTTAAAGTAAATTGTATATAAAATTACATACGATCATAACCATACAGAACATGGTATGCAGAGATATACTCTTTACTTATAATTAACTGAATATCCAATATACATAACATCTGTATAAGACATATACATACAAAAAGCCAAACAAATTCTTGCCTACCAAAGCTATGAACTTGATTTTATCAATGCAGCATGAGTCATGGTTAAGAAAATAATTAATTGTATGCGGGGCGCCGCCAACCTACATTCGATTAAGGACAAGTGGTGTAGAAACAATTTTCACTGATTGCGCTAGTGATGTCGTCTAGACGCGTATAGATTAAAAAAATATATTTCGACGTGATTCATAAGCCGCATGTAGTTTGTTGTAATCTAATAAGATTAAAGAATAAGATTGAAAATCATTAAAGATCCTTATTTTAATAAAAATAAAGATCTTTCTTCTTCTTAAAGTGCCTTCTCCTTTGGGAGGTTGGCGATCATTAGGGCTATTTCAATTTTGGAAACCGCTGTTCTGAACAATGATTTAGTGCTCTTCCCAAACCACTGACGAAGATTTCTGAGCCATGATATCCGTCTGCGGCCAGGTCTCCTTCTACCTGCCACTTTGCCCTGCATGATTAGTTGAAGGAGTTCATACTTCTTGCTGTTACGCATCACATGACCGAAATATTCGAGTTTTCTTTTCTTGATTGTTGTCAGTACCTCTGTTGTCTTTTGCATTCTAGCTAGCACGGTGGTATTTCGTACACGTTCTGTCCAAGATATTTTAAGCATCCTTCTATACACCCACATCTCAAACGCTTCCAGTTTTTTGGACATAGTCTCTGTCAGCGTCCAAGCTTCCATACCGTAAAGGAGTACAGAAAAGACATAGCATCGTGCAATGCGTGTCCGAAGCTTAATGTTAAGGCGTCTGTCGCATAGAACTCGTTTTAACTTAGTGAAGGTGCTACGTGCTTGCTCAATCCTACAACGAATTTCAAGGCTGTGGTCACCTCTATCATCAACCATTGTGCCTAAATATCGAAATTTGGAAACACGTTCAAGAACTAGACTATTGAGATATAAAGGTTGTGTGTAAAGCTCTGGTGTTCGGCTAATTGTCATATACTTAGTCTTTTTTACATTTATGTTAATACCATAGTCAGCACTCGCGGAAGCTACTGAATTGACCAGATCTTGTAGGCCACTGACTGAATCCGCGATTAGTATCGTATCGTCTGCATATCTCATGTTGTTGAGCAGTTTCCCATTAAGTGTGATGCCATGCGGGTTGTTGCATCTGCGAATATAGAATCCTCTGAGAAGCCTCTGAGAATATAGAATCGGCATATAAGTTAAACAACAAGGGAGATAAAATGCAACCTTGACGTACACCTCGCTGAATCTCTATGTGTGAAGATAATTTGCCATTTTAAAGATCTTTAATGATTTTCAATTACTCAGCGATTTTACACACTTGATAAAGGGCTTCAACATTGGCTTTTGATGAATAACTAAAAAAGCACAATTTCAAAACAATATATTAAGTTCAGTAGTAAAGAAAGCCTGCCACTTGACAGATGCATTTCACATCTGTTTCACTTGATTTCTCTTTACGGGTATGCAAGCGTAACAACCTTATAGTACCTTGTCATACATGTTTTAGTTACACATCGAAATCACTTCCTTCACATCAGTGTTGTATCTCCCTCATAGATTGAATATTAAAACAAAGATCTATCATAATTAATACAAACGATAAGTTAATAAATTTCCAATAATCGGAGCATACCGACATATTTATAGGTAATTAATAAACTGAACATAACAATGTAACGGAACCAGTATCTATTATTGAACAATTATTAAAATTAAAACTAATTTGCTATAACGCAATACCATATAATCCTAAATTGATTGTGTAAATATGTACTAAATATATAATTTAATTGGTAATGGAAGTAATGATTTCTTCTCTAATACCAAGTCGCATAAATTACAATTAAAAACACAATCGTAATTATTTTATACCGCATAAGTAATACAAACAATATAAAACATGTTATCTCGTTAAACAAACCACCTCAATAAAGGTCGTATTAATCAAGAATCGCCTAAAAATTTCGCTGATTACTATAAATGGTTCCTGCAATCAGAGACTAAAAACTACTGGCCAACAAATTCAAGCGTGGCTAAAACATTCCTCTCTGTAAGCCACATTAAACTAAATATAGCTACGTATATAATTGCGTTTATATTTTCGCTATACTTAAGTGGGATTTAGATAATTGTACAGTTTCTGGATTATACACAAGGTCAAAGTCATCCAGTTATACAAATATTGTACGACGTCGTTGGTGCACCGTATCGAAAGAGAAAGGACCTTTATATCATTTTTTATTCGTATTGTAAGAAGAAAGTGGTAACAACATGAGTGTTCGTAATTTATAATATATTTTTATGACTGCAACCTCACATGATGTTTAATTTGTTATTGCTTAGTGTTCTGTGTTATCATCTCATTTCCTTTACAAATACTGAATGATAAATACGTTTGCTAACGTGAAGCAAATATTTATGCGCTGTAAAATGTGTTATACAAAATGTAATTATGAACATGGAAGTTAATAAACTTCAACTATGTATTCCACGTCACGAGAAGAAGTAGTTAGAAATTGCTGAAAACGTTTGATGATTATTAAATTAATTATCTGAAACTTATATGGCAGCGTATAAGTTTGAAACCGAAAGTAAACATAGGCTATAACTATGAAACTACCTAACCATGATAATACCGTAAATGTGAATGTTACAAAATTTAAAAAAAAGACGTGTGGCACTCGGGGACTGCCGCGGTAAAGCTATTGCATAGCATGCCTTCAAGCCACACCTCCGAGCCCGCGTGAGGTGTTTTCGTTACGGAATTTCTCAATTCGGTCCCCGCGCTCAAGGCCCGCGATAGAAGCTATGCAATAGCTTAAAAAATATGCAACTAATTCGCCTCTTAATTATTTTTTGTGCATTTCTCTCGCACGTTTTCTATTTAGCATTTCACGAGTTTGCACCATGCATTGTGCTCTTAAGTTATGAAGTAGACATCGATCCCAGTTACAGATGTATAAGTCGGATAGTAAGTATGGAATTTGATGTAGACACACCCCCATGTCTACGTCGAATGAACTTTGTTCATGAAATACTGATAAATAAAAATCTTATCATGATAAATATCTAAATTCAAGAAAAATTTAGATATTTTATCTGGTCACATTTTCTGCTCTTTATACAAATTCTCATATCATAAATGCTCTGATCCAAAATATATAATTTTCAGTGCATAACAACCAAGGACCACAACCCTTGATCACGTGACAACTGACGTCACAACTCACATAACATGATACAAATCCCATACGACATCCAAACGAAGGGTAGTCACTCCCACTATGGCGTGTTCATCATTACCCGATGACGTCACAACCACACCCTTCAAAGTAAAAGCCGACGCGACGAGCACCATTATAGTCCATACCCCTTGATAACGAAGCTATTTTTAGCTTGAATCAGACATTCGACATTTTACTATCATTATTTGAAGTATAGTAAGCAATTAAATTAATAATTTACGTACCATTTACGAAACACAAATGAAATTCATCCTCTTTTATTTATTTTACATTTATTTGAACATTCTATTAAAAGGACTTCCGACAATTTGGTTAATAAACATTTCCATTAAGGAGACGTTTTTCGTGGATGTACCTGGCTATACAAATATGAATGAAAGACGTTGACTTATGCTTCGATATGGAATATGCATTACGATCTATAGAGCTTATATGCACCCTATCAACGGAACAATTCAAAACAGTCAGCACTTAATTGGTAGCGGAAACTAATTTGGCCTGACAATAGAATAAAAGAAGAGCGAAAGTGAACGTTACTATACACAGCATAGATTTTATCGAAGTACCAAATAAAATATGCGTGTGTGTACTAAAAATATAATAATTCATTATAACATCCATTCGACTCTACTTAATATTTATTAGGAGACTCCCTCAACCTTTTCCATTAAAACTGTGCGTCACAGAAGTCATAAATATCAAATATACACTAATCGGCTTATACCATCTTAAAGACTGTCATATAATAATCTATTTTTAATCTGTGTCCATTTATATTTACAAGTCTGTAAACGGATTATACTTCAACTCTAACCATGAAACTGGAGTCAAGGTTACGGTATCAGTTAACCAACACAACTGCACAGAGCGCTTTGTTCCAGCAAGTATTGCGAATTAGCACATCAAAGCCGCTGACGTCACACCAACAAAACGCCTCCGACCATTGTATCGCTTATCGGAAATGTACTAATTTCGCTCTGTTAACCGCACTAAGCAGTTTCATTAGCGGCCATTAACTTTCTATCGAACATAACCTTTCGAAACGGATTTACTAATCCTCGCTAATTGCTGTGCTTTGATATTTAATATTTTATAATTCCTCACAATAACATTTTTTTGATAATCTGGGATTTTAATTTATTTAGCGAATAGTAATTACGATTTCATCACGTAATTCAAACTAAGCAGTAAACGTTTTACGAGTAATATTATTTTCATTAGAAGAGGGTAGTTGTAAAATTTGCTCAAGAGCATTTGTTGTTGTTTTTTTCAAATCGAAGAGAACTTAGTTTAAACCTTAGATTAAGGATTGGTCTCCGCGCGCGCGCGGACCAATCCATAACCCAATAAATTTCAGTACACATTGGAGAATATTCAATATTATCAAGGACAGTATCAAAATAATTCGATATTGAATCGTACAATTCCATGCGATCTATCAGCACACAATACACCACATAAACATCTGTAGAAATATAGAGAATATAATATAACAAAAGCAATAAAAGTGCCAACGTACCGTCTACATGGTGCACAAATCGGCGACTACAAAAACTGTGAATACACGCGTATTGCCCTGAACCCGCCGGCGAAGGGATGGGTAAACAAATGACGGCCGTGACGTCATAGTTACCAAATGAACCCTCAAATAACAACTTCCTAGCTGACGGAATATATTGAGGAGCAAAGAATATAAATCACACGTCACAACGAAGAAGTATGTCGCTTTTTTAGTAAAGTTGTTTTTCGATATAGCGGACTTAATATTACATTTTCCTTTTAGGCTCGGTTATAATCACTTTATTGTCTCCCTAGTATTAAAATATTCATACCATTCTGTTAGACGGGATTTATATAAATCACCTGAATATATACCGTCTTAACTTTATTTATAGCCCCGTAGGCGAAAAAGTAATTCTAATAGTCAAAAGTATTGACAAGATAAATGCTTACCTAACATATCAAGCCAAACCTATAAAACGGGGTTAAATTCTTAAAACACATTTTAATGAGAAGCAAGTAAAACCAGTATATTCAAGTAAACTAATTGCGAATCATCTTCCAAACACTGTTCTTCATCAAATAAAAGGTTTGAAAAAGATTGGATTCCATCAATCACATCAAGCAAAGGGCTAACGCAATAAACATCGAAGGACATGTAATAAAGACACCCCAGCTCCAAGCTTCAAGATACATTAACTCGGCTACAAAAGGGTGTCAATATCAGTTTACCTAGGAGTATAAAGAAACATTTGTGTAATGTAAGTAGAAGTAATGGATTCAAACGATCCCTCTTTAGTCTGAATCACACAGAAGATCCTAATAATTATCACAAAGCGACTAAACGTGAGTCTTGACACTGTCTTAAAAGAGATTAGTAAAATAATGGACAAAAACTATAAAGCCTAGCAGTAAAAGTAGATTACTGAATTAGCATCTTTTTACAGTCTGATTACAGAAGAAATAACATTGTAATCATCATTTCGTCACAATTGCTGACTGGCTCGAATATTGACGAAATGAGGACGAAAACAAGTAATTGTTCATATTTCTAAAACAACGCGTTTTGAATATAACACATTACGCAAACTATGTACAATAACTTTTGCATTTTATTAATATGGACTGGAAGCGTTTTTGCCACAGCCCCCTTGCGAGATAGAAAATAAAAGAGAAAGAGCGACTAATTACAGGAAGCGGGTCCAATCATAACCTCGTCAGGCACGCAACGTCGATTATAAAGTCTTGGTTATAAATCAACGTCTATTAAACCATAGACTTGTAAATTTTACAAGGTAACTTCCATCTTGATTGTTGCTACAGCTAATATCATTATGTTATAATAGTTTGTTGGTGTACATTTTTATTTAGATTGAATTTCAGTCTGTAAAAAAGATATAGAACACAACCAAATTACCACCACTAAATTCCAATAAATGTTTCTTAAATAAAAAATATAGATTTATTTTCTTACTTGCAAACTGATTTATATTATGTTAGAAGTTTTTTTGTTTCAAATATATTACACTATTACCTCCCGCTATTAAAAACAACAAAATTCGTAAAAAAAAATCTGTAATTATATTTTCACAGTTTTCCCCAATCCAGTGCTGTTAAAACAGAATATCCTCTTTGAATGTATCGATAAAGTATCCAAAGAATCAGGCAATTTCTTATTCAGTCGTCTCTTCGAATTTACTGCAGAATCTATTTCTCAATTTTCTGTCTCAACTACTTTGGCTGTAGCCGCTGTAACTGTTGCTGTTGTTCTTCAATAAGCTTTTGTTGTTGCATATGCAGGGCCATACACATTTCTCGTTGTCGTTGCTCTTGTTGCTTACACTCTTTCAGTTGTTGCTGATATTGTAAGCCTTTGTACATTAGCTGCTGTTGTAACTTTTTGAACATTTCTTCGTACTGTTTAGTTTCGTTAAACAGTTGTTCATATTTATGTGCACATAGTGTTGATAGAATGTTCGAATTGTATAGACACAATGGGCCCAAACAAAATTCACAATTTCCATTGAGAATAATGCAAAATAAAATTAGGAAACGCAACATATAAGTATGGTTGAGGCACGGCGAATGTGGTATACGCTGCTTCTTATCTTATTTATAAGCAAACTAGATTTCCGCCCGCGGCTTCGCCCGCGTTTTAAAAGGAAAACCCGCATAGTTCCCGTTCCCGTGGGATTTCCGGGATAAAACCTATCCTATGTGTTAATCCAAGTTACCCTCTATATGTGTGCTAAATTTCATTGTAATCGGTTCAGTAGTTTTTACGTGAAAGAGTAACAAACATCCATACATCCATACATCCTTACAAACTTTCGCCTTTATAATAGTACTAGATTGATACACAATTAATGCAACAAAAAATATTTACATAACAATACATTAATTCATTTATTCAGTGATCATATTCATTCATGAATAATTTCATATTATGCTCGTTCTATTGGATTCTGTCTTTATAATTCATGTTGGATAATAATTACATTGATACAAATTCAATAAAAAGATCCTCACAAAATAAAAAAAACATATCATTATCAAAAGAGCTTTTAGTGCTTTAAAACAATAACTACAGATTTACATTACCTAACTTATAATTTCTCGATACAAATTCTATAAAGAGAACCTCGTAAAACATAAAAAATCTCATACTCAAAAGACTTTTTAAATCAAAAGTTATACCATGTAGATACGCCTCCAATCACGAAAGAGCAAAAGAGTGAAAGCAATAAACATCAAACGACGTGCAATAAAGATGACCAGCTAGCAGCTAGCTACATTAACTCCTCTGTCGTGACGAGGGGTGCCGTCGATAGCTTACCCTAATGGCGAATGACGCAATGGCCCATCCCTAGTTACTATGCACGAGCTATAAGGGATGTTCTAAGACATGTAACTGTAGATGTAGACCACATAGAGGAAAAGCAATTACATTACGTAGAAAAGGGCGTGTAAACGAATTAATTTTGAGTAAAATATTGGTAAAAAGCATTATTTCTAGGTATAATACACTACCTTGATTATTGATTTAAACACAGAAGATATCGTAAATCTCATTTCATTAATCGCTGACTATTTAAACTACCCAGAAAGTTACTATGAAGATAATTAGTTTGTGAACTTCGGAAACAAAATACTTTGAACTAAAATAGTTTGTAGCTAATCTACCACTTCCTGGTTTTCGCGATATAATCATTAATCATTTCATTACTAACTATAGCTCTTTTTGCTACTAGAGCAAGAGCCCGCTTCAGCCAGGCGCACAATATTTTATAAAACCAGAAAGTTTGTCTGCGCACGTCACCAACACAGGTAAGAACGATGAGCGACTATGTAGTTTGGGTAGTGGTTACTTTGACAGGTAACAGGTAACAAAGGTGTAAAAAAAAAGCACCTCAAATACATTTACAATTATTATACAACTAGCTTTTGCCCGCGACTTCGTCCGCGTGGAATAGTGACTTCCGGCAGAAAAGTATAGATAGCTGTGCCCGCGACTACGTCAGCGTGTAACTCCTTGTGTATTATTAATTTAAAATGTATTGGTAATATTATTTACATCAGGTTCACATGAGGCTTAAGGACCTATAGAACCAAAATACTTTAGCGCAAAGCTTCCGGGTAAACTATATTGAAAGTTGACCCGTCCGGCACGTGAACATAAAGATTTCTAGAACTGCTAACACGGGAAAGAGCAACGTATAACTGACCATGCGAGAAACAACTGACACCGAGATCTACTCCGGCAACATGAAAAGTCTGCCCTTGAGCCTTATTTATTGTCATTGCATAACACACCGATACTGGGAATTGCGTCCTTTTAAATTGGAATGGAAAATTATTTGGTATTAAGGGTATTCTGGGGATAAAGACGGTTTCTCCTGCACCGCAACCTGTTAAAATTTGAGCCTCGATTATATTTTGTTGCAACTGGGTTACTTTTAGTCGAGTTCCATTGCAAAGTTGTGGTGGTCTTAAATTTCGGAGTAGAATAATCGGAATGCCAATTTTTAAACAAATTTCGTGAGAAGGAAGTCCGGGCATATTTAAAGAATTTAAAAATTCTATCGGGTAATTAGTTGCTTCTTGTTCATCGACCATTCTATTTATTGATCTATAAACTTTGCTTTCCCCCTGTATATTCGACAGTATTTTGTTATTAATCTCAGATGCCTGGTCATTGCGAGGAGTTAAAATAGATCTTTCGCATAGCCAGGAATTGTCCCTATTTAATATATTTGTTACGTCACCGTAAACCGACGATATAAGATGTGGTTGAGATTGCACTATACAACATAATTCAGGCGTCAGAATAAGTTTTCCTTGGTGTAGTTGTGGATAGGTACCTTCACCAATCTTTAATAATGAATCAGAAAATTGACTATCATCCGGGTTATCTCCAGTTCTCACTCGCATGTTTATAGTCAAATGCACCGATTGTATATCACGCCACAAATAAGAGCTTTTCAGGCAAGCCCTAACCTCATCAGCTCGGGTTCCCCGTGGTATTACCGGTAAGGTTTGTCGGAAATCACCACAAAATAAAACCGTGATACCGCCCATTGGTCGATCATTTTGTCTTATATCCCTTAAAGTTCTATCTACCGCTTCTACTGCTTTTCGATGGGCCATCGTACATTCATCCCATATGATTAAATTACACTCGCGTAATACCTTTGCTTTGTCGCTATTTCTTGAAATACTACAGGTTGGACTTTCCGTGCGATCTAAATCAATTGGTATTTTGAACATAGTGTGAGCCGTTTTACCTCCTGGTAGCAATGTTGCAGCTATCCCAGATGAAGCTACGGCAAGAGCTATTTTACGCTGATTTCGAACATAAGCCAATATTAATTTAGTCAAAAAGGTTTTCCCAGTTCCTCCAGGTGCATCTAAAAACCATATTGTTCCCAAATTATTTTGAACACTTCCGCACACGCGGTCATAAACTGAACGTTGTTCTGCAGTCATCATTGGGACACCGTTTTCTAATGTTGTCA
This sequence comes from Colias behrii, assembly GCA_029959065.1. NCBI lineage: Eukaryota > Metazoa > Arthropoda > Insecta > Lepidoptera > Pieridae > Colias > Colias behrii. Next base: position 3,971,554 of record JARWMC010000019.1, on the reverse strand, counting down.
GCAGTTCCATTAAGTTGTAACCAATCTCTGCGGAATATTCCCTATTAGTTACCTCTCCGACTGAGGTTGGTGTTGGCAAACCATATTCACATAGTGATTTACCGCCAACTGCTGTTAACTCATCCTGAAGAGCTAATAAGCACTGATTTATGGCAAGATCACGGAAATTATCATTAGTTGTGCCTTCATCATTGTTAGATATATTTCTAAGAAAGTCTTCTGAAAATTTGTCTTTATATTTTTCCCATAATTGTACAGCATCTGACAAATTACAAAATGTAAGTAATGTTACAAATAAATGACGTAACCGTCTTGGATTATCACTAACACAGGATTCTGCTAAAGCGTCATCCCAATGCTGATCATTTTCAAGCAAATGACGCGCTTGGCAAGCTGCATGATAACTGGGATAAACAACATCGTCTACTTTTCTCAAATCTATAAATGAGGTTGGTCCTCGCACAGTATGTAATAATAATCGCAAATAGAAACACTCAGCGTTGTTAGGATGAACGGTGTATACTCTACCAAGAACATGTTCTTTGAAAATACCTGACTCGCCATCTACAGGCCTGCCACGGCGTCTACGATTAAAGACACCTCGTTGCTTATCGTAGGTATAATACGATGGAACTTCTTCATATAAAAGAGATTTTGCAAAATCATCAGTTTGGCAAAGTCGAAAGAATGCTAATAAAGTTGTTTGTCTAGGGTTCTCTAACCGTTCTGTGACATTTTCGGTGTTGAAATATATACGTTGACCGCCTTCAAGATGAACATCCAGATGAGTCACAGGTGGATATCTTTCATGAATGTTGAAACTTAAGATCCGCCACACAGCTTCTGAAGAACTTATATATCTGCCTGACTGAAATCTTGTAACTTCATCATTTTCATTTCTCAAAGCAAATGTAGCTTGGTCACTGCCCTTATTAATGTACTTACAAATATATTTTATTGACTCTACACTATTACACATTTCAACATTTATGTGAGCTTGAAATGCTCTGGACAACACAGGAGAATACGGAACGACCCACCTATTGTCTAAAATAACCTGTTGTCCAGACACTCGCTTTTCAACAGTGAAACCACCAGTATCTCTTGAACGGCGACGATATAACGGGTATCCATCATGTCCTGTTACAGTTTCTTCCACTAAGGCTTTTGGATATCTTTTAGTGCAACGACCGTCTTGCATGCAAGAAGAATTCACGTTAAATGCACCACATGGACCATGTATCATATGAGTTTTAACAATGTCGTATAACTCGGAATCTGCAATCAGACTTGGAATTTCAGCACTGATTAAACTGTCTACATCATTAGGTCGAACCTTATCTTTTAACCAAAGCAGGATATGTGCGTGGGGTAAGCCGCGTTTTTGCCATTCAACACTATACATATAACACAATACTTCTCCAAAAATGTTATCTTTGGTAAATAGATCTATCATTGATTTTAATTTTAAATGAAAAACTCTTGCGATGATATCATGGCGGTCATGCGGTGCTTGACCCTCAAGAAGCTCCCGAGTGATTTCATCCCACTTAGGATTGGTAGTTACAGTAATAAATAAGTCGGGACGTCCATATTTTCTTACGTAGCAAAAAGCATCTTGAGTACGTTCGTGCATGTAGCGTGGACCACCAGTAAAAGAAGAGGGCAAAATAACTAAACGGCCCATATTCACCGTATCATTATCTTGCTGCATGGCGTCGCGAATGTGCACGTATTCTTCAGCGCGCAGCTGCCTTTGATTAGATCGTATATAAACTAATCTTTCGGTTTTAATTTTTGCGTACATGTCTACAATAAACTGATTGAATAAGCCACGAAAACGTTGCAAGTATACAAACCTATTCCGTCTTACTTGCAATTGGTAACAGTAAAATTGAAGGCATGAAATCTTTTTATTATAAATAGGTGCGCCTGTATGCGGATCAGTTTGGTATAAAGCAAAATTATAACCATCTTCCCCTCGACAATATATCAAAGGATATTGTAAACCGTCGTAAGCCCTGTGGGTTTCGTAAATACGTTGTAAACGATTGTCTCTGGAACGGATAACGATATCACGCCTATCACATTCCTGGTCGACCAATACCACAGCAACTTCATTCGTGGATGGAGCATTATAACGCCCAGGGTGTTCCTGCGTTGGACGCCTATCGGCATTTATAACAATTTTATAATTGTTATCATCATCTCGAGGAAGAGCTTCTAATGCCGATTTAAAACTGCATACATACGAATTAATCTGATGCAACATGTTCTGAAGTTGTGAAATGAGTTCAGCATTTAAATTTGGGAAATATTGATTTCTTATATTCGACTGTTCGTTGTAGTCGGATACAAAATATATTTGAAGAAACTCAGGTTGGTCTTCAGGCAAAAGAGATCCTATCAAATGGTAAACCTGACCTTGTATTTTAAAAGTAGGCATGAAAGGACCTTCGGAGATTTGTTGAGCACCAAAGGATGTCATCTGAAACGCACTATTATAAGTGCGAATGTTGTCGAAAAACTGTTTAGATTGCACATGTTCCCCTAATAGTAATGATTTCAAAGGTTCCGGTGGGTCTTCGAATGAAGGCAAATTTATTTTACCTCCAGAACAACAGAATCCAGCCGACTCCTTACTCCACTTTAAAGCATTACAAAAAGAACATACCACGTTCATATCGCCTATTACAGAAGATGATCTGTAATCAATTGTGAAGTTATAAGCAAACCCACTTTTATATTTGTCGGACCACGCCACCGTATTTCTAGATTGATCTTCTATGTGTACATCTAAGTTATTAAGACTATGTCGAAATCTGTCTGCAGTAAGACGGGCCTCTCGCTGTTCGTCCGTTTCAAGAGACCGAATATTTTCGATTCTTAATCTTTCATTAGACAAACTTATTAATCGTTCTTGTGTCAAAGAATTGTAATGTTCGCGTACCGACTCTAGTCGTTGTTCATGCTCATGTTCATCTTCGAGTGATCGAACAATATTATGGTGCACCCTATCATTTGTCAAACGGTCTTCATATTGAGTAAAAGTTTCAGATTCTCGAGATAAAATATGACGTTCGCGGTCAGCTGTGAGACGCAATTCCCTCTCAGTGAAGGTTTCTGACTCGCGAGACAATATATGACGTTCGCGGTCAGCTGTGAGACGTAATTCCCTCTCAGTGAAGGTTTCTGACTCGCGAGACAATATATGACGTTCGCGGTCAGCTGTGAGACGTAATTCCCTCTCAGTGAAGGTTTCTGACTCGCGAGACAATATATGACGTTCGCGGTCAGCTGTGAGACGTAATTCCCTCTCAGTGAAGGTTTCTGACTCGCGAGACAATATATGACGTTCGCGGTCAGCTGTAAGACGTAATTCCCTCTCAGAAAACAAATAATTACGACAATAAACTATTGATATAATTAAACACTACCAAAATAACTAAAATACGTACCAACTGCTACTTCACTTATAAAGAAATAAAATGTAAACTATTAATATGCTTAAACACTACCAAAACCTATAGAAAAACAAATAATTACGAAAATAAACTATTAATATAATTAAACACTTCCAAAATAACTAAAATGCGTACCTACTGGTACTTCACTTATAAAGAAATAAAATGTAAACTAATAATATGCTTTAACACTACTAAAACCTATAGAAAAACAACAAAAGAAATCTGTCAATAAGGTCGAACACTCTGAACGTCTATTCGCATCAACAGCCAAATATTGTATGAACCTCGCACGCGGACCCGCCGCACGTTTTATTTTACAACCTTTACAACTTGATCATTTGGAATTTATTATCTCTATTGTTCGAACAAAAATAAGTTGCCGACTTTAAGAACTTGAACTTTTTTGTGTACTTTTTATGTAAAACAATCGATGTACAGCTGCTAATGAGCCTTAATAAAATAAAATAAAATAAAATAAACTTGCCGACAATGTAAGTACACTATTGTTTCTTAGAAAACATTTTAGGACTATACCATAATAAATTTATGACTCACGTAAACACGTGTTTGCATTATCTGATGACGAAATTATCGATTCAGTAGCTCAGAAAACCGAAGATGACATAGAAGACGTGCTTAGTACATGCGCTCCATGGGTTTCCATCAAAGAGGCGCGAACCGCATTGAATACCTTACGTAATTTTATATGTATAACTTTGGTGTTTCTACACCGATTTTCATGATTCTTATTATTATTATTGAATAGGTAATAATGTTAACTTTTTTAATTAGGGATGAGTGAGAGTGTTGTAAACGTAAGAGTCGACAAATATAATCAGAAAGCTCCGAATTGCTAAGCTATTGAAACTACGTGTTATTGTGAGTCAATTTTAAAAGATAGACATATTATGCTGTCTAGGAATTTATTTTTATATAATAATAATAATTTAAGAACATTTGTGTCGTACATGATTTCTATGTAGCTTTAACCATTAAGGCTGCACACGCGACGGAAGCTTAAAAAATGGAGTAACTTCTCCCGTTTTCCCAATATTTCACTTCACTGCTCTGCTCATATTGATCGTAGCGTAATAAAAAGTATACTATAACCTGCCCAGGAGTATGAAGAATAATTGTGCCAAATTTCGTTAAAATCCGTCGTGTAGTTTTTGTTTCTATAACGAATATACAGACAGACAGACAGACAGACAGACAGACAGACAAAAATTTTACTGATTGCATTTTTGGCATCAGTAGCGATCCCTTATCACCCCTTCATAGTTTTTTTTTTAATATATTTCATGTACAGAATTGGCCTCTCTACAGATTTATTATAAGTATAGATTTTAAAACCTACGTAATGATACCAATTCGTATAAATTTATGTCGTAGGTAACACTGATATGTTGTTTTGTTATATGTAATTGTGTTATATTTTGTCTAATTCTCATATAAAATATCAATGTAAGTAAATCGCAAACCAATACGTAAGTAAATAAATTAATAAATTCCAGGTCAATGCTGACATGAAAATTATATTAAACGCAACTATGAATTACATATTTAATGATAGACGAATAATGAATAGGCTGAATACGTAATTTGGTTGATTTTTTGTGGCGAACTACTAATTGAGGTGATAATTAGGTAACACGCTATACAAATTCGTATTAATAACAACTTATTGTACTCGTTAACAGAATACAGCTTAATTAAAATGTTCATGGAAACCAGACTATTGATATGTACAATGTACAAGTACTAACATTAACTGAAATATTTTCTAAACTAAATAAAGACTGCAATATATTTATTGCCATTATAAGATTAATCTCCCTGGCATTATTTATTTGCCACAAGACAAGGTTTCTAACTACACTAATAAGATTTATTATCCTTGTTTTGTATTTATGTAATTTAAATCAATTCATGAGATCTGAAACCCCGCCGTTCATTACCAAAGCCACGACAATATATCTTTCATCCATACTAATATTATAAATGCGAAAGTAACTCTGTCTGTCTGTCTGTTACTCAATCACGCCTAATCTACTGAACCAATTTTCATGAAATTTGGTATGGAGATATTTTGATACCCGAGAAAGGACATAGGCTACTTTTTATCCCGGGAAAATGACGCAATCCCGGAAATCCCACGGGAACGGGAACTATGCGGGTTTTTTTTGACTGCGCGGGCGAAGCCGCGGGCGGAAACCTAGTATCTATATAAAGAAAAATGAATCTCCAGATGTGTTTCAATTTTTCAATCTCAAGATTAAAACTTGACAACGACTTCAGCAGAAGCTTTAACGTTTCGGTTAATCAACAAGGAAGGTTCTTATGGAGAGAAAAAGTGTAAAAGGGGCAATATGGCAGTACAACGTCTAGCGGGGCAGCTAGCATATTATATAATTTAAAAGTAAAATACAAAACAATAAAATAAGCAAACATTATGAAATTATTGTATTCAGTACATCAGTGCAACGAACTTCACCATCGACCAGTCGACCTAGGTGGAGTCCAACACGTTCACATCGTAACGTAACGACAGATTGTATAATACGCAAAAAAATATCTTCATAATAATTATTGCTACAAATAATATAACGCTTTCACTTTAATGTTTGGCTTTTCGCAAGTCATATAAGTACCTAGTGATACGTTTTTAGCTGCTGGCGTTATGTGTAGTTTTTATAGTAGCTTTTTTTTATTTGCGGTTGTGCAAAGTCTTGAAAGGTGTGATCACTCTCTCTTTTGTTTTGATTAAAAATGATACACGAAGCCATTTGATTTTTCTTCCAACTTTACAGACAGATGTATATCTGTTTATTATATTATCTTTAACATAAAGGCCAAAACTGGAGTTCTGGAATAAAATCTTGATATGCAATCTATTTTTAGGCGTCAAGTCATGTGAAATATTGCATACCTACACATTATTTTTAGCAACTAATTTTTCCTTTCAAATGAGTAAAATAGTAGATCGAAATTAGGTCAAATGTCTGTACTATAATTATTTTTAAACGCATTACCGGTTGCGCGGTGGAATCAATATTTACAAAAAAACCCTTCAATTACAACCACAGTAATAAAATTATATTGAAAACCTAGCATTATGTATTATCACATATCACAATATATAGATTTAAATAAATAAATAAATAAATAAATAAATAAAATATCCTTTATTGAATTATTATGTACATTAATGGACGACTAAGATCCGTTAGGCAAAAATAAAAAATACAAGAGTTACATTACATTACACAGTTATTGAAATTTAAAGAGAATACATAGTATTTTTTACGCTATTTGATACCCATCTATCTATTATTACTAGCATTACCTACACACAACACACACATAAAAGTCTTTTTATAAACGAAATGTTTTTTTGAAGTGAAACTTCTTTATCGGGGTTGGAAAAAAATTTAGTGTAACATTTTTTCGTTACGCGTGACATTTTTCCGTTACGCGCCATCTTTTTCTTATCCCTACCACGCGTGATTCGACGTATTTCTGTAAAGTTGCATATAGTAAATTATTTTTTGAAAAATAAGGTCATAAAGAAGTTTCACTTCTTACGTGTGTACACTAGTACACGCACACATTTTTTTTTTTTTTATATATATTCTGTTGAGTGTTGATCGTCTTAGCATCCAATTAACCATTCAAATTAAAACTAATGCTGAAACTATACAGGACTAACCCTGTATAGTTACAATAAATACGTGCCAATAACACCAAAACTGTATGAATTGGCATAAAATGTGTTATTTATTACCTGGATAAACGCGCAACTAACGCAGCTTCAACACAAATAAAGGATCAACGAAGCTGCAGTATCAAATAATATTGCCTCGATTATAGCGATTGTCCTACTTTACATCATACATATAATTTACAATACGCTATGAAAAGCGCAATCACTCACAATGAGTGCACATAAAGTTACTATTATAAAGTTGTTTGTTTGTTTAGATGCTTGGTTGAACGCGCTAATGTCAGGAACTACGAGTCCGATTTGAAAAATTATTGCAATGTCAGATAGCCCATTTATCGAGGAAGGCTATATGCTATAGTATATTATATCATCACGCTAAGACCAATAGGACCAAAGCAATGCGGGCAAAACCGCTATGCACAGGTAGTAAAGTTATAAAACTATAGATATCCAGTCATGTGCGACCGGGACACAGGTGTGCCAGTATGTAGGTCACGACAAACCAGCTAGTCGGATGTCTCGAGTTGTGAGTCGAGCTCGACTGCGAATTAACTCCCCTGTTGAAATGTACTTCTGTACGAACAAAATAGATAATGTTCTACTGGGTTCAGTGAACTTGCATATTATGCATATTTGCATAGCGATCAGTCTTGTCTAGAGGTTTATGACAGTCTGAGGATTAAATAAATTTTATTCACGAACAGTACACAACACGAAAGTAAGCAACAGTACTTTGCAAACTACGGCAAAGTATTTTTTATATCTTCTCGTATTTTGCAAGTCTTTAAATAACTTTTTTAACTGTGCCAATGATAGTAAAAATATCACGGAAGTCTGTATTGCCGAATTATATGATGCTTTCAAAGATAACATCGCAGCAACAGCTGGTGTGAATTCCATTAAAATGTGTCAATCTTATTATAACTTATGAATAATAAGGACTAAACTTCAATTGGATATAAAATCAGCTCTATGCTGAGTAATATATTCATGTGAATCATACGTTGACACTAACAAACATGAATTGCGTGATACATGCACTAAAATGCATTTAACGACGTGCAAGGTAAACGACCTTCGCGCCCTAAATTTACAATGTTCTAGGAAAGATATCGACCGCTTACGAGATCACTTCTAAATCCATTAGATTAGCGATAGCTGCACTGCCGTTATCAGCAATTGATAATGTGACGTTATCCATTCAGTGATCAGTCACACTTGTTTACGAAGTGCTCATAAAATTCTTATAATTTCGGCTACGTTTTCTTGGCTCATCGGTAAATGAATCAGTACGATAAAACACAATGGTTTCTGATCAGTTCTATATTTACGAATGAACTTCCGTTCGAGTCAAGGTCGGTATTAGATTTATAGCCCGATATATAAACAACCAGACCAATCTGTTTTGAAGATCAAAAGATCATCGGAAACAAAATGTCACTTTGAAAAAGTTCCATAATTATTATAATATGAATATCATTAACTAAGATGGCAACAAAAATTACATTTTTCGGGTCTACCTGCTAAATAGCAATTATTTGAGACAATAAACACTAAGCAATCAAAAATAGCCAATAGGTGTACTTTTTAGTTTTTACATAGAAGTATGAGATACTTAAGTTTTAATATCAGAATAATATTATCCCTAGGACTGAAACTTAATGATAGGACTACTAATAAATAATTTATCCATATATAATAATATCCATATATCCTTGAAATACTGGCTAAAACAAGAAAGAACAATTAATGGAAAATTAAAAACGCATCATTTATTATGATAAATAGCAAAGTCACCCATTAGCTACAATAACTATATAGATTTCTTATATAAATACATATATAAAGTAGTATTTACAATCCCTTCAATACTAGTAAAAGCCAATAAATGCATCTCCCATATCAAAACAAGACCCCAAGAGTCCCACGACATTCCTGTAACAGTTCACAAACCAGATTCACGTAACCGGCCATGTTCAAACCCGTTACACATCCAGAGCGGGAATAGTTACCGATTCATAAATAAATGACTATGCTTCCCGTTTAAATGGGATTATCCCACTATACTAAAGAATCCTTACCAAAGAACATTGAAATGTGCTCTTAGTCATATTCGAAATTATTACCTCAAGTATTTAAACAGCTGTGATACATTTACGAATAAGACTTTCATATAACTGATAATTACAATGACGTACATTATCTTTACTTTCTTGTATTTTACAGTTTACTTTATCTGTATTTATACATTATTTTATAGTAATTGGGGTTACGAATATATGTACATCCGATATAAGTCACAAAAGGGGTTGATGTTAAGATAAAACGACATACATTACTATTCCAAACATTATCATAGATTAGGGAGAATCGTTTCCACGAAACTGCATAATGTAACGCGAATGCATTAATCTGAAATCAGGTCAAACTTGTAGCGATGTGCATATGAAAGCTATTTCCTTTTCGATCTCCACTGCAGTTGGAATATTAACATGTTCGTTGCATCTAAGATTTAAAACGATAATAATCGCGTTAAATTTTCGACATTTCGTTAGTTATTATTACATTTCTCATATGTTTTTGTAATTTCACAAATCAACCTAAATTATTCGAATTCGTGGAGCTCACAATTAATGAATAAATGTAACGAATTAATTAACAATTAAATTCGCATTAGAGTGTTCGTACACTGTTTCAGTTAGAAAAAACATCGATAGAAACGTAGGTAGATAATAGTGTCACTTAAATATTTTTTTACTTAAATAAAATGATATTTTTTCCGTCATCACAACTTAAAGGCTAGATGAAACTATACTAATAGGAAAAATATTTGAAATAGAAATATAGTGCATAATTTGCGCAAATATTTCATGAAATTTGAGCTACTTATTATCTTAATCTCAATTTCAATTTTCACACCCAAATTCGTTTTCAAAACAACCACCACAAGCGCAGTGCAATGCACTGAAAAAAAAAGTGTCAACGCACCTGACGTGTGTTTTTCTTAAAAAGTTTGAATTTCATGTTGAACCTATATACACCTTATAGTAAGTACTATCATCACCATATAATTTCCACAAGGACACAGAAAGCACCGTATACGAGCACACAAGATAAACGAATGTAACGTAAACAAAACTAAAATTATAAAACAACACGTCGAATGAACGCAAGCGACCGCCTAGCGCGGGCGGTTCGTAAACTCTGAAATTTCTTCACGTATTATTATTACGTAGCGGGCGTATGTTAACCGTGCGGTAAGTTTTCATTGGCATTCTTCAAAGGTTTGCGCGAAATGGTGAATAGTTGCATGTGTATCGATTGTTACATAACCGATTTTACGTATAGCGCAGACCCCATGGTCACCCCCGGTAGGGTACACTAAATATTTTTAGTTTCAAAATATAGTTAGAATACCTATCATCACTACATAGTATAAAACAAAGTCGCTTTCTCTGTCCCTATGTCCCTATGTCCCTATGTCCCTTTGTATGCTTAAATCTTTGAAACTACGCAACGGATTTTGATGCGGTTTTTTTTAATAGATAAGAGTGATTCAAGAGGAAGGTTTATATGTATAATAACATCCATTAAATAGTGGAGAAGTACTGTTATTTTTGAGGTTTCTAATGTGATGTCGTAAAAAAATTACATTTTTTCCGCTTACATTGCAAACGCAGGCTGAACCCTTTTTTTTTTTTTTTAAGTGGGGAAATCTTGCATAGATACCCACGGCCTCCGGGGAAGGGGCCGTGGGTTATGTCGGATTCCTACCGACCAAAACCCCACTGTGTTCCGTCAAGCCGCATCAACGACGGCGCCACGGGTATGGTAGAATTCTTCCGTGACCCCATCAGCGGCTGCAACGCAGGCTGAACCCTACGAGTTTTATCAAAATAATGTACTAAGTATTATACACATTGAAAAGGTCTACAGAAAAGTCTATGATGGTATATGTCTATCTCTTATGGATAACCCACAATAACTTTTTTTTGTCATTTACTTTTTACGACAAATAATGGCTAATTTTCGAAGCGATTTTAACCAATACAGCATTAATCCTTAACCAATTAAATACCTTGAATACATTGTTCATTTAATATAGATCTATATGGCCCTTTACACCGAATGATTTAAGTGAATATTTTCGAAGATATTACAGATTTAAAAATTGCGGGACGTAGCGTTTGCGGCGGTACCGGCCGGCCGCCCGGCTATATATTTTATACCCGTGCGAAGCCGGAGCGGGCCGCTATGTTTTTATATACAACGTTCACAGTTTTTCTGTAGTGTATTTAGTATCAGCATTGCACCCGTGCGAAGCCGGAGCGGGTCGCTAGTATATAATAAAAATGAATCGCCAAATATATTGTATCTAAGCGAAAAACTCGAGAACGGCTAAACCGACTTTCGTTAATTATTTTTAATAATATTCCTTGAAGTACAAGGATCTTTCTTATGGAGAGAAAATGTAAACATGTACCACGGGCGAAGCCGGGGCAGATCGCTAGTAAAAATATAAAATTGATAATGGAATATCTCAATAACTCAAACATTTAAAATAAGGAATGCAATAATTATAAACAATTTCTGTCAATAATTGCGCGGTGCGTTCAGAAATTCCATAAACTTTCAATAATTATTTTTTGTCAATACAAACTTGACTCAAACTATTAACCAAAATTGAACCTTATTACTTTAGCCGAAGGGTTACAAAACAACAACAGACGAAAACTTAAATCTCTCTACAGCACAATAGCCTTACAGTGGCCTACTGCCTTCAAGAGTAACAAAAGAGTTGTCGACGCTTCCATTAGACAAGAAAAAACATAATAGTTTGGAGTAGGTACGTAAGAGAAAATACCCACTTCGAAGTGCCTTGTATGTCGAAAACAACGTATACCTACGTAATTTAAATCATTTAAAATTTATCAAATTCAAAAAGATTTATTTATAACCAATTAGAATATGCAAATGTAAATATGCATATTTTTACACTGCTGTTGTTTAAATACTGTTTTAAGTTATAATATATGTATACCATATGCCAAGCATATAACATGATAAGGACATTTATTTAACTAGAAAAACATGTAACATTAGTTCTGTCTGATTGTATGACCTATATTTATCAAAGTATCTTACCCTACTATGAAAAGTAAAATTGAATAAAAAAGAATTAAAACATGTAAAATGCTTTTACACTAATATGTATATTTCTGAACATCTGCGCCACGCGACTACATTTTCTCAGACTCAGTGCTGAATAATTTAGCAACGAAACTTTTCCATAATGGGAACAGTTGAAGTAACATTAACTATGTTAACTTTCTAGAACATATGAAATTCTTAGTACTCTCCTCACTAGGTTAACAGAGATAGCATTAGGGTACTTTTCCACTAATAATGTGCGAGGATGTGTTGCGAGGAATGTGTTGGTAAATAACCAATAATATCACTTCAAATTTCAAAATTTATTTACAAACACATTCCTCGCCACACATCCTCGCACATTATTGGTGGAAAAGCACCCTTATCCTGCCAAGTACTAAGTTATCTACCTACCATCTACATTATAACGGGAAATTTAAGATTGTATGGACACCAAGTTATACCCTAATCATTCATTTGCTTCTCGAATCCTTAATACTGATCTCCCATTTTTCATATAGATAAAGAAACAAAACATTTCACTTTACTACAATAGCATAAACTTTCTTAATTTATAAATAAGCCAAATCTCAAACTTCGTGAGTCTTGCTGATAACCGCATAATTTTAAGAATATAAAATATATAAAAAAGAGCGTGTGTACTGAGCACACGTGTCTGAAGTGAAACTTCTTTGGCAAGATTCAAAGATACCAAAATCGTCGCCTAACTCCATGACGTGACGGTATTGCCATGACGCGACCTTGAAATTTTACTCTCAACACGCCTAAAGAAGTTTCACTTCAAAAAAGGGTTTAAAAAATATCTATTGTACATACCTCGTGATCCGGACCCGGTTTCGAAGCCAATCGAACTTCTGTCAACTGGTTCTTCAGTGCCCTGGTGAAAAAAATGCAATAAATATAATTGTTTCAAAAGTGGTGCTTTGACTTGAAAAGTATTTGTAAATAATAATTTTTATTAATGCCAGATAATAAGACCCAATGTCAAATCATAATCAAAATTCTCAATTCCGTCCTGAAATTGCGGCAATATAATTTATCTAAACAATTATAAAACTCAATCGCAATGTACGTTAGATTTTTCATGCAAATTATTATGAGTCATTACGATGTATTCTTTAACAGTTCTTTCTGGACTGCACCACTTTTTATCCCTAAATATCCCGGTCGAAACAGGTACAAGCAGCTGGTGATTAAAATCTAGATTAGTTTGATTACATAGACCTTTTTAGCAACGTGCATTCCTTTACTTTGCTTTAAGCGACGCAACTGATTTGTCCTTCCTTACACAAGCAATGAGCAAAATAAGGTCAAAGGATCGGTTATAATATTATGACGACTGACGAGTACTAAATACTTATTAACATTTAGGCGATGTTCACACTGCCCCGCATCATGCTGCATGTTGCGTGTCGAAGCACCTACGCGCGTTCCTGCGGGAGTGCAGATCTGCATCATCGTGCGGGATTTTTGCGCACTCACGCGCGTAGGTGCGTTTGTAGATTCACGCACGGCGGCTCTCATTTATTCGCCGTTCTCTGTGGTGGTCGTGCAATACTGAGCATCACGACGCGCGACACTGCGGGATTCGGTGTGCCATACCTTGCGTCTCGCCCCGCACCTACGCGCGGGGATGCATGTTTCTCCGCGTGTATGCGCGTGATCCGCATGAACGCGCGTGGTTGCATTTTCAGTGTGTTGGACTGTGCGTGTTTTCTATACAAACGGAGATACTTACAAGTAACGTTAAACACGCAGTCACGCAACATGCAGCGTGGTGCGGGGCAGTGTGAAGATCGCCTAATTAGCAAGAAATAACAAATTTTCACCTCACGCACCCACAAAAAATAAACTTTCACATAAAATATATCAGATTTACATACAAACAAAAATTATATGGGTCACAATAACAAAAATGTAAATTGACTGCAACGTCCTAGCGAACCTGGCAAAGTGCGCTCTGTCATTGAATATATACGATCATCACACGTCATTACTTCCTAGGTATACCTTGCGCGCCATCCGAATATAAACGCACACGCATACGCACTCGCACACGCGCACGCACACACACACACGCACGCACGCACACACACACACACACACACACGCGCACACACACACACACACACACACACACGCACGCACACACACACACGCACGCACACACACACACACGCACACACTCACATGTACAGCTCCTCCGCCTTGCGCGCCTGCCGGTCGCGACGCCGCAGCAGCTCGACGCAGTGCTGCACGGTCGCTACGGTCGCGCCGCACGTGGCGCGGAACGAGGCGCTCGTTGCACGCACGTCACTAAGACGCTTCTTGTGGTCCGCGCCTTTTTTATAAAAAAATATATAAATTAGTGATTAGAGAGTAATTTTTACACCATTTTTCAAAAGAAAAAAATATATAAATAAAAATAAATAAATAAATATTATGTTCATCACACAAATATTTGTCCCGGATGGGGATCGAACCCACGACCTCTGGCTTGGAAGGCAGGGCCACTACCAACCAAGCCATTCGGCCAGTCAAAATACATAAAATATATATTAAAAAAAACAACAAATAAATCATAATATAACATGTGAGTTTTGAGAACGGTATACATTTACAATTCGAACGCAAGCAAAAATCCGCGGGCCTAATCAGTTATTTCAATATACTTAACAAAAATACTTACTGTCAGCCAATTTCACAGCATCAATAGCGTCAGATTCATCATTTATATGCGGGTAAGTATTGACACACATGTCAAAGTACTGCTGCAGTTGTATCGCCTGCTTTGATAGCAAATCATTGAAAGTCTCCAGCTCAGCAATCTTTTCGGCCAAGCGACGGGATGTGCGCCCTGTTTGATAAAAACATAAATAATGAATTAATTTTATACAAATATTATAAATGTTTATAAATAAGCCTTAACATTTATATTTTTTTTGATAAGACGTGCCAATTTTGACTAATACTGTAAAGATAAACCTGATAACTATTTTGATAAAAACTTAAAAAATGTATAATTCTAATGAATTTGTTATAGCGTGTCTGAAATATGACAGTAAGGGGAACGCAATCTCGAGACAAGATTGCCAAGTTAATATCTTGAGACTGACAGTCAATTCTCTGAAAAATAATCTGATTAAAAAATCATCTTTTCTTTCATTCATTAAACTTTAAGCTTAAACTGCAGTTATTAATTTTTTTTTCTAAAAATTCTCAAATCTGAAAATATAGCAAATACAATGTTAAATTATGAAACATTAATTTTTTAAAAACATAATTACCGTGTGATCCTGTTGACTGAAGAGATGTGATAGATCCATGTCTTCGGAGACCACCTCCATTAGAACTGCTGTCTGAGCTTGTACCGTACCCTGACTCGACCTATAAATAAAAATTCACTCATTATTATAACATATTGTTGGGATGGAATATATCTGGATTTAAAGAAAATGAAGTTTCATAAAAAGTACAGTAGAACCTCTATAAGCCAAACCTCAATGAGTTGAAAACTTCCAATACTCTAAAAGTACATCATAACTCGAATCATTATATATTACAGATTTCCTATATTAAATTAATTACACTTAAACAAAAAATAACAGCAATAATAATATACAAATAAATTATTAGTCAGTTAGTCAATGCAACCTGCCAACCATTTTAGTACAATTATTTTCAACTCTAAAAATCGAGTGTCTGTGTCTTTCTTTCTTATTTATTTCACCTTTCCATTTCAAAATAAAGAATTACCTGTTTATGTGAAACTATAATCCATCCAGGAAATTCCTCCATTTCATACTCTATAAATCTAATTTTAGACGTCATCCTTGATGTTCGACTTACAGAAGTTCTACTGTACTACATAAAACATATATTTTAACAAACCAAAAACCTCATAAAAAAATTGGTGAACATATTAAAATTCAATTTATCAAAATTTCTTATCTAACTTTTATTTGAATAGAATAACCATTATTGTGTAATTAATTTATCTCTTCTAATCTCTTTCCTCAAATGCATAAATTCTTGTTACTTACAAGATACTAAAAATGTAAAATACACACAATATCTTGATCATAATTAAAGATATAAGAAGTCATATACATAGAACAAGATCGTAAAAATATCAAAATTTCAATTCACATTTTCTTATTGCATATTTGTACCAATTTGAGTACAGTTTGAGTTACAACATATTAATCAAAGAATTAATTGATACAACAGAAGGGTTATTTTATTATAATATGTAGGTTGTGTCATGACAAATGCTCTTAAGTTTGTATAAAACACATTGTACCTTTGAACATATGTGTTGATGATGGATTAAATTACAAATATAATATATTTCCTAATCTAGTAATATGAGAAGCATATTGAGTTATTTGTTAGGAATGCTGTTGGCCTTATCAGCTATAAACTTGTAATCTGATAATATTGAAACATAATCATAAAACTGTATGCATATCTTGTTACAGCTATTGGAATTTTATGAGTGATATCTTGAGTATTAAACTTTTATTATACTTTATTTATTTTGTAGCTGGATGGTGAACATAATAATAATTATGACAAATACATAAGAAATTATAATAGCTAAATAATTATCTTTATACATCAGTATATCTCTTTGAAATAAACTAGATCTTTATCAATAAGGAAAACAGATTATGAATCACCTCTTGCAACGTTGATTCTTACTATGTCTTATTAAGTGATTTCCACTGTATTTTTTAAATACTTACTTTAAAAGACTCCAAAACATCAATCCATTGCTGTTTTTCCTCAGGATTAGAAGCCCTTAAGTACCAAACACAGTCATTGACTGATACATCAAATCTGCAGTCATCAAATTCATGTGGCTGTAATAAAGTACACAAAAATTCAGTCATTCCACACACAAGGTCTTGTAATCAAAATCATTATAAAAACAGAGAATTACATTAGGGGAAAACCACACTACAATAAATAAACATTTTCTAAATTGCCTCAAAATAATATAATAATAAGCATGTTTAGAAAATGCTCACATTTAGCACTATATAGCATTAAATTTTTAAATAGTGTTGTCCATTATATACAAGGACAAATAATTTTTTTGTAATGTCCTATCCTATTGTGGAATTTGATCGACATTGTAAACAAGTAAGTAACTCACCTTGACTTTAGCTTTTTTCAAACAAAGTGCACCGCGGCATCCCAAATTACTCTCTAATTCGCTTTTATAATACGACAATGTTGAATCTTTTAACACGATAAATCTATCTTGCCAACCATGTATATAATTCGTCCATTTACTCAAATAACCACGAAGCTCGGGTGGGCTAATGTCCTCCAAATCAGAATTGTCACTCACTGTTATATTTTCATCAGTCATGTTTAAATTTTAAAGGATTTGTAAATTATTTAAACAAAACAAAATAAAAGTAAATTACTTATTATTTATGTTTTCGATAATCCAATAAAACTGTTTTCGTTTGGTGTCTGGTGACAGATCATAGACGACATTGAGTTTCTAACCGAGAAACGACAACGATTACCATTAACGACAGGTGCTGTTGTCACTTGTCAGCAGTAAAAATCATGATTTAGGAAATGAAAATTAAATAAATTTTAAGGATTGTAGTCTGTAAATTGATAAGGCAACGTCCAAATTGAAATACTACTTCTCCATTTACCATATTTCACGAAAGTTTTATATTGATTATACCCAAGTCACAAAATTATATTTTAAAATCTCTTACTTTCAATAATTTATAGAAGTATAGCCAAAATTTAAACTTAAATCATGAATGTTTACTGTAATCTGATACAGATTTAGGCAACGCTTGTAAATATGTGTTCCGAAAATAACAAAAAATAAAAAGTACACTGAAGTTTATGATTTATTTCATTTTCGAGACTGGCAAGGAATTTGTATAGTTAATACTGGCAATATCAACGCATTTTATAGAAATTTCATTGGTTGATAAATGAACGATATGGAAAATCTTAGTTTTAATTGGTTACTATCAAATAACCGCCAAAAAGATAATAAATCGACCAATAGTAGACCTAGAATTGCTGCATGTGCGTAATTTCCGTTCAAAATGGCGGATAAAACTATGTCTATTTCTGTTCCATGTGAAAAGCCTATAAAAGTAGAAAAATGGAAAGTTAAACAAGGCGCTTTTGTATCCCAAGGACAGATATTATTTTTATACAGTGATTCGTCGGGCAATAATACTGGATTTAAGAAGTTCAAAGCCTTACGCGCTGGTACTATCGTATCCATCAAGGTGAAAGAAGGAGACATTGCAGAGCCTGGGTAAGTGACGTCAGAGTTAATTAATAGTTGTTGTTTCTAGGTTATTTTAAGATAAACAAATATTATTTCTATGATTAAAGGACAAATAAGATGTACGAATTATTAAGTACTAAATCTAAACTATTTTTACCGAAACTAAATGTAAAACTCTACTAACTTTGTTTGTGTTTTTGTCTTAGGAAAACCTTGCGCGCCAAATCTAACTTTAAACAAAGTGCCGATTTTTAGTCAGTATTTATATTTAACACTGCTTATAAATTAAAACTGTATTTACAGAGGATGCCTAGCCGATCTGGAAGAATGCCGTCATCCTACTGTTATGAAAGATATGTGTGCAGAGTGCGGTGCGGATTTACGCGCCGAAGAACGGCAAAAACAGGACGTCGCAGTTGTCCCTATGGTTCATTCTGTACCTGAATTAAAGGTAAATATTGAAATAGTACTGAAATTGTAGTTGAATAAATGAGGACTTAGTAAATTTTTTCAAATACATACCTACCTATATAAGTTTTGTTTAGTTGTGAAACATTAATTCATTTCAGTTGCTCTTTAACAGTAAGTACTAAGTACAGTAGATAGTTATAATTATGTATGTATAATGTGGATTTTTTAAATAATTTCAGGTGTCAGAAGAACTGGCTCGGAAATTAGGCAGGGAAGATGCTGATCGCTTACTGAAAGATAAGAAGTTGGTGCTACTTGTAGATCTAGATCAGACCCTTGTACATACAACAAATGATGATATTCCACCCAATGTTAAGGTAGCTTTCTTAATATAACCATTTCTATTTTAGAAATATTTCTATTTATAAACATTTCTGTTTTAGAAATATTTCTATTTATAAACATTTCTATTTTAAATGAATTCTATGAAAGTATATTCCTGGAATCATGTTTCATATTTATATCTTTCTTTTGTTATTACTTCTCTACTCACTATCACTTATTCTTTTATATGTTTTACTAGCTATCCGCCCGCGGCTTCGCCCGCTTTGTCTAAAACATAATAAATTATATACTAAACCTTCCTCTTGAATCACTCTATCTATTAAAAATAACGCATCAAAATCCGTGGCGTAGTTTTAAAGATTTAAGCATACATAGGAACATAGGGA
The DNA here is from genome assembly GCA_029959065.1 of Colias behrii. NCBI lineage: Eukaryota > Metazoa > Arthropoda > Insecta > Lepidoptera > Pieridae > Colias > Colias behrii. The sequence continues at coordinate 3,951,766 of JARWMC010000019.1, read as the reverse complement.
CAGAGAGAGCGACTTTGTTTTATACTATGTAGTGATTTACTATGTTTTTGTTTAAAATCTTTAGGGGGTGCTGCACTTTTTCTTAAGAGGCCCAGGTAGTCCAGGAAGATGGTGTCACACAAGACTCAGGCCAAGAACACAAGAATTTTTGGAATCTGCTTCAAAGAACTATGAATTGCATGTTTGTACATTTGGTGCGAGGCAATATGCACATGCAGTCACTGAATTGTTGGATCCTGAGAAGAAATATTTCTCTCATAGAATATTATCTAGAGATGAGTGCTTTGATGCTAGAACAAAATCTGCTAATTTAAAGTAAGTTTGTTGCATTTTTAATTTTATTTTAGAAAGAAAGAACTTTATCATGCAATTACATGTATTTATTATAATTCATTAGACATTATCAATAATACTGAATTTTTTTTAATCAAATTATGTCATTAAAAATCATATTTTTGAAATAGGTAGTATAGATTACAAATTTCTTATTATTTTGAATTTCAGGGCACTCTTTCCATGTGGTGATAACATGGTGTGCATAATTGACGACAGAGAGGATGTATGGAAACACGCAGCAAATTTAATTCATGTGAGACCATACTCATTCTTTCAGTCTACTGGTGATATAAATGCTCCTCCACCTTTAAGTATGTATTTTTTGGAATTATTAGAAATAGATTTGGTGAACAAAATCTTTTAAATTATTATTTTGTTTGGTCAAAGTAGTCATAAATAGTAATATTTTGTTCATTTTTTCAGTTGAAGAAAAAGCAAAGCCCAATAATGTTAAGAATGGCTCTCTAATACCTCAATTGCCGACACTGGAAGCAGAACCTGAAAAGCAAGAAGCCACACAGAATAATGTCAAAGAAAATTCTGAGAATAATGACACCAATTCCAAGATTGCTGATAAAGAGGTAAAAGATGAAGAGAAGAAAGTTAATGATAAAGGAGAAGGTAATGAAAATGCACCAGTAACAGAGACGGTGCCTCAATGGATAGAAACGTTAGATGGGCAGATAGAAATAGAAGATGCTGATGATTACTTAATATATTTAGAGGATATATTAAAGAGGATACATAAGTAAGTAATTTTACATAGCTCTATAATGTTATCAATTATTATAGCTCTATATTATTTGATCCTTTATTTAATTTATTTCAATAAAATATTTAATAAGTCTTATACTATAACTTATAAGCTTTTTAAATTCACAACCTTGTAAAATTTACAATAATGAGTGTTCCAATTATTATTAATTCTTATTGGATTCAGATACAAGTTACATAAAAGTGCATTTATGTAGCTTCACTTACAAATCCATAAAATATATTATGTTCTGCTGAAGACTTCCTATAGTTAAGCTTTTTATGGAAGACAGATACGAGAACAACACCTTTACTAATATGTAAATTGAAAAAAAAACATTCATTTCCTTAAATGAACAATACTTATAGGAAATACTTCATATTAAATGAACAATACTTATAGGAAATACTTCATTTTAAATGAACAATACTTATAGGAAATACTTCATTTTCAGACATTTCTACGATATGTACGAGAAAATGGATCATCAAACAATACCTGATTTGAAATTTATCATTCCGGAAGTTAAAAGTAAGGTGTTAGCTGGTACCAGTTTAGTGTTTAGCGGTCTAGTGCCCACGCATCAGAGGCTAGAGACATCCAGGGCTTACTTGGTCGCAAGAAGTTTGGGCGCTGAAGTAACACAGGATTTTACTGAGAAAACAACACATTTAGTTGCGGTTAGATCAGGTAAATAACATTTTTTACCAACGGTTCAAATTATATATTTTTCTTATAAGCTTATATTAGATAATTTACAGCTACCTGTCTATTTTGGTAAAATGTCATGTTTATAAAATAAAATAACTACAAGGGCCATATAATTATAAAGCATTTCTTTTCCTTTATTTTGTAACCAATTTACAAATATAATTTTTTATTTAAACCCAGGTACAGCCAAAGTGAATGCCAGTCGTAGAATGGGAGAAGGAAAAACAAAAGTGCATGTTGTAACACCAGAGTGGCTTTGGACCTGTGCTGAAAGATGGGAAAGGGTTGAAGAGAGACTATACCCACTGCAAAGAGGAGGACAGGTGTGACCCCTCGTTTTCACCAAGAAACATGTTAAATACTAGTTTGATACAAAACTTGTAGAATACTTTTCAAAACATAATTATTTGTTTTATGCATGTATTGAGACTGTCTCAAACATTCTTTCGTTCACACTTTGTAGCCAACAAGTATTTATACAAGTATAAAACACATTTGCGTTTACACTGAAGTCTGTAACATGTTAGAACTTGTCTGATCCATTGATAGCGTTCTCACCTACAAAATACAGTCGTGGTTTAGATAAGTATTGTTTATTTTATTGCAATTTCTGTATAATACTAGTAACAAACAAGTTTTAAACTTTATCCATGTTTGTTGGATAAAGTTTTCAACATACATACATCTCACAAAAGTTTTTTTTTATTAATAGAAATTATAAAAGTAGGTACGACTGAATTTGTCTCGAATTCTACAAGTATTGCTACAACAAAAACAAGAGATCATAAACATGTAGGCAACTAGAAGTTTTCAACCAACAAGTTTCATATAAGTTATCCTACATGTATCAAATTTTGTATACAACATGTTTTACACATGTCTATGAGAAACGAAAACATTGCATCAAATTTGTAAAATACATGTATTATACTTTGGTGAAAACGAGGGGTAATATGTTTATCTAATTTAAATTTATATACAGTAAATCAATGTGTTTCCATTCTACATCTCTAAAAATTTAATTAAAACATAACATTGGTACTATTAAGAAAAATTTTCACTTTTGTTTTAGCCATATGCTTAAACATCAACTTAAAAAGTTTGCTTTAACACTTCAAATATGTTCCATTAAACATGCTGTTTATCATCTTTTTAAGCTATTGCATAGCTTCTATCGCGGGCCTTGAGCGCGGGAACCGAATCCAGAAATTTAGTAACGAAAAACCTCACGCTCCCCACTCCGACGGGCACGGAGGTGTGGCTTGAAGGCATAGCATGCAATAGCTTTACCGCGGCAGTCCCCGAGTGCCACACGTCTTTTGAAGTGAAACTTCTTTATCGGGGTTGGAAAAAAATTTAGTGTAACATTTTTCCGTTACGCGCCATCTTGTTTTTATCTCTACCACGCGTGATTGATGTATTTCTGTAAAGTTGCATATAGTAAATTATTTTTAGAAAAATAAGGTCATAAAGAAGTTTCACTTCTTACGTGTGTACACGCACACATTTTTTTTTAAATATATTTTCGAAGCTTGTATAAATAACAACACCCTCCAACAGAGCAGCGCGCGCCGGCCGCCCGCGCACTGCAGCAGCCCGCCGCCCGCCCCGCCCGCGCCCGCGCTGCGCAAGCGCACGCCGTCCGGCCGCTTCATGGACACGCTCAACCCGCTGCTGTCCTTCTCCAGCGACGACATCGCGGACATGGACCGGGAGGTAGGGGACAATATTTTATTACTTATAGGTAAACCAGAATCTGAGGGAAATCAAAATTTTGAGTTTAGGGTTGCACAAAAAAAAAATGGACTCGAACGATCTTGATACTGCGTATTTTTTATTTTGTCCAATATCATTAGTCACATTACACAAGTGGATAATACTGTGTTTAATAAAGAGATATCCACGTTATATTATGTAGGTACTTATTACATGTATAATAATATACATAATATTACTTTTCTAAAGGTAATACATATTTTTATGTATTTACACATACCTATATTTGAATATATATCATTATGGCATGTGAAAATATGGATGTAATGATAATGCAGATCAAAACTTATTTATTATATTTAATGATGGTTTATAATTTTTTATAAAATAAAACAATAATAAAATAAAATCATGTTTATTTTCGTAAGTATTATCACATTATAAAATTGACTTGTACATCTTGGACTTGACAAATAGCCGAATTGGAAACTCCTGTAATAAGTTTTCATAAAATGATATTTTAATCAACAAACAATATTATAGTTACCTATTTATACCATTTTTAATTTAAAGTATCAAAACGGGTAAGTCCAATTTAGCAATAAAAACTTTCACGCGCTTTAAAATTGAAAATTGTGATGTGTTTGACCCTTCTTCATCGAATATTTTTCTATACACATTGTAAACAACACCTCTTGCTTGTGATCGCAGCGGTTTTATCGACATTTCGAAGATTTTGAAGACAAAATCCTAAAAATTAATCATCAACACAACTAATTTGACAACCAATTTGATAATTGTCAAATAAAGTTGCCACATGAAAATCTTTTATTTTTTAAATATAAATATGCCATCAGATTCTGGTAGACCTATATCAACATTATAGACATTTGGTTTTGTGTGTCATGAGTTAATTCAAAAACTACTCCTTTAATTTTAGCAATTGTTTCATGCTAAGCTATGTCTTTACTGTGTAACATGGGCGTTTGTATTCATGAAACCCAGCTATTTTTTAACTGCTTTTTCATAGATTTTTTTAATATATGGTCCTAAATTTATTGTGTTTTGATGATGAAAAAATCTGTTAACTATTTCCTTTTAGGTGGAGGATATCTTTAATGAATCAGACGAAAGTTCATCAGATGATGAGAAGAAGCCACAGGATGAAGACGATGATGAAGAGAATCTTTCAGAGGATAGATTACTAGCACTTGAAACTGCTCATAACTCTCAAGAAAGGTATAATAAGATATTATAATAATATACACTCACATTTCTGTGTTGTTTTAAATTATTTCTAAAATATGAAAACAAAATTAATTTTAAAAGCTGATCAGCTATTTTTCGCACTTTATGTTTAGATTGTTTCATATTTTTTATATTGTTTTGATTCGTTTGTAGGTTGCAAGAGAAAGATGAAGATAACTCTAGTGATTCAGATACAGGTATGCATTGCTAACACATATTATGAATCATAGCAAAAATATTTTTTCTACTTTACAACAATTCTTTAAGACATAAGTTTTAAACACAAAAAATAAATTTTTTTACTTAGCCTCTGTAGAAACTGTTTTCTGTTTTTTCTTATATCATGGTTCTATAGAATTTTTATTTAACCTATTGTTTAGCCTCTGCAGAAATATAAAATATATTTAGTCTTATGATTACATAAAATTTTTATTAAACTTAATTTTTTAAATCAGATGCTGCGCCACGGAAACGACCAAGACCTTCAACACCTCCATCTGACGATGACATACCTCCAGATGATGATGATAGTTCATGGAACCTCATGGGAGCTGCTTTAGAAAGAGAATTTTTAGCGCAGGACTGATACCAGCATTATGATATAGAAATTTTGTTTATTAAATTTGTTTTTTTAAATGTGTTGCTTTCTTTTACCCTGTATCTGGTAAATAGTTGTCTTAATTGATGAATTTTGTTAAGAGAAATTGGTATTGAATGGATTTCAATTCAATAACCCTCAATACTTGGCTAGTTTTGTTTCAATTTAAAATATTTCCTAGACAATAGGTATTTCAGAGTGAGAGGAATGAATTCACATTACTGCATGTTGACAACAAAAATTATTTTACATAAATGGGAAAGTTTAAATGAAAACATAATTTATATTCTAAGCATATATTTACACTACCTATAAATTACATAATATTAAAATCTTAGATCTAAATTGCATAAGGATCATTCTCATCAAAAACATGGAACTTTGTGTATGTGGGTTTTGATGTAAAATCTTTCTTTCCATCCTGCCAACCTCTGGGAGGTGCTTTATCGTAATCAAATGCAGAATCGAGTTTACCATACAGCTCTGCTTGCCTATCAATATCTTCACGATAATATGCTTTCGCAACTTTCTTTCCACTTATGGGATCTGTAACATCTCCAAACGGATGCACTACTTCTTTTACTTCATGTGTTATTAATTTAGTCATTTTTTGTGGTAATGCTTTGATCAAAACTATATCCCCAGTCTTGCACATTTTATTTGGATCATGGCAATAGTAGAATTCATCTTTCCTGAAATACTAAAAGTAATAGTTAGAGAATCTTTATAAATTGCAAGCAATGTAAAAATACCCAGAGTTTGTATACATACCATTAATAAATTTTCGTCTAATTCTAACCTCTTCACACGAATTTTTGTTGCATTTTGTTTCACCGTAGGTACACATTGGCCAAGCAAAAGAAACTTTTTCGCAGCGTCTTTAATTTTATGCGCCATTGTACCGAATTTTTAATTATTCCTTTTTGCTATAGTTATTATTTATTTTTAATAATTGCAAATTGAAATACAATTTTGGGAATTGGGGCCGTCCTTTGACAGATTTAAAATTTGACATTGACAACTTTGTTTGACAATACAGACAATGATTGCCATAACCAACGCCACAGAATAAAAAGAAATGTGTTATTTTTCCCCGAATTTAAACTCAAACACTTTTCAACTCCGTCGAATATAATAAGTCTATTCGTGGTCTATTCATATATTGATATTTGAATAAAAATATGTAAGTGATTATTGATAAGATTTTACTGCATGCATCTTTTGAATTTTTCAAATCTTTAATATCAACTTGATTCATTGATCCATTGTTCTGGTATAAACTTAGATAGAGATTAGACTCTACTCTAGGTATGTATTAATGGCATAAAAATTTTATAATCTCAAAAGTTTATCTATCATTATTTTTTTACTAGCTTGTATTTAATCTAAATTACAACTATATTACCATCCTAGCTTGAAAATGTAGGTAAGTTCAAATCTAAGTTTTAATTAAAACACTTTCATGTACCTATGTACAAATCCCCATTTAATGCACCTTTATTAGCTCCTCCTTGTTATCACATAACAATAAACATTATAATTTATTTTGATGATTATCATACACCACTAATTCCCATATTATAATATACCACCATACATAAGTAAGGTTACATAGAACAGCATAATATAATGCTATAACTAGCACTTCACGCAGGCACTAATTTTGTTATAGGTTTAACTAAAGTTATTAATGCAGCAAGTGACGATAAAGTTCCCAGTGTACCAATAGCACTAGGGCTTAACTTTGTAAACCCTAATGCAGTTAACGGTATAAATATATCACAAGAATTCTTTAATGTGTCTATGAAAATATCTTTATGACAGCAAAGAACAGCAGACAAATGTTTCATACTGACATGTAAATCAAAATTCTTTACTGAACCTGCAATGAGGTTTGTGGGCCTAAGGAATGTTGTTCTATTCAATTGTAGAACATGTAAGATTTCATAGAAATCACGAGCTAAATTGGCAATAATTGATATCATCCAAAATTTGTTTGCAGTGCGATTCCAGTTGTCAGAATCTGTTTTAAGAAAACCACTTTTTGTCAACCACACAACATGATCTGCATAGAGAAATAATGCATGAGCAATTTTACTTATAGTTAAAGATATTCTTAAAAATGGATCTTCTATGTTGAGCGAGTTCAATGCTGTATAGCATAGGTCAACACATCTTCCAAGTCTTAAAACTGAAAAAAAAAAAACAAATAAAATGATATCAGATTAAGTGGTTAATAAAATTGTATAATATAAAAAAATTATAATATAATAATATAACAATAACAAACCTTTCCTAAATGAGCTTAAATTACTTTCCAAGCTCTTTATTCTGTCAATGGAATATTTATTTGCATTTCTCCTTTCTAATTGATGCCAGACCAGTCGACTTGCATATTGAATTAACCTTGAATATAAAAAAAACTCAGCTAAATTCTAGAATGCACAGAGATTGATAAAAATTAAAGTCGATTTTATGGCTTTATTTATAAAAACACAAAATTTATCACTGACCTGGCAAGTTTATCTCTCCCATTGGACTGATTATTTATTTTTATGACAATGTCCATCATGAAAATATCATAAATAGATTTCACAACATAATCTGGAACAGACTGAAATAACAATACAAAACGCATACATTTAAATCCAGAATACATAAGGAAAATCACCTTCAAAAACAACTGATTAAAGTACTACGATTATTTGAATAATAGGATAATTCAAACTAATTAAACCATCGATTTTTGAATAAGTATCAATTCGTTTATTTGCTTTTGGAATGAAACATCAAGTAAACTGGAAGATTATAGCATACAATTTTGTGTTCTACTTTAAAAGGTAGCAATGTACTTACACGTTGTATTTATTAATGTTAAGTTTCAAATAAACTTGAGTGAGATCTATATATGATTGGTGAACTCATATAATTATTATAGTTTAATATTTTTAGACAGTAAACATACTATAATAATATATTATAACATATGTACTTTATTGGATCATGGATGATAGATCTCTGAGTTCTGACAGCTGCTGTCAATAGTCAATCCCAGACTATAATTATAGACATATTATTTAAGAAGTCTCATAAATATATCTTTTAAATTCTTATTTGAATCACTATAGTACAAATGAATGAAAATCGCAATATTTGTTTAATAAGTTTAAAAGTTTTAATAAAATATTTATACTGGTAGCCCAGTTACCACTCAAAACAATTTACTCTATGGCACCGGCACTTGACCTCGATCGAAGTGGCGATCTTGAAGAGGTGATGCATCAAGATTCAAGCAGCCATTTTGAAATCAAACTTTCGATGTGAAACAAGAATTCAATGCTCTGTTGATCGTGGTATTTGTGCGAGTTCGTTTAATTTTTTTGTTTTCTTAGTTTAGCGACTATTTAGTGTGGCGGTGGAGTTTTGTGACCTTTGAAAGTGATATCGGTCCTTTATTTGTTTTGTGGTAAGACTTTAGACTATACTGACTTGATAAAGTGAGGCTGAGGCGTTAAATTTTTCTGGAACAAGACGACATTTTGAAGTGACGTGTAATGTTGTGCATTTCAGATAGTGGTTCATCGTACTGAGCTTTCATGATCGGCTTACCGCGTAGCGATAGAGATAGAGATCGTATAACGGTGAAAATTCGAAATATGAAGAGGAGTTCGTCTAGGGACAGTATGCCGCGATCGAAAAGGACGCGTAGTAGCATAGGGAGGTATGACGATAGTTCTGATGAGCGTGCTACACCAGAAAGAGTGAGAAGGCGAGTTCGTTCGCCGAGTCCCCGCGGTCGGTACATGTCTCCTCATCGAGATGATTACGTTAGGTCTCGCGAAGTAAGAGAGGAATCTGTGCGACCGTATTATAAGGTTCTTTGCGTCAGTGCTCTACATCCGAAAGCATCTGACGAAATTGTAAAAGATACTCTTTATAGAGAGTATAAGAAATTTGGTGACTTTAGTATTAAAATTTCCCATGAATTAGATGAAAGGGTTGCTTATGTTTGCTTCCGAAGTGCAGAAGATGCTAGGGATGCTAAGCATGCTAAACCCAGAATCATTTTATATGATAAGGTTGCTATTGTTGACCCTGTGTACGAACCTGTCCGATCAGAGTATAGAAGTAGACCACGAAGTATAACTCCACCTGACTATGATCGTCCTTACTCTTATGCGTGGTCGCCAGTACCTGAGAGACGCAGACCACCACCTGAAGATAGAGCATATGGTATTCCTCCAGCAGTTCCTCCGCACCATAGGGACTTCAGACCCCCAATGCATGAATATCCAATGGCAGGTCCTCACGGTCCCCCAATGCACCACCGTCCACCCATGCACCATCCTCCACACCCACATTACATGCCAAGGCCATATATGCCCAGACCTCATCACCCACCATTTGAGAAAGTAGAGAACAAAAAAGATAAATTTCCCAATTATTTACATCACGTCCAACCTGAAGATGATCCCTTGGCCACTCGAACCTTATTTGCAGGTAATTTGGAAATCAACATATCAGATGAAGAATTACGTCGTATTTTTGGTCGTTATGGAATTGTTGAAGACATCGATATTAAGAGGCCACCACCAGGAACAGGAAATGCATTTGCATTCGTTCGTTATCAAACATTGGACATGGCACACAGAGCAAAGGTAGAGTTGTCAGGGCAGTATATTGGTAAATTCCAGTGTAAGATTGGATATGGTAAAGCTACTCCTACGACTCGAGTTTGGGTAGGAGGTCTTGGCCCATGGACTTCAGTTGCCCAACTAGAAAGAGAATTTGATAGATTTGGCGCAATCAAAAAAATTGAATATGCTAAAGGTGAACCCCATGCTTACATATTGTATGATTCAATTGACGCAGCACAAGCTGCTGTAAAAGAAATGAGAGGTTTTCCATTAGGAGGACCAGACAGGCGGCTAAGAATTGATTTTGCAGATGTTGGCACTGGAGGGCCTTACAGACCAAAACCATATGTACCACCAGTTGGTGAAGACGGTCGCCCTGTTGAGGGATATGAGGGTTATGAGGGAACATGGGATGACAGCTATGGTTATGGTGGTTCTTATAGAGGTAGAGGAGGCCATCGTGGGCGTGGTCGAGGAATGTATCGCGGTGTATATCACGGAACAGGTGATTATCGCGATGAGGAATGGCGAAGAGCGCCAGAAGGTGAATATGAAGGTCGCATTCGTCGCTCTGGTTCGCGAGAGCCAGGAGTAGACCGTTCACGTTCCAGATCACTACGTCGCCGATCCCCAGACAGTGATTCAGATGGTTCGCCTCGAAGAAGCGGTGGAATGCTATCCTCAGCACGAACACTCCCTGAAGTTGTGCGCAAAGCAACCACTATTTGGAATGGGGCATTAATTCTGAAAAATTCTTTATTCCCTACTAAATTTCATCTCACTGATGGTGATTCAGAAATTATTGACAGCCTCATGAAGGATGAAGATGGCAAGAATCAACTAAGAATTACACAGAGGCTAAGATTGGATCAACCAAAGTTGGATGATGTACAGAAGAGAATTGCTACATCCAGTTCCCATGCAATTTTCCTGGGTGTGGCAGGTTCAACGGCATCCATATCAAACGATGATGCCAGTATACAAACCAGGCCTATGCGCAATTTGGTCTCATACTTGAAACAAAAAGAAGCTGCAGGAGTAATATCTCTTTTGAATAAAGAAACAGAGGCAACTGGAGTGTTGTACTCGTTCCCACCATGTGAATTTTCTACAGAATTATTAAAGAGGACTTGCCATAACTTGACAGAGGAAAGCCTTAAAGAGGACCATTTGGTAATTGTGGTGGTGAGGGGAGGGTCTGCCTAAATTTACGTCATGATGTATTAAACTTAGACATTTATGCATTAGTTTAAGTTAATTTCTAAAGTTTTGATGAAATAGTAAACAAATAGTTTTTATTATATAACTTGTGACGTGTAGTGCTGCTTCATTGTGATGTGTTTGTAAAAGAAATTGTGAAGGTTAAATATTTTTTGATTGTGAAAGTGCTGTGATTGTCACAGTTTAATGTGTAAAGCAATAATTATCGCAAGATATAATATATTTATAATTTAGTTTTGCTAGAGTATTTTTGAAACATACTTGTGTATTTAAGGAACAAACTTGAGTTATAGTGTAATAATCAGTGTATGTCAGGTGATGTGTAGTGTGTGTGAACACAAATAGATAATATTAAACAAAGTTGTTGTTTTTTTGTACCTTGTGAGATGTGATACTAAGTGCAGTTTAGTTAAGTGCCTTTAGTGAGAAGGTGTTGTCCAATTATTACAGAATTGACATTGGGCTTGATATTAATTTGGAAGAAATTTTTATTTAAAGTGCATAGTGCTTTAGTTTGTGTTTAGTGCAGCCCAATGGGAGATAAATAAATTAAACAGTGGTTATAGTGGGTGAAGTATTGCTGAGTAAGTAATTATATGTGATATAGGGTTTGGAATCACGAAATAGAACATTTTTTCAGCTTTTTCTATAAAACTTAAAGTTAAAATGAATAGTGATTTTATAAAACTGTTTTTGCTTGTTCTGTGATTTATAGTAACTGAAGTTCTCTAATAATTTGATTACTATACTTATTATTTTAGACAATCGCAATAATATTGATTGCATAGTTAGGAATACCTTGAAAATGGAAATATTTTTAATTAACAAAATGACATTATTTTAACCTACTATCGGTTCCAGTTCCGATCCATTCAACTAATTATGTAAGTATTTTGGTAAGTATATTACAAAATGACTGATGATTTTTACAGTAGTAGAGCAGATTAATAATTATATAAAATTCATATTGGACTATGTCCATAAACTTGATTTATTAAATCCAAATTTAAACAAGTTAATGAAACTAAAATTTGTATGGCTTCATAGCCTTAAAGGTTATGATATTGTGATCTCATATAACTTTATCATTTATGCAAGATTTAATACTTAGGTCTTAGTGATATATTTGAATAAAAAAAAAAATAACAGACAGGTTGCACACAAAACCTACTACACCTACTTTAACTTTCTATGATAAGCATTAAAATGCAGTTTTTCCTGTAACTGTACATCTATGCTCCTGGTAAAATTTCCATAGCAGAAAATAATCAATTGGCATTCTAGTCACATTTAATTCAGGCTTAAAGTCTATATTATAAATGTCATATATTATAAAAACTAAGTTTTCCTATTTCCAATAATTATGGAGTTTTTTGTACTAGATACCTAAATACCTACACACTACCTACATAAAAAAAAACAAGTACAAAATAACAAACAAACTATGTACTTTTTGAAGTGAAAACTTCTTTAGCGGCGTTGGGTATAAAATCTTAAACTCGCGTCAGGACACGTGGCCTGATCGAAAAAGCGTAAGACGGACTTTTTTTTTTTTTTTTTTTAGCTTTTATATTCCATGCGTAAGACGGATACCATTCCAAAATATCAAACATGCTGAACGTTAATAATCAAGTTTTCACTTCTGCCGGCACTCCCGGAGTGCAACCCGTCTTTTTTTTGTAGTAGTAGGGTTAATTTTACACAAATAACATTTATTTGTATTTTCAGTGAAGTCGTCGCAGGAAATTGCTGGTGATCTGTTTTTAGATAAGTGTTCAATAATTCATAATTATGTGAAAAATAAATGCGTTAAAGTAATGTCTTGGTCTTTACTTAACATCTCTCTTCACTTAACTCTGCCAACCGTTACAACAGTTGTTCTTATTCTTAAAGGCATAATGTTTATTAGTACATACCTACGTACATAGTATTAGTACCTACTTATGGGAATTTTGCAAATTATACATTTCTAATGTAGAGAATCTGAACCTGGTGTAGGTTATTAATCTAAGCTATAGCATACTACCTATATTAAGAAAAAAAAAAAAATACATCTTGTATTTAAATTTCATTATGAATACCTACACATAACCAGGCACCTAATATCATAAGATCATTTAGTTTTAAATTAGTTTCATAGGAACAACTTTGTTTGCTTTTTTTTATTTGCAATTTTATCAAGTTTTAATGGGAACACTAGGGTCAGATTAGTATGTATCCGACACAGACAAACTGCTAAATAAGTATTTTAAATATGAATCATCATTCCTTTCCACACCTTTCAATCATAAATATGAATTCAATACAATTCATTCACAATCATCATTTATTACCTTTAAAAAATGCTAATCAATAGTATTAAAATACTGAATTTTATCAATTTATTTTAATGAAATGTAAAATATTTAGAATATTTAGTATTTACTACCTACTTGTTAGGCAGTTGAATCACAGTTGAATAAAATACTGTGTTGTTTAAAAATATCTTGTAGTTAAATCGGTTTTATGTTTAAAATTTAAATTATTATTCCAATTATAAAACCTATTAATTAGTTTCTGAAAATGATGGCATATTGAGTCGGATTATTTCAATTTTGTTATAGCCGTAGATCATTAAGTAATGGATGGAGTACGCTGGCAAATGTTCTAACTAAACTTTCTGCTGATTTTGGTGCGGGGAGGGTAACTCACACTATGAAACACAATCACACATTCACAAAAATAATTTGTGTCACGAAAGTCGTAAAAATTTACGACCTTTTAAGCGACGAGTTTTTAAATTCAACTCTATCACTAAGTTCATAAAGATTAAATTTGTATATTTTCTTTCCATGATAGTCTCGTGGGGCCGCATCAATGATCGAGTAAACATGACTCGATTATTTGTCTTGATCATATCGCTAAACGATACATCGACGATTATTAGAAATTGCATTTAAATAGATATTTACGTAAAAAAAAAATAAAAAAATACTTACAAATGAAAGGTTATTCCATCTTTTTAAATAGGTATTTGATTGTTTGACTTGTTTCAAAGAGTACTATAATAATACGGCAGACTTGTTTCTGCAAGACTTGACAGCACAAAACGGCATTTTTAGCGGAGCACTCGCAGACGTCCTTTCGATGTTTTACGAATACGCAGTGTTTGTAATCGATTACGCAAGTAGTTTTTATGAAAGCATAAGATTTTTCGATTCGAATAATCTTATACCTCGGCAAAAGGGGAAGCGCCTGTGAGTGTTATCCATTACTTAATGATCTAAGGTTATAGCTAACTTGGCAATAACAAAATTGTTGACAATTTTTCCTAGGTAGCCTGTGCCATGAAAGAAGTCCCACGGCGAAAGTAGGAACTAAATTTGGCAGATCGTTTTTTTTCTCTTCATGGCAAGATGTGTGAGCACCTTCTTGGTGAGCACCACGTGAGCACAGAACAGTAAAAACAACATTTGTTTTTACTGTTCTGCGGGTGTGAGAGATCGGTCTTAATCAAGAAGCTTATATCTAATACACTGGAGATTGCACTATGAACGTTTACTTGTCACGGGAAGGACCTTGAATGACGCCTGGTTGTTTTTTGTCCCTTTCACACCTAACTTGGCAAGTTGGTGTGAAAGGGATGAAGGAACAACCAGGCGTCATTCAAGGTCATACCTTCCCGTGAGTCGTGACAAGTAAACGTTCATAGTGCAATCTCCAGTGTATTAGATATAAGCTTCTTGGTCATAATATGTAGATTTTTTTTATTTCATTACCATTGAGATGACCATGGACATTTTGTAGAAAAAGATTACGAGTTGCATTTAAATTCAACTGTGAAATTCAATTATACTGGCAGGGTCATTTTCAAAATATTTGTACGTCACGAAATTGTCAGTAAACTGTTTCGTTAGGAAATGTCAGGAAGTTGTAAAAGTAAGGCTGTATTCAGAATAAGGTAATATTACATATAAAAAATTAAGAAGTCACTAGTTAAAAAAAATATATTTTTATTTACAAAATAATCAACAAACAATCAATTTTTATAATTCTCTGTTTGCTTTTCCTTTTCTTTTCTTCTATCATTAGCTTCTTTCCATTTTTGTCTTCGAGCTTCTTTTTCACTGTCATTAAGATCTGATATTTTTCTTTGTCTTTGTTTCACTTTCTCGAGGTGTTTTTTCCTTTTCTTTTCATATTTTTCAGGGTTTTGCGCTTTTTTAGTTTTTCAATGTACTTTTTTGCCGTTCGGCACCGGCTAGCGGCATTCTGAAACTAAAAAAGCTGTTGGATATATGTATTTTGAATAAAAATAAAAACAAAAGTAAGCATCACTCGTGTGGGTGGAAAAGCGATCAACACTAAATGCAATAAGGCAAGCGTTATCCCATCAGAAACCACTTGTAAAATTGGAGGCCAAGACTCACTGATCCGCTTTCACTATAAAAAAGTTATCAGATCCCAGGAAAAGTCAAGTCCCTAAGCCCGACTTTACTAACCCTACATCATGGTTTAAAAAAGTATGGCCTGTAGTTACAAAAAAATAATCTTGAGAGATTTATTGTTTTTCTCCTTTATTTTTATTCGTTACATTAATTTAACACACATTTTAATATCTTATTTTCATACTTTACACATGAGACCACAGCTTTACCGTCTACAATTTACTGACGTCAGTAAATGTCAAGAAATTGTTCGTCAGTAACATGTAAAAAATAACCTAAGAAATACTTTTACACAAAACATAATCACATTTACCATTAGATTGAAAGTGTAATCTATTACTCTAGTCATAATTTAAGTATATTACAATTGCGGTAGGTGAATTCTTCAAAATGTACTTACTTTTGTTGAGAATACGTCGTTACGAAAATGTAACTAAATTTTTTGCACAGCACACTACAGGACTTCTTCCGTGTCTGGACGACGAACAAAATGGCGGCGCGTTAATGTGACCTTACTTTTCGTGACATGACCAGTGTTACCAATGATTAGAGTTAGATTCCACCTCTTTGTGATACAAGAAGTTGGTTAATTATGTCAATAAATCAGTGTCACGAAATTGTAACGATTGATAGGGACATTTTTATAATATGTCATTCTTCGTTTATTTAAGGTAATTTAAATAGTTTAATCTATCAGATATAACACTTCAAACATTGCTTTTTAATTATGATACAAAAAAATAGGAAGTTTCGTACAAAAATTCTGATAAAAATATTGGTTTTCATTGTCGTCCACATAGGGGACAATAAAAAATGTATGGAGTTTTTTTTGTTACTTTATTTTCACATTAAAATTATGTAAGAATTTGAATCGCAATTCATTGCTTTTTATCAGAAATGATATGCAGTATGCTTAAGTTTAGTCTGTAAAACGTTAACAATGATTTATTTCAGTCGTAACCATATTTTTTTCGAAGATTTTTTAGGGGGACAAACATTTTGTAGTAATGTACAATTATTTTGAAAACGACTCGGCAACATTATTGTAAGCACCGACAGAACCTGACAGAACTGCATCTTCAAGACTTCTTTCGTGGCGCATACTCTTTGCTCCTTCTTTGCTCTATGTTTATTTGTAAAGCCGCGGCCTCACATTGGATTCATCTTTGCGTCCAATATTGGCTATAATTTGAAATGATCAAACTACTGCACTATACATTGGCTTCAATGTCAACTTTTTAACCAATCAGTGGAAACAGACTAGCTCATTGGGCCAGTCCCAACTGTGGTAGCAGAGAAGCGAATACGATGGACGATAATTTATTTGCACTAGCGGCTTACGCGTACGGACTAGACATATGCTTATTACTTGCATCAGCCAAGTAATCAACGAAAGAAAAGGCGATGGTGGATGATAAAAATGCACACTTTAGGCGACTGACAGAGACGATATGTGTGGCGCGACCGCGGCGTTGTGTCCAAGATGCCCCCGCGCACTCCCCTTTCATTCCCCTCTCCTTTGAACGTGTATCGAAAACCGACACTAAGCGCGTTAGTATTGGGCATTGGACAGTGATTGGACGCAATGTCTACATTGTGTCAAAGTACTGATACATACATTGGTGCATTGGGCGCAAAACGTTACGTGCGGTGCAAATATCTCCAATGTGTGGCCGCGGCATTAGACGTGCCTACGTTTGACAAATAAACGTTGGTATGAATGTCAATATGAAAACTACCTTCATTTATCGCACATATTCAAGATTAGGTTCAAGATAATATAAATCTTTCGAAATGAAGTCTGAAGGTATAATTTATTACATTATTAAAGTGAAACTTTTATTACATCGTCTCAAACTTTTTGGTCTGTGTAGCGCATGTCGCGTGTATCGCGGCTGCCGAGTAGGTATACCTACTCGGCACGCGACATGCGCTACACAAAGCAGTGTTCGGAACCGTTCGAACAGTTTCACTTTTACCGTGGTTTCATAAAACCACACAACATTTTTTCTTTATATTCGTTTTTTTTCTGTGTGGTGTCTCTCAATGTTAGCCAGAAGGGCTTCTACATTTTAACGCGGACGCGTGGGTGAACTGAAGGTTCACCCTGGTAGCGACATGCGCAAGGGCGTCCCCCCTTGACGGGGATCTCGAACCTCGGCTTGGGCTGTCGCTTGAGTGGAGGAGACCGGAAGGGCCCTAGTCGGACGGGAATTATAGTCGTTAATAATTTCGTATGTAACCTACCTACCATGTAATGTTAGCTGGACAGACAGCAATATAAAATTAAAGTTGAGATTATTTATTAATTATTATAGATGGAAAAGATACTGAAATTGAAAGTCGAAACAAAGCCTATTTAACAGCGTTGAAGAGAATTCATCGTGAGTCCATCAGTAAGAGCGTCATTCCTGCAGAAATGCTGCCGCCGAGAGAAAGACATCGCAACAAAGAGCAGAAGGAGCAACCATTTGTGTTAGATTTTCTTTTTCAAATGTTTGAAAACAAAAGATTTAATAATCGTTTCTTAGTGCAACATACACAGGAACAGATTTTATTTACATGCAATAAGTAAGAAAGGTAAATTAAAGGTAAATAATAAATATCGGTAGTTATATAAACTAATACTATAAAGCTGAAGAGTTTGTTTGTTCGTTTGAACGCGCTATTCTCGGGAACTACTGGTCCGATTTGAAAAATTATTTCGGTGTTAGATAGCCCATTAAATTTTTCGAGGAAGGAGGCTATTTATTATCTCGCTAAGACCAACAGGAGCGAAGCACTGCGGGTAAAACCGCGGAGCATAGCTAGTAAATAATAATTCAGTTAAACATGTGTTCATCGCACGAATATTTCTACGCAAGTGTGTGAACTCAAATCCTGGTAAAACTGTACATTATAGGGCGTGGAGTTGAGAGTCGTAAATTTTTTGTGGTTAGCTATTGTCCTATGGAACCTAAATCTGAAATTTCACTCTGAGGAAACTTTTAGTTTTTGAGTTACGAATTTTTGAAAATCGGAAAATTTCTATAGAAAGTTACTCCATCTTGTTTTTGTTACGCATATTTATTGTTTTGTCAGTGTCAAATTTGGCGATTCATTTCACGTAAAACAATTCGAGACACTCCGCTCGCTGCGCTCGCTCTACTCGATTGTTTAAAAAAAGTCTAACATAACCTAACCTAACTTGTTTCGAGTTCGGAGCGTTTTTTTTAACGTGATAACGTTTTTAAAATCGTTTTAGTCGGGTGACATGTTCAGAAACTTGTGTCACACCAAAACCTCACGAGCGGCGCGATCGCAGGTATAACGAGAGAGAGACGGACCGATCTCCCGTCTCATCTCGAGCGCTGCCACTGCATTATGTTATCACGTAAACATCTCGATTGTAAACCTACTTTACAAACAACCAATTTTTTTTCGTAAAAAGTGAAACAAAATAAATTACTCTACATATTGGTTAGAAATATTGTACTTTAAATGAATCACGCTAAGCAAGTACTGTGTGTCAGGTTGACATTGTCAAAACAATAAATATGCGTAACAAAAACAAGATGGAGTAACTTTCTATAGTAATTTTCCGGTTTCAAAAATTCGTAACTCAAAAACTAAAAGTTTCCTCAGAATGAAATTTAAGATTTAGGTTCCGTAAGACAATAGCTAAACGCAAAAAAATTTACGACTCTCAACTCCACGCCCTATAATGTACAGTTTAGCCCAAATGCTTCACAGGTCCCTCGTAAATAGCTATACATTGAACTCAATATTACTTTAAGTGAGTAAATAGTAAATACTGAATAGCCATACATTGAACTCAATATTACTATGTGACTCGTTTCCACTAGATTTTCATACAATATTCTTGATTAAAAAATAATCGATTTATTTAATAATAATTTCAAATAGGTTGAAAAATGTGACTGGAAGTTGGAGCGATGTACACAAAGCCAAGCGTGTAGCTGTGATGGCGTCACTAGTACCGGATGAAATAATTTATAAGCATTCGGACTATTCAGTCCGATGTTACGAAACAGCCCTTATGTTTATAGATGTCTCTGGTAATAATGACTTCGTTTCTTTCTTTGATCTCTCCTACCAAATACGGTTATTGCCGAGACTACCCACCATCTATCGCTTGGGGCATTAATTATTTCAGTAATTTTTGTCTTGCAAATTGCTTCTCAATATATAAAAATGAATCCCTATTTCCCTTGGTCACGGCATCACGCGTGAACGGGTGGACCGATTTTGATAATTCTTTTTTTATTATATTCCTTGAAGTATGCAGGTTCTTGTGGATAGAAAACGTAAATATGTACCACGGGCGAAGCCGGGGCGGGCCGCTAGTCCATTTATAAATTAAAGACTAACGAATTTGAAATGTAGTGCTCATGTATCATATAGGCTCGCATAAAATGAATAGCCGTTAATTTCGTTAAAATTAATAAATCTATGTATATAGGTTTTACTGATCTTTGCGAGACTTACACAAAAGCTGGTCAGGGTGGTCCATCTCGTCTTACGCAAGTTCTAAACTTATATATCGGAGCTATGGTCCAAGAAATACTCA
Organism: Colias behrii; assembly: GCA_029959065.1. Lineage (NCBI taxonomy): Eukaryota > Metazoa > Arthropoda > Insecta > Lepidoptera > Pieridae > Colias > Colias behrii. The sequence goes on along the minus strand of JARWMC010000019.1, from coordinate 3,931,548 downwards.
CACATAAAGGAGACGTTCTTAAATTCTCTGGAGATGCATTTCTATGTATGTGGAAGAAGTCCCCCAAGCTGAATATGCAAGATGTCGTCCATACAGCGATTGATTGTGGATTATTGATTCAAAAAAATTACGGACGGTATATAACTGATGTTGGCGTGGTTCTAAAAGGTTTGAACAAAATTTTAACTATAATAATAATTATAACTACTTCTTTGCGAATACATATATGAATATTTTCAAATTAAACCTATCATTGTTCACATTCACACATAACATCACATCATTTGAAAAATAAGATTTTATACTTACTTAAATATCTTGTATGCATGTCAATAACGGTTTATTCTATTTCGCCTGACTTTTACATCTTTTTTTTTAAAACAAACGTTAAATTACTTAACAATGCTAATGACGTCACAATATGGCGCTAAGTTGATTCAATTCTTATATGGTTCGTATATGGTTCGTATAGTACATAACACTTCTCCATAATTTTAGTTAAAATTGCGATCTCCGCTGGTCTATCCCATTTTTCAATCATCGGTGGGCATGAGCAGTGTCAGTCCCACTATGTGATCGTGGGACCACCGGTCTGGGATGTTAAGATGGCGGAGTACATGAGTACCGCGGGAGATGTCCTCACCTCCGCTAGTGCTTGGATGTATGTGAACGAATCGGAATATTGCACCCAACCTTGTGGTGATGGGAGACATACTAAGGCAAGAAAGTGCAGGAGTAATGTTGAAGCATTTTCTGTCTTAGCGTTGTTGAAATACGGTTAAGTTTTTTAGGTTTTGGGTGTTGGTGCCACGTGGAAACGAGTACAAAAGTTGCATTCATCTGTTAGTGTGCATCCCGGTGGGTACAATTAATTTACGAGGGCGATTTATACCTATGTAAATCATTCTTGGAGTTGTTCAACTAATAATATTTCTATAGATCCCGAGTTACTCATGCCACCTTATTTGGACCGTCCCCAAATGGAGGGAAATTCTTTAACCGGAATTAACTACAGAGAGTTCTCACGTAAGAAGTCTGGACTACTTTTCAAAGCTTTTACTAAATCAGAAATAGCAACTACTTACATTATTTTGTATTCATTATTAGTTATTGAATAATTGATGCTGGTACGCGTTATGACCTACTATAACCATACCTTATTAAATTTAATCAATCATAATAGCTCTATCATCCTGTCGATACCCTTACCATGATCCTATAAAATAAATCACACCACATATCTAACTGGGTTCAAAATGATCACAGTGAGACCAGCTCTAATAACAGCGATGCGAAGTGATTGGTGGTCAGCGCTACGTCGCTACATGGTCCCACCAATAATACGGGCTGTAGACAACGACGAGCCCATGGATTTCCTCACAGAGATACGACACGTGGTCGTGGTCTTCTTGAATATCATCACGAGAACTGTCACTGAGGACGTGCTTATTGAAGTCGTTGACAATGCTTACAAAATTGTATGCTGGTGAGGGTATATTTATAATCTGATTTCACCGCCTTTAAAATTTTGATGATGATTTCCCATCGCGTGATATAATTTAGAACCGTAGTATAGAATAAGAAATAACCTTAGCACAAAATAAAAAGTAGCTTGATTAAAAATACATAAAATTTAAACAGCGTTACAGCCAAAACCGGTGGTCTAGTAAACAAAGTGTCGATGTTTGATAAGGACATGATGTTTTTAATGGTGTTCGGGTTGAGAGGTCTAAAGCACGAAGACGAAGCACAGAACGCGCTGCTTTGCGCCAACAAACTGAAGGAACATCTTAATGATGTCAATATTACTACTGTCAGCATTGGTGTTACCTCGGGTGGGTGCCTTAAAATAATAACTAGTTAAGGTAACGGCACCAGTCGTGGACAAGCATCCAGTAATGGACAAAATAAATATTAAATTTAAATATTAAGACCAAAATTAACGTTATATAATTTGGCAATACTTAAAATAAAAGTTTGGTTCATAAGCTATCAAATACGACACTTCACCTTATTCGGCCAAAATGTTTGAAGATGGCAGAACGTTATGTTTAGTTGCTGCGACTCGTTTCGAAGAAATCCGTTTTTACTAAGGAAATCCTTAAGGAAGTGAGGACACAATTTTGGTTATAAGAATTTTTGTATAAATGTCAGCAAAATTTGATATTACTTTTATTTATAGTAGTTAAGTGTACGAAATATTACACGATTTAGTATCATGATAGGTTATGTTGTTTAAATAAAATTCTTCAGTGTCCATAACTGGATTTAATTCTATGGATATATCCATTTATGGACATATGTCGAAAATTAACTTTTTTTTAAGGTATTAATTACATGCGCTTTTCTGTATTGTCTTTTCTTTCTGATTAATAATATACCTATCACGACCATTTCAAACAAAGGGTTCCAATATTGTACAACAATTGTCCATGACTGGATTTGCTTTGGTTCCTATAATGGACATTGATATTTTTTGTTAAAATTACACTAATGGGTCCAATAACATAATATCTATCTAAACATGAAGAATATATTTTAGAACAATGGGTAATTATGTGCTGTGCGACTCGTTCTCGGCTTACACGCTTAAATTTCATCCACACCATCTTGACAACCGTTTAAAAAAAGCTTTTTGCCTCGTGCTACAATTTGGAATCCATATCGATGGACCGATCAGATTAAGGCTGCTGGCGGATTCAGATTGGCGATTCACTTCACGAGTGCAGCGGAATGCCAGGAAACAGAGAGATATGGCGGAACATCGTGAAGCGGGTAACATCTACCCCCCCAAACCTCATGTTGACCACGTTCGCTCTGACTAGAGTGATATGACGAAGATGAAGAAGTCCCAAAATGGATGGAATGGCAGTACTTTTTTTAGTTATATTTTTCATCCCTGACTTATTGAGAAAAAAAACCCATATTGGTGCTTCTTAACGGACATAACTCGTAAATATTATAAGTATGCAAAATAATTAATAAGTACTATTTTTTTATAAATACATCCCCGATTTATTGTATTCCAATCATCATTTTCAAGATTCTACTGATAACTATAAGTCTTCTCCAAGTGTAAATAACTGGAGAAACAACATTAGGTACAGTCCATAAATGGGTGTTCATAACTGGTTGTTGTCCAAAACTGGGTGTCCATCATTAGATTTTCACTGTCCAACACTGGTGCAAAAAAGTGGTTTTTTAATTTATAAATAACTTCATTATTTATGCATTGTAATCTTTTTTCTAACATTGGTTACGTTAAACTAACATTGAACTAAAGGTATAACTAAACAATATCCAATAAAGTTAAAAAACCTACGAGAAATTTGCAAAAAACTTCAATTTTTTCCTTAATCTGTACAAGACTGGTGCCGTTACGTTACAACAAAATAAAAAAAAAACGAGAATTACTTAGTTAAGTATCTATAGGGAAGAATTTTGTGTTTTAAAGGCTAAGTTTTCAATAAATTTGAAGTTATTTTTTGTATTTAACCCATAATTAATTATCGCGTTAGTTATTTTTAGGTTCTACGTATTGTGGTGTTGTGGGGCACGTGTTACGTCGAGAATATACAGTTATTGGTTCCGCAGTCAATAAGGTAAAGCAAAATTTATTGGAACAGTAAAAGATTTAGTACCATCTTCTTTTCTATAAAACGAGTGGAAAAGACCTACAATAAATAAATATAATTTGTTTATAGTATGGCCAGTTTATTATGATGAAAATTGAAAGCGTCTGTTTGTATGACGACCCAGGTCCCTTAATCGTATTATCAAATGTTTAAAAAAGATCGCATAAAATACCCTCTTATTTTTCAATAATACATTTTTTACTTAAAAATATGTTCATACAGGCAGCAAGATTGATGATGGCATATCCCAATAAAGTGACATGCGATAAAGAAACTTTTCTGCGGAGTAAACTCGATCAAAACTTCTTTAAATTGATGGAGGCGAAAATTTTAAAGGGATTTTCCAACCCTGGGCCAATTTATGAATTTAATCGAACTAGGTATGCAAGTGCAAATTTAATTTTAATGTGCATTGCCATAGAGTCCTTATTTAAGGTTACCAATCAATTATAGCATAGCATACAATATAATGAAATCATCTATCATCTTTTCTATGACTTGAACTTTTGATTAATTAATAAAAAGTTAGAGATCAGAAGTCAATCAAAAATAAGACGCAGAAAAAGATCTTCCTTCTTATGACGTTCCTTTTACTTACAACATTTTAGAACTTTTGGTCTGAATTCCGTCTGGCCATAGAATATTGTCTATCCCCTTCGCAACACGCGATATGGAACTTCGTTCCAATTGTATTTTAACACTTCTACTTACATAGTGCTAAAAGGATAAGTTATTCCCATCCGATTCTGGGGCGCGAAGAAGAACTTCAAGTATATCAAACAACCCTTATGTCGGCTATCGAGCAATATTCGAGGAAATTTACTAGATACAGGGATCATAAGTTTGGAGTAGCTATTATTGTGAGTAATCTTTCTTCAATAATAATCTATTTTTCTTCAATAATTAACGATCTATTACAGCAACTATTTCAATTCGTAGAAAAATGTTCACTCATTTTTGTTTGGCTTATTTAAAAAGCTTCAAAAGGAAAGAGTTGGCCTTTTTACACTTCAATAATTTCCAGTACTGTGTACTAAATCCTAAAGACCTTAGATGTTCCTTAGATAAATGTTGCAAAGCTTTATATGTTTCTTTCTAAAATTTATATTTCACTGATACCAATATGTATTCAGGGATCGAGATTATCCGGCAAAACCCGGTTAATGGTTGAATGCATTAACATCACACCAAAATTTATTGAAGTGGATCATATTATATTAACAGAGAAGGATAGTAGGGTAAATATCGTCTTTTTTTGCATAAGCGCGTTTTTTCAATGATTAAAAAAAAATGTTCAATAAAATATGTTTTATTTTTAAGGAACCATTTAAAGTAATCAGATTAATCATGGGCAGGCTGTTCAAAGGCATAGGGCATTCTTCCCGCGAGAATCGTGAAAGCAGAATTCGATACACGTAAGGATTGTTTTAGAATAGCATTTTAATCTTATTTTCAGTCAGTTAATTTTTTATAAAATGAGTAATTAATTTATAATTAAATTTTATGTAGGTAGGTAGTTACTATTAAAGTTAATAATGGATCCGTTTTTTGGTTAACTTTTTAACTTGAAACGGCTAAATTATCACAACGCAGAGCTTTTGCTTATTCTCCTCTAAAATTAAGTATGATTTTCATGAAATAGTCTTATCAGCTGTTAAGTGTTGCATGCAGTTAATTAATCGACTGTCCCTAAAACAACGAAATTCTCAATTCATTGTGTATTTTTAACGTGATAACGTTTTTAAAATCGTTTTAGTCGGGTGACATGTTCAGAAACTTGTGTCACACCAAAACCTCACGAGCGCGATCGCAGGTATAACGAGAGAGAGACGGACCGATCTCCCGTCTCATCTCGAGCGCTGCCACCAATAAGACGTTATTACGTAAACATCTCGATCGTAAACCTACTTTACAAACAACCAATTTTTTATAGAGTCGATATGACCTCACTCACACCGTTGGAAATATACGCAGTAAATACTGTATTCGACTGCCATTTTCCACTTCCTGAGCATTTTGAGTATCATGGCGACATCCTACAGGAATATCAAGTGAAAGTTCTTATGCAAAATATTTTTGAATCTGTTAGTATATTGTTTGATCATCGATTTATAAGTATGTAACTAGTTAGGTAGGTAATAAAATATTTGTAGAATTTTTGCATTCGTTTTAAAATCGTTTGCGCTAAAGTTTTAAAAGAGGTATAATACGTATAGGTAGGTACGTAGGTACGTAATTTTATAGGTTTATCTTCAAGCGGAGTTTTCTATTATTAGATACCTTTAGATCTTTTGTTACAATGATAATTTTTTTTGTGTTATATTGAAGAGTTTTAAAGAGTTTCGAGTGATTGCTATCGGAGAGGCTCAACGCATTGATGAGGATTCTTGGAAGTTGATTATTTTAATGCTGCAAAATAAAATTATTTTCCTTCTCCTAACTTTAACTAACGAAGACAGCCTTTCACGTAAGTTACGAACATTTTCTCCGGTTTTTAAAGTTAATTATTTTAGATTTTTTCTTAATTTTTTAATTGAACAAATGAAATAGGTACTTACTTATTTTTTTAGCGTTTAGCAGCGATTCCCTATCTAATCATATGATTGTGAAAGTGCATATAGCGGGCATTGACCGACGTTATCTGTCTGCACTCGCTTGTCAATTGTTGGATGTTCAGGCTGTACCTTCGGAATTGGATAAGTAAGTTGGATTGATATGAATGTTTAGAAAAATGAAAAAAAAAGGCTTCATATAACATGAGGTCTACATAATAATTATGTTATTTTACCAATTAGTTACCTAAAACTCTTCGTGTTTTCACTTGAGGGAAGGTGTTTGAAGTCGGATTTTTTTCTGCATATGGTTTTACTCATCTCCATCACCAGGCACACAAAGATCCAGGCAAAATACAGTTTAGCTTAATCCACCAAACTCGCATAGTTCGTGTTGATCGATTTGTTTTGTCAAACTTTTTGTTTCGGCGACATGCCGCTTTCATCGCGATCAACGATGTTTTGCGGTCCTTAGCGGTACGTGCGGTCGCGGATTGCGGAAATAAATTGACTGCGAATTAATGATAGATGGATAAAAATACATTCTTCCACTATAAATTACTGCCATCTTGCATCTAAAAGCTATTAAGCGTCGATTTCACCTCTTAGTCCCTGACGTTGGTCCCTGATATCTTATTTGACACTTTTTAACATCCATTAACATACATTATTGTTACTATTTTAAAATGATAGATATTATGCAAAACAGAACATTTCAGAAAGCTGTGTAACCAGCCCTTAGTCTATTAAATATAATTTTAGGGTAATCGAGAGCGCGAGTGACGGTTTACCGGGATGGATTCAAAACTTCCTAATATGCCTAGTGCAGAGGGAACAATTAACAATGGTGACTGTACCTAGGTCACAGGCTTTGGATATTGGAGCACTTATACCACCCTCTACTCTTTTAAAAAAGTCTGAAAATACACAGAGTATCACGTCGGAAAGCTTTGTTAGTATAATATAGTACCTAACTATTTACTAATCTGTTGTATAATGTCTAATGTCTATGGTTCATTTACTTTAATAGACAATACGAAAAAATTTTTTCTCACAATGGAACTCGAACATGAATGGCGGTGAACTTTTTATAGGAAACGCGCAGCTAGAAAGTTCGAATAAAAATATTGCTTTATCTGTGACAACCTATTATAGTTCTTTTTCTCATAGACCGATTTGACTATAAATTAGATGATATCTGTATCTCTATCACTTTACTTACCCATTATGCCTTAAGGTACATAAATATTTTCTCTCTTCTTTTTAACAACGAAGCATAGCTTCTGGAATATTTTTAATAAGAATTTTCATGTGAAGGACTTGGATAAATTTAGCCAATCCATCCTATATCACTATATTTATTCACATAGGTACCTTTACTTGTTTGTGTATATTGTATAATCTGTTTGTCTCTATAATAGGGTAAATTTTATAAAAAGAGCGATGTCAGCATAACAGATGAACATCAGAACGATATAATTCAAATGGCAGTTTTGTCCAAATATTACAACTTCGAAGATGTAAAGGTTGACATGAAGATGGATGGTAATATTTTTTGTATCAATAATTTATGATTAAATAAATCGCGAATGATTTATATTATTTTATATTCTTAAATCTAAGTGAATGGATAATTTATCAAATTTTTAACAACCTATGTAGTACCTACATAATATACTTAATACATCCGTTTTACAGGCCAATTTTCTTTACGACCGTGTACCGCCTAACAGAGGCCTTTTCTGTATTTTTCTACTTATCTTTACACAGTATTGAAACTGGGTTTTAAGTAATATTATTTAATAGTACTTTTAAAATTAAAACCATTTTTAAGAGGTGTCAGACTTTAATAAAATACAAATAATTACTCACACCTAGTTACCTATTGTTTTTAGTGTTAATATTGAAAACATACGATTCATTGACACCCTTTGAGAAAATGCTCCTGAAATGTGGTTCCGTACTCGGCGATGTATTTTCCAGGAGAATGCTAAACCATCTCATGCAGTGCGATTCTCAGAGAAAAATCGCTCAAGGTATTTTTGAAATGTCACGCTGTAGTGTAGAGTCACAGAGTGTGTAGTTTTTAGGTTTTTGTAAAAGTATCTACTTATGCCTTAGACTTATGCAGTCAATAAACTTCAAATAGGAAACTTACGAACATTCATAATTATTCGAACAAGTATGCAATTGAAACAAAATTCACATAAAACAAATATTGCTGTAATAACATATTTTCAACCGACTTCAAAAAAGGAACAGATTCATATTTGGATTGTATTTTTATTTTTTTGGGTTAAGTACATACCTATTTGAATTTTGAAAGTTATTATCTAACTGGAAGGTAACCACCTTCCAGTTAGATAATATTCCATTTAAACTTTGTCCAGTTCTGGCCATTTGAAGGCGATTTAGTATATTGTTAAAAATAATTATTTATTCAAAGTTTAGTCAAAATAATAGAAAATTCACATTTCTAGCTGTTGCAAAGTTATTTTCGATAAGGGTGTTAGAATGTGAAGGGGGCGACTTTACCCGTGACTATTCAAGAGTGCTGGTCCACCCCGCGCCGGTACGGAAAGATGCTTCGTTGCCTTTCTGCTTCTGTATGGGGATTAAACAGCTGCGTATGTGAATTTTTTAATTATTTTACGTAGATATTAAAGTTACTACTGTGCCATTTTTACTGGTATGTATTGCACAATTTAAGCATCAATTAATTTAAATTATGCTACCTAATAATTAATGGGAACTATATTTTCTATCACCAAAATTTATATTTGTCATCAAGTTGTATCACCTAATAAATAGATCTATCACCACGAAATATTTTCGTTCTCAGATAAACAAAAATTGTTCCCAGGTATGAATTATCAAATTAATGTTAATATATGTGTAAAATAAGAGATCGATAACCAATAAAATTATATTGCATTACATGAATATAAACTTCGTTCTTATAATAACAGTTTTGTTACTTAAATAATAGCTCTGTGCTCAGAATGGTAGATCTGTCACCAAATAAATCGATTATCGATCCCTGACTGCGACTCCTTTTTATTTGATATTTTGTCACCAATACAGTAGTAACATTTTATTTCGTTCAGATATTAAATTAATAGTATTCGTTACCAATTTAATACATCAATTTATAATTTTTTATAATTTTAACTTTAATTAAGTGTTTAATCTACTATTCTGCTAGCCATAAGCCAGCTATTTTAAACCAGCGCTGATTGTTCAGTGGTACCTAATTATTTTAAACAATAAAGCGCGTCACACACGGTGAAGATACTATAATATTTTATGTTAAGATTCTCTAATATAAAATATTACAGTATCTTAAGGTATCCGGTATCAGCGTTCTGACCATAATTTTTCTTTATGTCATTGCGTACTAAGACCTGAGTACTACGATCTACGACCTAAGTAGGGGAGACCGGGTTTGGTTGTCTCACGGGTTGGTTGTCACAGCGGTCTTAACACAAAACTGAACTATCGAATAAGTCTGTTGAACAGCGTGGCAAGAGCGATACAGTGACAACGCTGTCCCAACTTCGCGTCAGACCGCTCCGATCTGCCGTGAGAGCCTCACACGTGTTTATTGTTTTCGCACAGCAAAAGTAAATTTTTGTGCTGCTGTGTCGAACCTCGTAATTATATCGTTCTTGTTTTACAGTAATAATCTTTCAGTTCATTTGATGATTATGAAATGTGTTTTATAATATCGTAGTATAGTTTTTTAGATATTCATTGATCGGAATTTATTTTCAATTTTATTTTTCTAAAACGTGTTATGGGGCTCGTTGTCACAAATTTTCGGGGGCTGGTTGTCACATATCAACCAGCCCCCTGTATGCGAGATGACTTTATTTGCGTTTTGAGGTTGTTTGTTTCGGCCGTAAATTTTCAATCAACACCGGAAAATCACCCTAACAAACCTGCTGGAAGTCCATCTATCCTTGATGACTCTATATTGACTCACGATTATTATTATTTGCTAAAATTGTGATTCTTAATATTCAGACTGAAATAAAGACCGTAGACACGGTTTCATTTGGTTCGTTCGTTCGTTCGTTCGTTTCAGCCGTGGGACGTCCACTGTTGGACAAAGGCCTCCCTCAAGGATTTCCAGTACGACCGGTCACCGGCGGCCTGCATCCAGCGGCTCCCTGCCACTCGGACCAGGTCGTCTGTCCATCTTTTCATTTGGTTAAGAGTTCTTAATTAAAAACTATTCCGAAAAATTATAAGACCAAAAAGTGACTTTCTATTTATAAATTGCCTGTTATTTAGTATGTGACTACCTACCCTAGGCATTGTGACAACCATCCCTGACCCGGGGTTATAAGTCACATTTTTCTTTAGAGTGAAAATACAAAATATTTCTACAACTGATAATATTACACAAAAATACGTTTATTTCTTTTGTAACAGAATAATTACACTATCTTTTGGTATACAAATATCATTCCTAAACAACGTATTTTGGAAGTTACATAAAAAAAGTTAAAAATGTGACTTTCATCCCCGCTCTCCCCTACTAAGATCCTGTTACAAATGACCCGAAATTTTGTGTCAGTGTTTCGGGTCATTTGTAACAGGATGGCGGTTCTACAGGGGTCTTAGTAGGCAATGACAAAAAGAAAAATGATGGTCAGAACGCTGATACCGGATACCTTAAGATACTGTAATATTTTATATTAGAGAATCTTAACATAAAATATTATAGTATCTTCACCGTGTGTGACGCGCTTTAATATTGATTATTTTGACTTTAATTGTTTTATTTACTACTCTGCTAAAAATTTTATTTAAATATAATTTATACTACCAGTGGAAATTTAGAACCTTGGGAGTCTAGTTAAGTAGCAGAATCTTTTGGTTGAAACGATGATGACAACCCTAATTTTTTATTTGAACTTAATGCAATTTTCTAGTAACATAATATGATTTATTGGTGATCTCTTTAAATTAAATAAATTTGCTTAAATACTTATTAGGACACACCTATTATAATACATACAAAAACATTTATTTGGTATAGGTCGGGTCATGTAAAAATAACGCTGACGGTTAAGCTGCGCATTGGCGATTTATTGGTCTATTTGGTGTTATGAGGTGGTATAAGAATAACAAATATGTAGTTGCGAAGCCACGACTCGAGAGCCTACTTCAAAAATAAAATAAGCAGCAAATAACTTTCGTGCTAAACTCGATACATGCCAAAACACACCCCATCACTTTCATCCAGCGTTCTTTTTACATGATTCGCGTTATACTAGACCTTATATCTCAGGATTTTAGGTGATTTATTGTGGAACTGATTTTGCATTGTTTGGTGACTACATTTTGGTGACAGATCTACTATTTTGAGGACAAACCCTATTATTTAAGAAACACAAAACTAATTAAATTGGTGATAGCTTAAATGATACCCATAATTAATATCTTTTTTATTTTTAAATTCCAAAAATTATTATTTATTCAGCTTTTTTTGTTGTTTTTTATCCTCTTTGACCCACCTATCGATGAAGTTTTGCCAATTTGTTGTGATAATGTATGATTTCAGCAAATTGTGGGGACTTGCCTAAGTTCGCATTCTGTGGTTATATGAAATTCAGGCATACACTCTTCCGAACTACCACGTACGACTTACTAACAGAGAGTCAAAAGGTTTGTGCCGTTATTTTGACCAAATCGATACTAATATTATGTAGCTTCAATAGCTTGACATAAATCCTTCCTCCGACATTCCACTTATTCCATTAATTCATGTTAAAATATGTAGTTAATTAAAGTTATTGCTTGCTTAAAAGTTAAAATAATATTTTAGGGCGAAATGCATACACGGGCGCTCTTATATCTAGAAAGGTACACAAGGAAATGTGTCTCGTGTGGTGCTGGTTGTTTTTCTCAGCTCTTTGGTCTGAGGTGTGATGACGTAAGTACTAACTTTCTAGGCTTTTGTGTTGTTAATTTAAAAAAAATCCGGAGGAATAAATGTGTAGAGATGTTGTTTTTTCATGTTTGTTTTTACATTACTAAAGTCAGCTTTATCCTTTTCATTACCTTCAAAAGTATAAAGCTTATAAGCTATACATATAAAAGAATATTTGAATTCAAATTTCAAATTCAAATTCAAATTGAATTATTGAAGTAAAAGTTATAAAATGATTTCTTATGTGACTGAGTCGTAGTTTCAGACAATGGAAATATAGTCAGGATGGCCGAGCGCTCTAAGGCGCTGCGTTCAGGTCGCAGTCCACTCTGTGGGCGTGGGTTCGAATCCCACTTCTGACATTATTATTTTTTGCATAATTTCCTCAAATATAATTTGAAACTAAACTATAGAGAAAAACAAATATTACGTTTTATCTATACATATAATAAATCTGTAGAAGGGTCAATTCTGTACATTGAAAATATTGAAAAAATAAATAGCAGGGGGTGTTACTGGATCGATAGCAAACCCAAATATGTGATTAAAAAAATTTTTGTCTGTCTGTCTGTCTGTCTGTCTGTCTGTCTGTCTGTCTGTCTGTATGTTCAGGCATCACGTGAAAACTAACTGTTCGATTTCGATGAAACTTGGTATAATTATACCTTATTATCCTGGGCATAAAATAGGATACTTTTTATCCTGGAAAAATACGTAGAAAAAAATAAATCTTAATTTTTCAGTTTTATCCATAGACGTTGTTCTGTAGAACCGAGAACACACGTTGCGTTAATTATTATAGGTATTTGGGTCCAATAGATATTTATAAGATGTCATTGTCAGAGTTACTCAAAATGGAGAAATAAACCATCCACGCGAAGACCGACATCCGCGCGGACGGAGTCGCGGGCGGAAGCTAGTTAAAAATATTTTTAAATTTACAAACCATCGTAAATTTAAAAACCCATGTCCCATGTAGTTAATAAAAAGTAATTAAAGTGTTTATTTTTGTTTTCGGTGACTATAAATTTATCTTTTTATTGATTTAAATTATTAGGGATTAAGGAAAGAGACCGATGAACTGAAACTTACCCATGAACAAATACGCACAATGAATGCTGAAACAAAAATATCAGAAGGGAATATTTATGCCGCTCTGGAAAATATTACAGATATTGGTGTAAGTTTTATACTTAGGTACATAAACAAATAGTAGTTGTGGTAGTTGTATTATAGTGAGGGTTGTATCTTTCTACTAAGGGAAAGAGAGAGAGAGAGATTAAATTTTTTTTTCGATTCTCTCTTATAAAATATTTAACAATAAGTAATACTACATACCACTTACCTACACCATTAAATGCTATTTTCAGTCATGTAGTCGTCGGAATTCAGATAAGCTTACAGATTCTGAAGGTAAGTGATTTATCATAATAAATAATATTATTATAATGTGATACGAATTAAAACAATTTTTTTGTTAAATTTTTTAGCCGTTGCTATGTTGCAACCGTTGTCTCAAAAACTTTTCTTCCTATAGTTTAGAAAAATCTGTCTGAATCAATAAATTAATAATATTATAATATATAATAATATTATAATAGGTCTTCAAGCGAAGAGTGAACCGGTACCTACTAGGGAAGCGCGTACCATCTTAGACCGCATCTTAGCTTTCCATCAGGCGAGATTGTGGTCAAGCGCTTCCCTATCTAGAATAAAAAAAAAAAAAAAAATAACATTTTGCTATCATATTATCTTGCAGCTGATTTATATTGCTATCATATTATCTTGCAGCTGATTTATATTTCTATCATATTATCTTGCAGCTGATTTATATTTCTATCATATTTTCTTGCAGCTGATTTAAATTGCTATCATATTATCTTGCAGCTGATTTATATTGCTATCATATTATCTTGCAGCTGATTTATATTGCTATCATATTATCTTGGAGCTGATTTATATTGCTATCATATTATATTGCAGCTGATTTATATTGCTATCATATTATATCGCAGCTGATTTATATTGCTATCATAATATTATCTTGCAGCTGATTTATATTGCTATCATATTATCTTGCAGCTGATTTATATTGCTATCATATTATATTGCAGCTGATTTATATTGCTATCATAATATTATCTTGCAGCTGATTTATATTGCTATCATATTATATTGCAGCTGATTTATATTGCTATCATAATATTATCTTGCAGCTGATTTATATTGCTATCATATTATGTTGCAGCTGATTTAAGACGCGTCAGTCGATCGATGCAACACAAGAAAGATAGAAAAATCCCATCATTCTCATCGGTCAATTTGAATTCTTGTGAATGTATGCCCATATTATTGGCAGCGTATTCTCAAGCGATTGGCCATTGCCACTGGGCAGGTACAAATCTTATTTCATTTATTAAGTATTTGTACTTAACTACGTTCTACGTAATTTTTCCAGGTTCGATAAAATCAATTATTCTATTTTTTTTGAAATATCACCCATAATTAGTGACTCAAGGCCATGTGTGGATTCTGTGTTCCGAAATCCGAATGTTATGATAGAGTGCTTCCTTATTTGAAAATGTACGATTATTTCATAAGAAATCTTTTTCGTAAGCTAAGTTCTTAAGATACTGAAGTTTTTTTTATAACTTTCAAGGCGATCATGAGAAACTATTCGACACGTTTTTGGAGTATGCCGATTTAAGTATTTTGAACAATAATACGCCACGAGCTATTCACCTTCTCGCAGAAGTGGAAACTATGCTTATAGTTAGTCCTTTCATTTTTCATTTTCCTATTGTAACGAATATATTGTTTCAAGATGCATGAAAGAGAGAGTGAGCGCCGATCATATTACCCCACTTAAAAAGTAGAGCAAAAAACACTCGAATTGAGCCCTTTAAACTAAATATCTGTTTGTAATTTATTTTTGTTAGTAATTTTAATTCCTTAGCTCACTTAAAAAAAGACATGAAATCTAGCAATATGTCGCGTCATTTTGGCGTCTTTTACCATCATTGCGCCTAGAGTGATTATTCAACTCGCTCTACCTCAAAGCTTGCGTCTTGACCAATGCTACTATACTTACATGTGGATCTCGGATTTTTAATTAGTGAAACAACTAGGTACAACTACTTCTTGAATATATAAATCAATCAATAAAACAAACTTTGTGGCTCTAACAACATAACAAAAACAATGTTTCTCTTCAGAAGGATCGTAATTTAAAAGCAACTTGCGCTAAATGGATATACGACTCGAAGTTAGCCAGGATTTACTCGCTTCGAGGCGCTTGCCTATTAGAGTGCGGCGATGTGAAGCAAGCCAGAGAGAATTTGTTTGACGCTATGAAACTGTTCAGCGACCCTTTTCCTGTATCACAGTAATGCTTTAACAGTTTATTTCAAAATTATTTATGAAGTTATGTATATTATATTCATATATATAATCAGTAATGAATTCATTTGCAATTACGACAATCTGAAGAGATTTCGATTAAATCAGATAAATAATGTTTATTATGACTTATATTTTACAAAAGTTCTTTGAACATATTAGCCGACTGCTGTTAAACCACGCGTTATTTTCGCAGCTACGTGAAATATAAAGTAAAGAAATAGATTATAGTATGGAAAAGGAATATATATTTCTAATTAGCGGTCCGCCCCGGCTTCGCCCGTGGTACCTACATGTTTACGTTTTCTCTGCATAAGAACCATCCTCGAACTTCAAGGAATTTTATAAAAAAAAGTATTAACGAAATCAGTTCAGCCGTTCTCGAGGTTTGCGCTTAGCAACACCTTTGGCTATTCATTTTTATTATATAGAGATGTAGTAAATGAGCACATTGAAAGTGTGCCCACTTGCAAAATGTATATTTCCTACAGTAACTTTTGTATATTTCTTTCAGAAATTCTATCAAATTGCAAAACTGTAAGAAGACTTTTAGTCAATTAATGGCGTTGTATTTTGCACCACGAATGTACATTGCTACTGAGAGCGGGCTTGTGGGAGACTTTTATGACAAGATTGCTCTCACTCTGAATAGGCTTTTTAAGCTTTTTACGGTAGGTTTTTATAACTTTGAAATATCACTTCAAAGAGATTGCTTTTTAACATGATTTTTATTATACATAGCATTTGACACTAGTTTCAGAAGCATAAACGATCTAATCCCGTGCTCCAATTCTTTTTTCGAAATGTTTTCCATTATTTCGATATTCTTAGATATGCGGTCGTATTGTCTCTTTTTTTCCTTTCTTAGAGACTATAATATTATATTATCTTATCTCTTTCTTTACGCTTTAGCTTACTAGGTACATTATTATTATAACATTAAGATATTATTCCAACATAAATATATAAAAAAATAATGTGAGTAAGTACTTATTGCTTTATAAATGGACAGATGTGTAAAGAATTGTCAAACGCAGCTTTAGCAGCTAAATGGTCTTTAAACTATGCACTGAAAAGTGACTCCAATTTTCGACTTATGTGCATGAGCTATGGAAACATGATCAGTGTATATCGACAAATGAAAAAGGTATATTACTCGGAACGCACCTAACTATTTCTTCATTTAAAAAATATGATAAAATCGACCCTTTGAAAAAATTTATACGTTTTCAAATATTTCATACAGAGACTCAAACTATGAAGTACCTAGTTAATATATTTATCAAAATCGATGCGATGTATGAGATATTCAAATTATATTCTAGTAACCTGATAACGGCTAGGAAACTATATTTTGAGTTTTGCTTCAAAAACGTATTTTGTTTTCGTGGCAAAACTTTTCCGTCCTTAATTAATTGTCTTTCTTGTTCTATATGGAAATTATTATTTTATGCTATAAACAGTTTCGATTATGTCGGCGGTTAGAAACAAAAGCGTGGGAGTTGTGCCAACGGAAACGTGGCCACGTGGACATCATGGAAGTACATGCAGTTGGACATCTTTACACAAATATATTTTTGTACAAGTATGATATTTATTACTATTTAGTTAAACGTGCTTTAAAATACTTATGATGAATATAGCCCGAAAATCTTAGGAAAACCATAGGAAAACATATTTTTTCAATTTTTTTGTTGTCTATGCTATTGAGTTGATGGTAGTTCAATTTTATTTTGAGTTTTTTTAATGTAGATATGTGCCATAAATATAAAAGAGTCTAGACGGGTACCACTTATTAATTATTATTGTTCAAAAAATACTTAAGTATATAATTACTTCGTTACTTCTAGTGTACAACGTGGAAATAAGCTAGTCAGTCTTGAATTCGGTCTCTCCGTAATGCGGATTTTGACAAGTTTATCCGACGTGCGCACTCGGGAGTCACTCATTTTCTGGCTCCTTGAGCTTTTGCTCAGTGAACTGCGCATACAGCAAATGGTCTCGATAATGAAGGAGTACATTTATTTAAACGAGCACTATGATGTGAGCTGTGAGTTAATAAAAATAGGAAAAAAGCAGTTAGGTAGTTTGGTAGATAGTTGTTGCCAGTGCTGAAAATTTAAAATACTTATGTACAGTATTTTTTAGATATATAAATGAATAAAATATATTAATTTGTAACTATGTATTATGTTAAACTTACCTACTAGACAATTTCAATCGTTTCCGAGAAAAGCAAGACTATCTTCTAATTTATTGACCACTTCTAAAAAGATAATCTTGCCTCAAAGAAGTTGGATTCTGCCTTATAAATATTTTTTTTATTATTTTTTAAAACAACTAGATTATCTTAACGTTTAATATTTCTTTTAATGATTATTAATATAACATTACATAATATTCTAAGCGGAAGCTTGGTACTACTACCACGCGATGGCCATATATCTGGATACCGGTTACTGTGTAGAGACATACAGTGCCTGTGAAACATTCTTTATGGAGAAAGGCGAGATGTTCCTCCGATCCAAGACTCCGGAGGCTGCATGGAACTTCTTTGCTTGCATGTGGCTTTTGTAAGAATATAATAGAATACCTCATAGATATTAAACACTAACTGCGCTCCGCGGTTTCATCCGCGTGGCTCCGCTCCTGTTGGTCTATAGCCTTCCTCGATTAATGGGCTATCTAACACCGAAAGAATTTTTCAAATTGGATCAGTAGTTCCTGAGATTAGCGCGTTTTAACTAACAAATAAACAAAATCTTCAGCTTTATAATATTAAGTATATATGTAGATTTCACATCAAACATAAATTAATTTTACCTCTCATCTAAGGCGTGCGATAACATATTTTTTTTGCTGTGTTTATTTTGCTATTCTAGTGCCAAAAACTCACTAGTTTTTCATAATAACACTGCACTTGAATTTTTATATTATTGGTATTGATCAAATTTTGGATAAGAAAATATATTAAGGGTCTCAACTCTCAGGCACAATGAGAAAATACATTAAAAAACGAAAATGAAACCAAGCTTAAAAGCTGGGACTGCTGCAATTAAAATTCTGCAAGCAGAACACAATATTTTGACCTGAGCACCTCACCTGTGTCAGATATCTTGACCTTAATCCATCTCAAGTACTAAGATAAACAAGTCTATTTCAGTTTCAGTTTTGTGTTTGGAGAATATATTTTTTCTTATGCAGTTATTTTCATTTTACAGTACAATCAGAGTCGGGTTGTGGGAAAAAAGCATTATGTGGAATGAAAAAATTGAACAAATCCAACACCTTGAAAACGTTAATCACGAATATTATACCTCACTTATGTTAAGACTTTTAGAAGGTTATTTAATCGATTTAGTAAGAGAGGTATATAATTATTTTTGTTCGAATGTAATTAAGTTTGGTATTATTTATTGAATATCTTTTCGTTAAATTAGGTATAAGTAGTTAACTCTTATTTAATTTACTCATAAACAAAACTTTCTTTCAGTTAAATAACAGGAATATTAAAAATATAATAAACATAGTAAAGACATTGAGAACTTTGTTCGCCGAGTTGGATGTGGCCAGTAAACATATTACTATTTTTCGTTCAAGGTACCTGATTACAAAACAAAATAATTAAGTGGGCAATTGGTTCTTCAGTCATGGTTATCGAATATATTTATTTTACTGCGATATATAATATGGGAATAAATATTATGACCACCAGAAAATACTTTGATACCTTAAATAATTTTA
This sequence comes from Colias behrii, assembly GCA_029959065.1. Classification (NCBI taxonomy): domain Eukaryota; kingdom Metazoa; phylum Arthropoda; class Insecta; order Lepidoptera; family Pieridae; genus Colias; species Colias behrii. The sequence continues at coordinate 3,912,277 of JARWMC010000019.1, read as the reverse complement.
TGGACTTTGATAAAAATGTGTATTGGTCTAAAACACTTTCCCAATATTAGCTTTCTCCTCGTAAATATTTGTAGCTAATATCACGTAGGTACCTATTTAAGAGTGTTCATATATTATACAGTAATTTCATATGTGTTTTACTTATTTCAGGTATTACTTATTCAGTGCCTACTATCACTACATAAAGCGAAATAAACAACGCGCATTTGGTATTTTAAACAAAGCTACGCAATGCGCAAAGAAATATTCGGATAAATTAATGATTATATGGATCGAACATAATAGGCTTGTAAGTTTAAAATGCGATATTATGTATGTATATTAATGCTTTGGACGATTTATTTGAAGTTAAGCATAAAAATCTACATCTCATTATAATTGTTTTAATAGCTGGCAACAAAAAACAAATGTTCTTTTTTGTGAATTCCCTAATTTAAATCAAAATTTAAACCTCATATCGGACAATTACTTCGGTAGATACATCAAAATGTAATATGTAATGTGGCAGTTACTTCTGATGTGTGCTAAATTAAAAATATTTACGCACATTATATTAGCACAGTATTACAATATTATTTTCCTACAGTAAGGAATCGCCTTTGATGTCGCGCGATGCCGCCGCCAGTGTAGGTACTCACGCTGCCACGTGTAAATATGCTAGGGTTGTCACCAAATGGGAAATAAAACAATTTTTATCATAGCTATTAATATGTAATTATTTATTCACATGTACATTAAAAATAATTGTGATTGTTGAATCTAATGTAATTATTTATACAGAAACATCGTATAATATGTCGCCGCAGTGACATTGTCATTGCCTATTGATTAATAATTAACAACCAAATTTACTTATTCTCAAATTATTATTTAATTAAACTCAACTTTAATTAAACTCAATCAACTTATTATTTATTTATTTTAAATGTTCATTTCTATTTTTTTTTTCAACGTTGTCCTTTCTTTGTACGTTAAATTATTTAAATAAAGAAATTGTTATTATTTTGTAAAGATTTGATGCGCCAGCTATTAATATGCAGGCCGTTTTATTTAGCAGTGCAACATATATTTACATATGTTGCACTGCTAAATATTTACGGGACACTTTATTTTTGGTTGTTTTTAATCGTCTATTAAAAAATTTTACTACATAATATATTCGCATTCGGATGAACAATTTGACAAGAAAAGAATGAGGAAAACAGGAGCAAGGCTGTGATTTAAATTCAACTGTACTTAGTGTTTGAAATAATCTATTTAAAATATTGTTTCCAACAAAGGAGTGGAAATTTTGTTTAAAACAGTATTGCAGTTTACTACAATATTCTACGAAATCAGCTGGAGGTTGCTGTAGTCCACCAAAAGTATCGTGCGTCGTATTGTATGCGCGTTTACGTAATTAAAAATTACTTGTAGTTGGTTCGTCAGAATAATTTGACGCGTAGTTAATCATCGATAAACATTTGTGTACATCTAAACAACGCCGCAATATATAACCACAAACATATAGGAAACTATTTTGCTCAGGGATATCAAAATTTCTTGGAAATGTCTGCGTTTGTTCGGATGGAAGGATTGCCTCTTCATTGCGTGCGTATATGGGTTTGTGCTGGATAAAACTATTATATTGTGATAATACATAATCAAAATCATCAGCACAATTAGTTCCGTTACTTAATTTAAACATCTGGCACAAAAAAGATTTTCGGAATGCTCGCTCAAACTGAATACAAGTTGGTTCTCTACAATTTCCACCAGCTTGACGTATAACACCAAAAAAATTTTCTAAACTGTCATTATTCAGCCTACGCGTCATTAAGTAAAATTCATCGATGCCGGACTCTCTCTTTAAATCATCATACAACCCGATAATCGCATTTATTGTTACAGAAAATGCATTGATGAATTTTATTTTATTTGTGACTTCTTGTCCTGTATCTTTCCGCCTCACTATAAGGCTACTAAATAAATCTTGCGCTTTAAGCAACAAATTTCGCTGTAATTCGTTATCTCGATATGGCTTGTTGTACAGCTTTGGGGAAAAAATATTGCTAGAATTCAATATATCAAAGAGTTTATCCATGATATCGATAAACTCAACAGTGCCATTATGTGGGTACAAATCACCTGCTTTGGTATAAGTTTCTAATGCTGCCTTAACAGAGTTGCTAAGAACTTGTGTTGCAAACCGCACTTTTTGTTTTTGGAAACTGTTGGGTGATATATGGGAGTCTGTTAATTTAGGAGCACACCGAAAATCTTTTTTTTTATCTAATTGGTAACATTTATAGATATCGTCCCAACTAGCAGTTTTACCGTTAAAATCATAATTATATTTAATCAAATTATTCCTAACGCATTTTATGAGATGAGGAACATCAAAGATATGATAAATTTTTTTCCCATCTACTACAAAATAAGGTTTTTCTTTTGATATCCCCCTTGACTTAGAAAACTTTAAGAAATCTGAACCTTGATCGGACACAATAGCCCTTACTTTAAATCCCAATGCTAACAATTCTTTAATCGTATTTATTATCCATTTCTCTAATTGATCCTCGATTTTACTAGTCGTGATAAAAGCATAGCCGACTACTTGTTTCCAATTACCTAGAATGCCTTTTAGCATGATTGTAAAAGCATAGCCAGCTGCATATGGACTTTGAATGTCATCAATTTCGTGAAGACCTATTATTTTATCTCTGCGTGTGTCGTAAAAAATTGAACATTTTAAGCTCATTTCGTCCATACAAAACGTACACTCCCTTTCATAAGGTTTTAAGTGTTTGATAGCCTGAGACAAAACTCCCTTGATAAAGTCACTAATTTTAGTACCCATAGGTATCGCCAAGGTCGCCAAAGTACGTCTACTGGGCAAGCATAAAGTATTTGAAAAAAACTTATACGCATGTGGACTTGAGTAATAAATATTTAAACAAAACATTTTAAATTCTTTAGAATATCTATTACATATTTCTAGAATGAGGTTTTAAATTGGCTTGTGCTTTGACAATTTGACTTAGATTCGGTGATAAGAACTTGTCACATCCTCGCAAGAACTGTTCATAAGTGACATCCGTCGACTTAGCTTCTTCCATCAACTTCAACTTTTTGACACAACTTGTAACTTGTTTTCGAAGTTTTTTTTTTCTTGGAGTCTGATCTGTCAATTTTTTTGTAGTCTGCGATGCTTGGGCACTAGTGGATGCCACAACTGATACGCTTACGGAAGCACAAGCGGTCTGATGTTGAACACCTCTGGTTGTCAAATCTTTTATAATCTCTATTTTTGCAGTCTCAGTTTGTGTACTCATAGGATGTTTTGAAGCAAACGGTAAGTTTGCTACGGGAATAGCAGTGCTCTTTAGTTTTTTTTTCATATACATCCATCTTTCAAAGTGTAAACCACATACATACTTGTGATATAATTGTTCAACTGTTTTACTCTTCAAGTCCGGTCTTTGACAAGCTTCTATCCATAATTCGCGCCTGGAAAATAAGTAGGTACCTATAAATTCGATAAACAAACGCATACCTATAAAATTTTAAAGAATAGAAAATATTTGATCACGAGGTGGGATTCGAACCCGCGTCTTCCGCCATTTCGGGACAACGCCTGACCACTCGGCCACTCGTGATCCCGCTAGAGCAATCGAAAAGAGAAAGAGCAAAGAATAGAAAAAAATTGATTGCCGATTTTGATAAACTTGTCTAAGAACCACCGCTGGAAAAGAAGTTTTCCAATTAAAAAACCGCATCCAAATCGGTTCACCCATTTAAGAGCTACGATGCCACAGACAGGCAGAATAGCGGTCAAATTTATAATACCCCTTTTTAGTCAGGAGTTAAAAATATAAGGAAAAGTGGCCGGGGGTTAAAAATATAAGTTTAACCGTAAAATACCGTTTATGCGGTATCACGTGGACTTTTTTCTTTATATTTTTTATGTATGTTAACGGAAATTTATGTAATCCGTCATTGTATAAAATTCCTAGGAAATGTATGTAATTCCTAAAATCGCACGGAAATGTGTGAAATAAATTATTTTACACACACTGCCTAGGAAATCTATACATTTCCTAAATAGCAATCGGAAATGTAAAACATCTAAGATATGGGAAGGTACGCGGGACGAGGGGTGTGTATATCACAGTCGGATTGTATAATCCGCCGTATTACAAACGGCCGGCATTTTGTAATATGCCGAAAATTCGTAATTAGAAATTTTTGGTTTGGCTAAGGGGGTGGGTTAGGTTAGGTTCGTGTTTTTTAAAACTACACAGAAATCGGCTCGCGACCGTCTTTTTGTAGAATTTTGTAAAAAGACGAATTTCGGCATATTACAAAATGCCGGCCGTTTGTAATACGGCGGATTATACAATCCGACTGCGACATGTACACGGGGACAGCGGGACGAGGGGACTGATTACTTACCAAATTAAAATTTGATTTGATTGAATATAAGTTGATTTAAGAAATGTTAATTAGTAAGATAATATGAACATATTATTATTATTTTACGGTAAGACTGTTACCCGATTGTCTCAATAAGTACTATAAAACAAAATAACAACGTGTTTTATTACAGAAATCATTTACTTTATACATTTCCTAATACGATATTGGAATTATATACAATTCCTAGGAAGATTATACATTTCCTAGGATATCTATGCATTAAATAGTTTATTAAACAATATTTTATAAATTTCCTAAATGGTATCGGAATTGTACACATTTCCTAGGATTTGTATACAATTCCTTGATTTCATACATTTCCGGTAACATATATTATATGTAATGAAATAACATTTCATCATTATTCAAATTTGGCGCGCTTCGCGTGTTCATGTTATCTGTGGCTCGGATTGACGTAGCAGAAAGAAAAAATGGCGAGAAACGATTAAAATTTTTTTTATTCGCGGATTTAATAAGTACATACATGATAATAAAATTATTCCAATAGGTATCTAACCCAATATCCTTGTCAAATGGACTAATAAGAAAGTAAAATAGATCTTATTACAAGTTAGCCTAAAGTACATATTATTATGTTGTTAAATGATATCGCCGAGGCCTTTGACACAAGCCGCCTTTGTCGCAAGCCGCCTTTACTGCGATTGATGTTTTTGAGAATGTAAATAAACAGAATGGAAGCAACCTTATAGCTCAATAAATAAAGTATATTTTTAAATGTAGTTCCGTTTATAGTAAACTAGCGACCCGCCCCGGCTTCGCACGGGTGCAATGCTGATACTAAATACACTACAGAAAAACTGTGAACGTTGTATATAAAAACAAAGCGGCCCGCTCCGGCTTCGCACGGGTATAAAATATATAGCCAGGCGGCCGGCCGGTACCGCCGCAAACGCTACGTCCCGCAATTTTTAAATCTGTAATATCTTCGAAAGTATTCACTTAAATCATACAGTGTAAAGGGCAATATAGATCTATATTAAATGGACAATGTATTCAAGGTATTTAATTGGTTAAGGATTAATGCTGTATTGGTTAAAATCGCTTCGAAAATTAGCCATTATTTGTCGTAAAAAGTAAATGACAAAAAAAAGTTATTGTGGGTTATCCATAAGAGATAGACATATACAATCGCGGACTTTTCCGTAGACCTTTTCAATGTGTATAATACTTAGTACATTATTTTGATAAAACTCGTAGGGTTCAGCCTGCGTTTGCAATGTAAGCGGAAAAAATGTAATTTTTTACGACATCACATTAGAAACCTCAAAAATAACAGTACTTCTCCACTATTTAATGGATGTTATTATACATATAAACCTTCCTCTTGAATCACTCTATCTATTAAAAAAAACCGCATCAAAATCCGTTGGGTAGTTTCAAAGATTTAAGCGTACAAAGGGACATAGGGATATAGGGACATAGGGACATAGGGACAGTGAAAGCGACTTTGTTTTATACTATGTACTTAGTGAAGCCGCTTTGCGTGTTTTATTGTTTCGTCTTTCACATTCGTTACAAAAATTGTGATCCACTGCACTCTTCCTAGTTTATAATGTCAACTAAAAAAAATGAGAAACGAGTTTCGACACGAAAAAAATCTCAATCGTCACCTAGGAACGTATCCCCTATAATCCCATATAAATTACCATTCCGTATTCGCGGTTTCTGTATTCGCGGCATATTTATGGAACATATAAGTACCCCGCGAATAAGGAACTTTTACTGTAATTGAGGATTTATTATAAGTGGACTTTAAATGTCGTTTCTTTGAATTTACAGGTGAGATTACATATTTTAAGTTGTTGTAGTAACAAACTATTTGTATGTTAAGTAACTATTGTGAAAACTTTAAAATAAAAACTGAATTAACAGAGAAACAAATTGGTTTTCTTGAAAATCATCAATAATATATTTTATATATATCTTATAGCTACTTAAAATACGTATAGTCAAAAACATCTTCAACATCTTTGAATTGGTACTAAACAGAATTTGAAAAACCTACCTCTCGTCGCGAGGAAATCTATGAAACTTTATGTCCTTGGATTTAAATGTAGATTTGCATCCATAAACACAACAGTTTATGCCCACCATTATAGAATACGTAAGTATAAATTATTACACAAAAAAACTCTGAAGCGTCTGCCCTTCGCGATAGGTAAAGCAATCTCAGCGTGATTGCTTTACGCGGCAGGGTGACCATTTCAAAAATGGCAAATCTGCCCGACGCTGGCAAAAAATCTGCCACAATCTGCCAAACCTTACTCCTGAAAATGCCAATAATATGCCATGGAGATTAGAGGCGGGTATGAATAAAAAAAAGTATGTTATTTAAAAAAAATGCTTTATTAATTAACTAAATACATAAATGTATCAACATTTGCTTCACGGTAAATTGTGTTCCACCAGCATAGCACAAATATTAAGTTCTGCTTTTTTTTCTTCCTCTTCCAATGGCGATTTCTTAAAAAAAATTTGTACCTGAAATAATTGTTTTATATTAGTACTAGAGGTCCACCCCGGATTCGCCCGTGGTACATATTTCGCAATAAAAGGTAGCCTATGTCCTTTCTCGGGTATCAAAATATCTCCATACCAAATTTCATGCAAATTGGTTCAGTAGTTTAGGCGTGATTGAGTAACAGACAGACAGACAGAGTTACTTTCGCATTTATAATATTAGTATGGATTTTGAAACTTATTAAAGTAATAATAATAATTTAGAAAAACTTTTACGATTATTGAAGTACTTACCGATGACTGGCCGCTATACCCAATGCTTCTTATGTTTTTATGCTAATAATGTTTTTGTGATAACACACGATCTTTCAATGAAGATAATCTTGTCACTAATTTGCAATTACAAGCTTTGCAAAACCCTACATCAGGATTCAGGATCATCTTTTGCTTTAGTATAATCCAGGACGAAAGTAAGGGATCTTGCATGATAAAAAGTAAAGGAATAATAATTAAATTTACAGAAATATAAGAATTCTACATACAAAAATGAGCATTTTTTTAAATCTGCCAAATTCTGCCACTTTATTGAATCGTCAACTTAGTCTGCCAAGGTTAAAATGTTGGTTCGAAATCTGCCCAAATGGCAGAAATCTGCCACAAATGGTCACCCTGTTACGCGGCCCGCGTCGCCCGACCCCCGCCAGTTCCCCTCCGTTTCTCTGCACAAGTACATTCGTCGCACTACTGTAGGAAATATGGTAATACTTGTATACGTAGTATATTATTATTAGTCTGTGGTAATACTGTGATATTAGTGTGTTCATTGGCATTTTTTATTTGTACACACCTACGCGGTAAACCGGCACTTTCTCGTTAACCGATTTTTGTCAAAAAGTGCCGATTTATTTCTATGAGTAGCCTATTTTAGATTAGAAATGCTTTGTAATGTTTGATGGGAAAGCATAATAATTCATATACATACTTACGAAGATTTATTTTCTAAAACCCATGATCTTATAAACGTAAGTTCAGTCAACTGAGTCATTAATTATTTGATACGGTCTCGGGTCAACGAAACTGAATAAATTGACCTCCTAATTTTTGCGAACAATTGTATATCTACGTAATCTACGTTGCTTTTATGCTCGACCCACGGAGCGCGTATGTATGATTCATTTGAAAGTTTATTATAATTGGTTCAAAGGCCTGCGCAATTCGCAAATGCGTGACAGAATATACCTACGTCCTATCAAATTTCCTTTAGCTTTACATTATGCTTGATACGAGTTCATTGATTCAACAACTGTAAATTGACTTTCTTTTTATTATTTCAGTATTGGAAGCGTTCGTTAAATCCGAGACTTGAAAATTATTGGGCTGAACATGTTGAGTCTGATACTATCTTGAACTACAAAACTTTTGACACAGAAATGGGCAGAAAAATTATTCCATATACATTGCCATTGCCAAAAATATTTTAGTTTTATTTCGTTATTTTAAGGATTGGATTAGAATTAATTGGAGATGTTTTTACAGTGTAGGTAATAAAAAACTCAATAAAAACTTGTAACTTTTATTTTACAAAAACAAAATTTGATGAGCAGATAAAGATGCAAAATTTATAGGCACTATTATGATACACAATTCTTAATTTATTCATAGTTTAGAAAATTGTTCAGATCCACTGTATTAAAAATAAAATATAAAGATAAGCACATAGAACTAAGATTTATTATGAAAGTTCAAATAGATTTTATTAAAATGACTTACCCAGGAATCATTCTAATTTTGTCATTGAGAAGAATTAGAACTATTTTTTGGTGTTTGCTTGTAGTATTTTACGAACAACAGTTTATAATAGATATTTTTGTGTATAATATATTTAATAGTATTAATCTATAACATGTGTAAAATACTTTTAAAAAATATAAGGTACGCTTAGGCAATCTACAGGCACATTACTACATGCATCCTAAAAGACCTAGGTATACATTTTTAGAACAATTCTTTGACTTTATTGAAACACATTAGGTTTTTGTAGTAAAAGGAAACTGAGCATTACAACTTAATAAAAAGTGCAAACTAACATTATAGTTTGATATATGTTATTATGAGAGAAACTGATACATTTTTTACAGAACTATGAACAAGCTCTAATTCTTCTCCAAAATAGTATAGAAACAATAATTTTATTATAATTCTTCTATTATTTGAATTTCTAAACCACTTTCTATTTCATATTTTACAAAAAGAAACATTAAATTAATATAGGCTTTACATATCAAAGCCAGGAATGTTCTACCCAAAACTTGCAAAGCAAATAATATATTCCCCAAGAGCTGTATTATCACTACCAATGAGAATGGCCACTTCTATGAGAGTAAAAAGTCCTTTAAACACTGGGGAAGGGGCAATGACTTCACTGAACCATCCTTCACAAATTGTAGGATAGCGTCTCGGCAAACATTTTGTAATGTTTTCACTGAAATATAAAAGAACATATAAATAAAAGAAGAAACAATAGAACACTCCATAACTATCCCTGATCTAAACCCCTTCATACTTAAAAATAAAAAAAATAAATAAAAATAAATTGTAACTAGGTACATAATGTTCAAAGATTTTTTTTATTACCTCCATAGAGCTGTATAATTCGAACTTGTTTTGTTGTTCCATAAACATCAACAACAGCATGTAAGGGACCTCTAGTATAAGGTATTGCTTTTGTGCATGGACCTTGCTCTTCTCCATTTATAATGAAATGCATTTCAGCTAAATCAGGCTCGTCTTTACTCTTTTTAGGGCATGGAACAAACATAACACCTATACGACTTCCTGCATCCATAGGTAAGATGCCTTGTGGAGTACCATTTTTTGATACAGTCTGTGGTCTTAAAGTGGTCTTAGATACATAACCACGAGGAGTGTGTACATTGTGCGCATCCCCTAATACAGATACTCTGGGCTCGTTATCTCGTCGCCCACTAGTACCTTGATTAATAAGTTCTATAAGTACATTATTTTGTGACTTTGATATAGGGAATATCCACGACATACCCGTGTTAGCGAGGTCAGGAAGAGCGTATTGCGGCAAACCTTTCTCTCCTAATGCAGTACTCTGGGGGTCGAGTAACGTCAAACCTAAACGCATATGACCACTCCATCCGCGTTCTGTTTTTTCGATTTCCACTAAAAATATTTCACCTGGCAGTAACGGTTTCTCACTAAAAGTTAAACCATGCGCGAAACTTGCTTTTCGATAAGCAACTGTATTATCTTCAAATAAAATAATATTCGAGCCATGGTAGTGGTGAAACCGCGACAGCATTATAGATATCATAAGTTCATCGGTTGTTTGCGCTCGGTGAAACCTTCTCACCTCCAGGGCGAGAAACACTCTATTTATGATAATTAAATTTACAATCGCGGGTATTACGATATAGTGACCACTTTTAAGCACTAATATATTTTTTAGTTATTGGTGGATAAAGTATTGTTATTTTTATTATTGTTACGATTCACACTTCGAAGTTCGCTATGAAAAAATAAAACAACGACAACTGACAAGACGATTGATATGACAATGGTCAACAAATATGCGATATGTCAATAACACTTGACATACTTATTGCAACAATGTTGCCGCTTAAACATGTATGATTTAAAACGATTTTTTTATGCTATCATACATGTATAATGTAGGAAGCGCTCCTTATCACTTACTCTGTGGTTCCATGTGTGTGATACTTAATTCATAATCATTATTTGTTTTAGTATTTCAAGATTTTGTGAAAATTTATTGAAGAAAAATTTTGCTGTGATGTGAGAAGTCAGAACGTGTCAGAACCTAGTTCATGAAACTGGCAATTACTCTGTGGATGTCTATTGTTTTGTATTTAAAAAAAATCAAAATGTCATTGCGACTGTCAACTAGCGGAGCGGAGCTTAAAAAAAATGTCTGTCATCGGCAAAGTGATCACGAGGCACTTTCATTGGCCTGTTCGATATCAAGTCTTAACAAAAAATAGCAGATTAAATTATTCAATCAGTTCGAGATTGAAGAACATACGATATTGTCAACAACATTACAGCATTCCATTTTCACTGATAAAAACACAACAATTGTGTACCACTAGCAGGTGTCAATTTTTAATATTATTTACCTCTGTTAGCCGTATAATTTGTTCTCGAAAATTATTTATCGGTTATTTTAACATAGCAATAAATGGAATATTTTTACACAATATATACCTAAACCGCTGACCGTAGAGCGGTAACCCTTTATAAAAAAGAAAACCTTTTTTCATATAAGTTTCGAAACCGAAATATATGTTGTACGCCTCCTATTATTACTTTATCCATGTTTAACTGGTACTTAGGACTGATCTGCTCATTGTTCAATGGATTAGATGAAGCATAATTTCAGGGGACTTCCTCTAGAAAATTAATGATTTCACCTGAAACTTATAATTTATGCCAACAAGAATCACTTGTAATGTGTTACATTTTACATAACTTTTATCTTTAATTTAGATTTCAAATACATTTATATTAGTTGTAACTTCTTTAATTAGCTCTTTTTAGGACTCAAAAAATATGCATCTTTGAAGTGTGATTCTTCACTGAGAAGTGACAATGTATTAAAGATGTACCATTAATATAAATTAAAAAAACATTTTGTTTTCAATGATTGATTCTCTATTGATACAAAATTTCTATATTTAACATTGTTAAATGTTTGAATAATTTGGGTATCATGAATATCATTATAGAAACGAAAGCTAGATGCAGTTTTCTCTTTATTGGTAGTTCTAGTAAAGTTAAAAAGTTATAGTCTTTATTATTTAGAGTTTAAGAATTGTATTTGTTTGTAGTGTACTTATTACCTTCTGTGTTAGATCTTGCTGTGACTATATATACCAATTCCTTTGAATCATAGCCTTGGTACAGATTGCACGGGCACAATGTTAGGGAATGGTTATAAGTTGTTGTGTACAGTTTTCTTCATAAATGTTTTCTTTTTTAGGGAAATAGAAGTTATGGCTTTGAGTCCACTTGATCCTTCATCACATTCAAGGCCTGGTATGTTTTAGCTATTATTCTTTTTACCTTGAAAAATTTTCTTACCATTCTCATATAACTAAATAATAAAAATAAATACTAAACTTTTCAATAATTTATGAAAGAAATGATTAGATATTTTTCTATTTCATCCACAAATATTACAGAGAAAAACTTTGATTTGATATTTTTGTGTTATCAATAAACTGAAATATTACTGAATTGATTTTAATAATTCATTTAATGTAGAACCATATTATATCAATGTTTTTCTGTATTAAATTGTTTCATGTATAAATTTATACTGTATCAGATTTATATCATCATTTATATCAATAAGCAGAATAAGAGTCTCAAAAAAAATTATGGGCTTTAAAAGATTTTCTTATAAATCTTATCTATTTTTTTTTCAGAATTGGCCATAATAAAGCATGTGGATTTAAAATTGAATGTGGATTTTGAAAATAAACAATTGAGTGGGATAGCAGATTTGACTATTAATGCTTTAGAAAATATAAATGAATTGGTGAGTATGTTCATTATATCTCATTTTTTCCAGATGTACATGTTTGCGATAAGCATTTGTTTATCACGATACCCACCAAATATGGATGAATATGCATACATAAATATGTTTGTAAAGTAATTTATTGGAATTGAATGGAATCTTCAAATTGCTTCGGCACATGTTTATCAATTTATTTTCTTACAAGTGGGATCTCTAATCATAAGATTTTTACCAAAACATCTTGATCTTGTCATTTGTAACATGATAAAAACTGTTTATTTCAGATATTAGATTCAAGTAATATAACTATTGAATCAATTGAAACGGAGGATGGAAAGTCATTGGAATATAGACTAGACGACCCTGTTCCAAATTATGGATCAAAGCTTACTATACCACTTGCAGAACCAGCTACAGTTGATCAGAAGTAAGTTTTATTGTGTGATTCTGAGAGCATTATTTAATGCTCATTTGTATCTTTACAAATTAATAAAAAAATTTGTTGATTAAGAAATAGGGTTGTCCAAATATTATTCTTATGTATGAAGTAACAATTTATAAAAATATTATAATAAGAATAACAACACAGATAAAACTACATTAAATTTTATAACAGGCAAATTGAGACGAATTGTCGACCCTTAATGGTGAATTTCATATTCAAATTATTAACAACTAAAATTGCGTCTTCTTGAAGGCAGTTCTGTACAGAGTTAAACAAAACAAAACAAGAAGAAAAAACACATGAAATAAAACATATACCATCGGCTACAACAATGGCTATGTCCTACAATGGTTATATTTATAAACCAATCATGGGATCTCAAAGTGATAATCATATAAGTGCCGACTCAACTATGTTTCTTAAGGTCATGCAAACAAGTCTTAATAGCATGAATATGGACGGTCGTGTGTAAGCCGCAGTTAAAAATACCTTCCTTTATAGTTTGATTACAGTTAGATTGAAAATAGTTTACGTTTAGTGTAATTACAGGATGTTGTGTAGTTTATAATTGGATGTAGTTCAAACGACTTAGGATAGTTTTCTTTGTGATTTGAGCATACAATGTATGTAACTATACATATATAATAGCTCATAGAGATTTTTGAAGTGAATCTTCTTAAGGTGCGTAAAGTAAAATTTCAAGGTCGCGTCATGGTAATACTCTCACGTCATGGAGTAGACGGCGATTTTGGTATCTTTGAATCCTGTCAAAGAAGTTTCACTTCTGACACGTGCTCGGCACACACGCTCTTTTTTATATATTAATTTGAGGGTATATTCACAGAATAAAGATAAGGATCAAGTATAAAACATCACCGACAGCAACTGCTTTACAATGGTTGGACGCGAAGCAGACGTCAGGCAAAAAGTACCCATATATGTTCAGTCAATGTCAGGTATGTATTTAATATCTTTGAAAATATAAATGTTTAAAGTTATTACAAAATTATTTATGATTTATTTTATATTTGTTTTCATAACTCATTGACTTATTTACGAATGCTTAAGACAAATTATTAGTTAATAGCTTATTTGTTTTAATGAGTTACTGATATTTTTATGTACCCGTAAAGTATTTAATAACTAATTGATTTATTTACGTTCTCTTAAAGGCAAACTATTACTTAATAACTTATTTGTTTTAATAACTTTTCCGGTATCCTTAATAATAAAATTACAGGCATGTTTTAGCAATTCGACGACATGCACCTATTTTGGGTGTCCAGTATCTCTACTCCACTATATTTATTCCTATTGAGAATTTGTTTTTTTATACATAGAAATAATTGTTTTTCAGCCAATCCACGCTCGATCAATCCTACCCTGTCAAGATTCACCAGCAGTTAAATTCACATATAACGCAGAAGTAACAGCCCCAGAACCGTTCACAGTTCTCATGAGCGCTATCAGGGGAGATAGTAATAGTACTACATTTAAGTTTAGACAGCCTGTGCCTATACCGTCGTATTTGTTGGCCATTGCTGTTGGTGTTTTGGAGTCGAGGAAGCTTGGTCCGAGGTTAGTTGATGTATGTTGTCTGGTGTTTAATTCTATATGTTTGTGGAAGTGTTGATATTTTTTATAGGTAAATAATAGGATGTGCTAAAGAATTGCGAAAAATATTGTTATAAATGTTATAATATAGAAATAATTAACTGTTGCTATCCATCAAGTACTTGTTTAAGTTTTAAATGTAAAAATTAAAATAGGGATGTAAGAAGTTCGATTATTTTTAAAGATTAACAATTCATATCTGGAAAAATCGCTCATTTAAAGTGACTAAAATACGAAGCACGTAAACTTTATATACATAAATAATCTTCTAGTTAATTAACCCATTGAGCCCCGAACGGCCCGATCGGGCCACGACACAATAGATTTTCTATTGTGTCTGTGATTCCGGGGCCTGATGGATTAAAGCAAGTAAAGTTTTTATACCCTTATGATTTCAGATCGCACGTCTGGTCAGAAAAAGAGGAGATCGATAGGAGTGCATGGGAGTTTGCCAACACTGAAAAGTATTTGCAAGCGGCTGAAAAGCTCTGTGGGCCTTATCAATGGTCACAGTATGATTTGCTTGTGTTACCCCCCTCCTTCCCCTATGGGGGTATGGAGAACCCATGCCTAACGTTTGTTACGCCTACGTTATTGGTAAATATGTTTTTTAAATAGCCATTTATAGCATAATGTGAATAAATTGCCAGTGAAAACTTTGATTGTTTTTCTAAAACAAAAGTCAAACCGAAAAAAAAAAAACATTATAAACTGGTTTAAGTAGACAGACAGAAGTATACAGGGTGGAATTTCGT
Source organism: Colias behrii (assembly GCA_029959065.1). Taxonomy (NCBI): domain Eukaryota; kingdom Metazoa; phylum Arthropoda; class Insecta; order Lepidoptera; family Pieridae; genus Colias; species Colias behrii. The sequence goes on along the minus strand of JARWMC010000019.1, from coordinate 3,896,955 downwards.
AATTATGCATATTTTATTACAAAATTCCACTCCGTAAATTAAATAATTAATAATTGCAAAGGTATATTTGTTGTTTCAAATCAATACTCATTTCTGTTATATCATAAACGTAAATACCATTGTAATCGTAATTGCAATTATTCACAGCTATAAATCTATTTTGGATATGGCTCTTAAACAAGATTAAATTTTTCTTTATTGTTCGTAATAACTCAGGCCCCGGAATCACAGACACAATAGAAAATCTATTGTGTCGTGGACCGATCGGGCCGCTCGGGGCTCAATGGGTTAAACAATTTTAAATATTTCCAATATCAGCATGTTTAGCTTCTTATGTCTGAGACTAATACATTCCGCGTCGAATTGATATATATACACGAAAATTTAGGTACGAATTAAGTTTCTACATATATTTTTATAAGACGCTTGTCAATTTTTGCTTTTAAATACGTGAATAGTGCCATTGGCTCGTACAATTATTACAATTGAGGTGTTCGGGGATCTTAACTATTAAAATGCACATGTACACTGTATGGCGTTTATTATACGACTGCTTAACAACTAAAAAACTTAAAACTAACTTAACATTACACACTTTACATACTACATCACACAATTTACAAATTGATATAAAGTTACTAGCTTTCCGCCCGCGGCTTCGCCCGCGTTTTCAGAGAAAACCCCGCATAGTTCCCTTTCCCGTGGGATTTCCGGGATAAAACCTATCCTATCTCTCAAGTTGGATCGAACTGCACATGGTGTGCGAATATTATTATAATCGGTTAAGTGGTTTAGGAGTCCATTGAGGACAAACATTGTGACACGAGATTTATATATATTAAGATAGTAATTGATATATTCTTATTCAGGCTGGAGACAGAAGCCAAGCGGACGTAATAGTGCACGAAATAATGCACAGTTGGACGGGCAACCTCGTCACAAACAGGAACTTTGAGCATTTCTGGCTCAATGAAGGATTCACAGTGTTCTTAGAGAGGAAAGTCGGTGCGTCTTTGATAGAAGATAAGGAAGAAGCGAAACGTAGTAGGGACTTCAGTAGTTTGCTCGGCTTGCAGGAACTTGATGAAACTGTGAGTATATTTAAAATTTAAGTCTATTTAATCTAAGTATAGTTCATTTGTCTTATTACACATAATATATGTAGCATGATCATTGAATGACAAATCCCCATTGTATCAAACTATGATCGAATTACGATTTTTAATATGTTTCATTGTGGTATGTAAGAGGACTCTAAAATATTGGAAGATGACCCCCTGTGTTTTTATATTCGTATAGGAGCTACCAACGTTGACAAGAGAGAATTTTAGTATAGTTGGTTCTTTGATATACTGTTTCTCTTCCTATTTCGGTTAGAGTCCGGGCTGTCTGGCTGGCCGCAGTGGTTGCGTTTATTAGTGCGCATCTTATCTGAACAGGAAAATATCCGTAATTTAAATTACGGATATTTTCCTGTGCGCACTAATAAACGCAACCACTACCGCCAGCCAGACAGCCCGGACGCTAACCGAAATAGCAAGAGAAACAGTATATCAAAAACCCAACTATACTAAAATGACTTTTTTTAAAACGTTAATAGCTCCCGTACCATATAGTGTTAGACGTAACTTTTGATTTAATATTTTTGTGGATGAATAGATGTCATTATTTATTGTCAGAACATGTTTAGATGTCGAATGCCGCCTTCCTTTGATTCGTGGCGCATTCGTACGAATTGTGCCTAGGGGCGTTAGACGTTGTTTATATGACGTTTGATCCAACTATCTCACTTTGTTAACAGTCGGTAACTTGCTGTGCTTTGTTATCAACTGACTACATCAATTAGGCAGTTGTATAGAATCGCAGTACATTCTTTTTACATTCAAACTAATATTCAACCTAGCCTGTTCATTCCTAAATATAGGGATATCTTTTTTAACTCACACAAAATTGACTTAAAAATCTGCGTTTGCAGATAAACAAAAATCTCGGTGCGACCAATCCCCTCACGCAATTAGTTCCCGACTTGAACCAAACGCACCCAGATGACGCGTTCTCAAGAGTGCCCTACGAGAAAGGGTCTCTATTCCTTCGCTATCTCGAAGATTTAGTTGGAGGTCCAGGTAAGGGGGAGTTTACATTATATATTTTTGTTTGTAGGTTCACCAATTGGGTGTAGATAATGCGTTGACGCGTTTGGTCGTCAATTTGACGAACGTACACCCGGATGATGCGTTCTCGACTGTTCCATACGAAAAGGGGTCGCTGTTTTTGCGATATTTGGAAGATCTCTTCGGTGGACCTGGTAAGATTCAGAGGTGTGGCTCATTCACACAGACATAGCCATCTGTTTCTTATTCTTTCTTATCTCTTCTTTTTTTAATGTGCATTTCAGAAGTTTAGAACCATCAGAATTATAAAATAACATGTCCAAGTTATATTTAGTAAATTCCTGTGCTATTTAAAAAGAGTTGGTTAATTTATTCTTCTAATATTAATTAGAAGATTAAACTATTATAATATAATATATAAATTAGAAGATTAAACCATTAAACTATTATAATGCTTGCTAAAATCATGTTCTTTACTTTTCAGAAGTATTTGATGATTTCCTGAGGTCATACTTGAACAAATTCCAACGGCAGTCCATAGACACTGAGCAATTCAAGGCGCATCTATTTGAATATTTCAAAGACAATGAAGCTTTGAAGAAAGTGGACTGGGAGACTTGGCTTCATAAGTCCGGGATGCCGCCTGTTATACCGGCGTAAGTAAATACGTGATTAAAACAAAAGTATCACCTAAAAGAAGATTCAGTTCTATTGTACCTATAATCTTATATAATATAAATACCTATAACATTCAATTCTATCTATAATGATGTGTCTAGGTGTTATACTTTAAAATGATAGTATAAAAAAGCATCAAAACAGATTATTTACATTTTATCAAGAAAATTGTTCGTAGAAATATAAAAAATATCTATAACATTCAATTCTATCTATAAAGATGTAATATCAATGGATACGGCATATTTTACCTCGTCTTTCAATTAACATTTCCCTTTTTTCACATTCAACATTTTATTTCTCTTAGGTACGACACATCTATGACTAAAGCGGTGACGGACCTGCGGGCGAAAATAAGCAACGTTAAAACCACCTTCGACTACAATGACATCATGACATTCACACCGCAACAAATTATCAACTTCCTTCAAGATCTCATTGATGGAGATGCTCTACCAGTTGAAAGATTACAAAAAATGGGAGATACATATAAAATAGCATCAAGCAAGAACACAGAAATCACATATCGTTGGCTAAGATTATGTATCAAGAGCCGAGATGAATCCAAAATAAATGAAATATTACAATTTGTGAATAGTCAAGGTCGTATGAAGTATGTGAGGCCGATATACAGAGACCTATATGCCTGGGAAGCCATGAGACAAAGGGCTATTGATAATTTCCTAGAGAATGAACAGTATATGATGCACGTATCAGCATATACTCTAAGAAAAGACTTGCATCTCAATAAATAAGAGTTTTTTTTTTTTTGCATTTCAGTTTATTTTATTTATTGTAAATAATTGCGATTTTTAAAGATTCGTTTGATTATATTGGAAATGTCTTTATTTACATAATAAATGATTTATAATTATTATACTGTGTATGTATTTTATTTTTTCCTATATTTTAGATAATAACTAATAACTACAACTTTTCTGGAGATCTAAGAAATAAATGTGAAGTTACTGCTCAAGCAAACTATCAAAGAAATCAGAGTTTATTCGAAATTCTCAAATTCTTATTGCCTAATCTCGTTGAATACGATTCAAAAATTAATGAGTTAGAAAAAATTACTAATTTTATATAATTTACTCTAAGAATTTACTAGCTGCTGAGTCCGTTCGTTTCGCCCCAATACGGGTAGATATTATTGTAAGCTTTGATTAAAATTATTATCGTAATCTAATAAACCAAAAGTTATTAAAATCAATTCAGTCGTCCGTGGTGTGTGGTGGCTATGATATATATTGTGTGGTGGTGATAAATCACGTACTGTTTAGCTATCAGTTTAAATGTGTGGGTTTGGCGACAGTGGTTTTCATACTAACTATGACATTATAGCACTTGTATTTGTTTTTACCACAGTTTTTACTGTTCTGTGCTTGGTTCTGTGTGATAAATTGATACATAAAAAAATATACCAATCGCCCGGAATCTGAAAAAATAAAATTTTAATATATTTATAGGTTCCTGTCATAAGTCAAAACGACATTGACGTATTGACTGATTGATAACACCGACTGTCAAAATAACCTAAAAGTACAACATCTAAAACATAATAGAAACTATACTCGGATTTTTAATTAGATAAAGTAAACTGACGTTTACTGTGTTGTCAGTTTTTGATGAAATAAAAATAGCGTTGTCACAAAGTGAATGATTGAAAATCGGGAATGAATGAAATTGAATCGATCGTCTAGTGAATATTTAGTGTGTAACAATATAACATCAAATAAACACAACAATGACAACAAACACAACGTAATTAGTTACAATTAACGGAAAAATTACAAAAACAATAACGTAAACAGCGTAACAATAAAAATAAAAAAATGATTATAATTACATTCTACTAGTAACTTATATCTTATATAGCTTTATATATTATAATTAGAAATAATGTTATTTTATAGTTTCAAATGATGAACTATTCACACTCATTGTTCATTCATCTGATTGAATGTGAACTGAATTCCTCACTATTACTTTAAATGTGGCAACATTATTTTACAAATTGACATTAGCTGCTGTCAGTTTACTTTATCTAATTAAAAATCCGAGTATAATTTATTATTTTCTCAATTGAATTACAAATTAAACAAATACAAAGCTAACATCATGTCAGCGGCGAAGCGTGTGCAGGTATCACTTAAAATATAATATCGTTTGGATAAAACCTCTTAATTTTATTGAAGTTTTTTTAACCTCTATATTTGTTATTTTAGCAATGGGCTACCTTTGCGCGAACCTGGCATATTTTCGACTGCAAATGGCAAGACCCTTACCAGTCAGCAAACGTTATCAAAAAGTATTTAATGGGGTTGCATAAACCAATATATCATCCAATGAATGACTGTGGAGATGTTGTCGTTTGTATAAACAGCAGAGAAATAGCTTTACGAGGAGATGAATGGCGAAAACGAGCGTATTTCCACCACACAGGATATCCTGGAGGAGCTTCTTGGACTCTAGCATGGGAAGTTCACAATAAGGATCCTACCATGGTTAGTTATTAAACTTGTATGATTTATTACAATTATAAGGTGAACAATATTTATAATATCCAATGTAGACAAAAGACAGGTAAGTAGGTATTTATGCCAAAATATACTGATCTATGTATTGGGTATGAAAGACTGAGAATAATTTATTCCGCTCAGTTTGTTTAAAATAATGTTTAAAATTAAATAAAACATCATTAATTGTGTGTGTTCAGAAAAAATACTGTAGCTTACTAAAAAACAACCACCTTAAAATACTAATATTACTGTATTTCAACAGATTATAAAGAAAGCAGTATACAGATCAATGAAAGGCAACCTTCAGAGGCGACACACAATGCAGAGATTGTTCATATATCCAGGTGAAGAGGTTCCTGATGATGTGATGCAAAATGTAACCAATCAAATTAGACAACTACGTTTAGTTCCCACAAGACTAGATCATATACCTGAGGAAGATGTTCAGAAATTCCCCAAAGTCATGGAATATCCTAGCGATTATGTGCTTAAATAAGTTTTTGTTTATATCAGTTTTAGTTTTAGGTCAGATAGATGTTATTGTAGTAAATAAATTGTATTGAAATATAATGTTCGTATTTTATTTCTATATTGATTTTGCTATAACACTTTGAGCTAGCGCGCAAGAGCAATTTTTGTCTCCGCAACTATTTTGTCTCTCCCATCAACTCTATGGGCTAATAAAAAAGTCTCCCGGGAGTTGCGTCGCTACGTGCGCGCACTTTCTTACTAGCCCATAGAGTTGATGGGAGAGACAAAATAGTTGCGGAGACAAAAGTTGCTCTTGCGCGCTAGCTCTAAGTGAATTGGGAGGTGACTTTCATGTACATATGCCATGAGAATATTAAATGAAAAAAAGACGTGTGGGACTCGGGGACTGCCGCGGTAAAGCTTTTGCATGCTATGCCTTCAAGCCACACCTCCGCGCCCGTCGGAGTGGGGAGCGTGAGGTTTTTCGTTACTAAATTTCTGGATTCGGTCCCCGCGCTCAATGCCCGCGATAGAAGCTACGCAATAGCTTAACAATAATCACTAAAATGTAAAAAGTTGATAGAAATATTGATCTAGCTTATAAATTTATAAAGAATAGAAAAAAATTCGATCACGAGGCGGGACTCGAACCCGCATCCTTCGCGCCATTCCGGGGCGGATGCCTCACCAACTCAGCCACTCGTGACCCGCCCGAGTGATCGAATTTATTCTATTCTTTCAGTTTTATGTGTCTGAAGGGACACACCGCGCGCCATCTATTGAGATGATTAACAACCATTTCAACCAATATGAAGCACTTTTCAGTGAATACAATATTGTAACGATGGAACACGACCTTTTTTTGTTGAATTTATATTTTTGGTTTTATGGCATTCAAATGCTTTATAAATATAAATTTATAAAGAATAGAAAAAAATTCGATCACGAGGCGGGACTCGAACCCGCATCCTTCGCGCCATTCCGGGGCGGATGCCTCACCAACTCAGCCACTCGTGACCCGCCCGAGTGATCGAATTTATTCTATTCTTTCAGTTTTATGTGTCTGAAGGGACACACCGCGCGCCATCTATTGAGATGATTAACAACCATTTCAACCAATATGAAGCACTTTTCAGTGAATACAATATTGTAACGATGGAACACGACCTTTTTTTGTTGAATTTATATTTTTGGTTTTATGGCATTCAAATGCTTTATAAATATAAATTTATAAAGAATAGAAAAAAAAAAATTTTTTTTTTTGATGGCGCGCGGTGTGTCCCTTCAGACACATAAAACTGAAAGAATAGAATAAATTCGATCACTCGGGCGGGTCACGAGTGGCTGAGTTGGTGAGGCATCCGCCCCGGAATGGCGCGAAGGATGCGGGTTCGAGTCCCGCCTCGTGATCGAATTTTTTTCTATTCTTTATAAATTTATATTTATAAAGCATTTGAATGCCATAAAACCAAAAATATAAATTGATCTAGCTTAATTAAATAAATTATAATTGACTATTTTTGATAATTACGTCGATTTGTGACAACCCTCGCCTCGACGTTCGCCTAACGAGATAAAAGGCATCGCACTAGACCACTAGACCTTTTTTTAAGCTTTTTTCATTATGTGGAAGTATTAAAAAGTAAATAAATAATCCTCAACTATGATACTGTTATGTTTACTAACTAACTGAGGGTATAACTAATTGAGGGTATAACTAATTGAGGGTTTATCGTATAATATTCTAGATCTTATTTTATACCTATCACTGAGTAATCGATATTTTAATATCAAAATCCGTCAAATAATCGTATACAGAAATTATAAATAATTTTGGTAGTAGTGTGCTAGACCCGCTATAATAAAAAAGACACATTATATGTATTATTGTATAGACAGAACATATTTTTATTTAGGTAGCCGATATCCGGTTGCAGATTGCGGGGTTGGTACTGACTACTGTCAGACGCTAGATCAGACGCAGACCCCTTGAAACAAAATCTATAAGAAAAGTTTACAGGGTTTAAAACGTCATCTAAATCCATTAGGTAGGTATATGATAATGATAAGTCAGAATGTGATTCGTAGTTAATAGGTTTATAGAGTTTAACACATGAGATTAGTAGATTAATTAGACTAATCGACAATAAATAAAAGACAATAGGAATTTGATATTTACATTTTTATTTTTATATATGTATACGTATATATAATTTATAATGATTCAAAAGTATGAAAATTTACTGCATAGGTAAGTTAACGTAAAAGTGGGTCAGGATACAATCTTAGTGGATAATAAGAAAATTTGTCGTTGTCTTCATTCACAGGCCCTTCTTCATGAACATCACCGAAATTTACGCGAAGAGAATCCAATTCAGAAGGTGCTAATGGTACAGCAACAAAGTTGTCGCTTCCATCCATTTCCGAATTGTCGACAAATTTCACAGCACGAAATTCATCATCTGAAGGCGAATTTACGTTAACGTCCAAAATGGGAATAGATGCCACTTGAATAGCTTCATTCTGCTCTTCGTTTACTGGTTGTTTGACCACTTCTCCATCAGCATTGCTTTCTGCGCCACTCTTAGGAAGATTGTCCACCACTTGCACAGAGTCTACTTGAGGAATTTCACCATCAATCTTGATCTCTGAAGGGCTTTCCACCACCATCACTTTTTCCGCATCATTCGAATCTATTGCTAAATTAGCAACTTGAATGGGCTCATAATGAAAACCATCTTCATTACGAGGAATATCAGCAACCTGGACTATTTCTGGGTTGATATGGAGAACACGGGACGCATCTTCGATTAATTCTTTTAAATCGTCCATACCTGGCTGTAGAGGTTTGATATCTATAAATTTAACAAGTATAGCTTCAGGAACATAAGAGTCATCTGAGTTTTCAGCTACAGCCACATCTCTGAAAATTTCTAGTGGGATTGAATCTCTTCTAAATTGTTGGGGCACGTAATTTGATGCCACTTGCACTTCATCGACCGCTGGCCTCGGGATTGCCGAGACGGCGGCGAAAATACAAGCAAGGTTAAGTAAGACTTTCATCATATCTGCAATGAAAAAAAATCATTACTAACTTTTTAACTAGCTAAAAAATAATATAAAAATTGTTTACTCACAAACTGCGTTATAAATATTGCAATAACAAAAACGATAAAATATTAGTTATCTATAAATAAATAACTGGGCCTTACCTGATAGTTATGATATTGTTCACTAAATGTGATAACGTTGGCGTTCAATATATAGGCAATCAAAGAGACAAAGTTATCGATAGCAAGGGCTTGATAAGTACCTTTTATCAGATATGTGTGATTTGTCCACGTATGCCCTGATTAATAATTAATTAGTAATAACAATTTTATTCTATATTGATCAAAATTTAATAATCCTTTTTTGTTTTCATTCAACTTATTGGAAATGAATCTTATAATACTACGAACCGCTATCTCTATCAATTTAATTACACGTATTAGTATTTATCTAATACAATGCAGTTGTCTTTTCAGTGTACTGATTTCGAAATCATAGAAGATAGTAGGTTAATCTTATCTGGATGAGTCAACGTAAGATTTAATCGAAATTCGTTTTAGACCAATATAGAGATGTAGATACAAACATTATATTATGTACTGTGTACATAGTTACTCAGTGTATCAACAGTGTATGCGTAATATTGCATACAGAACTCTACACAACGTATCATATTATGACCGTAACCGGAAGACGTTAGGCAAGAAAAACATTCAATATAAATATATATTGAACGTATGGGACTATGCCCACTAATCCGATCAGCACAGTGAGTCTACAATTATCCACAAGCCGATTCATACGGCTTCGATACGTCATTGATACGCTTTAATAACCATTGTAGAGCATATTGTATATCGTTTTGGTTTCTGATCCTGACACATTATTACGGTCACAGTATGTAACGTTGTAATGGGTAGTGCTTAAATATTTAAAAAAGATAAGAGGCAGTATGAAATAAAACGCATATAATAATGTTTAAGTAAATAATATAATTAGAATAAAGTACAATATTTATAATTCGAAACAAACAATATTTATACTTTTCTTTATAACTCTTCTCCATACACCAAATTACCGCTAAATATATTTGGCAATATAAAAATAATTATACATATAAGACTCGACATTTAATGAGACTAACTAATTTCTTGTCAAATGGTCACTCGACCATTATTTGCCCGGTTTAGACAGACGTTTAGTGCGTGCTTGTCACTAATACCACGTCCCTAGTGTGAGTGATAAGTGTTTAGTATAATTGTGAGTGAATAGTGCAATTGAATAGAAAGCGAAATTTACTAAGCGACAAGTCGAACCTGATTGCGAAGTTTTCGCTTGTTGTATTGGTGTAAACAGTTCGACAATTTAAGTGACAAGTTGTACTGGCAAGTGAAAATCAAATGGCTGGTCACTTTTAGCTTCCACTTTTTCCTACGTGTAAACGGTTGCTTCTCACTTGTCAATATTGGGGCATAGTGGTGTGACAAGCACTAAGCACTTAGTATTAAACGTCCGGACATAAAATTGGGTAGATAACATGAACAAGCAGTTCCATCTTCTATCGACACATATAACCTTAAACTATATTGGAATATGATTTCTAGTAAAATATGCATTTAAAATAACAAATATAAAAATATAGACAAATGTGACATTGACCAGAAATAAGGTTTACGACTTTACCGTCTAAATTTTTATAATGAATTTACTTTGGAAGATGATTCAACACCGAATTTCTGATCAAGTTTACTCTTATGATGTAAAAGCAAAACAATATTATGCAAGAATTAATATAATCATAATAACAAAGAGCCTATAATATGAAGATGAATATTTAAGACTTTCTTCTCGCAATTCTTTAATCACTTATACATTACCAGCTTTAAAAAATACAAAAACTTTGACCATACGTGATTTATACACAACATAGACTCGAACGAAATTCTAAATGCATAATGTCTGTGCAAATTTTAATCAACTATATGTTTATTATGACATATAATTACAAATTTTACAATTTTCGTGTAAAGTATTGAAAAATTTAACTCTTTTTGAATCTAAAATTAAGCTCAAAATAGGTAGTTACCTACCTGTTAGACTAAAAAAAACAGTTTTTTTTTATAAATCAAAATTAGAACTACACAAACTATCTAAAGAACGTAATATAATCTCGATTTAGAATCAAATGCACATAGATAAAATATTATAGACAAAGATTAATTTATTATAGATAACCTCGTTTTGTCTTTTCCTAATTTGGCCAAGCACAAAAATATAGTATTGCAATTGCGTAAAATAATGAAATCAAAACAAAATTTAAAAAATAATACTAAATTCAGACTCGTTATAAGGAATTAATAAATCCGTTACCGACACAGCCCAACATATAAAAACTTTTTTGCACTTTTTTTTATAAATGACGTATGTGTTTTAAAATTACTTGCCAGCAATGTTCTTAAAAAAAAAACATATATAGCCCTTTAAATAATACTATCTATGAAAATTTTCTTTAAAACACTTACCAAAGAAATGAATTTCATATTACCATCAGTTATATTTTTACATCACCCTAATAATTTCAAATAGACCTCACATTTGACGATACATACAACATGAATAGAGATCAACTTACTCTTATTTATTAACATTAGAGGACATAGCTGACTTATGTATAATGAAAACTAATTTAACATTTATACAAATATAGTTTCAACTTTACATTTAAAGTTGTGAGCGAAGATTTATTCTTTATACAATTCCTGATATCTAAAAAATACAACGACAGACCTGTATAGGAATTTTTTTTTGTAGTTTTAAATATAAATGTACAATCAATGAGTTTTAAGCCTACATGATTTAATCAACTACATATATTATTTTAGCAGACTTATTATTGATGATCTACAATGACTTCATGACCTTGAAAAAAATGTATTAAAAAGGAAACAAACATATTGAAAATCAAGTTTTATCGAACAAATATTCTGTACAATTCAATTCTAATGATTTAATTAAATACAGTCTGTCGTTGTATGTTGGACGAATCTCTCCTGACGTAACAAATAACAAAGTATTGTTTAAAAATGTGTAATTATCTTTTACTTTGAAAAATAAATACAAACTATTATCTTGATGGTGAATCATATTCTAGATAAAGACTTGAAAAATAATAAAATAAAGATAGATTTACGCAGGGGCCATATGGCGACATGATATGACTATTTTGTTTAAGTATGTTTTAAATTTTGAAAAATACATGTGTCTTGTTACGGATGCATTTATATGATACATCCTATTATTTACAATAACACTTAGATATAAATCTTTTCTATTTCCATTTTCAAAGAAATAATGCCAATTAATACCAAAATATACAAAACGAAATCCAATTTTTTGACAGTTTCTACAAAGACACAGTTCTTACACAGAATACATAATAGTAGCTAAACGCTACAGAACGGACACTCCACCTCCCGCCAAAATTAAACACTTACCTCACCCCGCACGATCAGGCTATAAATGGTCCGCATTTTTCTACAAGGACGATACGCAACGAAGATTGACAACATTAATCAAATTGACTTAAAATAATTTTATTATTTTGGATTTGTGATTATCGTTTTTCGTAGAAAATGGTTAGATATTGTGCTGTTTACGGATGTATTTCATCAGAAAAACGCGATTTTTTTTTTACTGCTAGTCACAAATGTGCCAACCATAAAGCGTTAACACACACATTTGCAGTCTCTACAGAGTGACTGTCAAAACGATAATTTTGTATGGAGTGTCCGGGGTGTGGTTCTTATCAAGCCAACACATGGCCCTAGGAGAGAATTCGTCACATAAAAAAAAAAACAAAAAAATAAAATAAAAAGTGCAAATGTTAAGACATGCGTGCGCAGTGTGCGCCGCACCGCACTCATTTGATGGCGCGAGCTTCTGGCAGGAATGCGTCCCAGTAGCGGATCGACTGCAATTGTAATAAAAAAAATATATTACGATCATTGAGATATACATATGGAGACGACACCGCCTACATCACTTATGTTCCGCTCAACATACGCCATATGGCGTAACTGCACGCTCATTTTTTATTTGTTTTAAAGTGAAACGCATCAAATATGCCTTCATGTGTGTTACGATATTGCACAAATAATACAAATAATACGGAAAAGTGCAAAGGAATAACTTTTATCGGTAAGTACCTAACTAGATAATAATTTTTAAAACTTAGAGCAAAAAAATGGCGCACAGATTTTGTTCGTGGTGTCTCCTCCATACGTAGTAATATTATCTCAATGATTACGATATTATATTTACGGCTTGAGAAAGATTGAAAAAATATTTGTGATTGTAATAAGGATTTATTATGTGCAACTGTTAAAATAACGTAATAACAAATATTTATTTGAACCTCAATTAAAGTACCCAATATTTTACCAACAACATTTTATACTTTAAAATTTTTAACATGCCACTACAATTTAAAGCATGTTTTGTAAGTCAATCTAAACAGAATCTACATTTCAGTTCCACAATTTAATACCTGAGCCTGATGCTTCATGTGCTCTTCAAGATAGCGAAGTATTGTGGCCCTGAGCTCGGAAATCCGGATTTCCTCCCATCTCTCCAATTCCTTCTTGATAACGCGCGAAATTTGATCGAACTCTTGTTGACCACGCTCTACTTTCGATTCCCACTGAAATACATAGTTCATAATATTTTATTCATTTCTGACTAAAGGGATGTTACAATTATAGCCATTTAAGCGAGCGGGTGAAAGAATTTCCTTAAATAGTAGGGTCTAAGTAATCAGCTTAATATAATAAACAGTTATACTAAACTTGTCTAATATGATGTATGACTTTTCGAGCTTCTATGTAATTATTAGCATCCTGACCGATAAAAAAGGTAAGGGAAAGTATTGTGTAATAACTACTTATATTCTATTTACGTTCGGAAATACATGTTTAGAAATTAGAAAGAAAAAAAGTAATACCTCAATAATTTCGTTAGCAGCTTGTTCTATTTTCTCCGGCCGATTGGCGATTTCAGCTTTAGCCTTGTTCTCTCTCCGCTTCGTGAGCTGCATCTGTGCGTGTTGCCAGTTTTGGAACACCTATAAAATAAATGTTTAATATTAAAATTGTGAAGAAATAAACTTCTTAACAAGGGATTAATAAGTTATATTTGAATTTTTCAATCTGTTTTTGATTAAAATAAAAGGAGTTGTAAACGAAAAAAAAAATACGTTCACTTTCTAAAATTAAAAATAGAACCTGTAATCTGTACCTTAACTCGTTCATGGAAAACATCTTTGATAGCACCAATAAGACCGAGGTAGTCCTTGATGTGTTCCGTTAGCACGTAGAAGTCCGTGTTTGACTGTTCAATCCTTAGATGCTCTATCTGTGGAGGTAGGAATAAGTTATTTTTGATATATTCAAAATAAACACTATTGTACATTTACATTTTTTGAAATAAATATGCAAGAGTTTTTAAAAGTATTTAATATTTATCTTACTTTATGTTTGCAATAATTTCTTTTTTTAATCGGTCGGCGTAGCTAGAGAGACCAGTGTATGGTGCGCTGTGTAGTGCACCGTCCGCCGTGCAGTTCACACGCAGAACCCGCGGCTCACACGCAGTACCCGCACTCACACGCAGTAGCCACGTTCAGGCGCAGTACCCGCTCCCACACAGTACACACGCTCACCTTCTCGTGCAGGTCGGACAGGTGCGAGAGCGCGCGCGAGAGCGGCGCGTGCGGGTCGGCGGCGGCGGCGGCGGCGACGGAGCGCGCGGCCTCGTGCGAGCGCGCCGCCAGCTCGCGCCGCTCGGTGGCCAGCGCCTCGCACGCGCCGCACAGCCGCCGCAAGCCGCTCTCGAGAGATTCCACGCGGGCCACGCGCTCCTCGAACCACTGCAATTATAGGTTAAATAATAAATAAATAAATAAAGCCTTTATTAACAATCTAAATGTTACATTTCTTCTTAAAACTACTTAAGTATTATTGAACATGTAAGTTTATGAAAGCAACATAATTTGAAAGCAACATAATTAAATGTTATTGTTTGCATTAGACACCGGTTTTATGATTGTCTTGCTCTTTGGCATAGGCCTCCCCAAGAATTCTCCACATCAATCTATTTCTTGCTATCCTCGTCCAGCATGGCCATAGGTTAAATAACACATTATTAATTACTTACATAGCTAAAGAATAACATTTTCTTAGCAAATTGACCAAAAAATTGTGTTTTTAATGCTTTTAATTAGTGTCCGACCGAAACTGGTTTCCAGGCCGAAACCGAAACCGAAACCGAATGTTCGGCCGTGGCTTCAGTTTCGGCCGAAACCGAATCCGAAACCGAAACTCACGTGGTCAAGTATGAAATTTCTAAAAATACTGAACTTTGGTGCATTTTACCTATTATTTTGCCTTAATTAGGGCATGAAATGAAAACACAGTATATTAAATTTGTTTTAATCATTTATTTAATATAAAATAAAAAAATAATATTTTTAAAATATTAATAACTAGCGGTCCGCCCCGGCTTCACCCGTGGTACATATTTCGCAATAAAAGGTAGCCTATGTTCTTTCTCAGGGTCTAAAGATTATCTGTGCCAAATTTCATCAAAATCGGTCCAGTAGTTTATGAGCCTATTCATTACAATCAAACAAACAAACAAACAAAGTTTTCCTCTTTATAATATTAGTGTAGATAACAATTTTAATTTTTATTATTTTTTCAAATTAAGTTCTCAGTAAAATCAGTCATCTAAATCAAATCAGTAATAGGGAATATGCATAAAATTTGAAATGACCTAAAATATTTTTTTCTAGAATACTTATTATCGTAATATTATAATGAAAAGGATTTTTTTTTATTTACTTATTATTTAACCCCTAAAATAATATTCAAAAAGTGCAAAATAAGGGAGCGAAATTCAAACTTCCAAAACGCGCCAGCACTGGTCGAACGAAATGTGACGTCATCTGACACGACATTGTATTCATCACTCCACAGTAAACACTAAGGTAAACACCCACTGGACGTGTCATGTGACGTCACGCAAAGCGCGCGCAAAATGGCGGCATTTGAACTGCTTAATTTTTTTAAAAGTTTTAAATTTCATTTTTAAAAATATCTAGAGTATTTTGAAGCCCATTAATATTTTTTTCTACGTTATAAAATAGTAAACTATTAATTTAAGACAAAAAAGAAAAACATGAAAATTCCCCATTGTTACTGTTACTTTATATTTAAAGTAACAGTAACAATGGGGAATATTAAGCATTGGTATTTTGAGATCTTTCTCTTTATTAAAGAGTCTTTAATACTTTGGATTGGTATTTGTACTTAGAAGAATAATCAGTCTCTTTTAGGTACCTCTTATATAAAAATAATAATTACTATTACACCCAGTTCCAATCTCAACCAGAGGCGGCTCGTGACAAAATTTTATGGGTGTTCACTTGAAATAAAACACTGAAAATACATGGTGTAAAGCAGTACAATTTATCAAAAAAATTACTTATAAAGAAAATGCATACGTGATACGTCTTTCTTTTTGGTGTGCAAAAATATCTATAACTTAAAGCGACAAGACCGATAGACGCCAATTGCAGTTCATTCAACAAATGGTACCGAGATTGTGAATGTTTTTTCATCTTGATTGAAAGATGAGCTAAGTCGTCAACGCCCGTTTCAGTCCAAGCACTCTCACCTCCGCCGGCCGCGCCCGCTTTAAATAAAAGAC
This sequence comes from Colias behrii, assembly GCA_029959065.1. NCBI lineage: Eukaryota > Metazoa > Arthropoda > Insecta > Lepidoptera > Pieridae > Colias > Colias behrii. The sequence goes on along the minus strand of JARWMC010000019.1, from coordinate 3,880,358 downwards.
ACGGAAAACAAAATAGTTTGTTGCTTTCATCACAACCACACAACCACGGTGTTTTCACATATTGTTCAGATTTAAACACACGCGTATATGTTTTCGTTTTTGTCGTACATTTTTGCGTCAGATCAAGTTCAGGCCGTGGCGGTCCCTTAGCTTTACATTCAAGCCGAATTTGTAACGTTTTATCACACTTTTTAATGAACGCCACATTATAATTATTGTTCATTTTAACACTCACAAGTAATACTGATAACTACAGGCTATTTCAACACGTATTTTATAATTTTAATTAGAAAATTGCATGAATCGCGCGCGTGCATTGAAGTTGACTCGAGTGTTTGTTTATATTATAGAAGTGGCAACTGGCAACGTCGCGCCGCGCGCGCAATCGCTGTCCTGCCGGGCGGTAAAAACGAACCGGCAACGTTTGCGGGTGCGGCGCTCCGAATTTTGCTACTTTTCCATAGAAAATCTTTTGTTTCACGCGCAGGGCTCTGGCAAAACCCTCTCTTTCACTCCTATTGGATTTCGTATTAGGAAATGTACTAAATCTTTTTTCATTGGAGCGCAATCGTGAGCGCTCCGCTTCGCGCGTTACATAATACAGTAGGTATTATACAGGTGTATGGAATGATGGAATGATGGATATATTCATTGGTATTAACAGTAGTTTTAAAGATTACGATTGATTTTAAATAGTAATAATTAATGTTTATAATTAAATTAAGGAGTATGATTTAAGATTTTATTACAATTATTTATGGGAGTTCACTGCACCAGCGCTCCTTAGGGCGAGCCGCCTCTGATCTCAACATAGATAATCAACAATTGTTTCCACCAGCGTGGGTCAACCAACGCTTTGACAGCGTCCGTCAAAGCGTTGCCGAGGAAAACGAAGTTAGGCGAGCGTGAACGTGTGTGAACTAAGTTCACTGAACTTGCGAAATAAGTTTCGGTTTCGGCAAAAGTTTCGGCCGATTCTGGCCGAAACCGAAACTGCCGCCGAAACTTGATTTTTGGCCGAAACTCAGCCGAAACCGAAACCGAACTTTCGGTCGGACACTACTTTTAATACTTGTAGTATTCCTTATTTCTCATAATGAAGTAGGAGAATCAAGAAAGGTGAATATCGTGACAAAAAATGTGGTGGATAAACCAGTCAACTTGACCGGTCAGCATAATTTTTATTATTTACTAGCTGCACTCCGCGGTTTCACCCGCGTGGCTCCGCTTCTGTTGGTCTTAGCGTGATGATATATAGCCTTCCTCGATAAATGGGCTATCCAACACCGAAAGAATTTTTCAAATCGGACCAGTAGTTCTTGAGATTAGCGCGTTCAAACAAGCTCTTCTTTATTAGTATAGCTGATGAAAACATATCACTTTCGCAATTTAGATCAATGTATAACATTAAAAAGTATAAAAGTCTGTCATAAAGATATTATAATAAACAACAGATGTACAAAAGCTGCTTACCGGATCGGATTCATCCATTCTGTATGTTATTTTGTTAACCGTTTCGCCAACTTTGTTGAACAGTCGCAACATACCAGCTCCACTTAGTGCTGATGTGCTTGTTGCTTTGGGTAAGTCAGATTCTAGGAAAAAAAAATTAAATTATAATGGTTAATCAGGATATTATAGAAATAAATGTTTTTTTCTATTACGATATGAGATTGTTATTGATGTACATTTAAATAATAAGACAAAAAATAAAAATTGTCATCCAAAATATTGATTTACTGTAATACAGCACTATAAGCAAATCTAGTAATTGCATTATGAGCTGTGAAAGTCAAGGTCAATAAGAATGTTTTTCATTACAGTTTTTATTACCGTTAATATATCATGCAATATGGACAATGCCCTTGATAACTAAAAGTGATTGAGAACATTCAAACATTGCCCTGATAATTTAGTTAGAACACATCATTATGGACATAAAATTTATAAGTCATTGACATCCATACTAATATAATTATACAGAAAGTCAAACAGTCTGTCTGTTTCACTTTCATGCTTAAAGCACATAACGAATTTCGATTAAAAATGTTGAATATAAGATCAAATATTGGCAGGGTCAGTTTTTTCAAATCCAGGAGTGTTATAATAGGAGGGTCAATAAAATATTTATTTTTATGTATAAACTATAAAGATAACAACCACATTAACCCGTTCAAAAAAACTTACCAGACTCCAAGAATTCCCTAAAATCTGGATCTATACACAGCACGGGGTGTTGAGCAACCCTATTCAGGAACCTCTCGAGGGCCGCTCGCCGCCGCTCTACGAACTGTGACTGTAGCGAGTTGGACCCAGTGGTACCGTTTGCACTTTCCGTCGATGGTGTGGACGTCATCTTTAGCTTTGTTGTGCCTGTGTTAGAATAGAAGTAATAGTGTATACGAGGCAGTTAAGAGAATTTAATTTATAAATAATAATGGACATTGGATGTGTAATAATTTTGTAACATATTCTAACATAGTTTTATAGCGAATGCTATAAAAGCATTTGAATACATGCTTTATAAATATAAATTATTAAATAATATAAAAAATTCGATTCGAACCCGCGGCGATCGAATTTTTCCTATTCTTTACACATTGAACTAGATTTTTACCCAGATTATTTTCTTATTTTCTGCTTAGATATAATTAAAGCTGAATTTTTTTTTTGTCATTAGTGATTAATGTTTCTAATTTGTTGTATCATAAAAATAGAAGCTCATCACTGTAATATTTAAAGATTACCTTATAATCACATTTTTAGCAGGCATTATTCATTCACCTTGGCTTTAAGCTTGTTAAAAGGTAAGCCTATTAGGTTATTTTGATGGAGTTTAGAGCAAAGTTTAAGTAAATGTAAGTATTTAACAAATATAATGACTGGTGGTTAATGCGGAAAAATTCTTGAGTTAAGAATTTTTTTTTAACTATTAACCAGTAAGCTCTGTTGGCTCGCAATCGACTTTTTGTGGACGATTGAAAAACGTAAATTTTGACGTAAATTCTGTCGACATTCAATAAACGAGCTAGTCAAATTCAACTTCGATTCGAAGATTCAAAGTAAAAATTAACTGAGTGTTATATTCGCTCTGTTCAAAGGGCATATATTACAATCCGCTAGCTAGTTGGATGTTGCGTGACGCGCTAGTCAGTCAATCAGATGACGGCGACATATATAAATGAAACAACTTAAAATACAATTATGGAAAACTGACATGTTATATTGTATAATGACAAAATATTCTACAGTAAAAAGTAAAGTTGTAATTCTTGTTTTGAATCACCACTTTAATCTTATCTTTACAACATAAAATTAAAGAAAGGTGTTATAAAATTGTAATTTGAAGCTATTATCTCTGAATCCAACTTGAATCATATAGTAGTACATAAATAGTTTGCAAGAAATTGCAACAACTCTACACCTTTCTCAAGATAAAAGAAGCTTAAGTTAAACTAAAAAAATTTTATTTTGAAATTAAAAAGCGATGTTTTTTATTTAAATAAATGGACCTTCGTTATCTTACTACTTAGTTTGTACTGGCAATATAAGGTGTAATATTTCATTTATATGAATAATGTAATTGTCGATTTTTTAACAGTACTTTATATTTACATTGGATTCAACTCTTGCTTAACTGTTATGTCATAAATTAATACTATTATACAGGATTTTATCCACTAAGTATCAATTGCATTTAAATATATACTTCCTTAATTGAATTTAAATCAATCATTAGCTGCTCAATGGAGCATTGAATTACAGGAAAATACCACTATGCAGATAAAGTTTCAATCTTTTTTCCTGTTTTAGGAATGAAATGGCAAAAATAAATTTTGTTTAGTGGTATACCAATTGTTTTACTTACCTACAATACTCTTTTCCGGTGCAGGAGGTATGATTCTACCTGACCGTAGATATTTTTCTGTTAGTTTCTCGTGTAAGCCAAGGAAGTCGCTGAAACGGCGGAGAACGGCAAATTCGTGCTTGCTAAATATTGGCATGTTAGTTTTTGTGAGGACCCTGTATGCAACATATGAGCTCATGCCTTCACCAATTTTTTGAGGCTCCGTTACCGTTACTATTATGTTGTTTGCACGCTCTGTGACTATCTAGAACAAAGAAAGTTCACTTTTAAATATCAAATGAACTTCACACTTAATAATTTTGTACATGGCATAACAGTCTAATGTAAAAAACTTCCAAAAGATTTTTATTTAGTAGGTGTTTTCTATTTTTACTGTATATGATTAGATTTGCAATAAGCTAAGCAATGTGTGCTTCTGTTAGTGTTATAATTATTGATAAATTCATTTTTAATTCATACTATATTACCTCTTCCATTATAGGACTCCCAATACTTGATACATCTCCAATGGAAGCCTTTTCTAAGCTTTCCCTTACTCCATTTACCTCTGGATCCAAACTAACTTCCTGCAATTTGATTAATAGTAAATAATTTTTATCTAATCCATTAAAAGTGTATGTATAGATTCTATTGAATATTCACATTCAATTTCATTTCAAGATGGTCTAATACAAACTGTTTTTATTGTGATAAATATTATGATAATAAAGATAATTTATTCATAGTATCTTTTAAATAAAAAAAAAAAAATGAATAAAACATGAGGTAAGTACTGTAAATAGAACATTAGTAAGCCTATGTTAAAGAAGGAAAATTAGTGATCATTATCAATTAGCAAAAATCATCATACAGCCACGTAAAGTATTTTTCTATAAATACAAAGTGCGCATCGAACATTAATTTAATTATCATACAAGTTCATTAGTGTGTTAAACGATTTTAAAACACGTTACTCAGGGAGTCAATAGATAATAGGATAGAAATGTTGAATAAAGGGGCGTCAACGTCCCCTGATGAACGCCGGGCGGACGCAAGAAATGGTTCAAAACAGATTCCTATAAGATACCTGGACCGCTGAAGCAAAAAGGTCTTCGTCATCTCTGTTCTCGTTGTTGATATCGACGTTGCTAAACGGTGTCTCCGATCCGTCCGACATGATTAATGGTTTTAAATAATCACAATACTTAAATCGGTGACACTTAATGCGAATTGCGACTACAATTAAATAACAGAGATAACTGCACAAACGAAAAGTACAAATTGTATTATAAATGACGTTCCGATTTACGAATCAAATGGACGCGTTGACATTTATACGGTGGTACCAGATAAAAAAAATATGGAATAGTCATAAGATATAAAATATTACAAGACATACAATATTAGGAATAATAATTGATCTGATTACGCATTAAGGATTGAAATATAATAAAAATATAAAGTTTGTTAAGTATATGCTCTTAATAATAATTTCACACTAAAAAGCTTAAAAAAGGGTGTCCGGAATTTGGACAGTTGAACTATGAACACGTCAACAAGTGTCAAATAAGTCAAATTTTGACAAATTCGCAAAACCACAACAAATCCGGTGTTGATTGTTGTTATTAAAATAAAAAGGTGAAAAAAACATACTTGTCTCTTTAAATTGATTTTATAGACCTAAATGTTGTAAATATGAATAAAATGTATGGTTTTTAGTGCAAGAATATGAACCATGCCGAGAAGAGAAACAAAATACCAGCTGCTCCGACTCTTGCGGCTACTGGCAATCTGTTATCAAGTGTTGCTCCCCCATCAGAATTACCAAATTTTATTACAACGAGCGTCAACCCCGTAGCTCCTGTAGCACCCGTAGTACAAAATGAAGTATGAAGCGTACTTTTTACACACTACATGCTTATGATTCTCAATATGTTTACATACATATTTCATTACTTCTTTCTATATAGAGAAAAATTTTGTATTTTAAAAAAATACTATGAATATCATAATCATATTGACTAATTTAGTTAAGTCACATGACTTTACATAACTTGTATTTAAATAACAATTGCACAATTCTCATAAAATTCTCCTTATATTAGCATACTCCCCATTTAATGAGATATTTTACACAGACTCCTGTATCACAGACTAATACAAAGCCAGCAGAGAATCCAAATGCACAACCTGTGCCGATGGATGTGTCACCACAAACTCCAGAGAAATTTAGGTATGTGATTTTCAATAATTCTGATTAATGAAATTCAGTCAAAATAGAAACATTTATGTTCCCTAATTCTTATGAACATGTCCCGTCCGACTAGGGCCCTTCCGGCCTCCTCCACTCAAGCAACAGCCCAAGCCGAGGTTCGAGATCAGTGCCGGTGTAAGGGCCACTGACACCCCGGGCGAAAATATTGTGGCGCCCACTTGAGGTGTTCTGAAGGTTTGCACCAGGAGAGGCAAGAGACTCCAACTTCAGACCTTGGCGCCCCCAAGAATTTGTCGCCCTGGGCCATCACCCCCTCTTGCCCCCCCCTAACGCCGGCACTGTTCGAGATCCCCGTCGGGGGACGCCCTTGCGCATGTCGCTACTCGCTACCAGGGTGAACCTTCAGTTCACCCACGCGTCTGCGTTAAAATGTAGTAGCCCTTCTGGCTAACATTGAGAAACTCCACACAAAAAAAAAATGAACATGTATTATAGTCCTTATATTTGAACTTTTAACAAATGTTATATGACTTTCAGGGAAAAGGGACTATTTTATTATATATCCAACAGATATTTATTGGATAATTATTAAATAATACCTCACCATTTGAATGCTGAAATCTATTATTCTATTGAACATGTAGTACAAACTAATAAAATTATTTTTCATACATGTCTGGACTAACACAATCTTTTAATTACTTCCAGCCCCGCCATACCACCATCAAAAGGAGAGCCAACTGTGTCAATACGGTCACCAGTAGAGTCTGATAGCACATTGTCACCAGGCTCATTGCCAGAAAGTGAAGTTGGTACTGATAAAATTGGTAATTTTTTCATAGATATTATAAAGAATAATGTTACTAATCCTTGAGATCATGTATGTTCACTTGATCATGCTTAACACACATATCCTTGAAGATTGCAGCCCATAAATATTATATTCATTCTAGTTTCTATTAGAGGCTTCTGTGATATACTTTTTGTGTGCGAGAACGACACATCAGGCCATCCACGTTCAAAAACTTACCCATTTCTACAAAAAGTTGAATTTATTATTTTTTAAGAGAATTATTATGAAATATAAATTGAATGCAATTAATTTTCTCTTGAAGGTGATATTATGCCAGGTAGTGGTCTCATAACTTGGATGAAAGGTGCCATGTCAAGTGGAGGGATTCTCCAGAAGGTAGCCGAGAAAGCTAAAAACTCAGTTGATTCCATGATAACAACACTTGATCCTCAGATGAAGGAATATTTGAGTAAGTATGGTTAATTAATATGAAAATTTATTTGTTAGGAAACTTTGATTTTCATTGGAAACTTATTTTTACTTATTCTTAACTCAAACAGGTATTTATTGAATTAGACTTCTTCTAGAAGCATGTTACTCATCATTACTTTCTTTAAAAGTTCTTAAATTAAAGGAGAATGGCAAACTCCCATAGGACTCTGGGCCTGATCGTTACACTGATGATTTATGGGGGATTAAATAGATAAAAATATACAGATTCTATAAATATAATAATTATAGATCTGTTCTATGGGATAGCAGAGATATTGGGGTGTAAAGTAACAAAAATAAAAGTTAGTTTGCTTGAGTTAAATGAATAGCATTGCCTTTTTCTAGGTCCAGGTAAGTTTATTTTCTATCTACATTGTCTAGCTAATAATAGTGTAACAGTAGAACAGCCAGGTAATAGAAATATTGGATCCAACACATATTATTCAACACACATTTTAACTTAGCAAAACATCAACAATCACTAGGTAGGTACATTTCTTATATTTTTATAAATGGACTAGCGACCCGCCCCGGCTTCGCACGGGTGCAATGCTGATACTAAATACACTACAGAAAAACTGTGAACGTTGTATATAAAAACATAGCGACCCGCACCGGGCGGCCGGCCGGTAGGCGGTACCGCCGCAAACGCTGCGTCCCGCAATTTTTAAATCTGTAATATCTTCGAAAATATTCACTTAAATCATACGGTGTAAAGGGCCATATAGCTATATTAAATGAACAATGTATTCAAGGTAATTGGTTAAGGATTAATGCTGTATTGGTTAAAATCGCTTCGAAAATTAGCCATTACTAGATTTCCGCCCGCGGCTTCGCCCGCGTTTTCAAAGGAAAACCCGCATAGTTCCCGTTCCCGTAGGATTTCCGGGATCCAAGTTACCTTCTATGTGTGTGCTAAATTTCATTGTAATCGGTTCAGTAGTATTTTTCCTGACGTATAGAAATTTTCCTGGCTTATCGAAATTTTCCTGTCTTATCAAAATTTTCCTGGCGTATAGAAATTTTCCTGACGTATAGAAATTTCCCTGCCTTATAGAAATTTTCCTGGCTTATATAAATTTTCCTGACGTATAAAAATTTTCCTGGCTTATATAAATTTTCCTGACGTATAGAAATTTTCCTGGCGTATAGAAATATTCCTTTCGTATGGAAATTTTCCGGACTTGGAAACATTTTCCTGACTTATACAAATTTTCCTTATCTATATAAATTTTCCCGACGTATAGAAATTTTCCTGACTTATAGAAATTTTCCGGACTTATGGAAATGGTAATGACTTATGGCTTATAAACATTTTCCTTACTTATACAAATTTTCCTTATCTTTATAAATTTTCCTGGCTCATATAAATTTTCCGTTTCAGTTGCCTGTGATGGTCTCTGCCATCAATTTTCGTGGATACCTTTTGGTACACTCGCTGTCAACCATGCATGGTGTTTGTTGGTTGATGGTTTCACACGGTCCATGAATCATATTCGTGATAACAACGTCATGTCGGTCTGGATGGGTTTCAGGATTAGCAATCCCCGCACACTCATATATTTTATTCTTTCAACTAACCAAATTAAAATGTGTGCATGCTGCAAGTCAGATTTTTTTCATTCGATTGAATGATTGAATTCATCCATCATTGAATAATCCGAAAGATGTGTTGCTTTACTGTAACTCATTGCTTGAAAACACGTGTGGTAATGTCGAGCCGATCACTTGATAATTGTCCGGGAAGCAGCAGTAGAATAATTTCCATCCATTTTGGATTTCATGTAAATGTAATGAATAGATCCAGGCCGACCATAATGACGAACATATGTCATTGCATCTTGCGCATATTCATGCGTATGACTTGGGCTACCTGTGTATGTCGCCGGAAAAATAGCACCTAAGCACCTAAATAGCCCAACATTTTCTGCATCTTCTTCTCTGTGCTAATTGCATCGCGTAAATGGATGTAATCTTCAAAACGCAATTTAGCTTGGTTCAACTGAATGAGTCAGGGCCTCCGTTTTAATTTTAACGTTATAATATTATTTCAACGCAATATTGTTGAAGCAGTCGACGAAATCGCGACAAATACTTGTCAGAATTTTTACATTTTTATAGATTTTTTTTAAAGAAGGATAGTTCGATTAATGAACTATCCTTCTTGGTTAGTTTCCTCACCGAAAATACCTTATCAATTTAGCTTAAAATTTAGCCATTATTTGTCGTAAAAAGTAAATGACAAAAAAAAGTTATTGTGGGTTATCCATAAGAGATAGACATATACCATCGCGGACTTTTTTGTAGACCTTTTCAATGTGTATAATACTTAATACATTATTTTGATAAAACTCGTAGGGTTCAGCCTGCGTTTGCAATGTAAGCCAAAAAAATGTAATTTTTTACGACATCACATTAGAAACCTCGAAAATAACAGTACTTCTCCACTATTTAATGGATGTTATTATACATATAAACCTTCCTCTTGAATCACTCTATCTATTAAAAAAAACCGCATCAAAATCCGTTGCGTAGTTTCAAAGATTTAAGCGTACAAAGGGACATAGGGACATAGGGACAGAGAAAGCGACTTTGTTTTATACATGTAGTGATGAATCAGTATTCGCTTTCATAATAAGACTAATCAATTCAAATAATATCTTTAGAGTAAAAATAGACGATTGGCAATTTTGAATATAACGTTACTAAAACTTCACTCAAAATTCAAACAACAAACATAACAAATCACTCATCACTGACACAATTATGATTAATAATTTGACATTTATCAATGGCCAGCTACCTAAATAAAAATCTGTGATAAAAATGTTTTATATAATTATTGATTGTAAAATATGTTTTTATTTTATAGAATGACCTAAATAAATTAAGATGTGTGTTAAAAAAAGTTAAGTTTTGCTTCTGATTTTTATAGCATTTGAATTCAATAAAACTAAAAATGAAACATAAACATTCATTCGTATTAATCTATATATTTGACTATTTTACTCCTGACAACACTGACATCTCTGCTTGATAAGACCGGTAGTGGACGAATTATCTTTTTTTTTTCAATGATTTGTTTTCCCATAGAATCAGAAGTCAATATTTTACAAATAATTATTAAAATTAACATAATGAATTTTAAATATATTATGATTTCTGTAACAGTTAGGCCCAGTTTCGCCATTCTCCTTTGCAATTCTGATTTTCTGTCATACTATGTTTTTCTTTCTACTTGCTTTTCAATTTTTTTTATTCAAAACTATCACCCTTTCCCGATCTATGCTGCCTGATGTAGGGTGGTGTGCCAATAATTATATAATATTTATTTTATCTTAAACTAGCTTTCCGCCCGCGGCTTCGCCCGCTTTGTCTAAAACCTAATAAATTATATACTAAAACTCTTGAATCACTCTATCTATTACAAAAAACCGCATCAAAATCTGTTGCGTTGTTTTAAAGATTTAAACATACATTACTACATTACTACATAGGGACAGAAAAAGCGACTTTATACTATGTAGTGATATTGTTTGCAAAAAACTATTTAAGCACACAAATATCTTTATTATTACAAAATATGTATGGAGTTAAACTGATCTTTTATAACAGATAATGAAGGTAATCAAAGCAGCACATCTTCTGATGGTGAGTTATGAGCCTGGGTAGTCAATGATTTGGGTCAAAGTTCTCGTTTCGCTATTTGTTTAAAGATAGTTTTGATTATGTAATGTGTTTAATGCTATAGCTATTGTGTATAACGATAAAATTGTTAATATGTAATGCTATAATAATTAATATGCTATAGTTATTCGAATGGATTACATTGTATTGATTGTATGATATTGAGAAATCATTTTTTATAATGCAGGAATGGGGTTGATGTTTGGTTTTTATAATAAATGCATAGACAAATTATAAACAAATGATCTCCAATCAAATAAAACTTACAGGATACATAGGTTAATTGTGATGTTGAATGCAAATATTTTGATTACCAAGGGCAAACATTATATTGTTAATGGTTTAGGTCTTAAAAGGGGTGACAGACGTACGAGTAAGTACGCGAACTTGTGGCTCGACGACCTTTTTCGCTCGTGTGTCACCCCAAGTACGCGTACTTAAAAACCGTCGAGTAAGTTCGTTGACGATCCAACATGTTTGAAATTTTACTCGTAGCCCGCCTTCGCTCGCACGTCTGTCACCGCCGCGAGCCGCGAGCCGCGAGCCTAGCCTGTCTAGCTATAAATAGGTGTTACTAAGTGCAAAAGTTCAATTAATTTCGTCTTCTTCTTTTAGTTTTATGAAAATAATTTAATATAATTAATATGAATGAATATAATATAATTGAATATTGGCGAAGGTATCTTTGAATCACGCCAAGGAAGTTTCACTCCTGACGCGTGGGCTCGGCGCACACGCTCTTTTTTTGTAAAGTACCCTCAAAATATAATAGTAAAAACGAAAATATATCCTTCAATTTTTGAACATTTATTTTGTTAGAATGCTATTTACTTAAAAATAAGTGCTGGTTATTAAATTAAAAATGTCTATATTTAATTCCTGAATAACATAAAATTCCCTCTGTTGATGACATAGAGACATTCGATATCGGTGACACGCGAGAAGCTACTGACCAAGCTCTTGCGTGTGTCACCGACGTCGAGCCGAGTAAGTACGCGAACTTTAAAACCGCGATTACGTCTATCAGCCCTTTAAAGGGCTGATAGACGTACGAGTAAGTACGCGAACTTGTGGCTCGACGACCTTTTTCGCTCGTGTGTCACCCCAAGTACGCGTACTTAAAAACCGTCGAGTAAGTTCGTTGACGATCCAACATGTTTGAAATTTTACTCGTAGCCCGCCTTCGCTCGCACGTCTGTCACCGCCGCGAGCCGCGAGCCTAGCCTGTCTAGCTATAATAGGTGTTACTAAGTGCAAAAGTTCATCATATAATGGCTCAGGCATCCTTAAATTATTACGCAAGTCTTCCTTCTACATCGTAGCTCCTTCACCAAAGTTACGTGGGATAAACGCTCTCTTTTTTAAGCCAGTTTTTCACCCACTTTTTCTGATTTCGTCTTCTTCTTTTAGTTTTATGAAAATAATTTAATATAATTAATATTAATGAATATAATATAATTGAACTAGCGACCCGCCCCGGCTTCGCACGGGTGCAATGCTGATACTAAATACACTACAGAAAATCTGTGAACGTTGTATATAAAAACATAGCGGCCCGCTCCGGCTTCGCACGGGTATAAAATTTATAGCCGGGCGGCTGGCCGGTACCGCCGCAAACGCTACGTCCCGCAATTTTTAAATCTGTAATATCTTCGAAAATATTCACTTAAACCATACGGTGTAAAGGGCCATATACATCTATATTAAATGAACAATGTATTCAAGGTATTTAATTGGTTAAGGATTAATGCTGTATTGGTTAAAATCGCTTCGAAAATTAGTCATTATTTGTCGTAAAAAGTAAATGACAAAAAAAAGTAATTGTGGGTTATCCATAAGAGATAGACATATACCATCGCGGACTTTTCTGTAGACCTTTTCAATGTGTATAATACTTAGTACATTATTTTGATAAAACTCGTAGGGTTCAGCCTGCGTTTGCAATGTAAGCGGAAAAAATGTAATTTTTTACGACATCACATTAGAAACCTCAAAAATAACAGTACTTTTCCACTATTTGATGGATGTTATTATACATATAAACCTTCCTCTTGAATCACTCTATCTATTAAAAAAAACCGCATCAAAATCCGTTGCGTAGTTTCAAAGATTTAAGCGTACAAAGGGACATAGGGACATAGGGACATAGGGAAATAGGGACAGAGAAAGCGACTTTGTTTTATACTATGTAGTGATATTGGCGAAGGTATCTTTGAATCACGCCAAGGAAGTTTCACTCCTGACGCGTGGGCTCGGCGCACACGCTCTTTTTTTGTAAAGTACCCTCAAAATATAATAGTAAAAACGAAAATATCCTTCAATTTTTGAACATATTTGTTAGAATGCTATTTACTTAAAAATAATTGCTGGTTATTAAATTAAAAATGTCTATATTTAATTCCTGAATAACATAAAATTCCCTCTGTTGATGACATAGAGACATTCGATATCGGTGACTCGCGAGAAGCTACTGACTAAGCTCTACGTGTGTCACCGACGTCGAGCCGAGTAAGTACGTGAACTTTAAAACCGCGACTTTAAAGTTCGTACGTCTATCAGCCCTTTAACAGTATGTTTTTACTTTTTAGGGAGTGGTGGTGATTTATACATAGTTGTTGCTTCTGATAAGGAGGTGAAAGTATCGCCTGTTCGGGAAGCTTTTCAAACTGTGTTTGGAAAAGCGACTATTGTGTGAGTTTCCTACAAATATTTATTTATTAAAGGTTAAGTTTAATAGGATGAGAAATGAAAGAAATTGCTGAGAAGGCATGTTTGTTTCTATATTTATACTAATATTAGGTATATCACACTAACATATGAAAGTAAGTCCATTACTCCAAAAATTGAAAATATTTTGTTTTTCAGAAAATTAAATAAATCTTCTTTAAATATTGTGCAGTAAGGGTCATTTTTATGTTACTAATAAAGCGTTCTTTTCAGTGGGGAACCCGCACAAAGTGACGTCACAGCCGCACAACCAGTAGGCTACGCGGCCGCGTACGCAGCGGCTAAACAACGCATCGCACACTTGAGATCTGTCAACTCGCAACTGCATAATAACGTGCCTATAGTGGCTATTGAGAGCTTTGTGTATGAGGCTATGCCGGATAGGTGAGGATATGTTTTTTTTATTTGTATTTGTCTCAATTTCGTTTTTAAAATTACTTTTTCTTGTCACGTTATTGCTAGATCTCAAATATAATGGTTTACTCGATAGGTCGCCATCACTACATAGTATAAAACAAAGTCGCTTTCTCTGTCCCTATGTCCCTATGTCCCTATATCCCTATGTCCTTTTGTACGCTTAAATCTTTGAAACTACGCAACGGATTTTGATGCGGTTTTTTTTAATAGATAGAGTGATTCAAGAGGAAGGTTTATATGTATAATAACATCCATTAAATAGTGTAGAAGTACTGCTATTTTTGAGGTTTCTAATGTGATGCCGTAAATAATTACATTTTTTTCCGCTTACATTGCAAACGCAGGCTGAACCCTACTAGTAGTTTTATCAAAATAATGTACTAAGTATTGTACACATTGAAAAGGTCTACAGAAAAGTCCGCGATGGTATATGTCTATCTCTTATGGATAACCCACAATAACTTTTTTTTGTCATTTGCTTTTTACGACAAATAATGGCTAATTTTCGAATCGATTTTAACCAATACAGCATTAATCCTTAACCAATTAAATACCTTGAATACATTTTTGTGAATATTTTCGAAGATATTACAGATTTAAAAATTGCGGGACGTAGCGTTTGCGGCGGTACCGGCCGGCCGCCCGGCTATAGGTATAGGAGCGGGCCGCTATGTTTTTATACATACATACAACGTTCACAGTTTTTCTGTAGTATACTGTATATTTCGTATCAGCATTGCACCCGTGCGAAGCCGGGGCGGGTCGCTAGTAATTTATAGAATTCTGCTAAAATGTTTATTTTTATAAAAAAATACTGACGTTGTGATACATTGGCGTGCTATAAACAACTGAAGAACTATAATTGACTCACAGTCGCCTATTAAAAGGGTTAAAATGTCCAAGTGGCGTTGAATAAAATATTAGAAACTCTGCTTTATAGACTTCTTGGCAGAGTTATACATCGGACAATTTTTGAGCATGATTGTGAGTCTAATTGTTTATTGTACGTTAATGTTCTGAAGCAAAACATACGTCATAACTAGCCACTCGCACACAGGTGGTACGACATAGCGCTACTAGTGTTGTCCCAGCCCTCCCTCGGTATCGAGTTGCAAGTGCAATCACAAGGCACGCCCATCCCTAGTGCCGCGGTACTCGCAGCGAGAGAGGCCACGCCTACCGACTATGCGCACGCGCAGACTGGGTACAACACTACTATTGGTTCGATTATGTCGGCTAATTTGCAGGTGAGAAAATATTTTTTACATCTTTTTACTTGGATATTTTGTAGAATTTAAACTTATTGCCTTTATAGGTTGTTTTATGTATGTATGTGTAAAACTAAGCAATTGATAAATGTAATAACTATTTTTCATTGTTTCAATTATAATCATATAGACAATGGCATGATGCGCAAGACAATATTTTATTTTTCTGACAATTTTTAAAATTAATTCACAATGTTGTCTGATTAGGTTTCAGCAATAACCAAATTCCACTAAAATTTATTCACTGATCACTTTAATATGCTAATTTTTCTAACATTCTTTTATAATTTAATATAAATAAATTATACTAAATATTAATTTAAGGCCGCCTTTTCGTACTTATGTGCCTGTTACTAATAATCAAATTATTGTCTGTTTAATCTCCGTTGTGTTATACATATAACATATATCACTACATAGTATAAAACAAAGTCGCTTTCTCTGTCCCTTTTTCCCTTTGTATGCTTAAATCTTTAAAACTACGCAACGGATATTGATGCGGTTTTTTTAATATGTATTATAATAGTGATTCAAGAGGAAGGTTTTAGTATATAATTTATTAGGTTTTAGACAAAGCGGGCGAAGCCGCGGGCGGTAAGCTAGTTTACATTATAGAATAAATAAATAATTCCTTATTCCAGGTACCACACACACAATGGCAAGAAGCGTCAACAAGCGTGTCCCGTCGAGAGTTGTTGCTATTGGCGTCTTGTTCTCTCGCCGGCTCATATCAGAGGATGTTGGCAGTATCTGCCGCTGAGACCTGATAGATTTTATGTGTAGGGTTATTTTGTTTTTGTGGAAATTTTATTTATTATTTCTGCTGCTGAAACCTGATAAAGAAAGAAAATACATTTCATTTTAATTATTAAAGTGAAACTTTTATTACATCGTCTCAAACTTTTTGGTCTGTGTAGCGCATGTCGCGTGTATCGCGGCTGCCGAGTAGGTATACCTACTCGGCAGCCCACCGACACGCGACATGCGCTACACAAAGCAGTGTTCGGAACCGTTCGAACAGTTTCACTTTTACCGTGGTTTCATAAAACCACACAACATTTTTTTATTTTTTCTTTCTTTTTAATAGATTTTATGTGTAAGGTTTGTGTAGGGTTTTAGTTTGTGTTTTTGGAAAATAAGCCCTTTGTATGACTAATTTAGATATTTGTTATAAAAAATATAACAAAGTAAAATTAAGATTCTTAAGTAAAAAGATCCTAAATAACACAGGCGAAATAACTTTTCTAATATAAAGCCTAAAGGCAATTCTCATCGGAAAAATTTAAAGTTTATTATTATGGTCTATATTCTATTTTTACATTGGAATATGAAGGATGAACTATTGGTTCTAGATATTAATATAGAGAAAAATAGAGCATATATTAATGTAAATGTGTAATGTACAGCATTAACATCCGCTTTGAGTAATAAATAGAAGCTCTCTTACAATCTAGAATAATCTGTGACGTTTTTACGATGCGATTTCAACAACATGTGGATAATTTGCTATCTTCACTGCAATTATATTTTTATTGAATGAATTGGGTAATTCCGTTCGACATTGAAGAAGATTTATTATTATACAGCCTGTCCGTTGTTAATTTATTATTTAATAATTTATAAATGATATGACGATAAGTTCAGATAAATTGAATGTGTTCATGGAAATCTGAGCTTTATGGCATTTGAAATAAGAATGAATGGTTTGAAGCTTACTTTTTACAAACAAAAGCATTTTGTTTGGAATTGAACTGATCCACACTCACGGGGATTACACAAATTTACGCTTTAATACTTATTTTTATGTAAAATCCGGCTTGAATAAAAAAAAAAAATTTTAACGTATTTTTGTTTGTTGCAGGTTCCGCACAAAGTATATTATTAAGACGAATCTATATATCTTAGATTATTGTAATATAGTATATTATATTATGATAAATAAATATTATTGGCGCTCAAAGACTTATATCTTGTTTTTCATTAGTTAATAAAACCTTGTATCACAAAACTGTTTCTCTGCTTGCTTTCAAAAGAAATGTTTTCGCAAAATTTTAATTGCTGCTCCGCTTCTATAATCTATTAATCTATTAGGCGTAGCGTAATTTAATATAGCATATAGTCTCACTCGATAAATGGACTATCCAGTAGAATATATTTTGCAATTAAAATCAGAAGTTCCTGAAATAAGCACTCTCAAATAAGAACCAACTTTTCTTTAAAATATAAGTATTGATGATCAAGCCAGCTTCAAAAAAGGCAATGCACTAATGCAGTAATGCAACCCAGTAAGTTAAAGTAGTTATTATTCCAGTGTGGAAAAATGACAGCTATACAGGGTGTCCTACTATTGGTATACTAAGTGCGAAGGGACTAGTAGTTTTGCATACACTGATCACGTAAAAAATACTTAAACAACAAAATTACATCCAAAAATTTTTGCTAATTTTTTTCTGAAAATCCATGTTTTCTTATCTATCTTTGTGCAGTTGGCATATACCGCTTCGCTAATGTGAGCATTTTGTCTATGAAATCATAATCTTAAACGATAGGTCACGTGCTGGTAGCAAAGCTGGGCGGGTTGCTTGTTATGGGTGTACACATAGAGTTTTAAGAATTCATCTATTTGAAAAAAAACTGCGTCTGGAATTTTATAAGTATTTTTTACGTACTCAGCGTATGCAAAACTATAACCTCCTTTGAGCTTAGTATACCAACAGTGGGACACCCTGTATAGATCGTCTCTCGCCATCGCATCGCTGCATCATCGCTGTCTCACTGGAAATTCGTATCACTATAGTATTCTTTTAAATGTTTGTTTGGTGCCTGATGAAGTCTTACTGGGAGCTGAACATTGATATTTGAAATTATATGCTATTTCATGCAAAATAGCACATTCGCTATGATAATTTCTACTATAGGGAGATATCAGGTAGCAAAAGCTTTCTACTTTTAGCATTTTCGAGATTCAATATCAAGGAGGAGACTCTGTTACAGTTATGAAAGAATATTGAATAGAAATTGATTTCAAAAATTCAGTTTTTATTTCTATGAAGTTTTAATCTTCGTAAACAATGGCTTGGTAGTAATTTGATATTAGGTATATGGTTATGACCTGTTTATCGATCACATATAAATTTTTATGATATTTTATTGGATTATATTTAATCTCGGTTATTAGTTTGATACAAATAATATCATTAATGCAGAATTGTATAAGTAGCCGCCTCTGTTTTGGAAAAGTCACTTTGTTGTGACAACTTGGTAAGTGAACAATAAACATTAGCTTTACAAATATATTACTGAAATTAGGTATTTAGTATTTTTTTAAGTAAATTAAAGAATAAATAGATTTAACTGGCATAGGTCTAACGACCATTTGATTTTTAAATAGTTTAACTCAATAAAAACTAGGTATTTTTGGATCGGTTTTTTGATCCGTGATGGTGTGTGATTGTTTACATACAATTTAAATTGATGTAGCCGAAATTGTGTAAAACACATTCGAAACCGTTAACCGTTATGTTTGTTGACTTGAGTTAGATCAAATATTTAAAATCGAGAAATTCCGATATCTCATGAGTAAAACGGTACATCGAAAACGAGTTTTAAGTAAGTTAGACATTTTTGCGGATCGAATTCATCATTTTAGTTTATCTCATACATATCACATCTTCTGCAATAGGTACATTGTTAAATTAGTTGCCCAGTAATACGTTAGCTAAGTTTTTTATTCAAATTACGGTCCATAATAAATAGGTACCTAACTATTTGATATCATTTTTGAAGTGAAACGTCTCTAAACGCGTTAAGAGTAAAATCTCAAGGTCGCATCATGGCAATACCGTCACGTCTTGGAGTAAGGCGACGATTTTGGTATCTTTGAGTCGTGACAAAGAAGTTTCACTTCTGACACGTGTGTTCGGCACACACGCTCTTTTTATTATTAACTAATTCCGTTTATTCTTCCAGGTAAATAATTCAAAATGAAATACTTCTTCGTACTCTCTGCCCTCGTCGCTTTGTCGACAGCCGCCCCTGTAGAGCTTACTCTGCAGCAAATTGACAGTGCTCTGTCAAACCCCCACACCAACCCAGCTTTAATCCCCGTTCTGGAGGCCGCTTTGAACCAAATCATGGAGTCCCTCTTCGCTGGACACCAAGTTGTAAGTACTTTTAATAAATTACTTAAGTGGCAATATTTTATGCCTTCGATGTTCTGAAATAGGCACGCAATTAATTAGGGTTATTTTTACTTCTAAATATGTTTCTGATGAAAACATAGAATTTATTAGTCAGAGGAAAACAAAAGTTTTAATTTAAAACTGCATATCTAAAGAAATATTTGATAACTTTTCATATCTTGCGTCCTTTTACGTTACCTTTACAGTCCTGCCATAAAAATACTTTTAAATGGTATGTCATATTTTTTTGTTTCCTTTGCCTATATCATGTTATTACTAATAAACGTTCTAAAATGATGTCTTTATTTTCAGGAAACCGTCACCGTTGACCTGCCCCTAGAAGCAGTTCCCGGTATCGTGAACCCCGCCCCCGCCCCCGTTCCCTCCCCGTCTCCCGCACCCTCCCCCGCGTCCAGCAGCCCCCTCGTGCAAGTCGTCGTTAACGTAAACAAACAGACACAACAGGTAAATCGATGTTTATAAATTTGTGATTATTTTAGTACAGCGCCATCTAGTGTTCAGGAAAAATAATTTATAGATTGCAATTTTGTAGTAAGTTGCCGCCATTGGCTGCAAATTGCCTACCGCGTAGATGCAATTGGCATACCTAATAAAATATAGTATACATTAATTTATTAGCCTTTAGTCTTTACTCTGAGTTGGAAACTCCGGTCTATAATATTTTTTTTATTATTAGTTTATTAGTACAAATTATATAAATTATTTATGTTAATTTGTTCACATTTTTGATATTCTAGTGTATAGGTACGTCTTGTGTATCATATCAATAATTATTACAATATAATATTGTATTTACATTAAAAAATAAAATAAAAATACATCTAGAAGAGCATTTCAACAACATATTAAAAGCAGCAAAATAGCACCCATTATTGTTTTAAATGTTTTTCAGATCCACGAAATTCCCGCCTTTGTCCCTGGTGGAAACCCCGTTAACGTGATTGCCGTCAACCCCATTGCCTAAACGAATATTATTATGAATTACTGCAATAAATTGATTTAATTTAAAATGCTTTTATTTTTGTATATATTATTTTTTCCTTTTGATTACGTAGAATGCTTGGATCTATTCGTGGATAAAATATATAATATGTAAATATGTATTAGGACTTTTTATTAGACGCGGCTATGTCCGCGTTTAAAGGAAATGCCAATTGGAATTTGATGCTTTACCGCGATTTTTTTTCTCTCTATTCACAAAAAACATACCGTGAAATAGCATTTCGAAGTGAAAAAAAAAAGACGTGTGGCACTCGGGGACTGTCGCGGTAAAGCTATTGCATGCTATGCCTTCAAGCCACACCTCCGCGCCCGTCGGAGTGGGGAGCGTGAGGTTTTTCGTTACTAAATTTCTGGATTCGGTCCCCGCGCTCAAGGCCCGCGATAGAAGCTATGCAATAGCTTAAAAAAATCAACAAAATAACAAATACTATCGCATTTATAAAGTAGGTATCTAAGGAAAGGCAACATAATAATTATTAGTAAGTAATAAAAGAAATTCCTACACTTCAGATAGAGCTAACAGCTCTCATCTAATTCAATCGAATTGGTTTCGAATTTGAATTTTGAATTTGGAATTGGGAACGGGCATAGACAATTCGGACATTAAGACGCAATTTGTGGTTCCGCACTACGTTAAACCCAAATTCAGCAGTTGTTTAATGCATTATGCATCCTTCTACGTAGTAATCTATTCGATGGTACCTAACACTTTAACTGTAATAAGTTATATGTTATTTTTGATGATATCGAATTGAAAGAGGTATTATAATTTGGTTGTAATAGTCCTACATAATCAATAGAGGTACCATAATTGAAACACTATTTAATTATGTATAGAAAATTAACCTGCGGTGACACAAAAACATTCATAGAATAATAAACAACAATAAATTATCAGAGCATACATTGAAATTGAATGAAGAAATTCGTCGAATCGGTCGAATCTATTTGTAAGGTATTTAGGTGAAGTGTCATGTTCGTCTGGGGTCGATTTTATATTCGATTCTTTTTCCCGCAAAATCAAGATTATTTTTAATTAGGCTTCACTGGAGAAATCTCAGATCTCTCATTGAAAAATACATTTTATTTCATCGAAATAAAATACTATCTACGACAGCACAGACGGAGATTTTGGATTCATACAATACTTTATAAGTGACATCATTCAATATTAAACATTAAATTAAAAATAGACATTTT
This sequence comes from Colias behrii, assembly GCA_029959065.1. NCBI lineage: Eukaryota > Metazoa > Arthropoda > Insecta > Lepidoptera > Pieridae > Colias > Colias behrii. The sequence goes on along the minus strand of JARWMC010000019.1, from coordinate 3,858,508 downwards.
TACAAACAAAATGAATAACTTTATATGTTTGTCACTATTCATATCTTCCAATTCGTAATTATTTTTTCGGAAATTCTTGTGATTTGTATGATGCCAAAATTGGTCATTGCTGATACCTAGAAAAATCAGATGCATTTTGATATAAATGTACCTAGTGCATTATATGACCTGCCACAATGTGAGTTGGGATAAAAGCTGTCATGAGTCATATAAAGATAAGATAAGTGAGCGACTACCTTTACTTTACGACTAAAATTAGAAATAAAATTTTCCAGAGATAAATCACTATCTATGAGATGGTGCATGACTGGACAATCTCAAGATAATAATGTCAGTGGAGTAGGTACCTAATATTGAAGTATCAACTTAAGATCAGTGCAATAAATTGTCAAAAGTTTATAACTTTATAGATAAGGAAATGTAACAGGAAAATATTATGGAATATTATTCATCGAATTTTGTGCTTCTATAGAAAACAAGATTCATAAAGAACATTAAAAGTAACTAGCTTTAGGCGCGCGGTGTCGCCCGCGTTTTAAAAAAAAATTCCTCATAGTTCCCGTTCCCGTGAGATTTCCGGGAAAAAACTTATCCTATGTGTTAATCCAAGTTACCCTCTATATTTGTGCTAAATTTCATTGTAATCGTGTCAGTAGTATTTGCGTGAAAGAGGAACAAACATACATACACATACAAATACATCCATCGTCATAAACTTTCGCATTTATAATATTAGTAGGATAGGATAGGATAGGATTTGGATAAGCTCACATTTTTTTAGTAGGTATCAAAAATATATTTCAAACATACTAGATAAGGAATTATATTCTAAGAAAAGTATGTATAGATTGAGGTATAGATACAAACAGTGACTATTGATTCTGATTTCCGATTATATTACTCCATTTCGAAGAATGCGTAATTTTCAATGAAATTTCTAATCAATTTTAGGCCTTGCAGTAGGTAGGGGCTAGACCTACTTGTTGACCCGAAATTGATTACTATGGAATTTAGCATTGAGAATGTTTGTTAAATAAAACTTACTATTGCTATGATGCTATACAAATCAGTTAACTTATTTTCGTTGGAAATATAAGGAATTTTTCGACTTAGTAGGTAGGTACATACCTAACATAGTAGTTGTATCTTATAATGGATGACCTAGACCTAATATTGTTGAGTTTTACTTTATTTCTTCTCATACCCAACCTGGCTTTATTAATGCAAATTAAAAATAAATGATTCATATCATGACGTTATGGAAAATCTCTAAATAAAGTATATGAAGCTACGTAGGATTAAGCAAAAACCACAATATACAGTGTTTGTTATTTATTTTGCTCTGCTACCATAATACAACAATAGTTAAATACATACATCCTACGCACATACCTGAAGCCTCGTGCGCTGCTTCCATAAATATGTAGTGTGTCGGTCAGTCAATTAGTCAAACAATAGGGCGCCCTTTTTGGGGAGGAAAAACTATAATTACGGGAATAATTAAATTACATAAGATAAAATAAAAGGAAAAGACACATTTAATGTGTATAGTCACCACTGCTGCCAGGCACTCTACGTCGCCATTAAAACTCTTCTCACATAAATAACTCGCGTCCGCGCGTGATTACTAATATCAATAAAAGAATACAATTAACAAATCCGTGGGCCGATTTAAATGAAAAATATACGACTTTTCGCACACGATGCTGTCGGCAGACTCCGATAGAAAAAGACAATAATTAATATGAATGCCGCTCCCTCACCAAGTGAGGTATTCGCCTCACCAATTGAATACATCGCGTTTCCGCTATCAGTGTGACTATTTAATTATTTTATCTATTCCGAACATTCCCCCGTCCCAGTCAGGCAAAACCTGACTGAGTCCAAAACCAGAGGATAAGGATAGAACCTACATAACGGGCAGCCGCGACAAGCCCGCAACAGCTCTTTTAAGGACAGAATTTCCTACCAGGACCTCTGCAACTCGCGGAATACCGTCCGCGCCTAGGAACAGCCGCAAAATTCGACCACGTCTCCAAGACAGTGGGGGCATATTCGTCTCCTTAACTAGGACGAGGTCACCGACCTTTGGTGGATCCGTTTTATCTGTCCAGCGAACACGCTGCTGCAACAAATGAAGATATTCTAAATTAAACCGTTTCCAAAAACTCTGAGAAAGTTGTTGCAGCAGTTCAAAACGTGAGAGCCGATTAACCGGAGTATTCTCAAATGGATATTCAGGGAGCGCATTAAGTGGACCCCCAATCAAAAAATGTCCTGGAGTCAAAACCTCCAAGTCATTTGGGTCCGATGAAATAGGACATAGTGGCCTGGAATTAAGTACAGCTTCAATTTTACAAAATACCGTTGCTAACTCTTCAAAGGTGAGAACCGTTTCTCCTATAACTCGACGAAGATGAGTTTTAGCCACCTTAACTACTGCTTCAAATATCCCACCCCACGAGGGATAAGCAGGAGGGCTAAACTGCCATTTGATTCCACGACGGGAAAGTGAATTCTCAACCGAAACTTGATTTTCAGATAAAAATTTATACACATCAGAAATATAACGATCGCCTCCTTTAAAGTTTGTACCGCAGTCGGACCGAATCAAACTCGGTAACCCACGACGACTGACAAAACGGGACAAACAAGCAATAAAGGCTTCAGTGCTAAGAGAAGACACTACCTCCAAATGTACGGCCTTAGTAACGAGGCAAACAAAAACGCACAGGTAGGCCTTAACTATCTTAGCATTCCGTAACGATGAAACCTTAACCGAAAATGGACCAGCAAAATCCGTACCCACACCTGAAAAGGGTCTAGAGGCTGACATTCGATCTGGAGGCAAATCTCCCATTTGCGGCTGAACAATAGCCGTCTTAAGTTTATAACAAGGAATACACTTAAATATGACATTACGAATCGCTCGTCTAGCTGACAAAATCCAAAACTCCTGATGTAGGATAGCTAGAAGCGTATTTAAACCAGCATGAGCATTCCTTTCATGCCTATCCCTAATAATCAACTCTCCAAGGGGGTTATTCTTGGGAAGAAGAAGCGGATGTTTATGACCAAAAACCAAATTAGAATGGCGTAATCTTCCACCAACACGTAACAAACCGCGATCATCTATAAACGGATTCAAGCGAGCAACAGCACCCTTCAACTTACCTTGTCCCTCTTTCAGACTTGTAAGTACTGTATCAAATTCCTTCGCTTGAATATATCGAACCCAAAACAACAACGCTTCCCTCCGTTCATCCGGACATAACACCTTGGAGCAATTCCTATTGGATTTATTCCTCAAATTGAAAACAACCCTACGTATCCAAGCGGTTACACCCAACAGTTTATCTAAAGAACTGAACCGCGTTAACAAAAAATCGAAATTCTGTGCAGGCTCCTTTATAACCGAAAGGACCTTCAAGTACGGGAGAGGCTCAATAAGCTTAATAGAAGCTTGAGGCCAACAATTCTCTGGTTGGAGCAGCCAACCGGGACCCCACCACAACGAATGATTCAATAAAACTGGAGCCTCACAACCGCGAGATGCACAATCAGCGGGATTAACATCCCCTGGCACATGTCTCCATTCAAGATTAGCAACCGATTGCTGAATTGGCGACACCCGATTCGCAACAAAAACTTCTAAAGCATGAACTGATGCTTGCAACCATGCAAGAACAATCTGACTATCAGTCCAAGCAAAAATTCTTCTAATATTAATATTTTGACCTAACGTCGATTTAACGTGATTAAGGAGACGAGTCAAAAGTACAGCACCTGATAGTTCCAATTTAGGAATAGTTAATCGCATTCTAACTGGAGCTACTTTACTTTTAGCCATAATAAGCTTAACCGTTACAACACCTGATTTATTAACCGTACGAACATAGACAGCAGCAGCGAAACCGCTCTCTGAAGCATCACAAAAACCATGAATATCTACTACGCATTTACCCGATATAACGACCTATCTATTCTAACAAATTCAATATCAGGGAGGGACGAAACAAATTTAATCCAAACGTTTAACAAATCACCCACCAATGGGGCGTCCCATGTCAATCCCAGTAACCAAAGCTTTTGTATAAAGCACTTTGCCAAAAACACGACTGGAGCCAACCAACCATTAGGATCATATATCCTAGCAACAGTCGAAAGTACGGTACGCTTCGTCCATGTTTTAACAACATCCAAATCTTGAACTCGAAATGTAAATACATCTGAAATAGGTTGATACTGAACCCCTAAAACAGCGATGGCGTCCGGATTATCCGTATTCTGAAAAATATAAGGATCCTGTTGGTGGTCTTCAGGTAAACCTGCAAGAACAGCTGGCGAATTCGACAACCATTTTCTCAATTCATAACCACCCGCCTTGAGAATATCAATAAGCTCATCGCGCAGTATCAACGCTTCCCTTTCATTAGCAGCACCGGTGCAGATATCATCAACAAAAACATCACTAGTTAAAACATCAGCAGCTCTAGGAAAACGCAAATGCTCTCGTTCTGCCAATTCTAATAAAGAACGAATAGCTATAAAAGGACTCGACCTAAGTCCATAAGTATTAGTATTCAACTCAAAAACCGAAATAGGATCTGATTCTTTCTCTCGCCACAAAATCAACTGGTAACGACGATCCTCTGGATGAATAACAGTCTGTCTAAACATCATTTTAATATCCGCAACAAACACAACCTGATGCCTACGAAAATTTGTTAAAATATCACCAATATCCCGATGCAACTTAGGACCCGAATGCAAACATTGATTTAATGATACGCCATTAGAGCTGGGCGCAGAGCCATCAAAAACTACTCTTATTTTACCACCCTTAAACACCGCATGATGTGGAATAAAGTAGTGCTCCTGCGACCTCCAATCAAAATTAGAAACAGACATATGACCGAGCTCTAAATACTCTTTCATAAACTCAACATACTTAATACGAAATGCCGAATCCCTCTTCATACGTCGCTCCATAGATGCTAACCTTTTTTCAGCTAGCATTCTAGACTGACCTAATGGAGGACGAGACGGTAGAAAAGGTAACCTCGTGACAAACCTACCCGAACAGAGACGACCTGTATTATTCTGGAAGAACAGCTCACATTCCAGATGCTCTGGGTTATCACGGCGTGCTGTAGGGGGCTCCTCAACTTCCCAAAAACGCTGAACCGCTTCAGCGAGAGAGAGTCCTACATTCAAGTTACCATCCTCTTCACTAAAAACACATAATGAAAATACAGGGCCCATGATGACATCACCAAGGTCTGTTGAGACGGCTACTAACCCACCACGTTGCAGATGAATGCATTTTCCAAACTGTAGCTTTCCCAAAACATCTGCACCGAGTAGCAAATCAACTGGACCTGGAATATTAAATTTGGCATCAGCTAAATTCAATTGAGTTGCAAGTTCAAATACCTCCGATGGCAATTTAACAAGCGGATGGTTTCCCATAACATTATCCAAAACAACAGCAGACGTTGAAATACGAGGAAAAGAATATTTAAGAGGAGAGAAGGTGAGTGAGACCTGTCCCACTAAACCGGACACCTTAACTCCGCCTACACCAAAAATACTATTCGCGGCAGGAACAACACGCAACCGCAACCGCTCCACTAAACTTCTCGACACCAAACTCCCCTGTGCACCAGAATCCAAAATCGCTCGCGCCGCAACCTGCTCACCCGATGGGGAGGCGACGCAAACCTGAGCGGTGGGCAACAAAACAGTAACAGGAGAGGTCGAAGACTTAGATGGAGACGGCGTGTGTTCGAGTCAATAATCTCGCTGGGATCCTCGCTGTCCTAAGCGAGGCCACTCCGAATACTGCAAAGGATTGATAGAATCAGATCGTTGCTGATCAGCAGCAACCCGAGATACATTGGGCCCCCCAGGGCCCCTAGGGCCCCGGGCCCTAAATGGTCGTGACACATCCGGTGTCCGATATACATGACGTCCACTACTACCCCCGCCCATGGGGGGACGTGCCTGGCTCCGATAATTCGAATTAACCTTTCTGCCACCGCGCCTGTAAGTGTGACCAGAACTTCGAGGTCTATTAACCTGCACACCACCTGCCCATTGATTATCAACATTATTACCTTCCAATCGATTGTTAACAACAGCATCCTGCGCCGGAGCAGCCGGCGGAGGCGTCCCGTTCCTGTTGCCACAAAGTAAAGAGTGGTGATTACCACCACACTGCTTGCACGGTCGAGAAGAATTGCATTGCGACACGAGGTGAGCGCCTAAGCAACCGTAACACCACCTGCGCTGTCGCACAATATTACGTCGCGCCTGAAAACGTAATACCAAAAACTTATAACAATAAACTACACCGTGACCAGGGGCCCTACAATACGAGCAGCAATTGTCCGGCTGCCGGGCCGCAACTACATTGTACACTCGCTGGTCCGGGCGGCGCTCCGCGCGCACCGGCGGCGGCCGGGGCCTCGCTGGGGCCGGGGCCGGCGACGGCGAAGGGACGTTGTCCTGCCTGCGACACTCATCCTCCAAAAAACAAATAAAATCATCAAACGAAGGGAGATGAGTGGAAGAGTCCCCGCCGTATTCCTGTTCGAACCGGTTACGCATATCAACATTTAATTTTTGTAAAACAATATGCAATAAAATAAACGACCAACTGTCTATAGGTAAATTTAAACCTTTCAACGCATTAATCGCCACTAATAAAGGATTTAATAAGTGAGTCCGTAAATTACAATTTTTATTAATATGTGGCAAGTTTAAAATTACCGCAACATGATTATCCGCTAACCGGCGGATGTTTTGATACCGACGCATAAGTAAATCCCGCGCAATAGAATAATTATTATCAACAAGTTCCAAATGTTGGACCAAACCCTTAGCCTCACCGGTGAGACTAGCCAACATATAAGCTAATTTCTGAGCAGGTGTTAAATCACATCTATTATGAACCAAACTATCAAATAAATTAATAAATGCCACCCATTGGCTTAAATCGCCACCGAAATGGGGTAAATCTAGTTTAGGCAACCGACCTATTATTCCACCGGACGTAAATAAATTTTCTTTATATGGTAGATCACCAACAGGCTGGACCGTGGACTTAATTTGTCCCACGGCTTGTCGTATTTGGTCCGCCAAATCCTCAGCCTGATCTACATCCGCACTTATTCTATCCATAACCTCTGGTTCTAAATTCATTGCATACAATGCCCGATAAGAATTATATAAATCATTCATTTTTTCTTCCAAAACCTCTCCCCGGGACAAAAGGGCCTGAATGCGATCTTGACGCGATATATTCAATACGGCTGAACCTAGCCATCGCAAAACACCGGCTAACTGCGCCTTGTGAGATGCAGCCATTTTTAATTAACAAAAACTTTCCGTAAACACAAATGAAAAACGCAAGTCAAAAAACAAATAACCGTATTCGAATAAACAAAGTATAACAAAACATCAATGCACTTATTCGAATATAGAAAGTTCTATTTTTAGAACGTAAAACACAATTTAAAAAACCGTATTGAAATAAACAAACTATCACAATATATCAAATGTACTTATCCGAATCTCGAATGTTCTATTCTTAGAACGCAATTAATCACTCAACACAGTATGACGCAATACCTATGACTTTGATTTAACCTTATAATGACTTGACGCAATTAATGTACCTAGGATTGAAACATTCAACCATTGTTATAAATTGCCGATATTTCTTACGAAAATTATATGTATGACAATTTAAATGCTATAACCGAACATATAAAATACCGTAATGTCATAACCGAACATATAAAATTGTAATTATTATTACCAAAATTTCCGTTTTAACTACGCTGGGCCCTACAACCCAGAGGTCGGTGGATTTTAACCACGCTCTGGTTACCAAAATTATGTTTGTTATTTATTTTGCTCTGCTACCATAATACAACAATAGTTAAATACATACATCCTACGCACATACCTGAAGCCTCGTGCGCTGCTTCCATAAATATGTGGTGTGTCGGTCAGTCAATTAGTCAAACAATAGGGCGCCCTTTTTGGGGAGGAAAAACTATAATTACGGGAATAATTAAATTACATAAGATAAAATAAAAGGAAAAGAGACAATTAATGTGTATAGTCACCACTGCTGCCAGGCACACTACGTCGCCATTAAAACTCTTCTCACATAAATAACTCGCGTCCGCGCGTGATTACTAATATCAATAAAAGAATACCATTAACAAATCCGTGGGCCGATTTAAATGAAAAATATACGACTTTTCGCACACGATGCGGTCGGCAGACTCCGATAGAAAAAGACAATAATTAATATGAATGCCGCTCCCTCACCAAGTGAGGTATTCGCCTCACCAATTGAATACATCGCGTTTCCGCTATCAGTGTGACTAATTATTTTATCTATTCCCAACATACAGATACATACAGTAAGGAAACTTCATACAAAACGTTCGAAATGGCACACGCACACAAGCAAGCGTGTTTACGAGAATCATAGTGATAAGGGTATTCAGGGGGATCGATAGTAGCGGGTGACACATCCACAGATTTTGAATGACAAAGATACATAGTATAGAAAAGTGATGTCAATGACTTCACGTTAAATAAATATCGATTGTTTCAGTTTGTAGCCTAACTATATTTTTGGCTTCGGTATCTATTGTCCCAAGTATTCTTTTAAAAAAATATTCAATCTACAGTTTTGACTTTCCTACGATTTTATTATATGTATAGATATTAAAATTACCATTACATAAATATGCCTTTATTCGAAAAAAAATTACTAATTATTTACTGAAAAATACTTTCGTCTACTACGACTAATTCGGAATTTATTGTTAAATTTTATAGTGTAAAATATTCTCAATCTTATGAACAGTATTTTTTAAGTAACTGATTATGTTTAATTCATTGTAAATTATTTCAGCCACTTTACAGTTTATGTGTTTTCTCTTAAAGCAGCAACGAAAATGTTATCCATTTTCTCGACATATTGAAGAAAATCATCTGGTAGTATAGTTGGTATAGTTGAATTCAAGCAGCCGAATACTGCGCAATTAGTACGTGGCGTTTTTAAAATGATCGCCGAAATCAACTTATCTACAAGCACGTGTTCAAATTAAACTGAAAAAATATATTTCACCAAAATGTTAAAACATAAATACATAAAAGATAGATATTATAATTATTATTGTATTTTTATCGATACGTGACGTCACCACTTTGTCAAGCACTAAGCCTGTCAAACTATTTTCTTTTTCATCCTAAAACAAAAAGGTGGAGGTTCTATGCTCGTATAATAATAATTTTAATTTATTTCTGCATATTTTGTGTTTTTTAATTTAATTTAATTTATCGTTTTAAAAATAATTTAGTAGGTATACCTACATACAAGTATTGTACATTCTGGCTTAAAATAATTATTGAATATATGTATAATACAAATATCAAGCATTATAAATAATTTAGGTACATTAAATAACCTTCGGCGTCCATAACAAAAGTCAAAACAAGATTTCGAAATACAGCACTGATAAAAACGTATTTACTTTTACAAAGTGTATTCGGATTGTTTCTTCTTGTAAATTCATATTTAGGCTACACCATTTTTGTATTTTAACGAGTTTTAATCTCAAAATTACCACAAAATCGACTGTGAAAAAAAAGCAAACAGAAATATACAGACCGAATTGATAACCTCCTCCTTTATTTTTGAAGTCGGTTAAAATATATCAAAAAGGTAACAGCCCTATAGCTATAACAGTGCTAACGTCATAATTTCATCGCAGGGGCTTAGTTTCCTAACTGTATGTACGTATATATCTGTCAACTGTGCAAAAACTATGCTGATAAACTATAGTCTGAAGTTTGAGTAGGACTTTTAGATAATTTAACTTTACGATATAGCATTCACAGTTAAAATATTTGCACCAAAAATCGTTTCTCACTCACGTTCACGTGAAAATTGGTTTTTATCGTTCATTATCGCAAAGTAAACAGTAAAATAAACTTTTTAGGGCAAATATTACGAAATAAAATACGCGAAAAACCGCAAAATTCGATACCGGTTGATATTTGACCGTTATCAGATTGACGGACGTGTCACACCCTTCGATATCTCGAGGGTTCAGATTGGCCGTGATTTATAAGAACGATTCTATGTGACGTTATTTCAGTACACTTTGAACTGTTGTAGAGAAGCATTACAGCAATAAACGTAAGTATTTTTATATATTATAATATACAGTTAGCTTTCATGGTAGGTAACACCCGTAACTTAATTATGTTATGCACGTCTATAGGCACGACACACTTTGCCATCATTGCGTCTGCTCGTTTGCCTTCCTTTAAAAAAAAAAGTTGACTTTACTTGTAGTCTGAAGGTAAAGAAAATCATAAATTTCCGTGTGTATATAATATTGTACATGTATATGTAATATTGTACCTAATATTGAAATTGTACTTTGTTTATCTGTACGGAAAACAATTTTATTGCCAATGCAATAAAATATAATCTATCCATTTGTACGAACATTCATGAATACATAATATTAATATAAAATACTTCGATACATTTTATATTGATGAGTCGATTAATACTGATATCAATTTCATACGGCGGAGAATGTTTGACTTTCAATGATTAAACATGTTTGTTATCTCTTATCGGTCATTTTTATACGGATGTATTTTTGGCTATTTTCCATATTTTAATATTTATTGTTTATCAACCAGTATATAAAATATTCATCCTTCCACCTATGGGGTAGGTACCAACATAATTTATTGAAACCGTACCGTACCGAAGGTTGTTCATTTCTATTTTATAAATTTTGTATATTACAAATTAATATAATGTTACTTTTCCTTATTATTTGTATAACATTTTTTTAAGAAAATTCTTCTTTACAACAATATAAAAGTATGTATGTACATGTAATCGAACTAGATAAAGTTCTATGAAATAGGTAGAGTACTAGCTAAGAAACATAATCAACGCGTACGAAGACACAAGAATCAGCTAGTTTAATATAACTTTGGACTAACAAAGTTTAATTAGAATCGTCTTAGACACACAGCTAAAACACTGAATTAAACTGTAACTGAGTAGTCTTACCACTGTCGTACAATAATCCATATTCGATTAAAATAATAGTACCTTTTTTTTAAGTGGGGAAATCTTGTATAGATACCCATGGCCTCCGGGGAAGGGGCCGTGGGTTATGTCGGATTCCTACCGGCCAAAACCCCACTGTGTTCCGTCAAGCCGCATCAACGACAGGGCCACGGGTATGGTAGAATTCGTCCGTGACCCTATAAGCGCCAGCCCGTCGCGAGGTCCAAACAAGCTAAGAGCCTGCCAGCTCTACCCTCATGGGAAAAAATAATAGTATCTGCCTAATACCTATCCACTAGTCTCTATTCATGTTATAGGTATAGCTACATGATTTTCATATACCTATGCGTTGTTTCATTGCATTTTCCTTTTTATTTTGATGCATTCAAAACTCTACGTAAAAGTCACTCTATAGGAAAATATACAACATTACTTAAGGATCATGATTATGATTAAGCATTACAAATTTCTCATAATAGATAACTTATCGCATTTTGTAGAATTGACTGCCTTATCTTAGATGTATCTATAAAATATGTTCTAGTGCAAATTTTTTACATTAGTAGCGTAGTGTCATAAGTAGATAATAAAAATTAAATATCTAAGAAAAAATTAAGTGAAATTTCAGTTACATCAAGCTGAATTGTTCATTTAGAATTTAAATATGAAGGAAATAATTAAATGGCGATTAAGAATAATCAATCGGTTTCTGTAATAGATGTTTCTAAAACATTTATATTTTGACACAGATTAAAATCTATTTTTCCGGAACCTATTTGCATTAATTTATCTGATAGGCAGCTAAATTTATTTCATCGGACATTTTAAGCTCTTATCTAATAGTGTAAAATGTTGATTAAAGTATTCATTCAATTAAATAATAGTATTTCTAGCATGAGCATAATCTGTTGGAAATTGGAAATCGATATCGACTAAATAAACTCGATGTTTAGAAGTTGTCTTTGTTGAATTATATTGTCTTTCAATATTCATGATTTTAATTTTTGTATTTTTATTATAAAGCCTTATTAACAACAATTTTTTAGCTTGCTGCGATTAGCAGGATTTTAAGGAAATTCTAGAATCAAATACGACGTACTCCATATACGACATTCCTACCTACATCTTTATAACATGCAATTGTTTTTATAAACGAATTATTTTATTGTTTCAGATTACTAATCATGTCCGTCCCAACTGTAACCATCAATGAGCTGTCGAAGGGTATCGAAGATAACTGTAACGTGTCAAGTGTGAAGAAAGTTCTGGAAGGTATCCTCAATGATTACATGGATCTTCAGTATGGAAAATCTACTCCGTACACAACTGGCAAGCAAGTGGTCCCCAGCGGGTCTTCGATAGAAGATGTGGATGCTGGGCTTGCTAGTGATACTGAGAAGAAATTCAAAGACATTTTCGCAAAGATCTCCGAAACGCATAAGAGCGGCGACCTCTCCCCAAAATCCGTGAATGATGGATCTTGGGACCCGAAATTCACGCCCGTGTTCGTGTTTGTCGCTCCCAATCCTTAGATTATAATGTCTTAGTTTTAATTTGTTATGTTATTTATATTTATAGTTCCCTTAATTTAATCGCAAATAAAGCATAATTTCAATGTTTTTGTTTCTTTTCTGTGCTTATGTATTGAGAGCACCAATTCGAACCTATGAAATATTTTGAAATATTTTTAATGTTGGTGGAATAATGAAACCTCTAGTGAACCTATAACCTTTACAACTGCCTTAGGATTGAATAAAAGGACTTGTGGTTTAATAATAATTATTACGATCAATAAGCTTGCAATTTATATAATTAGTATTCTGAGTGCATGTTAGGTTAGGTTAGTTTACTCGTGTTACTTATATTTGTAGAGATGCATGTCTTTATTATCAACTAGCAGTCCGCCCCGGCTTCGCCCGTGGTACATATTTACGTTTTCTCTACATAAGAACCATCCTCGTACTTCAAGGAATATAATAAAAAAAGAATTAACGAAATCGGTTCAGCCGTTCTCAAGTTATGCGCTTACCAACACATTTTGGGATTCATTTTTATATATAAGAAGATAGATAGGCATTTTTTTTGAGAATGTCACTCCCTGTTGAAATTATAAGCGTCATCGACATAACTCTGTGTGATTGATTTTCCATATTTCCACAATTTGTAAACTTATTTCATATTACATATTCTAGAATCAAACTTGGTACATGCGCCATAGAATGTTCGCTTTTCATCACGCCAATTAAAATCTCTTAAAATTGTTATGCTTTATAAAGCATTTTAAATTTAATTTAGCAATATCTGCTTCGTGTTATATTGCTAAATTCATTTATTAACTTTGTTATTATTTTAGTCTCACTCACCACATTAGAAATTTGCCCATTTCTATTGTGTTTATTCTTGCCTGTTAATATTCTATGATTATTATTTTACATTAAATTGTTTAAATTATGAAATACTTTAAGTACATCGTATATTTTGATCTGTATTTAAGTAATGATGTTTCTGATAGGTTCATGTTCACTATGTGGCGGCGACTTTCATGTTAGATATTGTTAACAAAAATAAGATAAGATGATAAAATTGATGTTTTTAAAATATTTTCTATAATGAGAACAATAATAGACTTAAAGATATTTGCAACAGAAATACAAAATAAATAATCAACTTCAGTTATTGCATCTATTAATATTATCGATATACGACACCCTTAATCTTTCATAATAAAGATTTAAAGGAGCATTTAAACACAGCTAACTGCTAACTAGATTATTTCCACTCAAAAATTAAAATAATCATACACTCAATTATACAGTCATAATCAGATTTTTTCAAAGCTTTTTCTGTTATTCCCTGAAGAGAAAATTCGTTGGATAAATAAAAAAAATGCTTACCTAAACATATAGATTACTTACAATAAAAGTGCTATTTAGCCCTTTTATAGGCGTCTCTTTTATTTAAATCATGAAAGGAGGATAAATTAGGTTAAATTATTCTCAAATTAAATAAGCTGATACTGAGGTCTCTACACATTGATATAATCCAATAAACTATTTTACGCCAGAGTCAGAGTTTGGCAGATCCACAAACAAGTTGGCTCGACTTCAGACGGTTAGCTCATTATCATAGATCCCTAACTTTCTACCGATTGCTTTGTAGGCGGAATCGTGTTACTGGACTTTCCAGAGTTTGAACGTTGATCGACCACAGGTAGAAAATTATCTGAAGTCAAATGCCAATAGGGTTTCCATTACTTATCCAATGGATATTTTTAATAAATTTTGAACAAAGATTTGAAGATATCGTAAAAATTGACAGATAGGTACACATTTTACAAGTACTGTTTTTTGTGTGGTGTTAATAGTTAATCAATTACCAGTTTTTTTTAAACACAGACTACAATATTTTTTATATTTTGAAAATTTTCTCTAAAAAATCGAAATAATGCTTTAAAAAATAAAAATGTATTGTTTAATTGGTACTCAAATAATTGCTAGCACCAAGAAAAAACCTGAAGGCTTTCTTTTTTCTTCTTTAACAAATAAAAGTTTAAAATACAATAGTGCGATAGGCTCGAGATGGAAAGAGCACTTCATATTCAAGCGGTTTCCGATCACAACAATAGAAAACAAAGCTTGTTTAGAAGTCGAGTACACTGTTATGCCATACATATATCATTTTTATGCAGAATTTTTGCAATGTTGATCGTTTTTGTAATGGGTATGGCAATTTTAAAATCTGTACGTTGTAGACGCAGAGTCGTTAGGGGGTTTTAATGGGTTAAAAGGATGGTGAAACTTTGACGTAACGTATGATTATTATTTTATACTGTTTTTTTAGTATAGGACATAAATTGACGTAACAATAAAAATATATACAACATTGCCTAAAATAATGTAATGTAGTCAAATGAAAGCGAAAGAGTTTGTGATTCAATTAGGTGGGTAAAAATATTACGATATACCTTAAAGGTACATTAAATCTTAATGGTATCGCACAAAATGAACTGTTAATGCTTACATTATTCATATCATTTCAAGTAAATAATTTATGCAGTTTTACTTATAAAACTGCATAAATTATTAACTTGAAATGATTTTATCGAAAATTTTGTATATTCCAACATAAAAATGTCTCACGTAGAGCACATTATTCCAAGCTTCACAATCGTTTTTCGCCGTAGAAAAAATCAGCGCAATTAGAGTGCTGTTTACTTTGCTTTTATAAATTTTATAAATCGAAGAAAGACAAGAAAATGCTTTTTATTGAAACTAAGAAAAGCTTCTTTGATGCATTATACTCGACAATTTTTCTTAGTTTTAAAAAGACGTTTAAAATTATCGGTATTGCACTTGACAGTAGTCACTTTTAGTGTACAGCTTTCAGAAACTTTGCTCTTTAAAATAATGTAAATAAAAAACACAAAGCTGATGTCCTCATAAAAATAACAATAAATATAGATACAAATTGATACCCTTCTACTTAGAAAGCCTTAGTTCCTACACCATGATTGTTACGTATTACATTTGTTACAAATAGGTACATTCCCATACTTGACCAATAAATAAAATAATACAATATAGAGACAAAAGTGAACAGACATTAATTTACATGTTGGACAATACAACTACATTTTTCACAATTATCGTTAACGAAGTGGCAGCAGCTCGGAAATTGTATTAAGTTCACTCATATATTATCATGAACGATTCATGAATATATTACAAAGACTCAAGCTTCACTAATATGTTAACAGCTCGTCTATTTTGGAAACAAGTTTCGAATATAAGGTTACATTAGAATATACGCACACATCTCCCGAAAATATTAAATATACATAAAAAATATTTTTCCTTATTTAAATAAAAAAATAATCATCGAACAGTATGTCCTCGCCTAACTTTCGTACGGGTGCATCAAATTGGATAACTATTTTTGTGGTGGTTATTTATCAAATCAAAACCAATTGAACTCGACATTTCAGTCGCGCGGTGCCGGGCGCTTGTACTTTTAGGAACTGTTATAATATATGAAAAAAAGAATAATGTAATAGTAAGCAGCTGAATTATTTCTGTTTGGACTATGGTATTATTTGCTTAACAAGTAACTCTATTAAAGTAATAGTTCACTCTATAAGTACGTGATAAATATAATGATGTAATTAGATTTGCAATTGAATGATTTCTGTTTTCTTTATTCACCAATTGTATTACACACAGTAACCTAATATAAATCGTCGTGTATAAAACAAAAAGCTAAGTTCACCAATATTGAATGTCCGAGCAACGAATATTACTTGTGGGGTTTTTAATAAGTTTTTTCGGAATCACAAACACGGCGACACGCAGAGGCCTGACACGCGATCATAACACGTCATACCGATTGGACCGCAGTGGGTGGAAGGGTCGTGTCATAGCCAAGCTTTATCGACGACAAAGCACATTCAAATGATTTGAACAGTATCTTTCATAAAGACATTGTAATACTTCGAAGGAACTGGTTAGATATATGTTATTTGAATGTACATACATTTGAGTGTACAGGAGACTAAAAGTATATAAAATATGCCATTTATAATACACGTTGTGCTATATTTATTTGAAAAAAAGTAATAGGAATGGATGGTGTGCATATGCACACTGTATTAACTTATTAAACATTTAATATTGTCTTGAAAATAAATTTTATGTATGGGACAAACGTTCAGGATATTCGAAACAACATTATTAATTTATGCTTAATTTAAGGAGGCAGTTACTGTTAAATATTAAAATACTTATTAATTTACATTGCTAAGGGCCGATTTTTCAATGCTTGGATAAAACTTATCCGTCCAATAAAGTATTACAGAATAATATTATAATGTCACGTAAACTGTCAAATACGGGAAATTAGAATACGTTTTTAAAATGGTAGTTTTATACATTATTCGACGAATAAGTTTTATCCAAGCATTGAAAAATCGGCCCTAAAACAAACAAAAACGATAATTCCGGTAAATATTTCGAAAAAACAAACATAGACAAATCATATATGCGTAGCACGCCGTAGACAGTCGGCGTAGTCACGTAGCATTACGTAGAATTAACTTGTCAACCGTAACAATTATACATTGGATGTTCTACGTTGATGGATAAATTAGCAAAAAAGGGATCTTTATTTATTATCAAGACTTGTTCCTTGGTTTAAGAAGAACAAAATTATTTTCAGCTAAAGACGAAAGATTCGTAGAATTTGTGATATTATAGATTTAGGATTAATATTATTGATTATAGATTTAGGATTAAGTGTAGCACATATAATTTAAAATAAATAAATATTTTTTAAGTTGACTCACTCAAAATACATTTTTCCAAATTAAAATCATTATCAAAGTATGGTGCAACAAATATAACCACGAATCCATTGAGCGGCGGTTATTTATAAACTAACTTAAAAATAATCGATAACTTTAAGCTATTTTGTGACCTAGAGGATTGGGATCGCGTTAGTGGCGTACCGCATTGTACTCGATCGAATAAGTTTTTACTTTCACGAAAGGTATGCGGGTCGATAGAGAGCGGCCGTCGTGGCTGCAGTTACAATTATTGTGCCGGCTCTGGAGCGAATTTAGGGCAATGAGAGGCGGCGGCGGCCTACGTGGGGTTGCCAGGACTCTGGAACTCCCACTGTCTGAATGACGTAATAGGAAGCTGGAATGAATCGAAGTCTAGATGAGTGAAGTGATGTTATCTGAAATGTTATAGGAACAGTTGGTTTTGAAATATCCGGTCGTAATTATTAGGATATTAGTTTATCCGTGGAATCCTTATTTTTCTTATAAAAGTATAAAATAACACAAATCTATAAATTATATAGACTCTTTTCGATCGAATCGAATCGTATAAGCAACTACTACGTATTGCCAGATTTCGTAGCAAGAGAAAGAGAAAAACTGCTCTATATTTTTACTTGTGCCTCTTCTTCGTTTTGCCCAGTTTAACTTCTATCTCTTCATCGTATTACCTAGTTTTACTTCTTTCTATCTCTTGTGTGGTGCTGTAGGCGCTTTTTCAGTTTAAAAAGAGTGATTTAAGCGTCCCACTTACCGCGCAGACACCATCAAATGTTTTCGCGGCCGGGACATTTTCGCCCCGCAGCTGGCAACCCAGGGTTGAGGCGGGAACCCGGGCAGTCCGCCTCGCGCCCCGCGCCATCCGCTCGCGTCCTCTGCGCGCGCCGAGCTGGACCGTCTCCACACCACCCACCGTTCAAGCGAACGTACTGTTGCGCGGCGAACATCGATTCACGGACACTCATGACTTATGTTAACTTTATGGTGCAGTGATAGTGATAGAAATGGAATCCTGACCTACGATGTAGGCCCGGTTAAGTGATAAAGCTTTTCACGTAAGGACTAATAGGTATGTCACTTCTTATTTAAGTATTTATAGAAATGTATTTTTAGATCACATGTTAGCGGGACCTAATTTTATTCTATTTATTTTTCTATATTTAATAATTCATGCCACTGTCAAGTCTACTTATCGTTATAGCACAGAGTTCAAGGTAAAGAAGATAAATGTGAATTTAAAAGTAACAAACAAGTTTAATGTCTTTAGTTCTGCGTTTTTATTTGTGTAATCGTTAGATAAATTATATTTTTAGTTTCCATTACTTATATTTGTATCCAGCATCGATTGTGAAACATGACATATAAACTAAGCTATGAGCTTAATAAGTCCTTATTTTTATTTAAATTTCTGTTAATAGTACAAACTTCAGGACTTTTATACTACGTGTTATATATTTTTAACTATATTTCTTTAGGAAATTAAATGTCTTGAAAAATTAATCTACTATTTAAAAAATATACTTTTGAAAAAAGACAGTTCCGTACGTTCCTTTGAACTTTATAGTTACTACGGCATTGGTAGAGTAAACGACGAGGAACTATTTGATAGATAAATCTATCAAATAGTTATAATTATCTAACGTGTAAAAAAATAGTAGTATAAAATACGTGTTAATTACATTTATCTTGCCGTTCATTCGTATTTCGAAATGACGTTCTGGGAGGGGAGAATTTGAGTAGGTACACGATGGTAAATTTTTGCCGTGAATGGTTAAGTTCGCCATAAGAACTTAGAGTTTTACATAGATAATTGTTAAGATTGATTGAGACTGGCAATTATAAGTCAATAAGTTTAATCAATAAGTTTTTTACAAGTCAGGAAACTGCTAAAAATCTATACTTTATACAACGTCTAATATTGCTCTATACACGTCATAATGTACGAAAAATATATTTTCTCGAATAAACAGTAATAAAGTATCGTGAAAATAGATTTTGTTTTTAGTTTAAAACTGAATTTTTTATTAAATCTTACATTATTAAAGTTTGAACATGGGTTGACTTGCGGACTCCAGTTTTCGTTTAATTTAGAGCAGTCGCGCAGAAGAATATATGACGTGGAAATTATCCATATGTTGTCTTTGATAAATCGGTCTCTATTTGTTTTGGATCCATTGCGAATAGCATGCAGAAGCAGAATGATATGTTTGCAAATATATCTAGATAAATCTTAAAGCATGTTTGTTTAGCTTCCATATGTCATACGGCATTCCAATATGAAAGTAAATAATAAGTCTGACATATTATAAAGCGCAATTTATTGTTAAAAGTAATAGTGTGCTAATAGTAATGATTAATAATTATTGATCGTCGAACATTCAACTGAAATAATGGTCAATGCAGTAAAAACGATTGCTTCGTCGTGTCAACTCATTTTCTAACCTTCGTTTAATTTCCTCACCATCCAATGTCTTGACTGCTGCATTAAACTAGTATGAAAATGTTTTCCTTGTTTCTTCATTTTCCTATATTTCTATACGCAAAAGGAAAAGCTCCGGAAAATATTGTATTCACATATCATTTTATGTTTCATATTTCATTGAAAGTTGTCGATGGAATAAACTTCAGTGACAAAATTGACATATTTATGTAAAGAGCCTGAATTTTTCTTAATATATTCCGCTTAACTTTCCTTTTCAATGTATAGACGGAAGATCAAACCGAATAAAATATTAACCACAACAATTTATTCTTTCAACAAAGGGTTTATCTTCGTAATTCAAATGTTTGGAAATTAATAAAGTTGATAAACGATCTTAGCGATTAATTTTCATTATTGTTTGAAAGGTAAGTTTAACAAAATTTACTGGTGAAATGAGAACATTAGGAAAATTACTGACGAACTTAGTACCAAAGTTTTGAACTAATGGATATTGACAAGAATCTTGTATAAGCAAGAGATAGAGTATTTTTTTTGTTATTACTCAAATAGATTATATTAGAACGTGAATATAACAAGTAGTTTACAACAAACATCATGGTGAATAAACAATAAATATTTAATGTGGGTGTAAAAAAGGCGGAAGAAAAGTAATCGAGGGCAATTTTTAGTGTTACATTTTTACACTTCAGAAAGTTTTAAATAGTTTTTATTCTTTTTCTTAATATAAATAAGTCTTTGTTTAATATACGAATAAACTTATATATTCAAAAATATAATTATATACGGAATAATTCTGTTCTTTAAAAAACATTCTTCTAATAAGGTTGTTAAAATTATTATAAAGTAAAAGCAAATAATTAGGCTTCATCATCACTAAATCACTTTATATAGAACAAGGCCTACTTCCTGACAAATTTCAAGATCATAAGTCAACAGGAGTCCTCTTACGATATGACAGGGAATGAAGGGCTCTCAGCAGGTGTCAGCTTAATTCCTGAGGTAGAAAATTCACTAGATTAGAAATTATTTTAGGATCTTTTATGTAAAATACAAAGCCATTGCGTCATACTTTGCGTAAATCGAATTACCAGTTGATATGGAAATAAAATTGGCATAAAAACAACCCTCTTGTGGATCTATATCCTGATTTTTAATACATTTGACAGAGGGTCAGGTAAGGTGTGTTAAATATGCACAAACTGTCCTAGTATATTGTTAGGTTGAGTTTAGGGGTCGTATTGATTCTGTGTAGCTGTAAGCTCAGGTGGCTTTAAGAAATATCACTGCGTAAAGATAGATACCGAAACTTAAACTCAAATATTTATTCAACTATAGTTCACCCAAAGGTGTGTACGAAAGGCTGTTCTTAAAATAAATAATAAATATTAATTAATGAAAATTCCATACATTTTATCAATGATAACAAAATGATTTGATATTTTGGTTTTATGGCATTAAAATGCTTTATAAATATAAATTTATAAAGAATAGAAAAAATTCGATCGCGAGGCGGGACTCGAACCCGCATCCTTTCGCGCCATTCCGGGGCGGATGCCTGACCAACTCAGCCACTCGTGACCCGCCAGAGCAATCGAATTTATTCTATTCTTTCAGTTTTATGTGTCTAAGGGACACACCGCGCGCCATCTATTGAAATGATTAACAACCATCTCAACCAATATGATTTTTTCTATTCTTTATAAATTTATAAAAATAAAAAAAAAATAAATAAAATAAAATTGATTTATTTCAGGAGTATTTCCCATACAAGAACATTCAACTTCAAATAAAAACAATACATCAAAATAAAATAAAGTAATAAATTAAAAATATATTTATATTAACAAAATGATTTTTTTGTGTTAATATGCAATTAATCAAACTTTATTAAATAAATTACTTTTCCCTTCTTTTTATGGCTTCATACTTTAATGATAATTGCTTGAAAAACGTAATAAGCAGTACTTCGTTATTCAGTTATTTTTCATGTATTCTAAACGGCTACAGGCCAAAGGTCAGCAATGACGTATCGTTAAAACGCTTTTACAGTTACCGACAGCCGATATCAGATAACTTAGAAACGTAGCCTTACTAAATGTACGTTGTATCGTCATTGAATTTTGAGCTTTGGGATTTGAGGTAAAAGCTCAAAATTGAGTTGGCTCTGGTAATTTTATGAAAGTTCTGCCCGGAATCTAAAATTTAAAGATCGTGTTAAAATTGTATTAGTTGTGATTCTTAAAATGTATGTTCAAATGTTTATATTTCAGTATTTCAGTTCCAAATTCCAATGTGTTATAAGTCAATTACAGAAATAAACTACGTCTTATCAATACATAAATATATTCAATGGTTTTCTTCC
Source organism: Colias behrii (assembly GCA_029959065.1). Lineage (NCBI taxonomy): Eukaryota > Metazoa > Arthropoda > Insecta > Lepidoptera > Pieridae > Colias > Colias behrii. The sequence goes on along the minus strand of JARWMC010000019.1, from coordinate 3,836,238 downwards.
TTTTCATCCAGATCAATTACAATTTCTAAGAGGTTAACAAAATGAATTATTTTTAAAAACACTAAGCTTCACGGCCAAATTTAATTAATATTGGTTTGAATGTATCACCGAAAAATTTAACGATTTTTATTGATAAAAATATTATTTACGTTTTGTCTGCGATAGATCAGTCTATCACATAACCATACAAACTAAACGAAATTGATAATATTTATATTTTTACTAGCTTTCCGCCCGCGGCTTCGCTCGCATTTTCAAAGAAAAACCCGCATAGTTCCCGTTCCCGTGGGATTTCTGGGATTAAAACTATCCTATGTGTTAATCCAAGTTACCTTCTATATGTGTGCTAAATTTCGTTGTAATTGGTTCAGTAGTATTTGCGTGAAAGAGTAACAAACACACACACACACACACATATCCTCACAAACTTTCGCATTTATAATATTACTAGCTTTCCACCCGCGGCTTCGCCCGCGTTTTCAAAGAAAAACCCGCATAGTTCCCGTTCCCGTGGGATTTCCGGGATAAAACCTATCCTATGTGTTATTCTGATGTATAAGCTATATTGTGGTAAAGTTTCATTCAAATCCATTCAGTAGTTTTTACGTGAAAGAGTAACAAACATCCATACATCCATACTTACAAACTTTCGCCTTTATAATAGTAGTAGGATATAATATAATATACGTATAATATATATATATTATAAGTAGGATATTATCACTTATAATACCACAAGAGCTTTAAAATTATCGGGTATTTTCCGATAGGTTCGTTGCAAACAAATGAAGGAGTCAAGTTTTTAGTCAAGGTTAAAAAATCACGAGCGCGAAGCGCGAGTGATTTTTCCTGAAAAACTTGACGACTTTATTTGTTTGCAGGGAACCTTGAGGGAAATGCCAGATAATTTTGAAGCTCGTGTGGTATTCGGGGGATTATTTTTCCGTCCCAAATGTCGGCCAATAATTTCACAATTGAATTCAACCTGTCAGTTTGACGTCAACGACCAGAGAAAATTTTCAAAAAATTATCAGTATAATACCATGTAGGTTGTACCACGTGACGTCGAATGGTGCAATTCTATTGGTCGATATTTGGGTCGGAAAAATAATCTGTGATAATATACACAAGATCATGTTACCTGTCGTTGTTTAAACTGTGTTGTTTTACAATAATCGTGTTTAATGATTGTATTGCGTGGAGTCCCGTTGACTCTTTCGTACTGAAACTTGTATTCTTAAATACTAATAAAAAGAGATTTATATTAAAGTTACCTACATATAAACGCGTTTTATTGGGCAATAAATGTTCAACAAAAATACCGAGTCATATAATTTTATTGATACTTGAGCATTTTATTGATTACCTCTAGGATATCCTAAATTTGGCACTTTTGTAAACCATTAATTCCCTGTTTCAAGATTATACAGGAAAGTATTCAGCTATACGTACATTATTTTAAGTACTCTTACTTAAAATAATGTAAAATACAGTGTTAAATACATTAATTTTATAAATCCTGTCCTACTTAATATTATAAATGCGATAGTTTTTGAGGATGGATGTATGTGTAGGTGTGTGTATGTTTGTTATTCTTTCACGCAAATACTACTGAACCGATTACAATGAAATTTAGCATTAATATAGAGGGAAACTTGGATTAACACATAGGATAGGTTTTATCCCGGAAATCTCACGGCAACGGGAACTATGCGGGTTTTTCTTTGAAAAAGCGGGAGAAGCCGCGGGCGGACAGCTAGTATGTTATAATTTAATTCTATTATGTCTGTGTTTGTAAAGACTTACTAGAACACTAGATAAATTTTAAAATCTGTTTCACTTTCACCAATAGGTGGCATGGGCTTATTTTTCTTATGAACGCAAAGACGATACAAGTGCCTAGTCATTTAAAAATATAGATATATGCTGACATTGTAAATCTTTATACACAAAAAACTATTTTCAATAGTTAATACCTTAAAAATTAGTTTAGTTTAAGAACAATAAAAAGTTAGTACGTCAAGATGTTTGCAAATTCTTTTCTTTGCAGTCATCCTACAGAGGCAATTAAATAGGTCAAACTTTTTCCTTCCAAGTTTATTTTGGACAAAGTAAACAATCGCATTGATGTATTTATAAATTTTGTGACAATAAAAAGTTCCAATATATAGGCGATTTAATTAAAAAATCTGAAGGCAGCGTTTCCACCAGAGATGTGCGAGTGAAATGTGTCGTGCGAAGATGTCTAGCTGTGCTGTGAAAATGTGTGGTGCGAGGATGCGTTGCGAAACTGTAAAATGTCTTTTATTGCTCAAAATCTTAGAACTAATAAACATACCTCGCACACTTCCCTTGTTTGTATGGATGCGCAAAAACCTATCACCACTGAGCCGTTTCCGCTAGAGCTGTGCTGATCGAGGCGAGGTAAATGAAGCGATACTATTGGTCCTATCCGCGTTTATCTCTGGTGGGAACGCAGCCTAACATATGTTTTTGAGGACTCCATATATTAATGTTATATAAAAATGAATCAATAATAACCTTGATCATGACTCGAGGCACGTGTGAACTAGAATTGGAACGGATTCCACAGTAATTTTTTTATTGTGTTCGTTAGGTATTCTCAGGAGAAGGAATTTATAAACGAAAAATGTAAGAAATTTGCGCCAAAAAAAGCATGAGAAATCTTAACGGCTATTTAATATTATTAATCTTCACAGTTAGATAGAATGTCTGCTGGTTAAAAAGAAACATTCAGGTATAGGTAGTAAATTGAATTAAACGAAATACCCATATTGCTAACAAAACATTATTACAAATATTTACGTAAAACAATTTTAAGTGATTAAAAAAATAATATACTTAACATCAAGGATAATGACAAGCAACAACACCGAGTTTGGAATGAAGGGTCGTTTTCATTTGTAATTAAGTTTTTGCCAAATTTTGGTTACGAAATGAATTGAATTTCACTAATGAGATAGATTGTGATTTCAGTTTGGAGAGTTTTGAATTATATGAGCGAAATATTCGGCGTTTCACGTGATTGAAATGAGAAACAAAATTATACTAATTTAGATTTAACTACTAAAGTTAAATGTGTTTAATATTTTGCATGAAAATATTATATTATAGTCTATACATATAATAAAATCGTAGGAAAGTCAAAACTGTACATTGAATATTTTTTAAAAATAATACTTGGGGCGTGATCTACAATCGATACCAAATATATTCGAAGCCAAGAATATTGCTTTTAGAATTTTTGTCCGGGCTAATCTCAAAAAATACCTAGTACAGAGATAGCTTGGGACCTGAGGATAGGTTTTATCCCGGAAATCCCATGGGAACAGGAACTATGCGTGTTTTTCTTTGACTACGCAGGCGAAGCCGCTGGCGGAAAGCTAGTGAGTAATACAGGGCATTCAAAATTTTTACAATATGATTTTAAATCAGTCTTCATAATATAAAAATCGAGGTGGCAATAGATATTCTATACTAATTAAAGTGAAAACTATTAGTAAGGCTTTTCTGAAGTTAAACATGTACAGGTAAATTAGCTTGGAGAAATTTTTGCGTTTGTAGTAGTGTATGGTCAGCAAATAAAATAAAACAACATTTTATTTTTAGTTTTTATTTTATACAGGGTTACTTGTAAAACACCAGCAACCTCGCAGGACAAGATAGCTAACATCATAAGTAACAACATTTGTTCTACGACTTTTGGCATAACGCAATAAATTATTTTTAAATGATTTTTTAAACTTTTATTGTACTCTCCTTACATTTGTAAGTCTATGTTCTATTAATTATCGGATGGACGACGCGACGCCCCCTTCCCCCTCTCGTTCGCTTTTTGTTTACGTAATTTTTGGGAGGCGTAGAGTTTATAATATTCAGACGGAAAATTAAATGAATATTTATTTTTGTATGAAAATAAAATCTAACAAATTATCAAAAGTCGTAGAACAAATGTTGTTACTTATGATGTTAGCTATCTTGTCCTGCGAGGTTGCCGGTGTTTTACAAGTAACCCTGTATATATAAGGGATTTTAAATTAAACTATATGTGTTTCTCCTCTGAAAAAGATGAGACTTTATTTTAATATTTGCACATTTAACATACATATAACTTTTACATTAACAATGTTACTAAAATGAAAAATTTACTAACCTGAAAAAGAAACGACATTTAAAGTTTAATTCTTTAGTTTGAGAAGTCAAAGGCTTGCCTCGACCATGTTTTAACACTGGAGCCATATTGAATTAACAATATAAAGTTACAACACTTACACACAAATTAAACACTAGTTATGGCCCTGCCTTCATACAAAACTGCTGAATACGCCGTTCGCACGGGAATAGAATGTGGATGCGATTTCCCTTAGTTAGCATCCAAGCTTACGTCTTTATAATTATTAAACTGTATAAATTCATTCTTTAACTCCGGTCTGCATCGTGCAGACATGGGTGTAAAAGTCTCATTTTAGCTATTAAATGTAGTTTTTAAGTACATCTGAGTTTTCATTTGGGGCCTCCGGCTGCGGGACATGTAATTCACTTCAACAAATATTATAACAATAATAACAAATAATAACAACAATCAACAAATACAAAATTTATCAATTAAACTACGTACATAATAATTATAATTTTTGAATGAAATGTGCTTTATGTTCTAACGGTACCAAACGACTGCACGTGGCACCTGCGGACAGCGTAAACTGGTTTATTCTGGTTTTGTGCGTGTTTCCACTTTCCACTATCAAGTGACGATTTATTTATTTGTTTTGTTTCGTAATTATTATGGTCAAATATTAATTATGAAACAAATTATTATGGACACGATATTTTATTGTTTCACGGTAGTCGCCTTGTCGTTTGCTCAAGGACGTAAAATTGAATGATATATTTTTTTTTATAAAGTCAAAACCATTTTCTTTCAAATAAAAACTTGTTTTTATTGAAAACAAAAGTGTTGCTAGGAATAAGTATAAAATTAAATAGTAATGTTAGGATATCGAAACATTTTTGTATAGGCCAGAACGATATAGTGGAAACGCGCTCTAAGATCTGAGTAATATACACACCACTACATATGCAAAAATTTCTCCAAGCTAATTTACCTGTATTACTTATTAAAAATTTCTTAGACCTAGCTTTTAAAAACTGCAGAGTATAATAATATTGTTCTAGAAATAAACAAAAAAAAAAAAGACGGGTTGCACTCCGGGAGTGCCGGCAGAAGTGAAAACTTGATTATTAACGTTCAGCATGTTTGATATTTTGGAATGGTATCCGTCTTACGCATGGAATATAAGGGCTAAAAAAAAAAAAAAAAAAAAACATCCGTCTTACGCTTTTTCGATCAGGCCACGTGTCCTGACGCGAGTTTAAGATTTTATACCCAACGCCGCTAAAGAAGTTTTCACTTCAAAAAAAAATGCACGTAAATTAGATTTTTTAAAAAAGCTGGTTGCATATACTTTTATTTCGTTCATAGCTTTCAAAAAGATGTTTGAAAACATTAAGGAATATATGGAACATAAAAACCCATGGAGGGTTGTCGCGTAAAAACCACAGGACAGTTCTTTGGCATATTATGATAACTAGCGACCCGCCCCGGCTTCGCACGGGTGCAATGCTGACACTAAATACACTACAGTAGGTCTACCATGAGTTTACGCACACGATACTCGCTAGCGATTGTAGTAAGCGGTTTGTATGAAATTTCGTACAGCGCCCCTAGTGTGCCGTAGCGGAACTAAAAAGCCTACCATGAGGTGCATTATAGTATACTACAGTAGATAACGTATAGTAAACTATACTACACACGCTGTAGTAACCATACAATTTTTGCACCATGAGTTCTAATTTTGACATATGTCATAGTTTATAACTATTCGATGATAGATACGTCATTCACGGAAAATAATCTCGTGAACTATTCACGTTTACTATTGTAGTTACGTCAGACGATTTAACTATGTCAACTCATGGTAGAGGTACTGAAAAACTGTGAACGTTTTATATAAAAACATAGCGGCCCGGCCGGCCGGTACCGCCGCAAACGCTACGTCCCGCAATTTTTAAATCTGTAATATCTTCGAAAATATTCACTTAAATCATACGGTGTAAAGGGCCATATAGATCTATATTAAATGAACAATGTATTCAAGGTATAAATACCTTGAATACATTGGTTAAGGATTAATGCTGTATTGGTTAAAATCGCTTCGAAAATTAGCCATTATTTGTCGTAAAAAGTAAATGACAAAAAAAAGTTATTGTGGGTTATCCATAAGAGATAGACATATACCATCACGGACTATTCTGTAGACCTTTTCAATGTGTACAATACTTAGTACATTATTTTGATAAAACTCGTAGGGTTCAGCCTGCGTTTGCAATGTAAACGGAAAAAAATGTAATTATTTACGACATCACATTAGAAACCTCAAAAATAACAGCACTTCTCCACTATTTAATGGATGTTATTATACATATAAACCTTCCTCTTGAATCACTCTATCTATTAAAAAAAACCCCATCAAAATCCGTTGCGTAGTTTCAAAGATTTAAGCGTACAAAGGGACATAGGGACATAGGGACAGAGAAAGCGACTTTGTTTTATACTATGTAGTGATATACAGTTACATATTTTATAAAATTAAATTGTAATACTGAAATGATTTAAAAGAGCAACTATGGAGTTTCTTGCCGGTTCTTCTCCATAGATACTGCTTTCCGAATCGGTGGTAAATGATAAAAATATGTATTGACGTTACAAAAGTGCTTCTCGAAGAAGTCTAATTGAATAAATAAATGTTTGAGTTTGAGTTTATTACGAGCTTAATTCTCTATACAGTTAGGATGTATAGAATTTTTGTCGTTGTATTTTTTTTTTGTATTAATGTTACATATTTTTTGTATGGCATTTTTAAAATTCGCACCCTCACGGATTACAATGTAATTGGGTTATGCGTAAATCAAAATTATGAAAATTAATGCCCTCAGATCCTTGGCCTGTCTAAATATGATAAAAATCCATACTAATATTATAAATGCGAAAGTAACTCTGTCTGTCTGTCTGTTACTCAATCACGCCTAAACTACTGAACCAATTTGCATGAAATTTGGTATAGAGATATTTTGAAACCCGAGAAAGGACATAGGATAGGTTTTATCCCGGAAATCCCTCGGGAACGGGTTTTTCTTTGAAAACGCGGGCGAAGCCGCGGGCGGAAAGCTAGTGGATTATAATTCGGGAGTACTTTTAAGGGAAAAGCGTACGACGTCTGCTTTCCATGGGAAACATACAGCATTTTATTCATTATACGTACATACACAAAATTATAATACAAAGTGGAGTAAAAAGCACTTATGCAAGTTCATTACCTATCTAACTATATCTCTATATATAAAAATGAATCCCTATTTCCCTTGGTCACGGCATTAGGCGTGAATGACTAGACCGATTTTGATAGTTATTTTTTTATTATATTCCTTGAACTACAAGGATGGTTCTTATGAAGAGAAAACGTAAACATGTACCACAGGCGAAGCTGGGGCGGACCGCTAGTAGAAAATATAAAAAAGAAGGGAAATACCTATATTTAGTCTTCATTAATTTCCAACGAAGTGGCTACTAGATATTTGTGATGGATAAAGTAAGTATTAAAAATATTATAGGATCATATTCATAAAGGGATACCAGCCGCTACAGGTTAACAGGTTTATTTCCATCTGCCGTGGTCGTGGACGATTTCAAAGGAGTACCCGCGGCCCCGGCTAACTGCGCGCTGAGACGGAACACAGTGGAGTTTAATCGGTAAGTCCACTGCCTACGGTTCATCTGTAGGAAGTGGGAGTCCGACATAACCTACGGCCTCTTCCCCGAAGGCAGTAGGTATGCAAAAGCATTCTCCACTATAAAAAAAAGGTTTATTTCCATTTTCCATTCCGAGCATAATACGCATACCATAGCTATATTTGGCTGAAATATAAACCATTACAAAATGAGTTAAACAAGCGGCGTACGAACACTCAAAATGAAATGTGAAAGCTATTAAATTACATCACTCAACACTAGTGGGCTATAAGCCACTTTATACAATTAGGCCTACCCTGAAGCGTTCTGTGCAATGCCGTTAATCTACAGCCACTTGTTGTTCTCATGTAAAATCTCTCAAAGGTATGTAGAGAAGTTTAGTAGTTGTATGTTAAATGAATGTTAGAAAGTAGTGAGATTTCGTATTCTCAGAAGCTAATTATTATACATTGACTTTATAATCATTTGTATGTTGTAAAAGATCAATTGTCAAATCGAAATCAGTTATTTTATTTAGTTTTTTTTTTTGTGTTTTATCTTAGCACCGAGACAAACGTCAAAACGCTAAGGAATAGAATCCGCTATCGATACAAATTGGCATAAGCGTATGATGTTTTGCCTGGATTCGGTCACCCTACCAACGACGACGACGACCACGAAAAATATTTTCATCCAGTCGAAAATGATGAAATGATTGATAATTTCATTTTGCTACTGGAAAGTTACACGCTAATTTATGTAGTCATGTTAAAAATACAACAAAACGATTCCAAAATATAATAAATGCTTCATATAAATTCTTGGTTTTTTAATGATTAAACGAATTAAGCGCTCCAACTTTTCCAAAACAAACAATTAAACCAAATGAAATGTTTGTTGTTTTACGGAGGAAAAGGTAATAAAAAATCTAAATTAATGTAACCAACACGAGCATATTATCCAGGGACTTTATTAAAATTTAGTCTTTAATTCTAAGCTTTCCCTATAAAACATGTATGAATATAAATTGGTTATAATACACGCGACACGGGATTGGTCTCAGTTCGGTATTTTGAAGGCTTGCTTATGTAAGCTTAGTAAAAACTAAATAATACCATAATTAGGCAGAATCGTTTCCAACGTGAATATTCTTCGGAAATCGAATAGTTTTGTTATTAATGTCTTAACGCTTAATGTATGATAATTGTTAAATGGCAGTCACAGTTCTAAAACTCATAATTTAGCTAACTTTATGCATGTATCTGGAAACTTAAGTAAGTTAAGTTAAACTTACTTACTTAATTAAGCTCAAGTGAATGCATTGGAAAGTTCTGGGACACGAAGGAGCGAAGATGGTGGTTAAAAATACAACTATGGTGTAAGTTTTGCTTTGAAGGTCGGAGTGGAAGAGCTCTATGAAATAATTTATCGCTTTTAAAAACTTGGAACTTCGTCATGGAACTTTAGAATATCTTTGTCTATAATTTGGTTTGGCAGTTGTTTGCAACATTTTTTAATAATTTAAAAACTGTCCTATATGCTATTTCTTATTCCTATATTTGCGAATTTATGAATTAATAGATACTTTACGTAAGTTACTATATCAATTTGAATCTATGTAATACAAAGGCGTAAGTAGCACGCAGTGTTATCATAGCTAGTTTTTATTACATGTTTTTGCCGCATTATGTCGTCGTTCCAATTATTGATTTTACCTACATTGAAATAATTTGTGTACATTTTTTATGGTTATAAGCAAAATTTATATCAATGGCCCAGTTCCAACTCAGGGCTAATAGTTATCTCAATGTTATGATCTTCATTTCTTGTAGATCCAAATTGTTTCAAGATTTTTTTATTTAAATAAATTTGTATCTACATAAAATTTTTTTTTTCAACGCAAACGGAAATATTAAAGCTTTTTATAAAGCATCTGTTTCTATTAAAACACGGGAAGCCTTACGTAGAGGATATCAACGAGTCATTATTCCGCATCATTCTAAATCATGATTATAGACAACCACAAAAAGTAAAACAATAGCTTGCAGTTAGAACGAATGTTACAATTGTAACAGACAACCAAAAATGCCACATTCCCATCCCATATCGTGAAAATAAAAGCGTGCTGCTTTGAAATGGGAGCTGGGAACGCATGTGCAAGTCACAATAAATCAGGGAGTTTTGCTCCTAGAATCGAGTACTATTTGTTTGCAAATCCTTCCCCGCTAACGACTTTTATGTCAGCACACGAACATTTCATTAATTTATCGAACGCGATGTTCCGACTCAGATTAAAAATCACTCGCAATCTGAAAGTATGTCGCCGTAACGACCCTTTTAATGAAGCCTGTGATATCAAACGCGACATACATAAAATGACATCAAAGCGGAGTCTCACCCCTTACATTCTATGCTGATGCTACCCAAGAGGATAATGATAGTCCATTTGTTGCCTTCAGTCTAACGATAGCTATTGTCTATGAACTAATGGCTTCGGCCCTGACGTCTGGTAATGTCTCCATAAATCTATAATAATTGCAAGGAATTTGGGATAATGGAGGCTGGTTAGTTTCCTGTTAGTGTTTACAAGCCTATATATCCAAACCAAATTTTCGCTAGACGGATAATTCTAAAAGAGAGAATAAGAAAATAATATTTAATTGAAAATAAAATAAATTGACGAGACCACGAACTTGATCACATGATCAATTTCATGTTCTGGTAGATGTTATCTACTTCGAGGAAATTTGTATCACCAAAAACCTGTAAAAAATATTAGTTAACAAGCATTAAATCCATTATACACATCTTCAATTTCTAAACGCATACTGCTCGCTTAAAAACAAACACACATGTGAAATAGTAGTACAATAAATTCATTTTCATGGCTGGGGTCGGTAATATTTCACAATTCTCGATAAGCTTCGTGTAATCAAATATGAAAAACAAACAAGATGAGTGTATTGATGGCTTAGAATTGGTTTATTGGTTCGTTTTTAATAAACGGGCTATTTGGCCGGGTGAAGTTGATTACATTAGCGATGTTTTCGGCCTTAATGACAGCGAGTGAAGGAATATATTTGTCTGAAACACTGCGTCATTAGTGTCTGGGATTTGTTCAAGAGGTCGTTCGATAGCTGAAGGACTCAATGAGACATGGAATTGCTATAGATTATTATGATTAAATAGCATAGCATAACATATTACGTAAAGTAAATATTTATTGATTAGAGTGCGTGTTTTTATGAAATTGTCGTTTGTCGTTTATAAGACTTTAAAGGCAAACATTGAATGTGGTATATTGATGTTAAAGGTGATGGTCCAAAAAAAACCCAGAGTCGATTTAGACAAATTGGGTATCAATGGCTTTATTATATTACACAATTTACCCCACCGAAAAATTAATGCCCATATCCATGGGGTATGAGAGTTATAGGCTAACAAAGTATATATGAAAAAATCATGAGTAACTTGTTATTTTTACCAGTTTTTACAACAGCAGTATACTATTAAACCATCCATCAGCCGAAGGACGTCCACTGCTGGACATAGGCCTCCTCCAAGGTTTTCCACCGCGATCGGTCCTGTGCCACCCGTATCCAGCGGCTTCCCGCGACCTTCACCAGATCGTCGGTCCACCTTGTGGGGGGCCTACCAACACTACGTCCTCCGATTCGCGGCCGCCATTCGAGGACCTTTCCGCCCCAACGGAAAAAAAAAGAAAAAGCCGCTGGATGCGGGTGGCACAGGACCGACCTTTTCATGTTTATTTAATATAAATTTCCTAGGCATTGCGAGCATATTATTATTTCCCTTGAAGCATAAACACCCGTGATGTTACGACCTTGCTTGGTGCATGTTAATTATTTTCTTCACTTAACGGATAATAATCTTCGTCTTCATACACACATACACGAATAAGAAGCACGCTGAATAAGAAAAATGATGCCAGGCTTTGATGTTGAACATCGTATGTGTCGAATAATAGTGTTAGCAATCCAGTATTCCAGTATTAACAATCAATATTTTTCCCGTATATTTCGTTCAAATTAATGTTTGATAAATAAAACTGCATGAAATCAACATAAAAATTCTCCACTGAAATCACTGTACGTACAAATTCGTACATTGAACGGCTGAATTACAGTCACGTTTGCGAAATAAAAAACATTTGAAGCAGGATTGAAATGCAGTTTCGCAATGCAGTGGAGTTGAATAATGCAAAGTGCAAAATGTGGGTGTTCAGAAGAACATACTGAAAGCTTGTGTCACTTGTCAGTTTATTATTTCGAGAACAATGAGGCGGGTTGTTGCACCTGTGTGGAACGCACGTGTTCTAGGAATATATGCTTCTTATTAAAGTAGGTTAATGATTTGCAATTTATCGTTTTGGAGTTCATCTAGATACAGGATGTAGAAATTAAAGATCCAGAATAAACATACGTCGTGTTTATTAGCTGTTTAATTAAAAGACTAGCTTATTTACTAAATGTAATTTTGTATGATCATCAGTTTTAAATCATGTTATAAAATTAGTTGAAACGGCATTTTTGTTCTGTTTCAACTATCAATAAAACATTGTATAACATGAATTTGTTTCTAGGAAATTACCAATCGATGCATTCATTTTCCTGCTTCCGTTTTTAATTATTATTGTTGGATTTGACAAAATATAATTGGTAACATTTTATGTCAGAATACTTAATAACGCTAACGCTAGTCGTATATTTTCATGTACCAATTAATGTTTTTTATATCTAATTAATCTTTCTATTATTTTAGTTCTTTCAAAGGCATGGTATAAGATAAAAAAGTGAATCTGGAATATATAACATAATTCTCTACCTACATAAAGAGGTCACGTAGCTGTAGAAAGAATTCGTACAAGTATCGTGAGAAATAGCTTTGGTCTTTTTCCATCGCACAAAATTGTAATTTTTAAGCGTTTTTTTCAAATTAGAACTTTTTTTGGATGTTTTGAGTAACAACATTTTATTTACGTAATAAACAAAAAATAAAATGCCCAAATAAGGTTTCTTATCACAACATGTATGCTTATTTAAAATACAAGTAAATCAATGTAGATGTAATATTGATGATGGATGTGTGATAACGATTTTTAATAAAAATACCAAATTCATTTAATTTTTCACTATAAATAGAATATTATAAACGGGATCGGCTGTTTATAATATTCACATAATATTCTATTTTCACCGTGTAACTGTACTTCATTGAGCTTAATGCTATAAATAATTAATTGCTTATAGGTACCTACAAAACATATTATAGGGGAGACCGGGTACAAAAGTAACGGTGGGTCGAAAGTAACAAATGCTCTCTAGATTTATCCAATGGGCGAATACCGCTTAGCCTCTGTCAGGCGATAGTCGAGAGCGCCCCCCTTAATTGTATTCATTCGCCGCGTGCGCCACGCGCTGTTAGGCTGTGCGACAGGACGCTACGTGTTTTCATGAATCAAAAGTAAGATTTTCGACATTTTTTTATTAAACGTTTACGTAGTCTTAAAAGGATGATAGAAATCTGAATGTTTGCATATCCATTCTTGATTAGAGTAATTGTACATTGCTCATAATCATTTTTATGTAGCACGTTCCGTTTTAAAGTTTTGTTGCACGTCTTGGCAAAAATATAGACGGGTACAAAAGTAACATAGCCCTATGGGTACAAAAGTAACATGTTATTTTTGTCCCATTATGATTATGTATATTTTTATGTACATCTTTACTTCAACAGAATGCCGCGACAACGCATTAGAACTACTGATCGAGGAATTACCGACACGGCTGAAGAGCATTTTGAAAGATGGTGCAACAATTAGAGGCCTTGCAAAAATATAATATTTGCCATGTAACATTATATAGATTTATAAAAAAAATAAAAGCCGGTAATACTAGTGCAGCTAACTTGCGTCGATCGATATTTACTAATAACAAGTAAAGTAATCTACGCGACTATTTAATCGAGTGCTCTGCAGTTTATTTTCAGTTATCTCCATCAACGAGCATAATGTGAATAATTTTTTTGATAACCTTGCTGAGGTATTGGGAAAGGTACCAATTTGAGCCAAAAGATATTTGGAATATGGACGACACAGGGGTGACCACTGTCAAAAAACCTAGCAAAATTGTAGATTAAAATGGGATAAAACAAGTAGGTGCCATAACCTTAGCAGAGCCTGGAAAATTAGTAACTGTTGCTGTTGCCATTAATGCTCTAGGAGAACACATTCCACTTTTTTCGTATTTCCGAGGGTCCTGTTGGTTGTGCTGGAGCTGGGAATGCTAGTGGATGGATGCAGGATGCAGAATTTTTAATTATAAAAGAATGATTCCCTTAATTAATCTCATTACTTGAACTTCGAATATTTTTTATCGATTGTTTTGTATTATATTTGTAAGTATTATATTTAAAATACAAGAGTTGATATGTGTTATTAATACAAAGTCTTTAAACAAATAATTTGTTGATTTACCATCATATTATTGTATTAATTACCAACCCCTTTGTCTTGTTACTTTCGACCCACGACGTGTTACTTTCGACCTGCTTACGGGGTCGAAAGTAACAACTGACGATTTTTTTTTAAATTTACTTTATTAATATAAAACACTACATAATATAATAAATTGAGTTGCTAGTGTAAAGAAAATAAACTAAATTTATATATGGTTATATTAATTTAATGATAACAGTAACACCCAGTCAGAAATCAAGGTACAAGTACAAAGTGTTACTTTTGTACCCGGTCTCCCCTATCTTTGTCGGTTTGTTGTTCATTTCCATCATTTCATGATATAAATCATAAGGTAATTTTTAAATAAAAATGGCTTCCTTATACCTACTGTGTTTAGGCTGTTAGAAATAGGTCTGATTGTAACTAGTTGAAACCTAAATAAATGGCTATATTGAGGCAGTGAAGTTATTTATCGTGTAGGTACTAGAATTGTGCATTATCGAAAACGACCGCCATTGTTAAGATGTCGACACACTAACGGTATAATAGATTTTACTTGCGTTCAATAAGTTTCATATTATTTTCCCACAAAACAGAACAATAACAAAAAGTTTTGGTTCTTGCAATATTTCCACGATTTATATGAGACTACAGAAATGTTTTTATACTAGCAGACCAACACAACTTTGTCTGCTTAAAAGGTTTTTTCCTATGTCTACAACATTACCCTTTTATGCTTTCTTAACTAATGGAATATTCACCCCAAAATCAACAATTTAAACGTATTCGTTCGGTTAATACACTATTAATATTATAAAAACTTTTTTTTTCTAATGCGTAGATCATAGTAGGCAATTACTTATGTAATTTTATAAACTTACTACAATAATTTTAAACTTTAATTCTAATGATAGAGTTTTTTAATTAATTTATCATCCGTGTTGTGGTCAATTCAAAACTCTTAATTAAAATTAAAGTATACTAAAAAAATCTAGATATAACTTAGTATAATCGTTCTGAATATCTGATATCATAATCCATAGCTGTGGTCATTAGACATTAGTTAACCGCATATTGAGTTTACAAACAGGGTTGTTTAGTGAATCCTTGGTCAAGTTGTAATCATTTTATCGTGAGTATTTACTCAATGAGGTTAGCAAACTATTAAACAGTCCGAGTTGCCAACTTCATTTCCTTGATGAAAGTGCCAGTTTAAGTATGAATAAGCCGGATTTCCCTTTAGTTTAAAAAGTGGAAAACTCCTAACTGTTATAAAGGTCTTGTTGGTTTTACGCAGTAAACAAAAGTTTAGGGATTAAGCGCTTCAAAAATTTAAATGCAAGGCTTTAGTAAATTAATATTTGTGCTTTATGTAAAGTGATGGTGAAGGGATTTGTATTGGGTTGTAAAAACAGAAACTGTTTTTAATAGCTTGTTTAGATTAAATCGACGCTTATAAATATGTTGGATAATTTTTTTACTTTTATAACCGTTATGCGATCTTTTACTATGTTGAAGTAATCATCGTTTTGACAAAGATTTAAATTGAAATCTTAACATAATTATAAACTGCTTTACATTTCTTTAATTTGGAATCGAGACTTTTCATTTAATAAAAAGATTGCCTTTAAAAAGTTTCAATTGTTTTCAAGGACATAAAGGCTCTATAATATTATTCCCAACGTCATGTTTACGAGGCCAACACAATATTAGTAATATAATAAATGTAGATTAAAACCCAAAAAAGGCTATTTTCAAGGTATTCTTGCAATGTATACGTATTCTCAATCCAACGCTGACTTTATGTCGCAAATATGCTGAAAATTTCATACATCTGAAAGGCAGAAATTGCAACCCTGACATATTTAAAAGTCTCCTGTGTTGGATTTTCTTTTATAATATTTACTTGACTTGCGTTATATGGGTGGGATGAAACAGTATTTTTTCGGATTAATTTTGCTTTCTATTCACTGAAAATTTCGACGTAGAAGCTGAATAGAGTACGGTTTCATTTTATCTGTTTTCAATACGACGTTTTATTTTTTGAGTCGAGTATCGAGTGTGTGTTAAGGTTTTAATAATAAAACGATGCTTCAGTGAATTTGTGATGAAGAATTTAGATTTTTGTATTCTAATTATCCAAAATTCATGGAATTATGTGTTTCGACCTAATTTAAATTTTTATTTGAATTTTAAGGGATTTAAATTTTGAAAATCATAGTAATAATCATAATCTAATGTTAGCTAATTTTGTGTGCTAATTCAAAATTATAACAACAGTAACAATTAACATATCTTTCCTTAAACGAACCATACCATAATTTATTTAATAATTATATTATATTCCATTTAATTATGACACGATAATGTATTTATCTTATTATCCATTAATTAACATACTTACAGAAATACAAAACAGTAACAGGATAACGGGGCAAGTCACTCTCCATAGTAACAGAAAAAACAAGGAAAGTATTATGCTTAACTAGATTTCCGCCCGCGGCTACGCCCGCGTATTCCTATGTGTTAATCCAAGTTACCCTTTATATTATGTGTGCTAAATTTCATTGTAATCGGTTCAGTAGTATTTGGGTGAAAGAGTAACAAACATACATACACACACACACACATCCTCACAAACTTTCGCATTTATAATATTAGTAGGATAGGATTTAGAATTGTGTAGTTTATAAACTTAGCTCGATTTTAAAAGCAGTATAGTCGCTTTATCGACTCACTTGGCGAATACCGATGGGTAGGAAAACTGTTTGTACAATGTACAACAAACGACGAGCCGTAGAATTTAGTCAAGTTTATTTCTAATTCTTTCAAGTAGTTCTGAGCTTTATTCAACTTTTACTCAGGTTACGTCATTTCCGTTCGTAATATGGGACTTATTATATTATAATTGTGTTCTAAAATTTGAATCTCCAAAACCAATAAAGAAAATTTTAGTTTTTTTTTTAAGTTTCAAAAGCAAAAGGTGACTTTTGAAATTAAAATAATGCTTTATACACTTCACATATTGACGTCAAACTTTTGTACCCGTTAAACCGAATTTGTAATAATGCTCTTAACTGATAAGTAGTCACTAAAAGGGTTAAATTGAATATACATTTTGAGCATTCCTATATTATAACTTATAAGTGGATTTTCCAGTATGTTCGTCCAGATATGTTTTAAAAACGAACATATTTCACGTACGTAAATATTCCAAAATTTGTTTATTAAACGAAAGAACCAAACATGCAATAAAGAAAGAAAGAGAGGAGCATTTATTTCAACACACACGAGCATACTCTATATTTATTATTTATAGTTTAATTTAATACATGTTGTTTAAAAAAACAAATATGTAATATCAACATACATAATACATCCTTACAAATAAATCGTTACTATTATATTCAATAATACATCCTTTAATGTCAAATATTTGACGACACAAAGGCGCTTTCATCCTCTAGCTTTTTCAAACACCCAACAAATCACTGTAAATCACTTAACAATATCTACTTAGCGAGTTAACAATCCCTCATGTATTGTAACAAATAACAATCCCTGTACGTGTCGATATGTAAGTAAAATAGGTAACTAGGGTGAGGTTTCCATAATCAGTTATTCGCGTGAGGGCAAACCGTTGGGTACTGCTTGCTGCATGCGGTCGATAACCGTCATGCTGGCCTATGGTCTGTGACGTCATTGCTACGCAAGCTTTGGATCTTGCTTCGAATTAATAGCTTTAGGTTTGTGAACAAGACTGGTAGGAATGAAAATCTTGACGTGTTTTAAATGTTTGTATTGCAATTAATTATCTATCTTATACAATTTGTAGCCTTAATAAGAAGATTAATGTAATTTATAAATAATAAAATTGTAGGTACCCTATATAAGTAGATAAATGTTACACAATATTAATACATATATTGCGAACGTATAATTTTCGAAAACGATTTATTAATTATGCATAAAGAGTTAGTGTATCACTGGAATATTATAACTACGTATAGAAAGGTTTCGGAGGATGCTATTATAATAAACAAGCTAGAGCAAATGCAAACATATCTTTTACATGAATTTTCATAAGCTACTAATAGATATTTTGTGTTATTATTTATCTGATGTAATTAAAGTCATCAAGTGACATAGAACCTGTTACCTATAGTTCGAACTGTTAACTTTATTCTGTCCACTCTGTAATTTTCTAACTCTATATTACCTAAATTAACAGCAGAATATTTTAAAATAGCTACAGGGATGGCAACTTGTCCACTGAATGTTAACATAAAACATCAATACTTTATGTATTGCCACTTCGATATTGAAATTCGTGCTACATATAAAGAAAATAGATTTAACATTTTATTAGTATAGTGAATAATTAAACTTTGTATCGTTCGGTAAATGTATCAGAATTTATTATTTCGCTTTATAAAAGGAAAATCCACAGAGTTAAAACTGAAACAATCGGTTTACAACGAATATAACGTTGTGAAATTATTGTGTTTTGTAAAGACGACATATTAAAAACTTCGTTTCAAAAATGAACGAAGTAACGTAAAATATACATAGGTATATGTATAAATTTTTACCCTGCAGCTGAGGATTGATTTTAGTTACATACACTATAATTATTATTTTAGAAATCTCTCAGTAATTTTGTCGGTTCGCAATTCGCAGTGAGGTTGGTAGGAAAAGCGACGCTTCATTCTAAACAATGTTCTACGGTAATTGTCACTCTGTTTAGTGCTTTATATATATCCAAAGTTTAACGTTGTTTACTTCTAACATTAGATATAACTTTATTATTATATTAAATGCGAAAAAACTGTTCGTAACAATTGCTATATATTATATAGCTACTAATATACTGTAACCTAAATAAACGTAGGTACATAATTAGGATAAACATTTGATTAATTAAACGAATTTTAGTTGATTTGAAAACTCTGACTATTGCATAAAAATAGAACCATACATGAGCTATTTTTGTAGCTTCAACCAAACTGATAGAGTAGAAAATAGCTGCTATAAGCTTACACGATTGAATTCACCCGTGGAAATCTAGTACTAAGTAGTATTTTCTAGTGTTTAATTTTACGCGAGTATTATACATTTAGAAATTGATTTTAACGGATTTTATAGGTGATTTTCAATTAGTTAGTTCGTAGAAATTTAAACGTTTAGCCTTAGCGTTTAGCAGCGAAATCAGTGGAATTGGTAATTAGAAGATTAGAAGACTTATCAAATCAGAAAGTTGTAGTTGACCGTCCGTTTCAACTAATTGCGAATTCCAATCAAATACAAACATTATATGTGGTATAGAGCATATTCAGTGCAATTTATTATTCAATAATGTTTCGTTTTCTAAAATTAAATGGTTGTTTCTAAAAGCGTCATTTGGATCGGTCCCCATCTGTGTAATTCACAGAACTAGTGGTGTAATTCACAGAACAGTGCCAGTGTAATTCGTACAGCATGCAGATATAACGACTGTCATTTTCCAATGGAGTATGTGTGATTTATTCCCGTTTTAACCAAAATTCAGAGCTCTTTTCAATTCAAATTTTAAATGAAAGCTCATATTCGTCTAGTTTGTTAGAACGTTATAAAATCCTTCTATTAATTTGAATGTGTTTAATATTTTAAGAAATGTCGTCTACTAAATATTTATAGATTTGTTTTGTAATATTGCTACAGACGCGTCTATGGTATGCATATAAAATGTTTTACGATTACTACGTATTTTGGAACGGCGTAAAAAGTTTATTCACGTGAAAATATCTTAATGTTATGTTACATTATACAAAACTGCGTGTTTTATGATCACCTTCAAACTAACCAGATCAACCAAAGTTTACATTGCTTTAATGAACAATGGCTTTAATGAGCACTTTTAGATTTATATTCCCTTTTAAACTTCGTCTAAAATGTTTTATATTTCATAAAAAATTAAAGAAGTCCACGCTTTTATGTAAAAGTCTGCAAGTTTCAAAGAACAATATAAAAGTTTAAGATTAACGATAGGATCGTGTACATCCATATATTTATGACTTTTAGGAGAATATTTGGTTTCTAAAAGAATATTTACGTTGGCTAAAATGGTTAAGTATGAATCATGCAGGAGGTCACCAAAATTATGAAATCTTTACTTTAAAGCGATATTTATTGAACGGTTACGTCCGCTATTATATATTTTTATTCAGATTAATATGACAACTTCGGCAATACGGAGAGATTTTATTCTGGATCAGTACCTACTTAAAGACTTCAAGGACTGTGTAAATTGATCATTAAAATGAAATGACATTGGTAAAATATCAAGACTACCTCTAAAAACAGCCTACCTCTAAAACTAACACGAAAACATGCCGATGGCAGCCTGGGAAACTGTAGAGTCAAATCTCTACATAGATTTATTTAAAGAATATTTAATTTATGGTTACATTTAATTAGAAGAAAAATTACAAAACTTAACTAGAAGAGAAAATTTGGTTGAATATTGAAACTAAAAGTACCTAGTACAAACAAAACATTAATTCATTGCAAAGGAGAAAAATATTTTACGGTAGCCACAAATATCCCCAATTAAGTAAATCCAAGAGGAAAGAAAACAGTATCCAAGTAATAAAGGTGACAGTCTACAATAGAAGTACATTCATAATATACTCCCCGAACTTACGTAACGTTTGTTTTTTCAGTACGAAATCAGAGGAATAATCAGTCATATTCGCGCATAATTTTATGTTGGTTTAGTTGATTGGATGTTGTGAGATTGTTAATAGTAAATACTGTGTTGGATTATATACTGTTTTTTGTATTTGAATTGGATAATGTTGTTTATTTAGATGTCATGTGAAAGGTTTGTATTAGTGACAAATTAAGCTATTTGGAAAATAACTCCAACGCTATTCAATTTCAGATAAATGGCAAGCTCTATCGCGGAAACTTTACTAGGTAGGGTAAGTCCGGGGTAGTTGGCCATAGTTTTTTCTAAGCTCTATCAGAAATGAAATACTTTTGTTTTTGTGATTGTATTTATTTTTTATTAAACTTTAAAGATTCAACTATGATATTCTAAACATAAAAGTAATAAATTCTAATAAGATCACCTTATTAATTTAAGTTTTTTAAAAATTACAATTGGCCATCTCTCCCGAAGTGTCCGGGCGTGATGGCCATGGCACTAGAGGTAAGATGGCCATAACTCAATTATAGGCTTACGATTACTTTTTGCCCCATTTTATAGTTTTAAGTCTTCTTTTATCTTCTTCGACGCGCTTTTTTTAGTTATTGTCTCCCCCTTTTCAGTTGACGTCAATTAGGAGACCGCTTTAGAACCTTTTTCAACAAGCACGTGTCCCGGACGACTGTTTAGCTGTAGTATTCATCCATGTTAAATACGTAGTTAGGAGATAACATCTCATTGTCTTGGATAAGGACGCATTCAAGCAGTTGAAATTATGCATTTACTTCTAATTTAACTATTCGGCTAATTCGTAAGCTATTTATCTCACGTCACCCATCGTTGAAGCAAAGCCTTTAGCTTGCATTGTTTTGATAGACGTAACAAATTTATTCTCGTTTTCTTCTCCAAATGAAGTAGGTCCCATTGGTCCTTTCTTGACATTATTTTCTTAAAGCGCGTTGAGAATAAAATTTCAAGGTCGCGTCATGACAATACCGTCACGTCATAGAGTAAGGTGACGATTTTGGTATCTTTGAATCTTGCCAAAGAAGTTTCACTTGTGACACGTGTGCTCGGCACACACGCTCTTTTTATTTTTATTCTTCATTTTATTGTTTTTATAGGTATTTGGTACTGGAGTCCTGCCGCGCGTACCGATGAGCTATCATTACAGCATTAATAGCTGCTTTTAGCGATTCTTCCGACCTCTTACAGCCACTGCCTTTCTCTTGTATTTATTAGGCATCTAAAACAAATATAAAGATAAATCAATTATTTGTACAAAACACTATTTTTATATTATGTCACTATGGCCATCATATACCGACTAGAATTGGCCATCTGTCCTTATATTCCGGGAGAGATGGCCACATCAAAAACTAAAACAAATAATGACATGAAACAAATAATTTTGAGGTTATAACGTAGCACTGTTCGTATACTTTACAACAAATACAAATATACCCATTAATTTAAGAAACTAACACCACACTTGTGAAAAACAGTTGACATCTAAAAACTTAATATTCAAGCTATTCGAATCAAAAAACAAAGGATTTACTTACCTTTTCTTTGTTTTTTGCTTAATCTTTTGCCGTACCTTTGCCCTCTCACACGACACGCAGCAAACTAAGCGCTAAATAGCTAACACCTAGTGAACGAATCCCTGAAATATTTCGATAGGCCATCTCTCCTGTATGGCCATCTACCCCGGAATTACCCTAATCTAAAAATATGATTGTTGTTTGATATATAAACATCACATTTACAAATAATGTGAAATGAATTAGTATTACAGTAACTTAATTACTTTAAAGGGAAGATGGAACGATGTTGTTGGTGCTGTCAGGAAATGCGTCTTGTTTGAAAAATTACCAAATCACTCTGAAACGAAATTAGTGACGATGCTGTTTTCTACACAAAATATTTTAAAGGCTGTTAATACGGAGATCATTTTTTTGAAGCATTTTTACAAAAATTGTTCTAGCGCTCTTAAGTTTAATTTTGTGCTTAATTTTGGAATTTATTTAAACTATCTGATATTGTTTGTATTAGGTTACGTTCTTATAAAATTTGTGCTAACCGCGCTCTTATTTCGTTCTTTATTTTGGGAATTAATTCAAATATTGTGATACTGTTGGGAAGTACAAAGATCATTGGTATGTAAAATTATTTGTTCGACGTATTTAATAGACCCACACATAGTTTCTGGTTTTATTAATATTAATAATTTGAATAATTAAAGGTTATTATAGACCACCAATTACTTAATTTTATTGTACAAGCAACCAATCACTATAAGCTGATTTTGAATATTTCAGAAGCAAGGCTTTTAATAAAAGGGTAATCATAGATAGGATAAAGGTATAAAGGAGTATTGCTTCTATGTTAATATGTATAAGTTTGTTTTTTGTAGAATTTTATATTTCAATGCTCTTTAAATTGTGTGCAAGTTAACCATAACTATAGGAATTAAAATCGAAAGAGATTATCTACAAATTAAACATGTAAAGGAACCTTTTCTTTATTTTTTAATCAATAATAAAATATCTCTTTTTAATTTTAATTAAGTACAAAATAAGAATAGTAGATACAAATAGTTTCAAGTCAAAAGATTTCGCCTTCATAAAATTAAGCTTAACATTTGGATACACGTGTTTAATATCTCGGTACAAAATGACTAAAATATTAATGAACTTTTCACAACCACCTTTTTATAATACTTGACCTGAAAATTAGCGTGCCTAGAGGTTAGTAGGTCACTTACAGTTGTAAAGTAAAATATATTTCCTATCATCAAATATTGAAATAATTATAAAATTTTGTACAAAAGATTTTACAGAAGAATGGTTCTTTTAAATTTAACGTATCGGTTATGAAAACCGCGTGTTGTAGGTAAAATGTATTCGTATGATTTCATTTTAAACTTGGCTGTAGCCGCAATGTTTTTTCAATTGAATTCAGTAAAGATATAATTTTGTTGTAAAAAAATATTACTTTAACAAAAAAAAAAAAGAGAATAAGCATTGAAAAGATTTTTTAAAATAATAACTACAAGAAAATGTTTATGTTAAAATCATTGTTTTATGAGTTAGTGAGTTGGTAGGGATTATCCATATTAACCCAAATCAGATCAGATTTTACCATAAGTAATCACAAATCAATTAAGAATAATTCTAGAACATTTTGTTTCCATCTAATCTCCTTTTATTCTTGTTTTCGTGTAAGGAACTCTATTAAGCATACACCATAACATACATTAGAATAAATTGACATGAAACATTTATTGTATAAACTATGAACCCAATTTACTCAACCGACTAAACTGTTAGCTTAAAAACAGGGCAGACTTAATAAAGAAAACATATCGCATAAACTATATACTAAAGTATATTCACCCTCGTACCTTTCCATCGATCCGTGGCCTTCCTTAATGTTGTTTACCACGCTGGCCCATTCTGCTTGTTTTCAAGTTAATATAAAAAGATTGTGAATGTAATAAAATAAACGGTTATTTAAAAAGGTTACGTTCATTATGATTGCGCCCTAAATGTAGAGATTGGAAATTGTTTTCGACTTTCAAAGTGCGCAAATGAGTGATGGTATTTTTAATATTCATACTATGCTGTATCAAGAAGTTAATATAATTTAATAATGACTAATGAGCATCAATATTAAATATCTCCTGAAACTTAATTTATAGCAATTGGCGTATTTAACAAAAAACCAGAGTCCACAAGGAAAATAATTATCTAACAACTCATTACGCACATTATAGGAGTTGGAAGTCGTAAACTATTTTAATTATTCATAAACAAATTCACGTAATATTGAACGCAGGAACAAAATAAATTCATAAGAAGGTGATATAAAACAGTATTTATACCACAAATAATACATTATCTAGTTATTATAGGACGAATGATATATTGGCGTATATGGTGTAGAGTTGATTGTATGAGTCCATAGAGACTGTAACTACAATATTGTTTAGTACAATTGTGTGGAATAACATCAACAACATCTAAACAATATGCTATCCGTATTATGTTTACATATAGATATTATCTAGATGTCAATTTACTATGTTATTTTCTCATGTTTTTTCTCGATAGTGTTTTGATCGTATCCTCAATACTTATTTGAATGATATTTATTTTTAAAATTGTAGAATTCTTGAATATGAATTTATTAGTTACACGTGGAGTGGATCGCAAATGACAGTTATAATAGGAAGGTTGATTGTCAACCTAGAAAGTACAATAATTATAATCAAATGAGTAACATGGTCTGTACAATAACTGTAAAATAATATAGCTAAGGACAAAGTCCTGTTTTATAGTAAAGTCCAATATACAAACTTTAAATAACAATTGACAACATTTCATTTTTCATAAGGCCATGAAAGAAAAATACCGTTTCTTTATTTTGCTCTTGCGATTACAGAAAAAAAATTATTTCATTTTTTAATCGCATATTTTATGAGAAATAAAATAAAAACGATAAATGTGATGATGACGTCATACATACGGAGGAATAAAAATGCGCCTTAGCCTAATTTAAAAAAAGTAAAAAAAAAACTATCACAGACATTTACAGGGTATGGCATGTGTCAAATATCATATTAATGTCATTTTTGTGAATTATTCAAGTCAACAAACTTTTAAATCAAATCGTGTTATTGTGTTTTGGTTTTCTAATTTAATCTCATTAGCGTGATGTTTGTTTGATTGGAGTTGGACCAATTCATTTATATTATACAAATAGTGCCTATAGTGTTCATAATTTTCTTGAAATAAAAGACTTTGTTTACTTACTAAAAGTTGTATTTATTTAACACTTTCCAACGTTTTTGGGATAGGTAGTATATTTGTTTATCAGAAATTTTCAGCACCCCTTAACAAATCCTGCATAAAGTCATCATCATCAGTACTTGTGAATAATTTTCTTTTGTTTAAAATTTGGATCAGCAAATAACAAATTACAATATTTACAAAACTTGACGAATCAAAGTGACAAATGTGCCAAAATGTCAACTGTCAAGATTTTTTTTAATTTATACTAGGTAATGTGGCAAAGGAAAAAATGTATTCCTCCGTATGTATGACGTCATTTGGCGCTTACGACATTTTAGAATGAGATGATTTTAAAACTCAAAAAGATGAATGAAAACTTCGATATTTAGAAAAAGCAAAAAATACATGTATCATAATTTTTGATCTAGTTTTCATTAAAATAAAAAAATAAGTAGCTTAAAATTTTGAAATGTTGTCAATTGTAGTTACAAGCCTTGTCGAATATAATCTTATCCATCCATAATCGTAATAATTGCGATTCAATTGTATTTTATAAGTCAGAAATTGTATGGAATAAAATTATATGCTTAATGCCGGAATGCCGGAAAATGTAAACAACGCGCATAGCCAGTGTTTATTTATTGTTTTAGCTCTAATATTTGGAAACATTGTAAACGGTGAATTGTAAAGTTATTGATACAAGAGACAGATTCATATAAAATTGACGATTAATAATATTTAATTGCGATTTACTCATAATATTATGGAGATTAATACCATGTATTATTTTATTAAATTGAACATCAATGAACGATAATGTTATGTAGAAAACAATTACGTATAAAAAATTTTTGTATTCAATGCCTATTAGTTTAAACTTGCGTAAAACGAAATAAACTCCTTTCTCACGATAAAGTGACAATAATATCCCGTTTAACGTTCAAGTTAATGCTTTGTGGCGATTAAACTATCCAAAGAAATAGGTCATTCAGTCAAGCCCTTTTGTATCTTTTTGCCGTGTAACTAAGGACCCTTATATAGTTGGAGTAAAAAGCTAAAGCCTAAGTAGAGAGAAAACGTTGAAACTAAATGTACCGCCGTAATTATGGACGTGCATTCATAGACAGAGCTGCGTCAGACTCAGTCAACATCTTGAAATTAAATGTTAGATTTCACGTTTAATTTTTTACACTACTGCAGTCTGCAATGCCGTAGAGTTAAATGTTGCATCGCTTTTATTAATTTCGTGGTTAATGTCCTTATTTCTGAAAGTTAGAGACTTATTTCGTGGATCGAATTGAAAATAAACAACGTTAGTCTGGTAATTAAATTTTCATCCGATCTACGTGCTTTATCAAAATGATTTTGTAATGTTTTTCTTGTTTAAAATATCTGTCAGCTTTACGGTTGTTGAATACCTATAAATTATGAAATCTTGATATATTCGAGGGTTGTTTAACGACTATTTATCTAGCCGATTTTCTTCTTATTTATAAAAGTAAATAGGCAAGTAGCTAATAGACGGTGTTTAATGTTAAAAATATGTTATGACCATTCAAAAGTGCGTCTAGAAGAAGTCTAATTGAATAAATGAATGTTTGAGTTTGAGTTTGAACAGAACTTTGCCACACAAACCTTTTTTCTTCCGCAAAAACAATATATATGAGCATCGTGACACCCCTTCAGCAAATTACCTCTTTGTCGGTGCAAAATATCGGTTTACGTGATCATTAGAAACTCACACAATGCCAGTGTCTATTTGGGCCAAACAAAGCAAGATAACGCAGTGTTAGGATGAACGGAACTCTCAAATAGAGCGTGATTCAGCATCATAATTGTTCACTGGAACTGTTTTGGAACCGAAGGTTTCAGAGCCTGTTTGTAAGCGAGTTAATCTTTTCAATGTTCATAAGGTCAATTGTTCTTTAGCTCGTTTTTAGAGATTCATTGTTGGATTTTAGGTTATTGTTTTACGATATTTTTTAAGTTATTTATATACTGACATAACGTGGTTATTCTGGAAATCAGTTTGTTGAATAATATTGCTTTGTTTTTAGACTTAGACTTTGTTGAAGATGAAATCCCCATTACAAGGATTACAAGAAAAAGTAACTGAAATATTAATAAATAGGGAATACTTTTATTTACATAAAAATTCAAAGAAATAGTCCCGTAGTATCTAGTTTTTAGAAAACTAAATATGAATTAATAAATAACTTCATACCGAAAAATCATGAATATGAAATAAAACCTGGTTATAACGGATTTCATTATTTCCTTTCCTTAAATTACAGCTTAAATAAATTTCTATTAATCCGACTACCATAAAATTCCTGAATCTCTTTTGTAAGTGATTATAGCGAGATGAGTAATGATAATTGCTGAAACGGGAGGCCAAAGTGAGGCAAATAGATTTAAATAAGCTTTAATGATATAATTATACGTTATAAATGGATGTAAAGAATCACCGGGAAGTTAATATGCGGTGTAATTGTGGTGTAATATAATGATAATTACCTTCTTCACGTTTGATGTCTCTGGTATTTTACAACTGTGAATTAATTTAAATGCAGTAAGAGTGGATTGTAGAGTCATTTTTACATAAAGGGTTGTCAATAATTATAATAATGACCTCGCTGTAGAAATGGTTTTAACCATATGCTTAAGCATGTTTTAACCATTTTAACTGTTTTTAAAAACTATAACCGTTATTTAATAATTTCTTATTATAATATTATTTATGTTTAAAGGGATATATTTTTTCTGTTCACCTAATGTTTCTATCACGTATATATCATTCCATATTACATAATGTATCTTGATATTTTTTTTAAATAAATTATCTATTTTTGAAAAAATAATTCTATGTATGCACAATCTTTTTGTTTAGATACTTCGTTTTCGTCTATAATTCCATAAGCTCACATTATGTTTTGTAAAAGAGATTCGCGTTCAAACTTTCAGTTCCTATGTGCTGTCTAAACTTATTTCAACTCGAAGTTTTCGATAGCTTTTAGGTATATACCTACTGTTACGTTATGTACTTTGCAGCAGTGTGCCGAATTTAGAATTTAGTAATTTATACTTTTTTTTCCAACCGTTAATAAGACAATAATTTGTTAAACTCAAACGAACTCAAAACTTGCTTAAGCGAAGCGGTGGTCGATATAAAAGTAGAACATTAAAGGAAAGCGCAATCCAATTTTTCTATTCACTTCTAATACTCTTTAGACACAAAAATAAAATCCAAATGAACACAACTTTTTAAACAACTAGAATTTTTCAGCGTAACCACTGCGGGTTGGGACCGCGCGGATAAAACGCTAACCGAAGTTAACAAGCGCTGTAAACATAAAACAATAGGTTTCAAAACAATTTAGATAATTAAAGTCAATTGAGAGGGCATTCGGCTTCGCGATTTGCTAAACACTCAGCTATAAAGCTTTATGTAGCAACTCCAACCGACAACAACGCAATCGACTCCACAATTACACAACCAGCCATTTTGAAAGCACATTATTTGTACTCAGCAATTTGTTACGAATTACCCGCTACGTGTTCTTTTGAAACAGCTATAATAAAATGCTTTTATTTATTAAAACTACACCTTTTGTTCAATGAATTGCCACAATATTTGATATAGTTAACCTATTCAGGAGCTTTATGAAAAAGGGAATTATAATAATATTTTTCATAGCCCAGATTTTTAAATCCCATATTTTGAAATAGTCCTACATGGGCCGCGGACTGCCCAGGGCTGTATCTCTATAGTGCATCAATTCTCTAAAGGGCCTCTGCGTGTTGGTCCTGTGTCCTCACGTAAGCCTCCCAAAGGACCGGGTATCTTCCTTCTGGTGATACCCGTGTATTATGGAGATAAAAAATTACTACTGTATACATTTAGGTCTATATACGCTGTTAGAAAGTTAACTAAATACTTATTCGGAACGGAAATTTAAAATATACAATATATAAGAATTCTTAGAATCACGTAAGCAGGTAGAAAGCTGGAAGTTGACCTCTTCTATTCTTATAAGCATTGAACTGAGCACAAAGCAAGACTTACGTTAGGGTTAAACTTTAAAAGAAATGTCCAGAACACGAATGGTTTGGCTCAAACATATGAACTTTATTATATTCAACTCTTTTGAAAATAAAGAAGAAATTTAAACTAAAATATATGACGGACGAGGTACAATTTATAAGTTTAAGGCTGTTAATTAAGTTTTTAAATGTTTCCGAGCGCATTCAAATAAATATAAAAGTGAATGGGTTTATTTATAGTTTCTTTTGACCAAATTTCACTCATACTTTTAATTAAATTCATATTTTTAAATTGAAATTTCTAAAAAAAATTATGATAAGTTTTTTGAGTATCCGAATGAAATAATAAATTCAAGTAGTATATTTTCAAAATTTTATTTGTCCTTGTATTAGGTCCTTACATGTTTCATCGAGTCCAGTCGAATATACCTACATTTCCTTCGTATTTAAACATAAATTCGAAAATTAGTTGAATAATATATTGATCTCTATAGAGATCTACGAGCAGCCCGTCATTCGTTTTGATTTGATTCCTGTTAAAAGCATTGTTCCATATAAAACTATAAGCTTATTTCTAAAGTATTATTGATATTTTTAATTAATAAGATCTTTTTATTTCAAATCAAAATACATTGAATCATTTCCCGAATCTCCGGGAGATCTACAAATTATAAAAAACAGATTTTATTCTCAAAACTCAGAAACGTTAAAGCTTTGTCAAGATAGATTTATTTAAAGCGAAGTTTTACAGCGTCTTATACAATTACACCGAGCGTGGTTTGCCAAATTAGCTCGGTCCTCTTTATAAATGCATGCCGAGCCCACCTGGGTGATTACATTTTAATTTTACCCTCCATTGTTTGCTGTTTAACTTCGTAATTTATTCAAAACGACAGTACTCTTTAGCCAAAATGTTAGATGAGGAATGAGGAATTATTTTTTAGGACAAGTCGTAAACGCAAAAAGACATTCGACCTTTCGAAGCCCGTTTAATTATTTAGATGATATTTATGGTTATTCTGTAATCGGGGTCAGATATTTAATATTTATTTGTGCGAGTTATTAGCGGTTTCAATGAAGAAGGGTTAATTAATGTATTGTGGTATAATGGACATTCCTTACGTAAATAATGTGATTGTGAAATGATTGTTATACATTCGCTTAGAGAGACAGGCGATAAATATTATTAGTTAAACAGTTCGACTGTTCTAAAATATAAAGGTAAATTTGGAGGTGTATATTAGTTACTTGATATTTTTGAAAAAAAAGTAACAATTACATATTTTTGAATATGCAATACTGTAAAAATACGAACTTTTAAAATCATAAAATACGTATTTTAAAATGCGTTCATAATGTATGCTAAAACCGTTTTGTATTCATAACGAAATTGAGTGAAATATTCTTCGCTGCTTATGAGCAAAAAGATGAATATTTTCGCAGTCATAAGATTGTTGAGGTCGCATAAACGTCAACTAAATTGGTATAAAAACAAAGGGTGCGATGCTCGTAAAGTAATAAAGAAAATATATTGTAGCTAGTCTAGATATATCCGTCTCTAGCAATGGGCGGTCAGTCTTTGAGTTATCGTGAGCTTTGTAAGAATAATAACCTAATTTACACGGGGTTTAAAGCCAAAAGCAAAACGCAATGTTGTTTTTCCTCTTTAGAATGCTCGGTTCGAGTAAATTAGTTAAATCCGCTTTAAAATTCAATTTGACGTTAATTTTGAATGCAAAATAGCAGAATGCGGGCACTTGTGTTTGCTATTTTTTCAGGAACGTTTTAAGACGTCATTGAGAAATGTTTGAGATATATTATGTTTTGCAAATTTTAACGTGTAAAATGACGGAGTGGGTGTGGTACTTGGGTATCTCATTAGTCTTTGTATATGAGATTTTGGCGGCAAAGCTTTTAGATATGTTAAGGGGTGGTTAAAAGGTTACCTATGAAGACTAAATTTAATTGCTGCGATGAAACGACGTTTGCATATTTACAAATTCACATGAAGGATTTGTAATAGTGCCCTTTGTTTCTCATACAACAAAGAGAAATACCTACCCTGTTAAAAAATTGGAAGATTTAAAATACATCAAGAATATATTATTTCGCAGATTATCGAGGATTCTTTTTAAGGAAATTTCCTATTCTTTTTGAAAAATATATTAATTAATATTAACATAAAAAAGTAACATATTATCGACTTTTTGTGTAATGGCTGTTAATCCAAACTGGTATGAAATAAATTAAGCAAAGAAGATTTTATGATACACAAGCGTGCACTAGATATATTGTTTTAAATTCATAGTTTGCAAGTACATTATTACCAGGCTGATTCGCACGAATCAGCTTCGAAAAGCTCGCTCAGTGTGAACCAGCCTCTTAGATCACTCTCCTCTCTCATCATATATTGATGAGGAGGGCTTATAAAAATATATTACAGACATTTATTGTGTTATAGGTAAGTTTAAAATAGATCCCTTTTCCTTTTTTTCGCAGTAACAACGTAGGGAGAGATCTAGGCAGGAGGAAATTTTACCGCGTTTTCCGAGGCTCAGGAATTAAAATAAATATATAGATAGTATGTGGTATGGCTCTTGTCATTATACTTATCTTGTTTATTTAGGCGTCGTTTGTGGTTGCTCCGTACTAACGCGGTTTTATACGAGCATTTAGCAGTTTAAATAT
The DNA here is from genome assembly GCA_029959065.1 of Colias behrii. Taxonomy (NCBI): domain Eukaryota; kingdom Metazoa; phylum Arthropoda; class Insecta; order Lepidoptera; family Pieridae; genus Colias; species Colias behrii. Next base: position 3,803,734 of record JARWMC010000019.1, on the reverse strand, counting down.
TAAATTAAAGTACCTGGGTCTTAAGGTCACGTTTTTTTCGAAGCAATTAAATTGCAATGAAAAGGACAAAATATTAAATGTTAAAATTGTATTGGTTTATATAATGTAGATAGAAGAATGTGTTATTTACGTTTCACAATACTCATCAAAAACGAAGTTATTTTTTTTAATGACTCGGATTATTGATTTCATTTTTCCTAGCTTCATTATCTTTAGTTTTTTTCTATTCATTTCCCTCCTATATTTTTTCCTTCTTTAATAGTACCTAGATGTTCTACAAAATTCAATAACAAATATCTAGAGCAATAGATCGGCCCGATGTTACATGGCCCATGGAAAATTACACCTTCACCCACTTTCAGTGTGTAATCTCTATATTTTATCCCTTGCCCTAGAATATCTTATTCATCCTACATTATTAAGATGTTCCTGTTTGGGTCACTGATACTACTGGCTTCGTATTTTAGATGAAATCGATTAGGATGTTTATACCGTGGATAAGGGAGGACGTGATCAGAATTTGTAGTGTATTTTTGACTGGAAGAATATCTTCATAAATCTTTAGAAATAATGTATAACTTTCTGTCGAAATTATCTATATTTGGTTTTGTATAACTGGGTGGCTTTAAATTAAATGGTTCTAGACTGCATCTTGCGGAACAGAAAAACGATATTACTAGTATTATTATAACACTGATTTCAAAAATTGACTGCAGATGTGATTTATTTATAGAAAAACCAATTTCAAAAATATAAATTTAATATGTGTTTAATATCAATCAAAACATTTATTTCTAAGAAATAAAATTTACATTTGACAAAATGTCGCACAACTGTTATTTTTCATGTCATCCTTGGCGTAACATTTTAACAAGAAGCTTATCACTACATAGTATAAAACAAAGTCGCTTTCCCTGTCCCTATGTCCCTATGTCCCTATGTCCCTTTGTACGCTTAAATCTTTGAAACTACGCAACGGATTTTGATGCGGTTTTTTTTAATAGATAGAGTGATTCAAGAGGAAGGTTTATATGTATAATAACATCCATTAAATAGTGGAGAAGTACTGTTATTTTTGAGGTTTCTAATGTGATGTCGTAAAAAATTACATTTTTCCGCTTACATTGCAAACGCAGGCTGAACCCTACGAGTTTTATCAAAATAATGTACTAAGTATTATACACATTGAAAAGGTCTACAGAAAAGTCTGCGATGGTATATGTCTATCTCTTATGGATAACGCACAATAACTTTTTTTTGTCATTTACTTTTTACGACAAATAATGGCTAATTTTCGATGCGATTTTAACCAATACAGCATTAATCATTAACCAATTAAATACCTTGAATACATTGTTCATTTAATATAGATCTATAAGGCCCTTTACACCGTATGATTTAAGGGAATATTTTCGAAAATATTACAGATTTAAAAATTGCGGGACGTAGCGTTTGCGGCGGTACCGGCCGGCCGCCCGGCTATCTATTTTATACCCGTGCGAAGCCGGAGCGGGCCGCTATGTTTTTATATACAACGTTCACAGTTTTTCTGTAGTGTATTTAGTATCAGCATTGCACCCGTGCGAAGCCGGGGCGGGTCGCTAGTCATTTTAATAATTCCCTTAAGCTTCTTTTCCTAATTGTGTTCAGCGGCCGTGAAATTTAAAAACCGAAAGCTTTTAAATTCCAAATCCTCACCACAGATGATCTAAAGTCCAAGATTAAATGCCTAGACAGTCGCTTAAAAGGGACCATTAAATGAATGGACTTTTTGTAAGTCTATCGGAAAACGATTTGCTAGTCTTTGCAAGTAATCCGACGATCTTGTGAGTGCATGTCATTGTTTTCTCAATTGCAAAAAAAGCATATTGTTCCTACATGAATACAGTAAACACGTCTGAGTATTGATTATAAAACCTATTACCTATTTTAAAGTTGTGTTCCTTCAGAGTGTGAGCATGCAATGATGTTGATATGAAGAAATTTCTTAAATGGTTTAGATTTCTATTTATACTTTAAATAATATGACACAAAACAATATTGTTGATCATATTTAACTCTATCTCGTGCATTATGTGCATTGAATGTAGATATTTCATCAAGTCTTTGCTTCAGTTCTATATAGCATCCACACTAAATATAGATAGGTAAATACATATTGTTGGAATTTATCCGTCTCCCAGCGCAATAACTAGCGCCACACAATACTTACGATACGTGCCGTCTGCGGCGCGAGGCAATACGGCGAATTGCCAAATTGCCAAAAAAACAGAGGCAGAGGTGCGAGCCTTTTGTTTTCGGCTTCCGTGTGGAATGAGAGAATGTTTGCAATTGTTGTTTTTTTAATAATTTATTGGTAATGGAAATGGCTTGAAGATGGTTTAAAGATGCATTTTAGTAGCTTTTCTTATAAATACGCATTTTCAACAATTAGGTAAATACAATTATTACTACATAGCTCGGATGCAACTTGTAGCAAAATAAACATAGGGCGAGAGTTTATTGATAGTAATTGAACTTAAGATCCGTTGTTTGTATACTGTGGTTGAAAGTTATAGATGAAAAGAAACGAATACACTTATCTGTACTAATATTATAAAGCTGAACAGTTTGTTTGATTGATTGTTTGTTTGAACGCGCTAATCTAGGGAACTACTGGTCCGATTTGAAAAATTATTTCGGTGTTAGATAGCCCTATTACCGAGGAAGGCTATAGGCTATATATCATCTCGCTAAGACCAACAAGAGCGTAGCACTACGGGTAAAACCGCGGAGCACAGCTAGTTTATAATATTTCTTCGCATACATTTCACGTTCCACAGATCCACAAACATGTAATTCCCCTGCTGCCAAAATTCTTTAGACCACGCCACTGCGTACAACACGGTTCCACTTCTATGGAGGTCAAAGGTATCCATGTTACGAGCTTAGCACTTGACACGGCGCGCCCCTCTAGGGCCCTCTGGTGAAGAGTTTACACTCCCCAGAACTAAACACTAACATCTCTTTGAGGTTGGATTTGGAAGAATTTGTTAGGCTGTGGTAATGTGATGACGCACGCGACAGTTCGATACTTGATTGTTGTAATATTACCTATAATTTTGGTAATTGAGAGAGCAAAATGCTGGTCATTAACGACTAGCAAAGATGTGAAGATGCGATATCATGAGCATGAACAGAAGAAGCGATAACTTTGTCTTGATATTAAATTATTATATCAGAAGAACCCAGTAGAAGAAATTAGAAAATATACCTTACTAAGAAAATGTTGATTCATTGATGTGGTTTTACCTTTTCATTGAGATAATATTACTACGTATGGAGGAGACACCACGAACAAAATCTGTGCGCCATTTTTTTGCTCTAACTAAGTTTTAAAAATTATTATCTAGTTAGGTACTTACCGATGAAAGTTATTCCTTTGCACTTTTCCGTATTATTTGTGCAATATCGTAACACACACGAAGGCATATTTGATGCGTTTCACTTTAAAACAAATAAAAAATGAGCGTGCAGTTACGCCATATGGCGTATGTTGAGCGGAACAGAAGTGATGTAGGCGGTGTCGTCTCCATATGTATATCTCAATGTACCTTTTTCTAATATTTGCCCTTAATATAATGTAACAAGAAAACAAGTAAATTGAGTCGGTACTGTAATGAAGCAACATAGTTATTTATTTCGTTCTGAGAATTCGTCCCTAGGTTCAATTACAGAAGTCCAATTAAAAATATAATTTGAGATTTCCTCAATACCGCGAACGTACCGATGCTTGTTAAAAGAGTACAAAATAAAAGGCATTCTACACGTTACATGAAAATTTATTGAAATATTATTCTCAGTTCATGTTGCGAAATTTCACACCGCAAAAATGTGCAGCGTTGAAGTTTAAGCCCGGAATTAAAATATGGTTGTTATAATCTTAATTGATGCATGGCTTGGGTGTACGTGTTTCTGAAAAGCTTAAAATGTTCATTTTTCTTAAATATATAAGTAACATCTTCATCATATTACACGGTGTATATTTTATATTTAGGATAAGCTACTCTTCTGCGATTTTTAAATGTTCTACAACTATAGTCGGAATATATAACTTGAAGCTTACTTGAAGCATGTTTTATTATTAGTTATATACCTATATTTATGCATACCTACGTAACAAATAATTTAATTCGACGAAAGAAGTGTTCAGTGTCTCGCAGCTAAATCAACATTCAACAACTACAGACTAAAAATACATTCAATTTGCACCTCACCATTCACAGAAATAGAAAACAATGGCTGAAAAGAAACCAAAACGCAGCGACAATTTTTGCACAGAGTAAAAAAATACGAGCTCGTGTAATTTTTGGAGGTGTTCCCGCCATTTATCACAGTTTCAATGGACATATACCGCAGTGTCAGAGCTGTCATATGGTCTGAATGAATTATTTAAAGCTAACGCTTCTAGAAAGTTCTTATTTAATCGTTGGACGGTATTGTTTAATTGCATTCGTATTGTTGCAATATTGTTATAAAAAAGAGCGTGTGTGTCCGGCACATGTGTCAGAAGTGAAACTTCTATTGTAAGATTCAAAGATACCAAAATCGTCGCCTTACTCTATGACGTGACGGTATTGTCATGACGCGACTTTGCAACGCGCCTAAAGTAGTTTCGCTTCAAAAAGTAATTGATGCGTGAAATTTTACAGATCAGAATTTTCCGACAGTTATCTCCCAAGTTAGCTTAAAATCTGCCTGTTTTTACAATCCTACGCTAACATATATTCCGGTTGATTAAAGCTTATAGTATAAACTTATAGTATTTCTTTATTGAACTGGATTTCCAAATATCTGAACCGCCATAGCATAAAACAGTTTATGTACCCCTGGTTCGGAAAGCGGAAAGATTTGCTCATTCCTTTTCCTGGTCCCTAACCATGAATACTTTATAGGATTATCAAAAGCGAGGAGCTGCGTACACCGTGCTTTTGTTAACGGTCGATAATATTTAATCACTAGATTTCCGCCCGCGGCTTCGCCCGCGTTTGCAAAGGAAAACCCGCATAGTTCCCGTTCCCGTGGGATTTCCGGGATAAAAACTATCCTATGTGTTAATCCAAGTTACCCTCTATATGTGTGCTAAATTTCATTGTAATCGGTTCAGTAGTTTTTACGTGAAAGAGTAACAAACATCCATACATCCATACATCCATACATCCCTACAAACTTTCGCCTTTATATTAGATATTAGATGTAGACTAGGACAAAATATTCTTTTAATGGAATTGGAATAAAAAATAACAAGGTTTTTGAATTGAAATGGACGAATAATTTACGATTTACTTATATTTAAACGGTGTAATATTATATCCTAGAGCATTATTTATATGTTTATAAAGAAATGATACCCATCTGATTTTGAAGTTATTTCAATGTGTGCAAAACATCAAAAAATTCCTTCTTTTCTAAAAAAAACTTTATTAACTCTCGTTAGTAGATTTTTTCTATAAAAATATACATCATATGTATAAAAATATGCAACATATTTCAAAAAACTTTTCTAGCATTTCAATAAAAAGGTATTTACTTTACGTCCTCCGTCCCCAGTCCCCACAAAGCCTATACAATATACATTATTTGCACAATACACATGTTTTCATTCTCTAAACAACCGGAGCGTTTCAAAAACCTCAAGCGCCACGAAACCGTTAATCGAAAACATAAAAAAAAAATTGATTGCTCATGTCCTCGCTGAACAAACACTGAATTGTTAGAAGTTCATTCACGAAAAGCTAACACGGGCGATAGATAAATGGAACAAACAAAACTAATCTCTCAGTTATGATGAATGGTGGTATTCGAGCGGAGCGTATTGTTCTCCGCCGGGATTTAGTGAAACGCAGAAACGCATGACCATATTCGGAGGGAAAGATGTCAATTTATAAGGATTATTTTAAAGTAATATGTATTATATTACAATTACAATGCTAAGAAGGTGTAGCGAACAGTCGTATCGTGCTTATTGTTATATTGTCCTGATTCTTTTTTTGTGTCTTGATTAAGCTTATTTGTTATGTCCTTGTTTAGTTTTTTGTGCTATACCAAATTGGTTCGGGCCTTCGATGCAACATTTTGTTTATCATTAAGTTAACCTCCTATAATTAGTGCAATTCAAACGAAACAGTGTAAGTTTATCTATTTTACATTATAATTATATTATGTGTTGTCTAGAGGAGTAATTTTCTACGGAAATTATCTACAAGAATTGAAAATCAATGATTATAGTTTATTTTGTCTTTCCAAGTGCTCTACCTTGGCTCTTCCTATCGATAAGCACGATTTAAGTATGTTTTTATCGCTTTCAACATAGTCGGATGAAAAACATGCGGCTGATATTTCATTAAAAGCTCAATGCTATTATTTCTACATTAATACTTTAATGTATCAAATTGTAAATCTGCAATGACTCGACTTTAATTTAGCAAGATTTAAGTATTGATATAAAGGCCTTGTTAGGAAAATAAATGAATCCAACACGGTGATATAACACGATTAAAATAGAATTTCCAAATCACAAAGCTCTCTCGAGACAATATTCTTAAAGATATACACAGGATATTCCTTAGGTGAGTAAGAAAGATGAAAAATTCAAAGAATCACTTCAGATAACAGGGGCTTGAGATTCAAAGGTATCGAGCCTCGGCCCACTGCGGCTTGAAAATCTCGAAATATGCTTATCTAAAGGAATACCCTAGTCTGTTATTAAACAAGGGGCAAAGTTTGGATATAACGATGATGTAACTACTAATGCTACCAGCTACATAATACTAATGATACTCATGTCGCATAGTAAAAGTAAAAGAAAAATTTCATTGATAAGCATACAGCTGTTTCTGGTTTGGAAATATTACGTTTGAGCACAGTAAGTTGGGCGCAGTTAATATCAGATATTTTAGGTTACGTGTACATATGCATCTAAGGCTGGACACGTTGACAATATATCGAATATACAGAATCTGTCTACCATACCTATTTCAGTTCAACTGGTGCCAATCAGTTTGCCGTATGAATCAAAAGATATTTCAAGCAAAGATATTATAAGTTCTTCTTGTAGATGTTACAGATGTCGTCTTTAGCAGCTACTCGGGGACGGATAATGGTTACATCATATCGTTTTAGGGTACGGAAAATTTTAAATTCAATGAAAACGGATTATTGAAACAAATCAGCCCATCAATCGTAGTAAATGGAGCGGTTAATTAGAGCAAGTGTCGACAGGTCGAGTTAGGTAAAGACTTACTAAGTAGGGAGTTATCGTTAAATTGATCGGAGCTGTTTATTCAACCAACACTTGCGCTTCGCTGATAACAAACTTTCCTTTAGCAATCACTTCCTTCGTTGCTTGTTGCTAGTGATTTTATAAGTGAACACGGGTACATGAAACATTGAGTTAGATAACTATGTAACTACATCGTGTTGTGTGTCTCAAGTTCGATTAGATAAGTACGGATGTTGTTTTCTCTATTTCAATGATTGTATTCTTGTCTTCTGTATCCATTATTTAGATCTATACAACGCGAAAGTTTGGATAAATGTCTGTTATTTCTTCAAAACTACTGTTAGGATATTGATGAATCTTGGTCGTACTTGGTGGTATCTACCAGCTCTACATATCTGTGAAAGTGTAATAAGCAATTACAGTTTATATAATATAAATCAGCACATATTTGTTTCTGCTGGGACATATACTTCGAATAAGGATTTCAGACACGAGTTAAGTAAAATAAGCTGCTATGAAATTTTATATTTACCTGAAACATGAGTAGTCAGTAGGAGTTAAAAATATAAGACAAACTCAAAATCAAACATTTATTTATTCAATTAGACTTCTTCTAAGCTCTTTTGAATCTTCAAATTTATTTTTTCTAATTATCACGATAAATTTTAAAGGTAATGAGGTCGGTTAAACGTAGGTAGATCTTAGATAGATAGATAGATAAAACTTTATTGCACACACAGAAATTAACATATAACACAGATATAATACGACAAACAGAGACAAGTAGGTACAAATCGCTAGGTAGCGATCTCTTACAGACTACCATTATTAACATGAATGGGTGAGCAAAAATTAATGCGTTGGGAAAAATGATATTTTATTATATAAGTAAAAAGTACTGCTAACTATACTGAACTGCCATAAATATTCCAATAAAATACAGCATTAATTTCCTTAACTAATACATACCCATATCACGTTAGTGTCATAAATCCCATTTGAGCTTGCTCTCTTTGTTTTACCCAAGCGATATAACAATTAATTAAAATTATAACAGCGCGTATATTACTCTTGTTTTCATCTATTAGCACAGAATACTTAATAGTAGCTAACTCTACTATTAGAGTTGATTCGAGCGTTCAAGGGATAGAGGAAATGATCTGACCTATTTAGGCGATAATCCATCGATATTAATGAGAGAAAATATTAATGAATACATATTTTTTTTTAGTTGTTTTGATGGATTAATATTAAATATGCATATTTTGAACATACTTAAAAGAACGTGGCTCGCATTACTTTCGCATTTTTAATATTAGTAGAGATGTGGGAAAATGCATCTTTGTATAATGCAGTTACGCGTATATTTACTAAGAGATTTATATATTTTTTGGTAAGGCAAGTAAAGATGAGATTCACAGAAGAAAAATAAGAGATATGATATAATTTTGATTTACCTAATAAAATAAAAACAATCATTATTAAACCAAATTGCACTAATATAAACACACAATTAACTAAATATGTAATTTATGAGATAATAACTAAAACGTACTCAAGAATTACAATCTAGGTGGCCATAGTCGTCTACAAAAATGTACAAGTAAAAGGTACTTTCAAAACCTATTAAGCTTTCTCACGACCTGAAAACCAAGACTCTTCTTTCGTAGTTTAAAACGAGACTTGAAATGTGAAACTTTCAGCATAGAATCACAAAAGTTTTAAAATAAAATATTACCGTGATGCATGCCTCCACACCCGGGACGACATCGGATTTTTCATTTAAACTTCCCTTCCTGTTACGTGTTACATACAAACACGCTTACTTGCTTTGTAATATTTGTTTGATTGTTGCGTTTCAATTGAAATATGTCACCGACAAGCGAGTTATGTTTCAAACGTGTTCATGAATGAAAACAAACGGAACCCAATGTTCGATATAGAATATAATGTTCTTGCTATCGTTCCTATCACAAATAGTGCATTCATATTTGTTGAAAGAGTGCACAATATGCGCTGATTAAGTTCCTCATTCATTTTCAGTATTTTGCAAGTTCAATTGAAACTTACAACTAAGCTTACGGCATTTATTGGCATTCAAAACACATTTAAACAGAGATTTAATCCGTACTTATATAATATTTCACTTTTAACATAAGAATGAAGTAATAAAACTGAATACAACACCGAACAAGCCTGTAAAGGGCAAAGGCGAGAAATTGATTGTGCGTAAACAAAAGGAAGGCCATCTTGAGAACAAACTGTGACGTTGGATTGTTTGTTATTTATTATTATTAGACGTTACTGACTTGGCCTTTTTGTTTAGCGGGGAGTAGGGTTCAGAGACACAATATGGCTGAGTCATGATAAGATTTAAAGTATCATACGGAGTTATGAATTTTGTATCTATGTAGCGCTTTTGTGTAATAAATTCACAAGAACTGTAATGGAATAAAAATTTATGTAATTGTATAATGTGACACATGAATAATAAATAAATAAATATTTCAGGGCAATTTTCACACATGGCACTATCTGATCCCATATTAAGCTTTCGCTTGTGTTATGGAAACCAGATAGCTAATAAACATATACATAAATAATTTTAAATAAATACTTATATAGATAACTAGCGGTCCGCCCCGGCTTCGCCCGTGGTACATATTTCGCAATAAAAGGTAGCCTATGTTCTTTCTCAGGGTCTAAAGATTATCTGTGCCAAATTTCATCAAAATCGGTCCAGTAGTTTATGAGCCTATTCATTACAATCAAACAAACAAACAAAAGTTTTCCTCTTTATAATATTAGTGTAGATTAACACCCAAATACAGAGCAAACATCTATGTTCATCACACAAATATTTGCCCGGTGGAAATCGAACCCACGACCTCTGGCTTGGAAGGCAGGGTTGCTACCAACCAATAGTAATTGTTTGTAAAATTGATTTTTTTAACAAAGATAAGATAAAGAAACAAGCACTGCACAGTCTTTAACAATACTCACAAAGCATCGTACCGCGAAAACGTCTTACACTCGCCTTAAATTGATTGTAAGTGCAGAGTGCACTGCATTTGATATATCCATTGTATCTCCCACTTCAACCCAGTGTTCATAAGTGCAATCCGCAAAGAAACGCGGACTCCTCGGAGACACGTCTTGAATCTTTCACAAGTCCTGAAGAGCTTTTTATGTTAAGAAATGTAAACTTCGCCGTTAAAATGATGGAAAATAAATAATAGCTGTATACTGTATAGTTCTAATGAAAAACAAACTGCGGACGTCCTAGTTTTGTAAAAGTTTTAAACAATATGACAGATGATTATTTGTGTTTTTAATGCGTAATCGTGCTATGTCAAGATTGATCCGGAAGACATTTATAAGTAAAGGACGCTGACTTGAAAAAACGATACTTGACTGAATTTAATTATACTTCTATCATATCATATATAACAAATTGTTAATCCCCAGGTGTTGTATGGAAATAAAAAGCTTTTTTTATTTATTTTACTTATACCCTTCTATCATATATGCAGCTAATGATACACTATAGTTAAGATAGGTCGTTCGCCTCACCCTTTAAACCCTCAGTAAATGTAGTGTGAATCCTCGTCACCTCGTGTAGATGTTATCTAGTCGTGTAGATGAAACAAGCATGTAAAGTTTACATAAGCGATGAGTGTAAAAGCTCAGGTATAAGATGTAATTATAATTTACATAATATAAGGCTCGTAACATAGATCATCCTTCTAAATAGTTCGTGCACGTGAGGTTTCAAGGTAATTCTCAATTTCCCTTGTAGGGAAAGAAAATGACTTGAAGTTTAAATTCCATCATTATTTCCCATTGCAAAAATGACTCAACTTTTACGCAAACGCTTTGCTTTTTACGCAAGTATTACGTAGTCAAAGGAATAAAAACTCTATAAAAAAAATCACACAAAAAAATTTGTTAGCATTATACCTACAGCAAATTAGTGTAGGAATCATGATATTGTTTTACTGCTTTTGATAATTTGAGCAAAATCTTTAACATTGAAAATAACAATTATTATTAATATAATATGCATTAAATTGAATGAATATAACAAAAACTAACATTTGCATTCTCTATACAATCGAATGTTGTACAGTTTATTATATCTAGTTTTGTATGTACGTACTTATTATATCTATCGAAGACGTCGGGCAATGACCTATATCGCTATACCTGTATAGAAATGTATAAAAGTGGATTGTAAGTAGCATTAACACAAGAGAGCTTATATTTTCAACTCTCAAATGCTTAAGACAAGACCTTTGCTGTTAAGTAATGATACAAATAATTAATCTTAGATTCTATTCATGTATTTATTTTTGTCGATTATATTATAAAAATTACTGCCCATGTGTTTAAATAACATAAAATACACTTATTACTTACTTATTGACTGGTATAATTTACCATAGTCAGATGAAAAGTATGGGTTTACATTATATTTACAAACATGAATTAAAAAAAAAAAAAGTAATACTAACATAAGCTAATAATAATCAGAAACTTAAAATATATGTTTAAAATAATAGCTCTATTTTCTACATTAGTGGAATACAACAACTTCTTTTACCTAACAATATAACAAATAAATATACGCTCTGTAGCCGTTTAATATTGAAAACAGTAAACCTATTCAGAAACAATTTTCCGCCCAGTGAATCTTCGCCGAATCATTCCGTACTAGCTAAAAATACGAAGATGTCGCAGATAACTGCACTGTAAAATATATTTACGTTCACAAAACTACTAGAAAATTCTGCAGAAGTGTTTGCATTCTCAAAGGCATTCGTTATGCTAAGCTTGTGGAAGAAAGTGAGAGCTGCAAACGGATTTTCTTGCCCTTTAAATTGCAGGCATTGAGTTAACTTGAGCCCAGCCACAAATATAGAAGCAAACAATAATGTCAGGCGACAACGTTGAAGGGGAATAAAAGTTTATGAAACGTATATGCTATGGCTTTACCAATAACGGGTGGAACACTAATATTGTGATCGGTGAGCGCCAATGCAGATTTCAGTGAACTTTTGTATGAAGTTATTTTGATAAAAATTTCGAATGGGTATTGTGAAAAGCTTTGGTGTGGTATGGGTATTTTTTTTTTGTTTCATTAAGGGTTCGATGTTAATTGTTTTATAAATTAATATTCCACAGTAGTAGTGCAAAATTTTAAGATCTGAAGTCTTTAAACATAAGATTGATTGATTCTGCGAAAAATAAAAAAAAGTTACTCTGAATATTTATTGCATGAAGTTTTTGCGAAGGGAATTTTTGTAACAATTCGAGTGCATTGAAATTCATAAAGCACTGGTTGTGTCCAAAATATGCAAGTCCATACATTGGAAAACATCCGACTTCGATAGAACGATACCTACGTTACGTGTACCGAAAACCAATATATTTTATTTTATTTTTTATTTATTAAAAAGGTTCATCACCTGTTGTTACATATGTATCATTCACGTAAAACAGTAACAATAGGATTTACACATTATTATGCACAACTATTACAGATGAACACTACATTCACAGAAATTAATAATAAATTAGACGATATCTACACACAATATATCTATACAATTAAACAACACAAACATATTGATACGATTTACTCACGTGAATATGCAATTAATGTAGGATTTCACACGAATTTACCATGAACTCTGTTTAATGATTTGCATCATAGCATATTTGTATAATGCATTTTGTACTTGTTTATTTTTTGTATTAAATTATTATTACAGTTTCTTTACAAAAGAGTAAAACTTTTCTTGTATAATATGTTTTATGAGAACACCACACAGTGAACGTCTATTTCATTTCCACGAAAATATACACAAAGAGTTTTAGCGGCAACAACAATTTATATCATCGCTCGTTCGAATAATTCATAAGCCAGATGCCGTATTTGTAAACATCGCGTTAAATTATGACTTCTGAAACGTATTCTTTTTTCAGGTGGCTGTGTTAATCAAAAATGGCGTCATCGGTCCGGAAATAGTGCGTCGGGCCGAGGCGATGGGCCTGACGTAGCGGCGGAATGCAGGAGGACGAAAGGCGGTTGTCGTTCCCGCCGCCGGCGCCACTCCATTCGCCAGGGGAGGAGATAGACGGCTCACGCTTGCTCGGCGAAATAGTACGGACGCTAGAGGCCACCAACCCGGAGGCGGCGGCACCGCTAGCGGCGTCGCAGTCCAAAGATGCGCTCGACACGGAGTGCGAGAATCCGAAGCCGCGGCGGGAGGAGCTGCGGATCCCTCTCGATGTCACCTTCTCGGAGCCCCCACCTGGGCGCAGCGACGAGCCCAGAGCGGTCGTCACTCCGTTCACGCGCGAGTCAGCCAAGCGCGCGGGGTCGAGGGGAGCGCAGTTGGTCAGAGAGTTCGGATTCATGCCCCGGCGGCGGCTCAGTGTCGAAGACGGAGCGCGCTTACCGAGAAAATATGAACCTTTCCCGCCTAAGCTATACGGACGGCCGCTCGAAGAGATCGACAACTTCATTTACGATGAGGTAAACATAATTTTTGTCATATTGGAGGTTCCAAAATCCTGAAAGAATAAAAAATATTAAAGGTTTAATTCAATTTGCATATTTTACACTACAGCAGCCATACTTTGATGGAGAGTTCATTCGCATACATTAATGGTTTATTCATGGTGAGACATGCTGAATTCACTTTCTGAATATTAAAATTTCAATTAAGTACAGTTTCTTGGGATGAAATTTCGACTACACTTGAAATAAAATATGTTTTCCTAGTATCGTTATAAATATAAATTGCGATATTTAAAATAAATATTCTAAGGAAATAACGTTGTAACAAATAATTTATTCTATTTAAAACGGTATAAGAATACAGTATTGTATAAATCGTCCAGTTCGTTCGGACCTTTGAACATCTTATAAAGTATTTGTTGACCTAGACGTGATAAGGGTCAATTTATTCTGGTGCGTCTGGTCAAGAAGTTATAACTTGAGGATATTACCGTGAAAAGTAATGATATAAGCACATATGGAGGAGTTACATTGTTATTTCGTTCATTGTCGTTATTTTGACGTAACATTCTGAAACCCAACAATTGCGAGATTTCTCCCTCCTTTGATGGCTTATAATGTCCTCGTTTGGAGGTTGGGTGCGTGTAATTCCGATTTATTTAATGTGTTTGAACAAAATACAGCCATATATGTTTTTACATAATTATTAGCAAAAATGGAGTACTTAAACAAATTGAAATGAACTTTTTACACGATTTTAGTTTATATGTAAAAAATAGACTTCCACTCTATTATGCTATAATGTGTAAAGAATGTTATGTAGTTTTATCTCCGAATATAACCGTGTGTTACGTTGTTTGCTTTGCAGGCGAAGTTACGGGTCCTTTGTGCCATATTATTAAGAGTAACGACTGTGTACCCAGCGGCTTTAATATTAAACCAACCACAAATTTACATTCGAATTATATAAGTTTACTAAATTTGATGAGGACGACATGTACACGTACACATCTTCTTGTTTGTTTTTATTTTCTTTTATCAAAAGAAATAAATCAATAAATCCTGTATTTATTCTAAAGTGGTGATGTAAATCGACATAAGAAAGCTTAGACTGGAATTGAAAAAAACCTTTTTATCATTAAATTATCAATTTGCATTTGGCATATACTATCACGTACTCAGAGGGTACATTATTTTTGATGTGTGTTGGAGAAAGTACCTTGATTCACATACTCAACCGCACAATGCAGTACAACATCAGTCGAATTTTTTCTCTTCCTTCCTTTATTTTAACGTAAGCTGTTTATGAAAATCGCTCGTAAGTACGGGTCACCGGAGCGGATATACGCCGGCATTGAGGTGCTTATCTGACAGGCGCTAGGCTGGACTTGTTGCGCTAAATTAACATTACATTCTAACACAAAGATAGGACAAGCGATACTGAAGGAATCAGTGTTAAGTCAGCACGGAGAGGTGTTTGTTTGAATTAATTAGACAGCTAAAAGGTTATCGCTTTTGGTCAGACTTTTGCACGTCCTTTTATCGTAGGTAAGTTGTAAAAGTATCTGTCAAACACAAAGACAGGGAAACTGATTTCGTCGTAAGAATTATATAATCAGTGTAGAGATGTTTCTTGTAGCTGTCAAATACAAAGATAGGAATTAATCGAGAGGTTAGGAGTGTTTGTTACAATTAATTAGACACCCAGCTGAACATTTATCGCTTTTGGTCAGACGTTTAAATATACGTTCTATCGTTAATTGTAAAAGTATCGTATTGCTGTCAAATAGAAAATTAGGAGCGTGGGTAAGCGATACCGATGTAGGAATTGGATTAATTAGACATCTAGCTGAAAGGTTATCGCTTTTGGTAGACAACTAGCTGAACTTTTATCGCTTTTGGTCAGTCTTTTACATGTCCGTTTAGTCGTAAATTGTAAAACTATCTTGTAGCTATCAAACACAAAGATAGGGTAAATTATACTGATGTAGGAATTCATCAGGTGTTTTTTGGAATTAATTATACAACCAGTATTAACATTTATTGCTTTTAGTCGGACTTTTACAGCCGCTTTTACGTAACTTGTAAATCCTAGAACTATCAAACAAAAAGATCGGGTAAGCGACACCAACGTAGGACCTAATCAATGTAGAGAGGTGTCGTCGGTTCGAATTAATTAGACAACCATCAACAAATTTTTATCGTTTTTATTTTGGTCAGACGATTGTGCGCCGGTTTTTATAGTCAAATGTAAAATTGTCCAATAGCCACCAAATATGCCAAAGTTTTTGAACGAATAAGTAAGAAATATTTCTGGCTAGCAGGCTCTTGAATATTAATAAGATTATACACGTTATTCGTGTTTGGTTAGCCTTGTAAAGTAACATCCATATTTTCCTTTTTACTACATTTTAACGAGGAGTGAAGAGGCTTCTTTGACTCATAAAAAGGATCTATCTAGAACAAAGGCACTTCATATTATAAAGAATTCTAGAATATTCTTAATAACATGTAAAATATCCTTCCTGATAGTTAATATAAAAATGCAGAGGTAAAATATAGTATATAATTTACTGTATTAATAATAAGAAGTAAAGTAAATTATCTCTATAGAACGTGTCAGAAGTGGAACTTCTTTAGCCAGATTCAAAGATACCAAAATCGTCGCCTTACTCCATAACGTGACGGTATTGCGATGGTAGAGAAAATTAAACAATACATAGGGTTACTTTTTTATTATAGCCTCTACTCAAACTTACATTCAAATAACACCGCCAAGCTATAAAAATGATCTAAAGAGCTTTACAGAAGAAATATATAAATATTTCCTGTATTTGCGGCTTACCGCGCAATTCTAAGGAATGGACATCGGCCGGGGCTATGAACGTCGGTTAATGCAGTGTGAATGCCATTTTGTGAAAATCGGCTCTTTACGATAAGAATATTTCTGTTTGCATTTTACATTGATATTAAAGTGTAGATAAATTAGAAGTAAAATAAAATAATGCGCTAAATTTTGGTGTTGATCTTCTGTTATGCTAGTTGCTATACATATATTTGAGAATTTCTGAGAAAAATATAATCTTTAAAGGTATTTTTTATAAATCTTCCTCTTTCGTAGGTCTACCTGATGCGCTGTGTTAGTGAACCAAATACTTAGTGATTTACTGTTAAAGACAGCAATTGATTTACCTCTGCTTGAAACCTAATTGAAAGGGGTTATGTACACCTTTCAATTTTCGTTACAAGGCACACAATCATGACACAATGTAATTTTTCATTTTTTCTTAGTAGGAACATATAAAGAGAACAGCATTAGAGAATAAGATGTTACATTAAGTACTAAAATAAAGATCTTGGAGCACATACTTAACTTTTATTCAACCCAACAATTTGGAAGTGCTTCGCGTAAAAAACAAATGGGAACGAACCTTTGACTATATGGGTACGTGACTCGGATTTCAATTTACAATTTTCCCGGCTTTTCGTCTTATTGATTTCTGCGAAATGACTGTGTTTTTTGTGAGGAAATCTGTGTTATTTCGTAATACTATGAGAAATTTGCATACAGTTATAAAACCTATTCAACTTTTGTAGTCTTACAGATATACCTACAATGCATTCTTTTTATGTATCCAAAATTCATAGGATTCATTACATGGGAAGGTGTTATTAATCCAAGATTAAAATACTGTTTGGACTGTTTACCTTTGAAATATGAAAATTCTATCTTTTTGTAGACTTTAGACTCTAGATTCTTTGTTTATGAATGACAAAACATTATTTTTAGCAGCAGTGACGCAAAATGTAGAAATTAGTATGTACAATATTCAATTAGGCTATACTGCTCAATCTTTATCGTGGTCTGATCATATTAAGCTATTGTAGTAATCGTGTTACAACTAGGGCATAGTTATTTATGGTTATGAGTTTCAGCAATTTATGGGCTTTAATTTAATATATGCCTAATAACAATAGACATTACAAAAAGTTCAACCATCCAAAAAAAAAATCTAAAAATGAATAAAAATACGCAGCTAATATATTTTTGCCTAAATATATAAACTGCTATATTTTATCACAAGTTCTCAATGACTACAAAACATAATACAGCTGAAAAGTTGAGCGTAGGTGTGTATAAAAAAATTTACGTATGAATATGTAATATGCATAGTTTTGTACACGTACATTATCACATAGTTTATTGAGCTTGTTACGAACACTGGCTTACTTTGAGTCAAAATGTTAGGCATTTTGGAAGTCTGCCAAAACACCGCTCCTCAATAAAACAGATTCATAGATTCATGACATTTAACTATGAGACCACTTGCAATTTAAATTGTTTGGTCGTTGTGGTAAAAGTTTAACCACTTTTCACTTAAGAGTTCATCGGATTGTTGAATGGTTTATTTTCTTCGGTGAAATAGTCGAGTGGTCTTGGATTGTGCTTGATACGTCTCGATTTATTTTAAAGCTAGTAGAATAATGTAACAATTAAATAGTTAATTGAATTTATAGTAATAGATTTTAATGAATTTAAAATCCCATCCGATTTAAATAAAAATTACAATTTTTTATTTAACAATTTATATTTTACCATTCTCAAATGTAACTATTGTCAATAGCCAAAATGTATTTGTTATTTTTTTTAAATAATATATAGCTCCAGCACAGAATACATAATAGTAGCTAAACGCTACAGAACGGACACTCTCCGCCTCCCGCCAAAATTAAACTTACCTCACCCCGCGCGATCGTGAATTAAATGGGCCACATTTTTCTGCAAGGACGATACGCAACGAAGATTTACAACATTAATCAAATTGACTTAAAGTAATTTTATTATTTTGGATTTGTGATTATCGTTTTTCGTAGAAAATGGTTAGATATTGTGCTGTTTACGGATGTATTTCATCAGAAAAACGCGAATTTTTTTTTTACGCTAGTCACAAATGTGCCAACCATAAAGCGTTAACACACACATTTGCAGTCTCTACAGTGTGACTGTCAAAACGATAATTTTGTATGGAGTGTCCGGGGTGTGGCTCCAGGCCATAATGTTTAAATTTATTCGCAAAGGATTTGTTTCGACGCACGCAGCGCTGCTTTACTCGCATTTGAGAGCTTTGATTGTAAAGCTTATATGACCTGCTAATCATTTGCTGTCTTCTTTTTCACCAGACCTGAAATTGTTATTAGAAAATAAAATAAAATTAATAAATATAATTAATAACGGCTTCGTGAAAAGATTGCTGATGAATACAAGATTTGACGCGACTTGCTTTTCGAAACTGTAGCCATCCAAAAATAAATATTTCCAGCGACAACAAAACATTATTGAATATAATAACGATAGCTGAAATTGAAATACAAAACATGTGTGCGTAATTGCTAAAATAAAATATAATTACGACAGTGAAAACCATGCACGGCCACAAAAGAAAAATAAATCATGAAATCATTATGCGGGCGTGTTCAAATTATATCGGCTGTCCGTTTCGCACTTTTAAATCCTCGTTAAACTTTAATATTCACGAAAACAAAAGGAATAAAAACGAATATGTTTGTGAATAAAACGTGGAAAAATATAATGTACATTTGTGCTTTTTGATGCTGTTGCTAAAGAATATTTTCCACGTGAAATGGTGTTAAATGCAAAAGGCATCCATGACTACTGAGAGCACCCGATTCTTTGCTTTGCTGCACTTAAATTTTACTTTATGATTGTAGTTCATTTTTCAGTAGGTACCTTTGCGTTTACCTCTTAAATAAATGTCTGCCGTATACGATAAAACAGCATTATGAATAATCTCGTAGAACACTGCATGCTAATTATTCAAAAGTTAAGCAGAAGCGAATGTTTTTGAATTTAAAAGTTTGTGTTTAGTTGTTTGATTTGAATGTGATTCAGAATGAACTAGTGTAGAGGCTCCTATTAAGAATAAATAAATATGTTTATAAATGTCATTGTTTTGTTAAATGCGAGAAATCTCTCGTCACATAACTTATGTGACTCGCACTCAAAAGTAGTGTATGGCTTATTGTGACAATATAAATATGACTGAACTGTATTTATCACACTGCATTAAACACTGATTATCAGACATGCATACATTTGTATGTATGAAATACATACAAATGCATGTGTAGTTGTATGAAAAACATGATATCTAATGCATGTCCTGCTAAAAGTACACCCATTGATATATCTATCTAATAACTCTACTGGCATAAAAATTAAACAGAAGATATGTTAAAATATGTTATTACTACACTTATTTCAACCCCTTTGATCAATTCACATATCTTATAGCGGACTATTTACAAAATAAGCCAAAGTTTGTGCGAGCACTAAGACTGATTTATCGTGTTAATAAGACTCCAACTACGATCGCTTCTATGATGTTGATGTAACCGCTGGAGCAAAGGGAACTTACAAGCAATAATTTTGAAATTTCTGATTCTGTGCTATTTTACTATTACTTACTATAAAGTATAATTGTATTAAATAATATCTTTTGTAAGAACTTGTAAATACATATTTATATTGCCTTTGCGGACCTTGTCTACATAGGAATTTCCATAGTGAAACACGACATGTGATTTAAATTCTTAATTATTAATAGCACAACTCGTTAATATAAACTTTATATTATAAAGCACCCGTGATGCTTGTCTTTCGTTAAACTATTACCTTGGAAATCTTTCCAAAGTAGTAAGTAGAAGTAGTCGGAATAGGTAGTAGAAGGCAACTTACTATTTTTCAGATATAGGTAATATCTTAAAAATAGTAAGATTAAGTCAATTTAAAAATAGCTACTATTTGTTTTTTTTTTTTTAATTATGTTTTAAACGATAAAGTAGATAATTGTGCATTCTTTTTTTGTTTTTAGCACAGTATTTCTTCCAAACAAAATATAGAGACAAGAAAAGCTTGTCAAGGCGAATGGCAAACATTAATGTTAGAAAGATAAACACCAGGCTCAACTTAATACCAAATAACAGGCAGCACATAATAAGTGACAGGCGACCATAAGTATCCGATAACAGTTATGATCTTTTCCTGACCCAGAAAGAAAAAATGGACGTGATGTAGCAATTCGGAGATAGCAATTTTGTATAGCTTTATATGTAGCTTTATATGTATCACTTCACCCGCTACTGTCAACTAAATATAATTTCTAGAAAACATTTTAAGATGAAACACTCACCTGTTTTAGACTAAGTAAAGCTACTGTGAAACTTTTACTACCTGAACTAAGCATACTTGGAATTTAATACTAACTTGTCTCGTTTCTTTACCCTATTTGAGGGAACATGAGATTTAGAAACATGTATTTGTGCTACTACAGGGTAGAGAAAGCATTTTTAGCCTTAAAAGAGTTTAGGCTGTAAATTCCACTGAACCATTAAATAAGTTTCTCCTTTCTATATTATTTCAATTATCTATACTAATATTACAAAGCTGAAGATTTTGTTCGAACGTTTTTAGGACTACTGGTCCGATTTCAAAAAATTCTTTAGGTGTTAGATAGCCCATTTATCGAGGAAGGATATGGGATATATATATCATCTCGCTGAGACTAACAGGAGCGGAGAACTGCGGGTAAAACCGCGGAGCACAGCTAGTGTTATAAACATACAGTTACGAAACAAAATAACAATATTGTCACGATTAGAACTAATTACGCACAAATAAAACACCATGTTTTCACAAACGAATTACTTATTATCACGTTTATGATTCTCATATTGAAATAAATAGGTCATGGCTTATCACGCATCTCCTAACAAATACAAAATTGAATTGTTAAGACAGTTACGACCTCACATCGGCTCCTGTTAGCTTATGTGGCCAAACAAAAATACATTTATTCTAGTTTATATCTACGTTTATGCAGCATAGATATTTTTTATCTGTATGCGATAAAAAGCGGTTAAAATATTGCATCGATGAAACGTCAGTTATAAAATATTAGCCATGCGATGTTTTGTGATTTTAAAATATTCACGAGAGTTGAATACAAAACAATTTTACACAAAACCTGAATAAATTTATCCGATCAATCATGCACATACCAGCGAGCTAGTTTAATTTAAACTTAGCACTAAATAAATTCAAAGAGTTGAAACTTCAATATTTAGTTGGAGGAATTGAAAGGGCGATGCAACGGGTCGAATGAAACTAACTGAACAAGTAAGAATTTACATTAAAGAGATTTATTTGCTTTGTTCAACTTCATTGTTTTACGATGCCTGTATTTTGCTTTTATGCGTTCTGCTCTTTATTTATATAACCCTCATAAATATAATAAACTTGTTATATTTTATTTCAAGATCTCTATTTTGTGGTACTAACCTATATGATATATGTATTTGATCAATCTAAAAATAACAACGAATCTGGTAAAAATGTGCATACAGAAAAATGGGACAAAATAAATAATTTAATATATGCGCAATTGTTATTACAATATTTATTTTACAGTGTAAAAAACGTTCATAATTTACGTTATCAGATAACTCTTTCAATCTAAACTAGAAATTAAAATGTAATTCAAGGAATGATTGAGAACGCGTTCTTTCACGGAACTTCCGCTATATTTTGTAGTCTTCGCACTTTCTAAAGTTAGAATGGTGAGACCTACAAAGGGAAACTTCGATAAAACTTTACCATTCCAACGTGTTCGATTACACAAACACAGCATAAAACGCGGTGATATCAGCGAACCGCGTATTAACAAGTCTTCGGTTGTATCTAGGTCAGCATGAATGCTCTTTAATATTCTGCAGTAGCCCGGCGTGAATTAAAATAGGTGACAAGATTCCGCAACCGCGAACCTCCAGGGCATCGGCTTTGTGCGACTTAATTACTTGTTTACCAGCGTGGGTGACAGCGCGAACCAAAGTTCGGGGAGGGACTGGTTCTGACGTGGGTTAGAGTCGGGTGTTCCTATTAATCGCGCTTATAGCACTAATAATATGAATCTAAAAGTTCATATAGATGAGTGGATGTTTATTCCTAGTTAAAAAAAAACAAAGCATAAGAATTGGCTTAAATATCAAATTTTTATTGATTATTAAATTTTTATTTAGTACCTAATAATTCTGTCTAGAAGGATTTATATTAGAAAGTTAGCAAGAACTTAACAAACGCACGCAAAAAAATGGTTGCCTGTAAAGTCGGTTTTACGGGCGAAGATTTTACGTGACAACGTCTTTTTCTCGGTAGAATATTTATGTGCTGCGCGCGCGGCAGACCGCGGGCCTCTCTCTCGTTCGGTGACTCATCGTAACGTTACCGAGCGTTACACTTTTTCATAAGTGACTCCCAGTCGCAACCTAATTTAAGACGTTGTCACGTCAAAATAGAATATATGAATTTCTTGCTTTTTCATAGCAAAATTCAATATGCACTCAAACTAAATGAAAAACCAGAAAAGCAAACAAAAATCTAGTTCAGTTACGTTTCGATTTCAGCACACGCAACCAAAGCTGAAAGCACACGAGTAAAACTACGGAATAAAATTTAACTACATTCATTATAATAGAGAAGAGTAATTACTAAGTAGATTTTTATTATCGATACAGCGATGTCGATCACAGTAATTGAAGATTGTAGTGCACTTCAATTTGTGTTATTTTTTATTTTTTCAAACGCGACCTCGACCAATAAAATTATTCCACGTAGTTTATTTTAGCTGCCGTATTACCTGAACTGCGTTTAATGTCTTCATGGGTTTTTAATTTTCAATTCAATGCAAAATTTGTTAGAGTTTAAAGTGGCGTAAAATGAAATTAAATGAAAGTAAGTTTATTTATCAGTAGTTACAATATGCTATATTACTTTTTTTTTGTTTACTAAACAAATAAAAACCTTGAATGTTTCATTTTAAATGAATTTAGTTTTTACAATAAAAATAACTCCTTTAAAAAAGTTGCCAGAATCTTAAAAGATCCTAGAAAAAAATTGAATACAAAATTAATTTTTACAAATTGCGCGTTGTAAATAGTTATTTATCATTTAACACTTCCGTTGAGAGTAAATTTTAATTTATAATTTGAAATATCCAAATCAGAGGGGTGATTTATAACTAGACATTGATTGATGACTATTACAGGCGCGGTCCCAGGGGGGGGGGGGTCACGGGGGACATGACCCCCCCCAAAATCGTACTCGATAAAATAGAAAAAAATTCTTATACTGTACAAAATATAAAAAAATGGCCAAGTGCGAATCGGAGTCACTCGAACAACTAAATTTCCATTTAAACTTGTTTTTAATCCCTTGCGAATGTCAAAATTTGCGAAAATTTTCAGCATAAACAAGAAGTTTGATTTTTTAAATATTTTTTACATAATCTAATTAAAATTCATGTATTTCGCAATTATTCCTATATCTGTATTTTAGGACGTTACATTGTAACAAATTTCATGATTCTGTGTACATAGGCCGGGAGATACTGACATAAAATTTCGGATCATTTGTAACAGGATGGCGGTTCTACAGGGGTCAGTACGCATGTAATGACAAAAAGACAAATAATGGTCAGAACGCTGGTACCGACGGACTAGTCGCGTGGGCGTTAGTCGAACTCGTCGGATAAATAGCGAAAGTCAAACGATTTGTAACATAAAAATTTTAGAATTTACCGATAGCCCATAAAAAAGTTGAAGGCGGTAGTGTCATGCCATACTTTTCCAGTGTGACTTACAGCCCGCCATACCGACGCGAATGCGTTGATTTAAAAAAAAAACAATTCAACCATTTGTACCAGGCTAACTTTTGCACCGGTAACCATCGTCATGCAGCCATTTACGAAAATCGCCATGCCATACTTTTCTGACGATTCCAAATGGACACCATACCGCCGAAAATCTGCAAATTTTTTTTTCTCGCCAAACGATTTGTACCACCCTAAATTTTTTTTTCAACAACTCCTGAATCATTATAAATAGAAGTGTGATAATGCCATACCTGTGGGAGGTAAATAAGATTTTTTTTTTATTGTAAGATTTTATTCGTATTTTGAATGATTTGTAGTATGGCACTAATTTTTCCCTCTATTAAAAGTATGGCAAATATAATAATGGTCACGTTGCATCATATACTTTCCAAAACTTCAAATGCCATACTGGTACAAATCACCAATTCTTTTCATTTTTTTTACGTCTTGGCTTAAGTCTTACAATCTTCCGCCCCATTTTTGCAATCTGCGATATTTTTTTCTAGGTAGAATTGTATACGAACAAACAGAATATAATGATCCCATACTGTAAAAAAATACTTTACGTATTGTACAGTCGTATTTTTGAAACGTGACGAATAAATTAATTTTTCAAGTATGGCAGCACTTTTTCCCCCAACTAGAAGTATGACAAATATAATAATGGTCACATTTTATCAAATACTCTCCAAAAATCCAAATGCAATACTGGTAAATCGTTTGGCGAAAAAAAATTTTTTGCAGATTTTCGGCGGTATGGCGACCATTTGGAATCGTCCGAAAAGTATGGCATGGCGATTTTCGTAAATAGCTGCACGATGATGATTACCTGTGCAAAAGTTAGCCTGGTACAAATGGTTGAATTGTTTTTTTTAAATCAACGCATTCGCGTCGGTATGGCGGGCTGTAAGTCACACCGGAAAAGTATGGCATGACACTACCGCCTACAACTTTTTTGTGGGCTATCGGTAAATTCTAAAATTTTTGTGTTACAAATCGTTTGACTTTCGCTATTTATCCGACGAGTTCGACTAACGCCCACGCGACTAGTCCGCCGGTACCAGCGTTCTGACCATCATTTTTCTTTTTGTCATTGCGTACTATGACCGCTGTAGAACCGCCTTCGTGTTACAAATGACCCGAAATTTTGTGTCAGTATCTCCCGGCCTAACACGGGAACTACACTAGGTTTGGAATTCCTTACGAATGTCGAAATTTGCGAAAAAATGAAAAAAAATTGACGGCTGTATCTTTTGATTGCTTTGGCTTATACGTTTGATTTTATCTGTCTGGAACGCGTAGAGGTATCAAGCTGAAATTTATATCGAATACTCAAGTCTACGGCCCCTAAATGCTGTAAAGAAATCAACCTTATAAGCCAACGCAATCAAAAGATACAGACGTAAATGCTGAAAATTTTCGCAAATTTCGACATTCGCAAGGGAATCAAAACCTACAGGGTGCTTCCTTTGGTGCTTCCTATGAACACAGAGTCTTGAAATTTGGTACAAGTAACGTCTTATAACACAGATATAGGAATAATTACGAAAAATATTATGAATTTTTAATTAAGTTATATAAAAAAAAAATATTTTCAATAATTTTAAACTTAAAAAGGGGGTTGCCCTTTACTCATGAACGCTTACATGTATTAAATTAACTCAAGTCTATAATATCTATAAGCTGTAATAAAATCAAACTTCTATGTCAATATGTGTGTCAATACCACAGGTCAATAGAGCCGTAAACGCTGTAAATTTTCGTAAAATATAAAAAAAAATATGTAAAAATATGTAAGTATGTATTATAACTTGTATTGACTACGATTTTTTACGAGTATGATTTGGAGGGGGGGGGGGGGGTTGCTACATTTTCAGCCGCGTGACCCCCCCCAAAATGTCAGGCTAGGACCGCGCCTGGACTATTATCAGAAAATAAGCAGTTGTTATATCGCATAATACTAGAGCACTATTGTGGGGTTAACAATTCAAAACATTAATATGAATTTTAATCAATAGTTGTTTTAATATAAATATGCCTACTTTTATGAAGGTTTCTTTATTTACCTACTAGTGGTCCGCCCCGACTTCGCCCGTGGTACATATTTAGTATCCTATGTCCTTCTCCTGGCTCTAAACTACCTCCCTGCCAATTTTCAGCTAAATCGGTTCAGCCGTTCTTGAGTTATAAGTGGAGTAACTAACACGACTTTCTTTTATATATATAGATATATGTATAACCTTGGAAGGTGTTACGAGTATGTATACAGATTTCGTGGATACTGGATACATTGGTTGTTTTATATATCAATGTAGTTTGCGTAAAGTTTCGTATGCCTTTATGTTTAGGGGTAAAGGGTATAAGGGCAGATACTGTTTCAAGAATCGATGCTAATTACGAGCAAGAAACTGATGGGCCTTTCGAGACCCAAGACAAAGCCCTACACGTTAAGATAGCATAATCTATTGTAGATAAAACCTTGTTTATCGAAAACCTAATATCTAGATAATTGAGAACAAAAATAATTAACGTTACGTTAATTGTAAGTAAAACAATGATGGTAAAACAATACGATTGAATAAAATTGTAAAGTACACAATACGCAATATAGTACGAAGGAACAATAAATATAGTACACAATAAAAAGATGTTAGATAGTTATTTATCTCTCTTTCATCTTTATTTATAAATAAGTTAAGCGTTTTCGAAATCACGTTTAAACCAAGGTGAAAGGAAGGGTCTCGGGCTCATCAAAGAAGATGAATCAGCCCTTATCCGTACCGATCGATTTTCATGAATGATGGATTGTGGAATGCATCTCTGATTTACCCAGCCATCTATAACGTGGCTGTATAACCATAGTACATTCTTATAGTACTATGGTATAACAGTAATGGTGCATTTAGATCAAACGAGCGAATGCTCATTCTAACCCCACTATCTCAAATTATTTTAGTGTAAACAAGCGTAGAGCATTCTTTCGTTGTTCATTAGTGCGTTCGAAAATATTCTATGCAATGTTCTAATACTAAACAATACGAGTTTAGTACACTAAAATATCACGAAAAAATGCTCTTGCTCTAGCTCTAGCTCTATATTAGTTTGGTCAAAATGCACCGTAAGGTAAATACGAATATGAAATTAGCAACAGACCCGTCGAAAAATATACACCTATGCAAAAATACCTGTTCAAATAAAAATAGTAAATATAGGTAGGTAGAATGTAGGTAACGCTAAAGAAAAATAAACATAGAAATACTTACTCATTCATTAAAATATGAGCAGTGTTCAATATTTCACTGCAATATCGTTTCCGTGTCATGTAACAAAAATAGATATCATTGCAAGGCTAAAGTGCAAATTATATAGAGATTCCATCTCTCCAGCATCATCATAATTTTTCATTTTACAACTGAGCGAGCATGTGGATGGCAATAAATTGATGTGTAAATTATGCATACAATATGTTTTGACATTGTTTAATAGCAAAGTGAGCGTTGTTTTAAATAATGACCCAGCTTGTGGATAAACATGGTTTCTTTAATGATTTTCGTAAACAGCGTTGCCTTAGAAAGAATACATTAATACTAATGCGAACTCTGAAGCGCCTTCGTCGTTAATGTTTTTAAGATTATTAAGATTACCATTGTATGGGTGTTTAATCTCTTGTCTAATCTTCAAATAGAATACAACAAAGCTGGTGTATGATCCTTTATTAATTTAATCATTATTTCGTTTAGTTTATGCATTAATGTGTTCGATATAGATATAACTATTTTAATATGCATAATATGTGTATCAATAATTGATTATGTTTTATTTATAGCTGGCAAAATCATAACACCTTTCGCTCTTTTGAAACGGGGCGGTTCTTTTGGTACATAGTAATCATACCTTTAACCCATTGAGTCCCGAACGGCCCGATCGGGCCACGACACAATAGATTTTCTATTGTGTCTGTGATTCCGGGGGCCTGAGTTATTAATGACACACCCTGAATAGTATTTACTTTAAAGCCTAATTTTCTACTAATAAAATACCTTATGCAACCGCAAATGTGCTGAGGATATCAAAAACCTACCACAATTGATCAAGGCATGTTGACTTGAGTCAGATGGTATGAAAAACATCAAGGTAGATATTTTTCAAGGAAAAGAAACATGTTCACTCATGGGCCTCGTACAATATGTAATCCGCGACTGATCCAGAACCTTCAATCGGATTTCCGCCCCATTGGAAAATAACAATCCGAGTCTTAAATAAAATATTGAGTGTTTTATCGGTTTTTGCTCATATAAACATAGAGTTTGCAAACATATTTATTATATTCAAGCAAACGTAATATAATTTTTATGAGGAAAACTCCTGAACTTATCCTACTAATATTATAAATGAGAAAGTATGTGAGGATGGATGGATGTTTGTTACTCTTTCACGCTAATACTACTGAACAGATTACAATAAAATTTGATGTGGTAGGTAGCTGAAGACTCAGAATAAGACAGAGGCTACTTTTTATTCCGGAAATCCCACAGAAACGGGAACTATGCGGATTTTTCTTTAAAAACGCGGGCGAAGCCGCGGGCGGAAATCTAGTTTAAAATAAAAG
Organism: Colias behrii; assembly: GCA_029959065.1. Taxonomy (NCBI): domain Eukaryota; kingdom Metazoa; phylum Arthropoda; class Insecta; order Lepidoptera; family Pieridae; genus Colias; species Colias behrii. The sequence goes on along the minus strand of JARWMC010000019.1, from coordinate 3,774,611 downwards.
TATTGCCTATACGGCTTTTTAACAGTTGAAATTGTGATATTTATAATCTTGCGTATTAAGAACGTTTGGTTTCACTATATATAGAGTTCTTCTAGTGCAAAGGTAGGATCTTAGATTATGCTGCAAATCCCTAGAGTTACCTCGGAATGTTGTTAGGAAATGTAATAGTTTCGCTTTTATGACCCAGGATTTCTGTTCCCGCAACCATGATTTATTTTCATTTATTTACGAGACAATAAAGCAAAAGACGTTACATAATAATATATTTAATGGTATTTTAAGAAATGCTTATAATATCATGAACAAATTCCGTAACATTTTCAGTTCAAGATTAACGATCTTAACTTGATTGTTTCTTACAAAATCCGAGAAATAAACTTTAAAAATATGTTTCGGTGTGTATCCAATTGTAGAGAAACTCCGCATTATGTGGAATTAGGTGCTCAGAACAAAAACAACGATCCAGGTCGACTATTGTTTGCGTTTTTGTTGCTTTGTAGCGAACGCAAAGATGGCACGGATACTACGTCTTTTGTGTCGCGAAGCTAGCAATGTAAATGATGATTAATACCTATTACAATAATTTATTATTAAACTGTTTGTGTATTGAAATGTGCCTACTTTAATTTTGTTGCTAGTGAATTTATTTTTATTGCATCTACTATCCATGTAAGCATAAATTGTTGTCCATAAATTGTTTGTTGAAAAATAACGTTGTATTAACACGATTTTCAAAAACTATTTTCATGTATCGACACAAAAGATACGATGCAGATTATAGTAGATATTGACTGCATAATTTTCTGAAAAATGCTGTAAAAAGTTGTCCATTTTACAAAATGAATATTCATTCCAAGTGTGAATTCAGGTATTACACTTTTACTGTATATACGCGTTACATAAACAAAAAGAGAAATAAGAATCGCGATGCAAAAATTACAGACCGTAAACTACAATATAGGAATGAGAAATTTCACCAACAAAAGCAAACAATAGAATAAGTCGAATACAAAAAGCTGTATTGTCTAACAAAATTCGCAAATTAATCACAGCCGGATATATTTCACTAAGAGCTCGCGATTAACTTCGCACTATTTATCGTAAGTAAAGCGGAGAATATTATTTAATAATGTTCTGTGTTACTGTATAATGGAGCTAGTAATGTGTTGTTAAGGTTGCTTTTAGAATGACAGTGTTTTGTAGTTAGGTTGTTTTGTTCGGCGTGAGGGTAGTATGTGCGAAAGCTTGGCGCTGAAGGGACATGCATGTTTCATGCGCTGCAGTGGCGGACGTATCCAAAGACAAACATAGAATCACATTTACTGGATGAGATTATAATCCTTTTAGTGCTTTAATTGCTAGTTTGTGTCTTTGATAGAGCAATTCTATGGATTATAGAATCTAGTTGTATTTCCATTTAGATAAGTTCGTTTTGCCATTTAGAAATTAGCACTTATTAAATTTTTGAACCATTCAAGTGCTTTACAATTTTAAAATTGAATGTAATTTAAGTTGACATTTCTATAGCTAAGCAGGAATGTAAAACAAAATGTTTGTTATTTCGTAGATAAATAGTGTACCTTACAAAATCTCAAGGCTATGAAATTAAATAAGAACAAGGAACATCCATTGGAATAATTTCTCGCAATTTTTATGCTAGTCTCCCGAGGGAGGGTCTCGGCCCAGTCCGTGTTTTCAATTCAGAATATATACAACACTCTTGGCTAATGCTAAAACGTTTGTGGAAAATCTGATGGTGAGTAACGACCCTACTTACATATTATTACATTACTGGAAATCTAATGCCCCTGGTGCACTATATCATAAAATAAGTTGATATTTGTTTTTAAACAAAGTAAGATGGTAGGTAATAAGTAAATTATTTCATTGATGATGAGTATTTTCATTTAATACCTACCTACCTACCTATAATAGTATATTCGGTTTCACTTATTATTTTCGTAATTGTTTAACTAAAGTTGCTATACTTAATTATGTATTAATATATATGACTTAAAACGGAATTAAAACGCGAAAAGAATTTATTCCCTTTTTCACTGTAAACTTTCAATTAAAACTTGCAGCGAAGTCAAGAAATAGGCAAGAATAATAAAGCGATTGTAATTTAATGCCACATACTAAGTTCACAGCAGTTAAATTCCGATGTCTATTTAAAATTCATATTCCCGTACATTAAAACGTAGTTGCCTCTTACGTAATATTTTACAAGTTTCCGCGGCGTTGAATTTTAAACATTTTCTCTTAAGCTCGGTGTATCATGTCACACGAGTGGCGATAGTGCATTTCACGTTAATAACACGAAACGAAATTGCGATGAAAATTTGGCTATAGCACCTATAGGTTGCTGTAGTGACATATATTGAAGGTCGAATAGAAAGAAGTATGCCAAAAGACGTGAGCTCATGTAAACAATTACGAGAGAAATTTATTTTTGACTAGAATGATAGAAGTCTGCATTTGTTATAATTAGTATGATGTCGAAGCTAATTAAGTTTAAGTCTTATTTTAAGGGTTTAAGTCTTATTTTAACAAAATTATAAATAAGCAATTGTACTTTTATGGATAAATCCAGTTTGTAGAGATCTCGGAATCTAAAATTTTTATTAGTAGGAATAGGTAGACCCCTGCAGAAGAATATTACAAATATCTTGGACACAAACCGTAAACGCCTTTCCATAATTAAGTACTTTACTTGAAGGACGTCTGGAAGCTGAATTAAGCCTACAATTGAACGACAACGGTTAAATGTAAGAAGGTAGATTATACACAATCAGACAGTCTCTAGTCTTGTTCTGATAATACTTTTAACAATGAAATAGATTATTTATATCATTTAAAACGTATTGAATTTCAAAATATATAAAAATCGCGTAACACTTTACACAAAAGCCCACTGATACTAGTTCCAGATTCACGGAATATTTTTCTTCGGTGAGGAGTGAAATACAGAAACAATGCAATGCTTTCAAGAGAGTAATTATTTGTTTGGTCACTTTAACTGCAATGTTCGGCGATATTTCCAGTACTTTTAATTGGTAACCTGCAATTGACTCTGATTGTTTTGGTATAACTTTGTAGCTAGTAGCTATTTTATTATGGTATTCCGTATTCATGCGTTCCACTGTATATTATAATATTATTATTGGATATATACTGTGTATGTAATATTTAGACCTATGTGTAAGTATTTGTTACTTTAAAGAAACTTGTAAATGAATTTGATTAATTTTATATTCATAAATGAAACAATGTACAATATTAATGTAGATTTAAACAATACGTTCTTCATATTTGACCCTTTGACATGTAGAGATTAAAATTAATCAATTTTATTAACCTACATCCCGATAGTAGCGCTTTTTGTTGAATTGTCATATTTCGTATTGTACGTTTTCTTTTAATTCTGCCCTCAATGATTTTTATATCCAGCAACATAAAGCATTCTCACAATTTTTGTAAGCCGAGAAATTGTTTCGGTCCAGTCAGTGAAACAGGAATAAATAATATAGTAGCGTGAAAGCGATTTGATTTGGGTTTCTTTGTTCCGAGGCCAAACATTTATTACCAGTATTTCTCCCTCAACTGGGATATTGAATATCTCTTACATTCACATCTGAAATCTTTTACTATTGTATTGAGTAAAAGTTTAACTTTAAGAGTAAATTAAATTAAAGTATAATAAATTTTTGAAAATTAAAAGAAAATTGATATTTTATTAATTGAATTAAGAAAAATTTATAATGCTTGATAATATCTGTATCTAGTTTATACTTTAAATTAACAATCATCAACACACAACCTTTTACAAGTGACAAGTATCATATAATTTTGATGAAATGCTTTTTATGCATTGTTTATCATTTTTCTCTACCATAGAGTCTTAATTAACAACAACATGTAACATCACTTACATTTCATCACAATCCGCTCACTACAAAAAACTAAAAAATCACTCATCAACGTCTACAGGTAAATTAGCTTGGAGAAATTTTTGCATATGTAGTGGTGTGTATATTACTCAGATCTTAGAGCGCGTTTCCACTATATCGTTCTGGCCTATACAAAAATGTTTCGATATCCTAATATTACTATTTAATTTTATACTTATTCCTAGCAACACTTTTGTTTTCAATAAAAACAAGTTTTTATTTGAAAGAAAATGGTTTTGACTTTATAAAAAAAAATATATCATTCAATTTTACGTCCTTGAGCAAACGACAAGGCGACTACCGTGAAACAATAAAATATCGTGTCCATAATAATTTGTTTCATAATTAATATTTGACCATAATAATTACGAAACAAAACAAATAAATAAATCGTCACTTGATAGTGGAAAGTGGAAACACGCACAAAACCAGAATAAACCAGTTTACGCTGTCCGCAGGTGCCACGTGCAGTCGTTTGGTACCGTTAGAACATAAAGCACATTTCATTCAAAAATTATAATTATTATGTACGTAGTTTAATTGATAAATTTTGTATTTGTTGATTGTTGTTATTATTTGTTATTATTGTTATAATATTTGTTGAAGTGAATTACATGTCCCGCAGCCGGAGGCCCCAAATGAAAACTCAGATGTACTTAAAAACTACATTTAATAGCTAAAATGAGACTTTTACACCCATGTCTGCACGATGCAGACCGGAGTTAAAGAATGAATTTATACAGTTTAATAATTATAAAGACGTAAGCTTGGATGCTAACTAAGGGAAATCGCATCCACATTCTATTCCCGTGCGAACGGCGTATTCAGCAGTTTTGTATGAAGGCAGGGCCATAACTAGTGTTTAATTTGTGTGTAAGTGTTGTAACTTTATATTGTTAATTCAATATGGCTCCAGTGTTAAAACATGGTCGAGGCAAGCCTTTGACTTCTCAAACTAAAGAATTAAACTTTAAATGTCGTTTCTTTTTCAGGTTAGTAAATTTTTCATTTTAGTAACATTGTTAATGTAAAAGTTATATGTATGTTAAATGTGCAAATATTAAAATAAAGTCTCATCTTTTTCAGAGGAGAAACACATATAGTTTAATTTAAAATCCCTTATATATACAGGGTTACTTGTAAAACACCGGCAACCTCGCAGGACAAGATAGCTAACATCATAAGTAACAACATTTCGACTTTTGATAATTTGTTAGATTTTATTTTCATACAAAAATAAATATTCATTTAATTTTCCGTCTGAATATTATAAACTCTACGCCTCCCAAAAATTACGTAAACAAAAAGCGAACGAGAGGGGGAAGGGGGCGTCGCGTCGTCCATCCGATAATTAATAGAACATAGACTTACAAATGTAAGGAGAGTACAATAAAAGTTTAAAAAATCATTTAAAAATAATTTATTGCGTTATGCCAAAAGTCGTAGAACAAATGTTGTTACTTATGATGTTAGCTATCTTGTCCTGCGAGGTTGCTGGTGTTTTACAAGTAACCCTGTATAAAATAAAAACTAAAAATAAAATGTTGTTTTATTTTATTTGCTGACCATACACTACTACAAACGCAAAAATTTCTCCAAGCTAATTTACCTGTAGTTCTCTTCAAAAGTAGTACGTTGCAGTTTGTCTCCATGATAAAGCTACAAAGACAGCATCAGATTAGATTTGCGAAATGCGCTACTCTTTACACGAGAAATATTGATATGTAAATTGGATCATAGCCATTCACCCCAGGTCGAGATGATTCTTAGCTTTTATTTCGAGATGCTTACGTACATAAATGGTTTTATGAATTTACATATTCAGCAAACAATCTGGTTCCATAAAATTATATTCGTTTTGTGATTTTATTCGATATAAATTCGTCTGTATTTTATGTGTAGTAAAGATATAAAAAAAGATTTCAGTATATTTTTAGAAAAACTTATTTAAAGATCCAAGACAGTAAATTAAGTTTGATTCTTGAAATAAGCGAGATGCATTTCTTAATTTTCGTATTTCCCTTTGACAGGTTTGTAAATTATTTTCTTTGTGAATGTTTGCAAAATTCCTTTGAGAGAAACAGGATACGAAGCTAATAATCAGGCCAACCTTAATTTAATTATCAAACCGCATTCCACGCTGTTGAAGTAAGATTTCAGCCTACTTAAACCTACGCAAATAAATTAGGAAAAAGGTTCAACACAGCTTCAAGTGGAATCCTTGTTTCAATAAAATTTATGGCAAAAATAAATTTTATAGGCAGTTACATTTTTATCCCCTTGGGTGAGCTAAACATCTGTCATATTTGTCATTGGGGGATAGAATGAAGTTATCAAATAAGATTTTTATGTTTTACAAGCATTCAAAATATATCTATTATAGGTAAACCAGAATCTGATGGCAATTAGGGAAATCAAAATTTTGAGTGTGCAACACTAGGGAAAATGGACTGAACGATCTTGATACTGCTTATTTTTTATTTTGTCCTCAACATCATTAGTCACATAACATAAGTGGATAATAATGAGATATCCTCATAATAATACGTAGGTACATACTTACATGTATATATTACTTTTAGATAGGTAATACATATTATGTATTTACACACACCTATATAATATATTACATATTATTATCATTATCCCATGTAAAAATGTGAATTTAATGATAATGCAGATGAAAACTCGATTGTTTATTATTTTTTATAAAATAAAATAAAAAAAATAATAAAAAAATGTTTATTTTCGTCAAGAAATATACATATCATCCAGAACTGGAAAAAGACTCTAACTATTCCACTTCCATTTCTAGATCTTTATCGGATGAAGATGACGATAAAGAAGTGTTTATAATAAAACGCTCTTCGATTATTACTTAAATATCTTGTGTCATATAATCGTTTTCGATTTTTCGACGTGTTCACAGCATTTCAGCCATTGCTCTGGCCCAATTTCAGAAAAAGCTTCTTCTATTAATTTTTTGATATGCGCAGCAAGTCTATTAATCTTCTTCTCAAACCATTTCTATTGGATTAAGTCAGGTAATTTAGGATTTAAAATATTTTAATTTAAAGTATCAAAACGGGTAAGTCCAATTTACCAGTAAAATCTTCCACGCGGTTCAAAATTGAAGATTTTGATGTGTTTGACCCTTCTTCATCCAATATTTTTCTGTACACATCGTAAACAACACCTCTTGCTTGTGATCGCAGCGGCTTTTTCAACATTTTCGAAGATTTTGAAGACAAAATCCTAAAAATTTTTCATCAACAAATAATTTGACAACCAATTTGATAGTTGTCAAATAAAGTTGCCACATGAAAATCGTTGTTTTATTAAATATAAATATGCCATCAGATTCTGGTAGACCTATAAATATACGATCGTTCAAATGGTTTTAATTGAAACCTTAGATTACAAAATAAAAGACAGATGGAGCGTTGCCGAACTAAACCGAATAATTTATCGTCATTTCCATAAAGCTATGTGTGCTGTCATTTCGCCGCTGCACTATACGTACACGGTGCTTCTGTGTGCGTGTTATGTTACCAGATATTGAAAATTTTCCCAAAATTTCCCCGACTACGGAAGAAAGAGGGTTATGTTTTTCGAGTGTATTTATGTATAATATTTATTAGGCACGCCCTGCAGTATAAACCGCTGAACCGATTTTGATTTATGAGGTGACATTGCAATCATCTGAATTATTATGGTAGTGGTGTTAGTGACGTTGGCTACATAAATTAGCTGTCAGGTTTTAATTTTAATATAAATTCTTGTTTATGATAATTTTTTATAATATTGTAAAAATTCATTTGTTACATAAATAATAAATTTTTAATTAAATAAATTACATAAAAAATGTTTCAAAATTACAATGATTACCTATAATATTTTTTATTTTCAAAATATATGAATGCGGATAGCGGTAATTTTTAGTTGAGAACACGGGACATTTTATTTTTAGAAAGAAAGAAGGAAGAAACCATTTATTCCAATACACACAAACACACAACAATAGCATTGTAAATTATGAATAATAGGTAATAGAAAACATAAATTTATGTATGGTTGCTTGCGCTAAAAAAGGAAGCCACTCAGGATACCTGAGGCATAATACCTTAACACTGATTTTCAGTGACACCTTACGACATCCACATTGTCAGCTGCTTTACTGGATAATAAATAAATATAATTCCTGAATAATAATAATTTTGTCACATCCATCACGGAGTTCAAATGAATTAAATCGCGGGCGAAAACGACTCTGACGTTTTTAAGCTATATAAAAGTAACAAAAAAAAAGTATTATGCTTATTAAAATTATCTAATAATGATCATGAACATTTATTGCACTATACAAATACTTAATCACATTCAAGATCGAAAAGCACTACCCCGAAGATCTTTTAACCATTTTACCGTTTTACCCATAAAAATGGCAAATTCATTTTCATAATACTGGCAGCATACGTTGAAGTTTTGTATTCCTTCGTATATATAAAATTATTATTTGTATACAAATTAAATAAGCCAAATAATCTACAGAAAACCTGTAAAACGATGTTTTATCTTTTTGTTTGTTTTCGGGAACAAATTTTACAGCATTTTAATATCACAAGACAGCATTTTTTACTGAAATAGCAAACGACTTTTGACGTATTGCATGACACTAGAATCGCTATAGCACTGGCGGAGGTTCGTATTCGTTTTTGATTTCGTATTTTCTTTGACAAGGGCGATGGATGATTGTCATGCTCCATCTGCCTTTTATTTTGTAATCTAAGATTGAAACTTTTTTAGGCGCGTTGAGAGAATATTTGCTCGGCACACACGTTCTTTTAATGGTTTTTTCTTAGTAATGGTTTTGGTTTCGGCGTTCCTCCTGGAGTATAATATATTAAATACACAATCTCATGTCATAAATTGACAGACTAATTAGTTCTGTAGTTTTTGCGTGAAAAAAAGAACAAAGAAACATCAATTGTGATAAACATTTATCCTACTAATGGGCTTAATCAATCATCATTTCCGATAACGACCGGCATTTCCTTATAAACAACTGTATACACTATTATTTCAAGCATGTATAACAAAGAATAGCTTGAATAAGGCTTGTTTTAAGGCTCGTTTACATATGTACATAAAAAAGCGGCCGTTTCTTTGATCGCCTAATCAACCAACGGTCAATAAAAAAGAGGCCTACGTCTGCAGAGACCTATTCATAATGGAGGCGTGTGTAAGGGCTTGCTCTGCGGTGTATACAATTTCCACGTGGGGCTAGGCGTGCCGAGTCGGCATTGCGGCATCTGTGACGTCATTGGGCAGCCTACGTAAAACTATTTAAACTTGCCGCTTTCTTACCAGCGGCTAATTGTTAATGTTTAATAAGATTGCGGCTGTGGCTGGCAGTGTATCGTGTTGTGGATTTGTATGTATGGTGATTGCTTTAAATGAATGATAAATGTGATAATAATAGACACTTTTTAATAGGTTGTGTAATCAATAAAGTTTCAAATTTGCAAACTTTTTTCTGAAGATTAAATACTTATTGTAAACTTCTAATACTAATTGTAAATACGAAAGGTAATCATGAAACACTTTTGAAGACCCGAGCATTTAAAAGCCTTAAAGCGGAACAATTTGAAAAGTTTTGGTAGATATTATTAACTTACGCTTTACAAATCACAACTAATTAATTAAGTGATTAAATTAAAGAACCGTAAAATTAACTAAGTACAACCCACATTGAAATATGACTTCATTACATTAGCATCGCAGCAAACTGGAATCTACGCATGAATACGTAACCTTGTACTTGTATACGTAGTATATTATTATTAGTCTGTGCTTGTACCATTGAAATGAAAATATTATGTCATAGCTTGTACCAATTATTTATACAGTTTCCTGTTATGCTTGTATTTGTGCAACAAAACAATTTGTCAACGTCAGCGGAAGCACCAATGCCATGCTTATGACTTATCCAATGGAAAGCTTTGTACTAAATATGATATTACGAACACAAGTTGTGAAATGAAAGTATTTACACTGTTCTGTTTGTTTTAGATTTCTTTATCTATACTAATGTTATAATGTTGTTAATCTCAGGAACTTCTGGTCTGAATTGAAAAATTCTTCCGGTGTTAGATTACCCATTTATCGAGGAAGGCTATAGGCTATTATATATCATCACACTAGGACCAACAGAAGCGGAGCAACGCGGATAAAACTGCGGGGCTCAGCTAGTAGTTCATAAACTGTAATCTAATGAGTTAAATAAGAAGATTTCAGACACCTTTTCGATGTCTCGTTGTGATTTGTTTTTTCAGTTTGGTTGGAAATTTTAAAATGAAAATCTCTAATACCGAAATAATACATTATAAGGCTGAAGAATCGTTAACATACAATTTTAAATCAACATAATTCATAAAGAAGCTTCTCCAACGCTGTATTCATTCTAATAATATTTGAAGACCTTGAAGTAAATTTACTTAAATTACTGATATTTATAGCTAAATCGTTCCACTTATATTATTATTTCAAGAAATGAAGTAAAGTTCAATGTACTTATAGAGATTTGTTTTATTCAAATGAACAATTAGTTGAGACGAATATTTAGTTTCAGTGAGACTTAAAACTATCTTAAAACTAAAATATATGATGATAAGATGATAAGTAAAATTTAATTAAACGTTAGTTTAACATAATATAAGGCTTTAAAATTTTACGTAAGTATACACTATTAATATTCTCCTTGAGATCTGTAAGAAGTTAAAATAGTAGAAATTTCAAATATTTAAATAGTACTAATTGTTTTTATAAAATAATTAAATTATTTGATACATGGATGAAGTACAGACTCATAAATGTTATTATCTATACTAAAAGCTGAAGATTTTGTTTGTTTGTTTGAACGCGCTAATCTCAGGAACTACTGGTCTGATTTGAAAAGAATTTTCGGTTTTAGAAAGCCCATTTATCGAGGAAGCCGAGGCTATAATATATCACCACGCTAAGACCAACAGGAACTGAGCGGCGCGGGTAAAACCGCGGGGCGCAGCTAGTACTTTATAATACAGAGCGAAGATAAATAATGAAATAACCGGCGTTGATTAATTAATGCAACTAAATGCGAACGTAGAAGCAATATAAGCTAATTAATTCACTTTAAACATTTATTATCCAATGAGATTATATGAAACTTTAGTTTTTTGTGAAATTGTTTGGCTCATTGCATAAAACATTGTAGACAGAAGAGCACTTGATGTTGAGCTGAATGCCCACTATAATTTGCAACATCGAGTCGAGTCTCCCATTTTCTTCGTGAGTTTCAACTTTATTTTTGCTATTTTTATTGGATATTTTATAAACTGTTGACTGATAATTTTAAATTTGTATTAAACAATTTTTTTCTGTGTAAGAATATAATATGTCACGCTACAGGAAATATATACCTTTGTAAATTTTTATACTTAGAAATGTAAGTATTTTCTTACTTTAATGTTTAGCAAAAGTAAAATATTTATTGCTTTTGCAAAACGTAAAGCTATGGCGGAATTTGAAATCAAACGCAGGAAATTATGTTGGCGAGTCGGGGCCCAGGGGACGCGAGTCAAATTCGCACTTGGCTGGTAATTCCTAATGTTAAGCCTAATGTAATAAATATCTTTAACACATAATAGATTAAACAATAACTTATAAACGTAGAAATATAGCTTTGTGTTATCACACCTCTCATTTATCATTAGTTGCAAAAAATAATACGTTTATGTATTATTTCTCTTCATACTGGATAGCTAGATGGTGTTTTAAATATAGTCAAACATCATATATTAATATTCGATAATGAAAATAGCGTTAGTATAACCTTTTTGTTCAATGTTAAACAAAAAGTAACGACACTTGATAATCCCTACTTCCCTACTAATATTATAAATGCGAAAGTAACTCTGTCTGTTACGCTTAAAGCGGGAGCTTAAACCTCTTTAGACCCTTTGAAAGAACATAGGCTACCTTTAATTGCGAAATATGTACACCGTGCGAAGCCTGGGCAGACCGCTAGTATTAATAATAATTAGAGTGCTGTTGTCTGTATATTTTGTAAACACGGAAATTACTCGGTTTGCATAAAAAAATGGTTGCCTGTAAAGTCGGTTTTACGGGCGAAGATTTTACGTGACAACGTCTTTTTCTCGATCATAGTTGAGTGGGAGAGAGACGCAAGGCATTCGGCGGGCCTCTCTCTCGTTCGGTGACTCATCGTAACGTTACCGAGCGTTACACTTTTTCATAAGTGACTCCCAGTCGCAACCTAATTTAAGACGTTGTCACGTCAAAAGAATTTCAATGTTGAGATGTTTTGTCCATTTGGTTTTGTTGGCTGGCAAAATGTCAACTTGTACAAAAGTTATTTTAACGTATGCAAAATAATAACGATTTATTCAGACTTCACTTTTTAATATGAATTATAATTATCAACTGACCTCGAAAACAGGAACTCACATTATTTAAATTCATTTGTTTATTTTTGTTGGTCTGGTAAGCGATTCTTAGCTAGTATTAACAGTTATATGTTCATTATAGTTTCCATATATGTAATAGATATATGGAAATATTATTTAAATAGGTTTATGTTTGCAGAAAAAGGTGAATAAAATTTTACCTATAATATTATACATGTTCCAAATGATCTATCTTTATTAGTTAGGTGTATTAACTACTCCATATACATTCATATCTATGATAGAATATTAATTTTATCATAGAATTCAGTGTCCAATCTTATTACGCTCTGTTAAAAGTTATTTCAAAGACGTGTAAGTAGCGCGTTAGAAAGCGACTTCATTTGTTCACGTTTTTGATAAGATCTCTCCTTTCAGGCACTTCCCTTTGCTATCGATCTGCCCTAACAACCTGAATTAAGGTGAACAGTAATGCCGAGATTTAACAATTTGTAATGTGTAAGAGCGTCTGTATTATTTACAAGCTATATAATTACGGTAGTAAATGTATTTGTTTAATTTGATTTTATAGGTAAGTAGGTTCTGAATCAAATAAAAATAAATAAATGTCAGAATTATAATTTGAAATTTAATGAAATGTTTTATCTTACATATTTCTAAAAAATTTAAAAATTATAATAGCTAAGAGTGTTCCTAACAATGTTATTAATTGCTACAATTAAATAATGAGAAGAATTGCTTATAACCGTCTTTGAAACCAACCATTAGGTACATTGAAAAGTTTCATTATATTTCCCAAACGAAGATATATACGTACTTACTCACACGTAGATATACATATACGTGTAAGTATGACTACGTAATAATTCTTAAACGGGTCTTTAGATTGTAAGCCGAAAGGGCAACTCAGTGAAGCTGCTACGATCTTGATTGCTACGAACCATCTACGAAAGCTACGTAATCTTGTTTTCCGGGTTCTACGAAATTATTGTTGAGCTACGCTTTGTAGCAATATTATGCCTTTTTTATTTGTTAGTATTGTTTATGTAATTTCTTTTAAGCGTTATAATTAATGTAATTTATTGTTATTAAGTGGAAATTTAGGAGCTTGATATTAAAACACAGACAAGGTATATTATATTTCTATTTCGTATATTTTGCCTCTTTGTATACATCGGTATAAATTTAAGTAATGGTTATAGTTTTAACAATGCAGCATTATAATTATTATTAAACGATCGTCTTTCTGTCGTAGTCATTGTATAAGCATTTACGATTATACATTTGAAACGCTGTGAAATTTGTTATTTCTTATCTTATATAAAGGAAGAGAAATTATGGCACTATTTATACACGTCCACAATTCACTTACCATGAATCCATATAAATCTCTACACCATTTCAAAACGAAACAGTTTTAAACAGCCTAGTTAATGCGTGTTCAGAGCTCATTTCTCATGTTTATAACAAATTATTATACCAAATAACTATATCCAAATACTAAGTCCTTGAGACGATCGTTGATAAGAATACATGTGTATCAAACGTTGACCGGTGTTTTTAATTAAAACACACCAACACATTGAAAGCCATTGAGGTGAAGACCTCTTGCTTCAATCCGACTTCTTTCAAAATGGAACTTCGTCAAGGTGAGCTGGCTTCTTGACACAGATTCTTAATGTTCTGACTGACCTCCTGGATTCATGTGCTCATGATAATGACACTGATTAATATATAACACTTTACAGGTCTTTTAAACATGGGAACATAGCTTATGTTGAATGTTTAAATGCTGTAGATATAATATGAACATTTTAAGCAAGATCGGATTGATAAATAAGTCTTTTCATATTATGAATAAAAATGTATAAAGTCCGTCAATATTATAAATAACACTAAATACAATGTATTAAAAGTTATTAAAATATTATACGGCCACAATATAGTCACTAACAATCGTATAACCCATAAAATAAACGAATAAATTTTTTTACATGAGTTCATTGAACAAGCTCTATATGTTATTATTTTTCGTCGAACAAGTAACAAAAGATTCGGGTTAAATAATATTAACCATATATTTTCACAATCAAACATTGAAGCAACCTTTATTATACGTTAAGCAGAATTAACAGAATTGGAAACCGAATTCATCAATACAGTCCCTTTAAAAAGATGCTTAAGCATTCGTTCTGCTTGTGAAGAACCATTATTAAAAATCGATTTCTCGAATTCTATGAAGTGGAAATGAAAAGGAACAAAAAAAATTAAGGACGGTTATTTGTTGAAACGGCAATTAAGATTATCCTAACAAAATTGTGCTGATTTTTAAATATATACTGGCCCTTTATTGGTTAAATAAAAGTAATTAATTTATTAGATTTTATGTAAAAATTGTTCGAAAACATAAAATGTAATCAAGTCACAAGTCTGTTTTTGTATATTTTCGTCTCTATAAAGTAAATACAAAAATACTCAGATATTTTCATTGAAGAACCTCTATGAATATTTTACGTTATACACAATCACGAAGCGTTCTATCTTTGTTCGAGCAAACAAGACGGAACGATTTACCTATTGTGCTTACAAAATGTTACTGGGTCGTCGGTCCCTTCTATAATAAGCTCATCGATACCTTCACAAACGATATCTCTGTTCAGATAACGTGTTGAAATGTGATGTTTTTGTCGATCACAATTTGAAGAAATAGCATCGCTTCTTTTCGGATACCACGCTTTATCTGTGAAGCTTTTGTGTCTCGGAATAGAAATGCAACAATTCAATGCCATTTTTAATGTTACTAAAGTCTAAATCCATTTGAATTGGGTTTTATTTAACGCTTTCTGTACGCTTTCAAAATTTTGATACAAAGGTAACCTTTTATTTTCATTCATTTGTATAGTTTTCAAAATTTCACATAAAACATTACTCTTTGTATATACAAGTACATTTCACGTAGTTATTATTTCATGTTATATAAACAAAGGATAATTAAATAATTGACGTTTTAACAAAATTAAACGCAAAACGAATTGAACAATGAGAGAAACATGCATTGCGTATTCCAGTTACAAACAGTTAGATTACAAGTTACAAAGTAGTGCCTTATTTAATTAAATGCAAAGTCTTGAAACAAAAGATAAAAGCTGCATGCAAATTCAGCGCAGAGTTTCTAGAAACTTCGAATTCCCGTTCCTAAGCTAGAAACATATGTTTGGAATATATGATGATTGCTAGTAACCGAGGAATGTGGGCAAAACTCACACGAGATTAATCGAAAAGCGACAGCAGCAGACGGTGCATATATCAGCGCTGGGTTATCTAGAGTCGTATTTTATTTTTGTTAATATTTCACTTACAATATCGACATCCGACATACATTTTGATACGTAGGTACGAGTTTTCTTTTTGCTTTCTATTCGAAATACGAGTGCTAGAGTTTTCGTTTTACTTTTTTTACGTGTTGCCTAATTTTTGCGATAGATAACACAAGTAAATGTTGATGTTATACAATATAGTGTTAATTAGTGAAAAGTAGAAATACTTAACAATAATAGAACGTAAAATAATAACAAGTTGCTAGGAATTATAATTTAAAAAATTAAATATACCTTTTTTTTTTTTATAGTGGGGAAATCTTCTTAGATACCCCCGGCTCCCGGGGATGGAGCCGTGGTTATGTCGGATTTCTACCGACTAAAACCCCACTCTGTTCCATCGCGCTGCTTTGGACGGAACTGCGGGAACGGTTACGACTCTACCGCGTGTCCCGCCCAGCAGATGCCCGTTTCAGGGCCCACCACTAGAACCCCCCTCGCTGGTGGCTGCTGGAACGAAGGCTTACGCCACCAACGCACAGACAATGGATCTTTCCCCGCTCCATCATCCGCGTTCCCCCGAACCCCCGACCCCATCACCGTCCGGCCGGAGGGTGCACGCCGGAAGGTCCTCCGATGTGTGAAATACACGTCGGGGGACCCTCCGGCGCACTTTTATAGAGATTACCTCGCAGCCCCCACCTCACCAGAGGTGGCGGCCCTCGGTCCGGCTCCACGGACCGGATTACGAGTTGGCAGACGGCCGTTTTACAGCGGCCGCCGCCCCACACCTCTCTGCAGGAGTCTCCGCGCGTCATCACAATGACGCGTCGGGATCCCGCCCTCCGCTGGACGGCGTGGCTTGCTTAACCAGCGAGCCCGGCGCGCCGCGACCTCTGGCCGCCATCCACCGCCGCATAAAAGCCGGCTCCTCTCTGGCCCACAAACAGGACCTCTGCCGTCGGGTCAGTCGAGGCTTTCCAACCCCAACTGCCGTTCAGCGCCACCTTTGCCTAGTAGACACGGGGTCCGCCAAGCCACGACCTCTGGCCGCCATCCCACGCCGCACACAGCGGCCGCTGGGCCACACCTAGCCCTGGCCGTCGGGCCGGTCGAATCTCCCCGACTCTAAACCAGCCGTTCAGCCCCTCGCTGGTCCAATTTCGCTTCACTCAGAGGGCCATAACTCTGAGCTACTGAGCCCCTCCGCCGCGACAAGGCCTGGACCGTTGGGGGGAAATTAAATATACCTAGTAGAATGATTCATGTAGCTTTTATAGCATTGTATAAATCCAGTATTTATAAATATTGATTTAAACATGACTTATTATTAAAATGTTATTACAATAATGAATACCAGGAAGCTTTTATTGTAAATTTAACACGAAACAATAATTAATTGTTGAATAAAGCTCATGTTCAATCTGAAATACATTTAATATTAATCCAGAGCTCAAATTGTACCTATATTTGCATCTCTAAATGCCCACATTACATAATACAAGGCTTGGGCTGGGAAAATTTAATAACTTAAATAATAACACCGGTCGAGTATTAAACTGCCGTAAACTGAAAGGTATTAAGCCAACCGTCCAAGTTTAATGTCGATGCCAAGTTCCTTCAAACTGAACCAGTGTTTTTGTTTATATAGTTGGCTACATTAAATTGGAATATTTGACGATTTAAGATGATTTCTCTATAAACAGATCATGTTATATTGCGCTAATTTCGGTTATGTTTTACGAAAGGTTTTACGAATGTTATATTAAATCACTAGTTGCGCTCCGCGGTTTCACCCGCGTGGCTCCTCTCCTGGTCTTAGAGTGATGATATATAGTCTATAGCCTTCTTCGATGAATGGGCTATCTAACACCGAAAGAATTTTTCAAATCGGACCAGTAGTTCCTGAGAACTCTTCAGCTTTATAATATTAAGTATAGATTTCTAAATTCGTATTTTCTGATTTTAGATTTACTCTTGTGTAATAAATAATAATAGATACACAAATAGCAATAAAATGATTCTGATATTAAATTATGAGATCAAATTCAGTGTATGACGAATGTGGCTTGCCTGCGGTTATCACCTAATTTTGTATTACGATATTTGGCCTGTATTTATATGACCACAATGCGGGTGAATAAAATTGGCTCGCTGTATTTCTGCAGATAATAAATTTTTTTATACTCTATGGTCATTGTTAAAAAAATTGGATCTTTAGAATCGTAGTTTCAATATTTACATTTGCTTGGCTTTTTTGAGAGTATTGATATTTTATAATTAAAGGTTTTCCAGGTATTTGGAACACGACTCGTTCGTGGATAATGTAGTATAAAATAAAATAATTCCACGTTTTCAAATAGTTATAATAGTTTTAAAAGTTTTCTAAAATGAATGTGTTTTTAATTAAGAAAATATAGTTTCTTAACATTACAACGCTGCAGTCATTGAAAGAAAGGTTTTTAATACTTTACAACTTACTTTTACAGTTTAACTTTGAAATCATAATTACAACTGTTAACAGTGCTTTAACAACTTTGTACACAAATAAAATATTTGAAAACTTTAACAAACTAAACTTTAAGCAAATAAAAAGAACACAAGATTTACTCATGAGGAATATATTGAAATATGAAATATATTTTTATCCTTATTCGAAAGCCGTTAGAATTTAAGTAATCTCAAAAATTTAATCATACAAAACCGGCTTCTTTCCCTCTCATTCACACCGTGGTTATTTATGGTTACCATGTGGTTACCATAAATCTAAAGCCTTGAAGAAACCTTCAAATACTTTCTTGAATTCACGGGAATTTAATTTTAGGAAATTGTACCATTACCCCGTAAATAAATTATACACGTCAGGCTTATTAAATTCACTGACGAGCTCTAACTTCCACATTCGGAACACTAAATGCATTACCGAAATTCCTCACTGTACAATATGTACAGGATATAACATTATGAATATAAAGTACTGTAGAACTATAGTATCGATATGTATATGTAAATTAAACAACTGTTAAAGTAAAGAGTAGAATTTTGTGAAAGAGATTTTGTATCTTTCTAGAAAATATGCATCAATAATTATTCTACTTAAAATATTTTAACAAATAAGTTTAGTTAAGTCGCTTAACAAATTAACAATTAGGGATACCTCACATATTTATACTTATAAATTTTATAAAATCTTTATTCTATTTTAATATCTACTTGCATAACCCGCTTTGTCAAAAACCTAATAAATTATATATTAAAATCTTCCTCTTGAATCGCTCTATTTAATAAAAAACAGTATCAAAAGCCGTCTCGCAGTTTAAAGATTTAAGCATACATAGTGGCATAGAGACATAGGGACAGAGAAAGCGACTTTGTTTCATACATAGTGATGATGTGCAAACCCAAAATTACCTACATAATTAGTAAAATAACAAAAGTGAAGAACGATTTAAATTCGCATATTTCGGCCACACTAAACTATGTTTATGTACCGAACTGCTCACAACCGGCCAAGTTTACTAAATGTGTTAAACAGAATAATTTCATGGCCAATGTAAACTACCTGTGGACGGAGTACGGGTAAATTCTAATTTATTACTGAATTCAACTAACTAAGATTTATTGTTCTGTAAATTATATGATTAATAATGTTTGCTTTTGTTGCGAATATATGAATGGGATTAATTCAAGGAAACGCCTTTATATCATTAGTAAACTCTATCGAATACTTAATTAGTAGATAAGATATTGTAATTTTAAAATTAAAAGCTTTTGTTGTTAACTAATTTGTAGAGGTATAATTTTTAAGCTATTGCATAGCTTCTATCGCGGGCCTTGAGCGCGGGGACCGAATCCAGAAATTCCGTAACGAAAAAACCTCACGCTCCCCACTCCGACGGGCACGGAGGTGTGGCTTGAAGGCATAGCATGCAATAGCTTTACCGCGGTAGTCCCCGAGTGCCACACGTCTTTTTTTTAATGGAATGTAAAATATCTCGAATATAAGTATGTCTCCTTCTGGTGTTTCGTAGCTTATTCTTTCATTAAGATTGAGAATCTATGTTATAGAGCTATAAGATATACCTTACAAGTCTTCTACTTAATAATTACGTGACGTAGCACTGTTACAATCAAACATTCAAAGACTTTACCAACTTTTGTATTGCAGTAGAATACTCATTATAATGAAACGAGATGTTTCAAATACTTCGCTAAAATACGAAACCGAAAACAAGGGAATTTGCAATTGGAATAGATAAGAGGATTCGCGTAAGTCAAATTGAAAATTTATAGGTGTAAAATAAACGGTATTGAACGAAATCTATTCGGTGAAATCATAAAGCGCAGCCATGAATAGCCAAGAATTAACGAGTACGGATTTATTGTGCTAATAAAACTTGAAACAGCGAAATAAACGCGATTCCCCGTAAATAAGGAAGCCTCACAACACTATTGGACGATCAATTATATTGATTACTGGCCATTTATCTGGACTGTTATGCTTATGTGTATTCCTTTGAAAACATTTATGAGTAATGTGAATTATTATGTAGAGTGTTTTTCCTGGAAGTACTTGTTATTGACTAGGGGAGAATTTAACGCAAACAGATTGCGTAACTGGGAGGAACTGGAGGACTGCTCAAAGATAGCTGTAATTATATATCCCCGTATATCAAATTTCCTAAATCTTCCTGAATTTCATCGAATAGGAACAAACATATATTATATGCCTCCAAGTTTTCATTTTAGTTGCAAAATATTATCAATCTTATTCCAGAAAATTATTTCTACCAGGGTATTTCATTAAGAATCTGGCACTCATTAACACATTCTTGTTAGTGCCTTGTAAATGTACTTGTATGTGTAACACCCAATTGACATAGCCTTTTCTTACTTTGTTCCAGACCTTCTGCGTGGTATCCAAGCGGTTTCGTAAGAACTACATCCACCGTTTCACGGCTACCAGGTCGCTGTTCTGGTGGTCGCCATGGTCACCGGTCCGCCGCGCCTGCGTCTACCTATCCACTAACCAGTACTTCGACTACTTCGTCATGGCTACTATCCTGCTCAACTGTGTCTTCCTTGCCATGTCGGAGACTATCGAAGAGGCTGAGTGAGTTATAGTTATTAGAAATGTTCATAAGCAAACGGATCCTTAGAAGAATCAGGCACATCTTTTGTAATAGAAATTATACATAAATCTAAAAATCTTTTACCTTAATAAAAAACGTACCGTAAGCTTAGGGTGCTTATTGAGAATTTTACAAGTAAAGGGATAACAAACACAAAACCCGATGCAACATCACATTAACTAAAATAATTTTAGTAGAAAATACATTCATTTAATTCACCATAATTCAGAGATAACGACGACAAATCGACTGTATTTAAAATGGGCCAATTCAAATCGTGAAAAAAAATATTGGCAAATTTATTTGATTGATTTACTGATTTTACGTCTCCCTGGTGACCACGCTCGCTGCAAAATGTTGGAAACGTTGGGATAAATAGTGTTTCGAATACATGGCGTTTAAAATCCTTTAAACGTAGTATTTCATTTCTAAATTTATTGTCTCTGGTTCTTTCACAACGTATTTATTTATCTAACACTTTAATAAAGTTGTACAGACAGGAAATCTTATTTACCTTATAACTTAGTAATGATCTCTTCCATGCAACCACGGTAAAAAGTAAACAAGCAAAAGATCACTAATTAAGTATCTGAATATTATATGAATTAATTCTCAGATTTTGCTTCAAAACCGTTGCACTAATCTAAATTCTTTAAACGTTTGATAAGTTGCTATTACAGTTACTGGAATCTCTTCTTAATTAGAACTTAGTTGTACAAACAAAATCCCAGAGGAATCTGGTCTTAGATCTTTCTGTGATTTAATTTACTCGTGCAATTGAGGCAATCTAAGACTTGCATGCTAGAAGTCAACCTAGCTTTCATTAACAATTTAAATTAAAAAAAAATCAAGGACTGGTTCCACGAGTTAAATTAGATAAGTGTCTATAAATAAATAAAAATATTAGCTGTTTATTAATAAAAAACAACTTCTACGATTTACCAACGTTATTTTATTCAATTTATTACTGTTAATACCATGTTAAGACGTTTTTAACCCAAAATGTATTATCATTGTTAACAAAATTCAATAACTAATGCCCAAAAGTTTGATAGCGGAACAGATAATAATTTCCGTCTGAAACTTGCGAAAGTAACATAGAAAGTTGAACGTCAAACACACGTAAAAGTTAAGTACTAAATCAATGGCTAACTACCCAAGTTTCTTTGGAGTTTAATAAACGTTTAGTCTGTTGTAATAGTAGATTGGCAATTAGCGGCCTAGCATGATGATCGATCTCGGAATTATTCTAACCTTGAAGTGGTTGAAAAATTATATGAATATGCACCAAGTGCTGTAGAATGTGTAAATAATTTGACGCCATTTTTGTGTTAATTGAGGGAAATTATAAAATGTTATTAAAGTATGAATCTTTTAAATAGCTGCTATAGCAGTAGGTAGGTATCTAAATTGGCTGATGGTCTGATATTGATATTGGCATACATTGTACAAAATACTGATCCTTACAACAATAGAGAAACATTATCACCAAACTAAGTGCTTATAAAATATTTCTCTACACATTCATCAATCCTTTTGCTAACATGACTTGCGGTATGCAGCAAAGACGTATCGTATTTTATCGGATTCCTTGAGTGCGATGTTTTGTGTCGTGTATGCTTCAAGCGACGAGGGTTGAAGGTGATAAATCTAGCCGTATTGATAATAAATAAGTTTGAACAGTATTAGAAGGGAATTAGGTGTATTTTTTATGGCGCTGTCGTTAAGGTGCTTTGTAATTCCGGATGACGAGATACGATAGTGTAGTAGGGGTCTAATAGTATACAATGACTACGTAGCTTCATTCTTATTCCTAGCATTCGTCATACCATGGTCATACCTGTATATTTTCATACTATATACAATATACATTCTTTCTTATAATCGAAGATTTTCGGGAGAAGTGCGGCAGTGGAAATATATTAACGGCAAATAACTTGTTTAATTCGAATATATGTAAAAATTTATATCATAGTAAATTATAATCACACGATTACAAAAAATAAATATCTCTTCAATACAGCGTTGACTTCAATAGAATAAAGCCGCGTTAAACCCGCTATTCAGCTCAAAACTATATTCAAATCAACCTAGTACCACCTAATACTCTACAAAACAGTTAGCAGGCTTATTTGCTTCATATTATTTATATTTTGTACAAAAATCAATCAGTCCGTCAGTTTGACAGTGGCAACATTATACATATTTCCCTCCAATTTGTCGTTAATGTACCCGATAACACATTCAGCAGTGGCTGTGATGGACGATGTTCATCGGTTCTCAGCGTAAAGTGTCTGTTAACGTTATTACAGAATGCTTTAATGGTATCGAACTTGATTAAATTCACCCCACATAGCCCATATAGGAAATTGATAATGGCCCATTTATATTTATATTTTTATAGCTGTAAAATGACATAGGCATTTTGCTTTACTTTGGCTGAGACTTAACCATATATATATCTAAACTTACACCTTCGACTACCGCATTTAAAGTCTAAAATCAAACTAATATCTAAAAATAATCTAAACCATGGAAGTAGAATAGAGAAACGTAATAAAAGAACGTTACCCTCAGTCGAAGAGCCTTATAATTCAATCAAATAAGCCGTAATTTCGTTGGAACAGTGTAAGGAGCTTGTTGACAAGTCTGCCTCATTTCAAGCCTTGTAATATATGGTCGAGATCTTGTTTGTCCGGAAGACAGCTCCATATATCTGAAGAGAACATAAATCTGGCTGGGATAAATTTTACTTTAAAAATTCTGTACGTGTAGGTATAAAATGTGATAATTTAGCAATTGAAATACTTATCATATTACTGATTAACAAGCTTTATTTATGCTTTTTTTTGCCAGGAAGATTTTATAATTTGTAAGTACCTACTGCGTATATTAAGCACTGTCAAATCATACATACAAAAAACACATTTGTTACCAATTACAAATTTTGTTATGAACTCGTTACAATTTAAGTATTTCAATATTTTTGTACATAAAAATAACTGATTCACAATCGATTGATTTAATACAAATATGCATATCTATACTAATATTATAAAGCTTTATTATAGTTTGTTTGTTTGAACGCGATAATTTCGGGAACTACTGATCCGATTTGAAAAATTCTTTCGGTGTTGGATAACCCATTTATTGAGGAATGCTATAAGATATATATCATCTCGCTGAAACCAACAGGAGCGGAGTACTGCGGGTAAAACCACGGAGCACAGCTAGTTTATGATAATTTGATCATCCTACAAGGTTGACTTAAGCCGATCTCATCCCCATATCATCCTCAATCATGTTGTAACCAGCATATAATCCCGTATATAGGTAAATAGGTCACTAAGATAGCATTATACTGTTCTAGGTGTTTGATCAACAAGTATCGATTGCCGCAAGCTTCTAGTATTCGGTCGAGTTGATAATCCGTTTTACCCTTGCATAACATACTTTATTGACTAAGAATTATGGGGCTATTTTTAAGCTTATGTTTTTAAAGTTTTTATTTAAGGGGATGATTTATGTAACGTTAGAATTAAAAGAACTACTATGATACAATAAATAATTTACAAAAGGCTATAAAAAGTACAATGCAATGCTCTTTTTATTGAATTACATGTTTAGAACTTAAACATCTGTAAACCCCATAAATCAACTGTAAAATAATTTGTTCTAACTCTGCCATAAACTACTTACATTGAGAGTTGTTTAGCATATTAAAAATCGTTTAAAAATCGCACACAAGCTATTGAATCTGCCAAAAAAAACTAAACACTACACAAGTGATGGATTGATACATTGCAATGCTTGTCCAGTCGTGGAAAGCAATCCCGCAAATTAACAGATCCATCGATACGTGGCCAGCGAATGCGTACCGAGTGTCAATCCTAAACGATTAAGCGGGCTATTCACACACCTGCCGCAGGGACAATCTCGGTTGCACGGCAGTTGGAGCAATTAGAAAGCCAAAGAGGCCAATTTAAAAATTGCCCCTGCTTGTCTATACACGTCACAATTAAGGAGACAATTAAGCGTGCAATTTCAATAGTGCCCCTGCGGCAGGTACGTGTGTAGCCGGCTTTATGTAGCTGGTTTTATGAATATTTAGCAGCTCAATTTCTATTTACTAGAACGTATAATCATGTACTCAATATAATGGGGTGTCTGTGTATTAATGTAGATTACATTTTGAGGGATCGAAACACGCGTCGAGAAATGTATTATGTAGGTACATGGATTTACGAAGTGAATACGCGATTATAACAGGAATATATATTTAATAGAAACAGTGATTCACACAGAATACATTTGTAAGTAGCTAATGTTTAAGCTAAAATAAATTATGTTCTAGAATAATTTCTATAAGAACTGAGAAGAATTAACAAATTCTTTGATAAATGAAACTTATCACACATATTTAAATGCATTCATTTTTCAACCTGCTTCAAACATCAATACACGTGTAATATTTGAACTCAACCGTACTGCGTTGTCGATACACCGTTTTTACTTTAAAATAAATGTCGTGTTTCATGTAGTCGGTAAACATAAGGGGCACGCGTGTGGCAGGCATTTAATTGTTGTATGTGTACTTTCTGTTTCAAACAACACGTCGATCGTGCACTATTGAATTAACATTATACTCACTGCATAAATAACTAGGTGGAAACAAAAAATCGTGAACTTTAATCGACTTTTAAAAGACGTTTCAAAAGAAAACTGCTCTACGAATTTGTTACGACGGGATATTTTTTTAATCCATATGGAGAAAATGTACTTAACATTATAATTTATTAAAATTATCGAAATATTTACTTCTCCGATCATAACAGGTTTCAAGGTGTACAAACACAATCAAATAAGTTCAAACGGACAGAAAAGTTATAGTAAGGGTAGTAATTTTAAGAATGTAGAGTCACTCTAATATATTTCCAATATATCGTCAAAGTCCAGAATTATACCTCTAGCAAGTTTCGTATAGATATATATATACCTACCTACCTAGATAGATCTACCTACATTTATATTTATCAAGGAAGGTATTATTATAATGTTTTGGGGATCTTCAGAGTTGGTCCTGTGCAAATACTCTACCTTATAACAGCTTCCCTTGTCTACCCTCGTACTCAACGGGGTTGTATTATGCCAAAATACATTTTGCCTCTGATAAAGCACCTTTAATTTTGTTGTAAAAATATATATTTTATTAATTAAATATCGACTGATATAGACTCATTGTCATTGCATTTAAATCGACCAATTATTGCTTGTACGCCATAATCTTAGGAACTACTAGTTCCAATTGACAAATTTATTTTTTTGGATGGTTCATTTATCGAGGATACGTCCCATAACAATATCACTTTTATGTGCTATGACCAAATCAAGTAAAACCCCGGGCCACTGCTAGCATAACCCAGTTTTGTAGTGACACTTATTTCGAGCAAAGTAATTTTAAAATTTTCACGTTTTCATCCAGCAAATCGCTTACATACACGTATATTAAACATATCACCACATAGCAGTGTCTATTTACTCTAAAGTTTGCGACGTATACCAACAAAGTTTGCATGCTAAGTAATGCATTAAATGAATCCTCGAATAAGTTCTTACGTAAACCAAATAACGTTCTTGAAATCAAAAGTTAAGCTAACTAATTTTAAATTCAAGACCCGTGCTTTGTGTGCAATCCTAATGCGACTTATTTCAAGCACGATTTTGTATAAATAAACTACGAAATACCCGAAACACTACTATTTTGCGAATTGCGACGCTTGAGAACTTTTTACCTTCGCTCGTGCCTTGAAATTGTTTTCAGAATTGGCAGAGTGCCGTAGCAAAGCACATCGAATTTCTTTTAGTAGCAGTTATGCTATTACTAATTATACCAAATGCAAAACAATTGTAGCGACTAGGTATAAATCGTGCAATTGTTCACAATAATAATAACGATGCTATATCGTTTCTTTTTTAATCTCCTGAAACAATTTTTAAACCTTAGCAATAGAGAGCTGTTATAAAAGATAAATCATTTCAGATTAAATACAATTTAACACTCAAATTCTATTAATCCAACAAAGCATAAAGAAACGAACCTTCATAAATGTCAAAAACAGATTCCCCTAAAATTCCCAAATACCGTCAAGAGCGAATAGAAGTAATCAAAGAAAGTTTTGTTCCGAATTAATTTTATGACTTAACCAAGATTTGAAATTGCGATATCGTCGTCTCGTGATTTATAAGATATGCTAATTTATTCAAGAAAGCCAATAGATCTTAATAAATTGCTTTTTAAAGAACTGTGTGAACTTTATCTCCCCAGATAAAGAGCCACGTTAACGTCACTTTCAATAAGGATGCTAATCACTTTGGCTTGTAAATTACATAAAAGTAAGATCCTCTTATGATATAAGCCAAGCTTACACTAAGTAGGTTTATAAAATAACTAGCGGTCCGCCCCGGCTTCGCCCGTAGTACATATTTCGCAATAAAAGGTAGCCTATGTTCTTTCTCAGGGTCTAAAGATTATCTGTGCCAAATTTCATCAAAATCGGTCCAGTAGTTTATGCGTGGAAACCATACAATGTATGGTTTCCACGCAATTATGTATGTCATACATAATTACAAACCTTTCCTCTTTATAATATTATAGTATAGTATAGATATACTAATATATTGTTATATTGTTGTTGACTGAAACAGAATACTCGCATATTGATTATCGTATTGCGGACTGCCTGATTACTAAGTAATTTTTCATAAAATAACCATAAATGAGACATTTATTAATGAGTGCCTAACGCGGCACATACACTTACGATTATGAATTGCACAATATAATTGGAATACCTTGACATATATACGTTTCATTATACGTATATTAATACGGTCTGGATTATGAGGTTTGATACTTGTTGAACTAATTGACTCGAAAAGAGAAGATTATTATATCGTCGCGGTAAATTTGAGATTTAAGATAAGTAAGGGTCTGGCCTATATCTGATTGAAGTGAACTTCTCTTACCATCAGGGTGCGGATAATTTATCATGCTGTGACATAGAAATATCATAATTGACAAATTAGCATTCATGTGATCCTTCACGCATATATTTCTTCCACTAGAGCTCGAGAAAGATATTTTTCGTTTATTAGATTAGTAAGATGATGAGCGATTTTAATCGTCCTAATAAGTAACAATAAAACAACACTCTGTAAGCAATATCCAGGACTTCAAGTTCTACAGAACAAAATTTGGTGTTTCCAACCCATAGGCTTTAAGTGCTCTATAAATTACTTGATGCGTGTATAGGACGGCTAATAATGTAATAGAGGAATACATCTCTCTTATCGAATATGGGCTAGATTTGAGTGTCGCACTAAATCTAGCTGGAAGGATGCTGCCAACGACACGATCACAATTCGCAGATTTGCTCTCGAGTAGATTAAACCTAACGAAATATTTATTTATAGTGATAGATATTTATATTGAAGCATATTAAAAACTGTACAATTTTATTAAGGGTCAAACTATTTATGTTATTAGTTTATTTCTATAATTATTGTTAATATTTCTAATTTCCTGATTCAAGCGGGAAAATATATTATTCATCGATTATTTTTCTTTCTTCTGGCAAATATTGGCAAAAACAGGCAAATATCTTCTTGCCATGAGGCAAAAGAAGATATTTGCCAGTGTCAAGTATGAAATTGATCGATTAAGTTTTAATTGAACTGTAATGGAAAAAATTTAAACTAGAATTTTAGTTAATAAATTCAAATCCATTCAGTAGATACAACTTTTCTATAAAATATAGTTTAAAAATATTAAAACAATACAACAGAAAATAGTTTTTAAAAGCAACCATTAAATCTCGTAAGATTAAGATCAAATTATAGGATTATTGTAACAATGACTGAGCTGAGCTCGCTGTACGGATAATTCATTTTTAATGAAAGATTTTTCTCCGAGAAATCTCATCTGGTTCATATTATTATCTTGTATTTGCAATATTTTTCTGTATTTACGCGAAGTTTCAAATATCCTTCCGCGTTTTCTACGAGCTGTTTACGATGCCTAGTGAGGGTAATGACCCAGGGGCCCTAGTCTGTACAAATTAGTCGGTAATTACCGATAACTAATTTATAGTCCCGTCTTCAGCAATGAAAATGATGTCGCTTAATACCTCTCCCCAATTTGATGGAAGTATACAATAGATACATATTTGTTTATAATTTTTATTCTTCACAAAACTTTCCGTTATGCGTCAAAATATTTATATAATAATAGCCTTGTAGCAATGCATTTTTATCTAAATTAATAACATCATTATTTCAATTCCGTAGATATATGAAAAATAAATAAAATATAGATTTCATGGATTTGGAAAATCATTTCTTTGCAACACATTCGAATATTGTCAAAACAAATTATTCTTTGACATTGTCAATCGTTATGATACCGACGTTTGATCTCGACAAGATCTCGAAGGCCCTTCTCCCATTACGCTACCGGTATCCTACACGTCCGCGACTAGTTTAATTGGTCGCTTTTGCGTCGCGTTTCGCGCGTATCTCTTCGGTAGAAAGATAAAAAATTCTTATCATCATGTTGTAGTTCTCGTGCGGCTATAAAAACTACAATTTATGTTTCTTTCAATATATGGATGAATCCTGCAGTACCTACTTCCTACTTTTACGTCGTCACTGGAATCGCTCGACATAGCGTCCGTCTACAAAAACGAGGCACGATAATGATGAATTTAGTCATCTTTCAGTCGCATAATATGTGAGCATCGGGTAGCGAGCAAATATCTAACTAGTATTCTACTCGAGTATCGTATTCTAGAAGTATCGTAATGGGAGAAGGGCCTTACGGTTTGTGTGGATTTGTAGATACGGTTGATAATGTCGGGAAAATAATAGATTATTATAATTTTATAATAAAAAAGATATTTCAAACTTCCGATGCTACATGATTTAACGCAATATTGTTTTCTCTTATTTAAAGTTATTGCAATTAAAATAAAATAAACAAATAATGTTTTATTTTTAAGATGGTTTCAAAATTTTATTGAAAATGTTAAGAAGCCTCTTATATTATATTAAATAAATATTAAAATATGTAGTGTACTGCTGTCTGCATTTATTCAGCCTAAATTATTGCATTCATATTCGATTAATTTCTTTCTGAACTTCTAGGATAATAAAATTATACAGATGAATACAAATAAAAAACGATCGAATTAAGAAAAAAATTTATTAGAAAAATTTAATTTAACAGTTTATAATAGCGTAGTTGAAAATTTGGCTCAAAACCATCATCTCTCATCAACATAATTCTAGTAACTTGTTCATCTGTAAATTATAAAATTTATAGATAAATATTTATATTTAACACATAAATAATTACCCGTGAACCGCTAAATCAATTGCATATATTCATCCTTTGCTTATTAACTGTAATAAAATATACAATGATGCACATTATATAATATATGTAATAATACAAGCTAAAAATACAAGTGATACAAATTATCCGTTCCGTCCTTAGTTTTAGTTGGGTATCATTTAAGCTATCACCAATTTAATTAGTTTTGTGTTTCTTAAATAATAGGGTTTGTCCTCAAAATAGTAGATCTGTCACCAAAATGTAGTCACCAAACAATGCAAAATCAGTTCCACAATAAATCACCTAAAATCCTGAGATATAAGGTCTGGTACCAAATAAATGTTTTTGTATGTATTATAATAGGTGTGTCCTAATAAGTATTTAAGCAAACTAATTTAAAGAGATCACCAATAAATCATATTATGTTTTCAGAAAATTGCATTAAGTTCAAATAAAAAATTAGGGTTGTCATCATCGTTTCAACCAAAAGATTCTGCTACTTAACTAGACTCCCAAGGTTCTAAATTTCCACTGGTAGTATAAATTATATTTAAATAAATTTTTTAGCAGAGTAGTAAATAAAACAATTAAAGTCAAAATAATCAATATTTATTCTTTAAAATAATTACCACTGAACAATCAGCGCTGGTTTAAAATAGCTGGCTTATGGCTAGCAGAATAGTAGATAAAACACTTAATTAAAGTTAAAATAATCAATATTTATTCTTAAAAATAATAACCACTGAATAATCAGCTCTGGTTTAATAGCTGGCTTATGGCTAGCATAATTGTAGATAAAACACTTAATTAAAGTTAAAATAATCAATATTTATTGTTAAAAACAATAATTTGGATTTCGAAGGGCGCCCTCTTTTTTCTTTTCTGGCCGATAAGCCCCTTTGATCATTTTTTCATTAAAATTATAAATTGATGTATTAAATTGGTAACGAATACTATTAATTTAATATCTGAACGAAATAAAATGTTACTACTGTATTGGTGACAAAATATCAAATAAAAAGGAGTCGCAGTCAGGGATCGATAATCGATTTATTTGGTGACAGATCTACCATTCTCAGCACAGAGCTATTATTTAAGTAACAAAACTGTTATTATAAGAACGAAGTTTATATTCATGTAATGCAATATAATTTTATTGGTTATCGATCTCTTATTTTACACATATATTAACATAAATTTGATAATTCATACCTGGGAACAATTTTTGTTTATCTGAGAACGAAAATATTTCGTGGTGATAGATCTATTTATTAGGTGATACAACTTGATGACAAATATAAATTTTGGTGATAGAAAATATAGTTCCCGTTTTAGTTCCGTCCGTTTCTATAATGTCTTAAAGATTTCTCGAAAGGCTTCGAATTGAGCAGAATTATCTTGTAGAGCTTTTAGAGTCTTTTGATTAGAATTTTATTGCACTTCACAAATAACAAAATATTAGTAATCTAAAACTAATAGCTTTAACTATATAAAAACATAACGCAGATTGATGTTTTCTTAGGATATTTGTTATCCCATAGATTTATAGGATTTTTAAGAACATAATTAAAAATTATCCTCTTGAAAACACAAAATTTATATTTATTTTGATAGAAATATTATTTTGATTGATTGATGTCAAATGTCAAAAAAGTAAATAAGGAGATTGCCATACATGGAATTTTGGATTCCATGAATATGTAATAAATAGAACATTAATTAAACGATTGATATAAAAAAATATCGAATTTGATTAAAATTAAATTAACTGCCATGTTTTTTATGCATAACATGTGCTTTTTTCATATGCAATTGTATTTGTAATAATGCGAAAAATTTATGTAACTAATTTTAATTTACTATATATTCCATAATATCAGGGTAAATTTCTTGGAAAAACAACACTAAATTTTTTAGGTCCATACTATAGTTACTGAACATCGTTAGTTACCGACCGTTTTCGGTCGAGATCGATGTCGATTAATGTGTC
Source organism: Colias behrii (assembly GCA_029959065.1). Classification (NCBI taxonomy): domain Eukaryota; kingdom Metazoa; phylum Arthropoda; class Insecta; order Lepidoptera; family Pieridae; genus Colias; species Colias behrii. The sequence goes on along the minus strand of JARWMC010000019.1, from coordinate 3,742,363 downwards.
GAGACTACAGGGGCAGGCATACACTTGTATCTCGATAATTGTGGCGCCACATTTGAAACGCGACACATTTATCGCCCCCATATATTTGTACGCGAGCACGCACACCGAGGAAACATTTGTAGCGGGCGCACTTTGTGGCGAGACGTTGTCCGCGCTACACGAATTCAAGATCGAACACGTTCGTTATTTGTGGCGCCACACCAAGAAATCGTCGTCATCAGACGATGATGTCGACATTCTCAAAGCGGTGCCACGCTACAACTGTGCTTCCGATGTGCGCATATACAATACATTTGTAGAAAGCTGAATTGTAGCGCATTGATTGTGGCGACGTAAATGTTCGATGCATGTAGCATGTGGCGCTGGTGTGCGGCGCGCCTTAGTCGTGAAATTCTCACAACACTTAAATTGATTATGCAGTTATAGGAGCATAATCAAAATTATACTAGGTATATATCCACTTTAAATTGAAAATCACTCAGCAATAATACTTACAGTTTATTGAATTTTTATCAATGTTTTTTTTTTTTTTATTATTTTAATTGCACTGCAGCGTTTCAAAGCTTTGCGGAAATTATCCGGCTGCTATTTTATAGGAAAAATATGTAGACTATGAAACCTGTGTACGTTATTTCGTATTATTTTGGTAAAACGTCGTCTAGGTAATATTGATCACCTGTACCGGTCAAATAACGTTTTATTTTCAACATGTAAAGTATAATTTTAGCAAAGGCTGTATATAGTATGGTGTACTCCGTAGAATGTGTCGTGGGTAAATAAATGTATGAACTAAGTACTCAAAGTATTTATTTATTTGATACTTTATTGTACATATACACCAAGCATGGAAAAACAAAATACAATAATTAAAAAAAGAAACATAAAGGCACATACATACAAAAAGGCGGCCTTATTGCTTAAAAGCAATCTCTTCCAGGCAACCCTGTTGGCACGGAATGTTGAACGAGAACGCGATGGCACAAAATAAATAATAAGAATATGAATAAGTAATACATACTTAGTTATATATCAGTGCTATAACAATATAAAATATATTAATTACTATTAATAATACATATTTCACAAATACACATACAATATACTTATAAAAATACATAAACTACATACACTACACTACATACACTATATACACTACATACATACTAATACGGTACGAAGACGTACGTATTATAATAATATACTGATCATTTAATAAATAATTTAGGCAAAAGATAAGCAACACATTATAATGACAAGAAATGATTTTTAACGAGCTCTTTGAAGCTATTGATAGTATTTGCACGTCTGATGGATTCCGGCAGAGCGTTCCAAAGCTGGATAGCGCGAACAGTGAATGAAGAGCCGTAAAAATTAGTGCGATGAGCTGGTGTGGAAAGAATTAGAAGGTTGGATGAGCGAAGAGAGATTAAAGTAGTACATAGATAAAAATTAAATTAATTTCATCGTTATTTCTTCATATTTCTTATTCATCATAAAATCGTTTATTACACATAAAGTCAAGTTAGAATTTTGTTTTTGTGAATAGAACCTACTTAGTAATTACCATATAATTTCTTTTTTTCGTGGAAATTGATATTTTAATCTAAAAATATAAAACAATATTTCCCTAAACAATAAGTCAAACTGCCAAAAAAATAAAAAGCCGGCTCGCAGCCTTAAAAAGAGCCCGAAATAACGGTCTAAATTGAAACAATTCTATTAATATTTTACGATAGAATCTTTTCGGCAGACACAGGATGTAACCCAATTAGTTACGCTTAATTGAGCGTTCAGCGTCTACGGTATTGAGTTAGTGCATCCCCGGTATAATGCTAACAAAATTAATATAGTCATTATGTTACTTTGCTTTCAGTTTTGGCGAGTAATTTTTTTTATTGAAGTTTAAAGAAGCAGTGTTATCAATGGAAAATCTATATGAATGAATAAATAAAACAAAATAAAGCATAGTATAAAATCTATTAGGATAGATTTTATACTATGCTTTATTACATAGGAGAGATTTAGGAATCTCTCCTATGTCCTTTCTTACGTCTCATACTATTTCTGTACTAAATTTCATCCAAATCCGTTCAGTGGCTTAGACGTGGAGAAGAGATAGACAGACATACAAACCGACAGACAGAGTTACTTTCGCACTCATAATATTGTACTACGGATTATGAATTTACAAAGAATTAGTTAGTTTTGTACAATGACAAAATTTGCATCTACAATATTCAAGGCTTACACGCTAATGTTATTATTGCATGCACTTTAACATAAATCTGTTTTGAAACGAGATTATTAATGACCAATTAAATAAAACATTAAATTACTCTGACCTTGAACATCTTTAAGGGTAATTAATTATGACGGTGAAAGCACAAAATATTCTATTAAAACAAAAACATTTTTTGGAATCATTTGTGATTTTTCAAGCATCTTAATTTGTATAATAGCTAAGTAATTTCATAAGTTCTTTATCACAATAGAATTAATTGATCATTATAATAGTTCATTGAACAAAGCAAAGTTTATCTTCACATGGTAGATCAATACATCATATTCTCATCTAAATCGTACTGAAAATATTATGTTTCATACTTTTACATATTTTTTTTTTGCATTGTATTAAATCGTTTTATTTTATTTCAACGCAATTATTTTGCTTATAATGCACAAGCGAGTGAAAGAAATAAATAATTTAATTTTATACTTACTGTACGACTAAACTTTTACTAACTTTAACTAGTAATGTCATAATTCCGATCATAACATAACCAATGTTCAAACCTCATTGCGCTTAATGTTAAGGAATCTTGAAAGAGAATTTCTCAATGGCGCTACCATAGCTGGATAACGTCAAGCTATATTAAACGCCTTCGGGCATAATGAAGCCGTTCACCCAGACAATGAGATGACAATTTTATCTTCAAATCAATATATTTTAAGATTGAATTTTATAAACTTCTCATTTAAAGAATATCTTGTTTAATATTCATTTCAACTTTCAAGTATAAGCTAAAGAAATATTATATCTTATTTTTTAAATTATTGCGTTGTAAATGTACGAATTGTATGCAATGTACACAGATAATAAATAAAAAAAATGCGATGATGCTATTCAGCCAGTACATGTTGATCACACGCAAGATCACACGGTATTAAAAAATAAATGTTTTTTTGTTACTGGCACATTATAAACATATCTACTTTTTAAAATTGTTGTTTCGAATTCGATTTATTTTTAAAAACACAGCGGCGCGGCATATCGTGAAAAATACAACAATTAAATATTTCTCTGTATCGTTCATGTATCGTTTGATATATTTATCAAAACATACATCTGCAAAATGATTTTTCAGGTACACACATTTATTTCTCTATAATTTACAATCCATATTTTCAAAATTATACTATAAAATTAAAACACATTATTTTATTATTTGCGAATTGATCAATGATCATCTTATAAAATACTGAATTATTAATTAATTATTACCAATGTTCATTAATTCGAAGGAATAGTCGTCACTTCAGCAATGCAATATCCCATCTTGATAGTTTGCGGCTGGTCTTATTGAAGCGGGAATGAAGATTTGATATTCCTGATGAAATATAGTTTCTATGTAATAGAACTAGTGGTTTAATTTACAAGTATATTAGATTAAAATGAATAGTTGTTTATAAATCTAGAATGAACTCAGATATTTTATTGCAGTTTGAGATTCACTGAAATAATATCTGTTTTCATATGTCTATTCTTATTTTATTTTTTTTATTCCAAAAACATTTGTTAAAAATATCATAGGTAAGAAGATTTTTTCAAATAGGTTCTCCCTTTTCCTATAGGTAGATACTTTTTAAACATATAATCTAACTGAAACTTTTTTCCAGGTACATTTTCCTGGCGATCTATACGGCGGAGATGATAATCAAGTGCATAGCGAAGGGGTTTATTCTGAACAAGTACACATACTTACGGAACCCGTGGAATTGGCTGGACTTTGTTGTGATCACGTCGGGATATGCTACCATTGGAATGGAGGTGGGAAACCTGGCTGGTTTGAGGACCTTCAGGGTGCTGAGAGCACTCAAAACTGTTTCTATAATGCCTGGTGAGTAGATTTTGATTTTTGTTATTCACAATAAAGGATTATTCTGAATAAATAATGTGAGTCATCTTAATTAATCTGAAGAGGAATAATAGGTAAAATATGTTATGGTACTTCAATTTAAAATATGGGTATACAAATAAAATTCCCTGTACACAGATTTCATTATTGGATATAATGTATATTTTTAATATTATTTCTCGGAATAACACAATAGTTTTAATTTTATATGCATAGAATTTTGCATTATTATTTCATAAAATACTTTATAAATAAATCATTGCTATAATAAAATATGGCAGTATATTCAGACTAATAGTATTAGTTCTTCCAATAGATCCTATTACATTTGAGTTAATTTATCGTTAGCGTCTGACATCCGCTTTTCATATCAGATAACTTTATTGCCAGTTATTTTAGTAGGTATTAGAATTAATATTCATATACAAATGTTTGAATACTAGTTTAAAACATGATATCGTAACAGTTATCAAATCGAAAATTGTTGTATTTATAAGCTGAAGAGTTTGTTTGTTTGAACGCGCTAGTCTCAGGAACTACTGGTCCGATTTGAAAAATTATTTCGGAGTTAGATAGCCCATTTATCGAGGAAGGTACCTTAGGCTATATATCATCACGCTAAGACCAACAGGAGCTAGTTATAAATAAAATCTGATATTAAATAAAATGTTCAGACAAATGCAGTAGGTATGTTAATTGATATTTTCTGTATGACATGTAGAACATAAATTATTTTCGCGGTTCATTTCTCTTTGTGATATTGAACATTGATGGAGATTGATAACATTCGGAAACAAGCCGACGTACAGTTACATTACATGTAAATTGATTTCATAAAACATTTCGATATATTTTAAAGTTGTATTCAGTATTAATGCATCATTTACTTTATTTTTTAAGAAAATTGTTATTAATAATTCATAAGATATAACGAAACGAAATGAACTGACTCATATAACTATTGAAAAATCCTTGTAGTTACTAGTTACAATGCAAAAATATTTCAATCGTATTGATATTATTGTTGCAAAGTTCTTATCCATTACATAGAAGTCTAGACTTCAATCTCTCTAAACCAACAATGTTTGATAAAAGCAATATTTGAAAAGCATAAAGCCGAACTAAAGAGGTGCTTCAAAGCAATACTGTATCGAGATCTGACTGAAATGTTGAGATACGTATATTAAAGTCTAGAAAAGCAAAGTTCTTTGCCACAAAATGCGAAGATGGTTTTAATATAACGTGTATGTCAGTTATGACTAAGCATCGTTTTTACTCAATTAAATGTATAGGTATAGTTACGTTTTCATTAAATATTTTTAAGTAGTCAATTGATAAATAAAACTTTAATTACAGTTAAATTTAACTACTCCATTTTAAACTAAATCTACGGTAACAAATGGTGTATTTATTTGGTAAAATCGTTTTGTTGTTATTACACGAAAAAGAAATGCTGTAGGTAAACATTCTAATTTTTTTTTTATTAAAAAAATAAAAATTCGTATTAAAGAAAATATTTAAGAATAATTTATATTCACATAAATACACCTAGTATTCAGTATTGTGCACGTTTCGTTGGACACATCGGTTTAAAGATTAAAAGCATCCATGCGATTCCTTCATTAAACTGTAGCAAACAAGTCTTATTGTCTTTTAATTGGCATCAAGTTTTGAATCTCTAAAGTGCTTTTATTAATTGGCCTGCGAATCGGCTATGAATTGTGTATCATTGTGTACGAAATTCAACTTTCATTGGAATTGTAAGCACAATTGTATTGTTTCAGTTATTAGCCAAGATGTTAATTCGGTAGAACAAATACCAAAATAAATGCTTATTTCCCACAATAATATGTTAAATAACATGATTGGATAATTGAATAATTATATTTAAAATTGTTGTGTTCAGTAATCATTGTTTTATTATTTAAATGATTTAAATAAAATGTTACATTTCATAAATACATTTGACCTAAAAATTATTAAAATAAATGTTAAATCATATTGCTCATTTAATAATTATCAAACATGTCCATTATATTATTTAAATTTTACCATACACTATCCATAATATTATTGCCGTTTGTTGTATATGTCACACAATATCAAGCATTTTTTTTTTAAATACAACAGAAAAAACTATTTCTTGCAATTAACTGTGGCATCAGGCACAGTACAATAACACTTTAACTTCGTTGTGACGAATTTAAGAAAATATTTCATATCTACCTATTAAATACAGCATTATACCTTGTTATTATTAAAACTACAATACATATTAATACTCATGTTGTCTCTACAGGTTTAAAAACAATCATCAACGCACTGCTCCACTCGTTCAAGCAACTAGCTGAAGTAATGACGCTCACAATATTCTGCCTCATGGTGTTCGCATTATTCGCCCTGCAAGTATACATGGGGGAACTGAGGAACAAATGCGTGAAGAACCTGGTTATACCAGCTGGAGAAAATTTCACAGATGAACTTTGGGCACAGTGAGTGAACTGTTTATTACCTTTGTGAGAGTTTTAACTTCTGTTGTTCTCTAGGGATGGGATACAACTATTGTTTGTGTGAATAGAATTTGTAAAAAAGCTTGTGAACATGTGATAGTTAGCTGTTTATAGATGTAAGAACATAATTGATAAATTGTAGCTTACTTCAATGTTTAAGATAAAGTTTTTCATAAATAAATACAAAAGGGTTCAAAGTAAGGTGACATATAATATGTCATCATTATAAAAATCGAACATGACAAGAAATCGCATTTCCTTTCTTATATTACTCGAATTTTCCGCAGATGGATAAAGGACCCTTCACACTGGATGATGAGTGATGAAGAATTGCCTATTTTGTGTGGAAACCTCACCGGGGCCAGACATTGTCCGCCAGAATACACGTGTTTATGTGTCGGCCCGAACCCCAACCATGGATACACGAACTTCGATAACTTCCTCTGGTCCATGCTCACTACGTTCCAACTCATCACTTTGGATTACTGGGAAAATGTTTATAATATGGTAAGTCACCTAGTTTAGTTATTAATTTAATGCACAATGCACATCATAATTAAGTTATCGAAATTCGAGAGAGGTAAAAAATAACATTAAATTTTTTAACCGACTTCTTGAAAAAGGAAAATCACTTTTATCCTATTAAGTAAACATCAAGTCTAATAAATCGTTTTTTCTTCTTTTTTTATCAGTCCTTTCGCATAGATAATTTCTAACACAATCCATCCATACCTTTCGGTCCATCCCTTCCGTGTTTTACCTGATTCTTATCAAAATGCCTTACAATATTTTAACAACCCTTTTCCCATTATGCCAAAAACACGCTACTTTACAACAATATGATTTTCTGTCACTGGTGCTACTTAACATAGTCAATATAAAGACCATGGCATTTAATAGAACAAGGAAGGGGTTTTTTATCGCGGTAACTTGACTCAGCTCAATTTTACATGACTTGGCGTGATTTGCAGTTTACACGATATAGATGGTTGCGTTATTTATAGAAATTTCTGTGAATTTTTAAATGTTTACAAGTATTTATCGATTCTGTTTCGCGTGACAATGTAAAGCAAACAAACAAATGAATTGTCCGTATTTAAGCAAAAAGGAACCACCCAGCAAAAACGCACTTCTGAGATATCAAAGGATTTACGAAAACATTTGCAGCTCTGTCAGATGAAGTAAAATTAAAATTTATTCATTGATAAATTACTTATTTAAGTATGTGTATATAAATTTGCTCTGAATATTCTTAAACTTTCTAGATAATTAAGAAAATGTGCATGTGGTTCCTTTTAACATTTATCAATTGATAGGTTTTCTCTTATACAAAAAGGAACCACATCCCAGGGATTTAATGATATAAATGAAACTATGTATTTATAATATCGTAATTAAAGCTTTAATTAATAAAATATATAAAATAATACTTATATAGGACGTTTATTCGACGTTATCATCAAATTGGATTTCGAAATCCACCGTGTCTAGTCCATCTATGTGGTCTTCTATTGCATCATCACTAATGAGACCGTTATAAAAACTGTGCATCTTGTGGAATGAGATGTAATATGGACTGAATATCGCTAGAAGGTGAAGAAAGCTTCTCCAGAGGCAGCGACGTATAAGGTTCTTCGTTATCTTCTGTAATAAAAAGAAAAAAGCTTTAAATCAAAACAATAAAGCCGCGTGGCTTTTATACGTAGATAGGTATATGGCGACAGCAAAATATTATTAGTTCTTATAAAGCCGTGTCCCTACTAGACGACTAAGTATGTTGTATGTACATGCGCCATGTACAAAAAACTGGCTAAGTGCGAGTCGGACTCGCGCAACGAAGAGTTCCGTACCATTATCTATAAAAACGGCAAAAAAATCACGGCTTATTGTATGGGAGCTTCTTAAATATTTATTAAGCTATTGCATAGCTTCTATCGCGGGCCTTGAGCGCGGGGACCGAATCGAGAAATTCCGTAACGAAAAAACCTCACGCTCTCCACTCCGACGGGCTCGGAGGTGTGGCTTGAAGGCATGCTATGCAATAGCTTTACCGCGGCAGTCCCCGAGTGCCACACGTCTTTTTTTATTCTGTTTTTTAGTATTTGTATTTTGTTGTTACAGCGGCATCAGAAATACATCATATGAAATTTCGACTGTCTAACTGTCACGGTTCATGAGACAGAGGGATAGACAGACGGACAGCGGAGTCTTAGTAATAGGGTCTCGTTTTACCCTTTGGGTACGGAACCCTAAAAATCATACGCAACAGTGGCAACCCTAGCAAAAAATTAAATAAACTTGTTAAAATTTTGAATTTCGCAGGCTAGGGCCTTGTTCCGGTCAAAACAGTAGCCGCGCGAGTTTTAAAATCAAACAAATAATTATATGCGCTGAATGATGTGGCTGAATGTACTGTACTGAATCTGAATCTAAACGTATTTTACCAAAATAGTGGGTAGGTACCTAGATCATCGACAGTTATTTTTAAAACAGGGTTTAGACTTTAGTAGTTTCATCTCACAATGACAGATGAATCGTAACAAAATGACTCTTAATTCGACTCGCCTTCGTGAACAACAACATTGTCGTTAAAATACGTAAATCCACAGAGGATTCCTCTTGTACTTACTTAATGAACTATCTTCTTAAAATCACACCACAATCGGGAATGAATCAAAAGTGGATAAAGCGTACCTGCATCTCAGATTCAATAAGTACTTAAATGCATTAAATAAAACTACTTACCCGTTGTATCTTCATTATTATCTTCGGTGTTCGTCTCCAATGCTTTTCTTACCCATTGCTTGCTTATTTATTTATTACTAAACATTTTCACATTTAATTTTAAAGGTAATTAACAAAAACAATAGAACTTACTTCGCGGAGGAAAAAAACACCGTCACGTATTCGAACTACTTCGCTGAATGTCACCTATATTGACAGATGTTCGACGTTTTACTTAAAAAATTGGAGTTTTGCACTTTGAGCTATTTAAGTAATGAAATACGTTGTTTAAAGATGAGAAGCATTGTAACAAGTCAAGGCATTTGGTTCCATATAGCGATGATGGGTTTCAGAATGTTTTACAATATTTATTTATGCATAATAGAACCGAATGCTTGTGGTTTTATTTTGCAATAAAAAATTACAATTAAATTATGTATTTATTTTACGCATAACCATACCACAGAAACCTGGTTCCATTTTGTGTATTAAAAATAATTGTTATTAATAGAAATATGTGTAATGTATAATGGTACCAAGTAGGTGTGGATCTGTTTTGTATAAAATGACATGATAGTAATATCGTTTATTTGTTTGAACAAAGCAGTCCCGTGGTGCTGTGGTTCGGTTTTGCTTAATATGTATTATTCGTTGTTGCTGGTGGTTCCTTTCTGCTTTTGGTATACCTTGTTTCCAACGTAAAAATCATGTGGTTCTTGTTTGTATAAGAATTTAGACCACTTTTGAATGAGTATTCTTCAATAAAAGTAAAAAACGAAATTTGTCGAGTGGTTCCATTTTGCATAAATACGGACAATTAACTTTTACATTCGATGTGCTACGTTTTTACGTAGAAGTACTACGCGCTACGCGTTGCTTCGTAGCCTGAAGTCTGTGCTAAAGTCTCATATAGTTCACACATTAACAATTTTTACATGGTTTTACATAGGAAACATACACAGGAAACAACTTTTACATTCGATGTGCTACCTTTTGACGTAGACGCACTACACGCTACGCGTTGCTTCGTAGCCGAGTCTGTACTAAATTCTTGTATATTGCACACATTTACAAGTTTCACGTGGTTTTACTAAACTTATAAACTTCGACGTAAATGTAAACTATACAAAGACACAATTGCTTTCCTTACGTCGATAGTAACCACCGTAAATGCTCTAGAACACCGCAATGCGACTAGTCGGTAACGCGCTATTAGGATTTCATTACGTGCCTGGTCGCCTACAATTACCTTGCGTATGCAGCCACAAGTCACTCAACGTCAACGAAGAGGCTATTCATGACTCGACAATATCTTAGACAAGTACCATTGATTAAATCTTGTCTTATATTGAACATCCAACACTCTTGATTAAATTTAGTTTTACGAATTGTTTGAAAAATCTTATGTGGAAAATCAAGTGTTGTTTATAAAATAACTGTTTTTGTGTCATATCTGCTTATGTTTGGTCGTTGGCTTTATCTACAGAGACTGTCTTGATTGAGTAGTTATTCTTACTCTATTTACGTACATAAGATACCAAAAAAGTAAATTGCTGAGACAACGTCAACATTTAGGCTACACTTAACCCGGACCTTGATTTAATAAGAAGATAGCCGACCCTTGCTTGCTCCAAATATATATTCAGTGTATGAAGCAAAACATGTTTTCATAATATAGCGAAGTATTACCCGGAGAATCAAACAAAATCCCTCGCTACATTATCTTACACCCGCGGTCCTACCACAACAAAGGCTTCGTAACTGTATATGGGATGTAACGCTTGTGAAAATTAAATAAAAAGGACATGATGGCCCTTGTGGCACGCATCATTATATGATATTTAATATGTTAAAAGTTAGTAAATATATAAGAGGAAAATCCAGCTTACGCATCTATTATATTTTTCAGAACAACTTTTAAGCAGCTCATATTTTTTTTATATTCGTTAAAATTTTCTTTTGTTTACAAGCCAAAATAAAAGACCTCTTTATTAAACCGTACGACCTACATATTTTTTATTCTCTTTAAGTCCGTGTTATTAAAAAAAAGGGTTAATCAATAAACACTTAGAATAGATTACAGCAAGAAAAGTGACTTTAAATAACTGCGATGAATATAATATTTTTGTAAAAGTTGTTAAACATTATAGTACCTATAGTATATATATGCATCTATATGAGTATTTTTATTTACGTCTTCAACTAAGTTATCTACGAATATTTATAATGTATAATCCCGGACATATCTAAATTGTATATTATTATTATGGTTAATTTGTAATCTGTGTATTGGAAAATTGAAATGTATGTGACAATATTAATGTAATTTAAATATAATATTGTATTGCAATACCTGCATAAGGTTTCTAATATGTAAAATGTATGTATGCAATAAATTATTTGATTTGATTTGATTTCAACATTAATGCTCTTACGAATATAAAGCTTTATGCTCTTCTCTCTTATGAAAACGTTATGGTAGTTAGTAGGATGGTTCGTAGATTTTTTTACATTTCTTCAAATAAAAACGAAACAACAGATTGTGATGAAACTTGGACCTTATTTTGTGTGTTCACAAGAATCATAGAAAAGCTTTTACTAAAATATAGATAAGTATTAGGTGTGTTATTTTAGAAGTTCTCGCGAACAAAACTGCAGGCATCCGTTAGTAGTAATTAAACAAGAGTCAATAGCAAAAAAACAGAACTGTAATGAGTCCAAAATAAAATGCGATAAAACGAGTAAGCCCTCGTTTATTTCAGGACAGATATAAACGACAAGCCAAAATAAGGGTCGGTTAGACCGCTATCGAATTAGGCAAATGTAGGGTAATTGGTAGCGCGCTTAACGTTAATTCATACAAGAAAAACTTTATAATTCGTATAAAACGAGTTCATTTCTGATGTGGAATATCAAATGTTATTTCAAGGTAGCAATGGAATTGTTTAAATTATATTTAACAAGGCATTTTCAATGCAACTCCTTAATGTTGAATTTTAAGGGAACAAACACTGAGAGGTACTGAATAAAGTTTGTTAATTAAATAATTGTTTGTTCTTTTCAAGATGACGCTGAGAATTAAAATTCAAATATTCAGCCATGGTAATAATGAATAACTAAAATTAAAAAAAAAATAAACTTATTTATTAATTGACGAGATTATTATTCAGTTTCTTGTTGCTGGATATGGAGATTATAGCATATTTTTTTCAAACACAGTTACAATATTTATTTTTTATTAATGTACATAGGTATATTTTCGTTTCTTTTCAGGTACTATCATCCTGCGGTCCGATGTCAGTGTCATTTTTCACGGTAGTTGTGTTTTTCGGATCTTTTTACCTCATCAACCTAATGCTGGCCGTCGTAGCGCTGAGCTATGAAGAGGAATCGCAGATAACACAGGAGGTAACGTTGTAATTTTATAAGCATTTGATTCGGTTATGTTCTTAAATAAGGCTGATATTTTAGCGTTAGAATAGATAGTAATCTAAAGTTGCCTTGGAATAATAGTAATGCGTTGTATTTGAGTTACATATTTGTGTGACATTTTATTTGTTTAAAAGTAATGTTACGATTCAATGAAAAAATACTCATTATAGTTAATTGAACAGTATAACAGCTCTGTTATTTTTTATTAATACTCACCAAACAAATATATCGAAAATATTAAATCACATTTTTTATGTACGAAATATGATCAAAAATATTTTTTTATTCTTTATGCTATTTAATGCATAAAGAATAAAAATGCTTTATGCTCTTTATGCTTTCCTGTAGGAAAGAAAAAAAGACCTAAACGAGCACCGGGACGATTCAACCTTCAGTTTCGACCCGTCGTCGCTCGCCGTACGAACACTCGCAAAAGACAAGAAGAAACGCATCGACGCTAGGAAAGGACTCTTGCTTGCTTCATACTCCAGAAAGAGAACGAGGAGACGCAAAAGAGGCAAGACAGTACACCATGCTGTTACTTCAACTGCTGCTGATTCTAACAGGTAAGATATCGATAAGACAGAACAAAATAGCATATGTTTCGCTGAAAAGGATAAACGCATCGACGCTAGGAAAGGACTCTTGCTTGCTTCATACTCCAGAAAGAGAACTAGGAGACGCAAAAGAGGCAAGACAGTACATCATGCTGTTACTTCGACCGCTTCTGATTCTAACAGGTAAGAAATGTAACGAAACGTTTCGATAAATTTGGTTAGAAACGTATCGACGCTAGGGAAGGGCTCTTGCTTGCTTCATACTCCAGAAAAAGAAGACGTAAGAGAGGCAAGACACACGTGATTCACACCATGTGATTCTAACAGGTAAGATATGGATAAGACAGTATTAAAAAATAGCGAATGTTCCCATGCAACAGACAAGAAACGCGTCGACGCTAGGAAAAAGCTTTCGATGGCAAATATAGGAGACGCTAGAGAAAGAGCGTCTTTAAAAATGCTTAATGAAAAAAAATATTTGCCAAATACCTATTTGTAGTGAAGGCAATAATTTCGTTTACTATAATTTGAAACAGTGATCCTATAATGTAAAATAATCAGTTTTGCTAAAAGTATAACAAATAATGTTCTGTATCGTATCACATGACGCGTTTAGGTATATTATCATGTTGAACAATTAATTCCGCTTACGTGTTTGGATTTTGACGTGTCACAGTGAGACGTAGACAGTAACGTGTAAATCCAACGTTCTTTAAGGAATTGTATTGTTTTACATTAAAATAATAGAATATCGGTAGTTTAGAAAACGATACGTGAAAGAGATGTTCCTACAAGATGATATTTATAAAGAATACTATTTTGCGTTTTATATTTAATAATTTATTGAAGAACGAGTGAACAACGAGAACCTGCACGAAATACATTTAACTATCACATCGTAAGCATGAGTCGCCTATTTTGTATCTTAAATTCATAACATATTACCAACTAACAGCCTCGCTCTATTTTGTTTAGTGCGATGAGAGACTTCAACAAGAGACTTCATGTTGAACTAAGATAAAAAATTTATTACGTAATTATGCAAAGTGCCGTAGACTAAATTTTCCACTCAAGGGACGCGAACTAAAACTTAGTAAAGTTTTTATAGCTTCACGTCAGATGACGTCTTTTATGTCGCTGATAATGATGAATATTTGATTTTCGTTAATAAAGTCAGCCAGACGCCTGGGTAAAAATGTTATTGAAGGCAGGCCTATCTTTAGCATCAGTTTATTTTATGAATGCCTTCAAAAGTAATCGCATAAATTTCAATCGAGGGGATCAAACAGATAAATCAGATTCTTTTCAGTTATAGAAATAATATTTTCTCTGATACTTAGCATTTGCCAACTTGATTTAAAATTATATATAAAGCCTAGTAGCAGTTTTAAGCGCAATACATAATTTTTACATCTTTACCTACCTACAAAATATTTCGAGTTTATGCGAAGGCGCAAAAAGCTAAGCGCTTAAGATTATCTGTGTCAACGACAAAGTATCGTTCTTAGCGGGAACAACATTGGGGATAAAACAAAATTTATACTCACCTTAAAGTACTACACTAAATACGTTCTCCGGTATAGGTAATAAAATACCACCATTTCCATTACGGCCAACATTTCGTACAATCGGAATTTGGAAACAACTTGTCGTTTTAATAAGAAACATTTTGAGGTTATGTCGCGTTGTATTTTATATCCTTACAATAATATGTGGTTTTATCTATACTAATATTATAAAGAGGAAAGGTTTGTTATTATGTATGTATGTATGTATGGTTTTCACGCATAAACTACTGGACCGATTTCAAAAATTCTTTCACCATTAGAAAGCTGCATCTTCACTCAGCAACATAGGCTAGGTTTTATCCAGGAAATCCCACGGGAACGGGAACTATGCGGGTTTTTCTTTGAAAACGCGGGCGAAGCCGCAGGCGGAAAGCTAGTAACTTATATTTTGCTTTTTATGGAAATAATTTTTGCGGTATAAATTGTTTCAAAAATATAGTATACTTACTTGAAACAGTTCCATGAAATTCTTATTCAATATTCGTACTATGAGAAGTAGTACAATTCGTAGATTTACATTAAATCGAAGTCGGTGTTTCCAATGACAGTGAATTCACTGTGGCACCACCTTATGGTATATTATTTCGAATATAAAAAACTATTTGTAAATTGGTCCACAGTTAGCACAGAACTCGGTGAAAATACGCGACAACATAAAGTGGAATACTTGTGTAGTGGAAACCTTCGATTATAAAGTCCATTAAAAGTAGCAAGCATTTAATAAGCGCTTACAATTCTTATAATCTAATACTATACTACTGCTATTACTTTAACTCTACCATCAATTTAAATTAAATAATACCAAAAAGAGCAACTAGTCATTTGCATTAATAAACATAAGGCGAATTATAATCCAAGTGAAACGCAGGTGTCTATTGTGTACAATATTACACCACTTGCGGCTTACTAATGCTTAGTAACTAGAGCCAGATGTGATGTCTCTCTAATTGGCGAATGTTGTTTGATAGAATCTGCTCATTACATTCATGACATTGCTTTTATATTCGTCGCTATGGCTTTTTCATAGACGTGGGTTGCGTTCTTGTACTGCTTTTGTTCTATTGTAAACGTTATCGTGACAATGTTTGGAAGATCTTTTCCCTACATTTTTTATAGAAATCCAGATTGTCTAATACTGTATGCATGAAATGTTAATTTAATGAATTAATAATATGTTGTAGAAAGTTTTAACTTATAAAAATATCTTTTTCAAAAGTCAAAACATAAATTTGCCTAAAAAAGACATTCCCACAAATAAAATTATGCTGGTGATTGTTTAAATATGTGTATAATCACATATAATGCGGGACTGTCCCTCCTTCGTGCTTCGTTTTTATGACAGGAAGAAAAGTCGTTCTCGTTCCGTTCAACATAACCAGAAAACGTGGACCTCTGTTATCCAAACTTGTAATGGATGCACTTATCTTTATAACACATGTAATATTTTCTTTATATCAACTTCAGTTCGGTTCTTATTAATGTTTTTACTAAATGGTTGATCGCAATAAAAAATATATGTTCGCATTTAGATACAAAAGTTTGTGAGCTTTTAAAAATAACTCATAATTTTTATAAACCTTAGATAAGCCCAATGTACCTACATAGTACCTAGAATGCATAGTGAAGCATGTATATGAATCAAAATGTTTCCATTTAGAATAGCTTTTTAGATGATTAATTCTAGACACACAAGATTTAACTTTCATAATCATGAAGAGTTTACATCAAGCTTAACAGCACCCACGACATCAATTTTGAAACGCCGTGGATGCAAGGCGTAAACTAGTTAATAATTTATCAGCGGTAATTACGAACTTTAAATAATCCGTATTGAATTAAATGAGTGGATAATGCAGGTGACGGTGTACAAAGTGAACTAGTGTTCCCATTGCGAATAATTAAATGAAACTGGATTTATCATTAAGTTAAGCAAAGTAAGTAAGTATTACTAATGAGATAGTGGTTTAACAGAAACCGCGAAATAAGGAACTGTTTGAGAAATTTTAATTGTTGGATATTTTTAGAATGAATTTAAGAATAAATTAATACCTATGGCTTAATAGTCTTTCTATATTTTTAAAAGAATTCACATGGGAAAGTATACCACAATACCGATTGATTTTAATAAAATAACAAAATTAATATTTCACTTACCTATTAATTGAAAAATTGCCTAACAATGTAATAATATCTATAACTCATGAAGCATATTTTCATAAACTTTTACTTCGAACAAATAATAAAGAAAAATAAGTAAAGCTCAATGGGTTTAATTCCAAAATCCCGGTAAAGGAAAGTCCGACCAAAGTGATACCTGTCCGGAATAGTGCTAAGCTAGATTTGGTATTGCAATTCCAGATTTGCATTTACACGTAAGCAGCTTTCTTGTTTTGAAAATGTGGCATGTGAGAAAATAGGGATGTTTTTTTTTCAATTTGAGTTTGTACAACTGTTGAACGTACGTCCTTACTTTTAACGTACGTAGTGTACGTCCTAACTTATAAGATAAAAATTTGTATATTTCATGCAAGTTGAGCCACCAAGGCTAGTTAGTATGATGTACTTATATCTTTTAAGGGACCCCTGTAAAATCAATGAGTATACGTTTACGAAAACATGATAAAATTTCATAAACCACGCTGCTCTGAAATTCTGAATATCGGCTTTACCTATCCATTATATGAACTAAGCTCTCATATTACAAACTTTAATTAATTAATCAGATACGAGCGTATAAGCCTCTTCCATGATCCAGATAGATGTAATTACACACAGGAGGTCGAGAGTGTCGTTCTGATAGAAAATTTGGAATTCCCGTTTACCTGTCTTAATCTTTGCGTCACTTGACCGGTAAAACGAAGGTAGATTTAATAACCTTTTAATGCTGTAACATACTAGCCCCGCGCTTGAATAAATAGTCAATTTATTATGTTGAGGTATCTTTATCCTACTAGAGCATAATGTAAAGATTTTAGACATTTGTCGTGTTTGTTATGATGGCGTGTATAAACAGATGTTTATACAAGGTAAGTAGATACTTACCTTCAGAAATATCTTATGTAGGCAGTATCATAATACGCTCTACGAATTTATATTTAAAAATTAGAACCAGGTAAGAATTTGTAGAAAATTAGAATCATTGTTATTGTAACCAAATGTTTAGCTACAAACTCAATTTTGATATAAAACTGGTCGTTTTCAAACAGTAAAACTTTCAACTTGTGTGCATTTGAACACTTCAGTCTTTAAACTTGGCTACATTCCGTAGCTGAAGCTTTATTACCGTCAAAGCAATTACTGCCCAGGCTATAATGTTAGTTATAAAACTGTGACGTGCGATTGCCGGGTCGTAGTTATTTATTCCATTATATTTATGAATGAAACATTTTGCTGGAATATTTAATAAAAAAGACGTGTGGCACTCGGGGACTGCCGCGGTAAAGCTATTGCATGCTATGCCTTCAAGCCACACCTCCGTGCCCGTCGGAGTGGAGAGCGTGAGGTTTTTTCGTTACGGAATTTCTGGATTCGGTCCCCGCGCTCAAGGCCCGCGATAGAAGCTATGCAATATAGACTACAAGCCGGTATAGGAAAAAAATATGGGTCATTTGAACCACCAGGTGACCTATCTAGAACGATAGAAGAGCATAAAATAATAAGATTCAGCACTATGCCGTCACTTGTAAGCTGTCCAACTGAGTGCAGATGAGAATTCGAAAGTACAGGTAGACTCGGTAAATTTTGGTCATATATTTTTGTACGGCATTCTTAACCACCGATAGATCCATTAAAAATAATAAGAAAACGCTCAGTGCCGTACAAAAATGGTGGTCCACAAAGTTGGAATTTTTATTTAATTTCCGCGAGTTACCGCGGTAAATTTGGTCATTTGACCATGTACGGCATCTGTGTCGTACTATTTCAATACTGCTTTTAATCCATTATTACGCAACGCCGTACAAAAATCATGGGGACAAGGGGAAAAAATCGAGAGTTGCAATCCCCTCTCTTTCCCCACTCCAGGGGGTCATTTGACACAACACGAAATAAATTTATTTTTAAAGTATTATATGCATAGATAATTTTTTTTCATATGCCGTACATTTTCGTTGGTTCAAAGGGGAAAAAACTGAAAAAGAAAAAAATCCATATAACGAAATGTTTGCTTTATATTTTGATAATCTTCTTTTATATATAAAAATGAATCGCAAAATGTGTTGGTAAGCGCATAACTCGAGAACGGCTGAACCGATTTCGATAATTCTTTTTTTATTATATTCCTTGAAGTACGAGGATGGTTCTTATGTAGAGAAAACGTAAACATGTACCACGGGCGAAGCCGGGGCGGACCGCTAGTAAAATATAAATATATATTAATATGAAGAAGCTCGAGGTGGTTAATTATCACCTTGGAAAGTCGGAGTCAGGTGGAATGGACTCCGTTAAATTGATGAACTAATAAAGAAGCTATGAACGAAAAGATGTGAATTATATGCAATCAGCCCATGAATACAGGTAAAGTCACAAGCAAATGCTAGTAATATATACATATTCAAAATGTACAAGTAAAGCGCTTTCAAATGATACCAAACACGGCATATTTATCTTAACTTAATTTTTTTACTCTGTATGTTTTGTCCGCTAGAGGGCGCCACATTAGATTTTGTGAAACCCCATATAGCCTTTAGCTAGCTGGTCGCTGGTTATCCAGTGAACAATTCAGACGCTTCTAATGATATGTCATTTGTCGAATTCTGATAAGTAGTTTAGAAGTTACGAGGGAATAGATGAACATACATATGTACATGGCCTGTCAAAATCATAACCCTCCTTTTGCTTTGCCGTAGTCGGGTAAAAATATGTTAATGCCGTACTGTATCAGATGGCCATAAAGCACCCTTAAAATTGTAGCTTTCGTCGCTTTCATCAGCCTAAAAGATGTGGTCTGCACATAAATGTACGGCATCGTTTTTTCCTAATTTATCTATGTTAATACTATTTAAAACAACGAATAAAGTGTAGAAAACTACTATTATATTTCATTAATCTACGATGTTTAAACTTTTACAAAATTTCAGTTTTTGCATTTCTCTATAACTTTTATTAGAACGGTTTCTCTTGAACGGCAATACTATACAACAATTGAATTTTACAATATCATGTTAAAAAAAAAGTTCCCGTACAGGGTCAAATGACCTTACAGCTCTTTATATCAAGAATACGATGAAATTAAGATGATTATTGGTATACATTTAAAAGAACAATTATTTTTTGACGGCATTGCTTTTAATAGTACTTTTGAGTGCTAGATAATGTTTTGGAACCGAAGCCGTACTTTGTCAAATGACCCCCTGGGGTGGGGAAAGAGAGGGGATTGCAACTCTCGATTTTTTCCTCTTGTCCCCATGATTTTTGTACGGCGTTGCGTAATAATGGATTAAAAGCAGTATTGAAATAGTATGACACAGATGCCGTACATGGTCAAATGACCAAATTTACCGCGGTAACTCTCGGAAATTAAATAAAAATTCCGACTTTGTGGACCACCATTTTTGTACGGCACTGAGCGTTTTCT
This sequence comes from Colias behrii, assembly GCA_029959065.1. Classification (NCBI taxonomy): domain Eukaryota; kingdom Metazoa; phylum Arthropoda; class Insecta; order Lepidoptera; family Pieridae; genus Colias; species Colias behrii. The sequence goes on along the minus strand of JARWMC010000019.1, from coordinate 3,721,861 downwards.
TATTATTTTTAATGGATCTATCGGTGGTTAAGAATGCCGTACAAAAATATATGACCAAAATTTACCGAGTCTACTTGTACTTTCGAATTCTCATCTGCACTCAGTTGGACAGCTTACAAGTGACGGCATAGTGCTGAATCTTATTATTTTATACTCTTCTATCGTTCTAGATAGGTCACCTGGTGGTTCAAATGACCCATATTTTTTTCCTATACCGGCTTGTAGTCTAATAGCTTAAAAGAAATTGTGGACTACATATTTAAATAGAGCAATCGTTTACATAATGTGTATGTTATATTGCTATACTTAACGTCAAAGAAATGAAACCTATTATCTCTAATCTCTATATATAAAAATGAATCCCTATTTTCCTTGGTCATGGCATCATGCGCGAACGGGTGGACCGATTTCAATAATTCTTTTCTTATAATATTCCGAGTACGAGGATGGTTCTTATGGAGAAAAAACGTAAACATGTACCACGGTCGAAACCGGGGCGGGCCGCTAAATGTATATATTAGACTATTTACTCCAAAATGAAAGCTTTTTTTTACTTATCAAAACAGTAAGCGTCGCAAAACATCAATAACACATTAAATAGCGACGGTTGACACACTAATTTCACACGTGGAACCGAACAGTGAACAGTAATCACAGTCGACAATCGACCCAGATCCATCGCGGTATCTTCTGTTGCCACTTGTGACAAGGCGGCCAACCGTCCCCATTCTGCAGGACCGTCCCGCAATGATGGATGTCCCGCTTTGTTATAATCAGTAAAATAGTCCCGTAAACCGTTGGATGCGTCCCGTATGTCCTGCAATTTCTTTTTTTTTTTTTGCAACACAAACACATAATTACGCGAAAAGTGGAAACAAGTTTATTTATAAAACATCAATGTAGTATCACTTCTGTTGCGCGAACAAGGGGAAATAAACTTGAAAAACTGCTTGGCAATAGAGCAATACGTTTGGAGAGTCATATTCATCCCCCCTCCCCCTCCCAAGGATCTGATGACGTCTGAAAAATCTACTCAGAAATCCCAAACTGTTAAAAAATAGTCCCGCATATAATGTTCAGAAATATGGCCACCCTTGTGAGTCGACGAGGAAACCATTCCACATCGCACGCCGCTCAACGACCGGAATATTACGCAAAGTACAAAAGCATTTAGACATTTTTCCACCGTATTAACTTAACCTAGATTGTTGCATCGGCAGGTGTAAAAATGAATATTCACAGCCGCGCTCGACATTTTCAATTCTGTAATATTCTGCGGAGTGTTATGCAAGTTTAATTTATAGATGTGACAATATGAGTTCAACAAATTCTATAAAATGTTTATTTTCTTGCTTTCTTATTGTGTATTTGTACTAGGCACATATTCAAAATATCGATAGAGAAGTACCTTGATAATGTTCAATGCAATTCCAATCAGAATTCGATTTATAGAATAAAAAGGAAAGACGGTTGTGGGATTGCTATTTGGTTTTTAAGCTAATACCTCAGCATGAGTAATAAAATCGATACCATAAAATAATGGTAAAACGAACTCTTAGATGTGCTTATCAGCTAAGGATTAAATTAAAAAATTAATACATGCAATAATATCATCATGCATCCTACAGATAAATCTTTTAAAACTGCGATAAACTTAGGCACTTTTGCAAATATTAGCAGCATTTATTGACGAATAATTTCAAAGCAAAATTTTCTGGTTGCTTGAAGTGCAGCGGGTCTAAAATCGTAAAGCCAGTGGGTTGGAAGAGCTCAATTTACTCGGCGAATATTGCTTGCATGAGCGCGATGCTTAATATCGATTGTAGAACCGTAGTTTAATGACGTAAATGTCGTAGGTACCCTGAATTCCGTGTCAGCTGTTAATAATGACACAAAGCCTGCAATTATTTCGTGTTCTTTTGTATATTCTTCTGGGTACAATTCATTATGGTAGAGCGGAGATTTTTACATCTTTGCTGTAATTAAGTAGAACAGCATGGTTAATTTAATCAATACCAAGATATTGCATTAAAAAAAGCTTTTTAACAGTCATGAAAAATAAAGCAGAAGAAATAATTAAAAGTACTAATGCTAGTTTTTTTTTTAAGTTGATGCTTTTCCCCGTTAATAAAACTAACCTAACTAAGCTAACTGTGATATTACGGACATTTGAAACTCTTAAAATTATTTGTTTGCATTTTTTTTCCAAATATCCGTATATGAAAAGAATGACGTTTAATAATATATTACAATGTTAAAAATAGACAAACACATTTTATTCTCATCAGGAGTACAATTACTTCACGATACCATCCTTTCAGAATAAGTGCCTTTGTTCGTTTTTACGCTTAGAAGTCTAATCGTTAATTCATTAGGGGATGCAGTCGTATACTCAACCCGACTTGCATCTTGTTTGACCTATTTAAAAAGTCAACAAACGTAGGGAACATTAGCATGATAATAATGTTTACAAAGGCTACTATCGTAAACGACGCTTTTAACGTTCTGGGTCTTAGTAGAAAGCTAAAATTAGTTTGCTTCTTCGGTTAATTTGTTTTAAGGTATATTTAAGAAAGTAAGTAAAGATTTAACAAAAGGAAATCGCACAAAAATCATTAAAGAGAAGCAAAATAACCAGTCAATGTTGCTTTATAATGATAATTGCATAGGTAAACATGTAATTAATAAATAATTATCCTACTGAGTTATTTCTAGTTATATTCCATGTAAGTACCTAACTATAGATACTCGTGATCTATTACATATTTAAATTACTGCATTAAACAATCATATCATTACTTAACAATCACATGAAAATGCGGTTAATGTATTTTGAAAAAACATCTAAGTATATTATTAATTAAATGTGGCATTCAATGATTTATTTGATGTTAATCTTTCCAGATCGAGATCGCGGTCCCGTTCCCGCTCTGTCACACCGAGCGGGTCTCCAACACCGATACCACCAGTGCCAGCCCCTTTCCCACCCTCGCACACATTGCACCCAGATAATGCTTTAGGTAAATTATTTGATACCTATCGTTATCGTCATACAATAGTGCTGTTATTATTGTTTGCTTCATAATGTAACCTAGCTCTATTTTCTTTTTTCTTTAGTATCATAAAATTAAAGCTCTTTTATAATTTAGAAGAATAAATATTTTTGTAAAACATCAGCTCCAGCATAACTCTGAATATTCTCATTTAATATTTTACCACTTATTTAAGATAATTTTTAAATATATCTGTGCCTCCAGTGAATAAGGGAATAACTCAAAAACAGCACTTTTCAAGAGAGACAAAAAACTATATATCAATACTAAATCTTTATAACTTCAAATTTTTAAGCTTGTATGGGTAAGATATGATGTTAGACTTTAGTTTTACATATGAACACATATTGAAACAACCCCATAAATATACTTTTTTCGTTTTTTTTTGTAGTTGTGGCCTTATGAAAGAGTACTTCATGGAATAACTCAATGTATTCACATAATTTTTTTTTACTCTTTGCAATATAACGACTTATGCCCTAATGCACTATGTTCATAATCGCATAACACGACTTATATTATTGCCAGTTTTGGTTTTATAGAAATGATGCGACTTATTATATTTGAAATTTGTGTACTTTATGACTCAATTGAGGCCTTTTAGTGGAACAACCATGCACGTAGCTTGAAAAACGAATACATCAACGGGTTTTTTCATCGTTATTAGATAATAAAAACAAAACCACATTGAGGTATTTATGCATTTAGCCCAAGAAGTCCAATCTACGTAAATTTGACGTATACCGAATATCTTTGTCTCTTCTATATTTAAAATCGAATTGCTTCGAAATCCAGAACCAACTCATTAGCCGTCGAGACCTTGCAGTACATAGTTGGCTCATCCCGGTAAATTCCGCTATTTTGTTGAAAAGAGGATGTTGTACGTCATTTTGACGTATAATTGGGCTTTTCGTAACTTTTACGATTGTTTCAAATTTTTTATTTTGTGATTTATTTGAATATTTTTTTTCCAAGTCACGTTTTACATGATATAGTATTATATACTATAGATTGAGTATAAAATGGGATCCAGACAACTTTTAAACTAGGACGAAAAACCTTCAATTTTAGTAAATGACGATTATTGTCCTCCGCTGGATTTGGACTCCAAGCAAGAGGATTGGGTGGCTGAAGATGTTGTCTGGAGTGAAACCGAATATGTCATGGTGGTTATAGTTAGGATACAAGCACTTTAAAGAGATAACAGAAGCTCGAAAACCATATTCCTGTATGTTCAGTTACAGGAAAAGTTATAGGTGGTCAGTGGCGATATTTTACGGCATGATATGGAATTTTAACAATTTCTATATCATATAATATCAAAATAATGTAAATAAATAAAGAAAATAAATACAATGAGCCGCAATGATTTTATGAAAAAATTAAGCACAGATTTGAAGGTGCCTTGGATGCAAATACGACTAGTGGCACGCACTTTGAAGAGACTCTACGTGACAATATCCCAATTTTTTCAAAATATGTGGTACCAGAGTATCCATAATATGTTTACGATAATACAGGACCAAAAAAGTATCGATATTGCCTATAAAAAAGGCAAATCCCCAAAGCAAAGTTGCTAAAACGCCATATGTGGAGAACACAATATTCATAATTGTCAAGACTGGTTATAAATACTTTTTTTTCTATGCGACTATTATAGTATTATTGTAGTTAGATTAAATTAAAAAAAAAAGATTAAAAACTTGTTATTTTTTATAAAACTTACTTTTAACTTTATTTTTGTCGGCTTTTTTTAAGATGATTCAATTATCGTTCTGTATTTATATAAACAAAGAGTATAATATCATTAAATGCACTTAATGTGTTAATTAAAACTGTATTTTTAATATCTATTGCAAAAAATAGTTAATTTCCATAGAAATATATTAGTATCCCAAGTTAACTGATAAATACCTTTTTTAAAAATATAAAGATTTGTTGTTTCAGATTTATTGAAAAAAAACGATTGAAATATTATGCAAAAAGGAATAGTATGTGTTGTTTCCGTGCAGTATTCAAATAGACCAATAGCAACACGGCATTAATGCGAAACTGTCTCATGTCGTCACTTGAACCAATGACACTAAGAGTTGTTCCTTTATGCTCATGTTAGAAAAATGACACAAATGCGTTTATACTAAAATAGTGTTAGCACGGATGGAACAAAATGAATTAAGTCTTTATTCAAAAAGTATAACTACACATACGTCTTTGTGTTCGTGGGTACTTTTGAATCGAGACGAATAGTTCCTTTGCAATTGCCTAAAATGATGGATAAGGTAACTTATACCGTTAATCACACCCTACTTATACCGTTTGGGTCATTCGAAAAAATGGGTTAGGACGCAGCTAGAGATATGACCTTTTGATATGTTATGTATTTTGACGAGCTGAATTCAATGGTGAATTAAAAACCAAAGGGAATAACTCGTCTTACTCCTTTATTCACTGGAGGCACAGATATTTAACAAACATTAAACAACCATTGAATACAAAAACCGATTCGTCGATAAGTCTTAATAAATCCGCGACATATTCTTCCCAAACTAATAGGTCGCGGCGCGCTCAGCGTGGCTGGGCGGCAGCTCAGCGACCACAGCAACAACCGCGAGTCGTCCCTCGACGACTCCGGCGTGGTGGACGACCACGACGACGGCGAGCACACGTCGGACGACCAGGCGCCCCACCCACCGCACCCACCGCGCCGACTCCTGCTACCCCCTCCACCACCACACCCGCTGCAGTCGCCAATACTTTCGTTGCCACCACCTCCGCCGCATACGCCACAACCGCCCATCACAGTTCATAAAACAGTAAGTATGCTACAGGGAACATTCTAGAAGCTATCATGTTGGACGACCAGGCGCCGCCTCCTGCTACACCACCACCTATTGCCGCCACCGTGCATAAAACTGATATGCTAAGGGTCTAAATTGAAAAAAAAAAATGTTGCCTTTGTTACTTTAAAAAACATCGTCACTAATAATAATTTCTCCCACCACAAAGGGATAACTTACATAATTCCTATTAACTTTTCAGTTTGTAAACTTCACAACCATACAATATTGATAATGATCTTTTATTTATAAACTTGCAGGAAACTAAAATTCAGGAATCGAAAAAGAAGAATGGTGCAAAAACGGACAAGGATGCCGATAAAACTTCAAAAAAAGAGAAAAGTAGCATTCAAGAGAGATATCCGCTGAATCCTGACTACCTCAACCAGATCGTCGTGTTAGGTAAAAAATACTCATTATAAATTAACTTCTCTCTTGAACAACATACTGCTACCAAATCATTTAATAAATGTAACACTCATAAATGTTGTATTTATGTAAAATTTTCAAACAATACTAAATTTAAATCAGATATCACTTATATTTGGTAGCATTATAAAACATTTTCCAAAATCAATTGGCACGGCTTAAACACAAGCACTAATAAAGGAGACACAAAATGAACGCTTTGCAAACACTCAGAAGGACGGTCAGGACTTTTGATTTAAAAAAATATATTTAATTTTTGTTAGTCAAATTAAAGGTAATAACTACTTTACTAAATGCATGTCACAACGACTTTTCTCTACTTCAAAGTTTCTGATTTAGGATCTATTAGGTTTTGTACTTAATTATGCTTGGATTCTCTGCAAAGTACCTTATGCATACGATTCTCATGTACAGTCCCCAATTCTTTATCAGATTTATTAAGTATATACATTTTTATTTCAAGTAAATCAACTTCTAATTAGTCACTTTTCATTTGTATCTGCAATCAGATGATATTTTCTTTGGATTTATGAAGCACCGTGTAAGAATTAATTTAGTTATTATAAAAGTTTGAATTATCAGCCGTTTGTTTTTGGATATCATGTATGACATCATCTGATCCATAATCAAACGGTTCCTTTGGTGGCTTACCTATTATATTTACAATAAATTTATTAACGTCTATGAAACGATACCGATATCGTATGATACAAATCCATGCAAGCTACCGAAGACTTAGATATCATAATTTCGTTTGCAACTAAACAGCTACACAATATCTATGATGCAGCCATGTTTTACTAAATTATATTAACTACGGTTTTGTAAGATATTTCATAAAAGCTCAAAGCACCAACGTTTCCAATTTCGCATGAATTGGCTACAAAATTACCATAGCATCTTCATAGCAATGTAAAAATCTTTTATGAAATATTTACGCCATTATTCGCTAAGTTATTCTAATTTTGTTCAGTTGTCCAATTTTGAATGAATATAACAACGACGCCCTCAATTGTATAGCTGTTAGATCGATTGGCGCTATTAAAAACTGAATGGTTGTCTAGTGGCTGGTATTATTCACCATTAGCTTCACGTTCCAATGGGCCGGACGTCTCATTGGACACTTATTCGACACTTTTGCAATTCGCTTCTACCCTCATTAATATCGTCAGGGGCGGACTGGCCATACAAGCACGCGCCCGACCTCCCGCAAGCGGAGACGACGAAAATTAATGAGCTCAGTTTATTGGCAGCCACGCACAAAACTCATATGGGCAATTACGAGCAAAATTGCACTTACTTCACAGGTTAGTAACTCACAGATGCCAATGCTTCTGCCCTCCAGTCCACCCCTGTTCCTTACGGGAAGACTGCAGGGTCAAATTGCCATTGGTTTATTGATGTTCTCTTTACACGGATCGCATTCAAGTTTTGATAATAAATCATTGACAATAATTGTAACTATGCTCAAATGATTGACTTTTATGCGATTCATAAATGGATTAAATTATGTACTAAAACTTGGTCAGTAAGTTGTTGTATGTGGTTCTCTGATTAATTGGGTGACAAATTCGATGTTATGCGAAATCCTGCGTTTTCCTCTACCTTTCTACGCTATCAAACGCATGTTTCCTTTTTATATACTTTGATGATGTTGTACACTTATTAGATTTTGTATTTGAACGCTTTGCATTGTATTTATTTATTCTTAAACGCTTCACTAAGCTTTTGCTCTTGTAGGTACTTCTTTCCTTTCTTTTTGTGGTGTCTGTTTGCTTGATTAAAGTGTACTACTTTATTTAATGATTAATCTTGTTCTATTTGCTCACAGATGAACTTGTGGATAGGAACTGCGAATGCTGTGTTACATGTTGTATAGACTATGAGGGTTGGCTGCAATTTCAAAACGGCATATATGGCATTGTAAAAGACCCTCTATTCGAGTTGTTCATTACAACCTGTATTGTTCTGAATACGCTGTTTCTTGCCTTAGAACATCATGGAATGAGTGAAAATGTTAGATCAGCGTTAGATATAGGAAATAAGGTAACTAGTTACGTGAAGTATGTTAATGAAATGAAAAGTTACGGTAAATATTAATAACATACATTTAATATCTTCAGGTGTTTACGTCAATATTTACATTAGAGTGTATAATGAAAGTGATGGCGATGAGTAAAGATTTTTTCGCTTGCGGTTGGAATATTTTCGATTTGATCATTGTGTCGGCCAGTCTGTTAGATCTTATATTTGAACTCGTAGATGGCCTATCCGTTTTAAGAGGTCTACGTTTGGTGAGTGTTATTTATACCAATAAATTAATATTTAACATTTAAAACATATTGTATCACAAAGTTTAAATTTTCAGTTGCGAGTTTTAAAATTAGCTCAGTCATGGACTACAATGAAAGTGTTGTTGAGTATAATAATATCGACAATAGGTGCTCTCGGTAACTTGACGTTCGTGTTAGTGATAGTTATTTACATATTCGCCGTGATCGGTATGCAGTTGTTTTCCAAATCCTATACACCAGATAAGTTTGACCCAGATCCAGTGCCAAGGTACGTTGTAGTTAGCTCTGTAATAATAAATGTTCATTTTGTCTTATTTTCTTTTATGGAACCTTATAATGATGCCAATTCTATAGGTGGAATTTTAACGACTTTTTTCACTCGTTCATGATGATATTTCGGATACTTTGTGGCGAGTGGATCGAACCGTTATGGGACTGTATGCGAGCAGAACAGGCTAGTGGAGCAGAAAGTTGCTTCTTTATTTTCCTTCCTGCTCTTGTGATGGGAAATTTTATGGTGCTCAACCTCTTTCTTGCCTTGCTGCTCAATAGTTTTAACAGTGAAGAACTTAAAAATAGAAAAGAGGTAAGTATTCCTTTCATTATTTTTACGTTACTACGCTATCCGAGTATTAAAATTTATTTTTTATTTTTTTAGGAAGTAGGAGAAGATTCAAAATTAGCTAAAAGTTTAGATAGATTACGCTCTATAGTAAGAAAAAAAGGTTTCCTTATATCTAAAAGTAAAGAGACTGAAAAGAAATCTAAATTAGAAGAATTAGTTAACGAATTTATGTTACAACATCGTGCTATGAAAGAGAAGAAAGCGTCAATTCCTAGCGAACAGAGGTTTTCGGCATCAATACAAGAAACTATTTTATTTCCCCATGACAATATTTATAGTCATAGTTATCAAGAGGCTCTAAATAGGTAAATAGTTCATTTAAATCAAATCATAATATTAACATGACGGCAAATAATATTTATACATGCTATGTTTTATTGTAGGCCCATATCAGTAGGATCTGACTTTGCGTATCCACACCTATATCAAATTAGCAATAATCATGGCAGCCAAGAGACACTAAAAGATGTAAGAGATTTGGCAGCAGAACACAAAATAACTAGCATTAGGGAAGACTCGAAGGAAAATCTCGATGACACAACGGACCAAGTAGCTGCTCAAAGGCTATTAAACCAAATGTCTTCTGGGTATCACACACAGCCTTCGGATTCAAGAGGTGGGTATTATATTATAGAAATTGCAATTTAATTGAAATAAAAAGGTCTAATATACTAACCATAGGTGCTTATTTTAGAGGATAACGAAAACTATGAAATGGCACAAATATCTTGCAAATCGACTCCAGAAAAGTCGAAAAGAGTCCGCGATGAATCTGGGAAATTTTTGAAAGAAGCAATTAAAAAACCAGATGAAGATGAGATGAAGCATCCGTGGCAGACATTAGTTTCATATGTAGATGAATTAACAGTCGGTGGAAGGAAGAACTCGCAAGGACAATATATTGATCCGATGGGAAAGTTTCCAGGGTTTGGAAAACAGAAGGAACCTAAAGTGCCGCAAGATTGTTTTCCTCGTTATTGTTACAATGCGTAAGTCTACATAAACAGTTAATTGTTTAAGAAAGTCCATTGATGAAAATTATTTTTTATATCCAGTATCATATTTTAAATGGAATTCAACGATGATCTTGTATTACAGTGCGAAAAATAATCTCTTGGTGCGATGAAGTACTTGATACGCGACGTCACTGTATTGAACTCTGTTAAATTCAATAAATTAAGCGTTTTTTTTTTCTTTCAGATGCTCTTGTTGGGACGCTTGTATAGAAACAAGGTTAGGCCAAAAGTGGATGTTCATTCGCACATACGTACTGCGGTATGTTGATACACCAGCTTTCGAGTGGTTTGTGTTGGTCCTCATTTTCGCCTCCAGTATCACTCTATGCTTTGAAGACATTCATCTCGAGAAGAATAAGCCACTCAAAAAGATACTTTACTGGACTAATCTCAGTTTCTGTATGATTTTCGTGATTGAAATGTTTTTTAAATGGATAGCTTTGGGGTTCTATCGATATTTCACGAGTTTTTGGACCCTTTTAGATTTCACTATAGTTTTTGTAAGTATTTGTTAATAATAATATGTGACCATTAAATTTACATAATCGCAATACATTGTTTAATCGTATTCATATATTTACAGGTTTCTGTGTTTAGTTTATTAATAGAAGAAAATGAAAATTTAAAAGTATTGCGTTCCTTGCGCACGTTACGAGCTTTAAGACCGTTAAGGGCGATATCGAGATGGCAAGGAATGAGGATAGTGGTGAATGCTCTTATGTATGCAATACCGAGCATTTTCAATGTGTTGTTAGTCTGTTTAGTGTTTTGGTTAATATTTTCCATAATGGGAGTTCAGTTTTTTGGCGGGAAGTTTTTTAAATGTGTGGATGAGGATGGCGAATTATTACCATTAGAGGTATGTTCAAGTAATGGAAACTTTTTTATGGTCTATTGATATATCCTGTTTGAAGTTTGTCGTTATTAATGTGTTATTATATTTTCAGATAGTTAATGATAAGTGGGAATGCTATTATAATAATTTTTCCTGGATAAATTCTAAGATATCGTTCGACCATGTTGGTATAGCATATTTAGCTTTGTTCCAAGTAGCAACTTTCGAGGGTTGGATGGAAGTAATGGCTGATGCGGTTGACGCTAGAGGAGTTGACTTACAACCGGCAAGAGAAGCTAACCTCTATGCGTATATTTACTTCGTAATATTTATAGTGTGTGGATCGTTCTTCACACTTAACCTATTTATAGGAGTAATAATAGATAATTTTAATATGCTCAAGAAAAAGGTAAAACACATTCTAGAGAAACATAAAGTTAGTGATCTTCAAATGAATTGTAAATTACATATATCTTTTTATTTTAGTACGAAGGCGGGGTCTTAGAAATGTTTCTCACAGAGAGTCAGAAACATTATTATACCGCGATGAAGAAATTGGGCAGGAAAAAGCCGCAAAAAGTAATAAAGAGGCCAAGGAATCAATTTTTAGCGATGTTTTACGATTTATCTAACTCTCGTAGATTTGAAATAGCAATTTTCGTACTCATATTCTTAAATATGCTCACTATGGGCATTGAGCATTACGACCAACCGCATTCAGTTTTCTTCGTGCTAGAAGTTAGTAACGCGTTTTTTACTACAGTTTTCGGATTAGGTAAGAACATCTTTTATATGTCTACAGTCTATTCTTCTTAAGAATTGTTTAACTATACATCATAATGTCTTTATTTCAGAGGCCATCGTCAAAATAGTAGGGTTAAGGTATCATTATTTTACGGTACCATGGAATGTATTCGACTTTCTGTTAGTTTTAGCTTCAATATTAGGTATATTAATGGAAGATATTATGATAGATTTACCTATATCACCCACACTTTTACGAGTAGTTCGAGTCTTTCGCATAGGAAGAATTTTAAGACTGATTAAAGTAAGTATGAAATTGAATGCAATCCTATGTTGCAGTAGCAAAAAAGATAATTTTGGTGTATAAAAAACGAAATCAATAATAGTAGACCTATATTGTTCATATGGCATACAGTTTTTTTGAATAGAGCACTGAACAAATGGTATTACAATAAATTAATTTATAATATTCATTCCACGTAATTCATTTCCAGGCCGCTAAGGGCATTAGGAAACTACTTTTCGCTCTGGTCGTGTCTCTACCGGCCCTCTTCAACATCGGTGCCTTGCTTGCGTTAATAACTTTCATCTACGCCATCATCGGCATGTCTGTTTTCGGACACGTCAAGGAGCAAGGTGCTCTAGATGATATTGTGAATTTTCAAACCTTTGGTAGAAGCATGCAGTTACTTTTTCGGTAAGTTCTTATTTAGCCTTACTAACTATATGGCTTTGATTATATACTCCCTAGATAACGCCTCACGCAATGACCGATGCAACAAAAACTGGCCAGTATTTACAAGCGTGTGTGAGTGAGGCACGCACACACGCTTAGCGATTGCTATGTCTTACACCAGCGTCATTTGTATCAGGGACTTACCAGCTAATGAATCTATCCCGATAAAATGGGGCAAAACCTGTAAAATTATGTCATGTTAATAAAATCATAGATAATAGTTTAATATTGTACTTTCAATTGTGTTTAGTTGTCTCTTGAGTTAGAATATGATTTTTATAGAATAGAAAATACAATCAAATAAAAATCAATTAGCATTTACAAAATATGTTTCATTAATTAATGTAATAATATAGTGTCGACTTATAAAAATACTACAGGTTTGCCGGCAGCTTCGCCTGCATCATTTTTAAATTTAACCCAAATTCGGCGCCATTTTGAAATTCTTTGTTAATTGACCGATTTCGTTAAAGATCGATATCTGAGGATCTCTAGGATCGCAAAACAGGAAACTGTTACAAAAATTTGAAAAAGTCAACGCCATTTTGAAATTTTCTGTTATTGTACCGATTTCGTTCAAAATCGATATCTGAGGCTCCCTGGGATCACAAAACAGGAAAATGGTACCGAAATTTAAAATGAATGGAATGCATGGAAGCTAATTTTGGTAAGTTTCCTTTTTTGTGATCCTAGGGATCCTCAGATATCGATTTTGAACGAAATCGGTAAAATAACAAAAATTTTAAAAATGGCGTTGACTTTTATAAATTTTGGTAACAGTTTCCTGTTTTGTGATCCTAAGGATCCTCAGGTATCGATTTTGAATGAAATCGGTACAATAACAGAAAATTTCAAAATGGCGTTGACTTTTTCAAATTTTTGTACCATTTTCCTGTTTTGTGATCCCAGGGAGCCTCAGATATCGATTTTGAACGAAATCGGTACAATAACAAAGAATTTCAAAATGGCGTTGACTTTTTCAAATTTTTGTAACAGTTTCCTGTTTTGCGATCCTAGAGATCCTCAGATATCGATTTGGAACGAAATCGGTACAATAACAAAAAAAATCAAAATGGCGTTGACTTTTTTAAATTTTGGTAACAGTTTCCTGTTTTGTGATCCTAAGGATCCTGAGATATCGATTTTGTACGAAATCGGTACAATTTAAAAAAAATTATACTGCGTCCATAGATATTCTTAAACAGGTATACTTATATACCTTTGAGACGTATAGATTTTTTTTCTGTTTTTAAGTAGCGGAAATTGTGTCAACAGACTATAGAGCGTTATTTCCATCCGAAAAATAATCTCATTTACTCTCAACCGCGCCTTAAGAAATTTTACTTCAAAAATAAATATTAAAATATTTAAGACAAAAAAAAAACATCCGACTGCGCGGAAGCTTGCAAAACAAAAACAATCGGTCCATCCATTAAGGCTGTAGGCTCAGCCAAACAGTTTTTAAAACACACCCACATACATTCATACATACATACACACACCTTCCCTGATGTATTTCCTCCTTCTGGTGCAGTCGGGTAAAAATGAACATACATCAGCTTTTAAGACAACTCTCTATGGGGAAATTCGCAATCCAAGACTGGCAACACTAAAAAACGACGCGTTGATTTTGTGAAAATAATTATGAATTTGTTATTTTTGTTTCCGTAAATTACTATTAGTTTTGAGTTACTTACCGATGGTAGGAGATTTTGTTAGTTGTTCGTAAACGTCCTTTGTAATTTCTGCAGATTTTAATCGCGCAGCTTGTCATTTTCACCGAAATAATCTAACGCAAAAAATGAGCCGTGCGTGCGTATCTCTTGACGTTACAATTGACACTGAGGAGTGGTGAGCGCTTTAGAGGCTAACAGTTAGCTGATATTTTTATCGACGCTTTTGACGCGCCGATACTCTATCTAGGGAGTATATAATCAAAGCTATATGGGCATTATAGTTCTTTATACCAATTATCAATCTTCAAATCTTGTCTTTTCGTTTCAGTCTTATGACGTCAGCAGGTTGGAATGATGTTCTAGAATCTTTAATGATTCAGCCGCCAGATTGTGAATTAGGTGACCACGGTCACACCAATGGAAATTGCGGAAGCCCCTTATTAGCAATAACTTACTTCACGTCGTTCATTATCATAAGCTACATGATTGTGATAAATATGTACATAGCGATAATTCTAGAAAATTTTAATCAAGCTCATCAAGAGGAAGAAATCGGTATAGTGGAGGATGATCTCGAAATGTTTTATATTAGATGGTCCAAGTGAGTGAACATGTTTCTGTAAGCTTTTTTTATCTTCCAAAAGTAATTGATGAACATACATAATATGTAAATGTATATTCTTTACAGGTATGACCCTCATGCAACACAGTTCATAAGTTTTGCTCAACTATCAGATTTTATAGCGTCGTTAGATCCCCCCTTAGGAATATCTAAACCGAATACAGTAGCGCTAGTGAGTTTCAACCTTCCGATTGCCAAGGGCAATAAGATCCATTGTTTAGATATACTACATGCTCTGGTAAAGCACGTTCTAGGTCATGTTGAGGAAACGGAAACATTCCGCCAGTTGCAAGAGCAAATGGATATTAAGTTCAAGAAACAATTTCCGACAAGGAAGGAATTGGAAATCGTTTCTTCTACTAGGATATGGAAACGGCAGGATAAGGCGGCGCGAACTGTACAGCGAGCGTGGAGGGAGTATCAAAAGTAAGTCGTAGCCTAATTTAATTTGTAAATACCTATACATACAATCTGTTTAACGTCATGAATTTCAAAATTTATTTTATGGGACTTTTCGTTATAGGTAAATTGTCTTCATTATATTATAATAATTACACATATTTTTACTTTAATTACTTTTTTTTTACTTTCATTCACTTCACTTCAATTTGAGTTTCATAGCATTAAAATTTAAAATGCTGTAAAAATTTAAAAAAAAAATACATACTTAATAGGAAAATTTTGATCCTGTGGCGGTACTCGAACCTGGGGTTGTTCGGCGTATTTTAATATTCTTTTGTGAATGTAACTTTCGAACAATACACAAAACGAAATTCCAATCAGGCGGAAGAACCGCAGTCCGTCACAAGAGGAAGAAAGCACGAAATGGTCTCCCGGCGGCGGGTGGGGCGGTCGACTTAGCGCACTACTACACGTACGGCGCGGCTCTCACGCGTCCAGCAGGAAGTCCTCCCGAGCTTCTGATGCGTCCGATATCAGTGAGATCGGTGGTGCTTGGCTCAACCTCCCGCTGCTGCTCCTACCCGGCGCAGCACCCAACGAACAGGTACGTTACCTTCCGGGAAGTCTCTGGGCAGTTGACGCGTTGAAAATAAGGTCTTTGTCGTTGGACTGCATGATAAAGGGGCTTCTAGGTACATAGATTTGTAAATTTTTGATAGGATTTATTAATGTATTTGATTACATAGTCGATTTTGGTCAATTCTTTGCATGTTACCTTCGATTCGAGTAAGCTGATGCCAGATACAGTGTATATTATGTATTCATTAATGATCAAAATAATTATTAGTTCCATTCAACGTACTTTCATAGGTTTCAACTTTCTTCGCTCTGTATTTAGTTGGGGTTGAACATGAGGTACATACATTCTGTTATTTAAAACTTTAGGCTAGCGGTTCAGAAGGACCTCCCCCGCGACGGAGGTCAGCGTACGGTTTGCCCCTATTCCTTCGTCATCAGGACGCCGTTGACGAAGATGGTGGGCCCAAACGAGCAGGTTCATATGTAATGATTGGCTTTTTGTGTCTATCCTAATAGTAGCTTATTGTGGGTTGTTTTGCCAGAAAACTTCTGATGACTCAGTACTTATAGAAATATAGACTTAATTATAATATGGCAAGGCAAACCCACTATTCCCATTAGTTACTCTTTTTATATCTTTTTCTTAACGTGTGGTCCTTTATTTATGGTTTGAATCGAATGAAGTAGGATAATATTATGTACGCTTTTCTACAAAACCCCGCGACCGGTGTTTTCCTTTATAATTATTGGCAGTGGATCCATCAAGTTATGCTTTGCATGTATGCTTTTTTCTTGTTATGCAAATTTTCTTATCTTTCCTTATCTTCTTGTGGCGGTATCTTACACGTTGGTAATGAGATGTTGTATCATTGTGCTCTATATACTTCAGCGATTGCATACAATATTTTAACTATCGATATGGATGATTAAGGGTTGCACTATTGTAGGTTCCCTTCGGTTAGCGTCCCGTCGGAACTCCGCCCGGCGCGCGACGACCCCCGCGCGAGTGAACACCCCGTCCCCCTCCCCGCACGCGAGCAGCGCAGTGAGCATCCTCGTCACCGAAGCCTCCCCGGACGCCGTCCCGCCGCCGCCCGCGCCTCCCACCATCGTCAAAGTTCTAGTTCACAGAGAGAGCGACGAGCAACCCAGCTGATCCACGACCGACGAGCCACCCGGGCTCCCAACACCTAGCTAGTCGACGACACTAGCAGAGACAGTGTGTCAAAGTTTAAGCGAATATTGTGTTCAGACACGGGTAACTCAGTGATATATTATGCATAGATTTACTATTATTTCGAATCGACATAGTTTAGTGATGTTAAATGTATTTTAAATATCGTCAGACCTGACAACATACATGTATTTGAGACGACATGAACACTTCCGAAACGCAATAATTTAATAGTGTTAATTGAATGGTCGATGAGCCGTTACCGATTAAATCTTGTAATATTAACGATTGTTTATAATAAATTGTTTTTCCAGCTTTAAGCTTGATTAGGAATGCTGATTCGTTTATGAGGCTGTTTTCTATAGAATAGGAGCGTTATTTGTTATTGTAAATATATTTAAGCTGTGGCCGAAATAATATATTAATTATTAATTGAAATAGCTTGTTTTTATTCATAATGCGTTAATAGTTACGAATTAGTACCGTTCGAATGAGGTAGTAGATAAACCACACCAATTGCCTTAAAAATAGTTTTTAAAAGTTAAAATGCCTTTGCATGATAGAAATGCACTTTTAAATTTGACAATTTCCCGCCTTGACATCATCACAGAATGCGATTTTATAGTGTGTTAAAATTTTAAAAGTGATTTAATAGAAATAATTATTTTAATAGTAAGAATCAATTCGCACAAATTAAGTTATGAAATTAAAAATAGTCAATAATTTGTATGCCACATAAAATAATTATACTTGACAATATTCCATTATAGGCTGAGATGGTAACTGCAAAAATTTCCAGTTAACGTTTAGGTATTGCTAAAATTAATAATGCTGCTGTCAATTCATCATCGCATGTAAAGTTTTAAATTTCCATATTGTAGTGTTTTTAGCTTTATTAGTCCCGTCCAATGATCATTGGTAAAATTTGTTTTTTCTTGCACCGTGCAGTAATTGATAAGAACCGTATATTTCCCAACGTCGGTTGGAATGAAAATATATTTAGTAATCGGGATCACTAATAATATAGTTAATTTCAATGTGATATAGTAGTAAAGTTAATAATAATATAAATAAAGCAGTTATATTGTTTGGAAGTTTGTTATGGTTAATTGCGCTTAATAGGTACATGCTTAAGGACTAAGATACCTGTATTCAAAACCTTCATAATTTCGAACAATAACTAAACCAAAATCGTCTTAGATTGCACCGATCTAAGATTTCCAAAATATATCGTCCTTCGGATTACAAATCACAATTATAACTTACGGTTATTTGAAAAAAAGGACAATATAACGTATTTCTTCAAATGATATTTCTAGAATTTTTTACTTTATTAATCTTGTATCAAATTGATTCTACGCTGATGATTCACGTTATACTCAAACTAACAATATCCTGTCAACCAGTGCACCTAGCTCATATACAAAAATAAACTAATTTAACACTGCATGCGTACTACAGCGACCTTTGGACTAGCTTTACAACAGTAGAGTTAGGTAATAATAATTAGTCTATTTCCCAATATACTTCCAAGACCACATTAATAACATTTTTATCTTTAACATTCAAAGCTAATCTTTATCTTTACACTCGACACAAAGTTAGATTCACAAACATGATGTTACGATTTAATTGTAGATATACTGTTAGCTTTGTATGTTTCATCTTTGATCATGTTTGCGAAGCTAATTTACAATACATATTCCGATTTAAACGCAGAATTACCTGTTTAAAAAATCATTAAAACATTGTCTATTAGTAAATTTTAAAAATAGAGTTGTTCTCAAAATGTTCGTTATTATGTACATAAATCGAGGAAAGTATGCAATAATTTTTCATATTTAAAGTAGTCATTAAATTATTATTAGATTACTTTTTAACTCTATAATGTACGGTGTACATTCAAAACTATTGTAGTTAGCGAAATTATATTGTAAGCATATGTTGAACATTGACATGTGAATCATTTTAATAATTATTATTGTATAATATGTAAATAAAATGTTTAAGTGAGACCTGCGAAATATGATTTTCTTCCGAGGTACAAAATATGAATTAACCATGTTGAAAACTACGATTAAACAAAAAACCATAAGTGCTGCATTTTATTTACTCCTTTCCTGGCCTACGTAGGTAGACTTTTTATTTTATAAGAGTCCTGTTGCCAATTATTAAATCCTTTGCCAAAAAGAGCAAAATTATGATTGAGTTACATCTGTATGCAAGTCTATTAATTTTTATCAATTATATAATATATTCAATTTTAATCAGAATCAGTGTTGAGACGACGTCCTTAAATTATGCGAGAAATTTGGCCCATAACCATACCCATAACCCATCGACAGGTTCTGATTTAGATTAAATGTCACTTGAATAATAAAGTGATAATAATTTCAGTTAATAATATAAAAATAGATACCTAGATTTTTCTCCCGACTTTTATATGAAAACCCGATTTTTATAATTAAGAAATATCTGGTGGGGCTGTATGGGTATCCACCGTTGATTTTAAGTGAAAGGTAAAAAGATAAGATTGAAATGCCGAAATAATGAGTCGCTTTTCAAATGCAAATTTAATTTCCAACTAAATCGTATTTTTTAAAAAGACGTATCTAACCTTATTTAGATCGCAATATCTATACTAATTTTATAAAGAGGAAAGTTTTCAACAGAATAACACAAGATTTATCATTTGGCACATCTTGTATTACTTAATATAACTTCAGCAGCAAAGCATTCAGTCTAGAAAGTAGATATTTCATCATGAGCTTCATGAAATCACTGTTTTTTAAATATTTAAAATACAATGTATAATTCTATAAGTATCCATCATTCTACCAAATAAATATTACATTTGTATTGCCTTCTACTTATATTATAAGTAAGTACATACCTAAGTCAGATATTTTAACCCTTAATAAGGCTCGCGCCTGTGTTACAGCTAGAAAGTAAGTTACAGTGGAAATAGTGTAAATAGATACTGCAGAATTAAAAAAAAGTATTTTGAAAAAGGGGGGATGGTTTTTTACCCCCTTTTTTTGGGTGGGAAATAATATCCCTTTGCCCGATTATGTATGTGCACTGTGTCTCGAAGTGGGAAAATAATTCCCTTCGCCTATTTAGGCAAAGGGAATTATGTCTAGTTTTGTTGTTATTCATATACTAGTATTTCACCTGGTTTCGCTTTTGTGATTTCATTTATTTTTTATTTTTTTTTTATGCGTTACGAACTTTTATTTTATTTACCTATGAATATTATCATGCATGCTAAATAAAAAGCGGTATTGCAATCGCATTTTTATTCTAATAATTAATATAGCTAATTACAAGTAAGCTAAAAGCGTGTTAAAAATATAATTATTCTTGGGGTGAAGCCTCGTGGAATAAAACATTTCTTTGCACATAGTGCAACTTGGCACGTGGAACATACTATTTTTGTTCTTCTCTCCTCTTTTTTTGTGCTACAAAATCGGCATCTTTTGTAAGTATTTCCTTCATCTGGAATATGGACGCCGACATTGAGTAAACGTATCGCATCTGGAACTCCAAAGTTGTTACAAATAAATTATTACATGTAAATATCACATCTACATCCCCTAAGAAGCTTACTTTCATTCAAATTTCAGCATTCTATTATTATTTGTATTTTGTATTGACATATTTGTGAGTTCAAACTTTCATATATATAATAAGAAATAAATTATAAACTCAATCGGGCCAAGGGAATAATTTTCCCACTTAGTATTTCGCAGATTTTAACGCTGTTATCAATGTTATACGCATAAAATCAATATTAAAACATAGCTAAAGTTGTCATTTCATAAAAGATGGAAACATAATCTACTTACAAGATTTTTCGTTGAACAATTAAAGATTTTTTCTCGGAAGTAACCAAAAATCGACCGTTATTTTAGCACTTTTTCACGTCACTGAACTTTGACATTGCCATTTCAATATAAGGTAGTCATTTTTTGAAAAGTGTTGCAAGTTATGAAATTTAAAATTTTCTAAAGAATAGTATATTTCGGTTGCGTTCATTCTATGGGCTATCTTTCATGTAAAATAAACATGTTTTTCAAAATAGTCTTGGTGGGAAACTATATCCCTTTGCCTTATTAAGGGTTAAAGACTCAGTAGAGACATGAATATTATTTCTGCGTTACATGCATTTTTTGCATGAATTAATATTCAAAATAAATCTAAAATCAATTAAATTGTAATATTCAAATATTTTTGTATTATACAAAATGATAAATCGGAGAATTGCTTTTATACTATAGTTTATTTCTGTAATTCACTTTACATTTATATTTTCCATGGAGAAATAGTTAACAATGCAGTAGAATCA
Source organism: Colias behrii (assembly GCA_029959065.1). Classification (NCBI taxonomy): domain Eukaryota; kingdom Metazoa; phylum Arthropoda; class Insecta; order Lepidoptera; family Pieridae; genus Colias; species Colias behrii. The sequence goes on along the minus strand of JARWMC010000019.1, from coordinate 3,700,491 downwards.
ATCTGTGGCATCTTATCAATGAGAATTATTTAATTTCTATAGACAACTTTAGATCTTTTTGTAAGTGATGACTGTAGTATTAGTATGCACTGTGTAGCTACATATTTTGATAAAAGAAATAAGAGCAAAATCTACTGAACATTTTCAAGAATTTATTAAAATAAACAACAAATTACTACTAATTTGTATTCGGCTTCATAATATCCCTATATTCGTCTACTTAGTGGATACCCTGGTGCGGCGATTCCATGAGAAGTTAACTCCATAGCTCTTAGGCCTGAACTGCTTCTCAGTTTTTGGTTCATCAATGTACCACATCCAGCCATTCTTTTCACAGTGCTCAATGGCTTCATCAGGGGAGGTGAACTGAATCTTCATGTTGGACAGAGGATCACCGGTCGATGTCCATCCCATCAGAGGGTTTTCCCAACGCTGCCTGGTGTCAAACTCCATTTCCCAGTGGTGGATATTGCTTGTGCCACTCTGCATGGCGTTCTTTGGTGGCTGGTAAATGCGAACTCTGCGGGTTCGGACATGCTCATCGGGAACACCAGTTATTGGTGACAGGTCAACCTGGAAATTAGAATGATTGTTTTAAAAATAAAATACAGAATATGTGAACTAGTATGTGTTTCTTTTACCTTTACTGCCATAAAATGGAATTTAATATAAATGGTTGCGCTTAAGTAATTGCAACAGTCAACATTTTCACAATTAAAGTTAGATTTCTTAATCATTTTTATAAATATACAAACCATGGAACATTCTACTGTTTCACATTATGGTTAAACTGGTATGGAATTAGATTAGAATAAATACAATCTTTTGAAACTCAGTTTCTAACTACATAAGTAATATACTAAATGCAATAAAATGTGTGAATTTAGTGTTGATAGTAACTAATTGATAATACTGTCTCTATAGTCTATTTTGTCGTACTAATTACGTCTTATTATTAATAGTAATCTACATAATATTAACAAACCTTGGTTGGTACAGAAATGCTTGATTCATAGACCTTTTTCTCCCTTGCTTCTTCCGGCAGCGCAATTACAGTTTCAGTATCGATTTTAGGGGCCTCTTTCCTATTTATGGGATTTTGATCGGAAGCAAAACGAGATGATCCAATGGATAAGGCAGGAAGACTTCTGAAACCCAAACAACCAAGATTATTCCTATGAAATTCTTCGTATGATTTTCATATGTATATATTTTTGTTTACCTTGAAATAGAGGTTTTAGACAACCTCGTTGCCGTTGTAATGGCCTTAAGCATGATTTTTCTCTTCAAATAGTCTTAAAATATAAAATCTTCGCCTGATTATCCAACAATTACTTATCCAGAAAAATTAATGACATTGACATTTGACAATTATATTGACAATTTACATTGACGTAAGGAAGTAAAGAGTGTTTATTATGTACGCCATATGTACATTGATGAGACCAAGTCTAGATTGTACATAGTCTTAGATCATTAAGTAATGGATGGAGTACGCTGGCAAACTCGGAGCAATTAACAAGCCTGGAGAAGTAACAATTAATTGAACGTTTCTTATATAGTGGCTCTCTTTTATTCAATACCCTAATTAATGCGATAGAAAGAGACAACACACTGTTATCGGCTTGGCATTCAAATCCACATGTAGCCACTTTTTGTTCTAAAAAGGTAGTGCTTGCCACTTTATCGAATACTAAAATATGGATAAATAAAAAAATTAAGTTATAAAATTGCTTGAAGATAATTTAAGATTCTTTTAATTTTGAATTATGGATAGGTAATTCCAAATTTTAAGATTCGTTTAATTTGGAATTATTCATTTACGATGCGTATTGACTGCCTTGCATTGTATGGTAGTGGTATTTATAAAAAAATATTATTAGGTATTTCGGTTTAGGTTGTTTTTTATGGTTTCGTAAAAAGGTACGTATTTTTTCCTGTTTTCATAGATTCATTCATAGAATTATACGGAACCCTCCGTGCGCGAATCTGACTTCCACCTGGATGATCTTTTTACAAATCAATAATCGTATCCTACTAATATTATAAAAGCAAAAATATATACCTAAGAATGGACATTTGATATTCTTTCACGTAAAAACTACTGAATGAGTTTTTATGGAACTTTACAAATAAACATATTATAGATTAAACATCAGAATAACATATAGGCTACAATTTACCGCGGGAAAATAACTCATTCCCACAGGAAAAAATTGGTAAAAGTTTAAAATAAATTGCTTCAAATAAAACAAATAAAATTTTAAATTTTTTTTTACAACATTTTATTTCGATACTTAATTAACAAATTACAATATTTATTATTTAAAATAGATGCCACCTTAACTTGTGGCACAGCATCTCTGCAAAGCACTTTACTTTTCTTCCCGTCTGATTCGAAATGATTTGAACAATGCCGAGAATGTTTTGAAGGCTTCCAATTTTCCCTGTGCTATAGCTTTAACCCAAACATCTTTTAATTTTTCTCAAGCCAGAAACCTGCAAATAACAATAAAATCCATACTTAAATACCTTTTTTTTTCTCCTAACCTAAAGCAGTCATTATCAATGAAGTACTTCGTACCTACTCAAGTATCGATAATTGCACAACACTATGGAAGTTATATTTTGCATTTTTTCTAAAAACTAAGCTGATTATGATTTAATTTCAATGATTACGGTTAGATAAAACATAGATGATTATGAAAATAACGTAAATTAACTTATTTATAATACAATTAACAAAAAAATTGATCAAAACACTAACCTGTGAAAAGACAAATTCCAATCTTCATCCGATTTCCCAGTACTACGGCTTTTACAGCCGTGAACAACACAAGCCATGTAATCTTTAGTAAATTATCTTTTCAGAAAATAACATAAGAAACTAGAAAACACGTTTTTCACTTCAAAAACAATAATTAAAATCACCATGCGTTAGTGACTGGTCACTAAAACAAATTGAAATGAGCCATGTCATTTCAAACTGTCGAACTGACATATATCTGTCCTCTTTTTTCGCATGACATTTTGCCATAAGCCAAAAAGGCCAAACTAGTGCTTTATTGTTCAATTAATTGTTACTTCTCCAGGCTTGTTAATTGCTCCGAGCTGGCAAATGTTATTTTGGTGCGGGGAGGGTAACTCACACTATTGAAACACAATCACACATTCACAAAAATAATTTGTGTCACGAAAGTCGTAAAAATTTACGACCTTTTAAGCGACGAGTTTTTAAATTCAACTCTATCCCTAAGTTCATAAAGATTAAATTTGTATTTCATTCCAAGTTGTCTCGTGGGGAGTGCGGTTCAATATCGCGTTCTAAATTCAACTTTATAACTTAGGTCATAAAGATTAAATTTGTATTTCTTTAAAAGATAGTCTCGTAAGGAATGCGGTTCATTATCGCGTTTTAAATTCAACTTTATCTCTTAGTTCATAAAGATTAAATTTGTATATTTTCTTTCCATGATAGTCTCGTGGGGCCGCATCAATGATCGAGTAAACATGACTCGATTATTTGTCTTGATCATATCGCTAAACGATACATCGACGATTATTAGAAATTGCATTTAATTAGAAATGTACGTTAAAAAAATAAAAAATATACACAAATGAAAGGTTATTCCATCTTTTTTAATATTCGACACGTTTGAATTGCTTCTGCAAGACTTGACAGTGCAAAACGGCATTTTTAGCGGAGCACTCGCAGACGTCCTTTCGATGTTTTACGAATACGCAGAGTGTTTGTAATCGATTACGCAAGTAGTTTTTATGAAAGCATAAGATTTTTCGATTCGAATAATCTTATACCTCGGCAAAAGGGGAAACGCCTGCGAGTGTTATCCATTACTTAATGATCTAAGTACATAGTGCTAAAATCGAACTAACATAAAAAAATATTGTTTATATAAATATATGTTACGCTGAAAGAACAACAACGCTCCTTGAGCGTAAACATAACTCAAAACGCGTTGTGGTTGCAATAAATTATTATGAAATTATGAAATACTAGCGGTCCGCCCCAGCTTCGCCCGTGGTACATATTTCGCAATAAAAGGTAGCCTATGTTCTTTCTCAGGGTCTAAAGATTATCTGTGCCAAATTTCATCAAAATCGATCCAGTAGTTTATGCGAGAAAACCATACATACATACATACAAACCTTTCCTCTTTATAAAATTATATTGTATATTTTTTAGAAATACATTACTATTTATCATTTTCTATTCGTATATGGACCTTAAATCTAATGAATGTCTATTAAAATGTATTAAATTGAAGCTTGTTCGTTGGTACTTGTTACGGCACATCTTTGAATTTTTTTTTGTAGTAAATTATTGCCGCGCATAGCCTGATGCATTAACAATAACTAGCAATAACCTGATTAAAATATTATATATAATTCGATGTTTTAATCACAGCACTGAATAGTTGTGAGTGGTGAACATTAATCACTGGCAATTGACATGTCACCGATGACTGGTGACATTGACGTCTGACGAAACAAGATATGTCAAAAAGTAGGATTTTGCAAGGTGATCAAGTTTTCGCCGAAAATAGCAAATTAATTATTTTATAGCATTTTATATGTAATATTATAGCATTTTAGAATTTAATGTACCCAATTTCTCATTGCATAACGTAAATAATGTCTTCGCAATCCTTTTTCACTAAAGCTAAATTCTGTGCATCTGGATTTTTGTAAAGGTATGTTGTATCGGTTTCTATTTATTCTAATGCATATCGAATGTCAAGGACGCCCAATATAAAATCTGGTGATAGCTACAAAAAATTTTAGAAAGTACTTTTTGATATCACTTATATTTTGATTGAAATACGAATAAACTAAGACTTAAATAACAACATTGATATTGTATAGTGAAAGATATACTGGCTATACCAAGCGACACTTACAATTTTTATTTTTTACTTTCAGACCGCATCAAAAACAATTATGTTGTTCTGAAGAAAAGGAGGCCCTACAGGGGTCTGGCTTAGCCAACCTCTGGTTTTTATTGCTCACATTTAGTTCATTTTAGGATCAGTGTCATATCTACATTGTACCTGTTAATAAAATATCATAGAGTAACACAAAGTACACAATATTATATCATAAGAAATTACAATTATTTTAACAATGAGTAAACCTGAAGCTGATTGCACAAAAAAGTGCAAGTCTCGCACACATGGACAAATATTAACAAGTGCAATAACTAAAAGGTCCATTAGTGATGTATCACTTGCCAGTTTTATCAAAGCAACTTGCGCAAATTTCACCAAAGCTTTCGATTTTGAGGTAAGTTTTGATAATTAGTAATTAAATGTTGCATAACATTATATAAACAACAAGAATTTTAATTAAAACCATTATTGTGGTCTTAATGATAATGATAGCTAGCTATTCATTGAATGTATCTTAAATATAGACATTTTAATAACAGTAAACAATTTTTTCTCCTAGGGTCGTACAGCTCTGCATATGTCTGTATCAAGAGGTAGAAATGAATTGATGCATTGGCTTATCAAGCACTCTTCAGAAGCATTTATAAATGCAAAAGATCGAGAATCAGGCTACACACCTCTGCATAGAAGCATATTTTATGGACAAATACACTCAGCAGTGTCTTTAATTAAGATTGGTAAGAAAAAATATTGTTAATTGTAATATGGTAATTGGTAAATCCTATAAAAATTAAAGTCTTAATTATGTTCATACTGATAAAGATGATAAAAGAATACACAACAACAACAATTATGAATAGATAAGAACTTACGGTTTGGTTGCTAGAGAATGTTTAAATCTTATCAATAAAATTATATCAATTTATACTTTTACTTATTTACTTTATTAGTAAACAAACTCTAATTACAAAAAAAGACGTGTGGCACTCGGGGACTGCCGCGGTAAAGCTATTGCATAGCATGCCTTCAAGCCACACCTCCGTGCCCGTCGGAGTGGGGAGCGTGAGGTTTTTTCGTTACGGAATTTCTAGATTCGGTCCCCGCGCTCAAGGCCCGCGATAGAAGCTATGCAATAGCTTAATAATTTTCATAACCTTAATACACACTTACATATTCATATTTTATTCAAAAAAATATTTTTTTATTCAAGTCTCGTTATTAAATACATTCTCTTCACTATTATATATATATATATATATATATATATGTTATTCATTTAATTATAGGCGTATACCCAGACATATTGGACAAGGATGATTATAAAGCATTTGAGCATGCAATGCTTGATCGTCAATACATTTGCAAAGTTGGTAACGACATGCCAAATGATGTGTATGTGTGGGGCAGCAACTCCAACTATACACTAGGCACGGGATCCCACCAGCCGAAGAATATGCCAGATCTGTTGACATGCTTCAGTCGGACTAATGAAGATATTAGACAAGTCAGTATTTTTTTTTCATCTACTTTGCTACTTTGGTAAAAAAATTTTCGAAATAATTTTTTCCTAAAATTAGGTTTAATGACTACTAACTACAAAGAATTGAAGTTTTTCTACGTTTTCTAACATGCTTTGTATGCTGACTTTACTATAAAGCCTGTTATGGTTACAACTTGCTTTTGAATTAACTGTATCCTGGGTTTTAGCGTATGAGGTTTTATTAGATTCATATGTTTGAGCGACATTTAACAAAACACTTTAACAATAACGTTTTAGATATTAGATATAGGCGTATCCATTATCATAGTAACTGCTGTGCGTGACATGATATCGATTGCTCGGCTATCAAATTATATTTCTTGATAGGTTTTTAATTACAAATAAATATACGTACTTACACGTACGTACTATACGTACGCACTACGTATTTTCAATGACAGGATCTCAAAGAAAATTCTCCACTCTCGTATTTTTTGCCCTTGTAAATATATTGAACCATAGTTTTTGCGACTTAAAAATCGTATCTAAATTGTGTTGCTTTGTCTTGACTATAAATGATATGCAATCTTTATGCAATCATTATGCAATTTATTAAAATAATATTAAAACGTCATTTCACATGTCTCTATGACATATAATACGTTGTCTCTTTGATGTAGTTCTTGTTTAGTTTTTTAATTCAATCATCAAAATGCATACAGTGGGTCTACCGCGCACATGTCTCGGTTTTACAAACTTTTTATTTTTCCTCTTGGGCCTTATAAGCTTGGCGATTTGTCTTTGGTGCATGATAAACACCGAGTTCTTCACGGAAGTTAATTACACTGTGACCAAAAGTTCTTTAGTGTCAGCTATCGCGAATTTCGTCAATCTAAAGCTCTGGTTTACTCCAATGACGACCATATTAATACCAGTTGCTTGTCTCGCTGTGTTAACATCTTGTTGCGGCGTCCTTGGAGCAGGATGTAGAACTAAATGTGCCATAAAATCATACATCTTCCTCGTCACTGCTTTATCCTTCACTTCTTTCTGGATTTTCTTCGTATCGGGCATTTATAACATTTACACGGATAACCCAAAAACACGAAGTTATTTACGCACTGCCGTAACACGTTACTATGGCAGGGACCATGATCTTATAACTTATGTTACGAATAAAATTATGATAGACTATGAATGCTGCGGAGTGGATAACTATCAAGATTTTTTTAGTACCCTTTGGCAGAAGAATAACATGGATAAAATATATCCAATGCAGTGTTGCAAACTAACGAATAAAACGAGTTTAGTACCCGTTTCTAAAAATTGTACTCAAAGTATAGAGAATATCGAGGCTTATATTGATAAAGGTTGCTTCAATGCGTTGAGACAGTCAATTAAAGATAATAAAGCGAAGATTATATTTTATGTTGTGTTAATTCTATTTGCATATTCAGTTATAATGCTTTTCGCATATTGCATTATTCGTGGAGAACCATTAATAGGAGCTATAGCTGGAGATTTTGCGTCATATATTCCAACTGTAGATAATTTGGACAAAGTGGTTGTTTCTAACTCCTCTCTGGATAACATGATGTTTGCTGAAGAACCACCAAAGAAAGTAGTCAGAGTTGTTTCGGCGATTAACCCAGGATTAACGTATAAATTGACACCGAGTGTTTATGGTGGAAATCATGGTTTCACTGGAGATAGGAGATCGTTTACAAAATAAAGAAATTAAATCAAATCTTGTGTTCATTTTTACTTCCGAATTTTTTTTACTATACCGACTGCTGCGAACCTCTTAAAAGCTAAAATCCACCAATTTGTTTACACTACGAAACTAAATAATTGTAAAAAAGCTTCTGCAAATGGAAAAAAAAAAAAAACTTGTACCGTTATAGCATAGCTTACCTCGCTTTTGCGGAGAGATGTTACTTGGTAAGATGTAGCTTTCCAATGGTAAAATAATTTTAAAAGCGATAAAAGTCAAATATTAGTGTAGATTATCAGTATTGCGTATTCTTTACTATATCAGACTCAGCGATATTAACGTGCAACATTATAGCTCCAATTTGTTATAGGTGTGTCTAGGTAAGTTCCACAGCGTATTCCTCAGCAGTAATGGCTCGGTGTGGTCCGCTGGCCAGCCAAGCCGAGCGGGTGGTACGACGGCCACTGCGTTGCGACCAATCCTCGTGAAGTTACATGAACCTTGTAGGCAGGTGGCCTTGACTCTCACCTCTACGGTGTTCCTGCTGCAGAGCGGTGCGGTATGGTGTTTTAAATTTATAAAAAAAGTTATTAATGTATCAGTGTTATAGTAATTGTGGTCAAGTTATAAACCTATAATTTCTGAATCGTGTGTTTTCTTTACATTAGTTTTTCAATACTTGGTAGAGAATTAAAATTGCTGCCAGGATTGTTATAAAATATGAAAATTATCACTAAATATAATTTCAGTGTATTGTGACTATTGGATAGTTAGATATTTGTGCCGGTTTTTACATACTTTGTCTTTTACATTAATTTAAAAAGAAAGTTCTGGTATTTCAATTTTATAAAACGACATAACATTTAAATTTCAGATGTACCAATATTCCTCGACCAGTTCTGACAATACAAACCCAGGGTCTAAAGTGGCCACAACAAAGTATCAGATATCGAATCCCATAGGTGTATGTGCTGGACGGTCCCACGCGGTGTTGTGGAACGCGAGGGGCGTTTACACTTGGGGCATTAATTTGGGACAATTGGGGCACCAGGCTGAGGATAAAGTTGTCCCAACGCCGAAGAAAGTAAGTATTCAGTTATGATAATAAATAAAATATTTTTGTTAGTGAAGAATGAATTTTTACGATCAGCTAATTATAAACATACAAACTTAGACACTTTACCTCCGTATACATAATGTACAATAATAATAGATAATTTCATTTTATCAATAAATATTTAGACTACTATCCCCACAAGTCAGACAGGTGAAGTTGTTAATTAATATGTAATTTTATTTTATTTTATTTTACAACGGAAATTTTATTTTATTTTTTTTAGGTTGCCATATCAATGAATAACAAAGAAGAGACGAAATTCGAGCTGGTGGATGCTTCAGACGCTGCGACGGTAATTTCGACCAGCCGAGGCGATGTTTACCTTCTGCATAAATATATTTGCAAGAAAATTGCTGTTAAGTAAGATTTTTTTTTTTTATAAACGATAATTTCAATGAAATGCAAATATAATATGAAAAAAAAACATAAGTAGTGTTATTTGTGAAAGAACTTATTATTGCGATACAATAGAGCAACACTATTTAGACTTGTCATGTGTAATACTCTAAATGTTATCTACCCGCTAAAAGTACAATGTCTTTTTGTTAATACGTTTTAAATACATTTTCAGACAGATCAACTTACACCAAGTATGTGTAGAAGCAAAAGTTAGTGAGACAGGAACATATTCTCGAGTTACTGTCTTATTGCTAACAAATGTTGGACAACTTATGATATGGCAAGATACTACCAACCGTCTTACCAGGTTTGTACATTGATTATACATTGTTTTAAAAGTATGTACTTAATTTAATTTTAATTGTTAGAATTATGTAAAGAAAAAAATTTCAGTGCTACGTTTTCAATTATTTATCTTTTAAATAAGGTACATAGTGCCACATAGTACATTAAACAACTTTTCTTAAATTAAGAATACCGTAATTTTGTATCCATTTACCACAAACTACACAACAGTCAAATGATTCGACACTTTGTTGTAGATGCGTCTTCGGCCTCACTCACCAAGTAAAAATAACGCAAGTAGCGTTAACCCACGACGCTCTCTATTTCACAACTAAATACGGCGAAGCGTTCATTGGTCACATTTCGCGCAAGACCACGCCCACTCCAATCCAACCAATCAGGAAAGAGAAAGAGAAAGATAGCGGCAAAACGGCGCTAGTTAAGTTTCTAGAGAAGGACGACTGTACTTCTGTGAAGATTATCAAAATACCTAACATACATAGAGCTACGGCTATTGCGGTTGATTATGAGGGGCTGAATTTTGCGTGCTTACAGGTATTTTTTTTTTAATCAAAATTGCTGTAGATTAAATTACCATGGAATTAAAATTGTGTTTTAATGTACGATTTTGTGTTATGTATAATAGAGTTTGTCGCATTTATTATAACCACTAAAAGATTATAAGTATAAATCATAAAAAAATATCTTCTTATTTTAAACTTGAAGGGTTCTTTTTTGCTGTTTATCACCATATTTTTCGAACAATTGTAAATTGTAATACTAGGTAAGTACTACAATTTTTCAAAACTTTTTTCCAACAATTACTGTAAAATAATTAATAACAACATACTTATTTTAGAACAAACCAACGTGTGGTCTATTATCGGTGCCGGAATTATCTCCAACGAGTCTCTCAAAACACATGGAATCTCTCGTGGAAACTGCTTTGGAAGATGATTTATTACATGATGTCATTTTTAAGGTACATATAATATAATTTATTATTTCATAATATCAAATTATGTATTTACTACAATTTTTTGTTTCATATATATCTTAAATCTTTTTTATAGCAGGTTTTAAATTTTAATTATATGTATAAATTGCATGATTTCACTTTAAAAAAATCTTAATAATATCTACCAACTTTTGTGAAATAAAATTCATAGAATATTGGTTTATCAATCATTGTCACCTACAAGATTTTAATATTACCATTTTGTTTCCACCTAGATTGGATCAAAGATGTTCCCAGCGCATATGTTCATAGTCGCGTCAAGCAGCGAATTATTATATAATCTGTATCAAGAAGCAAAAGCAACAAATATAAATGATAAAAAACCCATCATTTGCTTGGAGAATGTCCTTCCAGAAGTTTTTGAAAGGATTCTAAAATACATGTATACTGGGTCGTGCGACGTTGCCGAACCGGGCCCGTGTGGATTGAAGATAAGGAAGGAAGATGTAGTTGGTGTCAAGAAAGAAAGAGATGTAGATGTTGAAGAAGAAGTTATTGGTAAGTTATGAGATTGGTGTATAGTTTTTTTCGAGATTGTTTTTAATGTTGACAGTAAATGCTTACAGTAAAATTTATCATTGTCTATTTTATTAAATTATTCAGTTTAAAGCATTTAAACTCTTTAATTAAACAATTATTATAGATTATTTTTTTAAATATAATAATATGTTGCTTGTATGTACCTATATTATAATCTAAGTCTCTACTGTTAACATCTCTAAAATAATAAAATTAAAATATTTTTTCAAAGAAACAAGGATATAATATGTACCTTTAAGCATACTCATGCCCAATTTATGTATCCAATCTTCAGAAAACCCATCAGAAATATCAGCATTCGAAGTGTATAAGAACCAAGATAAACGCAAGAATAACAAACGTCGTCAGAACGCAACGAACGCGGCACCTCGCCCGCCCAAATTGTATTGCGATCCCGTGAAACTTGTACAGACCTCCGCTAAGAAATTGCAAGTTATGGGACTGCATAAGTTGCTTGAGAAATTCTAGTGAGTGTTTTTGCTATAATCTTAATATATATAAATCTCGTGTCACAATGTTTGTCCTCAATGGACTCCTAAACCACTTAACCGATTATAATAATATTCGCACACCATGTGCAGTTCGATCCAACTTGAGAGATAGGATAGTTTAAACATGTAGGTACCACGGGCTAAGCCGGGGCGGACCACTAGTATTATGTAATTATGTGATAAAACAGTAGTTTCTTGTACTTCCTTTTCTGTGTCGGAGAGTAATCATAGATACAATTGAATTCTCTATGGCGGTTTTTTTGTTCTGTGGCCTGTAGATATGGTAATTACGTGAAATAAAAAATACAATTGTCTTCTACCAAGTATAATATTTGATGTTTCATATATGAATTTGTAATAGCTTCATTACTATGGTGGCTTAAAATCTATATGCAATAATGTCAAAAATTGGTCATAACTATAAAATGTATCAATAGGTATTCATTTTATTACAGCTACAAAGAAGACTCAATACGTCACCGAGAGAGTTCCTCATACACAAAGAACCCCCCGCTAACGTGGGATCGGAACAGTTTTCCCGAACTAGTAGATACTAACGTGTGCTCCAAAGATGGCGTCCTTATATCCGCGCATAAGTGCGTGCTAGCGGCCAGGTTGGAGTACTTCCAGGGCATGTTTTTGCACTCTTGGACTGAGGTATAGAATAAGTGAAAAGGAATATTTAAAATTTTGTTGGTTATAAAAATTTTGCTGGGTCACTTTTAAAAAAAATACATTTTTTTTATTGGAAACTATTGCTTTTGTAAAATTTAGGGTATTATTGAAAATATGATTTGAAATAAATTTCATGTACCTATATGCAAAATTATTCATTCATCTTATTTATTTGGGCACTGCAATTTATTAGGAAAATATGTGTAGATTAAAGGCAAATAACATGTGTTAAAAAGATTGTAAATCATTATTATAGTTCATAAACGCCCTATCTTTTGTTTCAGAGCAAATTACTATCAAAAGTAACAATACCAATCAACCACGGTATTCTCTTGCCAGTTATCAACTTCTTGTACACCGATGCGTGTCCCGAAATACAGAAGTCTGACAGCATCGATTTCATATGCAGTATGCTCATTGTATCCGACCAACTGTTTATAGGTCGCCTTAGAGAAATGTGCGAAGTAGCTCTAGCCAACCTAATCACTTTGAAAAACTGCGCAGAATTATGCCAATTTGCCCACACATACAACGCTACCCAACTCAAGCAGTGCTGCATGGAATATATATCGTTAAACCTTGCAAATATCCTCGAAAACAGAGCTCTAGACCCCTTAGAAGAGGAATTGCTTCAGGATATAAGCAAATATTACTGCAAATTTAACCCCATAATGTCTTCCCGTATTATAACCCCCTTTTCAATTGCACCAAGCGATGAAACTGTTGAGGAATGCGCTAATAACTATCCCGTAGATTTGGATTACATTGATGAAGAGTATGTTAAGGATAGTAGCATTGTGGAAGTCAGTAAAAAGAAGACAAAGTCGAAAAAAATTGAGTACACAGAAAGTGAAAAAGCTAGAATGCGATATGAATCCGTTAGTTCGGTGACGTCTTTAGATCTGAACGACACGTCTGGGGATATCACTCTGTCGCTTAAAGAAATATCGAAAGAAACAGAAAAGTCAACTGAGAAAACAAACAAATGGACTGAAGTGTTATCTCCCCAGCAAAAACAACAAAAAGTTGTTCAAGCACGTTTGAAAGCAATATCGGCTGCAAAAGAAATTCTCAATGAACCACCTGCTAATAGTTTTACAAAACTCACGAAAAATAATTCATCAGCAACTATCCAAGAACTTAACTCGCCAACTACATCGAGAATGTCCACATCACCACAAGAATCTACAATAACTGAACTTGTTAATAGAAATTCACATTGTAATTTGGTAATCAGTCATGTTGGTCCAAAGCTCTCTCAAAAGCAAAGAAAAAAATTGGCCGCAAATGAAAATGGCTCTGTTCAGACTTTGGACACTTATTTGGCTAATAAATTGAATGTTGGATCACCACCAGATAAACCGAAAAATCCTTGGAAAATATGTGAAGCACCTGTTGCTAGTAGCAGTCCAAAATCGAATCAAAAATCTTTGCAATTCAATCAAATACTCGCTGATCAAAAGAAACAAAAAGACGACTCGTCAAGAATCATGTCGAAACCATTGGTCCGGGAGCCAGAAGCAGATTCTATGACCAAGTTCCTCTCAAGCGGTAATTAGTAAAATGCATCAAAGTATAGTATTATGAAGCCTCGTGAACGTCAGCTGGAGCTCGGTTGGGGGGGTGAGCGGTTGTAGCCTCCCACGCACGTAAGAAAAAAAAGTATATTCATTCATTTCCTCTCAGCTAAAAATTTGTCAAATTGTAGCTAACCCAATATCTCAACGAAAAATAATAATCAGCTGGTTACAGCATGGTGTATTATACGTCAGCTGGTGTCTCGAATATAATGAGACATTAACAAAATCATCGAGATACGTGGAATTCCATCAACATAAGTCCCCGTAAAAGATAAGTAATAACTTTATTAATTATATATTATACTATTATTTTTTTAATAATTATAGTTAACTAATGTTTTTAGTGGGTTATTTCATATTTGTTACACTTTTAGGTAGTTATGTGAATTTGATGATATGATAGTTATTTTTAAATGCAGTTTATAATATTTGTAAAAACATGTTTACCGATGTGGCTGAATGTACGTAGTACCCCGATCATGCGCACAACTAACCACCTCCAAGTACCTTATTACTGATTTACTGTCTATATTATGCTAGCGTGTGTTGCTTGAATTTTTAAAAATAACGATAATAATTAAAGATAGATACGTCATTTCATCTCAGATGAAAATTTGTGAGCTGATTGTTAATATACTGATGCGATAAATAAAAAAAATCAGCTATCAATAATTCGAGGAAAACCTAGTCAGTTGATGCATATAAATTGGCAATAGATGCTTCTGTCTAACTCCTATGTAATAACTTTCAAAGTATCAGCTGACGGTTTTTCCACCAAGATACAGCCAGCTGACCTATATATATATCCACAGTTACATATAAGCTATCATCAGGTAAATTTTTGTTTGAGAGGAAATCACGGAAAATAATTTTATTTTTTTCATGTTCGAGACACCAGCTGACGTATAATACACCATGTTGTAACCAGCTGATTATTTTTTTTCGTTGAGATATTGGGTTAGCTACAATTTGACAAATTTTTAGCTGAGAGGAAATGAATGAATGTATTTTTTTTTCCTACGTGCGTGGGAGGCTACAACCGCTCACCCCCCCAACCGAGCGCCAGCTGACGTTCACGAGGCTTTATAATACTATACTCTGATGCGTCTGACGAATTATCTCTTGAGAGGAAATAATTAACCAAATTTGCACTTGGCTCCCTAACCACATTAACTTTGACTCAGGTAAGAATTAAGATATAATATGCAACAAATATAGTGTCCGACCGAAACTGGTTTCCAGGCCGAAACCGAAACCGAATGTTCGGCCGTGGCTTCAGTTTCGGCCGAAACCGAAACCGAAACTGAAACTCACGTGGTCAAGTATGAAATTTCTAAAAATACTGAACTTTGGTGCATTTTACCTATTATTTTGCCTTAATTAGGGCATGAAATGAAAACACAGTATATTAAGTTTGTTGTAATCATTTATTTAATATAAAATCAAAAAATAATATTTTTAAAATATTAATAACTAGCGGTGCGCCCCGGCTTCGCCCGTGGTACATATTTCGCAATAAAAGGTAGCCTATGTACTTTCTCAGGGTCTAAAGATTATCTACTTATGCCAAATTTCATCAAAATCGGTCCAGTAGTTTATGAGCCTATTCATTACAATCAAATAAACAAACAAACAAAGTTTTCCTCTTTATGATATTATTAGTGTAGATAACAATTTTAATTTTTATTTTATTTTTCAAATTAAGTTCTCAGTAAAATCAGTCATCTAAATCAAATCAGTAATTGTTACTGTTACTTTAAATACTAAGTATTGGTATTTTGAGATCTTTCTCTTTTACAGGTAAATTAGCTTGGAGAAATTTTTGCGTTTGTAGTAGTGTATGGTCAGCAAATAAAATAAAACAACATTTTATTTTTAGTTTTTATTTTATACAGGGTTACTTGTAAAACACCAGCAACCTCGCAGGACAAGATAGCTAACATCATAAGTAACAACATTTGTTCTACGACTTTTGGCATAACGCAATAAATTATTTTTAAATGATTTTTTAAACTTTTATTGTACTCTCCTTACATTTGTAAGTCTATGTTCTATTAATTATCGGATGGACGACGCGACGCCCCCTTCCCCCTCTCGTTCGCTTTTTGTTTACGTAATTTTTGGGAGGCGTAGAGTTTATAATATTCAGACGGAAAATTAAATGAATATTTATTTTTGTATGAAAATAAAATCTAACAAATTATCAAAAGTCGAAATGTTGTTACTTATGATTTTAGCTATCTTGTCCTGCGAGGTTGCCGGTGTTTTACAAGTAACCCTGTATATATAAGGGATTTTAAATTAAACTATATGTGTTTCTCCTCTGAAAAAGATGAGACTTTATTTTAATATTTGCACATTTAACATACATATAACTTTTACATTAACAATGTTACTAAAATGAAAAATTTACTAACCTGAAAAAGAAACGACATTTAAAGTTTAATTCTTTAGTTTGAGAAGTCAAAGGCTTGCCTCGACCATGTTTTAACACTGGAGCCATATTGAATTAACAATATAAAGTTACAACACTTACACACAAATTAAACACTAGTTATGGCCCTGCCTTCATACAAAACTGCTGAATACGCCGTTCGCACGGGAATAGAATGTGGATGCGATTTCCCTTAGTTAGCATCCAAGCTTACGTCTTTATAATTATTAAACTGTATAAATTCATTCTTTAACTCCGGTCTGCATCGTGCAGACATGGGTGTAAAAGTCTCATTTTAGCTATTAAATGTAGTTTTTAAGTACATCTGAGTTTTCATTTGTAATTCACTTCAACAAATATTATAACAATAATAACAAATAATAACAACAATCAACAAATGCAAAATTTATCAATTAAACTACGTACATAATAATTATAATTTTTGAATGAAATGTGCTTTATGTTCTAACAGTACCAAACGACTGCACGTGGCACCTGCGGACAGCGTAAACTGGTTTATTCTGGTTTTGTGCGTGTTTCCACTTTCCACTATCAAGTGACGATTTATTTATTTGTTTTGTTTCG
The DNA here is from genome assembly GCA_029959065.1 of Colias behrii. Taxonomy (NCBI): domain Eukaryota; kingdom Metazoa; phylum Arthropoda; class Insecta; order Lepidoptera; family Pieridae; genus Colias; species Colias behrii. The sequence goes on along the minus strand of JARWMC010000019.1, from coordinate 3,683,266 downwards.
TAATTATTATGGTCAAATATTAATTATGAAACAAATTATTATGGACACGATATTTTATTGTTTCACGGTAGTCGCCTTGTCGTTTGCTCAAGGACGTAAAATTGAATGATATATTTTTTTTTATAAAGTCAAAACCATTTTCTTTCAAATAAAAACTTGTTTTTATTGAAAACAAAAGTGTTGCTAGGAATAAGTATAAAATTAAATAGTAATGTTAGGATATCGAAACATTTTTGTATAGGCCAGAACGATATAGTGGAAACGCGCTCTAAGATCTGAGTAATATACACACCACTACATATGCAAAAATTTCTCCAAGCTAATTTACCTGTAATACTTTGGATTGGTATTTGTACTTAGAAGAATAATCAGTCTCTTTTAGGTACCTCTTATATAAAAATAATAATTACTATTACACCCAGTTCCAATCTCAACATAGATAATCAAAAAAAGACTGTGTGGCACTCGGGGACTGCCGCGTTAAAGCTATTGCATAGCGTGCCTTCAAGCCACACCTCCGCGCCCGTCGGAGTGGGGAGCGTGAGGCTTTTCGTTACGGAATTTCTGGATTCGGTCCCCGCGCTCAAGGCCCGCGATAGAAGCTATGCAATAGCTTAAAATTGTTTCCACCAGCGTGGGTCAACCAACGCTTTGACAGCGTCCGTCAAAGCGTTGCCAAGGAAAACGAAGTTATTAGGCGAGCGTGAACGTGTGTGAACTAAGTTCACTGAACTTGCGAAATAAGTTTCGGTTTCGGCAAAAGTTTCGGCCGATTCTGGCCGAAACCGAAACTGCGGCCGAAACTTGATTTTTGTCCGAAACTCAGCCGAAACCGAAACCGAAACCGAACTTTCGGTCGGACACTAAACAAATATAACTTAATAATGTGTTATTTTAAGGGTTCCTATTGATATTGTAAAACGGAACCATATTACTGATTTTATTACTTTGTAGTATATTTTATGAATTTTGAAATAAAAAAAAAAAAAAACTTTAGTAATGCATGAGAAATATAAATGAAGGAGTGTTATTTACAAGCTACATTTAAGTCTACAAAAATTAATTTTTTATAAAATTTTCAGCTTGAAGACAAAGCTATAGAAGATCTGGAACGATTCTACAACATCCACGAAGTAGATGATGAACTGATAACGGTGAAACGCATTGAGCTTCAGGTCTCCTCTCCACAGTGGATTCATACTGCCCCAAAGTGATATTGAAGTGCTATTTTATATTTTACATATTGTAACATTAATATTATGAAATAAATATTTAAAATAATATGAGTGTATTATTTTTTATTTCAATATTTTTATTAATAATTAAATCGAAGCTTGTCTTTGTTGTTTCCATTAGTTAAAATATATTATTAGATGAAACTTTCACAAACCAATCAGAGCCTGGTTAAGACTGCCCTAGACATTTAAAAAAAATTAAATTTTCTAAAGATTGGGTATTAAATGAAACACCATAGTATTAATTATCTTTTCTATATTCACAACATTAGCACTACAACTTATATTATATTATTAATTTAGAGGGGGGAAACCTTTTAAGAGCTGATTTAACTGTCTATGAGTTAACTTCTTTTCTCCCGGGACTAGAATACCTTTCTTTCCCATTTCCCGTTGTACCTTTGCTCTTGCACTATATTCATTATAACAATTTTGAAATGCGCCAACCTCCTTCAGGCATTCCCGTTGGTTGAAATCCGACTTTTTAAAACATGCGAATAGTACTGCCATTTCTTGCATACAAACGGCTTCTTTTGTTATATCGCCCTTCCCTGAAACTGCCTTTCTCAATGTTAATGGAAGTAGCATTTGAAATCGTACAGGTTCCCTTTGATATCTTCTTGCATTTTTACTATTTGGAGCCCAAAAAGGTATGTTTAATCTCATTTTGGCTTGAACGAGTGAGAAGCCTTGTTACTCCCAAAAGACTACGACTTCAATTTAGAATATTCACTAATATCTTTATAAAGATTTTAAAGTAGAAATTTCTTCATTTCTATTACGTATAAATTGCAGTTATTTAAATTTAAGGTTATATTATTTTATGGAATTTGAAACTGTCACATTGACATTTGACACTGGCAAAGTGGCAAAATACAGATAGCTGAGCTAGAGATTATATCAAGTTATAGCTATGATAATATATCTTGCCAGAAGCCACAGACTACAGTTTATGCACATATTTTAATAACTAAAATTTCGGCACTCTAGACAAATCGTTCAAAAGAAGCAAAAATTAGGTACATTAGCAAGGATAGGTACAGAAATAATACAAAATATATATATTTTATAATACATTTTTATTGAATATTTTAATTGAGGGTCTCAGGCAGGTTAACTGCGACGTCGGGGAAGATTGGGTTAGCGACATTGACGGGTTCTGGGGCAATCACAACTGGTTTGGGAGTGTCAACAACCAATACGGGATCGGGTTTGATCTGGTCGAGGTCGGTGCCGGGAGCGGGGACCAGAGCGGGTTGCTCAACCACCACTGAGTCGGATGAAGCTGAGTCCACGTTAACGACGACCTGAACAAGGGGGCCGTTGAAAGGGAAGGGGTTGAATGCGGGGGGGTCAATTAGAGCGGGTGCAACTGAGATTTCTTCCACAGGGTCGATAATGGCGGGTCCAACTGAAATTTCTTCAACAGGGCCGACGATAGCGGGTCCAACTGAGATTTCTTCAACAGGGTCGATGATGGCGGGTCCAACTGAGATTTCCTCAACAGGTCCCACGACGACGGGGCCAACTTGAATTTCATCTACAGGGTCGATGATAGCGGGTCCGACGGATATTTCTTCGGGCTTCTCGACTATAGCTGGTCCAACGTTGATAGGATTGAAGATAGCGTCGAGAACGCCTTGGACGATTTGGGAAACGGCAAAAATTCTAGCGGGGTCACTGCTGGGAGCTGAGAGGGCTTCTTTGAGCTCGGCAGGACTCATGCCCTGAGGCAGCGAAGCTGCTGATGCAGCCGCCACGAATGCGAGTACCAAGAAGTATTTCATTTTGTCGACCTGTAATTAAATTTAAATAATTTCTTGAAGTTCGACGACTGTATGAGCCAACATTTAAATATTATGTTTTATAATTATTTTTATATATATTTTGTTACAGTACTTATTTTTATAATGAAGAGTTCTAAATAAATTAATAGGTATAATATTTTATTTACTTACTTGTGTTATTCTATGTTGAATGTTAATACAGCGAAGGGTCCTGTTTATATATACGGTATTATGTTATCAAATAATAAAAGCATCATTAATCATTCAATTATTGTAATTTACGGGATAAGCATAAATAAGGAAAAGAATTTTTATAGTTTGCCGATTTGGCAATGAATAGAGTTGTAAAACAACAAAAATATTAAGTTTCATGACAATCTCTCTAACTTATCTTACTACTTTTTATAGTTTTTATTAAGATAACTGATAAGCTGCTTATGATATAGTGATTAAATATTCATGTTACCTAGAACAATTGATTTTTATTACATTTGATACACGACAAGTAGGTAGTAGAAAATCATTACTCACCAATAATCATAACTAGGCAACTGTGAAACGGTACTTGACTACTTAAACCCCGCATATTCTCCGTTCCCATGGGAATTCTGGGATAAAATTTTGTACCAAATTTTATCTAAATCGGTTCAGTAGTTAAGGTTCTTCATATTATGGACTAACGACTGCCCCACAAGTGCAATTCTGATAACATATTTTGCATGTTCTAAACGTATACAGGGTGTCCCATCTATAATCCCTCTTGAGTCAACCTAAAACAGCATCATAATCTGATCGGCACTTAGTTTTAAAGTTTCTTTCTTACGTTACTTTCTTAAATAAAATAATATTATTTGTGTAACAATAATAACAGTTCATGTAGGTAATGTCTTAGGAAGAGTGAGATTTACTGAGTGGATGTGAACCTACGTCTCAATGACTGGAAAAATGGAAAAAAAATTACTGAATAAATATTTTTGGTTTCCATCTTTTTTTTAATAATCTCCTACATATGGACAGACATATTTGTTTTATACTATGTAATGACAAGGTAATGACTAATGACTTAACATAGCATTTGATAACTAGATACGTCATAGTAAAAGAAGTACCTAAAAGCATAATACTACTTTCTACTGCTAAATGTTTGTCTATGTCTATGCTTTGCCTATGTCTACTTGAAACACCGGTATATGTAAAACACCTACGATATTTTAGTTTTGTACAGCCGTTACTCCCGTTCAACGCGTACTGGCCACAGACATGCCACAGAGCAAGAAATATAGGGAGTACCGGCCGTTACTGAGCCCGAGCACAGTATTACGATAATGTATATTGTACTACTGTGGCGCGAGTTCATTTCAAGCCGTATGTAAAGCAATTTTAAATAATTCGTTGTAAAAAAAATACACATTTGTTTACTAAAATCTTATTATTATATTCTTGAATACTATACACTTATTTAATGTAGACACAAACAAATAAAAAATACCACGCATTTTAAAACAAAAATCACGCGCAACTATTTCTAAAAACTATAAAAATATGCGTGTTTGTTTTTGAATGAAAATTAAATATATTGGAGTATTTTTTTCAGCCAAGAACTAGTAAATTAATCGGTTAATTGAAATATAACGTCAAAACAGACGGGAGTCTAATAATTTTACTAATATCTGGCTTCTGCGTAAAGCTTCGACCACGAATTCCAAAACGGCCTGTGAAAAAACCTTTATAATGGAAAAACTGGGAAAAACTATACACAAAATTTTGAATGTTTTTCAGTCAAGAAACAAATTATGAAGTGGCAAATAATCTATACTAATATAGACTAATATTATAAAGCTGAAGAGTTTGTTTGTTTGTTTGTTTGAACGCGCTAATCTCAGGAACTACTGGTCCAATTTGAAAAATTCTTTCGGTTTTAGATAGCCCATTCATCGAGGAAGGCTATAGGAGTATAGGCTATATATCATCACGCTAAGACCAACAGGAGCGGAGCCACGCGGGTGAAACCGCGGAGCGCAGCTAGTAGGTAATATACAGAGAAAAAAAATTGGCAAAAAGTAAATATTTTTAACTGTCACATGGTGTACATTTTCTGGAATAAAAAAAAATTCCATAACTTCAAAAATACATGACTTACTTATTTTTTAGGGTTCCGTACCTCAAAAGGAAAAAAACGGAACCCTTATAGGATCACTTTGTTGTCCGTCTGTCCGTCCGTCCGTCCGTCCGTCCGTCCGTCCGTCTGTCAAGACCCTTTTTCTCAGGAACGCGTGGAGGTATGAAGCTGAAATTTATATCAATTACTCAGGTCTACTGTCCCTTGAAGCTGTGAAAAAATCAAACTTCTAAGCCAACGCAATCAAAAGATACAGCCGTTTATGCCGCAAATTTTCGACACTTGCAAGGGAATCAAAACCTACAGGGTGCTTCCCGTGAACTCAGAATCTTGAAATTTGGTACGAAGCAACGTCTTATAGCATAGATAAAGGAAAAATTACGAAAACCATAAATTTTTAGTTACATCACATAATATATTTTTTTTTAATATTTTTAAACTTACTACCCATTTCTTCATAAACGCGTAGAGGTATTAAATTGAAATTCATACCAAATACTCAGGTCTATAATACCTTTAAGCTGTAACAAAATCAATTGCAGGTTTGTACGGAACCCTCGGTGCGCGAGTCCGACTCGCACTTGGCCGGTTTTTTTTTTTAATTTTTCTGATAACTGGTGTGGCATTACCTGTCAGAAAATTTCGGCTTGACGTCGACTTCTGGGTCACCCTGTATAAATATAATTACTGAAAACTTAATAAGTCATATTTTTTTCGTACTTCTGAAATCAGCATTTCCGGCTATAGTCAAATTCTAGGGCATGAACGCTCTTAAATTAATTTAGCGCAAATATTATGTTTAAAATGATACCTATCATTCATTCATACTTTTCACTAATGTCCAATGTTGTATTGGGTTGAGAATGGAGTCGAGAATACTTTGCACGATCTGAGAAAAGGCAGAAGCTTTAACAGTGTCGCTGTTGGGCATTTCTTTGAACTGGACAACAATCACGAAACTGCAGCTGCTGATACAGACCATAATTATTGTAACAATAAAACGGGCAAAATGCGAGTCGGGCTCTGAACGAACCTATTTTTTATTACATACATATAATTACTTTAAATTTATGCTTTCAGCAATTTTTCCTTTTGTTGTGCTATAAAACATTGCTTTTTACCAAATTTCAAGACTTTTAATACTTATGTATGTATTACAGATGGCATTATCTGTACTATGAACACTTGCGACCATCAGCTGCGGCTCTAAGGGACTGGCAGTAGCAGCCTCCAATGCATGCAGAAAAAAAAATCAGTTTTTTCCTCACATTTGAAAATTTGCCATAATATTATATTTTATCAAGTATCTTAAAATAAAATCAAAGTCAGCTGACCATAACATGGTGGATTGTACGTCATCTGGCTGCTTGAACATGAAAAAATTTCAATAATTTCCTCTCAACTAAAAAAAAATTAAATTGAAAAAATTGAGTTATTATTACTCGCTACTATAAATTAAAATTAATGTCAGCTGGCTGTATCTCGATGAAAAGTTTGTCAGCTGGTACAATGGTACCCTGAAAGATGTAACAAATTTTGGATGTAACGCAACAGCATCTATCATAGCATATCGTTCAACCAGGATTTATGGACGTGTAATCGTATAATATTTTTTACAGAATCATATTATTTAAAAGTAGAAGATCGATATTAAGCATGTCATACACGAGAAAACCTCGTGTAAAATGCCATTTTATGACAAATTAGAAAAAAAATCGAGGATGAAGAAATAAAAAATAAAAAATACATGTTAATTTTCATATTATAATCCTAAAAGTTTTAATTGAGGGGCTCGGGGAGGTTGATAGCAAAGTCGGGGAAGATTGGGTTGCCGACGTTGACGGGTTCTGGGGCAATCACAGCTGGTTCGGGAGCGTCCACAACGACTACGGGGTCGGGTTTGATCTGGTCAAGGTCGGCGCCGGGAGAGGGGACCAGAGCGGGTTGCTCCACCACCACTGAGTCGGAAGAAGCCGAGTCCACGTTAACGACGACCTGGACGAGGGGGCCGTTGAATGCGAAGGGGTTGAATGCGGGAGGGTCAATTTGAGCGGGTCCAACTGAGATTTCTTCAACAGGGTCGATAATGGCGGGTCCAACTGAGATTTCTTCGACAGGGTCGACGATAGCGGGTCCAACTGAGATTTCTTCAACAGGGTCGATGATGGCGGGTCCAACTGAGATTTCCTCAACGGGTCCCACGACGACGGGGCCAACTTGAATTTCATCTACAGGGTCGATGATAGCGGGTCCGACGGAGATTTCTTCGGGCTTTTCAACTAGAGTTGGTCCAACGTTGATAGGATTGAAGATAGCGTCGAGGACGCCTTGGACGATTTGAGAAATGGCAAAAATTCTAGCGGGGTCACTGCTGGGAGCTGAGAGAGCTTCTTTGAGCTCGGCAGGACTCATGCCCTGAGGCAGAGAAGCTGCTGATGCAGCCGCCACGAATGCGAGTACCAAGAAGTATTTCATTTTTTTATCTGTAAAAAAACAAAGCTAAATAAAGAACCTATATAATATCAACTTGGTAAGGAGACAAGTTTTTCTGTATTAAATTAATACTATAGATTTAGTTATAAATGAGATTTTGAAATTATTCGTTCCACTTACTTGTTTCTGCTACGAATACGAATTACTTGCAATGTTTAATATTTTTATATCCAAATTTTATCATTATCAAAACTCTTGCGTGTAATAGGTTTATGATGATTCAGTTATTAAGATTTATAGAGCGATTATAAACACTGAACATATCGACAGTAAAACAATAAAACTACAAATTTATAAAGTACAATCCATCTACCCAATAATGAAATTGAAGATAAGACTTATTGCGTTTTATACTAATATCCAGATACTTTTTGTATAATTAAAATTTTTAAAAATCTTTATTCAAAAGAAAATCATTATTATTTAATAGTTATTGCGGACAAAGCAAGAATTGGTTATGTTATTTCTACAACAGCCATTGTAAATATGTTTGTATTATAATGTTAGATATCATTTAATTTGTTTTAATTTATTTTTTTTAGTGTTCTGCATAATATTAATTATTATTTATAACTCTGAACAATAGGCAATAAAAAATTGCACAATAGGAACATACTTAGAGCATTAAACCAACTTAATGCTCTAAGTAATTATAGGAACTAGTGATGAAATCATAATTCCCACTGGATTTTCCTGTGACCACGTGGTCGAAGTAACGTGCCAACAACTACTATAGAGGCCAATTTAAGTTAAATCGTATACATATATAGAGGTACAGATCTATCATAGGTAACATATGTTTATGATTTAAAGGAGAATGGCAAACTCCCAGGCCTGTAGGTGTAGTCTCGACACATTAATCGACATCGATCTCGACCGAAATCGGTCGGTAACTAACGATTTTCAGTAACTATAGTATGGACCTAAAAAATTTAGTGTTGTTTTTCCAAGAAATTTACCTTGATATTAGGGAATATATAGTAAATTAAAATTAGTTACATAAATTTTTCGCATTATTACAAATACAATTGCATATGAAAAAAGCACATGTTATGCACAAAAAACATGGCAGTTAATTAAATTTTAATCAAATTCGATATTTTTTTATATCAATCGTTTAATTAATGTTCTATTTATTACATATTCATGGAATCCAAAATTCCATGTATGGCAATCTCCTTATTTACTTTTTTGACATTTGACATCAATCAATCGAAATAATATTTCTATCAAAATAAAATATATAAATTTTGTGTTTTCAAGAGGATAATTTTTAATTATGTTCTTAAAAATCCTATAAATCTATGGGATAACAAATATCCTAAGAAAATATCAATCTGCGTTATGTTTTTATATAGTTAAAGCTATTAGTTTTAGTTTAGTAATATTTTGTTATTTGTGAAGTGCAATAAAATTCTAATCAAAAGACTCTAAAAGCTCTACAAGATAATTCTGCTCAATTCGAAGCCTTTCGAGAAATCTTTAAGACCTTATAGAAACGGACGGAACTAAAACTAAGGACGGAACGGATAATTTGTATCACTTGTATTTTTAGCTTGTATTATTACATATATTATATTATGTGCATCATTGTATATTTTATTACAGTTAATAAGCAAAGGATGAATATATGCAATTGATTTAGCGGTTCACGGGTAATTATTTATGTGTTAAATAAATCTATAAATTTTATAATTTACAGATGAACAAGTTACTAGAATTATGTTGATGAGAGATGATGGTTTTGAGCCAAATTTTCAACTACGCTATTATAAACTGTTAAATTAAATTTTTCTAATAATTTTTTTTCTTAATTCGATCGTTTTTTATTTCTATTCATCTGTATAATTTTATTATCCTAGAAGTTCAGAAAGAAATTAATCGAATATGAATGCAATAATTTAGGCTGAATAAATACAGACAGCGGTACACTACATATTTTAATATTTATTTAATACTAGCTTTCCACCCGCGGCATCGCCCGCGCAGTCAAAGAAAAACCCGCATAGTTCCCGTTCCCGTGGGATTTCCGGGATAAAGCCTATCCTATGTCCTTTCTCGGGTATCAAAATATCTCTATACAAAATTTCATGCAAATTGATTCAGTAGTTAAGGCGTGATTGAGTAACAGACAGACAGACAGAGTTACTTTCGCATTTATAATATTAGTATGGATAATATAAGAGGCTTCTTAACATTTTCAATAAAATTTTGAAACCATCTTAAAAATAAAACATTATTTGTTTATTTTATTTTAATTGCAATAACATTAAATAAGAGAAAACAATATTGCGTTAAATCATGTAGCATCGGAAGTGTGAAATATCTTTTTATTATAAAATTATAATAATCTATAATTTTTCCGACATTATCAACCGTATCTACAAACCCACACAAACCGTAAGGCCCTTCTCCCATTACGATACTTCCTGAATACGATACTCGAGTAGAATACTAGTTAGATATTTGCTCGCTACCCGATGCTCGCATATTATGCGACTGAAAAATGACTAAATTCATCATTATTGTGCCTCGTTTTTGTAGACGGACGCTATGTCGAGCGATTCCAGTGACGACGTAAAAGTAGGAAGTAGGTACTGGATTCATCCATATATTGAAAGAAACATAAATTGTAGAGTTTTTATAGCCGCACGAGAACTACAACATGATGATAAGAATTTTTTATCTTTCTACCGAAGAGATACGCGCGAAACGCGACGCAAAAGCGACCAATTAAACTAGTCGCGGACGTGTAGGATACCGGTAGCGTAATGGGAGAAGGGCCTTCGAAATCTTGTCGAGATCAAACGTCGGTATCATAACGATTGACAATGTCAAAGAATAATTTGTTTGGACAATATTCGAATGTGTTGCAAAGAAATGATTTTCCAAATCCATGAAATCCACAGATGAAATCTATATTTTATTTATTTTTCATATATCTACGGAATTGAAATAATGATGTTATTAATTTAGATAAAAATGCATTACTACAAGGCTATTATTATATAAATATTTTGACGCATTACGGAAAGTTTTGTGAAGAATAAAAATTATAAACAAATATGTATCCATTGTATACTTCCATCAAATTAGGGAGAGGTAATAAGCGACATCATTTTCATTGCTGAAGACGGGACTATAAATTAATTGTCGATAATTACCGACTAATGTGTCGAAACTACGCCTACTGATCGTTACACTGATGATTTATGGAGGATTAAATAGATAAAAATATACAGATTCTATGAATATAATAATAATTATAGATCTGTTCTATGGGATAGCAGAGATATTGGGGTGTAAAGTAACAAAAATAAAAGTTAAGTAGTTTGCTTGAATTAAATGAATAGCATTGCTTCGCTCCTCGCTACCTATTTGAATACTAAAAGTAAAAGTTTAATAGTTTTGTACAGTTTTAGGGCTTAACAGGAGTACGCACGAAACGATCTCGACTGAAAGGCGGCAAACGAACGGTAACTGAAAATGACGTCCTTATTGTTTTGTTCCATGGTACAAAGCGTACAATTAATATTTTTGTTAAATTATAAATTGCAAATATTAATAATTTTATTTTATTTAATCTATTTTACAATAACTATACTTAATAATAATTATTTTTAATGTTGTTGTTAAAAAATATACAAATTTCATAAATAAAATTTAAATTATAATATTTTTTTTGTTAGATAGAAATGTTTTATCTGAAATGAAACGCGTTTGACAATCGCTGTATGTCAATTTGACACTGTCATAAAGTTCGCGTTTCAAAGCTAAAATGGAGTAAAATTTTCCGATTTTCAAAAATTCGTGACTCCTAAACTAAAAGTTTGCGCGGTGTGAAATTTCAGATTTAGGTTCCATAGGACAATAGCTAACCACAAAAAAATTTACGACTCTCAACTCCACGCCCTATAATGTACAGTTTAGCCAATTCAAATAATATCTTTAGAGTAAAAATAGACGATTAAGGCCGATTTTTCAATGCCCAGATAAACAGCTAGATAGACTTTATTCTTCAGTTAACAAAATATTCAATTTTTCAATAGACGAATAGGACTTATCTATCGAATAACTACGTTATTTGAGGAATAAATCTATTTGCCGCTCCAACGGCCAGATAGCGCACTATTCGACGGTTAGGCGTTTGAGTTGACAACTGACGCGTCAAATTTGGGATATTTTCGTAGGTATGTCATAACATAGAGCGTAGAATTATTAACAATTAAACCTCTTTCTATATAATTATTATCAATTAAAATCATATTGAAATTGATGTTTTTGATGTCCATGCCATTGAAAATTTGCCGAACGCTGCCTTTAAGTATGTCGTTTCCATCGTAAAATATATAAATTGAAACACAAATTTAACCAAACTCTTTACTCGAATCAAAACAACAATCAACAATCATAGAAGACTAGAGCAATACAAGACAAACTTAAAATGCACTCCTGACGTGAGTCATAATGACGGTTGTTGACAAATTGCAAGAGTTGACTCTATCCCGCTCTAACCTGACTAATTTAATATGTTTGTTTCGCCACTCCGAGAGCAGAGCTGCCAATATGGAAATATTTGGTCAGATAGTTATTCATCAAATAAATCACGATTGATAAAATATAGGCGAGCCGTTATGAGTTAGATAAATAATTGAATAAATCTATTCGAGGGGTAGTTATTAGACTGTTTATCTCCAATATATCCTGTTTATTACCAAATATTACCTTTCACACGTAAGTAAACTTATTTGAAGTATATTGTTTTATAGAACTGGATATAGTTGATACATTTTCATTAACTCTAATGTGAAATTATCTACAAATATGTAATATTTTCATCGAAATAGACGTAAACATTTTTTTGTGTTATCCGACTAAATTACGAAGTGTTCTTGTTGTTCAGGACGCCATTTGTTTTTACGTAGTTTCAAATTTATGGTATAATCATGTGATTAACATTAGGGATACCAGTACAGGGTAAAATTTTCCCCAAAATCGTGAAATGTTTTTTTAATATTAAATGTTAATGTTTGTGTAAAGTTTGTTAAAGGTTTTCCGGTTCAGTTTTCCTCATTTGCATTGGTTTAATTATTTTTTTTTCAATGTCGGTTTTTTTGTATATTCCAGGTTACGATGCACATCATAACGCTGAAGACTGCGAAGCTGGCCCTTTCACACGAGCTGCAGCTGCCACTGAAGGCAGCGAGGACGCTGCCCCGTCAGGAGAGGCCGTTTTGGAGTAAAATCCGGAAGGCCACCCCCCGCGCCTTCCTCACCGCGGTGCGGCGCGCCTTTATAAGAACGAACGAGCGGCGGAGTCGTCCATTTTCGTCTGCTACTCGCGCGCACATTATCGCGGAAACTCTGCCCATTTATTTCTACCGTCATTTTGCTGTTCATTTTCAAATAAATGTATTTCGTTTAATTTGCTTTTAATTTGAACTATTTCCAGTACTTTTTTATTAAAGTAGGTCGTTTTTATTAGACTACATTTACGGCTGTATCTTCTTATTGCGTTGACATAGAAATTTGATTTTATTACTGCTTAAAGGTATAATAGACCTAAGTTTTTGATGTGAATATCAATTGAATACATTACAATATTTGCGTTCATGAGTAAAGGGGTTATAAGTTAAAAATATTTTTTTTTATATAATGTAATAAAAAATTCATGTTTTTCGTAATTATTCCCGTATCTGTTTTATAAGATACTAGCTTACCGCCCGCGGCTTCGCCCGCTTTGTCTAAAACCTAATAAATTATATACTAAAACCTTCCTCTGAATCACTCTATCTATTACAAAAAACCGCATCAAAATCTGTTGCGTAGTTTTAAAGATTTAAGCATACAAAGGGACATAGGGACATAGGGACAGAGAAAGCGACTTTGTTTTATACTATGTAGTGAAGCTCGCGCGCGGACCTGCCGCCTTTTTATAGCTCCCGCCACGAAGCGCGTCGAACGCGGCAACTGATACACAAAAATAATCCTTATGGCATGATTCTGTATTCACGCGCGATGACTTATAGCGTATTTCATGTATAACTTTGGTGTTTCTACACCGATTTACATGATTCTTTTTTTATTGAATAGGTAATAATGTTAACTTTTTTTAATTAGGGATGAGTGAGAGTGTTGTAAACGTAAGAGTAGACAAATATAATCAGAAAGCTCCGAATTGCTAAGCTATTGAAGTTTCACGTGTTATTGTGAGTCAATTTTAAAAGATAGACATATGCTGTCTAGGAATTTATTTTTATATAATAATAATAATTTAAGAACATTTGTGTCGTACATGATTTCTATGTAGCTTTTACCATTAAGGCTGCACACGCGACGGAAGCTTAAAAAATGGAGTAACTTCTCCCGTTTTCCCAATATTTCCCTTCACTGCTCTGCTCATATTGATCGTAGCGTAATAAAAAGTATACTATAACCTGCCCAGGAGTATGAAGAATAATTGTGCCAAATTTCGTTTAAATCCGTCGCGTAGTTTTTGTTTCTATAACGAATATACAGACAGACAGACAGACAGACAGACAGACAGACAGACAAAAATTTTACTGATTGCATTTTTGGCATCAGTAGCGATCCCTTATCACCCCTTCATAGTTTTTTTTTAAATATATTTCATGTACAGAATTGGCCTCTCTACAGATTTATTATAAGTATAGATTATTCTGTATTAAAACCGCATATTCTGAAACTAGCAACTACTTGCAAGGGAATCACAACCTACAAGGTACTCCCCACGTCCTATAGCACAGACAAAGATAAAATTGCTACAAGCAACATTTAAAGATACAACATAATAAAACAATTAGGTTTGTTCGAAGCCCTCGGTGCGCGAGTCCGACTCGCACTTGACCTTTTTTGTCCTAATTTTACTGTATTTTCTATTATTATTTACCATTGATTGAAATGATATCTAAACTTTAGCCTTGTTTTTTTATAAAAAATATATGAACTGGGATATTTCGATATTTGTGGTTAATTGCGAGAAGTGTAAAAGCAAAAGTTGTAATAAATATTTTAAATACCTACAACTTTACCATTAAACTTTATTCCGCAGTTATAGTTTTTTTTTTAATCCCGATCTCAGATCGATCGTAAATAACTTTTCCTCTAATTTTTGTTACCTATATTCTCTTCCGTTTGAAATTGATTTCATTGTTCTATAATATTACTTTTATGTTTCAAAAGTTAATAAAAAATCATGTTGAACAATATTACTTTGTTAATTTCAAAAGTTAATATTAGGTATATTGCCCGGCTTTATTTTTTATACCCGTGCGAAGCCGGAGCGATAGCGGCCCGCTTTTATATACCGCCGTGTTTTTATATACCTACAACGTTCACAGTTTTTCTGTAGTGTATTTACTATTTAGTATCAGCATTGCACCCGTGCGAAGCCGGGGCGGGTCGCTAGTTAAGTTAATAAATAACAAAATCTTTTCAAATCTGTCTTTTTCTTCATAAACCTATCTTACAAAAAAATACCCAAACATTTATAGATATTTTGCCAGTTTTTCGGATACAAAGTTTTTGTAATAGTTGGCAACATTGACGTAAGCATTCGCCATCTCGTTCGGGTATACGCCGATGTCGTCTCTGTAGTTCATTCTCACTCTACGACTACTCATCACTGACACAATTATGATTAATAATTTGACATTTATTAATGGCCAGCTACCTAAATAAAAATCACAATAAATATGTTATAATTATTATTGATTAAGTAAAATATGTTTTTATTTTATAGAATGACCTAAATAAATTAAGATGTGTGTTAAAAAAAGTTAAGTTTTGCTTCTGATTTTTATAGCATTTGAATTCAATAAAACTAAAAATGAAAAATAAACATTCATTCGTATTAATCTATATATTTGACTATTTTACTCCTGACAACACTGACATCTCTGTTTGATAAGACCGGTAGTGAACGATTTATCTTTTTTTTCAAAGATTTGTTTTCCCATAGAATCAGAAGTCAATATTTTACAAATAATTATTAAAATTAACATAATGAATTTTAAATACATTATGATTTCTGTAACAGTTAGGCCCAGTTTCGCCATTCTCCTTTAAATTGATAATAATCGTTCATCTGTCTGAATTGAAATTTCCTGATAAGAGTGTTCCAATTTAGATATTAAATATACTATTATCCTTATAATTGTTTATACATATAAATTCTTTCACCAAACTTTTCTTTAAAATTAAATTATATTATATGTTATAGATTACGGATTTGCGTATTACCTACTTATTAGTTATTACTTATTACCTTGTCATTTATACAGTCTTTTAGTGTAAACACCGTTATCTTTGAAACATTGAAGAAGGTAATATCATTGAAGCAAAATGGACCCTACCTAGAAGACTATTCATCAATATTATCTACAAAACATTAAAATCTAAATTTTAAATGGCTGCACGTAATCTCCGATAAAACTGTTTGCTCCATTAATTGTGTAGGTGCTTAAATAATAGCCTTATAGTGATATCACTATAAATTACTGTATTTTACCGCATATTATTGCGCTGCAGTCAAAACTCGCCCTCAGCCAAAAACGTTTTTGACTGATTTCGGCAGCCAAAAATGGTTTTGACAGACGCGCTTAGACAAAATCGTTTTTGTCTGCAAAGGCAAAGTGAGAACAAGCAGTCACAACATAGTATCTCGTCGTCGTCGTCGTCGTTCCAGCCTTTCAGGACGTCCATTGCAGGACATAGGCATAGTATCTACGTAAATTTGATAGTAAAAATAGGTTAGCCATGAGCGAAGCGAAGAGGTTATATTTTATGAACCGCCGCGCCGCATGATCCGAGCGAGCAAAGCGAACTTTCCGCGATACCGCCCGGCGAGGGCCAGAAGCGACTTTAGGCCATTTCTCACTCAAACATATACAAATTCTGTCGGAATACAACAGCCTGCTTGTATAATAATTATGTACCTATCATCAAACAGCTGAATTTTTAGATAAACATTATCTTTTTACAACAATCAAAAGTTACTTTTTATGTTAATGCAAAAATAAGTCAACTGACGGTGAATGAGTTTTGACTGAAATAATTAATAGAAACATAGTTGAAAACAAAGTTTTCCCGTTATCTGTCTCTATGTATACTTAGATCTTTAATTTAAATTACGCAACGGATTTAGATGGAGATTTATTTAATTGAGAGAGTGGTTCTCGAGGACGGTTTTTAGAAGGTAGGGATAATGTTAAGTTTCAACAAAAAGGGTGGAAATAGAATACCTAGATATATTTGACATATTATAAGGCTAGGGAAAGTTATATTTGAAACATAAAATTTAAATTAACTTTACTATTTATGGTCTCTAGGCCCTCTTCCCCCAGTGACCCTCTTACCCCACCTGACCTTATAGTAGAATGAAACCAATTTCAAATTAAAAGATCTGCAACTTTTGTATTTATACTTTTTTCACATACCTATAAGAACTCGAAATTTATCTGAAAAATAACTACAAATATCCATGTATTTTTTATTATTGTTTTTTTTTCGATAAAATTCGTTGATCACTTGCCTTTATATACTCTAAACAGTAATGTTTCGATTTGAAACGTTTTTCTTATCTTAATACTATTATAAAGGCGAAAGTTTGTAAGTATGGATGTATGGATGTATGGATGTATGGATGTTTGTTCTCTTTCACGTAAAAACTACTGAACCGATTACAATGAAATTTAGCACACATATAGAGGGTAACTTGGATTAACACATAGGATAGGTTTTATCCCAGAAATCCCACGGGAACGGGAACTATGCGGGTTTTCCTTTGAAAACGCGGGCGAAGCCGCGGGCGGAAATCTAGTTATAATATTATATGGACCAAATAGAGAAAATCTAAGTAGTCTAAATTTCAATCGAAAATTTATTAATATACTTAACGTTAAAATATCAGATTTTTTTAATTCCGTGGATTTTGTCTTTGTAGTCGTTGAAATGCCTCCTTTCGGTTGGTGTAAAAGTAAATATATATAGGGTACTATAGGTAGTAAATTTTCTCATAAAAGAGATTTTTTTATGGAAGACTAACTTTCCGCCCGCGGCTTCGCCCGCTTTGTCTAAAACATAATAAATTATATACTAAAACCTTCCTCTTGAATCACTCTATCTATTAAAAAAACCGCATCAAAATCCGTTGCGTAGTTTTAAAGATTTAAGCATACATAGGGACATAGGGACATAGGGACATAGGGACAGAGAAAGCGACTTTGTTTTATACCATAGAGATCTAGAGAGATGCCAATCGCTTGCGCTGAGTACGAAACCGTGTCTCATAAAAAATTTATGCACACAACTGCAGTAAACAAAATCAAAACAATACTTCGCGTTGTGTGCGTGTCATCACACAAAAATATGAGAGCGACTATTCGTTCGCACACTAGATTGTAAGTGACGTACGTATACAGCACCGCTACAGTTTGTTCTCTTTTTGTACATATTGCTGCGACACCGGCCCCGCCCCCTAACCATATCTCCCTTTAGTTTCTGTGATCTGTGTTTTATACTATGTAGTGATAGTGAATAGTGATGATGATGATTAAGGTGCTTTGTTGATATTAAATTAATATAATATAAATAAAGACAGACTGACTTTTTTGTTATCTCAAGATTATGTACAGAATTTGGTCATTGACATTTTAATTGTTATGTTCATAAATAAAAAAAAAGATTATAGAAAATATATATATTTAATAGAAGATAATTTTTGATAAAGCCATATTCACGATAAATTACTCAAACGAAGCATCAGATTAATTGTAATTATAGTTCAGTAAAACATTCCAGGGTGGAATTCAAGGGAGAAATCATAATAATCGTAAAAATAAACTAAAAACCACATTACAATAATTTTATTTTTTGGTAACTCAGAATAATATAATCGTCACGTATAAACTTTGAATCTACAAAGTTGATCAAAAACAAGCCGAAAGGAGTCGATTACAGACAAACACATGAACATACGGGTGAAGGTGAAGTTAATAAAATCGTGTTATAAAGTAATCTACATTTAAAATCTTATTATAAGTCTGAATATTTAGTTGATGGCTTCGGGAAGGTTGATGGCGAGGTCAGGGAAGATCGGGCTGCCGACGTTGACGGGTTCTGGGGCAATCACAGCTGCTTCAGGGGCATCCGCAACCACTACGGGGTCGGGTTTGATCTCATCGGTCAGCTCCTCGTCGACAGTACCCAGACCGGGTTGAGTGATCACTATTGAGTTGGAAGCACCTGAATTAACGATAACGAGGACCTGGACAAGGGGGTTGTTGGAGGCGAGGGGGTTTGGTTCCTGAATAAGAGCGGGTCCAACTGAGATTTCTTCGACAGGGTCGATGACAGCGGGTCCGACGGAGATTTCTTCGACAGGGTCGATGATAGCAGGTCCAACGCCGATCTCTTCTACAGGTTCGACGACAGCGGGTCCAACTTGGATAGGGGAGGCAGCACCAAGGAGGTCCTGGAGCATCTGTTCGAGAGCAGCTGCGGTGTCAGGGTGGGTGCTTGGGCTGTGGATGGCTGCGACGATTTCATCAAGTTCAGCCTGACTGATTCTCTTCTGGGGAAGAGTGGCTGCAGACGCTACCGCGACGAAAGCGAGTACAATTAAGAATTTCATTTTTGGTTTCTGCAAAAAAATAATTAATATCAGAAATTGAAAACTTATTGCCGGGTATTTCTTAAGGAAATATTTATAGAATTATTGTTAATATTATTTTGACTATACTTACGTTTGCTTTTGTGCTTCCAATAGTATCTCGACATTTTTTTTTAGAATTTATAGTAAAAATATTATCTATGTATGATAATATGGGGGTGTCTTTGATAATTACTGTAGTGATTTATGCATTGGATTATAATTATCGACATAACAAGAATATAAATTATGATAATAGAGACAAAGGTCTTTGGAAATTTACACCAGTCCTTCAGGATAGATAAGGGTTAAATGTTGTGGATTGGTCAATACAAGAAAAATTATGCAATTTACAAATAGCAGCTATTAAGCAGTGTTACCTAAATTGATACCTATTGTAGGTTGTAGGACAATTTTCTAACCTTTTTTTCTTAGAAGCAAGTGAATTTTCTAAAATCTTTGAACGCAGTTTTATTTCTTTTTAAAATGAAGGAATGTTTCCTTTCAGCACAATTTGCTATCTTTAGTATTTCAAGTACTTTTCTTCCAGTGCCCATCGAAAATTTCCACAATGTATTCATATAAGTATAGGGTTAATGAAAATTAGCGCATCAGCTCTTGCAGGCAGCATCACTACATCAACCCCAACAACATTTGTTCTATGGTTACTAGTTACTACAATACAAGAATTCAACACAACATAAATCGAAGTTCTTTGGGACTTTTATAAAGACAAAAGGATACGATGTTCTTAGATGACCTCAGTCTTTGTAAAACGATTGTGAAATCAAGAATTATTGCGATTTTCTCAATGTTGTAAGAGTATATGTAGCGTACATAGGAATCTTTATGAGTTTCTTATCTTCAGTAGTCTAGACGTGATTGATGATATTATACATATGCAGTATAAACAAAGTGTTGGATAGACTGAGGCTGGGTTGCACCATGTTACTTTACCAATAACAAACATGTTAAAGTAACGGTTAGGAAAAAGTATGAGTGGTACCATTTGACAATTTTATATACGTACTTAAATTATGTCGCATAATTTTTACATTGACTATAACCAACCACATTTCACCAGTTAAAACTATTGAACAATAACGTTAAATAAGTTTCAGAAACGCATTGTATTTCGCAATTGTTTAATTTAAATAAGTATTATGGGATACAATCTATGTAAATCTATATACCTACTTAGCAAAAATGAATCGCCAAGTAGAGCAGGCTCCAAGGAGATGTTCGTTTGCAAAAATAGCGGACCTAAATCTGACTTCTGATATATATTGTATAGATCCCAGACATCCTATAGACAGATTTTGCCAACCAGTTTTGTGGTCCCCCTCCCCGCACCCCGGTAATTAAATATGGCATACAAAGAAAAAAATAAAAATTTCCAAAACATGCCGTGTGGGGTATCAAATGAAAGAGCTTATTGAGTAGATCACGAATATATAGCATACTATAACATTTCTTACACTTTCTCTAAGATTTTTTAGAAAATTTACGAAAATGCTCCATTTTTGAGTTAACTTTAAACCACTATAGATTGAAAACTCATGAATATATTTTTTAAATTATTATTTTAAATAATTAACAATAGTCCATTGTTTACGATTCAATAGTTCGTACAGTGAAATAGTTGCATGGGGGAGTGGGGGGAGCATTCAAAGATGGCGAGTATATTTTCAAGTTCATATAGTATATAGTTATTTTCATCAAATCCACCACATAGCTCACTTATATTATATTACGAACTATTGAATCATAAACAATGGACTATTGTTAATTATTTAAAATAATAATTTAAAAAATATATTCTAATATATGAGTTTTCAATCTATAGTGGTTTAAAGTTAACTCAAAAATGGAGCATTTTCGTAAATTTTCTAAAAAATCTTAGAGAAAGTGTAAGAAATGTTATAGTATCCTCTTGCATGTCGAAATACCGGCTCCCGGTGTAAACAAATTTGCGCCGTGTATGTCGATATACCGGGGGCCGGTGTGGGTTCGAGTGTTTTGTTTTTTAGTATAAACAACCTCATTGTATATCACCCTATCCTTTCTGACACATTACAAATGCTTATAGAAGAAATAGGCCGGCTAGTGACGCCAAAACACGAGCAGCGCTAGTGAAAAAAATTTAAACACGCGTCATTCAAAACTCCGTCATCGCACGTGGTGACTACGTATTTTTGTTTTGGTGAAAACTTGTTCTAATCTTAAAGTGATTCGCTGAATATTAAAAGCAACGATGGATGGGTTATTAAATATTGATTATATATACTAATTATATAATAGTTCTGTTAATTTTCACTAAAATTCGGTCTGTAACTATCAGCATGTGCAAGGTCGAACGCGTGATGACGATTTTATTGTCGTTATATTTCAGCCAGAAATGGATAAAAAGGTAAGTTGATATTAGATCTAAAACGTAAAACTACTTAGTTTTGATATATTTCATAGGGTAGCATTATATTTGTTTCAAAAACATGAAAATACGTAGTTAAATATGATACTACGTAGTATCATACCGGGAGCCGGTACGTCGACAGATTGCGTATTTTTAGGATGCTACCTAAGTATGGATATGCCTCAGGAATATTTTTGTATGCATTAAAATTTTAATTTATTGCTGACTGCTACATTACCGAAATATGACCAGAATAGATGTTTTGAATGTATGATAGTAAAAAACAAACACATCTAATAAGAGTCATACCTTGAAAATATTATGTTTTACGAAAAGTCGTATCCATACTTTTATAGCCTCCAGGTACCAAAATGAACAATTTTTTGCTACTTTTAACAACTTATATCTTGAAATATTTCTTAGAACTGTACTGTTCTGTTGATTTGTTTTGATGCTTTAATCTATCTAAATCTTAGAAAATGTCTAAAAGTTCCGTTAGTTGCAATATTTTTTCCAAAAACTATGTTTTTAAATGTACGTAATTTTTGACCCAAATTTTTGAGTTATTTTTGTTTAGCTCCTACTCAAGATATTTATAATATAGTGCTGCGATACTTTCGTAATACATAGTTTATAAGCTTAAGTTTCTAATAAACAAAACATCGTGTCCAAATCGGCATGCGTCATTTAAAATTAGGTTGAAATACGATACCCACTTTTGATGACATCATTAAGTGGCGGTTTTTTGTGACGATATTAAGATCGTGTGTTGTGTAAAAAATTTGTATGGTGGCACTTGAATTTTGTGTTGTATTTTAAACCTAATGTGATAAGTTGTAAATAAAATGTTTTAATTACTTCCAAATGTTGTTTTAATTCAAATTATAACCGAAACTTATCTAAATATCACACTACCCTCTGTTGAAAGTTCTGTGATAGCTTTAATTGAGTATTTATATAGAAATGGTTGAAAGTGAATAAAGATTATTCAATTTACAATAAGATTTATAACTTGAATTAACTTGATTCGTACTAGATATGGAGAAAATCGAGTTAATGTAAAAGTCTATCTCAAAATTTCGCTGTCTGTCGACCATACCGGCTCCCGGTATGACGGATAGGGAAAATCGGAAAAATGTCATCGACATCGTAAAGGGTATGCTATATATTCGTGATCTACTCAATAAGCTCTTTCATTTGATACCCCACACGGCATGTTTTGGAAATTTTTATTTTTTTCTTTGTATGCCATATTTAATTACCGGGGTGCGGGGAGGGGGACCACAAAACTGGTTGGCAACATCTGTCTATAGGATGTCTGGGATCTATACAATATATATCAGAAGTCAGATTTAGGTCCGCTATTTTTGCAAACGAACATCTCCTTGGAGCCTGCTCTAAAGGCTACTATGGAGGGAAAATACGAAAATGGGGCAATTGAGCAGAGCAACCTCTGCTGGGGCATCTAGTATATAATATTATTACACCATCAACTAATAAGAATTGTTTCATGTTTAAACATGTTTTCATTAAAATTATTTCAGTTTTTACATGTATAACATAAAATATATATGTATTACCTATATTATTGTCAATAGGACAACAAAACAAAGTAATAAAAAAGCTATCAATTCATTATGATAAAATTATATCTAGGTGCCTAAAAAAAATCCGAGATTAAAAGGACTTAGAAACGAGGGTGACAAAGTTCTTATAATATTTTATGTATAACTAGCTTTCCGCCCGCGATTTCGCCCGCTTTTTCAAAGAAAAACCCCCATAGTTCCCGTTCCCTTGGTATTTCCGGGATAAAACCTATCCTATGTGTTACCAGGTTACCCTCTATATGTGTTCTAAATGTCATTGTAATCGGTTCAGTACCTAGTATTTGCGTGAAAGAGTATCAAA
Source organism: Colias behrii (assembly GCA_029959065.1). Lineage (NCBI taxonomy): Eukaryota > Metazoa > Arthropoda > Insecta > Lepidoptera > Pieridae > Colias > Colias behrii. The sequence continues at coordinate 3,659,640 of JARWMC010000019.1, read as the reverse complement.
CATACAAACATGAAACAGTACCTACTCCCAAATTAATAATGCGCATGCAGATCTTCGCTAATTGTGTAAGTATTTCCAGAAACACCGAATCATTGAATCGGCAGAGCCCTAAACAATGCACTTGTATTTTGTACCTTTTTTGAAATTAGGAGTCAATTCACAGCCATACACGATCAAAAACAATTCGGGCGGTAGCCGGTAGGTGACGGTGACGGTCAGTCGTCTATATATATTGGTGGTGACCGCACGTATTCTCTATGTGTGGAATTATATAGAGCTGCCCTTCTTGGTTTTGTTTTCAAAGTTGAATTTTTCGATGAAACGATTATTTACACAGGTGATAGCAGTGGGGATGTGAAAATGAAGAAGAGCATAATGAAAAATTCTGATCAATCTACGATGTCAGAAATAAGGATAAACCCTGATTCTGATTTTTTTTTTTTTGTAACTGTAATATTATTTTGGAATGATCAGTACCTTACATAAATACATTTAACCGCTCTATATGCAAGGACTAGTAGGAAGTAGCAAGTAGGATATATCGTCTTCGGACTCTCGGGGAATATGACAATTGACAGTTGCCGAACTGTGACGAAGATTTCTATGCGCATTATCAGTTTGGGAGTACTGTACACATACACATATATGCATCCATTCTCACAAACTTTCGCATTTATAATATTACTAGTATAAGATTCTAGAACCTCTCTTAATACTTATACTCAAACATGAAATGATTTGGTAGACAACATGTAGACAGACAAAAGGAATATAGACAGTGTCGACTGTCGCTGCTGTAAATTCTGCTTTAAATTTTTATATTTGTCGAAAATAATTGACGAGACATTTAGTCTTCTTCTTCTTTTTAATAAGTGGCAACTCCCAATCCCATTGAGGACGGATCATCTACTATGAAATAGTTAATTATTTACTGTTATAATTATTTGATAAAGATTAACATATAACGATTTTGCCTTGGGAAATTGTCCCATAATATTTATGTATGTATAACTCGCTCGCACTTCAAGCCTTACATGGAACGCCTCAGATGAGTCAGAGCGAGGTAAAGCCGCATGAGTCATGTTTTTTCGTGCGTGCAGCCGGCTTTATCGAATTATAAGACGTTGTCACGTCAAAAAAAGTTAAGCCTGGACATACATACAGACAAAAATACTAAAAACTATATTTTTGGCTTCGGTATCACGCCCCAAGTATTCTTAAAAAAAATCAATGTACAGTTTTGACTTTCCTATGATTTTATTATATATGTATGGATTCAGCGAACATAGCGTGCAATAAAATATCATTTAATTAATTGACCAAAGAGGATTAAACCCTTATCTATCCTAAAGGACTGGTGTAATTTTCCAAAGCCCTTCGTAATATTTTTAAATTAGATATCCTTTGTGGCTAACATTTATGTTATACATGAAGTATTGATAACGATAATCCATTTCATAAATCATAACAGTTATCATCAAAGACATACTCATAGATAATATTTTCCCTATAAATTCTATAAAAACATATTGAGATTCGGTAGTACACAAGCAAATGTGAGTAGTCAGAAAATATTAAATAAGAATATAAACAATTGCTTTAGAAATAGCCGTCAATAATGAGTTTTTAATATCTGAAATTAAAAAATTTTTTGCAGAAACCAACCATGAAATTCTTAATTGTACTCGCTTTCGTCGCGGTAGCGTCTGCAGCAACTCTTCCCCAGAAGAGAATAAGTCAAGCTGATGCTGCCTCTCCCATCCAAGTTGGACCCGCTGTCGTCGAACCTGTAGAAGAGATTGGAGTTGGACCTGCTATCATCGACCCTGTCGAAGAAATTTCTGTCGGACCCGCTGTCATCGACCCTGTCGAAGAAATCTCAGTTGGACCCGCTATTATTGAGGAAATCAACCCCCTCGCCTTCCAATATCCTAATGCCCAGGTCCTCGTTATCGTTAACTCAGGTGATTCCAACTCACTGACCATCACTCAACCTTAAATATTTAGGCTTAGAATGTAAGATTTAATATGAAATATTTACTTTATAAAGAGGTTTTTGTTAATTTTTTGTATATGTAACTGACTCCTTTAGACTGAGTTTTGACCCATTATAAACGGCTTGACTTTATTCAAACTTTGGATAGGCGTCAAAGAACAATAATAATGTTTGATTATCTTTTAATTCTGAATAAAAAATAGGTATATTTAAATCGTATTTTTTATTAAAAACCTTCGACATATACATATTAAAAAATTGCAGTAAAGTCTGTACAATACATTTTTTTTAAACAATACTTGGGGAGTGATCCACTTTCGATATCGAAGCCAAAATTACAGAAGTAAATTCATGCAGTGCTTTTGGAGTTTAGCCCAGACATGCATACAGACAAACAGATAAATAAATATATAGACAAAAATTTTAAAGACTATATTTTTGGCTTCGATATCGATTGTAGATCACGCCCCAAGTATTATTAAAAAAAAATTTATGTACAGTTTTGACTTTCCTACGATTTTATAACATGTCTTATAGAATATACACAGCCTGCAAATTTTTTGTTATCTCTACATTATACACAATTTATATATTATACATATAAAACATTTGTGTACCAAAAAATCCTGAATCTATTGTTAATTAAATCATTAATTTTGACGACGAATCATTCAAAGTTCAAACGAAGCATTATGGCTTATGAAAAATTCAAATTATCGTTCATAATTAAAATATTTAAGAATAATTAAAATATTCGAGGATCGAATCATAGTTAAATATAGTTAAAAAAAAGCCAAAAAAACACGCTGTTATGATTTTCTTTTGATGTAGAATAATAAGATAAAACTACTTGATTATTATACTTTGTCACCCATCCTTGATAATATTATGTGAACACAGTTTGAATTAAATTTATTGAGTGAGTCAAAATCTATCTATCAAGTCTCTTGGGTTTAAAGGAGAATATAATCTATAATATATAAAAATGAAACCCGTTTTCCTTGGTCACGGCTGCACGGCATTTTCGATTTCCGATTTCTATAATTCTTTTTTATTATATTCCTTGAAGTACGAGGATGGTTCTTATGTAGAGAAAACGTAAATATGTACCACGGGCGAAGCCGGGGCGGACCGCTAGTAATATATAATAATATATAATATATATATAACATACAGGTGAACATAATAAAAGCGTTAAAAAAGTAATCTTTATATTTTAATATTTTATTTTAACACTGAATATTTTAATTGAGGGGTTCAGGAAGGTTAATGGCGAGGTCGGGGAAGATTGGATTGCCGACGTTGACGGGTTCTGGGGCAATCACAGCTGGTTCAGGAGCGTCTACAACCACTACGGGGTCTGGTTTGATCTGGTCGAGGTCGGCGCCGGGAGCAGGGACCAGAGCGGGTTGCTCCACCACCACTGAGTCGGAAGAAGCTGAGTTCACGTTAACAACGACCTGGACGAGGGGGCCGTTGAAGGGGAAGGGGTTGAATGCAGGTGGGTCAATTACAGCGGGTCCAACTGAGATTTCTTCGACGGGGTCGATGATGGCGGGTCCAACTGAAATTTCTTCGACAGGGTCGATGATAGCGGGTCCGACGGAGATTTCTTCGACAGGGTCGATGATAGCAGGTCCAACTGCGATCTCTTCTACAGGTTCGACAACAGCGGGTCCAACTGAGATTTCGTCAACGGGATCAATAACCGCTGGTCCTACTTGGATGGGGTAGGCAGCACCGAGGAGATCCTGGAGCATCTGTTCTAGGGCAGCTGCGGTGGCAGGGTGGGTGCTGGGGCTGTAGATGGCTGCGAGGATTTCATCGAGTTCAGCCTGGTTGATTCTCTTCTGGGGAAGAGTGGCTGCAGACGCTACCGCGACGAAAGCGAGGACAATTAAAAATTTCATGGTTGGTTTCTGGAAAAAAATGTAATTAATTTCTGAAAACTACCTTTTATTGCAGGGTATCGCTTAAGCTATTGTTTATAGAGATGATTTTTTTATATTTTCTGACTACTCACATTTGCTTTTGTGCTACCAATAGTATCTCAACATTTTATTTTAGAATTTATAGGAAAAACTTATCTATATGTCTTTGATGATTACCGTGATGATGTATAAATTGGATTATTATCGTTATCGATACTTTCGGCATGTATAAAAATTAAGCAGAAACAATAAATGAAGATTAAATCATTATTATTTATATTGCTAAACGTAAAACTCAAAAACGGCTCAACAACACAAGGAAGGTTCGTATAGAGAAAAAACATGAAAAAAAGGGCAAAAGGGTAGAACTACATCTGCCGGGGCAGATAATTAATCATAGAAATATTACAAAGGACTGAAAACTTTTACACCAGTCCTTTAGGATAGAATATAGTAAGTCTCTTTGGCGAATTCATTAAACACTGAACTCTGAAGCAATGTTGTGCTTTAGCAATCATTGTATGCAGTGTATATAGGACAATAATTTTCCAAGTCAAAATCTTGCTATGTGAATATCTCATATATTTCGAATTGAGTTGTAAATCAAGTAAATAACTGTTTAAAGGGTGGATGTTATGTCTCGTCAATTATTCACGACCAAATTAAAAATTTCTAGCAGATAAATGAATACCACTGTCCAAATTCCGGTCATGTCTGTCTATCAAAATATTTTCTACCATTTCATGTTTAACTACGCACATCAGCAAAATTTATTTTTTATTAAAATATTAAGTACAAAATTATTTGATGTAAAAGGTGGCTGACTGACTGACATACATTTTTCGCCAGTTTTAATAGTCAAAATTTTGTAACAAAAAATGAAGATTCTTATTGTCTAAGTTTCCACCTTGATGAGAAGAAAAAATGTTTTTTTATTTTTTATAAAAAATCTTAAAAAATCATTCATCGTAGATTTTTAGATACCTATTCTTTGTATAAGTATGATGTGTCATGTGTGTATGTAAAGAGGTTCAAGAATGATAAATAAAATACGAGACCTTTGTTTCCGTTATTTCAAAGTTCCTATAATATCCGAAAGCTTATTTATTTTCTATTTTTAAGCGCCTAGATATAATTTTATAGCAACAAATCGATAGCTTTTTTTATCACGCTGCAGCTGTTTTGATGTCCTATATCAATAATTACACGTCATGTAACTGAAATATTTTTTATGATAACATCTTCATTAGTTTATGGTGTAACGATTATTTGCTAAATTTAATTAATTTATTAACTCGTATATTTTTTTATTAAGATTAGGTAACTTCCCAGAAATTCCTAAAATCTAATATGATAGAAAAACAATATACATTAAATTTAGTTCACTGAGAATAAAAGAAATACATAACTACATTTATTTATTTGGACAAACTGCAATTATTTGGAAAATCATGTTACAGGTAGGTAGTTTCTTAACAAATAGCTGTAATGAGTTATGACTTATAGAGTAATGACGAAGATAGGCTTTTGAGATTTCGCCATAATTAATCATAATCCATGCACAATTATTGTAAGTTTATAAGAACAACTGAAATTAATTAAGACCGTGCACGCGGTCCGTGCGCTGTTTGGCTCAAATATGTGATTTTTCAAATCAGATTGTCCATCAACCACTTATCTTACAAACATATGAATTACTAATAATTTTAGGAAATGTTATTGTCTATGTTGTTAGTTAAGAGTTTTTTTCAATTAATACAGTATTTGTGAATACCATCAAGATAACTAAGCCGATGATTACTTGATTTCACTTTTAGTGTCAATTTCGAAGCTAAAAATATCTGAAATTGCTGACAGATCTAACAAACAATTTTTTTTTAACTAACTGCAAAAATCCTTATTAAAGTCGTTAGTTAAAAGATTTTTTTATTTTGGACTCCTAACTTACGAAATTAAAATCCGAACAATGTGAATTTTTTTAGAAATTATAGTCGACAAAATGATTATTTTCACCAAGATATTTGACTTAATTGAATATAATTTATACATATTGCAATAAAAGAATGTCTTCTTTATAAGATAAAATTTAAAAAATCAACTAAGGTATCTCTATTATTTTTCTACAATTTTTTTAAAAGTAATATAAAACACTGCGCGCGACCCGATTCAAATCAGTCGGCAGCGAGCCTTTCCAGACAGAGAGGACACGTTGCTGGGCGCTCTCCTTGACCCCTTTGCTGTTCATAGTAAAAGGATAGCGCACTGCGCAAGCTACGATAGATCGCGTAGATTTTGACTTGCGTTAAATTGAATAAGCCGTCTTAATGATACAAATTAAAATAGAGAGAGACACACAAGGAACGGTGTGTTTTGGTGATTCCTCCTAGAGACAAAAAGTTTTTGCTAATTGAAATTTTATACTTTGAGCAGACCTTTGCCTTATGTAATATATCTAATATATCAAACTTTGCAACTACAGAATACAGAATACTCATACTTTTTAATAATATTGATACACATTAAGTATATTGCATTACCTACTGAAAAGAAAACGACAATGTTCGCGGCATTACGCGTATGATGAGAGATAATTACATATTTATTTCGTAGTAATAAATGATAAAAATTTCACGGCTACTTTGGAAAACGTCACAGTTTTATATTTTATCGCACACTTCTGTTTATGGTTATTACTTATTAGTGACTGCCGCCAATCTAATCAATATTTATTATTGGACATTTATTTGTTTACAATTCAAGATAGTGAACGATAGTACTATCTATAATCTACAAATAATGCTAATTCATAAGACGAATTGATTTTCCTTTTATCGGGAAAAATTTACAAGATATTTGAAAATTAAGAGATATATAATATATTATTATTAGAAATGAAAACAGCTTCAACTTATCAATTTCTCTCTTTACCCAATAGGTAAGAATTGGCTTAATTAAAACAACTCAATCTTATATATAAAAATGAATCGCAAAATGTGTTGGTAAGCGCATAACTCGAGAACGGCTGAACCGATTTCGATAATTCCTTGAAGTACGAGGATGGTTCTTATGTAGAGAAAACGTAAACATGTACCACGGGCGAAGCCGGGGCGGACCGCTAGTAGTTAAATAAAATATTATGCCAATGTTGAGCGCGTTGTGTGCAATGATTAAATTTAAAACAAACTATACAACAATATATGTAATATGTTTTCACATATTAATTAACCTTACCTGTATACATAGATATATTGTGTATAAGTGAGTCCTATATCGTTTTAAAAGAGCATATTTCTCAAATTTCAACCAATTCTGACCCATAATGTTTCGCTAAAAAAGTAACAAATAAGAATATTCCATCTACTAATGCAATTTTTGTTGAATAGATATATCTCAGATGTAGGTGCCCGTAATTGATGCTATATTAATGTCAGTAAAATAGCGAATTATTTGTGAATTACGTACATAACAGTACATAACTATGAACAATAATAATTTATTGGTGTTCACCTTCAATACAAATAATATAAAGATAATTAATTATAATTGTTCACAATATTATTACTTGCCCTCTGATATGTATTAAAGTGCATATTATATCAACCAAAATAATATGAACTTATCTTGATAACTATCTACAAGTAAAACAATAAAAATATCACGGGTTGAATTCTGTTCATTCAAGATATTTGAACGTTTAGAAGAAAAAATTCTAGGGCATTCTATAATAGGTAATTAAGGAATCCCAATCTGCATAATTACAAAAAAAGCAAGCGAATCTAGTTACTTCAACTTAGAAACTTGAAAATAATACTTATTTTTTTATATGTTTTAACTATTTAATTATATAAATCCAATCCGTCTCGTGATTTTTAATATATTTTCATCAGGCATCAACACAAGTTTTAAATTAAAAAAAGGCAAATTTTCCAAAACCCCAATACCTATAGGCTGTCTGATCGCGGGCCGAGCTGTACCACTCGGGGATTCTGCTTTCCCGTCACCTTGTACTTCATGTATTTGTACCGCTGAAGGGGTATGTGCTTATGTTGTAGGGGATAAGGTTCAATATAGATCACTATAACGAAGTTGAGTTGTATAGCTATCATAATAAAAATGCCATTCCGCATTTTTTTTTTTACATTTCTGTTACGGTACAAGGAAGGTTCTTATGGAGAGAAAAATCGTCAAAAAAGTCAATAGAGCAGAACAACATCTGCCAGGCAGCTAGTTGTTATTTAATATAAAAGCTTGAAGTTAAAGCTTTCTTGATTTCAAGCTAGAAATAAGCTTAGGTATTTATTATTTCTAAAGTAGTACAAAACCACCAACTATAAAATAATCGCTATCATTTTCAAAATAAAACTACAACTATACTAACTGATATTATAATAGTTTCTATGGAATTCCACCAATATCTTGATTCTTGAATGATTAGTTTTATTTACTGCATATAGTATAAAATATATTCTCAGATAACATTGCAATCCCAAGATAAAAAATCGTATAAAATTGGAAGAATTTGTGAAGGGATTATTGTTATTGAACTGCTACAGAAAAGGTAGGTATGTACAGTAATAATTTAATTCATCTAAAATCTATATTATTAAATATTTCATAAAAATACTATAAAAGCTTATACGATTTTGCTCAATAAATAATATTTCAAATTCCAGATAACATGAAATTCCTACTAATCGCTGCTCTCGTCGCTGTGGCTACGGCCACCCCAACCAAAAGGGGGGGACTCCTCACCCCTGAATCCGCGGGACCCGTGGTCGTTGAAGGCCTCCCCGTCTCTGTTGGACCCGCTGTTGTCGACCAATATGAACCCATCTCCGTTGGACCCGCTATTGTTGACGAACACGAAGAGATCTCTGTCGGACCCGCTGTGGTCGACGAATATGAGCCCATCTCTGTCGGACCCGCTGTGGTCGACGAATATGAGCCCATCTCTGTCGGACCCGCTGTGGTCGACGAATACGAGCCCATCTCTGTTGGACCCGCTGTCGTCGATGAATACGAACCCATCTCCGTTGGACCCGCTCTCATCGACGGACCCATCCCCAACCCCGCTGCCATCTCTGGCTCCCCTCTCGTCCAAGTCATCGTGAACGTGAACACCAAGGCATCCGCTGGAGGCTACGAGCCCATCCAGACTGAGCCCGTGATCATTGACCCCATGCCTGAGCACGAATACGAACCTATCCAGACCGAGCCCGTCATCATTGACCCCATGCCCGAGCACGAATACGAGCCAATCCAGACCGACCCCGCTATCATCGACAGTGACCCCGCTGTCAACCTACCCGACATCCTCAACTAAATAGTAAATACTAACGAGTGTAATGAGCAGATTGTGATGGATTGAAGTATAAGACCTGTCTTCTATGGAATTTTCATAATAAATTTTTCTGATTACATTTTCTTAGTTTCATTGATTTATTAGTAGGTACCTATTTTTAAGGAATTTTATCGTTTAAATATATTCTCTAAAGTAGGCTTAAGTAACACAACACACGAAGATGCAATATGCGAATAAGCCAAGATACCATATAAAATATCAATCTATGTGAAACAGAGTAATCAATTGAAAACTGGAAAACAATGAGCATAATTTCTACAATATACATAATGACATATTTTTTTTATATCCAATAATAATGATATAAAATAAAGTTGTGCACTATTGTAATTCAAGAACGGTTGAACCGGTTTTATGGATTACTAGCGGTCCGCCCCGGCTTCGCCCGTGGTACATATTTACGTTTTCTCTACATAAGAACCATCCTCGTACTTCAAGGAATATAATAAAAAAGAATTATCGAAATCTGTCCACCCGTTCACGCGTGATGCCGTGACCAAGGAAAACGGGTATAACTACTATTTTCTGTAGATTGACACTTTTAAAAATTCGTTATATATCTGTTGAATGGAATATCCAATTTTTTTAATTTAAAAAGTATTTTTCTGGTATTGAAACAGTCTATAATAAAACATCATTTAATGGGATAAGGATTATTATATGTGTATGGATAACATGGATTACTGTCGGCACTTCTATTTACTTTGAAAACGTAAACGTAAACGTAAGTTGTTGTAGTAATGTCGTGGCCATATCGTAGATTTGCTCATTTCATGATATTATGATCGATCATTTCGTGAAATGGTCGCATTTCATGAAATGATCGAATGTCTATTGGCCACATCATGATGTGGTTTGAGCAGATCAATGATAAGAAATCGTTTCTCGATATGGCCAACTAAACGAGCGGTTTTTTCATGAAATTATCAAAATTATTTGATCATATCGTAAAATAGTTACATTAATCATTGGTAGAGGCGCTGCAAGCTCTGAGTTTATGTGATAAGATGGCGGCCGCTGGCGAAAATTTAATTATTCGCAGTTAAAAACTTCATAATTCGTTTAATAACAATATGAAGAAACTCAAAGCAAAGAATTTACGACGAAGAGGTTCGAGTACTATGGAAAATGTGGATATCTTAAAATTAGTACTCACTACGGAGCGCTGTAAAACCTTAGCTATTTACTTAATGAAAAAATGTTGTAGATAAAAGTTGTTCCTCGAAAAACAATCTACAAAAATGGTCTGATATAATTTCTTCGTAAAATTATAAAAAAAAAAGTTTTATTGAAACATATAAATATCTCTAATTTCTGAACATTTTCGCTTATAACTTTTTTATTTATAGTTTACGACAAAAAGTTACTGGACCAAAGTTGTAGAGAATTTAATTTGCAACAAATAATGTTAACAATTTTTTTTTTATCAAATAAATAGTTTAAGAGATATATCGTAAAAACCATATCAACCGCTATTTTCAAGATGGCGGCCGTGGGACAAGGGTGGCGACCCCACAAACTTGGTGATAGCTTCACACTGACCCCCCCTACACATCAAAAAAATAAAATTGCGTCCTCTAAGAAATGCAACCCCAAATGTAACTTTTCAATGGACTAATAGATATAGATAGGTTCATTGCTGTGGTTCATTGGATTCGTGACAGCTAGGATTAGAATAATAAGTAAATGATAAATTTTTGAAAATCAAATTAATAAAAATCTGGGCGGAGTCGAGGCATAGTTTCACATTAACACAGTAATTATATTCATGTTTCATTGGTACAAAAAATACACACCTAATTTAAAATCCTCATTTTCTATTATAGGTACGTATGTGTAGGTATGTGTATATCTAATATTATCATAAATTATAATATATAATATGACGAGATGTTTATCATTTATAGCTAAAACAAACAGAGGTTAAGTAAGCTTTAAGGGCAAGCGAATTTGGGTTTACTTGTCCAGCGGGGCTAAAATGGGTAAGTAGGTAGTAGGGGTGATTTTTTTGCTGGTATCTTTTTTGGCAATACTGTTTTCGATAGATCACACGTGAATCGTATCTTGTGTCTTTGTCAAACTTGTTCAGTTTGGTGATTGGTCTATAATTTAACCATGAATCGACTTACGAACGAACAGAGATTGCAAATTATTTAATTTTACTATCAAAATGCATGCTCGGGCATCGCGCACTTCTTCATTTGGCGGTTTATTTTGTCGAAAATGGAAGAATTGGACATGCCTGACATGTGGTTTCAACAAGACGGTGCCACATGCCACACGGCACGCGAAACAATAGCCCAATTGAGAGCCGCCTTCGGTGAACAGTTTATCTCACGTTTTGGGCCCGTCAATTATTGACCGCATAGATCGTGTGATCTAACGACTTTGGACTATTTCTTGTGGGGCCATGTTAAGGCTTATGCCTATAGGGATAAACCAGCAACGATTGACGCACTGGGAGCTAATATTGAAGCATTTATTCGTTAGAGCAGGCTCCAAGGAGATGTTCGTTTGCAAAAATAGCGGACCTAAATCTGACTTCTGATATATATTGTATAGGTCCCAGACATCCTATAGACAGATGTTGCCAACCAGTTTTGTGGTCCCCCTGCCCGCACCCCGGTAATTAAATATGGCATACAAAGAAAAAAATAAAAATTTCCAAAACATGCCGTGTGGGGTATCAAATGAAAGAGCTTATTGAGTAGATCACGAATATATAGCATACTATATACATTTCTTACACTTTCTCTAAGATTTTTTAGAAAATTTACGAAAATGGTCCATTTTTGAGTTAACTTTAAACCACTATAGATTGAAAACTCATGAATATATTTTTTAAATTATTATTTTAAATAATTAACAATAGTCCATTGTTTATGATTCAATAGTTCGTAATATAATATAAGTGAGCTATGTGGTGGATTTGATGAAAATAACTATATACTATATGAACTTGAAAATATACTCGCCATCTTTGAATGCTCCCCCCACTCCCCCATGCAACTATTTCACTGTACGAAATATTGAATCGTAAACAATGGACTATTGTTAATTATTTAAAATAATAATTTAAAAAATATATTTATGAGTTTTCAATCTATAGTGGTTTAAAGTTAACTCAAAAATGGACCATTTTCGTAAATTTTCTAAAAAATCTTAGAGAAAGTGTAAGAAATGTATATAGTATGCTATATATTCGTGATCTACTCAATAAGCTCTTTCATTTGATACCCCACACGGCATGTTTTGGAAATTTTTATTTTTTTCTTTGTATGCCATATTTAATTACCGGGGTGCGGGCAGGGGGACCACAAAACTGGTTGGCAACATCTGTCTATAGGATGTCTGGGATCTATACAATATATATCAGAAGTCAGATTTAGGTCCGCGATTTTTGCAAACGAAACTCCACTGAGAGTCCGGTCTACGTGATATACCGGCCGATATGTTGTAGAGAGTGTGCCGAAATTGGGCCTTGCGAATGGGCCATCTAAACCGGAGCCGCGGCCAGCATTTGCATGAAATCATCTTCAAACATTAAATTATATTGATCGTTCTATCGATACCATTAAAGATTACATCAAAATTATTATTTTTTTTGTTTTTTTTTTTTTTGAAAATCAAATCCTATATTACCTACCTCTTATAAAATTACCCGTTATTTTTAGTGGATCATAATATGATGAATATTTTGAATCTGATTCGAAACGGTCACTTAAGAAGAATGAATCATGTAAAAATTGGAAAAATAATTCATCACTTTGATTTTGTATTGAAAGCAAATTGAAAGCTTTGTATTGAAAGTCGTAAAATGACGGCGAAAATGGCCATCTTACAAAAAAATAATTGCTAAGAACTGTGGCTAAGAATGTCGAGGGAAATAATGTATTAGAATCATTACATGACTGAATGTCAAATATGTTTAACCCCGCTGACCTAGGAGATGCAATCTAGCATTCCTAGGTCCTAGGAAACGAGCTGAAAAAGGGGAAAACTAGCTTGCTTATGTATAATCTTAGGGGAAAACTAAATAATTAGTAGTAAATGGGTAGATAATTAAATAAATAAATTAAATCTTAAATATAACGTCTTCCTAAAATTTAAATATATTCTAACTTCTTTTGGGTATCGTTAAATAGAATCCATAACGATCATATTAACGAGAAGGGCGACATTGAAGTTAAATTTAATTAGTTTTCTGAACAGGCTATTAAAAAAATCGGCTACCAATCAGAGAATATATTATGTAGGTAGGTACTTGATTTTTCCAAACGTACCTATATGAAATCTAGAAATATTTATTGTAGAAATATTTATAGTGACCGCTTACGTGATCAATAGCAACAGTAGGTAAAATTTGAAGTGATTCAAATACGCATCATATAGATTATAGATAAAGATAACTTCCCATGGGAATGAGTTGTATTGCCGCGGTAAAAGCCAAAAGGTAGTCTCTATCGACATGTTTTAGTGTTTTATAGTGTCCTTACGCGCAATTCAAACCATAAAATAAAAACACTTTCGTTTGTTTTATACTCATGCAATTACCTACTTTGTATGAAAATACGTTATTATATTTAAATAAAAGTTTTGTTGTAAGAAAAAGTGTATAATTTTAAACAATATAATAATATCAACATAGGTATCCAGTATCCACATCACAAGTCAATCAACTTGCTCCTAATTAGAGTCGAAAACAGATCACAAAGTTATTGAAGTATTTAGTTAGCGTTTTCAGGGATAGGTAAAGCGGGAACTGGGAGGACGGGTTGGCCGATCTGAGCAGGCTCAAGTTCCGGGTGGTCCACCACAATCACGGGGTCAGGTTGAATGGGAGCCGGGTCGAAGTCAATCAAAGCTGGGCCGGTTGAAATATCCTCAACTGGTTTTGATGGAGTGTTGACGTTGACGATGACTTGAACGAGGGGGGTGCCAGAAACAGCAGCAGGGTCAGGAATGGGTCCGTCGATCAGAGCTGGTCCCACGGAGATGGGTTCGTATTCGTCGATAATGGCGGGACCAACGGAGATGGGTTCGTATTCATCAATAATAGCGGGTCCAACAGAGATGGGTTCGTATTCATCAACAACTGCGGGTCCAACTTCAACAGGAATAGGTTTGATCGAATCGAGGATCGCATCAAGTTGGTCCTGGAGCAGGGCAGCGGTAGCGGGGTCGGTGTGTTGGCTGTTGATGGCGTTCATGATGGTTTGCAATTGCGAGTCATCGACACGCACTGGGCCAGCGACGGCCACGGCAACGAGGGCAGCGAATACAACGAAGAACTTCATAATTACCTGTGAATGAAATAAAGTATTATTGTTGCTTTCACAAAGACTTAATTTAATCAGACTATTTTGTAGTAAGCTACTTACAGTTCAGATCCAAATGATGCAGGAACTGAGATGACCAACGGTTTTATACGTTGTTTTGACTATCGAATATTTTTCTCGAAGACGTGATAATAACATTAGTGTATTGTTAAGGGATCAAGATAAAAACAATATAAATTTACTGCATTGATACATTATTCGCAAATAAATCAAGCAATGCAAGTTATACGTCGGAAGTATGAAGAATTTTCCACACTTTTCCTTAACTGATAAATAAATTTTGATAATATGTTTTTTACTTTTTGCTTAGATAGAGATCGAGGTCCATAGTTAAATACGTGCGCAAATAAATACAAAACAAAAAACAACACTATGCTATGCTATCTAAAGATTATTTTCTTTAGTTTAGTTGATGTTATTAATAAGTGGAAAATTGAAAGTAAAAAATATCAGAACGAAGAAATAAGCTACTAGTTATTATTCTGTGCCTGTACCTAGGTAGGTACCTTTTATTAGACGCGATAACATTAGGATAAAAATAATGTATGCGTTTGATTGCGTTCTATTAATTTATTAAACGATAAGTGGCATTTTCGTTAAAATCTTAATTATTTATTTTTTACAAAGAAGTTTTTGCTTGTACCTACAACCCTTTTCTCTAATTACAACTAATAAGAACCATTACATAGGTACTTTACTTATCTATAATCTACCATATGATTCATGTGATTACTGAAATAGGTATACCTAAGTCCTAATTACATTCACGTGTAAAATTTGGCGCGAAAGAACACATAACTTCCTCATCGAAAAACCGGTTAGAAATTCATCGTAATATAAAATTTATCGATAACAAGAACCATAAATATATATGATGGATTATGGTTTAATGTTGATAAATTACATCCACCCTAATAATATTTATTGTAAATCAATAAATGAAATAATTCTTTTATCGATTTATGTCAGGACGGTATTTTAAATGGTGCACAATTTTGTGTATAAAACTACACCTACAAAATAACCATCTTGTCGCATCAATTTATTTCATAGAGATGGACGTTTACATTAATCAAATAAAAATTAAAAATCATTAGCAATATTGCGAAAATCTTAAGTAATTTTTTACCTCGAATGATATTTTATCATTAATCCATACTTAATCTTATTGTTATACTTTCCGTCTAAAGAAGTAGAAAATGCCCGTAGGAGAAACCAAGAACTTCTTCCGATATCGGTGGGAGTCTAAAAAAATATTACGAAAAAATAAATCTATTAGTTAATTCAATAACGTAGTTAATAGCTGTTCTTTTATTATTCAAGTTGAAGGTAAGATTTACGTGAAGGTGAACTAAAAGGAATTTGAATACCTAGATCGAAATAGATTTCCTTGGTGATTTCTTCAAGCGGAAGGTCGTAGTTCAAGTTATTCTTATAGTTAAACATAGAAATACAATACAGGTAAAAGATAACAAGATATAAGAAACACAAAAGGACAATGTAACTATATTATCTTCTGCCATCTATATATCCATTTCTTTACTATTTTATCTTGGCATCGTACTTAGAGGTAAATTCTATTTTGAGGAGCGCTTTAAATAGATGTCTATAAAGACTCAGATTTTTCCTAAAACTACTTCAGATATAAAAAATAGAAGCCAACGACCGTGAACTCGTCCATGCTATATAATTTTAGGAAGAGAATACTTTCTAAAATCTGTTAAAGACTATAGGTGCGTACTCAGAACTTAGAGTGAGTTAATTGGAAACAACTGGCTCCTTCGAAAACTAAACACAAAAACAACTACCTAGATAAAGAGATAAATAAAAGTATATATTGACAACAAAGATTTATTTATATGCTTACCTATGTACCTACAAGAATTCGATCATATATGTATAAAGCACTCTCTAATGCTTCGCATTATAGAGTCGTGCAATACGTTTATGTTGTTTTTAAATAAGCTTCCTTCCTTACTTATTTTTAACAAACGCTACTACAACGAAAATGGTTTTATTAATAATAATTAATTGGAAGAGTAGGAGTAGTTACTTTAAATTCTAATAACTATAATTGATAATTGTGATAACTGCAACTGATCCGGTCCGGCCCCACCAGATTAGGTTTTTGTAAAATCATGATCATAAATAATTTGACTAATCTTTAAGATTTCAAGACTTTCTGGCTGTTTTCTCGTTCAGAGTGAAATTGTCATATAATATTTCTTAATTGTATAGTATATAAAAATAATATATCCACATCCTTCATATAAATCATAACTGTTAGTTAAACCCACATTTATTATAATAGATACTACCTATACTAGTATTAATCCATCAGGCCCCGGAATCACAGACACAATAGAAAATCTATTGTGTCGCGGTCGGATCTGGCCGCTCGGTGGTTGAGAGGTTAAAACTAAGTTAAGCAATATCACAGATAATACAATACTATGTATTAACGTTTATATTTAAATTTTCAGTCAAGACAAAATCAAATAGACCGTTATCGATATCCAAAAAAGGATTGCTACGGAAATCGTATTTCAAAAATGACCTACAATAGTCAATACATAATACACACATAGTACTTAGGTATATAGAGAATAAACTATGGTACCTAAGTACATACTTACCTACCAACTAGGTATAAATCGTTTTAATTACTTTTTCACTTGTTTTCAACTATGATATTATACTGATACATAGGTACCTACGTAATAAAAATAATAATATTTCTATTATCTTTTACAATTTACATGAATGCTACATTAGCTTTTGTTCAGCGTATTTATGGAAAAAATATGAACAATGGGTATCATTAAAACCATAATAAATAGTACAATAAATCAATAATTACCAATGTGTACCTACCTACCTATTATAAAAATACCTATTTTAATGCAATGATTCTGACAAAGGCTTTTAAATAGGTAAGTAACAATGAATGCCAAATTAGGTTACACAATCATATTACCCAAAAGGCAATACAAAAGCGTTTTTCATCATTTTCCCTATGTATTGAATTATATTAAAAATAACTAATGCGTCTAATATTTAACAACTTCTAAAGTTCAAATATTCCATTGCAGAAAAATATTTTGAATGCTTTCCGATATCTAATTTCTACTAAATCCTTATTATTTAATTAACACATTATGTATGTAGATACTTTATACAGGGTGTCCCACTGTTGGTATACTAAGCTCAAAGGAGGTTATAGTTTGGCATACGCTGAGTACGTAAAAATACTTATAAAATTCCAGACGCATTTTTTTTTCAAATAGATGAATTCTTAAAACTCTATTTGTACACCCATAACAAGCAACCCGCCCAACTTTGCCACCAGCACGTAAGCTATAGTTTAAGATTATGTTTTCATAGACAAAATGCTCACATTAGAGAAACGGTATATGCCGGCTGCGCGAAGCTAGAGAAGAAAACATGGATTTTCAGGAAAAATTTAGCAAAAAATTTTTGACGTAATTTTGTTGTTTAAGTATTTTTTACGTGATCAGTGTACCTATGCAAAACTACAAGTCCCTTCGCGCTTAGTATACCAATAGTGGGACACCCTGTTTATGTGCATGCGGAAATATACTCTACCTAAAAACAAAATCCAATCTATTATTCTGTACACCTACCTAATGTTATCAATATAATGTGATTGAGTTCATAAGAAATTTATGTATATCTGTAGACTATTTAATTGCTTCTACTAGTCTACAGCATAGCCCCATTAAATATAAATCCACAATAACAATTTATACAGCTTTATCTATTAAAGTGTGTGAACCTTGCCCTTTAAAATAAATACAGTGCTTTCCTTGCCGCATATATGAATGATGCCTAGGTTAAAAAGAGTATCCAAATGTAAGTATGTAGGTAAAATGTAAATCTTAAAGATAACCCACTAGGTCACCGAAGTAGAACTAATAACAGCTATTTCCTGCCTAACTAGCAAACTCACTTCGACTTTGACCCAATTCCACCATAAGCTATTTTTTAAATATCAAAGAAGACGTATTATATTAAAACTGCCAGACATTTTCAACAAACATCAGATTACATTTAATAAATATTTTTTCTCGTGATAACATCGCATCGTCATCAAAATCTCATCAACATTTTTTGAGTTCATCGCGAAAAGACAGAGACGTGTTGTGGGCTTTTATTCATAACATGAAAAAATGATAGATATCGATAGCTTCTTGGGTATAGCGCCCGGTAAACTTCTTGGCCAAAAAATAGCGAGGTGGGGGAAGCTTGCGCATATAAAAATGTACTAAAACTTGATGCGCAAACTTTCCCCACCACGCTACTTTTTGGCCAAGAAGTTTGCCGGGCGCTTATAGTACAATCGAAAACACTTGTAGCAGTCATGGGTTCTTATTTCTTTTCCTTGCTAAGAAACTTACCTACACTGAGCGCACTTGGGACTTGGGAGTCCAAACAAAAGCTTCGAAGGGTTCGATTCCCGTTGGAGACGAAGAAAAAAAAATGTCTCGGTCTGGCAGTCCACAGAAGGCTGATCACCTACTTGTCCCTAAAGAAAATCGATCAGTGAAACAGATGTATAATGCATCTGCCCCTTACCCCACTAGGGGACATGGGACTTCACTTTTTTTTTTCTCCGCTCCTATTTATTGGACTGCCGCGGCCGCGGCCGTCTTAGCGTGATGACTGATGATAGGCCTTCAGATAAACTGACTATCTAACCGTGTAATGATTTTTCAAATCAGACCGGGGTTCCCGAGATAAGCGCGTTCTAGCAAACAAACTCTTCAGCTTTATAATATTACGCTAGATTATTAAGATTTCGTAAAAGTAAAAAGTGCACGACTTATAAATTCATAATTATTTATAAACGCGATTTTAAGTAACTCATATACATATTTTATAAAAAATTGCTCTATATCTATTGGTGGATTATCAAACACGAAAATATTATTTTATCGAACCAGTTAAGTAGAAAATAAAAGTGTAACAACAACAAGTGAATTGAGTGTTTCTTTAAAAAAATCTAAACGAACCAGTAGATCCTGAGATTATCGCGTAACGCATTCAAACGAACAAACTCTTCTGCTATTATTTAAATTATAAGTAAGTAATATTTTTATACAAAAGTTGAAAAGTATTTAGTATATTAAAATCTGCAAACAGAATTAAGACAAATAAAATTCCTTTTGATATTGTTATACATAATATATTATATATTTCATTTCAACTGTAAACATAATTATCATTTTAACAAAAAGTAAGATGTGATGTGAGACTTTTGCTTTCTTGTAGAAGTGCAATAGAACTGAAACATATTGATAAATTCTTCCTTTTTATTTTTACACTCACATAGTAGGTATTCATTAATACATTCCAATACAATTATTCAATATTTAATAATGAATATAATTGCTCCATAATAAATAAAATATTTTATATTAATTTAAAATTCACCAAATACATTAATAAGAACCCACTGCTTATCCCATTTATATATTTTATACATTCACCAACATTTGATAATGCTGCTTTGAATATATTTACATATATTATAAACAAACAATTCAAAGTCACATTGCAATCATTCCCCGTCATTTAATTATCTACCATTTATAACTAATAAGCCATAGTTTCACATAAATAAATAAGAACATTAACCAGTTAATTGTCTATGATCAGGACATAATTGAACTAAAAAACTAGAATAATAAATACTCATTATCAACGCCCCAAGTAAACAAGTTAAAGCTTCCTATCATAAGTACGTCTTCGTTGCTCATCAATTTGTAAAAGGTAATATGTTCCAGGGAATAAGGTGTCTATGGGCCCAGAAGGCTTGTAAGGAGCTGTGTGGTAGTTTTCTGTCCTTATTTGCATTATATCTGAAAACTTCTGCGGTTCCACACTTATCCTCTTATCTAATAATGACAGGCTATCATGAAGGGAGTTTATTAATTTCTCTAATTTGGACCCTGCACTCATGTCATTACAGATGTTAATTGAATACATTGTAGAGGCCAAACCAGAACCATAAGAGAATAATGCAAACTTCTTTCCAATCAACTGTTCTGGTGATTTGCTTATTAAATATGATGCAAGACCTCCATATAGGGATGGTGTGTACATATTACCAACATTCCTAGCGATGTGTAATGAGGGCTTAGTTTTGGTTTCAAACAAATCCTTGCTGTAGGTCATAAAAGCTTTTTCTACATCTCTATCAAAGTAGGTATTTTCTCTTTTGTGATCGTTGAACTGTGACAATCCTGGGAATTGTTTTTCCCTCTCTTCTAAAGGAGTATTGAGAAAATCATTAAAACTGACTCTTCCAAGGGATTTCTGTACCAATTTACAGTATGGTGTGTGAAATAGCATGCCATCCAAGCTTAACAGGCCTTTAAAATCAGGATCTACAGTTCTCATTTTTTTACAGAATAAGTTGTAGCAATTGTCCAATGCACTTAGATAACACTGAATGGATAATTTTCCATCCACATATGGAAATTCCGAGGCTAGATCTGGCTTGTAGAAATCATAAGCGTGACACATATAAGAAGCACGAACGCCACAGTCAAAGACCAAAGGGGCATCTGGTCCAATAAGCATTGCCACTGCTCCAGCACCACCTGTAGGCCTCGCTGGGCCTTTCCCATATACAGCAATATCTCCAGCAATGACTATCGCCTTTCTTCCATCCCATGATGAAGACTCGACCCAGTTTATAGCATTGAATAAAGCGGCTGTGCCACCATAGCAAGCATTTGTACTGTCAATTCCTTCTATATCTGTGGCTCCTTCTTTGGCAAACAATGTCATGAGGAAAGTCTTTACACTTTTACTTTTGTCAATAATGGTCTCAGTACCAACCTCAAGCCGGCCAATATCATGGAGATTGATGTTATTTTTTTCAATGAGTCTATGAAGGACAGTCATACAAATAGAGTTGATGTCTTCTCTATCAGAACAAAAGCTCATTTTACTTTGCCCAAGTCCAATTGTATATTTTCCGGCTGCCACTTCATCGAATTTTTCCAATTCCACTTGATCTACATATTGCGAAGGGAAATATATTTCCATGGCATGAATGCCCACATTTTCTACTTTAGCTCTAGCCATCGTATTCAGGTAAACCGATAAAACACTGATGAATACTTAAACACAGAATTTTCTCAGAGTTAACTGTTTTGTACGTCGCGGACTACTAACGCTGAACACGTCTTGAATCAGACTCGCTATGCTCGCCTTACTCGCTTAGTACCGACGTCAGGCACAACGTAACCGGGCACGCGATGATCATACCATTGACCTACTGCGGAACCACTAACCTAACTTTCTTTTACTCTTACAGGAGTGACCGATAACAATAATTACGTGGCGCGAACCTTTTATATGAAATACGTAATTGCCGTAAAGATTGGTAATTGTTTAATTTATAAAGTTATACTTTTTATAGTTTGGGATTATATTGAACTTTTTGACATGAATTCCTAGTCGGTGCTGTCATCAGTGATCAGTCATCACAGTGACGTATGACATCGAATGTTAAACGTTCCGTTTTAAACAAGTTTCATCACATGATCTTCCTTTGAATTTTTTAATTAGTTATGACCATGAAAAGAAAATAAGGATTGCAATATGTGTTCGTTCACAACTCGAAAATGAACATTTTATATGATGTGACTTTAATGTTATATTTCTATTAGCGACCCCCTCCCAGCTTTGCACGGGTGTAAATATATATTTAAATATTATATTTAACTAGATACCTATAATATAATCTTCCTTTTGAATAACTCTGTTTTAAAAAACTGCATCAAAATCTGTTGCGTAGTTTTAAATATCTAGCGGGCATAGGTACATTGAGACAGACAGCGGGAAACAAATTTATTTTATAGAATGCAGTGATTAGATTAATCTATATTCATTTAAAATTATCTTGTATCACAATATTAATAAAATTGTGATCGCCTTTCAAAAGGCTTGACCGATTTTTATGATTATTTTTTTGTGTATATTCAGTAGATCGGAGACTAATTTTAATTTTTATACCCAACAAAATATAAGGGTTTAGCTATAATATCTTTAAGTAGGTACGTAAGTACTATTTATCGTGTCGTCTACATACATAAGAATTATTATAAACTAACAGTACGTACCCAGTCATACAGTGATACAGTTTATAATAATATTATAATTATTCTTACCTATAGAAATTTTTAGGAGGTAATAGGTACTTTCAGTGGACAATGCATGTTCTTTCTTAAATTCTAAAACAATATCTGTTAAAAAACTATTAGACGTGTCCTACGATCTCAATCGTGACCACGAATTTCTATAACGTAAGTATGATAAACTTTCACTCCAATAACGGTCACCTTTCTAAGGTCGACTCGGTGGCCACCTAGCACTCAACCAGTTTTTATTGTTTACATAATTTACATTCGTCGCGGACGCTGTACCAAGTTCAAACGAATGGAATCAGATTGGTATCGAAGACATCTTACAAGCATCAAAGAATATGTAATAATTATACGAGCACATTGAAAGTTATGTGTTTATTTAATACATATACTTATTATTCTGATATGATAAATTACCATTTCCGGTAAATAAGTTTATCACACTATTATTGAACTATCTTTATTTACGCTTCTGAGTTCTGACGGCATTTCAGTTCATGACCTGGTTATAATGTAAATCGTAATGTATGTATAGTTATTCTACATAGGTATTCAATAAGGAAGCGCTATATAACCTTGTACAAATAAATTTTAAA
Organism: Colias behrii; assembly: GCA_029959065.1. Classification (NCBI taxonomy): domain Eukaryota; kingdom Metazoa; phylum Arthropoda; class Insecta; order Lepidoptera; family Pieridae; genus Colias; species Colias behrii. The sequence goes on along the minus strand of JARWMC010000019.1, from coordinate 3,636,236 downwards.
ATATAACTGACATAAAACTTAAAGAAAAGTAGTGAATGGTAGAAAACCTTAAGGTTTCTAAATTCTAAATACATCCAACTTTTCTTATTAAGTTTTTAAAATAAAGCAAAAACTATGTTGATTTTGAGAACCTCTTTACATCAATAAGTAAGTAGATACTAAATAGTTACGTGTACATTAACTGTAGCCTGTTGGTATCAATAGTTACTATCAATATACATGTATAGGTACATACCTAATCTATGAATTAACAAGTGCATAATTTATTTCTTAGTTTCGGCAAGGTTTCGGCTTCACCGGGGTTAAAGAAAATATATTCACCGATTTTTTTTCGTGTATATAAATTTTAATATTAAGTATGTATATATATATGGGTCATTGTCAAATTTTGCGCAGGTAAACGTAACTGCAGATTTCAAAAATGTGAAAAAGAAAATATTTTAAAATTGAACTTTTCTTTATGCCTGTGCCTGTTAAAACAACTGAAGTAGGGTTAATTTAAGTTGGCCGCGATGTTTAGCTAATAATTTAAGATTTATTTCAGATTTAGTGCGTCAGGGTGGTGAAAAAATACAACTCTGTTATCATTATACTTTACCTTTTATCATAAAATTAAATAAGCCAGTCGCACATATTTTGGCTTTTATATTAATTACAGTCTTATAGCTTATAATCACCATTAGAAGTACAAGCTTTTTTTAAGTTTTACAGTAATTCATTTAAAGTTTTAGTCAACTCTGTTACTTTATGAATAATAACAAACCTTAAATTCTACACAACTCCATGAAATATCTATAAATTAACAGCTAATTACAACATATAACCGCTTCATTAACTGGCAAATTAACCTATTGTAATATATAGCAGTATTATATTGAATAGCTTTTCCTAAATTTCGTAAATATGTTCTTTAATCTTCGGGACACGAAAGTAACAGAGTTGTAACACAGTAACTTAGTTGTTCTTTTTGTACTATAAGTGAATAAATTGCATACTCTTGATATGTTTTCACGTTCGAAAAGATTGATTTTGGTTTTTAAAACATTTTCCTTACATGTGGGCTGATTTTTTTCATATGAAACTTTGATCCACAGCAAGACATTCTTTTATAATTAGTATTTCCTGCCTAGAGAATTTAACGGCCTTCTTGTCAAATATTTTATCAATAGCATACTTTTCCTTCCGATTCTTAACTTTTTCATGGCGTTTTTTAATAGCATTTACTGGATTTACTGGATTGCCGTCCTTATTTTTAGACTTTTTTCGTTTTTCTCTGTTGCATTGTTTTTAATACGTCTCGTATCTCTTGTTAACTGTTTGTAATTGTTACTTCAATTTTATATAATCTGTAAATAACTGCGATATGTTTCTCTTAACTTGCTTGCTGCTCAGCTAGCGTGAGAAGCATTTTAAGGGCGTTAATAACGGCAGAATATCCTGTAACAATATCTTCAAGGTTACATTTAATTATATATGATTTATTTACATAAAACAACTCAAAATTACTTTAGGAAACCGATTATTAAGAAAAAAAAATATTACAAATATAAAATTTCAAACAAAAGTTAAAGAATACATGCTTACTCAACTCTGTTACCATGAGCTAAGTAACAGAATGATGATAACCGAGTTGTAAATTTTACATTCTAAAAGACATAAATCATAGAATAATGCATTTAGTTATTTTTTTATTTCAAATTGAGCATAATTACCCCTTAAACAACAAATTGAACGTAAAATAATAGAAAAAAACGGTTTTACTTACGTTAATAGGGAGGTAACAATGTTGATGCGGAATAAAAACACGCGGCACGTTCAACGCCATGCGGTCGACTGAAATTCAATGTACCCCTCCCCCCGACCTAACGAACGACCACAATGGCTGCAGAAACCTTGCTCAAGCTAATAGAAAGTCGAAAACAGCGCCACCTCTATTTTGAGTAATTATTTATTTAGTAACATAGTAGAGCACACGATTCTAAACACTACGTGGGACAAAGTTAAAAAAATTTTTATAAAATAAATTTTAGCACTGATCGGTTTTAAAATCTACTCTTAGAAATATTTACAATATTCTGTTTATAGTAATATTTTAATTGATGTGGGTTGGTATATTGGAAATTGTAGTTATTTTATATTTTCTGTAACGAAGTGCTACTTGGGACAGGTCAAATTTGTATGGAAAACCCTTCTGTTACCAGAAAAAACCACAATGTTACTTTAAAAAATAAAATAAAAAATGAAAAATAGGCCTTTATTTTATTAATATATTATTAGTAATGCGATTAAGTTTGTATTTGCTGTAAGTTTTGAGTGACAGTTAACTTTTTAATGGTATAGAAGTAAAAAAGTTTTGAGGGACAAGTTTACCTGCGCAAAATTTGACAATGACCCATATATTTTAATTTTAATATTTTAGTACGGCACGACTAATAAATTAATAAGAACAAAGCTTTGTTACCATAATATTAAAGATGTAAAGATTTACTACATCGGTTTATTTATCAAAGTTATTCTACCTATCTTCGGACTTTAGTACTTTGTCAGTCGTAAAGATAACGAAATGTATTTCCGATTGACAGATTTAAGTGTGGTTTCGCAAATATTATGTACTTTGGACTTCGGTTTATAGTTACAGTCCTAGTTAGACAACATAAATATTTTTAATACCTACAGAACAGATTACCTACAACACGAATCTATGCTGTGTAGAACTGGAATTATCCATAGTATGTGTATTGTGTAGTTTCAGCGAAATATTTTTATGGTCACGATTTACAGAAGTCATGACTTTAGAATAATAAAATTATATACAATCGCATTAACTATATATTGAATCTATACATAGCTACCAAAAATTAACATCATTAGAACTAAGTATGTATTAATTTTTTTATGACGAAACATAATATCTGAAATAATATGAGACATGCTTGAGACATGTGAACACTATCTTTGCAATAAAGTGAGTTCCTACCTTTATACACACAGGATGCGAAATGCGAATTAAAAGACTGTAAAATATAATTATCTCAATAATTTATTTCAAAATTGTGATTATGGTTTATGTTGATTGTACTTTAGAATTATATATTTACAATAAATATTATGTTAAAATATAGATGACTTCCGCGGACCGTTTTATTTCATTATTTTGTCCGGGTACAAACTTATAGAACTTCACACCTGTAATTAACAATAATATTTATAATTATTACACATTTTCTATCACTTATTCTATTATGTATTACTATTTATTTTTGAGTGCTTAATAATTACCTGATGGATTCACACGAGTTTCGAATTTATCGTCATGGCCCTTAATGTTCCTTATATTTTCTTGGTCAAATAACTCCTGTAAAATAACATTTTTTGCAATAAAAATATATTGTATCCTTAAAAGTTAATAAAAACCTTCATTGATTGGAAATTTCAAGTAAGTAAGTACATACTTAGTAACCATAATCAAATCAGCAATGTCACCAAACTTAATAAAATAAAATTAATTAGTTTCTTCTCATAACGAATCGAAAAAATATATTTAAAAAAATACCTGAACGATATAGTTTTGTTTAGGTATTTTCATGTCATCAAATGTAACTTTTAAAGTGTAAGGTGCGCCGTCATCTCGCCTGTTCACAAACGCCACAGCAAAGCCCGTAGAGAGCTCTCTGGTCCATATCTAAAAGATTCAATCTTAATGTACTTTTTAATTTAATAATAACTAGTGTTCTTCGACACTAAGAATATCTTAGAAGCCTTTACGTCATGCACTCCGAGTCTTGGTAGGAAAGTATTATGGCAGAAGAAAAAATAATAATTAAAATTTGAGGCAATAAAAATACAATGCATTTTATTAATTTGAAAGGTTTACTATTTAAGACGTTAATGATATAAATTTTGAAAATAGAAAATAAATTTTCAAAACTTCCTACTGTTACTAACGATTCCTACTGAGAACTATAATATTTTTAATGATTGACTGTACGTAGTACATATTATCTCAATGGATTGACTATGATTTTTATTCGCGTCATATAAATTCTGTTCCTAAGAACCTTAGCTAAGAACAGATCTTCGTATGTCATATCTTATATATTCACATGTATCTTAAGACTTTATACGACTGTATATTAATGACAATTTTATATATTACATAAACAACTTACCTCACATTTAGACTTGCTCCACACCCTCATGCCTTGCTTACCCAACTCATCTTGATCTATTTCGATCACCTTAGAGTTTAGTAGAATCTGTTTAAATTCATCTTTTATAGTATCAAGGTCTACACTCATCATTAATGGTGCAGCCAATATGGACCAAACAGCCATTTGAACACGTGCTTGATCTTCCGAGAGACCAAAGTTTCCGATTAGCAACTGAAACAGGGAATATAATGTAAAGAGAATTCGTCGTTTTATCAATGTTAGAATTTTTTTTATAATTGTACGTTATTACTATGGTAGGCACTTCTTCCGTCTATAATAAAGAATATTAATGGCCGGTGTCACAGCTTCTGTATAATATATTAGGATTAGCCAATCTATCAGTTAATATAAGTAATAATAAATTCTTATATTTTGTAAATGACAGTAACTAATAATTCCAAACAGGTAGACAACTCATGGATGAACCGAAATAAAAAATATAAAAAAAACTACTGTTTTATATATATTTCAGTAGCAAATTCTATGACTCCAATTAAATAACATAATATTCCCAATCACCTATTTTACAAAATACCTACCATATCAGGATCATTCCAATGCCCTGGACCAGCATAGCTCGCCAACTCCGGTCGGTCAGCGAACCAATCCATTATACTTGTTAGAGACGCCCAAGAGTCCTGAATGTCATCCGCATTCCGCCATAGATTGCAGTGCTCCTTTATGGAAGCGTAGTCTGGCTGAAGTCAATTTAGTAAATAATTATTTTTCACAAAAAAATGTCATATAAAAAAATGGCAGGCACTAAAATTTTCAATTAGAAAGAATCGTCAACGGTCAAAATCGGTTCATCCAGCCATAATTTCTGGTGTCACCCCAGAAATTATGGCTGGATGAACCGATTTTGACCGTTGACGATTCTTTCTAATTTTTTCTTTCTAACTCAAAAAAAATACAGTCGAATTGAGGACTTCCACGTTTTTTTAAGTCAAAATAGTATAGTCGTAAATAAGAAAGGAGGAGATTAATTTAATTTAAATTACGAATACTAGGCCTTTCACCACTTGCTGATAATGTGCTGTTTGACACTTTTTGACGTTATTTTTCATACACTATCTCAAACTTAATTTGCATTACAATATAAGCTAAATGAAAAATATTTTGAAGTAGAAAAACCCGTCGTAAAGCTTTTATGACTTCGTTTGAAAAGTAAACTCCTTTTAAAATGTAATAGCAAATCATAATTTCCTCGTCTTCACCTTGTCTTGGTAGGCCGGCCAACTACACGAGTACACCATTGGTCGACCACTTTCATTCATCATTCTACCAAATTCCGGATAGCCTGAAAACAATAATTATTATAAGCGGGTATTTTTACAAAAAAATAATTACGACTGAAATTAATATGATAAATTTCATAAAACGATGGTAACTAAAAGCATATAAGTAATTGATTTTACTTTTAAGGCAAATTAGAAAGGCATAAGTATAAGATTTTTCTTATTTTTTGCACAAGGGTACAAAAAATTCTACGTTCTTATTTAGTATCTAGTTACGCTACGCTATCCAATGTTCAGAAACAACATAATTTACTAAAATTCTATGGTCTCTAGTAATTCCGTTCCTAATTCCTATGATAACGGTTAATTTTTATTAAAAACACGATTCTTATTAAGTACTTTTTAGTTTTTTTTACTCTGTAACCAAGGTCTTTTGTATGAACTTTGGGTATTTACCAATATCCATTTTCGATACTTCAACATTGCAGCCATCCAGTTTGATATAGTCGACGCCCCAACCCACAAAAGAGTCGATGTCAGTTTTTTCATGCCCAAGAACTCCTGGGTATCCCGCACACGTTTTATTCCCGTAGTCTTGGTATAAGAAGAATTTTAAGCCTTTGTTGTGTAACTGAAATTTATATGCTAAAATTCGTAGATATCACAAATATCTCAAATCTTTTTCATAGCGAGAATTAAAATTATTGTAAATGGATAATTTTGATGTCATGTCAATTTATTTGGTTTTGTTTCATAATCCCTACATTTTCTCAAACATAAATACTTTCGACCAATGCACGACGTACATAATAATATTTTTTTTTTTAATTATGGTAGCATCCTCTATCTCTATGGAATTTTAATACAAGTAGACCATAGCAAAAAAGTGATCACGACATCTAATCAAAAATTATCCACACTACAAGACCAACAATACACTCTTACGTAATCCCCGATATACTTCATGCCGTTCGGGAAGCGAGTCCCGTTAGCAACCAACCGCCCCTCGCGGTCACGATCATGCTCCATCCAGCAATCATCTATACCGACGTAATTGTACCCCGCGGATAGGTAACCGTCGCTTATCATTTTATCCGCAGTCCGTTTTATGAGAGTTTCGCTGTAAACAATATCTATGTTACTCGACAAAATAGGTTGGTAGTAATCGTTTATTAATCTTTTTTTTAATATACATGCTAATGGTTTATATTGTGTACGTAAGTACCGCGTTGGTTTTCAATTACTTTTTAATTGTTTTATTATTTTAACATGGAACAGTTTAACTTAGTTACATTTTTTCGCGCCTGTTAAAAAATTTGTAGCATAAAGGAAAAACTATCGCTTCGGGTCAATTTTACAAAAGCTTTTTAATTAATTTTAATGGTGCGAGTCAGAAATACGCTTATTCCAGATGCAACGCTTTGGTATAATACAACGTGTGATACTACTTAATCCTCCTGGATGATTTATTAGAAAATCGGTGGCGTAGAGGTCTGTCAACTAATCATAAATATGGAAATTAACTGAGTGTCTAAACTTCTATCTTGTGCAGTAATAATAACATTTATCAATCGTAAAAGCGTTGTTTACATTAACATAATAATATGATAATGCTTCTCTATTAAGAAAAGATAAACACTTTCAACTATCTACCCAAATGTATGTTTTTGGTGTTCCTGATCTAATATTGTATAAAACTTCAAAATATTTTAAAACAACAATGTGAACATTTACCTTATACATTCATCGGGATATTTGTTACAATCTGTAATGCATCTAAATCGCTGCCAGGTCAACCAACCCATAGGCGGAGTCAGAGCCAAGCCATTATCCAAGGCAAGCACCGAACCCACCGTCACGCACAATATCACAACATACTTCATCTGCATTGCATACATATTACCGCCAATATAAATTACACTTTTTACACCAAGTTTAAACTTAATAAAAATAGTATTCGATTAGTTGTAATCTAAAACTTATAGCTGTTAAACGTTTAAATTCAAAGTAACAATCTTCTTCGGGAATAAATTTTAAACGCGTCTTAAACGGACATCACATCAATATACAACTGTCTGAAAATTGCACCCGGCTCGCTGTCGTTGACATCGGCAAGTGTTATTATTAAAATTTAACAAGATAAGTAATTTAACAATATAATTAAATCGTTACTAGTTTGAATGCTAGTTTAACTGAAAACGTAACGTAACGAACGTAAGTTAATAAATATTAATTAAATGGGTAGTTACTAGTTAGTGATTAATAACACAAAAATAATGTTGTCGATGAATCTACTCTGTAAATATGTAACTACCCACTGTTTTACTTTATATTTACGAAGTTTTTTTCTTCCAAAATCTTTGTCTCTTTACAGCCCTGAGTCCTGACCGCAGCCACAATTGACTTTATAGACTGCAACTGTAGACTGCTCTTACAATATTAAATTACAAACACACCTTGATATTGATTGTAAGATTATACAGATTACCTACCTTACAAACGACTCGTTATTATGACTGAGCAAAACGCAATACATGTGTGTTTAAAATTCTACAATATATGCATTTGGAGAAGGTGATAACATGGGAATGTTTTAAGAACGCAGCACGCTATTACTATTATCATCTAGCTGGTATCTAGTGAATTTTAGTAGCATCGTGACATGAATAATAATATGAACTACAAAGTAGGTTTACAACTTTCAATGTATTCCAAATATGAATATTATAGGTTAGCTCAAAGTTCGTTTATGAATCAAATGTTAAATTGCTCATCCTATGTGAGCCCTACTTATTTATACATTGCTATGTACCTATTACCTGTGGTAATACCTACTACCCCTACTTTAGAGTATGTATTAGCTAATAGATACATAGTCTAAGACCCCTACTAAATATTAGGGTAAAAGTGGGATAGATGCCCCACTTTTTGAAATAGCCTCATAATTTTAAAAACATGAATCTTATACGAACACTTTGTATGAATATAGCTAGGTTAATTATCTGTTTTGAATTACTATATATATTTTTTATCCTATCATTTATAGATAATGTGTAATAAATATTTTTGTAGAACACCTTTTTTGAGGATAGATGCCTACCTAGTTGCATAGTTGCCCCACCATGAAAATACTAAGGAGGATAGATGCCTGCAGAGTGGGATAGATGCCTTACATACTCTATAAACGCGAAATCTAATAAAATTTATATGATAAACCAGCAAATGTCATGTTAACATAGTTGTTCTGTTATCCAAGAATATACTTGCGCTCGCACTTCTTCTTTTCTTTTGTATTTTCATGGCGTGGTTCTCCTACAATCAGTATAAGGGCAGATCATTAATAAGTACCTAAGTATACATAACAAAAAAAAGCAAATTAAACGAGTAAAATCGGTTAACATAGAGAAAACCTCTGACGCAATCAGGTAAAAATATAAACACTACCTGTGATTATCGATAATAACATGTATATATGTATTGGGGGATAGATGCCCTTAGAGGCCCCTAAGGGCATCTATTCCTCGAAAAAAAAAGGGGCAACTATACTCTTTGATAAGGATAGCTGCCCCAGTATTTTTTTTTTTTATTAAATAAAAACAAAAGAGCCACTATTTTCACTTAGATTTGTACTTAATGAACCAGTGTATAGACATATTAAGAAATATAGTGAAATTTATTAATACTTATAAAGTTATGCAAAGGCAAATATCAACCTTTTTAAATTTTAACGTGTTCGTGAAGTTCGCCGCGGATATTATAACACGCACTAGCGAAACACGTCTTCACCAAACAACAGCTCATGCGTACCCGAGGTGCGGAGTGATAGGAGCTCCTATTTAAATCATTAATTCGTAGTCACGACTCTGGGAAGTGAGGTTTTTTGAAAATGAGGCATCTATCCCGGTGCGGCATCTATCCCACTTTTACCCTATATGAAGGCGAAATTTATGTAAGAAATAAGAATGTATGAATGTATGAATGTCTTTCGCGCGAAAACCACTAAATAGATTTTAATGACCCAGCTTTTGTACCAGAATAACTATATATACCTATCTACCTGTCTATACGTGTGCTATAAGTTATAGAAATAGGTACATACTTGCTATCGCCCGCGGGTTCGTCCGCGTTTGAAACCGCGCAGCATAGCTAGTAATGTAATATACCTTTTGTGTAGGTACAAGAATCTTCTTTTTCTAATAAATATTCATATTTTTAAAGAAAAATGATTTATAACCAGAGATAAATATGAATAATGAATGTAGAACATCTTTACCTACCTTTGTCGTGATAAAGCGTTTTCCAGATCCATAATCACAAAGCTTTCTTTGTCTATTGTTTATGCCGACACGGGCTATTGAACTTACGCACGTATGTTGGTACTTGTAACATGGTTCTACATAATTCCACATCAAAATGTAGATTGGTTAGGCCGTTTTCACATTGTGTGGGAGGACGGGACCAATTTATTAAACATGAAGGTAAATGTAAATTCCCTAGTCGGATTGCGTAATTCAATGATGTTTCGACTTACCTACAGTAATCGGTTGGTTTGATATCTTCAAACAACAAACTGCTGTTATCAACATAATTTTATCTTAATTTCTGTAGGAATTTCATTACTCCGGTCGAGTTCCTGAGGCGTGGTCATAAAAAGGTCGAAAGTTCAACGAGCTGGACAAACACATTTAAATGTTAAAATTCTAAAACTTAAACATAGGAAGCTGAACAAAATTTGTATCAAATAGTGGGCTGACTTTTCTTATTTCGTTTAATTAAATTTCACTTTATATTGTAAAAAAAATGTCTAAATTAATTTTTATAATAGTAACTATTATAAAAATTACAGGGAATATTAATTATTAAGATTTAATTAAACTTTTCAAGCCATTTATGAATTAAAAATATCATCAAATCACATTTCCATAATATATTATGTACCCATTGCATTATCATTTAATTTACCTACTCCTACTAAGGTCTACTGATTAACTATCCGTTATACATTTTTTTGTAAAAAGAAACGATTAAAACTAATCAATATGGAAATTTCATTTCTAATAAGTTATAATTTACAAGCTTTAAAAAAGGTTAGCAAGCTATTTAGGGCACCTTGTACCCTCATACAGTTGTACAATATTTGAATTTCTATGTAAACAACACAATAATTAATGAACATCGTAAAATTTAATCACCACATTGCAGATTTTTTATTTACAATTTACAATTTTTTTGAAATTGCATGAAAAAATATTATTGTAGTGACAATAAAAATATTATATTTTAAAAATATATTATAGCGTAACGGAACTCTCCACATCCATCGTGCCTATAATGGAACGCAAACGCATCCAATCGTAAACAAAGAAAACCGTGCCGCCGCCAGAGACTGACGTTAATTTAAAAAATTACAAAAACAATCGAGCGTGCGATTTAAAAAAATTCTAATAGTGATTTTAAAAGTGGAATTATTATGTGAGCCTTGAAGATAATTGATAATATAACAAATATGAGTGAAATAAATTTCATAATCTATAATTAGATTTGATATAATATGTGATATCGCCAGCAGGAAATCCCGCAGGAAATGAAGACATACAAGTCGCGAGCTCGCAGACTTAATTTAGTTTCTATTTGCAAAAACCATGGGCACGTTGTATAAAGAGCTTTTTAAATTATACGACTTGATTCAAAGTGGCGAATCGAGGTAAAACAATATTATTAAAACGTTGAACAAGTACAATACTCTCAATAATGAAGCTACTATTGAAGTTTGTTTATTTACAGATGTGTTGATCGATATTTGAGTGAAAATACAGTAGATTTGAATCTAATTTTACCATGTAAGGGTATTGGAGTTTTACATTTAGCTGTAGGAATAGAACCATTGGATAAATCAAAAGAATGCACTGAAATAATTTTAAAGAATGGAGGAGACCCAAATATTATGTAAGTTTCATACCATTTATCCTAGATTAAATTTTCTGTTAAGTACCTATAATAATTAATTATTTACAGAAAATTCAATTAGTGTTTGAAATATATTTGTTGAAATTATTATAATTGGTAAAGCTGACAGAAAAATATTACTAGGTCAGCTACAAAAATACAATATTTACTTTTGATAACCTTTCACATTTATAAAATAACTATATTATAGATAACTAGCTTACCGCCCGCAGCTTCGCCCGCTTGGTCTTAAACCTAATAAATTATATACTAAAACCTTCCCCTTAAATCACTCTATCTATTAAAAAAAACCACATCAAAATCCGTTGCGTAGTTTTAAAGATTTAAGCATACAAAGGGAAATAGGGACAGAGAAAGCGACTTTATTTTATACTATGTAGTGATGTATTAAAAGTATTTTTATATTTCATCACTTGTATTTCATAACTCATACAAGTCCCGAAAATGAAATAAGCAATTTATTGTAGTAATGACGATGGTGTGACACCCGTCCACATAGCTGCAATATGGGGCAGGGTGGACAACCTAAAGCTGCTGATAGGCTGCGGAGGCGACCCATACCAGAGAGACCTGGACGGCTTCTCCGCTTTTGACTATGCTGTGCGGGAACAGCAGTGGGAGGTGTACGACTATCTACATAATGTAGTGGACGACAAGGATGACTCGTTTGGATCGCACTGCGCTTATACTATAGATTTGGGTGAGTCAATTTGTATATTTATTTATTTGTCAATTTTTGTACCAACCCATGTTTAAAATATTTACAAGACGTATACAGTAAACATATTATAATAATTACAATATTTTGCACATACAATAATTTATGTAATTTCAAATAGTATGATGAACATTTCTTTTAACTAAGTCGAAGGGAAACAAAATAGCAGAAGTAAATTGAGATAATAAAAAACAATTTTTATAGTAAATTAGGAATAATTATTTTTATTTTATTTTTAAAGTTATTAAACAGTGACAAGTATAAACAAACAAAAACAAACAAAGCAAAAAATCATTAAAATTTGTTCAGCTGTTCTTGAGTTATAAGTTGTATTAATAAACTTTTATATGTGTATACAGGGTGTAATCGTTAAGTGTGCACAGGCGATTATTCCGTAACTATTAGAGATATCAAAAAACTTTAAACTGATATCGAAAGTACTTAACCTAATTATTAAAATGGCCATAATACATTTTTTTAAATAAAACGAGAAATATCTAAAAAATTAACATGAAACCCCCCCATACATTTAGTATGAGATATGAATATCCCATGTACATTTAATATGAAAGATTATAGCTTTTTCTTACTTTTTTGGTTTTCTGCTTTAATTACTTCGCAAATTTGAAGGAAAGTTCATTTAGAAACTGTAAATAGAGCTCCTCATTGTATTGAACAATGAGGATGTCACTTCAAAAATCTGCTATGGATACAAAATGTATGGGAAATAAAATGTATGGGAGCGTTTAATGAAACATTTTTGGATATTTCTCGTTTTATTTTTAAAAATTTGTTATGGCCATTTTACTCATTAGATTAAGTACTTTCGATATCAGTTTAAAGTTTTTTGATATCTGCAATAGTAACGGAATAATCGCTTGTGCACACTTAACGATTACACCCTGTATAGATAGAAATATAGATAGATAGATATAGATATTTTTCGTTTCAATAAACTCAAAGAAATTAAATGAGTTCAAATATGGTTCATGGTACAAGGTGCATGAACAGGTGGTCCCAATCTTATAATGGTGCAGCTTTAAGTTCCATCTGTTTGCAATACTGGATTATAATTGGCAAGTTATTTTAAGCAAGCACCTGCCACTGTTTCTTATACATTGCTATATACATTTATATTTTGATGTATTATGCCTTGTTTAAATCATCTCTTGGTTTTTATGTAATAACTACTGGTGTGATAATATTGTTTACAAATTAAAATAATTTACATAAAAATGCTCACAAATTTATGAATTGATTATTATTATATAAGTAGTATATTTTATTATTTTATTTACGTAACAGTGAAACGGCTATTCCATATCTGAATGATATTTGGAGTTTTGAAAAATAAAAACTGTTTATTTCCTGTTTGTTACAATGCAATACTTTTTAATTTCTGACCTTTCCTCCTTATCATATTAAATACTGTAGAGTTATGTGTTTTATGTAAATTATTTTGATACACACCAAATAAAATTGCTGTTTTTTCCTCTTAGATGCTAGGGTTGACACATGGGTAATAACTCAGGCCCCGGAATCACAGACACAATAGAAAATCTATTGTGTCGTGGACCGATCGGGCCGTTCGGGGCTCAATGGGTTAAAATCTTTAATTTAGCAGGTTTTAGGTTTGATATAAAAAAATACATTTATGTTACTTAGTAATTTCCTACGGACAGTTTCTTTTATATTTTTAAAATTTTTATTAATTATTAACTAAGTAAATGTTTAAAAAAAACATAAAATACATGTTTTTTCTTAAGTTTAGATATAGGTAGGATACACTAATTGCAATTACCAAATTTTAACGAAACACAACATAACCTTACGCAAGAATTTCGTAATAACATAACATACACAACTTGATTTCAACCTGATATGAGTCACACAAAGTTAAAGTTTCACAACACTTCCTTTGTGAATGAATCGCTAAACAAGTTCTTGCGGGAACAGATCTCGGCTGCGAGCTAGGTATTTCGCGAAAGTAAAATATTTATAATTTTTCCCACACTGCACTTTATAGATTGGTATCTCATTTCCCTGCCATATGGGGTATAATAGCTGAAAGTGTAGCATTTACTTTATAGGATTGCTCAATCTTATAATGTTCAATCTGGCTAAAAATTTGTAAAATGTTAAGGCTAACTAGCTTTTATTACTATCTTTACTTTCAAGCTACAGGGTGGTATTTATTATTCTCGATAAACTATATCAGATACATAGTAACCATGATTACCTACATATTATATGTTAAAATTATATTAATATAATGTTAAAGAAAATGTAACTGTCTCAGTTTTTATAATCCTTCAAAAAGTTAACTCATAAAGACTTCAGTATTCCAATGCTCTTCATTTACCTACCTACTTTATTCACGCATAAAAAAGATAATTGATGAAAGCGAGCAACAGCCGTTAAAAAGGATGTATAAATTAACCTTCAAGCGGGCGCGCGGCCATTTGTAACGGAAGCGGGCGCGCGTAACCGAAAAGACGTTTGGGATGAATAAAAGAAATAAAGCACCAATTATTCAATAATTATTTATTTATTTGCATTTAGATGTATTATCATTGTCTTTAAAGTCTATTTTGTGAAAAAAAGTAATTAAAATTATGAAAAAGAAACAATTATTAAACTAATTAACATAACTCAAATATTCTTTGGATCATAACAAAAATTAGGAACACAAAACCCTTTTATATGTCGCAGACTAGTAGGTATACTTAGTCAAATTATAAAAAAATACAAAATAAGAATAAAAATGAATCAACTTTGGTTTAGTTTTCATCAGAATCAGTTTCTTTGTCCATATAACATTGATTGCAAATAAACGTTGTATGACTTCTGCAAATATTTTTCATACATTTCACACATTGCGTTTTTGATTGCCTCCTCTTTTTGGCTGGACATATTTTACAAGTTCCTCTGCATGTGCCAGAACTAACTGCTTCTGTATCAGCAGCACCAACCTCCATATTCAAATGCTCTCTTATGTTTCTTTTTAGTTTTCTTGGAAGGCCTGCCATCGTTGATCTTCTTTGGACGTACTCTTTCGTCAATTCAGTGCCTAATGCCCGTAAATACATACGTCTTTTCTTTATAGTTACATTGTTTGCCCTCAATATCACCATACTATTTATTCCTGCAATATCCAGAAGACGAAAGAATAGCGTCAATGGCCATCTATTATTCTTCCTTGACACCGAATACATTTTTACTTTTTTATCGACTTCATCGACACCCCCCTTTGTTTTATTGTAAAAAGTAACGATGCTGGGTTTGCGCTTCTCATTTGTACTTTCATCTATTTCTGCAGCACAATGAAGTGATGATATAAGAACTACAGATCTTTTCTTTTTAGGTACGTAAGATACGAGAGTTGCTGTATCTGAAAATCCAAATTGACTTGAATATTCAGGTTTATTTTTATCTATAAAGCAAGGAGGTATTTCTTTCTTGTTTTTGCGGATGGTACCCACAACAGAAATCTTATGATCCTTGGCCAAATCATTCGTCAGCGGCACACTGGTATACCAATTATCGACAGTAAGGTTTCTCCCAGTGCCAGAAATTGGTGTAATTAGCCTCTTCACGACGTCTGATGCAGCATTACTCAACTGGTATGGGCCTTCAGGCTGCTTGCCAGCATAAAGTTCAATATTTAGGACGTAAAACGTAGCAGCATCTACTAGTGGATAAAGTTTGATGCCGTATTTGTCGGGCTTTGATTTCATGTACTGTCGGAAAGGACATTTTCCTCGAAAGCCAACCATCATCTCATCGATTACAACATTCTCTCCCACTGAATATGGCAAAAGACAGTTTTGTGTAAACATATCTAAAACTTCTCTTATTGGCGCAGCTTTGTCTAGAGTACGACGAGCTTGTCGCGTAGTAGCATCATCAAACCGCAATGAATTCAGTAGAAATTTCATTCTTTTCACTGACATAGTAGTAGGAAAAATAGGTATACCTGTCCCATCACTTGCATATAAATCTTCTAAATTAGCGTGTGATGTCTTCAAGGATCCCGCTATGTACAATAATCCGAAAAGTGCTCGGATTTCCACCGCATCTGTCGGTTTACAGTCACGTATTCTGTTATACGATGGCACTTTTTTTTTAATAAATTTGTTGGTATGTCTAACAACTTGTTCAATAATATTCTCTGAAATGAATAAACTCCAGGCTTGCGTAAATGTCGTCACACCCACACCATTTCTACGAATACCCGCATCTTCGGTTAGAATATTTTGAACTCGACGCCTCACTCTATTATTGTTAGATATTTGCCACTTCGTTACTTTATCGCGCCCAGTAAAGCAGCTACTTATTTCTGAAAGTGGCAATTCATCCTCTTCTGAGTCCGAACAGTTTGATTCCTCAGCAGGTAGAGGTTCCTCTGCAACGATGTGGTCGGAAGTTTCAGAGCCTTGGTCGCTAAGCTCCGATTCACTTTCTTCATCGTCTTCATTTAGTAACTCGAGTATTGCACTTTCTGACAACCGTCCACGACTCATTTTATATAAAAATATCCAAGCTTAATTCAATAATACTGAATGATGGCCGAAGAACTACTATGAGAGTGAACGAGGGTAAGTCGCGTTAAGCGTCGCGCGTAACCTTTTCGACGACAGGCGCGTGTAGTCCTTTCGACGACTGCGCCGGAACTAAAACAATTGCGATCTGTGAAGTGGGGGGAGCGCCCCGTGCGATGGTTTATTCTTTGTTTTACTCCCAATGACATAGCGACAGGCTACTAGAAGTGACAAATAAATGTAGTGGGTAATATTAGTAATATGAATGAAAATGTACTAAACGCGGTCGATTAGACTACGCGCGCCCGCTTGAAGGTTAAAGCTCTTGTATGCATCATTAGGAAATTGCACACTCAACAGAAAACGATGTACTCTACCTACTACCCATTGTTGGCTAAAGAATATAAGGCCCTTCGCATTCCTAATCGCATTTTTTTTACTTATTCGTGGAATATTCTCTTTTGTATCCCCAAAGTATTTGTATTTTGTGGATTTGAGTAACGCAAAACAGAGAGATAAACGAAAAAATAATCGCTATGAATAATTACAAATTACCTAAATAAAAACTTTACGCATATGCATAATCTATTATGAAAAATGCTAATAGATCCACATAATACTTAATAATTATATGATGCACGAAAAAGTTGGTGTTATAGATATACAATATTTGTATATCACTTATGCGTGTTATGAGCGTATAATAAGTATGTATGTCGTGGCCATATCGTAGATTTGCTCATTTCATGAAATGGCCAATTTAGTTTGGCCAGATCGTTAAATCGTCAACGTTTCACGATTTGGTCATCCACATTTGGCCAGATCGTCGATCCAGCCATTTCACGAAATGCGACCATTTTTGTTTCTTTTTTAAAAAGCAATTCGCTTCTGGCACTCGCCGGCCGCTGCCGCGGCACGCTCGCTTTGCTCGCTCGGCTCGTGCGTTGTTTATTAAAGTCTAACCTAACCTAACCTAACTGTTTTCTATTGAAAAAACCATTCGCTTCTGGTATTCGCCGGCGCTACCGCGGCAAAACAATGACAATAAACAAGTTCTTAAAATATTCTGAATTTTTTAATGTTTTATGGACTCTCTAAGATATTTTATACGATCTGGCCAAATGTCGATGACCAAATCGTGAAACGTTGACGATTTAACGATCTGATCAAACTATGTTGGCCATTTCATGAAATGAGCAAATCTACGATATGGCCACGACATGTACAGGTAAACTTCCTCAAAGAGCCTGTTTCGTACAATACGATTGTGGGCTCTTCATTGTCTGTATGTTTGCATATCACTTCCTAACTTTGTTGACGCTTTTCAGTTTTCCATAGATGTTAGTAGATTATTATTCAATATTGTCATTGTGTAGTTAGAGCGAATGTTCGTTATAATGTACATAGGTACGCAGGGTTTCTTTTTTAATGTGTTTTGTTTAAAATAACATTTACATTTATCAATACAAACATTGTACTTCGGGTTCTTACGAAATCTTTAGGTATACCATTAACAAAATTACAGAATTATCGAGATCTATATGGTCATAAAATTAAATTGATTCACACAAGATGCATGTTTATTAGTTTTTTCCATAATACTTTATTATCGAACCCACGCACGGTAGGGAGATTGTGGGCGTTGATCATTAAAATAGTTGGTAATTTATATTCGACTCGACTGCGCCAAAAACCAAAACCTGACGGACTTAGGAAGTAACAATGCGGAGGCTTGACCGTAATTGGTAGCTTTCCTAATTATTATGCTAAAGTGTTTCGTCCGGTCGCCGATACTTATGTGGGCGATACTTATGGTATAAATGCTTTAGGTTTGGTATTTATTACGAAATGAATTGATAAAGACCACGTACATATATGGATGTTTATATTACAGACAACTAAAACAAATTCTTTATTGAGAAATATATTATTATTCAAGTTCTTTTGTGTCTTCCTATTTTAATCTATACTAATATTATAAAGCTGAAGAGTTTGTTTGTTTGTTTGAACGCGCTAATCTCAGGAACTACAGGTCTGATTTGAAAAATTCTTTCGGTGTTAGATAGCCCATTCATCGAGGAAGGCTATAGGCTATATTATATCATCATCACGATAAGACCAACAGGAGCGAAGCCACGCGGGAGAAACCGCGGAGCGCCGCTAGTTAGTTATAAAGATAACTCGCTTTTGAATTTCGGGAACTATCATAAATTCGAATTGAATGATGAATTATGAAATGAAAAACATTCAATGAGTACCTAAACATTATAATTTAACTAAACTTTTGATCATTTTTCAGACAAAATTTTAGTATCAACAGACCAAGTAGTGGCGGAATATGAGCCTGTTACTAATGACCAACAACAACGTATGTCAATACGAAAATCTGACATGGTCCGAGAGTGGTGCGAAAAAAACACCTTTACCATGAACAAATTATACCCCACTATACTCGGAGACACGTATCTTATAGACGAGTCTGAACCCTGGCTGGTAGACTTAACAAACCTGAACCTCAAAGATAAAGAAGATATAAACGACACAATAAACACGTTTAAAACGTGCAAATCGAAAGCAGAAGTAGAAATAAGCGGCATCCAACCTCTAGAACAAACGGTGGACAAAACTACAGAAAGTAATGATCTCAAGCAAAGAATTAGTATGTATGAAAACTTCTCTCTACCCGGATCTCCGAACTGCATCACGCATGTCAATTACCATTCGAAGAGTAGTTTGAAAAAGAAGAATTCGTCTAATTTCAAGAGCAGATTGACGGAAGAGTCTCTTATAACGGACGACAATTCAAAGGATTTGGACAAAGCTGTGATAGTTATGCAAAATAAGACGAATGAATGGTTATCGTCGTGTAGTGATGAAAATAAGGTTTTTAATACAAGACGCTCGTCAGCTAGTAGTGGTGTGAGCAGTAACTTCTCTGGGAGCATTGTGCTTGCAAATGTTCATGAAGAATATAAGTATGAGGACAAGGAAGAAGATGTTGTTCTTATTGAGAAGCGGTTGAAGGTTTCTTCTATCGTGTAAGTAGCAATTTTTAATTTACGAGCTCATAATAACTACTTTCTAAATCAATTTTGCTTGCCGGTTCAATAACTTACTTAAATCGGTCACTTAGTTGCATGTAATAACTACATATTTTAAATTTTATTTTGTAGTTTTTAATTAATTATCACATCACCCTTGAGCTAGTGTAAATAGCAGGTTTAGTAATAGTGATGTAGGAAATCATCACTGACAAGTATCATCAAAATCTGTCTAGTTATTTACGCATGAAAGAACCACAAACACACATCAATTCCAAGATACATTCTTACAAATATTCGCCTCTACGCTATTACTATAATATAACTAGATTTCCGCCCGCGGCTTCGCCCGCGTTTTCAAAGGAAAACCCGCATAGTTCCCGTTCCCGTGGGATTTCCGGGATAAAACCTATCCTATGTGTTAATCCAAGTTACCCTCTATATGTGTGCTAAATTTCATTGTAATCGGTTCAGTAGTTTTTAGGACGTGAAAGAGTAACAAACATCCATACATCCATACATCCATACATCCATACTTACAAACTTTCGCCTTTATAATAGTATTAAGATATAATCATATTTAATTCTTTCATTTTTAATAATTTTCCAGATTACCAGTAGACGAAGCAGCAGACCAAAACTCGCCCGACCAAACAATTCTATCCGTAGCCTCCTCACTACCTCCATCCATGGAGTATGACACCAACACGCTCAGAGCTGAACTTACCAAGCTGGGATTCAAACCTGGGCCCATACTGGATAATACTAAAACATTGTACTTGAAGAAATTACAGGCGTTGAGGAAAAACCCCATTGTGGCCAAGAGTAACGAACAAGGCAAATGTGAGTAAAAATATAATTTTACAAGTGTGAATGTAATTTTTTTCAAATTGTTACTGCTGTAAAAAGATGATAAATTTCATAAGATACATATAATTAATAGACCTTAGTACTTTTTTTAATAAAAACTAAAAAATTATATATAATGTAAAAGAGGACACGATATTGATGTAATTAAGGATGTGTTAATATTTCTCAAATTGATTAACTCCAAGTACGAAATAAAAAAACACGTAAGAAATAGAAAGTGCTTATTTTAATCCATGTAAGATGTATTGAATGGTCTTGTTTTGACTTGTGTTATCCTGTTAAAATTTTGTCTTAGAACCTGTATAGTCGATATTTCGACAAATAACAAATGAAACATTTTTAACAAACAGAAAGTCTTTCCTGTTAAAAATCTGCCAAACTTAAGGAAAAAATGGCTTAAGGAATTTAATTACACACACTACTGTTATAAATATTATTCCAACGTAATCCTTTAGGAACAAATGAACTAGGTAAAGCTTTCGGTTCAATTATCTATTATTATACTAGTTCAATCCATACTAATATTATAAATGCGAAAGTAACTCTATCTGTCTGTCTGTTACTCAATCACGCCTTAACTACTGAACCAATTTGCATGGTATAGAGATATTTTGATACCCGAGAAAGGACATAGGCTACTTTTTATCCCGGGAAATAGGATAGGTTTTATCCCGGAAATCCCACGGGAACGGGAACTATGCGGGTTTTTCTTTGACTGCGCGGGCGAAGCTGCGGGTGGAAAGCTAGTTATCTATATAAATAATTTACGAAGATTAAAATAAATAATAATTGATGTTAAAACTTTTTAAATCTATTTCTCTTATCTCTATAAAAAATTTGGCATTTAAATTTTTTGACAGAATTGACACTAATTATGAAATTATTTATTTTGTAAATGCACTTTTTAATTTTTAAATCTTATATTTTATTATTAATTTAGTTATAATGATAGTTAAAAATATAAAATTACCAAGTAAAACATTAAAATTGCTCAAGAACGGTAATTTAGATTAGAAAGTTCTCTACTACTGTAGTCAATACTAATATTTTTTTATGGAAAGATTTGTATTTATACATATTTGCATAAGTTTGGAATGAGTAAACTAAACACTCAATAATTTCCAAACATTCTAAGTTCATAATGTATTTGCAAGTAACCTAGTTTTGTTATAAAAAGACAAAGTTATATTTTATTTTTATTCTTTCACCATTTGTAAAATTATGAACACTTATTCCAATTTACAGCATACAGCATAGAATTAGAGAAATCCCTTCGCAACGAGGACTGGATGCAAAATTTATCACCTTACATTGAGTTAGAGAACAAAGCAAGAGCAGATTTCGCGAATCCCAACAAAAAATGGCGGGAGGGAACTACAAAAACATCGTTTACGTATTTATTATTGGATCCGAGGCTTACTAATAACCTGCCCGCTAGAGCCTCTAAGCAAAATAGCCATTTATCGTGGGTGACCTTCGTTAATTCCATATTTTATGTTGGGAAAGGTAAGTGTAATATACTTTTTAATTGTAAAATATATTTTATTTTAATGATACACAACTCGTATGTTTCGTAAGGATTAAGAGCAATAAGTTTTTTTTTTCATTTATAGCTTGCTCACAACTTTGTAAAACATATTACAGAAATTAAAGTTGACGAATTTGATGAAATCTAACGTACTGTACGTAACATTATGACATGAGACATAATTATGTTGCTTAAAATCTTTTTATAATATTATAAAGCTGAAGAGTTTGTTTGTTCGAACGCGCTTATCTCAGGAACTACTGGTCCGATTTGAAAAATTCTTTCGGTGTAAGATAGTCCATTTATCGAAGAAGGCTATATATCATCACGCTAAGACAAACAGGAGCGGAGCAATGCGGGTGAAACCGCGCGGCACAGCTAGTAAAGTATAAAATCTAATGGGAATAAGTTAAGCAATTAAACTCTAGCTTTATTGTAATAAAAAAGTTTTGGTAATTTAGGGAGCCTTATCTTTTGAGTTAATCGTTTTTTGAAGTGATTCAGAATTTAGTTAATGTAAAATAAGCAATAACAATACTATTTCGTCATACGATAACTGTATTACGTAATTCAACGAAAAAATCTTTATTTTAAATAACTCATAATATTACTGTTGCACTAGAAGCAGGCATTTTTTTTTATTTACATACTTTTTACGTAGGTAAGTAATTAGGAGGTTTCTTATTAATTTATTAATAATGCTATTAAAATTATAAAGCTTTTTTGCCAGTGGCTCGCGCATTCTTGAATTTATATTATTCAGCATGGACATAAAATATAAAATAACTGTTATTCTATGAGTAAAGTAAAAAATAAAATGATTAACGAAAATAATATTTATTTTGTTAATCTAAAAGGATTATATTTATCGTGTTTATGTTTCAATTAAGTATTTATTAAGACCTTGTTGATAGCTTATCTAAAGAAGTGCCATCAAATCATTCAAGTGCGATAACAATATGATAACATTATTTGTTTTCTAAATATTAATTGTTGTATTTTCTAGTGTTTGATTTTACGCTAATATCATAAGTATAATGAATAAATCGCGTTTAAAATCTTTAATTTCCAAATATTTGCTGATTAAACAAATAATTTTCTCTATCATATTCGTGTAACTTACAAAAATTACGACACATTGAGATTTTTTTAATTACTATTTTCCACGTCCTAATCTTCATGTAGAAACAATATATTAGTTACTAGCTTTCCGCCCGTGGCTTCGCTCGTTTTGTTTAAAACCTAATAAATTATATACTAAAACATTCCTCGAGAATCACTCTATGTATTAAAAAAACGCATCATAATCCATTGCGTAGTTTTAAAGATTTAAGCATACAAATACAGAGACGTCGGAAAGCGACTTGTTTTATACTATGTAGTGATTTCTGAGTCAAAGAGGCTATTTTCCTTAGTTTTTATCATAAGCTAATCCTATACTTGACTAGCTGCGCCCCGCGGTTTCACCCGCGTGGGTCCGCTCCTGTTGGTCTGAGCGTGATGATATAATATAGCATTCCTCAATAAAGGGGCTATCTATTATCTAACACCGAAATAATTTTTCAAATCGTACCAGTAGTTACTGAGATTAGCGCGTTCAAACAAACAAACTCTTCATTCAGCTTTATTATATCAGTATAGATACGAGATTTTGTTTTCGTAAAGTTATCAGGAAATTAAGCTATTAACTCAACTTTATTCAAATGTTTTATTTGCAGGTAAACGCTCGCGGCCCTACTCCCATCTCTACCAAGCGTTAACTCTATGGAAGCGTGACTTCCGCCAGTCCAAAGACAAAAAAGTTCAACACATACTCGACATATGGAACGACAAAGTAGGTGTTATATGTTTGCATATTTTTCAAAACGTCATACCAGCTGAAGCATATACTTATGAAGCGTCCATGATAGATGTTATTGGCATACAAAATTTGAAAAATTTAAAAGCAGGTAATTATTATGGGGTCGCGGCTTCTTGGCCGTTGAAGGAACGACGAATGTTCGGCTTGTATTTATTGTATAAGGCAATGCATATTTTCCTTAGTGAAGGAGAGAGGCAGTTACGGCCTGATGATATAGACTGATTATAGTGAATTTAAAATGGATGTATTAAATTGGTTGTTTATTTCTTTATTTTAAAGACGCATTAATGAAATGCTTAGTACTTTAAAAATGTGAAATAATTAGAAACTAAGAGATTACAAGACATACATCTACAAGTAGAAAATTAATAATTTTAGAAAATTTATCATGCATATTTTGGAGGATTTTTTAAATACGTTTTTAAATACTTTAAATTGTCTATGTGACAGCGATTTTTGGCGCATCAAAAATAAAAACTAATGCTACTTAGTTCAACAAAATTTTTGTAGTTATAATGAAATCTAGATTCCATAAAAATATGGAATATTATGTGAAATGTCTATTTGTATAACAGTATTACTTAATGCCTAAAGCCCTTTAATCTATATTATTTATATAGATAACCTTGCCTGTAATTTATTGTAGTTTTATGTTTATTTGTGTACCTTGACAATCTGTTACGAACAGCCAAAGAGTTCCCAATTTTACTCCAAATAATTGTACCCTGAATAGGTGACGGTTTTAGTAATAATATTGAGATTATTTATGAGTATAAAGATAAAATAATTAAATTATTGATTAATATAAGTAAAAAGAGTAGTTCAAAATACGCGGTTCGAATTGAATGTTAATTGCAAGCCACGGCTAATGGAGAAGTAATAATAATTTATACATTTATAATAATATGATGATTTCGATGATTAAAAAAATAGTAAATTATTTAACTAAAAACACTCATTATAATTTTATGTACTTAACCTAAAAATAATTAGTAATATATTTTTTGCTTGTTAATTTTAACTTTTTTGCAATGTGTATTACCGTCACCTACCCTGTTTTACGTAATTTAACTTACTTTACTAACTTATATGAAGTATAATATAATAATATTTGAATTTTGTGTAATTTTAAGCTTTAATGTATTAATAATAATGTATTGTATTATGTAAGTTACCCCATATCTTTGGATTCTCGTTAGACTAGAGTGTGATGCTATAATTTGTGATAAACTTTTGTCAAGTATTAATCTAAACTGCCTGCTTCTTTTAATACTAACCTTTTCTTTTATAAGTAACAGACAACATATTTAATCCTTAGTTACCTCCTTCCACGACTTGTCTAGTCCGACGAGAATCTTTGCTCCTAGTCAATTTATATTGCATAATTTACACGGCAATCTTTTGTATTATACACTTAAGGGAAATTGAATAAAACACTTTATAAGAAATAATTTATTTTTATTCCTTTTTAACGTCTCGAATTTCTTTTCTAAGAAAATCAAACTTTGCTTTAGTTACATCAAAAAAATACACAAATGTATAATATATTCGATACTATGATACAACGCTCTCGGTGCATACCAAATGACACTGGTATATAAAGTAAATGAAAGCATAGACATCGTGCCGAATGAGTTAAAATATTTCAGTCTATAACAATCAATGCACTGCGCCGTACGAGATCATATTATTACTTGCATACTCTCTTTACATTCATACGAAATCATCGATTGTTTTTATGTATTTTAGTCACATTTCTTGTATTAATTCAACAGTTACATTGTTAACAAATTCGACTTTGAAACAATACAATAATACAAACAATCAATGAGGTATCCGATAAAACAAAAATTCGGCTTCAAAGTTTATTCATAATCACTGGTTTACAAAAGAAACGTTTAGGCCCCTTAACTTTTATTTAATAAATCGTTTATTAATTTCTGAAACAGGTACACGCGTACATTGACTAAAGTTGAAATATAGCGACCGGAACAAAACCAACCGTTTCCGACAACCATATACATGATCCTTCCAAAACTTTATAAAAGAAATTACATGTATACAATAATATTCAAAATATAATTTCTTGTACAAACATTGAGTCTATACGTATCGAAAACGATTGATTTAGTTCCAAACTACACGCATTTATTTAAAGTGTTTTAAACAACTACTTATTGAAATGCAAATAGACGTGTCTCGATCGTCTTTTCCATTCACTTAACATTAAATCAGTAACACTTAAATGTGCCAACAAGACAACAATATTTTCCTATAGTTTGAAAGTTTCTAGGAAGATTGAACGCGAACACAACGGGCCGGGCCCCGGAAACTGCGAGAGTCGACCATAGACATTAAGAGAGCATAAATGTAAAGGCAGTACTTTATGAGTATAGATTTAGAATTTAAACTTTTACGTAATCTGCGAAAGAACTATATCGCTCCGCTAAAATACTATAGCGAGGCTCCACGAGGGACCGAGATAAATGATTCATATTTTTTTCTGAATGGAAGACTAGTTTTGTATGAAATGATATTCAGAGTAGGAAATTTACCAATAAAATAACGTTGCAGAAAAATACAGTCCTTAACTATGGTGCACGGAAGTCATAGAAACGCTAATCCCTTGTATGAGAATATCGAACTATGAGATTTTTAATATTTATCATTAAAAGCCAGACATACATATACGCACAGCGATAGTCACACACTCCACGATTCTATAGGATGCTCTCTACGTTAATACAATATAAATAGTCATTACTCATTCCTCACTATCGAGATAGCAAGTTTGTGCATGCTACTCACTTTATCATCACATTGACGCCTTTAAACTTACAATATAATCTAATATTAACTTTTAAAACTAGGTATGCTTGCATTTGTTTGTGGAATGCTCATAAATAAAGATCTTACAATTCGCTCGGGGCTTCAAATTTCAGTACAATGCCCGGTTACTACGATTCGATGTTTTTACAATACGGAACACTAAAAGGTAATTTACATGTAACACTAATATGTACAGAACTAGTTTGTGCATTCACTAGTGAACATAATATAAAACAAAATAAGAGGAGAGTCGAGAGAGCGATTCGAGTCCGCCATCGTCCCTCAGAACTTCACAACACCACTCGGGAGTCAAACACAACACTCAGGTAACTATCAGTTCGGACACATCTAAACATTCAAAGCGCACTTCACATACACGGGGGTAGGTCACGCGAGATCACAGTATTTAATTATGGCTACTGGCTTAGTTTAAAGTTCACTTGTCCATCGACTTCACTAGCACTTTGTTCACTTTTGTCCACATTTCACTTTGTCTCGAAGCACTCGTATCGGGGAAGGTATAGTTTGGACCGGTCGAGCCGGTATCGTATAATCGAGGGGAGAGTCCATCGTATCGGGAGGTCACCCTCATTTGGGAGGGGTCGGGAAAGAGTTGACGACCGCTTGCGTGCTCGCTAGAACTGCCGCCGCTGCAACACACAATCTTCTATTAAACTCTGGTTATTCATCTTTTCCCGAATGCTATCTTTGTATAGCGCATCGCTACACTCGAGCGGGACTTGGCCGCTTATCGGCCGAATGCTATCGAGCCCCTGCAACCAATTACACGGGAACATTACTACAGGGCGGGAGGTTCGGGCAACAAAGACGCATTCGAGAAAATAAAGATGAAATAATAACACAAAATCAAATAAGCATGCGATCGAAAAATAAAGTAGATGGAACTGCAATAAATGAAGAAAATATTTTATTTTCATAATAGCCATAGGGAACTAAATGAAGAAATAAAATTATTTAAAAAATAGCCATTTTATGAGGGATGGATATCAAACTATGTATTAATAAATCAGCGCAATTTAAATTAAGAAATTTTTGGTTTAAACTTTTAGTTAAATCTGAAAAAAAAAATATTATTCAAAAAGTTAATCAAGATTAAATTTAAAAGTAGGCCTTCATAAAACTGCGAAATTGTGTAATAAAAATATCCTCTGGCTATTGTTCTAAAACAAAGATGACACTAATCGGAGTGTAGTGTGTGTGTTTGTATGTGTTTATGTGTGTGTGTGTGTATGCGTAATATGGGCGTGTGTGTGTGTGTATGCGTAATATGGGCGTGTGTGTGTGTGTATGCGTAATATGGGCGTGTGTGTGTGTGTATGCGTAATATGGGCGTGTGTGTGTGTGTGTATGCGTAATATGGGCGTGTGTGTGTGTGTGTATGCGTAATATGGGCGTGTGTGTGAGTGTATATCGCGCACATACCGGGGTAGGGCGGCGGGTAGAGCGGGTAGCCGAGCCCCACGTGCGTGTGGTGGTGCGTGTGCACGTGGCGCTGCGGCGGCGGCGAGCGCGGCGCCTCCTTGGGCGGCTCGGCGCGCGGCGGCTTGCCCTGCGGCGACTTGGCGTGCTCCTGCAGCTCGTGGATCTTGTGCGGCGCGTGCGGGTAGGCGTAGGGCGCGCCGTGGCCCGGCAGCAGCTCCAGCTTGGCGGGCGCGCCGGGCCGCGACAGGTCCTCGGGCGCGTGGTAGCGCGGCACGGTCCAGCCGCCGCCGAACCCGCCCACCAGCATGGGGCTGAGCGGCGCGCGGTACACCGGGTCGAAGGGCAGCGCGCCGTAGTGCGGGCCCTGCATGTACGGCGGCAGGTAGTACTGCGACGTGGGCGGCGGCGGCGGGCCCTGCGTCTCCGTCGTCGGCTTCTGCCCTTCCTGCTTCACCTGCGATGTGAATAGAATTATTATAGAAAGTTGATAAACGTAGGCATGCTACTAGTAAAACTAAATTCAAATTTTATAACTGCAAACTACATATAATAAACTTTATATGACAGGACACAGTAGATATGATGGACAAAAAAGCGTTGCTCTGTAATTTCACATACTTAGTAACCAACTATTTTAACACAGAGTTTCGATTCAACTCTCAATTCTAAACTTCGATATACTTTTTACAAATGAATTTAAATTTGTAAAACAAATATACACTGCAGAAATGCTCCTTTTTACCGTTACACTCCTCCCATACGCTCGCACTCGAGCCAACTCACCTTAACCTCCTCTTTAGGCTTGTCATCCTTGTCCTTGGGCTTGTGTGCGGGCTGCACACGTGGGGGAGCCCCCCCCGGGCCGCTCCCCGCCCCTCCCCCGCCCGCGCCGCCCGGCTTCCCCTCGCCGCCCTCCTTGCGACGCTGCTCCAGGCTCATGTAGTATCTGGAATGGTATATGAGGAGATTATTAGTAAATATATAAGTGTAAGAAGTTGATTAGAACTATATGTATGTGTTGTTCTATGTTGAAGACTTCCGTTGATATGATTGCATGCTTTCAGTTTATGCATGGCTAATTGATAAGCATATTGCGTTAGATTTCTTCATAAGCGTATGCATAGCGCTTCGACAGCATTGTCTAATTTTGAAAATCAAAATTTTGGAAAAAATAAGACAAAAAGGAAGTCGGGAAAAACTGTAACAATCACTAGTTAAGAGAACTGAGTATAAATCTTTTGCGGAAAACTGCGTATAAATGCTATAAAATATAGTGTATTTTTAATGCTAAATTGTGTATTTTATAGCATAATTTTAACACTTTAGAAGTGTTTAAATTTAGAACTCAATAAATGTAGGAAATTAACAGTCATTCTCACCTCCTCAACTCTTCCTCTCTCGCGTGCGGCGGCCTCTGGAACGCGTAGGGTCCCATCTGCGCCTTCATTTCTATGCTTTCCTTCAATATCTGATGGTTATCATTCGGCCGCGACGGGTTTTCCTTCCCGTCTGTCCTTGGCTGCTTCTTGTCCAAGGGACTTGGCGTGGTTTTAGAGCGGTCCATGTCCTTCGCCTTGTCGTCAAGTGGCGGGCCGGGTGGGGGGCCCGTTTCGACGTTGTACGGAAAATTCGGTACATAGTTGTACGGATAGAAATGCTGCGGTAACACCTTTTGTGGACCGCCGTCTTGTTTACCATCCTGAAAGTAAAGAGTTTTGTAGATTAAGTGAAATGTAATATATAAATTTTACAGTTTGTACTTCTATCCTGCTTTTGAAATGAGTCGGTTAGTAAGAAAATAATTATAAATGATACGTTTTGTATTTCTGTTGTCCTGGTTATTATTATATTCAGAATTTTTACGTAAATTAACGTATGTATTTATTTGTTGTTGTATAAATAAAAATGATTAATGATCTTTAATATCAGGGAAAAAGTCACATCAATTCCACTCGCGGCAGCGTATCAAGTTCAAGCAAAATATATTATATTCCCATATTGTCAAAAAAGGATATTATTAATAAGTTACAAGGAAAACGACGACAATTTTGGCAATATTGTTTTCCTTATTGTGTTTAAAAAAAACCGTCAAATATTTATATATAAAGTATAAACATCACACGTGTTTCTAATTTCTACATTGTATTAATTATTTTGCTTTCATAATTCTTGAAGATTTATGCTACTTTATGTCAATGTATCTTATGTTCTGCGAAATAATATGAAACTTGTACAATTTCTTATAGCAAAATTTAGGTACCTTTAGATCAGCCTTAGGGTCTCCTTTGGAGAGGTCTTCTTTGCCTTTATCTGAGGCGGGGGGTGGTGCGGTGGGGGGATGCGTTGGTGGCAAGTACGGCGGCTGCCCGTAAAACTGGGAATGTTGAAAAAATTCAAATATCAAAGTTGATGTCATAAACTGTTTATCTTAAATGCATACGTATATTTCTAAAAACTGATTGATTTTTAATAATTTGTCATACATTCCGTTCCAGAAAAGTGGTGATAAAATTTGAAAATATAGTAGAGAAAAAGTTCTTTCAATGTTATTATTACTGACCGAATCCTGAATAGTGATTTCAAGTTTTTTTACTGTAATATCAGTTTTATATTCCAACTGTGTCCTGTAAATACATAACTAGGAAATCAAAATTGTAATAGTACCAGAATTTAGTCGGCAAACCTTCCAAAAATTATTGCAATAGTATAGGTATAACTAACTATGGAAGATTTTAAACCTATGTTATAAATTTAACGCAATTAATTTTAGTATTAGGCACTCATAAGTTACCTGATGGTACACAGGGAATGGCCGATGCGCGGGGTCTGCGTCTGGCGGGCCTTCCGCTGGTGCGGTGTCGTCTGATATGTCAGAATACGCGGGAGACCGGACGCCCGGCGTGGGAGACCGCCGAGCCCGTCGCTTGCCGGGCGACTCGTCTGGCGGTGATTCCGTTGATTTGCGCTCCTCTGAAGGCATAAGGGCCGATCTTGGCTTCACCTGCAATTGATAGAAATTCTGTAAAACATAGTGCAAAATTTAAAAGAAAAGTTGAATGTTCTTGTTCATTAAATATTCGTCTGATTCTCCTATGCAAATAACACTAACCCATTGAGCCCCAATGGGCCCGATCGGTCCCAGACACAATAGATTTTCTATTGTGTCTGTGGTTCCGGGGCTAGACAGATTAATGTAGCTTATTTGCACTTACAAAAAGAAAAATGATGGTCCGAACGCTGATACCGGATACCTTAAGATACTATAATATAAAATATAACCGTATCTTAAGATAAAATATTATAGTATCTTCACCGTGTGTGACGCGCTTTATACGTCTTATGTGCTTGCAAAATGTAAGTGCAAATAAGCTACATTAATCTGTCTAGCCCCGGAACCACAGACACAATAGAAAATCTATTGTGTCTGGGACCGATCGGGCCCATTGGGGCTCAATGGGTTAGTGTTATTTAAAATATTATAGTATCTTCACCGTGTGTGACGCGCTTTATAATCTTACTATAATATTTTTACAAACCTTAAACTGCGTGGGTTGTAACGTAGGCAGAGCTTCAGGGGGCGGTGTCGCTGGAGGTGGAGGTGTCTGCTGTCTCTCGACCACCGGCGCGGGTTCAGGTGTCGTCGCGAACTCTTCGAAGTGCGGCTGCGGCGGGGACTCCACTGGCTCCGGCTTCTCTGGCGATTTCTCCGGTGACTTGTCACTCTTTTCCTCAGGCGACTTTGGTGTCGGTGACTTCACAGGTGTGGCCGGTGTCGCAGGCTCTGAAGGCGGCCTCGCTGGCGACGCGGGTTCCACCGTCGTCTCTTCTTGCTCTGAACTCGACCCATCTTTATCCTCATCATCTGGTGTGCCATGCGCGTGCGACCGATGATATTTTAGGCCGTTCGCGTGTTTGTACTTCTTCGAACAGTTCGGTTCTGGGCATTCTAGGAGGACGGGATCGGGAGGAGGTGAAGATGGCGTAGGCGGAGGCCGCTTCGCTTTCGGCGTCGGCGGCCGCTCCTCCGCTTCAGAATTCCTTTTCCTCTTTGAGTCAGGTCTAGGGGGAGTGAAGGGGGTGGGCGAAGGGAGCGCCCTGCGTCCTTTGGCGCCGCCATTTCTTAACTTGCTATGCACAGATGAACGGGTCTCTGTGAAGTTTGTCATGTCAGTGGGGTTCGCGCCGCGGCCCCTCTTTGCCCCTCGGCCTTTCGGCGTTCGCGCGTCTAATTCTTCTGTAGGTGAGTCGCAGAATCTGTAGGGTGAATTAATAGCTTTTAGTACAAAGAAAAAAACAGCAAAGTCTATTTGAAATTCCTTCAATTACAGTGAATGATCAAATTATCAAAGTTCATTAGCGTATTCACATTGACGGCAAAATTAGAACGTCTGAAAGCTCAGCACGGATCACGATAAGCAAAATTGAGACATTACCTCGGCGGTGCCCAGTCGTGCCTCGTGCAGTCGAGTAGCGTGCCCACATACGTCTTGCCGCGCCATGTCACGTTCACAACCAGCACGCCTGTCAACACACATTATATGAAATCAGCAATTCGAGTCCAATATGACAATTTGGATCGTTGAAAATTAGGGCAGATCCATAAACGTTTATAAGAAGTAAAGATATTTGTTTGTTCAAGGAATAATTTCAATAATTTTAGTTATTAAGAATACTACTGTATAATAAAACTGAATGCTTAATCACGACATACCGCTATCGCTAGCGTGAACTTAATAAGTTTAATTACTCCTTATTGGAATTTGCTTTCATAATTAAAAATATATAACTTATTATTCATACGTAGCAAAAACCAATAAACATTATTGCCTCAAAGTTTATTAGAGTTATGTGCGTATTGCGTGTTCATTACTTAATTATTATTTATATCGAGAAAAACTTTGACATTTGTTTTAAATGTGTTTACTCCCTAATTAGATATCGTATGTACATATATAAAACAACCTCTAGAAAATAAATTGTAAACAGCAGATGTTACATACATCATTATTATACGCAAACAACATAAACTAATAAGATACCTAGTTAAAAAACTTGTACAATTAATCAATTGTCGCCTATGGTAAGAATACATAAAACAAGATTATAAAACGTAGATCATCCATTTTGACGACAATTCTAAATTCAAATCAAGATCGTAACCATTCCGATTTAGAATTCCAACGTCCTTTTCAACATTCGAAAATATTCCAATTTGCTATCGTGACTTTAAAGGGCCGACAGGGGCAAAATGGATGCATCGGAGTTATTGGCGCGCGGTTCCGATCCAATTTGTCACGAGGCTCATTTGCATAGACGAAGTGGGGGCATCAACTTGCTCGCCCCACTCGCCCCGCTCGCCTCAGGAACGTGACTTTACCGCATATTTAGAAGGCTCGCGTTACTCCGACCCACCCTCGCTTATCGCTAGCGTGCTAACTTATGCAAATTTAATTAATCAATTTCACCCCGCCTTACGCCGCAATTTTTAAAATTACTACCAGAATATTATCCCGTCATATGTATAACACCTATAGAGTATAAATGCTCAACATAAATAATTTCGACTGAATAAATTAAACGCTGTAAAAATTATGGTGTAGATTTAATCCTCTTAACACAGAAAGGACGCGTGTTTAAAATATAAAGCCTTTCATAATATTATCACGTGCGGCGGCATTTGAGTATTAAAGGTTTGGCTTTAAGAGGAGGCTCCCTAACATAATTTCTGGCACTGAGAGACCGGTTACGGTACTAGACGCTAACACAACCGTAATAAAGTTGAATATCGCGTGCGCTCTTTGATCGCGTTCGAGCTCGAAAAGTAAGTCTCAATTCTTATTTCGTTTATAACTAAAGTAATAATTGATCTAGAGAAAAAATATCTTGGGATTTAATAGTAAACTCTATTTTCTTACTGTTAACATTTATTTCAGACATAAAGTCCAAGTACATCTTTAAAAAAATGTAATAATCCTTAAAAAAGGCATAATTTTTTAATAAAAAATGAATCGAGCGAAAATATTACAATTACGTAACTGTCTTGTACATCGAAAGAAAAAGACCCAATAAATCATATTATACTATAAAGTTCCATTTTGATTGTATGTGTGCCTGTTTCAGAATATTAATGCAAATTCACATAAAATTTAGGGAGCTTCCCCTTAACATCCTTGGTCAATTGTTACGAAATTTCATCGTCAAATTTATACCATGACGATTTCAATAGATTATAATTTCCCTATTTGAAACGTGACTAACTAGTGACGACTATAATTATAAAAACTAAAACTACTTAAAATGAAAGATCATGCAACGTTATTAAAACGTACGATAATTGTTGAAGAACCTGGGGCAAATATCAACTAATCAACTAACTATTTAATAAAGGAACTTCAAAATTAAATAACAAGTCTACAACAAATCTAATCACAACACAACATCAAAGTAATAACAACCATTGCGTGGAAAAATAAATCCGAAACATCAAAACCGGAGATGGATTCGTTTAGTAGCGGTTCGCGTGCAACGTCTCAATAATTCTCAAACATCATTTATTGTTCCACGAACAATGGACACATAAAGCATTTCTATAAGCCATTAGCATAAAATGAGCGAGTTATTGTATAAGCTAAATCAATGGACATGATCATGATAGATGAATTAAACTGTCAGCGAGATTCAATGGGAGCTCGCAGGCATACGGAACTGCGGCGATGGCCAATGGACCAGCATTGCTTTAGTAGTTAACCGAACCAATATAGGTATCTAAATATATCATAGACATTTTTACTCTATGTCATTTTGATTTCAATATAGGAATTGTAATGTTATACAACACAAACACTTATTCTGAGAACACAGTCCACATTTCTTTCTGTTTTTCAATACGTTTTTCTTATGTACCTACCTTTATTTTCTCTATTGTTTTTCTTGTATGTTGTTGTATTCTTGTAATAAACAGTAAATCTATCCATCTAAATATTATATTTAATCTGCAATAAGGAATATTATATTAGAATTATGAACACGTATCTTTGTATACCCTTATTAGAATTACATTATCCTTGCCAAACTTCCTTAATCCAATATGCTAGCAAGGGTATCCCTTATAAATAGTTAAAACAGTCCGTCGCTCACAGTAAAGTTAAATTAAGGCGTTACCCGGCAATTTCGACTATGTTCAACCTCTATAAAGTCTGGTACAACATAAAGCACAATACCGAAAAAAATATATAAAATAGGATGGTCTTTGATCTTTAATTGCTCGCGAGGACTTTTTTCCAAAGTTAATAGATTTCTAGAAAAAAAATGTGCCGTGGTCATCGATTTTTCCGCAAATACTCTATAAACTTCGTAACCTGCTGACTTAGAGCTCTGAAAATTTTATGTTTAATAAATTATCAGTTACACAACAGTCCCTGACGAGGATTTTTTGTTTCACTGATTGGTATCTTTTTAAATACAAAATGCGAGGAAAAAAGAAGGTGCAGCGGGAGAGGTTTGAGATCCGTCAAGTATGGTCAAGGTTATTAGCGCATGTATAAGCCTTAAAGGCCGCCCTATTCTTTTGTTCTGTAATAATATGTTCAATCCTATTTTCACCCTTGTCACGACTGGCTTGTGTCGTGGGTAAATTATATTTGTAGAGCAGTATTCGTAAATGGAGTAATCCAACAAATAACAGCTTTTTTTTAAATTAATAAATAAACAAAATATTTATTATGTTTCAAATAAATAAATAAAAACAATCATTTAAAAAAATCGTTGACCAACATAAACACGATTGTAGTACTAAGAGATCAGGAGAGCGTAGAAGCACAGTATTACAATATTATTTCCAGAAGGCTCATTAAGGTGTTAATTACTTGCTCGTAATCGAGGCTAATGACCATGAAGATTGCATTTTCTGTTCCAGTACCTCTTTAGTGTTATAATCCCTCGTCATTTACTACTTTCATCATATAGATTTATTTATTGGCATATAGATTTATTTATTGGAAATAAAAGAAAATATAGAAGTTAAAAATTAACATCCTGTTTATTTTTCTTTCAAATTTACACATTATGAGAAAAGTGTGTTTATATCTGTTATTTTGAGTTCTTTACAAATAACATAAACAAGGAAAGTCCGTTGTTCCAACAAACATTGTATTTACATCCTGCTAGGAAGACTCATTGTAGGTACTTAAGTGGGCGTCGGCTCCGGCTCTAATCAGACCTGCCCATTATTTCCCACACCGAACAAACAAAGTTCCGACCATTTCATTTACATCCATTCAGCGCTAAAGTAAACTTTACACTCTTAAAAGCTCGTCCACAAAGTTAATTAAAATAGCCGCCCCGAGCATAGCTTCGAACAACTTAACGGGTTTATACTAACTACCCAGATAACGATATCTTTTATGCTCATTAACATTTTATTTCTTTAATCCTTTCTCAAGACGATATTTACATAATACATACAATTTACATTGAAATCTGTAAAAATATAAGATGCGAAGATAACAATTTATAGGTCGGATAATTGTTGTCATTATCGTATTAAACGTTCTTGTTCCAATTAGTGTATAGGTATGCGTCGTCGTTACGGCTAGCACTCAAAGTCTAGGAGGCTATAAACTTTGTCGCGGCATTTTTCGATGAAATCCAGATGCCGCTCAAACATGCCGCCCTTAGGCTGTTTGTTGAATACACACTCAATATTGAGGCAATATCCTGGAGACGAAAAGCAATAAAAACGTTTTTGTAACTCGACGTTAAGATGAAAGCAACGTTAATATATTGAAGTTATAATACAATTTACAAATATTTTCATCACAGCATTAAATTTATTTATGATGAACTGTTGAAGTATAATTTCTTTCCACGTGAAGTTTAAATGAAGTTTTACGAGTGGAGCATAATTTTGAATACATAATGCCTTTTCAAAACCATTTCGCGCGATATGCTAATGTGTAAGAGAAGCATGCTAGCCAACATATTTTAAATTTACATAGATAATAAAAATTATACTGTATGACTTTCGCTCTAATTTGATTTCATTCGTATTTATGTTTAATAATAACATAATTCGTTTAATCTCTCGTGCTCGGTCACGTTTTATAAAGGGTCCGATACATAAATACACAGCGGCCGTTAGCGGAGACCCCACGAATGTATTCCGCCGGCATCTCATCTTCCCCATATAAGCACGTAAGCAATGCCGTTCGATACAACTGCATGTTTGTTTCATAGTTTCACATCCTCTCTATAAATGTGCAAAACGTGCAGCGCGCTGGGTTTATTAGAATTTATGCATTGAAAGTTACAGCCTTATTCGTTAAGTAATTTCACCTACATTTCTACTCTTAATTCGGAGTTAGTGATTGCTTCAGTCAGGCGGAAGAGCCCGGGGGCGGGAATCGTGTTAACGGGTTAATTACTGGCGCTTTAAACATTAAACCTGTCACATTAACGGCGTACAAATTACTCGGTATTCAGTAATAACTTATCAAATGCGCTATTTCCTTATTATGAACCAAAAATAAATTAATATTCATAAGCTTTATATGCATTACGCATACTTATTCTAACGACGCATGGAAAAAGTGACAAGAAATTTACGCATGCAAATATTATGCTTTAGAAATAAGGAAGAGTGTACAAGAATAGTGTAGTGGGTAATAAACTCTCCCACTAAGACTATTTCAATAGCTTTAGTGCTTTAGCATCGCCTTTGTTCCCCAACAGATGCTCAATGCAGCGCATCCGACACCATCTGTACAAATATACTATTTTAATACATCGTTATTCGCGCCCATAAAATTCACCGTCAAAAGTGTTTGTACCTGAGACGTGATTAAATGCATTTTGCAAACGTTTTGAAGGTAAATATCGAACTTTACGCTATTGAAGGTAAGTAATATAATGTTACATAAAACAAGAGATGTCACTCTATGTAATGTTTAGTTGTCTAATTAATTACACAAGTGCCAATTTAAACATAAAATTGTAAATTAGTCATAAAAGCTAAATGGTGTAAGTAACAGAAAACACAATTTAATTTAAGTAATTCGTTAGACTCCCTTGGCGATGAAAATGAGCCGAGACCGAGGAGCCCCCTCCCTCCCACCGAGCGGATAAATTTGGAAAGTGGCAACACAAGCAGATGGTGATTTATCGTAGCTTTCATAATTATACGCGGCTGAAAGAGGCATTGTTTGCGATCCAGCCCTAATAGCCACCACACAATAAACAATTTTCATAAACCGTTCACACAAATGTAAACCGTATTGTTATTAGCGAAGAACGAAAATGCCGAGGAGTGTTCTTAGACGAATTGGACACGTTTTGTTGCTCTCCGTAAAGTGATGTATTGCCGTATATTATGACGAGAATTAAATCGAGATAATGTAGCGTCCATTGATACATAACGTTCCATTAGATTCTCTTATTATTGTACTTTGATGGTACTGACTATACGTGCGTGTACTATGTATTGATTGTTTGCTTGATTTCAACATAACTTATTAAAAACGTAAAGTAGGACAAGCTACACTTTATCCTACTTCAGAACTTATTCTATAATTTTTTAGCCCTTTCTTTTCCAATAATATTCCCACTCAGTTTATATAGTAATAGTTAAAATAAAAATGTTATTCACCACTTTACGGGTACATAAACATGAAAGACTTAAAAAGTTGTATAAAAACCCTGTTATATCGTGCTACGAGAACTTTGCCTAGCAACAAAGAGCGAAGACGTAAAAGTGTTGACCTGATTACTTGTAAGAGTCTTATGCAGTTTAAAAGCACGCTTTAATTTTCCTAGACAAAAATGTTTGTTGCTTTTTAAACTTACCTACTTTAAAAATCATATCTTTAACGTCGACCTGCGTCCCTTATTGCGATAAAAGTTTTTAGTACAAATATATAAAACGCTCTTACAAAATATAAAAACAATATAATTCTATTGATAATGTACACTGTACTGTACTGTATTCTTGAATAATAGCCAGAGTAGGTGCTAACACATATTTTAAATATTTAGAAATTATAATTGCTTTAGTAAAACGAGTCTTAATATATTTATTTATTAAAATAAAAGACGTTTCATGACCGGAAAATGCAGACCAGACGGATAGGCTGAGAATGTCGAAAATAACATCGAACATCGTAAACTTTTTACCTCCGAGCTAAATGTAAAAAAAAAAATTATGTCTTCACCATAAAGAAGACAGTATTCATTTCAAAATAATTTTAAAGCGAAAAATGTATTGAAATTTTAACAACATTTCTTAAAAAAATGCTTTCATATCCAAACATCGTTAGGTAAATTTGGTTAAAGTAACGATGCGCATACTAGAATAACATAAAGGTGTAAGAACCGTGTATGGCTTAACAGGTTTATTAAAATTCAGCGATGTTATCCAGAGCCCGTGAGCGTCGCGTAATTATATGGGTATTCTCATTGACTCTTCTGTTTTATGTGTGTCATGAATACATTAAAGCCGCGGCCACACATTGGATTCAACTTTGCGTCCAATATTGGCTATAATTTGAAATGATCAAACTACTGCACTATACATTGGCTTCAATGTCCACTTTGTAACCAATCAATGGAAACAGACTAGCTCATTGGGCCAGTCCCAACTGTGGTAGTAGCAGAGAAGCGAAGACGATGGACGATAATTTATTTGCACTAGCGGCTTACGTGTACGAACTAGGTACATATACATATGCTTATTACTTGCATCAGACAAGTAATCAACGAAAGAAAAGGCGATGGTGGATGATAAAAATGCACACTTCAGACGACTCAGAGACGATATGTGTGGCGCGAGCGCGGTGTTGTGTCCAAGATGCCCCCGCGCACTCCCCTTTCATTCCCCTCTCCTTTGAACGTGTATCGAAAACCGACACTGAGCGCGTTAGTATTGGGCATTGGACAGTGATTGGACGCAATGTCTACATTGTGCCAAAGTACTGATACATACATTGGTGCATTGGGCGCAAAACGTTACGTTGGTGCAAATATCTCCAATGTGTGGCCGCGGCATAATATTGTAGCTGCATGTCAGATGTAAAGATAGCGAGTTAAGCGCTGTACGTTGATGGCATATGTTGCTTTTAATTGAATTGATTAAATTTATGTAAATAACAACCCACTGTTTTTAGTTGAAGTCGCTATAAGTAATGGCCACATTTATTCTTTTTACAGGTACTCAGATAGAATGATGATTATTTTTTATTCAGTCATGCGAGTTTTTTTAATTGAAAGCAGTAATTAATAATTTTCGCAGCTATCGCAGGGGCCAACTTCAAGTGCCCTTTAAACGCTACGTATAATAGTGAATAGCCAGGTGTGAGTAAATTAATATTTATTACACATGATATACGGGAACGGGACTGTCGAATGGGGTCAAGACTCTCCCTTTTCTTATCCTACGAGTTACGAGAATGTATATTTTAATTACCGTTTAAACTTATTAAATGTTTCTTCATTGACAACAAGTCAATTAAAAATAATGTGCAAAAAAACCTGGTCAAGTACCTAGTTATTACATATCTGTGTTTTGTAATTACAAAAGGTGCTCACTTATTTATAATTACACTACACGTGTGGCATTCGAACATTTTTGTTCTTATAACTACTTTGTAAATTCGGTTTAATTATATTAAAATATATCATCTCTGGCGATCCTTCGTTAAGCATTAATTAACGAGCTAGAAAGACTGCAGTAATGAGAAACGGCGTGGTGTTCTTTGCATAATTTATATATTTAATGATGCTTGATGGGAAATATTATGTATATTTTATTTATATTCAAGGTAACTAACTATTAACTAATTAGTAGCTCACATGTTTGTTTTATTTTTTCGATAATAATAATTGTTCGGTTTTTTATTAATTACGTCGATGACTAAGTCACTAATTACATTGTGTGCTTCAATCAGTAATAAAACAGATTCAATAGAGGAAAGACGTTTCATTTCAACACAAAAACACAGTTTATGCAAAAACGAGCCTTATTGCCACAACATATGGTCGCATTCGTACCGGATTACCTGAGCTACAATCGAAGAACAAAAGAAGCACACGGGGAATTGATCGCGATAAGACGCTCATTATACAACGTTATTTGTTACGAAGTTGTTATTGAAAGACAATATTTATGATGGCGAATAATAATACGGAACAAATCATACGTGTTTTGGAAAGTACGGCAGAACTCATCAAAAAAACGCAAATTAACATATCTAAGTGTCCTAAACAAAGACTATCCAAAGGATATATACAATCGCGAATTAAGCATTTGGAGGACTATTGGCAAACCTTTCAAAGCGCACACTTAGATTTAGTTAAAATAACGCCGCGGGAACAAAAGGCGCTTTTACCATACTTCGTCAACGAAGAATTTTACATTCACGAGGACCTTTATTTATGCATACTCGCTGATTTGAAGGATAAATTATTGAACATGGAATCCACTGCATCAGCCCTGGAGTCCAGCCATGACAGCACCGTGGTACACATCAACGATCGAGTGAGGTTGCTGCGGATTGAGTTACCTACGTTCGCCGGGAGCTATGAGGAATGGCCGACATTCAATGATTTATACCTAAGTTTAGTGCACAACAACAGCACGCTTTCCGAGGTACAAAAACTACACTACCTTAAGTCCAGTGTTTCAGGCGAGGCAGAAAGTTTATTACGTAATATTAGAATTACCGATGCTAATTATACACAGGCTTGGGAAACATTAAAAATAAGGTACGGAAACAAACGTTTAATTGTTAACTCTTTATTAAAACGAACTCTTTTTTCTCAGAGAAAATGTATTTCGCAAACTGCTTCTCAGTTAAAATCATTATTAGATACTACTAATGAAGTTTTAAATAGTCTTGAAAATTTAAATGTATCCATCCACTCTTGGGATCCGATTATAATATTTCTCGTAGTGCAGAAGTTAGACCCAGAGTCTCATAAAGCGTGGGAGGAATTTGCGTACACAAAAAGTGAAGAGTTACCGAAGTGGTTAGATTTAAAACAGTATTTAGAGTCTAAATTTCGTACATTAGAATTAATAACACCGCCTGTAAGGTCTACTAAAGAACGCGTTTTTCATGTAAGTACGTCCGTAAATTCTGTGAAATGTTGTATAATGTGTAATGAGAATCATAATCTGTGTAAATGTAAATCTTTTGCAAAAATGAATTGTAATGAACGTGTTGAATATGTAAAAAGTAAGAAATTGTGTTTTAACTGTTTGGCCCCAGGTCATTCGGCATTTAAATGTCGTATACCTTTGTCGTGTCACATATGTAAAAAGCGTCATCATTCTCTTCTACACCGATCAAATATAGGTACAGATTCGTCGGTATCCGAGGTTACTACACAACCGTCGACATCAATGCGGACCGATGTAGATGAGAAGAAGGTGCATACTACAATGACGTCTTTACATAGTCTAGGAGATGGTGAACATAAGGTAAGTCTCTTGGCAACTGCGGTAGTAGTCATTAAAGGTGAAAATGGACACACTACTACTCTGAAGGCATTAATAGATTCAGGGTCACAGGCATGTTTTATTACTAAACGAGCTGCACAAGTCTTAAAGTTACAGCTCAAG
Organism: Colias behrii; assembly: GCA_029959065.1. NCBI lineage: Eukaryota > Metazoa > Arthropoda > Insecta > Lepidoptera > Pieridae > Colias > Colias behrii. The sequence goes on along the minus strand of JARWMC010000019.1, from coordinate 3,593,378 downwards.
CCGGTTAATATGATAGTTACTGGCATGGAGTCTTTGAAGGTACATGTAAAGAATGAAGTCAAGGTAAATATTTTGTCTCGGTGGGAAGTGGGAACCTAAGTTTGAGTTACCAGTACACGCCTACGTGATGTCAAAATATTTAAAAATAAACTTACCTTCGAAAAATAGTATTAAACATGAGCTTGTACACTTTAACAATTTAAATTTAGCAGATCCAAACTTTTATGAATCGGGTTGTATGGATCTTTTATTAGGTGTAAATGAATACATAAAAATTCTACAAGAAGGTTTAATCAAGGGTCCCTCAGGTACTATATGTGCTCAAAATACCAACCTGGGCTGGATCATTATGGGTGGAATTAATATGAAAGTTAACGCTATACATAAGTCTTTAATGGTTACAAATTTAACTAGTGATTCAAATATTAATGACTTATTTAAAACTATATGGGAGATAGATATTGATACAAATAGAAAGTTAACTAAAGAAGAACAACTATGTGAAGATATATATGAAAGGACACATGAGAGAGATAGTAATGGAAAATATATAGTTACATTACCTTTTAAAACTGAAAAGCTGCTTTCACCTGAAGGAAACACGAGAGAAGTAGCTGTAAGAAGATTGATGCAATTAGAGAGAAGATTTAAAAGAGATCCAGATCTGAAAAAAGAATACCTGAAAGTTATAGAAGAATATAAAGAATTAAAACACATTGAAGAAGTACCTGAAAGAGAAATAAATAAAAAAGCAGTTTACTTACCCCACCACGCCGTTGTACGCCAAGATAAGGAGACCACGAAGACTCGAGTTGTGTTCGATGCTTCCTGTAAAGGTTCTAACAACATATCATTAAATGACGAACTCTTACCTGGTCCAGTATTGCAAGAAGATCTCAGAAACATTATTATGAGGTGGAGAACTCATAAAATCTGTTTCGTATCAGATATTCAGAAAATGTACAGAATGATATGGATGAATAAGAATGATGTCGACTACCAAAGAATAGTCTGGCGAAACGAAAAGTCTGCTGATGAAGGTCATCATTTTCCTGAAGCTGCTAGAATATTAAACGAAGATTTTTACGTAGACGATTGCATGTCTGGTGGTGATGATTTAGAAAAATGTATTCAACTAAAAAAAGATTTGACGGAACTATTGCGAAGAGGAGGTTTTGATCTTAAAAAGTGGTCGTCTAATAGTGCAGAATTTTTACAATCTTTAGAAGCAAATGATAGATCTACAAAAGCGCATTTAGATATAAAATTAGATGGTATTGTCAAGGCATTAGGTGTTCAATGGAATTTGGGAACGGATAGATTTGAATATAATTTTATTTTAGAATCTATAGATGATGATAACGTTATTATAACTAAACGCAATATTCTTTCTGATATACAAAAATTATTTGACCCATTAGGATGGATTGCACCTTGCATTGTTTTAGCTAAAATTTTAAAGCAGAAGTTATGGCTTGAAAAAGCAAACTGGGATGAGGATCTCAATATTTTTATAAAAGAAGAGTGGAAGAATATTCGCAATGATCTCCAAAATATAAAGGATATTACTATAGACAGATGGCTTGGAACAGTTAATACAAATTTTGATACAATTGAAATTCATGGGTTTTCAGACGCTTCGACATTAGCTTATGCTGCAGTTGTTTACTGTCGTGTTAGAAATGATGATGGAACTTATAGTACAAGTCTTATTGCTGCAAGAACAAGGGTTGCACCACTTAAGACGATATCATTACCTAGACTTGAACTCTGTGGAGCTTTATTACTTTCTCAACTTTTGAAGCAAGTATCACAATCACTGCGTATACCAACATCCAAGGTTTTTGCTTGGACAGATTCATCAATTGTTATTGCTTGGCTATTTGGTGAACCTTCAAGATGGAAAGCTTTCGTCGCAAATAGAGTAGTTGAGATAGTATCTACAGTAAGCAAGGAACAATGGCATCATGTTCAATCTCACGATAACCCAGCAGATATAGCTTCGCGAGGAATGCTTGCTATAAATCTTAAAAACTGTGACATTTAGTGGAAAGGTCCCACGTGGTTAAGAAACAATGAATTACAACTAGAAAGACCAGAATTTATACAAACTGATTTAGAAGAAAAGAAGATACCTATTAATACAGTCACACTAACAAATACTATACAAGATAAAATTTCATTGAAATTTGAAGAATTTGATACATTAAAGGAATTATTGAGATCAATAGCTTATTGTAAGAAATTTTTGAGATTTAAAAAGAATAAAGAAGACATGAAAATAACAACTGAAGACATAGATGAGGCGTTGAATACTTGTATAAAAATAGTACAAAGGGAAGAATTTGAAGAAGAAATGGATTCATTAGAAAAAGGGCAACAGGTGAAGAAAAACAGCAAGATTAAGACACTGAATCCCTATTTGGATGAAGATGGAATTATCAAGGTGGGCGGAAGGTTAGGAAATGCAGACATAGGAGAAGATGTTAAACATCCCATAATTATCGGAAAGCAGAATTCTCTTATTCCTCTTATTGTTGCTGAAGCTCATATGAAGACACTGCATGGAGGTGTACAATTAATGATGTGTTACCTTAGAAGAAAATATTGGATTGTTAGAGCAAAGGGTTTAATAAAAAAAACACATTCATGGTTGTCTTATATGTGCTAAAGAAAACGCTAGGGCAAGGACTCAAATCATGGGGGATTTGCCTAGTGTTCGGATAAAACCTGCAAGAGCATTTCTTAGTTCTGGCGTAGACTTTTGCGGTCCAATTCAGATCTTAATGAACAGAGGAAGAGGCGCGAAGACCACAAAAGCCTATATCTCCATTTTTATATGCATGGTTACTAATGCAATCCATTTGGAATTGGTTGGTGATTTAACATCACAAGCATTTATAGGTGCATTTAAAAGATTTTGTGCTCGAAGAGGAAGGTGTGCAAATTTATGGAGTGACCAGGGTCGTAACTTCATTGGTGCTGATAAGGAATTAAGGGAAGCCTGGGAAGAAGCGAAACTACAATTACCCAATGACGTTGCTGACACTTTAGTTAACGATGGTACGCAATGGCACTTCATTCCAGCATACTCACCGAATTTCGGAGGACTCTGGGAGGCCGGCGTTAAGTCTATTAAATATCATCTGAAGCGCATTGTTAACAACAATTTAACGTTCGAGTAGATGTCTACGGTATTGTGTGACATCGAGGCCTGTCTTAATTCACGACCCTTGTGTCCTCTGAACTCAACTGATGATAATTTGAATCCACTTACTCCTGGACATTTTTTAATCGGTGAAGCACCTATTACGGTACCACAACCAAATTTAGAAACACTTAAATTAACACATTTATCTCGTTGGCAATATTGTCAAAAAATGTTAAATGACTTTTGGTGCCGTTGGCAAACTGAATATTTGACCAGTTTGCAACAGCGAACAAAATGGTTGAAGAAGAATGATGAATTTGAAGTAGGTGATGTTATTTTGATTAAACAACCTAATTTGCCACCTGGCAAATGGGCATTAGGGCGTATCACTGCCAAACACCCGGGGCCAGACGGTTTCACTAGGGTTTATAGTGTAAAAAGCGGTGATAGTGTAATAAAAAGAAGTGTATCTAAATTATGTTATCTTCCTATCAATACAGATATCAATTAATCATTTAAAACAAGCGAGTCAATTCATTTCGCATGTAATTGTTCTTTTGCTATGGTATATGTATCTATGTGTATTTGATTAATTATAGTGTAAAATGTAAAACCTATCTGTACTGTTATGTATGTAGGTACACAAATATTTATTATAAAACTGTCATAAAAATGTATAAAATTGTGTGTAAAGTAAAATATAAATAACAAAGCCTGCAACGATTGTGTATTTGATAAATTTATTAAAACTTAAAGTCAAAATTATAGTATTGTAAACAAATGTTCAATGTAATAAGTATATAACATTCAAATTTAAGGTATATATTGATTTATTAAGGTGTTATATTTTGTTAATTCATACAGCATGCCGCTTTATTTGTAAGTTAAGTAGACTAATTTGATTGTTATTTGAAAGGACTAGTGTAGTCCTTTGGTGGGCGGTATGTTCGGTTTTTTATTAATTACGTCGATGACTAAGTCACTAATTACATTGTGTGCTTCAATCAGTAATAAAACAGATTCAATAGAGGAAAGACGTTTCATTTCAACACAAAAACACAGTTTATGCAAAAACGAGCCTTATTGCCACAACAATAATAATTTATTTATATATCTAAAACTTTGTACTTATGTTTATTAACTATCTAGTAACCCTAGATTAGTTAGTTTCATATAGATATAATATTCTAAGATCAACTATACCAACAATAAAAATAACTGCGTTAAAAACAACCGACTTCAAAAACGCAAAAGTAAAAAATAAAATAGATTTGATATTATTAATTACTACATATTATTTATATATGGAAATCGTTACAACGAATGTAAAAAACATACCTTAAAATGGCTTAAAGAAATTAGTTATACAGAAGCAGAAGAAATTTTAAAAACATGTAATTAGTAGGGAGTAAAATGAAAATGTAAAATAAAATAAAAATCACATTTTTTAAATTCTTGTACATTACACAAACAAAAACATGCGAACACACATACACACACACACACACACACACACACACACACACACACACACATACATCCATTCTACCAATTTTAGAGTATTTTTATGTTAACATTACCTTATTTTTTAAGCTTTCTTTTAATTGTTAATGCCTAGTAATTGTTATGGAAGAGAAGCGCCTTCTAACACAAGTGAAATTTATCACTTAAATGAAGGCACTTACCTCCAACCCAAGATGAAAACTTGTTTAAAAGAAATAAACAATTTTTATTATTATTTTATTTTTTATTTATTATTATTTAGATGTGCTATTTATTAAATAGGTTTGAAGTCGGTGCCAAACACTAAGCACTCAGTATTAAGCCCGTGCACCGACATCAAACCTTTTTAGTAAATAGCACATCTAAATAATATGTAGTAAGTAATTAATAATATCAAATCTATTTTATTTTTTACTTTTGCGTTTTTGAAGTCGGTTGTTTTTAACGCAGTTATTTTTATTTAATACTTTTTAGTAGGGATGTAACGATACCGATACCGATACCGATACCGATACCGATACCGATACCGATATATCGGCCGATATAATCGGCAAGCCGATATATCGGTATCGCCGATTATAAAACAACCGATACCGATATCAAACAATTCAAAAAATCGCGCCCAATGAACGATGCGGAAGGCCGCCCGCGTGTGCGCACTTTGTTTTTTGAAAAAACTCTACCAATAGTAAACTTTTATTAGGAACTGATTGTATGTGTATAACTTAAAGTTTAACTGACTTTGCAAAATAATAATACTAAAATAAATGGTTTTCTTGTTTTTTGATTTGGCATTGTTATTTAAAAGAATACGATTTACAATTGAGTCTCTGTTAAATGTTGTTAACTTTTGTGCATAATTCACTATTTATTTTTTCTACCAAGCCATCGATATCGGTATCGGTATCGGTATCGCCGATATTTTATTACAAATATCGGTATAGGTATCGTATCGGCAAAATCATGTATCGTTACATCCCTTAGTGTATTTTTCAACACGAATCAAACGAGCCCAAACTCGATAAAGTTGAGTCAATATATTACTGAGTTCCTATGGCCACCTTCCGATTCCATCATCAAATCAGCTCTATGTCATGATAAATTGATAATGTTTCATAGCTATCCAATTTACATACGTATACGAAATTTCAGCTCAATCGGTTACCGGGAAGTGAATCAAAGTTACTTGCTACGAATTTAGTCATCGAGTACAGACAAAAATGCTCATAAAATAAAAACTACTGGGCCTATCCGAAAAAAATATGGGACAATATATGGGGATATATATGGGACCAATTCGACACCATCCCGCATCGAACAAAAAAAGAATCACGTAAATCGGTTCAGAAACCTCGGAGTAATCGGTGTACATACATAAAAAAAAAAAATATACCGGCCGAATTTATAACCTCCTCCTTTTTTTTGAAGTCGGTTAAAAAGACCAACAAATTAATATTATTAATTACGTTTGTTGGTGATACAAGATTGAATTTTAATTACTCCTTTCTGACCTCGGCCAAAGTTTTTGTAAACATCATCTCAAAAGGGGGTGTTGTCATCGAAGTGATTCAGAGATGTAAAGGATTGCCAAGCGGGTATAAGTACTAGGCGTGCATAAGCGTGCTGGATGTAACCGCGGCTGTACACACTCGTCGAGAGCCTCTCGTCGAGAGCCTCGGCCGAAAAGACTCTCGTCGAGAGCATGCCTGTACACACTCGTTCTAACATTTGAACTGAAGACTTACACGAGAATGGACGTAGAAAAAGCTGCTGCTATTTGTCTTTGTGCCGTGAGCTATTATAATTTTTTAAACATTTACTATAAAAAAAAATTCTCAAACCATGGAGAAAAAGAAGATGGTGGATGATTACCATGCACCGCAGTAAAAACAGGGAAATAAATATAAAAACTTCCTGAATAGTTAATGTATTTTATTGTATTTTTAAGGAATCAATAGAAACGCTTCTTTGTTTCAGAAGTACAATGGAAAATCAATTGGCTGAGTTGGTGGCAGAACCTTCTGGCCAATTTAAAATAAATCCATAAAAAAGGTTCTGTTTGATAACACTCCAAAAACTGTAATTCTCGTTCATTAGACCACATAGTGAAACACGTGCGTTCATAAATAACGTCAGCGAGCAACTAACTGAACAAGTGTGTACATGCTCGCTCTCGTTTTCCTCGCGAGACTCAACGAGACCCTTTGACTCGGGCGCAAAAAACCGACCAGTAACCGAGACAACCGAGGCGAGACACGAGAGAGCGAGACAAGACGAATGCCACCATGTACATACTCGTTCTCGGCCTGTCTCGGTGTGTCTCGGCGAGTGTGTACAGCCGGCATAATGAGAGGCGCTACGGTGCGTTCGTGCGCTAGTAACAACTCACCACCTTCCGTTTCGTGCCACACGATGCCCTCCAGCGTGACCGAGGTACCAGGCTCGCATGGCCCCAGGCAGTCTGGCTCTGTAATTGTCCCCACTGATGTACCAACGCACACTTCCGCAGTCTCCTGAAAAATGGAAAATAAAAGAATTAAAATTGATGGTTTTCTAAGCTTGTATAAACAAGGTATAAACTATTAAAAATCAAACTCCTTTATTTTCAAATAAAAACTATGGTGACAAAAACAAAGAAACAAAGACAAATCAATAAACATAATCATGTCATTAAATTAAACACAAAAATGTTTATTTGGTAACGTAGTAATAAGTAATTAGAGCAGGCTCCAAGGAGATGTTCGTTTGCAAAAATAGCGGACCTAAATCTGACTTCTGATATATATTGTATAGGTCCCAGACATCCTATAGACAGATGTTGCCAACCAGTTTTGTGGTCCCCCTGCCCGCACCCCGGTAATTAAATATGGCATACAAAGAAAAAAATAAAAATTTCCAAAACATGCCGTGTGGGGTATCAAATGAAAGAGCTTATTGAGTAGATCACGAATATATAGCATACTATATACATTTCTTACACTTTCTCTAAGATTTTTTAGAAAATTTACGAAAATGGTCCATTTTTGAGTTAACTTTAAACCACTATAGATTGAAAACTCATGAATATATTTTTTAAATTATTATTTTAAATAATTAACAATAGTCCATTGTTTATGATTCAATAGTTCGTAATATAATATAAGTGAGCTATGTGGTGGATTTGATGAAAATAACTATATACTATATGAACTTGAAAATATACTCGCCATCTTTGAATGCTCCCCCCACTCCCCCATGCAACTATTTCACTGTACGAAATATTGAATCGTAAACAATGGACTATTGTTAATTATTTAAAATAATAATTTAAAAAATATATTTATGAGTTTTCAATCTATAGTGGTTTAAAGTTAACTCAAAAATGGACCATTTTCGTAAATTTTCTAAAAAATCTTAGAGAAAGTGTAAGAAATGTATATAGTATGCTATATATTCGTGATCTACTCAATAAGCTCTTTCATTTGATACCCCACACGGCATGTTTTGGAAATTTTTATTTTTTTCTTTGTATGCCATATTTAATTACCGGGGTGCGGGCAGGGGGACCACAAAACTGGTTGGCAACATCTGTCTATAGGATGTCTGGGATCTATACAATATATATCAGAAGTCAGATTTAGGTCCGCGATTTTTGCAAACGAAACTCCACTGAGAGTCCGGTCTAAATAACTAATTAAGATTTTAGAAAAAAGAGCGTGTGCCGAGCACACTTGTCGGAAGTGAAACTTCAATGGCAAGATTCAAAGATACCAATTGCCATGATGACCATGATTGACCAAATTTTATTCTCTCCTAAAGAAGTTTGTTTGACTTCAAAAACAAAAAACGATTTGCTGTTACGTAAAAGCTGAAAAATAATATCAGTAAAGAATTCAAAAACGAAATTTAAAATAAAACATATTATTATAAGGCAGGTAGGTATCTGTTTTTAAAAATAAGTGTTAGGTACCATTTTTTTTACATGAAGGTAAGTAAAATTTAAAGGCAGTCCAAAAAGCAGCTTTGAATATCGTAACAGTTGCCTGTCACACGTACTAGGATTGCAGAAAATGCAAAGAGCATTTACAGCGTGGAACATACATCAAATGAAGCCATTTACATTCAACGGTCGACATGCACAGCGATATTACCGTCTCACTCACGCACACGGTTAATGGCGTAGCAAATTATGAACTCGACTCCTAAGTACCCGAGTCCCTATAGTCAACGCACGAAGAAATAACAAAATTTTATGTGAATCGCCCGAAGTTATCTTTTCACGTTTCAGTAACAACTATGTAATAGAGCAATTTAGAATTGATTTGTGCGACCCTTATAAATATCGAATGTGGATTTATCTTACCATTAAGTTGTATCAGTACCCCACCTAATATCTACTCAATCGATGCTAGAGACGGATTTTCCAATATCAATATTTAAAACAGTTCTAAATGTGTTCAGATCATATTTTCTTAATTGTTTATAGAACATTTATACAGCAGCATATTCAATATTACATTTATAACATAGAACATAGATGATACTTAATAAATATAAAATATATTTAGATATTATAGTATTGTGAAAGCTTCGTCAAGTCATGAATGAATTCTCTTAATTCCGATGGAATCACGTGTCAAAATATCTTACGATAAGCAAATAATCGATTATCTCATACCCACGCGGAGAGTATAAATAACGTAAACGGTTCATTGTTAGACGAATGACAAATGTGCGATCGTCTTACGCCCACTGCCGCGCTACTAAAGACAATACCCTGTTTATACGTTCAGTTAAGCCGCAAACATATTAATATTTCGACACGCCATATCGCTATTAAATCCTTTATGGGCGCTGCGAACGTTACGAGCCGAGGGGAGGCAGAGGAGGGTTGCCGAGTGCGCGCTCAATGCTCGCACTCGAGCGAGCAGGGGTCGCCAGCTGCCGCTTTATCTCGCACAAACAACCGCCGAGTCTCGGCAAAAAACTTCGATTCACATTAACATTTCAATAAAACTCGAGCGAGCGCTAGCGTATCGAACGCAAATAAAGTCTGAGACGCGCTGGTGTCAAAGGACAATAGGTGGTAAATCAATTCACGACATGAACAAAGGAACGGGAATGTAATGAGCGCGCCGACTTCGATTAAGATGCCGGAGAGATTCTGAGATATCCCTTTGTGATGAAGGAACTAATTTGCAGTCGCCGCTGTCTCGCAACTCGCAAGCGCACGCAAATGGAAAGCGACAGACACCTACATGCCTAATGACTCGAAACGTCTCCTCTACCCGACCCCTGACTCACACGATATCGCTATAACGCGAATCTAATTTACGCGGCGCTGTGGACCGCGACAAATTGCGGTTATGCGGGAAACAGGAGATATTTGGCGTCCGACTGAGAATGGGAAACGATTTCCAGCGGAGCAACCGAATTACAATCCACTAAAACGACTACGTATATCATTAAAATAATTTAGGGAAACGGCGCGTTTAGTGCTCGCGTTTATGGTGGACTGCGGCGTGCCAAGCAATAAATACCGGGGCGGAGTAGAGCGTCTTGTTTATGTTATACGAGCCATCGGAGAGTAGAACGTTTATATTCCGCTATGCGGAATGAGCGGCGACACAGCACCGCGCTGCCGGCTAATGTGCTGGAACCAGGAACGCATCAGCGATACGACCAAAGCGCTGCCAACAAAAAGTACAAATTGGAGCGACTTCATTATTAGCGATGCTCTGTTTGAGCTATTTACGGTAATGTCGACGGAAAGAAGTTCAATGTTTGAGAACATTTAGATCGCATGTTTCAACGGTACGTGTGTGGAAGCAACAACAATGTATCGAATTAACCAAGTAACCGAGCTATCGAGGCGTATACGACTCTAGCCCTTAAGGTAAAGCAGAGCTCTCCACTTCAAATGAAACAGCCGTAATCAATACGAATAATGTTAGGAGATGCGTCTCGTACGCTCGCCCCACTTAGTAAACCAAATTAATATGTTAATGAACAAGACACGGAATGAATTGAAAGAAAGCTCAGAGGTAATTGAAATAATTACCGTTTCCCTCGACTTTTCGCTTGCCTTCAGGGCGATGTTTTTAACGCAATAATTATATTATGCAAATACATTGAAATGAGCCTCGAGACTCGAGTTTGTAATATTCGCCGTTAAAATGAAATTATGGCCTGTCTTTTATACAAATAGACGGAGTAATCTTTATAAATGAATTGTTAGTTAGTTAGCTTGGACTACAAGTTTTTGCTGTAATAATGACAAATTGCTGTGTTCTTATTTAAAGTTATTTTAAGCCGTTAAAATTCACTGAAAATATTGACTGTTGACTTATAAGACTTTATAAGAATCAACATTTACTTACTCGCAACGTGTTAACTACATATACAACGTGTACATTGACGTATAACTAAAAAAGGATCTATCTTAATATAATAATTCTTAGCAGTATTCCTTCAACTATACATTCGCAATTAAAACTTTACATCCATCCGCGTTCTGTACCATTCTAACAATAATAAAAAACAAGTAAAAAACAGTCAAATCCAATGTCACCTGCACACACGTTTGCAAACAACATTGTAGGTACAACTACGTATTTGAACAATCGTAAAGTTTTACAACTATCTAAGGATTTTATCCCATACCTACGTACTTACTGTAAAGTTTGACACATTTACACCTCGCTATTAACACGAAAAGCTTGTCAGATATGGACCTCACGTTTTGAGCACTGCTCTTAGCACGACAACTATTAAACTGTATGGCCTACAACATTGTTGGGCAATTGTAATAAAATTGCGCACACAATTTTCGAACTTATGTCATGGAACATTTTGACGTGTTCAAATTAAATAATCTGTGTTATAACCGTATTTTAGGTGAAAACATAATCACCTCTTTATAAAAATAAAAAATACACAAAAGAATGCGTTTGTATATGTACAGCAACAGAATTTTATGAAGACAATACCTATACTATTCGTATTTATATTAACAAATGCTTATTAATTCACTGCATATAATATGAAACTAATGAAACTACTTATTAACTATTGATGCAATCGTGCAATTCTGTGACGTTTAAACTTATTTATTATGGACCTTCTAGATATAAGTATGGTAATAAATATAGTACCTTACTGTGAGAGAAATATTAAATCTTTACTCGATCAAAACGAATAACTATTTTAAAATTTAATCGTATGTATTTAATATCGAATTGCTTTTTCGAGGAATTGCAAAATATCGATTCCAATTTTTATTTGTATTTAACAAAAACCTTTACACGAATAAGTTCGAATAAGTCCACGAATAAGTCGACCTTTACGAATTACCACTTTCAAAAATAGAAATATACAGTAAATAAAACCTAACCATCCTTAAACACAATCAAATACACTAATTAAATATTTAAGCCATAATATCAGCTCTACAAACACGAGGCACGGGCACTACGAAGTGTATATAAATAATAATCAAGCCCCGGCTTTGAGCTGACACACCCCAGCTAATTAACTCGTAACAATTGGATTTGATGCCACGCAACTGTTTCAATATTCCTTTCATCCCTCGTCTGTTGGCCGGCAGTCGGCGCGAATGGCGTGGCACGGATTTTTCGACTGTACTAATGTACTTACCTGCTGTGTGTTTCGTATATCCTAGTACCTGCCCAATATATGTAGCTTTAAAATGAATATAATGATTAAGAAACTTAATTAATTGGTTTTAATTTTATGAAGAAAAAACAAGGAAATATTTTTTTTACGTAAATCTCTATAATTTTCAAAAAACGTTGAGAAACAAGAAATTCAAATGTAAATTTTGTTTAATTTACTCGTGGATGTTTTGAATCTAACTCGAATTTCAAATTCACAAATAAAATAATGATAATCTCAGCAACATACAAAATATTATTTCATATAAGTTTTATTTTATACTGTATTATTTATTTACATAAAAACTCTGCTTTCATTGCAGATAAGCTAGAAGTGAATCTTAAAAATACATATTCAGAAATCCGTTACAATAAACATAAAACTTCACGCTTCGAATAACATTTCAATCCGATAAAATTAATCGCGCTATCTGAACATCATCAACAGGTTTTACAATAGTCATTATTTGTAAGGCGAAAGCTAAGTACACGTTATAAATATGTAATGCTTTATGAATCGAAATATCTGTATTTAATATAATTCATATCAATTATAATGCCCATAACAATTCAATTTCAATTTGAATACGTACAACGCGCGGTACAAAGCAAATTTAATTAGTCTCTTTAAAAGTATGTTAACGCAAATGGGCACAAATATTCATAGTAAAATATTAATAAATTATATTTTAAATATATCGCAATGCGCTGGAAATATCAGTTAATTATTGAGTACGGACGTGCGCTAATTAACTACGAATTCACCATCGACAAACATCGGAAATAAAATTGAAAGCTGTTTCATCGTAAAACAATCGCCCTCCACGGAGTCTCGAACAATATTAATTAAAAATAAAACCTCTTTCCACCTCTTGGAAGCCTGGTAATTAAAAGAGAAATAACCGTAACAAATTTATAAGAAAAAAGCGAAAACAAAATGTGGTTAAACTTACCTGAATAGGGATTTTATTTTAACTAAACCAATTAGGCAAGTTATGTACCGATTATGTTTATTGTTTACTTATATTAATTTTGTTTTTGAAAGTCAAGATCGGCAATTAGAATGCCTAGTATTCAAAGTATTCAAAGACAATCTAAAACATCTTAATTTCTACTCAATAATCGAATGCCCATAATCTTAATCTTATCTTATCTTAATACTATTATAAAGGCGAAAGTTTGTAAGTATGGATGTATGGATGTATGGATGTATGGATGTTTGTTACTCTTTCACGTAAAAACTACTGAACCGATTACAATGAAATTTAGCACACATATAGAGGGTAACTTGGATTAACACATAGGATAGGTTTTATCCCGGAAATCCCACGGGAACGGGAACTATGCGGGTTTTCCTTTGAAAACGCGGGCGAAGCCGCGGGCGGAAATCTAGTATTATATAACGAACGACCGAGTTTATCTATAAACATTACAGAATAAGTCTCTATATCAATGCAACATTAATCCGAGCGCATCATTAAACTTTAACCTTTTAAAAGCTTTTAAAAACCATCGTAATCCATTCACTTTGTAACACTGGTCTTGAAAGCATTTGTCTGTGCCTGTACGAGTCGTATATAGTAATTTAGACCACGTTGCCAGTGTGTCAAGCTTCCGTTATTTTCGCTCAAAGCGCACAAAGAGCGCGGCAAAATAAAGTAGCATTCTTTCACAAAGCCAGCACGAATAGCGCAACACTACTTACGTTTACAACCTCCTTTGAAATGGACTCTTTGTTTTAAAACCCTTCGTTCACTGGGTTCACGGAGTTATGCTTACGCTTGATTCAAAAAAAAAAGCTTTATATTTTTGATAACCAATTTATAATTGATTACATAGGTCATAGTATATTCAAAGCAACATCAATAATTAATAATAAAACCTTACCTACGTTCGAGAAGTTAATTAACAGTCTTATTGCAAATTAAAATTGTATCAGCTGTCACGTATGCAAATATGCATAAAATAGCATACCTAAATTATAAAATATAAGGAAAACAAGAATAGTCAACAGTTTTTAAAGAGATATTTCATAAACTTTTATTATTCACAAATGTTACTGTAAACATGTTTATATTACAGTAAAATAAATAGACGACAAAAATAACAGCCGCATTTTCAAACCATGATATGGAACAATGCGAGACAAAACAATCTCTTTTAATTATCCTCTTTGAGCTGAAAGGGAACTTTTGTATAAAAGCTATCTGCATTCAGTTTCTTTATTGGAAACATGCTTCTGAAGAGTCTTTCAAAAGACGCTCTGTATATTAAAAAATATTTGCTTCGAAGTCAATTCGTCGGACTCTGTTTCTTTAGCAAACATTTTAAATCGGTCTTGAACTCTTGAGAAAATATGTCGGATGGATTTATTCATTTGAAATGCATAATTCTGTATATCCAAAGCATCGAGAGCAGAGGAAATCTGTCTCTCAATGTATAAAGCAATAAAATAAGCATCGATATGCCAATCGCGCATAACAATTTTTATCGAGCATTTAAAATTGCGGTTTTATATAAAGTTTATACTCTCACTTGAAACATGATCGTATAAATATCGAAAAACAGTTTTGTGAATACCAAGAATAAAATATGAATATGAAGCAATGTATAGGAGCTGAAACTCGTTAATCGCAATATTGTAAGCTATAAAGCTTCCTTTCAGCGTAATTAATTGGTTCGCCGTAACTACCTATAACATACCTTCGTAATCCGATCATACATAGTCAATAGGATATACATATTCAACACCGAGATTAATTATACTTTAAAGAAAGGTTTTGTCTAGGATATTTATCCAAAATGTAAAACGTTCTATGTATAATTAAATATTTATACCTATAGCTATTCAACTGGATGTTTCATAGATACGTAAATAA
This sequence comes from Colias behrii, assembly GCA_029959065.1. Taxonomy (NCBI): domain Eukaryota; kingdom Metazoa; phylum Arthropoda; class Insecta; order Lepidoptera; family Pieridae; genus Colias; species Colias behrii. Next base: position 3,578,193 of record JARWMC010000019.1, on the reverse strand, counting down.
AAATATGAAAGTTGACAGCACAGATTTACAACGATAAAATCATAGAGCGAGGGTAGTGATAGCATGCAGTTTCAACAAGCCATCCCCTTCGAGTGTAGACAGGCGACCCTCATTAGACGAATGGCGACGGCATCCGTGACCCAACGACGTGTTATTTATATCCCGGACAAACGCTTTTACAAGCACAATATCGAAACTCGATTTTTATCGCTTCGGGGGAAGATAAACGAACCTTAATATCCCCTCGTTTTACACTCACTCAAATAACGTATAATATTCATTTAGCGCTCTTAAAGATTTATATAAAACTCGACTACGAGCCAAATTATCCCTTTAAAACTTTACTGGTGGCGTAAATATTCATGAAGCTCATATTAATATTACGGTACAGTCGCGTTAATGAAACAAGATGCTAACTCCGAGGCTCACTCGAAGCTTTTAAATAATTCCGCACGCGACGCTTCTCGCGCCTTTGTACCCACGCTATTATTACAAATTATTTATAATTGCACAACTTAGCCAAAAACACGACACCGCTCTCTAATAACTCACATCGTAAAATTCGAAGAGCTTCTTGTGTCTCTGCGTGCCTAATACAAACATTAAACCGTAACCTTCCCGTTTTAACAATACTTGAAAAGAAAATGGACCGTGAAAATCGTAACACAACAATGACTCGTAATGAAATCTCTTTTTTTACGGTTGTGTCGGGGCTGAGCAATTTTAACCTCGTTTCCATTGAAATTCGCGTTTCATGCGAATAACAAAGGGGTTTAGGCTCTGTGAAACGTCAATTGTGAAGAGGGTAGTGTCCGGATGATGTCGGCCGGCACTCGGCAGCGAGTGGACACAACGGTCGACGACACTACATACACTATTTATACGGATCCGCGCGTACCTACCGCCGCCTCTGAATAATGCATGAGCGCCAACGAATGTTTTAAAAAGTTAACAAGGTTTTCCGAGCTTTCCTTTGTTCTCCACTTACAGAGAAAAACAAATTCCACTCGAACAACAACACTAAAAACATCTAACTAGGTGTATCAAGTCGCTGATGCTATGAATTATTAAACAGATGATACGAGCAAAATATTATTTTATGAACTCTGAAGAAAATGAGAGTCGTAAACATACTTCAGAAATTGCAGCTGCCATCTTAACACCCACGCCAAATTACGTTCTTTATTCGTTTGCTCGAGCCAGTACTTTTTATTGAGATTTTTGTTTTATTTGTCATGCCTGTCGTTTATTTTTGTACAATAACTATGTAATTACAGAAATTTGCAACACTCAACTTAAATAATCTGTTAACCAAGGAAACAAAGTCCCGAGAAGGGTGGCTTTTAGTAGCTACCGAGTCTAAAAGTTGCGGTATCCTCGTACTACAAGCTCCGGCGGCGAGGATATCTACTCGATAACAGGATTACCTCGCCCTCAGCGTTGTTACCGGGTAATTTGCACGCAAGCTCCCAATAGAGCTCCAAGACGATAATGCTCTCTTGGTACTTTTGCTGTAATCAACTTTTGTTTTCTACTAAAGACAAAATAAATGTTGAATTATTTTTTATACATACATATTTTAATCGCAGATGTTATTTATGCACGATCATAATTAATCTTATTACCGTCCAATCCATAATAAAGTACATTTTTTATCCATAATAAGCGAACAGCATTTATATCATTCCTGTAAAATGTTAAATTATTCATGAGAGCAATAAAACACTGTTCGACATTAAAACAATATCAATAAAATAAACGCATTTTATGCAAATAAAACAGATTGAGTTATTCAGAGCATTGTCAATAAAACTGTCAGTATTGGTGTATTGTCGAAATTAATTACGACGTTTTTAAACCGATCGAACGTCATTACTCGTTTTCATTTAGAAATAATTAAAACAGAAGAATCTCGAGTGGGTTATTATTTGATATAATAATAGCGAATAAAATTTTAACAGTTGACGGAGTCGTGAAACCTTTACGACGTTATAAAATGGTAATGGATTAACTTGATCGACTCAGTCGTCTCTTAACGAGCGGCCGGAGTCGACTTCCTCAATAAAATAATCGTCTTTCGGCGCGGTACCCGGCGTACCCGCGGCTGTAGGCCTTTAAAATATTATTAATGTTCACGAACGTGGGTGTGTTAGTATGTTATATGACGTGGTTTACTTTGTATATGCGAGTTGTAAATACATTTATTATAATCGTAGAGTCGATACTTTATTGTACACGCTATCCTCTTATGTTGAATTACCTTGTATTTATTACATGTTGTTGGTTACTTAACGTATACCTACGTATAGTATAGATTGTTATCTAACTGATTATTATTATTAGTCAAGCAGTTGCAGTTGTTATATGACAAATATTCATTAAATACGTAATATATAATTTCATTTTAGATCTTAATAAGTCTTGTTTTTAAAATTATCTTCACTTATGAAATAAATATAATGTTTAGAATAGATAATTTTACCATCAAAGTACCAATGTAGTAAGTACTTACTACTTAGGTACATATATGTATCAATAACATGAGAACATAATTTACAAGGTAATTCGAAAACGAAGTAGCACCGTTTATCACCGTCGCAGATTGTAGAGGGATAGCAAAGGGCAAAATTGACTGACCCTTTGTGAAGCCATAATCATATTTATGGCTCTCCGATATAACTGTAAAATGTATAACTGTTCTCTTTACAGTGTATATCCAGTTTATTTAACAACTAGCTGTGCCCCGCGGTGTAATTGCATTGCTCCGCTCCTGTTGGTCTTAGCGTGATAATCAATAAAATATGGGCTATGTAACACCGAAAGAATTTTTCAAATCGGACCAATAATTCCTGAGATTAGCGCGTTCAAACAAACAAACAATCTCTTCAGCTTTATATTAGTATAGATTATATATTTAGAATTTAAAAACAATAATAACAGAATTTAAAGACGTAGCGCGCTTGGTACCTAAAGAGACGGCAGAATCGCAGATAAAAACTCAATGTACAATAAAACGATAATAAATAGCATTTTAAAACCCTCATAAAATCTAAATGTAAAATATACGCGCAAAATAAAGCAAACAAACAATTATAACCACATCATAACACACGTGCAGAGGTCGCTAATTAACGGTTACATAAAATGAATTCAACGATGAGATAAAATAAACGAAATGATCATAAAATAACCGATGTTGACGTATCTCGATAATCTCACGCTCAACTTAATGATTTCGACATTCACTTCATTACTCATCACTAATTAAATTGGGTTTTAATAAAGCTGCCTATCTTATATCCCACGTTAACATCCATGACACGGCAGTTTTTAAATATTATATATTTTATGGCTCTTTTACTTATGAAATAATGAATGATAATGTTTTATGATATTTTCCTTTGACCTCCAAGATATAAATTCGAAACATCAAAGCTGCTCTCAGCCTAATTAAATATCTCGAAAACGAATAAATAATGGAATGTCATTAAAAATTACCAGTTTCACAATACAAAGGTAGGCGAAACTTAATAATTATTACAAATAAAACTTGACTGTCGTAATTAAGAGTCCATTTTGCGACAAGCTCTTAAAATTCACTCTGAGCTCGGCGGGAGGCTGGAAGGCGAAATAATTAAAGCGTTGGGTATAAGAAAATGCAGGGTGGCATGAGATCAAAGGACAGGAATTCTCCTTGCGTAAATAAAACGCCGCTTTCGAGGGTTTCGGTATTTGATACATAACTACTGACTTCAGTTGCCGACGACTTATTCAATATAGAGAAACGTTCGCCCCTTTAGATCTCCAGTTGCAAACTTTATGAACACATCATTTTTTATTTTATTTATTTATTGGTTTACCAACGTTTGTTTACATTTTTACATTTTTACAAAAGTTTAGATACACAAAATAAACAAACATGGTTCATCATGAATGAATAATTCGTTGCCGAGACTGTTAAATAAAGAATTCGATAAATTGATACGAGAATAATCTTATATCGCATTGAATATAACAGATGGAATAAATTACGTTCTGTTGAGAAACTTTCAAGGAATTTATAACAAAAAGCGACCATGCATTCAATTTTGAATTAATGTCAACAGTCTAACGGATGTTAGCTATTTATATCACGCTATACGACTGTGATAGATCGAATATCTCCACTATACGATTAAAGGCACAATATAATTACACAATTAACAGCTGTCGCGGCTTAATGAACTTGTAATGAATTCCAATTTACTTTTATTTACAAACCAATTATGGTATGGATTAAAACGTTTAATTGTTTCCATTATAGACAGTTTTATCCATTTTGGGAAATATCCTTATAAGTTATAATCCATAAGCAAAAGGAAAATTGTTTTGGAACCTCTCTATTTTACTGAAATCCTGGTGATTAAAGAAGTTAGTTCAAAAATATCATACATTCAAAAAGTCGCATATTTTTAATTTTCATTTAATGTTTTTTCTTTATATTGTATTATATTTATCATTATACTTACCTACAATTCCTGAGGAAAAGGAGTGTTTACACGACCCACACACGACTTACCTGAAAAAATACAAAACTACAATAAAACGTAATTCGTGTTATTTGATTAAGAATTGTGGACATATCGTACTTATATATAGAAAGGTACTGGTATTTTTGTATTGTTTTTTATACATAAAGATTTAACGGCATTAATGTATTTTAACCTTAGATTAAGGATTAGTCTCCGCGCGCGCGTCGTAGCGCGCACCAATCCTTAATCTAAGATTATAACATATTGTGATATTTGAATTTCAAACGCGAGATCTAATATATCAAGTCTAATAAACTACATGGGACGACCTGATGAAACTTTAAATCATTTGTCATAAATATAGTATTTGTCAGAATAACCTCATAAAATTACGACGCTATAAAACATGTATTTCATTAATATATTAAAAACAAATAAAACATCGTTTTATAATAACAATAAAACGTATAAATCGTTTGACCTCCAATTTGCATATTCATAAAAGCAAAATCGTTATCGGCTCTATCAATTATCTAAAATTGATTTACTTAACATTAATTTGTTTAATACATTATCATACGCTATAATTAACTATAATATTTTACTTATTATATATATTATATAGAGAATAATTAAACACTTATTTTCCTACTAGTGATGCGTGTAAATTAGATCGCTTTGAAGGGACTAATCAAAGGAATAATACGCAATAATTATTTGTATTGGACCAGCGGATAAAAGCAATTATCATCAAACAAATGACATTATATGTAATCGCCGCACATAAAGGCTTTACGACCGTCAAATTAAATACGAAAACGCGTCTCTATGAATAAATATACGTAATTAAATATTGGACATTCAATTAGTTTGTAATAAATTGTCGGCGGTTTCCAAACACATCCGGACCGGCGTTGATACAGATTTATCTTTTGTATCTATATCGAGTTATTAGCTATGTGATATAATTCCGTTTAATTAATGATTTCTATTTCAATAGATAGTATTAAACATTCAATTTATGGGATAGATATTTTTGTATCTTGGAAATAAGGCTCGAATAGCGCCATGTACGGTTGTTCTGATTAAGGCTTATACATGCGCTAATAACCTTGACCATACTTGACGGATCTCAAATCTCTCCCGCTGCACCTTCTTTTTTCCTCGCATTTTGTATTTAAAAAGATACCAATCAGTGAAACAAAAAATCCTCGTCAGGGAATGTTGTGTAACTGATAATTTATTAAACATAAAATTTTCAGAGCTCTAAGTCAGCAGGTTACGAAGTTTATAGAGTATTTGCGGAAAAATCGATGACCACGGCACATTTTTTTTCTAGAAATCTATTAACTTTGGAAAAAAGTCCTCGCGAGCAATTAAAGATCAAAGACCATCCTATTTTATATATTTTTTTCGGTATTGTGCTTTATGTTGTACCAGACTTTATAGAGGTTGAACATAGTCGAAATTGCCGGGTAACGCCTTAAATTGAGGGTTCGACTTCGATCTCAAAACTTTGGTATTTTTATTAGTTGTATTAACAAAGAAGCTTGTGTGAAATAAAAGAGAAAATTAAGAGTTCTAATCCATAAACCATCATAATTTTAATTAAAATTAATTTTAAATGCCCTAGGGAAAACTCAAAAGATCAAAGCATTACAATTTCTTGTTACCTACATTATACACAAACACATTTAAATCTCCGCCAAATTGAATAGCATTATTTATTCGTTCAAAGTGTGGAGCGATCTGGCAATTACCAATTAACTACTATAACACGAAACAGCTAGTAATTATAAAACATAAACACGGCGAGGATAATTTATTGACGCAAACGAGCAAAAACTGAAGTCGCTCATAATAATGAACCAACGTTCGCTATCCAAAGTTATTTCGGCCGAAATCATAATAGCCAACAGCCCATTTAATGTTTCCATTATAGAAAATCTCCTTTACAACCCAAATAAAACTTAGAAGAGCGAAAAAAGGTCCGTTTCTATTTCAACTTTTTCTCCGCAACATTATCTAAATATCACCGAAAGTAAACTACGCGTAATAACAGTTGAATGTTATTTTTATTGCGGCAAACCTTTTTGCGGTTGTTCCCGACGAAAATCCTTTTTAAGTCTGACAGTTGACTCGTCACGAACTCGTTAAACAATCCCAAATTGTTAAAAATTAACATTCAAATTAGGGGAGTGCTATTAGTGGAATTAGTGAGAATTCTCATAAATCGTCTTGAGGGTGAGGGACCCTCTATTGGCTTGGCGTCGACATCGTACTAATAAATGAAGCAGAAAACTTCTACCAGTTTTATGTAGTCCGGAAGATTGTTATATTTAAGCGAAAATTGCGTCTATTTTCACAAGCTTAAAGCTCAACTTTCTATGAGAATAAATTTTATTGTATTTTACACATCGTCCGTCCTCTTTCCACACGCTGGTTTAAAAGAGGTAGGAAAGGAACTCTTTATAGCTTATAAAATGAGCTCCGCTGCCTCATGTTAGCCTGGTAAAGAAAATGAAATTATGAGCATGGCGCGTGTAAAGAAAGCGCATGACAACTCCAATTTCTAACGAAATGGAGGGTCTCGAACTCTCGAGATCTCGGTTTCACGAAAGTATTTTCCACGAATAGTTTAAAAGAAAAAATAACCTTACTATACTTACTTATCAATCAATTCTAATAAACAGACATGAACTGTGTTATGTGCAAATCATGATAAGATCGCTATAATTTACACAATACGCAGAAATGAATAAAAATGCATCAACTGATATGGCTTAACGACCCCTATAGAATTCGTTAAAAGCAATTTAAAAATCGTTTTTTTTGTCTTTTATTCTGTTGACTGATTGCCGTTTTTCTTATCTTTTAGCAGATGTTCGGGCGTGTTCTTTTCGTAACCAGTGATGGGTATCGAAGCGAGCACAAAAAAAGTTCAACAATATGACATGATTTGCGCTTCGTTTTTCATAAAGGAAATAATAAAGATCGATTTCGCTAAGCTTTATATAAAATTATCACTTTTTCGTGTAATTTTATTCGCGTTTATCACGAATTCAATTAACCTCAATTTTAATTGAACTTATAAACATAACATGGTACACGAATGAATACAGCTAAATTAATTTTAGAGCCCTATTATGGTTTCTTAAACTTTTAGAGTGCTATAATAACAAACTCGTTATTCGGCGATATTTACGAAATTGGGGTTATAATTACAATGTGAAGCAATACGCGCTCTATAATACAATGTAATTAATACGATAGTAATGCAATTAAAGCAGAATCATCCTTTGATGTATCCGGCACGGCGAGAGGAATCCATAATTGCTTGGCCAGTCATTACGTTCAATTACCGCTCATACATATACATACATTATTATTGACACGTCGGCTTAACGGATGATAAGTGTTTCAATTTAGATGTTAATTGTGAATTACATTTTAAATTTTAACTAATTCATGTCCAATTAGTTGCATGCAAGCTGAAATATCAAATTGCTTGGGTTATTTATTATTATAACGTGGTTGTAAAACGCATGAACTGATGGCTATCAAAATACATATTCTGGTATTTTAGATTACGAAAACTTTGCCACATTAAAAAGTGGTTATTATAAACATAATCTCACATCGGGTTTTATTAATTAAAAAAATGAATTGAAACTTAGCAAAACATAAAACATTACACGCAGAATTTAATGTAAAATTCAGGATATCTTTCTATTCATAATTTTATTACCGTATAAAGACTTGACGTTTTAATTAATTCTCTGCGAAAAATTCAAGGGGTAAAATATTTTACACTGGCAACCTAATTAAGTGCTTTTATCTCTCATCAAGTCGTTTTATACCGCCGCTTGCTTGAGCTATCTCTTTTTCAATTAACTCCTTTTATAGATGTTTCGTCAGGTTTAAAAAAGGTAAATTTAAATACTTTTGCAACTAAATTATTATTTTCATTAAAGCTAAATTAATTTATGTGCAAAATATTACATTTCGGGGCATTTGTAATGCAATAATTTAAAAACTACGTATTTTTTTTTTATTACAACATTTCATTTCATAAATATAAAGCATTTGCATCAAAGCTTATGAGCTATTTTAATTGCATGCTGTTCAAACAAGAGGGTAATATTTGCACAAACATAAAACGCTATCAGATTTATTTTAATGTTAGTATTAACCACAAACCAAAAGCATACTGCAATCATAGTAATATAATCGAGATATTGAAATCTATTATTTCTGTTCGAATGACACATTCGACCTCAGATATATTAGAATCATAAATGAAACTTATCCCACGAAATGTTAGCTTATCAAAAGGTCATTGTATCACCAATCACCTTGGTATTAGAACATTCTAGAAGAAACCACAGTACAAATACAGTAGTTAAGATAGTATAGACAACAATGCTATGTAAGAATGCTACAAAATCCGACACTAAAAAGGTCGCTGAACAGACCACCTCATCGTTACATCGATCTCTTTAAAGTTTCAAAGTGTTTAATCACGGATGAGTTATTTTCAATGCGAAGGGTATGAAAACGGGTTATGGGCTTTTAAAACGACATACGAGCGAGTATCCGTGTGTTATGGATATAATAATAAATCTGAGTGGAATTCGTTGATTGATTTCAACAGCTATTAAGAACGTGTTTGAAATGTGAATCGCAATCGAGATACATCTCTGTATATAAATGAAGATATGTTGTTGAGTTTGTAAAGGTACATAATTGAATTGGAAATCTACAATAAGGATAATTCCCTATAGATTGACGATAGATTAAAACCCTTTAAAAATAATGGTACAATATTTTATTATCAAATGAATTAATATTTTTTAGTATTATGGTTTATTTATAATATAAAATGATTAAGTAATTTATATGTTATAAACTTTTCGGTATCCAAATTTGATATAGCATAATAAATAACCTAATATATAACGTTAAAGTTATGAACATTAGGTAGCAATTTTTTGTGCTAAAAATATGGAAACGAGGTAATTCCAACATGGCGCGCCGCAATGCTCGTCTGTGGTTTTCCAATCCGCTAGCATCACGAATTCCTCGCTGTGTTAAATTATTTTGAGCAACGTGTTTAAATTAATTGAAATTCATTCCTTTGTATTATATTTATTAACGGCTGTGCATGATGCATTATTATTTTTCGCGGTAAAAGGTGAATCATTAAAATTTAATAACATAGCCGTTTCAATACGCCCGATTTGGTTTTATTATTTTAATAACATGGAGTTGTAATTACAAATTTGATTACAGTACCAAAAGAAGTTTAATATACTAAAATATATTTTCCATTTCAATCGAAACGGATAGAATATTAATAATAAATATTTGTTTGTATAATGTATCATATGTTTGCATTTCTGTTTGACCTCTCATTTACATAAGTGTTACACAGACTTCCCTTTTATGTAATACATAACATAATTTTATCAAAATTAACATTGGAGACTTAACGTGTTTATTAAATTAGATGTCGACGACAATTATGGGACAAATTAAATAATTTATATGTATGTTAAACGTTTCCATTACAATTTTATTACGTAATTATGTAAATTATATTGTGCTTTGTTCGCAATTTATTATGAGAACTGATAGAAATTTAAATTCTCTAAAATGAGCGTAACATTTTGTGAATATAGTGCCTGCGAATATTCAATATATCGGAGAATGAAATCGCTTGAAATACGAGAACCAAATAATATTGTATGACTTCAATTTGATGATTCATTGTGCCAATCAGTTGGAGGGGAAAATGTGCAAAACGACACGTTTAGAGCAAATAATGAAGCTTTAACATTTGAACACATTTTATTGTCGAATAAAGTTTTCGAGAAATGCAAAACAACTGCATTGAATATGACAGCTTGAACAGAATGTTATACAAAATGTTACAAGAAAATACAACAGGAAGGTCTTATCAAGAAACATTTTATACTTATCGGACGGAGCTCTGAAAATAGGAATTTATTTATTACAAAACGAGACACAATTTCTTTGACGTTTCCTAGAAATCATCACCTCTACAAATAACTGTAGTATTTTAAGCTGTAATGTGTATCATGTTTTAATTAGAATTATATAATTTTACAATTATAGTTTAATCAAACCACTACTTGCTTCTTTCCTACACATAATTTATTTATTAAATCGACATCAAATTAGTTTCATGAACGTTATACTATAACAAACTTAACCTATTCAGAAACACGGCTAAAAAGAACGCAGGTACTTCACAGGACAATACAAATTCTTCTTCACAATTATTGCCAATTACTAAACCGGTATGTCCCGTTGTCATATAAGCTTACCCCTTCAGTGATTACATCTCACAAATAGCATCATTAACGCGACAAGAACGGGGTCGCCACGGTGTTGTACGCAGCTTTTATTATAAAGTTTGGGCGTGAGGATATTTAAATTTGTCTCTTTATACCAGGTCAGCATGAAGAAGAAAAACAATGTACAAATACGTCTACGTACAACTCAATGTATGTTTTAACGCTTGCATTAGCTTGTTGTCCCAAAATGTATAATTTCTTATTTTTTATTTAAATACATAATATTTAATTAATTTTACGTAATTTCATAACTCAGCCATTGTAATATAATCGCTTGTTGGGTTATCAATACATATACACATACATTAACATGTGTGTTTGTGTGCGTGTAATGAGTGTCTACGAATGTTGCTATAATTTTGTGATAAAAATTTTAAAAGAAAACATGTTTGTTTGATGAGTCGACTATGTTTTCTACCTAGCTTTATTTAAATCTACAGGGTGTCCCAAAAAGTATGGATGAACTGAAGCCAGGAGGTAGAGGACCTAGAGGGCTATCCGAATCACCCCCATGTATGTTATGCGATTTTTCGTAGTTTCGGAGTTATGACTCTTTTTTCAATTTTTCACTTATCGCCGAGTACGATGAGATTTTGACTCATGGTGACGTCAATTATTGCGGTAGATGCTTGATTTTTTTTGTGTGCTAAGCTGAAAGATAGGCCAATTCAGTATGGTTACATTTACTGTCGTAAGATCTTTGAATGGTATAAAAAAAAGAATTAAATGCCAAGAAAGATAAAATCACCCAGTAAGTTCGCAACTTCAAGGGCCCGTAAAAAAATAAAATCACAAAAAAAAAGTTTTCCGTTTGGCATTTAAAAACTTGCTCTATCCATCAGGTAGCTACCCTAAAAATTTAATTTTATTATTCAGAAGGCTTCAATCGAAAAATTGAAATCTAAATGTGGTAAGTGCAAAAATTTAATTAACATGATGATTAATAAAAACAAATTAAAACCAATAAAAAGGTGTTCAATTACCAGAAATTTTTAAAATAACCCCGCTGTTGGTCAATTCAAGTGCGACACCACCATAAAAAGTTGTCTTTTAAATGTCTGAATGCCCATTTATCATTTTAATGGTTTCTTCTGCTATTATGAATTTCCGGGTTATTTCGTCCAAATTGTGGCATTCTCTCAAGTAGCCGAGGTCTTTGTAGTATCCTCATTGAAATAAATGAATGTGGTTTAGGTCGAGGGACCGTGGAGGCCAGGCTTTAAGGCAGGCGTCACCGGCGCATGCGCAGGCTGCAACGACCAATCCATCTTTCAGGGTATGTTTGCCCTTTAGCCTGGCCTACACGGTCCCCAAACATAAATCCCATTCATTTTTTTCCGTGGGAATACTACAAAAACGAGAGAAAGCCACAATTTGGACGAAATAACCCCGAAATTCATAGTAGCAAAAGAAACCATTAAAAATGATAAAAGGGCATTCAGACATTTAAAGACAACTTTTTACGGTGATGTCGCACTTGCATTGACCAACAGCGGGGTTATTTTAAAAATTTCTGGTAATTAACCACCTTTTTATTGGTTTTAATTTGTTTTTATTAATCATCATGTTAATTAAATTTTTGCACTTATCACATTTAGATTTCAATTTTTCGATTGAAGCCTTCTGAATAATAAAATTAAATTTTTAGGGTAGCTACCTGATGGATAGAGCAAGTTTTTAAATGCCAAACGGAAAACTTTTTTTTATGTGATTTTATTTTTTTACGGGCCCTTGAAGTTGCGAACTTACTGGGTGATTTTATCTTTCTTGGCATTTAATTCTTTTTTTTATTCCATTCAAAGATCTTACGACAGTAAATGTAACCATACTGAATTGGCCTATCTTTCAGCTTAGCACACAAAAAAAATCAAGCATCTACCGCAATAATTGACGTCACCATGAGTCAAAATCTCATCGTACTCGGCGATAAGTGAAAAATCGAAAAAAGAGTCATAACTCCGAAACTACGAAAAATCGCATAACATATATGGGGGTGATTCGGATAGCCCTCTAGGTTCTCTACCTCCTGGCTTCAGTTCATCCATACTTTTTGGGACACCCTGTATAATAGGCGTTTTTTTGGTCCTATAAATATGAATAAGTCGGTGGAAATATTTAATCAATGCTATAGATATTCCAAGTATTGCTGGCCTTTTTATACTTATCAATAAAAAAACTAATTGCCACATTATCGAGGCAAAAATATTTTTATATTTATTTTTTTTTTTTACTAATATTTACATTTAAATGCAAAGATAGTATTAATTTATATTTTAATAATTAAAATTCTTCAACTATTATAGTGAAAAGTTTTATTTCTTGATATTTTCAATCTTTATTAGCTTTTTATGTAATTAATTCAATACCAAATAGCCTTTTATGTGATTTTAATGTAGTTTTTATTAGCTTGTATTTATTATAATAGTTTTATATTTATGCTTAATAATGTTATAAGTAATGAAACATATTGTTAAACGTGAACAAAATCAATGCAAAAGTTCATTGGCCAATACATATTTAGCCAAATTATTCCCCAACTTAACTTTAACAGTATGACTGTTATTGTTATATTACCGAGAATTTATCTTAATACTATTATAAAGGCGAAAGTTTGTATGGATGTATGGATGTATGGATGTTTGTTACTCTTTCACGTAAAAACTACTGAACCGATTACAATGAAATTTAGCACACATATTATAGAGGGTAACTTGGATTAACACATAGGATAGGTTTTATCCCGGAAATCCCACGGGAACGGGAACTATGCGGGTTTTCCTTTGAAAACGCGGGCGAAGCCGCGGGCGGAAATCTAGTCAATAATAAAAATGTAAATTTAGAAACGTAAAACTATGATTTGTTAAAACCTCACCTTATTCGTATAAGGGCATAATGGTACTCACTTTGATGAATGTATGCAAAAAGTTTGTACTCGCAGTTAAATTACTACTTACATAACTCGTTTGAGAATAAGTTGAAAAGGGGAGAAATACCTAATGAATACAGATAACGAAGTGAAGAAAAACAATTTGAATAAATTAAATTCCGTGATGCACATAATTATTATAAAAATTAATCATCATTCAAATGATATCAAAATTAATATTAAATTATACATTTTTTTATCAAGCAATCTTTAGTGCTTTTTTATTCGTTCGTATTTAAAGCAATAGTTTTTCTTGTTATTTATTTTTAGCTTAAATAACTGTTGAATTCAACTTCAAGTTATATTTTTTTCTGAATAACATATATTCAACTTTCTAGCTTCCAATGCGTTAATATTTATATTTAGGTTTAGAAATGGCAATGAGATACAGTTATCTGAAGTGTTTAACGCAGTTGAGTTCCATTCGATGTCATAATAAAACGTTAACAGATTGTCTCTCTCCGACCACTCTACTTACTTTGCATTTATAAATAAATATTCCTTATCTATTCCTCTTATGTTTTAACACGAAATGTAATATATTTATCAAGTTGAATGTCAAATCGTTTATATCATACCAATCGTGGCTATTGAAAGTGGAGCGATACGACAAATCTTAAGTTTTATCTCACGCCAATAATCATATTTGTGTATTCGAGTATGAATATGTAAATGTCACATTTACAAGCTCTGCTAATGAATAATTTATCGTGGCGAGATAACATATTCACGATTTTGACTCGAAACCATTTATCTTGCTATCATCATGTCTGCATTCTGCAAGGAATTTTTTGCCGCCTCGTTATAATTATTGTTCACTGCCATTTGACAGACGAATTACGCAATTTAATGAAATTTCGATTCGCATTTGCATCTGATTGTATTTAACATAATATGTACAACAGGAATTGAAGTGAAAAGAGAAGCTAAATTTTAATATTTTTATTGTTTTATAACATAAATTTAATAACTACATCTAACTCATCACTATATTGATGCTCTTGCAAATACATACTTACCAGAAATGTAAAAACGCGAGCTGCTTAAAAAAATAGCTGAACACAAACCACATGTGTAATAAAACCACGCGCTTAGGCTCCCACTTGAAGAGGCATCCATGCGTTAACAGCATACAGCGCTCATTACCGATACTTGCATTGCGGTATCCATTACGCGGCGGAAAGCGTGGACCAGCCGTGTGTGTAATTGATTAATGCTCTCGTCGCACGGCTTGCGGAGCGGCATTACAAATTCCCCGCACATTGCACTGCCTCTTTCATTCAACCCTCCGGGCGTTACATTTAAACGCAAGAAGTAATGTACGTTTTGCGACGCGATGTTGTTCAGTGTGGCACATCAATGCAATGGCAAGAACCCGTCGACCGCAGCCGACCCTCGTTGCTCGTTTTAAAATCTTAATAAATACATGTCATTCCTTCTGTAATAAACGGCGCGAGACGAACTGTATTCAATTAAAATTCATACAATTTTTTGCGCAATCATATTTGCATTGAATGCTCTTTTTAGTTTGCGCTTCAAATGACGTACACGCTATTAGCAGAAGGGAGAGAGATAATAATGATAAAAAACTGAGAGAAAAATGTATTATGTGCAACAATAAGACGGCTGTATGTCTCCAGTCCTCGCCGGCGGCGTATATCAATAATTCATAACACATCGCACCATCGAGAAAGTGCTTTGTGATCGCCATACTAATTATTTACCTGTTTGTAAATCAAATCGGAGCCACAATTTCGCTATAACAAATTCTTCTTTAAATATTCAAATTAAAGAATTATCTATTTTACGATAATTGAAATTGTTTTTATAATGCAAAAGTTATCATCAGAAGTTTATATTATTATTCGCAAATAACATTTTCAATTAACATTATAATTTGAAACAAGAACTCTCAAAAATATACAGGAGTTCAAGTTAATAAACAACTTGATAACAAAATTATATTAAATATTGGCCCTCTAGAAAATCATGTTAAATGGACTAACTATGAACCGCATCCGTCTCTCGGGATGAGAAGTACCCGGATTAATTCGCGTAATTTAAACTCCAATACCAGGAGAATATAAAGCTGAATAGGTATTATAGCGGAACTGTGCAAACGAGCAGTTTGTGCTCATTATATTAATATAGTTTATTTGAATGGTAGCGCTTTTAGTACGTTCATAACAAATGAAAAATATTATCATTTAAAAATGAAAACGATTTAAATTATGGGTCATTATAATATTGAGTATATTTCTAATTTACTTTACAAAGACAAAATAATTATTTGCAAAGTAAAACAATATTGCAATGCTGAGCGTTCGTCTGCTCATTTTAGGGGGTAAGGGAGACCAGCAGAGGGGGTGTGAGTGAGAGGTATTTCATCGACTCTGGCTACAAGATGGCAGACGTTTGCGGTTGATAGTTTATAGTTATTGCGAGAGAGTGCGACGTGTTCGGTGCGGCTTTATCACATTGTTAGCGTTGTTATCCTGGTACACCGGATTCAGCGCAGATCACATGAGCCCACACCACCGCGAGGCGATCGCATATACTCTCCTGGTATTATGGTCATTATATCTTTTCTAAAATAGTATACTGGCCCTTAATCATTTATATGTTAATTAAGGGTTTCTAAACAAAATGGGTTTACATGGTCTCTCACAACGCAACCGAGCAACCAATTGATATAATTTTTTGCATAGCGAAATTTGGAGGGTCGAGCATACTTTTTATTGTATTTGAAACCCGGGTTAAGCCGAGCCGACAGCTCACATTTTGAAACTATAATCCTTTTGAACATTATTTAATACAAAACTATTTATTTTACAAATATTTTATATATTTTAAAAACATTATTTTATTAAACAAATAAATCGTAAATCAAATTATCGAAATGAATTAAGTAGATATTCAAAGAGCCAAGAGGTTCGATACCACAAGAATAATTTCAAACCAAATGAACATCGGTGCTTAAACACCCACGCAGACGGTAATTAGAATAATAATTATTGTACAATGTGCCGTCGAAGCCCCGACAGATTTATAAAAGGTATTTTCTCTAAAACTTTATACCGTTTTAATTAAAAACAACGACGTCTCCGCGCAAGAATTTATTCCCCCATCCAGTGACTTCAAAGGGACGGGAGGTGTCGCGTAAACATAAATCTCGCCGGGGATAGAACTCGGTATCACTGTATATAAAATGTGTGCGATCCGTGCGCTTTCTTGATCGATCTCTCTCACAATCGTCCTACTACATATAGTCCATTGAAATGTTACATTTATTAGGCCTAACCTTGCATTTTTTAGAGGACGCAATTTTGTTTTTTTGATATGTAGGGGGGGTCAGTGTGAAGCTAAAATCAAGTTTGTGGGGTCGCCACCCTTGTCCCACGGCCGCCATCTTGAAAATAGCGTTTGAAATGGTTTTTACGATATATCTCTTAAACTATTTATCTGATAAAAAATATCGTTAACATTATTTGTTGCAAATTAAATTCTCTACAACTTTGGTGCAGTAACTTTTTGTCGTAGAACTATAAATAAAAAAGTTATAAGCGAAAATGTTCAGAAATTAGAGCTATTTATATTTTTCAATAAAACTTTTTTTATCATTTTACGAAGAAATGATATCAGACCATTTTTGTAGATTGTTTTTTGAGGAACAACTTTTATGTACAACATTTTTTCATTACGTCAATAACTAAGGTTTTACAGCGCTCTGAAGTGAGTACTATTTTTCAGTACTCTTAACTATACATATATTGGCTATTGGCTCTTTTCCCATACTCCAGAACAATAGAATCACACTGCAGAACATTTCAGCCCTGCTTTTCGACGTAAAAAAAAAACGCGCTTCCAGACTCAGTACCTCCTGGGTGGTGGGGAAAAGATTCAATAATTAATTAATTATTAACAATATTACAAAATTAATTATTAACAATATTATAATAACAAAAAAAAAACAATTACTGATGACAAATTATTATTAGTACACACATAATATAAGTATACTGTATAGTTCAGAGTACTGAAAATTAGTACTCACTTCGGAGCGCTGTAAAACCTTAGTTTTTGACGTAATGAAAAAATGTTGAATATAAAAGTTGTTCCTCGAAAAACAATCTACAAAAATGGTCTGATATCATTTCTTCGTAAAATTATAAAAAAAAAAAAGTTTTATTGAAACATATAAATATAAATATCTCTAATTTCTGAACATTTTCACTAATAACTTTTTTATTTATAGTTCTACGACAAAAAATTACTGGACCAAAGTTGTAGAGAATTTAATTTGCAACAAATAATGTTTACAATTTTTTTTATCAAATAAATAGTTTAAGAGATATATCGTAAAAACCATATCAACCGCTATTTTCAAGATGGCGGCCGTGGGACAAGGGTGGCGACCCCACAAACTTGGTGATAGCTTCACACTGACCCCCCCTACACATAAAAAAAAGACGGGTTGCACTCCGGGAGTGCCGGCAGAAGTGAAAACTTGATTATTAACGTTCAGCATGTTTGATATTTTGGAATGGTATCCGTCTTACGCATGGAATATAAGGGCTAAAAAAAAAATCCGTCTTACGCTTTTTCGATCAGGCCACGTGTCCTGACGCGAGTTTAAGATTTTATACCCAACGCCGCTAAAGAAGTTTTCACTTCAAAAATAAAATTGCGTCCTCTAAAAAATGCAACCCCAGATGTAACTTTTCAATGGACTAATATTTCAAATACACGACGTATCATTTATACTTGTCATTGTCAAAACCTTTTCTTTCATGAAAT
Source organism: Colias behrii (assembly GCA_029959065.1). Taxonomy (NCBI): domain Eukaryota; kingdom Metazoa; phylum Arthropoda; class Insecta; order Lepidoptera; family Pieridae; genus Colias; species Colias behrii. The sequence continues at coordinate 3,559,579 of JARWMC010000019.1, read as the reverse complement.
GTGCCAGCCATCAAAATGGAATGAATATCTCAAAACACTTGACAATCTGTTTATTAACTTTAGTTTGTTGTGGGAATAGAGCTTTATCTATGCAAATTTGTAGAAAATAGAGTGAATGATTATGTGGTTTTTAGGAATTCTAGGATGGGATTGATTCACCCTCGTCGTTAATCGGGTAGCAGGATCCCCTAATTCTGATTTACGTTCCCGCCCACCGCACTCGGACTGCATAAACGCTTTGGAATTTATTTTTTTTTTCTATTAATTCGTATAGCAGCGGGCGTGAGCATTCATTGTAACGGATTTCGTATATAATTTCCGAGGTAATTGAAGCGTGCAAAATACATTTCTACAAAATTACTCTATAATTCAAATACGTTGAAGATATCTCAATTATTTGTGATTTATGTTACAAATTAAAATGGAAATTCGATAATCGTTAACAAACATTTTGAAACTCATGAAGTCCTACTTTAACTAAATATAAAAAAAAAAAAAAAACTATTTAAATAAAACGAGTCCGTTTTGTACACAACAAACATAATGTACAATAACGTGAATAAATATAATTGAATATTCGAAAGTCACAAGTCGAAGAAGGGACACAATAGAATATCGTAAAGTAGAATTCATCGCAAGAAGCGAGCCGAGACTGTGATTTAGCAAGAAATCCTTTGAGATAGCCATCAGTCGTGACAGATTGCAAGCTCTCTGAGGATTCCTGTCGTTCTGGTACCTACCTGTCAAATTACAACCTACTTGTTTTATTTATTTTGTTATTTATTACCCACCGGTGTTTGAAGAAATCAATAAATTAGAGGTAGGAATTTTTATCATTTATTATTTATACTTACTAATAAGTCCTTATCGCTATAATTTTTATCCTTGCGTTATACCAATAAAAGCATAAAAAAGTCATTTAAAAGCAAACATATTTTAAGAAACCATGTCAAAAATCGTTTCTCAATCAGTTTTCAATTAAAACTTTTATTAATTTGCAGTGACCAAGTTTTACGGCTTAAAGCGGTTTGCTTAGCTTAAGAAAATTCACTTAATAAAATTTATTGGGACGCGCCGGAGCTCTTGATACAAATTTGATTATTTTTTATAACAATTTAGGTGGAATCCTTAATCATATAATTAACATTAACAGAAAACATTCTGCTTTTTCGCTATTATTTACAGCATAATATGTGGTTTCAATATGAAATTCTTCTTCATTTCAGACCCTTTCTATATTTATTTAATGAGCAACAAATCTGATAACGGAGATAACATTTCTAATGCCTTTTTACACAGATATTATTACGCGTAAGCGTAGCATTCATATAAACCTAAACTTGCAGAAATTAATAAACAAATTAATCCATACATTAATAAAATAAAAATAATGAATATACATTAAAATATATTGTAATTAATACCAGGGCACCATAAGCAGTTCAGAAATAGCACAGTTAAGGCGATTACACGCAATTACCGCCACGTTTTGGATCTCGGCGTCCGTGTGCCAGTTTGTAACTCGGCTTCGTTTACTAATTACTTCCAACGTGTGTTATACTTGAAATTGATATTTTTTGTTTTATGGCATTCAAATGCTTTATAAATATAAATTTATAAAGAATAGAAAAAATTCGATCACGAGGCGGGACTCGAACCCGCATTCTTTCGCGCCATTCCGGGGCGGATGCCTGACCAATTCAGCCACTCGTGACCCGCCAGAGCAATCGAATTTATTCTATTCTTTCAGTTTTATGTGTCAAAGGGACACACCGCGCGCCATCTATTGAGATGATTAACAACCATCTCAACCAATATGAAACACTTTTCAGTGAATACAATATTGTAACGATGGAACACGACCTTTTTGTTGAAATTGATATTTTTTGTTTTATGGCATTCAAATGCTTTATAAATACAAATTTATAAAGAATAGAAAAAATTCGATCACGAGGCGGGACTCGAACCCGCATCCTTTCGCGCCATTCCTTCATTTCGATTGCTCTGGCGGGTCACGAGTGGCTGAATTGGTCAGGCATCCGCCCCGGAATGGCGCGAAAGGATGTGTTATACTTATTAATTTCCTTATTTATATTTTTAAAAATCTTTATTGTGTTTCGTTTATTTTCTTAATTTTCCATGGAGGACTAGTTGTTTGTGCTCCACTAGGTTTATAAATAACGGTCAATTTACTGTCTCGAAACACATAAAACACAGCATTCACGTAAAAGTCAAAATTATTTTTTAACATTGGATTTATCGAAAATTACTTTGAAAAGGAAGCGGATATTGAATGATACTATTTTGCATAATTATAGACGTTTTAATCATGTGATAAAATTCATTGAATATTTTTCTGTAATGTTTAGTATAAAAACTTAATCTTTAAAGTAAATAGCAATTAATATTGTTTTACGTTTCCTAAAATTTATCTACAAAGGCAGGCAGAGATCACTACATAGTGATAAGGCCTCCAAAATCCAAATGCTTTATCATTCTTGTATCATTTTTTACCTTTTTTATGTACGTACAATAAAGTGTAATAAATAAATAAACAAGTTGCTTCAAATGACTGTTTTATAATCATTTTACATATCTATTTGAAATTCCCTCAAACTTGTACTCGTTAAAACTAGAGCCGGATGTAATTCGCAGAACTAAAATTATATACGTATTTTTCACGTTGTAAATTGTGTGTTGTACGGGCTAGCGTTGCTACACGGAATTTTATCTGCAAATAAAAATGTTATTGCCGAGTTGAATATATTCTTTATTATCGTAATACATGTAGTACATTGTTTATTTAGTTGTAAAGTACATATTTAGCTTTATAGTGTATAATCATGTAAGTAATTAAAATAGTGATAATTTTGTTTATTTCAGTGTTATCAAGAATCGTTGTCACTACAATATTAAATTTAATTAGGTTCATGTTATCGCCTTGTTATTAGTCACATGATCGCTACAGTTAAAATTCAATTAAATTATTGAAGAATATTTCATAATCTTTTTAAATAAATATACTATTTCAAAGTAATTACTTACCGAGGAAAATATTCAATATTTCAAAGTCCATATTGAATAGTGAACTAGTAAAACGAATTCAATAATGTCCGCATACCTAATAGAAATATCAATATTTTAAACGTAACTAAACTGGAATAAATTGAATTCAATATCGAAAGCGATATTCTAAAACGCCAACAATACATTTTGAACGCAAAATACCGACGCCGGTAACATAATACAGATAACAGATTGAAGAAGTAATTACCTCAGGCCGAGTCGAGATCGTGAGATAGCGCAAACTAATAGATCTGATGGATTTTATCTCGGCGAATACTAATTGCGTTTTGTAATGTTTTCATTTGAGATCACTTATCGTATTATTGAGTGCGCATCGCTTTCGTATCGAGCACCGAGATCTCGTGACAGGGCCGTTCGGCGAGCGTGACCCCGCATACAAATCGCTGCGATTCCGCGACTTTTTGCTTCGTGATCGCCCGATTTATTCGAGAGCCACCGGCCCCGCCCCGCTGTACATTCTTTTAGAAACGCTTAATTTATTTTTCAATTGCATAGCCGTCTATAATGGATAGCCGCCGTTTTGTGCAAATAAATCGTCGGAAAACACATTTATGAAGGCTATTACCGCTTCGCAATTTCGCGTCACGACAATAAATACGATTGCTCGTTGTTTAGCTCGTAAATTACTAAGTTAAACGTTCCCAGAGGGAATACGGTGGTTAGTCACGGCGTCGTAATCAAAGAGCTGTTAGTCCTTGTGCACATTTAAGAGTATTCTCTCGGTCTTGACTCTTAGCTAATCGCCTAGGAGCTGTCTGGAATTTAATAACAAATAATAGATTTATATTCAATAAACTTTATAGCATCGTAAATAGCAGCGTCGATAAACGATATTCAAATTTCATAACTGTTCATAAATTGTATCGTGAATAATTCGAAGGCCAATTAAAACGCCGGCAATGATTACAATAATTTATAAAGCGTTTACTCAAATAATACCGAGATTTATCTGTCAGAGAATATATTCACGTCTGGATATTTTAAATCCGAGTAATAAATACTATAGAGGTATTAGGGTGTTCGTCCTCGTTAAGCTGTTTATATCGGTTCATGTCTCGCAAAACAATAAAATCATCGCCAATAAATGTGACAACGTGACCTCGTGAAATAAATTTAACAGACAGTCCTCGATTTACTTTTTACAAATTTGACAATCTACGAATGTATCGAGTCTGTACAAAACATATCATAATATATAATTTATGACTGAAAACCATGCGATTATGATAAACAATAAAAATCGTATACTGCTTACCTGATAAACATTATCAATTCTGAATCCGAGACATAAATACTATATTTATGGTGCTATTGTGATACTAAAACGAGAGACAGGCGATATAATTTAATGTCATTTAACAGTAACTATAACAAATAACGATCGCACTGAATCGCTATTGTTACTCGTGTAAATGCGGCGAGTTAACCTTAATGATCCTTAATGCTCGCAGCTCAATAGAGCTGATGCGTCGCTCCACAATGCCGAGATCCGAGACGTTAGGTTCACACGCATCGATGGACGAGCAAACAAAGACCTTTTTCCTTCACTTCACGGCTCATAATTTATGATAAATTCTGTGCGAAGTCGTTGCGTGTAAATTTGCTCAGCGATAGCGCAAGTAATAATGCAAATATGTGTCGACACCCGACACGAAGCGCGGAAAAATGTGTATCCAAGTTAGCGGTCGAGATCCGACGCCTAATAGAGGACATTAGTGATACGGGCGCCATTAAGAGACGGGAACGACGCGTGGAGGCGCGCCGCACAATAAAACCGAAGGCAATAAAGTTCACACATGTCCGACCGCAAACAGAACAAAACTCTCACCTGCCCAGCGACTCGGCTCTTACCTGCAAAACGAATAAACAAACGGTTATTGAATCCACAAAGAGTCTATTGAAACTAAGAACGGCATTTCACAATAGATTAAGCAGGGCTTCTTTCGTTTTACAACTCATGTAAAAATGAAATCGAATAAGGCACGCGATTTCGATTTATCCGATTCGATGTCGTGAACTCGACTGAAAGGCAACTGTGCTAAAATCGATTTTACTCAATTTGAACTGAGCCCCGTACTCGTGTGTTCGACCGTGAACAATCTAAAACGTGGAGTACTCGGTAGTGGATAGAGGTCCCATTTGTGTGGCAGCGAGAATGTAGCGGGCTAGATATATTAGCCTTTCGTGACTGGGGTTTTGATAAGCCCGACTTAGCCTCGCTTCGTGCTTGGAAATAAAACTAACACGACATTCATGATTTAAACATTTCGCACATTGCTTTAACAATTCTTGAGCATAATTTGCGACTTATTGTTATGAATGAATGGACGGAGCGAAAACATTGAAGACCTAAAATACTATCGGATGTCATACATTCCCGCTTGCGATAAACAGATTGCAACGCCAAAAAACAAATGTTGTTTTTTATAGTTGCGTTTTCAAAGCTTAAAGCGCTGCATAGTGAACGCTGAATAAAACAAAGGAAGTACTCAAAGGTCTGGAAATAAAATGCGCTCGTCGACAAATGGAAGCCGTTTGTGCAGTCGTATCGTCAGGCGATTCCAACCAGCCGCTCGCAAATGTCTTTATGACTACTGCCTCTAGTTTTAGGAGCTATTTCAATTCAATTTCCAGAATCGTATTATGTTGATACAGCGGTGGGGCGCGGTATTAGGAACAATAACACTATAATATAAACAATACGTTCATACTTTTATAAAATTTCGATCAAATTGAAATAGTAAAATGGAGAGGTTAGAGTAAAATATACATCAAACTCGGCTTGTTTTAAGGGAGAAGGGGATGATATTTTTTAAAAGACATAAGACCACACCAAGTTAAAAGTATTTTAAGAACTCTGTACGTTTAGAACACGTACAAAATGTGTCATTTCTAGAATTTTCTGAAAAAATATTACTCATAAACTGTCGTTTAAGATACCTAATAACATTTACACTTGCTTACGTGTAATATCGACTCATTAGCATTCATTATGTTAAATGGATTAAACTAATGGTTACAATGTTTCATCAAAACGAAACATAAATAATGGCTATCACGCAAAATTAAGCAATCAATCAATCTAGGATAGGACTATGTCGAAACGTTGGTACCAGGGGTCCATGAATGGCGAAGCAATCGAGTGAGACGCGGCCAGCGGCGAGCCAATTACCGCGGCGCGTCAACAGTGATTTACGATTTAATGGCTGTTCTCGACGCCTACATTGTTTAAATGTCTCGCGACGGATGAGATACGCTTACCTCGAAATACAACTAGGATTTATGTAGCAACAAACGTACATTTGATTACACGGCGTTTTTTTCCGTAGTGCGTAAATCATCGCGATAACCACGATTATTGGTCAATTTGTCCCGTCGATGCGGGTGGGCTGCGGTTCATCTAATCAATCATGGTAGATGTATGTTTTGCAGCTGCTTTAAATTTAAACGTGGCTCGATAAAATTGAATATGTATTAGACTAATATCGTAATATAGCGTAATGCATCATCAATAAAACATGCTTCTAGTCTATAACGATAAAATTCAAAGGCAATAAATATTTGACTGTTAACAAACTTGATAGGTACTTGATCATAGTCACCTTTATCATACCTTTTAAAAGATTTTCTAAAATATTTCAATTTCCAGTAACACAATGTCAAAATGTCATAATTATTTATGTTGCTTTATTCATCCCTTATTTGATTTGAAAACCCGAAAAATAAAAGAACCTTTTTTACCCAAAAAATATATGCGAAATACCAGGAGAACAAAAACAAAACAGCAGTATTTACCGAATTAAATCTCTACTTGAATGCATGTTGCATGAGGCGTGGTTTTAAAGTTAAACACTTAAAAGTTGGAACCATGCTCGACGAAGCTTCGAGAACTTAAGAGAATAAAAGCTTGTACCATTGTGTTCAGATTTTCTTTACTCCACTATTTGAACTAAAGTTATCCCTTGTTTTGCTATAAAAATATTATTCGGATGGAAATGCCAGCGATATTAAGATTACAGAATGAGGAATTTATCTGAGTAATTACAGGGTGGTTATAAAGTTAATTAAGTATTATTTAGATGAAACTAGTCATGTTTATAGGATCCCCGCTGGCGTGTAATTAAGTGTTTAATTTATAAATTAACATTCCGAACCGGTCGTTCGGAGTTTCGCCTGTACATACAAGGATCGAGTGAGTCAAGTAAAAACATATGTCTTCGTGTAAAATAATTTATTACTTCCAACGTTGCTTGCAGAAACTCTTTAAATATTCATACTTTACTCAATTGTGTTTGTTTTATCATATGAACAAGTACATTTTAACATTTTAATACGTTTTTTAAGTAGTGTTTTCAATTCACGTGGCGTTTGTATTTATTATTATCCAAACAGACTAGTATAATAAGATAAGAGAATAGTAAGATATCTACTTATTCCTGGTTCATTTGATTATAACGAAAATATTACTAGACTTTTTTGATGATAAAATCTGTTTAGAAAATATGCTTTAGGCAATAATATTGGCACGTTTTTAAACTCTAATAAACGCGGACGACGCCGCAGGCGACAACTAATAAAGAATAACCGATTAATTTGCAACAACATTCGCGGTGAGAGGCAAATGACTGCGAAATACAATAAACTCATTATTATTCACCACTACAGTGTGATTATAACAGTCCAATAAATTATAATTAACTAGGTTTCCGCCCGCGGCTTCGCCCGCGCAGTCAAAGAAAAACCCGCATAGTTCCCGTTCCCGTGGGATTTCCGGGATCATTTTCTCGGGATAAAAAGTAGCCTATGTCCTTTCTCGGGTATCACAATATCTCCATACCAAATTTCATGAAAATTGGTTCAGTAGTTTAGGCGTGATTGAGTAACAGACAGACAGACAGAGTTACTTTCGCATTTATAATATTAGTATGGATTTTATGAAATGACATTTCAATGAAATATTCCATTTTGTTTGCGTTGAAAATCTTTTTGTTGTAAAGATAAATTACATTATGAATAATAAATGAATTAAGGCTGCAGTCTAGCAAAATTGCGTTTTCAACAAGTTATTTGACAATTTTTTCCCGGCTAATGAAATGATAAACTGAATTTTTTTTTCTTGTTTATTAATTAGTGTTATATACGCAATGCGCGTGAATTTTTTCACATTTATAAAGTTACTTTATGTTACCTTAATCAGGCCTTCAAGATAAGTCTCTTTCCCCCAAAGACATTTCGAGCTAAGTTTGTGCACTCACTACGTTGCAACCGATTACAATTTACACAACTTGATCAGCGCATAAATATCCTTATATAGTCGTAATTCAAATCTGCTGAATACAATTGCCGAAAAACTTATGATTTTCCTAATTAGAACGTTATAAATTCATTAATTTTCCCATTTTTTGCCTTACAAAAAACTATTGATAAATACTGCTAAAAGTTATTTTTTCCATTAATTTATTCGAGTTGGTTGAAGACCAATGAGTATTAATCCTTTAAATTTTTTTTTTTTTTAATTTTGATAATTCTTTAAATATTAAAAAAATATTTAAAATAATTAGAAAAAATCCTAGCGAATTTCTTCAGTCGCGCTCCTTGGGCCGGAGCGTTCTGACGTGTGCTCTACGCTCGATTTTCCTTCATACCGAAGTGAAAGTTGCTCTACTTCATTAAATTTAATATTTTTGTTAATTGATTATTTTTTATCTTAGTTTTGTGCAAATATTCATATTTTTAAACATTTGATTTCGATATGGAAAATAAACGAAAAAAATATGCGTGTAACTACTAGAAAAAAAATTATCTTCGAACATAAAGTTAATGAAACCAAATAGATTACAAAGGTGATTGGCAACAATTTCTTTATTTTACGGGGTGTCAGTAAAGGGATGTATGTTTCTTTAAAACTAAAGTAAGCTCATAAATTTTCTTATAATATAATTTTTTTTTTGAAGTGATGTGTGTGAAAATGTTTATTTTTCGTTTGAGAAATACGAAATATAATATAAACTTGTATTGAGAACTTGAACTTGGGACATACGGGGAAAATGATTTGTTTACTCCAAAATTCCAAATATGTCGAGGTGTTTTAATTTTTTCTTCTAGTCATTTTAAACGTAGCGGCATTGATTATTAATTTTGTAACTTAAATACAGGATGTTGGTTTTATATTCTGATCTTACAGACGCGCTGACAAATTTAGTCCACCATTTCTAGTTTAGTCCACCAACTCTAAGTACCAATATTAAAACGAATGGATTATCATCACATCATCAAAACTCAGATGTAATGGAAGATCACAATAACATAGAACATTCAATGGGTGTTGAGAACTAAACAAACACAAGTAACAGAGACGCACAGAATAAAAAAAGAGGACGAAAACGATAATTCGTTGATGCTTTCCCTTTTCGACGTATTGTTAGGGTACATCACCAATCTGCAAAAAACAAAACTGATGATTCCCAATTGCTGATTAAAAATGAAAAACAAATAATCGACAACAGTGGTGAAAATTTGCTGATCACAATGAAACATCCTTCAGTGGTAGCAGCTTTACTCATTTAAAATGTATCGGTGAACAGCGTAAAGGAGAGGAGGACAGGAAAACATTATGAATGTGGATGGTGGATTGTATACAGGGTGTAATCGATAAGTATGTGCAGGCGATTATGACGTTATTATTGCAGGTATCAAAAAACTTAAAACTGATATCGAAATTACTTTACCTAATGAGCAAAATGACAATAATAACTTTTTAAAAGTATAACGAGAAATATCTAAAAAATTTACTTTATACACTCCCATATCAAGAAGGGAAAATGGGACTAGTAGAAGTTAAATGTCTAATTCCGGCAAAAGACATGAATGCGGAAGATGCGGTTAAAAATAAAAAATTTAATATTTGAAATACAATGCAAAAAAATAACACTTTTGTCATAGATAAGAATCATGACTATTTTTTCCAAATTCAGGGACAACTAGCAGAAGTCTGCTTATTTGCTGTTTGGACTGGAGTGAATCATGATCATCTAATATTAATTTAGTGAGAAACGTCTTCCCAGTTCAAAATGGAGAAATAAACCATCCACGCGAAGACCGACATCCGCGCGGACGGAGTCGCGGGCGGAAGCTAGTCAGAAATAAATATCTTTTGTTTTCATTTGCGCATTTTTCTATTTTATAATTTTTTACACAAACATTAGGGGCCATTCATAAAATACGTTCGCATACAAGGGGGGGGAGGGGTTTTCGGGAGTGTGACAAGATGTGACAAGGGGGGACAGGGGGTCTACGGCAGCGTGACGTTCGCCGTTCATTAAAATTTTTTACTGAGTATTCGTTCTCTCGGCTTTTTAATTTCAATTTTGTAATGATAGAAGTCATTTATTTCGTATTAGTAAATATACAGATATTTAAATGTATATATATTTATTACAATAAATTGTAACTTGATAAAATTTGTGTATTATCAATCAAAATTTATCATGTTTAGGGGGGAGGGGTCTTAGTTTTTGTGACGAAATATTTCCAGGGGGGGTCACAGAAAGTGTGACACAGCGTGACAACCAGGGGGGAGGGGGTCAAAAAAAGTTTATTTTAGTGTGACGTATTTTATGAACGGCCCCTTACATTTTTTTTTATTATATACAAAATTTGTTTATCCGTTTCATTAGTGAAACTGAGCAACTTTCACTAAGAAACTTAGGTCGAAAAAAATGTATAGAGTTATGCATTTTGTATGGAAAGCTTATTTTTTTTATATTTCTTTGTAAAAGTTGATCAGTTATGTAAACATGAAGTTGAAGATATCAATAGAACGTATTCGCAAATTTTGTGTACTGATAAAAAGAATCACCCGGTGTAATTTTCACGAAAATTGTTTCAAATTGTCATTTTAGGTACTTATTACGAATATTAAATTATGCATACGAATGATTTAATTTTTAAAAATTAAGTGGAGCAACTTTCCCTTAGTACATTTGTATTATTTACATATAGGATGACAGGATGCATTTGTTTGCACTACTAGACCCCTTAATGCGAAATGATGACATGAATTTGTCGTGTTTATAGTTTTCATTAATATTATTAATTATCTGTCCAATGTAATCAGAGAGGTCTTTTTATGTACCTACATCTATTCATTAAAATTAGAGACTTAGTTCAAAAAATCTTTCATCATCATCATTCTACATTTGTCGCAATAAGAAATATAAAATAAGGACTGTGTCATAAATAAAGCAGTAGCGACATATTCCTTGCTACCCCTTCGTCATACGACACGCACGGTAACCAATATTCAAAAGCTGGGTATCGACGCTGGGTATCGAGTACGCATCAACTGTCAGCGGAACAACATAAGCTCCGTGTTAAAAAAATTTTAAAAATAGTTTCTGTGTAAAAACTAAAGTAAAAAGTGCTGCATCTACGTCAATTATCTCCAAATATCGTGTGACTATATTAATTTTCGTCATCGAACTGGTGTTATAATAAAAAATTCTAAAACGTAAAATTTCAATTAAAAATAATTAAATACAACATAAATAACAGTATCCAGTGTTAAAAATTAAAACAGAAGTGACAGTGTAAATTGTGGAAAGAATTATAATATAAAATAAAGTGTAAAATAGTTTTAAAACAGACAAATTAGTGTTTCTTTGTTCTCGTAATGACTCATTTTTTAACGGTTTTATCTCGCCGCAAATAATAAAGACTTTTCACGTATAACCGGCGTGCACATTTGGTTCAGTGGTGTAGCTCCAGCGATAGACTCAGTGAGCCCGAGATCGATACTGCTCGACCCAGACTTAGTCTTACGATTATTAAATTTTTTTTTTTTTTTATGATTTAAAAATATCACACCGAATTTATAAATTTATTTAATTGCAATATAAAGCAAAATTGTATAAATAAAATATTTTTAAACATGGATTCTGAAAATGTAACATTAAGAAAAAAATCTCAGAGATCACAATCAATGGAATCATTATCACTCTCATTCATATCAAGCGATGAAGTTAACGTAACGTCCTCCAGCATACCGGACTTGACCACATCTAGTAATACATTTATGTTTGGACAAATTAATAAGCAACAGCAAGAACAAATACAACATCTAAAGTCAGAATTAAGCATTGCTCATAATGAAATAGAAAACTTATTGTTAGAAAATAGCTCACTTAAAAAACAAATATTGGAACATCAAAGCGCTATTACCCATCTTAAAATTTTATGCAAAACTCCGGAAAGAGGCACGTTAAAGAAAAAACAACCCACTAAAGAAAATTTGATACCAACATTGCTGACATTTACTCCCAAGAAAACAATTAACCTGTGTTCAAACGATATATCGTCTAACTTATCAACACCTACGCCTAAAAACTCAGAAAAAATTGACGAATTACCTCAACATTCCCCAATATCACCCCAGAAAACCCAAATAATTTCTACTAATTCTAATGTCAATAAGGAGTTATCGAATAATAATAATGGAGCACTAAAAATAAAACAGAAAATTTTTATTTTTGCCGACCAACAAGGCAGAGGAGTGCAAAAGGCTCTTCAAAAGCTCTTGGGTGACGAATACATCGTAACTTGTTTTTGGAAACCTGGCGCCGAGCTTCATGAAGTTGTTAAATCATCAAATTGCTTCGATGAGTTGAGTTTAAACGATATCATCATTATCTTAGGAGGCACAAATAATAAAAATCCCTATGAACTGCAATATTGCTTAGAGAATTGGTTAAGAAAAATGAAAAATACGAAAAATATTATTATACCAGAAGTACCATACAATAATTATTTAAATGAAAAAACGTTAAATTATAATATAAAGTTTATATGTAACAAATTTAATAATACTACCTACTTAGACATGAATTATTCATCTTTTTTACCTTTGAAGAAATTATTTACAATTAATTTATGTCGTTCGTTACTCCGGGAAGTGTTACGTCTAGACTATCAAAGAAAACTGTTTATATTGCGTAAAAAACATAAAAATAATAAAGTAAAAATTGAACCGCAGATGGTGCATAAGATGACACAGACAGATCCAGATAATATTGTTAATAAAATCTTACACAAAACTACTTCACTACCAAACAAACAAAATAATAATAGTCTTTTTCGTGAAAAATAATCTCAACATTCTACATCAAAATATTAATGGACTTATTAATAAATCAGATTTATTGACAGTTAGCTTAGATAATCTGAAAGACGACAACGTGTATATTGACATTCTTTGTATAACAGAGCATAATATGATTGAAGCAGACACAGATTTAATTAATATAGACGATTTTAAATTAGCAGCAATTTCTACGAGGAAAAATAGACATGGTGGTACCTGCATACTGGTGCGCAGTACTTTTACCTATAGATCTTTACCGGAAATTACGTCACGATACAGTATATCTAATATAATTGAATGTTGTGCCATAGAAATAGAACATCTACTAATTATTTGTGTATATCGCCCGCCTAGAAATAAATTGGAAGATATAAATCTGTTCTTTCGAAACTTTACAGATATTTTAGAAAATTACTGTCTTACTAAGAAAAAAATAGTAATCTGCGGTGACTTTAATATAGACACTCTTAAAGCCACCAGGGAACGTTCAGAGCTATTACATCTACTAGAGTGCTATAATATAAAGCTAGAACTAAACAAACCAACTCGAATCAATAGTGGTACGTGCATTGACAATTTCATGCACAACGTACGAGGCTGTAAATCAATTATTATTGAGTTAGCGCTATCAGATCATACATCTCAAATATTATGCTGTCCTATAAAACCTTTAAGCGTTTTCCGAAGCTGGTACATAAAAAAACGTGACTATAGTAATGAAAATGTAATAAAATTTACAGAATATATGAAATCTCTGACATTTAATGAAGTATATAGATTGCAGGATGCAAATGACGCATTTAATGAATTTTTTGACATGTTTGAATTATTATATGTACTATGCTTTCCAGTAATAAAAATAAGGGTTCTTGCGCATAAACGACAAAGATGGATTTCTAAAGGTATAAAAAAATGCTCGATACGAAAACGGCAGCTACTATGGACATACAGGAGAAATCAGACTACAATAAATAAATTAAATTATAAACAATACTCTGGACGACTAAAAAGGATAATTAAATTGACCCAAAAATCACAAAACGACTACTTTATTAAAACCGCACATAATAAAGTAAAGGCCATGTGGAACGTTATTAATAAAAGCAGACAAAATACAGACAAATTCAATGAAATCTTTACAATTACTGTTGATGACGAGAAAATTGAAAATCCATTAAAAATTGTACAAATATTCAATGATTATTTTACAAATCCATTAAAAATTCAGAATATTACGGACATTCCATCTAAAGACTGCTTAAATTTTCCAAGCACATCACATTCCATGTTCCTCAATCCAACAACACCTACAGACATAAATAGGATAATAATTTCTCTTAACGACACCAATAGTACGGGATATGATGAAATAACAACTGGTGTCATTAAAAAAGTTTCAAATATTATATCGCCAATACTATGTCATATTATAAATGTATGCATGACCAGTGGTAAATTTCCCGATAAGCTAAAAATAACTGTGATCAAACCCATATTTAAGAATAAAGGAAGTCAGGAAGACATTAATTTTTATCGACCTATAGCACTCATACCAGTAATATCGAAAGTCTTTGAAAAGGTTATTTATAACCATCTCAATAATTATTTTGAGAAGAAAAATCTATTTGCTGAGGAACAATGGGGATTTCGTAAAGGTAAATCTATTAACATGGCCATTCATCAATTTCTAAAACGAATTATGATAAGCCTAGAAAACAAAAATAATATTTGTGCTATATTCATGGACTTGACGAAAGCATTTGACTGTGTGATTCATAAAATATTACTAGATAAACTAGAAAGATATGGAATAAGAGGTAACATTTTGAATCTGATTAAATCATAACTGATCGTAAGCAATATAAACAAATAAAGCGAATTTGTCCTGATACTAGGGTCATGAGAACATATAAATCAAAACTTGACACTGTTAGATATGGTATACCCCAAGGCAGTGTACTGGGACCGCTATTATTTAATATTTACATAAATGACTTCCCTAAGGCCATTAGAAATAGCATAGTTATGTTTGCTGATGATAGTACTGCAATTTTCACTTCGGAAGATATAATAAACCTCAAAGAAAATGTGACAGACTCCCTAGACAAAATGATTACATGGCTTAAAAGGAATAATCTGACATTAAATTTAGAAAAAACAAAACTAATGACATTTACTAGAAATAAATTGAGTAACCCCCTGAACATAATGTACAAAAACAAATTACTAACGCAAATAGATGAAACAAAATTTTTAGGTATATATATAGATGAAAATTTGAATTGGAAGTCTCACATTGACCATATTTGCTCGAAACTAAGCAAACTGTCTTATGCCCTTTATATGCTGAGAAAAGTAGCAAACGAGGCAACTCTATTATCTGCGTATCATGCCTATGTGAATTCCATATTACGCTATGGTATAATATTCTGGGGTAATAGTACAGATATAGAAACCGCATTTAAGTCACAAAAACGGTGTATAAGAGCTATATCTGGTATAAAGCAAACAGACAGCTGTGTTCCATATTTCAAAAAGTTTTTTCTATTAACTCTACCGTGTTTATATATATATGAAGTTATAATGTTTGTAAAATGTAATCTCAGTATGTATGAACATTTAAAAAGTAAGCGTAATGATCATAAAATATGTATGTTACCCAGTAAATCTAGGCATTTTTCTAAAAGCATTTTTGGTATGGGTCCAACACTGTATAATAGACTACCTAAGGCAATAATAGATATAGAAAGTATAATTAAATTCAAATGTAAATTAAAAGACCTTTTAATAAAAAAATGTTATTACTGTATTAAGGACTATATTAATGATAAATCACTTGCTGATGTGTAATAATGATTTGCTTATAATTGTTACATAACTATTGACTTATTAGTGTATATTTATTTTATTAATGTATTTGACATAAATTTAAAATAATTTTGGACTTTAAAGATAAAATTATTATTTGTTTAGCTGTAATATGTATTTG
Organism: Colias behrii; assembly: GCA_029959065.1. Classification (NCBI taxonomy): domain Eukaryota; kingdom Metazoa; phylum Arthropoda; class Insecta; order Lepidoptera; family Pieridae; genus Colias; species Colias behrii. The sequence goes on along the minus strand of JARWMC010000019.1, from coordinate 3,543,365 downwards.
TAATTTCATATGCCTAACAGGCAGGATATGGCGGGACTTATGTTTGTATAAGATCTGAATTGTACCCATATTCATGAATAAAAATATTTGAATTTGAATTTGAATTTGAATTCGACTTCGCGCTCCTGGCGCGCGCGCCATGAATGACCGCGCCGAGAGTGCGTTCCGCGGAGCGCGTTCAAAATAATTGAAGTATATCAACTAAGCGCGCCTGGCGCGCGTGGCAACTGTTCCAGTGTTTGACCGTTCATCATGGAAGCTAGTCGTGTACGAGCAGCAGCAGCATTTTTTTCTTTAACTCCGGCACAGGGACTCCCATTTCACTACTGATTTCTCTCCAACCAATAAATCGCTTAGAGAAGATCTCTAAGCGATTTATTATGATACGAAGAAATTTTACTGTTCCACGAAACTTCTTTCGTACCATATAGCTGAATTAATTTACGGCAACTTTGGTTATCCATAATAATTATTACTCGGAGCGCAACAAACACAAAAAAATACGACAAACCCGTCTCCATTGGCGCGCGCGCCACGTTTGATGCGCGGTAAAAAACCGACACCCGACGGAACGGACCGCTCCGCGTTCGACCGCTCCAACGAACATTTTGGCGCGCGTTCCAAACTGGTATCCATTTCACGCGCCTGGAGCGCGCGCCAATGTTCGACCTCTTGGAGCGCGAAGTCGATACTCACCTAAAGAATAGGTAACTGGAATCAGGTATTCGTATAGCAAAGCATGGCTTCGGTCAAAGCACACCGCAATACAAAGCTCTAAAGCCCGACCTAACGATTGTCCAACAACATAGATGCCGGATTTCTAGTACCTTGTTTACGACAAAGGATTTGTAGATCTAACAAGTCTTATTAATTTCCGAGAGGCTAGCAAATCTTGAGCATTCTTCAATTATTTATTGGTGCACTCTGATACAGTTTGATGAAATAGAATATTCGTTTCGAATAAAGAATGGAAGAATATAATTAAGTTCATTTTATAAAGTTCAAAGCTCTTAACGCAAGCAAGATATTGTTAACACATTTCTTATAACAAATTATTTTCTGAAATAAACTTATTCACAACAAATATTTTAAAAAGAATTTTCGTGTTGAACAAAAGGAAAGCTAGAACTAAAATAATCTAATACTTATTTGAACACTTGAAAGAATTTGTACGTGTTTATCTGCTCCGATTTTATCTCATAGGATTAACGAAACGTCTTGGCTTGGGCTTCGGATGTCAAAATAAATAATGTCGGGGATTTCACAGTGAAATAAAGTACAGAATACATTACAAAATATGCTACAAATTGAGATCCCCTTTTAATGGATGAAAGAAATATCTTTATTGTACTTACACACAAAATAAGGCGAGCATGAATGCCTTCTGGATAAAAAGCTATATTATGACATAACAGAGTAAACAAATTGATAAAAAACCTCCGGCGACCGTAAGTCAACTTATTTCAAAATTCACCCAAATGTAAACGTTATAAATATGAAATTAACAATAATAAAATGCAAACAGATGGCGCAATTTGGCTGTCATTGCGTGGCGTTATCACTGCCATATCTGTGTTTAAAAATAATGAACGAGAAAAAAGTGATAATTACCGAGCAAGATGGTTTAACTTGAACGTCCAATTCTCGGAAGCATAATGTCAATATGTGAAATGCACACGCGATCTTACATGCGAGCCAGCACTCGCAACTCCTCACAGTTTCAATTATCTGCCGACGATCTGTGTAATTGTTACCAGATAACCGCTGTTCATTAATTTGCTAAACCATTCCCTACTATTAATAACTATCGGCTATATCTGTCTAATTGAAACCGCACGATCGAGTGGGCGACTGGCTAGCTATTCATTTGAAAGCAAATCAAATGTTTATTTGCGTTTTTCCAGATAAACGTTCATTTGGATTTGTTGTGTTGTTTTACAGTTGAGTGGAGTATACATTATTTACGCTCTATAAATTTGTATGAATTTCACATACACATCATTGGTAAAGTAAATTTGACATTCAACGAATCGTCGAGATGCTTCTCAGCATTTCTGTGATATTAAACAAGTTAAACATGCTTCGGTATTTTCATTAAAGAAGCCGTCTCATTATAGACGTGCCCGGCGTTCAGACGGGGCGGTTGGCAATTAACGCTACGAAACTTTATTCAACCCGCGGCCGCTCCCTCACTGTGAGGAAATTATTCCCACCGCGAATTCCGCTTCATTTGCGAATGACTACGCTCCTCGTGTTTCTACTATCCTAGTATTTCGACAATTGAATACTAATAGAACATAATTTCAACGTTTTATGTATTAATAATAACAATATTATTATTTATTGGCATACAATTTACCATTATCTTAACTATAAAATTCCCTTTTATATCTGATATAGATTAAATAAATGGACACGGCTTAGAAGTATAAAAATAATAATTGAAATGATAGGATCAACTAATAAGCTAATTGGATAACGTTATCATTTTAATACCTGTTTGTTAAATTTCAAGTGACACCTAGATACCGTAGATACCGTCTAGTCGCTAGGAGTGGCGATAATTACGGAAACAACACAGCAAGTGGAACAACAGAAAGAAATTTTAAATAATACGTGGCGTTCCGACACGAGTCATACGAAATGAAAGTCTTTGGGAAAATGTACTTGCATTTTACGCTGCAGAAAATGCAACGTGCATTCTGTGCTCTTTTTGTTACCCGACGCTGTTCGCCTCTCTTTGTTATTTTATATTTAAACAGCGGTTTTCATCTGTTCCGTTATTTGTATTTTAAATCAACACTTCATATTATAGTTTTTCGCTTGATATTTACGTGAGCTCATGGAAAATTTTCTACCTGGCCTCACTGACAGTGATGAACATTTTTCATAAAAGGCTAGTTTAACTTTACATTTATCTACCTCTATTATCCGTAATGTTTTGATGAAACCTGACTTTATTGCTGGTTGAAAAGCTATTAAAAACCTTTAGAATTTTTGTTTTATATTTCTGGTCTTTTGGCATTTTGTATATGTATGCGGCATAATTAAAAGTAATCAAAGCGTTTCGTCAGCCCATTTCGGTCATCGTGTGCAATTTAATTATAAACATAAGTGGAAACGACGTGTTTTATAAATTTTTTATCGCAGTTTCAATTGAAGGCGAACGATTAAATTTAAGCAAGGTTTAATTATATCGTACGCTATTTAAACGTTAATTATTCTAGTAGATTTAGTCTTTATGTATAAAGTGCATTTTCAATTGAAAATAAACTTTAACCAGAAAAAAAAATTTTATGCTAAATCCGAAAGATTCAGTTTCTGTCTTCTATTTAGAAAAAGTTTGGCGTGTCCGTCAAATAAAATCGATTATACAAATAAGACACACATCCTATCCCGTGTGCCACTCGCTCTACTCGCACTACAAATAAAGTTTACCAAGCTATCGTTCGGAATAACAGACTAAATCTAAAAGTGAACACAACAGCTATATCGTTTGTAACAATGGAGTGAAACATGAGTGAAACATTGAAATAAACAAGACACAAATTGCTTTTTCGCTTAGCTTGTTGCTGTGCGATACGACGATATTGCACGATGACAAATTAAATATTTTTCACGACAGTTTCGTTCGCAATGTACCTACAATGTACACGCTTTTGGCACTTAATATAAACTAGTGCGGCAACGCTTTTAGCTATTATACGAATGGTTTACTGCTGTAATATATCACACATTTTGAACAGTTTCTGTTTTACATTATATTTGTTACCGTTTATTTTATGAGTAGTGTAGTCCGATTTTACACATTCTTTTAAAACACCTACAGATGAGATTGAAGATTATAAATACATAACAAATTTTCTCTGTAAACCTTAATTATTGATTTACTTTAAAAAGTTAAAACACTTAATATTAAATCCAAAGCTTCATAATCTTTGATGAAATTGTCCCTGATCTTATCTACCTAAATGTTATTTATGTAAGTCGTGAGCAATTTAACGAAATGGCTTGGCACACTCTCAAAAATTAATTTGCGATTTAATTTAAAAGACCAACTATCATCGCCTTTATGACTTTAGTGTGTATTGTTTTACGATTGTGCAACAAATTAGAGTATTCAACTATGTATGTACCTACATTGTACATTGTATAAAGGTGATATTAATTATTATCCGACGTAACATGACAAAATACAATAAGAATTTAGTATTTCGTATTTAAGCAGCCATTTGTATACATGAAATTATCCAACACAGCGATTGGTCACGCAATGTTTTTATTCAAATGAGAACCGGCGGGTTTCGCACGATGGGGTATTTTAGCACCGCGCGAATAGACAATCCAATGACTTGCTGCTTTTTTTGTACTTTGTTTTTCCATTTAAGAGCTTTTCCTGTTTGACAGTTCATTTATTACCGCTCTTGTACAGTTTGATGTCTATTTAACTTTTTCATACGCTATCCATCAATTCAAGGATTTTTACCTGCCTCGATTAACATAAACCGGAATTAGTAGACCTCATACATATGAAACGATATCATACTGTTCTCCAAACAATATTACTAAAAACCATCTCCTCACTTTGTCAACCGCATCAATTAAGAGTGAGAAATTAGAATAGCAACATTAGCGTGCGATTAATTAATTAACTTATGATTAATTCGCTGACAGTTCTTTAATAGTGACGTCACATTCACATGACAACGGAGGCATTTCTTGGCTGCTATCGAGAGATCGGTCCCCGGGGCGTTACGTGGAAACTATCACGTAAATAGACGTTAGTAGTTGCGTGGGACGCGCTTAGATCAAAATATATCAGTAAACAATCAATTTTAGCGCTATGAATTATAGTAGCTCGAAATAAACCTCGAACTCGACATGAAAGCGAGTCGAATATAGTTATAAAACACTCGTATATCTATCAATACCACAATGTATTTTGTACATCAAACAGTTTTTATTTTTAGCCCATCACAATAATTCCTAAATTCTATTGACGCGTATCCGCAAAATAAATTGAAACCATGAACATTTATCCGAGCCCGCGCCAAAAAATAAATAAAATACTCGTAGAGCTGTTCGATCCCTAACTTAATAACTAGGGCTGCTATTGAAGCACCGCGCCATAGATAAAAGAACTCATAAAAACTTTTTATAGGTATATTATTACGTGTTTGGAATGCAATTATTGAAATCAGAATAAAATTTGCATCACAAAAGCAAGTTGGCGATTCTATGAATAATTTATCAGACCATACCATTTTTATATTCAGATATTTCTAGTATTAAATGCTATTTAAGTCCATGTTTGAAAATATCCCTTGATCGATTTATGGACGATAATTTATAAATGTTAATTAAATATTTTTATTTCTTGTTGTAAACATCTCAAATAAAAATAACTAAAAATTTCTACTTATAAAAAAGGTATTATTTGAACACAGTTTATTTAATCCTTCACAAAGTACAGTTATTAGAGAAGCAGAATTATTGCAGCGATCTAACCCTAGATTCACCACATGTCAACTTGATAGGCGGGTTTTGCGGCGCGCCGTACGAGCCGAGAATCTGAGCTCTATGATACCAGGAGAACATAGCGAACAAAGTGCCCGTAATATGAACAGCACACACAGCACAGGGAACAGACGCAATGTACAATCGATATGGGGGCCCACCCCGACTTACAAGGGGATGAATTTAAATTATTCACAGCGGGTATACGTATAACTGCTTGCCACCGTCTTTAACAAACAAATTACGTATGCGCACCTAATAACGATACACTCGGCTTCAGTGCCTCACACAAAGCTTTCAATTATACACTCGAGATTAGCGAATTATATAATTATTATTATACCTTTAATACAAAATTACCTCCAATAACAATCTAGTTGCCCGGTACGTACCTATATCATTTTCTACTTAATAAAATTGATAAAAGCTATTTACGATCCAAAATACCAAATAAATTTAAAAGCACCATGTAAATGTGCACATTTAAAAAATATTTCAACAAGAAATCAAAATGTGCTTGTATAAGCATTAAGCACTGAAATTACATGTAATCGATTAGGTTCAATGAATGGAAAAGGAAAAGCCTAAATTGTTCATATTCGTAAATTTATTCTGAATAATCTTATTTCGCAACAAAATTGGCTATTAAAAGGCGAAGGAACGCAAAACGTCGCGTCGATCACAATCCGAACGGCGCTTGTTCAGTCTCAATCATCTACCTTAAACGCCAACACAAAGTAAGAAAAGTAGGGAGAAAATAGCGTCAAAGAGATTGAATATCGATTGTCGAGTCGACAGCAATCTGGCGAGGAGAAGGGCGGGGAGAGCGCGGGGCGCGGGCGGCGGGGGGACGCTTCCGACCGCTCGTGACAATTTATGTTATTGCTGTGGACCTGGACAACGGCGATACGGGACCCTCACATGTAATTGTTAGTTGGACCACAGGATATTGGGGAATTAAACGAGAGCGGTGATTGATTAAGCGGCGATAACGATTATGGTCATGGATATTGCGGCGCGATGAAAAATTCGAGGGGCGATAATGCTCCGAGTCAGTAATTAAATACGGAGGCAATTTACAAAACAAACCCACGCGGGGAAAACGGAGAGTGAATTAAAAACGGCGTAATCCCGCGCCTTCAGGGGCCAACGAAAACCGATGCGATCCGTCCGTACGCAGATTAAGCCAGACGATAAACAAATATATTTTAATCCTGCGAAATAACATTCTCGCATTTCCGCCGGCAAAAAATACTCGACACATGGTCGAGAAAAAACCTGGAGTTATTATCTTAAGTCAAACCCAACAGAACCCATTAGTAAACAACACGGGCGCAAAGGAGGGCAAAATAGCGGCTTATAAAAAAGGTAACAAAAAATCGGCTTTTGATCCCGGCTCCCCTTATTGCATTTTGTGAAGGTTTTATTAGTCTGCAGACTAGTCGGTCAACTCGATTTGTTGATTTTGTGGAATCGCTTGTCGCATTCCTTTTTATTTGAATTATTCCAGTGCGCATTGAAGTTTTTGCATTTCATGTGACAAATGACCGAGATGTATATTTCTGAGTGTTGTTTTACACATTTACAGCTTTGTGATTAGGTATTATATACATTCTTTACAGTTTTTTCTTAAAATACAATTATAAATATGTCACTTATACTTATATCCAACCTATGTAGACCTTAGAAATACGTATAATGCGACAAAGTGTGTCAGTTTTTGATATATCAACATGATAATATCATATAAGTAAAATATGTATTTACATTTGAAGTCGTTATCTTCATACAATCTCTGCATTGAAACCGGTCTCATCGTATAGGAGCTACCAACGTTGACATGAGAGAATTTTAGTATAGTTGGTTCTTTGATATACTGTTTCTCTTCCTATGTCGGTTAGAGTCCGGGCTGTCTGGCTGGCCGCAGTGGTTGCGTTTATTAGTGCGCATCTTATCTACACAGGAAAATATCCGTAATTTAAAGTCATTTATTAACGCGTAATTTTTAATCTTTTGCCTTTAGATAGATCCATCAGACATAAATTTTTTATTGCAAGACGTTTTTTTCGTTGTTAAATAGGTGCCAGGCGCAATTTTGTATTTCAAAATCATTAAAATGTCATCGAAATAAGTGAAATTCCATCAACATGAGTCCCCGTGAAGGATATACTATGTATAATATTCATTTTACTATTTACAATTTTTTTGCAACAATCTACCATGGTGCCTCCTTTTCCCAACGAACCTCAAATAGGACGTTAATGTAAACTTGATAAAAACCAAATATCATCAAATTCATATTAATACATGTTAATACCCAAAAGTGTAATAAATATGAAACCATCTATTAAAAATATTAGTTTACTAATTATTCAATATAAACTTATTAAAAAAGGATAATATAATATAAGTAATAAAGTTATTACTTACCTTTTAAGCGGACTCATGTTGATGTAATTTCACTTACTTCGATGACATTTTAATTATTTTGAAATAAAAAATTGCGTATGGCACCTATTTAACAACGAAAAAACATCTTGCAATAAAAAAAAATATGTCTGATGGATCTATCTAAAGGCAAAAGATTAAAAATTACGCGTTAATAAATGACTTTAAATTACGGATATTTTCCTGTGCGCACTAATAAACGCAACCACTACCGCCAGCCAGACAGCCCGGACTCTAACCGAAATAGCAAGAGAAACAGTATATCAAAAACCCAACTATACTAAAATGACTTTTTTTAAAACGTTAATAGCTCCCGTACCATCATTTATGAAGCAAAGCAAACAAATTAAACTGTTCAGCCGGATGAAGTTGGAACTTTTGAAAGCGCTTACTAGTAATAACATTGGTGTTTATATATTTGGGGAGCATTTACTGCGACAAATCCGATCCGAGCGAAACTTTCCACTCGAACAAAGAGGCAGCCAGGTACACGCCAGCTGCGGATTACTGCTCCGGCACACAGAACCCTCGACCGGTCGCCCGACTGCTCGCCCGACCGGTCGACCGAATGCTTTCAAACCCCAACTCGCAACTCGACACGATCGACAATTTATGGGCGAGAAATGTATATTTCTCGTCACTCGTCACTCCTTTAAGTTTAATTATAATTTCCTGGCGGCAAAGGCAAAACCGATTCAATTGACCGATTGCAAACCGTTAAATAAGTAACTGTAAAGCCGATGAATATCGATGTTGTCGACGCGAAAGGAGTTACACGACTAACAGCCAGCGCAATTAATTTTGAATCAATTTGCAACGAGTGAATTTATTATAGCTGCAATTGTTCATGACATAAACGACTAACGAGTATCTAACTAACCGCAGAGGTATAATGCGAAGCGGAAATAATAATGGCATTTGTTAGAACAGGCTGTTGGCGCCGCGGGCTTTGCCCGGTCTCACATCCTAATTACGCCAATAATAATTAATTATCCAGTAGTCGAGTTGGCAGCTGTCCGATACTTCCTCGCACCTTCTGTTGCCCTGTTCGTTTGCGACCGTATTAAGACACGCAATGCCCACTTAAATATTAATTACACTTCTTACACTTAAAATAGCGGTATTTTAAACATTAAATGGAAATAAGAGGTGTATTTAGTTAAACAACATGAATTAACAGCATTCCAAATTGCTTATTTCTAAAATATGTCCCAGTTATTTGATCGTGAAAGTGTAAATAAATTTAATTCATTGAAACCAATACCAGTCTTTTTAAATATCTATATATCAATCAAATTTTCAATTGCTAAATGTTGTTGAGGAATCAATGCTGAATGTGAGAATAGGCCATTACATTACCCGAGAAGCGATTTATTTCATTGCATCAATCAATTAATTTGAACACTCGATATTAAAAATTTTTAAATCTCAACGCGGCTGCGAGATCGCCCGCTTTTGGCTGTAACAATAATAAACGTTTTTATAAAATGAATGATGATACGCCAGGGGGGTAACCGGCATCTCTTATAGCAAGCTTATTATAATATTACTATGTCTTTTCGTACCGTGACACCCTTAACGCAAGCTTGTTGCAGCGTTAAACTGATTTTGTTTTTCTAGCAATTTTGATGACGTCACTCGTAATAGTTCACTCAATTATTGGGACCGGTGCGATCTATTTGACAATTTGACAGTTATCAGATAATAATAGAACTTTACATCGGCTTGTTCGAAGAAAAGGCTTCAAACCTTTTGATTTAAGAAGAATCGTGTAAATAATAAACAAGTGCGTAATCATCACGAGTCCCTATGAGATATGGGGGCATCATATGAACAATTTGAAAATCTAATATAACCTACAGATTTATCTGTGTTAGATAAAAGTAATGTAAGTACCATACCCAATGCAAATCTATTTAAAAATACGTCTGTATAAGTACACATTCTCCACTTGTTATTTCTCTGTATAATAAAATGCAACTCTACTTATTCCCTAAACATAAATTTTATCTAATAGGTACTTAATGTAAATCTATAAAAGATTGTTTATTATTTCTTCATGATTCAATATATTTTATCATGTTATTATTTATATATTAAAAGACTATAAAAGTAAATCTACACTCAAATGCACTACCCATATTATACTTATGTAATCTGTTGTTAAGGATCTCATTTAATTTTGAGAAATAAAACCATTATTTATTTCCAGATTCTACAATCAATTCCGAGCACTAGGGATAAGATTACCCAGAGTAACCACATGGATGCATTGATAGTATTCAAGAAGCCATAAAGTGCCAGCGCAACATGAATATATTTTTTTCAATAGGAAGCAATATCATACTTTACATGTTTAAGTGCAATAAAAAACATTTATAAATCCAAAATCTTTATTTAGTCCTTTTTATTTATTCATTGACAAATCATTTGCTCCTTTACTTCTCTTGATATCATTTATATATAAAAAAAAAGTAATAAAACATGGAAGTATTCGAAATTAGATTCAATTCTATTTAGCTTAAATATTAATTAAAAACAATAAGGTAGATATATAATTCAAATCCAAATTTGTAAGTAAATAGCATATTAAAAACACCCTTGATTAAAAAAATTAAGTTTTATTTATAATACCAGCCTTTAAAACTTAAAATGCAATAAACAAAAACTTTATATTTACAACACAATGAATAATTCCATCACTAATAGTTTAATGGTATTTATATTTTTATTTTAAATTTAAATCCATTGTATTTGCATAATAAAGAGCCGATAAATCATTTAAAAACTTGCAGTACTTATGTATACTTTTAATTTCATTTTTATTAAACTTAAAATGTAAACAATGTAGGTACTATATTAAGGTACAATTAAAATTTTCAGATGTGTGATACAAATATGAATATTTTAAGTGTAGACATGGTGGCGCCTCCCCCAACTTGAAGTTCTCACTACCACATGATCATCTCCCAAGCCGGTACTTCCTTGTTCAATGTTTGGGCAAGCCGGCAATCAATAGAACTGTGAAAAATAAATTGGATTTAAACTGATTGTTTGTTGCTTTAAAATTTAATAAGTACATTTAATATGTTTACTTTTATTATTAAAGGGCTTGTCATGGTGTATGTAATTTTAGATGTTTTTTTTAAACAATGTCGGTATAGTTTGTTAAATAATAAATACCTTATTTGTTAATCATTTTTCTAGTATTTTAACATTTTTGTTGTTTATCTTGCAATTCTTAATATTGTATTAAAAAAAAAAAGTTAAATGTGTAGGTGTGTAATTCCTTACAAAACTGTTAATATAAGTAGCTTCTAACCAAACATAGATAGGTTTGCATATAAATTAATATAAATATTTACTTTTGACCAGCTGCTCTAGTTTTTGTGAACTCCCAAATCATTTGCACTTAAACTTTCAGCAGAGAATTCTATCAACTTCGTCTCATCATAACTTTTACCTCGTTGGGAGTTATTTATGTACCTTTGTCTTTGTAACTTCAGGGTCAGGGAGCTTCGCGCACTCTGCACAATGTTCTGCTGCAAGTTAAATAAAAATTACTTCAATTAACAATAATCAAAACAGACGAAATCATGCAAAAACCAAAACTTTATTCGTAAAAATATATCTGTGTTATCATAAATCGTCCAATGTTTTAGATATATTTATTACTCGTATATTATCTTACCTTGCTATTTCAATTGCTCTTTCATGGCACTTTCATGCATTCTTTAATGCATATTACTTATCTTTCGCACTTTTTCAATTTGATTTATCCAAATTTTAGATAATAATACGAGGACAGTGATTATGACACTTTTGGATTTTTGACGTTTAATTTTCAATCACCGCCATTTTTATAATAACCTTATTATGGGTACGTTTTGTTGAGTTCACAAAATAATCTTACTTTATTTTGGTACCGGGAGCCTTTAAAACATGATTACTATACGATTGCCTACAATGTCCAATGAGCGAATGAATTCCGAAGTTTTGTCTATTTTTTTAAGATTAATGGCTTGGCTACGAGGCTTTTAGGCCAAGTCGTAATGATTTGTATCGAACATTAAACGTCAAAAATCAAAATGTCATGTCACTGTCCTCATATTATTATCTAAAATTTCAGATAAACTTAAACTTAAATATGTGAATCTCATCTCTGGATAAATGAGAAAGTGCAAAAAAGCAATATTGAAATAGCAAGGTAAGATAAAGTACGAGTAAGGACGATTTATGATAACAGACTACAGAGATATATTTTTACGAATAAAGTTTTGGTTTTTGCATGATTTCGTCTGTTTTGATTATTGTTAATTGAAGTAATTTTTATTTAACTTGCAGCAGAACATTGTGCAGAGTGCGCGAAGCTCCCTGACCCTGAAGTTACAAAGACAAAGGTACATAAATAACTCCCAACGAGGTAAAAGTTATGATGAGACGAAGTTGATAGAATTCTCTGCTGAAAGTTTAAGTGCAAATGATTTGGGAGTTCACAAAAACTAGAGCAGCTGGTCAAAAGTAAATATTTATATTAATTTATATGCAAACCTATCTATGTTTGGTTAGAAGCTACTTATATTAACAGTTTTGTAAGGAATTACACACCTACACATTTAACTTTTTTTTTTTAATACAATATTAAGAATTGCAAGATAAACAACAAAAATGTTAAAATACTAGAAAAATGATTAACAAATAAGGTATTTATTATTTAACAAACTATACCGACATTGTTTAAAAAAAACATCTAAAATTACATACACCATGACAAGCCCTTTAATAATAAAAGTAAACATATTAAATGTACTTATTAAATTTTAAAGCAACAAACAATCAGTTTAAATCCAATTTATTTTTCACAGTTCTATTGATTGCCGGCTTGCCCAAACATTGAACAAGGAAGTACCGGCTTGGGAGATGATCATGTGGTAGTGAGAACTTCAAGTTGGGGGAGGCGCCACCATGTCTACACTTAAAATATTCATATTTGTATCACACATCTGAAAATTGTAATTGTACCTTAATATAGTACCTACATTGTTTACATTTTAAGTTTAATAAAAATGAAATTAAAAGTATACATAATATAAGTACTGCAAGTTTTTAAATTATTTATCTACTCTATATTATGCAAATACAATAATTGATTTAAATTTAAAATAAAAATATAAATACCATTAAACTATTAGTGTAGGAATTATTCATTGTGATGTAAATATAAAGTTTTTGTTTATTGCATTTTAAGTTTTAAAGGCTGGTATTATAAATAAGACTTTATTTTTTTAATCAAGGGTCTTTTTAATATGCTATTTACTTACAAATTTGGATTTGAGTAATATACCTAATTGTTTTTAATTAATATTTAAGCAAAATAGAATTGAATCTATTTTCAAATAATTCCATGTTTTATTACATTTTTTTATATATAAATGTTATCAAGAGAAGTAAAGGAGCAAATGATTTGTCAATGAATAAATAAAAAGGACTAAATAAAGATTTTGGATTTATAAATGTTTTTAATTGCACTAATACATTTAAAGCATGATATTGCTTCCTATTGAAAAAAATATATTCATGTTGCGCTGGCACTTTATGGCTTCTTGAATACTATCAATGCATCCATGTGGTTACGCTGGGTAATCTTATCCCTAGTGCTCGGAATTGATTGTAGAATCTGGAAATAAATAATGGTTTTATTTCTCAAAATGAAATGAGATCCCTAACATAAGTATAATATGGGTAGTGCATTTGAGTGTAGATTTACTTTTAAGTGTTTTATTATATAAACTAGCGGTCCGCCCCGGCTTCGCCCGTGGTCATATTTACGTTTTCTCTACATAAGAACCATCCTCGTACTTCAAGGAATATAATAAAAAAAGAATTATCGAAATCGGTTCAGCCGTTCACACGTGATGCCGTGACAACGCGAAACGGGTGCGGACCCGCCGCCTTTTTATAGCTCCCGCCGCGAAGCGCGTCGAACGCGGCAACTGATACACAAAAATAATCCTTATTATATGGCTTCATGATTCTGTATTCACGCGCGATGACTTATAGCGTATTTCATGTATAACTTTGGTGTTTCTACACCGATTTACATGATTCTTTTTTTATTGAATAGGTAATAATGTTAACTTTTTTTAATTAGGGATGAGTGAGAGTGTTGTAAACGTAAGAGTAGACAAATATAATCAGAAAGCTCCGAATTGCTAAGTTATTGAAGTTTCACGTGTTATTGTGAGTCAATTTTTAAAGATAGACATATGCTGCCTAGGAATTTATTTTTATATCATAATTTAAGAACATTTGTGTCGTACATGATTTCTATGTAGCTTTAACCATTAAGGCTGCACACGCGACGGAAGCTTAAAAAATGGAGTAACTTCTCCCGTTTTCCCAATATTTCCCTTCACTGCTCTGCTCATATTGATCGTAGCGTAATAAAAAGTATACTATAACCTGCTCAGGAGTATGAAGAATAATTGTGCCAAATTTCGTTAAAATCCGTCGTGTAGTTTTTGTTTCTATAACGAATATACAGACAGACAGACAGACAGACAGACAGACAGACAGACAGACAGACAGACAGACAAAAATTTTACTGATTGCATTTTTGGCATCAGTAGCGATCCCTTATCACCCCTTCATAGTTTTTTTTTTTATATATTTCATGTACAGAATTGGCCTCTCTACAGATTTATTATAAGTATAGATAATATAACATGATAAAATATATTGAATCAAGAAGAAATAATAAACAATCTTTTATAGATTTACATTAAGTATTAGATAAAATTTATGTTTAGAGAATAAGTAGGGTTGCATTTTATTATATAGAGAAATAACAAGTAGAGAATGTGTACATAAACAGACGTATTTTTAAATATTATACTCTTAAGATTTGCATTGGGTATGGTACTTACATTACTTTTATCTTACACAGATAAATCTGTAGATTATATTGTATTTTCAGATTGTTCATATGATGCCCCCATATCTCATAGAGACTCGTGATGATTGCGCACTTCGCAATAAAAATTATTTACACGATTCTTCTTAAATCAAAAGGTTTGAAGCCTTTTCTTGGAACAACCCGATGTAGTTATGTTAATTTTGCATTTTTAATATAATAAATGTATTATCTTCTTTAAAAGCTTCATTTATTAAATAGATTTCCAACTACATACGTTTCACTTAAATTTGATGTGTATTCTTTTAATAATATTCAAAATAATGTTATAAAAGTTCCATATTTACAACTTTACTAAAATTGCTTAAAACTGTCATTATTGACATTATAACAAGAATGCTAAATGTCAAAGAGAGCGTGCCGGTTCCAATTTTTCGATTGACGTCTCGAAACCAAGAAGCTTATATCATATACACTGGAGATTTCGGTATGAACATTTGACGTGTAACAAGAAAATATTGCCCAATTGTTGTGTTTTATCACTTTCACACCTAACTTGGTATTGCCACTGTTAATACGAAGTTTTCCCAAGGCTACTATGTATGCTGTAATATTCTGTGCAAAAGGTTAGTTTTTGTACATGAGTTTGTTGATAAATTGCCAACAACGTCATTCAGAAGCATTGTTGGATGAGACAATTATTATTTATGCTAAATAAAATAAGTATCTGAACCAATTATTAAAAAGCGATACTCCCTGATTATGGGTAGTTACCATAATAAAATTGTAGCAACTCTCACTTTGACAATATGGCATAAGTGTCAAAAAAATTGCGTCGCTTCGAATATTTAAGTTAATATTGTTGCGTATTTAATAAATATTTTCCGAATATAAATAATGTATTGCATTGTGAAAAATTGCAGAAGTTTTTGGACACCAAATTCTGGCCTATAATTTCACAGGCAAGTGTATATTTACGTTATTTACAATATTCCTCAATACTCATGCATTTACCTGTTTAGAATCATTTTAATGGCAAAAATCGTCAAATTTATCATCATTTTACTAAGCAATCATGTTAAATAAGTTCTTTTCCTAATACTTTCATCATTTTTCAACAAGTTTTCAACAAACAAATTTAACAAGTAAGGTAACCATGATGATGGGTTTTTACGGATAGCGACGATAATATATTGCTAAACAATATTATGATGAACATTTAGAACACCATTTTAAAAAATTTTATACTAGTAATGAAACAACACACGACATCGGTATTGCACTCACATATTGTGGTTTGTTCTTTTTTACATTGAAATTTATACTTTTTAACCTAATATTTTTTTGTTTTACGTATTTCAGCTTTCCAAAAAATGAAGTAAAAAGAAATATATGTGCCTATCAAGGGTAAAATTACTGAGGATTACGACCCAGAAAAAAAATACTGCTATAAACAGTTTTTATTTGATGTTTTTGGCTTGAAGTTGACCCGTCGAAGCAACGCGTTTAAAAATAAAATCTGAGTAACTTACAATTTGGTAAACAGCATCTGATGCAAAACACAACTTTCCTCTATTTACAAAGGATTGATGTATATCGGTTAATATCCAAGCTTTGTAGCCAAAAGTTATCAAGCGTTATTTAAAACTATCATTCTCTACCAATTAAAATTGTATGTCGTATAAAGGTGATAATTCTTGTAAGTTGTCCAGTAATTATAATAAAAATACTGTTAGAAATATATGTCGTTATTATTTATAGACCATGATTTTTAGTTTTTTCTATTTCGAAAAATCCTGAATATACAAACCAGTGTGGTCACCCACAGAAAGAGACAAAAAACAACACTGACGTCATTCAAGGTTATATTTTCTTGTGACAAGTTAATGGTCATAGTGCAATCTCCAGTGTATAAGATATAAGCTTCTTGCTCGAAACAATCTTGTTGCAATTGGTTTACATATGTTTTAGAAGGTCCCGGTGCCAAAAAAGTAAGATTATTTTGTGAACGCAACAAAACATACCCATAATAAGACTGTTATTCTAAAGGTGCCGGTTACCCCCCTGAGGCAGGTAACGCGATACGTCCGTTCTGGGATATAAATAAAGTCGTTGAAGCGAAAAATTCATTCGAATTTATCACTTAGGTTTGCGTTGGCTTGCGCAAATATTCCACCGACACACGCAAGTTAATATTATGCAAATAATTAAAATGATTATGGAATCGACTCGGACACAATCGATTAAACAATCTTCAATGACTAAGTGTTCAAGCGAAATATTTATGCGAATTTAACATGATTCAAAATTAACCATTGAATTACCTCAACACGACTAACAATTATCTAACCGACATACTTTAAATGTATCAATTTAATGTGCTCGAGCATGGTTACTAGTTAGTAGGTATAGTTCAGTGAGAACATTGATCAGCGAGCTACTAATCAACATGTAAATTTATTCAGAACGATCAGTATAATCGAACGCGACGGCGATATTAACCTCATTTGAGACGACGGAGACATGTTAAATATTATGTTACCCTGGTCAACTCGGATAGAAATCTTATTAATTTGTCACTTAAAAGGCCACACGATAAATAAAATAACATAGAAGTTATAGTTGTGTTAATAATTTATAACTTTGGAATTGCTGTACAAACTACAAACGCAGTGAACGGTCGAGTGCTCTTTAACAGAAAAGTAGTAGCTATTTACAAAACGGTCGACAGTCGCACTAAAACTGTTTGCCGTGACGAAATCAATTACCAACGGAACAGGGTTAAATTGACAATGTGATTCTAACTTAACCCTTTCTTTCTTCAAAATTTATAGCGGTATGTCCTAATGACTTGTATTTATAATAGATGCATTATTTTAATGATCTTCAATGTTGAACTGAACCATTACTGTCATTATAACATTTCAGTCGATTGCAATAAAATGTCGGAACACTGATCAAAGAGAAATGAAAACATTTTTCCTTTTGAGATACTTCAATATTTTACCAGAATACAGATAAAATAATACATAAACATTCTCATAAATAAGTAAAAACTTATTGACAAGGGTGCCACCCTATGCATGACACGATAATAATAATTGTATTTGTGTAACCGTTACTTCATATATGTATAAGAGTAGGGGATAATTACGATTTCTAATAGTTCGAATACAAATGACAAAAAAGGGAAAGACAATGGCGTGCTCAAGTGAAGTGCAAACAATAAAGAGCTCTTGCAGTCGCCGATTTTTAAAGCGAAATTGATATCTCCTTTAATTACCGCGCTTTGAGAAAACTTTGCCAGTTAGGGAGCGAACATTAAATTGATTCCGCTGATACTTTGGAAATTTTTAGGGTTCTCGACAGTGATTAATGAATGGAATTTTGGAGACGTGCTCGCTGACGCACCCCTCGCGCCAAGAAAAGCAAAGGGTCGCGTCGCCTCCCTTCTATCTTTACACTCAAAATACTCGAATACACATTCTGTCCTTATATCTAAAGCGATCCAATTTACTACGCTCATAAAACATCGTGGTTACCATCTGCACACATAATAAAATAGAGCGAATCTTATTCTTATCTAAGCTACTTTTTACGATATGTAAATAAATGTAATTGTGAATTGAATACAACCCCTTCTCTTTTATGCTTTATATACCATGCTTTTTGCAAATTGAATACGATAGCATCTATTTTAAGAATTAATTAGAAACAAAGTTATATAAAGCATTCCATTTCAGTATCGGTCAATTAAGGAAAGCTGGCATGTTCACAGTACTCACACTTGTGCAATTTCACTTACAGTATGTTCAAAAATAAATGCGACTCTAGTTTCATTTTAGACTTGAATTGTAAAATGGGTGCGTTGTAGATAAATATATGCAAATATAATTATGAAAGCTCTCATAATTTACCTGTAAAATTATAATTTAAAAGTAAATCAATTGATGAAGTTAATTATTTATTCTAATAATAATCAATTGGATAAAAGTATTAATAATCATTCAATTATCAAATAATAATTAAATTTCAGGTCATAAAAACAATACAAATAACACGTGCGCTCACTCCCAACACACGGATGGTTGTTTTGATAATGATTTAAATAACGGACGTCTTCTGCAGTTGCGAAGCAGTCTTGTCCTGACTTTGGTCGAGTAAAGATATCTAAGAAATATTATATTTGTAGTAAGTACGTAATACCTACCAATACGCGCTAACAAATATGTGTTACATGTTTATTGTATAATTTTCACATTATTGGTTTTAAACTCAAACTCAAACATTTATACAATTAGACTTCTTCTAGAAGCACTTTTGAATCGTCATAACAGTTTAACAGTTTTAACATTTACCACCAATTCAGAAAGCAGTATCTATAGAGAAGAAGAAGAATCTATTTAATCATAATCGTAATCTTCTACTTCACTGAAACTTTCATCGCTCGAAGAACTCGCCGTCGGAATTTCTTAATGTTATTATAAATGAGTCAGTGTAATTATCTACTTTTGGTTCTAATTGAATATATTTTTCCTCATGTTCTCGCGTCTTTCTCCAAACGTCACTAAACATATCCAGACTAATAGCATTTGCTTCCTTTCTAAATAATTATTCCACAGTTTTCAAGTTAAAGTTCACATTTTGTGATGCTACTTTCCCTTTAATTATGCCCCATAGTAACTCTATTGGGTTGAGTTCTGGATGGTATGGTGGAAGGCGCAATACACTATGTCCATGATCTTTGAGGATTGCATCAAGTAAAAATTGTGTATAGTTTGGCTTATTTTTTTTAATAATGTGATAACTCTGATTATTAATTAGTAATTTGATTTTTGAAAAAAAAAATGCCGATTTTAGTCAAAATTTATATTTTTATAACAAGATCCTTATCATCCAAATTTCCACCTTGGTGAGAAAAATTGACATTTCTAATGAAAATGAACAAAAAATTAAATGATTTTATTAAATACTGTAAAATAGTCTATAATTCTTCCATTTACTGTATCACAAAATTCTTCATAGATTTTTAGATATTCGTACTACACCAATTACATCACCCTGTATTTATAAACAATTGCAAAATATGACACATACATAGGCCGGGAGATACTGACACAAAATTTCGGGTCATTTGTAACAGAATGGCGGTTCTACAGAGGTCTTATTACGCAATGACTAAAAGAAAAATGATGGTCAGAACGCTGGTACCGGCGGACTAGTCGCGTGGGCGTTAGTCGAACTCGTCGGATAAATAGCGAAAGTCAAACGATTTGTAACACAAAAATTTTAGAATTTACCGATAGCCCATAAAAAAGATGTAGGCGGTAGTGCGGTTTGGAATCGGAATCGGAATTGGAATTTGGAAGCGGTTTGGAATCGTCCGAAAAGTATGGCATGGCGATTTTAGTAAATGGCTGCACGACGATGGTTACCTGTGCAAAAGTTAGCCCGGTACAAATGGTTGAATTGTTTTTTTTTAAATCAACGCATTCACGTCGGTATGGCGGACTGTAAGTCACATCGTAAAAGTATGGCATGACACTACCGCCTACATCTTTTTTAAGGGCTATCGGTAAATTCTAAAATTTTTGTGTTACAAATCGTTGGACTTTCGCTATTTATCCGACGAGTGTGACTAACGCCCACGCGACTAGTCCGCCGGTACCAGCGTTCTGACCATCATTTTTCTTTTTGTCATTGCGTACTAAGACCCCTCTAGACCGCCATCCTGTTACTAATGACCCGAAATTTTGTGTCAGTATCTCCCGGCCTAACATGTGCAATGTGTAAATGTGTTGACGTTCCAGCTCTTCTTAATGGGCCTATATTCTTCATATTACGTATACGGAAAAAATAAAACCATTGAAAAATAAACTTAATTAAATTTCATATAATAAAATTTAAGGACATAACGTAATAACTTTACCCATTTTAAATTTACACACGGTTTTTCTACATAAAACAAACTACAATAATTTAGGTCAAATTGAATAGCAGTTTTAACGAGCAACCAACGCATAAAGATATTTTAATTTATAACATACTTTTAAAAGAAATATTTCAGCGACAGCGCATTTTAGTGGAATCAAAACGAGTTGAATTCAAACAGAAATTAATATTGAAGTAGACATCGCGGTTTTAATTATATAACGTGCTCTCTCGGACTTTCCTAAAATAGAACTCGTGAGAACCTAAAGAAATTAAATTAAACAATTTAGCAAAATTACATTTTTGTTTTTATTTTTACTATTATTACTTAAGAAAATATTAAATTATTAGATTGGACTTTGTGAGACCCTGGTTTTATGTATGAATTTCTCTAATTTAGAAATTTTAAAAAGCGTATTATGAATTATACGATGTATTCTAATGAATAAATTGCGAACGCGGTCATGGGCATAATTACACTCTATTTATAAAAATTAAAGCTATTTTTATAACACTGAGATCGAAAGGTGCAAAAGTTACAACACAATGGATGTGTAACTTTTTGTGGTCATAAATTACTGTAGTACTTTTTGTACCGTTAAGACATTACTATGCAATAAGGAACCGCTTAAAACATCGCAATTTAAAAGAGCACATTATGCGTGTAACTCTCAAGTTGTCACTGTAATGTGACGGTTGGAAGACGGGTCTTTTGATAAGCGACGCGTTGCGAAATCGCGCTTGTTGCAATCACGTCATGTTTTGATTAATGGCCGGGCGCATCATTGTGGTGAAATGCGCTTTATTGCCGGCCTTATTAACACTGATGAGTGTGACCTATTAATTCCATAATATCCGCTAGTTGCATCTTGCAGAGTATTAGGAATTAACGCGCTTGTGAGAACATTTTGCATTATAGTTGGCAATAAATTGTGTGTGGTTTTTGCCTTCATTTTTCAGAAATGTTTTTCGTTTGCAACGCAATTAACACTTTTTTATTAATGTAATTATAATTTAATATTGTAATATTTTATATGCAGACTCTGTGGTGTACTATAGTATTAAATGATGGTTCCATCTGTTTTTTTATCATTTTACACTAACATTAACTAACATTCCAGCTATATTTGTTCAAAAGCATGTAAACAAAACTATACTTGACAATAATTTGCTATCTAAAACATTCTAAGAAAAATAAAATACTTCGGCTATACGCTTAAACTTTCAGTACATTCCAATGTCAGCTCCGAGAAATAATGTAAATTGCCCTCGATTGTTATCCAGACTGCGTCGTCAGGGTAAAAGATCTAATGAAACGTTAAGTCGCCGTAATCTAATCTTATCCACATCTGCGTTCGGTGTCTCAGAGGCAACAATATCATTAATTTGTCGAGTGCAGCGAGCGGTCGGGTGGCGGCACTGGCGGGGTGATTTAATGAACCGATGCGGTGGGCGACAGCGCGGATTACACCCCGCCCGTTTGCACTCAATCAACCCGGCAAACAGCCCTAAGCCTCGACAATTAAATACACTCCGAAACAATTGGATACATGCCCGATAAGAGCAATCGGACAATTAGCTTATATCTATTGATTGATAAACCGATCGATGTGACGCGCACACGCTCCGCGGAACTAGATCAAGGCTCGCAGATAACTCGTCGATACACTGCATTTAGTATTCACATGACATGGATATCGTAAACGGTACGGAATGATATATTACCGTGCGTATTGAATAGAAATAAGAAACAAGTCGAGCGACATTCTAAATCCATTGATAACGGTAGGCCAGCTGACAAGTGACAAGACCTATAAAAGTTGTCATGAGAAGCGATTATTAAAATGTACCTTTTATAAAATACAAATAATGTATTTAAAGTACATTGCTAACTAATGCCTGTCGTCGAGAATGTCAGTCGACTTTAAGGGCTTGGTCTAGTAGTGCAAACAAATGCATCCTGTCATCCTATATGTAAATAATACAAATGTACTAAGGGAAAGTTGCTCCACTTAATTTTTAAAAATTAAATCATTCGTATGCATAATTTAATATTCGTAATAAGTACCTAAAATGACAATTTGAAACAATTTTCGTGAAAATTACACCGGGTGATTCTTTTTATCAGTACACAAAATTTGCGAATACGTTCTATTGATATATCTTCAACTTCATGTTTATATAACTGATCAACTTTTACAAAGAAATATAAAAAAAAAATAAGCTTTCCATACAAAATGCATAACTCTATACATTTTTTTCGACCTAAGTTTCTTAGTGAAAGTTGTTCAGTTTCACTAATGAAACGGATAAACAAATTTTGTATATAATAAAAAAAATGTAATGTTTGTGTAAAAAATTATAAAATAGAAAAATGCGCAAATGAAAACAAAAGATATTTATTTCTGACTAGCTTCCGCCCGCGACTCCGTCCGCGCGGATGTCGGTCTTCGCGTGGATGGTTTATTTCTCCATTTTGAACTGGGAAGACGTTTCTCACTAAATTAATATTAGATGATCATGATTCACTCCAGTCCAAACAGCAAATAAGCAGACTTCTGCTAGTTGTCCCTGAATTTGGAAAAAATAGTCATGATTCTTATCTATGACAAAAGTGTTATTTTTTTGCATTGTATTTCAAATATTAAATTTTTTATTTTTAACCGCATCTTCCGCATTCATGTCTTTTGCCGGAATTAGACATTTAACTTCTACTAGTCCCATTTTCCCTTCTTGATATGGGAGTGTATAAAGTAAATTTTTTAGATATTTCTCGTTATACTTTTAAAAAGTTATTATTGTCATTTTGCTCATTAGGTAAAGTAATTTCGATATCAGTTTTAAGTTTTTTGATACCTGCAATAATAACGTCATAATCGCCTGCACATACTTATCGATTACACCCTGTATACAATCCACCATCCACATTCATAATGTTTTCCTGTCCTCCTCTCCTTTACGCTGTTCACCGATACATTTTAAATGAGTAAAGCTGCTACCACTGAAGGATGTTTCATTGTGATCAGCAAATTTTCACCACTGTTGTCGATTATTTGTTTTTCATTTTTAATCAGCAATTGGGAATCATCAGTTTTGTTTTTTGCAGATTGGTGATGTACCCTAACAATACGTCGAAAAGGGAAAGCATCAACGAATTATCGTTTTCGTCCTCTTTTTTTATTCTGTGCGTCTCTGTTACTTGTGTTTGTTTAGTTCTCAACACCCATTGAATTTTCTATGTTATTGTGATCTTCCATTACATCTGAGTTGATGATGTGATGATAATCCATTCGTTTTAATATTGGTACTTAGAGTTGGTGGACTAAACTAGAAATGGTGGACTAAATTTGTCAGCGCGTCTGTAAGATCAGAATATAAAACCAACATCCTGTATTTAAGTTACAAAATTAATAATCAATGCCGCTACGTTTAAAATGACTAGAAGTAAAAATTAAAACACCTCGACATATTTGGAATTTTGGAGTAAACAAATCATTTTCCCCGTATGTCCCAAGTTCAAGTTCTCAATACAAGTTTACATTATATTTCGTATTTCTCAAACGAAAAATAAACATTTTCACACACATCACTTCAAAAAAAAATTATATTATAAGAAAATTTATGAGCTTACTTTAGTTTTAAAGAAACATACATCCCTTTACTGACACCCCGTGAAATAAAGAAATTGTTGCCAATCACCTTTGTAATCTATTTGGTTTCATTAACTTTATGTTCGAAGATAATTTTTTTTTCTAGTAGTTACACGCATATTTTTTCGTTTATTTTCCATATCGAAATCAAATGTTTAAAAATATGAATATTTGCACAAAACTAAGATAAAAATAATCAATTAACAAAAATATTAAATTTAATGAAGTAGAGCAACTTTCACTTCGGTATAAAGGAAAATCGAGCGTAGAGCACACGTCAGAACGCTCCGGCCCAAGGAGCGCGACTGAAGAAATTCGCTAGGATTTTTTCTAATTATTTTAAATATTTTTTTAATATTTAAAGAATTATCAAAATTAAAAAAAAAAAATTTAAAGGATTAATACTCATTGGTCTTCAACCAACTCGAATAAATTAATGGAAAAAATAACTTTTAGCAGTATTTATCAATAGTTTTTTGTAAGGCAAAAAATGGGAAAATTAATGAATTTATAACGTTCTAATTAGGAAAATCATAAGTTTTTCGGCAATTGTATTCAGCAGATTTGAATTACGACTATATAAGGATATTTATGCGCTGATCAAATTGTGTAAATTGTAATCGGTTGCAACGTAGTGAGTGCACAAACTTAGCTCGAAATGTCTTTGGGGGAAAGAGACTTATCTTGAAGGCCTGATTAAGGTAACATAAAGTAACTTTATAAATGTGAAAAAATTCACGCGCATTGCGTATATAACACTAATTGATAAACAAGAAAAAAAAATCAGTTTATCATGTCATTAGCCGGGAAAAAATTGTCAAATAACTTGTTGAAAACGCAATTTTGCTAGACTGCAGCCTTAATATCAAGGATCTGCGCTGAGCTTGTGCAAAGTTTTAAATGTTTTGCCATCTGTAAGGAACAACTTTTCTTGTCTCTCAAAAGTCAACAACAACATCGTTAATATGAGGCGGAACAAGGGACACCCATATCATGTTCGCAGGAACTAACTTTCGATCTTGTAAAAGAGAACAAACAGTTACCTTGGTTTCAGTTTTCTGTTTCTTAGCAGGTGGTTGCGCGTTGTGCGCCTCCTGCCGCGAGTCGTCCGGCTCGGGCTTGGCGGGGGAGGCGGGCGGCGCGGGCGCGGGCGGCGGCGGCGGCACGGGCGCTGGGGCCGCGGGCGGCGGCGTCGGCGCCGGCGGCTTGGGCTCCACGCGCGGCGCGGCCGGCCGCGGCTCGGGCTTGGGCGCGGGCGCGTGCGGAGCGTGCGGCGGGTGCGGCACGTGCGGCGCGTGCGGGTGCGGCGCGGCCGGGGCGGGCGCCGGCGGCGGCGCGGGCGGCCCCGGCGCGTTGGGCGGCGGCGGCACGCGGGCCACGCCGTTCACGTCATGCGGCGGGTGCGGGTGGTGGTGCTTGTCTCTAGCTTTGTCTCTCCTGTGCCCCCCCGAACCGCGTTTCGCGGCGGGCGGCGTGGCGGCCGTCGTTTTTGGCTCGCCGTTCATTTCGTTCGACTTTACGATCTCGTGCTTCGCCTCGGAGCTCTTAGTGCCGGGCTTGGTGCGCTTGATCTTCATCTTGAGCGCGGTGCGCTGCGCGTCAGGTTCGGCGCGCGCCGCCATGCCGCCCGCCTCGTCCGTCTTCTCTATGTCGGCATCGAGGTCTATGATGAGGTCGCCGATGCCGATGTCCCACTCGTTGTCATCGTACTCGAAGTTAGGGTGCGCGTGGGGCGCGGGGCGAGCTCCGCCGGCCGGCGCGCCCTCCCTCATTGGCGCCGCCATGCGCGCCGGCTGCCCGCGCCCGCCCCCCGCAGCCCCGCACACACACACACCATTGTAGCCCTAAGATAAAATATATATTAGAAAACATTTAATTACAATAACCAATATCCCATACCAAATTATCATAAAACAAGAGAAAATAAAATCTCAACAGCATATAAAATTTATTCATAATATACAAATGGTATATTATGTGCAGGATTTTAAATAACATAACATGCTGCTTGAACACATTGATGACTTCATCTAAATTCTAATTTAAAATCAGGATCACTATTATTATGTCATCAAAGAATCAAGTCAATTAAAGTGGTTATTATTAACACAGTATAAACACAGTTTATCAGATCTAACCTCAATATATTTAAATGTACTAACAAATCATTAAAGAATTTCCACAATTTTTCAATTTTATGATTGTACATTCCGTTATAAATATTCAAAACGACACCTAAGGGGACGGGAATACAAATGAGGGTTCACGGCGCGTCTATACGGGCTTCTAGCCCCTAAAGAATTAAATGACCATGACATCATTCATCGCCTTAATTAATACCAGCGCATTCGACATGTCGACGAACGCGGGCCCATTATGGGCGTAATGAGTGCATTCGATACACTGCTCTCGAGCCGCTATAAAAATTAATATGGATCCATAAACGACTTAAATGAACATATCCATTTAAAATTATTCCTCTATAGAAATTTTCATATCGTACCGAGTTATTACCGATTCGGAGGGGCAATAATCGTAAAATACTCATAAACCTCGTAGATAAGCGCGCTTATTCTTGTTGAATAAACCTAGACTGTACTCGGCGCAGTTGTATTTACATCTAGATTCTAGTACTTAGATTAATAGAGGACGCACGATCGTATTGTATGAATGCATTAATTTACTGCTTATTTTAGCGTCTAAGCCGCAGTTTGTGTTCATGAAACTATCTCAGCGGGACTATTACAGTTGCAACGAGGATTTCCTTTTGTCTAACTAAATTTAACTAGTGAAGGATACAACTATTCACAAGTAATAGAAATAGTTCTCGTCTTCTATTTGAGGTAAGCTTCACAGTACACAATCGTGCCGTATTTACTATTTAGTAACACTTGCCTTATTTAATTAAGTGATTTTGATTATACTTAGAAATTAATGTCAAACAACCGTTGGCTATATTGATTTTTTTTGTCTTAGAAATGATAAAATATCACTATAACCTCAAGTTATCAGGGAAGAAGCATCATGGGAAAGTACCTAAGATTATTCGTATTTCGGTTATATACTTTACTAGCGACCCGCCCCGGCTTCGCACGGGTGCAATGCTGATACTAAATACACTACAGAAAAACTGTGAACGTTGTATATAAAAACATAGCGGCCCGCTCCGGCTTCGCCGCAAACGCTACGTCCCGCAATTTTTAAATCTGTAATATCTTCGAAAATATTCACTTAAATCATACGGTGTAAAGGGCCATATAGATCTATATTAAATGAACAATGTATTCAAGGTATTTAATTGGTTAAGGATTAATGCTGTATTGGTTAAAATCGCTTCGAAAATTAGCCATTAATTGTCGTAAAAAGTAAATGACAAAAAAAGTTATTGTGGGTTATCCATAAGATATAGACATATACCATCACGGACTTTTCTGTAGACCTTTTCAATGTGTATAATACTTAGTACATTATTTTGATAAAACTCGTAGGGTTCAGCCTGCGTTTGCAATGTAAGCGGAAAAAATGTAATTTTTTACGACATCACATTAGAAACCTCAAAAGTAACAGTACTTCTCCACTATTTAATGGATGTTATTATACATATAAACCTTCCTCTTGAATCACTCTATCTATTAAAAAAAACCGCATCAAAATCCGTTGCGTAGTTTCAAAGATTTAAGCGTACAAAGGGACATAGGGACATAGGGACATAGGGACAGAGAAAGCGACTTTGTTTTGCACGACTCATGATGCGAAGCATCAGAGAGTGCTTTACGATCGAAAAATTTTTTTCGCCTCATTTTTGCAGCTATTCTTATTATTATAGCCTTGTTAGTTCACGGAATCAAGATATTTTGCATACTATTGTCGAGATAATTTAATGGAGATTAATCCCATACTTTTTAAAAATTGATTTACTTCAATAGAATTGGAAAAAAACACCGAAATAGGTCAAAAAATTTTCCTGTCCGTCATGTGTGAAACCTGAAAACACTATAACTTGTGAAAAAATCCATCATTTGAGTTAAATTTTTTTTTTAAATATTCTAATCGACGATTGTAGGTCACTGAATGCGAATGATTAATTAATTCAGTGTCGTTTAATTGCAATTAATAAAAAACGAAAACTACAAGACTGTATATCTATATATATATTTTTTTTTTTTTTTTTTTATATTTCATAATTAAATGAGCATTATGAGTCGTGCACTTTTGGATTTTCCAAACTTTTATACTATGTAGTGATAGCGTCGCCGAAGACGAGTTTACTGCGCCCTTGATAATTTTACGAGCCAAGTGTACTTATGTTCGCCTGGTACAATGACTTTGAATGGTTTTACAAAACTCCTTGAACGATTATATAAAAATAAAAAGAAAAGGCACCTTCGTAAATTATTCATATAATATTTAAATAGTAAATACTAAATACCGACTTTTATACACCATTTGTTCTTTTGTTAAAAAAAAACTCTCGTTTACTAGTCGCAGTAATTGGACACCGTTATTAAATATAAAATCTCAAATCATTTAACTGCACGCAAACTGAAATGAAATATACACTCGTGAGCAAAAAAATCGACTCAGGACGCACGCTCGCGGTTAAGTCTGTAGCAAAAAATCTGAAGCTTTCATTCTATTTCTGACTATAACATCTCAAAGCGGTTAGTTTTAGCTTTAAAATGTGTGGTCTACTTTGGTTTTTTTAATTTATTTTTGGTAAAGAAAAAATATTAAATGAGAAGGAGTCTCAAACAATGAAACAAGGTGATAATTAACAGTAAAGAAAATTCAAGCTTAAATTCGTCTAAATATTAATTTAATTGAAATTAACTTATCAATATTTAGTGTTCCCCCCCCCCCCTGGCCCTAATAACAGCTTCCAATCGCTTCTTCATGGATCGAATAAGTTTCTTTACTCGATCTTGTTCGATGCTATCCCATTCTTCAATGAGCGCCGCTTTGAGATCCGATTTCGTGGCTGGTGCAGGATTTCTAGCTCGAACTTTTCTTTTGAGTTCATCCCACAAATGCTCGATCGGATTTAAGTCGGGGCTACGCGCTGGCCAGTCCATAGCAGCAATTTCAACCTCTTGTAAATACTGCACAATACATGCCTGCAGTATGTGGACGGGCATTGTCGTGCATTAAGATGAAGTTTTCGCCGATGAAACCGGCGTAGGGAACGACGTGAACCCCTAAAATCTCTTCGATGTATCGGTTCGCCGTCAATCCTCCCACTCGACCGCCAGTTTCAATAAAAACCAACTCGGTTTTTGCATTCATTGAAATGCCCGCCCACACCGTCCAGGAACCTCCTCCAAAAGCCACATTTTCTTTAATGCAGCACTGCGCAAATCTTTCTCCGGGTCTTCTGTAGACTCGTCCTCTTCTATCGCTACCATGCAAGCACACTCTGCTTTCGTCTGAGAAGAGAACGGAGCTCCATTGTTCGTCAGTCCAATCAACGTGTTCTCTGGCAAATCGTAGGCGGGCTGCTCGGTGGGCTGGGGTTAATTTGGGGCCAGTAGCTGGCCTTTTTGGCTTAAGGTTAGCTGCCTTAAGTCGTCGCCTGACTGTCCAGCCACTCACAGCCACTCCTCGCGTTTCTCTGAGCTCTTGTTGGACTTGAACGCCAGTGAGGGCCCGATTTCTCAGCGATGTGCTGACAATGAATCGGTCATCTCTCTCCGATGTGCACCTTTTTCTTCCGGAACCGCATCTTCGATCAAAGTTACCAGTCTCTTGGTAACGACGGTAAACTCTAGAAACAGCAGACTGGCTCATGTTTAGCGCACGTGCCACCTCACGCTGACTCTGGCCTTGTCGCAATAGGGTGACCGCTTGAGCAGCTTTATCACTTGTTGTGTCCATTTTCAGGTAGAATTCTTGTTTGTTGATAACGGAGATGTGTATCGGTTGACGTTTGACGGCTAACTGATAAGGGTGGGTCAGGTAGATAACCTTTTATATGGGTCAGTAACCCTTAATTAGCACTACTGTAAACAAGCATAAAAAGGGTGGTTACCGATCACAACATATTGTTGGGTTGTGTAAGCAAGAAACGTTAAGAAACGTTTGAAGCTAATACTATCAGCTTTAAGATATTACTAAAAAAAAATATTTTCGCGTTCAGTTTTTTTGCCAGTGACTTGCGACTGAAGGTGTGTCGCCTGAGTCGATTTTTTTGCTCACGAGTGTATATTCCAATCATAATAACGCTCTCCAATTTCAAGTGTTTATTAAGCTAGGACTATCAGGTACATGTAATTAAGTGATTAATCACGTCGGACGGAACGTGATGCACGGCCGAACGCTAACAACCTACTTGACATTTATACAAGTGCTTTAACGCAATTTCATAAAAAATAATGACTATATGTACGCTGGCTTCTTTAACTTTTTATGGAACGATAAAAACACTTGCTCTTTATTTTCAGAGTAATTATTAAATACTTAAAATCGGCCGTTCTAATTTCCCACAGCTCTCACAATAACAATGATATACTTGTTTCACATTTTAACAAATGCTTTGTAAAGAATACGTAATCAACTAAAAGATTTCGCAATATAATTATTTGATTATACATTTGATGCATTAATTTCTACTAAATTTCGTGCATACTTACAGCATTTGTACAAAAAACAAATAGAATGAAAAACACGATTGCTATAATATCATGAATTAGGTATGCACATCTATTATGCAAATAACACGTTTAAAAATCAATAAAACTGTTCTCTGGCATTAAATTGTCTGTAGCAAAAACGAAGAAAACATCAACCAATTTTTATGTGCAAGGCGAACAAGAAGCTTATATCTAATACACTGGAGATTGCACTATGACCATTAACTTGTAACAAGAAAATAAGACCTTGAATGACGTCAGTGTTGTTTTTTGTCTCTTTCTGTGGAGTGACCACGCTGGTTTGTATATTCAGGATTTTTCGAAATTAAAAATCAAATCATCATTTTCTGGGTCGTAATCCTCAGTAATTTTACCCTTGATGGGCACATATATTTCTTTTTATTTTACTTTTTGGAAAGCTGAAATACGTAAAACAAAAAAATATGGTTAAAAAAGTATAAATTAGTTAAAAGGTAAGTTAAAAAAGTATAAATTTCAATGTTAAAACCATGTAAAAACGAACAATCTTATAACTACATGTGAGTGCAATACCGATGTCGTGTGTTGTTTCATTACTAGTAACAATCTTGAAAATGGTGTTCTAAATTTCATCATAACATTTTGACTCGTATGCTCAAGGCGATGTTTTATAGCTCACCCGATACTCGTTTCCTTTCAACTGAGAAAACATTATTTTTTATATGCGAAAATATTATTAATATTTTAATTTGTGTTGCGCATATAATAATATAATATAATCGTGAGGAAATATTTCTGATACAAAATATGCTTTTTATTTAGAGTTATCGAAAGAAAACTGTCATAACATAGAAGTAAATATTTCTGTACTTATTTGCAGAATACTATCACTATCTACACTATCCTGTTGAGTTTATAAATTATATAACAGATATTAAGTAAATGAAAGAAATATCAATAAAATTTTATTAAAATATAATATAATAAAATGGGATTACGACTTGACTTAGATAAAAAGCCTGATTACGTTATCAACCGTAATATTTATCACATAATATCATCTTACATCTATAATATTAAGTATATCATTAAAATGATTTAATTAGAATAAATGCAGAATTGATAAAATATAGCCTCCGGGAAGTTGGCACCGCACTTTGAAGTTAGAAAAATTTTAAAGGTTGTTCCAGGTTGTTCTAGGTTTGTTCTACATTGTTCCAGAATGGCATACAGCTGAGATTAAAACTTTTCGAGAAAAGTCAAAAAACCCGATTTTTGAGCTGGCACCGCACTTTTTAGATATCGCGATTCTGGCGGTTGTTCTGAGTTGTTCTAGGTTTGTTCTATATTGTTCCAAAATATCGCGTCCGAAAAAGATTTATTTTCCACAAAATTCGTAAAAAACCAAAAAGAAGTTGGCACCGCACTTTGAAGTTAAAAAAATTTTAAAGGTTGTTCCAGGTTGTTCTAGGTTTGTTCTATATTGTTCCAAAATATCGCGTCCGAAAAAAAATTATTTTCCACAAAATTCGCAAAAAACCAAAAAGAAGTTGGCACCGCACTTTGAAGTTAGAAAAATTTTAAAGGTTGTTCCAGGTTGTTCTAGGTTTGTTCTACATTGTTCCAGAATTGCATACAGCTGAGATTAAAACTTTTCGAGAAAAGTCAAAAAACCCGATTTTTGAGCTGGCACCGCACTTTTTAGATATCGCTATTCTGGCGGTTGTTCTGAGTTGTTCTAGGTTTGTTCTATATTGTTCCAAAATATCGCGTCCGAGAAAGATTTATTTTCCACAAAATTCGTAAAAAACCAAAAAGAAGTTGGCACCGCACTTTGAAGTTAGCAAAATTTTAAAGGTTGTTCCAGGTTGTTCTAGGTTTGTTCTATATTGTTCCAAAATATCGCGTCCGAAAAAAAATTATTTTCCACAAAATTCGTAAAAAACCAAAAAGAAGTTGGCACCGCACTTTTTAGATATCACGATTCTGGCGGTTGTTCTGAGTTGTTCTAGGTTTGTTCTATATTGTTCCAAAATATCGCGTCCGAAAAAAAATTATTTTTCACAAAATTCGTAAAAAACCACCTACACTCTTATAAAGACCGACTCTCTAACTTCAATATGATTTCACTAGAAAATCGAAGGGACATTTTTGATCTAATTTTCGTACCTAAACTTTTAAACAATAATATTGACTGCCCCCAATTGCTAACAAGACTCAACATTCGCCATTTTTTTACGAAATTTTTGAAACATAATTTTTTTTCGGATGCGATATTTTGGAACAATATAGAACGAACCTAGAACAACTCAGAATAACTGCAAGAATCGTGATATCTTAAAAGTGCGGTGTCAGCTTCTTTTTGTTTTTTTACGAAATTTGTGGAAAATAATTTTTTTTCGGACGCGATATTTTGGAACAATATAGAACGAACCTAGAACAACTCAGAAAAACCACCAGAATCGTGATATCTTAAAAGTGAGGTGCCAGCTTCTTTTTGGTTTTTTACGAATTTTGCGGAAAATAATTTTTTTTCGGACGCGATATTTTGGAACAATATAGAACAAACCTAGAACAACCTGGAACAACTTTTAAAATTTTTCTAACTTCAAAGTGCGGTGCCAACTTCCCGGAGGTGGTTTTTTACGAATTTTGTGGAAAATAAATTTTTTTCGGACGCGATATTTTGGACAACATAGAACAAACCTAGAACAACCTGGAACAACCTTTAAAATTTTTCTAACTTCAAAGTGCGGTGCCAACTTCTTTTTGGTTTTTTTCGAATTTTGTGGAAAATAATTTTTTTTCGGACGCGATATTTTGGAACAATATAGAACAAACCTAGAACAACCTGGAACAACCTTTAAAATTTTTCTAACTTCAAAGTGCGGTGCCAACTTCCCGGAGGTGGTTTTTTACGAATTTTGTGGAAAATAAATTTTTTTCGGACGCGATATTTTGGAACAATATAGAACAAACCTAGAACAACTCAGAACAACCGCCAGAATCGTGATATCTAAAAAGTGCGGTGCCAACTTCTTTTTGGTTTTTTACGAATTTTGTGGAAAATAATTTTTTTTCGGACGCGATATTTTGGAACAATATAGAACAAACCTAGAACAACCTGGAACAACCTTTAAAATTTTTCTAACTTCAAAGTGCGGTGCCAACTTCTTTTTGGATTTTTGCGAATTTTGTGGAAAATAAATTTTTTTCGGACGCGATATTTTGGAACAATATAGAACAAACCTAGAACAACCTGGAACAACCATTAAAATTTTTCTAACTTCAAAGTGCGGTGCCAACTTCTTTTTGGTTTTTTACGAATTTTGTGGAAAATAAATCTTTCTCGGACGCGATATTTTGGAACAATATAGAACAAACCTAGAACAACTCAGAACAACCGCCAGAATAGCGATATCTAAAAAGTGCGGTGCCAGCTCAAAAATCGGGTTTTTTGACTTTTCTCGAAAAGTTTTAATCTCAGCTGTATGCAATTCTGGAACAATGTAGAACAAACCTAGAACAACCTGGAACAACCTTTAAAATTTTTCTAACTTCAAAGTGCGGTGCCAACTTCCCGGAGGTTAAAATATAGGATTATGATTTATGTGATATCTTAACAATATTAAATAATTCTGCCATAATATGTTAATTGTGATATCGCAACTCGAATCTGCAAATTAAATGGTATCCATATGAAATAATAGCGTAATTGAACGACCTGCACTTAAATAATTAATGAAAATAAACACTGAACAGCACTTACAAGTGTCGCGTAAATTACCGCTTATGTACGTGTAAACAAACGCCGCTGTTCAATATTTAACAAGCGAGTTCGCGCAAGAGCAGAGATGTATTTGTATTTTGTGCCCATTAAAAACATTAAAGAAAAATAAATAATACAAATAAAGATTTTCTAATGGTCTGGCTTGAAAGAGATTGCAAAATGTTATTTTAAAATTAATATTGAAGAGCAAAAATAATTTCCTTATTAAATTGACAAGAGAAAAGGTCCAATCATGATATAAAAACGCTTTGAAATGTCTACGTAATAGGAAAACAATAAAAGAGTATCATAATTAATAGATTTTCTTTAGAAACAAGTAACATTAACCATTCTTCGCCCTCGTGTATCAGAACCAGACATTCCGATTACTTAAATAAAGAAACATGGTTATAGTTTTCTTAAAAACCTTAACAAACAGGCAAGAAAATACAAAATATGTATAAATAAAGAAAGTATTTAAATCCAACTCTGCGCAAGAGCGTCACGGGCAATGAGGACATGACGTCGGTATGCAATTACAATTGAAACAAAATATTATCGTTCATAAAAATAAACATGCACCGTGCCAATTTTCGCATTACGTTAAAAACGAAATCCACTTTTACGCACTAAATCGGTTTAATCTTTGAAACTGAATTTAATAAATAATTCAAATATTCGGCGCAAAATGATGCGTGAAATAAACGATTATTGCACCAAGAAATAGCAATTATAGTTACCACATTCAGGTGTTGTTATGTCTATAAAATATCATACAATATCGTAATATTATCCACGTATCAAAATTTACAATGCCAACTACAAA
The DNA here is from genome assembly GCA_029959065.1 of Colias behrii. NCBI lineage: Eukaryota > Metazoa > Arthropoda > Insecta > Lepidoptera > Pieridae > Colias > Colias behrii. The sequence goes on along the minus strand of JARWMC010000019.1, from coordinate 3,507,706 downwards.
TTTTGATTTTGAACATAGAAAATGTATGCAGCGCAACGACACAATTTGCTCGTTCAAAAGTCCCTGTGGGATATAAAGTGAGCTAAATTGCCAGTAACATTACTGTTATAAATTTAGATTTCGCATGACTTATTATTGTGCCATGTAGTCGTATAGAATGGTAATAAATAAACAACGCTCGGAAGCACAATACCCGTTCATTATTATTCAAACATTCACGAGGAATTCGAATAGCGGATAAACTTGGAATATTTAACCATTATTCATCACTCATAAGCGCTTAAATCGCACTGGAATGAATCGGAAATTCAAACGAAAGAAACCAGAGACGGATAAATCGCGGCGGATTCCATTATAGCCGAGCCGTATGTTTGTCAATAGCACGGCTGATTGGGGGCTCCTCGAAGCGCTGCGAGCCTGGTACTCGGTGATTTACGGACAAGCCGCGCTACTTGGCGCTATGCCCGAGCATCGAACCCGGCCTGCACTTTATAAGAGAAAAATTGCTCGTGACGCGGAAATGTAATGCACAGTGCTATACCACAGTATTACAATATTATTTCCTACAGTAAGGAATCGCCTTTGATGTCGCGCGATGCCGCCGCCAGCGTAGGTACTTACGCTGCCACACGAAAATACGCTAGGGTTGCAACAAATGGGAAATAAAACAATTGTGAATATTAATATTATGATGAAATCATTTATTCATATGTACATTCAAAATAATTGGGATTATTAAATCTGATGTAATTATTTGTTCATAAATATATAATTACTAGCGGTCCGCCCCGGCTTCGCCCGTGGTACATATTTCGCAATTAAAGGTAGCCTATGTTCTTTCTCAGGGTCTAAAGATTATCTGTGCCAAATTTCATCAAAATCGGTCCAGTAGTTTATGCGTGAAAACCATACATACATACATACAAACCTTTCCTCTTTATACTATTAGTATAGATTACAGATATTGCACTGCTAAATATTATTTACGTGGACACTTTATTTTTGGATGTTCTTAATTGTATATTATACCATTTAACTAAGTAATGCATTTGCATTGGGATGTACAATCTGATTAGAAAATAATGAGGACAACATATACATAGCTTTGATTTTAATTCAACAGATACAATTAATACAATCTTTCTGAAATATTGTTTCCTTCTGGGATTTCAATGTAGATTTACATCCGTAAACGGAACAGTTTTTGCGCTCCATAATAGAATATGTAAGTACCTATGTATAATAAAATTATTTCACAAAAAATACGACTGCGTCGTCCTTTCGCGATAGTTAATGCAAACTCAGCGTGATTGCATTAAGCGGCCCGCGTCGCCCGACCCCCCGCCAGTTCCCCTCCGTTTCTCTGCACAAGTACATTCGTCGCCATACTGTAGGAAATATGGTAATACTGTGGCTATACGTTGAAATTAGTTTAGCCGTCTACAGAAATGTTTATTGGATTTCTTGCTAACTTTGTAAAATACGCGCTTACATTGTGTTATGTACATTGTACATGTTTATTGTACATTGTTTGATGCTAATGATTTATAAAACATGAACATTTTTTATATATTATAGTAAACCCTGTACGTGGGCCACACTGAAAGTTTTGCGTAACTCATAAATAAAACAATTTATTTGAGTAATATTATATTTACTACTTTTTAAAGTATTCTCCGTTACATTTAAAACACTTTTTCATCAGTTCAAACAATTTCTGGAGACATGAGGACCATTGGTCCGAGGGTATGTTTTCTGCGTGCTGTTTGAAAGCAATCACGGCCTCTTCTGGCCACGTAAATGTCGAACCACTCATTGAATCTTAGATTTTTGGGAAACCGAAGAAATCGTACGGTACTAGGTAAGGACTGCGTGCGGCATGGGTCACGTGATCTATGTTTTCAGAAGCCAAAAATGACTTTGTTTTGTTCGCGGTGTGCGCCGAAGCACTGTCATGGTGCAACAAGATGCGACTTCTAGGTCGCTTTTCCCTCATTTTTTCTAAGACATGGGGCAAACAAATAGTGGTGTACGACTCAGCATTAACAGTATTTTGTTGCTCAAGTGGTATAGTGCAGACAGAACCCGTCTTAGAGAAAAAAAAACGCAATCATTTGTTTGTCGACCCTTCTCGCCTGCCTTAATTTTGTTGGTTTGCTGTCACTTTCAAACACCCCCAAAGAATATTGGTGATTTCTTTCTGGAATATAACAATATATTCATGTTTCATATCCTGTTACGATATTATTCACAGCATTAGAATGTCCATGATTGTACTTTAATAGCATTTATTTACACCAATCTACTCGATGTCGTTTTTGTTCTGGAGTGAGTTTGTGAGCAATCCACTGGCAACAAAGCTTCCTAACTTTGAAATGTTCATGTAAAATTTTCTGAATTTGGCTCATACCAATCCCCAAATGTCCTCGAATCTCCTAATAAGTGATATGGCAATTTTCTTAAATTAGTCGTCTGACGGTAGCCATATTCTGTTCATATTAATTCCTCCGTGATCGCAGTTGAGGGTTGACCTTCACGAATGTCATCATGGAGAGAAACATGGCCGCGATGAAATTCAGCATATCAATGCCTTACAGTCCTCAACTAAGGTGCTTCCCTCCGAAAAGTATTTTAAAGGCGAGCAGTGCAAGCTTTCGGAGAAAACGAACTTTTAAAATCATAAAAAATCACCGCCCTAAAATTCTTTCGTGCTAGTTCCATTTTTGCTACGGATAACGAACTTCAACTTGAGATAAAAAACAATTGACAAGCGCTTCCCGCCCAATTTTTTTTTCTACAACTAATGAGACTTCATATGTTAAAAAAATATAATATTCAAAATTCAAAAATTTATGGGTGGCCCGCAACGCAAAACTTTTAGTGTGCACTAGGTACTCGATAACGTGCTAACACTTACAGCACTAAATGATTGTATCTAAGAATATTTAATCAAGAGAATGAAGATATTATTTACTAGCGGTCCGCCCCGGCTTCGCCCGTGGTACCTACATGTTTAAACTATCCTATCTCTCAAGTTGGATCGAACTACACATGGTGTGCGAATTTTATTATAATCGGTTAAGTGGTTTAGGAGTCCATTGAGGACAAACATTGTGACACGAGATTTATATACATATATTAAGATGTATTAAAAAAATCTCCTAGATAAACTACACTTACAAAATATAAATGTTATGGACTAGGTGATTAATGCGGGCATTATTTATAATGCACGAGCATTATGAATAATGTCTAGCTTTATTGGGCTAAGTGATTAATTACTATCTTAACTTCATTATTTATCACATTGCACGGTCATTATTATAATGCTACATGACAATTGGGCAATTTGATAATAAAGCTTTAAAAGTTGTCGCAAAGCTAAAAAGTTGTGTACCTCAAAATGCCATCACAGTGGCAGTTGTTCTAATAAATAAACCTGTTACTTGCTACATATTGTATAATTATTGTTTTCAATTTTATGTTCTATTTTACTTCTTTACATTTCGTTTATTAAGAGTAATTGCTAATTATGCCAAATAATGAGTCTGATTGCTTAAACTTTAGTTTATTTTATGTTTCATAATAATAAGTCATTTCTATAAAACAAAGGTACGTTGTGAAATTTTTGTTTTAAATTTAATTATATTTTATGTTATATTTTTAATATGACTTTCCTTAAGTTTTAAATGCAAAAACTAGTGGATTTTTAAGGTAGAAGTTCTTGGTAATTAATCCAAATAATGAGCCTGATTGTTTAAGGGCTCTTTCAATTTATGCGTTTCGTATCGGACCGCTACAGTGCCGAAGCGGTGCGTTTGTCGTACGGCGCACGGCCGGTCGTTTGTTTTCATACAAAATGCACGGTGGGGCAACAGCGCGGCGTCCGTACCGCGAACGCTCGACAGCAGGACGGCAACGTCGCAAGTCCCACGTGTTCAGTTTAGGGATGTCGAAAGTGAAAAAAATATCGATATATCGATACATCGATATTTTAAAAAATCAATATTGGCATTGATATATCGCGGAAAAATTATCGATATGTCGATATATCGGCAAAATTTAAAAATATATTGTGGTTTTCAAATAACAGTGTATTTAGCTAGCCTTAAAATCATATGTTAACGAAAACATCGGTGATGCTCTTTTACGGAGGCGTAGTTTTTGTTTATTTTTTTGTTTGATGTTTTTCAACAAGAGCACTAACAGTAATGTTTCTTCGTCAGAGTCCATGGCTTAACTGGTGTCAAATAAATTTAAAACAGCACTAGCATACAAACGCACGGCAGTCAGATACGCTTTCAATTTAAGCGTTTGGTAACGGACTGCTACCGTACTGCAACGGCACGGCAGCGGGTTATAACTAGCGGCACGGAAAACGTGCGGCAGCGGTCAGATACGAAACGCATAAATTGAAAGAGCCCTAAGTGGTTTAATATTTAGTTTATTTTAAGTTAAATGACAATAACAATAAAAAAATAGTAATTAAATATGTTTGTATTACTCTGCCCAAAAGGTGATGGGCAATATGTATAATGCCCGGTCAATTTGATTATTTGAATAATTATTATCAAATTGCACTCTCATATTGGGCATTTTTCATAATGACCGTGCATTATGTATACTGCCCAATTTATCACTTGGTCCATAACATAAACACTCAAACTTCGAGAAATTATATTTAAAAAAAATGTTATTATTATGTATCTCAGAGTTTAAACTGTCTGAATAATACTGAGTCAAAAACTAGATAAACTGCCGAAAAGTTTGTGCAAATATAATTATCAGCTCAAGCGGAATTGTAGTGCCTCAAGTAAAATCTATTGTCACGTCATGTTGTGCGAAACCGTTTAAATTATAATAATATGATATTATTATAATCACTTCTTTTACCAAGTAGGTACATATTATTAATTTTATTATCATACCCTGTTGTGGTTGTGATTCACGATCATTATCTCATATTAAATTAAACACGTTCAAGAAGCTATTATAAAAAACTATATGGTATCACAATGTTTCATTATTACATTCTAGTCTTCTATAAGAATTTGTCGTCACATTTTTAATAGAAACGCCGAGTCGAACAAAGAAAATAAGAAATTGAACTGGCAAGAATGATATGAAGGATAAGCACGTAATCTAGGCGTAAGCATTTGCGGATTATCTGGGCAGGCTGCTATATGAAACCCTAAACCCAAATACGTCTTTTTATATTACATACAAAACATTCAATGAACACCGTCTGGTACACACGTCCTTTTCTATCTCGAGGACTTTTAAATCGTGTGAAAGAGACGTGTGAATTTAAGGATAAAGCGACTGGAGAGGCTCTTTGAAGGTAATATTTTCTTTGTAAGTAAGGCGAGCGTGAATTGATTTGGACGGCTATTCAACTCGTCATCTCCGAGGCAATATCAAGTTAAGCGTGAAAGGAGCCCGCGAAGTAATAATGTCAAACAAGATTATCTCAGAATAAGCATTTTTATAATCAACCGGAAAATAAAGACGCCTGTTTCTAAAAGCGTTTCGTTGCTGCCATTATTTCAATGCAGAAATCTGATATTCGAAAGTGGTTTTTATTACCTTCTGCGTAATCACGAAAGTTGCTTATTACATAAAACACATATATGCAAAGCGTAACTGCGACATCAATTTTATCGGTTAACGTTTGATTCTGTGGTAATGTTAAATTAGCGGCTATCAAGTATCGAGCAAGCAATTCTCAACACATGAGTATAAGACTGTAAAATAACGGTACAGTGAAGTACACTGAGTACAATATTTACAGTAACTATTATGATGTTTATCTGATCGAAAAGCTTGTTGAAATGTATTTTATTTTAAAGAGCAAAAGTCGAACTTTACAAACAACCGGTAACAAATCGCGTGATGAAAACAGACGTTTAATAATTATTCACTAATTTAATAATAGAACATTGAAATACATAATACATTTCGAATGATAGATGATTTAATGAAGCTTAGTGGCGAATCGTTCATAATTATTTTGCGACGAGCGGAGTCAATAAATCAATATGAAAATGTTGGGACGTAAATGTCAACTCCCGTCGGGCGTTAGATTTTAATGATTTGACCGCGGATTAATGTCCCATTGTGATATCTGATATCCAGCTTATCTAATACAACGTGTGGGTGCGGGTTTTTGTGATAAGTTTCACAGTAATGCTAGTTAATCGCTGTTTCCCTGGTATACTTTTTAAGGATTCACAATGTTTTATAGCTTCCCTCGTCTTTTACCAATATAATGAAAATAACTAACTTAATATTTATTACACGAATTACGCTAAGCCAGCTTATATCACTTTTTCTATTAGGGTTGGAAAAAACCTCGCTCATTTAATATTCCTTTCAAATATGTTAAATTTGTTAATTACGTGAGTAAACATTTATCATTTGTATCTAAATGTTTGCTCAGAAATGAAGATAAACTTTTGCTTAAAAATAGGGATGCATCGATACGCCTTTTCGCCGATACGATACCGATACCGATACTCTTATAAAAATATCGGCGATACCGATACCGATACCGATACGCTTACTGTGAATTCAAAAATAAAAATAACTACGTTAAAAACAACCGACTTCAAACATATTTAATAAATAGCACATCTAAATAATATGTAGTAATTAATAATATCAAATCTTTTTAATTTTTTACTTTTCCGTTTTTGAAGTCGGTTGTTTTTAACGTAGTTATTTTTATTTAATACTTTTTAGTGTATTGTTCAAGACGAATCAAACAAGCCCAAACTCGATAAAGTTGAGTCAATATATTACTGAGTTCCTATGGCCACCTTCCGATTCCATCATCAAATCAGCTCTATGTCATGATAATGTTTCATCGCTATCCAATTTACATACGTATACAAAATTTCAGCTCAATCGGTTACCGGGAAGTGAATCAAATTTACTTGCTACATTTCAAATAAGTCATCAAGATTTTTTTCAAGTTTGGGTATAAAACGTCATTGCGCCAGAAAACGAATGGATCTGCATCTCTCGATATATTGGGACAACTCAACAACACCCTCACAAGCGCAGGGTTTCCCCGAGCATTGTTCATGCCTCATTTGCAACGGAATAGACGAGACAACACGCTCGTTTGCACTACATTTTTAAATTAAAAAGTATCGTTGTATCGGTCATAAAAATATCGTCGATACCGATATATCGGCTAACCCGAAGTATCGCCGATATATCGGTATCGGTATCGGTATCGGATGCACCCCTACGTTAAAAATAATGTCGAAATAAATACATAAATTATATTTACACATATATTTATAGCAAGCCGTATCGCGTATATGTACTGTGAATGAGAGCGTACTGCCATTACTATTAGATATTGTTAGTTCATTGAAGCGTTGGCAGTAAATACATTAGATTGCGTGCTATTACTTACTACACGAGCCACAGACGTATTCGATACATTCCACTAGATATTAATAATAGTTGGCAATTAATCCATTCCATAGTTATTAAGAGAAATATCCATTTAAAGTACGTTTGAATTGTTTATAAGCACAAGATGTATGCGTAAATTATTTTATATAGAATTCACGCAAACATTCCTTATAAATTGTGGATTTTTTATATTTCTATTTTAGGCATGATAGATATATAATTATAATATTTATATTCATCGGATTAAACTGGTATTCATTCTAAATATAACCTATGTAAGTAGAAACCTACTTAGTATTCATTCATGCGATAAAATTACGACTATTTAATTCATATATATTTGAGTAGGTACATAATTGGAATAAAGTTCATCAACCCAAGAAATAGCCACATCTATATATTATAGTAAAAAGAGAAGCAAAATGTAAACAATCAATGTTACAAAACAAATGTCAAACAAATATGAGATAAAACAAAGAATCGCCAAGAGATCGGTCCGTCTCATCATTTTATCTTCAACAAATAAAAAGCTGTCCTTTCACACCCGTAATGGATTTCGACCCTCTTGATGTCTCAAAATAAACAAAAAACTTCTCTTTTACGACTTCATGTCCAAATTGTTAGTTTTACAATACTCTGTGCTTGAAATACTGATTTGTAAGTAGGTAATAATAAATTAAGCTTTCCCTTTGAATAAAATGAAAATGAAAACAGCAATCCATTCTAATAAAAAAAACAAAGAACAAACGGAAATCCCTACGTAACGAAACATAAGAATACTTACTTACATTATCTCTTTCAAATTATGATAAACTTTTATAATTGTTTATCTTTAATATCTTTCTATACGAGAATTTCCCACGCAAACCTCCAACTCATTCTATTTGAGAGCTACAAAATGAATTTTTACAACTTTTTGAACCTGCAAGATATTTTCTTTTAAAACAAAGCCCAGTCTTTAAATATGAAAGCTGTATAAAATAAAAAGCGGTAAACCAACTGAGCCCCGACTTATTTCCCTCTTTCATCCCCTTCTAACGTGTGAACTTTCGTTATGTCGTCTCGCTCACTACTGTTGTGTTCAAGCGAGATTCTCGAAGGAAAATGCTAACCGTACAGTATAAGGAACGCAAACAGATTGAGTTTCGTACTTGTTCAAATGGCTGTTTCAAATCGTTTTTGCTATAACGTACGAGAGATCAACATTTTATACACATTATTAGTAGGTATACCTATTAATCTTGTTCTCAATGCTTTAAGGTTTACAACGTGTTATTTTTGATTCGATGACTCATTTCAAACTTCTTTAAGCAGGTAGATATTATAATAGCCTGTTTTTATGAACAAATTGTTTACTATAGTACGTATACTGTATAAAATAAAGATGAAATAGAAATGAAATATACTGAGTAACATCGTCATTTTGTAGTCAAAGGAAATTGATACCGTTATTTGGTATCTAACGCTAAATAGATGTACCTACCTACGAAGCATTGTACGAATGTTAACCCACGCCATTGTTCGAACAGATTGCTCAAATGGATTCAAACATTAAGCAGATAATAGAGTTATAATTGATTTATTGATATTTAACAGCTGTATAGCAGTAACTTAGTATGCACGATGGATGTAATTCCGTAAGTTGTTAGGTAACATATAGGTAGGTTTCTTTTTATGGATGTACCTTGAACCTATTATATAATTTGAAGGGGAGACTTCCCTTCTAAGAAATTTGTGACGCTCGCAACCTATTGTCGTTTAGTTTGCAATCGACTGAAAGTAATACAAACTTTGCCCAGACTTTGATACGGTTGTAATGAATCATTTAAGTAATTAATTGCAATATAATATGTAATGTACGATACATTTCGTTGTCTGTATTCTTATTCTTCATTATCTATTCTTAGTGCAATTTTCATAATTACATTAAGTTTTATCAACACTAAGTATATTGAGTAATAAACGCATTATCAGATTAAATTTAACAAGGCAGGTGTAACCAACTAATAAGATAAGAAAATAGTATTTCATGTAGCATACATAGTACACATTAATATGTAAGTAAATAACAGTTTAACATACTTGTATGAAGAACGCAAATAAAAGGATGAAACCATGCAAATAATATAAGACTCATAAGCCAAAGATAAATAAGTAACTAACTGTAGTACATGGGTATTATATGTATTATTCATACAAGTTATTAAATAAAAGTACACGGCTATCATAAATGAAACAGAGTTTACAAGTTCTTACCGTTCCCAATTAGGTCTATCGGTGACTGGCGATGACAATCCCAAAACGACACAATCCATTCAGCACTTAGTAGCACTTTAGTAACACTATCACTTGGTTAGCAGCACGATCTCAAAGCACCATCACTCAACACTCCATGCCAGATCTTGCACGGGAATCCAAATGGGCACACCTACAAAGATAAAACAACCGTCAAACAGGACACCGGGACACAAGTCACAACACTAGTCACTAGTACGAATGACGCTTGTAAGACGGCCACAGCGAGCGCGCGGTATCTACGCACGCTGTACGAATACTGAGCGGCGAGCGCAAGCAAACGCGCGCCGTACGCGACGAGCGATACAAATGGCGGTTTATTCAGGCGAAGCGAGTTGCGGTATTCGAATAGATGCCCAATTCCCGAGCGGCAACAACCATTTCACGCTTCACTTAATCCCACACTAAACTGTAAAACTGCGCTAAAAACTTCATGCAACTAGCGGATTGTATGAACCCACACGATTGTTTAACGCAGTTTAATACCCTATTTACTATGCAGGTGAATTTATGTAATTTGAACATTAGTTTTTCTCTAATCTGCTAATATACCACCCGAGTGGTATGTTAACATAATTACGTGATAAAGAAGCTCGTTGAAGCACACGTTATTTTCATAAAGCTAAAGACAGAGAGAGAAGAACCATTCCGCGCTTCGCGGTGTGTGCAACGTAGCGAGGAGGCGCGGGCACGAGGGGAATGGGGACGCGGAGAACATGGCTTCCAAAATTATTACACAAACATTTATGCATGAAGGGATAACAAAATGTTACCGCTGTTATATACCATTCTGATTGAAGCAGATTTATTCATTGCATCGCACTATATGTTTTTAGGCCCGAAAAAGTGACATTCTTGTTTTATTGGAAATATCTAAGGAGCTTCTCTTTTTCAATGCACGAGTAGAACACCCAGAGTTTTATTTCAAAAACACGATTTTTAAAAAAAATATTTAAAATATTGGAATTTTCGCGGCCGAATGAGCTAAATAAATTCGTATAAAAAAAATAGATACACTAGATAATTTATTATGTTGCTAATATATGTAGTGATTACAGGCGCAAATTATCCCTTTTTGAAATTTTCGATATTGTCGATAGAGGCGAAAATATTGTACTTTTTATTGATTTTCGTTTTTATTTTTTTATATTATATGCAGGCGTTAGTAGAAGCTCTGTTTAGTACCAAAAGAAGCCTTGAACTGAGGTCTACATGTGACAAAAATAACACATTCTAACCACGAAGTTATTACGAGATATAGATTTTCAAAGAATTCAAAGATAGGGTTGTCACTATTTTTACCGTTAATTCCGTTTGACTTTTAATGAGATTACTATGATCAATCCTCGAAATATTGACAAAAAGGAGATTAATTTTTATTAATTTGATATTATTGAATTGTATTAAAAATCTAAGATTTTTTTTTTATTCAGTTAATTAATTATACATATCATACGGATTACCTACCTATAATAATATATTGAATAATATTAAAATATCGACTATAACTAACGACTTAAAACATAAACAAAAACTTGGTAATAGATAGATGATATATATAATTGTTAAAAACAGCTTTGACTTTTTCTTTACTAAGGACAACCCTGACATTGAATTCTTTGAAAATCTGTATCTCGTAATAACTTCGTGGTTAGAATGTGGTATTTTTGTCACATGTAGACCTCAGTTCAAGGCTTCTTTTGGTACTAAACAGAGCTTCTACTAACGCCTGCATATAATATAAAAAAATAAAAACGAAAATCAATAAAAAGTACAATACTTTCGCCTCTATCGACAATATCGAAAATTTCAAAAAGGGATAATTTGCGCCTGTAATCACTACATATATTAGCAACATAATAAATTATCTAGTGTATCTATTTTTTTTATACGAATTTATTTAGCTCATTCGGCCGCGAAAATTCCAATATTTTAAATATTTTTTTAAAAATCGTGTTTTTGAAATAAAACTCTGGGTGTTCTACTCGTGCATTGAAAAAGAGAAGCTCCTTAGATATTTCCAATAAAACAAGAATGTCACTTTTTCGGGCCTAAAAACATATAGTGCATCGCTATGCAAATCGAACAATGTTTATAATAATTATAAATTAATTTCAGTGACCATATTTGACCTTAGCCACATGTTCGGCAATAACGTGCGGTAGGCGGCAATAAAACTGTTCTTTTTTTCGAAGTACGCGTCTGCATGCACACAAGAGAACACGTGAGACAATAAAAAAGTTATGCTCCGACGTTCGACTCGTAAAGTTTATTTGTGTGAGGCCTTCTTTAAACAAAAGGATAATTACAGGGCATTTTATTTATGAAACATCTCTTGTGGGGAATTAATAAATTATGACACGAGATTACTTTTAATTAATTTTCGAAATTTTAAGAGAATTAACCAGACCGAGCTGGTAAACGTCGCATAATTGTGTTTCTTTGAATATAATATTATGTATGTTACCCAAGACTCACAAGAGCATTATTAATGTCAACCTCATTCTGTATGCCGTAATTAGCGTCATTGAGGATGCTATTAAATATCATGTGTGATATTATGATAAATCAAACGTGTCTGTATTCAACGTTTAATCATTGGCATGGGTTAATTACGACATTTATTATAAACAAAACAACAACAATAAATACAAGTTAAGGATTTATGTATGTATATTGTTTGAACACATAAAGTATAAAAACCTACATTCTAGAATTTAGCCACTCACTTATCTAAACCGAAAATGAATGAATCCTATCACTACACAAATACAGCAAATATTTAAGATAAGATAAATTGGTGACACAATCGTTTTAAAAATTGCTCATTGCGTTGTTATAATATATTCCTCAATATACAAAATTGTGATGCGGGTTCAAATTTCTGATAAGTTCGAAGACGTGCTATCTTCGCCGTGAAGGCAGATATTTCTCATATTCTTTTGTTGAGATCAATGCGGTCGGCTCTTTGTTGAGTAATACGAATACTTTTTGAATATGAAAAACTTATAATACTTAAGTTACTTTAAATACTTTGATTTCGCAGCTTCAAAGATTTATGCGGTTGTATTTAATGAGTATGAGAGGGGAGTAGGTACCTACTTCTTTGCATTTTTAATTACGTGTTATTTTACAATCCGTTGTTTAAAACTTTTTTTACAATTATTAAATAGAACCTAAACTTTTAAGCGACAAAAATATAAAATCTATCTTTTCATTTAAAATTATCTTTATATCAAACGTACAATAAAATGCTGACTCGCACAGGTACATGTGATACACGAAAACAATTGTATTTCTCAGAAACCTCAGTCACCGATGAGCTTCCTCCAAAAGCCAACAATGCATACAAAGGAACGTAACTGATACCGGAAACTTTAATCACTACGGTGTTCGGCCCCACTTTAGCGTATCGATGCAAGCTGTCATATATTAGGGTTTTGATGGCGACGCGACGCGACTGTACGTTATAATGTAAGCACATTTAACTGTAAATTGTAATATTTAGCATTGTGAATTAGTACTTACATAAAATGTATTTAAATTGTTATTAAAGCATTTAGATTAAAAGTTAAAACTGTACATTACATGCCAAATGTTGTGATAAAAATGGAAATCATATAGGTATTTAGAAAGTACCTACATAGCCGAACAAATTTGTTTCTATTTATATAAAAAACAAGATTTTAAAGGCTTCCTTCACCAATAAAAATTTATGGATACGATAACCCCTTTTAAGGAAGATAAGATCATCATGCTGTTGAAGAAAAAAAGTTGTCGGTAAAAGTAAAAATCAGCCAGTGGCTCAAACTGTAAAGAGGTTTTATTTCCACAATGAGCATTGCATAATCTGTGGGAGAATGTTTTTTATTGTACTCATAATGATGACAGTTACAGTTGCATTGTTATACATAATGCTTTCTTAGCATTCTCGGTTGTCGATCATATTTCGCTGATGTAAAACATCATTAACTTACCATTGTTTTAACACGGAATGTGCATGTTTAAATCTATTTTAAAACAATTACTTACAAAACAAGACCTGCAGGCTGCATATGTATGAATTTTTTCTGTTGATAAATACAATTAATTAGTTTAAAGTGGTGTTCTATTGTATTTATTACGTATTATTTTATTTACAAGAAGGAGGCTTTTTTATATACTATTAATAAGATAACCTTTCTATAAATGTTACGCTCCTAATAAATATTTTATTCTAGCAAAATAAAATCGTTAAAAACAGTCACTATAATTTAGGTTACATGCTTACCTAATATGTAATTGGTTATACAGAATATCAATTTAAATATCACTTTTAGTTTGATCAAATCACTTACCCAAAAATTATTTAATAATGCAATAATTGTTAAAACGTATTGGTTGATTATTCAAAACCGTTCATAAATGAATTTCAATACTGTTCAAACTGAACAAACCTTCGTTTAAGTATGTTACTCTTCGACATATGGCACGCTGTTAATCACCGAAGTGACAGCAATTTGTACGCGATAACCACAACTGCAACTCGACACTCACTCGACCCACTCTAAAGTGATTGATGGTGCGGTGTCAATTCCGCGTTATCGCTGACACCCTGGTCCTACGGCTACTATGATAATGTATCATAAGTATAAATAAACACAGCCTCAAAAAAGTAGAATTTAATCACTGTATATAAATATAACGTAGGCCTGAAATAATAATATAACCGTCATTTTTTGCGTCACCATGATTGTAATACATACATATATTAATGTAATTAAATCAAATAAAAGAATAGATTAAAAACATTTAAAATGTCAACAGAACTGATGAAATAAAATATACTTATGTATAAATATTTGTGAGGAGAACCTAATGTAAATAAGCCTTTCAAAATGGTTTATTGCCTTTTCCATTACATTAAATGAATTTAGAAACTCCCCGTCATCAAACCTCAGAACACAACTACACACACAACTTGAGTATTTTACAATCTAATTATTTGTTAAAGACACATAATATAAAACGCGATAAGATAAACCGATAAAAGCGGTATGTTAAACGCGTGGGTTAATCGACACAATAAACAAAAGTAAAAAGTCTGATTACTGTCACATTACGTCTCATTTTAATTTAAAGTTCGGTATTCATTAGTACGTCGCCTTGTACGGTTGTTAATGCTTTTATTGCCATTTATGTATCGTTTGCACAGTATGAACAAACGTTTTTGTGTAAGAGGTAACGAATGGACTGTCAGTTTATAACAATTATCCACTGTCATTAGCTTGAAGCATGTTTATATGCGGCAAGATGCAATGTTCGGCGAGGGGCTAGAAATAAAGGGGTGAACTACTGAATTCTGCCCCAAGCTATCATTATGAAAGAGTACTTTTGAAGTATACTTACGTAGAAATTGTTTGAAACTAATGACAAATTAATTAGAACCTACTGTGTCAAAGCGTGGGTACTAATAATAATAATGTTTGCAACTCGCATTAGAATTTAGAATAGTAAATAATTAATCCTAACATTGTTAGATGAATAATCGCAAACACTTATTGTTGTATAAATAATTCTGGTATCGTACATACGTATATAATATTAATACGTAATCAAACCTCATAACTTGAAATAGAAAAAAAATTGGTTGTCTGTAAAGTCGGTTTACTGACGATAGTTGAACGTGACAACGTCTTAAGGTCGATTGTGCTTCTTTGTCGCTCGTTCCGCGCTCTCGCTTGCACTTCAAGCCTTACGGAACGCCTCAGAGCGAGGTAACGCCGCATGAGTCATATTTTTTCGTGCGTGCAGCTGGCTCTATCGAATTATAAGACGTTGTCACGTCAAAAACTTTCACGGTTAGATATAATATCAGATGGAATTTGAAATAAAACATATAGTTAAGTATGTAATAGATTTCAGCCACGTTAATTTAATTTAATATCTAACCTCAATGTAATATTGTTGAATGGTAAAACCATTGAAGTGTGTAACAAACGAACCGTAAAAATTATTAACGCCCTATATTTTGACGATACAGAGAACAGCTTTCTAGTGGACCCTCTGTTTTATTACATCACCCATCACAATTGAAATTATGAGTACTTACGTGTTTTTGTTCATTTTGAAAATTCAACATTATCGTTTTATAATCTTATCTCTGAAAATTTTTTAAAGAAAAATGCATTGAATGTAACTAATTTCATGCATTTTAAAATTTTAATATCAGGAGGTTAAATAATATCTACCTATTAACATTGCTTACATTATTGAATAATATAAATTATAATCTAAGTATAACCCATTGACGTTATTTTTAATAAGATGTATTTTCAGACCACTCAAAACAATAAAAGCGTTATAATCATAAATATCCAGTCCATACAAATATAAATTGGATGAAAACATATTCAATTATTCAATATGTCACGATGAAGGCTATTATTGAGTTAAAAGGTTTTATGAAAACAACTGTCCGCCGAGTAGAAAATAATTACATGTAATTATAAAATGTCACCTGCCGTGTGTTCATGTTACCCCATTCCCCTGCGGCCAATTCAACGATGGCCCTGTTACATTGTGTAAATCATTCCAATATTGGTCCTTAAAAATAATTAATTAATTGCCTATGTGTGTATTGTTTTAATTATTAGAAGCTCAAGGCCGATAGTTTAAAAAATAATCATCGTAGTTAAACCTAACACCGCGGCCTCTGCAGTTCATTTTAAGGTTTCTGATAATCAAGATAAAGTTTCTGTAATAATTTTTTTTTTTATAATTTATTCAACATCCAAAAAAAAACAAGTATTAACACATAAGACTACAATGAATCGGAAACATTTCAATTTTTCATCAAAGATAAAATTGATTATTCTGAGAGAATCGACTCGATTCATACTCATCTGCCAGATGATTCTGATAATATGAAATGCACCCACGCGTATCGAGTATCGACTTCGATACTTGAAACGACATTATTAAGCCAAATCGAACTCTTCACCTATATGTTCGCCTGGTAGGTACTCCGCTAAGAAATACGATGGCGGCGCAAGGTGATGATGATTAAAAAAAACATACCAAAATCGTTGCGTTGCGTCTTTCTTAATTTTTTTACCCCTATTTTGTCGCAATATGTCGTAGATGTTTTGTACTTCATAAGTAAAAATAATATTCATAATAATTATATTTAGGCAATACTTTCAGAATGTCTGTATTATTAAATAAATGAATGTTTGATTGTCCATAAATACTATATTGATAGTTTAATACCAACGATGAGCTCAGTAATTATAGAAGCCGAGGCGCTTATTGTGAATCCATCACACGTCAACCGCAATAAGAAGGAAATAATTGCAGCGGGTTCTATCACAGCACGTCCGATGCGAACAAAAGCAATTTGTGTCTGCACGAAGTAGCTTTGTACGTGCGTGGCGTCGTAGGTGTTTATTAGCGTTCGATAGTTAGATTATATACGTAGATATGTGCGCTCTAGTCGGACCGAATTGCCCCACGAGTCACGACCCACTGAGGTCACTCAATATCGCTCAGCTAATCTCGAATTCTTGACGCTAACTACACGTGTTCTTGCCGCCGCACTGACCACTTCTAATTAATTTATCGGATGTAAGAGCAAGGAATCGTCCCGCTTTGTAAACCAAAGCAGATAAGAACTTCTTTCTTTCTATATTTATTTCTTCGAAGCGCTTCTGTATGCTCGCTAAGTTGGAAAACAAAGTCACATTTGGCGGAAATCCAACGTCACTATCATATCTGATTTAGTGTTCTTGCATGACCAAATGAAATTGCTTTGAATTGCGCGGTTAAGAATTCCTATTTTATCTACTTTCATAAAGTGTGACTTGGATGGAGACTTTATGAATCACCTATAGAGGCAAATAAAAAGATTTTCTTGATACTACTTGCGAACATGTCTAAACATTGTTGGCAGCGAACCAAATACGTGCTCATCACAATCACGCAACACGCTAACATCATTTAACGACAAATTCGCCGTGTGCCACAAAATATTATCTATCAAACATTATTGCACGTTCAACGGTTCAACTTTTTATACCTTACGAATGACGCTAGAAAAACAGTATAAAGAGAGAGAATTGTGCGCGATGAGCTTGATATATTTGATTGTGAAGCGATGAAATGTAGCGAATAAAGTGAGTCAACAAGGAGCTGCAGCTGATGTGATAAATATCTTTTCAGCGCTTTTTCCATTATTCGTAGGGAGACAAATGTGCGAGGAGCGACACGGCATTCGCTCATTAAAACGTCCCCGAGCGGCTGTCGTCCCCTCGCTCGCGATTCGATACGATAATCGATTTTATTGCTGAACGATATAAAATAAACAGCACATGTAGCATTTGTTATAGTTCTCCCGCACATTCCACTCCGCTAATCAATCATTGTATTATTTCAACACGGGATTATTATGACATGACGGAATGACTAATAGTGCTAATTCGTTGGCAACGGCCGAGAGGTAGTACAGATTTGACGAGGGAATGTGGATGCCATTCTAATGTTTCAATTTCAATTAATTAACAATATTACGAGCATAAATTAACAATACTGAAATATGTAACAATAATTAATTACTGGGATGGATTAGCATCCATCAAATGCTCACCCACTAATTAATACGTTACCGTTTATAAAGTGATTTATAATCGAAGTATTTTTTTATTTATAATACACTAATGATGTTTCCGACTTCTCATAATAGATATTATATCGTACTGATTATCGATGGCTTTTATATGTGTGTTTTGTTCGGAAAATCCCAAGACAGTGTAATAAATTAGCAAACCGATATTCATGTTACATTCTTTATTAGCACGCGGTTAATGGACTCTTTGCAAGTTCCATAGCAGTATTTCTTAATAATCCTAAATTGTCTGTTAAAGCAAGATATTATTAATTTATTATTCATAAGCGAAGTGCCCGATTGATGCAGCATTAGATAATAGCGGGGAACACTTGGCACGGAATAACAGACCTAAATACATCTCATTTCAAATGTTATTCAAGAAATTTAAGTTGGAGACATTTATAATTTAAAGCAGATCCTACTACGCTTTATAGTTTCGCAGATAATATGCAAGGTAGAGCAAAATCCTTCTCGGTTCGCGCTGTACCTACTTGCATAATAATGTAGTCGGTGGAAAGTCAGCTTTCCGGGTAAATTTGCTTTGAATCCGCCTGCATCTCCCCCATTTATGATAAAAAATGTGCACCCTAAGCACTTAAAAAACTCAGAACCCACAAAACTGCTGCCTCTTAACGATTACTTTTCTTTTTAATACACTTTATAAGAGTTCTGCGCTTTCATTCACAAATGCTTTTTTAGCCTAAGAGAGAAAATATTTATGAGTATTTAGACCTTTGCTCACTGTAACATAAGTACTTAGATATTTTTAAAATAAGCGTTTTCAATATTGATATATTTTTATGAATTATGATATTTTTTGACTTACCTACTACACAGCAGTCTTAAAAATGCATTGAAAAATCAAATAAGATTCAATGTAGTCCGTGCAAAAGATAACACGTTCTGATAAGCGATGGTCTCTTTTATAAGACACAATAAAGTTCCAATTAACTAATTTGCAAGTGTCAACAAACATGAGCTGAGCGTACAATATAGCGTACATATCTAATTTGCAAACAAGCTATCGTGGGGTGTAATTAGTGTTCAGTTCAAAGCGGCAATGGAATTAAAATACTATTAGGCCAATACAAAGTTGATTGAGTCGGCGAGAGGTACGCGGTTGCCAGCAGCCATCCGTTCTCCCGCTCCGCTCCTGTAATTTGATTTGGGGCGGCGCGGGAAGGGGGCGCTGGGATCGATACACCGCGGGGGGCGAGGTGCCGCGGCGAGGGGGCCGCGCGGCGGCGGGCGGCGAGGGAGACCACCAGGCGCGTGTTGTTATGGAAACCGTAGCTACCCCGCACCTTCAGATTTGCCGGTTGTCCCACTAAATTAAACAAAGGATATCGCTTTCAGGTGTCCGGTCTTTAGTAATTATTTACAGCGGTAATTGGATTGATTTTAGGATAAATCGCGACGCTTCCAGTAAGTTGTTTGCGTACGTAATAAATCACGTATTCCGTAAAGCATATTAGTCTTTTGTACATGACAAGGATCTCATAATGGTACAAGTGTTGGCATAGAATATGCTGGAACGCAATATAGCCGAGATATGGCTCTCCAATTTCAGACACAAAGGCCTACGCGATCCGTTAGAAATGCGATTATTAAGATCAGCTTTGCTCAGTTTATTCGCGTCTAATCTAATCTCTACAGTTCAATATTACAAAATCGTTTAGATACGATCAACTCGGTATTGTTACAGATTTTATCAAAGTTCTTTTTTATTTTTATCATAATACGAAACACTAAAGATAAAAAAGATTGAAAGATGGTTTTGATGAGCGATAACGGTAAATTAAAAATAGATGACATTTTATCTTAATTATATGTACCTATATTATTTAAAGTAGGGAAGTTTTTTATTGATCTAATAATCCAGTCAGTAGGTATTTATGCTCTACAAAAGGTGGCGTAGAAAATGTTTTGAAACGATATTGTTTAGGTATGAAAGGTTAATTAAAATCCAAGTTTTCGACCTTGACGGACCCAGGCGCTAGCCGCCATCTTGAATTAAAGGTGCTAAAATTAGGTATATTTTAAATAACTTCTCAATTGTTTACTAAAACACAAAAGTGTCTATGAGGGGTTCAAAGAAGACAAAATTATCTACATTTTTTGCATACATGATTATTCTGTAAGTCTTAAAGGTAAAAAGTTACAAGCGACGGAAATAATAATATTTACAGAAATCATATAATTTTAATTTTGTTTAAAAATTGTACAGCTATCATTTTTTAATTCTCTTTGATGGCCCGGGCTGGTTAATGGTGGCTTCTTCATTATCGTCGCTGAAATTTTCTGTTTCATTGTCTGTATTTTTAGTTTCCAACCATGAAATTTCGTCGTCATGACCAGAAGAAATCGAAGACGCTGCAGGAGCACGCTTTCTAGTAACTTTGTACAGAGGGGACATGGATAAGGCATCCTTAGTTATCAATAAAAACCGGCCAAGTGCGAGTCGGACTCGCGCACCGAGGGTTCCGTACATTGCTGTTTCTTTTGATTGCGTTGACATAGAAGTTTGATTTTGTTACAGCTTAAAGGTATTATAGACCTGAGTATTTGGTATGAATTTCAATTTAATACCTCTACGCGTTTATGAGGAAATGGGTAGTAAGTTTAAAATTATTAAAAAAAAATATATTATGTGATGTAACTAAAAATTTATGGTTTTCGTAATTTTTCCTTTATCTATGCTATAAGACGTTGCTTCGTACCAAATTTCAAGATTCTGAGTTCACGGGAAGCACCCTGTAGGTTTTGATTCCCTTGCAAGTGTCGAAAATTTGCGGCATAAACGGCTGTATCTTTTGATTGCGTTGGCTTAGAAGTTTGATTTTTTCACAGCTTCAAGGGACAGTAGACCTGAGTAATTGATATAAATTTCAGCTTCATACCTCCACGCGTTCCTGAGAAAAAGGGTCTTGACAGACGGACGGACGGACGGACGGACAGACGGACAACAAAGTGATCCTATAAGGGTTCCGTTTTTTCCTTTTGAGGTACGGAACCCTAAAAAGTAAATTTAAACTTGCTTCTTTGCCGCCAACAAAGGACGCTGCACGGTATCATGCGTTTAGGACATACCACCAAGTCCAAAAATGGTATGGAATTGAAAAAAATCCAGAAGACTGGGGCTGGAGATATGACACCAATAGGCTCACTCCAATAACAACGACAGAGAAAGCAGCACCTCAGACGCTTTTAAGTGTAATTTCTTGCCACTGTAAAAAAGGATGCAGCAAAGCATGTAGTTGCAGAAAAGCTGGATTAAAATGCTCTATTGTTTGTGGATTCTGTAGTGGTCAGCTGTGTGAAAATGCAGTAGAGATTCAGATAGATAACGAAGACTGTGATGACGACGAAATTTCATGGTTGGAAACTAAAAATACAGACAATGAAACAGAAAATTTCAGCGACGATAATGAAGAAGCCACCATTAACCAGCCCGGGCCATCAAAAAGAATTAAAAAATGATAGCTGCACAATTTTTAAACAAAATTAAAATTATATGATTTCTGTAAATATTATTATTTCCGTTGCTTGTAACTTTTTACCTTTAAGCCTTACAGAATAATCATGTTTGCAAAAAATGTAGGTAATTTTGTCTTCTTTGAACCCCTCATAGACACTTTTGTGATTTAGTAAACAATTGAGAAGTTTTTCCATTACCCGGCCCGGCACCGGCACGGCAACGGCATGGTCGGGGACCGGTACCGGCACCGGGACTTCGTTTTTCCATTGCGCCGGTGTCGATGCCGGCTTACGCCCGGTGAGTGGTACAGTTCTGATACGGACTTCAGCACGACGACACGTAAAGTGTAATAATTTACGTTTAGATATAACAATGATATCGTCAAGCCGTCGACTATATTTGTTATATCTTTTACATCTACGACGCCAAAGACGCAGACGCAGAGACGTTGAATTTTGGATTCCTACAATACTAAAAGTCAGATATGTACCCCCTACCTCCTCCCTCCTACCCGCCCCGTGCAGTTACACACTCACACGGCTACAATTCATATAAATATGCAATACACATGCAATTTTGCCGGGCCTTCACCGGTGGGAAGCTTGCTACCCCGGCGACGGCGACGGCGCCGGCAGGACTCAATGCCGGGCCGGCGCCGGCGCCGGTAAGTAAAAAAGCGAGCCATACATTTTCATACACTTTTGCTTCCCCGGCAACGGCACGGCGCCGGCGCCGGCGCCGGCGCCGGTGCCGGTGCCGGGCCGGGTAATGGAAAAACGCCCATTTTCTACGCCACCTTTTGTAGAGCAGAGGCTTTTACATTTCCCCACAGACTGGACTATAAGAGATCCCAAAACATTTAATCACTACATCCATACTAATATTATAAATGCGAAAGTAACTCTGTCTGTCTGTTACTCAATCACGCCTTAACTACTGAACTAATTTGCATGAAATTTGGTATAGAGATATTTTGATACCCGAGAAAGGACATAGGCTACTTTTTACCCCAGGAAATAGGATAGGTTTTATCCCGGATACCCCACGGGAACGGGAACTGTGCAAGTTTTTCTTTGAAAACGCGGGCGAAGCCGCGGGCGGACATCTAGTAGTAGTACATATAATAAAACAAAGTCGCTTTCTCTGTCCCTATGTCCCTATGTTCCTATGTCCCTTTGTACGCTTAAATCTTTGAAACTACGCAACGGATTTTGATGCGGTTTTTAGGGTTCCGTACCTCAAAAGGAAAAAACGGAACCCTTATAGGATCACTTTGTTGTCCGTCTGTCCGTCCGTCCGTCCGTCCGTCCGTCTGTCAAGACCCTTTTTCTCAGGAACGCGTGGAGGTATGAAGCTGAAATTTATATCAATTACTCAGGTCTACTGTCCCTTGAAGCTGTGAAAAAATCAAACTTCTAAGCCAACGCAATCAAAAGATACAGCCGTTTATGCCGCAAATTTTCGACACTTGCAAGGGAATCAAAACCTACAGGGTTTTGATTCCCTTCGGGAGGTCCCGTGAACTCAGAATCTTGAAATTTGGTACGAAGCAACGTCTTATAGCATAGATAAAGGAAAAATTACGAAAACCATAAATTTTTAGTTACATCACATAATATATTTTTTTTTAATAATTTTAAACTTACTACCCATTTCCTCATAAACGCGTAGAGGTATTAAATTGAAATTCATACCAAATACTCAGGTCTATAATACCTTTAAGCTGTAACAAAATCAAACTTCTATGTCAACGCAATCAAAAGAAACAGCAATGTACGGAACCCTCGGTGCGCGAGTCCGACTCGCACTTTTTTTTTTTAATAGATAGAGTGATTCAAGAGGAAGGTTTATATGTATAATAACATCCAACAAATAGTGGAGAAGTACTGTTATTTTTGAGGTTTCTAATGTGATGTCGTAAAAAATTACATTTTTTCCGCTTACATTGCAAACGCAGGCTGAACCCTACGAGTTTTATCAAAATAATGTACTAAGTATTATACACATTGAAAAGGTCTACAGAAAAGTCCGCGGTGGTATATGTGTATCTCTTATGGATAACCCACAATAACTTTTTTTTGTCATTTACTTTTTACGACAAATAATGGCTAATTTTCGAAGCGATTTTAACCAATACAGCATTAATCCTTAACCAATTAAATACCTTGAATACATTTTTCATTTAATATAGATCTATATGGCCCTTTACACCGTATGATTTAAGTGAATATTTTCGAAGATATTACAGATTTAAAAATTGCGGGACGTAGCGTTTGCGGCGGCACCGGCCGGCCGCCCGGCTATATATTTTATATCCGTGCGAAGCCGGAGCGGGCCGCTATGTTTCATACAACTATGTTATGTATGTATACAACGTTCACAGTTTTTCTGTAGTGTATTTAGTATCAGCATTGCACCCGTGCGAAGCCGGGGCGGGTCGCTAGTAAGTAATAAATTATGACATTTGTAAAGTACAAATCCATCTTTTATTAATACAAACACAATATTGATCCGCAAACTGACGTTCAATTCTGTGAATGTTTTAAGAACAAAGAATGTAATAAGTAATAACAAAGTTACAAGCTTAATAGTTAATAAGAGATCAAAGACCGTAATACATGAGATTGCTCCCAACGATAAGTACACCTCCACGCGTTTCTTTATATATTTTTTGCTCTGTTACATTTCAAGAGTGCTTATTATTAGTAGTCCGTTTTCTTATGGGAAAAGGTATACATTTTTGAGTAAAGCAATGCCATTTGGTACGAATGTTGTACTCGTCCACCTAAGCCCAAATCGCCCGGTAGCCAGTCATTACTCCCCGAAAGGAGGGAGGGAGGGGGGGTTAAAGAACAGAGCGCCCGGCGCTCGGAAAAAAAATTCTGGCGGATTTATTTGGACCTTTGAGTCGAATTTGGTGTCGATATCAGGTAACTAGATGATGCCCAATTCATTCCCCATACCAGGTTTTTAGGGTTCCATAGCAAAATATGTCACAATCCTTAAAATAAAAAACTTTTAGTAGTGAAAAAATCCAAACAAACCGGTATAGTTTTATATTTTTGTATAAAACTTGGTTTATAAAAAATACTGCCTGAAAGGCAATTTAATGCAGATTATAAAAACATTAACATGTAACATATATTTTATCATTTTAAATGTAAAAAAAATTATACAATGTACAAAAACGTTCGACAGCGCAGCGTAGGGGACGGCTAATAGACCCGAAAAACAAGCAATACTAACAAAAAAACCAGCCAAGTGCGAGTCTGACTCGCTCATCGAGTGTTTCGTACTTATTTGTCCCATACCATGTTAACTGGTCTGGTAGGACCTGGATATCTGATACTCACAAACTTTCGTCTTTATAATATTAGTGTGATTTTTAATCATCTTTAAATTTAAGAAACTGTATAAAGCACTATGTATGATTGATGTATGTGTCTTAAAGAATAAAGAATTTTTTATTTTATTTATTTATTTTTTTTAAAATTATAAATGAAGTCAGGTAACATTGTTAAAAATAAAGATATATAATAATAGAACGTTGTAGTATTAATAATAATGACAACCACCTTCACAATTGCATAATTCGGTATATTTGAGCTGGCGTTTAAAACACTTCAATCTGGAACTGCAAGATTTCACGCACCGATATTTTATTAACTCTAAGCTTCTCTTTTCTTTTTATTTCAGATGGGGAAGGAATATTCAGATTTTTTTGTAGGCCCCCAAATATACACAGCCTGTAAAACTGCCCTTAAGGTGTGTTGTTTAAGGGCAGCTTCTGTGGGAGGCAAATTTTCTGTTTGCATGTCCTTTTATGTTAAAAATTGTTTGCGACCCTCATTTACTGTCACAGCGGGGTATGATCTGAAAAACAAACATGTACTATAAAAACATACTTATAAAAATATAAGTTCTGGTTAAGAGAATCTTTAAAATATCGTGACCGTCCTTACCTATCATGCATTGTAATCACAAACTTTTCAATTTCACTGTCTGCATATTTGCCACTGTAAAGTGCTTCATACCCTCGTGTGGCTTTAGGATATGCTTTCCATGCCTCAAATGCAGTTTATTTGCGTCTTGCATTAAATATGAGTTTGTGTAACATCTGGTAAAAGAATGGAATAAGGGCAAAACGTGTGTTCTTTGTGGACCTGATACAAGAAAACCATTTCTTAAGTATTATTTGTCAAGAAATTAATTTGGGTACTAAACTGAAACTCTAACATTTAATTAGACTTCTTATAAAAGCAATTTTGAATTGTCATCACATTTTTTTAACATTTATCACCGATTCGGAAAGCAGTATGTATGGAGAAGAACCGGAAAAAAGAAACTCCTTATTTGCTCTTTTAAAATAGTGTCAATATTAAGGTACAATTTAATTTTACATAGTAATATGTAACTACTAATAAGTCCATTATTTAAACATGAAGCTAGCATTGTTACATAAAGCTAGAACTTTAGAAGGTCTAAAAGAACTATAATGGGTACACATGCATTTGAGGCATGAAAGGCATATACGAATGGCATACGAAATATGCAGACAGTGAAATTGAAATGTTTGTGACTACAATGCATGATAGGTAAGGACGGTCACGATATTTTAAAGATACACTTATCCAGAACTTATATTTTTATAAGTATTATAAGTAAATGTTTGTTTTTCAGATCATACCTCGCTGTGACAGTAAATGAGGGTCGCAAACAATTTTTAACATAAAAGGACATGCAAATAGAAAATTTGCCTCCCACAGAAGCTGCCCTTAAACAACACACCTTAAGGGCAGTTTTATAGGCTGTGTATATTTGGGGGCCTACAAAAAAATCTGAATATTCCTTCCCCATCTGAAATAAAAAGAAAAGAGAAGCTTTGAATTAATAAAATATCGGTGCGTGAAATCTTGCAGTTCCAGATTGAAGTGTTTTAAACGCCAGCTCAAATTTACCGAATTATGCAATTGTGGAGGTAGTTGTCATTATTATTAATACTACAACGTTCTATTATTATATATCTTTATTTTTAACAATGTTACCTGACTTCATTTACAATTTAAAGATGATTAAAAATCACACTAATATTATAAAGACGAAAGTTTGTAAGTATCAGATATCCAGGTCCTACCAGACCAGTTAACATGGTATGGGACAAATAAGTACGAAACACTCGATGAGCGAGTCAGACTCGCACTTGGCTGGTTTTTTTTGTTAGTATTGCTTGTTTTTCGGGTCTAAAAGCCGTCCCCTACGCTGCGCTGTCGAACGTTTTTGTACATTGTATAATTTTTTTTACATTTAAAATGATAAAATATATGTTACATGTTAATGTTTTTATAATCTGCATTAAATTGCCTTTCAGGCAGTATTTTTTATAAACCAAGTTTTATACAAAAATATAAAACTATACCGGTTTGTTTGGATTTTTTCACTACTAAAAGTTTTTTATTTTAAGGATTGTGACATATTTTGCTATGGAACCCTAAAAACCTGGTATGGGGAATGAATTGGGCATCATCTAGTTACCTGATATCGACACCAAATTCGATTCAAAGGTCCAAATAAATCCGCCAGAATTTTTTTTCCGAACGCCGGGCGCTCTGTTCTTTAACCCCCCCTCCCTCCCTCCTGCCGGGGAGTAATGACTGGCTACCGGGCGATTTGGGCTTAGGTGGACGAGTACAACATTCGTACCAAATGGCATTGCTTTACTCAAAAATGTATACCTTTCCATACAAGCATGCCCATAAGAAAACGGACTATAGATAATGTTTGTGACCGTGTGGATTGTTATAAATTATAATTAACAGAAACCGGCCCTGGGTTGTATCAAAAACTGTATTGCGTTGATTTAGAAAGATTACTTACTTTTAATATTAACAAAAATTTTCTACTTAATTTAGACGAAAAACGTAATTGAGAAATGAAATTTAAATGATTATAAAGAGGTGAAATTTTAGAAAGAGGTATTTTTTTTATATAAAAATCAATACATAGGTACACTTCGTTTTTTTGTTAGTTTACGTATAGTTGTTCGTTTAATAACCTAATGACTTAAACCAATATGTAGGTGTGCCTTTTAATTAATTAATCAAAGACATTTAAAATACCATCCTTAAAAGATTTAAAATTGATGTATTCACATAAATCAAGAGTGCTTATAAATAACACCCGTCTAGTGTTTTTCTATTAATAATCAAACTGCCAATATAAATTAATATATTCAGAAACTATCATAGACGATCTGATTAAAGGAAAACAAATTAAAGTCGTTTATTTAGAGATCATTCAAATGAGATTTTACCGGCTACAAAAAATTAGGTCAGTCAATTGGTTTTATGTTTTAAGTATAGCTGTAAGAAGGCTGTAAGATTATAATATAAAATCGCTAAATAATAATGTCAAAACTCGAGATTATTAGAAAAGTCGAAAATACAATTTCCCAGTAACGCGATTAATTTGAAAAAATACATTGTATGAACCACGGATAATTGTGGCGTAAATCGTTTAAAATACGTTCCGGGAACTACAATGGACGAAATTCTGGGAAAGAGATATTAATTGCTACACTTGAGTCAGACGTCGTTTGCGAGAGAATAAAGCGTTTCACTGCACTGAATCCTGAATACAATTATAATAATGAAAATAAAGAACCCTTATTAAATTGTTCTGTATACCTACTCGTGCTATGTAAAATTGTAATTATGCAACCTCTTAATTTTCTATTCGTGTAAAGCAATATTGTTAATCATTAATACATTGTTGTAAATTGGTTTAAAATGTTTATCTCTGTTACAGATAAGTTCGAATTTTTTGTTTGACTAGTAATTGGGAGCAATTGATTTTCGACATGCTTGTTACTTAACATTTGCTGTAATACTGATTCGTTTTCAAATACGACTAGAATTGAATATAAAAATCGCATCATCAAATTATTTGAGTTTCACTTTACACCCGGCATAAAGACGTGATCGTGAATTAATGTTTTACAATCTATTAGCAAGCTTTATTTATACAATAAAAATACATTATATACCTACTTACATAAGCATTATATTTGAATCATGTAATGAGTAGAGTAACTATTCTGTCGTTGTCGTTCACTTATACATATAATTAAATTAATGCAATCATGTAGAGATAATTTACATTTTGTGTTAGTTGTCATAATATTGAATATTGATGTTGACGAAATACGTACAATAGCGTAGGTGTAAATCGCAAACGAATTACTACGTAGGTAACTCTTTAAAGAGTCATAGCTATATTTAATAGAGTCTAACTCCCTTTATATCAATTCAGTGCAGCACGATCACTTTCATATTTACGACATTAGTTCGGTCATATTAAATGAAACAAGCGGGCTGACCTCAATATAAGTGTTTATAAAGGTACATACATTATCGGTTTCAAGTTACGGTACATTGTTATTAGCTTGTTAGGCGACACCAGTAAAGCCTTACATCATCTTGGCTCAATGAAGGCATTAGCTTGTAATCGATTCTTGCCTCATAATGTCTTTATATTTAATAGATTATATCGCTACTTGCGTCACACGATAACCGATAGGGTTTGTACTTACCTTAATAGCTTCAGCGATTTTATTGCGCTCGTCAATAAATAATTATGCGATGGCAGGCCTTTAACGGATTTATAGACAATAGGATTATCGTTATCGATACGAAATATTGTTTAAAAAGATACGATTGTAATGGAATATTCTAGTAAGATGAATAATAAATACTACTTGAAGTAGGAACCACACAACATACACAAAATTTTTAACTATGCATTCCTGTAGGCATAATAGAAACGTACAATGTACATTAACGAAATTTACATTTATGATTAAAAATAACACATACTTAATGTATGTTTGGTTAGCATTAGTTAAAACAGCAAACAAAACATTTCGTCGACTTCATGTCAACATCGGATCAATTTCCTTGAGAAATCATAGGCACCCGTTACACGCTCAATCCAGATCACGATCCAAGTCAGGTGACGGATTGACGAATCTTTATGTGGATCGTCGCGACATTAGATGGTCAATCCAGATCATATCAGTCCACTGTTCGACATTGTCAAATGCACACGCATTCACAACCACTAAATGGATCTGAATAAGAACAAAGCTTGTGCAGCAATAATTATTAGTCCATTGAAATGTTACATTTTTTAGGCCTAATCTTGCGTTTTTTAGAGGACGCAATTTTATTTTTTTGATATGTAGGGGGGGTCAGTGTGAAGCTAAAACCAAGTTTGTGGGGTCGCCACCCTTGTCCCACGGCCGCCATCTTGAAAATAGCGGTTGAAATGGTTTTTACGATATATCTCTTAAACTATTTATCCGATAAAAAATTTTTTTAACATTATTTGTTGCAAATTAAAATCTCTACAACTTTGGTCCAGTAAGTTTTTGTTGTAGAACTATAAATAAAAAAGTTATAAGCGAAAATGTTCATTAATTAGAGTTATTTATATTTTTCAATAAAACTTTTTCTTTATCATTTTACGAAGAAATGATAAAGACCATTTTTGTAGATTATTTTTCGAGGAACAACTTTTATTTACAACATTTTTTCATTACGTCAATAGCTAATTTTTACAGCGCTCTGAAGTTAGTACTATTTTTCAGTACTCTCAACTATACATATATTGGCTATTGGCTCTTTTCCCAGACTCCAGAACAATAGAAGCACACTGCAGAATATTCCAGCCCTGCTTTCGACGTAAAAAAAAACGCGCTTCCAGACTCTACCTCCTGGGTGGTGGGGAAAAGAGCCAATAATTAATTATATTATTAATAATTGCAAAATTAATTATTAAAATATTATAATAACAAAAAAAAAAAACAATTACTGATGACAAATTATTATTAGTACACACACAATATATGTATACTGTAAAGTTAAGAGTACTGAAAAATAGTACTCACTTCGGAGCGCTGTAAAACCTTAGCTATTTATTTTATGAAAAAATGTTGGAAATAAAAGTTGTTCCTCGAAAAACAATCTACAACAATGGTCTGATATCATTTCTTCGTAAAATTAAAAAAAATGTCTCTAATTACTGAACATTTTCACTTATAACTTTTTTATTTATAGTTCTACGACAAAAAGTTACTGGACCAAAGTTGTAGAAAATTTAATTTGCAACAAATAATGTGAACAATTTTTTTTTATCAGATAAATAGTTTAAGAGATATATCGTAAAAAACCATATCAACCGCTATTTTCAAGATGGCGGCCGTGGGACAAGGGTGGCGACCCCACAAACTTGGTGATAGCATCACACTGACCCCCCCTACACATCAAAAAAATAAAATTGCGTCCTCTAAAAAACGCAACCCCAAATGTAACTTTTCAATGGACTATATTGCCTGTTCTTTGAAAAAACGCGTGAAGAGGAAACGCTGGGTTAAACCATGGCTACTAAAAAGGAACATCTATACACATTTGAACTTGTTAGATGAAATTTATAGTACGGAAGAGGAAGAGGATTACGCAAATTACTACAGGATGAAGGAGGCATGTTTTGATCATCTGTTAAAAATGGTTACACCTCACTTGTTTAAAAAAGATACCTGCATGCGAGAGAGCATAACCCCCAAAGCAAAACTAGCTGCAAAACTAGCCAGCACTTGCGGCCGGGCCGGAATATCGTCGTTATTGTCGTCCGACTCCAACGCGCTCCGAACGCAGACTAACGTAATTTGACAGCATGTTACATTACACGATCAATCTGGATCTCGATCAAAGGATCGAGATCGTTGATTTCAAAAAATCTAGATATTTTCTGATCAGATTTTACGATCCGTCAATCAAATACATTACACAGTCAATCTGGATTGAGATCAATGATCATGATCAAGGATCACATTCTAGATTGAGCGTGTAACGGGTGCCTTAGAGTACCATACATGTTCAATGTAACGACGCGTTTCGCATTCTAATGAGTTTATAGCAGTGCCTGGGCTTCGGCTGCTTTGCAATATTGTTGTTTATCTGTTCACATATATTTACACAGTATACTGTGCTCTGCAAGTAATAATTATGAGGATATTTAAGAACATAGGTACTGTTTGATTGAAATGTCGAATATGTAAATAAAAATTGATTGATAAATACAAATTTTGCCGACGAACGCGACTGTTTGATTTCAATAAAACTGAAAACAACGCATGATATTATGAAATAAGATCAGTTTCTCAATTCAACATTTTCTATGATTTGCTGCTCTAATTCGAATATTTTAAGTTCACAAAAGTAGCGATAACCAAGACGTATTAAAGCTTGTGCAAAAAATTAGGGAAGTAATAAGGTAACTAAATGAGTTAATACCAATTAATATTTACGACTCGTAGATTAATTAATTAAACGTAAAGTGTTTCAATTGTATAAACATTATATCATATGATAAAATTTCTATCTATCTGATAATAAATATACTTCTATAAAATATTAACTAATAGTATGAAAATTTGACATCTTCTTATATATAAAATTCTCGTGTCACAATGTTAGTCTGCATACTCCTCCGAAACAGGTGGACCGATTCTCATGAAATTTTCTGTGCATATCGGGTAAGTCTGAGAATCGGCCAACATCTATTTTTCATATGTACCACGGGCGAAGCCGGGGCGGACCGCTAGTATCTTTATATATATAAAACTCAAAGGTGACTGATATAGTGATCTATCAACGCACAGCCCAAACCACTGGACGTATCGGGCTGAAATTTGGCATGCAGGTAGATGTTAGGACGTAGGCATCCGCTAAGAAAGGATTTCCCTAAATTCTTGCGGGAACGGGGAAAAACGGGAATGCACGTACAAAGTCGTGGGCGGAAGCTAGTTCTGTTATAAAATATCAATAGCATAACATCACAACATGTTAATCGTATTACATGTGTTTTGTCACTCATATTAGTTATTTTTTATGATACGCTTGTCATAATAAATAGTTAATACCTACGTAGTACGTACTTTAAAATCATTTCTGCTTTCTAGAATATCCACCTCACAGAATCGTGATAATATGTACATATACGATTAAGATGCAATTCAAATAGACTTTTCGGACAGTAAGATACATTTTGCCTTCACTTAATCATTTACCATCTTGATACTAAAATGGTATAAGAAAACTTGAGCCTCACTTTTACATTTTATTAAGGTTAATCCTACAAACATATTGTGAGACTGCCCGAAGGTGTTTCACGGTACAATTGAAAAGGCTCATTTATATCGCCTAGACTGGGAGATAAGGAACATGAAAGGGCGGGCGATGATGCTAATACAGTGAACTTAACCTGGCCGCCGGCACCTTGCGCGCCATCGTCCCGCCAAACTGGTTCTGTCGACCTTCGTATCGTCTCGCCTGACGCCTCTATACGATCATACTACCCTGGTACCATCGATCGTTATGCTTGATCGATTTTAAGAATCGATACTTTTCGATTCGTGTTAATTTTTTATTTTTAACTAACTTGACTACAAGTTTACAAATATGTAATTAATTAAAGATGATCAATTGATCAATAGGATAGTTTAACAAACTAAATCTTCTTTGTTGCTAAATTAGGTATATGAGAAAAAAAAACAATTTCGATATGCTCAAGAGGATATTTAATGATACAAATAGAAGTTACCTCTTGAAGTCACGGAATCCATAGGAAACCAGACAAAACTAAGAAATTGAAATGCCTTCAAAAGTAAGTGAGAACATACAAGTTGGTAATCCGTAATATCCGTAATTCCAAACTTCTTTTAACAAACAACATGACGTGAAGACAAAGCCAAAACACCAGAACAATAAAATGTTTTCACTCGCCACGAAATGCGTATGTCTCTACAAATCGTATTCATAATCTATTTATTTATATTATCTGTGGCTGTTGCGCTGTGTTCATGTTTGTTTTAAAAATGATCGGAATCGCATTCGATTTATATCCGCATTGTATGCGCCAAGTGGGCGGGTTATCGGGACGATCTGGCCCTTAGCTCTTAGCCCTTGCCGCTATACGGGTGTGTACACGAATATCATGATAAAGTCATTTACTTTCTGAATACCTTTATTATTATTTCTTTACATAAAACTATATCACATTTTACGATTAACTATGTCAGTTGCAGACTTGCAGTAGAACGTGTTTTAATTTCAACAAAATGTAC
This sequence comes from Colias behrii, assembly GCA_029959065.1. NCBI lineage: Eukaryota > Metazoa > Arthropoda > Insecta > Lepidoptera > Pieridae > Colias > Colias behrii. Next base: position 3,473,680 of record JARWMC010000019.1, on the reverse strand, counting down.
ACATTTGGGAATAATCCATAGCGAATACCTAAGGACTTTTGTCATATTAACAGAAATAACAAGGCTATTTGGCCTGTCGGTACCAACAGTGTAGAAATTTGAAAAGACATCGGAATGCACAGCGGGTAATGAAAGACTCCTCACTCTAAATGGCGGGTTATTCGTGAATCGCGACAGTATAATCGCGTGAACGCCGTAATTGGCCTTAATCAAGCGAGATGGCGTGCCGCTCGGGGCTATGTCGGTTCTATTGAAACTATTAGTAAACTTTATTGCTCGAATAATTTCATTGTGAATTCACTTGAATCTAAATTATCGTAATCTATACTCGTCTACTGCTATTACGACATAAAGTTATAACTTTTACTACAGTTATTTGTTAGCGTAATAAAAGACTCCTTTTAAAGCATGAATAAGTACTCATTCATGTATTATTTACGGCTCGCTTCTCTGCAGCTCTTTGTGGTTAAAACATAAATTGAGTTATTTATGAAAAGATAATGAGAGGGCTTTTGTGTTGGGAACAAAGTGTCGTCGCCGTTTATGAGATTGTAAGATTTCATGTCTACTCTAGGTAATTGCTTGTTGCGTCACGGTCGGTAATGTCCTTAGAAATTTCTCAGGGGAAATGGAAAAACATGAGAGCTCTTATCTACGCATTACTGCTTCGTACAGTGATTTACGATCTGACTACTGACGTGGCGAATGCACACACTCGCCCGGACCGGTTCCGTTCGAAAAGACAAGCCTTGTTGAGAAATAGACGCGAATTGAGATTTGAGTGCTAAACAATAAACATGTGGACATGCATACTACTGATGAGTGATGGCGCGATAAAACTAGCGCCTTGTTTTCAACGTTTTACATCGTTTTCAACAAATATAACATCTGACATCAATAATCATCATTGAATTCCAATATGCAAATGTCGAACCTATAACCTTCAAAATGACTCAATACATTAAGATCCTTCTGGGAAGGATTGTAATTGTCAAAGGAGTCAGGTATATTTCCAGTAGAAAAAAAACAAAGCATCCAAATGACTCACGTTTTGAAATTACGAATAAATACGCTCTATTGTTTCAACTAGCAGTTGTTATCGAAACCAATTACAGTAAATAAATTTCAAACGACAGTCTCATTGAGTATTTGATGTTGTTCGTAGGTCGTGATTAAATGGAGCCCCATTACATTAGCATAGCGTTTAGTCGGAGAACAAGTCTCGGAATCGAACATTGGACGCGATGCGCCGCGGGCACACGGCAAATTGCCAGTGGGCGGCGATGTGATCCCGCGACCCCTCGATAAATATTCCATCTAACGTACTTGCATGCCTCCCACCAATAAAACATTTCAATGTCGAGAAACACGATATACAAAAAGAACAAAGCGAAGTCTTTGAATGTAAATTAAAATTAATCCACCCGGAAAACAGAAGGATATGAAAACTCAAACAAAAGGGACAAAAGAAAAATTTCAAAGTGGAATCGGACGAGATGAAGGAGCAAAAAGAAAAAAGGTTCGTAGAGAGAGCTCTCGGTCGGGCCGCGGCCTGCGCCGGGTACCAGGCATGCATACCGCAACTGGAGTGTTCAATTAAGCCACACCGAGATCTAATCAAGTGTGATTTTAATTTAATAGAGTGCTGTTGATTGAGCAAAGCGGATCTCGCAACGGGGCTAAATAACAACTAGCAACAAACGTATCATTTCCAATATAAATTTTATTAACAATGCATATCGAATAATTTTCCACGAGGCACATCGAACAAAACAAAGGAAAAGTACACATAAAATGTTTGTATTTTGAATAAATCCATCGACAGCGGTCACGAAGCGACAACATTTGTTCCGTTCCCGCGTTATATTGTTCAGGAAATAAGTGGTGCGCGTCAATGGGCGATCCTATAAATGTGAATAGCAAAAGTTGTGCCGAGCTTGTAATGTTTCTGTTTCGCGGACCGCCCGTGGCGCCCCCCGTTGTGTTGCCAGGAATAAAAAAACTGTTATAATACGGCTAGCGATACACTAACGAAATATTTTAAACATTTGCACCGAGCATATCCCTAATTGAATTGAGATACTGAACGCGAACATGCTCATGATTGCACGTTATTCAGACAATAATAGATGCGTATTTATTAGCGTTCAATGTGCTATTAAATGTTCGAAACTGATCTGCATCTCATTTGCTTTAAAGCTTAACATTACGATATCTTGATTTAATTTATCAAACAAGTTTATTTTGCTGTAGCGCAAATAAATTCATAGAACATTCATTGTTTGGTCTCGTTTGTATTCACAGATAATATCAAAACCGTGATTGAAGTAGGTAATCATAATGTTCACGTTTACGTTGTTAACTTAAAAAAATATATTACATATTCTGTATCCCTCAGATCAGAAGCAGAGACTAGGATGAAATAAAAATCGTGATACAGATTATAATATATGTGAACTAATTTTATTAAAGTGAAACTTTTATTACATCGTCTCAAACTTTTTGGTCTGTGTAGCGCATGTCGCGTGTATCGCGGCTGCCGAGTAGGTATACCTACTCGGCAGCCCACCGACACGCGACATGCGCTACACAAAGCAGTGTTCGGAACCGTTCGAACAGTTTCACTTTTAACGTGGTTTCATAAAACCACACAACATTTTTTTTTCAATAAAGGACATTCAATTTATTTTGTTAAATTGTCGCCTACAGAATATAATCGAATGAAACGGTACATACTTACTTTGGGCGAACCAACTCATTTATGTAATATAACATACCAACATCAATTTGTCACATTAATTTAACTTATAACCATAAACCTCTAATACGCGCTCGTTTATGCGGAAACTAGTCGAAACGGCGAATAGCAAAAAGCGGTTAATTCCATCTATTTAAAATTTGAAAGGATTTAAATATTTATAAGTCACAGCATTGCGAGAGGCTTGTCAGAACAATTTAGTCATAAATTATGTTTTATAATCTTCGGTCGTGTTAAAATTACCACGTTTTGACTGATTATACAACTAGCTATAGCATGGACAGCTTAGTAATATGCTAATGTAGCTATTAATCAATTATAAGCTGTTTAAAATACACTTGCTAATAATTGTATCTTAATTATGTTTACAAAGTAATAATACCGACCTTCTGAGATGTTTAGCAATTAAATATAACACGTTGTTACAAAGGTTATGTATCGTTTATATTTTTCTGGCGACTAGCACCAAGTTTGGCTTTAATTAAACATTATTCAAATTAAAACAAATAAATGAAATGTTATTGATTTTAAAAATATAAGCTTAAAAATTTTTTTTTACGTTTTTTTCTGGAGTATTTATATCAGATCTTGAAACTATATCAATTTTAGAAGACAGAGGACAGGTTTCTTTATACCTGACCGTAATTTATTGATAGTTTAATATAAAATGATGCAATCACACATCAACCACCATATTCAGAAATAAACAAAGAGACGGAGATATGACAAACATTTAGCTTAGCTGCGGTCATTACAAGAACTTTCACACATAGGAACGAACGTCGTTTAAAATGTCTGAGAGTCTGTAATATTGAAGTTCAAGAGACAAGAACATTTCATGTTGAGTATTGATTTACTTATTCACTTAAAACTGTAATAAATCATGCGACGGAGATTCCCTTGTATTTGGAATAATTATATTATTTGGTTTGATTTCTGATTTTTTAACATACATATTAATTTTTTTTTCAGATAATAACCAAATCCAAGGTATTCTCACCTATAAAAAAAGGAAAAAATAACAGCATAATATTTCATCGGCATTAAATGCT